>CM075675.1:51152500-56020000 GCA_037962975.1 Clitoria ternatea
TGTTCCTTAACATATATATGCAAACTACTATAACTGATATTTATATACGTAATTACTATTGTCCTCTGTTCGGTACTAGAACCAGGGTCAAGAGTTGACGATCTTGACTGGTGTCCGTAGTTACCTCTCTCACTCTCAGTTTTACATTGTCTCAATGGAGTACGATATTTTACACCCAGGTTCAATGAGAATCGTAGGTTCTTCAAGCTTAGGATGAAATTGATGATCTAATTCGCACTGAGGTCAATGGAACACACTGGAGGTGCACCTGTAAAAGATTCTCTGATGCTTAAGTTAGTATGATGTTATAGAAAACAAGGTATTAAGGAGGTAATTTGAAGATTAGATCAGATGCTCGATCAGTAATAAATGAGTTGCATTTATAGAGATTACCTTAGTAGGAGAATTGATTTGACTTTCTTCCTAACTTACTGTAACTACAGTGTCCGCAGGGACATGCAGCCCATACCGATTCTGACTCATTGTCTGGTTGTCAGGAGAGGACCGGAGTCCTGGTCATGAAACCGTAGTTGCCATGGGTTTAGACCCCAGATATAATACCCAAACCATTCTTAGGCAAGTAAATCTGATGGCATGGCATTACATCGATTCCACCCCGGTTCGTCCTTAAGGAATTTGGTTGACACCTCGAATCATTTACCCTTTAGTTTATTGTTGTGGTGTTGTCACAATAATAAACTACCCCTGACTCCGACGGATAGGCCGATGTCGCTTTAGAACTTCCATGCTGATGCATCCGATATGATATGGATTATGAGTTAGGTGGAGCATTTAATGCACGCCTCCTAAAAAAGTTATCATTTCACGTGGATTGTGACGTGGTCAGTCGCGGCTGGTTGTTTAATTCACGCATCATCAGGTGACGTCATTTAGAGGTGAAGCGGAGCCTCTTTATAGGCCGTGACGCTTCGTCTTCCACTTCGTCCATGGGCCACGACGATTGAACTTCGGCCCATGGTGTTTCAGTGCCTATATAAGGAGGGTGATTTCGCCTACTTTCTAACTTTGCATTTTCCTCTAGAAACTCTGCCCGTCCACTGTCTTCATTTCTTCCTTTATTTCTTCCTAGCCCGTACTAGAAGAACTGTCCGTACCGTAAACACAGGTAGCCTCCCTACCCTTTTATTTATAATGTCTATTTTTTCCACTAACAACGGTCAGGGCCAAGATAGTTCTTATGAAATAATTTCAAATTCTTCTATTTCTTGGCCTCCTGAGGTCCCTCGTCATAGACCTCGGCTCACACAAACGGACATCCGTATGTGGGTGACTCCAGTCAACTGGGGTAATCCAAATTCCCAGGAACTAGAGTCCTCTTCCTCTGGGGTTCATGAACCCAAATCACCTTTGCCCCCTGTGTCTCCAGATAGGTGTGAAGATTCCAACGTACTATTATGCTGATGATACTGACTTTTATTCCACTGTCCCTTTTTTAGCGCACATAGTTACCATAGACACCGCCAGATTAACTGTATTGAGGAACAACCCTGATAAGACTTTTATGATTGCTGATAAGATCAACTGGCTAGCCCTGAAGGCTGAAGATTCGTATTTCCAGGTAGCTAAAGACGTAGTGGCCACTTACAGTTCCTATGTTGTTAATGAGGACGGTGTACAGCTTGAGGCGGAATCCTTTTGGCGAGCCAAAAAATATGAAAAAGCCTTCCGTCTCATCCGTCCTACCTTCGCAGATTAGATCTGCCATATACCATGGGACCGTTTCCTCTACTTCCATGACTTCATACTGCTGAAAGTGGGAGTCCGGTTCCCTGTGAACCAATATGAGATGGGGGTGTTGCGTTTCTTGGACATCGCCCTCAGTCAACTTCACCCAAATGGTTGGGCCCTGGTGATGGCCCTACAAGTTCTTGGAAAGCACCTCCGCTTCACCCTGACTGTCGCGATGTTTTTTAGGTACGCTCGGGTGATGCGTTGAGCGGCTCCAGGATGGGTTTTATTAACCTCCGATGTTAGAGTGACATCATGAATTTTGAGGCTTACGCTGACTCTTGCAAGATGTACGGCTCCTCCTTCAAGAGTTCATTTTTTAAGCTTTTTGTTGAGAAGACAACGTCTCCCTTCTAGAAGGACGAAGAAGGCAATTATTTGATCCATACCAGATGGACCCACAAACA
This sequence comes from Clitoria ternatea, assembly GCA_037962975.1. Lineage (NCBI taxonomy): Eukaryota > Viridiplantae > Streptophyta > Magnoliopsida > Fabales > Fabaceae > Clitoria > Clitoria ternatea. The sequence goes on from CM075675.1 coordinate 51,154,657, forward strand.
TTTTCTTCTAGAGAGTACAGCGTACTCTGTCAATGAAGGCTCTCTCTCTGAGACCTCCCGCACTGTCATCGATACCCTCCATACCCTCTCTTGGGGTGCTCCTCTCAAGTGTCGATCCCTTCTAGTAACTTTGGAGACACGGAATGAGTATCTCACTCTTCCCGGTATCTATCTTTTCTGTTTCTTTAAGAATTTTTATGCACTCTGGTTTATGTTAACAACTGTCTTTTCAAGAAATATGAGTGCTGATGCTTTGGAGGTACTCCGGAAGTATCTGGAGGACTCTGAGGTTGATATTTCTGGGGATAATCAAGTCACCCCCAAGTTAAAGAAGGCTTCAAACCTCCACACCCCTAGTGGGGCAGTGGCACTGGAGACCGCTTCAGCCAAAAAGAAAGAAAAGAAATAAGATGTCGGTGCCTCCAAAAAGCAAAAGGTTAACCCCAGCCAGAAGGTGCTGGACAAAGGCAAAGGGGTCGCCGTTGAAGAGCCAACCGAGCAAGACCCTCCAACTCCGGTTTCTGGCATGGAAGCTTAGGAAGAGCTGCTTGTCAAAACCACTCCTCCCAATACCCATTTTGTTCTCCTATGTCATCTTAAGAAGGGATTGAATCCTCAAGATCTTGAATTTGTATTGGAGACCGCCATGTGGTATAATATCAAAACCCTCTCCACTATCTACTCCACCGCCATCGACGGGCTGAAAGGGAAATTGAGCATTTGAAAGAGAAGAACTTTCGCCTCTTTGAGGACTACGACAAGGCTCATCAGAGGGTAAAGAGCCTTAATGAAGAGAATCAAGACCTTCGAAAATCCGAAGGCGATTTAAAGAAGGAGAACGACGGACTCCGACTCAAGGTGGACGATCTGGAGAAGCTCGTGGCTAAGCTAAATGGGGAAAATGACAAACTATCTACAGCAGTTCAGGACGAAAAAACTAAATACAAAAATGACATGATAATATTTGCCCGAGCCGCTAAGGATTCGTTTAGCCATGTAGTTCGTCAGGTTGTTTTTCACAATTGAGGTATCCAATTAAACTTGAATGGGATCAATTTTTTCAACAGATTCCATGATGGGGAATTGGTGACCGAAGTTGGTGGAAAGTCTTATGTTCCCCCTGATAAGCCTTTCAAATTTGCACCTCTGGCGGAGGGAGAGGATGACACCCCGTCGGAGAAGGGAGTTGGGAATACCGGGTCAGGAGGAGAGGAGGAGGAAGGTGGCCCCTCCAATCCTTAAATCTTTCTTTGCAAAGCTCTATAGGCGAGAGGAGCTCTGCCCTCTTTTTTGAAAATATTTTGATTGAGCCGATGTGCTCTTTTTCTTTTTTGTAATTAATCTTATATTTGCAATGGAATTTTAATATTTCGCAATATACCGTCCTTTTGAATTTTTCATACCAACGCGGCCCTAAAACGGATTCTTGATGATGCTTGTTTAGTATTTCGTCATGCATTACTTGAATAATCTGTACTTAAACCATTTTTTGATTTCAATATACTCGAACTGTCTTGGAGATTCCTAACTTTTCGGGATTTAATATAAACGAACTGCGTCTATTGTATTCTAATCACTTACTTTGGCTTATTTTAACTGTAACAACCACTTCTAAAGTTTAATTGTAACTGAACTACTCCGGGGTCTTTCAACCACTTCGGGGTTTTAATTATAACAACCTCTCTGGGGTCTTTCAACCACTCCGAGGTTTAAATTGTAATTTAACTACTCTGGGGTCTTTTGACCACTCCGGGGTTAAAATTTAACAACCACTCTGGGGTTTTTCAACCTCTCCAGGGTTTAAGTATCACTTAGACACTCTAGGGTTTGTTGACCGCTCTGGGGTTAAAATGTAACTTAACCACTCTTGGGCCTTTCGACTGCTCCAGGGTTAAAATGTAACTTAACGACTCTGGGGTCTTTCGACCGCTCCGGGGTTAAAATGTAACTTAACCACTCTGGGGTCTTCGATCGCTCTGGGGTTAAAATGTAACTTAACCACTTTGGAGTCTTTTGACCACTCCGGGGTTAAAATGTAACTTAACCATTCTGGGGTCTTTTGACCGCTTCGGGGTTAAGACGTAACATAAATGAACCGCTTTTAAAACCAAATAGTAATTATTGAATACTTCAAACTTTAAATTTTTATTGATGAATAAGCACCCCGGTTGCATGCCTTATTAAAAACCTCATAAGTAAACCCTGTGGGAAAAACCTTTGGTAGGGAAAAAGAGTGCACGACTCGTAGTGCCGGTTAGCTGTAATACATGTGAAGATTCTTTACATTCCATTTATTTTTAAATATTTCACCTTCTAATGTTTCCAAAAGATAAGCTCCCCTCGGTGTTACTTCGTTCACCCGGTACAATCCTTCCCATGTCGGTGCCAACTTTCCTTGATGCGCAAAACGATTTCCAACCGAGGCTTTTCTCAGGATGAGTTCACCTAAATTAAACCTTCTTTGTTGAACCTTCATATTATAACATAATGCAGCTTTAGCTTTAACAACTTGATCCCGAACGAAAGCTGTTTCTCTGACTTCCAGTAGCAGATCTAACTCATTTTTCAATCTCTGGTCATTATTGTAACATTCCTATGTTTTATATTCAGAATTGTGAAGATTTAGTAATATAAGGTTATTATATGATGTAAATATGAATTTAAGAATGAATTTTTGATTTATACTTGACGCGTAGCGTCAGAGTAAAATTTTATAATTGACACGAAGCGTCCGGGTGACGCGTAGCGTCAGTGTCGCGGGCAGAATAAAGATCTCACAGTGGTAAACTATGAAATAGAAGTTAAAAACAACGTTTGGGTTTTTTCTCTTCTCTTTTCTTCTTCTGAGCTCAATCAAGGTCAAATTAAAGGTGGAACTTAAAATTGATCATGGATTAGAGGTGAGAAGCTTAAGGTAAATGCGTGGGATCTTTCAATTTTAAATTCTATAAAGATTTTCTATCTTTATCCATTTCTTGGAAAAACAAGGGAGTCTTAAATTTTAGGATTCTAAACCGGTTAAAGGGTCCCTTATGGTATTCAAGAGAAGGATTGTGTGACAAATTTGATCTCCGCTTTGTATAGGTTGTGAATGAGCCGTTGGAAGCTTAGCGGGAAAAGGGGTTCTCGGAGGACTCATCGATTTTAGAGTGGTAAGCTTCTAAAGCTTCAAAAAGTAACTTCCGAGTGTTCTTCTAAATTAGATTAAGGTCGTAATGGTCAAATCCTTAAACCTCTTTGTAATTCTTGTCTTTTAGATGTTGCGGCCCATCTAATTTTGTGATTAAGAAAAAGGGCATCGAAAGTGAGGTAAGAGGAGTATGTAAAGTGTCTTTAATTAAAGCTTTATAGAATTTTATATTATGAAATAAAAATATTATAGATATGTGAATGTTTTACTAAAAAATGTATGGTTTGCAATATGTTGATGATGGCATCATGAATTTGATGGACATAATTAATGAAATGATTGGTAATAAGAAAATGATGAATAGTAACAAAAGCGGCCTTATGAGATGAACGATGAAGAATATGATGTATGATTATAGTAAATTGAATTTGATGTTATTTGTTATGTGGAGGTGTACGAGTATGTTATGTCTATAGCCGATTACGTGATGTGATAACATGATATTGGTGATTGAGCATGATATTTAGAGGAAGTGGCTTTTATGCTGAGAGTTGGCTTTATGCTGAAAATCATATAATGATTGTATATTGTATATGCATGAGTAGTGTGTGGACAGCCATTCAGTATGTAGTACCCCTCGCTATTGGCTCCAGTGGTCCAGGTAGAGATCCCAGTTCAGCTACCCAGTGGTCCAAGTAGAGACCTAGTGGTGAAGGTGGGGAGCTAGTGTGTGGCTCGGTGAACCAGGTAGAGTTTACGGGATGTCAGTGTGACTCCTAGTTGGTGGTTGATCCGTTAGTATCCGGATACTAGGTGTCAATGTGTATATGTATATATGATGACCATGAGAGTCAGTTATGTCCTTGATCTTGATTTAGTGAAATAATCGTTATATTATATTTAGACTGAAATTATAATGATAATGAAAGATTATTGCATAATTAATGTTATAAGAGAAACGTTTAATGGATCGGTAATCAAGGGAGGAGAATGAGATTCTCCAGGTGATGTTAACTCTATTTAACTAGTTGTATTGCTTTTATGATAAATACTCACCCTTACATTATTTTTTTTTACAGTGAATAAATCAAGGGATGTTGCAGATACTATAGAAACCAGTGCAAAGTGAGTGAGGATCAATGCCAGAAGAATTTAGAATATGTATATTGTATGTAAATATAACACCTGATAGATTTGAAGGAGTGTATGTTTGTATGAGTTTGTTTGTGATGATAAGTGTGGGAAGGATGACTAATGGCACTAAGCCATTAGTACACATGTATTTATATATATTTATATATATGTGAGTGTGTGCATATTCATATATATATATATATAGTATGACATGTTTATGATATTGATGATGTGAGAATGTCATGGCATTGAGCCATTAGATAATATTGCATGCATACTGACCAGGTTCTGTTTTGAATGGATACAATAGTGGCATGGAGCCACCATAGGCAAAATCATGCATTATGGGCAGGTATTGTTGAAATGTATAGTACTGTGTATGATTGATATGATGAGGAGGTGTCATAATGGAATGTTATGTTAATAAATTTAATAGGTTTAGGGGATTTTGCCTTTAGCCAGTTATATGAATTTATGGAACTGATTAGATGAGTTTGAGATCCGGCGGGTCTCTGGACCCCCGAAAAATATCAATAGGACCACTTGAACAATTAGGAACTGCGTTCATGGGCCTTGGGCCATTTGGAACCCATTTAAGGTGTTTAGTGCCATGGTTTTACACTTAATAAGCTTAAACTACATTTTGTGCATAACTTACTCATATGTTGGAATTTTGGTAAATAGACAACGCCAACAGTTCCGGAATGGGGAAAACATGTGGCCCATGAAGTTTCGTGGCAAATGGACCTAAAACGGGCCAATAGGGTAGGCTAGAAGTTGGTTAAAATGTCTAAAATATGTGACAGCATCAGGTGTTGTCTCTAACAAGCTCACGCGTAGTGTCAATTGGGCGCGTAGCGCCAAAGCTGCAAGCGTCAGGCCCCTGTTTCGAGTTTTAAAGTTACTTATTTTTAAATGGTTTTGGGGTTTAAATTAGCTAAATATATTCCATAATTCACTGATTTTAAATATAAATGTGTATTACTTAAAACTTAAGACTTAATTAAATTATGCAATCGTGGAAAATTTATTACAAAAGTTATAAATTGGGTAAAAATAATTTTAAGATGACAAGGGATGTCACAATTATCCACCTGGTTAAATTGTTGCACTCTTGGCGAAATCAGATTTATTTCCATCGGTATTACTGTGTCTACTCCATATACCAACCAGAATAGGGCTTCACCTGTAGACGAATGAGGGGAGAGGTTGTCCGGTATGCCCATAGGACATGGCATAACTGGTTTGCCCATTCTCCCTTTACTTCACTCAGGCATTTCTTTAAGCCTTTAAGGATTTCTCTGTTTGCCATTTCGGCCTGCCTGTTTGTCTGAGGATATTCTACTGAAGGAAAAACTTGCTTGATCTGGAGTCCTTCAAGGAGGCTTTTAAACTTTGAGTCTGTGAACTGCGTCCCATTATCCGTGATGGCCCTTCCTAGTATTTCGAATCTCGTGATCACATTTTCATAGAAAAGTCTCCTGGTACGCGCCGTAGTGATATGCACAACTGCTTCTGCCTCTATCCACTTAGTGAAGTAGTCCACTGCAACTATCAAATACTTGACTCCGCCAGGGGCCTTTGTAAATGGCCCTAAAATGCCCATGCCCCATTAATGGAATGACCATGGGACAGCCGATGTGAACAAATCTTCGGCCGGGACGTGGTGTTCATTGTCGTTCTTTTGGAAGGCATCGCACTTCTTGAAATAGTCGGCTGCGGCCTTAGCTAGAATGGGCCACTAGTAGCCTGCTCGTTGAGTTTTTCTAGCTAAACTTCTTCCTCCGCAGTGGTGACCACGCGTACCCTCATGCACTTCGGCTAGAACATCTTCGACCTCGGCCTCATTTAAACATTTCAAGTAAGGGACCGATATTCCTCTTTTGAACAGGTTTCGGTTTACCAACACAAAGTTCGGTAACTCCTTCTTTAATTTTTTCTTCTTTATCAGGCACTCCGGTAGTTGTCCACTTACCATGTAACGGATAATTGGGATGACCCACGAGTCTTCTGGATGGGCTTTGAACTAGATGACATATACTTTTAGTGGATTTGAAATGCTTGGAGCAGTTAAAGTGCTCTGTATGACCGTAGTCATAGATCCTACCTTTTATGTGCTTGCTAGCCGGGATAACACATCTGCTCTAACATTTTCTTCCCTGGATATATGTTTAAATTCCACCTTTGTAAACTTATCTCCCAACTCCTTGACCTTAGCCAGATATTGCCGCAACAGTGGCTCCTTGGCTTGGTAGCTTCTATTGATCTACGAAATTACAAGTTATGAATCATTACATAATAACATCGTATGTACTCCTACATCTAGAGTCGCCCTGAGTCCTGCCAAACTTACTTCATACTCCGCCTGATTGTTAGATTTTTTAAAATCAAACCCGAGGGAGATCTCTACACTCACCCTATCCTCTCTCTCAATGACTACTCCAGCCCCACATCCTTTATCATTTGAAGATCCATCAACATAAATCATCCAGTGCTCCCGTAATAGTGTTGGGGCCTCTCCTACTAGCTCTGTCATGAAATCAGCCAACACCTAAGCTTTTATAGTCGTCCTGGGTTCATAGGAAATATCAAATTCTGATAACTCTATAGCTCATTTCGTCATTCGTCCTACTAAGTCTGGTTTGTGAAAAACCATTCTCAATGGGAGATCCATCCGGACTGTGATTGGATGTGCATGAAAGTACTGCCTTAGGCGTCGGGACGTTCAGACTACTGCCAAAGTTGCCTTTTCTAATTTCTGATACCGGCCTTCTGACCCTTGTAATACTTTTCCAACAAAGTACATAGGCCTTTGACCCTTAACTGTCTCTTTTACCAGCATGGCCCCATTAGCTTCGTCTGATATTGAGAGATAAATAAACAACTTCTCTTTGGGGCCTGGTCTCGCTAATAAAAGTGGGTTGGCTAACACCTCCTTCAATTCTTGGAATGCTTTCTCCTACTCTTCTCCCCATCGAAACTCCTTGTTCTTTTTCAGTGTCTTGTATAGGGGGTAATAACCAATGTGCCATATTTGGCATGAACCGAGATAACACTACTACCTTTCCATTTAGTGACTGTACTTCCTTCACGTTGGTTAGACTTTTGAGTTCTCTCACCACCTTACACTTATCAGGGTTAGCCTCTTTGCCTCTTTGAGTAAGCATGAATGCTAAGAACTACCCCGTTGGCACTACAAATGTACACTTCAGCGCATTCAACCTCATGTTCTAGAGTTGAAGTCTCTAAAACACCTTTCTTAAATCTTCAATATGATCTCCACCGACTGGGGTCTTGGTTATTATATCATCAACGTACACTTCGACTATTTTCGACCTCATCCCCTCGAAAACTTTGTTCATCATCCTCTGGTAGGTAGCTCTGGCGTTCTTCAATTTGAAGGGCATGATTGTATAGCAAAAAAATCCTTTTTTATTTACGAATGCAGTCTTCTCTTCATCCTTTTTTCCATATTGGTATTTGATTATAGCCAGAATATGTATCGATAAAGGATAGGAACTGGAACCTCGAAGAATCTTCCACCATCTGATTGATGCTTGGTAAGGGGTATGGATCCTTAGGACAACACTTGTTCAAATTCGTGAAGTCTGTGCACATCCGCCATTTGCCATTTGCTTTCTTCACCATCACCACATTTGAAACCCATGAGGAATACTGTACTTCCCTTATAAAACCAGCCTTCAACAATTCTTCCGTCTGTTCACCTGCCGCCCTTTGTTTCTCTAGTCCCAGTCTCCTTTTCTTCTATGATATTACTCTTGACTCCGGATAAACCATGAGTTTATGACAACAGAAGTTTGGATCTATTCCAGGCATATCGACCGTCGTCCAAGCAAACAAGTGTTTAAATTCTTTTAATAATTTGGCCAATCGCTCCTCCATTCTGACATCTAATGAATCATTGATCTTCGTACCCTTGATGGGGTCTTCTTCTAGCACAATCTTCTTTACTCTGCTTTCTGGTGTAGGCCTCTGAGGATTCTCTGGGTTCAATGCTAACTCCTCTCTGGGATTCAGATCTATCAAATTTACTGACTCCGGCACTGGTCCGCCATCATTTAACCTTTTCCTCTTGATGGACTCTTCTGTCTTTGTCATTTGTACGCTGAGGTTGTAGCAATACCTCACCATTTGTTGGTTACCCCGGACAGAGGATACCTGGTTGTCCTTGTTAATAAATTTTAACAATAGATGAGGGGTTGAGACCACTGCTTCTAGGGCATTCAAAGATAGACGCCCAATAATCTCGTGAAACGAGGATATTACATCTATCACCAACACTCTCATACACACTGTCTTTGACCCCGACTCTCCTTCGAACGCCAGCCTGGTGTCCAAGTATTCTTTAGTAGATTGTTTATCCCCATTGAACGCCGTCAATTCCTACGTGTACGGTTGTAAATCAGAATTTAAGTCCCATTTTATTGAAGCATTCATAGAAAATAACATAACACGAACTCCCTTGGTCCACCAACATTCTTCTGATAGTTTTATTAGCCACCACAGTTTTGATAACCACCACGTCATCACCCCCTGGCACTATTGGACCATATTCATCATCAGTAAAGGTAATATCCGGGGTCTGAATTCCATCTCTGAATGGTCTATTATCTGCCTTCGTGTGGAGCGACATAATCATTCTTAGGTGGTTCTTTCGTGCCAAATTTGGCATTTCCCTCCAGCGAAACTTCTGACTATCATGTCAATAACATCTCTTTTACCCAAATTGAGTGATGGCTTCAATCATGGCTCATCATCATCATCAATATTGTCTACCATCACTTTTGCTTTATCCAACATTAGCTTCTTCAAACTTCGGGCTTCATCCTCTTCAATTTGACCAGTCTCTTTTGTAACATCCCGAATATTTTAGTAAAATTATGGTTGGCGGAAAATATTAAATAATGTTTTAGAGATTTATTTGATATTTTTATGAGTTATTAGGCAATTATAAATAAATTTATTTGGTTGATTAATTACAAATAGGTTAAATGAGGTGGAATTAGAAGAAGGTAAAACTTTAATTAAAATTTTTAATGATAATATAAAAGAAATAGGGAAAAGATAGTTTTGCCCCTGAGCTTTAAATAATAAAGATCTCCTTTCTTCTTCCTCATTATCCACGTGAGCCTTCTTCTCCTTCTGTTTCTTCTTCTTCGTTTTCTCCTCACGCTGCCGAGCTGCATGCTCTGAGGGAAGGCTTCTTCTATGTCAAAACTTCAAACGAACCCTATTTCCGTGACCGTGATTTTGAGGTGAGTCCAATGGACCGTTTAAATTGAGTTATCTCTTCCCTTTTCATTTTCTCTTTTGGACCGAAAGGTCATACATGGCGGGGTAAGGTTCTATTTTCCACTCCTCTGGTGTGTGTGAGCTCGAAAATGGTATTTAGAGCAGAAGGTGGTATGACGTTAATGAGTTTTACATTCCGACCCCCGTAGGTAGCAAAACGAACATCAGAGGACTGAGTGACGAAGCTGGTGTTGGATTCGGAGGTGAAACCGTGAACCCAGTGCTTAGAGGACGTAATCGACATCAAGAACAAATCGTCGAAGCTTGGAATAGAGGTAAGGGGGTGTTCGGGTTGTAATTAATTAGAACAGGTGTATATTTTAGGTTTGGGTCGCCGAACTAAGTATTAAAACGGTAAGAAAGATTGTGGATAATAATTACATGTGAATTGTGTATGGTTTATAATGTGTGAGATTAAAGTGTTTTGCATTGTGATGATTCGATATGCATAGTGGCGTTGTGATGACGGGCTTGACAAGTAGGTCGCCCAGTGGCAATGTGATGACGGGCTTGACAAGTAGGTCGCCCAGTGGCAATGTGATGGATGGGCTTGACAAGTCGGTCACCCTGTATTGTGAGAACATGCCAGTTTCTGGTAGTTGCATCTGTTTTTTGTTGATGATATGTAATGATTATGAGATATGATATGTGATTATGTGGTATGGGATGGCCAACGGTTTGTATACCCTTCGTTTTCTGGCTCCCACGGTCTTTGTGCCCAGTTGAGCTACCCAGTGGTCAAGTCGGACCCAGTGGTTGAGGTAGGGAGCCAAGTCGGGCTCGGTGAACCAAGTCGGGTTCACAGGATGTCAAGTCGGACTCCCAGCTGAAGGCCAATCCTTTAGTATCCGGATACTAGGTATCAATTTTGTCTGAAAGTCAGTGGTGACAATTGATGAATTATTAGTATTATGATGATGTATATGTACTTGGTTATATTTGTCGAGTGTGAATTGTTAAACTTGCCGAGTGTGAATTGTTATATTTGCTAAGTGTGAATTGTTAAACTTGCCGAGTGTGAATTGTTATATTTGCCGAGTGTGAATTATTAAACTTGCCGAGTATGAATTGTTATATTTATCGAGTGTGAATTGTTAAACTTGCCGAGTATGAATTGTTATATTTGCCGAGTGTGAATTGTTAAACTTGCCGAGTGTGAATTGTTATATTTGCCGAGTGTGAATTGTTATATTTGCCGAGTGTGAATTGTTATACTTGCCGAGTGTGAATTGTTATATTTGCTGAGTATGAATTGTTATACTTGCCGAGTGTGGATTGTTATATTTGCCGAGTGTGAATTGCTATATTTGCCGAGTGTGATTTGCAATTATGGATAAAGCAATCGGACGGAGTTTATATACAAGTATTTTGTTAATTTTCGTTCTAGATTAATATGATGCCAAACACTCACCCTTGCTGTGGTTTTCAATTTAGTAACCAGTGACAGGGAAGAGGTCGGAGCCCTGGAGGTGCGCCAAGCAGAGGATTGATGCCAAGGAACCGAGTGATTATGAAATGAATGATGTGTGTAATATATAATGAGTTTTCCGGATATGTGATGCTACAGCATGTTGTGTGTTGAACTAAATTCGAATCGGTATGTTGATTAATGTGGATATAAATTTATGATGCTAATGTGGTCGGTGTTGAATTTTTCTGAGTATAATATGTATATATATATATTGGCACGGAGCCAATAATAGATGTAGGTGATAAATTGCTATGGGAAGGTTAGTAAATAATTATTTGCTGTAGCATAGTTGATTACCGGGCGAATCTCTCCCGAGCGGATCCATTCTTGTCCGAGCGAGGGCCGGAGGAATTTGATCCTGTGCCTATTTCGCTCAGGCGAGTATCCCTCGCCCCCTTCCGAGTGGTTAGAATGTTTTCCGAGTGAGAAATGCCCGAGAGATCCACTTCCAAGTGAAGTAAGATTAGAATGTTTCTGAGTGAGGTATGGCCGGGAGATTCACTTCCGAGTGTAGACAGATTAGAATGTTTCCGAGTGAAATATGACTGAGAGAACTTTTTCTGAGTGAAGGTTAGGACGTTTCCGAGTGAGGCATGATTGAGAGAATCACTTCCGAGTGAAGGTTAAGATGTTCCCGAGTGAGATACAACCTAGAGGACCATTTCTGAGTAAAAGACTTGTTAATTTTCCTTGTAGGTCCTGTTGTTCGCTCAGGTTTAAAGTGTAGAATTTTCCCAAGCGAGTCGAGACTCACCTAAGCGACCTTTACGGGTTTCGTTTAAGCGAATCGGGGTCTCGCTCAGGCGAATGACCCCTGTCTTCATTTTCTTCTTCCGCTGATTGTAATTAATTTTATTTTATTAATTGATTTATTCACTATTATCTATTATTCTAAGTATGCTTAAGAAAAATAAATATTATTTTATATTAGGACCTAATTAATTTTCATTAAACGCGAGAAAAAATTATGGTGAAAAATGATTAAATGGATATAAATAAATGTAATATTGACGCGGGTCGTCACAGGTGGTATCAGAGCGGTTCTTTCTAGAGCCGGGTGCATGGGTGAACCCAGTAATTTATGTGAGTCCTATATTGGACTGTTTTTGCATTCTATTGCATTGTGCTTGTGGTTGTTTGTGCAGCTTGGCATCATTCCCTTGGCACTCCAGCGGCGTTGTATTTTATATGAGTGAGGTAAATATCGGACTCCCTGGTAGATCATTGGTTATTAATGGTGATGTGTTTGTTTATTGTAGAATTACATTATGGCTGAGGGAACTAGTTCTGGTGGAGGAGATGACTTCTTCTCGAAATTTTCCCAATTGATGAGTAGGACCGAATCTGGTCCCATTCTTGACAAATTCCTGAAAAAGAATCCCCCTGCTTATAAAGGAGGGCATGATTATGATGGGGCGCATGTTTGGATAAGGGAAATGGAACAAGCTTTTAAGTATTTCGAGTGCTCAAAGGAGTAGAAGGTGCATTTTGTAACTTACCAGTTGAAGGACGAGGCTAGGATATGGTGGTCTAGGACTAAGGTACAAATGAATGCGGCGAGTGAACCGCTGGTGTGGGCGAATTTCCGTAGGAGATTTCTCGTCAAATACTTTCCTGATAATTACAAAATCTGAAAAGAAATGGAGTTTCTGAGGCTAGAACAAGGCGGAATGTTAGTGGCTGAGTATACTACCAAGTTTGATGAGTTGTGTGACTTCTATCACCCTTTCTCCTTGGAAGGAACCGAGGGTAGTAAGTGTGCTAAGTATGAAGCCGGATTGCGAATTGAACTTCACAGTGTGATTGTGCCGATGGAGATTTGGGATTATCCGACTTTGGTGAATAAGGCTAGGCTGACCGAGGAAGTACAACTGCAGAGAATGTTTCAACTAAAAGATAAGAGGCCGTTGAATGTGAGAGGTTTCAGCTTTAAGAAAATGGGTCAGTTCTTTCGTGGCGATAAGTCTTCCGCTACGTCTTCTTCCTCTTCTGGTCGGGGTTCTACTGGCCGTTCGAGTAGTCAGTTGGGTAGCCGCGCATGCTATAATTGTGGCCAGGAGGGCCATATTGCAAAATGTTGTCCGGCTAGTCAAATCGTTTGTTTCCAATGTGGACAACCGGGGCACCTTAGGCCTGATTGCCCACAGAGGCAGCAACCGAGCGGACATGGTAACCGAGCCAATACTTCTGGGACTCGGGGTGCTAATTTTCTGAGAGGAGGTAGAAGCGGTGGTGGTCGTGGAGGCCAACACTCGGGGAGGTCTGATGCTCAATCCAGTGGCGCTCAGAATGTTATGGACGGGTAAGTATTTGCCTTTGATGCTTCGGAAGTTGCAAGGACCGACAACTTGGTGTAGGGTAAGTGCCTTATTCATGGCTATATGGTAGATGTTATTTATGATTCGGGTGCGACCCATTCTTTTATCTCTAAGAGTTGTGTACGACGGTTTGGTTTGCCGGTTGTGTTAATGGAGAATGCTCTTAGTGTCTCCACTCCTACTGGCTCCACTTTTCGTGCAACCACTATGTGTGGGAAATTGCCGATGCAAGTTAAAGATCGTACCTTTCTGGTGAATCTGATTTGTATGCAAATGAAGAACCTAGATATTATCTTAGGTCTCGATTGGTTGGATGCTAACCATGTTATGGTGGACTGCTATCGGAAGGCCATCGTTTTCTCCCAGGAACTCGACACAAAGAACATGGTGAGTGACGTCTCCGCAACCTATGTTATTCTATTTACTTCGGAAGGACGATATAATCTTATGCCGAGTGATATTCCGGTAGTGTGCAATTCCCTGATGTATTTTCGGAAGAAATTCCAGAGTTGCCTCCCAGTCGGGAGATTGATTTTTGCATTGATTTGATTCCCGGGGCCGAACCTGTGTCCCGTGCGTCTTATAGAATGTCTTCGGTAGAATTGACTGAAGTGAAGAAACAAGTGAATGAGATGTTAGAGAAGGGATTTATCCGACTGAGTGCTTCACCGTGGGGCACTCCGGTACTATATACTGGACTGTTACGTATGTGATAAGAGAAGTAGTAAGTGAATGACACCAAAAGGAGTGATTAAAAAGTAATTAAGCAGATAGATAATGAGGATGAAGAGAAGTTTTACCTAGTCGTTTGGACTTTGCACTGATATTAGTGTTATGTGGGAATCATAGCGGCTGGCCACCATGGGTTCCTTTTAACATTAATTCATTGTGGAGTTGCCAATAGGCATAGGTAAATGAATTAGGATGTAAACAGCTTGCATATCGATCGATGATATGGATAGTTGGACTGTATACCCGACTTTCACCCGGCTTAACTACGAAGTGTTGAACTCCTGAGACTGATCACCTCAGGTAGTTACACTAGTGGTTGAGGTCGTGTGGAGTCGAGGAGACAGACGTGTTTTAGCTGATCTTGGGTGATCAGATTTAGAGAAGAGAAGTGTATGATTCGTATTTCTAAAATTGGTAAGTGATTAGAGATGAGGAACAAATAGAGATGAGATTTGGTAACAATGGAATTTGGAGATTCCGAGACCGAGTGGTGGTGCCTGCAAAAGGTGATTTCAGGCAAGCCGTGTTAGCTGAAGCACATAGGAGTTCTTTAAGCATTCATCCTGGTGTTACCAAGATGTACCACGATTTGAATAAGGAATTCTGGTGGTCGGGAATGAAGAAAGCAATAACCGAGTATGTGAAGTCTTGTGTGATATGTCAGAAATGTAAGGTTGAACACTAGAGACCCCCAGGTTTACTTCAACCACCTAAAATTCCGATTTGGAAGTAGGAGAGTATTACTATAGATTTTGTATCTGGGTTACCTCGCACTCGGTCTGGATGTAATGCAATTTGGGTAATTGTAGACCGGTTGACCAAGAGTGCTCACTTCTTGGCTATGAACATGAAATGGTCATTGGACCGACTGGCTAGGCTGTACATTACGGAGATTGTAAGATTGCATGGCGTACCTTCAAGTATTATTTCCGATCGGGATCCTCGATTTACTTCCAGATTTTGGGGAAGCCTGCAACAGGAATTGGGTACTGAACTAAGACTGAGTTCAGCTTATCATCCGCAGACTGATGGTCAATCGAAACGGACTATACAGACCTTAGAGGATATGCTTAGAGCCTGTGTATTGGAGCAAGGTGGCTCATGGGAAAGATACTTGCCATTGGTGGAGTTTGCGTATAACAACAGCTATCATAGTAGCATCGGTATGGCTCCATATGAAGCTCTATATGGTCGGAGGTGTCGTACACCTTTGTGTTGGAATGAAAATGGCGATGCCATTCATTTGGGACCCGAGTTAATCCAGGAAATGAATGAACAGGTTGCCTTAATCCGAGAGAAAATGAAGATTGCCCAAGACCGACAGAAGAGTTACTATGACAATCGGCATAGACCACTTGAGTTTCAGGCGGGAGATTGGGTATTTCTGAAGGTTTCACCGACCAAAGGTGTAGGTCGAATATTGAAGAGTCACAAGCTTAATCCGAGATACATTGGGCCGTATTAAATTTTGGAGAGGATCGATGATGTTGCTTACCGACTGGATCTTCCTCAGTCGTTAACTAATATCCACAATGTGATTCATGTGTCACAACTCCGAGCGTATATTACGTGTGACTCCATGATTGTGCCGGATGATTCTATCGAACTAAAGGAGGACCTGACGGTGGAAGTTACACCGATCGGTATTGAAGAATACCAGACTAAATGGTTAAGAAACAAGGAAGTACCATTGGTGAAGGTGAAGTGGCAAAATTTAAATGGGATAACCTACACGTGGGAGTTGGAGTCGGGCATAAGATGGGTGTTGTAACATCCTGGTTTAAATTTAATTACCAACTAAGATTGGTTGCCGATTAAGATTAATGGTTAATTTAAATTAATGGCTGATTAAGCCACTAGTTGAATAATAATAATAATGCCAGGTAAAATTACACATGTGCCCTCAGTGGTGTAAAAGGAGCTTCGGTTCCCTCTCTCCCTCATTACTCACGCTGATGAGATTAATGTCCAATCAAGATGTGACGGTTGATTGAGATGAGGGCTGATACAGGGCAGAGCAATGATAATAGCTTTAGCTTCACGTTCTCACCCACTCTCCTTATTTTCTCTTGGATATATGTGCAGAGACTTTGAACCACCCTTGAATTCTCTCTAAAACTTCCTGAAGCTTCTTCATTTTCTTCTTTGCTGTTCTTCGTCTTCGCCTTCTTCATCTTTTCCTTCCACTCGAACACTGAGTAGAACCTCGAGTGGGAAGTGGGAACACGAAGTGGGAACAGCGTGGTTGAGAGAGAGAACAGCGTGGTGCTGAGTGTCCTGGAGGCTGGGATCCTCCACTGTTCTTCCTGAACGTTGATGGGTGCTTGGAAACATGAAGTCCTTCATTGTTGGTAAGGACTGAGCTATTCGAGTGTGGGAACAACATTTGGATTCCTCCACTGGACTGAGTGAGAGGACGGTGTGTGCCTTGGAGGCTTGAAACTCCCCACTGTCTTGCATGAAGAGCATGGAGTGTCTTGATGGCAGGGCTGCTCGAGGGGAAGCAGCGTTTGGTTCTTCTAAAGCTGAGAGCAGAGTGCTGTTGGACGACTGGAAGCTGGGTCGTTCTGTTGAGAACGGGTGACCAAAGGACGATCGGTCAGTGCTGCAAGCTCAGGGAGCTTCTGGAATCTTCATTCCAGGTAGGGTGGCTGATTTACATCTCAAATGTATGGTTTATGGACGGGTTCCAGGTGAAAATTACTTCACTGTGTTGTGTTGCATTGGTAATATGTTGATTGTTGTTTGTCGATTGAGTGATAGCCCGGATGTGTGTTGGTGATGAATTATTTGGTGGTGCATATTGATTTCCGTCCATGAGATGTATGCAGAATGAATGCATGTGCATGTTATTATGATTTGCCGAGTGCAATATACTGAGAGACAGTTGATAAATATTCATTTGTTGTTTTATATTAAAATACATGTCGATGCCGAGTGTATGAGTTGGTTATACTGATCCCCGTGTGTAATTTTGTGTTTAAATGCATGAAATGCTTGTCATTGTACATGCGAATGCCGAGTGCCTAAGATGGGGACTGTTGTGATGATTCCCGTTTGGGATTTTATGTTAAAAAGCATGTGATGCATGTGATGAATGTATGGATTGCTGAGTGTATGCAATACTGTGCTGAATTCGTTGTGATTTTATAATGAATATGAGAATATAATAAAAGACCTTGGGTTGGACTCAAGGCAGTGCCGAGTGCACTAGCGTTGGACGCTTGATGAATTAGACCGTATGCATCTGATTCGCCATTGGAAATGCCGAGTGCATATAGCGTTGGACGCTTAATACAGAATCGGCAATCAGATGAATATGTGTTGAAATATGATAAAAGACCTTGGGTTGGACTCAAGGCAAGCCTACCGGGTTGGACTCGGGGCTGCCCGTAACACTCCCGTTGTCGCTTGGAGTGACTGTGTTACATGTGAGGGCAAACGGTTTGGTACCAGTAAAACAGCCGGATCAGCTTGGAGCTGAGAAAAGGCTTGGAGTCTATGTTGCAACAATAAAAAATAAATAATGAATGATCGGATATGACTGAAATGATATGTGCACACTTATAATTGTTATTGAGCTCAATATGATTTGTATGTATATGTGGATATGTTATTGAGAATAACATCATTGATATAGTTTGGAATTAATATGAGTAAATCCGAGTGGATGAATGCATGTATACTAATGCTATGCCGAGTGCACATTTATATCTGAGTGGATGAATGCATGTATATTGATGCTATTGCTGAGTGCACACATATACTGTTGATGAGCTCAGGTGGTTGTATATATATATATATGCGTAAATATTGATGTGAATAGCATGATTAATATAGCCATGAATAATTGGAGTGAGTTCCGACTGGGTGAATATATGTACATTGGTACTATTACCAAGTGCAAGGTGATATTATGGCTGTGAATATATGTGATTGTGAATGATGTGAATTACTTAACCCTGGTTGGATTGCATGAATCCCGAGTGGATGATGTTATTAGAGTATTCATATTGAATGACAGGATGTGTTATTGCTGATTGAATAATGTTATTGTATAGTGGAGAATTGAGGATTAAATCCGAGTCAATAACTGTCATTTAATATGTAAAAGCTCACCCCTACTATGGCTATATTTTTCAGTATATACAGGTCGGTGTGGTGAAAGACGAGAAGGCCTTAAACCCGAGTGATGGGTATCTATGCTGTTGTAGTGTACATAGTGTACTGTACCGATTGTAAATACATATGTTAAAGCCTTGGCCGGCTCTCATGTAACCCGGTTGTCTAAACGTATTTATTTATATGGGTTGACTATCGGAGATGTGAACTAGTATGCATTTATATAAATATATATATTACCTTGATATGATGTTACTTATACCAACTGGGATGTGGTGTCGAAATAATAATGCTAAGTTAATGAGTTTCCGGGTGGAATATTGTTGGGAGAGCCATTTCCGAGTGAGGCTTTAGTATGTGTGGGCCTTATCCGAGTGATAAAGGCATAAGACAGTTCCAAGTAAGATGTACTCGAGTGGGCTACTTCCGAGGGAAGACTAGTCCATATGTTACCGAGTGAAAAGTATGAGTAAACCCCAAGTGGGAAAGGGTTTGAATATTCCCGAGTGGAAATCCTGAATGAACCTCTTCCGAGGGAAGAGTGATGGCGATGGTTCTGATTGAGGTGTATTTTTAGGAGTCCTCTTCTGAGTGAACGAGGCTATATATATATTCCGAGTGGATACGATTTAAATAAGTCCGAGTGAGACTTAACTTAGTGAATTCCTCCGAGTGATGAGAGGTCAGAGTAATTCCAAATGGAACTTGATTGTAGAGACTCCTTCCGAGGGAAGGTAGGTTTAAGCGATCTCCGAGTGAGAAAGATCAAAATATGCCGAGTGAAGAATGGGTAATGTACCTCCGAGTGAATTGAGGTTGAAATATACCGAGTGGTATTGGACTGGGGAAATACTTCGGGTGAGGAAAGGTTTATGGATTCTGAGTGGAATAACTGAGGGAATCATTTCCCGAGTGGAGATTAAATGCTTCCGAATGAAATACGAATGTGAACTTCCTGAAATGAGTTTAGTATCTGGCTAAGTATGAATTTACCGAGTGAAGCATGACCCTATGGGGATAGTTCCCGAGTGAACGTGGTCCCAATTTCGAGCGACAGAATATCCGAGTGAATGGGTTTGCTTCAGCGAATGAGGATTCGCTCCAGTGAGAATGGGGCTCGCTTAAGCTACATCTTCCGCTGGTCTGTTTGACCGAAGCTGTGTCTTGCCAGCGTGTGGCATCCTATCTCAGTCTTCCGTTTACTCTGATCGGCTTTTGCTTTCCCTTGCTTCAGATTGTTTTAATTTACCCGACTACTGATCCAAGCGGCTTGTGAACGTTTGGGACGTTCTAAATTTGGAAAAAAAAATTCCCTAGTCTCGGTTTTGCCTTTAATTAAGTCAGATTGTTTCAGGTGTACCCCGATCTTTTCAGTAAGGTGCGTTGATTTCGGGAACGAAATCCCTTTTTAGGGGGGTGGATGTAACATCCTGGATATTTTAGTAAAATTATGGTTGGCAAAAAATATTAATAAATGTTTTAGAGATTTATTTGATATTTTTATAAATTATTAGGCAATTATAAATAAATTTATTTGGTTGATTAATTACAAACAGGTTAAATGAGGTGGAATTAGAAGAAGGTAAAAGTTTAATTAAAACTTTTAATGAAAATATAAAAGAAATGGGGAAAAGACAGTTTTTCCCCTGAGCTTTAAATAATAAAGATCTCCTTTCTTCTTCCTCATTATCCACGCGAGCCTTCTTCTCCTTCTATTTCTTCTTCTTCATTTTCTCCTCACGCTGCCGAGCTGCATGCTCTGAGGGAAGGCTTCTTCCGTGTCAAAACTTCGAACGAACCCCATTTCCGTGACCGTGGTTTCGAGGTGAGTCCAATAAACCATTTAAATTGAGTTATTTCTTCCCTTTTTGTTTTCTCTTTTGGACCGAATGGTCATGCATGACGGGGTAAGGTTCTGTTTTCCACTCCTCTAGTGTGTGTGAGCTCGAAAATGGTCTTTAGAGCAGAGGGTGGTATGACGTTAATGAGTTTTGCATTCCGACCCCCGTAGGTAGCAAAACGAACATCAGAGGACTGAGTGACGAAGCTGGTGTTGGATTCGGAGGTGAAACCGTGAACCCAGCGCTTAGAGGACGCAATCGACATCAAGAACAAATCGTCAAAGCTTGGAATAGAGGTAAGGGGGTGTTCGGGTTGTAATTAATTAGAATAGGTGCGTATTTTGGGTTCGGGTCACCGAACTAAGTATTACAACGGTAAGAAAGATTATGGATAATAATTGCATGTGAATTGTGTATGGTTTATAATGTGTGAGATTAAAGTGTTTTGCATTGTGATGATTCGATGTGCATAGTGGCGTTGTGATGACGGGCTTGACAAGTAGGTCGCCCAGTGGCAATGTGATGACGGGCTTGACAAGTAGGTCGCCCAGTGGCAATGTGATGGATGGGCTTGACAAGTCGGTCGCCCTGTATTGTGAGCACATGCCAATTTCTGGTAGTTGCATCGGTTGTTTGTTGATGATATGTAATGATTATGAGATATGGTATGTGATTATGTGGCATGGGATGGCCAACGGTATGTATACCCCTCGTTTTCTGGCTCCCGTGGTCTTTATGCCCAGTTGAGCTACCCAGTGGTCAAGTCGGACCTAGTGGTTGAGGTGGGGAGCCAAGTCGGGCTCGGTGAACCAAGTCGGGTTCATGGGATGTCAAGTCGGACTCCCAGCTGAAGGCCAGTCCTTTAGTATCCAGATACTAGGCATCAATTTTGTCTGAAAGTCAGTGGTGACAATTGATGAATTATTAGTATTATGATGATGTGTATGTACTTGCCGAGTGTGAATTGTTAAACTTGCCGAGTGTGAATTGTTATATTTGCCGAGTGTGAATTGTTAAACTTGCCGAGTGTGAATTGTTATATTTGCCGAGTGTGAATTGTTAAACTTGCCGAGTATGAATTGTTATATTTGCCGAGTGTGAATTGTTAAACTTGGCGAGTATGAATTGTTATATTTACCGAGTGTGAATTGTTAAACTTGCCGAGTGTGAATTGTTATATTTACCGAGTGTGAATTGTTATACTTGCCGAGTGTGAATTGTTATATTTGCTGAGTGTGAATCGTTATAGTTGCCGAGTGTGGATTGTTATATTTGCCGAGTGTGAATTGCTATATTTGCCGAGTATGATTTGCAATTGTGGATAAAGCAATCGGATAGAGTTTATATACAAGTATTTTGTTAATTTCCGTTCTAGATTAATTATGATGCCAAACACTCACCCTTGCTGTGGTTTTCAATTTAGTAACCAGTGACAGGGAAGATGTCAGAGCCCTGGAGGTGCGCCAAGCAGAGGATTGATGCCAAGGAACCGAGTGATTATGAAATGAATGATGTGTGTAATATATAATGAGTTTTTCGTATATGTGATGCTACAACATGTTGTGTGTTGAACTAAATTCGAATCGGTATGTTGATTAATGTGGATATAAATTTATGATGCTAATATGATCGGTGTTGAATTTTTCTAAGTATGATATGTATATATATATATATATATATATATATATATATATATATATATATATTGGCACGGAGCCAATAATAGATGTAGGTGATAAATTGCTATGGGCAAGTTAGTAAATAATTGTTTGTTGTAGCATAGTTGATTACCGGGCGAATCTCTCCCGAGCGGATCCAGTCTTGTCTGAGCGAGGGCTGGAGGAATTTGATCCTGTGCCTATTTCGCTCAGGCGAGTATCCTTCGCCCCCTTCCGAGTGGTTAGAATGTTTTTCGAGTGAGGAATGCCCGGGAGATCCACTTCCGAGTGAAGTAAGATTAGAATGTTTCCGAGTGAGGTATGGCTGGGAGATTCACTTCCGAGTGTAGACAGATTAGAATGTTTCCGAGTGAAATATAACTGAGAGAACTCTTTCTGAGTGAATGTTAAGATGTTTCCGAGTAAGGCATGACTGAGAGAATCACTTCCGAGTAAAGGTTAAGATGTTCCCGAGTGAGATACAACCAAAAAAACCATTTTCGAGTAAAAGACTTGTTAATTTTCCTTGTAGGTCCTGTTGTTCGCTCAGGTTTAAAGTGTAGAATTCGCCCAAGCGAGTCGGAACTCGCCTATGCGACCTTCACGGGTTTCGTTTAAGCGAATCGGGGTCTCGCTCAGGCGAATGACCCCTGTCTTCATTTTCTTCTTCCGCTGATTGTAATTAATTTCATTTTATTAATTAATTTATTCACTATTATCTATTATTCTGAGTATGCTTAAGAAAAATAAATATTATTTTATATTAGGACCTAATTAATTTTCATTAAACGCGAGAAAAAATTATGGTGAAAAATGATTAAATGGATATAAATAAATGTAATATTGACGCGGGTCGTCACATCTTTCCTTCTTGGCGTCGTTCTCCCCGACTCTGGATTTATCTTCTGCATGAACAGGTACTGTTTCAACTTTCCCTCATTAATGTTTTGATTGCTTCCTTCAATTGTCGACATTCATTAGTGTTATGTCTGGCCTATTCATGAAATTCGTAGTACTTATTAGGGTTTCCTGCTCTTTTCATCGGTAGAGGCTTTTTCACTCCGTACACCATCATCCCTCTTAATCTAACCTCCCTTAGAATTTGGCTAAGTCGTAGTGCCAATGGGGTGTACTGCACTTCATTGATACTTCTTGCTTCTCTTGGTCTTGGGAATACGTCCCTACTAGGTCCTTTCCTTTCAGGCTTTGCTTCCTTCTTTTCCAACCTTTGAACTTCTCCCAGATCCGTACTCCTCTACTTAGTAGCCGCCAAATGCATTTCTCTCCCCACATACTTCGCTACCTTATTTCTAAATTCTTCCAATGTCCGGGGTGGTCCCTTTGCCAAGGATAATGTGAAGGGTGACCGCGGTTGTAGAGCTTCTACCTCAATATGCATTTGTATTTCCTCTGTCAACCCTAGAACTAGTGCAGCTTCCTTATAAAACCTTTTCAGGAATTCTCTTAGACTTTCTTCTGGTCCTTGCCTAATATGAGCCAATGTGTGAGATGTTTTAGGCACATCTTTGGATACTACGAAATGCTGTAAGAACACGTGAGACATGTCATCCCATGAATTAATTGACCTGGCTGGGAGACTCTTAACCTATCCCAATGCTTCAGCGGAAAATGTCCTTGGGAACATTCTATACATAACATCTTCTTCAGCACCTAAGAATAAAGATTCATTCACGTAGGCATCCAGATGGCTACCGGGGTCAGGTTCCCCTGTGTATTTCCCAACTGACAACGGCTGCGAGGTCTGTAGATGCCTAGGAATAAGAACACTCATTAATCTCCTGGTGAATGGTATCTTGAACTGATATTCACCTTCCCTTTCGTGGTGCATTGCCCTTCTTTGGTTATCCATCTCTTCAGTCCGGTGTGTGGATTCCTGCTCATCATATGCATAAGTCAAAGAGCGCTTTTGTTGGTGATGAATATCTTGTTGCCTCTGGTCGCCACCTTGGTTCTCCCTCCTAAGCTCTTGGATCTCTTGACGTAGTGGCCTTATAATCTCATCTCTAGGATCTAGATGTACTACCGTCTGTGTCCTCAACTCTGTCCCAGGGGTGTTTACTATCCCTTCATTGTAATCCAGCGTCCTTACCATATTCTGGACGTGCCCCTCTGGAGTTTCATCTCCTCTTGGACACTCTATGACTTCTTTCTCGTTGTGATGTAGGACTCACAATTTATGCGGTCCCACCGGGCGTGCTAATATTCAGTACTAGAACCGGGGTCAAGAGTTGACCATCTTGACCAGTGTCCGTAGTTACCTCTCTCACTCTTAGTTTTACACCGTCTCAGTGGAGTATGGTATTTTACACCTAGGTTCAGTGAGAATCCTAGGTCCTTCAAGCTTAGGATGAAATTGACATTCTAATCCGCACTGAGGTCAAGGGAACACACTGGAGGTGCACCTGCAAAAGATTCTCCAATGCTTAAGTCAGTACGGTGTTATAGAAAACAAGATATTAAGGAGGTAACTTGAAGATTAGATCAGATGCTCGCTCAGTAATAAATAAGTTGCATTTATAGAGATTACCTTAGTAGGGAATTGATTTGACTTTCTTCCTAACTTACTGTGGCTACAGTGTCCACAGGGACATGTAGCTCATACCGATTCTGACTCATTGTCTGGTTATTAGGAGACGACTGGAGTCCTGGTCAAGGAACCGTAGTTGCCATGGGTGTAGACCCCGGATATGATACCCAAACCATTCTTAGACAAGTAAATCTGATGGCGTGGCATTACATCGATTCCACCCCGGTTCGTCCTTAGGGAATTTGGTTAACACCCCGGATCATCCTCTAACCATTAGAAAATATAAGGCCCACTCCTCCTGAATTGCCCAAATTTCTTTGGTGGTGTATAGGGACCAGTTTTAGAAAACCTATATATATATATATATATATATATATATATTAGTTATTGCATATATAAATATACAATTACCTCATGACCCAAATTTGTTTGAAATTAAAGAATTAGTCACGAAACTTACAATTGTCCATGAATCAATTATGTTTGCTTCACTTATAGTCTGCATCATTCGCATTCATAATTTCCCGTTGGTCTACGATACTACACAATACATATACAAAAAATAACAAAGTTTGTTAGTATTTGCTTCAGAGGCATCCTACCACGAGGTGTTCGTCACCTCGTCCTATTCCAAGACTCCTACATATGACGATGAGCACCAAGCCCACTAGCCAGATGATCGTAATTCCCACCGAGGTAAGAATCCATGGGTTCTTAGCGTCTCAAAATGGTACAAGCTGAATGTACTCTTCTCTAAAAGATTGATGGGGATTCCTATTCTCAAACATTTGCAAACCACTTAGCCGTTATCTATAGGCAAGTACTCTAATGAAACAGACCTAAGAAAACTTTTGGATGCGTACACATTAATTTAAAAAGACTTAAATAATTGTGTTTTATTAAAAGGACCAAAGGAAATACAATTTTGAGATGACATAAAAGAAAATGATTATGTTCCAACTTCACCCTCTTGAAATTGAAATTGCACTTTTAATTTGTTACACACATTTATAAGTATTAAATACTTATAAATTTGTCTTATAAAGATCACTCAAATTCTCCTTTACATTATTTTATAAGGAGAATAGGAGAAAATAAAATTTTAATACTTAGCGTTTTTTTAAATAGTATCATGTTCCTCTAATTTTAAAGCTTGTTTCACTTTTATCATCTAATTTTATTTTGATTATTTTGGTCCAATAAATTTCAGCAACATACCTCTTCGATCATTTTGTGTTTTGAATTTTGTTTCTCAAAATATAGTGAAATAATTGTTTTGTTTAGAAAAAAGAAACTCAAATTATAACAAATAAAATAATAAGATTTAAACAAATCAAACTAGAATGTGTTTGAAGCATAAAAGACCAAAATAGGTTAAACTAAAATTAAAAAATCAAAGTGAAATCAATGTTAAAATTGAAAAGAAATCAAAACATTATTTTTACTTTTTTTTATATGACTTTAAAGTACAAAGCCAGTAATTTTGATTTTTCAGAATATGCTATGGGACAAAGATTAAAAGAATCAATCCAGGACATGAGAAATTTTAAAGGGATTCTTCCTTCAATAGTCAAAGATTAATTTTTACAATGTATAGAATTATTAAAATGAAATTTATCTTTACTAAGAAAGTTATTACATAATTCGAAGTTCAAAAGAAGACCGAATTAGTTACCAACTTTAGAAAAATTGTTGCAAGGAGAGTTGGATGGAAAGGTTTGTGGGCAAAACTGGGATGAAGTGAACCCCACGCTCCTTAATTAGCAGCTGCAGTGACTGATAATGATAGTATAGCATGCATTGGCACACAGTGCTGAGTCAAGAATGGCTGCACTTTGCGTTAACTTCACATAAATATCTTAAGGTAATAGCTATGGCGGTGATGGAAGAGAATATAGTGCCAACATCACTTCAATTCTCATTCTATCTTGTATGGTGGCTGCCACTGGAGGCATTTGATATAGGAATTTCAGGCATGTCTTACTCAATTTCACTTTTATTATACACTTTCTAACACTCCATAAACATACTAATTATTAGATTGTAAGGGATTCTTACCTTCATCACCATCATTGCTTAATTTTATCGACCACGAGCAAAGCATTTTTATGAAACTAATTAGCAGCAAGACCAAAAGAGTGAAATTATGAGGGGAGCATAAAGAGATTTTTGTAATGTTTGGTAGAATTGCAGGTGGGGTAACATCAATGGTGGCATTCTTGGAGAAGTTCTTCCCAGATGTGTATAAGAAGATGAAGCAAGACAGCAAGATTAGCAATTACTGCAAGTTTGATAGCCAGCTGCTAACAACATTCACGTATAGCATCCCTTTATGCCTCATCAATCACAAGAGCCTTTGGCCGCAAACCATCAATCCTTTCCTCATTGGAGCAGCCCTTGGTGGTGCAGCTCTCAATATATACATGCTTATACTTGCTCGAGTTATGCTTGGTGTTGGGATTGGCTTTGCTAATCAGGTACCCTTCCTTACAATCTCCTTCTATATATATTTGTTCAACAGCTCCAATTAACAAGTGTTTCTGTTTCTTCTAACCTACTTTAGGAACACCTAAACAAACATGTAAGAATTTGATGTTTTCATTTGAGTTTTGAAAAACAATTGTAAGAAAATTGTAAAAAGTAATAATACAACGATTTAGTTGAAAAAAAAGACAATTGAAGAGAATATCAAAACTACAAAACTTGAAAAACAGATAAACTTAACTAATTAAAACTTGGACAAAAATCATAAGCCTAATGATTTCCTCTATTTTGTGTATTTAACCTGTAATGGTACTCCTTAGCATTCATAATCCAAGAAGGAAGCAAAATTTCCTTATTTTGCAGTCAGTTCCATTATACCTCTCTGAGATGTCCCCTCCGAGATACAGAGGAGCAATCAACATAGGCTTCCAGCTGTGTGTTAGCATTGGTGTTCTATCAGCCAATCTGATAAACTTTGGCACAGAAAAACTCAAAGGTGATAAGGGGTGGCGCATTTCCTTAGCCATGGCTGCACTTCCAGCCACAATGCTCACTTTTGGTTACAGCATAATCCAACACAGCAATGACCATAACAAGGCCAAGCTAAGGTTGCAGCATATCCGAGGTACACATGATGTCCAACAAGAATTTGAAGACCTTGTTGAAGCAACATGTCAAATTCCATCAAACACCCTTTTAAGAACATCTTGCATAGAAAATATAGGCCTCAACTTGTCATGGCAATAGCTATTCCTTTCTTCCAACAATTCACTGGAATCAATGTCATTTCCTTCTATGCTCCGATCCTCTTTTTAACCATTGGCTTGGGAGAAAGTGCTTCACTTTTGTCTGCAGTTATGAATGGTTTGGTTGGCACCACCTCAACATTCATATCAATGCTCATTGTTGATAAACTTGGGAGAAGAGTCTTGTTCATAGTTGGGGGCATTCAAATGTTTGTGTCACAAGTGATAATAGGTAGCATTATGACAACTCAACTTGGTGACCATGGTGAAATAAGCAAGAAATATGCATATTTGATTCTAGTTTTGATATGCATATATGTGGCTGGTTTTGCATGGTCTTGGGGGCCATTAGGATGGTTGGTTCCTAGTGAGATTTTCCCACTTGAGATTAGATCAGCAGCACAAAGTATTGCAGTTGCTGTAAACTTTCTCTTTACATTCATTGTTGCTCAAACTTTTCTTAGCATGCTCTGCCATTTCAAGTTTGGAACTTTCTACTTGTTTGGGGGTTGGGTGGTGATAATGACAGCATTTGTATACTTGCTGTTACCAGAGACCAAGGGTGTGCCAATTGAGCAAATGGATAGGGTGTGGAAAGAACATTTTTTTTGGAAAAGAATTGTGGAAGACAAGAGTTAAGGGTAATACAAAGTGATGACTTCATATGTCACTCCACTAGTTACAATTACTCAAATACTTCTCTGGTTAAATATGACTCATTACCATAACCTACTTACCTACTTGCCTTACCCAAATTTGGAAGCATGGGGGGATGAATTTGCACACGCATGTAAATTAACCAGCATAATTTGGATAAAGTGCCTTTCAATTTAAAATTGGAGAGCGATAAACGTCATATTTTTTTTAAGTTTATGAGTAATGATTTATCTAGTTGCTTATTTTATTTTATTATTTTAAAAATTTATTTTATAGAATAACGTTGTTTCGTAAAAAAATTTATTTTAGTAGTCTATAGTATTTTTTTTAAGATGTTATTTTAAGTAGCGTTTGAACTTAAACTTTGAACTTATTTTATTTTTTACATTTTTATCCTAAATCACTCTTATCTATTTTAAAAGAAAATACATCCTTTTATGTTAATTTATATTTAACAACTAATTTTACCATATATATTTTAATTTAATAAATTAACTTATCAGATTTGAGTTAGCTTAGAAACTTACCCGAGTTTTTAGTTTTCAACTAACTTGTATGTTAGTTTTACCAGACAGATTGAAAGACTCTTATATTTACAATACAAGATTTAAAAGAATAAATATTAATAATTAGATTTTATGATTATTAGTTAAAATTAAAATACACGCACACACACACACACACACATATATATATATATATAGTAAAACTAGCAGAAAAACTAGTTGAATGCTACGCAAAGTTAGAAGCTAATAAGTTAGCTGATTCTATTGAAAATGTTTAGTAAAAATAGTTGTCATGATAGTTAATAAATGTAAAATGATATAAAAGGACATCTTTAAATATTTAGGTATAATTTATAATTTTTCACAATAACTTTTTTAGATATCTTAATTAATCCTAAATTTATAAAAAATGTTTATTTTATTTTATTTATGATTTTAAATTTTATCCACAATAAAAATTATTTATTAAAAATATAACATGATGCACCTACTAGTAAAAACATAAAACACTATATGTTAGAACCAAGTTTGTTGTCATGAATAAAACGGTAGTTTGTGTCCTAAAATTTTGTATAAAGACAAACATAAAATCTTATGTGAAAAAGTCTATTAAAAGCTAACAAATCTGATTGGGTGTGTAGTTTATGTTGAGCCTATTGAATAGCAAAGTAACTTTGTCAACAAAATAATTGCTTTAATACTCTAAGTTTGTTGAAAGTCTGTTGTACTTTCACTCATATGTAAAGTCCTATAACATCAAGTCAAGTCTAAGAGGATGTTTGGTTTGTAGTTGGGAAAACAGATTTATGAAAATGAAAAAATTTAAAGGTTAATATTCATCTTTCATGTCATTTGAGACATTTAAAACTCCGTTTAACTGTCGGATTAATTTTTCCCTTCTCCCAAACGGAGTTCCATTGGTTGGAAATACTAACTGAACGTCCTCTAAATCTGCTGAGAAGAATCATGTACAAGTCTCAGTTATATATTTTGAAGCCAAAGTCTATTGACTATACCAAATG
The DNA here is from genome assembly GCA_037962975.1 of Clitoria ternatea. Lineage (NCBI taxonomy): Eukaryota > Viridiplantae > Streptophyta > Magnoliopsida > Fabales > Fabaceae > Clitoria > Clitoria ternatea. Next base: position 51,184,339 of record CM075675.1, read on the forward strand.
GTATACATTCAAACAAGGTCAACGTTGGCTTTAAGGAATCAACTCAAAGTCTGCTGCAAAATAGGACTTCAAGTATACAAGATCCAAGTTTGTTTGAAGCTTGAAGAATCTTGATACAAACATGTTGAAGAAAATGGCATTTAAATAATCAGTCCAAACACATTTTAATTCAATCAGTTAACTTATCAGCTTTGAGTTAGCTTATAAGCTTAGTTGACTTTTCAATTTCCAACTAACTTGTATGCTAGTTTTACCAAATAGATTGAAAGACTCTTCTTATATTTACAATATAAAATTTAAAAGAATAAATATTAATAATTAGATTGTATGATTACCAATTAAAATTAAAACATATATATATTGATCTAGTATCAATACCAGCCCCTGAACTAGTAAAAAGATAAGCAAGGGCAAAGGATGTGGGTCCAGAGATAGCTAAGACACAATTGATAAAATAACTGGTATGCTTACCAAATGGACACTAGTTAAACGCCTACTAACAGGCCAGAACTTCTGACCAAAGTTTGCAACTTGCCTAAAAAAGCAGTCTCGACCTGTCAAATGTCAAATCAAAAGTTAAACCTCCATTAGATTATAAATACCATAATTCATAATGAATCAAGGATCGTAAGTCTTTTCTATCACTGAATGCTCTGGTATTTAAAAATCTGTATTGACTTTATCATCGAAGAATCTTTATCATCGAAGAATCTGTATTTAAAAATCTGTATTGACTTTAAGTCGACATTAAGAAGACTCGGCATCGTAGAGTTGAAGGGCACTGAGTTCCCACTAGACTGGTGTTTGATAATACCAGATTTCCACTGAACCAGTGTAAAAGGTGAAATGGCTGATATGTAGAAGGTACACTAGTACACTCACAATCGGTATGAAATCTTACTCTCTTGCTTTTTTACACAGGATCAATGGGAATTCAGTATTATATAACACGGGCTCAATGGAAGCTCTGTGTTCTTCAACTTCAGCGCTTTGGTACCTCAGACCATAGAACTCAGGAACAGGTGGTGGTTTACCTGTAAAAACTCTAATGCTTAAGTTAGTAAAGATTCAATGAATACCAGAGCGTTAAGAGTGATAGAATGACTTACTTATCTTATGATAAATGATGGTATTTATAGTTTTTCCGAGGTCCAATTCGTGATTTGACACCCAACAGGTTCAAGTCATTTTTTTAGGTAAGTTACCTACTTGGTTCTAAAATTCTGACTCAGTGACATACTTTTAAATCAGGGTCCATTCAGTAAGCATACTAGTTACTTTGTAGCTCAGGTCTTAGCTATCTCTCTGGTCTGTCTCTTGCCCTTAATTGTGTCACTCTAGTTTACGGGTTGGTAATGATACCAGATCATTTTCCTCATAGCTTGTTGTCGTGATGGTGTTACGGTAATAAACTACAACCAGTGTTGCCTTATCTAATTTAATCTCTTACCTACTATTTTTGACCGGGAGGCTTGTGGCTGGCAAGTGCCTTAATTACATGAAGAATTTATAATTTATTATTATTTTTTTAACACATCATTTGTATTTAAGATTTTGTTATTATTTTGACTTAATCAATTAATTAATTAAAACTAATTAATTAAATAAATTAATCATTCGATTAATAATAAAGAGAAAGATTTTTTTACACGTGGCACTTTTTCAGTGGTGCGATGCCTGACATTCCGTTTGTTAGAATGGTTATGTTGTTTTGTAGTTAAAACGTTGCGTCTCTTATGGGTCGCGTCACTTCACCTTCAACCGTGTCCATGGGCTGCATCTATTCACCTTCGGCCCATTGCATCCATTAGCCCTACAAATAGAAGGCAACAACTTCCTCATTTCTACTTCCAACCCTCAAGAGATTCTATTGCTCTAGTGTGTTTGCTTCTCTTCATATTGGTCACAAATGTGGCCCTACTAGAAAATAGCTAGAGTTATTTACCCAGGTATCCCTTTCTATCCTAACCTTTAGTATGTTGTTTTTTCCTTAAATATGTCAATCCAGGATTCTGGTGACAGCAATGCAAGGGATGATTCTGTGAAATCCTTTCCAAGCCATCGTCGTGGCCATCTGTGGGACCCCGACATGAGTCACAGGTTTCACAAATGGATATACATAGTCACAGGTTTCTTCAGAATCTTCATCTGTATCATTTGACCCTATAATGACTCGTTCCTTTTTTCTGGAATCCTCACCTGCTCACGACACTGACTCTAGCATAGTGCACTATTTTACTGATGATGTTGATTTCTATTCAACTAATCTTTTTCTTAAACATACAGTTTCTTCAATAGTGGATGAAGCTTCAACAGTGAGGACTAACCCAGAAAACACAACCATGTTAGCAGAGATAGTATTGACTGGCTAGCTCACAAGGCCCAAGACCCTTATTTCTGGATTCAACAAGAAATTCTTAACATTCATAGCGGTCATGCTGAAGGCGACGACGATGTGGAATTGGACCTTGGTCGATTATGTGATCCAACAAATATAAGGATTCTTTCTCAATAATTACGCTGTTGTACAACGACCGGGTTTGGCATGTGCCCTGTGAGCGTTATTTTTACATGTACGTGATATTTTTACAAAGGTGGGGTTGCAGCTCCCCTTCAATAACTTCGAAATAGGGGCGATCAAATTTTTAGACTCGCCCCCAGCCAGTTTCACCCAACGGATGAGACTTGGTCCTTTCCCTAGAGATCCTAGCCAAGCACTTGAGTTTCACTCCCACTGTTGCTATCTTCTTCTGATATGCTCGCATCCTTTGCCGTGGAACCCCGATGGTGGTATGGGTTTCGTTAACCTCCAATGTCTGAGTGACATTGTTAACTTTGAAGCTTACGTGGAGTCAATAAAGACTACAGGCACCTCATTCAAGCATTCTTTTTTCAAAATTTTTACAAAGGGTAACTAAAACCCCTTCTGGAAGGATGAAGAAGGACAGTTTTTGATTCATACCGGCTGGTCACACCATCACTTCCTGATGGAGAGTTTCGCTTACTCCGTTGAGGAAAATAAATTAAGCAAGGGATCCTGGGAAGTTATCAGCGCCCTTCATGAGATATCCCGAGCTGTTTCTCTCAAATGTTGCTCTTTGATGGGGACTAAGGAGACAAGAAGGGAGTACCTTGCCTTCTTGGGTACTTATTTTCTTTAATTACTTTATGTTAGTATAGGTTATTTAACCTCGAATTCTAATGTTTTTCCTTTTGATGCAGGGAGCATGGGTGGCAATGCTTTAATTATGTTGTGCCATGCTATTAATGTGTGATGAGCATCTCGATTTATGTTGTATGTCTTTCTGACTCAAGAAGCACTAGTGCAGAAAGGAGATATAAACACGGTTAAACTGGACTTTTAAACATGGTTCCAAAATTGTGTTTGTTCCAGCTGTGGGAATATATAAAGGTTTTTAACCACGATTCTCAACCGTGTTTAAAAATGTCCTTTAACCATGATTGTTCAGAAGTGTGTTTAAAAGTACCAACATTTAAACACGGTGATGCCCATACCCTTGTTTAAGTGTGACTACTTTTAAACACGGTTATGGTAATAACCGTGCTTAAAAGGGATATTTAAACATGGTTATTACCATAACTGAGTTTAAATATAGGATTTATTTTAAAAGCAAGTTTGGTTTTATTAATTTCCCAAACCTGCAATGTTACACAAGTAACACAATATATCCCCTAGCACAATATATTACCATAACCCCCAGCACAGTATATTACCATAACACAACACAATATATTCATTACACAAATTAATGAAAACACATGATATTTACATGATAAAGAAACTGAATCTATATACAATGAATAATATTTACATCATTGAAATAAAATACAATCTAAACCCTAGAGTCATATTGGAATCATACACTAAGTACAATGAATATAAGAGAATGAGAGGTGCATGTTAATCTTTTTTGTTATGAAAACTGTTAACTTTAATAGAAAATCACATGTATGCTACACATGCTTATTTTACTAGTCGGCTAAACACTAATCTATCTTAAAAAATTGAATCATGATTTATTCCAAAATTGCAAAGGCTTCACATGCAATAAAGCTTAAACCTAAGATAACTCCTTCATTATAATACTCTTTCAATTGTGTGTAAAATAGAAGGTGCATGATCATTATTCATTGCTAGTAACAAAAGCATTCTCCCATGTGCAAAAATATTTCCAGTTAAACTTACCATTGATTGAGGTAAGTAGTTCCACTTTAAATTATTATGTACAACTTAGAACTTGATGCTTAAATTTAGAACAAAAGGCAAATTTGATAGTGAATAAGTTGTCCATTGCACTATTTACTGCATAATGCAAGTTTTCACTTTAAAATTCTATATAACTAACAAAAGCTAAGATGCTACAGTTCAAGAAATACTCCTTACACTCAAGTTCTCAAAATTCAATAAATTTTATTTATAAAACAAGAAATGCAAAGAAAAATATCTCATCACCAATAATTCAACATGCGTTCAACTTGAAAATTTTTCTATAACTTAGTCCAAAAGTAAGGCTGACATTTTCTTTAATTAAAAAACTAAAAGCAATTGAAAAATCTATCTCATTGTTCAGTAAAATGGTTTTTTGTTTCTTTGCTTTTGTGTTTGGAAGTGAAATCTTTGATTTAGTTATAAAGGGTTTGGTTGAAGTTTTTTGGTATGTAACACTGTTGTAGTTTTGAAATAAAGTTGTGGTATAATTTGTTTAGATAAACAACAAATAAGTTCGAAAGGTAGACTACATTATGAATAGAACAACAAATAAGCATTATGAACAAAATAACATTATGAACAACATTATGAACACAACATCATTATGAACAATGAGAACCTTTACTTACTTGGTGGAGTAGCAATGGTGAGGTGGCACGCTTGCAGCGGTGACGTATGCAATGGGAACAAACACAAGGGAAAGCAAAGAGAAAACTAGAGGCAAGAGGGAAATGTGTTATATAAAATGAAGTATCCTTTCAACTGATGACGCGACGTTATGAAATATATGAAAAAACAAAAAGGTTCTGTAACCACGGTTAACTCTGCAACTGTGTTTATACTAGACATATAAACACGTTTATAACAGTAACTGTGTTTAAATATTTTGAACTTAAACTCTATAACCATGATTGACCCCACAATCGAGATTATATCTCTAAGGATACAAACATCGTTATGGAGGCAACCATGGTTATATATTTACCAAAATAGAAAAACTTTAAACCCTTAACCATACAAACATTGTTGTCCTTGGAACCGTGGTTATATTGTATTTTAACAATGGTTGTTTTATAACCGTGTTTATATCTGATCCGGTCTGGATACAGGCCCATAAAGTTGTGACGTCAGAATGACCTCCTAGAGGGGCAACCGGCATTACAGGGAGATATCGCCACACCGGTCATCCATTGTGCCTCATCCGCTCTCGCTTTGTTGGATGATTCATCCGTCCTCACTTCCCCGTCGCGCATAATCGTTTGTCTCAGAATCACCATGAGATAAGAGGGGTTATAACTTATCAGTGAAGATACTCTGCATAGCGGAAAGTGTCTATGTCATTTATCACAGAGAGTAAGTACAATCATCAGTGAAATATACGGAAAGGTGATTATCCTCCATCCCTGTGTCAGAATCGTACTCTAATAATTGACCTACCCCCCTGACACACTCTGAATACTGAGGCACTTTGATTGACACACTCTACACGGTATCAGAGCCAAGGGGTCCACTTGCATCCAACGATTCATTTCCTACGTTCAACTATAAATAGCATATTCCAATACACATGCAAGGGAGGTTGTTCTATCTCATATCTTACTATTACATCGCTTAAGCTTTCATTGAGTTCACTTACGCTCTTCTAACTTGAGCGTCGGAGAATCTTCGCAGGTGACACCACCTTTCACCCACTCCAACACGAGACTTTGGTGTGAAGGATCTCCAGGACAACGAGACCGGCTTCTCCCACTGAGAGGCTGGATAACAATACCGGATACCCACCGTACCAGTGTACAAACCCTAAAATATCTATACTTTTATAGCTGGTCCCACACCGGATCCTAGACCCCGGTTCAGACCAGTTTATTGGCACGCCCAGTGGGACGCGTTAGAGTTATTCCCACTTTTCATAGAAGTTTGGTAGTTCAGGATGGAAGGTAATGGATGCGATTTTGTTGATGGTCATATGGAGGATGTGACCCATCAGCAAACTGGGAGGAGACTCGTCTTTGAATCTCTTGTCACCAACACTAGACGGATGGTACCAGTGGCAACCCCTGACCCTCGGGATGAAGTTATAAGGTAGCTCAGGGAGGAGTTGATGGAGCTGAAGCGGGAGAAGAGAGGAGCTGGGGACAGAGTGACATCCCAAGCAGAAGATGCTCACCACGCATCCGCGAGGGAAAGGTCCATAACCCTCCAGTACTCGAAAATCCCTACATACGAGGAGAGGGAACAGACTCAGGACTCTGGTGATAGAGTCAGTATCAGGAGGAAGGAGCAAGCAGTGGTGACTTCTGGGGCATATAGACTCAGTGTTCCTTTCTCCAGGAGACTCATGAGTGTCGTTATCTCCAAACACCTGCAGACAACTCAGCCACTTTCAATCGGAAAGTATAATGGAGAAACTGATCCCACTAAGCACCTCAATGCTTATGTGTACGAGGCCATGTATCTGGGAGCTGATAAAGACGTCATGTGTAGAATGTTCCCAAGAACACTGACGGAAGAGGCTCTTAGTTGGTTCAAGAGCTTACCATCAGGGTCTATTGATTCTTGGGAAGAGATGGCAGCTGCATTCGAGAGCCACTTTGTTATTTCTAGGGATATTCCAAGGACTTCACATACCTTGGCTCAGATAAGGCAAGGAGAGAATGAAACTCTTAAGGAGTTTTTAAAGATATTCTACAAGGAAGCTGCATTGGTCCCTAACCTCACGGAGGCTATACAGCTCCATATCGTGGTTGAGGCTTTGCAACCTGGTTCGGCTTTTGCCCTATCTTTGGCAAAAAGCCCCCAACAACCTTTGAGGAGTTTCGAAGGAAAGCTTCCAAATATGTTGGCATAGAGATGCACCTGGAGGCTACAACAGCTAGAATGAAGCCACCAGAGCCCTCCCAGCAACCACGGAGAGATAAGGAGAGGATAAGGCCAGAGAAGCATGCCTTCAGGGAAGACTTTACGAGTACTTGACCTCATCAGCGAGACAGACGCGTCTCCTCTTTCAGCAACTATGCCCCTTTGAATGCCAGGCATTCCCAAATTTTGAGGGAAGTTAGTTGGCCAACACTCAGTGTCTATGGGATAAGGAAGCCACCTCCAGTGAAAAGACTTGGGAACCCACGTAAATATTGTGCTTTTCATGAACAGGCGGGTCACCACACAGATGAGTACAAAGCGTTGAAGAACACTGTGGAGACTCTTATTAGAGAGGGAAAGCTGAAACAATATTTGTTCAAGGAAAAATCCCTAGATGAGCCTGACAGGATGGACAAGAGGGGAAGAGACCCAGATGATGAAGGTGATAACAGTTGTAATCCAGTCAGAAGGTTTACTACCGCCGAGAAACAAAAGGGAGTGGTGATCGCTGGAAGAGCCCAGCAAGACAGTATGCCTCAGCAGCAAAGGCAAGGCAGGTGCGAAGTGATCAAGATGATTTCTGGAGGGTTTGCAGGAGGAGGAGCATCGATCACAGCCAGGAAAAATTACCACCGAATGATCCTGTCAGTACAGGGCAAACCCAGAGACAATCGCCCTTTCAGAGACGGTGTGGCAGCACCGGCGGTGTCATTCACTGATGATGACTTCGGCCCAATGATCCCAGGAGGAGATGATGCAGTGGTGATTATCGCTGTCATAGCCAATAAAGATGTTAAAAGAATTCTCGTCGATCAGGGAAGTTCTTGCGATGTGATTTTTTATAATTGTTTCAAAAAAATGGGCTTTAATGATGCAGATTTGCAACCATATACGCAAGAGCTCACAGCGTTCAACGGGGCGAAGCAACCCACCAAGGGGTATCTTGATACCCTCGTTTCTTTTGAGGGTGAACCTGGAGCGAGAACGGTGAAGTCCAGAATCTTGGTGATTGATGTGGAGTCCCCTTACAACGGGATCATTGGTCGCCCTACACTGAACGCGATGGAAGTAATCGTGTCTACTCCACATCTCCTTATCAAGTTCATTGACAAGGACAATGGTGTATCTTCCCTCCGTGGAGATCAAGAGATGGCTCGATATTGTTATAACCTAAGTCTTAATATGGTTAAGTTGGAAGCGTTCAACAAGAAGAGGAAGCTGAATGATGGAGGAACAGTGGCTGGGTCTGTCAGTTTGATCGATCTAGACCCCAGAGCGGAATTGAAGATTGACCCTCTCAATCCCTCAAAGCCCACACCGGATGGTGGTTCCAGGGACATCGTCTTGGGGGATTCCCCAGAAAAGGTCACGCACATTAATGATAAGCTAGAGTCAATCATGGAGCAGCGCTTGTTGGCTCTCCTGCAGGAGTTTAAAGACCTTTTTGCATGGACTACTGCGGACATGCCTGGGATGGACCCTGATTTCTGTTGCCACAAATTAGCTGTATATCCAGAGACAAGACCGGTTGCCCAAAAGAAGAGGAGGTTGGGACCAGAGAAACAGAAAGCAGCGTGTGAGCAAACAGAAGAGTTGTTGAAGGCTGGTTTCATAAGGGAGATCCGTTATTCATCGTGGCTTTCCAACATAGTAATGGTGCAGAAGGCCAATGGCAAGTGGAGGATGTGTACAGATTATGTGGATCTCAATCGGTGTTGCCCGAAGGACCCTTATCCACTCCCGAATATTGATCGGATGGTTGATGATTCGTCTGGTTATGAATACCTTAATTTTATGGATGCTTATTCGGGGTATAATCAAATTTCGATGTGGGAGGAGGATTAAGAAAAGACGGCTTTTGTTAATGACCGTGGTGTCTTTTGCTACACCGTCATGCCGTTTGGATTAAAGAACGCCGGTGCTACTTACCAGCGCATGATCAATAAAGTGTTTGAAGGCATGCACACCAAGTTGGTGGAGGTATATATTGATGATATTATAGCTAAGACTCCCGCTGGAGGTGACCACATTGAAGATTTGCGCCAAGTGTTCACTCGGCTGCGACAATACAACATGAGGTTGAACCCATTAAAATGCACCTTTGCAGTCCCAGCTGGGAAGTTTTTGGGTTTCATATTGACCCAGCGGGGCATCGAGGCCAACCCTGGTAAATGTCAGGCGATACTAGATATGCAAAGCCCCAAGAGCTTAAGGGAGGTACAGTCGTTGAATGGAAAGGTGGTCGCTCTGGCTTGATTCATGCCCAAAATGGCACATAGGTCCCTTCCTCTGTACAAGGCATTAAAGAAGCACAAGAACTTCGAGTGGGGAGAAGAGCAAGAGCAGGCTTTCCAACAGCTCAAGGTCGTGCTCTTAAGTCCACCAATATTGGTAAAACCTGACCCTGGTGAAACTCTCATCCTGTACTTGGCAATTTCTGATGAAGCCTTGGGCGTGGCTTTGGTCAAAGAAACTTCAGAAGGACAGAGGCCAGTGTACTTCACTAGCAAGACATTCCAGGGGGCAGAAGGCAGATACCAAAAAATAGAAAAGGCAGCCCTTGCAGTTGTATGGGCGTCACGACGGTTGAGACCGTATTTTCATGCGCATCCGATGTTGGTGAAAACAGACTTGCCGCTTAAATCCGTGCTCAGTAAACCCGACCTCGCTGGGAGAATGATCAAGTGGTCAATCGAACTGTCTGAGTTTGAAATCTTTTATGAACCACGAGGATCCATTAAAGCCCAAGTCTTGGCTGATTTCGTCGTAGAAATGACTGGGTCGGATCCAGCCATACTCCGAGCACATTGGACCGTGTATGTTGATGGGTCGTCAAATAATAAAGGTTATGGGGCTGGTGTTGTTGTGGAGAGTGACGATGGTGTGCACTTGGAGATTTCCCTCCGGTTCAATTTCAAAACTTCCAACAATCAAGCTGAGTATGAGGCATGTTTAGCCGGCCTCCGTGCAGCAATCGATATCGGTGCAACAGAAGTAACATTGTGCAGCGATTCACAAGTGGTGATTTCACAAATCCAAGGAGAATATCAGGTCTGCGAGCCCCAACTTCAATTGTATTTGAATTGTGTGAACGAGTTGAAGGGGAGATTCAACGTGCTGGAGTTTAAACATGTGCCAAGAGAAGAGAATACCAGAGCGGACATCCTATCGAGACTTGCAAGCACAAAACAGCCCGGTAGCACAACGACGGTGGTTTGGAGCATGCTGACATCACCTAGTATTCGTTTGTTCCCTTCTCTTAATGCTATAATGGTCAATTACCCTTACGAGAATTCTTGGGTTATCCCCTACATCCGTTATCTGGCTGACGGACAGCTTCCCACTGATGAAAAAGAAAGAAGAAGAGTGAAAAGGGAGTTGCCATATTTCACCATGGTTGATGGTGTTTTGTACAGAAGAGGATTCTCAGTCCTATATCTCCTTTGTTTGAAAGAAAATGAAGTGCAAGGAGTAATGGAGGAAGTACACGAGGGGCAATGTGGACATCATGCTGGGGGCAGAAGCTTAATGAGAAAAGTCCTCAAGGCTGGATATTGGTGGCCCACAATGAAGCAGGACTCAGTTGATTTTGTGAAGAAATGTGATGCTAGCAAGAGATTTTCTAATCTTCATCACACACCGGCCCAAGAACTCTCTTCATCCGCTGTGCCGTGGCCTTTCTACCAATGGGCCTTGATATCCTGGGTCCATTCCCCACCGCTCTAGGAGGTATTAAATATTTGATCGTAGGGGTTGATTACTTCACTAAGTGGATCGAGGCAGAGCCAGTAGTACATATCACCTCCGCGCGAGCAAGGCGTTTTGTATACGAGAATATCATAGCACGATTCGGCGTCCCAAGGCGGATTGTGACTGACAACGGCACACAGTTCACAGATAAGAAATTCACAGATTTACTCGAAGGACTGGGGATAGTCCAAATATTTTCATCTGTTGAGCACCCCCAGACAAACGGCCAAGCAGAAGTAGCTAATCGAGAGGTGCTAAAGGGGTTGAAGAAGCGCCTTGGCGAAGCAAAGGGAGGATGGACCGATCAACTATGCCATATTCTGTGGGTGTATCGTACTACACCACATTCTTCTACCAACGAATCCCCATATCGGTTGACTTATGGGGTCGAGGCGATGATCCCAATGGAGCTTCAGACTAGATCGGCTCGAGTGGAATATTTTTCTGTTGAGGACAATAATGCCAATCTGGCATCAGAGCTGGACGTTCTCCATGAACTGAGGGAAGAAGCCTTTGTTAGAGATCAGGCAATAAAGACGAAGGTAGCTCTCCGATACAATAAGCATGTGTAATACAGAGCGTTTAATAGTGGAGATCTCGTTTTGAGGAAGGCGAGTATGGGGAATAAATTCGCTCAGCAAGGAAAACTGGCGCCAACGTGGGAGGGCCCTTACAGAATTTCTGAAGTGACTGGAAAGGGATTATACCGGCTTGAGGAGCTTGATGGAACCCCAATCCACAACAAATAGAACACCCAGAATCTACGTATTTATTACAGCCAGTTGGTAAGACGGCATGTACTCTTTTTCCTCACTTGAGTTTTTTCCCATTGGGTTTTCTCAAGAAGGTTTTAATGAGGCATGACCCCAACTATGCTCCCTTTGTAATATATATTCAGTTTAATGAGAATGCAGTTCATGACTCTATCACTCTCACTTTTCCTTTGTATGTTGTGATTTATAGCTATAGGCCGTCATGTATAAAGACCCCCAGGACGGATGATCTCAATCACATATTCTGTGTATTGACGATGTAACTCCTCGAGCAGTGAAATGGGTTGTAGGATTAAACTGAACCCCATTTGAAGGCCCAGATTGTAGGAATAAACCGAACTCTGGGTACGGTTAGTAAGTTTGGCTGAACCCCATTTGAAGACTTGGATTGTAGGACTAAACCGAACTCCAAGTATGGTTAGTAGGATCGAACCGAACACCATTTGAAGGCCCAGATTGTAGGAATAAACCGAACTCTGGGTACAGTTAGTAAGTTTGGCTGAACCCTGTTTGAAGACTTGAGTTGTAGGATTAAACCGAACCTCAAGAGATGGGTTGTAGGATCTAACCTCTTTCAAGGTTGTACCGAACCCCACATGAAGACTTGGATTTTAGGATTGAACCGAACTTCAAGTATAATTGTCGTCCTCATCTTTAAAATAATTGTCACAGAGTGGATGAATGCAAACATTGCGATTCCACATCTTTGAGATCGAATGAGTTTTTTTTTCACCCACCAAGGAGTTAAAGGTAACACTTCACAACAGATATTTGCTTCCCAAAATACTTATACTTGGGGACAAGATATACTTCAACATAATGTGGCCTATCTGTTACAATTTCTGTTATTTCCTCTGGGATAAAAACTACGCTTTAAACAACAACATAGTTAAACAGAGCGGATTTACAATGAATACAAAGGTAAAAGCATAGCGTATATGTCTAAGTTATTCGGTAATCATACACTTGTCGCAAATGATAGAAGCAAAATGAAAGCAAATTTTATTTGCGTGAAGAAAAATTTTATATGTGTTGGTTCATAGAAACTGGAGCTGATCCCAGTACACAGCTATAAAGTGAAAGCACAAAATTAAAGGGCATGTGTTTGATTCTCCGTTGTGGGCACATCCGTTCCCCCTTCTTCGGCCCCTTCAACCTGGGTCCTGTCCATTCCGGTCTCTGGGCCAGCTTGGACGTTCTCTTGTGTAACACCTTCTGGGCCAGGGGTAACCAGTGGAGGTTCCATGCTTTGGCCCTCCGGAAGAGGGGGCAATTCATAAAGACTATCAGGAGGATCCTCGTGCGAGCCATCACTCTTCACCATAACAAGTCTCCCTCCGTGGAACTCATAGAACGGATCCAGTCCGTACAAATCGAGTGTCACATCGGGGTTGCGGTAGAAGACTTGATGAAGGGCTAGGCCGAAGGATTCAAAAGCTACCTTCTTGCATATTTCCAAAGCCTTGGCAACCTTGGCCTTGGAAGCAACCAACCTTTTTTGAAGTTTTGGTAACTTCTTCTTCTAACGGCCCAGTGCCCGCACTCCCCTTCTTTAGTTCTTCAATTTGAATCTGCAGTTCTTTCCGAAGGGCCTCCCACTCTCCTAAGCTTTTATTATGGCCGGCCTCTGTTGTTGCAAGATCTTCGGCCAGCTTGGCGGATTTATTCTTCTCAAGTTGGAGCTCTTCTTCCAGGAGGGGAATGGACTTATTCTGCTGCTGAAGTTCAGAAACCTGCCGCTCCAAAGATTTGTTGGTGAAGTGGAGTTGGCTTATTTCTTCAGTCTTTTTCTGCAGCAGCTCCTTAGCCTTGATCAGTTCTGACTCAACCCCCTTGTGAGTTTCCGCTTGCTTGGCCGCCTAGGCCTCTTTTACAGTAATATCGGCTTCAAGTTTTTCAACTTGTTCCATATAGTCTGCCTTATCGCTTAAGGAGTCCAGAAGGCCAGAGAGCTCATCTAGCTGCCAGCGACCGGCCTTACATGCGCCCCGAACTTCTGCTGCCTCGAGAGAAGGGCGGAGGCAGTACCTTGCCTTCGGAAGTGTGGGGGGCATGGACCCCTGGAACCAAAGATAGGAAGAAAGGAAGGATTCTTTCGGAGGATCAATCACAGGGGGAAGTCCGCTCTCAGATTCCGTTTCAGAGCCGGCATGTGAAGGAGGGGCAGAGGAAGAGAGAACGGGTTTCTTCCCCTTATCTTTCTTCATCCCAGACTCTTCTAGAGTTTTCTGGCGTTTCCTTAAAGGATCACCAGCAGAAGACTTCTCCGCGTCTGCGGATTTGATCAGGTTTCTCTTTTTCTTCTTCTTCTTCTTCTCTGGCGCAGGCTCTTCCTGATCTTCCCCTGCAGCCTGGGGTTGTTCCTCACGCTCCTTCTCATCAAGAAGAGGGACATCGTCCCCCACAGCGGATGTAAGGGGGATTATGGGAGCTGCGACTTTGAAGGAGTTCCTTTTAGCCTGGATTTCATTCTCCTCAGAAGAGGAATCGCCATCTGCCAGCATTGACTTTAAGGACAACATGTCGGGGGAAGCTTTCTCGATTTTCTCTACAAGACAAAGAAAACTGGGTTAAAATATTGAAGGAGAAACAGTAAATACAGAATGAATATACGGCATAACACAGTTAAAGAACGGTTATTACGGAGGTATGTATTTCAGACATCGGCACTTCCCAGGAGAAGCCTGCAGGAGAACCCCTTGAGGACTTTTGAGGCTGATTGCATGGCACTTAACACCTCCACAGAATGAGCAGAAAGTTCGCTCTCCTCAGTTTAGTAAGCACGGCTCAGCAACAGGAAATGCTCGTGCGACCAGCTGGTAGGGAATTTTGTGAACCCCTCCTTATTGAGCCAAAAGACCGGCTTATTTGCTTGCACACGAACCCGCGTGTAGTAATGTTTGAAAGAGCGCCCGTCGATCTTTGCGGATTCGGTGTAGGACTTGAAGTTCACTATCCTCGAGTCACAACGGAGCGTTATGAACCCAAGCCCGCCCTTCTTGTTGGCACGGCGGACCACTTGGCAGTAGTAGAAAAGTTTCGCCACAGTGGCTGTGAAGTTGAAATTCTCCCCAAGGATTTCGAGAGCGCGCACCAAGCCCCAACCATTGGGATGCAGTTGTGTAGGGGCACAGTCGAGGAAACGGAGAACGGCCATTTGAAACTCCATCATTGGAAAACGGACTCCTAAGTTCTGGAAGACGAAGTCGTACATATAGACCGACCTCTCGTCTAGGACCCGATGGCAGACCCGCTCCATGGGACGAGGGGCAAGGATGAGAAAACGGCCCTTGTACTTCTTTTTGGAGTGGATTTTGCAGCGAAGCGTAACAGGATTTCCGTCCTCGTTTGCATGATGCGAAGGGATGTTTAAGAACTCCTATTCGACCCAGCAGTACGATTTCTCCTTGTTCAATCTTTCCCAGTTAAGCCGGTGTGCCACCACATTGACACACCCTTCAGCCATTCGTAGAATCAACGTTTCCCCAGACCCAGGGATTTCCATTATACCTGACACGTGTTGGAACGCCTTCGTACTGTGGTAAAAGGCAACATCGTCAGAGAGGTAACCTTCAACACTTGACCCACTGTCAGAGCGACTGGTAGCCCTCGAGTCAAAGAGACCCCCAGGGCGGCGCCGAACCACTGGCGCTCACGAGGAGGAAGTTTCAACTCTCTCTGAGCGACAAGGCCCAGCCACAGAAAGATTCACAGGAATCCTCCCACCACAGTGGCTAGAGGGGGCGTGAGAACTCAAACTCCCCCTGTTTGAGGTACCAGCGCTGCTTGGCCTAGGGCGCATGGTTGAAGTTAAGTAACTAAAAAAGATATGGAGGTAAGGGATAGGGAGGTTACCTAAAGAAGGAAGAACTTTGTGAAGAGAAAGAGCAGCAACAGAATCTTCAGAATTTGAGCAGAGGTTCACTAAGCTTGAAGGCGAAAGTAAATTCCGAAACTTGTTAAGTGACCCTTTTATAGGTAATGAAGGGGAACAGTAGTTAACCAAGAGTCACGACGTATACCCCAAAGCGCAACCTTTCGGATTCAAACGACCTCGTTGTTTCATAACTTAAAGCGCGAAAACAATAACTCTTTAAGAAAAGTTTCAAACGAAACGGGCCCGCGGAAGTTAAAATCCAGGCCCAATAAGCCCAACCGACAGTTACGCTCTTGGGTAATGATGGCTCACGTGTAAGAAGGGCATTTAATGTCCAATCATTTCAGACACATTATATGCATCCCAACAACTATTCGAATACCAAGAGTTACGATTTCTAAAAACTCTTGGGATTTCCCTCGCTGCGAATCCTTGTCTGAATCCGCTGTAAGGGCATAAAAAGGCCGGTTACTTAATCTACAGAGCGGATGTGTTGGCAAGAAACCAAACACGTATTTGGCAAAGAGTTTTAAAGCGTGCTTCTGGAGTGATTTACTGGCATCCAGACCTCTCAAAGACTATATAGCTCATGTGAGCAACTTAACAGTCCCTCACATAAGCTAGGGGACAAATGATCCGGTCTGGATACCGGCCCATAAAGTTGTGACGTCAGAATGACCTCCTAGAGGGGCAATCGGCATTACAGGGAGATATCGCCATACCGGTCATCCGTTGTGCCTCATCCGCTCTCGCTTTGTTGGATGATTCATCCGTCCTCACTTCCCCGTCGCGCATAACCGTTTGTTTCAGAATCACCATGAGATAAGAGGGGTTATAACTTATCAGTGAAGATACTCTGCATAGCGGAAAGTGTCTATGTCGTTTATCACAGAGAGTAAGTACAATCATCAGCGAAATATACGGAAAGGTGATTATCCTCCATCCCTGTGTCAGAATCGTACTCTGATAATTGACCTATCCCCCTGACACACTCTGAATACTGAGCCACTTTGATTGACAC
This sequence comes from Clitoria ternatea, assembly GCA_037962975.1. Classification (NCBI taxonomy): domain Eukaryota; kingdom Viridiplantae; phylum Streptophyta; class Magnoliopsida; order Fabales; family Fabaceae; genus Clitoria; species Clitoria ternatea. The sequence continues at coordinate 51,200,850 of CM075675.1, forward strand.
ACTCTACACGGTATCAGAGCCAAGGGGTCCACTTGGATCCAACGATTCATTTCCTACGTTCAACTATAAATAGCATATTCCAATACACATGCAAGGGAGGTTGTTGTATCTCATATCTTACTATTGCATCGCTTAAGCTTTCATTGAGTTCACTTACACTCTTCTAACTTGAGCGTCGAAGAATCTTCGTAGGTGACACCACCTTTCGCCCACTCCAACGTGAGACTTTGGTGTGAAGGATCTCCAGGACAACGAGACCGGTTTCTCCCACTGAGAGGCCGGATAACAATACCGGATACCCACCATACCGGTGTACAAACCCTAAAATATCTATACTTTTGTGGCTGGTCCCACACCGGATCCTAGACCTCGGTTCAGACCAGTTCAATATCATTTTCTTTAAATTTTCAAAAATGTCAATGTTACCTTTTAACCGTGCTTATACCAAATACTAATATCTATATTTTGCACTAGTGAAGGACCTAAATGTAAGATACTCCTTGCCTAAGTTAGTTTGCAAGGCTTTGATCTTGACATCAAATTGGAGTTCCACCATATTTTTGAAATTGATGAATATGGTCAAGGCTTCTGACCTATTATGCAAGAAGTATAGCCAAGTAAATTTATTGTAAGCATCCATAAATAAGAGGTAATATTTGTAACCTTCTTTGAATGGTTGTAGAAAAGTCTCATATTGCATATTAGAGGATTTAAAAGGTAAGAATATGATTTGCCAATACTACAAGATCCACAAACTAAGAATTTATTTATTTTAGGAATAGGCATGTTATAAGATTTCAAAACTTGAGAAACTATTCTGTGAGATGCATGTGCTAATCTATTATGCCATAAATTCAAAGTATTATGATTAACATGGGTATTATAAGCATGTATGCTTCGTTTACAATCAATAAGAAGCAAGTGAATTCTATCAAACATATATAGTCCCTGCTTAAGGTTGCCTTGAAGAAGCACTCTCTTAGTTACCTGGCATTTCACAAGGCAATTATCAAGATAAAATTCAATATAAACACGATTGGCAAATTTAGAGAAACTTACAAGATTTTTGGAAACATGTGGAACATGTAGCAGATTTTGTAAAGTAAAAACATGATTAGTATTATTAGTATGGAAAGAAAGGAACCAATATGTGAAATTTTGAGAGTATTACCATTTTCAACAACCCTTTCTGGCCCTGTATAGTCTAACCTCACAATAAGGTTGTTGAAGTCATGTGTGAGATGATTTATGGCTCCTATGCCGAGGTACCAAGCATCATCATTAATCTGAGAAGTGTTTGATGAAGAAATCATGGCAAAGATTGGAGGTTCTTGTATAGGATGTTGAGGGGTCTAATTACTAAAACTTGGTTCAGTGATCTAATCATCAAATCTTGACCAGCAATGAAAAGCTAAGTGGCCAAATTTGCCACATACTTGGCCTTGGATCCAAGTGCCTCTACGAGTGGAATTTATGGGTGAAAGGATCTTCCACCTCTAGTTCTTCCTCTATTTTGTCCTCTAGCCTAAGCTCTACCTCTAATGTTGTTAGGTGTGAACTTCTTGGATTGATTTTGAACAAGATTCACCTGAGGGTTAAGGATTTCTTTCTACTTATGCTTCTTAATTCTCTCTTCTTGGTGCATTAACAAGGCTTCTTTTTGAGTCATTGTGTAGGGTTCTACCCTAGTGATGCAAGATGTAATAAAGACATCATATTCATCAGTCAATCCATACAAAATTACCTCAATGCGATCTTCTTGGGAGAGAGTTGCTTCTATTGCTGCAAGTGTCTCTACCAATTACTTGCTTTGCACCAAATATTCACCTATGGGATCTATCTTCTTGACATTTCTCAACTGGATCTTGATATGTTTGATTCGGGCCTTGGTCTATGTGGCAAAGTAGGTTTTTAGGGCTTGCTAGATTTTGAATGACCAAGCATCCTACCATGTGGATCTTGAATTTAGGATCCACTGATTCCAAGAGTCAAGATTTGAGTAAATTATCCTGTTGCTCATAGTTTTTAAAAGTTGCACTGAATTCTCCTTTTTCCTTGGTAGGATCATCCACAAAATTTTTGGGAATTGAATCGATATATTTAATATACTTCTTAATCTTAAATCCTTTAATGGAGGCCTTGGCATGTTGCATACAAGTCAAGAAGTTATCTTTTGTAAGTTTGGTTGATATGGATGATGTAAAGGTACGAGGGATAAAAGGGGTGGTTATAGAAGTCATGGTTGAATCTTTAGATGATTGATACTACATTAGGATGAAGAGAACAATAGAGAAGGAGAAAGAAACTAAATTCCCTTAATTGCATTAAATGAAAAGAATGAATTACTTGCTTAACAAAACAAGAAGAGCAACTATATATAGCTACAAGAACTGGAAATTAAAAAATAAACAAATAACAACTTTCTAATAAAGGAATAAAAAAAATTAAAAATTTTATTTCAAAACTTTAATCTCTTTAGAGTGTGCTCTAACTTTCAATATAATCAAGTAGATTAACTTTTAGATTGCATCTCATGACTAGTTTTTCAATTTTTAGTGAGTTTTGCCGCCAATCTTGCTAAACACATGGTCTGCCTCACAAGAGTATACGAAGAAGGATTATCTTACTCCAAGAATACAATTAATTTAATGACATTTTATAAGATCCGAATCGAAAAAATTTAACTGTTGAATAATGATATTAGCGTAATCATGTGTGCACAAAATTTTAGAAAATTTGGATATTCTTATTATGTTACTATCTTACAATTAAGATGTACTTATATTTTAAATTTGTATATTATATGTTAAATTGATTGATAAACTTTTAAATAACAATCAAAATTTACATGACTTTATAGATGTAGGGTTCGTTTGGTTTCCGTTGGGTTAGTTAAACTTATCCTACGGTGAAACAAAGTTTTGACGAACGGCGTAAAGTATTAATATTAACCTTTAGATTTTTCTATTTTCATAATTTTATTTTTTCAACTACAAACCAAACAAACATGTAGTCTGCGTAATAAAATTTGTGAATTTTAACAATTCTTCTCTAAATTTTCTATTGACATGTGCAGTAGATACTCTACTGCTGCTACTGCACATGTCAATAGTTAAATTTATTGAAAGTAAAATAAACTAAAATAGTTAGAGAATGATAAGTAGCAATTAGCAAGGTCACGGAACTTGATCAATTAATATATAAAACTTTACATTCCTATGAGAATTCCAAGCAGTTTTTTTTGAAATGACATTATTATTCAGATTTTCAGTTGAAGATTCAACCTTTCATTTTCACTTATATCTTGATTATAGAAATTCAGCCACACATGCCGTGTTCCTGAACATAATTGAAAATCTGCTGCATATGTCAATGTGCCAACTCCTTGGTACAATTGGTCCCAATGGCTAGTTTGCCCACATTTCTTAGTTACCCAAATTAAGTATCATTATTTTGTTGAAAGAGATAACCATTTAATTTGTCTATTTTCTCCTCAAGCACATGGTTAGAGGCACATCTCTATCACTGTGCATAGAAAATTATTCTTCTCAAATCATAGCGGCATTGCAAGCAACCAAGTCTGACTTTTCTATGAAGCAAGTTTGTCTCAAGTAAGTAGGTCTTTTAGGCCTTAAGATCCAAAGCAACAAAATTTCACTAGTGGCTTGCACTCCATTGTTTTGAAAATTCAAACTAACATACTGCTCTCAAGTTTGCAAATACCCCACTTGGACTTAGTTCATGTTTGAACACCCGTCTAGAATCTCTCAGAATGCATTTTCAAGATTCATAAGTTACTTTAGATTGTGTGTCATATTGTATCTACGTTTTTCTTTTGTGGTTGTAAATGAATTTTCAATTAGATAGGTTTACAAAACCTAAAAATCTCTCTTTTCGGAAGTGTCACAAACAATATTTTTCGGACATGTTTTACACTACTCAATAAATATTTGACCAAAATATCATTTTTTATTACTTTGGATATCTAAACTAATACCTTTAAATGGCTCAAACCCTTTGAATTATATATGTGGTGCTCCAATATCTTATATTTTAAAGTTAGCCATGTAAAAATGTTTGTGTTTATGTTGTGTTTCCTATTCATGTTAGAGTCAATTCTTCATGAACCGAAAATATTTTAATCATATTCTTAACATATTAGAAAATGAATCACGACAACTTTCTCTTGAAATATTTTGCTCATATTTTTATTCAGTCTAAGACATTAACAAATATATTGTTTAGAAGTTGGCACACTTGGACTAAATATTAAGAGTTTCCACTTGAATGATTGACTATGAGTCTATGACATTACTTGCTTATCAATTATGATGCTCCATATCTGAAACCTAAAACAAAACCATCTTGTTAAGTTTCTACCAGTGTAAGCATAAAGAAAAAGGTTATGGCAGTTGGGTTGGCCATAACAAGTGAAACTAGTGCAGGAAACAATGGTAAGATAACCCTGTATGTGGTGCTATCTTGCATGATGGCTGGCATGGGAGGTGTGATATTTGGCTATGACATTGGAATATCAGGAGGAGTGACCTCAATGGAGCCATTTCTGAAGAAGTTTTTTCACAAAGTTTACCTTAAGATGAAAGCAGCAGATGGCAAAGTGAGCAACTACTGTGTGTTTGACAGCCAACTATTGACTTCTTTCACATCGTCTCTTTATGTTGCTGGTCTTGTTACTTCCTTCTTGGCTTCCTATATCACTAAAGCCTTTGGACGCAAACCATCCATTGTTGCTGGTGGTGCTGCATTTCTTGCCGGTACAGCACTTGGAGCTTCAGCTTTCAATGTTTACATGCTCATTTTTGGTCGACTTTTGCTCGGAGTTGGGGTTGGTTTTGCAAACCAGGTCTCTCTTTCATCTCTTTCACTTCATGTTTATTTAGAATTGCAATTGATAAGCATTTCAGGTATCTTATAATAGAGCTTACTTAAGATTCAATTTGAAACTAGAAATTGTCTCTCCTGTCAACAAAAAACAGAAGCACTTAATCTTTTTAGTACATGGCTTCTCATTGCATAATGCATTTAGACTCTAGAAAATTAATTCTCAAACATGGATATAATTGCTTTACAAATATTAACTGATACCTCAAGAACATTCTTCAATAAAATAAAAGTAAAAAGCTTTTATTTAAAGAAAAAGTATTATCATATTGAAAATACAGAAAGCTATGCTGATTAAAAAAATCAAAAACTTTGTGCTATTTACTTTTATAAGGAGTAAACTTTCACTAAAATCTCTGAAATTGGTAGCGTTGGACACTTTAATCATTTACTTTTGGAATCCATCACTTTAGGCCATAAAAATGTTTGTTGTCAATCTATTACATTGAAAAATTATTATTTTGGTTCTTGAAATTGATCGACAACAAATTAATCTTGAAGACTATAGTAATTGGTTTTCAAAAGTCAAGAAATAGAATCATATTCCAAAGGCGTTTATTATTTAATGCTCCTAGTTTGGATCCTGGCAAGCAACATCCTAATTTCTTTCAGGTTGTGTGGTGCTTTTGCAGGCAGTTCCTCTGTACCTCTCTGAAATGGCACTACCAAAACTTAGAGGGGCAATCAACAATGGCTTCCAATTAAGCATTGGTATTGGTGCTTTGTCTGCTAATCTAATCAACTATGGAACAGAGAAAATCAAAGGTGGTTGGGGTTGGCGAATGTCCTTAGCCATGGCAGCAGTTCCAGCCTCAATCCTAACACTTGGTGCACTTTTCCTCCCAGAAACACCCAACAGCTTGATCCAACACAGCCACCAAAAGGCCAAGCTAACCCTTCAACGCATTCGAGGCACACAAGATGTGCAAGCAGAACTTGATGACCTCATCAGAGCAAGTTCTCCATCAGAAACACTCTACAAACAGCAACAGTTCAAGACAATTTTGAGTAAAAAAAAGTACAGGCCTCAACTAGTGATGGCAATAGCAATACCATTTTTCCAACAAGTCACAGGGATCAATGTCATTGCCTTCTATGCCCCTTCGCTTTTCAGAACAATTGGGTTGGGAGAAAGTGCATCACTGTTATCAGCTGTTATGACAGGAGTTGTAGGCACTGGCTCAACCTTCATATCAATGCTCATAGTGGATAAACTTGGAAGGAGGACCTTGTTCATCATTGGGGGAATTCAGATGTTTGCATCACAATGCATAGTTGGAGGCATTATGGCATTTCATCTCAAAGATCATGGTGGACTAAGCAAAGGGTATGCTTATATGGTTTTGGTGTTAATATGCATATATGTTGCTGGGTTTGGATGGTCTTGGGGACCACTGGGTTGGTTGGTGCCAAGTGAGATTTTCCCTCTGGAAATCAGATCAGCAGGGCAAAGCATTACAGTGGCAGTGAGCTTTGTCTTCACTTTTGCTGTTGCTCAGAGTTTTCTGTCCATGCTTTGCCACTTCAAGTCTGGGATTTTCTTCTTCTTTGGAGGTTGGGTGGTTCTCATGACTTTGTTTGTGTACTTTTTCCTTCCAGAGACAAGATATGTGCCACTTGAACAGATGGAAAAAGTGTGGCAGGAGCATTGGTTTTGGAAGAGAATAGTAGGGGAAATGAGTAATACATCACATAAAGGTGAAGTATGATATATATATATATATATATATATATATATATATATATATATATATATATATATATATATATCATACTAATGTCATCTTCCAACTGATGTGATGTCCAGAGAATTCAAATCATATTCTTTAACCAAGACATAGTGTGTCGCTACCATTTCGCCAACATCATTGTTTATAGCAATTAAATTCTTTTCGTTTTTGTTAAGAGTGGATTAATTTCTTATGCAACTCTCTTATTCGGCATTAGTACGGTAATTTGCAAGTACCGATACAGCATAGGTAAGAACTTTCATGGCTCCCAAAATCTAGCTGCTTTTCTTTCTATTTCAAGAAAACCTAACACAATTGCCCCAGTAACTTGAACTGATATTTGCTGCTGTGGAGCTTGAATAAAAAATTCGGAGGAACTAAATAAAATGGTAACCCATATATTAAACAGTGATATAATATTATTCATCTAAGTTTAAGTTCAAGCTTGAATTAGTGATAAAATAATACTGAGTGTAAAGTTGATGGCCTGGTCACACTTTGTGGTCATTAAATCACCTTAGACAATATCCCTCTTAATACCTTTTTTCCTGTTTAAAGTGTTGTGCTCATATTTTTTCTTTGTTTTCTCATAATTTTTTATATAATGAAAAAAATTAAAATCTTATGCAAATCACGTAAACTTTCATCCCTAAATAGTATCGAAATCTAGGTTTAAACATCGGTTCTCCAACTACCTGATACTTATTTCATTCCCTTGAAGGTAGTTTTTTCATTTATAGTTAACCTAGGGAGAGAAAAACAAGCAACCTAGTAATTACTTATCAGGTAAAAAAAACAAACAGCTCAGCTACATAAGCTGTCCACTTGCCTTGATTTCAAATTACCTTAAAACCAAGATTACTTTAGAAATGTAAAAGTTCCTTTCAGATATGGTAAAGTCCATAACAGTGAAACATCATTATTAGATCACTGCATCAGCATATCAGTGCTGTGCATGATAAACTAAAGGATAAGATCTTAATGCATTGTGAGGTTCGGTTATTTTCATTCATCTTACTTGAAATGAAAGTAGCATGAGGGTATATGGAGCAAAGAACTCAAAATAAAGACCAAATTAAACAAATTTTGTGCAACCCAAGTTTGTGTCAAGATATTCTTCCTACCGTTCTTTTTCTCATTTCTACCAGCACCATATGCAAGAAATGATTATTTCCTCAAAACGAGTTGAAGTAAACACGCACTTGATTCTTTCTTACTAATTAGGCTCACAATACTGAAATTTTTATGCAAGCATTGATATTCTTAAAACTGCACACTCTAGTTGCTCAGTCAATATTTGAAATGAAGATAATATTACAATATAAAAGCATATTTTAATGCCATCAATTTTCCTCACCTTCAAAAAAATAGCATAGGATTTGAATTTAATTGTTGGAAAATACTAATGTTTGAACATCTCTTTCAGGGTAGAACAGTAAAGACTTCCACATCTTCCATTGCAGGGCTCCTAACTGAGTATTTGAATGTCCAACCGTGGCAGGCACCAGCGTGTTCTCCCTTTTTATTAAGGGCAACAACAGCTCCCACAAAATTTGGAAACTTTCTTGCTATTCGTGCTATTGCATCCATAGCTGCAAGTTTGGGTTCCATTCCCAACCTCATACTTTCCACAACTTGGTAGCTGAAATTGAGTATAAGTATTGATTTTGATATTTATAACAGAAAACACATAATAATGGGCATCTGAAGCAGTAATATGAAAAGAGCAAGATTGCTTGAAACTACCAAGGTAAAGAATGTGTCATTTCAGGTCAAAACAAAACAATACACTTTCCAAAGGATTATTTAGCTATTGACTACACAACATTACATGCTTGAAACTACACCAAACAGCAGTCACTCCTCAAAAATAACAAGCTATTAGATAGCAATCAAGTCATAATAGTAGTGAATGATCTGACATTTGATACAAGAATGTCTGAACACATGCATACTGCCATACTTCTTGCTCTTCCATGTCATATTTTGGAGATGAAAGTCGTAGATGGCTTGCCTAATTTTATTTTTTAATTACAGTTTATATGTTTCTACTGGGATTCAAATTATATGATCAAGTGAAAAAGAAAAGAAATTGCAAAGCAAAGTCCAACAGTGTCTAGGCTCCACAAAATTACATGTACCCTAAAGCCAACGCTAGTCTAGGCTCCATATTGATAAATCTACTTCTACCCTATATTCTTAGTTCTTTCTTTCTTTTCACTCTTTGGTTTAATTAAACAAGAAAAAAATTGTTTATTGAGTCACAAAGTTTATCCAAACGTCAATAAATTGTTTCATTACAAGGAACCAAGCTCATTTGAATTATCAAAATTTTAGCTCTTCTATGAATCTTGGCCATATACCTCTGATTCCACTCCCCAATTTATATTGAAAAGATTAGATGTTGCTTGCTATAGTTGTTCATGACATTTTTCTTAGGGTCATTACCATCATACAATTCAAGACTCAAATGTAATGCTCAAACCAAAAGCAACTTCGAATCTAAACTAGAGAAACCAGTAAGCATCTACACCACACTACCATGGAAGGAAGCGCATCATGATGTCACCATCCCCAGTTGCACAGCATGCACCAACTTCATCAACAGCATATGCTGAGGATCCAGCTATGGGACCATCGCCTACCCTGTAAACCAAAGAAAAAAATATAAAGAAAACAACCATAAAATTCATGTGAAGAACAAACAAAGGATGACTGGTGTTGTGCTGCATTAACAAGGTGAAAATACAGTAAATATCGATGAGTATGTGTGTTTGGGAACTGACAAAAACAATTCCCATAACCCAAATGCCACCACTCCGCCAGTGAGACTAAAAGAAAGGACACTCTAATTGCTAAGCCATCCCAACTCAAGCCATGTCTGATGTATAGCAGATGCAATGTGAGAATTAATGTGCACTTGTTAAAACAGAAAAGATTAAAAATAATTAGCACATGTGGCTTTTATGAAATAAATACAGCATATAGCTTGAAAGGAAAAAAAAATTTGGCCTTCAAGAATTAAAAAGATTTGGCCAGTTTTAATACTAGTACAAACTCCAACCAAGATTACCTGCCAGGAATCTTGAATGTTGCCCCATTAGTTGACGTGCCAACAGCAATGTGTCCCATCTATCCCAAATAAAAAAAAATGTCATTTGCATTGATAACATGATGTAAACAAATCAATTTCCTTGTTAAGTCTTACCCTATCAATAACAGCCATTGATATAGTATCATGGCTGTGAAGACCAACACGAAGTAATCCTGGACTACTTGTTAGCATCTGACCTGTATTGGAGCATATTTCATAAGAATGCTGCAGATGATTTGTTGGATGATAAGGACCGCAACTATTAGCAGGTAATACATTTTTCCTGAAATTTGGTTGGCAGTGACTATCTTTCCATTTGGCCCACTTCTCCATGGATTCTGGTGAACTCAAGTTTGTAGGTCCTGGAAGACCCATTGAAATTGCAAATTCCGATGCTTGCTCTCCTACCAGCAAAGTGTGTTCAGAATGTTGCATCACTAACCTGGCAGCCTTGATTCCATCCTTTACATATCTCATGGCCGCAACAGCTCCTACTTCCATAGTCACCTGTGTATCCCCTTAGCAGAAGATGGGACCAAAAATCATGCCAATGCATGAAAGAGCACAATGCAAAGCACAAAATAATTAGCATCTACAGAACATGGTAATTGGTAGTTACCCCATCCATGACCAGGGCATCAATTGTAGTTTCTCCATTCTCATCTGGACTTCCACCCGGACCAACTGCTTAGAATAGAATATTCAAAAGTCATGCCAAGTGTACTTATCACGAATAAAGAACCTCAAAAGCACCAAATCTCAAGATAGTTAACTGCTATATAGAGAGAACAAAAAGAGCACCAAAATTCTGTCCAAGAGAGGTAAAATGAAGAGAAATTTTCACTTTCTATATTCTCCTTCTCCTACCAAGCAAGCTTTCTTACCAGTATCAATCTTTTAAGTATGTTATTTCCATAAACCACAACACAAGGCCACACTTAAACAGTAATAGTTGCAAAGTATATATAAATTTCCGGTAACACTAAAGCATATAAATAGTATAAACTTACTGTACACTAAAGCATATCAATAATGTAACGACATCCTTGTCATAAAGACAACTAGACAAGTGTTGAAGAAGCTGTTAGTCAAAATCACAATAAGAAGAGATACGTTCACTATGTTTTCTCATCACGTCCATACTTCTAGTTCTAGATTTGGCATTATACTAATCAAGCCTGCGCCTATATACAATTTGAGTAAACCTTCAAATTAGTATAGGCCACAAATTTTACTCCTGAGATTGTAAAAACCTCAATTGAGTTTCTAACTTTATAAAATAACATTTGATTTGGTCTTTCTAGGTATAAAAGGAAAAATAAAAAATAAAGTACAAAATAAACTAAAATTAGTAACTTTTTTGTAATGTTAGGAACTAAGCCGAAACTTTTAAAATCTCATGGAATAAAATGTGCGACCTATAATCTCCACAGAATTTACCGTTTCCATTCAACAAAAGATAAGTTTGAAACATTCATGATGAGATATCCATTTGATATTGTTCAAAAAAAATTGAAGTTCGGACCTGTTCCATCACACCTGAGTTGTTCACAAGCAGAACAACCTTCAACGACAGAATCGACAGCTGAAGAGGCAGCATCAACGGCCCTCCATGCAGCTCTGACAGCCTCAACAAACGGCCACGTGCTCACCACCAATGGGCACTCTTCCGATCCCACACTTTCATGCCACAACACCTTATCATAAACAACACCCATCACATCAAAATTTACACAAAGGTAAAAAAACAAACAAATAATATATATGGAGAGGCCCAATTGGGATTTTGGGCCATGTTGCTGAATTTTGAGTGTTGGGGAGTTAAAAATTGTTAATTTGATACTCTTGAGTTTCTCCGTGAATAAGAATGAGGGAGAAGAGTGTGTTGGGTACCAGAGAGAGTAAAGGGAGAAGCAACAAAACGTTCGCTTTTGGAGTCATGGGGACGGAGCCTCTACTACTTCTTCAACAATGAAAGACTGTGGGGCGGATAAAGTTAGCAACTTTAATAGTACTTTTTATTGAGTTGGATATTTTAATAATTAGTGTAAAATAGAACAATTTAAAAAATAGTCAATGTAAAAAAAAAAAACTCTTTATATTGATTATCTTTTAAATTGGTATAAAAATACATTTTACATCGTAAATATTGTAAAAAAGTGCGAAAGTTATCGTGAAAAGAAATTAAAAAAAACCTCAGTAAACCGCGACTTTTCTCTTATATTTATCCTTTGGTTGGCAGAAAATAATATGGGAGGAAAAAATTTGAAAAGAAATTTCTTTAAATTTAAATTGAAAATAAAGAAAAAAATTTTAAAATTTTATTTCTACCAGAGTCAATTTTCCTATTATTTTCTCTCCTGTTTTACTTTAATCAAACAAAAACATATACATCATCATTATGTTTTGTTTTGTCTTATCTTTATTTTATTTTATTTTCACTCTTTTCCCAATCATAGAATGATCCGATAATTTTAATTCAAATATTTAAAAACTTCCATCCAATTCGTATGTTTTTTTTTGTCCTATCTTCTCTGAGGGGATACAAAGATGTATTTTTAAAAATAAATATTTACTTTGGTTTAATAAGTATAAAACTATCATACAGTAAGAAATATTTAAAATATTTAAATAAATAAAGCTATAGTCAAAGATTATATATTTACAAAATAAAATATAAAAAAATTAAATAAATTTAAACTAATTAAATTTTAGGATAACATTTTATTCCAAAACAACATACTGTTATAGAAAATCTCTAGGTTTTTTCTTTAAGTGAAATTAATTTTTAGTAAAATAAGAATGTTCATCTTCGTATATAAAACAAAGGGATTTTGACTCATCTGGGGTCCTTTTTAAAAAAAATTGCAGATTTAGGGTTGAATTTTAAAAAAATTAGTTGTCCGGGTATGATTCTGTCATTTCAATATTCAATTTCGCCTAAGGATCAGATGAATTTACCTTCTTCGTCAAGTCAGCAGATGAATTGTCAGCGTCAGGACACATGTCAGCGTAGCAGGAATTCGTCTCTCCAAGAGACGAATTTGACTGGTCAAACTCGCCTTGTCACCAGACAAATTTATAACAGACGGGCCCCACATTTTATCCTGTTGAAAGACGAATTTGCTTCTGACAGACGGGCCCCACATGTCGTCATGTTGATAGACGAATTTGCTTCAAATTCGTCTATTTCTCATGCGAAAAAACCTATTTAAAACCCCCCTCCACCGCTGCTCACATACATGAGAAGGAAAACGAGGAACGGTTGCTTCTTGTTGCTTCTTGCTCTGGTGGTTTATGCGTTTGCTGTTTATTGTTAAGGTATGAAATATTTTAAAAATATTTGAGCATTTCTGATAAGAATTATGTTAGTAATCTTTTAAATGTTGGAGATAATTTTGGTATGTTTGTATTTATGTAACTGTTTAATTAAATTTTTAATAGAAATTAATATATCTTTGTCAAAGTTAGTGATTTAGAGGATTTTGAAGATGTCTTTTCCTGTGGTTTTGTACACTAATGGCTAGAAATATGAAGGCCTAGAAGGGTATACGTTTGATGGTGACAAGAAGTTAATGTATGTCCGGCGAGGTATAACTATTGACCAACTGAAAGAAAAAATAGTTGCTAAGTTGGAACTTAAAGATACTACAGTGATTACCCATTTAACTAGTAGGTTGATAATTGATAAAAGGAAAAATAAATTTGCGGCTTTTCAATTAACTAATGATGAGGAGATTGATGTTGCGTTGAGAATGGTTGAGTTACAAGCTGATATGGTTGCGTTAGAGATATATGTTGATTTTAACCAAGTTGGATGTTCATTGGTGGACACACAAGGTGCCCCCTTCAAAATACTTTTACTTTTAATTAATAGTTAGTACTAAAAATTTTGTTTGTAATATTTTATTTTGTTTGTTGTGAAAGGTGATACCATTTTAGACGACGATGACCCTGATTTTAATGTTGATGATGAATATGAGAGTGTTGAGGATGATGGATCTGATGAGCAAAATATCCCCAACTACAGTGATGTGGATACTGATGTTGAAGGGGACTTTGATTCTGTTGTGGTTCGTAATGTGACTACTTTACCTGTGGGTGGTGTTTCATTAGGGTCAATGGTGACAGGTTAGTAATATTAACTTTTATTCTGTGAGGGTAGTTGATCATTTTTATGCAACGATGACGAACATTAACGTTTACAGGAAATGCGGGTACACCATTTTGGACATCGTCACCACATTATATGAACATAAATTGGGATCATCGAGACGAAGAACAAAGACCACTTGAGTTAGACAACTCACCTGGGTGGCGGATTGGTGATGATTTGTATGTAGTGCTTCAGTTTGCATCAAAGTCTGAGCTGCAAACTGCCTTGAAACAAAATGCCATGAAGAAGCATCAAACGTACATTGTGGGTGAATCTAAATCAACACATTTAATAGTTAAATGTCTGAATCAAATAGATGGTTGTCCCTGGAGGATGCGAGCAATATTATCCAACAAAACAAATACTTGGGTGGTTAGTAAGTGGGGCGGGTGTCACACTTGTGTCAACGTTAAACTGTCTCAAGACCGTCCGAAGTTGGATTCTGAGTTCATCTGCTCTTGTATACTAGGTATGTCTATGTTGTGTATATGTGTTTGCTATCTTGTAAAGTTAAATGTTGATGGTTTGACATGTTACATTCAGGGATGGTGAATCAAGACCCGTCGGTTTCCATCGCCATGATCCAGGAGAGGATATTAGGTGAATGTGGGTTCAAAATCTCATATAGCAAAGCGTGGAAGGCAAAACAAAAGGCGATCGTACGTGTATTTGGTGATTGGGATGAGTCGTATGTTGTGTTGCCGCGGTGGTTGTCTCGTATGTGCCAGGTTTCACCAGGTTCAGCATACCATCTCACAACATCTGACTACCACATCGGGGTTGAAGTTGATCCACGCTTTCAGACTTTTAAACGAGTGTTTTGGACATTTAAACAATGCGCCAATGCGTTTCTGTTTTGTAAACCGATCCTGCAAGTGGATGGGACTTTTCTGTATGGGAAATACAGACACACGTTGATTGCAACCACTCAAGATGGAAACAATAATGTATTGTCGGTTGCCTTTGTAAAAGTCGAAAGGGAAACTTTACAAGCTTGGTCATGGTTTTTTGCTCAAATTAGGATTCATGTGACTACAAAGACAGGAATTTGTTTAATATCCGATAGACATCAGAGCATAAAGTCTACGGTCTCAAATCCTCAAATAGGTTGGCAACCGCCAAATGCATATCACGTCTTCTGCATAAGGCATATCGCCAGTAATTTTAACAACAAATTTAGGAACGCTTCACTTAAGCAAGAGTTATTAAAGCTAGGTATTACACCCAACCAAAACTCTATTGTCTGTTATGGTATGTTGTAAACTAATTGGTAACTATGCTTTATGTAGGGTACACTACAAGCAGGGAAGCATTTGATAGAAAGTTAATCAAATTTTGAGAGACAGGACGAGAGATTGCAGCGTGGATTGATGAAATCCCCAAAGAACAATGGAGTTTGGCATATGATGAAGAGGGGCGGAGATTCGGGAATATGATGACCAACCTTTCTGAGTGTGTCAACAAGATCCTAAAGGGCGCACGTAATATGCCAATCACAACATTGCTCAAGTGCACGTACGCCCGAATGGTTGAATACTTCGTTCGTCATGGTGCGCGTGCAAGATCTGAGTTTGGGGAGGGCATACGGTACACAAAAAAGGTAATGGAACAAATAGGAAAAATCAGGCAACTGCTTGTAGTCACTAGGTACAACGGTTTGATATACAAGGTCACATGTTTGAAGTTGAGGAAAGATTCGACCCAGTAAAACAACGTGGTGGGAGAAAGTATACAGTGACATTGTCAACAAATCCATCTTGTTCTTGTGGAAGCCTTAAGGCGTACCAGTTCCCTTGTTCGCATTTAATTGCAGTGTGCCAACTGGTGAGCGTCGACTACTTTTAGTTTATCCATCCGACGTATACACAAGACAATATCATCAGTGCATACTCTAGCCAGTGGTACCCAATTAGTAACGACGATGACCTCCCTGTGACCGATGATGTGTGGAAGCTAATCCCCGATCCATTAAGGATGCGAGCAAAAGGTCGGCCCAAGGCCAGTCGTATTTGTAATGAAATGGATTGGGCTGAAAGTCAATCGAGTACCAGTATGTGCCAACGTTGTAAACAAACGGGCCATAACAGACATCAGTGTCCGTAATCTACAGCCGGGTCAAGTAGCCAGTCCCAGAGTCGGTAAGTAATGTATGTTTTGACAGTGTAATTACGAAGGAGCATAATGAAGTGTATTAATATGTCAACTTTATGTAATAAGTTAAACAACAATAGCACTACAACATAACAACATACCAACATAACAACTATTTATAATAGTATAATGAACAACGGTACATTATCATAAATCCCATGTCTACCGATGACGCCCCGGTTAGGGTCGGGGGAAAAGATGCATGGCCTGATCCAGTCCCTGGCCCCCCTGGGTGGGTTCCTGCGTTGTTGTGCATCTTGTCCGTCATATTGCTCACCATATCCTCATCAGCCGCCAAGTTAACTGTGCTCACACTCCTGAAAAGATGCATGTTCAAGTCCAAACCAGGTCCCAAATCATGTGAGCCTCCTTCACCTCGATGCATCACCAATGGTGCGTTTGGTGTTAGCAAATCCATATTTAAGAACCTCATTGGTGACTGGGGTGGTGAAGGAGCATAGCCACCCGGAACCATTGCACAGGATCTTATCGCCGTGGCCTTTTAACACTTGGGGAATGGACATTTTGGGTCCCTTTCCCGTGGGAAAAGGGCAACTCAAGTTCCTCCTGGTAGCCATAGACTTCTTTACCAAATGGATTGAAGCGGAGGCCTTGGCCACTATCACAGCAGCTAAAGTCCAAATCTTCATGTGGAAAAACATCATTTGCCGACACGGCCTCCCTCACACCATCATTTTTGACAATGGTCGGCAATTCACAGACAAGAACTTTGTAGAGTTCTGTGAGAACTTGGGCTTCAAAAGGAAATTTTCTTTCGTAGAACACCCGCAAACCAATGGTCAGGCAGAGGCAACAAACAAGGTCATCCTCCAGCAACTCAAGAAACGACTCGGGCAATTCTTCCACCCATAAGACACCGTTCTGACTCCCTTATGGGGCTAATGCTATTATACCCATTGAATTGGGAGAACCCACCCTTCGACACCTTACTTATGATGAAGAAGTAAACGATGTCAAAAAGAAAGAAGATCTCGACTTCAGTCTAGAGGAACGAGATATCGCCTATGTCAAAATTTAGGCGGCCAAGCACAGATCCGCTCAGAAATGGAGTTCTCTCCTCTGACCCAGACCTCTTCGAACAGGTGACCTTGTTCTACGCACCGCAGATAACAATAGGAAGGCACGAGAAGATAGAAAGCTTGCACCCTCCTAGGAAGGCCTATACTGAGTCAAAGAGGTGCTCGGAAAACAGGCATACCGTTTAGAAGAACTATCAGGGAAGGAATTGCCTAGAACTTGGAATACGACTCATTTAAAGTTTTATTATAGTTAATCATCTTTTGTACACTTGGGCACTCTTTTTCTGACCTGAGGGGTTTTTCCCATTGGGTTTTCCCCTCGTAAGGTTTTAATGAGGCCCCCCTTCCTTTTCTCAATGAAGACTTTTATGTTTTTCAGTAAGGGCAAAATCCACAACAAGTTAAGCCCGAGCGCGGACTCAATCCTTTAGTATACGAACTAGAAGGCTTGAATTCGTTCAAGTATACGAAAAGTCCGAGCGCGGAATTGATCCCTCCGCATACGAACTTGAAGGCTTGAATTCGTTCAAGTATATGAAAAGTCCGAGCGCGGAATTGATCCCTCCGCATACGAACTTGAAGGCTTGAATTCGTTCAAGTATACGAAAAGCCCAAGCGCGGAATCGATCCTTCAGCACACGTTTTGAAGGCTTAAATTCGTTCAAGTATACGTAAAGCCCGAGCGCGGAATCGATCCCTCGGCATATGTTTTGAAGGCTTGAATTCGTTCAAGTATACGAAAAGCCCGAGCGTAGAATCAATTTGAAGGCTTGAATTCGTTCAAGTATACGAAAAGCCCGAACGCAGAATCGATCCCTCAGCACACGTTTTGAAGGCTTGAATTCGTTCAAGTATACGAAAAGCCCGAGCGCGGAATCGATCCCTCGACACACGTTTTGAAGGCTTGAATTCGTTGAAGTATACATAAAGCCTGAGCGCGGAATCGATCCCTCGGCACACGTTTTGAAGGCTTGAATTCATTCAAGTATACAAAAATCCCGAGCGCAGAATTGATCCCTTGGCACACATTTTGAAGGCTTGAATTCATTCAAGTATACGTAAAGCCCGAGCGCAGAATCGATCCCTCGGCACACGTTTTGAAGGCTTGAATTCGTTCAAGTATATGTAAAGCCCGAGCGCAGAATCGATCCCTCGGCACGCGTTTTGAAGGCTTGAATTTGTTCAAGTATACGAAAAGCCCAAGCGCAGAATTGATCCCTCGTCACATGTTTTAAAGGCTTGAATTCGTTCAAGTATACGTAAAGCCCGAGCGCGGAATCGATCCCTCGGCATACAAACTTGAAGGCTTGAATTCGTTCAAGTATACGAAAGTCCGAGCACGAAGTTGATCCCTCGACATACATTTTGAATGCTTGAATCTGGTCAAGTAAAGCCCGAACGCGGATCCAATCCCTCGGCACACGAAAAGCTCAAGCGCGGATCGGTATATACATCTTAAAGACTTGAAAAGTGATCAAGTAAGAAAGTCCGAGTACGTGCTCTTAGCAATCTTGAAGCAAAGCCCGAGCACAAGCTCTCGGCAATCTTGAAGCAAAGCCCGAGCACGAGCTCTCGACGATCTTAAAGTCAAGCCCGAGCATAAGCTCTCGGTAATCTTGAAGTCAAGCCCGAGCATAAGCTCTCAGTAATCTTGAAGCAAAGCCCGAGTACGAGTTCTCGGTAATCTTGAAGACAAGCTTGAGCATGAGTTCTCGATAATCTTGACGACAAGCTCGAGCATGAGTTCTCGACAATCTTAAGGATAAGCTCGAGCATGAGCTCTCGGTAATTTTGAAGATAAGCTCGAGCACGAGCTCTCGACAACTTTGAAGATAAGCCTGAGCCCAAGTTATCGGTCATTTCAAAAAACCTACATTACAGTAAGTAACATTAAGCCTCATACGCTAAGGCCTGAGTAACATACATTTACTCAGTGAATGAATCACATACGTTGAAGAAACAGAAGACTCAAGTAACACGCGCATACTTTTTAGCACGAGGAGGCCTCGATCAATAGAACTCCCCATGTGACAGGGCCAAGCCCTACCTCACTCGGAATTGCTCATTCAGAATCAATCACTCACTCAGAATCATTTATTTGGAGTCAATTGCTTATTCAAAATCAATCACTCACTTGGATTCACTCATTCGAAATCAGCAACAATCCATCAGTCGACACCAGGGAAACCTTGTTCAAGGGGTTTGGTTCCAATTCATGCTTGCCCTGGAAGCGATTCTCGAAACTTAAAAATATGCAAGCACCATGTCGCTCCAACTACAAGTTCCTGTGACAAAACCAGGAGACCCTTCCTTAGAAGAACATCGTACAACGAGGAAGACACATCACTTGAACCACCACTTGAACCACGACACTTTCAAGAGAGATCTAAAGCTAACAGTTAAATAGGAAGACCCACACTGGTTGAGAGACATCATCAGTAAATGAGCATACCGACTTGGAAAAACATGTCATTTAATCGTATATTATAATCAAATGTAACGGAGGCACTCTTTTTCCTACTCGAGGGGTTTTCTCCCACTGGGTTTTCCCCTAAGAGGTTTTAATGAGGCCTGCCAAAATAGTAAAATATATTAGCGTTGAATGTAACAGGGGCACTTTTTTTCCTGCTCGAAGGGTTTTTCCCACTAGGTTTTCCCCCGAGAGGTTTTTTACGAGGCCCACCACGACAACAAATGAGACAAGTACGACTCAGCTCATCTCATGAAGAAACAACAAAAGCTCAAGACCAGATATCGTTTGGTATATAGCTACTCAGAATTGGTTACTCGATCCGCTCGGGCCTGATCACTCGACATCGGCTCATACACCCTCAAGACGAATCTCCGATCAGCACCCAACATGAAGCTGTCTCACCTTGGCACTTAGCCGCTTCGCTCGGCTCTACGCCCAGAGCTCGTGACTAGGGGGCTCCTGTTCCCTCCCTGGTCAGAGGGGGTCCCATGGTACCCCCTCATCCCTTTAATTTAGCAGATAATGATTCTACATTATCCTACCAGAAGCGGTTATCTCCCTTATTGGGTCCGGGCCTAGATTCCCCTCTTTCCTTTATTATACAAATGTATAAATACAACCTAGAAGCTCACATTGTAACTCAAGTGACACATTATAGAGAGATAATAAACTTAATCCCTAGGGGAATTCTCTAGGGTTTCTGTGCATACTTTCTATGTGTGAACAATAGCGCTTCAGTTCGTCGTGGATATTAGGGTTGTCCGTGTTATGACACTTTGGTTTGTCTAGTGCTTCTGTTCGCTAACAGCTTCCCTTGTTGATATATTATGGCCAATGGTGTTGAATTAATGATTAACTTTTATATGGTGATGGTTGAGGTTGAGGTTGAGTTGATGATTAATATATATTTGATGATGTTTGAAATTAAATTAATATTATATGTGGTGATGTCTGATGATGAATTATTGATTGATATTTGAGGTTGAGTTGATGATTAATATATATTTGATGATGTTTGCAATTGAATTGATATTATATGTAGTGATGTTTGATGATGAACTGATGATCAATATTTAAGGTTGAATTGATGATTAATATGTGTTTGGTAATATTTTTGAATTTGAATTAATGATTGATATGAAGTTGATAATATTGGAAATTAAATTGATGATTAAGATGTGTTTTGTCGGCTTATGTGTGGTATAATATTTTAAATTACATGACCCAATGGGTAAATGTTCTTTATATATATGATTGTTATTTACTATTTTGAGTGATACTTACCCCTCAACTTTCATTTTAGTAAGTTTCAGGGTGATGATGTCGCTAGGTAAACTTAGAGGCGAGAGCAATGCAATGCCAGGGTAATTTTATAAATAATCCTTTTGTGGTGGTGTTTAATGTCAACGTGTAAAAATGGTGGTAATATAATATACTTTTGTAATATGTGAAGTTTTGGTATGGCCCTTGGGTTGGCCTAAGCTGATAAGTATTGTTGGTATGGCCCTTCAGTTGGCCTGAGCATATAAGTATTTATGCATGTGAGGATTGATGTCATTTCTTAATATTTGTGATAATTATAAATATATGATTGTTAGTGGATAAGTAGCACATACCTCATTGGAGATTAGTGTGAGTCTGATAATGAGGTTGTGTTTTGTGTTAGAGGTTCAATCCTCCATGTGTCCATGAATTATTCTAGATTGGTGTGGATATGAACTGAAGTTTGATTGAGTTATGTATTAATGCCTTAAGGTTGATATTCCTTAATTCCTGACTCATATCTTCATATATGGAAAGGCAAGGAGACCATGTCCATCATTAGAGACCTATGGCTTGGTGGGCCCATTTTGAAGCCTGTTAGGGTTTGTAGTTTCTGTTCTCCGTTGTGTACTTTGTTGAGTCGCGTATCACTTAGGTTCTTAGGATTAGTCCGCTAGGGTGTTGTGTTCTTCAATGCGAAATTTTTTTTCTTAACTTTATAAACCTTAGGGATTAATTTCGAGAATTTATGTGAGACACCGTAGTCATTATCATATTTTAGGGTTAAAATGCGGACTAGATCAAAAGATATAATAATTAAATAGTTAATTACTAACAAAAATCATTTCAAAATTGAAAATATAGTTATCTATTAATCTAGAACACTTCAGATACAAATATGATCAGTTTCAGGATTTTCATCATTTTTTACTTTGGAGACTCCAATAGTACTAGCGCAAGTTAAATTCAACCCGGCCTACACATATAAAAGCATAAAATTAAGATCACAAAATCGTGTATCGCGAATGTGTGAAACTGGACTTGATTGAATCAAAATTTGAACTAAAACCTCACGTTTAATGCTCCAAACGAGTAAGATGTTCTGATTTAGATCCATTAATTATGTTGGTGATAGTTTAATCGGCATTATGCCGCTCCTTGTGATGGTTCGATTACAGGGGGTGTTGTGTACACTATGTAAAGCTAAAACGAGAAAACTCACTTCAAAGTTAAGTACTATGGGTTCATGAGTATAACACAACAGAGAGAAAAGGGAGAAATTGTTTCTTCTTGTTTCCTAATCACTTGTTTAGGGGCTCGGGGTTGGGAAGAAGAAAGTGGAAAAGATGAGGGAGAAGGAAGAAAGGAGGTGGGATAATCAAAGGTATTCTAAGAACAAACAATTCAAAAAATTAAACGAAATCCAGTGTGTAAATTAACGAGTCAACCTATATACAGATTTTTTTTACCACTTTGTCAACTGTGAACTAATATTTTACAAGTTGAATCATTATTCTAATTTTTAAAACATTGTTTTTATATGATGCAAAGTAAATAGAAATACTCAACATAAAACCCAACCAAAACCACGATGCAGTTTTAAAATAAGCAAATAATGACTATATATCAATAGTTCATCATACAATAGCTTTTTTTGTGTCATCATAGAATACACGATCTCTCATGAAAGACAAATCAAAAGTGTTGGTTAAAGTAAGAATTACATTATCTGCATTGTACTAGCAATCAAAATGTTTTTATTTAAAAAAATGACACCTAATTGAGTCTAAAAATTGATTTATAAATTAAAGATTCTCCTAAATTTTATAGGATATATATTGGTCATGTTTTTAATCAATCCAAGACTTATCAACATTTTAACATATTTATCTTCATATTTAAAACTGGACATCTAATGTGTAAATTTTATAAAACTAAACATCTAAAAATAATTCAATTAAGGGTATATTCAAATCAATAGTCTAATATCATATTAGGAAATAATGGATATAACTCAACCTAAAAACTAACTATAAGTTAAGGGTAATTTCTAAGTCTTATAAAATATATATTAACTATATTCTTCACTAATGCAAAACTTATCTGGACATATAATGTGTAAAATTTACAAAATTAAACATTTACAAGTGACTCAAATTTAAATTAATCAAGCTTTGATATTATATTAAAAAATGATAAGTGTCCTTCAACCCAAAATGACAAATTAATGATTACCCTAAGTCTTGTAAGATTGTAAGATGTATACTAACCATTCTCTAATCAATGTGAAATTTATTTCTGTTATGAATATTTTAATATTTATGGATGTCTAAATTGCTCTATAAATTGGACTCCTAAGCAAACATAATTGATACTCTCAATTTCCACTTCAACATTGATTACTCTCTCTAATTCTCTTTACTCTCTCTTCTCTCTTACTTCTACTTTAATTCCCTACTTTCATTTCTTCTAAACTTTAATTTCTATTGTTAAGTTATAAGCTTTCATAACACGTTATCAGCACGAGGTTCTGACCAACTGAGATCTAAGGTAACATAGAATTTTAATTTTTTTTTCAATTTATATTATATATATATATATTATAATAAGTTCCTGAAGAACTTATATGTCACACATCCCAGCAGGATGTATAAAATATTAACAAGTTCCTGAAGAACTTATAATTCGAACATCCCTATGGGATTTAAAAGAATTCCCGAAGAATTCTTAAAAATATTTACCGATAGTTCCTGAAGAACTATAATCATCTAAGAAAATTGAAGAATAAAATTAAATTTTTAATTATTTGATATTGTGTTTATAATTCACTTTAGTGGTTATTGTTACTAGATTACCTGTTAACTTTCATTCCCAGTTGTTAACGTGCATGATTATATTTGTTAACTTTCATTCTCTGTGCATGATTATTATATTATATTTGTTAATTTTATTCCCTGTGCGTGTTTTCTAATGCGTGGGTATGTTTTCTAGTTTACATTATTTGTGCGTTTTTCACTTCAATCCATACTGTAACTACACCTAATTAAATACTCCTTACCTCATTTTGCTTTTATTAATATTACTTATATTACTTCCTGTATGCCCACGGATTCAATGCTAGCCTATAATTGAATATTCATTGCTTTGCCTTTTAACTGTAGCTTCACGGATTCAATTATGTTGCTTGCCTTTTTTTTTAAAAAAAAAAACAAATAAATTATATATATATATATATATATTATATTAGTTACTGTACTAAATAATTGCTACACGATGATTACTTCATTATTCCTGTTAAACAAATTTCTTAAGAACCATACAAAATTAGACAAAAACTGGTATTAGTGAATCAGAGTGAACTAATTATATCTACACATGCTACCTCTAGTTATTTATTACTTATATAAGAAACAAATTGGTTTTTGTTCTTTGCCTAATAACATTACCTCACTTCAATTATTTCATATAAGGGCGTTTTTTTTTTACGATACTATAAAATAAAACTCTTAACATAATATATCCAAATTAAATATTAATTTTAAAATTTTAATTATTTGTTTCTTATAAAAGATATTGGGGTTAAATATGTATTTGACCAATGTATTTTAGTACTTATGGGATGTATTTTCATGGATTGTAATTTTGATTATTATTATTATATTAAATAATTAATATAAATATTTATAGTCATTGTTGACTTGTTTAATTACTATTGTTATTATTGTCATTATTAGTATATTTAATATTATCTAATTTTTGTAATTTTCTTGTATAGAAATAACTATGTCAAATATTACCAACCTTCAGTTCGTGGCTCTTGACATATCTGGAAAAAACTATCTATCATGGACATTGGATGCTGAAATCCATTTAGATGCAAAAGGTCTTGGAGACACCATTAAAAATGGAAATCAGGCATCTAGTCAAGATAAAGCTAAAGCCATGATATTTTTACGCCACCATATCCATGAAGGGTTAAAAAATGAATACTTAACAGTTAAAGACCCTCTTGTTCTGTGGAATAATCTAAAAGAAAGATACGACCATCAAAAGGATATAATTCTTCCAAAAGCCCGTTATGAATGGATGCATTTACGATTTCAAGATTTTAAATCCGTAAATGAATATAATTCTGCAATGTTTAGAATTACTTCAAGATTGAAGTTGTGTGGAGAAAAGGTCACTGAAAGTGATATGTTAGAAAAGACATTCTCCACTTTTCATGCATCTAATATGCTCCTGCAGCAACAATATCGTCAAAAGGGCTTTACTAAATACTCAGAATTGATTACTTGTCTCCTTGTGGCTGAGCAAAATAATGAATTACTTATGCAAAATCATGAATCTCGTCCAACTGGTACTGCTCCATTCCCAGAAGTGAATGTAGCAACACACGATCATCATACTCATGGTCGTGGTCGTGGCCGTAGTCGCAGTCGTGGACGAGGTAATGCTCAGGGACATGGTATTGGTCGTAGTCGTGGATATGTTTGTGGTCGTGGTCATGGTAGAAATGATAAGAAATCATCATTCACATGGAAAAATAAAGAACATATGAAAAAGGGGACAGATGCTCAAAATAGCGAACAAACTAAAAATATCTGCTATCGTTGTGGTAGCAAGGGACACTGGTCTCGAGTTTGTCGCACACCAAAGCATCTCGTAGATCTATACCAAAAATCCCTTAAAAATAAAGGGAAAATAATAGAGACAAATTTTACTGGTATAGATGATGATTTCTCTGATTTTAGTATTGATGATTTTCTTACTCTTCCTGAAGAAGACATTAACCACTCGGTTGAAGAAGGGAGTGCCCCTAAATAAATTATTTTAATATTTCATGTAATTTGTTTTGTTGTAAATTTTGTCTTTATCAATAAAATCTTGTTAAACATTATTGTTAATTATATTTTCACTCATGATTTATTTTTATTTATTTAATGAAGAATGAATGCTCATGTGAATGGCGAAGATATATGTCTCGCAGACAGTGCAACAACTCATACCATTCTCAAGAATGAGAAATATTTCTACCATATAGTACAACAAGAAGCAAATGTTAATACAATATCTGGTAGTATAAATATAATTGAAGGCTCCGGCAGAGCCAGTATTTTGTTACCTGGAGGAACAAAATTGCACATTGAAAGTGCATTATATTCTAAGAAGTCTCAAAGAAATTTGTTGAGTTTTAAGGATATCCGCAGAAATGGATACCATATTGAGACCACAAATGAAGGAAATGATGAATATTTATACATTACAAAGTTAATTTCTGATAAGAAATGTATACTGGAAAAATTGCCTTCATTTTCCTCCGGTTTGTACTACACATATATTAGTACAGTTGAAACAAATGTTATTGTAAACCAGAAGTTTACAAATAAGAATAACTTTGTTATTTGGCATGAACGGTTAGGCCATCCTGGAACAATAATGATGCGAAAAATAGTTGAGAATTCAAATGGTCATTGCTTGTCCAGCAGACAAATTCTCCAAACTAATAATTTCTCATGTGCTGCTTGCTCTCAAGGAAAATTAATTACTCGACCATCACCAATGAAAATTGGAAGTGAATCACTCACATTTTTAGAGCGTATACAAGGTGATATTTGTGGGCCAATACACCCTTCATGTGGACCATTTAGATATTTTATGGTTTTAATTGATGCATCAACTAGATGGTCACATGTTTGCTTATTATCAACTCGCAACCAGGCGTTTGCGAGATTACTAGCTCAATTAATTCGTTTAAGAGCTCATTTTCCTGATTATCCAATTAAGAAAATACGCCTTGATAACGCTGGTGAATTTACATCTCAATCATTTAATGATTATTGTATGTCCATTGGAATTGATGTTGAACATCCTGTAGCACATGTTCATACACAAAATGGACTTGCTGAATCATTGATTAAACGTTTGAAATTGATAGCAAGACCATTGTTAATGAGATCAAAACTCCCAATTTCAACTTGGGGACATGCAATCTTGCATGCGGCAGCACTTATTCGCATCAGGCCTACAAGTAATCATGAATATTCCCCTTTACAATTGGTTCATGGTAAAGAACCAAATATTTCTCATCTAAGAATCTTTGGAAGTGCGGTATATGTTCCTATCTCTCCTCCGCAACGCACTAAGATGGGACCTCAAAGAAGGTTGGGAATATATGTTGGATATGAAAGTCCATCCATAATAAAATATCTTGAACCTTTAACAGGTGATTTATTTACAGCTCGTTTTGCTGATTGTCATTTTGATGAATCTATTTTCCCACCATTAGGGGGAGAACATAAACAGTTGGATAAAAGGATTAGCTGGAATGAGAGGTCTTTATCACATCTTGATCCTCGAACAAAACAATCTGAACTAGAAGTTCAGAAAATAATTAGTTTGCAAAATTTAGCAAACCAATTGCCTAATGCATTTGCTGATCCAAAAAGAGTAACTAAGTCACATATACCAGCTGTTAATACTCCAATAAAGATTGATATCCCTGAAGGACAATCTAAATTTGCAAATGAGTCTGAAGCCAAAATAAAACGTGGCAGACCTGTTGGTTCTAAAGATAAAAATCCTCGGAAAAGAAAAGTAAATAAAGATGATGGTCGAATCGAGGATATAAAGACTCCAGTAGAGTCTCCTGACATAATCAAAGTTTTAAATCCAGAAGAAACTAAGGTACCTGAAATTGATACAAATAAAGAGATCTCGATACATTATGTCATGGATGGTATACAATGGAATCGACCTGAAGTCGATGTTGATGAAATTTTTGCATTCAAAGTAGCTCTTGATATCATAAATGATGATAAAGATTATGAGCCAAAATCAGTTAAAGAATGTGCACAAAGAAATGATTGGCCAAAGTGGAAAGATGCAATGCAAGAAGAGTTAAACTCACTTGCAAAACGTAAAGTTTTTGGGCCTGTAGTCCAAACACCCAAAGGTGTAAAACCAGTTGGGTACAAATGGGTCTTTACGAGAAAAAGAAATGAAAATGGTGAAATTGTGCGATACAAAGCAAGACTTGTTGCACAAGGATTCTCACAAAGACCTGGTATTGATTTCGAAGAAACATATTCACCAGTGATGGATGCCACTACTTTTCGATACTTGATAAGTTTGGCAATCCGTGAAAGGCTTGACTTACGCCTTATGGATGTTGTTGCAGCATATTTATATGGATCACTTGAAAATGACATATATATGAAACTCCCTGAAGGATTTAATTTGCCTGAAGCATACAAGACAAATCCTCGAGAAAATTATTCAATTAAATTGAATAAATCTCTTTACGGACTGAAACAATCTGGACGTATGTGGTATAATTGCCTCAGTGAATATCTGTTGAAAGAAGGGTATAAAAATGACCCGATTTGTCCATGTGTTTTTATGAAAAGATTAGGAAAAGAGTTTGTTATAATTGCAATTTATGTAGATGATTTAAACATCATCGGAACTCCTGAAGAGCTCTCAAAGGCTGTAAATTGTTTGAAAAGGGAATTCGAGATGAAAGACTTGGGAAAAACAAAGTTTTGGCTCGGATTACAATTAGAATATTTAAAGGAAGGAATTTTGATGAACCAAAAGACTCATACAGAAAAGGTGCTAAAGAGGTTCTATATGGACAAATCACACCCATTGAGCAGTCCAATGGTTGTAAGGTCACTTGAAGTGAGCAAAGATCCTTTTCGACCTCAAGAGAAAAATGAAGAACTACTTGGTCCTGAAGTACCATATCTCAGTGCAATTGGTGCACTAATGTATCTTGCTAGTCATACACGACCTGATATATCATTCGCTGTCAATTTGTTAGCAAGACATAGTTCTTTACCCACAAAAAGACATTGGAACGGGATTAAGCACATATTCCGCTACCTTAGGGGTACAATGGACATGGGTTTATTTTTCCCATATGTATCTAAGGCAAACCTAATTGGTTATGCTGATGCGGGATATTTGTCTGATCCTCATAATGGTCGATCACAAACAGGATATTTGTTCACATGTGGTGGTACAGCAATTTCATGGAGATCCATAAAACAAACAATCACAGCAACATCATCTAATCATGCTGAAATTCTAACATTACATGAAGCGAGTCGAGAATGTGTATGGTTGAGGTCTATGATTCAACATATTCAAGGAACTTGTGGCTTGCATGATGAAAAATTACCACCAACAATCTTATGTGAAGATAATGCAGCTTGTATCTCTCAGTTAAAGGAGGGTTATATTAAAGGAGATAGGACAAAACATATTTCACCAAAATTTTTCTTTACTCATGATCTTATAAAGAATGGTGAAATAAATGTCCAGCAAGTCCGATCATGCGAGAATCTAGCAGATATCTTTACAAAATCATTACCAACCAAAGTCTTCGAGCAACTAGTACAGAAGATTGGTCTTCGACGCTTACATAAGTGTTCTGATGAGGGGGAGAATTAAATACTTGTAATTTAATTATTTTTATATTTTTATGGATATACTTTGTAAAGAATGTTGTACTCTTTTTCCTTCACTAGGTTTTTATCCCACTGGGTTTTTCCTAGTAAGGTTTTAACGAGGCACATTCTTAAGTGTGGACATCCAAGGGGGAGTGTTATGAATATTTTAATATTTATGGATGTCCAAATTGCTCTATAAATTGGACTCCTAAGCAAACATAATTGATACTCTCAATTTCCACTTCAACATTGATTACTCTCTCTAATTCTCTTTACTCTCTCTTCTCTCTTACTTCTACTTTAATTCCCTACTTTCATTTCTTCTAAACTTCAATTTCTATTGTTAAGTTATAAGCTTTCATAACAATTTCAACATTTTTAAGACTTTTTGAATTATTTTTAAACAGCTTTTTGTTATTATTTTGGTACCGGACGTTACAGTAGATTACCCGATTCACACCTTAAAGATATTACTATTCACAACATCGATTATCTGTGTCGCACGCAAAAATAGCGAGATTGACAAATAAAACTGAACCAAAGACCCTGGATGGATTGAAATAATTGCGGTGAAGGTCAATATGGACCTACATCAACCACGCAATCGTGTATTTTAAAGTTCATCATTCACCTTCTATACTTTGAATATAGCTATTATTCCACAACTAAAATAGACAAATTTATCATGAAAAACAAAGGTCCAAATTCATTTTCAACTTCTTTTTCTTTCCAAAAACATGAATTATGGTCACATGAGATAAGGTCTACAAGTAGAACACAAGACACTTCTTTCCAACACAACCTAAAGACAATGATCCAAGCATACCGTGACAGGGAGCTTCAGACACTGAAATGAGGAAAAAAATGTGTTAGGGGGTTAAGTTAGGACTGCTGAACACTAGAGGCCCTTGACAGGCAAATTGCATCCTGAATTCCAGATGATGAGCATCAATATCTAGAAACAGAAACTTATTTTTCATATTTTTTCTTTTTAATATGAAGAGCCAGAAAGAGGAAACACTAGTCTCAAGGAGAAAGAGCTAATTAATGCCAATAATTTGCAGTGGAAATGGCATAGAGCTAGAAGTTTATCTCTCAATTAACAAGATCAGCACACAATTCTACTCAATAATAAAGAGAATATCAAAAAGTATATTCATTATCGAGCAATTGTGAACTACATATCACAACAATTTCAGTAATACCTTGAAGTATAAAAACCCAAACTTGTATAAAAATGTTACTTCCATTGGATAGGTTTTTCTTTTTATCAAGACAAATGCTGGCAATACATTCTTTGCCCATTTCCTACAGTCTCCAAATAGCATGGGGAAAAGAAGCTAATTTGTTACTCTAATTGTCGAGAGGTAGCAAAATCAGTAAGTCCTGACTGCCAAAAGCTTCATACCTACAATTCTCTAGTTGCTTCTATTCAATGTTATATTGAGATTTGAGCCACCATAGGAGATCAAGTTATTACATGTTCTTGTTAAAGTAATATGTGTGCAGATGATCTCCTTGCTAAAAAGGATGCTGGAAAAGATCAAAGGCTAGTTCTTTTAAACCAAGCAACTTCCCTTCCTTTTGTTACTAGATAGTTCAGGTGTTCCTTTCTTTAAGCCATAGTGTTCAATAACACAATTATGAAATGGAGTTTGGCACCATCTAATGGCCACTAATCTTGCATGTCATTTGAGAGACATTCCAACTCAACTTAGTTTGAGCAACAAATCAAAATCAAAAACTTACTTCTAACAAACTCTAGTTGGGCAATCTCAACATGACTCAATTAAGAACTAAACAGACACTTAATCTAACTCCACTAACTATCAAAATTAATAAGGGGCCATTTGAATTGTAAAAATGTTTTCGGTTTTCATTTGGTGTTTTCAGTTTTAATTACAAAACCATCCTTTTCAAAATTTTGTACTAAAAAGAATGAAATCAGAAAACAGAAAACAGAAGAAAATTATTTTTAGTGTTTCACGGCCCTAAATCTCCTGTCATCAGCAACGAAGTGACCCAAGAAAAATGTGTTACATAGATCATCGTAAGTCAAACAAAAGATCCAATTAAGTCAAAAAAAATGCAACGAAGAAGTACAACAAATCCAAACCACAATTGCCATTACCATGGATGAATCAGCATCAGCGTGAAGGACTAAGAGCCATGAGCAAGTTCTGTCCACCCGGCAAGTAAGCCACATTGGGCGACTTAGCCAACGTGGCAGCAACTTCTCTGGAAGCCTCAATCCTCCTCAGCTCAATCAACCCCATCCCGGCCGACGCTGTGGCATCCGAAATTAGCTTCGCAGAATCGCTCTCTCCCTCGGCGCGGATAATGGCGGCGCGGCGCTCCTGCTCGGCCTTCATCACCACGAACTTGGACCTCTCAGCCTCCTGCTGCGCCACCTGCTTCTGTTCAACAGCACGGGAGAACTCAGCACCATAAGAAAGGTGCGTGATGGCGACATCGTCGAGGAGAATGTTGAAATCCTTGGCTCTGCGGATGAGGCTGTCGCGGACGAGGGCGGAGACGTGAGGTCGGTCGGTGAGGAGCTGGTCGGCGTTGAATTGCGCGACGACGGCCTTGAGGACCTCGTTGCCGATGGAGGGGAGGACCTTCTCGTCGTACTCAAGGCCGAGGTTTTGGACGATGGTAGGGAGGTTGTTGGTGTCGGGGCGGGAGAGGAGGCGGAGGGTGAGGTTGACCATCTGGAGGTCTTTTGTGCCGGAGACGGAGGAGAAGGTGTGGGGACGCGTGCGGATGTCGAAAATGTAGGGCTTTTGGACCCACGGGATCAAGAAGTGGGTCCCTTCGCCGACGGTTTCGTCGAGGATTCCTCGGAAACGGTCGAAGAGGACGGCGCGTTGACCACCGTCAACGGTGTAGAGGGAGGAGTTGAGGAGGGTGGCAGCTGCGCCGAGGCCGAAGGCGGCGCGTGCCACGTTGCTTAAGAAGGACACGGCTGCTTGGCTGCTTCCCATTTGGAAACGGAGGTAGTAATGGGGGATATGGGGTTTTAGGGTTCCAGCA
Organism: Clitoria ternatea; assembly: GCA_037962975.1. NCBI lineage: Eukaryota > Viridiplantae > Streptophyta > Magnoliopsida > Fabales > Fabaceae > Clitoria > Clitoria ternatea. The sequence continues at coordinate 51,233,148 of CM075675.1, forward strand.
AAGGTTTTAGTTTAGGGTTTTTGCTTTTGGTGTGTGATTCTATTTAAGGCGTCTATTACATGTTCCATCTATCAAGGGGTCCTAACTAAGGTCACTTGACGATTGATGAAAGACTAGTTACTTGCCATGTAAGTAGACTTAAAACATTTATCTTTATATTTAATTATTTATATTTTTATTTATTTTTATCACTATCTTTATCTGTTGTAGAGGTAATTGTAGGGTTATAGGATTGATCACGTAAATAAAATGATCCGATCCTCAGACTCGACCCTTAAACTTAAAGGTAATTTGATTAAAATCTATAATCTAGAACCGGTATGACATAATGACATAATGACCGGTTTGAGTTATTCTTACAACGCCTTGAGAATCTCTGGAGCAACTACAAACACTTCTTTTTCTCGAAAATTTTTTAGGGTTTGAGTTTCTCATAAATTTGGCAGTTTCAGTAATGAAGATGCAAAGGTGATTTTTCGAGTGCCTTCGAGTTCCCTCTTATAGATGTGGCTAGGGGGCAGCCAGTACGACGTCGTTTCGTGTATTTCGCACATTTCAAATTTTTGGGCCGAGTCGTTTCGATTTCCAAGGCCCATTCCAAAAAGTAACCGCCAAAATCAAATAAAGAGAGGTAACCGTCACACATGATTAAAAATTAAAATCCATGATTGGCGTACCCACTATGCACGAAATGTCATGTTTTACAAGGATAATAAATATGATACAGTTGTGAGTATAGAGCAAGTAAGCAAAAAATTTCCAAGTTACAAACGGCCTCAGAGTAACTCACGTCCACAAGAGGTACCTCGATTAAGAGCTTATAGCTCATTGAAGTAACCGACATGATCACTTCAACAAGCTAGGGGGCAAATGATCCGGTTCTGAGACCGGCTCCTGGACTTAAAGGTAATTTGACTAAAATCCATCCTCTAGAACCGGTATGACGTGATGACCAATGTGAGCTATTCTCTCAATGTTAGTGTCTTGCGTAAAGAAATGTGTTATGTTCAGTGTGTGGGGGGTAATATGCTCCTCGTGCAACCGATGTCAAATATTTCACCCTCTCACTCTTTTTACACTGTCTAAGACGTCTCGCCTAATCACGTGATTAAAGTTAATTAGACACACCATGTTATGCTAATCAATTAAAATACAAAGAAAATTTTTCACTAAAGGAAAATACATCACCATCAAATGAAGATAATCATGCGTTCCCAGTTTAAAGGGCTCAAGATAATAAATAATAAATGGAAATAAAATAAATAAATCAAATAATAAGAAAGAAATTGATTAAATGAAGTAAAAGAAGAAAATGAGATCAGGGGCTTCTCGCTTGACGAAGCCCTGACTGCTTAGGCGAATCCAGTGAAAGTCGCTTGAGCGGGTTCCTACTCGTTTGAGCGAGATCCACAATTCGTTCCTAAACGAGCCACGAACACGCTTGAGCGAGGGAGTCTATACACATCAAATCTCTACTCGCTTGAGCGAGATTCTCTCGGTTGAGCGAAAACACTCCAGGATACTACTATCACTACTCGCTTAAGCGAAAGGGCCAACAAATGTCATGCCGCTTAAGCGAAAATACTCCAGTATCTAATTCCCTTTTACTCGCCTGAGCGAGTTACACTCACTTGAGCGAAATAAGCACATAATCATTTTGTCTGGTCCTCGCTCGAGAGAGACTGAGTCCGCTTGAGCGAGATTCTTCTAGTAGCCACACTCACTTGATTCGTACAGGTCTCGCTTGAGCGAGAACCTTCCTCGCGTGAGCGAGATTTGGCCAGAGACCATAGTACTGGTACAGGGCACTCTCGCTTGAGCGAGAATCCACCTCGCCTGAGCGAGTTATGTAGTACTTGCCTAAGAACTAGGAATTTTCCCACAATCTGATATATTCGCACCTTCATATGCATCATTTGATCTAATTCATCCATTTACTCATATTCAAGCATGCAATTAGGGATGGTTTCAATTAAATATGCACCTCAATCCTAACTCCAATTCATTATATGCATACCAATCAAGCTTATCATCTAAGCACTAACAATTCCTATAGAGAATTCACATGCAATTCACACCCTAGACATCAAAGCAATGAACAATCCACACGCATATTACATCATTCAATTTTCACAAGAATAAACAGGGCCTATCATAGCAATTTATCATCCACATATAATATTGGCTCCATGCCAATATACGTCCAATTCATGAAAATTAACATAGCCATCAACACCTCACTATTTCATCATCATGAGTTTATATCCTCATCAATTAACATACAGATTCTAACTCATTACCTATCACATTCATTCATAACTCAAGTTGTCATTGTCCCTATCACAACATAGCTACATTGCCATATTCTAGATGAATCCAGCATTCATAAGAAACATATTATAACATCACATACATAAAACACATTACACATTACACACATCGTTTAATTCATGATTTCCTTTACTTCTTGGCATCAATTCTCCACTTGGCGCACCTCTGGAGCATCAACCTCTTCCCTGTCACCGGTTACTAAATTAAAAGAAACCACAGCAAGGGTGAGTGTTTGGTAAATCATAGTTAATTTAGAACGGTAATTAAATAAGGACATACATGATTAACTAAATGTTCTTCCAAATACTAGTTCACTAATTCAACCGTAAGCAATTAACTCTACTTCTCTTTATCACCTATTCACATATACAGTTTCTTAGTTGCATACAAGTTACAACATCCTCAAGGTATAGATCACAACAACAAATATGATAGAGACATTCACATCATCACATATTATCAATAACCTCATTGAAATCTCACAACTGACTCTCATATAACTCGACGCCTAGTATCCGGATACTAAAGGATCGGTCTTCAACTGGGGGTACTGCTTGACACCCCGTGAACCCTGCTCGGTCCACCGAGTCCTGCTTGACTCTCCACCTCAACCATTGGGTCCTACTTGACCACTGGGTAGCTCAACTGGGCACAAAAACCACGGGAGCCAGAAATGAGGGGCTATACATATCGTCGGACGTCCCACACCACACTACATAATCATACATATACATCACATTCCTCATAACACATATCATGTGACCATCAATAACATATCATACTCATCAAATAGGCGACCAACTTGTCAAGCCCGCCATCATAATGCCACTATACACATTGTTTTATCATAATTTAGAACACTTTAGTTTAATACTCATTATAAACTATCTACAATTCACATTCATACACGTATACACATACAATTATCATTTACTAACTCTTCTCACTATTTCCATATTTAGTTAAATGACTCAATCCCAACATACCCCTATTCTAATTAATTACAACCCGAACACTCCCCTTACCTCGATTCCAAGCTTCAACGATTTGTTCTTGATGTCAGTTGCGTCCTCTAGGTGCTTGGTTCAAGTTTCTACCTCCAAATCCAACACCCGCTTTGCCACTCGACCTTCCGGTGTTCGTTTCGCTACCTACAAAGGTCGAAATGCAAACCCCATTTACGTTATACTACTCTCATTGTTCCAATTATCGTTTTCAAGCTCACATGCACTGGAGGAACGAAAAACAGGACCTCCTTCCACCATGCATGGTCATTCGGCTAGAAAGAGAAAGAGAAAGGGGAGAAAGATAACTCAATTTGATGGGTCCATAATGCTCACCTCGAAGTCACGATCCCAGAAACGTAGTTACTTTGAAGTTTCGACGCAAAACGGACCTCCCATTAGAAGCACAAAGCATTGGGCAATGGTGAAGGAGAAGAAGAAGAAGAAGAAAGCTCGCGTGGACAGTGAGGAAGAAGGAAGTGAAATTAAATTTTAAGGTCCAGGGGCAAAATTGTCATTTCTCTATTTCTTTTATATTTTCCATTAAAGTTTTAATTAAAACTTTTACTTTTAATCCTTATTGGTAACTTCCAAATTTATCTTCATCTAACTACACCTCATTTAACTTTATAATTAATCATTCAAATAAATTTGTTTAATTCCATAACGTTTAATTATTTATAATTGTATTTATAATAATAATTCCCAAAAATCTCAGATAAATTTGAGAACAATTGTTAATATTTTCCGCCAATCTAGGATTTTTAACTTAATTATTTGGGATGTTACATCCACTCCCCCTAAAAAAGGATTTCGTCCCCGAAATCAACGTACCTTATTGGAAAAGATCAGGATACAACCGCCTCATGTCTGATTCCAACTCCCATGTATAGGTTATTCCATTTAAATTTTGCCACTTCACTTTCACTAATGATACCTCCTTGTTTCTTAACCGCTTAGTCTGGTACTCTTCGATGTAGATAGGTGCTACTTCCACCATCAAGTCCTCTTTTAGCTCAATAGAATATTCCGGCACAATCATCGAATCACAAGGAATATATGCCCTCAATTGCGAAACGTGAAACACATCGTGAATGTTAGTTAAGGATCGAGGAAGGTTCAATCTATAAGTTACCTCACCGATCCGTTCTAAAATCTGATGCAAATGAGCCGCAGGGAAATGAACGCGGAGAATAATGTGCAGCCCAGGAGGAATCTGGGTGCCGCCCTGACAAAAACTCTCCCCTTCCCTGCATCCACCAACATAGTAAATTTTGAAGGTGGTGCAGGATCTTCAGCAGCTACTGTTGAAAGGCGTTCTAAAAAACGTCAAGAACCAGAAGCTGCTGAAGAAGAAGAAGAAATAGATCCTCATCCTTTGCAAAGAAGGAGGACTAAGGGCAAGAAGAGGGCTGAGGCGGGGACGTCAATTAATGTCGCCATTGATTTGGAGGAGATTCAGGAGGTACCTGTTACGGGTACTTCTGCTGGTATGGGCGGTGTTGAAGGCATCCCCGAAGAAGATGTCGCGGGGGGGGGGGGAAACGGAGGGATTCCAAGCTTCTTCTGACCATGATACGGGGGACGAGGCAGGGAGAGTTCAAGCTTCCCCAGTCCGCCCGTCTGAGGATCCCGCCCTGAGCTTGACCACCCGAGGGACAGCCGTTTTTCCCATTGATGTACCAGGGGAATCATCCAGGCGGCTTGTTTCTTTGCCTGAGGCGGGGTCTCGCTTGAATCCCTTTTTATACTTTACAAATACGGGATTCCGCCAGTCAGAGAGGCGTGACCCAGAATTCATTCTCCGCCCCTAACATCGACTTTGAGGAGGTACCGGAGGCTGCTGCAGCTGCGAGGTGGCACCTTGCTGAGTTAGATGGTTTCTTGGCTTCTGTTCCCCGGATAGCTGACGTTGCTGCTGAGGCGAACATGTTTCAGGCGTCTTACCACGAGTCTGTGGAAAAGATTCGTAGCTTGGAGCATGACAATGAGCAGCTGTCCGAGGTGATCAAGGCCAAGGACAAACATCTGGACACCGCCGACTCCAATATCAAGAAGTTAACGGAGGAGTTGGCTAAGGTGAAGGCTGAGAAAGTCCAGCTAGAACAACAGAATAAAAAGCTGGGCGAGGTGGTGAGTGGACTTTCCCAGGTCAAGGCTGATAACGTTCTGCTGAAACAACAAGTTTCAAATTTAGATCAGCAGAACCAAGTTTTGGGCGGAGACGTGAGCATTCTTCAGCAGAGGCTGGTCTCCATAGAAATAAATAAAACCATTGCTGAAGATGCCTGGGCAGCGGAGTTGAGCGAGGCAGCAACCGCATATGGAAATCTTGAAGTGCGGGTTCAAGAGTTGGAAGCTGAGAAGACTGCCTCAGATGCTACCAGTGAGAGGCTCGACAAAGAATTACAATCTGCCTTGGACGCAGCTGAGGTGGCGATTGATGATGCTTTCAGCATGGCTGTTCGCCAACTCCGCTATCGCAACCCAGGTGTTGCTCTCTCCACCACAGGCATTCATCCCTATTACGAATTCATCAATGGAGAATTGATGGTGCCTGTGCAAGGAGGTCATATGCCTGCGCCTAATGATGAATATGTCTTGGCGGACTTGCCTCCTTCTCAAAGTCTGATCAGGCCAGGAGAAAGTCAGCTCGCCTCCACTCAGCAGGAAGTGAAGCCGTCTGACCCTTAAAGATCAGCTTCTCAGTCTCCTCCTCAGTCTTTTTGCAAGTTTTGTTTTTTGAATTTTGTTAATATTGCCTTGTTCCAGGATAGGCTCTGGACTTTTATCAATCCTTGACAATATTAATGAAGCATATTTTCTGCAAACGTATACTTGTTCATAGAAGTAGTGTTTAAGTCCGTCGTATTTATGCCTTGTAAAATGATATTGAGAAGGCGGAATATTCATCTGAGGACTTAAAGAAATATGACTAAGTATAACGAGGCGGGGTAGTCCCTTTGAAATTTTGGTGAAGTAACTTCAGTAGGGGGGCGGGATAGCCTCTTAGGAATTTCAGTGAAACAAATTCAGTAATGAGGCGGACTAGCCTTTTTGAGAATTTAACTGAAGTAATTTCAATAATGAGGCGTAGTAATCTCGTGGGAATTTCATTGAAATGATTTTAATAGTGAGGCGTAGTAGCCTCTTAGGAATTTAAAAGGAATTGGATTCCGTAAGAAGGCGGAGTGGCCTCTTAGGAATTTCAATGAGGTTGGATTCCGTAAGAAGGCGGAGTGGCCTCTTAGGAATTTCAACGAATTGGATTCCGTCAGAAGGCGGAGTGGCCTCTTAGGAATTTCCAAGGAATTGGATTCCGTAAGAAGGCGGAGTGGCCTCTTAGGAATTTCAACGAGATTGGATTCCGTAAGGAGGCGGTGTGGCCTCTTAGGAATTTCCAAGGAATTGGATTCCGTCAGAAGGCGGAGTGGCCTCTTAGGAATTTCCAAGGAATTGGATTCCGTAAGAAGGCGGAGTGGCCTCTTAGAAATTTCAATGAAGCACAATTTCACAAGTGTTGAACTTACTTGAACTTGTTGGGTAATGCTTGAGTTTGTTGCTCATATACTCCGTAAAACGTTGGGGGTTAGGCAGAGTCAAGTTTTGGATGGAATGTTCATCCTTTTGCATTTTGATTGGAGTGCGACTCCTGATCGAAAGAAAATTATCAAGTCCGGATTGCTATGGTGCAACATATAGCTGTGACACCAACTTATCCTGCAAGAATTTAGTTAAACCTTCGAGGCGGTATGGTGTAGCATATAGCTGTGACACCAATTCACCCTACAAGAATTTGGTCAAACCTTCGAGGCGGTATGATGCAGCATATAGCTGTGACACCAATTCACCCTGCAAGAAATTGGTTGGATTTTGGGGTTAGCGTGGTGCAGCATATAGCTGTGACACCAGCTCTTCCCACAAGAAGCCTGCAGGACCTTGGGGGCGAATTAGTGCAGCATATAGCTGTGACACTAGTTCTTTCCATAGGCGGCCTGTAGGACCTTAGGGTCGGTATGGTGCAGCATATAGCTGAGACACCAATCCTTTCCCCCCAAGGAGTTTTCTGTACCTTAGGGTCGGTATGGTGCAGCATATAGCTGAGACACCAATCCTTTCCCCCCAAGGAGTTTTCTGTACCTTAGGGTCGGTATGGTGCAGCATATAGCTGAGACACCAATCCTTTCCCCCCAAGGAGTTTTCTGTACCTTAGGGTCGGTATGGTGCAGCATATAGCTGAGACACCAATTCCCCAAGGAGTTTTTGTTGACTCCGTTTGTGAAGCGGCGTTGCATGTTGGTTGATCTTTATGGAATAAAGAGTTATGCGTTTGTGCTTCAATTTTAGAGTCGTTGTTTTATCTGCATGGGAACAAATTCTGCCATGGATAATCAATTCAAAGTTAGAGTGAAGATTAAATGCAAGAAGGCATTTCATTGAGAATGGAATTACATAAAAGATTGAGTTGGGATATATCTTTTCGAAACCTTTTCAAGGAAAGCATACAGAGGAAGATCCTTGAGTTAGGAAAAAAAAAGATCATACCGTATTACCCAACTAACTGTAATATATGCGTAAATTCAAAATGTTCCATTTATTTCTGACCGGAGTACCATCCAAGTTTTCTAGGCGGTATGTACCCTTGCCCAAAACCTCGATGACTCGGTATGGACCTTCCCAATTTGGTGCCAATTTGCCTTGGTGCGTAAATTTGTTGCCAATGTTGGCCCTTCTCAGGACCAAATCTCCCTCTTTGAAACGGCGTTCGCACATGCGTGCATTATACCGTTTGGCGGCCTTTGCTTTGACAGCTTGATCTCTCACAAAGGCTTCCTCTCTCAACTCCGCCAAAACCTCCAATTCGTGCGCGAGGTTCTGTTGATTGGCTTCCTCATTGAAATGGAGGACTTGAGCTGAAAGAGCTGTTAATTCTATGGGAATAACAGCCTCGACTCCATATGTTAGCCGATACGGAGATTCATTTGTGGTGGAGTGTGGGGTAGTTCTATATGCCCATAAAACATGGCATAACTGATTTGCCCAATCTCCCTTTGCCTCACCAAGGCGTTTTTTGAGGCCCTTCAAGATTTCTCTGTTGGCGACCTCTGCTTGTCCATTGGTTTGAGGGTGTTCCACAGAAGAGAAAATCTGCGTGATGCTGAGATTTTCTAAGAGTTCAGTGAACTTGCGATCTGTGAACTGGGTGCCATTATCAGTGACTATGCGTTCAGGGACTCCGAAACGTGCAATGATATTCTCATAAACGAATCTTCGAGTCCTGGCTGACGTTATGTGCACCACTGCCTCTGCCTCAATCCATTTGGTGAAATAATCAACACCAACTATCAAGTATTTGATACCGCCGGGCGCAGTTGGGAATGGACCTAGAATATCCATGCCCCATTGATAGAAAGGCCAGGGCGTTATTGATGATGACATTTCCTCGGCTGGAGTATGGTGAAAATTCGCGAATCGTTGACATTGATCGCATTTTTGAACATATGAGGCAGCGTCTTGCTTCATAGTGGGCCACCAATACCCAGCCCTGAGTATTTTTCTCACTAGACTCCGTGCCCCTGGATGATGTCCACACTGCCCTTCATGGACTTCTTCCAAAACAGCTGGCACCTCGTTTTCATTTATGCAAATTAAGTATGGGACAGATATTCCTCGGCGGTATAGCTGCCCATCCAGGAGTGTAAAATAGGGTGCCTCCCTCCTTAGCTTCTTTCGCTCAAGATCATCCGTGGGTAATTGTCCATTAACAAGATAACGAACTATTGGTATTACCCAGGAGTTGTCATCAGCGGGGCGACTTTTAATCATATGAATTGAAGAGGGAAGGGATATACTTGGCTCCGCCAGAGTACTCTGTACAACCGTGGTTGTGCACCCCGCCTTCTTTGTGCTGGCTAACCTGGACAGGATATCAGCACGTGTATTTTCTTCGCGAGGTACATGCTTGAAAGTTACTTCATCGAAGCGCTGTTTCAACTCATTGACGCAGTCCAGATATTGTTGCAGTAGAGGTTCTTTAGCCTGATACTCACCAAGAATTTGTGAGATGACTAGTTGAGAATCACTGCATAGGGTGACAGTTTTGGCCCCAATATCTTGTGCTGCTCTGAGTCCGGCTAAGCAGGCTTCATACTCCGCCTGATTGTTAGACGTAGTGAAGGTAAAGTGCAATGAAATTTCAAGATGTACCCCGTCATCACTTTCTATAACGATTCCTGCCCCACATCCTTTGCTGTTTGAAGACCCATCGACGTATACTGTCCAGTGTGAATGATCTGCACCTGGGCTAGAGCCTGTTAATTCAACTACGAAATCTGCTAGGACTTGTGCCTTAATAGCAGTTCTTGGTTCGTAGGATATGTCGAATTCAGAGAGCTCTATGGCCCATTTGATCATCCTTCCTGCCAAGTCTGGCTTGAACAATATAGTACGGAGTGGCAAGTCTGTGCGAATCAAGATGGGGTGTGCATGGAAATATGGTCTTAAGCGTCGTGAGGCCCAAACGACTGCAAGTGCTGCCTTTTCAATCTTCTGATAACGACACTCTGCACCATGCAATGTTTTACCAGTGAAGTACACCGGTCGTTGGCCTTCGACTGTTTCTTTGACCAGGGCCACTGCCAGCGCTTCATCTGAAACAGACAAATAAACGATGAGTTGCTCACCTGGGCTTGGTTTTACCAGGATTGGAGGGCTGGCTAAGACATTTTTCAAGCTCTGGAAGGCCGCCTCCTGCTCTGGGCCCCAATTGAATTTTTTATCCTTCTTCAGCATCTTGTACAAGGGGAGAGAGCGATGAGCCATTTTTGGCATGAATCGTGCTAGAGCAGCGATTTTGCCATTGAGGGATTGTACCTCTTTCAATGTTTTGGGGCTCTGCAACTCTTGTATCACACGACACTTGTCAGGATTAGCTTCTATGCCTCTTTGTGTTAACATGAAACCCAGAAATCTCCCCCCGGGCACAGCAAATGTACATTTTAGTGGGTTGAGTCTCATGTTGTATTGCCGCAAGCGTTGAAAAATGAGGCGTAGGTCTTCAACATGGTCTCCTCCCTCTGGAGTCTTGGCGATGATATCATCAATATAAACCTCCACCAGCTTTGTGCGCATGCCCTCAAAGACCTTGTTGATCATGCGCTGGTAGGTGGCCCCAGCGTTCTTCAGCCCAAATGGCATGACATTGTAGCAAAAGACTCCTCTGTCATTGATAAATGCTGTTTTCTCCTGATCATCCTCACACATTGGAATTTGGTTGTATCCGGAGTAAGCATCCATGAAGGATAGATACTTGTATCCTGATGAGTCATCAACCAGTCTGTCAATGTTGGGGAGAGGATAAGGATCTTTGGGACAACATTTATTCAAATCAACGTAGTCTATGCACATGCGCCATTTGCCATTGGCTTTCTGCACCATAACCACGTTGGACAGCCAAGAAGAGTAACGGAGTTCCCTGATGAACCCCGCCTTAAGGAGTTCTTCGGTTTGTTCGCAAGCAGCATTTTGCTTAGCAGGACCCATACGCCGTTTCTTTTGTGCCACTGGCTTAGTTTCAGGATACACCGCCAGGCGGTGGCAACAGAAGTTAGGATCCATACCAGGCATGTCTGCGGCTGTCCAGGCAAAAATCTCCTTGTACTCATGGAGGAGTGCAATCAGTCTTGCTTCCATGTTAGGCTCCAGCTTGTCATTGATGTTAGTAATTTGCTCCGGGGTGCTGCCCAAAACAATAGGCTTGGAACCACCATCAGGAGTTGGTTTCAAAGGGTTCAGTGGGTCTATAGAAGACTCCGCCCTGGGATCAAGATCCACCAAGTTGACGGATGCCGCCGCACTGTTTCCTTCGTTCAATTTTCTTTTCTTAGACATGGTCTCAAGCTTCACCATGTTAAGACTTAAATTGTAACAATAACGAGCCATCTCCTGGTCGCCCCTGACAGATGAGACTTGATTATCTTTGTCGATGAACTTGATTAACAAGTGGGGGGTTGAAACGATGGCTTCCATGGCATTCAGAGTAGGCCGCCCAATGATGCCATTGTATGGGGATTTAACATCAATGACAAGGACCCTGGATTTCACAGTCCTTGCTCCAGGTTCACCATCGAAGGTAATCCTTGTGTCCAAGTAGCCTTTAGTAGGCTGTTTGGCGCCATTAAAAGCTGTGAGGTCCTGGGTGTAAGGCTGTAAATCAGCGTCAGTCAGTCCCATGCGTTTAAAACAGTCATAAAAAATAACGTCGCAGGAACTTCCCTGATCAACTAGGATGCGTTTTACATCCATATTAGCGATCACCGCAATGATCACTACCGCATCATCTCCCTCAGGAATGGTTGGGCCAAAATCATCATCTGTGAAAGTTATAGGTGGAGTCTGAACTCCGTCCCTGAATGGGCGATATTCTTTGTTCTTGCCCTGCACAGATAAGATCATACGATGATGATTTTTCCGGGCGTTGTTTGAGGGTCCGCCTCCTGCGAAGCCTCCAGCAATCATGTCCACCACCTGCCTTTTACCTCGTGACCTAGGTTCAGGGCTCGGTTCTCGTTGGGCGGACTCCAAAACAATGCCTTTTTGTTTCTCTGACACCGCCGTACGTTTTGGTTCCCGAGTACTATCAGGATCCGAAGAACGATCACGATGTCGCTTTTCAAACTTCTCAGGCTCATCATGAGATTTGCCTTTGAACAGGTAATGTTTCAGTTTACCTTCATGAATGAGCACCTCAATGGTATTTTTGAGTTGCTTACATTCTTCTGTGGTGTGGCCAACTGACTCATGGAACTCACAATATTTCTTTGGGTTTCCACCGCGCCTGATTGGGGGTGGACGTTGAATTCCATAAACATTGAGGGTGGTCCATCCTATCTCACGCAAGATTTGCTCGCAAGTTGTGTTCAATGGTGCATAGTGAGCAAAATTGAACACGCGTTTGTCTTGCTGTTTGAAAGGTTGGTTCCCTACTTTGTCCCTTTGGTGGGACTTGTCATTCTTCAGCAATTTCTCTTTCCCTTTGTCATGAGGTGGAGTTGCAGGGGATGGTTTATTGCGAGATGCAGTGGCTTCCAAATGCATCTCGATACTCACGTACTTGGACGCCTTCCTGCGAAATTCTTCCATCGTGGTTGGAGGTCCCTTTGCCAAAGACAAAGCGAAAGGTGACTTTGGTTGCATAGCTTCTATGAGAATATGCAACTGGATTGCCTCTGTCAGATCAGGGACCATGGCTGCTTCCTTATAAAATCTCTTAAGGAAATCCTTCAGAGATTCTTTGTCACCTTGTTTGATCTGAGCCAAGGTATGAGAGGTTCTGGGTGCATCCCTGGAGATCACGAAGTGGCTTCCAAAAGTTGAGGCCAGCTCCTCCCACGAATCAATGGAACCTGAAGGTAAGCTCTTGAACCAACTAAGAGCTTCGCCTGTAAGAGTTCTGGGGAACATTCTGCACATGACATCCTCCTCAGCTCCTAGAAACATGGCCTCGTAGATATAAGCATCTAAATGCTTAGAGGGATCTGTTTCCCCAGTATATTTCCCTATAGAAATGGGCTGCATAGTTTGCAGATGTCTGGGTATATGTACATTCATGAGCCTTTTGGAAAATGGGATGCTCATCTTATATCCTGAGGGGGATGCGTTTGAGCCTGCTCTCCTTCCTTCTTGATACTGAGCATTCACCAGTGGGAGGCTTCGTTGCTCCTCCATGTATGTAGGAATACGAGAGTAGTGAGGAGTGCTTGATTCCTCCTGCATGTGTGATTCATGATGTGGTTGTCTTGCGGGACCAGCTTTCTCATGCGCTGGGTTTGCTTTTTCACGACGAAGTTCCGCAAGTTCTTCTCTCAACATTCGAATCATGTCATCTCTTGGATCTAGAGAATCAGCTTGCGTTGCTTTTTTCTGAGCACCATCATCGAAGTTAAGACGTCTGGGATTGCGTGGAGGAGAATCCTCGTTCTGCATCTCTGGTCCTTGTCTCTCCATTGATGATGAAGATTGATCAAAGATTGTGGGATTACCAAGTTTACGGGTCCCACTGGGCGTGCCAATGAACTGCTCTTTACAGGGGGTGTAGAAGTATGCTTGTAGAACAACTCAAAATATACATATAAATGTGTTCTTTACAAAGCAATATGCGTATAAATGTAAATACAGAGAGTCTTTGTATGCTGAGGCGGAGTGCTATGTACTCTGGGGCGGTGTCACAGTCCGCCTGACGGGATCTATGTTGCCTTGACCCGATTGGGGATGGTACCTGCAAAGATTCTCCGACGCTCAAGTCAGTATTTCAAAATACTTAGAGACTTGGAAAGACAATCAGAGAGAATTATGCAAGTAAGAGAGTGTAAGGTTCAGAGAATGGGAAAGATCCCTTATACCTTTTCGAGAGAGGTTTATATACCTGTTACTGGTGCTCCATTATTGGTAGGACCCGCTCCTTGTCTTCAGGCATAATGCTGAAAAGGTAGTGGGTCCCTGCGCCGTTTACATGCACCATTATTGTAGTAGGTATCACAACTTGTCTGGAAAGCGTTAGTGCTTTAATATTTTATTGTTATTTCCCTTTATGCGTGACAGCGTGATTCCCATTATTAACCTCTCAAGACAGAGTCAATCTCGTGCCGGGGTTGTGAATATGGGCTCGCTACGCAGTAGGGAAAATTCGGTATTCCGCCAATATTGAGCCTATGGCTTGGCGGAGTAACAACTTTGGCGAGGTTACATTCCTTGGCGGAGTAACATGCCTGGACGGAGTTACATTCCTTGGCGGGGTAACGTGCCTTGGCGGAGTTATGACCCTTGGCAGGGTAACATGCCTAGGCGGAGTATTGTGCCTTGGCGGAGTTACTTGCCTTGGCGGTATGTACTCCGTATAGAAGTGATTATAATGTGCTCAATCGCGTACTCCTCTTGTTCAAAATGCTGATCTGGCAAAGCATTAAAGCCATGCTCTTGGGGGCCGGTGTTAGGACCGGATCAGCAGGCACAACAACACGGTTTCTAAACCGCCAAATACCATCACGTCCTCTAGTCAAATTCATCTCCTTGCCTCCAGCTTGGGCATCAAGGAGTTTCAACAACTCTTCATCAGATTCCTGGGCCACCGCCAAGGATTTCAGAAATTCATTTGAGATCTTTAGCACTTCAACAACCATCTAATTCGGAGTTTGTATGGCAACTCCAACATTCAAATCATGAAAATCCTCTAGTAGTTCATGTTCCTTCCCCATCAAAAAGGCTGCATGCAGGACTTTCCTGTTCAAAGCATCAACAACAACATTTGCTTTGCCAGGGTGATATCTTAGATCAAAATCATAATCCTTCAGGTACTCAACCCATCGCCTTTGTCTCATGTTTAATTCTTTCTGGTCAAACAAGTATTTCAGGCTCTTGTGGTTACAAAACACCACGAAGCGAGAACCATACAAATAATGGCGCCAGATCTTTAATGCAAATACTACCGCCGCAAGCTCAAGATCGTGAGTGGGGTAATTCTGCTCGTGCGGCCTCAATTGCCTTGAAGCATAGGCAATAGCCCTATCATTTTGCATCAGTACACATCCTAAGCCAAATTTGGATGCATCACAATACACCACAAATTCTTTCGTCACATCTGGTAGTGCAAGCACAGGTGCAGTAGTCAAGCACCACTTCAGAGTTTGAAAACTCAATTCACACTTTTTCGTCCATACAAACGGAGTCTCCTTTCTTGTCAGTCGAGTCAAGGGAAGCGCAATACGGGAGAATCCTTCGATAAAGCACGATAATATCCAGCTAACCCCAAGAAGCTTCTGATCTCAGTCACTGACTTAGGTCTCTCCCACGTCATAACCGCCTTAATTTTTGATGGATCAACAGATACACATCACGAGAAATTACATGTCCCAAGAATTATACACTTCCTTCCCAGAAATCACACTTCGATAGTTTAGCATATAGTCGCTTCTCCCGCAACACCTGCAAAACAATTTGGAGATGTTGTGCATGTTCCTCCAGAGACTTTGAATATACCAATATATCATTAATGAACACCACTACGAATTGATCCAGATATGGTTGGAAGATCTGGTTCATATAGTCCATAAAAACAGCTGGCGCATTGGTCACCCCAAATGGCATCACAACATATTCGAAGTGGCCATAATGAGTCTGAAACGCTGTTTTCGGAACATCCTCAGATTTCACCCTAATCTAATGATATCCCGACCTTAGATCAATCTTGGAAAATACTACGGCGCCCCGCAACTGATCCAATAAGTCATCGATTCATGGTAAGGGGTATTTGTTTTTAATTGTCAATTTATTTAGTTGCCTATAATCGATGCACATTCGCATACTACCGTCCTTTTTCTTCACAAGTAACACCGGAGCGCCCCACGGTGATGCACTTGGCCGGATGAATCCTTTGTCCAGCAACTCATTGACTTATTTCTTAATCTCTGCCAACTCCACCGAAGACATCCTATACGGTGCACGGGACACCGGTTCGGCCCCGGGAATTAAATCAATGACAAAATCAATCTCTCGATTGGGAGGAAATTCCAGAATGTCTTCCAGAAACACATCAGGAAAGTCACATACCACCGGAATATCACTAGGCATAAGATTATACCGCCCTTCCAAAGCAAATAGAATAACATAGGTTGCTGAAACATCACTTACCACGTTCTTGGTGTCAAATTCTTGGGAGAAAACTATAGTCTTTCGGTAGCAATCCACCATAACATGGTTAGCAGCCAACCAATCGAGACCTAGAATAATATCTAAGTTCTTCAATGGCATACAGATCAGATTTACCAGAAAGGAATGATCTTCAACCCGCATCGGTAATTCCTCCCACATAGTGGTTTCCCGGAAGGTGGAGCCAGTAGGAGTGGAGACACTGAGCGCATTCTCCATTAACATCACCGGTAGACCAAGCCGCCATACACAACTTTTAGAGATGAAAGAATGCGTAGCGCCAGAATCATAAATTACATTTACCAGATAACCATGAATAATACACTTACCCTGCACCAAGTTGTCAGTCCTTGCAACCTCAGAAGCATCAAAAGCAAATACTCGTCCAGTCATAACATTTTGAGCACCACTGGATTGAGCATCGATCCTCTTCGAGTGTTGGCCTCCACAACCCCCGTTGTTTCTACCTCCCCACTGAAAATTAGCACCGCGAACCATAGAAGTATTAGCCTGATTACCGTGTTCATTCTGCTGTTGCCTCTGTGGACAATCTGGCCTAAGGTGTCCTGGCTGTCCACATTGGAAGCAAATAATTTGACTAGCCGGACAATGTTTCGCAATATGACCCTCCTGGACACAATTATAGCATGCACGACCACCCGAATGCCTACTAGAACGGCCGGTAGAACTACGACCGGAAGAGGAAGAAGATGTAGCGGAAGACTTGCCACCACGGAAAAACTGACCCATCTTCTTAAAGATGAACCCTTTTGCCTTTAA
Organism: Clitoria ternatea; assembly: GCA_037962975.1. Classification (NCBI taxonomy): domain Eukaryota; kingdom Viridiplantae; phylum Streptophyta; class Magnoliopsida; order Fabales; family Fabaceae; genus Clitoria; species Clitoria ternatea. The sequence goes on from CM075675.1 coordinate 51,249,965, forward strand.
CGATTTCTTGTCCCTTGGTTGAAATGTCCTTTGCAATTGTACTTCTTCAGTCAATCTGGCTTTATTCACCAAGGTAGGATAATCTCGAATTTCCATAGGCACAATTACACTGCGAAGCTCAATTCGCAATCCAGCTTCATACTTGGCACATTTACTACATTCAGTCCCTTCCAAGGAGAAAGGGTGGTAGAAGTCACATAATTCATCAAACTTGGTAGTATATTCAGTCACTGACATCCTGCCTTGTTCCAACCTTAGAAACTCCATTTCCTTACGGATCTTGTAATTGTCAGGGAAATATTTGGCAAGAAATCTTTTTTGAAAGTTTGCCCACACCAACGGTTCGCCTGCTTCATTCATTTGGACTTTGGTCCTAGACCACCACACCCTAGCCTTGTCTTTCAGCTGGTAAGTAGCAAATTATACTTTCTGCTCCTCTGAGCACTCAAAATATTCGAAAGCTTGTTTTATTTCCCGTATCCAAACATGTGCACCATCATAACCGTGTCCTCCTTTATGAGCAGGTGGATTCCTCTTCAGAAATTTATCAAGAGTCAGACCAGATTCAGTCCTACTCATTATTTGAGAGAATTTTGAAAAGAAGTCATCCCCTCCACCAGAACTAGTTCCCTCAGCCATAAAGCAATTCTACAATAATCAAACACATCACCATTAATAACCAATGATCTACCAGAGAGTAGAATATTTACCTCATACATATGTAAAACACAATACCGCCAGAGTGCCAAGGGAATGATGCCAAGCTATCCTATCAATAATCATAAATAACCACAACAAATACAATAAAATAACACAATAGCCCTATACAGGACTCACATAATTTATTACATATTCCTACCCATTGCAATCCTGAAAAGAACTGTACTGATACCACCTATGACGTCTCGCCTAAATATTAGGCGCTAATCACGTGATTAAAGTTAATTAGACACACCATGTTATGCTAATCAATTAAAATACAGAGAAAATTTTTCACTAAAGGAAAATACATCACCATCAAATGAAGATAATCATGCTTCTCAGTTTAAGGGGACCAAGATAATAAATAATAAATGGAAATAAAATAAATAAATCAAATAATAAGAAAGAAATTGATTAAATGAAGCAAAAGAAGAAAATGAGATCAGGGGCTTCTCGCTTGAGCGAAGCCCTGACTCGCTTAGGCGAATCTAGTGAAAGTTGCTTGAGCGGGTTCCTACTCGCTTGAGCGAGATCCACAATTCGTTCCTAAATGAGCCATGAACACGCTTGAGCGAGGGAGTCCATACACATCAAATCTCTACTCGCTTGAGCGAAAACACTCCAGGATACTACTATCACTACTCGCTTAAGCGAAAGGGCCAACAATGCCATGCCGCTTAAGCAAAAATACTCCAGTATCTAATTCCCTTTTACTCGCCTGAGCGAGTTACACTTGCTTGAGCAAAATAAGCACAAAATCATTTTGTCAAGTCCTCGCTCGAGAGAGACTGAGTCCGCTTGAGCGAGATTCTTCCAGTAGCCATACTCACTTGATTCACACAGGTCTCGCTTGAGCGAGAACCTTCCTCGCGTGAGCGAGATTTGGCCAGAGACCACAGTACTGGTACAGGGCACTCTCGCTTGAGCGAGAATCCACCTCGCCTGAGCGAGTTATGCAGTACCTGCCTAAGAACTAGGAATTTTCCCACAATCTGATATATTCGCACCTTCACATGCATCATTTGATCTAATTCGTCCATTTAATCATATTCAAGCATGCAATTAGGGATGGTTTCAATTAAATATGCACCTCAATCCTAGCTCCAATTCATTATATGCATACCAATCAAGCTTATCATCTAAGCACTAACAATTCCTATAGAGAATTCACATGCAATTCACACCCTAGACATCTAAGCAATGAACAATCCACACACATCTTACATCATTTAATTTTCACAAGAATAAACAGGGTCTATCATAGCAATTTATCATCCACATATAATATTGGCTCCATGCCAATATACGTCCAATTCATGAAAATTAGCATAGCCATCAACACCTCACTATTTCATCATCATGAGTTTATATCCTCATCAATTAACATACAGATTCTAACTCATTACCTATCACATTCATTCATAACTCAAGTTGTCATTGTCCCTATCACAACATAGCTACATTGCCATATTCTAGATGAATCCAACATTCATAAGAAATATATTATAACATCACATACATAAAACATATTACACATTACACACATCGTTTAATTCATGATTTCCTTTACTTCTTGGCATCAATTCTCCGCTTGGCGCACCTCCGGAGCATCAACCTCTTCCCTGTCACCGGTTACTAAATTAAAAGAAACCACAGCAAGGGTGAGTGTTTGGTAAATCATAATTAATTTAGAACGGTAATTAAATAAGGACATACATGATTAATTAAATGTTCTTCCAAATACTAGTTCACTAATTCAACCGTAAGCAATTAACTCTACTTCTCTTTATCACCTATTCACATATACAGTTTCTTAGTTGCATACAAGTTATAACATCCTCAAGGTATAGATCACAACAACAAATATGATAGAGACATTCACATCATTATATATTATCAATAACCTCATTGAAATCTCATAACTGACTCTCATATAAGTCGACGCCTAGTATTCGGATACTAAAGGATCGGTCTTCAGCTAGGGGTGGCTTGACACCCCGTGAACCCTGCTCGGTCCACCGAGTCCTGCTTGACTCTCCACCTCAACCACTGGGTCCTACTTGACCACTGGGTAGCTCAACTGGGCACAAAAACCACGGGAGCCAGAAATGAAGGGCTATACATACCGTCGGTCATCCCACACCACACTACATAATCATACATATACATAACATTCCTCATAACACATATCATGTGACCATCAATAACATATCATACTCATCAAATAGGCGACCAACTTGTCAAGCCCGCCATCATAATGCCACTATACACATTGTTTTATCATAATTTAGAACACTTTAATTTAATACTCATTATAAACTATCTACAATTCACATTCATACACACATACACATACAATTATCATTTACTAACTCTTCTCACTATTTCCATATTTAGTTAAATGACTCAATCCCAACATACCCCTATTCTAATTAATTACAACCCGAACACTCCCCTTACCTTGATTCCAAGCTTCAACGATTTGTTCTTGATGTCAGTTGCGTCCTCTAGGTGCTTGGTTCAAGTTTCTACCTCCGAATCCAACACCCGCTTTGCCACTCGACCTTCCGGTGTTCGTTTCGCTACCTACAAAGGTCGAAATGCAAACCCTATTAACGTTATACTACTCTCATTGTTTCAATTATCGTTTTCAAGCTCACATGCACTGGAGGAACGAAAAATAGGACCTCCTTCCACCATGCATGGTCATTCGGCTAGAGAGAGAAAGAGAAGAGGGAGAAAGATAACTCAATTTGATGGGTCCATAATGCTCACCTCGAAGTCACGATCCCAGAAACGTAGTTACTTTGAAGTTTCGACGCAAAACGGACCTCCCATTAGAAGCACAAAGCATTGGGCAATGGTGAAGGAGAAGAAGAAGAAGAAAGCTCGCGTGGACAGTGAGGAAGAAGGAAGTGAAATTAAATTTTAAGGTCCAGGGGCAAAATGGTCATTTCTCTATTTCTTTTATATTTTTCCATTAAAGTTTTAATTAAAACTTTTACTTTTAATCCTTATTGGTAACTTCCAAATTTATCTTCATCTAACTACACCTCATTTAACTTTATAATTAATCATTTAAATAAATTTGTTTAATTCCATAACATTTAATTATTTATAATTGTATTTATAATAATAATTCCCAAAAATCTCAAATAAATTTGAGAACAATTGTTAATATTTTCCGCCAATCTAGGATTTTTAACTTAATTATTTGGGATGTTACACTGTGGCAGTGAGAGTATGGTATTGTAAACACATGTCCAATGGAAACACTATACCCTTCAAGTATAAGTTTGCTTCTGGTCAATTCCGAACCAAAGTGATGGGACACACCAGAAGTGTACCTAAAAAAGGGCTCCGATGCTTAAGTCAGTACGTATATAACAAAGTAATAAAGAGAGTACAGAGAGAAATTAATGAGAGTAAATGTTGTAACATATGTGAATTAATGAATGTCTTCTATTTATAGAACTTTCTTAAGTGCAACTTATGATTTGACCTCTATCAGTGCTATAGTGCTACAATTCTTACTCAAAAGCAAGTTACGCACTTGCACCTAACTTCTAACTCAGTGTTAGCTTTTCCAACCGGGGTCAAGTCTATAAATCTGTGCCGAAGTTTAATTATTAGTCTGGTTTTAGGGTACTTCGGAAAGTATTTGATTTTGACTTAGCATTTATTATTATTGTTGATGTGACCGATGTCACTTGCATTTAGGGGCTGATATATACACCAAATTAAAATGATTTAAACACTGAAATCTATTATCATGCAAAAGGTCCCTTAACTGACCCTGTTGTGAATTGTTCACTTAATACCGGAGGGTTAGAGTTGACTTATGCCTTAGCGTGCTAAACAAGTAGCCCACAAAGTGACTGATGGGTAGGTAGAGCCGCTGCGAAACATCTCCATTACCAGTCAGTTTTACTACAGAAGAGCAGAGCAAGTACTGACACTATGTACGAAAAACTTGGTGAGCAAAGAGACGTTTCCACTACTTCCAAGTATAAATACCCATGCATCAATGTAACATGGAAGAACATTCTCTCTAACCTTACGCATGAGCTCTGAAATTCCTTCAAACTTTTATTGACTTGAGCATCAGAGTGTCTTTGCAGATGATACCCTCTTTCGCCCCACAACGTATAAGGCTAGTGATTTGGTACAAGGAATTACTCCAAGACCTTTATTCTCCATTGGAATCAAGGATATAATACTGGATCCCCACTGGACTGGTGTAATATTAGAGAGTGAACGAGAGATTTAAGGACTGTCAGGAGGCCGGATATTGGACCCTAGCCCAGATCAGTTCACAAAATATTTGTATATCATTTTTAAATAGAAAAATTATATATTTAGTAATTGGGTACATAAGATTGATTATGATTGATAATACAAGTAAGGTAAGTGATCTAGGTATGATACTAGTGTTGGTATAGTAGGCTCATACCGGTAACTATACATGGTGGTGTTTAATATCAATATGTGCATCACGGTATTGCCCCCCGTAGAACCCTTAATAACCGGTATTGATAACAAGCCGGTATCTGATAAAGTTTGAAGAACACACTGAGAGCACCCTGAACAACACATCTAGTGTGTCAAAAATGTCTACACTTGTGTCAACTTTCCTCGTACTTTATAAAAAAGTACTCACACAGGTCGTGTAAGATAGAACTGTCACTTAATTCCTATAAATACCACTCATTTACTATGCATGAGGTACATTCAACCAATCCTAATGCTTGAGTTCTAATATTGATATCATACTAACTTAAGTGTCATATATGTCTTTACAAATGACATCCTATTTCGCTCATAATGTGAGCTATTGGTGCATGTTGGACATAATATATTAAGACCTTGAGATCCTCACTAAATTCAATGTTATAATATTGGATCCATAATAAAGTGGCATAAAACATCATATACATAAACTTGGTACTTCATATTGGAAGTCTGTCCCCTTATACCGGATAGATCATTGACACACCTAGTAGGACCCACTAACGTTATTCCTACTAAATCATAATCGTATTCATGGACGTGAGTAATCACGAAAGAGCTCCTAAGGGTCATCTATATGATGTAACCCATAATGAGAATGACCTTCTTGGCTACAATTTAGGTTATGGTAACACCTAGCATCAATTCCCTTACCTGGGAGAAGAGTCGGAGTAATAGCTCAACCAAACCCAAAAGACGAAATCATGAGCCAACTTCAAGCGGAGTTGTAAGATCTTAGGTAGAGCCCTGGTCAAGCTTAGGATAATTGGGTTGTCATTCACTTGAAGACATCACTAACAAGACCATATCAATTTACCTCTCATTGTGAGATGTCACCATCGCTTGAATACTTCAAGATTTTGACGTATGATGAGAATTACCAAGAGTCGACATATTAGATTGAGTGTCATTCGCAACGATACCAATCCCTCCAAGTCTCTAAAGGGTCACCAGGGTACAGGTTCAACATCTTGTTCACTTAAAGGCTAATGCAGGTCCTTGTACCCAAAAACTTGCAGACTCTATACCTGCTCCTTATAGACAAGTACACTAAGGAAGTGAATCCCAACAAGCACTTGGATGCTTACATGAAGGAGCTGATATACTTGGGGGCAGATGATGATATGATATGTAGGATGACCCCTAGAACCTTAAAGGAAGAAGCTTTGAGTTGGTTCAAGAGCCTTCCTTTAAAGTTGATCAATTGCTGATATGACCTCATCAAAGTGTTTGGACGACATTTTGTAATTGCGAAGGATGACATCCGGTTTAACTGAGTTATGAGCGTAATTTGTAGTTATCGTATATATAATATCATACATTAATTATAAATATATATACTAGCATGTGTAACATCATACAATATAAAACACTATATATTGCCATATACTCTTGTTAATATTATATGTATATAATATCAAATACATATGCCAATATCTTGTCGTAAAGTCTCATGTCATGGTAATTGATTCGGTCTTGATACCGGCCTATGGACAAAAATGTCATTTGACCTAAAAACCGTCATACAAGACTAACATCGCACAAACATTGAAGCATGACATCGGCTCCCAACAACGCGCATGAGACTCATGATGTAACCCCGGTATGAGTTATTCTCTCAATACCGGATAGTCAGAGTTGACATATGCAATCGTGTGTTGAGGAAATAATCTGCAAAGTGAGTGATGGAAAAGTGCAGTTGGTTGGTAGGGTCACTGTTGCGTGTATCACTGACACCTAGTACGGTAAGCGCACCTACTCGAAACGACTCTTCTGTTACCCTCAAGTATAAATACTCACATATCAACAATGAAAGTTAGAACATTCTCACCTGAACTTATGCTTGCTCTGATATTCCCCTTGAATATTCATTAACTTGAGTGTCAGAGTGTCCTTGCAGGTGACATCCTCTTCCACCCCACAACGCGTAACTGGTGCTTTTGATACGAGAAATCACTCCAAATAATTTTTATATTCTATTAAGGATATTAATTTTTAAAAATTATACGTTATCATTTATTAAAAGTTAAATAATTTGAATAAATTTTTATACTACTTAATAAGAAAAACTTTCTACAAAAATATGTTAGTATTTAAACCTAAAAAATATATATTATAATTTATAAATCACTCCATTCTCACAATATGTTAGCTTTTTCCCTCTACATGAGACGTGACATACAATTCTTCAATGTTGGATTTACTATGCATGATCTATAACTTTTCTCAATGGTTTGAAAATCAGGTTACAAATGCCCCGTTTCTATCGTCTCTTTCTCATTAGAGATCATTTTTATGAAGTTTGTGTGTATATGAAAACATGTTAAGAAGCAATTTCCCAATAGGAGATAAAAGCTACTGACCTAAAAAACATAATAAAATAACAAATAAAAGCTACCATTTTTCTTCTCTATCCATAACCAACCAACACATTCAGTATATAGGGTAAAATATATAAAAGATTCTAGAAAATCCTAAAATAACCTAATTTATTATTGGACCTAATTTATCCCTAACAATGTATATATGAAAACATTGATGGTCCCTGGTGGAAATAGTTCATATCTTAGGATTTTGCTCCTCTAACTCAAAAAGGTTATACTTTAGAGAATTAAATAAATTGATAGCTAAAAACTAGAAAATTAGCAATGAAAACTATAACTTAGAAAGTTCAGTATATATTTTCTTGTATCTTATCATGATTTCAAATGTTAATTTTTCAATCATCAATTGCTAATGTACTTTATCCTTAAAAGTTCATTCTCGTCTCATTTTAGATGAACCAGATCCCAAATTTTAAGGAAATTCAATCATAATAGAGGCTTAATATCCAGAGTAACGGTGAAATGTGGAAAAAGAACTATTGGTATTAGAACATGTAAGGAAAGGATGAATGAAAATCTAAGTGTACAAATTTTATTTGATTTAGAATGCTTTAGACATTTAGTTCTGTTCTTTCTCCCCTAATATAACACATGGATATAAGCTTCTTTATTTTAAGTAGAATGTGTCTTCTGAAACGATTCTCTAAAATACAAAATAAAGATGTCAAAATACCAATTGGGAATCTTCGTAAACCTCCTATTGAGATGATTATGTAATTTCAACATCTCTGTTAAAAACTCCAGAACCTCTAAATTTTTCTCTGCTCCAACCCAGATTGAAATAGATAAGATTTCTATGTAAGTATATACACAACTTTTTTGACAACAACCGTTTCTAGTCACCATACATTCCAAGATAAACAAATAAATATGCTCTACAGTAAGGGGCAATAGCCCATGTAAATCATTAAATCTCTTCAATTAAACTTTTCCCTTTGTTCTCTGCTTTATTGTTCAATTTTTTAGCCTTATTCCTCCATTGGAATTCCATGGCTGAGGACTTTTCTGCTCCTACAATGGCTGCTAAAGAAGACCAAGCTTCCTCAGGCTGCTCATGAACCCAACACATTATGAAATATATCTTCCTCTCTGCCAGCTTAATAGTACTTCTAATCTCATTCCTCCTCAACTTTCTTGGCTTTTCTGATTTGGCCTCCTTTCCCCCTTCTTGAATCAACCTATGCATATCACAAAGGGCACAAACCAAAGCAGGAGTTCCCAAACCAAGTAGGCAGATCATGTCATCAATAACACCCAAACCAAATTGCAATCCCCCCATGTGTCTATAAGATGGAGAGCACACCTGCTCCAAGCAATGAGAAAGGGCTTCTTGTACAGTCTCCGGTTGTGCACCTTGACCCAATACTGAGGACACACTCAGGACAACCATGACTGAACCTAAGGCATCTGACCTCCAGTCTCCGTTGTAGAGGCGAAGAGTGAAGCAGTAGCTATATAGAATATCAACTAGGTGAACAGTTAAAAGGGGTGATGGTTCTTTGGAACTAAGCATGCTTAGAGGAGGAAGCGGGGTTTCAGGGCCGAGGGGAATGTCAATGGATTCATTACTTTCAATATCATCCAGCGATTCCTGCTCTGGAAGAGGTCGAACAAGTTGAGTGCCTTCCTTACCGAGGCGGATGTTTCTGGCAGAAGGCTTCGACCACCATGGATCCCATGGTTTGATCATCTTGCTCAATTCCCCATAAGCAATAGCTCTGTGAAACCGTTTCTTATCTTCAAGAGATAAATCATCAAAGCTGATTTCCTGCCCTGTAAGATGGAAAACAAATCAATCATACCCAACTGAGTTCATGTGTTTTACTGGTTGTGCACAGCCAGAGCAATTTGAATACATGCAATAGATAATGAGCATTAAATAAGATTTTACCTGACAAAATCTTTTCCATTATCTCCTCTGATATATTTGAATCTGCAGAAGCTAAGAAATAATTACAGTAGAAATTTAGTACCCTTATCAAGTAGTACTTTGGATAGTTCAATTCATAATTACGGTATCAAGAAATCTTTCAAAAAAATCAACACGATATAACAAGAGTGCATTTCTAAGTGTGATCATTTTATTGAAATCATTAATTGACTAACAGTGTTGACCCTCAGTAATTCTAGAATCCCCATTTACTTGGTGCTTCGTTGTATGTACAACAATTTTGCAATGTTCCTATTTATATTTTTCTGTTATTTTTTTGTTTATATGGCAGATGACCAGGGTAGGGTAGGCAGAATAACTTGGAATATTCTTGCTATCTTTTATAAGAATCCCCATTGGCATATTCTTGTACAAATGCTATGTTGTACAGGTACAAGTATGGGTTCAAGTACAGATACATATATATAATCCATAAAGAAAAAATAAGACAAGTAAACACAAATGAGGAATGGTGATAGCATATAAAATGATCAAAGCACATAGTTTCAGCATCCAACAATTACCTTTTTCAGTATCATAAAGAATTTCCTCACACAATGATATTATATTGGTTAATAATAATAGTGGTAACTATAAAACAACCCTTATTGGTAGCTATGGGACTCTCAGCCGTCACAATAAGAATGTTATTTTATTTGACCCATCTCATAGTGCAAATTGTGAAACTAAATTTTGTTTCAAGTCACAATCCTTACATTTTAGTGCAAAAAGGGGAGAATATAGAATAAAATAAACTTTGATGACTTTGCCAGGAAGTTGACAACTCACACACTAGGAGGGTGAAAACATACATGCAATCTCACACAATACCTCACGATGATGGTTGGCCATGAAGACACGGCGTTGCAACAAGGAGGGTGGCGGCGGCACAGTCTGTTGCACAGAAAGGGATAGAAGAAAAACAATGCCTAGGGTTGATACAGGGACTAAGAAACTAGAGCAAATTTGCTTTCCTATTTCTAAAGTTAATTTTTTTAAAAAATAAGCAAGACATAGTATTGTAGGTACTAAAACCCAAGAAGTACTGAGTTTTTTTTTATATATAAAAAGTTTTGGGTACACATCAAAGACGTACTCAACGCTTACCATATGCATACTCAAATCTATACCATACGGTTACAGTCAAAATGTTGTGCCTGTGCATAAGTGAAAAGAAACCTTTTCATATTGAAGATCACACTCAACCTTGAAATTCACTGGTGTTTTGTTGTCAAAGATGGAGAACTCAATGTCTAGAGAGAAAAGAAAAAAAAAATGTTAAGTCTATCAACCACACTAGTTTTGTGTGCAACAACAATCCATTGTCAGTCCTAGCCAAAAAAAAAAATAATGTTAAGAACAAGGTAATCACATAGCGGTCGCGGCTTATCGCGGTAAGCCAAAAAAACTTTATAAAGGTCATAGCGGCCGCTATAACGGCCTATGGCGGTTACATAGCGGACACAATAAAATAATGCAAAATATATATATATATAGCTGCATAATGTCATATAGAAGCAAAACAAACTACAATAATATCATTTTAAAGCCAAGAAAACATCATAAGTCTTTGGTCAAGCAAATAATAATGCATAAAACATAGATCCTACGATAAAAGACAAGGAAAACAACAATGCAACATATATAAAAAGCCTAGAAATCTAATCATCTTCATCTTCATCTTCATCTTCCTCTCCTTCCTCTTCTTCAACATAATCATTCTCATTGTTAGGAATTAAGGAAAAGCCTTCAGCTTCTTCTCCTTCCGAGCTGTGGAAAATATCTTCCAATTCTTCTTCCTCCATGTCATCATCAAGTTCAGCTTCTCTTTCTTCTTCAACTTCAACCACTTTCTCTTTTCCTTTTCTTGTTGAAGAACCACGTCCTCTACCTCTACCCCTTTTAGACACTGTTAAAGCAGATGTTTGATCTTTTCTCCTTTTCCGTTGCCTTGTGTAGACTCTAGGCTCTCCAATCCCTGAAATTTGATAAACATCTCTCCACAACAAAGAATCATCTCCCTCAAAAACCCTTTCATCATCATGACCTCCATCATCCATTTCTCCAACTAGCCATTCATTACAATCATCAATCTCATTAAGGCAAATTGGATCAGTTTCATCCTTAAGGTTGTATCTCCGTTTGAGTGCTTGGTTATACTTAACATAAACTAAATCATGCAATCTCTTATGCTCAAGCCTATTCCTTTTTTTAGAATGAATCTGCATAATTTAGAAGTAAAAAATGATAAGAAAATAATGTAGTAAATTTACTCTTAGAAAATAATCCAAAGATGATAATAATTACTTGCTCAAAGACACTCCAGTTTCTTTCACAACCGGATGCACTGCAAGTTAAGCTCAAGATCTTTATGGCTAGATGTTGCAAATGAGGAGCATCAGAACCAAAGAGTCGCCACCATTGAGCTGCAAAGCAAAAATTCCCAATTGTTACTTGTTACTAACTTAACAATAACACTTTTATATGCAAAGTAATTGTTGCTTTGATTTTACCTGGGGCTGTTGTGTTCCTCATACTTACTGCAAGCTGACTACCAAACAATCCCCTTGCAGTTTTATAAGCATGTAGCTCCAACATTATCTTTTGCTCCACCTCTAGGTCTACCACCAACTTATGAATGCACTCATACAGCCCTCTAACAACCTCACTGTCAAACTCCATGGTAGGGTTAGCATAAAACAACTCTGGATTCAAAAAGTGACCAGCTGCATGTAATGGGCGATGAAGCTGGCAATTCCACCTTTCGTCAATGATCTGAAAAACTTCTTTGTACTTTATCTCTTTATTTTTGAAAGACTTCATAATAGCTTCCTTTGCCTTGTCCATTGCTTCATAAATATAGCCCATAGCTGGCTTTCTTTCTCCATCCACAAGGCGAAGAACCTTCACAAGTGGAGCCATCACTTTCAAGATATACACAACGTTCCTCCAAAAACTAGGCATTAGTACAGTTTTGCAAGCCTCCCTACCTTTGGCCTCCAATGACAACTTGTTTGTATTCCACTCATCCGAAACAAACATTTTCCTAAGATTCGTCTTCTCTTGATAGATCCTTTCCAAGGAAAGATAGGATGTCGCAAATCGAGTCACTGCATGTCTCACTAGCTCTCTTTTGTTTGTAAATTGCCTCAACAAACTCAAAGTGCTTGAATGGCTATAAATGAAACCCACCAATGAGATTGCCCGTTGAAGTGTCTTCTTAACGATGGGGATCTTGCCAATATCCTCCAAGATCAAGTCTACACAGTGTGCTGCACATGGAGTCCAGAAAATCTTTGGTCTTTTTTCCTCCAACTTCTTCCCAGCAAGAACATAATTGCTTCCATTGTCTGTTATGACTTGCACTATTTTTTCCTCTCCAATCTCCTCTACAACAGCATCAAGTAATTCAAACAGCTTCTCCCCGGTCTTCACAAAGTTAGAAGCATCAATAGACTTGATGAACATTGTCCCAACGGAAGAGTTCACCAAAAAGTTAATCAAGCATCTTTGTTTCCTATCCGTCCAAGCATCAGACATTAAAGAGCAACCAAATGTCGCCCACTGCTCTTTGTGATCCTTCATTAATTCATTTGTGTACTCCACTTCCTTCGTGAGGAGTGGCACTCTAATCTCATGAAAACTAGGAGGTCGCAGATGATGTCCATATGCTCCAATGGCTACAATCATGTCCTTAAAGCTTTGCAACTTGACCATATTGAAAGACAACCCAGCTTGGTACCAAAAACGGGTGATGTATTGATGTACCTTTGATGTTGCCTCCTTATCACAAGCATCTCTTATACTTGTTTGTTTCAAACTCTCCTTTCGATTTTGAGCAATAGCGGATTCCGGTCGCCGACAATAGAGATCAATGGGACCCTTCAAACTGGCCTTCTTATTCAATGCAACACTGCTGGCAGATTGGGATTGGGAATGGGATTCCAATCCTTTGATAATGTCTACAGCAGCAGCTTCATCCTCCTCCCCATCACTATCAACAATCTCTTGCACCACTTTTTTAATAGCATCTCTAGTCTTCTTTTTTTCATTCACAGCAGCCAATAGTTCTTCCCTAACCTCCACTGGACAAGTTAGGCAAGGTGCAACATTGCCCGCCTTTCTCATGAGATGCTCTTTTCCTCTCGTAATTCCTCCTTTCATCACCTTTCCACAAAACTTGCACTGAACCACATTAGTGTCACCCTCATTTACAATGGTGCAATACTTCCATCCGATATCTGTCCTATTAGACCTTGTAGTTGCAGTGGCTGCAGCATTGGTTAGGGGGGGATTTGTTGCCATCTAAGGAAGCTGGAACCTAGAGGAGAACTGCAATCTGGTGAGGCTGAGAGGTGAAGCTGACAGGTGAGGCAATCTGCAGTGCAGTGAGGCCTGAGAGGGAGACTGCAGTGATGAGGTTGAGAGAGGGAACTGCAGTGATGAGGCTGAGGCCTGAGAGGGAGACTGCAGTGATGAGGTTGAGAGAGGGAACTGCAGTGATGAGGCTGAGGCCTGAGAGGGAGACTGCAGTGCAGTGATGAGGCTGAGAGGAACACTGCAGTGATGAGGCTGAGAGAGGGAACTACAGTGATGATGGTCAGGCTGAGAGGAGACAAGGGAGAAGGGGATGAAAAAACAGAGCAATGAGGTGACAAGGGAGAAGCATTCACGCACGCAGCAGAGAGGAGAAGAGATCGTGCAGACGAAGAGGTGGTGGTGCGGTGGTGGCGCGCGGTGGTTGCGCGCAGTAGGCGCAGTGGGCGCGCGGTGGTTGCGTGCAGTGGGCGCGCGGTGGTTGCGCGCAGTGGTCGCGCAGTGGTTGCGCGGTGGTCGCGGTGGTGGTGCGGTGTTCACGTGGTGGTGGTGCGGTGGTCGTGCTGTCTACGTTGGCTGGGGAAAGATGATGCTGCTCAGGGTTGGGTCGGGAACGATGAGTGAAATGGAGAGTGAAGGTGGGAGATGAGTGAGGGTTTTAGAAATGGGCCTGCTGTCCCGGCCCATTTAGGAAAAAATACAAAAAAAATTGGGCCGTCCGCTATCTGGGTTATGGAACGCCACAGCGCCACACGCATCACGGCCAAATAGCGCCGTTAGGAGCACAATAGCGGACGCCGCTATTTCTGGCGTTTTTCTTCATGGCGAATAGCGGGGGTTCACAAAACCGCCACAAAATCCCGCTATAACCCCGCCATACCCGCCATTTAATAACACTGGTTAAGAAAATATTTTTCCCTATTAGAGTTGGGAGATTCACAGAGAGCAAGAGATAACAGACTAAGAAGATTGCATTGATAAGATAGGGAATACAAATGCTTACATAATAGCGGGAAAACACTAACGGCACAAACTAACATTACTAACTATAACTAACATATGCAGTATGTAACATATATACTCATACTCTATCATTCCCCTATTTTACCCAGAGGTTCTATCCAGAGAAATTGCTGAGCTATGAGAGCAATGCTGCGTTACTGAGCCTTGGAACGAGTTATGGGCATCTGCTTCCAAGACCACCATGATACAAGATTAGGACAAAAATAAATGCAAGATTAGTATTTAAACCTAAAAATATATATTATAATTTATAAATTATTTTATTTTAATCTTTTTAAAAAAATATTATATATGTAAGTCGTTTGAAAAATCTTAATTTATCAATTGAATATCTAGAATATGTATTAATTTGCAGAGTTCTTGTGTTCCTCATTTTTATATGAAAATCAAAACAGAAATAGAAAAAGGAAGAGAGAGAGGAACCTATGAGTGAGATTGGGAGGAGGTAAGGTGAAGAGAAAAAGAGAAAGCCATAGGTGAAGTGATGATTGATTAGCGCATTGCAGTTAATTGATGATTGAAGAATCATACGCAAAGGATACTGGAAGTTGTGGATATGAATATGATTTGGAATTTCAATGTGATGGATCAGCAAAGATAGAGAGAAAAATGTGTAGAAAAATGATTAGATTGGATTGGAATTGAATTGATGGAGGGAAAAGTAAAATGAGGAAATAGATGCAGAAGGTATTTAAATGAAGTTAAACACAAGAAGAAGCAGTGTTTTACTTCTCAGATGAAGGAACGAGGAAACATGACGTGTCACCAAAGAAAGATTCTCTCCTCACTTTCATTTAACACTAACACCACCAATAATAAACCATGAAAAAAACAGTAATAACAACAAGAAATTTTTTTTTTGGTCATTTTATGTTTTATATACTTTAGTTATGTTTTACTATACTATAAGAATGATTCAAGTTATGGTTTAGGGTTTACTTTAGTAACTTATATAGCATTTTTTGTAAAGTTACTTTAAATAGTTCTAGAGTTTATAAACTTTAAGCTTATTTTATTTTTTATACTTTTATTCTTACTGATATATATATTTTTTTAAAAAAATCATGTATATTTATTTTAAAAAATATATGTCTTTTATGTCATTTTACCTTTAACAGCTAATTTTACCAATCACATCTTAATTTTATTAACTAGCTTATCGACGTTCAGTAAACTAGTTTTGTCCAACAGACCCTTTATTTATATTTAGTTCAATCGAACCACTGTGGAATTTTTATATCAAGATTTAACAATATTATTTTCCTTAGAATTTGAATTCGAGACTATAGGTGATTGGTTCAAGTGGTACATGTTTGATTCTTTTCAAGCAAAGTTTTGGGTTCGAGCCTTATGGATCCTTATTTGGAGAGTTATCCTTACTGTGATGTGGCTGATTTGATAAGATTATCTTCAAAAGAAGATAACTATGATTAAACCAAAAATTAAAATTCTCCCCATATTGGACTCTATCTATACCTGCTTTTATTTGAAGCTTGACACTCATTGTCTGATAGCAAGCTACAAAGATTAGATTCACAAGATTCCACGATGAAATTCGAAGATTTACTTGAATCAAAGATTGGGGTACTCTATGGGTAAGATTGCTCACATTCTATGTGTTTATGAATTCTACATAGTAATTTTGGGTTCTCCATCTTTGTCAGCAAAGCACAAGTGAACTTTAAGGTGAACATGATCTTGAAGATGAAAGGATTTTCTTTCACCAATGCACAAGTATAGCATTTTTTGGCGAGTACAAAAACTGAATGCGAGCACTTGTCCAATATGCGTTGGGTTGGGTACGTACCAGATGCTTACCCAAAACTTTTTTAAGGAGAAAAAAGGGTTATTCCTTGGGAACTAGTACCTACAATTGTAGGTTATAGTGCGTATTAAAAAAAAATAGAACCTCAATTACCTACCAAGTTCCATGATTATTGGTATATATGAAGTCAACGAGCTACCAAGGCATGTCCATCAAGTCACAGAACAATCTTAACACCTAGACTAACATGAATGACATTAACATCACTCATAGACCTCAAGAGGGGTATTTCTCTCTCAAGTTAGGAACTAACATGACAAGTGTTTAAGTGATTAGCTTTCAAAAAAACAAATTGAAATTTTAGTCAAATACTTCATTGAAAATTTGATTTTCAATTGGGCCCAATGGCAATGATTGATCTATGAAGCCAACTCCACCTATCGGGATAAATATAGGTTGTCGTGATTCTCATGTGTTCCATTATCAAAAGAAGTAAAAAATAAGTGTTTTAGAAAAGATGTAAAAACTAGACATGCTTCAAGCAAATATAAATATTAAACAAGAAAGACAAAATATGAATAAAGTCCAAACCAGAACATCTGAAAGCATAGTAAAAATATGGGTGACTTACAATCCTCATCCATGCTATCCATTTCCTCTTCTGAATGAAATCTTTTCAGTATGTCCAACATTTTTTGTTTGGTTTGTTCATCGGGCTGCATTTGCTGAAGTTCCCGAACTACGTTTTCTTTCATGAAAGATTCAGTGCAACAAAGACTATGAGACTGTCAAAATCACAACAAAAAAGATCAAAATTCATAACATTTTAATAACAAACAAGGCAGGGTGCCTACAAAAAAAGAAACAGAGAAACAGCCATTTTTTACAAAATCATATACATCATCCAACAAAAATAGCATGCTAACAAAAATAAAAGTCTTGTCAAAATATGATGACCAATCACCAAAATAAAACAGGCACAGTAAATACAGATGAATATACATAGATACAAGTAAAACCACAGAATTTAACATGTAAGGTGACAAACAGGTTTTCAAAGCATTAAACAAACTTTAAAGCAACCAGCTGAAATCTACTCACTGCCACCAAGTACTATACTTACTTTGTAACATTGGAGGGAACAGTACCGCGAATTGCATCGCGGACACGTGTACTGGGAAAACTGCTTCTGACAGCTGTATTCATATGAAAAAGGAATAGAGCAAAGCAATTTGATCATCAATCTAACCATAACAAATAAGCATTTGGTAAAAAACATTTCAAGAAAATAATGTGCATAAAACTCAAAATAAGCCCATAATTCAAAACTTGAGGATATCTACAATCTTAGGCAACAAAATTTGCATGTGTGACAAAAGGTGATTACAAAATTTGAACATTTCAAAGAGTAATGAGATATAAGTTGGAGATAAATATACACGTGGCAAATTATTCGAGTGAGGTTGAGTGAGGGTGTAGATGATTTGTCAGAAGTAACAATGGTATCATCCATGTTGGTAATAAATGTTTTTGAAATTTTGTGACCAGTGTCTGCAAGAAGCAAAAGAAAACGAAAAATGAAGTTAAGAACTAGAAAGAACAGAGTTTAGCTTCTTCGATTAACATTTACAGTTAAGCAACTAACCACAACTAGAATCTGCTCATTGCACTAGGGGGAGCTAGCGTGGTCCACTATGTGCCCGACACTGCTTGAGACCTAGCAAAATGAGGAAATAGCATTAGTTTAATTTGGAAAAAGAAACACAATTAGTCCATCTGGTTTAAAATATAAATAAATAACTGAGTTTATATTTAAGAATGAGAGTTAAAAATAGTTGTTTTTAATATTATTGTCAACTATTTATAAATCACTTAATTGTCTTATATTGAGATTTGAGAATCCGTTCAAAAATAATACATGTGGTTAACAAATATTTAATGATTTTGAAAAACATAATTTTGCATATATTTAAAAGTTGAGGCTCAGACCTACAACAAGTGAAATTTGCAAATATTTAAAACATAATTTTAGTTATATTCGATGTTAGGGAGTACTACTTTTTTCAAAAGTATACTTATCAGAGGAGTTTATTAATAAGTAGAATTTTTAAATTCCCTTACCTTTCATTAAGATAGAGCATTTAAAAATACTAAAAAGTATAAAATTACAAGGAATTCAATTCTCACCGATTCAGTTCACATCATTGTTAAAAGAAATTGCTTGGAGAAGTTAATTCAAATTCTTTCAATCTTAAAATATCTCTTTCGGATGATTATTATATATATATATATATATATATATATATATATATATATGTATGTATGTATTATGTATGTATATCTTTTATGGATAAAGTATTTAAATTTCTCCCAATCTTAAAATTTCTTGTTTTGATAAGATAATTAAATTACTTTACACATAATGTAAATGAAAATTAGAGAAGATTTCCTTTGACAGAAGAAACAAAGCATCAACATGATTAAAAGAAACAAAGAATTATGTGCACTCATTCTTCACTGCCAAAGGAATAACCTACCAAAGGGAGGAGTTTACCCTCCACAGATTGTTTGGAGCAACTAATCTCCAGGAAAGACTTCAACAAAACACAGCACCAATAAAATAAAAAAATCATGTGTCAAATATTATATATTTATCAAAATCTTGTGCTTTTTGTGATGAGTCATGAGTAATTCATCATAATAATAGGACATGTGTGTGTAAATATACACATATATGACATTTGAACATTTAATATTATTTCTTTTGTTCTTCCCCTTAAGCCTTTCAAGACTTGCATTTTGAAACTATGGAAAACATACATGACTGAAGCCAAAACAACAAACAAAGGGTATCTGGCTAAGGTCAAAGAAAAATTGACACCACTACCTGGAAGAGCCAAGTAAGTTTGAACTTGGCAACACAAGGAAAGATAAAATATGGGGAGAGGAGTGTCTTTTTTGGCAGTAATAACACTTCAAATAAAGAAAGGGTAAGGTCCTGATGGAAACCATCCTATATACAATAGAAAATATTGATGACCTTTACATAGCACAAAGATTTTGATAGAGAATATAAATGACTCAAAATACTGTCGGGGTCTATATAAATGGTTACCCTTTGAATTTTAGAGATTTTAAAACAACCATTATTGAGGATAGGAAAAATAATGAAATATGGCAGACGACCCAGTCCCTGTTCATGCAAGTTATCCGAAAATTATCAAACACTAAGTTCAAAGCCAAAAAAAAAAAGAGAGAAAAATCCCCATGAGTTTAAGGCAAATAGAAGAAAACTAAGTCAAATATTAAATGAAATAATCTGGACTCAAGGCATGGGAATTGCAAACTGAACATAGTGTCCTAGAGTCATTTTATCAAACACCTAATAGACAATAAACAATGTTCTTAAAAAGTGAAGAAGGAAAAACAAGGGATTAAGGGAAGAAGTGCTTACGATTTGGAGCGAGATTTCACAGTAACTCATACTCTAAAAAACAGTAAAATAAAGTTTCTAAAAAATTGAAAAAGAAAAACAAGAGACAAGAGAAACAGAAAGACCCAGCAAAAAACAGTAGATTGATGAGATCAGATAATTCTATAATTCAATTATGTATACTTGTACTGTAACCAAGATTATGCATATCATGTTTTGGAATTTAATCAAAAGGCTAGAGGCAGGTCTCAGTAAAAATGAAGAAAAAAAAATAGTGTACCAAAATTGATAGCATGTTGTTGATCTGAGAGAAAGGCAATTTAATTATATGTACCTTCGGGTTTGCCGCGAGGTGGATCTTCTGAGAGAGAGAGAGAAATGTCAAAGAGTATCAAGTCTGGCGAAGGTCATTAACGGGTAGCACACAAACAACTCTTCTTGTTGGAGACCCTCAACATATATGAGGCTACCATAGGTGAGGTCAGCGGTTAAAATTGTCAACTGCAAAGGATGTTTCAATCATCGTTCATTTTTGTCATACAGACTACTCTCAATGGTATAGAATCTCAACTGTTGATAAATAATTTTTTTTTACAATGGTATATATTCCTAAACCCTAAATGACGTGTGACACATTCATCACCTTAACAACTAATAAAAAGTATTAATAAAATATTATTTTTTACTAACGTTAAATATTACAAGGGTTAAAATAAAACATTTGTTTTAAAAGGGTTTTTTTCTAAAACCTTAAAATTTTAATATTTTAACTATATTATTACAACTCTTCACTTACTGTCATCAACCTCCTACCCATATAAACCCTAAAATCCAAATACAACTACACATTATTGGCAAGTCTATGCAAACAAAAGCATGTATTCAAATGAAAATGGTGCAACTAACTTGTGGTTTAGTGCTTCAAGCCATGAAAATGATGCCTTGGACCCTTACTTATGATTACGGAACTATCAATTCCCTCTGAGACTAAAACTCAGATTCCCATTTTATTTCCTAATTTTTATCTTCACTGTTACAATTTACCTGTAAAATTCAAAACCAAAACTTAAGAATTATGACTAAAAATTAAGACATCCATGAATTTATGCCAAAATTTCCATATCTTACCAAATCAAATATGCTAATAATAATTACAAAAATACCCAATAAAAACCTAAACTCATTTCCTTCCACAATAGTCTCAACCACAACCATTCTCAAATTGAAGAACATCCCCATCTAAAAAGACAAGGACAACAAGTCATCACATTCACACACTATAAATAAACACACATGACTTGAAAATTTTCAAAGTAGCAACAATTAGAGGCAGGCCTTGTCCATTTGATGAGTGAAGACAAATGCTTAATCAATGACCCTGATTCATCAACATTGTTAAATTATTAATTAAAGTAACAAAAATAAGTAGAAGCAAAGAAAGAACTACTTTAAAAAACATCCAGTTAGATATTCAACAACATTAAGCAAAAGGATAAAGAATTTACAATGCCTTGACATCTTCATGAATCAAGACTTTTAGACAACGACAACATAGTATGCCAAATGTCTCAAACTTTCGACAAGACCAAAAAATCAAGTTTTTATCTGACGTTAAAGACACTTTCCACTCTGTTATATCTTTTCCCATGCAAATGGGATAGTCAATTAATGATTGTTTTACATCCAAGCTCTTCACAAAACATGCCTTAAAACAATCCATACTCATGTTGGAGCATGTCAAATATAGTGGGAGTGTAAAGCTCAGGCACTTGTAAAATATTGGAAAATGGGTCTCAATTTTTTGGCATGCCTCATTCACACTTCAATTCACTGTATCGCTTTTCGTCCACAACATCCTCAAAACGCTTAAGAAACTTGATAATATCTAATTTTACATTTATAAAATTTTTAATATCTGCATACTCTCACTAAGTTGAGTACTTTGTATTCCTAACCTAATGTGAAAGCTGTTGTTGTGGGAAGTCCCACATGGAAAAAATATAAAGGGAGGGGGTTCCTTCTTAGCTTATATAAGGAAACCCCCTCTTTTAGTTTTAAATCATCCCAACAAAGAGCCTAATTAATTATAAGGGCTTTTGTGTATTCTTTCTCTCTCTTTTGTAATATTTTTAGAGTGAAATATTAATTGAGTGGTGTCCGAGGACGTAGGCAAAATTAGTCGAACCTTGTTAAATTCTGGTGTTCTAATTATTTAATAGCTTTATTTTAGTAGTTGTTGTGAGTTATTATGTTATTAATTGCGTAGAAAATTTTGTCTAAGGAGATTGGGTATTAAGTGGGACTGTTTGTGACTCCTTCGGTCTTTTCTGGGAATTAGTAAGTGTAATTTTTAGTACAATTATTTACGCATTACAATTGGAGATAGGTGGAATATTATTTCAATTCCATAACAATTGGTATCAGAGCCAATTGGTTTCAAAGTATGCTGATCTGTCACATCAGAAAAGATTCCATTAGGCTCTAGGCGTTCTGTATATTGATAGCTATTAATTACCAGAATGAATGAGCAAAAGAAAACCAATGGAGAGGGATCATCCACATCAAAAGTAGAGCCTTCCTCATCTATCTTGACGAGAGTGGGGAACACAAAATTGTCCATTGAAATTTTTGACGGTACTGGTCATTTTGGCATGTGGCAATATGAGGTGTTGGATGCTCTTTTTCAACAAGGGCTAGATATTGCTATTGAAGAGAAGAAACCAGAAGAAGTTGATGAGAAAGAATGGAAGACGGCCAATCGATTAGCATGTGGTACTATCCGGTCGTGCCTTTCAAGAGAGCAAAAGTATGCGTTTTGCAAGGAGACTTCTGCAAATAAATTGTGGAAGGAACTGGAGGAGAAATTCTTGAAGAAAAACAGTCAGAATAAGTTGTATATGAAGAAAAAATTATTCCGATTCACATATACTGTTGGTACCACTTTAAATGATCACATCACTTGTTTTAATCAGCTTGTGTCTTATTTGGTGAATATGGATGAAACATTCAAAGATGAAGATTTGGCCCTGATGCTGTTGGGATCTCTTCCTGAGGAGTTTGAGTTTCTTGAAACTACTCTACTCCATGGGAAAGTTGCTGTCTCCCTAAGTGAAGTTTGTGTTGCTTTATATAGTTATGAAATAAGAAGGAAGGACAGGAGAAGCAGTATACATGAAACAACAGAAGCTCTGGTTGTTAGGGGAAGAACACAATCCCAAACCAGAGGGAAGAAGGGGAGATCTAAGTCAAGGACCAAGATAGCAAAAGATGAATGTGTATTTTGCCAAGAGAAGGGACATTGGAAGAAAGATTGCCCGAAGTTAAAGAACAAAAGTAAGTCAGAAAAGGGAAAAGCTATCTCTAATTCAAATGTTGTAGAATGTGATAAAGATTCAGACTTCTCACTGGTTATTACACCGTCTAATAATCCTTCTAGTGCATGGCTATTAGATTCTGCTTGTAGCCATCATATGTGTCCCAATCGGGATTGGTTTGTTGATTTTAAAGAACTAGAAGGCAGAGATGTCTATATGGTAAATAATGAACCATGTGCCACCACTGGGATTGGTTCAATACGCTTGAAGAACCATGATGGACCAGTTAGAACTTTAACTGATGTTTGTTATGTACCGAGCTTGACAAAAAATCTCATTTCTGTGGGAACTCTTGAATCAAAAGGTTTCACAGTTATTGTAAGATAAGGAGTAATGAAGGTCATCTCTGGTGCATTGGTGGTGATGAAAGGAATTCGAAAGAACAATAATTTGTATTACTATCATGGTAGTACAATTACTGCGATTGCTGTAACAGCTTCTAGTGAGGACAGTGAGATGGAAGCTACCGGATTATGGCATAGACGTTTGGGGCATGCAGGAGAAAAATCCTTGAGCTTACTTGCAAAGCAAGGATTGTTGAAAGGAGTACGTGCTTGCAAATTAGACTTTTGTGAGCACTGTGTCAAGGGGAAACAAACAAGAGTGAAATTTGGGACTGCGATCCATAATACACAGGGGATTTTGGATTATGTTCACTCTGATGTATGGGGGCCTTCCAAGACGGCTTCTTTGGGAGGAAAACATTACTTTGTTACTTTTGTGGATGATTTCTCTCGGAAGGTGTGGGTGTATACTATGAAGACTAAAGATGAAGTGTTGAAAATTTTCCTTACTTGGAAAAAGATGATTGAAACTCAAACAGGCAGGAAGATCAAACGACTTCGCACAGATAATGACAGAGAATACAAGAATGATCCTTTCCAGAAGGTCTGTGATGATGAAGGTATTGTTTGACACTTCACAGTCAAGGAAACATCGCAGCAGAATGGAGTGGCAGAACGCATGAATCGGACACTGCTGGAGAAAGTTCGATGCATGTTGTCCAATGCTGGTATGCACGTCATTTGGTGAATTGTTTGCCATCAACTGGAATTAATGGCCTGATGCCATTTGAAAAATGGTGTTGGAAACCTGCTACAGACTACGATTCCTTGCATGTGTTTGGATCCACTATTTTCTACCATGTTAAGGAATCCAAGCTAAATCCAAGAGCTAAAAAGGCTCTATTTACGGGGGTCACATCTGAAGTGAAAGGCTATCGTCTCTGGTGCTTGGAAACAAAGAAGATAATTCATAGTAGGGATATTACTTTTGATGAGTCTACCATGTTAAAGAATGTGAAGCTGGTAGAGAAAACTCCAAAGCAGGTGGAGTTTGATAGAAGAATTGTTATTTTAGCTATAAATACAGAGACAAATGAAAATACTCTTATGGTAGTAGAGGAGTCTAGTGAAGAAGAGGTTACAACTCAAGAACCTCCCTAGCAACTCTCATCATCAACAGAGCCAATTGCAAAACGTAAAGGAAAAAAGAGTAGTAAAGTTCCTCTGCGTTATACAAATACAGTGGCTTATGCATCTCCAATTGCAATTGAAGATATTCCTGCCACTTATAATGAAGCAGTCCAAAGTTCAGAAGAAGATAAGTGGAGAATTGCAATGAATGATGAAATGCAATCCCTTCATAAGAATCAAACATGGAGACTAGTCAATCTTCCGAAGGGAAAGAAGGCAATTGGATGCAAATGGGTGTATGTAAAGAAAGATGGATTTCCTGGGCAAAGTGATGTTCGCTACAAAGTAAGATTGGTGGCTAAAGGCTATGCTCAAATAGAGGGAGTTGATTATAATAAAGTATTTTCCCCAGTTGTAAAACACTCCTTTGTCTGAATATTGCTTGCTCTGGTAGCACAAATAGATCTGGAACTTGCTCAATTGGATGTAAAAACTGCATTTTTACATGGAGACTTGGAGGAGGAAATCTATATGACCCAACCTGAAGGGTTTAAAGTTGCTGAAAAAGAGAAAATGGTTTGCAGACTTGAAAAATCGTTGTATGGTTTGAAGCAATCTCCAAGGCAGTGGTACAAACGATTTGACAAGTTTATGATGGAGCAGAAATACACACGAAGTCAGTATGATCAATGTGTATATTTACGCAAGCTACAAGACGGATCATATATTTATCTCCTTTTGTATGTTGATGATATGTTGATAGCATCCAAAAGTCATAAGGAGATTGAGCACTTAAAAGCTCAAATAAAGAAGGAATTTGAAATGAAGGATCTGGGAGAAGCTAAGAAGATTCTTAGCATGGAGATAAACAGAGATAGGAAATTGGGGAGGCTTTGTTTGACATAAAAAGAATATCTGAAAAAGGTATTGAAGCGTTTTGGGGTTAATGAGAAATCAAAACCAATTAGTACTCCACTTGCTCCTCATTTCAAGCTCAGTTTATCATTGTCTCCAAAGACTGATGCAGAATGGGAATACATGGAAAAAGTACCGTATGCTAATGTTGTGGGCAGTTTAATGTATGCTATGGTGTGCACAAGACAAGACATTTCATAAGCAGTTGGAGTTGTCAGTAGATATATGCATGATCCTGGCAAGGAGCATTGGCAAGCTGTGAAATGGATTCTGCGGTATATTCTGAACACTATAGACGTTGGATTAGTGTTTGAGAAGACCCAGCAAGATGGCAAATGTGTAGTTGGATACTGTGATTCTGACTATACAAGTGGGATAAACGTCGATCAATTACTGGTTATGTCTTTACTTTGGCTAAAGCACTAGTAAGTTGGAAGTCTACCTTACAGCCAACAGTGGCTTTGTCTACCACAGAGGCAGAGTATATGGCAGTTACAGAGGCTGTTAAGGAAGCAATTTGGCTTCAAGGTCTACTTGATGAACTTGGAATTGGACAAAAGCAGATGGAGATACATCGTGATAGTCAGAGTGCCATTCATTTAGCAAAGAACCAAGTTTATCATGCAAGGATAAAGCACATTGATGTTCGTCATCACTTTGTACGGGAGATTTTGGAAGAAGGTGGAGTACTACTTCAAAAGATTCCGACATCAGAGAATCCTGTAGATATGTTGACAAAGGTGGTGACAGCGGTCAAGTTCCAACACTGCTTGGACTTGATCAATATTGTTAGAAGTTGAAGATCAACAAATGAAGACACCACTATTGTTTGAGAAAAGATCTTGAAGATGCAAAATGTGGAAACTTCCCAAGGTGGAGATTTGTTGTTGTGGGAAGTCCCACATGGAAAAAATATAAAGGGAGGAAGTTCCTTCCTAGCTTATATAAGGAAACCCCCTCCTTTAGTTTTAAATCATCCCAACAAGAGCCTAATTAATTATAAGGGCTTTTGTGTATTCTTTCTCTCCCTTTTGTAATATTTCTAGAGTGAAATATTAATTGAGTGGTGTTCGAGGACGTAGGCAAAATTAGCCGAACCTCATGTTTAAGGAGATTGGGTATTAAGTGGGACCGTTTGTGACCCCTCTAGTCTTTCCTGGAAATTAGTAAGTGTAATTTTTAGTACAATTATTTACACACTACAATTGGAGATGGGTGGAATATTATTTCTATTCCACAACAAAAGCCTTCTTCATGTAACAAGAGGCCCATTTTTCCTCTATAGTGCATAGTCTTTTTGACCAAATATTTTCTTTAACACCATACTTTTCAAGGGGGGGTTCTCCAACCTTACTCAAATTGTTCCCTGTCATCATAACCATACATGCACTTTTAAAAGTCACTAAGAAAATGAGATTCATCCTTCAATAAAATGCCTAAGTGCTTGATGCCGTTTTGCATCAAGTGCCACGTACCTAGGCCATGATAACTACTAGGCATGATTTCAATTAGTGCTCTCGCCATTGATGATCTTGATCGGTAACAACTATTTGAGGCAATTTTTGCTTATGTGCCTCAAATTTCTCAAAGAACCATTTGTATGACTCTGGTATTTCATCATATAATAATGCAACCCCAAAAAACACTGCTTTACGATGATGGTTAAATCCTAAAAACTCCGCTAATGGTGTGTGTGAATCATTCGTGCAATAGGTTGAATTAAGAGAAACTACGTCACCAAAATATTCATAGTTCATAGTCAATAAGCATCCTTTCATCTTCCCAAAAAAATCAGTAATTTGGTTTTCCACATCTAACTGATAAGCATGATAAAAAGTCGGATTTTCAACTAACTTTCTTACAAAATATTGTAATAGATAACCTGCTTCCCCACGAAGTAAATTTTTTTTTGTCTTCCCTTTTAAAGATAATTCTTTTGATCAAGCGAGTATATCCAAGGTTAGTTCTACCCCTACTTGCTTACTCATCAAGTCAAATGATTTCCTTTGTCGTAGACCTGCACCATCTGCTGTTTCAATTTGAAGGCATTGAACTTCTGAAATTTTTCTTTGACTTGGCAGCATGAGTTGTCTCTTGCAAATGTAAAACATGGTTATGCTCTTTCACAAAATCATGTACTGTTAGTTTTCCACAAACATTCCTCAGTTGCTTTACAATTTGTTCTAGGGGTTTTTGGCCCATTTGGTGTGTTTATTAAAAAAATTTAGAGGTTTGGGGTGGAAATAAAATAATTTAGTTGTCTGGAGTAAAAGGGGTCTAATCACATTTTAAAAACGCAAGACAGCAAAGCGTTTTATAAAACGTATTTTCAAATAGCGTTTTTAGAGGCACAAAACGCATCTCCAAAAACCGTTTTCGGTGCATGCAGGACAAGTGTAAGTGGCAGCAGAGGTCAAAACGCCGGTCCACGCTGCGTTTTTCAGGCCTCGGACAGCGTGTAAAAACACACCTTCACAGTACGTTTTTCAGGGGCAAAAACGCAAATTTTGTTTTGTGCCTTTCTAGTAATTTCTGGTTTTATTTACTTTTGAAGAGGAGGAAAGGACTTTTCAAGAAGGCTCACGAATTGTCTACTCTGCAACCAGCAAGCTCTTTCACTATGCTACTTCAAGGTCTCTGTTTCATTTTTTTTCTCATTTACTAACTTTTTTCCCTCATATTATATATATATATATATATATTGTTAAAAAATTTTATTTTCAAAACATTATATATATAATATATCTCTTCCTTATGAAATATTATATAATAATAATAATAAGAGTGGTGCACAAAAGTATCACTTTTAAAACAAGCAAAATTTATACATAGTTACTGCTAACTTTACAGGGTGTGTGTACTTATTCTATATTATATTTATAATATATAAATCCAGCGTGAGTTCTTCGTTTTCCATATGCTAAAATAATTTCATCGCTGTACATGTTTGCAAAACGCTATTGGGGGTTGCGTTTTTGCCCCTGAAAAACGTACTGTGAAGGTGCGTTTTTACACGCTGTCCGAGGCCTGGAAAACGCAGTGTGGACCGGCGTTTTGACCTCTGCTGCCACTTACACTTGTCCTGCATGCACCGAAAACGGTTTTTGGAGATGCGTTTTGTGCCTCTAAAAACGCTATTTGAAAATACGTTTTATAAAACGCTCTGCTATCTTGCGTTTTTAAAATATGATTAGACCCCTTTTACCCCAGACAACTAAATTATTTTATTTCCACCCCAAACATCTAAATTTTTTTAATAAACACACCAACTGGGCCAAAAACCCTTGTTCTAGTCTCGAGTCTTTGATTGACTGTTTTAAAATCTCGTTTGTCTCTGGTCCAAAAAAAAAAAAAAAAAAATCTCGTTTGTCTGGCTTCCTGAAACCTTCTTTGCAACAAACAAATTTGCTAGTTCCTATTGAGCCATCATTTCTCATGTGTGTGTATTCTTTTCTGACTCCAAACCCAACTCTTCCACCGTACTCAACCCAAAAATTCCAAGCACCATCAATACTATAAAGAACCATACCTAATTTTGGCTTCCAATCCTCTCGCATGATGTATCACCATTCCTATATCATGTAAAATATAAACTGAAATGCTTAAATCAAATTTCCAAGAAAATGAACCAAAATACTTATATTTTCTTCCTATTGAATCAATTATAAAATGAACCAGAATTGAATCAGATGCCTATTTTTGTTGCCGAGACACAACTCACCTTTGTCTGTATTTCCAAATGTTATAACAATGACGAAACAAGCTTCCATTTTTGGGGCAGAGACACAAGGTTGCACTACCCAGTTGTTGTAGAAGGAGCAAGCTTCTTAATCATATTTAATAACGGTGGAGGAAATTTTGGTGTTGTGACAGAGACGGGAATGGTTCTTGTTGTAAAAGGAAACCCATTTTGGCGCCAATAAATAACACGTTTTTTTTGTTTCACTCTCTCGATCATAGGATGCATCTAAGGGCTGATAGATTTTGGTTTTTATTATTTTTTATTTTTTATTGCTGGAGACAATCCAAATCCCAAAGTTACCATCTAATTATGCAATCAGTTTTTATCAAAAAGACAAGATTTTGGATTATTACCATTATTAAGAACCTCTTTAATCTTTATTTTACAAATATGGAACTTTATTATTTGTCGTCCCAGTTTGAAATACCAAGACCATCCCTTTTTTATTTGGTGAAAATAGTAGTCCTTGCAAAACACAAATTTTACTAGAAATACTAAATAATAATAACCATTCCGATTTTTAAGGCAATCTTTGGTAAAAGAATATTCACTTCTTCAATATTTGGTGTCAAATTTTGCGGTGTATGAATCACAATCACTGGCTTTGGGCTAAATTGAGTCAATACTTGTGCCCACAGGTTTCCACAGGACGCCATAATATAGCCTTCCCTTGCACCTTCCTTCCACTTTCCCCAGCCACTCTCAAATTTCAATCTTACCAGAACCTTAATTTTATTTTCATTTTCTTTTGTTTTTGAGGTAAACGCATCACCTCGTTTCCTTGACTCTTTCCTTCCGTTGTGAATGGAGAGAGAAGGAAACGACTCTGTTTTGGCAGAGAAATGTCTGCCACCAGGTGCTGCACCTCATTTTGATGGTGAAGCTTTAATTTTGAGCTCGACCCTTTTCTTGGATCATGTTGGCGAGGTCGTTCTCACTTTCCATTCAGATTGCTTGTCTTGGAAATCCCTTAATTCTTTGGATAATGTAATGTCCCCTTACATTGCTTTTAACTTGTTTGTTCAGATTCTTTATTGATTTTACCCTTTTTTAGTTTTACTCTTAGGACCATGTTTGCTAGAATTGAAAAGACATAATAATAATCACGTTGACTTAACTTCATTTTTGTCTGTTTGTTTAAATTTTGATATTCCTTTCCGGTTCTGTTGAGCAAATTCAACCCTTCGAGGTATCCGACTTAGGATATTGCGGTATTCGTGTAAGCTTTTCAACAAACACGCGCTTTGAAACTCGTGGAAAAGATGTTTGAACAGTACCCAACATCAAACTAGACAGGCGCGATTGTGTTTGATAGGATGCATTTTCAAGGGGATGGGGTGTGAGCCTTGAGATAGAGCTTTGACTTTGTGCAATAGGATAATACTAGGATTAGGAGAGACTAAGTGCAAACTTGACGGGGCTAGCTAGAAGCAAATTTCTTATCTGTTGGTCAATCTGAGTCCGGAGGTACCTTAACGGTGTATGTGTATGAAATCAACTCTAACCGTTGGATGGTACCGTTGGCTAACTCTGTTTCCATAACTGAATTACCAAACAGGCACTAAGAGTAGCGTCTGAAGTTGGTTTCTAGAAAAGACCGTTCATGTTTAAGGCCACACATACATCAAATCAAAATACATAATTCCAACTAATTTCGAGCTTCATAATCAGAATTTTAAAAGCTCTTTGGGTAGGACGTAATGTGTTCAAAACACCATGGCCATGCTGAGAATCATGAAACTGCTGTCTTCTTTCTCTGCTGTAAGTTGAATTCTTAATCTGTTAAGATGATGGAATGAATACATTCCATATGAGTGGCGATCTCAATAGATAGCCAAGTAACTTTGTGTTTGGACATACAACGATTCATATCAGAACAAAACATACATTGTGACATGAAATTCTCATAAAAAGATAACTGTCATAGAGTTGGTATATCACTGAAAATAGAGCATCATAAGCACATTAAATTAGGTTTGACTGCATTTAAATTTTTGCTAGAACCAAACTGCCACACTCTTTGCCGTGGAACAGACAATGAAATTGGTGCATGGTCAATTTAATGTTTATAATAATATATTTCATGCAATTTCTAGTCAAATAGGACTTCCATATCGTGTAGAACAAATAATTTGAAACCACATCTTGTGGCCAATTAGATACAGAAAACTAAGAAAGCCATATGAAAGCTCACAAATTTTATGGTGATTGACCCTGGTTGGCTTGCTTGAAAAACATAGGGAGGTCTTTTCTCCTGAACTTTTCTGAATCCACCAAATTTTCTCCACCCTTCAATTTGGGATGTTGGACTCTTTTATTTATTTATGTGGCAAGTTCTGATAAATTTTTGCTTATTTTTTGTGTTTTATTTTTGTTAAATTTGTTCTTTTTGATCTATTAGTAATGATTCCTAGAGGAAAACCTTAAACTCATATTTCAATTCAATTATCTAATACATATAGTGGTTATAAGGGTTTGCACCCCTTTAGTAAATGAAATTATTGTACCCCTGGTGCCGATAGATTTGATAATCTTTCATGTAATGACTGATGAAGTTGATTCTACGGGCTTTCTTGGACTGATTCTCTATGATTTCTGTCATCTTTGGTCTCATAGGAGTTGTGTTTCTAAAATTAATCATTGATGATTATATATATATGTATATGTAAGTATGTGTATATATAATCAATTAAATTTGAAGTCTGTTTGAGAATGAATTACTCAGTTTTGCTTCCTTTATTTTCCCCTGCACATCTAAGTCATGAATATTCTTTTATTTTTTTCTCAGTTTATTTTTTTACGCTTATTTAATTTGGAGGTATATCAGTTATTTTTAGGATACTGATAATTTGCATAATTATCTTGGGATAACTATTTCAGTGAGGGTTTGTATTAGGTGCAATGAGATTAAGCTTTTATCCTCTCTGTGCATAAGAATCCTGAACCTGACCTTGTTTCTGTAACACCAGTTTTGTATTTGTCCATATAAAAGGATTTTTCCAATTAATTTTCGTGTCCAACTAAAAGTTGAAGGAAATTCTGTTGTCTTTCAATTTCTTCCATCTATCCTAGTATCATCTCTGTGGCCATGTTTTTTGTTTTACCCTCATGTATTTAAAATGAGATGCCTTGTAAATAATTACTAAAATGAACATATGGTTTGAATTTCATCTAATAATATTTTTCTTAAATGTTCTATGGAACAGGATGTATCATCTTGTTTAGGGATTAAAGATTTTTCCAAGGTGGCTACTGAGATCAAATTGTCTGACATATATGCTATTGAGTTTAACAATCATGGTTTGATACACATATCAAATCTCCCTCATGCTACTGAACGTCTACTTTTAGGTCATGACTTAAAGGTTTGTTCTTGTTCTCCTTCCTGATCATGCAATTCTGTTCCTTTACATGTTATCATGTTCCATAGTATTTTTTTACCATTATGCAGATGTACCGCTTTACTGTGCATGGTTTTGTAAGGAGCAATAGTCAACCTTCTCAATATATCCCGGTCGAATATACTTTTGGCCATAAAAATTTTCAACTATGTCAGACGTGGGTAAATAAACTTGATGCTTCTTTGAAACTTGAAGTTGGAAGACCAAGGAATCTTTTGGTATGCTCTGCCATTGGTCAAACACCTGCTTTACAATTTTCCTTTCACTTTCATTGATTAATAAAATGAACTTTTCCCAGAGATTGTTTCTGATTCACTAGGTTTTTGTTCATCCAAGGAGTGGGAAAGGTAACGGTTTAAAAACCTGGGAAGCTGTGGCTCCTATATTCTCTCGTGCTAAAGTAGAAACAAAGGTGAAATTTTGCTTCCTAGTAATTTCCTTATTAGATAGCTACAGCTAATCTTTCAATGTTATGTTATATATGTTTAAGTCCTATCCAGTATCCACTGTATTTTGCTTAAGAAGCTCATACCGTGTCTTCAAATGTGCCATCAACTCCTTGCTGAATAGCTTTTTTAAAATCTTATGTTTGACCTTGGCCAGCAGTTGAAATAGAAATAACTCCAATTTAGTGTTGTTAACTTATGGAGTTTAAGTCATCCTCTTTCCTGCTTTCTGAAGTTCATCAGGATGAATACTCTAATATTTCTATTCACTCTTAGAATAATATTTGGTTTTCCTGTGTTTGTATTGTCTAAGCATTCCTATTGCTTGTGATTAGTACCAGCTGTTATAATTGCATTTTATAAATGTTTAAAAACAAGTACATATTATCTTGGTTGACATCAATTGAGATCATGCACAATTTAGATGCTAGATGAAATAGAGGCTGATTTGTTATGTGCTTAAGAATTAAGAATATTAAGAACATAAATAACAAATATGACATGATTTAGTAGATATTAACAAAAAGAAATTTATTTGAAGAAAACATATATTATTCCTTCCTGTCTTGTTGATAAGACCCTTTTCCTCAAATGACACAAATTAAGAAAAGAAGTTAAAATTAGTTGAGGTAATGGTTTTTCAAAAATTTATTACAACATTTCAAGTTTACCCTTACGTAAAGTGAAACTCTAGTGTCATATAACTTATAGAAAAATCAGAACTTAGAATGTTCAATAATCTTGAAGGACAAATATGAAACAAGTATAATAAATGGCTCTAAAACTTTATGAAGGGTCTTATAAAAAGGACTACCAAAAGTTTTTGGAGTCTAATAAATAGGACTAGAGGAGGTGATATTTTGCAGGAGAGCTGAGAATGAGCCAATTAAAAATTTTATGTACATTTGCTTTTGCACATGAGCTTGACTGACTTGAGCCCTATCTGTGTAAGCAAGAAAGATTGATAGCCTATGTTTAAGTTTTTGCTCAAGATTGATATATTTTGAATGAATTAGCTTGAACTGATTAGCTTTGAACTTGGCCAATCATAGTTACTGCCTGGCTTTTGCATGTGCTAGTATTGTGTAATTAGTTGTGTTTAACATAAATTCATTCACATCACAACCGAGGTTTTTGTATGCTCCAATACTGCAAATTACGGCCAGAGAACTTCACTTTATGATAATATTAAGTGGTAGCTGATAATGAAATGATTGTTGATCAGTATCCTAGTAATAGTTTTACTTTTCTTCACCAGGTTATTGTGACAGAGAGAGCAGGACAGGCATTTGATGTGATGTCATCTATAGCAAATACGGAGCTCAACTCATATGATGGTGTAGTAGCTGTTGTAAGAACTTAACTCCCTTTTCCATTTTGATAGAAACTGGATCAGAAATAGCTGAATAATACTGTATTATACTGAAATTTTAATGCTGATGATAACAGTTTGTATGATGATATCAACAATAGTGGAAGTAGGTTTGTACGGAAATAGTGGATACTCTCTCCCTGTCTCTATCGAACACACAAAATCTAGAATATCCCAATCAATTCAAGAGCATACTTATCAATAGCAATGCTAGAGTGAACTTTTTTTAAAAATTCCATTTCCCTCTCATCTGTTTAGGGGCAACATTATTATTTACCTCTGCTTTTGTAAATTCAAAAAAAAAAAATCTACTTGGACATAGTTTTCCGTTGACCCTAACATTATGCAACCATCTTTTTGTTTGTTTCCTTGACTTTTATTGTTATTTACCTTTATGTTTTGCTTAAGACCAATGAGTTTTTAGTCAATTATGAATGTGTCATGCACTTTAGGTAATTTTTAATTTTTGAACATTTATATGTATATAGTATAAATTATTTAATTTGTACTCTCCCCATTTTTCTATCTGTCTTTTAAGGTTTTTAGATTAAGAAATGCAATTAATACATCTTTTTACTCATCTTTTTTCGTGATATACTCTTTCTCTTTAGATACTTAATACTACTTACACTTAATTAACATTCTTTTGTTTGAAACAAAAGATAAGGGTATAATTGGAAATGAGCATTTAATGTTGTCTTTGAAGCAGCTATCCTACTATGTGCGATTCTGCTATGACATTTTTGGGGTTGATAACTATATCCAGAGGGCTGGCTGTCTCCCACTTTGTCTCAATTTATGCTTTTCCTACTCACCCTCTTCTCACCTTTTGTTCTTCCTCTAACCAAATGCATCTTTTCCAGCCTTTCCCCATTCTCTACCACAGACAAAAGAGGTTACTTTCTGCTTCCATGAACTTGTCCCACATTGTTATCATTACTCCTGCTGGTCTCATTTTTCTACATTCATCTCTTTCCTCCTTTATAATTTATGGGCCTAGTGATGGGTTACTAACACATTCATACTTTCAAAGCAATTAAAGTAAGGCTGTGTTCTAAGGATGACAATGTTGTCAAAAGCGAGATCCTAGCTAGGATCACGAAGAGGGTGAAAGATAGTAAATTACATGATATTAAATTTGTCACTTCATTTGTTTCTCCTCCAAATCCTCCTAATTTTGGAGGAGAATCAAAATTGAGTTAGGAGGGATTTTGGTCCTTTCCCATCTCCTCCTTCTCTTCAAAATATTGAACCAAAGAAGACAACTTTAAAAATCCCTTCCCTCCCCTCCCTTTCACTTACTTCCAAGCTCCAACTGAAGATTATGTTCATATCTGTCAGTGAGAGAGTTAGTTAGTTAATATCTGTTGGTTTGTTAAAAATTAAGGTTGACAATGGCAAAATTTTTGTTTTTTAAAGTTTCTAAACTTAAAACTAGAAATTACCTAAATGTGGCCATAGCTTTTTTATCTAATATACTCTACCAAAAGATGCAGTGTCATAAGATGTCTTTGATGTGATGCAATAATATTAAGCTTGGCATTTGGATTTGATATTTATTATATGCCTTGTTCAAAATTGCCTACTCAAGAAACATTATATGCATATTAATGTTATGGATCTAATTCCTCAATTATTCTTTCAATTTGTTTATGATGCTTTATGTTAACAAACTTTTATACCTTGATACTTTAGATGCATCCATTTATTCTCTTTTCAGGTCCACTTCTTGCTTTCTAGGGATTTTTTTCAGTTTTTTTTTTTCAACTGTTGTAACTCGTGTTTTTCATCAGTTTTTTTCAACTACCATATTCTAATTGTGGTTCCAGGGTGGTGATGGATTTTTCAACGAAATCCTTAATGGGTTTCTTTCTCCCAGATTTAAAGCTCCCTACCCACCAACTCCATCGGATATTGTTCATTTGGTTAAAGATGATGGTGATTCCTTGGTTCTTGATGAAAATGAAATTGTTGAAGAGACTTCAAGTCAAAATGAAGACCTGTCTCCTCTGATTTCAAGTCCAAAACAATCTGGATCTAGAATCTCAAACTCGAGTATGTTTAATTTATCTGTACTTTATTACTTTTCAAACAATTGCTTTCTACTTGTGATCACTAGCTGATGTGTCCATATAATTTTCTTGGTTATTATTTGATGTCTTTGAAATTAAGTAACTAAAATGAGTTGTAAAATTTGAGAATAGAATATAGATTAAGAGAGACTCAAGGATAAATCAAGAAAGTAATGCGTAATTTGCTTGATTGGTTTGAGAAAATATTTCCTTTTTTCATTTTTAACTACAAATATGCCACCTTGTTTTCATTCTATTTCCTTTTTTCAAAAGTTTGTATAAGAAACACTTGAAACAACTTTTTCTTGTTTTGATTGTTTCTTATACAACCTTTTGAGAAGAAGAAACAAAATGAAAATAAGATGACAATTTTGTAATTAAAAGTGGAAGAAGGAAATGAAAATAAAAATGTTTTCTCAAACTAAACAACCCTACATTTAATCCTAATTTTTCAAATGCTACCCCCCCCCCCCTCCCCTCCAATGCTTCCAACACTGCATTAATTCCTAGAATTTCTAATGCTGCATTAATTAGAGTTGTTGTTCCAATCCAACACTTCGTTAATTGCATGTATTTTATCCTTTCAATCAATCAGCAAATGTTAGTTTTTCCATACTTCATTGACTACTGTGAAATGTTAGTTTCTGCAATCACCATCCCCCCATCTCTAGTTTACTTCACAGAAACACAAAACTATAATTCAAGGAAAAGAGAAAAAGAGAAGTAATAAATTAATGCTTGATTATTATGTGGTTCTTGAAGATTCTGAAGATAAGGCTGCTGAATTTCCTGTTCCCAATGAACGGTTTAGATTTGGGATCATTCCTGCAGGTTCAACTGATGCCATTGTAATCTGGTAACTTTTTTCCTTTCTACTTCCCATTCTTCAGAAGAGATTAATTTATGTCTCTTCTAAAATCATTTCAAAAGAAACTGTATTTTTGTGCACTATAATCTGTTTTGATTTTCATGTGTTAAAAACTAAACCTTTTCTGCAGTATCTTCAAAAAATATTTTCTGCCTTGTTCTGCATAAATTGCATTTAGTGGTTATAATTATAATATAATTATATTTTTAACTGTGATGCAGAAATTAAGTGTCACAATTAGGGAGATGAATACATATTAATCATATAATACATACAATCTATAATCAAGGAGGCCTGTATCTATATCTATATGGTTACTAAATTAAAGGGATTGGCCATTGACTACATGCATTGAATCTGGATATCAATTGGGTTAGCATGCTTTTTGGGTTTCCTCTCTTAAGCTCTAACTAACTACCATGTTTAAAGGGAGAAAAATGGGGATAGCGATGCAAAAATTTGTCTCAATCAGGCAGGGAGGAAGCTGAATTTGTGTTAAGATATACCAGCTATAATCAAGCAGGCCTAACTCACTACACATGTTGAAGATACACATTAACTTAACCTAATTATATCCATATTTCCAACCTTACTATCTTTTTCTGGTTTGCTGATGCATTAAAATGGCCATATAGCTATTCATGATGCTGTTCCTTGATGGAGCACTCATAGTGATTGCACATTTGCCTGTAAAAACATGTAATATGATGGGATATCTATAAAGTTGCATATCGTTCAAATTATAAAGTTTAGATAGGGAAGTAGGAAAGAAAGAAAGGATTATCTGAATAGTGATATTAGATATTGTAATGATATGATGCTAGATGTTGTCCTAGTGGTCCTGAATATACTAATAATTTGGTCAAGTACTAGTGTAGTATACTAACTTACACTCAAAGTCTCTAAGAAATGGTGGTAATTAAGAAAACTCACTAAAATTAGGAAAGAGTTTTATACCTTAATTTAATTTATGTGAAATTCTATATTCTAAAGATATTTTAAGCTATTCTATAATATTAAGAAGCACTAAAGAATAGATATTCTACTCCATAGTTTTGCAAATTACATGATTTTTAAATTTGTGCGGAGCAGTGTATCCTTTTAGTTTTCGGATACAGTCATGCGGTTTATGTGAAATTCTGAAGAAAACATTCTGTATTTTGCAGTACAACTGGAGCTCGAGATCCTTTTACTTCCGCATTGCATATTGTCCTTGGCAAAAGGGTGTACCTTGACATAGCTCAAGTTGTACGGTGGAAAACAACTCCTAGATCTGAGGTTGAACCTAATGTGCGATATGCAGCTTCCTTTTCAGGGTAATTTCTATCTGTTATATTATCCGTTGGAAACAAATTATGTGTTCTTTAATTAACAAAAGAATACATTCAAACATCCTCCTTTTTTAAACCATACTTTAGTTACAATTGTTTGTCTTTCAAGCATCTTGTGTTGGCTTCACTTTCAAACATTTCTCAATTTCATAAGCTCCTTGTGGTTGGTGTTATTGTAGGTTCACCAAATATTTTGCTATGATGCTTTGTTTCTTCATTAGTATTTACTTTCTGTTTTAAAAAATTGCTAGCTATAAACCTGTCCCCCCCTCCCCTCTGACTGAAAGACATGCTTTGGACAACTGGGGATAACAAATATGCTCAAACTGTCATCAGCTATAAACGAAGTGTTCAAAACTAGGTGTTGTGTGGCAGTTGAGGAAATTAAACTGACTGGTTTTAGAAGTAGAGGATATCTTGTCCTCATCCTTTTGTTTTGCTACACTCTTTCTCAATAATTTTTTTTTCTTTTTTCTTTTGTAAAAACAATGTAAAGTTGTTTATTTGGATGGCTGTGGTTGATAGAGTAAATACCAATGATGCACGTAAATAGGCTTTACGCCCTTGAGGTTATGTTGTGTGTACTCCACATTATGGAATTTGTTGTTTGGCACTTGACAGTATACTAGGTCCCCCTGGACCAGTTTTTGATTATTAATATTTTTGGTTTTGATAGAAGTAAAGAAGCCAGAATTTCATGATAATATGCTGTTATGCTACTATTTGGTCTGTATGGTTGGAGCTTAATTCTCATATTCTTAAGGAGACCGGAGAGCTCAATGAGTGAGCAGTTTCCTTGAATTAGGATTAACTGTTTGGCTTTTTCTTGGTGTAAAGCTCATGATTTTTAGAGGAGTGTTCCCTTTCAGATATGTCTGGGGATTGGCTTGCTTTACTTCATTGACTTTGTTTTTATGCCATCTATTGTGGTTGAATTTTCTTTTTCCTGGACCTCTTATCCTCCAATCTATTTGTAATCTTATATTTTTATCTTAATGAAGTTCTTCTTTTATAAAATATGCTTTGAGCCTTGATGTCAGCTACACACAACCGGTAGTTGTGAAAATGGAGCGGCCAAAACTTCTGAAAATATAATTAAAAGCACATGTAATCTATTGGCCACATTGTCCTGAATGCCATTTTTGCTTTGATAACAAATCAAAAGTTTGTCTATATTAATCTTTAAATGTGCATCATTGCCTACTCACTTAGCCATCGTTCAAGGTTCTTGCTACATTATGTACAGAGTTGTAAGTGTAAAGCTTTTTCTTCCTAGCATTGTACTTTTAAGCCTATGCTCCATAGTAATTGAATTTTCTGTGATTGATCTAGAAACTGTGACTTCAATTCATACACTTTGAGATATGTACTGGTGTGATCATCTTGTATATATACTGCATATTAATCCTTAATTATAACATTGATTTCTTTTGTTATCTTATATCCTAAATTGTTGACCTCAGGTATGGATTTTATGGTGATGTAATCACAGAGAGTGAGAAGTATCGTTGGATGGGTCCCAAACGTTATGATTATGCCGGGACAATGGTTTTTTTAAGGCACAGGTAATTTTAAGTGGATGTGATGTTGTGCTTTGGTTATCTTAGCTTTAAATGACCCCTCTTCAATTCCATACTTCTCTGACTCTCTTATTCTTTCATATGATGGACTATGCCAAATGAATATTTTCTGTGTTGAACCAATATTAGAGATGTTGTTTCATAAAACATATGTTGTTTGTCTTGGAGGTTCCATTAGTTTAAAGAATACGAACAAATATCCACAAATATCTTGATCGTATTTTAGAGTAATTGAGAGTATCTTAGATTATCTCCTAGCTAGGATTAGTTTTCCTATTTCTCTTAGGACTGGTTTCCTTTATTTCATAATTTATTCTTTACTTAATTAGGATTAAGAGTCTAGTGCAATCATAAATGGGAATTGTTACGAATTCTATTTTGGTATTCTGAACTACATCTACAGCATCATATCAGAAGAAGTCAATATCAATTTCAACATGTTATCAAAGCCTTTATGTCCAAGTGGTCTAAAGTTTAATCTTTTTACCATTCTCATTCTTATAATAAAGGGTTGAATTTCAACACAAGGTATTTGTGCCTGCACATTATCCACACTTGGGATGGCAATGGATGGGGTTTGGGTGTAGTATTAAAGTACTCATTTCCATACTTGCATTTTAAAAATTTCCTTGTACCCATTTGATCTAATTAGATATCTCACCTCACTTGCTTATGGTATTGTCTCTCTGCATAGAAATCATGTTTTTTGTATCTTTAACTATAGTTGATTATGAGTTGTGTGCTATTTCAATCATTGACACTGCTTTACATCTGGCTTATTTGACTGTCTTTCCTTTCCTTGAATACCATTCAGGTCATATGAGGCAGAAATAGCATACCTAGATGTTGAATCAGATGAAATCAATTTGACTTCTAAAAGGAATTGTTGGGGTAGTCTATTACGGGCATCAAGAGCTCCACACATGTCAGAAAGATGTATCTGCCGAATTAATTGCAAAGTTTGCAGTGAAAAGCCAAATCATGCATCTGTTGGAGTTTGCAGTTTAACACCACACTTGAATTCAGAAGAAAGAAGATGGGCGAGATCTAAAGGACGGTTTCTTAGTGTAGGAGCTGCTGTAATCTCTTGCAGAAATGAAAAGGCACCTGACGGACTGGTGGCTGATGCACACCTATCAGATGGTTTCCTTCATCTTATATTGATCAGGGATTGTCCTCATGCATCTTACTTATGGTAAAAACTTCCCGTCTTCCTTCCACATTGTCCATGTGAAGTTATCAAAGCCAAAAAGTGTCTTTAAAATCTTGCATCACTTCTCCGGTATCAAGAACGAAATCTTTATGTGGCTTATGTTATGTTGGAAAGTAAATCAATAACCTACATGGCAATACCATATCATATCATTCTGTTGGACACACGTGGACTTGTTTGCATATATAATCTGCTTAGTTGAGTTTGTGGAGAATATGAAATGAATTCACATTGCCTGGTGTAACAAAAATATAAGGTGGAAAATAGTATGTATTGCGTTCTAGGAAATAACTTTGAGCTGATCATGAATTGAAATTACTATCAATATTGCAATCTAGCAGTCTTCCTTAAAATAAATAGAATAATTATTTGTTGCAAACCATGTCAACATTTTGTGTAGACTCTATCATTCTGAAAAGGTTTAGTGACAGCTAATATATGGCCCATTAAGGTTGTTGAAGTCTTGAAGAGGATTTGCTTTTCTAGTTTATATTATTCCTCTGATGATGTTCTCTGTGCAACCATTTTGTTTCTTTTATACATACATACATACATACATACATACATACATACATATATATATATATATATATATATATATATATTTCCTTTTCTGTTGTATCATGTTTCATACATAGTTTAATTGATTGTGCTGTAATGTGTGTGTCTCATTATTTTCCAGGAATCAAATATAGCTCAAATATGTAATAACAATATGCATTTTTGTTTGCTTACCAAATGATACAGGCACCTGACTCAACTTACAAGAAAAGGGGGAAGCCCCTTGAATTTTAAGTTTGTTGAGCATCATAAGGTTGGTTTCCCCTAATCCAAACCACCCTATCCTGTGGATAATTTGCTAATTTTGTTTAGCATTTGCAGACCCCTACATTTACCTTTACTTCTTCGGGCAATGAGAGTGTATGGAATGTGGATGGTGAGATATTTCAGGCACACCAACTCTCAGCTCAAGTGTTTAGAGGCCTTGTATGCTTGTTTGCATCTGGTCCTGAAATTTAATTGAGGACATAATTCGCTTTAAGTTGTTTTGGCTGTGCCATTAACAGGAACCGTGGTGAAGCTTACTAAGTACAAAGAACTTTGTCTTGTATGTATATTTGCCTATGTAGCAGAGCCCTACAGCCATTAAGTGGAATATTTAGGGTCTCCAAATCCATATATAGGACTTGTAAGCACGGAGGGAAAATTTTGCTACAATTGAATACATATATATTTTTTTCACATTTAGTTCTTGATCTTCTACAGCCAACCCCATCTGATATGAAAAGGCTTGGTTGTTGTAGATCATGAACCTCAGTGAGTTTTCATGAATTGCTTGGTAGTTTGATAGCAAAGTCTTTCCTCCTTGAACTTGAATGACCTGCTGGTTATGGCTACTAAGTATGTATGCATGTTGGTTTTATCAGTGTCTCTTCTTTGAGGTTAACAAAATGGAGTGTCTCTTGTCCTCTTTTCTAGCTGGATCCTTTCTGGTTGTGGGGACATTTTTTTAAAATATATACAATATTTGGACTCTAGCTGAACATGACTATTATAAATGATAACTCTCGTTGTCAAGATTTAATGCATTTACATTTTAATAATCAAATTTGAGACTACATGTTAAATTAAAATAGTTTTGTATTACTTTTGTATTAGTAATTACACTTTTAACATTTTGAATAAAGAGTACATTTGACAAATAAAATGAGATAGAAAAAGCGTTTCACTTAATAATGTAAAGATTTTTTAAAAATTGTAACAACTCAACCAAAAGGTTGACCTGGTCAAATAAAGCATACATTGGTGGGATTGCAAATACAATAAGTTTTTATCAAAAGGATTTTTGCACTAGTATGCAATTTTCACAAAACAAAACTTGATGTTCGTAATGGCAATGTCCTACCTGAGGGGCAAATATCGTATACTTGGGTAAGTATGTATATCCAATCAGATGGACCTCTTGTAGAGACAAAACTGTATCATTGCTATCATTTCTTAGTTTTGGTGGCCAAAACTGTAAAACTCCAACATGTACTTAAAAGAAAGTGACATAAAATACGTGTCTAATGCAAATCTGGTTCTTATTTTATAATAAGAACCAAAGTTGGCATAAAAAATAAACAATCAAATTTATCTACATTAAAAAATCAATTTCCAAAATTAACCAAACAGCAGGCTCAGGACATTGCAATCAAAATTAAAAGACATCGTTACATGTGATACCAAGTGAACTTTCTAGCCAAAGCTACATTAGAGAAATCATTGGACTCCACATCAAGGTTTTCATATTTCTGTGGACTTCCACTCCAAAATTGCTGACAAAAGATTGTAATTAGGAATTAGGTGCTTATGAGGTAAAGCCATGTTTGTCATTGGTGATTTGTCATTCTCTTGAAGCCACTTTTCAATTGCTTTGCGATCATATGTATATCCATCCGCAGCAACACAAGGATCTTCCATCACGTCCTGCATCAATACAAGTATGACAAGCATCTTCAAGAACATTGACAAGATACTTGGAATTCATTCTTTAGCTCAAGCATGCTGCAAACTCATTAATATGGACAAAATGTTCATCTTGTTTTTACCAAAGAAAATTTTGTTTGTACTCAAAAAGCTAACATCAGCAAAAACATTTTCTGGATTTTGATATCCAGCAATCATTTTTTCCATGTTTGTTTTGTTTAACTTCCAGATTTTGAAAACAAATTGACTTCTAGATTAAAAGTGTTGTTGCATATGTAGCTGGCTTTTCATATTCAAATAATGGAGTTGCATTTTTACCAAAGCTGTTACCATAATCTGAAATAGAAAGATGCATGCAGAATACACTGTTGC
The DNA here is from genome assembly GCA_037962975.1 of Clitoria ternatea. NCBI lineage: Eukaryota > Viridiplantae > Streptophyta > Magnoliopsida > Fabales > Fabaceae > Clitoria > Clitoria ternatea. The sequence continues at coordinate 51,294,598 of CM075675.1, forward strand.
AATTTTAGTACGGCTCACCCTTAATAAAATTTAATTATCTTTACCCAAAACGGTAGAGCTCATCAATTACTGTTTAATTGTAGCATAGAAAATCAATGCATTGCCATTATAGAGTAGTGTACTTATTTACCCGAAGTATTGGACAGATGAAGTGATTAGGAGGTTTGGATTTAACAGTAACAACTGAAGCAGAATGTTGAGCTCTGTCAGCAGCTTCTTTCAATCTCTCCAGTGTTGGAAGAACTTGATCTTTCAAGTCAGGACGATCTCTACGCCGAAGTTCTGCGCAGCTCAGTCCTAATCGAGCAAACTCTAGTGTCTCTTGAAATGGCCAAGTTCCTGCCTCTGGATCCAATATATCTGCTAAATTCCCACTATGAACTGCTGTTTCAACCTTATGAGCAAGTGCTATCGCTGGTTTTGCTGTCAATAACTGCAGGATCACCATTCCAAAAGCATAGACATCAGATTTTGGAGATATTTGCCCTGTCCTTTGATACTCAGGATCTATGTAGCATAGTGTTCCAACAGGTTCTGTGTCCTTGTACATGGTAGATAAATTATCCGAATGGAGCACTGTAGAGAGGCCAATGTCACCAATCTTGCTGACAAGGTTGTGACCGAGCAAGATGTTTGCCGGTTTCAAGTCACGATGAATGATAGGTTCTGGCTTTGAGCTGTGAAGAAAGGCAAGAGCTGATGCAACTTCCCATGCTATTCGAAACCTCTCGAACCATGGAATTGGAGCAGTGTTGTTTTTCCGGAGTAGTCTGTCCTCCAAGTTACCATTCTCCATGTATTCGTATACAAGGCATCCATGATCATGGCATGCTCCAAGAAGAAGAAGCAAGTTTGGATGACGAATTCTGCTTAATATCTCCAACTGGAAGCAAAGAGAAGATGTATACAAGTGAGTATTGTTGTGTGGTTCAATTCAAGCAAGTATCATGCTTCGTTATTACGTGTACTTTTTCATTGACAATTCATTATTATTATTTGTAATCATAGTTGGTAATGTTTGTTCCAGTGATGGACTGCAGTACCAAAATAAGAAAAAGCATGAAAACTAACAACGCCTCCAATGACTTCATTGAATTAGCGGCTATCTTGTGAAGTATAATGAAAGAAAACAATTATTCCTTCCGGTCCTTTTTATAAGGTAGAATTTTGAAGCTTTTAGTGGTCCTAATAAGGCAAAGTTACAATTTTTATGAAGCATTTATTGATGTTTTCTTATGTACCCTTATTAATTACAATTAATAAATTGTTTAAGAGGTGACTACCTAAATCAGTAAATCAAAAGTAGAGAGATTAAAATGGTTAAGTGATATCTCATGATATCAAACGCATTAATTAAGTTCATAAGGATGAACTTATAATGTCATGCTATTTTTTAAGAAACCAACATACTTAACTACAAATTAATTATCTTTATTGTTCTTGATGATTTGGTTAAATTTGCTTTATAAAAAGGACCGGAAGTGTAACATTTAAATTAAACTTTTTATGACAGAAATATAAATAGTGTAGAATGGTTAGTTTTAAGAAGGTAAAAACATAGATGTAATTCTTAGGTGCTTTTGATGTTTTTTCAATCAGCATTGGAATTTCACCTCAGTAAGCCAACTGATCATAAATGTTGACATGTATTTTGCAGATTATTAAGGTGAAAGTCCAATTTGGATTCAAGAACAGCACCGAAGCACATAAGGAACTGCACCTAAGTTTTGTCCTTTTAAGAACACTATAATAGTGATTTAAAGAAAACGTTTCATTTGAAATTTGATATCAATGAGAGAACAAAAAACTTGCCATCTAAGATGCTTTCAGCAATAAAGCACTATGCACTTATTCTTTACTCTTATGTCATGGAACAATATTTGGTTCTCCATTTTACTGATATAACTTGCATACCTCCTGCTGGAATTGCTTGTTCTTACGGTTTCCATTAGTTTTGAGAACTTTAACAGCAACAATTGTATGATACAAAGTGCACTTATACACCATTCCATATGCTCCCATTCCAATTCTGAGATCTTCAGACAATGATGAAGTAGCTGAGACTATTTCATCCCATGTAAACTTCCGGTACTGGGGTGCGGAACCACTTAGAGCATCCTCCAGCTTTTCTTTCTCTTTGGCAGCCTGAATAGCTTTCAACTCCGTTTCCTTTCTTTCTGCTGCTTCTCTCTCGGCACATTCTTTCAAATATTCAGCTTCTTTTGCTGCAGCTTCATATTTCTCTCTTTCTTGTCTTGCTAATTCTTTGGCCATCTCTTCCTTAGCAATTATCTCCTTCAATTTAATGGTTTCTTCTGATCGCCTCTTGCTTAGTTCATTCAACTGCTCAAACCAATAATGGATGTTACTCCATTTAACAATGCTAGCAAAAGAATTCAATTCCCCTCCAGGCATGTAGAAGGTGATGAATTCACCCTCCAATTTCTATTATAGGCTAATATACCTTAATGGGAGCTAAAAAAGAGAGAGAGAACCTAGCAAGGAATAAACTAGAGATATGACCAGGGTATTTGGGCTTAATTGCACTTTTAATCCCCCCCCCCCCCCCCCATTACACTATTGATGTGCTTTTAGTCCCTCAATTGTGAGTTTCATCCCCAACTTTTAAAAGTGTGCAAATTTTGTGCCTATGTTAACTTCTGTCAAATTGTTAATGGAATTTTGATGATGTGCCACCGGACTTGAATGACACGTCATTATTCATACCGGGCTTCCATTAACAATTTGAACTGTCATAGGGATGAAATTTGCACACTTTAAAAAATTAGAGGACTAAATTTATGCAATTAAAAGTTAAGTGACCAAAATTGCACAAACATCTTAATTGGCCAACTAAGTGAAATTAAGCCAATTATTTACTTAATAGGTACCAGAAAGTGTAGCTAGAAAGTGTTTCTGGCCATAAGAAAATAGATATTACCTTCCTGGATGCATCGATGTTCTCACTTTGAGCTACTGCATGCAGTCCTTGAGCATGTCTTAGTTCAATTCTCAACTTTTCCAGCTCAAGATTAAATTTTGCCTGATCAAGTTAAATGACCACCAAGAAAGTTCACTTGTTAATTGGAGTTGTACCTAAGTAGAATTTACTGAAGCAATAGATGTCTAACAAATTACATATAGTATTCCGTGAAGGAATGCACATAAAACAAAAGTAGGTCTTGTGCATAACATATTATGATATGATGAAAGGTAGGGCAAGCATTGTTTTAGTTTTGCATTTGCATGAAACAGGAGTGGCACAATGATTCTAGTCAAGATGAAAATTTTATTGCATTGCATCTATACAAATTTAAGATACAATGAAAACCAAAAAAGACATGAATTTTTTACCCCCAATGTTAACTTATTGCACAAGGGTGTGTGTGTGTGTGTATTATGCAAGTATGTTTTCCAAGAGGGCACCTGCACCTGATGTATGAGTAGGAACAAGTACACCATTTTATCAAGGTTCAAGGAAGAAATTTCAATTACCTGCCTAGTAGGTGATGGAAGTGCAGTTGCAAGTGGCACATCCTTGCCAGAAATTTGTTCATGAACCCAAGATTCAGTATCTGAGATAAAGCTTTTGCAACTAGAGGCCCGGCTCAGAGTATGATCAATGTCTGAGTTTCTGGCAGAAATTGTGGCAGTATTTTCTCTCCCAAGATCTATGGACTGGCCTCTAGAGTGGTTAGTGTCAATCACACTAGAAGTTGTGCTAAGAAGGGACTGATTTATACTTGAAAGAGCTTGAAATCGCTGTGTTGCTAGTGAAGAGGAATGTAAACCAGCATATGATGACACTGATCCAGATTCTGTATGAATCCAAAAACGCTAATTATTATACTGCAGGGTAATAAATTTTGAAGTTTTCGATGATGTAAGACAAGCTAAAATTTCCAGAGAAAAGTTAGGCAGATCTTTGAAACCAAGCATACCAGAGTGTTACTTTAACTAGTAATCTGAGAGTAATATCAACATTATGTGTCACAGAAGAACTCACATAGCGTCATAATTTATGGTAAATAATTTTTTTAAAATATTTTCTTATTTCCAATTCCCCAGAGGCAGGTGCTTGGGAAATGGAAATGAATTTTCCGCACTGAATTGACTACTGCATGAGATCTAGACCATTGAATGTGAATTGAAAACATATTTTTGTTGTTTTTTGTTTAAATAAATGGATAATTTGACATTTGAATGAACAGATTTCACTGCCCCAGGTGTTTTGAAAATTGACCATTTACATAGTATGAGTAGGTGCATATCTGTGCACTAACAATGCTGCAACACAAGAATGTTGGACTAAAAAATTGTGAGTACTGTAGAAGTACCTATGACTATGACTCTGCTGATGTGATGGTAGTAATGGTAATATGTACACAATTTCTATAGATTAAGATATTGGAAAAACATTAATTTAAGAATTTGAATATGCTGCTGACAGTTATTCATAGTTCACAACTTTCTAAACCATAAATATTGCAGAAGTTCCTATTAGTGGTATACCTGTCTGAGAGGTGGAAGCATAATTTGATGAGCTGCTGGAGGAAAAACTGGTTTCGCTAGCATCATCTATAATGTTTGCTTCAATATGCATGTCTGATGGTCTTATGGACAATTTTCCTTTTGAAATAGCATAGACTGTACAAAATCTTGGAGTGCATACTGAGATTTTCGCTGACATGCCCTTACTTTTACTGAATGCAACGCATTATTAAGAAAGAGGAATATGATTAGATAAAGACCACAAGAGAGAGATTTGAATATTGCAACATTATACAATTGACACCATTACAAACTGCAAAATATTCCAAGCTCAAACCTCAGTTTTAAGGGAGGCCCAAGAAATTGTTTCTATCATGAATATTCTCAACTATGTTTGAAGTTATGGTTTAAGTATTACACACTCTTCAACTAGCTAGGAATTGTCACATGTAACAAAGAGACAAGAAGGAAAAACTTTTTTGAACCATGTTGGTCGACAAAGTCAAAATATGGCTAATAAAATGCTTCATACTTTACTTTCAGGTTGTGGCGTGGTGCTACTTAGTCAATAAGTCATCTTACAAATAATTAGCAAGGTTGCCCTTCTGCACTACTTTGAACACATAAAACTTCATCTTGAATTTTTTCTACTTTCCGCTAAATAAAATCTTTTACATTTGAGCCAACATTTTAAGCGGAGTTAAAAGTTGTAATGTTCCACTAGCCAAAGATATTGATCTAGACCAAAAATAAATTGTAACACTCTCAGGGAGATTACACGTTTAGAACAAAATTGCCAAATAAGAGTGTACAGAGTACTAGATCAATTATTGTCAAATAGAGCTGTATTTTGGTATAGATAACTTCTAGATTTCATTTCAGGTTAGTGCTAGAGATTGAATAGGTTAAACATTTTAGTTTTCAACATTTTGAAAAACTTAATTTAGTTGACAAAACAACATTTAATTTATTTTTTTTAGCGTTAAATTACATTAAAAGTAAAATAAAAATAATTAAAATAAATGACATTTTTTAATGTGCCACAAGACACATTTTAAACAATACACAAGTAGAAAAGTTTTATTGAAAATTGTGCATAATAGTTCTTTACTTATTTCATAAAACTCCATCACAACTTTTAATAAAATATTTTTCTTCCTCTACACACATTTAAAAAAATCGTTTAACTTATTCGTAATCATAATTAACGTTGAAATAACACTAATTAAACATAACGTCAAAGTAGTACACAACAGGGTTTGAATTAATACCTTCTAAATAGGCCTCGAGATGAAGCTCCAACAACAAGTTTGGTTATAGCACCCTTAGCTACTTCCTCTGCTACTGCAGTTGCCACATCATCTGATTCAATCACCACAACATCAACATGCACCTGCACCAACAACACAATAATATAGATCCTACATTACATTACATTAACTATTAACCATTCTATTTAACCTCCATCATTAGTATTCTAACCTTTCTTTGCTCACACATTCTCTTGAAAGGATGAAGCATTTGATTTGTTTGCCACTCCACTTCCTTTTTGAAAGCAGTTGCTACATCATTACGCACTTGTGAAAGAGGGATTATATTTCCCACTGGAAGTAAAAAATATTACTAAATTATAATCCTAAAAATTCTTTCCTTTCTTGTTCATAATTAATCACCACTTATGCATAATCATCAATTTACTTGTTATATTGAAAGCCTTTGATATGCCACACAAATTACTAATCTTCTCTTGCTGATAACTTCTAAAATTGTTAATATATAAATAAGACATGTGTCCTAAAAATATGTTCCAAGGTTTTGGCATGCTAGCAAAAGTAATGCTTATATAAAAATTCCGAAACTGTTGAAATAAATTATTTTATTAGTCACTAAAATTGTATGGTTAAGATTATAAAAATCAAAGTCTAATTTAATGCTTGATATAACATGAGAGTGAAAAGTAAAAATACATTAGAAAAAAAAAAGTGAAATGAATGACTTTTATTAAAAAATAATGACTAAAAAATTTAAAATTTTACTCAAAACTTTTTTTTATTCAATTTACAATCAACACTGAAGTTTCAACGTATAACTTCAGATTAAACTACCACTAAATTAAACACAGTAGGTTGTTTACTCCAAACTTTTCATGCAAGCCTGCTAATTAATAGAATGTCCCATGAACAATTTACAACTAGATCAAAGCTCACAAATCAAAAACTATCCTTTTACAGGACACAAGTTAATTGTCCACAGTTTTACAGGTAGAAGTTTCTAAATGCAACAAGAAAATTTCTGCAAATTTTAAATGCAAGAAAATTGCTACTTCATTGAAAACAATATACATAAAGGTATATATTACTTGGCGTTGGAACTCCTTTTATACCAGCATGGACATGTATCAGCTTGAAGATAATCATTCCCTCTGGAACAAACTTATTAAGTGCCCACTGTACCACATATTTGCTTTTCTTGTTGCCCTTGATGGCTAGAGCAACCACTGAAGAAGAGGAACACTGAGATTTATAATTTTCTTCTGCCTCTTGTATCCTATCCATCTCTATTCCCTTACAATAATTACTCAATTATCTATAACAGTGAAAGAAGAAACAATTAGAAGATTAAAAAACAATGTTCTACCAGAATAGCAGGCATAAAAATAATGATGCTCAAACTGTGTAATAACAACAACTTCACATTAAAATGCTAGCAGCACAAATTTCTCAAACCAAACAAGCCCTTACATCATAAGAAAAGCAGAAATAAAGTGAAGATTTAGAAAATTATGAACAAAAAGTTAAAGATAAATAAATACAAAGAACCAGTTAAATCAAAGACAGGGGTTACAAACTTCAAATTCAAATAACTGAACTCCCAGAATTTCAAAAATACAATTTTTCTTTGATTGGTTGAACAAAAACATTAATCCCCACAAGAAAGAAATAAAGAAAGTACCATTAGTTCCCAATTCCCATAACATGCCCAGAAAGAGCTAAAGGTATTATTCTCAATTTGAAAAGACAAAAAGGGAAACTTTAAAGATCCAACTACACGGGCGCATGAAAAATTGAGAAACCCATATGCTTAAAACAAAAAGTTCACAAATGAACAAAGCACAGCAGTAACCATCATAAAAGGTGTTTAATCTTAACCAACCAATAATTAAATGTTGGAAGTATATAGTACCTTTAAACCCTTGCGGAATAAAACTGAAATAGCTCTGAATATAGAGATGACAGGGGCAGTTAACTAAAAGAGCCTCTCAAAGAAGTTTGGCTTACACGAAAAAAGAAAAGAAGAAGAAGAAACAACGTGAAGCACAACAAGTGAAGGGACACATCATGCTTTTCTATTAAATTTAGAAAATGAAGTTAGCTGTGCCTTGAGGCAATGCCATCTTTGTAAGGAAACTGTCACTGTCTGTTATTTTATGGAGATAAATAAATATTTCAACAACCTTCAATAATGTAAAACGAGGCAAGTATTTTCATATTTGAGAGTATTTTATCTTCAAATTGAATTCAGCTTGTGGATTCCAATTTTCAACGCAAGCCACTGACATGTGTTTACTTTGTCTTCGTCAACTCAAAGCTTCAGCCGCCTCAGACATTGCAGTTTTATGATAAAGCTGTTATAAACAGAATATTCTGTGCCTGTTCAATAAATAGAATTGAAATTTTTCTTCTAATGATTAATATTGCACGAGGTAATTTATTTCTTTGGAGCCTTTTTTTCATTTGTCTAATTTCCGTTCAAATAGGCAGATTGATCAAATAAACAAACACTTTGTAATCTATTTAAGGGGCGTTTTTTGGTTCTAAGGGTAGAAAGTTGGGATTTGTTAATTGGATTATGGTTAATTAAAAATTATTTTTAATCAATAACTTAATTGTAATTTTGGTTTAAACTTTTAAATAGATATCAATTTAAGTCAAAACACATTTTTTTACCACTTTGGTCCATGATCTGCTCCTTAAATTAAAAGAATCATTAGACATATAACACCCTTAATAGATTTGAATTTAAGTCAAAAAAAAATTGACCATTTGGTTGGTCCGTTATTCACATCATAAATCTAAAGAATCTTTAGATGGGTGATATGTGACACCCCTTCCTTTTCAACTAAAAGTTAAAAAACACAAGAGGTAAGTGTTCAAAACTTTACCTCCTAGGAGTCAATGTGAGACATACAACCACTTTCGTCCATGATCTACATTGTAAACCTAAAGAACTGTTAGATGCGTGACATGTGTCACTTTTCCATTTTTCAACTAAAATTTAAAAGCACGAGAGGCAGAGTTCAAACTCATACCTCTTAATTGTTCAGATGAGACATACAACCACTAAACAAATTATAGTCTCTATTAGTTATTAACAAGATTTATTATACATATATAAACACTTGCATTTAACATTTTTATAATATAAATATAATATTTAAATATATATCTCACTATTTTATATTTATATTATATTTTAATATTAATAGAATGTATCTTTTATTATTTTTATAGAATATTTATTTATGATATATTAAACTATATTATATTTTGATCCGGTCTCAATACCGGTATCCGATCTGCAATACATATTTCAGCGTCTTTGACAAGACATTTACGTGTAACCGGTGTCATCGGTATACATCCGGACTGTAATTCCGTATCAGGCGTTCTTCCTATACCGGTTGTTCAGGATAACACCATGATATCGGACAATACACACGCCACTGTGCAAAAGACAAGGATCATTGCTACAGGGATCGATCAATAATCCCCTGCACTACGAGCCAAATTCTGCTCACGGGGATGGTCAACTTGTTCCCTAATCCTAGTCTATATTCTCTATGCTCAATATAAAATAGCCACTTGACCCAATCATGCAGGTAAGTGCGCAATAAAATAATGCTAATGGGAGTTAGTGGTTCCCCACTAACAAGTCCTCGTTAATCGAGCCAATCAGGTATATGAACTCACTTCATTATTGAGGTGAGGGATCTTCAGTTTAATCTTGAACTATTCTCAGCAACAATTACTCTCTGAAATACATTCCTTACTTGGAATATCATCACTGACTTGAGCGTCGGAGAATCTTTGCAGGTGACACCACCATTCGCCCACTTCAACGCGTTAGGTCGGTGTGAAGGACCTCCAGGACGCCCAGTCCGCTCTCTTCGCTCAAGGACAACGGATACTCATACCGGATACACATATATCCGATCTTCTATACGGTATTTCTGTACTGTTTGTGATTGACTTGAGTCCGGATCTCTAGACCCCGGTTCAGGACCGATCATTGGCACGCCCAGTGGGACACGATAAAGTTATTCCCATATCTATTGAAAGAGCAAGTAATCCACAATGGAAGGGGAAGCACAAGATTTCGTAGAGAATCAGCCTGAAGACAGAACTAACCCCAACGTCTTCAAGAAGCTCAATTTTGATTCTCATGGGGGCAGCTCAAAGAAGATAGTAACAGTGTCTAATCCTGATCCTCGTGATGAGCTAATCAGCCAACTCCAGAGGGAACTCGCTGAATTGCGAAGAGAAAGAAGGCAAAGCGAGGATAAAGAATCATCCCGCACACGAAACACTCCCCACACAACTGATGGTGAAAAGTCCACCACTCTCCAATACTCAAATATCCCTACGTTTGAGGGGGGAGAACAAACTCGTGATTCTGAAGATGAAGCTTCCCGAAGGAAGAGGGAGTCAACGACAGCACCCCCAGTGTCTTACAAGCTAAAAGTTCCTTTTTCAAGGAGACTTATGAGCATCCACATCCCCAAGCACCTTCAAACTACTCAGCCACTTTCCATCAGAAAGTACAATGGAGAAACTGATCCTACTAAGCACCTTGATGCTTACGTATTTGAAGCCATGTACTTGGGGGCTGATGAAGATGTGATGTGTCGAATGTTCCCTCGAACATTATCTGAAGAGGCCCTCGGATGGTTTAAAGGTTTACCTTCTGGATCCATAGATTCTTGGGCTGAAATGGCAGCTACTTTTGAGACTCACTTTGTCATCTCTAGAGATGTGCCCAAGACGTCTCATACCTTGGCTCAGATTAAGCAAGGTGAAAACGAAGGCTTAAAAGATTTCTTGAAGAGGTTCTACAAGGAAGCAGCCCTGGTTCCTAACCTCACAGAATCTATTAAGCTGCATATCGTTATTGAGGCATTGCAGCCAGGTTCAGCTTTTGCTCTCTCATTAGCAAAGAGCCCCCCTGTAACTTTTGAGGAGTTCAGAAAAAAAGCCTCGAAATACGTGAGTATAGAGATGCACTTGGAGGCCATAGCTGCAAAGAAAAAGCCATCAACGCCACCTTCCCAAACCCAGAAGGGTAAGGAGAAAACGAGGTCAGAACGCATGGAGAGACCATTCACCAATCCCAGAGTTAATAACCACTCTCCTCGACCTCGAGAAAGGCATGTTAATTCTTTCAGCCATTATGAACAACTATCTGCCAAACCATCTCAGATTTTGAGAGAGGTCGGATGGCCAGCTTTCAGCATATGTGGCATCAGAAGACCAGCTCCCATGAAAAGGCCAGGAAATCCCCGTAAGTACTGTGATTTTCATGAACAGAATGGTCATTCCACTGATGAATGCCAAGCTCTAAAGAACGCAGTTGAAACACTTATTAGAGAAGGCAAATTAAAGCAATACCTGTTCAAAGAGAAATCCTTTGACAGAGTAGAGCGGAATGAGAAGAGAGAAAGGGATCTAGATGACGGGGACGACAATAACCGTAATCCGGTTAGAAAATTCTCTGCTTCGGAGAAGCAAAAGGGGGTGATGACTGATGAAATAGCACATAAAGACGGCGTGCCTCAGCAACAGCGTCAAGGTCGGCGTGAAGTCATTGACATGATTGCTGGAGGATTCGCTGGAGGAGGAGCTTCAATTACAGCTCGTAAGAATCATCATAGAATGATTCTATCTGTGCAAGGGAAAGTCAAAGACAATCGCCCTTACAGAGGTGGGATTGAGGCTCCAACAATCTCTTTCTCCGACGAGGATTTTGGCCCAACCATTCCTGGTGGTGATGATGCTGTGGTCATCACGGCGGTGATAGCCAACAAGGACGTCCGAAGAATCCTTGTTGACCAGGGAAGTTCCTGCGATGTTATTTTCTATAATTGCTTTGAAAGAATGGGTTTTAAGGACTCAGACTTACAGCCTTATACGCAGGAACTAACAGCTTTCAACGGAGCAAAGCAATCGACTAAAGGGTATCTTGATACCCTTATTTCGTTTGAAGGCGAACCAGGGGCCAGGACGGTTAAATCCCGAGTGCTAGTGATTGATGTCAAATCACCATTTAATGGCATCATAGGCCGCCCCACTCTAAATGCAATGGAGGCAGTTGTATCAACCCCACATCTCCTTATCAAGTTCATTGACAAGGATAATTCTGTTTCATCTATCCGGGGTGATCAAGAGATGGCTAGGTACTGCTACAACCTAAGCCTCAACATGACAAAGCTGGACGCCTCCAATAAAAAGAGGAAACTCAATGATGCTGGAGCAGCCGCTGGATCTATAAGCCTTGTCGACCTGGACCCTAGGGCAGATTTGAACATTGATCCGTCCAACCCATTAAAGCCCACACCGGATGGAAGTTCCAGGGACATCGTCTTGGGAGATTCTCCAGAAAAGATCACCCATATTAATGACAAGCTAGATATAGAAATGGAACAGCGACTGCTGACGCTCCTGCAAGAATTTAGAGACCTCTTTGCATGGACTGCAGCCGATATGCCTGGCATAGACCCTGCTTTCTGCTGTCATAAATTATCCGTCTATCCAGAGACGAGACCGGTTGCCCAGAAGAAAAGGAGATTGGGCCCAGAGAAACAGAAGGCAGCTTGCCAGCAAACTGAGGAATTGCTGAAGGCCGGATTTATCAAAGAAATCTGTTATTCCTCTTGGCTCTCGAATGTGGTGATGGTCCGTAAGTCCAATGGTAAATGGAGAATGTGCATTGACTATGTGGACCTCAACCGCTGCTGTCCAAAAGATCCTTATCCTCTTCCTAATATAGATCGGATGGTAGATGATTCCTCTGGTTATCAATACCTGAGCTTCATGGATGCTTATTCGGGTTACAACCAGATTCCGATGTGCGAAGAGGATCAAGAAAAGACAGCTTTTATAAATGATCGTGGTGTCTTTTGCTATACAGTTATGCCCTTTGGCCTGAAAAATGCTGGGGCAACATATCAGCGCATGATCAACAAGGTTTTTGAAGGTATGCATACCAAACTTGTTGAAGTATACATTGATGATATAATAGCCAAGACACCGGTTGGAGGTGATCATATTGAAGACCTACGCCAAGTATTCACCCGTTTGAGAGAATTTAACATGAGGCTAAACCCGATGAAATGCACCTTCGCTGTCCCTGCTGGGAAGTTCTTGGGTTTCATGTTAACTCAACGCGGTATTGAAGCCAATCCAGGGAAATGCCAAACGATTCTAGACATGCAAAGTCCAAAGAATCTCAGAGAAGTCCAATCCCTGAATGGCAAAGTGGCAGCTTTGGCACGATTCATGCCAAAGATGGCTCATAGATCCCTCCCTCTGTATAAGATACTGAAAAAGTCCAAGAAGTTCGAGTGGGGACAGGAACAAGAGAAAGCATTCTAAGAGCTTAAGAAGGTGTTGTCCAAACCTCCCATTCTCACAAAGCCTGACCCCGAAGACACACTCATCCTATACTTGGCTATTTCAGACGAAGCTTTGGGCGTTGCCTTGATAAAAGAAACTCCCGATGGACAGAGACCGGTCTATTTCACTAGCAAAACCTTACAAGGTGCTGAGTTCCGGTATCAAAAAATTGAAAAGGCCGCCCTCGCTGTTGTTTGGGCCTCTCGACGGCTGCGTCCGTACTTTCACGCCCATCCAATCATAGTGAGAACGGATCTACCACTCCGCTCTGTATTAATCAAGCCCGATCTCGCTGGGAGGATGATCAAATGGTCTATCGAACTCTCTGAGTTTGATATATCCTATGAACCCCGAAGCGCTATTAAAGCTCAAGTCCTGGCTGATTTCATTGTGGAAATGACGGGGACTGATCCAGATTCCCCTCGTGTCCATTGGACCATTTATGTTGATGGTTCATCGAACCAAAGAGGCTCCGGAGCAGGTGTAGTTCTAGAAAGTGATGACGGAGTACACCTGGAAATCTCCCTTCGCTTTAATTTCAAAACGTCCAACAACCAAGCTGAGTACGAAGCTTGTTTAGCCGGACTGAGGGCTGCAATTGACATCGGAGCTTCTGAGGCGACGCTCTGCAGTGATTCACAACTTGTGATTTCACAAATCTTAGGAGATTATCAGGCTCGCGAACCTCAACTCCAATTATATTTGAACTATGTCAACGAGTTGAGAGAGAAATTCTCGAAAATGGAATTCAAGCATGTTCCACGCGAAGAGAATACTAGAGCGGATATACTCTCCAGATTAGCAAGCACCAAAAGACCGGGTAGCACCACTACGCTGGTTCAAAGCACACTAACGTCGCCCAGCATTCCTCTTTTCCCTTCTCTAAATGCCATAATGACAAACTCCCTTTATGGAGACACATGGATGGCCCCCTACATCCGTTATTTGGCCGATGGACAGCTGCCTACGGATGAGAAGGAAAAGATGAGGATAAGGAGGGAATTGCCATACTTCACTATGATCGATGGTAATCTTTACAGAAGGGCGCTCTCTGTGCCCTATTTGATTTGTCTCAAAGAGAATGAGGTGCAAGACATAATGGAGGAAGTGCATGAAGGACAATGTGGACACCACGCCGGAGGAAGAAGCTTAATGCGAAAAATCCTCAGGGCTGGATACTGGTGGCCCACGATGAAGCAGGACTCCATTGACTTCGTTAAAAAATGCGATGCTTGCCAAAAATTCTCTAATCTTCACCACACACCGGCGGAAGAACTCTTCACATTCGCTGTTCCATGGCCCTTCTACCAATGGGGATTGGATATTCTGGGCCCCTTTCCAACTGCTCCTGGGGGCATCAAATATCTCATTGTAGGGGTCGACTATTTCACTAAGTGGATAGAAGCAGAGCCGGTGGTACATATTACTTCAGCCCGAACTCGTCGTTTCATGTATGAAAACATTATAACACGGTTCGGGGTCCCAGCACGGATTGTCACAGATAATGGCATCCAATTCACGGATAGAAAATTCACAGATTTACTCGAAGGGTTAGGAATAACCCAGATATTCTCATCCGTTGAACATCCCCAAACTAACGGCCAAGCTGAAGTGGCCAACAGGGAAGTGCTGAAAGGACTAAAGAAACGCCTTGGTGAAGCCAAGGGCGGATGGACAGACCAGCTATGCCACGTCCTGTGGGCATACCGGACAACGCCTCATTCATCTACTAACGAATCCCCATATCGCCTGACATACGGGGTAGAGGCAATGATACCCGTGGAACTGCAGATTGCTTCCACAAGGGTCAAATACTTCTCTGAAGAATCTAATAATGCTAATTTGGCGTCAGAAATGGATGTCATACAAGAACTCAGAGAAGACGCATTCGTCAGAGACCAAGCTATCAAAGCCAAAGTTGCTCTCCGATACAACAAGCGAGTTCAATCAAGGACTTTCAACGTCGGAGATTTGGTTTTGAGAAAAGCAAGTATAGGGAACAAATTTGCTCATCAAGGCAAACTAGCCCCAAACTGGGAAGGCCCATACAGGGTATCCGAGGTTACTGGCAAAGGCTCTTACCGCCTTGAAAACCTTGATGGCACTCCAATCCGAAATAAGTGGAACACCCAAAACTTGCGCGTCTACTATAGCTAGCTGTTGGAGCAATACATATTCTCCTATCCTCATTTTGGATTGAATACTGGAGAAATCATTTTCCCAGCTACGCTTTCATTGTAATTCTTATTTTTGATTTAATAAGAATCTCTCAGAACAATTTAACTTTTTCGAGTTTTTCTTATGCTGTGATTTTCAGTTTATCCGGCGTACAGAAACGTATTCAGGACGGATGATCTCAGCTACTTATTCTGTGGTTGACGATGCGACTCCTCGAATATGTGCAGCGCACAAGAGCACACTCAGGACGGATGATCTCAATTACCCATTCTGTAATTGATGATGTAACTCCTCGAGTGTGTCTAAGTAACTGAAGGCCCGGATTGTAGGATTAAACCGAACTCTGGGTACGGTTAGTAAGTTTGGCTGAACACCGGTGAAGACCTGGGCTGTAGGATTAAACCGAACCTCAGGAAATGGGTTGTAGGATTGAACCGAACCCCATTCTAAGAGCGGTAAAAGGGTAGAACCCGACACCGTATTGAAGGCTTGGGCGCAGTAAGCTGGTTCTTCTTCAAGACCACGCTGAACCCCAAGTAACGGGCGCAGTAGGTTCAGGATTAGCCCTGATCTGAACCCCGTGTTGAAGACTCGGATTGTAGGATTAAACTGAACTCTGAGTACGACTAGTAGGATTGACCGAACGTCGGTGAAGAATCGTCATTGGGTAAAACCAAAAAACCGATGGAAGAACGGTTTGTAGGATCAAACCGAACTCCAAACGCAACAAGTAAGTTATACTGAACTCCAAATTAATACTCTCTTTTGAAGTTCCTTGTTTGGAAGTTTTATAGCTTTGAATCCTGAGTCATCAATTCTCCAATTGAAGACTGACTCATAAACTTCGACCCAAAAATAATTCATTCGGATACGCCACAATCTGAGGCATATTCACCCGAAACCTTTCAGTCGGAAATATTTATGTTCGCAATCGACAAATAGAGGAATCTCTACTCGAAATCCTCACTCTTAAAAAACTCTCACGTGGAAGCATCACTCGGAGTTTGTACAAAGTACTGCTCACCCAATAATACTGGGGGACAGTATTAATAGTTTAACGAATATCTTGGGGAATGAACTCTTCATGAAACGATCTCATAATCATTTCACCTCAAGATTAACATTACAAGCTGTTCTCATGACAATAACATGCTTACCCACAACGGCTATTCTTATCATCATCTTTACTACCAAAAGGCCTGACCTTCAAAAAACAAAATACGATTTCTACCAGGCTTTTATATATCAAGTTACTCATATTTGACAAAAAGATACTCTATCTCTCCTGTCAAATCAAGTCTTTGGCTATCAAAACGCCTATACATGAAAAACGATAGTTATATACTCCTATCCGTTCTTCATCTCGCATGTACAAATCCGGAATGAAGATTTTATATTATCCGATGTTCATTACTTAAATCCGGAATGACTCGATACACATGCATATAAAGGCAAATTGCTCTTTTATTGATCAAATGAATATTACATGGGAGAATTCGTTTAATAATCCGGAGCTGATCCCGGAACACAGCGAATTTGAATCAATCAAAAGAAAAAAGGAAAAAGGAAGGCACTAGTTTTTGCGACTTGTATCTCCTTCCTTCCCTTTGCCTTTATCCCCGGTCTTGCCTTTATCTACGCTAAGGCCTGTTCCTGCACTTTTGAGCTTTAGAAGAGAAGGTCCCATTGATTGGCCTTCAGGTAAAGGAGCAAACTCGTATGGCGTGTCAGGCGGACTCTCATGACGATTATCAACAATGGCCACCAGTTTTCCTTGATGAAACTCATAAAACGGATCAATACCATTCAGATTAAGTTTCACCTTGGGATTCCGGTATTGAACTTGACGAACAGCCAACCCGAAGGATTCCTTGACTGCTTGATCACACATATCTACAGCCTCATCAAATTCTGCTTTCGTGTCCGCCAACTTTGAGAGCAGCTCCTTCTCCTTACACGACCAATCTTCTGCTCCTCGAGAATAGACAATCTTGACTTCCTTAAGCTCCACTTCCAGCTTTGAAGAGCGTTCCTTCTCCGTACAAAGACCGGAATGGAGGTCGGAATTGATTTTCTTTTGATCAAGTACTTGGACCTCCAACTCCTTGACAAGATACATCAGCCTGGCAATTTCTTCATCCTTCTTATATCCTTCCTCTTTGGAAGCTTCTAATTTACCTTCTAAACGGAGGATGTTTGCCTTATCCTTAGCAGCAGCAACGCTAAGATCGTTAACCTTGCCAACCAACAAGCTGAGCCTCTCATTCTCTTCTGAAAGTTTACGAACCGATCTCAGGAGCCCGGATAATTCTGCCAGGTGCTTCTGTCCGGCATCGCAAGCTTTGGTTACCTCTTCACTCTTCAATGAGGGCTTCAGCTTGTACGGAGTTTCAGGAACGCCCTCAGGAACAGAACCCTCGTATACCAAATATTGTGCAAGACCGGAGCTACTTTCAAGAGGGCGAGTAACTTTGGGTGCAAAATAAGTCGTTATTGGCTTTGCACCATAAGTAATCCCGTCGCCTGGGGCATCCGGAGTGGATCCTGCATCCGGAGTGGGCCCTTCCACTTTCTTTCCCTTAGAAAGCTCCGGGTCAGCACCCCCTTTTGAAATTTTGGATTTCTTGGGAGAAGGTTGACGATCCGAGGTCTTGGAAGAACCACGTTTTGTCCTTTTCTTCTTCTCTCCGACCTTCTCAACCACAACCCCCTCGGATCCGCCCTCAAGCAAGGGGATATCGTCACCAGCAGAGGAGGTTAAAATTATAGTCTCAGCTGTAGCTTTCTTCGAATTCCGTTTCGCTTGGATGTCATTTTCAGCTGCTACGGAATTCACTCCAGCTTTGAGCCCTTTCAGCTTCTCCATCTCTGGTGACACAGTTTCAATTTCAACTGCAAAACCAAACAACATGGTTAGAAATCAAAGACTTCAAGGCATGATACGATAAAACATGAAAAATAGCAGGAAAATTACGCAAATACTCCTCGCGGGTGGACCACGATCCTAACAAGCGCCTGCAAGAGAAAAATTGGTGCAAGGCGGTGTAGGATTGGAGGGCTGAAAGAACAGAAACTGAAGATGGGCTCAGTTCATCCTCCTCAGTGTAGTACGCCTGGGAGGTCAATAAAAAGTGTTCATACGTCCAAGCCACTGGGAACTTCGGAATCCCATCTTCAGTTAACCAAAAAATTGGTTCATCAGGATGAACACTGATCTTCGTGAAATAGGACTTGAATGAATGACCATCAACTTTGGCGGAGTCAGTGTACGCCTCGAAGTTGATAATCTTGGAGAGAGTCCGGAGGGATATCAAGCTCACTCCCCCCTTCTCCTTATTTGCACGACGGACCACTTGAGCGAAGTAGAAAAGCATCGCCACCGTCGGTTTGAAGTTGAAGTGCTCCCCAAGCACTTCAAGAGAACGGACTAACCCCCATCCGTTGGGGTGAAGCTGTGAAGGGGCGCAGTCTAAGAATCTTAAAACCCCCATCTGAAACTTTGTGAGGGGAAAGCGCACACCAAGATTCAAAAATAAAAAGTCATACATATATAAGGACCTTTCATCCGGAGTATGACAAATCCGATCTGATGGCAGCGGAGCTAACGCCATAAAGCACCTTTTGTATTTATCCTTCTTGAAGACTGTGAAACGCGGTTCCAACTCCGCTCCGCCATCTCGAGCGTGGATCGATGCCGTTTCGCGAAATTCCTCAGCTACCCAGCTGAATGGGCGCTTCTTTTGGAATTTCACCCAATCGATCCGGTGTACAACCACGTTACATAGCCCGGATGCTGTCTTCAATATATACTGCTGAGAGGGTGTTTCCCCTCCAGATGATTTTCCCCCAGTCGCTTTCTTCACCACCATTGTGAAAGCTTTTACGCTGCGGTAAAAATCCACATCGTCAGAAAGATACAAATCACCACTCTCAGCACTCTCACTAGAGGAGGATTCTGAAGAGGGTATAATTGCCCTTCGCCTCTGATACGGCGACGCCTCCCTCTCTGAGCTTAGTGGCTTCGATTGGAAGACCACTGGAATCCTCCCACCACGAACTGTGGGGTTTCGAGTTAAGGCCCTTCCTCCTCTCCCTCTAGGGCTAATACCACTAAGACTAACACCTTTCCTAGACATTTTCAGATATTGAAACGAGACACCAAAAAATGGAAAGAAAGTGGTTACCTAAGAATGGATGAGGATAGTGAATTAAGATTCACAGAGGCAGACACGATAATCTTCTCGAAACTTTTGCAGAGGTTCGTCAACAGAGTAAGAAGAAATGATAACTGAGATTGCCAAATATGCCTTTTTCAGGGCATGAAAATTCAAAAACCGACTCAAGGCAACCTGTCGTTTACCCTCAAACGACTCCCCGTTTAGTGGGTTAAAATTGTCGTTTTTAACCCAAAGGTGCCAAAATGCCATCGTTTCGTCACAGAGCTTTCTAAATGGGCCTATTAAATCCAAATTCTAGGCCCAACAAGTCCCTGCGTGATGGTTATTAAGACATGCGCATTTAACGCAATAATGGATCGCCCACGTGATTAAAGGCATTAAATATCCAATCATGAGAAACGTGGCCACCATTACCCGAATACCAAGGGTTGCGAAATTCGATAAACTCCTGGAATTCTCATTGTTTTAATCCGCCCTCAAGCGATCCATCACAACGGAACCTTGTTCCCAGAGCGGATATTTACACACCAGTACAATTCTGAAATCCAGACGTATTACGATCGATATAACTCATGTGAGCAAATCTACTACTTCCTCACATAAGCTAGGGGGCTAGTAGAATACTGATGGTCTCTGATTTCGGATACTGATTTCGGATACGAAAATTGAATCCATACGATTGAGAAGCATCCACCTCAATCCGCACTCTTATGATTGGAAGACTGTCTCCAGGACGGATGATCTCAATCACCTATTCTGTGATTCGATGATGCAACTCCTGGTACGAACAATTCCAATCATCATTCCAGGACGGATGATCTCAATCACCTATTCCGTGATTCGATGATGCAACTCCTGGTATGAACAATCTTATCATCATTCCTACGATGGAAGCTTTTGAAAACTGAGAACTATTCATTCAATCCGTACTCCTACGATTGAAAAGCATCTCCAGGACGGATTATCTAAATCACTTAATCTGTGATCTGACGATGTAACTCTTGGCGGTGTACTTGTCCAGAACGGATATCCTCAGTCACCCATTATGTGATATGACGATGTAACTCCTGACGTTGTGTACTTGCCCAGGACGGATGATCTCAATCACCCATTCTGTGATCTGACGATGTAACTCCTGGCGCCATACACACCCCAAGGACGGATGATCTCAATCACCTACTATGTGACATGACGATGTAATTCCTGGTGTCGTACACATCCCCAAGATGGATGATCTCAATCACCTATGAAGTGATTCGGCGATAAAACTCCTGGTACGAACAATTCCCATAATCACTCCTATGATGGAAACCTCTGAAAGTCAATCCGCACTTTCACTCTCAAGTGGTATTTTCCCAGGACGGATATTCTTTATCACCTATTCTGTGATACAATGACATAACTCCTGGCTTAGAAAAACTCCTATCATTATCCTTATGATGGAGGACTCAAAACACCACTTCCTTACACCTTTGCAGTTCCCCAAACTCGGAACAATATTCTTACATTGTTTTCTCCAGTGAGAATAACATGAATGAAGAACAGTCATCCGTCCTGTTACACTATTTTACTAAACAACGGATCGACTCCTCTTTTCCCCAAAAGAATTAAGGATCATGCCCCAAAGACAGGCACCTTCTTCTTAATATGCACTTGGGGACATGTATATATTTATCCGTTCTAAATTTATTTGTTGTTTAATCTTCCGAGGCAAATATTTCAATCCGACCTCAAGGTTAACCATACAAAACGGATTAACAACGATTTAAATATACATGAAACGATGAAGACAAATTTCTTAAATGAAATTCATTCATTAAAAACAAGGTTACACATAATAGTTAAAAGCCGGAGTTGATCCCGGCACACAACTATACATATAAAGGAAAGCAAAACTATGGAGGAGGAATCTGTTCTTCAGTTTTTTGTGCCTCCTCAACACCAGGCTCTTGTGTCCCTTCCTCCGGAACTCCTACAGGAATCTCCCCTCCAGGAGCCTCAGTTCTTTCTTCAGAAGAAGGAACCTCAAACACAGGAGGGACGAAATCCGGTCCCATAGTTTGACCCTCAGGAAGAGGAGGCAAACCATACAGGGACGTCGAAGGATCTTCGTGGCGACCATCAACCACTGCGACTAACTTTCCCCCATGGAATTCATAGAACGGATCCATTCCATAAAGGTTAAGTTTCGCCGTGGGGTTGCGGTAGAAAACTTGGCGTATAGCTAGGCCGAAGGATTCTTCGACAGCCCGGCTGCATATGTCAATTGCTTCTTGTCTCTCAGCTTTTGCTATGGCCAATTCTCCCCGCAACTTGGACAGCTCCCCACTAGATCCTTCAGACTTCGCTCTCCAAGCCTTCAGTCCTTCGATCTCAAGAAGGAGCTTCTTCTCCCTTTGGGACCACTCCTCAGCAGCAGCTTTGCTTTTATCCTGGCTGCTACGGAGTTCTTCCTCCTTCTCTGCCAGCTTGCCTTCCAAGTCTTTGAAGTCACCTTTAAGCTTGAGATTCTCTTTATTCATGATATCTCCGAACTCCTTAGACTTGGCAAGACGATCTTCCATTAGCTTTATGGTGGCTTTGTCCTTCCCCGATGTAAGGTTGAGTTGTTCCAATTTGTCACTTAATTCTTCAACCTTATCGACGTTGTTAGCCAACTCGCTGACTGAATAAAGCATTCCAGCAAGTTCGGCTAACTGCCACCTTCCGGCCTCACACGCTTCTTTAATTTCTTTAGCGCTGAGCGTAGGCCGGAGTTTGTACATCAGCTGTGGAAGAGTGGCTGGAGTAGATCCCTCATATGAGAGAAAGGGGGTGAGAAACGAGGTGGTTGGGTAAGAGGTCGGCTTCGCCCCAGAAACCCCGGCAGCAATTCCTTTATTAAGTTCAGAGGAAGCAACGGCTGCTTCCTAGGTTTCAACAGGTTTACCCTCCGGAGTTCTACGCTTCTTGGACGGGCCCCCCACTGAGTCATTTTTAATTTTTCTCCTTCTCTCAGTGACAGGGGGTTGACCCATGGATGCACCGACATCGGAGGAACCACCCTCAACCAACGGAATGTCCCCTTCAGCATCCGAGGTCAGGATGATTAGCTCGGGACGATCCTTTGTGGAGGGCTTAGGCTTAATCTCATTTTCGCGGGCAACAGATTTACCCCCTGCCTTAAATCCCTTTAACTTGTTCATTTCCGGAGTCTCTTGCTCTATTTCACCTGCATGAACAAGCACAAGAAATTAGCAACTGCAAAATGTTCGATATATTTGACAAAGGAGAAAAAGTGAAATAAAATGAGTATTATGCAGATAATCATTCCGGACTCCGCTTGAACTACTTAAAAGACGCCTACACGAAAATACGTTGCGACGTGTAGTATGTGCTTCAAGTGCGAACAACACTTTTGATGACTCCGGAGACAGCTTGGATTGATCAGCGTAATATGCGTGGGAGCTCACGAGAAAATGTTTATGGGTCCAACTCAGAGGAAATTTATTAACACCCTCTTCATCCTTCCAAAATACCGGTTTGCTCTTCTTAATGGAGATCCGGGTGAAGTAGGTCTTAAACGACTTTCTGTCAACTTTGGCTGAATCGGTGTAAGACTCAAAGTTCACAAAGGAACAGAGAGTCCGGAGTGTTACCAAACCGACTCCGCCTTGCTTATTTGCCCTCCGAACTACTTGGGTGTAGTAAAATAACATTGCTACAGTAGGCGTGAAGTTGAAATGTTCACCCAAGACCTCTAAAGCACGAATGAGTCCCCAGCCGTTGGGATGAAGTTGGGAGGGTGCACAATTTAAAAACCTCAACACTCCCATCTGCAGCTCGGTTAGAGGGAAACGAACTCCCAAGTAATGAAAGATAAAATCATACATATAAACAGAATGGTCATTTGGTACAACGTGGCATATCCATTCTGTAGGGAGCGGTGCATAAACCCTAAACCACTTCTTCGTTTCCTCTTCCGCATGGAGTGTGAACCTAGGTTGAATCCGGGCTCCATCCTCATCTGCATAATGGGAAGCCAAGTCCTTGAACTCACTGAACACCTAACAGAAAGGCCATTTGGCCTGAAGCTCTTCCCAATTCAGTTTGGAAACAGCGACGCTGTAGAGACCTTCAGCTGTCTTCGAAATGGTACTATCTCCAGAAGATCCTTCTCCAGTTGCCATTTGAAATATCTAGACCGAACTCCTTAATCTACGATAAGAAATCATGTCGTCAGAAAGTTGATAATCATTACTCACTTCATTTTCTACAAAGCGACTACAATCAGAGGACGACTCTGAGAAGGGAAAAGTCACTTTCCACAGTGAGTAAGATCCCCTTTCTGAGCGACATGACTCAACCCGAGAAGGAATCATAAGGATTCTTCCCCATGACTATTAAGGTTGCGAGAAATTATTCTCTCCCTAAATAAATTACATTCTCTTCAAGCAAGAATAACAGACCCAAAATAAGTCGAGGTTTACAGGGGAAGAAGAAATAATTACCTCAGGTAATGACGATGAAGGTGAAGAATGAACAAAGTCTCGTAGAGTAAGCAACGAACTTCCTTGCGAGATTTTTGCAGAGTTTTGTTAAGAAAACAGAGGCAAGTGAAACTCAGAATCCACTAAGTGTTTCTTTTATAAGAAACGAAGAGGTTCGGTTACTCACTCTGGAAGTTGTATCGTTCTCGATTAAACGCATTGGTTCATAAGCGAAACGACACAACCGTTCCAAATTCATGGGTGCCAAAACAATGGCAATTCGACAAAGGGCCTATCTACTAGGCCCAAAAGTTTCGGAAACTTCAGGCCCATTAAGCCCAAAATGACGGTTAATGAGATTTCCATCTCAGGCGCAATAATTGCTTGCCCACGTGATTGAAAGCATTAATGTCTAATCATGCAACGCAATTCACGCTTTACAGCCGTTACACGAACTTCAAGAGCTTTCAATTCTAATAAACTCTTGAAATTCTCGTACAATGAATCTTTGTCTGAATCCGTTGTGACGACACCAACAGACCGTATCTCTTTATCTGGAAACGGTTCTTTGCCAATAAATGCTAAGGAACAATTTAACGCATAAGTTCACCGGTATTCAGACCTCTCGCAGGTTGGGTAGCTTATGTGAACAACCGCTCAGTCCCTCACACAAGCCAGGGGACATATGATCCGGTCTCAATACCGGTATCCGATCTGCAATACATATTTCAGCGTCTTTGACGAGACATTTACGTGTAACCGGTGTCATCGGTATACATCCGGACTGTAATTCCGTATCAGGCGTTCTCCCTATACCGGTTGTTCAGGATAACACCATGACATCGGACAATACATACGTCACTGTGCAAAAGACAAGGATCATTGCTACAGGGATCGATCAATAATCCCCTACACTACGAGCCAAATTCTGCTCACGGGGATGGTCAACTTGTTCCCTAATCCTAGTCTATATTCTCTATGCTCAATATAAAATAGCCACTTGACCCAATCATACAGGTAAGTGCGCAATAAAATAATGCTAATGGGAGTTAGTGGTTCCCCACTAACAAGTCCTCGTTAATCGAGCCAATCAGGTATATGAACTCACTTCATTATTGAGGTGAGGGATCTTCAGTTTAATCTTGAACTATTCTCAGCAACAATTACTCTTTGAAATACATTCCTTACTTGGAATATCATCACTGACTTGAGCGTCGGAGAATCTTTGCAGGTGACACCACCATTCGCCCACTTCAACGCGTTAGGTCGGTGTGAAGGACCTCCAGGACGCCCAGTCCGCTCTCTTCGCTCAAGGACAACGGATACTCATACCGGATACACATATATCCGATCTTCTATACGGTATTTCCGTACTGTTTGTGATTGACTTGAGTCCGGATCTCTAGACCCCGGTTCAGGACCGATCATATTTTAAATAATATATTTATGATATAATATAATGTAACATATTTCGTGATATATTGACAAAATAAAATAAAATATATATTTTATTAACATATAATACATCAAAAATGAATATTTTAAAAAATACAAAATAATGAGAGATATATTCCAAAAATATAATATCAATAATGTAAACAACTATTTTGTCTGGGTTTTTTCTTTTAATTAAAAATACAAAAAATAAGAAAATTTAAATTTCAAAAAATATTAATAATTTGGGTTTTTTTTATTAGTTATCTTCTTTCTTTATAAAATAAATTATATAATATTTTTGTTTGAAATATTTCCTTATTTAGTCTTTCTCTTTTTTAAAAAAACAAAGGTTTAAAACTCATTTTTTTATTATCTTTATCTTTTTATTTTCTTCTTTTTTTGTTTCCCTTTCTTATCACCCACCTTCATCCATGGTTTCTATCTCTCACTCTCCCCAATATCTAGATTTCCTACCTCACATACACCTCCCCCCCCCCTCCCCAGCCTCATTTTACACCTTACCCCCAAGCCTCACATACAGCCAAATACCTTCATCCATTTTGCGCTTCTTATATAAACTTACCACATCTAGTTTCTTTATTAATTTATGCTCTTTTATTAAATATACTTAAAAAACTAAAAAATATATTTTTGATTTAATCTTGAAATTTGATATTTCCATTTTTAGAATTAAAATTGTAAAAATAAAATGCATTTTCCATTAAATAAATCATGCAACACTTTCATAATAGTTTTATGCAATGTATTTTTTCTACATCAATACTATGAGATCGTGAAAGTTGATTATTTTCCTTCGACATAAAATCTATTTTTTATAAAGAAAAGTCTTTCTTTTTAATAATTAAAGTCAACCCATTTCTTTCTTCTTAAATGGAAAATCTAAAAATATACACACTTCTTTCCAAATAAAAAAATCATTTTAAAAAACTAAAAATCAATTTCCAGATCAAATCTTGCATAATTCTGATTTCTCGACGTACTCATGAATGCGTAGGAGCATGATCAATTCCTGTCAAACTTATTTTCTTTTTAAATAAATCTTCTCATGATGGGATTAATTTGGATGAGACGTCCTATTAATCTTGTTTTCCTTCTCAAAATAATTTTTTTCCTTTCTCAAAAATTGGATTAATTTGAATGAGATGTCTTATTAATCTCACTTTCCTTTCCAAAAGAATTTTATCCTTTTCTTGAAAATGAGATTGATTTAAATGAGACATCCTATTAACCCCTTTAAATTTCTCATTTTCCCCTATCTGTGTTGTTCAATTTCCTTCTTTAAAAGATTAAACTAACTTTCGGCTATTTGAAATATGCATGATCAATTTGAGGTAGCCGTTTTTATAACAGATATAGTAAGGTACTAATATCTTCCCACCTATACTTGACTCCCGAACTTAGAATCTCGTTTTTATGACCAATAATGATTTTCTTAATGCATCCTTTTAAATAAATATTGGTGGCGACTTCATTTTCGAAAGGAATTCTGATCCAGTGTGAATACTGATCCCAAAACTAGCGACATCGAATATAAATAAACTACGAATAAAGGCCAAGTACCAGCGAAGCTGAAAACTGAACTGATTATTTAGGGTACCGGAGTTGAGTTTTATCAGTGGACTGAGTGATAACGACCCCTGTCAGAAATTGCAAGTGGACAACTTCCACCTGCCAAAAGCTGCAGGTTCTGATTACTGACAGAGAAGTCAAATCCCCACTTGTGATTAAGGGAAAGACTATATATACGACTCATTCATTAAGACATAAATAGAGTAGTTTGAACAATTTACACTTTCATCTTAAGACTCTCTGTTATAATCATACCGACTTAAGCATCAGAGTGCCTTTTGCAGGTATACCTCCGGCGTGGTCAATTGGACAACGGCTAAAATTGACTCATTTCATACGTTAAACGCGAAGAGCTTGGTGTTCTCACTGAACCCAAGTTTATAATATTGTACTCCCATTGAGATGGTGTAAAATAATGGGTGAGATAGACATTCGACACCAGTTTGGAAAGTCCTAATTTAGACCCCGTACATCGGTCAGATCAAATTCAAACTTTTTTCTAGGTTAGCCATCTCGCCATGATCCCGGTCGCAACAAATAAAAAATATTGTTAAAATATAATTTAATATAAATATAAAATAATGAGAAATATTTTAAATATTATATTTCCATTATATAAAAAACATTAAATGAGATATATTCTATCTCGTTCCTAAATATAAGACCCTTTTACCTAATTCATGCGTATTAGGAAAGTTGGTTAATTTAGTTAAAATCATTAAATTTGTTTGAAATTTATTATAGTTTTCCAAAATTACCCTTAGGGTGATTATGACTCATCTTTCAACTTTCTTCCTTTATTCTCTCTATTTTGCCTTTCTTCACTTGCTACTCAATCATCATCGGAGAGATAAAGAATGTAATTGATGTATATCATTTATTGTTATTTTAATTTCAAGAAAAACTTTTACATTAATAGGGATATTTTAGTAAAAAAAATTAATGATATGGAAATTTGAAAGAGGTCTTACATTAAAGGATATTTTTTTAAAAAAAGTGGTATTATATTTAAGGACGGAGGGAATAAGAGTTTGTCTAACATGTATAATTTTACACAAGATAAAAGATAAAAAAAAATACAATTATTTTATTAAAATTTATACTAAGATTGTTTAAAAATCAGTGGTTATTAATGATGTATTTAAATAAAAAAATTTATCTTTTTAATCTATTAACTTGTACAAAGTTACACAGATTAAATAAATTCATATAATAAACATTGCAAACACTTAACAAAGACTTTAGTTGGTGAAGTGACTTTATGTCTCATCCTAACTCTTAAGAGGCAAGAGTTTCAACTTCACTTCTAGTGATGATTTTAATTTTTAGTTGAAAAGGAGTGGGTGCCATATGTCACACACTTCACAGTTCTATGGATTAATCATTGAACAAACAAACAAATGATTAATGTTTATCATTCAACAATCTTGTTTCTGCAACATTATTTTCCTAACTAGGAGAGAAACCACTTAATATTAGTCTTTTAAGGTTATATCGTTAAGATTCTTAATATTTCAAAAACTCTATTTCAGTTCTTTACCCTACTTATGTTTAACACAAAACTATATCATAAGGTACATTGAAAATTCAGTATATAAACGTTTTTTTTAGGAAGTTAGAATATAAAGTCAATTTTTTAAAAATTTCACAAACTACATTAACTTCCACATGGAATTTTGTACACTAATGTAAAAGTTAAATTGATTAGAGCGACTAAATGGTTAACAAGTTTGGTGATGACCCAGTTTTACTTAATCATATATTCATCAATTCAATATTTAGTTCAATTTTAAAACAATACTTCTCAATAATTCTCCTTTAAAAATTTATAACTTCTAACAAATTTTAACTCCATAATAAAAGTGTATTAAAAAAATAAGTTTAAATAATATTTTTAAACCTATATTTTTTCAATTTGTTTCTTTAACTGTTATTCATGATTTTTTTAATGTTTAGGTCCTGTATATTATTTTAGCTCGTGAATCGTCTGGGGGGATAGGATTTTGAGATAAGTGTCCGGTGTTGGTTTCTCATAGTCACTCAAGATTATATCAGTCCTATGGGATCTGGTATTATGCATTTCTATGTTCAGTGGAAGCTTAGAGTCTTCAACTCCAGGATGTTTACCATTGATCCGTATTGAGGGGCGAATTTGAGTATTACCTGCAAGGACACTCCAAAGCATTATAAACATTAAATGTTGTGCCTTGTGTGTATTGAATGTAGGTATTTATAAGTGTGTGTTGAGGGGACAAACCTTTGTTATGACGTCTGTCATTTCCAGTCTACTTGGTGTGGAAAAGACTGTTATGCTTAGTCTTTTATGTCATGCTTACAGTTTTTTGATCTGGTATGTCATTATCAATCTCAGGTTCCTCACTCCGATATCAGTCATAATTGAATTGAATAGGAAAAGGTTGGATTGTGTACTCGTAGGGTCATATGGGGTCTTTCTATTGTCGGTGTCGTTTCACTACATTGGCACCAGTGTGTTATTTTAGGGTCAGAATCGATATCATGCCCATATCAGCTCCTAAATTTTTTTGACTTTTTTTTAAAAAAAAATTGTAGGTTGAGTCTTTATTACAAACAAAATACTAGGAGTGAAAAAAATAATAAACACTAATACAATGTAAGAACAAGAAATAAAAAATATAAATACAAGAAAAATAAATTAAAAAGCGTGCTATATTTGAAACTAGTTAATATATCTGTATTTTGTAAGGTATATTATTTTATGTGTTTATATATCATAAAATAATCACTAGTAAAATATTTTTATGAGAACACCATAATAAATATTTTATTTAATTAAATTGAATATGAAAAAGAGAAAAATTATGAAGAAACAATATTCTTTTTTATTTTATTCTCATGTAAATTTAAATTTTTTCTATTTTATATATTTTTAAACAAACAACAAATAAAAAACACTCAATAAAATTAAAATAAATAAAGTTACTAACTAATATGTTACAAATTCAAATTCTCTCATCTTATTTCTTAACATATTAATAATTAAATAAATAAGTGAATATTTTGCCAGTTTGTACCATAGTTTCTTTTATATATATATATATATATATTTACAAATATAAAACACTTTAGGGCTCTTTTGTTAATTTAACTGAACAATTTTTTTGGACAACCTGGATGAACGAGACTTGACTTGTAATCGTAGGCCCATGGATATGGGACTTTTAAAAAGAAACAGCAAAAAACTACTCCTAACCTATTTTATTGATAACTCATTAATTAATAAACTCACGGGATTCGATTTTTCATAAGTCGCTAATAAAAATTTAATTGAAATATGTTATTTCTAAAATACTAGTATATTTCTTTTCATTGAAAATCGAATATGCATATACTGTGGATCTTTTTGGGTGGGCAGAAAACACATTAATTCATGCCTCAATTTTTTTATGTCTAAACTTATCTTATTTTTATGGCTACATCACACTAATAAATTTGGGTTTTTTTTGTTCTGATGATTATACAAGAAAAAGATTTAGATTGTTTCTCCTGTGTTAGGTGTGAGCTTTTTTCCGGTTAAATAAAAAATTCATATTTATTTAGATTTAGATTTTAGATATTTAAATCCAGATAGAATGAGCAAGTTCATTTTGTCAATTCATAATACCTTATGTATGTGTTAAACTTAATTAGTTACTCCTCTTGCTTCTAAAATAGTAAACGAGAGAAATATATTTAAATACCTTTAAACAAGTAGTGTAGAATATTTAAGAGGATAATATAGATACATGTCCCTATTTAATCTTATTACGACAATTTATCTACCATTGTTCAACTCAACTTCTTTGGATTGCGAACTTGCAAGGAGAAGATGATGTCATGCTATAATAAAATTTCAACATGATTATTGTTTTCACGAAACTTTCTACTATTGCATAAAGAAATCAGCAACTTTCTATATTATAAGTGAAAAAAATTGAACTGTATATTAATTTTATTCTTAATTTTTCACAAATAATATAAAAGACACAAATTAATAAAGTATTATGTTTTTATACAGAAAAAAGAAAGTGAAAATTTATGAATTTAGCTACGCTAATCATCAATTATAAATTAATGTTTCCCATAAAATTATTGGCATTAATTTGACATTGATATATGTTGAGAAAGTTTGAACCTTGATTAATATACTTTTTTCTCTCCTTCCCCATCATTAATAGTCTGTCCTTTTCGAGTGGAAATGATGAAGGAAAGTTATGAGGAAAGAAAATAAGTTTAAAAAAAAAGAAAAATAAGGAAGGAAAGAGAAAATAGCAATGAGATCATAATCAATCTTTCAATTTTATGAAAGGAAATGAAAGAAAATAGGGTAAAATTGTTTAATAAATAATAATAATTTAATAAAAATATTTAAATTTCTGAAAAATTATTTTTATTAAAACTGATTATAAGAAAAAAATAATTTTTAAATATAAAATTTAATTTATTTTTTATACAACTAATTTATCTCAATCTACATCATTCTCTTCCCTCTAAATAAGAAAAAAAAATCATTTTTCTCCTCCTTTGTTTTCTATTTCTATCCAAACAACATACTTTTCAATTTTATTTCTACCTCATTTCTTTCATTCCCAATTCTTTCCCTCCTAATTCTTGTCATCCTATTTCATCTCTCCATCCAAACGAAAGTTAAAAGATATAAAAAAATCTGACATGTCTTTAGAATCATCAACTTTTGTGACAAATGCATTAAAAAAAAGGCTAAAATAATGTTTTGATATTCTAAATTTTACTTTTTTTATGACACTAGTACAAAAATCCCATTTCACATCGTAGATTTTATCACGGTTTAGGAAAAACCGATGTGGAATATAAAGGCGGTGGCATTTTTGTAAATAAATAAAACATTAGAAATTTTTCACATCGGTTTTAGGAAAAAACCGATGTGAAAAATGATTTATCACAACGGTTTTAAATAACCGATGTTAAAAACTGGCGCGGTGGCATTTTTGAAATTATGTAAAAGTTTAATAACAAATATTAGACAATGCTTTTTAAGAAACCGATGTGAAAAATGCTTAAAAAATTAAAACTCACCGAACACAACAACAATCAAGAAGTGGTAATTGACAAAATTCAAAATTCAAAGTTTTGGGAATTAATAATCAACATCGGTTTTTGTTTAAAACCGTTGTGATATATATTCCAATTCGCGCTAAAAGGAGAGCGCGCGTTTCAAATTTTTGTCCTGGACACATCGGTTTTCCTAGAAACCGATGTTGAGGCACGCGATGAAGGATTCCACATCGGTTTTATACAAACTGATGTTGAGGCTTAATTTATTAGCTATACACACAAACAACATACTCCTTTCCCTTTCGCAGACAGCACCTTCCCACGACAGCTTTCTCAACTTTCTCATGAACTTTCACAGACAGCTCTCTCAACTCCCTCGCCCTTCCTTCTCCAAATTTTTATAAAGTTTGTGCAGTTGCCGCCGCCGTCATTGTGCCGTGGCTCTCCCTTCGTCTCCGTGGCTCCCATCGGCGTGATCTATCAACGTGTCCAGCTCCGTGGCTCTCCCTTCGTCTCCATCGTAGCACCTCTACGACTTGGCATTCGTCTCTGTCAAAGCACCGTCCAACATCCGTCGAGCCTCTGTCTAGCTCTACCGATTCTCAAGCGGTAATTATAAGAAAAAAACATCTTTTTAAGAATTATGATCTAATTCAATTTCAACCTCAGTTACATTCTGTCATTTTGATTGTCATATATTCCTATCATTTTTCAGTATTTTCACTATTGTTATTCTTAATTTTGCCTTATTGATAATAGATGGTTCATGAACCAGTAAAAATATTTATTGGATACTGTAAACAGATGCAGGGAATGGAATTGGAGTAAGTTGGTTATTAAGTTGTCTGAAGGGTCCACAACCATCTGGGAAGCTTTCCCTTCCATGTCTCCTTCTTTTTTAAAAATCTAATGTTTCCTCCTTTTTGTTTTCTTGAACCCAAGGACCTTTGTATTCTGTTATGTTTTCATGTACATCAGATTATTTATCTATCAATGAGCTACACCAAGCTACATCAACTATTTGATTTACTAAACGAGTGTTTTGTTTTCAAACTATGATTTTGGCTGCTGGGAAGAATATTTAGTAATATGTTAAGTTTTAATGTCTTGTGTTAGTTGGATTTTATATTTATTCATGTAGCGGTTTCTTCGACTTAATTTTTCTTGTATTCTGGTTTAATTTTATAGATTGGAGCACTAGAGGACAGGAGAAAACAGTTTTTGCAGGGAATACTGGGTTAGTGCTATAACTATTTCTTCTGAAAATCTTGAAGAGATACAGGCAGTCATAATACTACAATCTGGTTAGTTTGTTTCTCTTACTGTCAAGTTTGTCCTAGACTCCTAGCCAAGTGGTTTGCCGATGGTTTGCTTATTATTCTATTCCTTTTTTTTGTAGTAATTCGTGGGTGGTTAGTTCGAAGAAGGCGTGCTAGTGGCTTGAATATGTTTAAGAAAAGTCCCGAAAATGCAAAAGCTAGGCGAAAGTCACGTACAAAGATGCCTGAAATAAAGGTACTCTGCATATTTTCAATTTAGAAAATTGTAATAAACTGCAATCTTATTTTCTCAAAGTTTTACTTGGAGATAAATTATTGATTTGGTTTATTTTATTTTTTATTTTTTCTATCCAAATCCAACTAAATAAAGTCTTATAATTTTCAATTTATTTTCAACCCAGCATTTAATAATACCATGAATGATACAAATGATTTTGAAGGTATTTGGTATGCAGGATGTGTCCAATGAGCAAGTCCAGAATTTGCCTTCAGCTTTAGAAGAACTCCAAAGGCGGGTTGTAAAGGCTGAAGCTACCATAGAACAAAAGGAAGAGGAAATGCTGATTAGTCTAGTTTGGTCATATATATGTATATTCTGTTATTGCTTAAATTGCTTATGTAATGTAAAATTCATTCTCGAAGGTCTAATCCCAGGGGGGAAATCATATATATGCAGCTATTTCTGTTCTTGTTAAGTAACAGGCTCAATTAACAATTCATTTTCTCCTCTTGTTAGGAAATCTTTAAGTTAGTCTTCAAGATGGTATTTATTGTGCATTTCAATTCTTGGGATTTTAAAATCTTAAATTAGTCATTCACATTGTAAAATATAATTTCTTGTAGCTCTTTTATAAAAAACCAATGTTATATATCACTATTTTCACATCGGTTTTAAAAAACCGATGTTATAAGTTCATTATCCACAACGGTTTAACTAAAAAAATGATGTGGTAGGTGTGATTTCACAACGGTTTGTTTAAAAAACCGATGTTATATTCTGTTATTCACAACGGTTTTAAAAAACCGATGTTATAAATTCCTTTTTCACAACGGGTTCAATTAAAAACCGATGTTATATATCAATTTTTCACATCGGTTTTCTCAAAAAACCGATGTTATAGCTATTTTTCACATCGGTTTAAAAACCGATGTGAGATATCCTTATTTTTCACATCGGCCAGATCCACATCGGTTTGGAAACCGATGTGAAAAGTCTAAAAAAACCGATGTTAAATGTCTTTTTTGCACTAGTGTGAATAGAACATATGTCAGACTCGTAACAACTCACACTCTGCTTAAACAACTATGTTAATCCTCCTTGACTTCTAAATTTTACTTTGGTCCAATAGATTTAAAAAGTTTCAATTTGATCCAATAACTCTATGTTTTGTTTCATATTTGTCTTTTGTTGTAATTACAATTAATAAACTCAACATTGATCTATCATTATGTGACACAAAATACAATTACCTCTAGTTCCAAATATAAATAAATTTTAGTGAAATTATTTGGTCACATAATATAAGCAACATTATACATTTTCAATGTTATTAAATGTTTATCTACCAAATTTATTTTTCTTGTATATATTCTTAAGACAACTAATGTTTTGTGTAATAAATGATATTAGTGGTATTTTAAAAACTATATCAAATATTTGATAACATTATTACAAATAATCATTTCCAACCATTATTTTTAATATATGAGAAATTAGTTATTTTGTTTAACCAGAAATAGCATGATATTGTTAATGGTTTGTCATACTACTCCATAAAATAATAGGGAAATTTTTTTGGTTTAACTACATATATTCTTCATTAGAGATAATCATATTCAAGTTAGCAACATTCACATTATAGTAAAACTAACTCTCCTTGTAATGATTATTTTTATTTACAATGCTGAAACATACTTAAGGAATCAAACATGAATCACTTGAACCAACCACTCATTAATTAAAATAAGAGGAAATTTATTGTGCGGGCAGAAAATTATTGTTAAATTTGGTTAAAGTAATATATATATATATATATATATATATATATCAAAACAAACAAAACAAGTGCTACATGACAAAATTGAAAATTTTAGAATTATAATATATATATATATATATATATATATATATATATATATAGAGAGAGAGAGAGAGAGAGAGAGAGATCAAAATGATATGGAAGATAAGAATTAACTGGCTCAAGGTGTTGCCTTTCAGGAAGCAGAATTATTTTGTACTTTGCAGAGAAAAATAAGTCCCGTCATCGTATTTCATTTGTTGTTTATTATATAAATATGTTATAATTGACTCTATTCAAAATGTTAGCTATTATAATTATGGAACAAATTTCTTTTATCATGCAATGCAAGATTAGTGGGAGGGAAAGAGACCAAAAAAATGCTTCATTGTAATTTGATTTTCTATTAGTTGATATCTATGTGGATTGTGAGGAATAATTTAATTTTTAAAAATGTGTTCATTTGTTTTAATATACTCATGAAGTTAGTAAAAGACACAAGCTCATTGTGGTTGAGAATACACTTGAATGACTTTTGTTTCTCAATTTTAGAGTGGTACAGAGAACCATTTGAATTATCTGGTATGAGGATAATACTTCCGTACTAATCTTAACTTTTCTTGTATAAATTACACAGGTCTAGTGGGGATCTAGTATTATCTCTCGGTTTAGTAGGAGGAGTCAGAGTCTTTATGTATAGTATTTGGTTGTCACACCGATCTAATGCATTGAGGGGTGAAAGATAGCGTTACCTGTAATGACACTCCAACGCTTAAATCAGTTTAAATACTCAATATCAAAGCTCAAGCGTAAGTTAGAAAAATATAACGTACCTTGTTGGGTCATAAATGAGAAGTATTTATAAAAGTGGGTGGTGGTCAAGTCCTATGTGACATTGTTAAGAATATGAGAAACTCAGTTTTTATTAATTAGACTTTTTTAGGACTAATAAAGTATAAGAAACTCACTTTTTTCTTCACTATTAAGAATAATTTCATAAACAAAAAATAACAAATTTAATAATACTATTTTTTGTGCATTTAATATTATTGATTAAATTGAGTATATTTTCTAATTCCTGTAAATTTAGGGTCTATTTAGTAGACGTGATAGAAACAGACTAGATATAATAAGAAAACTCGATAGTATAAGATAAGAGCATGATAAAATAAGAACATAATAACTCTTATACTATCTAATGTTTGGTGTTAGGGATGGCAAAACGGGCTGGCCCGCCCCGCCAAAGCCCGCCAAAAAGCGGGTCGGGCTGACCCGCCCCGCCAAGTTAAACGGGCCAAAATTCAGGGCCCGCCCCGCCTAAGGCGGGCCCGGCGGGCTGGCGGGCCGGCCCGCCAAAGTTAAAATTGTAATTTTTTTAAAAAAAATATGTCAAATTAAGATTAAAAAATTAAAAAAATAATTTTTTTAAAAAAATTAAAGAAAATATTATTAAAAGAAATATATAAATAGTAAGAGATGTTACTTTTTTTTTTAATTTTAGAAAATCAAAGTATATATTTTAATAAAATAAAGTATAAATTAGTAATATTTATATTTTTTTTCTTTTGGCGGGGGCCCGTCGGGCCGGCCCGCCCCGCCAAGGTTTTGGCCCGCCAAATTGGCGGGCTAGGCGGGGCGGGCCTAGGCGGGAGGCGGGCTAAAAATTCTTGTCCGCCCCGCCAAATTTGGCAGGCTTGGCGGGCCAGCCCGTTGGGCCTGGCCCGTTTTGCCATCCCTATTTGGTGTACATCAGGGTAAAGTATAAAGATATATAATAATAATAATAATATCAATTAATGAAAGTAGTAGTAATAATAATAATAATGAAAATAATGATGATGGTAATGATAATGAGGAGGAGGAGGATGATGATATGTTGACATATCTTATTATGACACTCTTATTTTATCACCAAATAGACCCTTTAAGAAAAATTGATGTAAATATCATCCATATCAAAAATGTAAACAAATCTAAAAAATATATTTTCTAAAACTAAATTCAATTAGTAAATAAATGTGCTACAACTTGTGAACAAAATGTTTCCCCCGTTAATGATAACTTTGGGAAATAAGTAAAAGCTAATTTAAAAATGGGACGAGCTTGGGTCCATAAAATCAACCAAACAAAATCCGATTTGCGTTGACTTTAAACCTTGATTAATGTAAATATATGCAACTAGATGATGGATTTACATGGTACTACCTACTTTCAATCAATTACTCCTCTATTTTTAATATATGTTTGTTAGGAGATTGAATTTGTTTAATTTTTTCAAAAATTTATGTCCTTTTAAGATTTGAAAGTAAAATTAAATGTTTTTATACTAACTATATATTTATCTCTTGTTTAAATCAAGAAGATATTAATTAAGGAAGTGGTGTTAAGTATATCTCCATTTCTATTCATTTGTTTAGAAAAAAATACACATATTAAAAAATGTAACTAATATTGTTAATTTTTATAAAACAATTGATTAATTACTTTTCTATTTTATCATTATATCTCTCATATTTATTATTATTAACTTTTGATAATAAGGGTATTGGAAGAGTAACAATTAATACTTTCTTGAAATTCTAAATAAATGATTAATATTCTTTTGAAATTATAAGTGAATAGTTAAATAAAAATAATAATAATAATTTTGTCTTTAAATAGACACTTAAATAGAAAGAAAGAGAGTATAGAAAAAGAAAATGACATATTAAGAAGATAAATGAATATAAAAGATACATTAATTATATTTCTTTCTTAAGGAGATTAAAACAACTTTTTTGAAACAACTTTAAAAGATAAATAAAAAAAAGGAATGAGTAAAAACAAAAGCTAGTAATTTTTACACTTAAGTGTTATTAATCCATGATAAATTCATTAGATAAAATGGGAAGCATAAAAATGGGATAAGGTGTGTTTGAGTGAAATTATTTTAGTATCACTTTATTATTTGATTATAAATGTTTAGGTGAAAATTAATTTTAAAATAATCTATTTATTTAAATTGTTTTAAATAACCAATTATTTTATGAAAAGAGTATGAAATCTTTTGTAGCATTTAAATTGTACTTCAATTAATTAATTACCAAGGATAATATAGAAAAACAAAATTTAAGTAGAAAATAATCTATTAACTTATAACCATAATTTACAAATTTTCAACTTTTAGATTATAATTTATTTTTTAGATTAATTACCACCAAACAACACATAATTAGATTATAATTTGAAAATCTTATTATGATCTAAAAAAACAAATTCATACATGCTCTTTTTCTATCGATCTATTTAGAATTCACTCACTTTTATTTTTAATTTTCTTAGAACATCTTCATTGTTGTGGTTTCTTAATTACATTCTTTTTACCAAAAGATTGTGAAGTAGTTATTTCTGTTTGATACGCATTGTTTGGATCATAGGATTCTTTTAAAGTGAAACTTTTCAAATGAAAATGGAAGAAGATTTGGCATTTTCAACCATTAAAATAGTAAGGATTATAGGGTACTTAACTTGATCATTTGTCATTGTCTTTTCTAGTCGTTGTAATTTTCTTCCACCACAAACCACTGAACAACATCATATAAATCCTAAGCACCTAAAACATGAAATGCAACCTCACAACCTTTTCCAATCACTGTCTTGTTGAACCCCCATCACTCGTAACCTAAGCCATTAATCTCCAACAGCTTGGACCATACCCATCACCTTTGTCGAAGTATTCCCCGTCCACCTTAGCTGTCATTCATCATTATGGCTAGATCCAAATAAATGACCATAAATCACCACTGATGCTTTGGACCAATGAATGGAGACAATGGGTTTCACATAAATAAGGATTAGGAACGAAGTAGGGGAGAATTAGGCATGGCAACGGGGCGGGGCGGGTACGGATAGTGTTTACCCGCTACCCGCCCCGTGATGGGCAATCTATACCTGTGCCCTCCCAACTATCCATCGGGTACCCACCTAAATGGATTTAAGCGGGTTTGACGGGTACCCGCGGAGTTACGAGTATCTATAATTAAATATTATTCAATTAAATCTCATGAAAAATATAACTTTAAAAAGAAAAAAACACAATTAAAATCATAATCATGATATAAAATATTTTATGCATTGTCAAGTGTCTAAATCTTAATATGCAAATTATCAAATGTCACATAATAATAAAATCTTAATTGTAAATTATCACACAAAAGGCAATATAAGAATAATCCATTAACATAATACATGTCAAATCATATGTAGGTC
The DNA here is from genome assembly GCA_037962975.1 of Clitoria ternatea. NCBI lineage: Eukaryota > Viridiplantae > Streptophyta > Magnoliopsida > Fabales > Fabaceae > Clitoria > Clitoria ternatea. The sequence goes on from CM075675.1 coordinate 51,334,208, forward strand.
TCATAATTCATATCCTTCACATCTAACGGATACCCGCGGGTTCGGGTACCCCTATACCGCTACCCGCCCCGTTTATTAACGAGTTTTAAAAATACCCGTTTAATCTACCCGCGGGTACCCGTTTAACTATCCATATCTGCCCCATCACGGGTAATATCCATGGATATCCACGGGTATGGGTTTTTTTACCATTCCTAAGGAGAATGATGAAGATTAAATCTAAGTGAGGGTGAGGAGAATGACAAAGAATAGGGATCGAGCAGTGGTGATGAAGGACATTGGTGGTGTTGCAACTTGCGCAAGGATAAATGGGTCAACACCCTCATAGATTATGTAAGGAACCAAGATGGTAATGTGAATGAAGGTGCGATTATGATGGATATAAGTGGAAATAGGTCAATCTGTCCATTAGGGGCTTATGGCCTAGCCCGTTTAGGGCCTATTTAGGCTAGATTTAAAGAGCAAAAGAGTTAAGCTTGGGCTTTTGGTTAACACAACTAATATCACCTGCAAGTGCATAAGTTTTATTACGTAATAAAAATATGAATCCCATAAGATCATGTCATTGAGCATCGATTGAGTCTTTAAACTTTAGTTTGAGCAAATAATTATTTTGGTTTGTAGAATTAAAATAAAGACAACTAAAATAGAGCATCATTTTGAACGTTGTAAATTTAATTATGAAAAATCACTCTTAGGGGTTTTGTTTCATCCTAATTATTATACTAGTAACCTATGAATAATAAGTGATTCATGTACGTTCAACGCCTTAGGTTCAGGAGTCCTTAAGGTTTGAATGTCAGAATTACTCTTGTGATATTAATGAACTTTTTTAAAGTTGTCACAATTCCTTTATAAGAATTTAACTAAATCTAGCACAAAATACAAGATAATCAAAACATGAACTCAAAATAAGTAAATTAATAGGTTACATAGTTCTCTATTTGGCATTACTCTTACATCCTCAAGAGTCTAAAGAAACCATTCACTCATGATGACAGAGGTCACAAAAGAACTTATACCATTCACTATGAATGATCAAAAGAGAGAATGAAAGTAAACTAAGAATACCTGGAGAAAATGGATGAACCATTACCGTCCTTTTACAATTCCCTAGAGTACTCTACAAATAACTCTAAAACTAGGATTACCTTTAATAAGATCTTCTCTCTCTAACTAAGTATCTAGGTCTAATAAGACCTACTAACATCGATAAATAAAGCATGGTTGGGCCTAGTCCAAAAGGGGTCGAAAATAGATAAAAATAGGGCTTGTCCAACTCCACGGCTAAAGTGGTGCGCACAACCTGGTCGTGGAGTCCACCCAATAGTAGTGAAGGCATTCTTGGGCCTATTTGGCCTAACTTTAGATCTTCTTGGATCCTTTCCCTTGCTTCACGCTTAAACCCTTTTTAAACCCAAAATTTGGCCTTTATTACCTATTTACCTGCAAAGCACAAAAAAACATAGGCGAGTCAAAACACGAAAAGAAATTAAAACTAGACAAAACTAAAACAAAGCCTAAGATATTTATTAAAAATCCTAACAAAATATGACTCAAAATAATGCATTTTGGGAGTGCATCACCAACTAAGTTACCATCTTTGTGGTATGAGGATTTATGTTCTCCTGACTGATATCATATTGTTGGCCTTTATGTTGTTTCTTCATGTCTTAAGCTTCTTAAAGGTGTCTTTCATCTTGTTGGTTGATATCATATTTACTATTTCTCATATTTGTCATATTAATAGATTCTACTTTTGTGTTGAATTCTTTCATTTTATGAATACCTTCTATCTGATCCATGTTTACTAACATGGTATTAAAACGATGACATCCACCATGAATCTTTCTTTTGCCACTGCATTTTTGTTTTTCCTTTCATTTCTTTCTTGTTTAGCTTATTTTCTTCCTTTTCTTAAGAAAATCTAGATTGTGTTTTCTCACATTTCTCTCATAGAACTTTGGTTATAGTAGAAAGCTCGAAATCCATCGACATCAAGGTCTCTCTTGTGAAATGCACATGCGATAATATCTTCCCTTAAGATAAAAAGAATTCAAATAGTGACTATGTTTTCCAATCATTCCAAAGGTTTTGAAACTTCGAATCACAAAATAGAACTTCCTTCGCTTCACTATGTAGGTGATGGATTTCAGCTAGCATTGTGTGTTGAACACTAGCTCAACGTCGAATCAAATCGTAGTTCATTGGATCGATCTCATTATCTTTTTCTTTCTTTATGTGTTGGTTTTCCTCTCTCTAGCTTTGAAGATATTGGCATCTTTTTGTGTTAGATATTTTATAATTAACAATTTAGATAATATGGATTAACTTTATTAAATTAATGACATTATCACATTATTAATTATATACAATATAAACAATTATATTGACTATTTATTTAGATGGTTTATGTGATTAGATTTTTGATTTGAATGGACTATGATGGATTGACACATTCATTTAGTGCCTATAATGAGTAGTTCGTGTTCTCATTTGATTAGGCTCAGAGAACCATTGCCCTATTGAGATAGTTACACGTGTAGGAAAATGAGCAATCAAAGAATAAGGCAGTGCATTCATTTTAGAAACTAAGATCAAGACATGGATCACAAATTCTCATCAAGTACATGTTTAACACATATGAATAATCATAAATTGTTGAAATTCTATGTTGATGCTATGACATGTGTTACATGCGATCAAACAATATGTAAATGTGTTTGAAATATTCTACAAATAAAAACTTTGAAATGCCTTTGAGAATTATTCTTATGTATACAAATTTCTTAATACAAATCAATAAACAAAACAAAATGCAATACTTAGCCAGAACAATGCAAATAAAGTTCTTAATTTAAACAATGACAACAAATATAAGAGTTAGGGATGAGAAGATTTACAAACCGATATACTAGTTCCACCACTTCCACTTGTGGTGTACGTCTAGTCCCCAAGTAAACCACTTGGAGAAATTTCACTTATTGAATATTTAAGATACACTTTTGGAGCAATTACAGTTTCTCAATATCCCACACTAGAAACTTAATCCTCACAAAATTTGGGTAACCTACCCACTCTCATAATCTCTCAATAACACACTTAGGTTCAATAACCTAACTCTTAAGAATCAATAATATGGGTTTACAGCAGCTATATCCTCTCAAAGGATGAATGAAACAAATTAAAGCTCAAGAAAGATTAAACTCACAAGAACTAGAAATCTAAGAGAAAAACTCAATAATATGGAAGTACCAATTCTCTCTTGTGTCTTGTCTTATCTCTTTGCATTTGACCTCTATTTATAGGGTCTTGGAGCTTGAAAAATTAGAAGGTGCAAATTAGGGTTCGTGCTCTATTTTGGGAACATATAATTGTGCTTCAGCGTTTCTGTTTTTAAAGTTGATATCTATCATTTTTATGCATCCTAATCGATTAAACTAACATGCTAATCGATTACTCCCGATCTAATCAATTATGACATCTCTGTTAATCAATTACATTAATGAGACATCCTCTTTCTTTTCTTTTTAAATCCTCTAATCGATTATGCCTATTATGCTAATCGATTAATGCGTGACTGATAGCAGTTCTAAGCACTTTTACATGATAGCGATCTCTATACATTTTCATCCTTTTTGCTTATGGATCCTATACATGTAATTCTATCAAAATTATGATTGATCATAAGACTCTTTGACAAATAACTTCATTTCTTTTTATCTTGAACTTGATTTCTTGGGAGGATTTTTCTTGTCATTATCAAAACCTATTATACAAAAATATGTAAGCATAGTCTTGTTATCTTGCCCTACCACAATATCTTTTCTTGATCCAATAATGATAGAGGCATTTCTCATTCTTTGGGGATTTAGTGGATTTAACATGGAAAATTCAATGATATTGTAAATGTTGGTGTTTTCATATGTTAGATAAACCGCTGATATGGATAATGATTCCGTAATTAGGAGGAGATGGGGGAGGAGAACTAACAATTGACAATTATGGAAAGAGAAGAAAAAGATGATAAAAAGGGTTAACAATGTTAATAAAGTTAACAAACAGGAAAACTTTCCTAAAAAATTAAGACATAAAAGACTAAAATTTGATAGGAAAAAAAAAGATAAAGAACACTTGAAATTATAAAAAAAATAAATCTAAAAGTTATTTTTTGAGATTGAATGATATATGCATTTTAGTCATTAAAATTTAAAAAATCTTGAATTAATTTCATACATGGTAAAAGGTCATTTATGTTAGTCGTTTTGTAGTGTTATTTTTCATTTATACTAAAAATGATAATTATTTGAAAGTTATTTCACACAGTCAAGGATTACGGCTTATGTGTATTGACTCTTAGGATGATGGATTAGTCTCATGGTTATCAACTATGGAGAAATCTTAAGAATATTCTTAAGAAATACAAAGTAATTAAGTAGGTACGATTTTTAAAATCCCAACAACCTCTAAATTAAAGATGGTTTCATAAAATCAATGAATAAATCAAAGATGGTTTTATTTAGTCATTAAAAAATGAAGGACTAAAAGTGTACTTTTGTCAAAAATAAAATAAAATAAAATAATTAAGAAACCTTTAAGTTGTCATGAAGTAGGGATGATTGATGAATGTTATTACAAAATTTAAGATAGATGAACTGAGTACATAGGATAGAATTAAACGATTCACCATATATCAAAACATGTTTTGAGTTTTGATGGCACAACATGCTATGACTCTGTTACAAAACTCATCCATTTAAACGAGAACCTGTTCCAGGGAAAGCAATTCCATCTCCTTGATTTTGTGGTTGGTGGGAGGAGTTACAAGTATTCACTTCAGTTTGCTTAGCATTGCTTCTTCTTGTGCCACCAAGACGATGGCTTCTTCCTCTGAATATTATCCCATCTGATGGATTTGATTGCACCGGGGAGTTTATTTGGCTACCCTCTCCCCAATATGCCACAATTTTCTGACTGGTGTCATTGCATAATTAAGTACACAATAACATATATAACATAAATGTTAATGGTAAATACTTGTAAATGATCATCACCAATATGTACCTCCTATACTCTCTTGCATCATCAAAGTGAATGTAATTAAGATTGGATTTAAGTCCATTTTTACTTGGATTACAATAGTTTAAACTTGAGATGTTTTGTGATCATCATTGCCACATAAATCTGTTCATGGATCATGATATTATTGACAATCTGATCATTACTTAATTGTGACATTTTAAGTTGGAGTGTGATAAGTTTAAAAATGAGAGCAATTATAAGTAATCATGATGGAAGTTGATAAAAGAAAGGATACACCCAGAGAGGAGTCTTGAATTTAAACTTTCCACCAGCAAGAGGATGAAGCACTGTTAAGAAGTAATATAGATGTCCTGCAATCATCCCTAAAATATCTGGCTTTATAGGATTTCCAAATATTAAATCCAGCGCTAGCAAAGCCCATGGGAGGTAAAAGCCCTGCAATTAGTTAATAAAAGCTGATTTGTTTCATTCATGAATGGTTAAAGTATAATAGTTCCACCAATATCAATTTACAAAAAAAAATACTAATAACAGGTTTGTATTTAAACTCAATTGTTATTCTATCAATCTCAAACCAAACAAAGAGAGACACCCTTTAACAAGCGTAGTCTTTGTTGTCCTAAGTAGTGCACCAAGGTTGAAATGATAATTTAGAGGAAAAATACAGAGCATGACCTCGTTAAAAAAATGGAAAATATGACTTTACAAAAAAGTGAAATTTTATTAATTAGAAATTATGTATATTTAACCCGAAAATAAGTGATCAGTTGAGGTTAAGTAAACTATTAGATGGTATATGAGTGAAAATGGATCATCTCAGGCAGTTACTACATAAACATGTTCTGGTTGAATGAGTTTGTGTTCAGATTGATTCGGAATTCATCGTCCAAACTGCGCTCCACCGTCACCGTGGCCAACCAGTGCCCCCGCACCAACAACCATGCTGCAAGCCAATGTGTGGACGGCCGTTATTCCCATAATGATCGTTGTTTTCAAATGAAAATGTGATCAAAAAAATAAAATAGAAGGAGAATTAAGAAGTTAGCCGGCAACATCTATCAAGGGAAAGTAAGTGATAAAAGAAAAAAAAAACTTAATTACACTTTTATTTTCTTAGTTTTTTTTAAATATTTAATTTTGGTCCTCAATTTTTAATAGTATTATTTTAATTCCTCAATTAATTGATTTGTTGATATTTATTCTTCCAACATTTAACTACACGATTTTTTAAATTTCTTTTTTATTAAAGACGGGACAAAATCGCCCCAACTTAAAATTATACGATTTTGGTTCCAAACTATTCGATTTATAGACATATAGTCTCCAAACTAATTTAAAAATATACATGTGTTATAAGTTGTGTGTTGACAATGTAGATTTTGATATGAGCTGTTTGTAGATATATGATGAACTTTATTCCCGTAGAAGAGATTTAAAAGTGAGTTTACTAGATGGGTCAAAAAGTTTGTTAATAAGACTACAAAGAAATCCTAGTACTATTTAGAGGGTGGTATAAGGTGTTTTTATGTGAGATGTAGATGTCGTAAGATTTTGAATACAAGTGAGGTTATATTTCACTTGTGCAACTTTGCTTTTAAACTCAACTACTAGGTTTTGACAAAAGGTTTGGTTGGTGAAATTAGCAGCCCCAACCTCATTTATGACGTCGTCATTACCAATGTTGTCCAGCTCAGCCCCCAACGTTGTCCTCAATCCCCCAGCCTTCCCAAGTTGCCCCTCGATAGTCTTTAACCCTAGTAGTAGCCCCTTCGGTAGCCCCCTAACAGCTGCACATGCAATGTTGCCTAGACGACCATGGGTAGTGAGCAACACACAAAATTATTTTTGATTTAAACTAATCTTATCCTTCTATTTGATTTGAATGTTTATGATTAATTGTTTTTGATCTGGGCTACATACCGGACCTGATTACCAATGGATGGAATGCTCCTGTACGCAAGAGGAAAATTGGTTACCTAGACGTCGGACTGCTGAAACCCTTAAAATACTGGACTCTGTGCCAAAGAACTGATGTCCTAAACACATATCAGTACGGATGTTGAAATCATGATACTAGTCAGGCCAACTGACATCTGAACGCCAGTTAGACGAGGTATGTGCAACCTATCCCTACCAACACTATTGCTACAATATATTAAGAATGAGGTCAAATCAACCTTTGATCATCCAAGGAAGTTTTATAAATACCACTCATTTATTAACTTGAAGAGGATTTTGAACATTTTTCTTAAGAGCCTCCGTAATCTGTTTCTTCCCTGTAATTACCGTACTGACTTAAGCATTAGAGGAATTTTTACAGGTTCACCTCTGGTGTGTTGATCCATAGCAGTTTGGATAAAACATCATTGTATCCCCTAAACGTGAAGAAGTTAGGCTCTCCATTGGACCTAGGTGTATAATACCATACTCCACTAAGACGACGTAAAATAGAGAGCACAAAAGGTTATATTGGACCCCGGTCTGAAGAGGTCAACCATTGACCCTAGATACCGGTCAGATCAATTTTTATTTCTCACCATAGCACTTTCTAATCCTCTTTATAAGTCATAATGTAGAAGAAATTCAACTTATCAAAACCAAGAAATGGTACTTAAGTCAAGAAATCTATGTCAAACTATAATTGTTTTCAAATTAATTATATCCCTGTATACTTAACAAACTTCATTAATACCCTAATAAATACATTCTTTCTCTCTTTTTTTTACACTTTCTCTCTCATTACTAAATGAAACTATTGAGAAGTGTACAAAAGGTAGAAATAGAAACTTTTAATTAATACTACAATAGATGACTCATATTTAAGATCAAAATTTTCTTTTAGAAAATCACTTATAAATAGGATCTAGACGTATGTGTGTGTATATAAAACAACTTTAGCAAGGTGAAGACTCTAGTAGACTTTTTTTTTACTGTCTGGTAGATTGATTACATATCAACCTATACTTACTTGTTAAGCACGTTATAATTAAAATATCTCTCATCTCTACTTTCTTTTCCCAATTATGTTAAATCTTATATTGAACCATATTCTTCTTCCCTGTTTAGTCTCTATAAATTCCATCCCCCAATTTGAAACTCTAATTTCTATTGATTTCTGAATCAATGATTTCCTAATTTCCATTGATTTCAAATAATGCTCATAATTTTGTTTTATTTTTTGTTATTGTAGATTCAAGATTCTCACGACAAGAAATTTCAACATGGAAACCAATTCTAACACTTGGATGGGTATACATGGCTTATGATACATGCAAAAGTAGCTCTAGACCAAAAGAATGACAAAAAGGCCTTCTTGGCTTAAATATTTTGTTTAATCTAGGCTTTATATGACCTTCACATGTAGCTCAAGTTGTAATAAAGAGGTATTGAAGGTCACCTTGGCTTCTCATTCTGTAAATCCCTATTTTTAGAATTGGTACTCTTAGGATTAACTTTTGTACTTAATACACCAATAGCTTTGTGTTGAAATTCAGAGTTGGAAAAAAAATGGGTAAAGACCGAAACACATAGTTGTTGTGTAAATTCATATTGAAAAAGATATTTGTATGAGAGGAGATTACACTTATTTATAAGCTCCTAAAGAGATTAGGAGAAACTAACTAATTATAACAAACTAACTAATCAATTAACAAACTATCTAATAAACCAACTGATAGGCTAACAACTCTAACACCCCTCTCAAACTAATAATTAGGTACCAATTATTAGTTTTAAACATTAAGAGATTACAAAGACTAAGAGGTTACAAAAACAAACATCAACAAATGAGAGATATTCCACCAAACACCTTAAGTGCAGTTTCAACATCTTTATTTTTAATATGCCCATCAACCACAGAAATCCATAATGCACATGTTGTCGTTGCAGTCCATGTGTGTAAACCAGGCTTCAGAAACTTAGCAGTCCCAAAATCAGAGACAAGAGCTTCTTCATATGCTAAATCAAAAGAACATTCTTGCTTGATATGTCACAGTGAATTATTGGTGGTATGCAATCACAATGCATGTAGCTGCCACACCTTTAACAACATTCACTTTCTTTTCCTAATCAAATTCACTTGCCCTGGTTTCATTATTAAGTATTTGATCCATGTTGCCACCTTCCATGAACTTGTAGACCAAAAATAAGAAACATTAATGCAAGTAGTGCTTCATGTCTGTCAAAGCTCGAATTTCAATTTCAAAAGCTTTAAAATTTGGCTTCTCTCTATCTGTTTCCAAATGAAGTTTCTTCATTGCAACAAATAGGCCTGAAGGCAAGTCAACCTTGTAGAGAACATTATTGTATGGCTCCACAACCGCCGTTGAAACTTAAGGAGAGGGGTAAATTGTGAATCTGAGTTCAAATTTCTTTCTGTACTCAATAGACAAATGTTCCAAGAGGAGAGAACCTAAGCCAAAACCAGTACCGCCATCGACAACGTTGAAGATAAGGAATCCTTGAAGGCCAGCATAATTATCAGCGAGCTTCCGAACGCGATCGAGACATAGATCTACGATCTCTTTCTCGACAGTGTGGTGGCTGTGGGAAAGTAATTGGCAGCATCTTCCTTATTAGAGATGAGTTTCTTGGGGGTGGGGGAGTTGGTGATAGGTACTGATAAGCTTCAATAATAATCAAAGAGAAAGAGAGGGAGTACTATAAAATTTGTGAAATTTTCTATATCATTCAATGAGAAGGTTACAATTATTTATAATGTTGTTAAAGATAATTAAAATTCTAAAGATAAGATAATCTAATTTAAGGATAATCTAAGATTACCAAGGAGATAAATCTATCTTATAAAAGATAAGCTAAGATTTAAAAAATTATCTTAATCTTCTAATTCAAAATGTTGTAACCAATTGGGTTTTTTTATTATTCTTTTGGGCCTATCAATACCCTCCCGTTCAAAAATAGCCTTGTCCTCAAGGCTGGACTTTAAATGTGCAGGATCCAATGGTTGCCTTTGATCCCAATCCATGAACGGTGTAGATGATGCCGAAGGTTCGAATGGTTGTGATTTGCTGAGGTGGCGATCCGTGACTTCATCACGCGGTGGAGAATTGTTGACGTGATTGAGTGCAGAGGACGTGCCTCGGTGAAGGGAGTCAGTAGCGTGATTTCCACATGGGCCAGTGTCTCGAGCTACGCGTGGTGTGCCTTGGGCCGTGTTGTGAGGCAACGGCTGAGATGGGATAGGGAGAAGAGCATCACGCGATGGAGAATTGTTGACGTGATTGGGTGCAGGAGACGTGCCTCGGTGAAAGGAGTTTGCAGCTTGATTTCCGCGTGGGTCAGAGTAGAGTGGGGCCCGGTTCTTTTGACTGGACGGTGAAGGATTATTTTGTTGTAGATCTGGCTGTTGGGTTTTAGAGGGTGGAACATTATTGATGTTGTGGGATACGAGAGGTGCTTTAGTGGTATTTGATAATGTGTTTGCGTGGGGGAGTGTATTATTTTTGGTACTGGGGTCTGAGGGGGGGAGAAGCATTTTCTGGTGAGGGAAATGGTAAGAAGTGCTGGGTGGGGTTGTTTCCTGTGTATTTTTTTAGCAATGAGATATGGAAAACAGGGTGGATACGAGTGTTTTCTGGAAGATCTAACTGGTAAGCAACCTTATTTATTTTTTTGATGATTTTATATGGTCCGTAAAATTTTCTGGCCAGCTTCTGGTTTACTCTTTTTAAGAGAGATTGTTGTCAGTATGGTTGCAGGCGTAAGAGTACCAGTTCTCCGACTTCAAAAGAGCAATCTCGTCGGTGTTTGTTCGCTTGGGCGATCATTCTTTGTCGAGTTTTGGCTAATGTTTGTCGGAGGGAGGACAACAAGTGTTGGCGTTCTTCAAGATATTCTGCTACGGTTGGGAGGGTGGTTGTGTTTGGCAAGAAATCTGGAATAGAAGGAGGTGGTCGTCCATAGAGTGCTTGAAATGGTGACATACCAATGGCAGTATGGTGGGCGGAGTTGTACCAGAACTCTGCAAGATGAAGGAACCTGAACCACTTTCTTGGTTGATCTGCACAAAAGCATCTTAGGTAAGCTTCTAGTGTCCTGTTTAGTACTTCAGTTTGTCCGTCTGTTTCTGGGTGGTATGTTGAGCTATATTTTAGAGTTGTTCCTTGTGTTTTAAAAATTTCCTTCCAAAATTTACTCACAAAAATAGGGTCTCTATCTGTTACTATTGATTTGGGTATGCCATGCAGCTTGCAGATCTCGACTATGAAGCGTTGTGCTAAATCTGGGGCTGAATAGTGGGTTGGTAATCCAATGAAATGAGCGTATTTTGTAAATCTGTCACATATCACCCAGATGACCGTGTGTCCCAAGGAGTTAGACAGGTGAGTAATAAAGTCCATACTAAGTTCTTCCCAGACTTGTGATGGAATTGGTAGAGCTTGTAACAATCCTTGTTTTTTTGCAGGTGTATACTTTGAAGTTTGACACTGATGGCAAGCACAGATAAAGTTTTTCATGTCTCTTGCTAGTCCTGGCCATGAAAATGAAGTGGCAAGTCGAGCGATGGATGGACGAGGTCCACTATGTCCTGCGGTTGGGGTAGAATGGTATTCATGCAATAAGGTGGTTCTCCAAGCTTGGTTGTCTGGTACGAAAATTTTTCCTTTATAGAATAAGAGGTTGTTGGTTGTGGAAAAGTTATGGTCTTTCCTTGGTTGTTGCTGATATAATTCCTTTCCCCTGTCTGTAGTGCCATAGAATTGTTGAAGAGTGTGGATGATATCAGGTATGAGGGATGAGATGGCCATCAATAGAATCGGTTTTTCTTCGATTTTCCTGGATAGTGCATCAGCTACTCTGTTGGATTGACCGGGTCTGTAGAAAATGTCAAAGCTGAAGCCTTGTAGTTTGGTGGCCCACTTATATTGTTCAGGGGTTTGGAATGTTTGAGAGAGTAAGTGTTTTAGACTTTGTTGGTCTGTGATGATATGAAAATGTTGCCCAATCAGATATTGATGCCATTTTTTTACTGCTTCTGTAACAGCGTACATCTCTCGTACATAGGTAGAAGCCATACGCATCCGGAGGCCCAATTTTTTACTGAAGAAGGCTAGTGGGTGACCAAGTTGTGTGAGGACTGCTCCAATGGCAAATGCGGATGCATCAGTTTCAACCACAAATGTTTTAGAAAAATTTGGTAGGGTCAGGATTGGGGTTGAAGTCAGTTTTTCTTTTAATTGTGTAAAAGCCTGTGAAGCTTCTGTATTCCAAGAAAATTTAGTGGAACAAAGCAGATCGGTGAGTGGAGCGGCGAGAGAGGCGTAGTTTCGTACGAATCTGCGATAGAATCCGGTGAGTCTGAGGAACCCTCGTAGTTGCGTGAGAGATCGTGGCTCTGGCCATTTTATGATTGCTTGAAATTTTCTGGATCGGGTGCTACACCTGTATGACTAATAATGTGGCCCAGATAATGAACAGTAGGGGTAGCAAAGACGCACTTAGAGAACTTGGCATAAAATTGATGATTATGTAAGAGATCTAAAATTTATTGTAGATGCTTAATGTGGTCTGATAATGATAGACTATAGACTAGTATGTCATCAAAGAAAACCAGAACAAATTTTCGTAAATATGGTCGTAACAAATCATTCATGGCAGCTTGAAATGTGGCTGGGGCGTTTGTTAGCCCAAATGGCATAACCAAAAATTCGTAGTGACCATCACAGGTTCTAAATGCTGTTTTATGAGTGTCATGTGGGAAAATGCGGATTTGATGGTAACCTGAACAAAGATCAATTTTTGTAAAGATTTTTGCATTTCCTAACTCATCTAGTAGCTCATCAATTGTAGGAATGGGAAACCTATCTTTTATTGTGATTTCATTTAGAGCTCTGTAATCTACACAGAAACGCCAAGATCCATCTTTTTTTCTTACCAATAAAACTGGGGATGAGAATGGGCTAGTACTTGGTTTAATTATCCCATCGTGTAACATTTCTTGGGTAAGGTTTGTCATTGCTATTTTTTGGGAGTGTGGGTATCGATAGGGTTTATTATTGACAGGTATACTGTTAGGTAAAAGTGGAATCTGGTGGTCATGTTCTCTAGGAGGAGAAAGATGTTGCGGTTTCTGAAAAATGTGAGAGTATGATTGAAGTAGTGTTTGTAGGGAAGATGGTAGGGTTATCAATTTGTCTTGGAAGTGTGTGGGTGTAGTGTCAGGTTCTGTGGTGGAGGAGATAAAGGAGAGTAAGTGGAATGATGCAATGGAGTCTGTATGAATTAAATGAAAGAATTGGGTATAGGTAGATGGGGATGGTTTTTGTGGTAGCTCCCCAGCAAGTGTGATCTGGGAATCTTGGTAGTTAAATGACATGCTAGGGACTGCAAAATTAGCCATAATAGGGCCCAAGGTTTGTAACCATTCGACACCTAGGACCACATCTGCACCTTCTATCGGAAGTAAGTAAAACGGGATTGTAAATTGTTTACCTTGAATGGTGAATGCAACTGATGGGCAAAACCCTTCACATAAAATATGTGCTCCATTTCCAACCATAACTGGAAAGGCTGATGTGGGTTGGAATTCTAGATTCAAGTGTCTTGCAATGCGAGGTTGTAGAATATTATGGGAACTGCCTGAGTCAATCAGTACCTTGACATGGAGTCCTTTGATTAATCCTTGAAACTGAAGTGTCTGGGGTGAAGGTTGTCCTGTGAGAGCTTGAGAGGAAAGCTGGAAGTTTATGGCTTGGTTTAATTCACTTGTAGGATTTTCTGTCTCTAATTGTGTGGGTTCAGAGGTTTGAAAAGGCTCATCATCTATCATGAGTAGTAAGAACTTGCTTTTTGTGCATTTATGGCCAGCAATGAATTTTTCATCGCAATAATAACAAAGTCCTAGGGCTCTTCGTTCTTGCATTTGTGTTTGTGTCAGACGCTTAATGGGTAATTGTGAAGAAGTAGGATTGGTGGGATAGGTGAGACGGGTGGGGTTAGGAGAGGTTTGGTTTTGGGGAGTTGTTGGTTTATAAGGTTTTGGTCTGGTATCTCTTATTTTGGATTCAATGAGCTTGGCTAGGCCAATGGCTTGGGTGATGTTCTGAGGTTGTAGGATAGCTAGTTCTTTTCGGATATCATGATATAGGCCGGATATAAAACAGTTAAGAAGCATCTCTGGGGTAAGGCCATAAACCCTGTTAGAGAGTTTTTCAAAGGATGTTTCGTACTCATTTACTGATCCTTGTTGGCGCAATTTGAATAATTCTGCTTGATGGTTTTCATAGGTGGAAGGACCAAAGCGGAGCTCGATTGCACGAGCAAAGGTCCACCAATCTGTGAGTTGCTGGTTTTGGAACATCCATTTAAACCAGCTGAGGGCTTCCCCTTTCATGTAGAAAGCAATCATTGGTAGACGTAGATCTGGAGGTATTTGGTAAAACATAAAAAATTGATCAGCTTGAAAAAGCCAATCGAGCGGGTTGCTGCCATCGAAAGGGGCTAAGTCAATTTTTGGTGGTCTCATCAGGGAGGGGCCTGGGTTCTGGGGATAAGTTGGAAAAGTGGGTGTAGTTTGAAATGTGGGTTTTATGGAATAGATAGGTGGTATCTGAAAATTGATAGGGAGGGATTGTGGGATAAGGTGGTTTTGGTTATTACCCATATGAGGCTGGGAATGTGGAGGTGGAATGTTACGGAAAGGTTCAATGGGGGTAGTGGTTGTGTATAAGGGGGTTGTGGGGGTTGGTAGTGAAACTGGTTGGAACCCTGGGGGTGCCGTAGGTGTTGGGGGAATTTGGTTGTGAGAGATGTTTGCATTGATTTGTTCTTGTAGCCCTCTGATGTAAGTGATGAGATTGTCATGGCGATTATCTTGTATTTGGCGTTGATTGTCAAATTGGGTTTGAAAGGTGGCTAGTTGTTCTGTAATGCTATGGAGGAGGCCCTCAATCTCGTTTGGTTTGGGAGGCATGAGAGCAGTATGAAAGCACCAGTTGATAAGCTTCAATAATAATCAAAGAGAAAGAGAGGGAGTACTATAAAATTTGTGAAATTTTCTATATCATTCAATGAGAAGGTTACAATTATTTATAATGTTGTTAAAGATAATTAAAATTCTAAAGATAAGATAATCTAATTTAAGGATAATCTAAGATTACCAAGGAGATAAATCTATCTTATAAAAGATAAGCTAAGATTTAAAAAATCTATCTTAATCTTCTAATTCAAAATGTTGTAACCAATTGGGTTTTTTTATTATTCTTTTGGGCCTATCAGGTACCGACGCGAACTTCATCGATGATGGTGGGTTCGAGATCGATAAAAACCGCCTTGGAGACGTGCTTGCCAGATCTGGTCTCGCTAAAGAAGATGTTGAAGGCATCGTGGGCGACTCTGACAGTGGTGTCACTTGGCATTAAGCCATCGTGGGCGAACTTAGAAGCAACTTCGACTGAGTGACCATTTTTGCAAGAAGACGAAAATTGCAAGGTGGAATCACTAAAAATGAATGGATGTCGCAATGTGTGTTCTACGACACCAAGGGAGGAACGACCATCAAGTAAGCTAATGTGAAGAGGATAAACTTCTTCTCCAACTTTGCCAACCTCCACAGACGAGCAACTATCGGATGCGCAAGAAGAAAGGAAGGAGGGTCGTATATGGTTGCATGTAGGGGCGAAAGATTCGAAAAATGTTTCTTGATGCAAGTGGCAATCATGGAAGCTTTGTTTAAAGAATGGGTGCTCAATAGAGAATGGGTTTGCAATGGTAGCTACTTTTGGATCGTTTCTCTCTTCATTGGAGAGCTTCGATACCATGTTGAAATTTAGAGTAGGAGAGAAAGTGGGTAAAGACCCAAAAATATAATTATGTAAATTGATATGGAAAAAAATAGTTGTATAAGAAGATATAACACTTATTTATACGCTCCTAAAAAGATTAGAAGAAACTAACTAATTATAACAAACTAAGTAATGAATTAATAAATTATTTAACAAACCAACTAATAAGATTGTGAAAATCAAACCTATCGACTTATTTAGTTTTATTTTAGGATTACAGTTCTGATTTTTGCAATGTTCTAATTGCACGATCGGTGATTTTATCCTTTGTTTGAACATGTGCAACGCTGGGGACGCAGAGGTGCACGGGTGACAGAAATGATTATTGATATAATTAATATATAAGAAAGATACCAGTTATATATGTATACGTAAATATTAAAAATACAAGTATAGAAAGATGAAAATGTATTGGTCTACCATACACCAAAAAGTTAAGTACCCTAGAGCTTTCACCCTTTAACAAAGAAAAGTACCTTCAATGAGACGAGACCATAAATGTTGATTCGTGCATTTGGAAACTCGCGGCTCCAAACATAGACGATCATGAAAACTAAAGAAATTCCTAAGAATGGAAACCAAAAATATGGCACAGCAGCAATCACCTAACAGAAGGATGAAGTTGTCATCAATCCCATAATATGTTCAAGTTAATTTAACTAAAAGTAAAATATTATTATTCTTGTGATTCATTACACTTTTTATTTTATATGAAACTAATTTATTATAAACTATTCCTCAAGAAACATAATACGCTTTGTGGATTTCTCTTCAAAGTTCCAGGCAAATGATTGGTTTTTAATTGAATGGTCATAGACACTTAAGTGATACCTACTAGGAAGGTTTGTGGGAGTAGTTTTCCGACATTATCATCTGTGTTCTTATCAGAGTGTATGACTAATTAATTATGAATTGTTTATATTAAAACTAATACTCATTTATCTGTTTTTACTCTTATATATATATATATATATATATATATATATATATATATATTTAATATTACTTCCATTAATTGATGTCTTCTAGTATAAAAAAAAGATAAGAGTATATTCTCCCCTTCTATTTTTTACCTATCCTCTTATTAGGTTGTATTTGTTTCTAAATACATATGTCTTTTTAAGATTTTAAAAAAAATTAAATACTTATCTATTAATTATACCTTTATCTTTTATTCAAATTAAAACAGGAAGGCATTAATTAAAGAAAATAGAGTGTCAAGTATTTAAAAAATGATATAGGAGTAAAAGGACATATCAATTATATTCCTTAAAAGGACATATCAATTACTGTTACAGAATAACATTTAATTTAATCTTTTTTGCAAAGACCGAAAAAATAAAGTATAAAAAATAAAATTTGGTAAATGTGATGCTAAATTGAGGTTTAAACTTAAAAATCTGAAGGACTGAAATCCACCGCACATTCGGACAAAATAAAAGCATTAATCATGTTTCGTTTAACCAACTAAAAATGAACAGATAAACAGTAACTGTTCACAGTTCACACATACCAGAAGTGAGAGTGCACCAAATATCAACATCCAAACATAATCCGCAGTTCTCTTGTCAAAGGGTCCTCTTTCCAATGACACTCCATATTTTGCTCTATGTAATTCAGAATCCAAACAATTATTAACATCTTAAAAATTGAAACTACTAAAACTAATAATTATTTACTGACATAAAAAAAAAAAAAGTAAGTTTTATAAGGTGGTAATAGTATACATCATTATCAGACGGATTGCAAATGGAACTGAAAACGGACCAAGAAAGAAGAAATTTGTGATAAGCCTCCAAACCTGTGACAGATACAAATTATAAGCAAGCATGTCCAAGAAATGTCCCAATTATAAGTTCATTCATTTAACTTCTTCATAGACAAAGGATCATATGTTAAATTTAAAGTGTTTAATTCATTTTGCTTTCTTGAATTAATTTATCTTATTCTGTTTTTATAAGTGTTGAGAATAAAAAGTTTATCAGAATTGCCCTTGAAAAAATATCTGAAAATTAAACACGGATCAGAGTTCAGATAGAAGCTTTTGGACTACAAACTTGAAGGCGTTTAAACACTAGGCCATAATAGAGTGCTACGTTGCTTCCTTCATAAAGTTGCAGATAGTATGCAGCAGTGGTCATCAAACAGGCCACTCCATAGGTTTTGCTCACTGGTGGTAGAGACCGGTAGTATCTGAAACAGTAAACACAATTTTATTTGTCTAAATTCACTCAAATATTTATGCTATTATATTATAATAATGTTGGAACTAAGCTCAAATTTCTTGCAAATATAATAATTTTATTAGTTGCAGCCACTTTTACCCCTGCTAATAACCATCTTGGATAAGGAATCACTAACCATAACCATAAGCTTTGAGAAGGAAAATCTATGCAGAATAATTAAGTTGATTGCGATGTAATTTTGAGTATCTGAATAGTATATAGCTCAATTAACAAAAAGAAAAAAGTACAGCAATTGACCATATATAAATATATAAGCATACAACTAAAAGGAAATTCGATGTATATTTTACATGATGAATTGCAATTTTTATTCATTTGTGTTAACTAAGAGAAAGAGAGTACTCTGCTGGTGTAGACATGTTGAGCGATATGCAAGACTTGAATTCCAAGAAGAGTAAAGGAAGATATATTTAAGTGTTGGTTTGGAAATTCCAAAGCATAGAGTTGACATTAGAAAAAGCATCAGAGAAAGAAGTGTCCTTGGAATTAGTGAGGATTCAAAGTCTCACACCAAATGACACTCCAAGAACTGTTTGAAAGTTGGAATTGACCTGTTGACCTCGTCGTCTTCTCGTGCTCTCCTCCACCAATTCTCAATCATCTACTTTCTGACCAAGTCCTTAATTGAAGATTGTGATGTCCTACTTACCAATTAGTTGCATTTTTTTAGAGTAAAGAGTGAAGTTGGTGTTTTAAAGATATGGTGACTATGAATTAGTTCGTACCTCTACATTTTATATTCTATCTTTGTCTGAACTATAATTTTTTACAAGTTTATAACATTTTCAAAGATACTAAAATTGTTGGTTAGATAAAAAAAAAAACTTATATTTTTTGATAAACTATAATATTTATTTCAATTCTTAAAAAGTTACTTGAAATAATTTATAACTTTTTTAAAATTATTAAGTTTTTTATTGATTATTTAATTATTATTTTTCTTTTTATATTTATTTAAAAGTGTCAATTTTTATCTTTTATATAATTAAATTATTATATATTATTTAAATTTATTTTATTACCAAATAGTTTTATTTCAATATATAGGCTACCTAATAAATTATGAGTCAGATATAAACCATACTAATAAGTTATTAGTTCATTTTAGCATTAAGAGCCTAAGAATAAGAATTAATGTGACTCAACTTGATATGAACATGGTTTAGTTTAAATCCTCTCACAATTAACAGACAATCATTAATTGGTTGAATAAATTGGTCACTAAATATGCCAATGTTGTTGCTAAATTAGTTAGCGACACATCTAACATTGGGAGAAATCTGTGACAAAACCGTAAAATTTAATCCCTAATCATGGTCGTCATTTTTTAGATGGTCACCCCTTGGTTGGGGAAGAGTATTTTTTATCCTTTGGTCCAGTTTTTGTTAATTAATATTTTTATTTTATTTTTATAATCCTATTTTTTTAATTGATTACTAAACACACACTAAATTATTGCTAAACTTGAAATAAGGTACCGGAAAGTTATCAACTGCTAACGCATATTGTCGCAAATTCGGTTGCCAAGTGGATTTAAAGTCCCAAAGCATAGAAAAATTATGTATATATAAAAAATGAATTATATACATATTTTAGTTAGGACAAATATATGACTTAATAAATACATGTTAATATAGACTTATCGTATAAATTAATATCAAACGATATTTAATTTGGTTGATGAATATAGACCGGGAATATAATATAGAAAATAGACCGTTAAACATGCAGGATAATTTTGTATGTATATAATTATAATTTCAACATACAATTCATAACATATTATGACAACACAATTTATAATCATACATGTATATATGATTATTGGTTTGACTGAAGACAAACGATCTATAACCGTTAATTGTTACGAATTCCCAAAAGTAAACGCGTACTACTTTCAACCTGATTGTCTATTGACTCTGTGATAATACCTAATGGGATAATGGGCTCGTTTGTGTAAACTTATTTTAAGAGACAAGTGTTTTTTTAATTTAAAAAATTATTTATTTTAAATGTTGATGTGTTTGTTTAAAGTTTTAAAATAAGCAGAAACTTAAAATAAGCTGATTTCTGCTTATTTTAAGAAACAACTTTGATATGCTTATTAAAAAAGTGATTATCAAAAAAATGTATTTTTAAAAAGCATTTAAAAATAAGTTTAAACAAACAGGCCCAATATATAGGCAAAAAATCAGATGAGAGGAGGAACCTCTCACTCGGCACATGGAATAGGTTATCCAATCAAAGAGCCCAATAACTAAATCTTTTTCAATACAAATATATTACAAATATTTATATTTTATATATTATAATTAATAACATAATATATAAATAATAATCCAATAATGTTAATCCATAAAATTAATATAATAATATATTAATTAGAAAAATCTAACATTTCTTCGACTTGGATAACATTATTAAATTATTAAGTACAAAATCTATATTACCATAACAAGTTATTAATAATCACAAAAAAATATAATAATTTCACAATAGCATACAATCATATCCAATAGGATATACATTATATACCACAATAGTTTATATTTCAATCACGATATAGATAAGGAATTATGAATTTCATTTCCACAAGATCCAAGCATATAAAATGCAACAAAAGATATGTCAATAAAATGACGTCAACAAAACATATCCAAAATAAAAAATTACTCTCAATAAACAGATTACAAGATAAAACTCTCACTAATCCAAAACATCAAAAGACTTGACTAAACCCATGTGGGCTACATGATTATGAAAAACTCCAACAGTCAAGCTTTTGGTAAGTGAATCTGCCAACATGCTCTGAGTAGCAATGTGCTCAGTTCGAGTCTGAAACTTAAGTACTTTCTCTCTAACAAACAAGTACTTCACATCGAAGTGCTTCGAACGAGTAGAGCTCTTATTATTCTGAGAGAGAAGTACGACAGCAGTATTATCACAATTAATCACAAGTGGCCTAAAAATACTTTCAACAATGGGGAAGCCAAAAATCAAATTCTTTAGCCACATAGCTTAGTGTGTAGCCTCATAACAAGCAACATACTCTGCCTCCATAGTAGAAGTAGTTATGATTGTCTATTTGACACTCTTCCAAGATACAACTCCTCCTGCCATCATAAAAATGAAGCCTAAAGTGGACTTACGGTCGTCACGGCAACCTGTAAAATCAAAATCTGAATAACTTATGACCTCAAGTTGATCAAACTTTGCATAGGTCAATATATAACCCTTGGTTCCCTGCAAATATCTCAAGACCTTTTTTAGGACTTTCCAATGACCCAAACCAGGGTTGCTCAAGTATTTGCCCAAAGCATTAACAGTATAAGCAATATCGGGATGAGTGCAGACTTAAGCATACATTAAGCTCCCAATAACGAAAGCATATGGAACCTTTTCCATTTCAAACAACTCTTTATCGTTTTGAGGACACTGAGAATTAGAGAGTTTCTCACCCCTTTGAATAGGTGTGACACATAGGGAGTAAAAGTACATATTAAACCTTTTAAGGATTTTATCAATATACCCCTTCTGAGACAATCCAAGAGTACCACGAGACCTATGATGACAGATCTGGATGCCCAAAACAACAGAAGCATCACCAAGGCCTTTCATATCAAAATGGCTATTCAACATGTTCTTTGTATCATTCAAAACATCAATAAAATTGCTAGCAAGAAGAATATCATCAATGTATAGGACAAGGATGATAAAATTACTCCTACTCATCTTTAGGTACATGCACTAATCTGAGGCATTTTCCTTGAAGCCAAAAGAAGTGACCACTTGGTCAAACTTCAAGTACCACTGTCTAAAAGTCTGTTTCAAACCATAAATGGATTTCTTCAACCTACAAACTAAGTGTTCTTTGCTAATTTCAGCAAACCCATCAGGTTGAACCGTATAGACATCTTTAACAAGATCTCTATTTAGAAAAGTTGTTTTGATATCCATCCGGTGTAATTCCAGATCAAAATGAGTCACTACAGCCATGACAACTCAAAATGAATCCTTTGTGAAGACCGGCGAGAAAGTTTCTTGAAAATCAATGCCTTCTCTCTGATTGTACCCTTTTGTGACCAACCTAGCTTTGTATCTTTCAACTTCCCCAGATGGTTTACATTTGGTTTTGAAAATGCATTTGCATCCAACTAATTTGCAACTAAGCGGTAAAGAAACAAGCTCCCAAATTAACCTATTCAGAAGCATGAGAGCTAGAGATAGCTTGTTCAAAACTAATAAGGTCATCATCACCACAAACATCAAATTAAGGTTCCTAAAGATACATTATATAATCATCCGGTATGGACGACTTATGTGTTCTTTGAGATCTTTTCACCATAATCTCAACAGTAACAGGTGCAGGTACAATTTCATCATTTAAAGGGGCATGGTCTATAGCAATGTCATGATCTTGATGAGTTATCATAGGTGCTGTCACAATCTCATTAACGATAGGAGCATGTTCATTATTAGGTACGAAAAGAGTTGTATCGATTTCTGGAATAAAAAATTATGGTGCAGGGACTTCAACTCTATCTTCTTCAAAGACAATTGGTCGTGAGGCAATACGTCCACTATCCAAATCATCCTCAAAGAATACTGCATGACCAGACTCTATTACTCGTGAAGAGTGAGAAGGACAATAGAATCTGCTACCTCTTGAACCCACACAATAACCAATGAAGAAGCTGCTAACAGTCTTCAGATCAAGCTTCTTCAATGCAGGGTTATAGGGTCTCACTTCTGCCTTGCATCCCCAAACACGCAAGTGTTTCAAACTTAGTTTCTTTCCAGTCATCAATTCATAAGGAGTTTCTGGTACATACTTGCTAGGCACTTGATTAAGAATGTACACAATAGTTCTCAAGGCATCTCCCCAAAGAACTAATGGAAAGGAGTAGTGTGAAGCAATTAGCATAGTTAATGAACCAATTTGACTAGAGGTGTTAAAACAGGCGATCCAGCCCGATGTGGATAATGGGCTATGAAAGACCAAGCTTAAAAAGTCTGGATTTTATTTAGGCATGGAAAAGATGTACAGGCTTGTTAAAAGTACGATTATAGAGAGGAAGAGTGTGGTTTTAATGAGTAAAAATGAAGTTAGTGGACTTGACCTGCATCGTGTCTCACTACGATTAGATTAAAACGATTTAGCTTTTAATTCAATTTTAAAATTTAAAGCCAAAGTACTACAATTACCAGGTGGGTTTGGGCTAGCTCAGTTGGGCTAACACATTTTGTCAGCTATAAGTTTGGCAACAAAGTAAGATAATAGTCTGAATTAACACCAAAGTAAAAGATAGATACCAAAAGAGTGATTTGGCCACTATTGTATTGAACTTGCATTTGAAATCACCAAGTGCGTGGTTGTTAAACTTGACCGTTAACTTTTAGAATCTAGATTAGAAACGAGTTAAATCTAAGCTAGCATTGTAAGCCACTTAAACTTGTTAAAATTGGTCCCTAAAACATTAGACTTGGAAAATTTGGTAGATTCTAACAAGTCTAAAGATTCTAGCTTTTCTTGTGTTTGGTCATGTTTCAACCACCTCTACCTCAACCGCCACCATAACTATTTTCGCGTCCCAACCACTATAGTTTAGCTTAGAATTATAACTTCACGTTTTAATTTATAAGATCCAAACATAAAATTAGTAATTATAAACAAATTCATTTCGAGTATTGGAATTAAAATTATAATTTCAATTCTATGCATTAGACAGATCCATAGAGGCTACATTACTATTAATTGTAAATAAAAATATTCTTTTACTTTGTTATATATCAATTTGTCTCACCTATTACAAGTCAATAAAGGATTAATCATCATGATCAGTAATTGATACCTTGTGTTACCTAAATCCAAAAAATATGCAAAATTACATAAATTAAAAAATGTTTTATAAAAATGAAAAAATCATTAATTTGAAGGGAAAATGGTATCCCTCTCTAGAGTAAATCCACTAACTAGATAATATATGTTGTGCAAATTAGTCACCAAAAAATTTAAAATACACGATTAATCTCTGAGTTTTATTCTTGTTAGAGAATTAAATCCCTACTATTACGGTATATTTGTTGGGTGGTCAGAAACCTTCACAAATTTAGTTTCATTAAAGAATTAAGTCAAAGATGACTGTACTATTTCAACAAATTATAAGTTTTGAAAGTTAAACACCGTCGCAAACTTTATTAATTGTAAGTAAACAAGTGCAGTTTTACCTTTTTATTCCCTTTAAACCCGTAACATGTTGCCTCGGTGCACTAGACCAAAAACTCATACAAGATAAATTACTGTCAAAAGCATAATATAGATTGTAGAATAAATTTCTCCACAGCAATACCTTCTTTATAATCTTTGGCAATAAATTCTATGCTTTGATGCTTTTGAAATAAACTAAAGTTACAATATTTTTTATTTTCTTAACAATTGGAGTTATATGAAATATCATGTTTTGATTCTAACAAAGGAGCTTCAGATGGATTTGAACAAAGCCCTCACAGTCACAGCTAGCATATACATACAATATCTGGAATTCAGGTGAAATGGAAGAAAGGAGAAATATACTCTCAATGTTGTAAGAAATGAAGGGTAATAACTCATAAGACAGAAGTCATTGCTAATATGTTAATGTTGTACATAGAAATCCTTCAAAACAGGATTTGCACGAGACAATTCTCACTACAATGAGACCGTTGTGGCATCAACTTCTTATAGAGATTTGTATTTTCTTTTCTCAGCCCTCAAGACAGGATACTGAGTTTAATGCATAAAATTAGAAGTTATACTGCAATATACCATAATATGCACAATACATACTCATACATAATAATATACAATAAAGACTCTCCAACCCATTTCTTTTGTTTTCCTTCCCGCGAACCTACAGGGTGCCAACCAATACCTATAACTTCGATGCTTTTTCAATTAATTAAAATTAATAAAAAAACAAGACAAATTGAGCACAAAATCCACGGCAAGAACAATCCAAAAGAAAAGTGAAACAAAAAGTAACAAACCCTCGGTAGTAAGACAGTGACATCCAGTGGCGGAGCTTGGAAGAAATTTTTGAGGGGACTAAAATAAGTTTTTAATACATAAAATTATCAGTGTGTGACACAGACTCCAACAGAGACTTAGTTGCATGATTCTATCACAGTTGCGTACCAAGATAACACGCTCCCTTCTCAATGAAAAGTTATGCCCATGTATGCTTACATGTTAAAAAATCAATGCTCATGATACATTATAATTTTATTTTATTTATATAAAAATGATATATATGATATTGAAAATTTTAGAAAATATTTGGAGAAGCGACAGCTCCCTTCTGTTATCAAAAAGATCCACCTAACTTGATAACCGGTATTTTGTAATGAGCTGGTATCAAATAGAAGTTGAAAGATTCATTAAGAGTATGTCAATCCATGCTTGTAAAGGTGTCAAGAATGTAATCTGTGTTAGTATTTCCTACTCTTTACATAAAGCTACTAGGTCATGTAGGACACTAACACCACCCAACTCCATAAATATAATTCATTAACTATATAGTATAAGGTAGGTTCACCAATCAATCACTTGAACTCTGATATTACCTACCTAATATTACATACACGTCGAAGTGTCTTTGTAAGTGACACCCTATTTGTGCCTCACAATACGAGATATCAATGTTTATTGGATGAGATCACACAAAGACCTTGAAATTCTCACTAAACTTAAGGATATAATATTGCATTCTCATTGAATCAGTGTAAGAGATGAGAATAGAGATGCCTGGTACTCATCGGAAGTTTGTCCATCCATACAAGTCAGATGATTGACACGCCTAGTGGGATGTAACAACCCTGATTTTTGAGAATAGGAAACCAGACCTTCAGGACTTTGAGGATCTGTTGAGCTTTTGGTAAGAAGCTTGAGGTTTCGGCCTGTTCGCCGAACAGTTTAGAATGAGAACAATAGGGATAAGCGGAGCTTAACATGAAATATAAGAATACCGAAAGAATGTAACGAGTGAGAGAAGCAGAAATAAGAAAATAATAAATAGCGTTCAACAATACTATTTATTTAAAAATAATACATTAACGACGATTATTTTGGGTACTAATTAATTTATAATTATATCAGTTGATAATTATTTCCTGTCAACAATACTTAATAGATAAATAATGATAATAATTTATTTTGAAATTATATATTTTAAATTGTTTATTTATTAAATAATTATGTTTAATAATAAAATATCGCTCGGTTCCTCGGATTTGAACTGTGGGACCCAGCCTGAGATCAGACTTTGACCATTTGACCCAAGACTAGTGATCCAGTAAGGAAACTAGTCCTGTTAGAATCGTTTCGTAAAGGATCAAGGGTGTCTGACTTGGCCTAACCGGCCTAATCAGAACCTTTAACGTCACCTCCATTTGATCGCGCGTATGCTTCAGAATATCCGATGACGGCACGGTCAGTCTCTGATGACTCGTTTCGACATTTTAGGAACTTTTCTTGAAGAGGCTGAAACCCGGTTCGGACTCTATCACCCCCATTTTTTCATAAATCAGTTTCTTCATAAATCATTTTAAAACTCGACCCGAGCACCTTCAGTGTTTTGGACCCAACTTTGGCAGACGACCTTAAAATTGAATGATTTTGGTCTCAATCTCTTCGTTTTGAAAAGATCTTTAATCTTTGTTTCTAGCCCCAAACTTCGGTTCTTACTGTGTCAACCTCAAAATCGAAGATTAAGTATGTTCGCCTCAAAATTCCAACGTTTGGATATTTTTCCCTGCGCATTGTTAAGAAAAAATTTATAGCTCTCTTGTACGACCTTTGATTCATGCAAACTTAGTGTCAAAATCTTCGTAACAAAATTATCTAATTTTTTGTGAAGACATCAAAAGCTAAATCCCCCTAGATTAGTACAGTTTAATGTATCTTTGCAACCTCTTGGCTATTTCGTCATCATGCGGGCAGTCTTCATTAAAATTTGCATATCCCCTTCGTCTGGTGCTTGAATCACCCTGTTCTTTTTGCTACGGATCCATATCAAATAAATCCACAATGTTCATGAAGGACATAACCCAATTCTCAAAGGAGACTTAATAGTGAATTTATTTTCAAAGACATAGCTGATCTGGGAAGCTCTTGGAGCATCCTGTCGTAAATTGGGTATATCTTAGGCTATCAATCTCATATCATCGCAAATGATATATCAAATTAAAGAGAAAAGGAAGATCTACAAACTTCATGAAGGGCTTGAAAACCAATTCTTACTCCATAAATCCCAGAATTTAGAATACCATACTAATTCACGTTTTCCTAGTGGCAGCTTACACTATGTCCAGTATTTTTTGTGTTTCTCCATCGTATGACCATGAAATTGAACGATTCTTTTGCCAAAATTTTCTTAACTTAATTACCTACACTTTGTTAAAGGGAACAAAATCAAATTCTTCACCAATTTTGCCAGAAAATTAATCTTTGAAAAAAATAATAATCCCGTCATAACTTTACACTACTTTCTTATTTAGGCCATAACTCTCTCATTTCTCAATGAAACTTTTTGTGTCATATATCAATTTAAAGATAAGATAAAGGCCTACAATCTTATATTAGGCTCTTTTCCTAATTCAACTCACATCAACCCTTAAAAGCCCAAACAAATTGATGCCTAGAACCTTACTGTAACACCCTGGTGCCAACTTGCAAATTCCAAGATAATTACCGTCACCATATAAGATCTCTTGGATAACTTATTTTTCACCTGGTAATTATCAAGTGATTCACAATCTGATTCCAGAGGTTACTGATACAATATCAAAGTGCGAAACTTTTTACATAACTAACTTTATTTTATTATACATAATATCAGAGTCTCATACATATTATATTTTACAACAGACACCTAGATCATATAAAATATAAAGATGTAAAGTATCAAAATATAACATACACATAATACAGCCATAGTAGTCACACAAGCAAGCATCAGCATCAAAAGTCTTCATAATTCATCCACATCAAGCATCATCCACTTTATCACATGTCTTCCTGATTAACCACTGAAGGGTTGCCACAAGTAACAGAAAGAGTGAGATAAATATCAAATACATAGAAATTAAATTAGAACAAACACAATTACAAGTAGGATGCTATGTGATGCAGATGCCAAACAAGTATTTTGTATTATATTTATATTAATATTTCCATTCTCTATATGAATGAAAATGCATGATGGATCCATTCTGATGGGAACATCTGCAGTGATTTCCAACAATAACATTTTTACGGATATCCAACCGATATTGCGCCCTATAATACAACACCAACATCGGATAACAACATCATAATATCAATAACAAGTGTTGCGGGACCCCCCTTAAGGACACACTGCTTAGCCCTTAAGACGATCGTGGTATTAAAACTACCGCAGAGGTCTGTTGCTCAACAGAGCGCGTTCCCCCACCGAGAACCCCCTCAAAGAACCCCCCCTGCGGATTCTTTGAACGGCCAATGCATATGATGCATGAATGCATTAAATTATCAAATTCCTTTATATAATTAATTTTAACAATAAAATTATTATAATAATCAAATAAGCATACTTTATTTGTAATTCAAAAAATATGAAAACACATTTTCCATAATATTTATATCATAATTCAATCATATGGAAACACATTTTCCATAATATTTATATCATAATTCAAACATGTGGAAACATATTTTCCATAATATTTAATAATTCAAAGAATATGGAAACACATTTTCCATGTTATAGTAATTATTTAATATCATATTCTAAAGAATATGGAAAACATATTTTTCATGATATAAAATTATACTACTAAAATAATTTAAAAACAAGAGTTTTCTCCCTTTAAATGTTTAAATAAACTTCTAAATTTAATTTAATTAATTATATTTATTTTATTTCAAAATAAAGTCTCTAGAATAATAAAAATTCTAATTTTTTTTTAAAAATTATTATTTTAAGTTTTTAATCATATTTACGAAAATCCCACTTGTCTTATTTACGAAAATACCATCGTTCTAATTTATTTACAAAAATACCACTGCTTATGATTTATTTACAAAAATGTCACCGTTCGTTTTTCTTTACAAAAATGCCATCGTTTCCAGTTTTTAACACCGGTTGAAAATATCCGCTGTTAAAAGGTCTGATTCTGCAGAACGAAAACAGCAGCTCTGTTCTTGCTGTTTTTGTTGTTTTTCTTATTTTAATTGCAAAATTAAACATACCAATTGATTTCAAATCATCATACAACATCAGAAAGATATCATATATCAAATTCCAAATCAATTAGCATCAATTTCATAGTTTAATTTAAATTAAATTAAAATCTAACTATATGAGTTTCTAAACAATTAATAATTAAACAAGCAATTCTAACTTAATTTCTATGTATTTAATATCCTATCTCCTCTTTCTTACCTCAATTGAAGATCCCTAAGCTTTTCTTAAGCTAAACTTCTTTGTATCTCCTCAATTCTTCAAGTTTGAGTAATTTCTTATTATGCAAAATTGAAGAGCTTGAGTGTAGTAATGGAGTTTTTGAAAGTTTGAAGAGGGAGATGAAGGGTTAAGGAATTTGTATTATTTTTGGTTTGAAGAGATTTGGAAGATTAAAGCCTTATTTATAGGCTTCCAATGGCGGTGGAAATGAGGCGGTGAAGGAAGAAGGAGACACAGAGAGTTTTCGAGAGAGAAGATATTTTCTTTCTCTTTTTTTTAATTTAATAACGGGTTCCTTAATAATTCTACATTTTATTGTCATGTTTTATTTCCGTTTAGTCTCACTTTAAAATCTGATTCACGAAATAAAAATATCCTTATAACCGGAATAAAATTTCCTATATTCTAAAATTTATTTCTTATTTTTCTGAGAAACTTTAATTTTTCACTATTTAATTACCGATTCAAATTTAATTAAAAATTGGGCTGTGACACTCTCCCCCGTTATAAAAATTTCGTCCTCAAAATTTAAACGTACCTTGTCAGAATAGTTCAGGGTATTGACTTCTCATCTCGTCTTCT
This sequence comes from Clitoria ternatea, assembly GCA_037962975.1. NCBI lineage: Eukaryota > Viridiplantae > Streptophyta > Magnoliopsida > Fabales > Fabaceae > Clitoria > Clitoria ternatea. The sequence goes on from CM075675.1 coordinate 51,364,361, forward strand.
CGTTCCCAAGTCATGCTTATTTCATCTCCTTGTTGCCAGGCTACTTTTACCAATGAAATCTCCTTGCCTCTTAGTTGCTTGACATCTCTGTCCATTATCTTCACTGGTGTTACTGGAATCGTGAAATTTGCCTAAACTTCTATATCATCGGTCTCGATCACATGGTTTGGATCAGGTACATACTTCCGTAATTGTGAGACATGGAACACATTATGAAGATTGGAAAGCTGAGGTGGCAATGCAACCTGATATGCCACTTTACCAATTCTTTTCAGAATCTTATATAGTCCTATATACCTTGGAGTAAGCTTTTTGCTTTTTAACACTCTTCCAACTCCTTTATTGGGTGATACTTTCAAGAATACATAATCTCCAACTTAGAATTCTAATGGCTTCCTCCTTTGATCATAATATGACTTCTGCCGATCCTGCACAACTTTTATCCTTTCTCTAATCATCTAAATTTGCTCTGTCGTTTGTTGAACAATTTCTGGTCCAAGAGTTAGATTCTCACTGTCTCCAACCAGCAGATTGGTGTCCTGCACTTTCTACCATACAATGCTTCATATGGTGCCATCCCAATGCTTGAGTGGTAACTATTATTATATGTGAATTCGATTAGTGGGAGATAATATTCTCAACTTCCACCATGTTCTAACACACATGTTCTCAGTAAATCCTCCAAACTTTGGATAGTCCTCTCTGACTGTCCATCAGTTTGTGAATGATAAGCAAAGCTTAACTTCAGTCTAGTACCAAGCTCTTTATGCAAACTTCCCCAGAATCAAGAAGTAAATCTAGGATCTCTATCAGACACTATACTTGACGATACTCTATGTAATCTCACTATCTCTTTTATATACACTTGAGCCAATTTCTCAAGTGAATGTTTTATGTTGATTGGAAGAAAATGGTTGATTTTGTTAATCTATCGACTATCACCCAGATAACATCATTGTCTCTTTGTGTTCTAGGCAAGCCTGGCACAAAGTCCATGGCAATGTCATCCCATTTCCATACGGGTATTTCTAGTGGTTGTAATCCACCAGATGGTTTTTGATGTTCAACTTTACTTTTCTGACATATTAAGCAAGATGAAACATACTCAGCTATCTCCTTTTTCATCCTCTTCCACCAGAAGTCCTTTCTTAAATCTTGATACATCTTTGTAGATCTAGGATGAATACTGAGCATACTTTTGTGAGCTTCATCTAGAATCATCTTCTTTAATTCTACATCCTCTAAGACACATATTCTTCCTTTCATCCTCCACACTCCATCTGAACCTTCTTGTAATCCCAGGTCTTTCCCATTATGTTGTGTCTCGATCATCCCTTGGAGATATGCATCTAATCTTTGTCTTTCACACACAATCTTCAGAAAATCATTAGTAATTTTCAGGACTCCGACAATCATATTTACTGAAGACTTCTCTTCAACTACTATATTTATATCTTTAAATTGTTCAATCATTTCTAATTCTTTTATCATTAAAGCTGTCATATTAATAGCTTTTCTACTAAGCGCGTCAGCAACCACGTTGGCTTTCCCTGGATGGTACTTCAACTCAAAGTCATAGTCCTTGAGAAATTCCATTCGTCGACGTTGTCTCATATTTAATTCTTTTTGATCAAACAGGTATTTGAGACTCTTATGATCACTATAAACTTCAAACTTTGCACCGTATAAGTAGTGCCTCCAAATTTTCAAATCAAAGACAATGGCCGCTTCTAGGTCATGAGTAGGGTAGTTAAGTTCGTGTGGTCGTAATTGCCTTGAAGCATAAGCAATTACTTTCCTTTGTTGTATTAGGACACAACCAAGTCCCATCTTTGAAGCATCACAATAAATTTCAAAGTTTTCTTGTGGGTTTGGTAAACCTAGAACTGGTGCAGTTGTTAATCTTTTCTTTAATTCTTGGAAACTTGCTTCGTATTCAGGAGTCCAAACGAAAGGTTTATTCTTATAGGTTAATCGAGTCATTGGTAGGGCAATTCGGGGGAATCCTTCAATAAATCTTCGATAGTAACCCACGAGTCCTAAGAAACTCCGAATTTCTGTGACAGTCTTCGGCCTCTCCCAGTCTATTACGGCTTCAATCTTTGCAGGGTCGACTGACACTCTACTTTTAGATATCACATGGCCCAAGAACTTTACTTTATTAAGCCAAAACTCACATTTGGATAGTTTGGCATATAGTTGCTTCTCCTTTAGTATTTGTAGCACTAAGTACAAATGCTTCTCATGCTCCTCCTTGGTTTTGGAATAGATGAGAATATCATCTCTAAAGACAATAACGAATTGATCAAGGTATAGATGAAATATTCGGTTCATGTATTCCATGAACACGGCTGGAGCATTAGTTACCCCAAAAGGCATAACTAAATATTCATAATGGCCATAGCGTGTCCTAAAGGCTGTCTTTGGAACATCTTCTTTCTTCACATGAATCTGATGGTATCCCGATCTCAAGTCTATCTTGGAGAACACAATAGCTCCTCGTAGTTGATCAATAAGGTCATCGATCCTTGGTAATGGGTATTTATTTTTAACCGTGACTTTGTTCAGTTGACGATAATCGACACAAAGTCTCATACTACCGTCCTTCTTCTTGACTAGTAGTACAGGTGCTCCACAAGGAGATACGCTCGGTCGTATGAATTGCTTTTCTAATAACCAATGGTCTTATTTATGAAAATGCCATCGTTCTAATTTATTTACAAAAATGTCACCGCTCATTTTTATTTACAAAAATGTCACCGCTTCCAGTTTTTAACACTAGTTGAAAATATCCGCTGTTAAAAGGTCTGATTCTGCAGAACGAAAACAGCAGTTGTGTTCTTGTTGTTTTGCTGTTTTTCTCATTTTAATTGCAAAATTAAACACACCAATTGATTTCAAATTATCATACAACATCAGAAACATATCATATATCAAATTCCAAATCAATTAGCATCAATTTCACAGTTTAATTCAAATTAAATTAAAATCTAACTATATGAGTTTCTAAACAATTAATAATTAAATAAGCAATTCTAACTTAATTTCTATGTATTTGATATCCTATCTCCTCTTTCTTACCTCAATTGAAGATCCCTAAGCTTTTCTTGAGCTAAACTCCTTCGTATCTCCTCAATTCTTCAAGTTTGAGTAATTTCTTATTATGTAAAATTGAAGAGCTTGAGTGTAGTAATGGGGTTTTTGAAAGCTTGAAGAGGGAGATGAAGGGTTAAGGAATTTGTATTGTTTTTGGTTTGAAGAGATTTGGAAGATTGAAGCCTTATTTATAGGCTTCCAATGGCGGTGGAAATGAGGCGGTGAAGGAAGAAAGAGACACAGAGAGTTTTCGAGAGAGAAGATATTTTCTTTATTTATTTTTAATTTAATAACGGGTACCTTAATAATTCTACATTTTATTGTCACGTTTTATTTCTGTTTAGTCTCACTTTAAAATCTGATTCACGAAATAAAAATATCCTTATAACCGGAATAAAATTTCCTATATTCTAAAATTTATTTTTATTTTTCTGAGAAACTTTAATTTTTCACTATTTAATTACCGATTCAAATTTAATTAAAAATTGGGTTGTGACACTTACCACCTCGGCCCCTTCATGCAACAAGAACCAATCACTATCTTCCATCCATGGGACACTTATCTCACCTTCTTGAACCCCTTCTTCAGCAAGTTTACACTACTTGCTTCCTAAAGATGTCATGTTATCATGACATAACCATTCCACCATGATCTTACACTATGCCACCTCCCTAATCCTATAATAAGATTTCATGCAAATACCAATTAGCATCATGTCACCTTAACTCATCACTATTCATCCTACTTCATTCTCCCTCATGGCAGCAACCCTCCCATTCCCTATATACACTCTCAATTCTTATTCTCTAATTTCTCTCCCCCTTCACCACTCAAAAAAAATTAGCCACTCATCATCACCACCAACCACTAAATTTCTCTTTTCCTCTTCCCTTTTTTCTCTTAAACCCGTGACTACCCCCACCAAAACAACCACCATCCTTGCTTCTAACCACCTCTCAAATTCAATATTCAAACTCCATCCACCAAGTTTTGTCACCTCCTCCTAACCGTGACCATCCAAGGCTACCGAGGTAAGGCTTTTGTATTTTAATTCTTGGATCATGTCCTTACATTTCTCGGGCCAAAAAATTAGCTTGCAATCTTGAGAATTTGGAGTCTTTTTCTCTGTTTTTGGGGGCCCAAAACTGTGACCTCACTTACAAAATTTTGTGTGCATGTTGTGTTTTCTTAAGATCAGGAACGATCGGTGACGATCGGCAATGAAACGGCAAAGGATTCGGAGCGAACGACGAGCCATCGATAACTAATTTCTTTTAACCAAATGAATGCATGGCTATTGTGATTTTCTAGTTGCTGGTCGTGACCCCTTTGATGGTTGAAAAACTCTTGCATGTTGATTTCTTAAGGTTCCAGGCATGATCAGAAGCAATCGGGACGTTTAACAATTTTTTCGGCGAGCTCACCATTTTTCTTCCTCCGGGATAGCCGCTGTGTAGCAAAGTAAGGGGGTTTTTTTCCTCATTTGATTGCATTTTTGGTTTTTCTATAACATTGCTTGTGTATTCGGGGACCTCTGTTTTAAATTTCGTCGCGATCCAACGGTTAGATTTTAAACCGCGAAATTTTTTGTAACCAATGATTAAAATTATTATATCTTTAAATTAATGGGGATTTTATGAATTTAATTGGGGTAACTCGACGTTTATGTGCTCAGGAGGATTTTATCATGATCGGAGTCGTACGAGAAACTTAAAAATTTTAGTATTTAGGCGGGCTCGGTTTATTCGATATGGTTTTATCATTTAAAATTAAATTTTCGTGATGTTGTGTAGGTCATGGTAATTTAATCCCAGTAAGCCCCGCTTGAGGAAATTACTTTATCATTGCGTGCCACTGGAGTTGTTTGAATAGATTGCGTGTTTCGAGGAAGGTTACTAGCTGAATGGTTACGACGTGTTATTTTACCAAGCGCTATAAAAATGACAATCTTTAAGTTACTATAAGATTTATAGAAAGTTACTAAATAAATAAATGAATTCTTTTTAACAAATGAAAAGTCCTACTTGAAAATCTTTACGAATAAGCAACTTGGTTTAGGTCTAAATAAATTATGTCGATTAAGAAAAGAAATGGAAATAAAAAGACCTTTTTAGTACAATGAACATTGGAATTTAGAAAGAAGTTTCGTATCCAATTTAGTGACCATTTTTGTAACCACTTAAGGTAGGATAAAAAGTAGACTTTAAGAACTTTATAAAATAAAATGAATTTGGCAAAAAAAATTTGATTAGGAAATAAAAATCTTAGGGTTTAATACTTTAATAGACTAAGTAGACTAAGAATAAAAAGAAATGAATGGCTAGTTAGAGTTTAATTTGAAGTAAGTTATATATAAAAAAGGATCCTAATAAATTAATTGGGATAAGAGATATGAATAAAATGGGTGTAACTTTAGGAATTTGAATAAAAATAATAATAAATGTTAAGAGTTAAATTTCTAGTAATCAATAAAGTAAGTGAAAAGGAACTTAAAGAATATTTATATAGTGCATGACATAAATAATTTTAGAACATGATATATACATAAAATAAATATTTAAGAAAGGGATCTAGAATTTAGGCTTGAACTAAGTAATGAAAAGAAGTAGAAATGACTTATGAATTAAATAGTAATTTTAGTGGCTAAATTATATTTGACTAAGTTCGTAATATTAGAGTGGATTCTAGATCTCTAAGCAATAATTTGATATCATAGAAAAATTAAGCCTTAGTCAACTAAAAGAATGTAACTAAGGAAGCAAATTAGTTAATAAAGGGAATAAAGAAAAAGGTACAAAAAGATAAGTAGTCATGAACCTAGAAAGAACTTCACTAAATTGATAATTATACATAAAGAATTAGTAACTAAGGAAACAAGTCATTCCGTTAATAAAGTTTAATTGGAGCAGTAAAGAAAAATCAACAGCGAGGCCGCTTGACGATGACTAAAGAATTCATAATTGGACCTCAGGAAATTAAATAAAGTAAGGAAATAATCATACCTCATTTAGTAAATAATACTTAACAAGCAAATAATTGAAAGGTATATAAAGAATTAAATCGAGTGATAATGCGCCTTAATAACGAACTAAATTAAGGAAATAATCCATGAATATTATTAGAAATAGTAGGGGTAAAGGGAAAGTACAAAATTTAGTGACTAGGGATTTGGAAAGAATATCCCTAATTTAATCAATATACGTAAGGAATTAGTAACCCATTTAGCAACTAAGAAAATCCGTACCTGACTAATAAAGCTTGAATTGAATTAATAAAATGAGAGTCGACAATAGGGATCGCTTAATAATGATTAAAGAATTCCTAAATAGACATTAGAAAAATATAATGGTAAAAGGGAATAGTCATACCTAGTTAAATAAATAAAGAGATAAAAGACCCAGTAACGTATGAAAGCCCGACCAATTCATAAGATGACCCGACTAGATAAGAAGTGTAAATGTACTAGTGATGAATTAACGCATAAGTTGGTGCTTGAATTGAATGCCGATAAGTATGTTGTTTGTATACATGAGTAAGCATTAGGAATATATGACTACGGATGATTGTGTACATAGATATACGTATGTTAGTTACATGATGAATGTGGTATAATGAATTGTATGTTGTGATGATGTTAAAGGATTATTGGTGTGATATGGTTGTGAATATGTGAATTTGGATGAAATACCTCATGAATGTATTGTAATTATAAATGTTGCATGATGTATGGATAACTGAATAAGGAAAATTCATAAATAAGAAATCTGGGAGGTGGTATCGGCAGGGATTCCGAAATGATTAAATTGTGAAAGTGTAAGGAATTCGGATTCGAGATGAATTGTGGGTGTTATAGCGCCAATGTACCCTTAATTGCTGAGAAAGTATAAAATCTTATTTCATTCCTAAGTGTCGAGTAAGGTTACTAAAACAAAGAAAAAGAGAGAATTTGATTATACAGAATAAAGAAAAAGAACTCGACATTAAGAATGGAAGGGAGTCATTTAGCGGACCCTGTCGAGGACCACTAAATAAAAATGAATTATTGAATTATGCATCATGTCTGGAGTTAAGGAGGGATGTTGGAATAACCCCCTAGAGCATACAGTGATGGATATACTGAAGAATCTATCGTGCCTCGATACCCGAGGGCAGTCTAGGGAGTATATCGGAGGCGGGAACTCCAATGTCTCATATTCACGCCCGTTGCCGAACAACCCGTGGAAAACTCTGATATACTTCGACGAGAGGCGGGGGTTTCTATGGCTGTTAAGTGCCCGTTCTGATAAGATGTGTGATTGACCATTTGATGATAGGGTTGCGTGTCCTTACCCATTTATGAAAACCAGAACGAGGAGAGCTCCAGTCTCTCTAGTTGGGCAAGGAGACTAAGGTTGGATGGTTGTGCACATGATTATTGATATATGAGATTGATAAGTGGAAGATGGGCCCACATGCATCATGATGACTAATAAAGAGAACGGAAATAACAAAATGAACCGATGCATTACATCATTGTACTGAGATTGTGATTGCTCGTTGTTTGAGTATGATTGTATAGGTCTTAGTAATTCTGAAAGGTGAATAGGAAAATGGGAATGGTCAGCTAAGATCAAGAGTGGTGAGATAACTTAGAATGTATCTTAGAGACCCCAAGGAGAGTAGGAAGGACTCGATCCTGGATTGTTTGTGTTGTATATTGGCAGGTGTTGATGAGACATCTTCTCGATTGTTGTGGAGGTGAAGACTCACCCTTACGCTAAATTTTTCCAGACATCGGGAGGATGGATACAAACGTCACAACAAGGATCAGCCAGGCTCTTCTTGGACCGAGGATGAATAGATTAGGTTTATTTTATTTGTATTTATGGGAGCCTGTGTGCCGCTTTACTTTCAGTATATACAGTTACTATTGTGACCATATATTGTATATGACTATGTTGTATATAAGGTGTATCTGTTCCACTAAGTTTTCTTATACAAAAAAAACTTCTACATTTTTCTAAAACCCGTAACCTCTCAGTTGACCAGGATAATTTAGTGGAAAAAATTGTCCTAGTTAACCGAGGGTGTTACATGGGATATGGTAAAGTTATTGCCACTTTCACAAACTATTTTTATGGATGGAAGTCAACGTTTGGTCACTCTGGATGCTCACATACAAGACGTGACACATAAGGAACCTAATCCTCTAGGCTACAACTTGGGTTTCATCGAAACACCATAGCCAATGACCTAAACCTCAAGAAGAGCCAAAGTGGTTGCTCAACCTAATGTACGTGACGAGATCATTCGACAACTCTAGGTGGAGTTGCAAGAGTTTAGACAGAGGCAGAATCAGGAGCAGATGGATGGATAGTTGCCCATCTAAAAGTGTCGTCTGTTAAACCTCACCTCAATCTTTTCATCATGATGTTTTGACATCACTTGACTACTCTAGGATCCCAATGTTTAATGGTGATTACTAGAAGTCCATGTATCAGATGGAGTGTCACTTGCTCTGGTATCATAATTTGTAAGCCCCTGGCAGTTCCTAAGGTTACAAGTTCAAAATTCCCTTTACTCGACGTCTGATGGGGATTACGCTTCCCAAACACATCCAAACCCTACAACTATTATCCATCAAAAATTATAATAATGAAATGGATCCAAGCAAACACTTAGATATCAAACACTAATGAGTCTTTGTTCTTATGAGTAAAGGATGATATTATATGTAAAATGTTCCCTCAAACCTTAGTTGGAGAGGCTCTTGGTTGGTTCAAAAAATTACTGACAAGGTCCATTTATTCTTGGAAGGACCTAGCTAGGGGTTTGATGATCATTTTGTTATAGCTCGGGATGTACTAAGAACATTACATATCTTGGCTTAAATCAAGCAAGATAAGACAGAGTCTTTGAAATATTTCCTAAAAAGATTCTACAAAAAAATAACAATGGTTCCGTGAGTGTGGACATGGGAGAGGATGTGAGGGTTTGGTTCAAAAGGAATGGAAGCAAGGAAGAAGATGTAGGGTTTACAGAGAGAAGGTCCACAAAGTTTTTGACAAGGGGTATAAATTAGGGGAGAAATACGACATTTGATAGGGAGTTCCATTCAACGGAACGGGAGTGGACAAAAGAAAAAAATTAATCCTACGGTCAAATAGAGTTTTGACTATCTCAAACGGTATAAAGGATCAATATTAACTGTTCTGTCCTAGAACCAAGGTCAAGAGTTAACCGTCTTTACCGATGTCTGGAGTTACCTCACTTACTCTCAGTTTTACATCGTCTCAGTGGAGTACGGTATTTTGTATCTAGGTCTAGTAGGGATCCTAAGTTCTTCAAGTATAGGGTGAATTTGGTGTTCAAGTCCATACCGAGGTCAAGGGAACACACCAGAGGTGCACCTGCAAAAGATTCTCTGATGCTTAAGTCAGTATGAGAATTACAAGAAATAAGGGTATCATGGAGGTAACTCTTGGATTAGTTCAGATCCTTCTTTAGTAATAAATGAGTTGTATTTATAGGGAATACCTGAGTAGAGAAAGTAATTTGACCTCTTTCCTAACTTACTGTAGCAACAGTGTCTGCAGGTACATGTTGCCCATACTGATCTTAACTTATTGTCTGGCTGTCAGAGGGACCGACGTCATATCATAGGACCGTAGTCATATTAGCTTTTAAACTTCGGCTATAACAGTTAAACCAGGCTCTCTTAATAATTTTGATGACCTGACATCGTTCAATAGGACCCTGTCCATGAATTAGGGAGTCCGGTTAGCACCCCAGATCATTTGCCCCTTAGCTTGTTTTTGTGGCATTGTCACAATAATAAGCTACTTCGTGACTCCAGTCGAATATCTTGTAATCTTATTTTTGACTTTTGGCGCTGTGACTTTGTGACCGTTGTGCAGATGCGTCTGATATACCATGCATGGATGGGTTAGGTGGAGCATTTAATGTAACATCTCGGATATTTTAGTAAAAATTATGATGAGTGAAAATATTAATAAATGTTTTAGAGATTTATTGAGTATTTTTATGAATTATTATTAAAATAAAGGCCATTATGAATAATTAACTATTGTGGAAATAAATAAAATTTATTTGATTGATTAATTATAAAAAGGGTTAAATGAGGAGTGATTAGAAGGAGGTAAAGGTTTAATTAAAATTTCCAAAGAAAATATAAAAGAAATGGGGAAAAGGCTATTTTGCCCCTGGGCTTTAAATAATAAAACCCATCTTATTCCTCATTCATTCTCCACGTGAGCCTTCTTCTGTTTTTTCTTCCTCCTACTTCTGTTTCTTCTTCTTCTCCTCCTTCCTCACGCTGCCGAGCTGCATGCTCTGAGGGAAGGTCTGTTCCGTGTCAGAACTTCATGGGAACCCCATTTCTGTGACCATGGTTTCAAGGTGAGTCCATTGGACCGTTTGGATTGAGTTATCTCTTCCCTTTTCATTTTTACTCCCTGACCGAATGGCCATGCATGGTGGGGTAAGGTTCTGTTCTCCACTCCTCTAGTGAGTGTGAGCTCGAAAATGGTCTTTAGACTGTGTGGGTGGTACGACGTTAACGGGTTTTGCATTCCGATCCCGTAGGTAGCAGAACGAACAACGGAAGACTGATTGACGGAGCTGGTGCTGGATTCGGAAGTGAAACTGTGAACCCAGTGTTTAGAGGACGTAATCGGCACCAAGAGCAGATCGTTAAAGCTTGGAATAGAGGTAAGGGGGTGTTCGGGTTATAATTAATTAGAATGGGTAAATATGTTGGTTCCGGGTCATTGAACCAGTTATAAACACGGTAAGAGATATTGCTGAATGATAAGTTGTATGTGTATGTATGCATGTGTGAATATGGACACCGATTGGGTGAGGATCGTGTGTGGCTGGATTGAGTTTGAAATACTTGTTGTGATAATCGAAGTGTATGGTGGCAATGTGATGCCGGGCTTGACAAGTAGGTCGCCCGTTTGATGAGAAATGTGAATTGTATATGTATGATAAGTATTTGCTATGTGAGAGGATATTATATTGATGGGCTTGACAAGTCGGTCGCCCTACGTTGTGAGCACAAGTCAGTTTCTGACAGTTGCAAATGATGATCGTAATGATATGCCTATGTTTATATAATTGAATGTGATTATGTGGTAGAGGATAACCGACGGTATGTATTACCCTGTTTTTGGCTTCCGTGGTCAAGTCGGATCCAGTTAAGCTACCCAGAGGTCTATGACCCAGTGGTTGAGGGGGAGCCAAGTCGGGCTCGGCGAACCAAGTCGGGTTCACGGGGTATCAAGTCGGACCCCCAGCTGAAGGTCGATCCTTTTAGTATCCGGATACTAGGCGTCAATTTTGTCTGAGAGTCAGTAGTGACAATTAATGAATTATTAGTTGTGATGTGTGTGATTAATTATATTGTTGAGTGCAATTTGATATATTGCTGAGTATGATTTGATATATTTGCCGAGTGCAACTTGATATAATTGCCAAGTATGATTTGATATATTCGCCGAGTGCAATTTGATATATTTGCTGAGTATGATTTGATATATTTATCGAGTGCAATTTGATATAATTGCCGAGTAAGATTTGATATATTTGCCGAGTGTAATTTGATATAATTGCAGAGTATGATTTGCTATATTTGCCGAGTGAGAAGTGCTATATTGCTGAGTAAGATTTGTTATATTTGCTGAGTAAGATTTGTTATATTTGCTGAGTGAGAATTACCATATTTGCCAAGTGAGAAGTGTTATATTACGGAGTAAGATTTGCTATATTTGCTGAGTAAGATATGTTATATTTGCTGAGTGAGGATTACTATATTTGCCGAGTGAGAACTGCTATATTGCTGAGTAAGATTTGATATATTTACCGAGTCAGATTTGCTATGCCTGCCGAGTGAGAATGGCTATATTTGTCGAGTGAGAATTGCTATATTGCTGAGTGAAATTTGCTATATTTGTTGAGTAAGATTTGCTATATTTGCTGAGTGAGAATGGCTATATTTCCCGAGTGAGAAGTGCTATATTGCTGAGTAAGATTTGCTATATTTGCCGAGTAAGATTTGTTATATTTGCTGAGTGAGAATTGCTATATTTGTCGAGTGAGAACTGTTATATTGCCGAGTGTGATTTGTAATTTATGGATAAAGCAGTCGGACGGAGTTTATATACAAGCATTTTGTTAATTTCCGTTGTAGATTAATTATGATGCCAAACACTCACCCTTGCTGTGGTTTTCAATTTAGTAACCAATGACAGGGAAGAGGTCGGAGCCCTGGAGGTGCGCCAAGCGGAGGACTGATGCCAAGGAACCGAGTGATTTTGAAATGGATTGTGTAATGTGTATAATGAGTTTTCCGAGTGTGTGATGCTACAAAATGTTGTCTGTATGTTGAACTAAATTTGAATCGGTATGCTGATTGACATGAATATAAATTCTTGATGCTATATGATCGGTGTTTATTTTTGTAAGTGAATTTGCGTTGCTGTAGTATAGTTGATTACCGGGCGAATCTAGCCGAGCGGATTTAGTCTGGTCCGAGCAAGGGCCGGCTGATTTGGTGCCTATTTCGCTCAAGCAAGTATCTCTCGCCACTTCCGAGTGGGGATTAGAATGTTTCCGAGTGAAGAGTAAAGTGTTTTCCTAGTGGAGATTAGAATGTTTCCGGGTGAAGAGTAGAGTGTTTTCCGAGTGAAGATTTGAGTGCTTCCGAGTTAAGGTAAGAATGTTTCCGAGCGAGTTATAACCGAGAGAACCTTTTCTGAGTAAGGTTAAGTTGTTCCCGAGTGGACCTATTTCCGAGTGAAACCCGACTTGTTAGTTTTCCTTGTAAGTCTGTTGTTCACTCAGGTTATGATGTAGGATTCGCTCAAGCGAGTCGGATCTCGCCTAAGCGACCTTCTCGGGTTTTGCCTAAGCGAATCAGGGTCTCGCTCAGGCGAATGACCCCCTGTCTTCATCTTCCTTCTTCCACTGATTGTTGTTAATTCTGTTTCATTAATTAATTTATTTATGATCGGTCATTATTTTGGGTATGCTTAAGAAAAGTATATATTTATTTTATATTAAGTACCTAATTAATTTTTATTAAACGCGAAAAATTATTATGAAAATGACTAAACGGGTGTAAATAAAAGGTAAATTGACACGGGGCGTCACAGTTGGTATCAGACCAGTTCTTTCTATAGCCGGGTGCATGGGTCAACCCAGTGATTTGTGTGAGTCCTATACTGGGATGTTTTTGCATTCTATTGCATTGTGCTTGTGGTTGTTTGTGCAGCTTGGCATCATTCCCTTGGCACTCCAGCGGCGTTGTATTTTATGTGTGAGGTAAATATCCAACTCCTTGGTAGAGCATTGGTTATTAATGGTGGTGTTTGTTTATTGTAGAATTACTTTATGGTTGAGGGAATTAGTGGTGAATGATTTATATTAGAAATATAAGACGGTGTAATGCAAAGGCAAAAATATATGAATAGTGGATTATAATTGAACTGGTCTGGACCGGGGTCTAGGATCCGGTGTGGGACCAGCCACAAGGATGCAGGTGTTTTTAGGGTTTGCACACCGGAACTGTGTATATCCGATGTATTAATCCGGTCTCTCAGTGGGAGAGGCCGATCTTGTTGTCCTGGAGATCCTTTACACCAACGATTCGCGTTGTAGGGGGCGAAAGGTGGTGCCACCTGCGAAGATTCTCCGACGCTCAAGTTAGAAGAGTGTATGAACTGAATGAATACTCAAGCGTAATAACAGTAAAGTGTGAGATAGAATAACGATACCCTGCATGTGTGTTGAAATATGCTACTTATAGTTGTACGTGAGAGAATGAGTCGTTGAATACAGGTGGGTCCCTCAGCTCTGATAGCGTGTATATTGTGTCAATCAAAGTGGCTCGACTTTCCGAATGTGTCAGGAGGGTAGGTCAATTATCAGAGTTCAATCCTCTAGGGAAAGGAGAGGATAATCACCTTTTCCGCATAATCTGCTGACACACCCACTTACTTTCTGAAGCCATTGATGTGACGTATTTTGCTACAAACAGTATCTTCGTTGATAAGTTATCAAGGGCTCTTCTCTTGCTATGAGGGAAAAGCTAACAATTATATAAACACCCTGTAAAGATGAACTTAGAACCGCTATGGAGAAAATGAATGATGTTGTCGTGGAGCGAGGGCGGGCGGCCAGACAACGGATATCCGGTGTGGCAACATTGAACCAGGACACCAGTTATCCTTATATGAGGTCAGTCTGACGTCACAAAGATAGGGGCCGGTATCTAGACCGGATCATCTGTCCCCTAGCTTGTATGAGAGACTGTTAAGTTGCTCATATGAGCTACACAACTCTTAAGAGAAGTCTAGATGCCGGTAGTACATTCTTGTAAGTCTCTGGAAACTCGGTGGCGTCCGCTCTAGCAAACGAGTGACCGCCCTTCTCGCGTTGCATACAACGGATTCAGACAACATAAAATAAGTAATGGAAATCCCAAGAGTCTTTGAAAATCGAAACCCTTGGTATTCGAAAAGTGGTTGGGAGGCATTAAATGCGCACAGCATAATTAGACAATAAATGCGTTTTTTATGCAAGAGCCATCATTGCCCAAGAGTGTAACCGTCGATTGAGCTTATTGGGCCTGGATTCAAACTGAGTGGGGGCCCATTAAGCGAAAATGTTTGCTGAAACGTTACTGTTTTCGCGCCCGTTTGTGGTGAAACGACGGAGTCGTTTCAATTTGAAAGGGTTGTGTTTTGAGGCAAGCCTTGTGACCTTCGATGAAACACTGTGTTTCTTCGTTACCTATAAAAGGAACTCTTAGCAGATTTAGGAATCCATCCTTGCTCTCAAACTTAGTGAAACTCTGCTCAAATTTCCTTGGAATTTCCTTGTCGTCTTCAACTTCTCAAAGATCCTCTTCCTTTAGGTAACCTTCCTTCCCTTCAACTCCTTGCAATTTTAATCATTCTATTTCCATCATGCGCCCTAGAGCTGGACACGCTGGTCCTTCAAATAGAGGGAGGTTTGGCTCTCGTGCCCCCCTTAGCCACCGTGGTGGGAGGATTCCAGCGAATCCTCCTGTGGCTGGGCGCCATCGCTCAGAGAGAGCCGAAGCTTCTTCCTCACGAGCGTCTTCTTCATCTCGTCGCTCTGAGGTTCCCCTTGGTTCGAGGGCTACCAGCCGCTCTGATGAGGGGTCAAGTGCTGAGGGTTATCTCTCTGACGATGTTGCTTTTTATCACAGCACCTACGCATTCCACCGCGCCTGCACAACCATGGATCTTCCAGGACGTGGAAAAACGCCGTTTCTCCGCTCTGCTGAAGGGTGTGTCAATGTTGTGGCACACCGGCTTGATTGGGAGAAACTCAACAGGGAAAAACCTTATTGCTGGGTGGAAGAGGAGTTCTTAGAGATCCCTTCGCACCATGCAAGTGAGGAGGAGCGCACGGTTTCTTTCCGCTGTAAGATATACTCGGATAAGAAGTACAAAGCACGATACGCTGTGATGGCTCCGCATCCTTCCGAAAGAATATGCCACAACGTCCCTGACGCGAGGTCGGTCTACATGTACGACTTCGTTTTCTTAAAGCTGGGGGTGCGCTTTCCACTGACGGATTTCCAGATGGCCGTCCTGCGTTTCTTAGACTGTGCCCCCTCACAATTACATCCCAACGGTTGGAGTCTTGTCCGGGCTCTGGAAGTCTTGGGGGAGCATTTTGGCTTCTCCGCCACTGTGGCCAAGCTATTTTACTATTGCCAAGTGGTCCGCCGAGCTAATAAGAAGGGCGGCCTTGGGTTCATTACACTCCGTAGTGACTCAAGGATTGTAAATTTCAAGTCTTATACGGAATCCGCAAAGGTAGATGGGCGCTCCTTCAAGCACTACTACACGCGGGTCCGGATTCAACCAAATAAGCCGGTCTTCTGGCGAAATAAAGAGGGGTTTACCAAGTTTCCCCTTAGCTGGACGCACGAGCATTTTCTCCTTATGAGCCGTGCTTATTATACAGATGAGAGTGAACTTTCCCCTCATTCTGTTGAGGTCTTGAGCGCCCTGCAGACGGCCTCAAAGACCCTCAAAGGGTTTTCCAGCCGTCTTCTCTTGGCCGAGGAAGACATCAAAAACACCTACCTCCGTAATATTCGCTCTTATTCTCCTTGTGTTGTATGGTTATACCGTTCTAGTTATTTTCCTTCTTGTATGCTTATTCAACTCTTTTTGTTTTGCAGAACAAATTGAAAAGGCCTGCCCAGAAATGTTGTCGCTAAGGTCCATGATGGCTGACGATGACTCCTCTTCTGAAGAAAATGAAATCCAGGCGAAGAGGAACGCCACCAAAACTCCCCTCATTCCTCTGACTTCTGCAGTAGGAGATGAGGTTCCTCTCTTCGAGGAGGAGGAGACCGAAGAAGCATCTGAGGCCGCTGGAGCGGGTGGCGAAGAGGCCGTCCCAGAGAAAAAGAGGAAGAAGAGGCATCTTGTAAAGAAGGCCAATCAAGAGAAGCCCTCCTCTGATGACCCTGCGAAGAAGCGTCAGAGGACGGTTGAAGACGCTGAATTAAAGAAGGACAAGGGAAAGAAACCCGTTCCTGAGTCTTCTGCCCCTTCTTCTCATAATGCTTCGGAACCGGACTCTGGGAATGGTCCTCCTCCAGCATTCGATCCTCCACGTGACTCCTTCCTTTCTCCTTACTTGTGGTTTCAAGGATCCATGCCTCCTACTCTCCCAAAAGCACGGTATTGCCTCCGCCCTTCCCTCGACGCTGCTGGAGTCCGAGGTGCTTGTAAGGCTGGCCGTTGGCAACTTGATGAACTGTCCGGCCTGCTTGAGTCCCTGAGCGAGAAAGCTGACTATATGGATCAGGTTGAAAAACTTGAGACCGAACTCGCAGTGAAGGAGAAATGGGCGGCCAAGCAAGCTGAAGTTCGCAGGGGAGTGGAATCGGAATTGGAAAAAACTAAAGAAACACTCCAGAGGAAAACTGAAGAGGCAAGCAAAGTTCATTTTGCGAATAAGGCCCTAGAACGGGAAGTTGCCGACCTCCAAAATAAGAACAAATCCATACCCCTCCTTGAAGAAGAATTACAACTGGAGAAGAAGAGATCGGCTAAGCTTGCTGACGATCTCAAAGTTATGGAGGATGGTCGCAACAAGGACCTTGGGAGTGGGAGTCTATTCGGAAGGAGATGCAAGCCCAAATTGATGAACTCAAAAAGGGTGGTGCGAGTGCTGGGCCTTCAGAAGAGGATTACGCCAAGGTTCAAAGAAGGCTAGCTGCTGCAAAGGCCAAGGCTGCCAAAGCCTTGGATATATGCAAAAATGTGGCGTATGAATCTTTCGGCCTGGCCCTTCGTCAAGTCTACTATCGTAACCCTGGAATAAAGCTGAATTTGTACGGATTAGATCCGTTCTTTGAGTTCCATGGGGGAAGACTTGTAGAAGTTCACAAGGACGGATCGCACCATGAACCCAATGCATCTCTATACGAACTGCCTCCCCTCCCAGAAGGTCAAAGTATGGAGCCTACATCGTCTACTGCTGCCTCTGGAGCTAAAGCACAAGAAGGTGCCCAAACTGGGGCGGAGGACCAAACGGAGAAGGCGGGAGTATCCACTGTGGAGGATCAAGCACCAGCCTCTTAATTTTATGCTTTCACTCATAGCCGTGTTCTGGGATCGGCTCCAGCTTTAAAACATTTTGTAACCTGCATATTTCCTTATTTTTTAAAATAAGATTCATTATTACTTTTCCTCAACTGTTTGCATCGAATGTGTGAGTGCTAAATAACTTGGTGTTATACAAAACACTTTATTATTTCCAATGCTTTGCGAATCCGTTCTGCGTGGTTACTTAGTTACTTAAAGCGTGCTCATCACACTGGATTAAGATAACAAATTGTAATGAATAGATAACAATTAAGTTAAAGCACGCCCTGTTCCCAAGTGTAAGTTCATTGGGAAGGGAGAGTTTATCTCAAAGATTACCTTTTAAATTCTCAAAAGATAGAAATGCTTATCTGTCCTCGAAGATGTAGAGCGGGTACATTAGCTTTCAACCGCTCTGGGATGGATATTCCACCATTGAGGACGGATATTGCCTTTGAATTTTGTATAGCTTTGGCAAGGGTAAGCTTTATGCCTTTCTCTTGAGGTTCGGTTTGGTCCTACACCTCAAGTCTTCACACGGTGTTCGGTTCGATCCTACTAACCGTACTTGGAGTTCGGTGCAATCCTACAATCCAAGCCTTCAACACAGGGTTCGGATCAGGGCTAATCCTGAACCTACTGCGCCCGTTACTCGGGGTTCAGCGCGGTTTTCTCTGTGAACCGGCCTACTGCGCCCAAGCCTTCGCATGGGGTTCGGTTTGTGGCCTTGAAAAAGGACCAGCCCTACAACCCATGTTGTCTTCGAATGGGGTTCGGTTTGTGGCCTTGAGAAAGGACCAGCCCTACAACCCATGTATTCTTCGAATGGGGTTCGGTTTGTGGCCTTGAGAAAGGACCAGCCCTACAACCCATGTAGTCTTCGAATGGGGTTCGGTTTGTGGCCTTGAGAAAGGACCAGCCCTACAACCCATGTAGTCTTCGAATGGGGTTCGGTTTGTGGCCTTGAGAAAGGACCAGCCCTACAACCCATGTAGTCTTCGAATGGGGTTCGGTTTGTGGCCTTGAGAAATGACCAGCCCTACAACCCATGTAGTCTTCGAATGGGGTTCGGTTTGTGGCCTTGAGAAAGGACCAGCCCTACAACCCATGTAGTCTTCGAATGGGGTTCAGTTTGTGGCCTTGAGAAAGGACCAGCCCTACAACCCATTCCACCTCAAGGAGTTACATCGTCAAAACACACGATGTGTGATTGAGATCATCCATCCTGAGGGGTCTTCATAGTTCCTCGAGGAGTTATATCATCAACTACAGAATTGGTAGTTGAGTTCATCCGTCCTGAGGTGTATGCGTATTAAACTACGGCTATAAATCACAACACATAAGAAACGTGAGAATGATAGGGCGGTTAAAATGTATTCTCATTAAAATTGAAAGTACATTACATGAAAAGCGTAGTTGGGGTCATGCCTCGTTAAAACCTTCTTGAGAAAACCCAATGGGAAAAAACTCAAGTAAGGAAAAAGAGTACACGCCGTCTTACCAACTAGCTGTAATAGACACGTAAGTTCTGAGTGTTCCATTTGTTGCGGATTGGAGTTCCATCAAGTTCTTCCAATCGGTATGACCCTTTTCCAGTCACTTCCGAAACTCTATAAGGTCCTTCCCACGTCGGTGCTAGCTTTCCTTGGTGAGCGAACTTATTCCCCACACTGGCCTTTCTCAAAACGAGGTCTCCGGTGTTAAAAGCTCTGTACTGGACACGTTTATTGTACCGGAGTGCAGCCTTTGCTTTTATTGCCTGATCTCTGACGAAAGCCTTTTCCCTCAACTCTTGGAAGACGTCCAGCTCTGATGCTAAGTTGGCGTTGTTATCTTCTGCTGAAAAATACTCAACACGAGCCGATCTTGTTTGTAACTCAACTGGGATCATCGCCTCAACCCCGTACACCAACCGGTATGGGGATTCGTTAGTTGAAGAATGAGGCGTAGTGCGGTATGCCCATAGAACATGACATAACTGGTCAGTCCATCCTCCCTTCGCTTCTCCCAGACGCTTCTTTAACCCCTTTAGCACCTCTCGATTAGCTACCTCTGCTTGCCCATTGGTCTGGGGGTGTTCAACAGATGAAAATATCTGGACTATCCCCAGTCCTTCAAGTAAATCCGTGAACTTTTTGTCTGTAAACTGGGTGTCGTTGTCAGTCACAATCCGCCCTGGCACCCCGAACCGAGCTATGATATTTTCGTACATGAAACGTCTTGTACGTGCAGAAGTGATATGCACTACTGGTTCTGCCTCGATCCACTTGGTGAAGTAGTCTACCCCCACGATCAAGTATTTGATTCCTCCTGGCGCAGTGGGAAACGGACCCAAAATATCAAGGCCCCATTGGTAGAACGGCCAAGGCACAGCAGATGAAGATAACTCTTGGGCTGGTGTATGGTGGAGATTGGAGAATTTTTGGCAAGCGTCGCACTTTCTCACGAAGTCTGCGGAATCCTGCTTCACAGTGGGCCACCAGTATCCAGCCCTGAGGACTTTTCTCATTAAGCTTCGGCCTCCAGCGTGGTGCCCACATTGCCCCTCGTGTACCTCAGTCAAGACCGTTTGAACTTCGTCTTCTCTTAAACATGAAAGATACGGGACAGAGAATCCCCTTCTGTAGAGAACACCATCGACCATAGTAAAATATGGCAACTCCCTCTTTACTCGTCTTCTTTCCTTCTCGTCAGTAGGAAGTTGACCATCAGCCAGATAACGAATATAGGGAATGACCCAAGAATCCTCATATGGATAACTCACCATGACAGCATTCAGAGAAGGATACAGAGGTATACTGGGTGATGTCAAAGTGCTCTGAACCACCGTTGTTGTGCTACCAGGCTGCTTTGTACTTGCCAATCTTGACAAGATATCTGCTCTGGTATTTTCTTCCCTGGGCACATGCTTGAACTCTAAAACTTCAAATCTTCCCTTCAGCTCATTAACACAATTCAAGTACAATTGAAGTTGTGGTTCCTTCGCCTGGTACTCTCCCTGGATTTGCGAAATCACCAGCTGAGAATCACTGCAGAGGGTAACTGCTGATGCTCCGATATCAATTGCCGCACGGAGACCGGCCAAGCATGCTTCGTATTCAGCTTGATTGTTGGAGGTCTTGAAATTGAATCGGAGGGAAATTTCTAAGTGTACGCCGTCATCACTTTCTACCACCACACCTGCTCCACATCCTTTGCTGTTTGACGAACCGTCAACGTAGATGGTCCAATGCGTTCGAGGGGTAGCCGGGTCTGCCCCAGTCATTTCCACTACAAAATCGGCCAACACTTGTGCCTTGATGGCTCCTCGAGGCTCATATGAAATCTCAAATTCAGATAGCTCAATAGACCATTTTATCATCCTTCCAGCGAGGTCTGGCTTGCTGAGTACTGAACAGAGCGGCAAATCCGTTCTTACCAATACTGGGTGCGCATGGAAATAAGGCCTCAACCGTCGTGACACCCAAACAACTGCCAAGGCGGCTTTCTCAATTTTCTGATACCTTCCTTCCGCCCCCTGAAACGTTTTACTAGTAAAGTACACCGGTCTCTGCCCTTCAGGGGTTTCTTTCACCAAGGCCACGCCTAGAGCTTCATCGGATATTGCCAAGTATAAGATTAACGTTTCGCCTGGATCAGGCTTAACAAGAATTGGTGGGCTTGAGAGAACGGCTTTGAGCTACTGGAAGGCTTGCTCTTGTTCCTCTCCCCATTCAAAACTCTTGTGTTTCTTCAACGCCTTATACAAGGGGAGGGACCTGTGCGCCATCTTAGGCATGAAACGAGCTAAAGCGGCCACTTTCCCATTCAATGACTGGACCTCCCTCAAACATTTAGGACTCTGCATGTCCAGGATTGCTTGACATTTCCCGGGGTTAGCTTCAATGCCTCGTTGAGTCAACATGAATCCCAAGAATTTTCCTGCTGGAACGGCGAAAGTGCACTTTAAAGGATTTAACCTCATGTTGTACTGCCGAAGCCTAGTGAAAACTTGGCGTAGATCTTCAATGTGGTCTCCTCCAGCGGGCGTTTTGGCTATGATATCATCGATATAAACTTCGACCAGCTTTGTATGCATCCCTTCAAAGACTTTGTTAATCATGCGCTGATAGGTAGCGCCGGCGTTCTTCAGTCCAAAAGGCATGACGGTGTAGCAGAAAACACCGCGGTCGTTGATAAAGGCAGTCTTCTCCTGGTCTCCCTCCCACATCGGAATCTGGTTGTACCCCGAATAAGCATCCATGAAACTGAGATATTGGTAACCAGATGAATCATCCACCATGCGATCGATGTTGGGCAGGGGATATGGATCTTTAGGGCAGCAACGGTTAAGATCCACATAATCAGTACACATCCTCCATTTGCCGTTAGCCTTCTGCACCATGACCACATTAGAAAGCCAAGATGAATAACGTATCTCCCTTATAAAACCTGCTTTCAACAACTCCTCTGTTTGCTCACAAGCCGCCATCTGCTTCTCCGGTCCCAACCTCCTCTTCTTCTGAGCCACCGGTCTGGTTTCAGGATACACTGCAAGTTTGTGACAACAGAACTCAGGATCCATCCCCGGCATATCTGCTGCTGTCCATGCGAAAAGGTCTTTGAATTCCTACAAAAGGGCTAACAAGCATTGCTCCATAGCAGACTCCAGCTTATCGTTGATGTGCGTGACCTTCTCTGGGGAATCTCCCAATACGACATCCCTGGAGCCACCATCTGGTGTGGGCTTAGATGGATTGAGTGGATCAATCTTCAATTCCACTCTGGGGTCTAGGTCAATAAGACTGACAGACCCTGCCGCTGTTCCTCCGTCGTTCAACTTCCTTTTCTTGTTGAATACATCCAACTTAACCATGTTGAGGCTCAGATTATAACAATATCGAGCCATCTCCTGATCTCCGCGGAGTGAGGACACAGCGTTGTCCTTGTCGATAAATTTGATCAAGAGATGAGGGGTGGATACAATTGCTTCCATAGCGTTCAATGTTGGACGGCCTATGATACCGTTGTACGGGGATTCCACATCAATCACCAGAATTCTTGACTTGACTGTTCTTGCACCGGGCTCCCCTTCAAAAGAAATCAAAGTGTCGAGGTATCCCTTAGTGGGTTGCTTGGCTCCGTTAAACGCTGTGAGTTCTTGTGTGTATGGTTGTAAATCTGCATCACTGAAACCCATTCGTTTGAAACAATTATAAAAGATAACATCACAAGAACTTCCCTGATCGACGAGGATCCTCTTGACGTCCTTATTGGCTATGACGGCCACAATCACTACTGCATCATCACCTCCTGGAATTGTTGGGCCGAAGTCATCATCTATAAACGACACCGTCGGGGCTGTCACTCCGTCCCTGAAAGGGCGGTTATCCCTCGGTTTACCCTGGACTGACAGAATCATCCTATGGTGGTTCTTTCGTGCTGTGATTGATGTTCCTCCTCCCGCAAATCCTCCAGCTATCATCTCAATCACTTCTCGTCTGCCCTGTCTCTGCTGCTGGGGCATATTACTTTGTTGGGCACCTTCAGCAATCACTACCCCTTTCTGCTTCTCAGCCGCAGTAAACTTCCTTGTTGGGTTGCGTGTATTATCATCTTCATCATCAGGATCTCTATTCCTTTTCTCCATCCTGTGAGGCTCATCCATAGATTTCTCCTTAAACAAATACTGCTTCAACTTTCCTTCCCGAATGAGAGTTTCCACCGTATTCTTTAACGCCTTACACTCATCAGTGTTGTGCCCTGTCTGCTCATGGAAAGTGCAGTATTTACGTGGGTTACCACCCCTCTTGGCTGGGGCTGGCTTCCTTATACCAAAGACGTTCAGAGTTGGCCAACCAACCTCCCTCATGATTTGTGAGTGCCTGGTGTTCAACGGAGCATAGTGATCGAACGATGATACGCGCCTATCTCGTGGATGCTGACGAGCATTCACAAAGTCTTCTCTAAAGGCATGCTTCTCGGGCCTCGCTCTCTCCTTTTCTCTTCGTGGCTGCTGAGCGGGTGCAGAAGGCTTTACTCTTGCTGCAGTTGCCTCTAGATGCATCTCTATGCCCACATATTTGGAAGCTTTCCTTTGAAACTCCTCGAAGGTTGTAGGTGGGCTCTTTGCCAAAGATAGGGCAAAGGTTGAACCTGGCTGAAGAGCTTCCACTACAATATGGAGTTGTATGGCCTCCGTGAGGTTAGGGACCAACGCAGCCTCCTTGTAAAACCTTTTCAGGAACTCCTTAAGAGTCTCAGTTTCTCCCTGTCTTATCTGGGCCAGGGTGTGAGAAGTTCTTGGGATATCCCTGGAGATGACGAAATGGCTTTCGAATGCAGCAGCCATTTCCTCCCAAGAGTCTATAGATCCTGAAGGCAAACTTTTAAACCAGCTGAGAGCTTCCTCCGTCAACGTCCTTGGGAACATTCTGCACATGACATCTTCGTCTGCTCCCAGATACATAGCTTCATAAACATAAGCATCCAAATGCTTAGTGGGGTCGGTCTCTCCATTATACTTCCCAATCGACAATGGCTGAGTTGTTTGCAAATGTTTTGGAATGACAATACTCATCAACCTTCTTGAGAAAGGGACACTAAGCTTGTATGTCCCTGAAGTTACCACCGCCTGCTCCCTTCTCCTGATACTAACTCTATCACCAGAGTCCTGCGTCTGCTCCCTCTCTTCATATGTGGGGATCTTCGAATACTAGAGGGTGGTAGATCTATCCCTCGCTGATGCATGGTGAGCCTCCTCTGCATGAGACACTACTCTGTCCCCAGCTCCTCCTCTCTCACGCCTCAGCTCCATTAGCTCCTCCTTCAGTTGCCTGATAACCTCATCGCGAGGGTCAGGCGTCTGGACTTGCACCATCCTCCGGGTTTGAGTTACAGGGGATTCGAAGACGAGTCTCCTCCCAGCCTGTTGATGGGTCACATCCTCCACGTGACCTTCCACGAAATCTCTCCCATCACCTTCCATTGTAACCACTTAACTTCCGCGAAAATGGGAATAACTCTATCGAGTCCCACTGGGCGTGCCAATGAACTGGTCTGGACCGGGGTCTAGGATCCGGTGTAGGACCAGCCACAAGGATGCAGGTGTTTTTAGGGTTTGCACACCGGAACTGTGTATATCCGATGTATTAATCTGGTCTCTCAGTGGGAGAGGCCGATCTTGTTGTCCTGGAGATCCTTTACACCAACGATTCGCGTTGTAGGGGGGCGAAAGGTGGTGCCACCTGCGAAGATTCTCCGACGCTCAAGTTAGAAGAGTGTATGAACTGAATGAATACTCAAGCGTAATAACAGTAAAGTGTGAGATAGAATAACGATACCCTGCATGTGTGTTGAAATATGCTACTTATAGTTGTACGTGAGAGAATGAGTCGTTGAATACAGGTGGGTCCCTCAGCTCTGATAGCGTGTATATTATGTCAATCAAAGTGGCTCGACTTTCCGAATGTGTCAGGAGGGTAGGTCAATTATCAGAGTTCAATCCTCTAGGGAAAGGAGAGGATAATCACCTTTTCCGCATAATCTGCTGACACACCCACTTACTTTCTGAAGCCATTGATGTGACGTATTTTGCTACAAACAGTATCTTCGTTGATAAGTTATCAAGGGCTCTTCTCTTGCTATGAGGGAAAAGCTAACAATTATATAAACACCCTGTAAAGATGAACTTAGAACCGCTATGGAGAAAATGAATGATGTTGTCGTGGAGCGAGGGCGGGCGGCCAGACAACGGATATCCGGTGTGGCAATATTGAACCAGGACACCGGTTATCCTTATATGAGGTCAGTCTGACGTCACAAAGATAGGGGCCGGTATCTAGACCGGATCAATAATATAAATGGTATCTAAAGTGGTTAGGCGTATATATATATATATGTGAGTGGACATTTAAAATGTAGGTGACTTACAAAAATTAAATTATGTAGTGAATTGTAAATGGCGACTGACTTAGTAGCCGTTAGTGAATTGAAAGTCGCGTAAATGGTAGAGTTTAATACTATATGGAATACAATAGTAGGGCAGTGATGATGAATGTTGGGGTAATCAACTGGAAAGGATCTATGGAGGAATCTAAAGAAGGACAATCAAAACTAAATTTACAAGATTAGTAGGATATTCAAGATTTCCTGGGGCATAGCAGCACCTATATATAATCGTGTAATTGAAAAATGATTGGAAAGTAAAGAATCGGGAAAGTAAATGATGAATAATTCGAGTTAATAATGTATTAATAAGGTTAATCCTCTTAGGAGGGGTGACCTCCTACATTGCCTTTATCGGGATAGCTTAAGTGAATGTTATCGGTGTGTTTTACATAAGCCGTTAAGCAACTGATTAGCGGGCATTAAGAGAAATTCTGAATGGGTGATGAACAATGGTGATTGAATACTTTGGATAAGTCTAAGGTTGGTAGTCAGATGATAGCCTCTAAACAGTTATTAGTGAAATGATCGGCAATGTGTTTGAATTGACACCTGGAATGGTTAAAAGAATGTAGTATATGGGATGACGGTCAAATGAAAGTGATGTGAGGTGGAGCATTGTTGATTGGGATTCTACCTCGATGTTGATCTTAGAAAGAGTGGCAGTGGCTGGCCACCCTGGACTCTTTCTAATGCTAACTTGATGTAGAGTCGGCTGGTAGGTCGAGAAGAATGAATAATATCATGATCAGTTGAAATATGTAAGATTCTAAGAAGGATGGGTAGACTATCTACTCAATCTTTACATAGCCTTAGCTACAGAGCATTGAACTACTGAGACTGATCACCTCAGATGGTTACATGGACAGCCGAGGCCGTGTGAGATTAGGAAGATAGATGTGATCTTGGTGCCCCGTAGGCATTTATGTAGCAGAATAATGGTGACAGGTGATCAGTGAGTGATAGGCGATGAGAAATGAATGTTGTAACACAGTAAGAGCTGTGAGTTGCTGGTAAATTTTGAAAGTGAAGTGATAAGTTAAGAAGGTAATTGGATGATTTAAATACATTATAAGATATGCTGAGTGAGAAATTAACATATATTTAGTAAGATTAATAAAGTGAGATAAGATGGGGTGCGTATTTATGGTTGTTGCCTGTAAGATAATAGCTGCATACATAAAATGGTGCTACAATTTGAAGGAATATGAGCGCCATTTGATGATGTCATTTTAGTGTGAAGCGATGCTTACTTTTGGGCCGTGTCGCT
This sequence comes from Clitoria ternatea, assembly GCA_037962975.1. Classification (NCBI taxonomy): domain Eukaryota; kingdom Viridiplantae; phylum Streptophyta; class Magnoliopsida; order Fabales; family Fabaceae; genus Clitoria; species Clitoria ternatea. Next base: position 51,391,293 of record CM075675.1, read on the forward strand.
TCGACTTCCATCTTGTCCATGGGCCGCGACATTTGAACTTCGGCCCATGGGATTTTGAAGCGTATATAAGGAGTAACCCTTACTTGTTTTTTCACTTTGCATTTTTCCTCCAGACACTATGCTCGTTTATAGTCTCTATCTTTCTTCTCACCTCGTCATGACCTGTACTAGAAGAACAGTTCGCACCATACACATATGTAGCCTCCCAACCCCTTCTTTTATTTACGATGTTTGCTTTTTCAACTAACCACGACCAAGATTGGGACAGCTCTTGTGAAATTATTTCAAATCCTTTAACCTTTTGTCCACCCGGGGTCCCTCGTCAAGGACCTCAGCTCATACAAACAGACATCCATAGGTGGATGACTCCATTCAACCAGGGTAATCCAAATCCCCAAGAGCTAGAGTCTTCTACTTTTGGAATTCAGGAGCCTCAATCACCTTTACCTCTCTTGTCTCCGGACCAGAGTAAGGATTCTAGCATAGTGCATTACTACGCTGATGATACTGACTTTTACTCCATTGTACCATTTTTAGAACACGTTGTAACCATGGACATTGTCGGTCTATTCGTACTGAGAAATGACCCTAACGACACCTTTATGATAGTTGATAAAGTGAATTGGTTGGCCTGAAAAGCCGAAGACCCATACTTTTGGGTTTCACAAGACGTTCTGGTTGTCTACATCCACCTTGCCAAGCCTACGGATGACGTGGAGCTTGAAATTGAGTACTATTGGCATGCTACAAAGTATGCCAACTCTTTCACCTCTTTTGCCCCTATACTTACAGAGCGGATTTACCACATTCAAAGGGACCGCTTCTTATTTTTTCATGATTACACAATAACAAAGGTTGGAGTCCAGTTCCCCTTAAATAAATTTGAAATGGGGGTACTGCGTCTTTTGGACATCTCCCCCAGTTAACTCTATCCCAACAGTTGGGCCTTAGTCCTTGCCCTTAAAGTCTTTGGCAAGCATTTAGGCTTCACCTGGACTGTCGTTATTTTCTTCTGGTTCGCTCGCGTGATGCACCGCGGTGGTACTAGAATGAGATTTGTAAACCTGTGATGCCAGAGCGTCATCATCAATTTTAAGGCATTTGCAGAGTCCTGCAAGATTGCAGGAGCCTCCTTCAAGAACTCTTTCTTAAAACTCTTCGTTAATGGGACAGACCCCTCTTTCTGGATGGATGAGGAAGGCTAGTTCAAGATCCACACCGGCTGGACTTATAAACATTTTCTTCTGCAGAGCATAACTTATGTTGTCGAGGACTCTTTCCTCTGTGAATCTTCTAAGGCCGTGGTCGACGCCCTTCATTGTCTTTCCCGAGTTGCTCCCCTCAAATGTCGCTTTCTCTTTGGCACTACGGAGACGCGAAATGAGTTCCTTACTCATTTGGGTATTTACTCCCTTTCACCTTTCTTTTAATGATTTATCATACTTTAGTTTTACTAACTACTTATCTTCTTTTCAGGAAACATGAGTGTTGATGCTCTGGAGAACCTCCGACAGCTTATGGAGGGTTTAGTGGCTGACATCTCGGCTGAGAACAATGTCACCCCAAAGCTAAAGAAGGCCCTGGGTCTCCACATTTTGGGCATGGTCATTGCTATTGAAGACGCCCCTAACAACAAAAAGAAGGGGAAAAGTAGACTAGGAGTGCTTCAAAAAGACAAAGGGTTGACCCCGCCCCACAAGCTTTAGATAAGGGCAAGGTGGTGGCCACCGATGTCGCCACTGAGAATAACACTCTGGTCCCTCTAACCGGTATGGAGGCTCTAGAAGAGCTTCTTGTCTGTACCACTCCTCCTAACACCGGCTTCTCTCTTCCCTTTCGGCTCAAGGAGGGACTCAATCAAATCGATATCTCATTCTCCTTGGAAATGGCGATGTGGTATAACATCAAGACTCTCTTCATTATCTACTCCGCTGCCACTGAGGGACCCAAACGAGATATGGAGCATTTGAAGGAGAAATATTCCCACCTCTTTGAAGATTGTGTGTGAGTTCATCAGAGGATTAAAACCCTCGATGAAGTAAACCAGGTCCTTCAAAAATCTGAGAAAGAAAAAAAGGAAAGGGATGGACTCCACAATAAGGTGGGCGACCTGGAGCAACTTGTGACCAAGCTCCAAAAGAAAAATAAAGATCTGTCCATGGCGGTCAAAGATGAGTAAGCTAAATATAAAGACGACATGATGAAGTTTTCTCGTGCCACTATGGATTCCTTCAGCCATGCGGTCTGCCAGGTTGCTTATCGGAACCAAGCTAACCCTCTCAACCTTAACAGGATTAGTTTTTTTAACCGGTTCTGTAATGGTGATTTGGTGACCGAAATGGGCGGTCAATCCTATGTTCCTTCTGATAAACCTTTCAAGTTTACCCTTTTGGCTATGGGGGAAGATGACACCGTACTTGAAGAACACCAGGATGGAGAGGATGTCAAATCTGAGAGAGAGGAAGAGGACGGTGGCCCTTCCAACCCTTAGATTTATTTTTACATTTGCTCTGTAGGTAGGATGATCTCTGCCCTCTTTTTGACAATATTCGACTGGCTGGTGTGCCTTTTTTGTAACTACTTTCTTATTTTGCAATGAAGTTAATATTTTTCCTATACCACCTTTATTTCTAACTGCTCGTGCTAACTAAGGTCTTAAAACAAATTCTTTCAATAATATTTGAATGTTGTCACTTCGTCATGCATTATCTTAGCAATTGGCACTTAATCCTTTAATTTTAACATAATCGAACTGCCCTAGACATTCCCCACTACTCTGGGGTTTAAATATAAATGAACCGCTATGGGGGTTTTCAACCGCTCTGAGGTTTTTCAACCGCTTTAGGGTTTAATTGTAACTTAACCACTCTGGTGTTTTTCAACCACTTCGGGGTTTAATTGTAACTTAACCACTTTGGGGTTTTTCAACCACTCTAGGGTTTAACCACTCTGGTTTTTCAACCACTCTGAGGTTTAATTGTAACAACCACTCTGGGTTTTAACCACTCTGGGGTCAACCACTCCGGGTTTTAAAATAAATGAACCGCTCTTGAAACCAGATAACAAGTAACAAATAGTTCAAACTTGCATTTTATTTCTGAATAAGCACCCTGACTGCATGCCTTATTAAAAACCTCCTAAGTAAACCCTGTGGGAAAAACTTTAGGTAGGGAAAAAGAGTGCATAACTTATGGCACCGGTTAGCTGTAATATACACACAGGTTCTTTACATTCCATTTATTTTTGAAAACTTCTCCTTCCAGAGTTTCTAAGAGATACGCTCCCTCGGTGTGACTTTATTCACCCGGTATAGTCCTTCCCATGTCAGTGCTAACTTTCCTTGATGTGTAAAATGATTTCTGGCTGATGCTTTTCTCAGGACGAGGTCGCCTACTTTGAACCTCCTTTGTTGAACCTTCATATTATAATGCAATGCGGCCTTAGCCTTGATCGCTTGGTCCCAGAAAAAAGCTGTTTCTTTTACTTTCGATAGTAAATCCACCTTATTTTTCAATCTTTGGCCATTATCCACCTCATCAAATTGTTGAACTCTTGGTGAAATTTGATTTATTTCCACTAGTATCACTGCGTCCACACCATACACCAACCGGAATAAGGCTTCTCCTGTAGATGAATGAGGTTTTGTTTTGTATGCCCATAAGACATGGCAAAGTTGGTTGGCCCATTCCCCTTTTGCATCACCAAGTCGCTTCTTTAAACCCTTTAAGATTTCTCTATTTTCCACTTCAACTTTCCCGTTAGTCTGAGGATGCTCCACTGAAGAGAAAACTTGCTTGATCTAGAGTCTTTCAAAAAGACTTTTAAACTTAGAATCTGTGAATTGCGTTCCATTATCCGTGATGACCCTTCCTAGTATTCCGAACGTTGTGATTACATTTTATAGAAAAATCTTCTGGTACGTGCCGCAGTGATATGTACAACTGCCTTCGTCTCTATCCGCTTGGTGAAGTAGTCTACTACAACTATCAAATACTTGACTCCGTCGGGCGCTTTTGGAAAAGATCCTAAAATATCCATGCCCCATTGATGAAAGGGCCATGGGACAGCCGATGTGAATAATTCCTCTGCTGGGACGTGGTGTTCATTGCTGCTCTTTTAGCAAACATCACATCTTTTGACATATTTGACAACGTCCTTAGCTAAAGTAGGCCACCAGTAGCCTGCGCGTAGAATCTTTCTAGCTAAACTTCTTCCTTTGCAGTAGTGGCCACACGTGCCTTCATGCACTTCGGTTAGGACATCCTCAACCTCAGCTTCATTCAAACATTCTTAGTAAGGAGCAGATATTCCTCTTCTGAACAAGTTTCCATCTACCAACACAAAGTTGGGTAACTCCTTCTTTAACTTTTTTTCTTCAGTGGGCACTCCGGAAGTTGTCTGCTAACCATGTACCGAATAATCAAAATGACCCAGGAGTCTTCTGGATGGGCTCTGAATTGGATGGCGTATACTTTGAGTGGATTTGAAATACTTAGAGCAGTTAAAGTGCTCTGTATGACCGTGGTTGTGGACCCTGCTTTCTCGGTGCTTGCTAGTCGTGACAAGACATCCGCTCTGGCATTTTCTTCCCTAGAGACATGTTTAAATTCCACACTTACAAACCTTTTCCCTAACTCCTTGACCTTGGCCAGGTATTGTTGTAACAATGGTTCTTTGGCCTGATAGCTTCCATTAATTTACAAAATCACAAGTTGTAAATCGCTGTATAATATTGCCATTCGTGCCCCTATATCTAGAGCCGCCCTGAGTCCTGCTAAACATGCTTCGTACTCCGCCTGATTGTTTAACGTTTTGAAATCAAACTTGAGGGAGATTTCTACACTCACCTTGTCTTCACTTTCAATAACCACTCTGGCCCCACACCCTTTTCCATTTGATGATCCGTCAACATAAATTATCCAGTGCTTTCACAATGGTGTTGGGGCTTCTCTAGTCAGCTCCGTCACAAAGTCAGCCAGTATTTGAGCCTTTATAGCTGTTCTAGGTTTGTAAGAAATGTCAAACTCCTATAACTCTATAGCCTACTTCATCATCCTGCCTGCTAGGTTTGGCTTATGAAAAATTGTTCTCAAAGGGAGATCGGTCTGGACTGTAATAGGATGCGCATGAAAGTATTGCCTTAAACGTCGGGACATCCAGACTAACGCCAAAGTTGCCTTCTCCAACTTTTGATATCGGCCCTCTAATCCTTGCAACACTTTTCCAACAAAGTACACCAGTTTTTGGCCTTCAATTGTTTTTTTTTATCAGTGCGGCCCCTATAGCTTCGTCTAATACGGAGAGATAAATAAACAGTTTCTCTTCGGGGTCGGGTCTTATTAATACTGGCAGATTGGCTAAGACCTCCTTCAATTTTTGAAATGCTCTCTCTTGCTCTTCTCCCCACAGAAACTCCTTATTCTTCTTCAGTGCCTCATAGAGGGGTAATGACCAGTGTGAAATTTTTGGCATGAACTGAGATAGTGCTGCTACCTTTCCATTTAACGATTGTACCTCTCTCACATTGGTTAGACTTTGAAGCTCTCTCACTACTTTGCATTTGTCAAGGTTAGCCCTTATGCCCCTTTAGGTGAGCATGAACCCCAGGAACCGTTGTGCAGGCACCGCAAATGTGCATTTCAACGGATTCAACATCATGTTGTATAGCTAGAGTCTTTGAAACACCCTTCTTAAATCTTCAACGTGATCTCCTCCCACCAGGGTCTTGGTTATGATATCATCAACATATACCTCCACCATCTTCGATCTCATTTCTTCAAACACCTTGTTCATTATTCTCTAGTAAGTGGCTCTGGCGTTTTTCAACCTGAAAGACATGACCGAATAACAAAACACTCCCTTATCATTTATAAACGTCGTCTTGTCCTCATCTTTGTTCCACATCAGGATTTGATTGTACCCAAAGTATGCATCCATGAAGGACAACAATTGGTACCCCGAAACTATCTGATCAATACTAGGAAGAGGTACGGATCTTTAGGACAACACTTGTTCAAATTTATAAAATTTGTGCACATCCACCATTTTTCGTTTGCCTTCTTCACCATCACCACATTTGAGACCCAGGAAAAGTATTGCACCTCCCTTATAAAGCCAGTCTTCACTGCCTCGCTGGCGATCCATGACTTGCTTTTTGTTGTGATATAGGACTCATAATTTACACGGTTCCACTGGGCGTACCAATGTTTGTCCTAGAATTGAGGTCAAGAGTTGATCGGCTTGACCGGTGTCCAGAGTTACCTTACTTACTCTTAGTTTTACGTCATCTCGGTGGAGTACGATATTTTGTACCTAGGTCCAGTGGGGATCCTAAGTTCTTTAAGTATAGGGTGAATTTAGTGTTCAAGTCCGTACCGAGGTCAAGGGAACACACCGGAGGTGCACCTGTAAAAGATTCTCATATGCTTAAGCCAGTATGAGAATTACAGGAAATAAGGGTATCACGGAGGTAACTCTTGGATTAGTTCAGATCCTCTTTTAGTAATAAATGAGTTGTATTTATAGGGAATAACTGAGTAAATAAAGTAATTTGACCCTTTTCCTAACTTACTATAGCAATAGTGTTTGCGGGTACATGTTGCCCATACCGATCCTGACTTATTACATGGCTATCAGAGAGGGACCAGAGTCTTATCCATAGGACCGTAGTCATATTAGCTTATAGACTCTGGCTATGACAGTTAAACCAGGCTCTCCTAGTAATTCTGATGACGTGCCATCGTTCAAGAGGAACTCGTCCATGAATTAGGGAGTCCAGTTAGCACCCTAGATCGTTAACCTTTAAATTTTTCCATTTTCATAACTTCATTTCCCCAACTACTAACCAATCATCCTCAAAGAAGAGTAGGAAAACAGTGACAAAAAATCCCGTATGGAGGGGATGACAATGATTTTATGGTTTGGGAATTTTAATTCCAATTTTTAATTTTTCTTTTTTATTTTTAATATTGTAAAAAGTTTAAGGATAAAATGCAATGTTTGTATTTAAGTTGGCGCTGCCACATGTTATAAGATTATTTTAACGATTATTTAACGATCGCTACAATAAATGATATATTTACATGACAAGGATAAAGTTACACATTAACCAAAACACTTTAAATTTGAGGACTTCTTTATATTACGGGGTTTTGACTCATTTAGGGTTGTTATTAAAAAAATTTATAAATTTGGGTCTGATTGAAAACTAATTAGTTGTCTGGGTGTGTTTTAGTCATGTCAATTTTGAATTTCATATACCTGAAAGATGAAACTCTACATGCTTGCCATGTGTCAAAGCATGTAGAGAAGTCACCCGTGGAAGAGACGAATTCTGGGCACGAACTGAAGTTGTCAGGGCGCAGAGAAGTAGGTCTGAGACTCGGCTCATTGAACGACGAAACCTGCAAAAATTGTCCCATAAGGAGACGAAATTGACCATGGATTTGGCTTTTGGGCAGACAAAATTCTGCAAGAATTCGTCTCTTGCGCAGACGAAACTAGGGCCCCACCAGACGAATTTATATGCTTTCACGGTTAAAAACTTTTAGTCATTCATCTCACACTTTCCCTTCTTCATTTTTACTTTGCCTTCACTTTCACTTACAGCAGCGTAACAGCTTGGTGGACCATTGAGAGGGACCATTTTGAGAGGGACCACATTGAGAGGGAGCATTTTAAGAGCTTGAAGTAGTGAATTCCTATTTTTCTTGAAAGGTACTCTTGTCCATTTTATGAATATATTTTTTGTTGTTGGTGTTTAGAAATATATTTTTATAATATTCTGTGTTTGTGAATATATTTTTTGATAGTTTTGGTGTTGTTTATAATATTTTTTTAGTTGTTTAGAAATAAATTTTTATAGAATTATTAATTTGGTGAATCTATTTTTAATATTGTTTGTTGGTGCATACAATTTTTTTTGCTGTTATTTATGTTTCTGTGAATATATTTGATAATAGTTTATTAATATTTGTAATGTTTTTTTGTGTTTATAAATATATTGTTATAATATTGTTTGTTTACAATATCTTTTTATTGCTGTATATATATATATAATGTTGTTGTTTTGTGAATATATTTATAATATTTTTTGTTATGTATAATTATTTTTTGCTATTTATAAATATATTTTTATAATATTTTAGTTTTTTGAACAAATTTTGTCATTTTTTTGCTGTTTGTAAATATAATTTTATAATAATTCTAATTTTGTGAATATGTTTGAAAATAGTTTGTTAATATTTGTAATATTTTTTTGTGTTTATAAATATATTGTTATAATATTGTTATTTACAATATTTTGTTGTTGTTTATGTATATATATGTATATTTTTATAATATTGTTGTTTTGTGAATATGTTTATAATATTGTTTGTTGTTGTGTATAATGTTTTATTTCTAATTATAAATATATTTTTATAATATTTATGTTTTTTGAACAAATTTTATTATATTTTTTGTTGTTGTTTGTAAATTTAATTTTATAATAATTTTTGTTTTTGTGAATGTAGTGTTAAAGTATTTTTTATTGTGTTAATGTAGTGTTAAATAATTATGTGTGTCCCGTAGGATGGACGCATCGTCTTCATTGATGCAACAATCAAATGAAGTAAAGCCCGGCCCTGAAAATCCATCACTTCTGAAATTTCAAAATGTACATGTATCTGAATCTATATGGAATAGAAAACCAGACAAAATTTTAAAATGTGGACGTGCATTGCTTTTTCGTGGAGGGAGAGGATCTGTGCCACAACAAATTGTGCCACTGTTACAAAGAGCTGGTTTCCTTGGGATAGCATAACTGCATTTTTTTCATGTAGAGCCTGCTCTAGTGTCTGCACTTATGGAGAGGTGGAGACCCGAGACACATACTTTTCATATGCCACCTGGTGAATACATGATTACTCTCCAGCATGTGGCAGTGCAAGTTGGGCTACGAGTAGATGGTCGATCATTGATAACGGATACATCAGAACGGGATTGGAAGGCAACAGTACAAAATTTATTTGGTTTGTATTCACCTGATGATGCATTTCATTGTGGTTGTTTAAAGATGAAGTGACTTTCAGATAACTTTGCCACTGTTGATGACCACCTTTGTACCCCAACCAAGGACGTCATCGGTAGAGATGAGATTTATGATAATGTACCACTGTATATTGTACTACTATAAATAGTTGTTATGTTGTTATATTGTTATGTTGTAGTGTGATTGTTGTTTAAGTTATTGTATCAAGCTTGACATATTGTTACACACCATTATGCTTCTTCATAGTTATAATGTCCAAACATACATTAGTTCCTGACTCTGGGACTGGCTACTTGACACCGCTGTAGATTGCAGGCACTGACGTCTGTTATGGCCTGTTTGTTTACAATGTTGGCACGTACTGGTACTCGATTGACTTCCAACCCAATCCATTTCATTACAAATACGACTGGCCTTAAGATAACCTTTTGTTCGTACCCTTAATGGATCGGGGATTAGCTTCCACACATCATCAGTCGCAGGGAGGTCATCGTCGTTACCAATCGGGTACCACTGGCTAGAGTATGCGTTGATGATATTGTCTTGTATGTTTGTCGGATGGATAAACTGAAAATAGTCAACGCTAACCAGTTGGCACACTGTAATTAAATGCGAACAGGGAAACTGGTACGCCTTAAGCCTTCCAAGTGTACAAGACGGATTTGTTGACAGTGTCACTATATACTATCTCCCACCATGTTATTTTACTAGGTCGAATCTTCCCTCAACTTCAAACCTGTGACCTTGTACATCAAACCGTTGTACCTGGTGACTGCAAGCAGTTGCCTGATTTTTCCCTATTTGTTCCATTACCTTTTTGTGTACCTCATGCCCTCCCCAAACTCAGATCTTGCACGCGCACCACGATGGACGAAGTATTCAACCATCCGGGCGATGTGCACTTGACCAATGTTGTGATTGGCATATTGCGTGCCCCTTTTAGGATCTTGTTGACACAATCAGAAAGGTTGGTCGTCATATGCCCAAATCTATGCCCCTTTTCATCATATGCCAAAGACCATTGTTCTTTGGGGATTCCATCAATCCACGCTGCAATCTCCCATCCCGTCTCTCAAAATTTGATTAACTTTCTGTCGAATGTTTCCCTGCCTGTAGTGTACCCTAAAGAAAAGCATAGTTATCAATTAGTTTGCAAGAAAACCACAACAGACAATAGAGTTTTGGTTGGGTGTAATACCTAGCTTTAACAACTCTTGCTTAAGTGAAACGTTCTTAAATTTGTTGTTAAAATTACTGGCGATATGCCTTATGCAGAAGACGTGGTATGCATTTGGCAATTGCCAACCTATTTGAGGATTTGAGATCACAGACTTTATGCTCTGATGTCTATTAGATATTAAACAAATGCCTGTCTTTGTAGTCACATGAATCCTAATTTGGGCCAAAAACCATGACCAAGCTTGTAAAGTTTCCCCTTCGACTATTGCAAAGGCAACCGGTAGTACATTATTGTTTCCATCTTGAGTGGTTGCAATCAACAACGTATGTCTGTATTTCCCATACAGAGATGTCCCATCCACTTGGAGGATCGGCTTGCAAAACAGAAACGCATTACGCATTGTTTAAATGTCCAAAACACCCGTTTGAAAATCCAAAAACGTGGATCAACTTCAACCCCGACATGGTAGTCAAATGTTGTGAGATAGTATGCTGAACCTGGTGAAACCTGGCACATACGAGACAACCACTACGGCAACACAACATACGACTTATCCCAATCACCAAATACACGTACGATTGCCTTTTGTTTTGCCTTCCAGGCTTTGCTATATAAGATTTTGAACCCACATTCACCTAATATCCTCTCTTGGATCATGGCAATGGAAACCGACGGGTCTTGATTCACCGTCCCTGAATGTAACATGTCAAACCATCAACATTTAACTTTACAAGGCAACAAACACATATACACAACATAGACATACCTAGTATACAGGAGCAGATGAACTCAGAATCCAGCTTCGGATGGTCTTGAGACAGTTCAACGTTGACGCAAGTGTGACACCCGCCCCACTTACTGACCACCCAAGGTTTTGTTTTTTTGGATAATATTGCTCGCATCCTCTATGGACAACCATCTATTTGATTCAGACATTTAACTGTTAAATGTGTTGATTTAGATTCACCCACAATGTACATTTGATGCTTCTTCATGGCATTTTGTTTCAAGGCAGTTTGCAGCTCAGACTTTGATGCAAACTGAAGTCCTACATATAAATCATCACCAATCCGCCACCCAGGTGAGTTGTCTAACTCAAGTCTTCGTCTTGATGATCCCAATTTATGTTGGTATAATGTGGTGACGATGTCCAAAATGGTGTACTCGCATTTCTTATAAACGCTCTTGTTCTTCATCATTGCATAAAAAGGATCGACTACCTTCACAAAATGTAAGTTAATATTACTAACCTGTCACCATTGACCCTCATGGAACACCACCCCGAGTAAAGTAGTCACATTACGAACCGCAACGGAATCAAAGTCCCCTTCAACATCAATATCCACATCGCTATAGTTAGGGATATTTTGCTCATCAGATCCATCATCCTCAACACTCTCATATTCGTCATCAACATTAAAATCAGGGTCATCGTTGTCTGAAATAGTATCACCTTTCACAACAAACGAAATAAAAAATTACAAACAAAAATTTTAGTACTAACTATTAACTAAAAATAAAAGTATCGTGTACTTACTCCCTATCAATGAAACACATTGTGACAAGGCACCTTGTGTGTCCACCAATGAACATCCAACTCGGTCAAAATCAGCATATATCTCCAACGCAACCATATCAGCTTGTAACTCAACCATTCTCAACGCAACATCAATCTCCTCATTATCAATTAATTGAAAAGCCGCAAATTTATTTTTCCTTTTATCAATTATCAACCTACTAGTTAAATGGGTAATCACTGCAGTATCTTCAAGTTCCAACTTAGCAACTATTTTTTCTTTCAGGTTGTCAATAGTAATACCTCGCCGGACATACATTAACTTCTTGTCACCATCAAATGTATACCCTTCAGGGCCTTCGTATTTTGGCCATTAGTGTACAAAACCACAGGAGAAGACATCCTCAGAATCCTTTAAATCAACAACTTTGAAAGCTTAATCTTCATATTAATTTCCATTAAAAATTTAATTAAACAATAACATAAACACAGACAAACAAAAATTATTTCCAGCATTTAAAACATTACTAACATAATGCTTATCAGAAATGCTCTAAATATTTTCTTAAAAATTCATACCTTAACAATAAACAGCAAAGACAACAACCAACAGAGCAAGCAGCAACAAGAAGCAATCGTTCCTCGTTTTCCTTTTCATGTATGTGAGCTGTGGTGGGAGGGGTTTTAAAGAGGTATTTTCGCATGAGGCATAGACGAATCAACTGGATGAAATGTGGGCCCCGTCAGTCATAAATTCGTCTGATGAGTATACGAGTTTGACCAGTCAAATTCATCTCTCCAAGAGACGAATTTCTGCTACGCTGACACATGGCCTGACGCTGACAATTTGTTTGTTGACTAAACGAAAAAGGGAATTCGTCTAATCCTTAGAAGAAATTAAATATTAAAATGACAGATTCGTACCCAAACAACTATTTTTTTAAAATTCAACCCTAAATATGTAATTTGCTTTTAAAAGGACCCAAATGGGTTAAAATCCCTTATATTACAGTACCCATACTATCTCGGTGATTAATTAGATGATAAATATAAATATAATGGCGTGTCCTATGAGCGCATGTTAGACGACGACAGGAGTAGGCATGATTTTAGTTGATTAATTATGATTATTATATAACTAAACTAATTTACTTATATTAATTTGGTTCGGAGTATACAACGTTTTGGAGTTTGTTTCTTGTCACTTGCTATCGAAAGGTGACCCACATCCCAACTTTTAAGATCTTTAACTGTGCATTCATGTTTGTGTTTTTCTCAGCATCAAAACACGAGTCCATTTTTTTTCCCTGATTCGTTCTTCTTTCCTTTTGGGTTTGGTTTGATTTGTGAAATCAGATGGAGGAAAGGAATCAATCGCGTTACGTGAAGCTAACTAAAGATCAGGCGCCTTTGGAAGATATCAAGCCTGGTGAACTGAATCAGCCAATTGAGGTTCCTCAGGTTCGGATTCAGCCACCTTGCTTTTTCCTTCAATTTCATTCAAGATTTTATCTTTTTTTTTTTTGTTTTTGGTTGATGGGTTTCTGTTTGATTTCTAGAACGAGCACCATTGATAGATAATTAGATATTCATTTATATGATGGAAGGAAACCTTGCTGAAGGGTCAATTCTAAAATCTAAATCAACATAGTGGCCACAATGTTGTATGTGTTTTTGCAATTTGGTAATGGATACGTTTCGGTTGTGTGTGTCAAATTGCAACATGGGGTTTGTCCGTGTTTGTTTAATCTAATCAACCTGACAGCACACATGTGGTGTTTTTTGCCTACCATCCCACTCTTTGAATGACACTTGAATTGACGTGACACATGTTACGGGATAAATAAATGCTGGTGATTTGTTATGGCACAAACTCCAATGTCGTTGGATGGAAACGATAATTTTTTTCATTTCCTCCTAATCATAGCTGCCTTAAAAAAACGCTACGCCAAACAAGAACATTTTTAAGCTTCTGAAATTGGGTATGATCTTTTTAGCAGAAGATGTTTGATCTTGAGGCGTAGATTCATAATGCAATCACTGACCTGTATTCCTGTAATGCTTTTGTTATCAGGAAATTTTAGTTTGATGTTTACAAAGTGAATATGGGTGGTGGTGAGATCAGATTGTAGATTGCTTGAATGCTTGGTCAAAAATGTCTTATAATCAGTTAAGATTTTTCTTCACCTGTAATGTGGCGATGTTACACGTTGGTTCATTAAATGCTTGAAACAAGGTGGAAATTTGATGCATAGCCCATGCTCATTGTACAATTTGTCTTCCTTATGTATCTGTCTGTTTTGAATAATTCATTCGGGGCTTTTGTTATTTGTTTTGCATATAAAAATCAAAGCAAAACCAAGAAAGAAATAACTATATGTTCAGTTTGAGAGAAATGGAGGGGAGGTGTTTTGTTTTTCGTGTTTTGCATATAAAAATCAAAGCAAAACCAAGAAAGAAATAACTATATGTTCAGTTTGAGAGAAATGGAGGGGAGGTGTTTTGTTTTTCTTGTTGGGTTCAAAATTTAAGGAGTGGAGGGTCGGGGAGGGATTTTAGTCAACTAGCTTGTTTGGGTCAACAATTTAGGAGGGGATGAGAGGGAAATGAATGTTCTTTGAGAGCTTTGTCTCTCTTCCAATTGTGCTTGCTGTGATTGTGATACGTTTGGGTGAGTTTTAATACAAGTAGTATTCAGCTATTTGCTTATGTTAATCGTTTGCAGTTGGCTGTTCGCAAGTGCTTGGAATGTGGGCAGCCATTGCCTGAAAGCTATTCACCTCCTGCTGATGAACCTTGGATGACTGGGATCTTTGGATGTGCTGAAGATAGGGAAAGTTGTAAGCTATTTGTGACCAAGCTGTTGAATTTGGCTAGTTGGCATGTATCTATAACTACACCGGACTAGTAACTTGTTTCCACGTTTTGAAAATTGAGATTGAATTAATAGTAATAGTTGTCATCTGATTCCTTTGATCATTAATTCTTACTATCAAAATCTCTTCATATTTAATAAGATTATGTTGACCATGCTGATATTTGAATGGCTATATTCCTGATATTCACAGTTGCAATAGTTAAGCAGAAAATTGATTGGTTTTTATACTTTTTCACCTTAACTGCAGGCATTTCAGGACTGTTTTGTCCTTGTGTTTTATTTGGGCGCAATGTAGAAAGCTTGCTTGATGACACTCCTTGGACTGGACCGTGCATTTGTCATGCCATTTTTATTGAGGGTGGTATTGCTTTGGCAACAGCAACTGCAATCTTTAATGGTCTTATTGATCCAGGGACATCGTTTCTCATTTTCGAGGGTTTGTTTTTCACTTGGTGGATGTGTGGCATTTACACTGGTCAGGTTCGTCAAAACTTACAGAAGAAATATCACTTACAGGTATGTGTGAAGTTCTTTTCTAGTTGGACAAGTAGCAACTTTGAAGCTGGAGTAGTATATATCAAATATTTTTCTGCTGAGAAATATTGCTTCAGCTTATTTTAAATGTTTGAGATGTGTAATGTAGAATTCGTTAAATGTTAAAAACGTCTTCCTTTTTGTTCTTTACCAAGCATTGCTCGAGTGAACCCAAGTTTTATGATGACATAAGACCCTTTTTACTTAATAGTACATGCGTATTTTTTTTAACATGTGCTTCCTGATGTGTAATCTAACGATGAAAACCTATAGAAGCTTGTATGGACATGATCCTAGTGTTATACGTGCACAGTTGCTAATGCACTCTAGGTGCTTATTCCTTTGGATCTAGCCCTATGAGAGGAATCAACAATTGAGGCTCAAACATAATTCTCCTTCAAGCCATGCCTTGACCCAATTGTACAAGGTCCAAAAGGAGGAAGAAAATTTGATAATGGAGAAGGAAAAAGGTGAGAATTAGTGTCACTCATCCAAGGATTAGATAAACCAGAGAAAGATCCACCATATGGTGGTGCTTCATTGATAAAGATCAAGAGTTGTAGCTTCTACTATAGAAGTCCCAAAGAGAAATTGAGAGTTCTCTCAAAATTGCAAACTATGCAAATGGTTTAAATGTATTAAATAAGAGGGAAATACACTTATTTATAAATCTCTACTTAGACTTAACCTAAGGTGGATCAAACTAACTAAACTCCTTAGCTAAGGTGAATTTTCACATACGGCATGTTGGCTAAGTTTCTAAGACTCAAAAGTGGCCTAAACACAAAAACAAGATCATGCAAGGCCTAAAACTCTAAAGCTTATACTAGGCCTAACTAAAAATACAATAAAAAAGCAAATTTAGTGCTCTATTTAGTGCTCTCATTGATGTACCCATCCTCTAAATCAAATGTTCAAAAAGCAATTCAATATGAGCAACAAAACCTTGTCCTCAAGCAATCATGCTAAGAAAGCTACCTTGTAATAGAACTCAAAATGAAATTTCAAGAAGTCAACAAGTGAAATAGTCTAAGACAATACAATAGAAGTGAACAAAGACAAGCTAAAAAGTGACCAATACAAGGTGAGACACAAATTAAACTCAAAGAGAGAGTATAAATGTGACAAACAAAAATCAATAAATGAAAAGCAATAATTAAGGCACAAGAACAATGGTTAAGCACTCAAAACAATTCCTAGGAACTCTAGAATGCAACCATGTCCAAGCTATGTCAAATATCAACTCAAAATCAACTTCTAATCATTGGTGCCACACATCCAAGGATGAGATAAACCAAAGGAAGATCCACTACAAAGGAAGTGCTACATTGATAAGGGATCAAAAGTTCTAATTTTTACTAAAGAAGTCTTAGAGAGAATTTGAGAGTTGTCTCAAAATTGCAAACTATTCAAATGATTTAAATGTACTTAATGAGAGGGAAATACACTTATTTATAAGTCTCTACCTAAACTTAACCTAAGGTGGATCAAACTAACTAAAGTCCTAACCTAAGGTGAATTTTCGCATAAGGCATGGTGACTAAGTTTCTAAGACTCAAAAGTAACTCAAACACAAAGAAAGGTCATGAAAGCACAAAACCTAAAGCTCATATTATGCCCAACTGAAAATATAATAAAAATTAGATTTTAAGTCTAGTGATGACTCTCAAACCCTAACATGAAAAATCCTAAGGACAAATACAAAAGAAGATGGCCTAAGGTGGCCCTAACAAATACCCTAAATCCTAAGCTAGGTGGATCCTTATCACAAGGCCCACATATAATGAAAAGCCCAAGGTTAGGCACACATTAGTCCCAATATTGGCTCTCAACAAGTCTAGTGTCACGGGGTTTGATAAATGATCAATGTTTTTAAAATCGGACCGCTCCTTGAACCAATAAAGGTACCGGTTCAAACGAACCGTTGTTGAATCGGCTACCATAAAGAATTGATTTAGACCAGTCACCAAACCAGTTAATGGATCAACCAGTTAGACCGGCCGATCTAATCAGATTTTGATAACAATGGAAATGATGTTGATATTGGACCAAAAGAAATGTTCACCAGAACACTTCATGAAAAAAGTTGTATTGTTCACTAGTAGAATAAAGAGTTCAGGGCTTTGCAGGAACAATGTAACCAGAGCTTAAAGCTCCCACAAAGGGACACTATGGTGGGTACTCCTCTCCAACCCAATGAAAAGCTACTAGAAAACAAGCCTCCCCTTTTCTCTTACTCCCCTCGACGGGATTCCCCCAACAGAAATGTGAATTGCAACCCTCCTAACTAACTGCCATGCTGGCAGTGGGTGTCTTCTTTGCTTTCCCTCTTCTGGAATATACTTTCCTGAAGACTGGGGCTTTTAGTCTTGGATCAAGTAATTGAACATCAAAACCCACTTGTCAATCATATGTTTCCTTAAGGATAGTTTTTAGCAATTGGTAAATTAAAACCTTTTGTTGTTTGAAGCATGATGACTGAAATAACCTCTATAAATGCAGATTGAAAACAGCATCAATCCTTCCTAGGTCAAACATAAACAAATGGGTGGGTGCCTTTAATATCTTCCAATTCTCGGTATTCTGCTGTATTTTTAGCCTTGAATTACAGTATCAATCCCTCTGCTACCAAGATCCCTTGGCCCCATTGCAAGCTGTAGCAGCTGTCTGTTAGTGTATTGTCCTCCATTTTCTTCTGTTGGGTCGGAACGATAAGCAAGAAACAGAATTTAAACTTTTCCGCTTTCTCTTTGTCTTAATCTTCTTGCTACCCACTGGAAAAGATTTCTCTTTTTACTTTCTGCCTTGAATCCTTTCCCTGTTACCCAAAAGATAGTTGACATGAACCATGCTTCGCTTGGATTTTGTGTTGTTCCTTCTCCACCGCAGGTTGATTAATTTCTCCCTTCAACTAACTAATATAACTAACAAACAAACTAACCTTTGAATATCTATCATTGTCATGTTTTCAGTTTATTCTAAGCTGCATGCTGCTGCTAAAAGTTCCAAAGATCAACAGCGGTTGTTCTTTAAATATTATGGCCATTTAACCTTCTTTAGCATCTCATTCACCAAGTTAGTCGACCGAGATTTTGGGAGAATTTTCACTAATACTGATAAGATGCAAACAGGTGTGCCTCACCTTAGTAAGAGGCTGGTGCCTTGTGTTACCTTGCTGCCTTAGGCACTCCTTTTACTCTTGGATTGCATCACTGAAAGTTTCCGTATTTATTCATTTAAAATATAATCCTTGATAGTCTGTCAATGTATAGACAATTTCATAGTTCACATCAACTTGAGATCATCTACCCTTTTGCTACTTGCTCCAAAAGGTGGAGGGATTTGGGTTCTGACCCTTAACCAGGTGCAAGAACCCTGCTTAATTCAAGATCACCGAAATGGCAAAGGCTTAATGCCTATTTAGTAATCAGTTGGGGAAATAGAGTTGTGAAAATGAAAAAATCTAATGGTTAATATTAATCATTTATGTTGTTTGAGATAGTCAAAACTTTGTTGAATCAATGGATCTTCTTTTTTTTTTTTTTCATTAGTCAAATCTCGGTTTGGTTGGCCGCTTCATTGGCTGCTCTAGGCTTTTGAGTTTGATGGATGGATCAAATACTGCATATACAAAGCATTTGTTTTATTTTTGTGCTTCCTAGCAACGTGTAGTCCATGTTTGGAAATGATTGATTTTGCAATAATATTTCTTTGGCTTAAATAAGTGTTTGCTCCATATAAATGTTTCAAGATTTGAAATTACTCTCTAAAAATAAATTTGTTGGTATATTGTATCTACCATTTCAAGTGCAAATTAAATTAGTCTCCATCGTTAATAGAAGTTTATTAACTGATGATGTGATAGATTACTACATGACATTGTTGATATGGTTGCATGTGACATGTTATGGTAATTTTTGTGCATGTCATCAGCTATCAGACTTCATTGGCAAGGACTAATTTTATTCAAGTTTAAAAATGTAGGGATTGAAAACTACAAAAAAGAAAAAATTATAGAGATCAATTCTAAATCTTAAAAAATTTACAGGGACCAAATACTTAGTTGAATCTTTTCTTTTTGTCTAAAACTCTTGTTGAGCTGGCAAAACGAAATCCCACTATTTCTTCAAGTTAAACTGAACAAAACACACAAGTAATATTCGGATAATTTTTTTCTCCTTCTTTCTTTTATGGTCTAGCCCAAACATAAATGATAAACCTTGTTATCTTTAAGATTTTCTCACTTATTCTTTGGATGACCACAGAACTCGCCTTGTGATCCATGTTGTGTACACTGCTGCATGCACTGGTGTGCCTTGTGTCAAGAGCACAGGGAGATGAAGGGACGGCTTGCTGACGGTTCTTTCTCAGAGACCACAATGGTAAGTGCCCCTCCCATTCAAGAGATGAAGTCCAATGATGATGACAAGGAAAATCCTGAAACCTCTTCTGCTAATGATAAGAGTGAGTTTACTGGTTTGGAATTGCAGGCTCTATAGGATATTACCATTGTTAATATGAAAAAGAAACATGTATTTTGGAATTTTGCTCCATAGAGAATAACTTTCTTCTACCTTTAGGTTGAGTTCCCTCTTAAATTGGTCATGTAGATCAGTGATCACACATGGACAGCATTTTCTTATGTTATTGGTGCCTTCTTAAATTGAATTCATATATATTTTTTCTAAAATTATTTCTTTTTCTTGGCTTCTTCAATTCTCGATCCCATCTATCTTTAAGTTTTTTTTATATTGATTATTTTAAAATTTGAGCGTGTAAACTTGTTTAATTATTTTCAATGTAATTTTATTGAAAGATGACGTGCTTTGAAGACGGATCTTTTTTCTAATTCCCAGGAAATTTAACTTGGGAATTTTTTATTCTTATGTTTCGTGGAATTGATTTAAAAAAGTATTCCCAGAAAATCTTAATTCCCAGAAATTAATTTTTAATTATATTTTCCACCAAAACTTTCTCAGCAAGGGGGTGGAAACCTTAATTCCCACTTAGTTTGGAAACCTTTTCATGATGTAAAAATACAATTATGTCCCCGATATCTTTGTTTGGATGAGATGCACTTGAATGCTTTTTTCATTTTCCTGTATGAAAAAAAAAACACTTTTCTCTTAGTCCTAATAGAATATGGTAAACTTGACATAAATCTTTAATTAAACTAACTTCTTTTTCATAAATTAATTAACATGTTATCTTATAAAGGTTGGTCATTCTTGAATATGAGAAATTTTCTCATTATACTCCCCTATTTCATTCTCTTTAGTAGAAAATCTCTCTCCTTATGTTCTATTTTAAAACCAAATAGACCCTTAAAAAGTTGGAAAAGGAGTGATTCTTTATTAAAAAAAAATTAAGAGCGTGGAACATTGGATTCAATTAGTGTTGGTGAATGAAAGTCCTTCCCATGATTTTGTTATGACGAAAGATTGAGACAACTTTTCTCGGAGTAAGTGTAGAAAATGGGAGTGTAAGTATTTCCAGAGGTAATCATGGTAAAGAGTATTACAAGGTGTTTTGAGTAAGTATTAGATTTGAAGGTTAACTTTTTTAAAAGTAAATTTATAAATGTCATGAATACTTGTGGTAGGATGGTTTTCTTAGTGTATGTTTAGTATGCAGTTGGAGAAACAAAATTATCAAAATAGAAAAATCTAAAGGTCAATATTGATCCTTCATTAAAATTTCGTTTGATTGTAGGTTTGACCAACCCCAACGAGAAATCAAACGGGGTCTTAGCTTCTTTGTTGAATCACAAGTTTAAGGTTTAATTATTTGGTATCAGAGCCAGCAGTGGTATCAGAGCCTAATTGGTCTTAAATTATTGTATCTTTTTTTCTTGAAGCGGGTGAATATGGTATAATATTACTAGTCGAGAGTGAGTAAGAAGACCTCTTTAAATATGAGTAAAACAAACCCTCGTCCAAGCGTCGTAAGTCTTTCTTTAAAAATTTCCCTTTCTGTCCCCGAATCCTGTAAAAAGACCTTTTCAAACAAACTTGAAAACCTAATCGAGTATACCTTTGTCCCCGAGGATGCTTAAATAGAGAGTGTTGTTCCTTCTATTCTGAATCCTTACAACGTTTTCAGAAGACACAAATCCAACTTTACCTGGTCAGTAAAAAAGCTTATTTCCACCCCTAGACCTGGAGTGAAAGAAGTTATCCAGACTTCAAAGCTTGATTCTTGTCCTCTTCATGCCACTTCTGCAGAACAGTATGTAGATCTGGAAATAAATCTAGACCTAATCAAATTATGGTAGAAAGAAAGATATGTTGCACTACATCTAGCTGCAGTCCGGTTAATTTTAACCCTCCATGGAAGAAAAGGCATGCCTGTTACAGCTAGAGTCTCTCTTATAGACTATACCTTCCATCACTATGAGGATGCAGTGATTGGAACAGTCCTCATGACACTTAATGCAGGAAGTGTGGTTTTAACCATATTTCTAAATTTTAATGACCATCTGAAAGATCCGATTCTTCCACAACGGTTCCAAGTTCAAGTTCAACTTATTGGAGCCCCTTAGGACTCGGATGCGTTCAAAGCTACTCTGAATCACCAGATCATATTCAGAGTACAAGATCATCTCTTTGATCTTCCGGTAGATTCCAAAATCTCAGAAAATGCTTTGATGGTGATAGCAAATTCTGAGGAAAAAACTTCATCTATCATCCAGGTTCCCAGGCAAATCCCTAGAGAGGAGTTACTAAAACTCATTCCTATGGAATGGATTAGTGACTATGAGGCACAGAAAAAACAATCGAAACCCATAGTGTCAACTGAGTCATCATTTAAAAGGCTTACTGATGGTAGAGTAAAGACTATCTTCAAGTCTGAAGGAGAATCTTCTTTTTCTTCAACCAACCCAGTCTTCTCAACCATGATGATCACCCTAGGAGAACAGGAAAAGAAAATTCCTGTTTATTCATTTAAAGTTGATGGAACGCCTATCTATAGTGACAAGATAAATGGTCACTGTATATGGGATGTGGCACCTGAGATGTGTGATCCAGATTGTGATTGCTGCATGGACTATGATAGCAGCGACTATGATGATAGTGATGATGATGAACCCGGAAGGAGAAAAAAGAAGTCTCCTTGCAAGTCTCCTAAGAAACCTGAAAGGAGATTTGATCCTAAAAATGGACCATGGGTTGGAATCAGAAAGAAGTACGAGTCTCTTCCTTTCTATAAAGAAGCCTTGAAGATCCTTAAAAAATATAAGTATCCTCCACCACCAAATGACCCGTCCTTGGTCACATGGCCTCCACCAACTAAACCATCTCCAAAACCTTTGCCTGTACAAAAGTGTAAACCCGTTGAACTACCTCCCAAATAGATAGCCATACCACAAGCATGTATGATGTTCTCTTCCACTTCAGCCTCTTACAATGCAAACTTTCCTTTCTTGGAAAGAAAAGTTGATCCTATTAAAAAGATATAGACTAGACCCTTTGTGGTTCCTTCTGAAGTGAACACTGGTGGATCAACCAGGCCAATTACTCAAGCAGAAGAAGTAATGAATTAGAAAACTAAAAATGTTGTGGCTCAGAATGAATTCTTGCAGAACATGGACAAGAAAATTGACAAGATTGTTGATTCCTTAGTTAAAAAGATAAAAAATATGTCTAAAAGATTGCAAGAGCATTATTTTGGGATAAAGCAAAAAATGGCACAGCTTGAGGCAGAAGTACAAAAATTGAAAGGAGAAAGGATCAGCTCCATCTTTGTTGAAAAAGAAAGAGAACTGAGAAAGGTCAAAGCTCAATATGAAGAATTAAGAGGATATGTTGCTTCTAAGAGTCAAAAACCTTCTCTCAAAGAAAATTCCTTTGAACCAGATCCTTATTTCATACCTCCTTCAAAAATCTTTGCATCATACACTCCACAAGCCATACAAAATCCTAGCCCATTTATCCCTCCAAACCTTACCTCGAGAAATTTTGATCCTATTGGGAAAAGAAAGGAACAATCTGTTCCTCCTCCCATAAAGGATGATGAAGGAGATTCTGTGTTAGAAGAATCTCCTATACAGACACCCAAACTCTCCCTGATGGTTTCACATAAACCAATATCTTATGTAATTTCGTTAATGTATTCCCAAAACAAAGAAGAAGAGTTTGAATCCACTGAAGGAGAAATTTTCTCTGAAGGAGATTGGCAAAACACTGAATTGAATTCCACTGAAGCAGAAATAGTGTATGATGAATATGCTGATATCTCAAGAATTCTAATGGTGAGACAAGATGAAACATCTACTCCGCCTAGATTAAATCCCAGAGAAATAAACACTCCTATTTATACTGAGTCTTTATTTTTCTCTATAGATGGAATTCCTCCTTCTCAGTGGAATAAAAAATTCCTTGAGTTCAAAGCCTGGATGGATGCAAAAATCATCCAGCATGAAGAATCATATAAGGTGGTTGAAGAGTTTTGTGCTAGAATGACCGGAGTTCTTAAAGAATGGTATTAATCCATTGGTCTGGTAAATCAAAAACAGCTCCACAGCCAACCTATCTCAGATGTAATCCATTTTCTCCAATTCCACTTCCTGGGAGATATTTCTGTGATTGAAAAAGAAGCCAGAAAAGAATACTTTGAGATGAAATGCTGCTCACTCAAAAAGGCAGATCTCGAAAGACATTATTAGAGAATGTCTCAAAGATTTTACCAGCTAAATGGATTTAATGATCCAAGTCTAAAAAATACCTATATAAGTTCTCTCCCAAAAGAACTTCAAGAAGAAATGTGGAGAATCTTGCAAGCAGCCAACAAAAATGTTACAGAAATGACACTTAGAGAAATTCACCAAGTTGGAATGGTTGCTCTGGACAAGATCTGTAGCCAGCAGAGCTTGATAGATAAGATGCTGAACAATCGGAAGAAGTACAAGGACATTTGTAAGAAGAAGTATTTAAAGATAAAGTGTGACAAAGAGAATTGTATTTGCAAGAATTCAAAGCTTCATTCTACAAAGAAAGAAAAGAAAAACAAGTCCTCATACAAAAACAAAAAGAAATTCTGATTCTTCAAGAAGAAACCTTTCAGAGGAAAAAGCAAGGGCCAGAGGTGCTTCATCTGTAAAAAGAAAGGACACTTCTCAAAAGATTGTCCACAGAACAAAGAGAAAGTCGTAAAGCTATTACATACATTAGCAATAGAAGAGGATGATGATGTTGAATCCTCTACGAGGAACAAAGTTCTCCAAACAACAAAACTGCTTTTACCCTTGAAGAATCTGAAGAAGAAACATCAAGTTCAGCTGACTGTGAAAGTTCAGCCAAACCAGAACATTTCCCAGTTCTAAGGATCCAAGAAGTTCAAAAAGATCCAACAATTGCTTCAGCTGAACTCCCTCCTTTACCAAATCTTGAGGTATACATCCTCCCATCAAAATATGATGTTCATATAAAGGTAATTGCCTTTATTGATACAGGAGCTCAAAGAACGTTTATGAATCCGGCCATTTTACCTTCCCATGACTGGAAGAGTCACAAACAAAGTTTCAAAGCTGCCAATGGAGAATCATTTGAAACAAATCTGGACAAAAGTCATTGTATCAGACTTGCCGAAGAAAGACATACTGATCGGAAGATATATTTTGATCAAAAACCAAAAACTACAGATTCTAGCTAACGAAGTAAAGCACAAAGGGAACTTTAAGCCTTTTTGCCAAATTCTAAAACTCTTTTCTTTGGCAGAAGTTCCTCCTGAATTTACAGAAATTCGAGATCAGTTGATAAAGCTATGTGCTGAGGGCCATGATCTTTTCCAATATCCTAAACCATTATGGAAAAGAGAAGAGTTCTACGTAAATCTACCTTTCAAGATGAATGAAGACATTAATCCCACTAAAGCTACACATCCGGAAATGTCTCCCTCAGAACTCAAGATGGCACAAGCAGAATGCCAAGAATTAATGAAGCAATGATTAATTGAACCTACAAAATCTAAGTGGGCTTGCACGACATTCTATGTCAACAAGAGATCAGAACAAGTTAGAGGAAAGAAAAGACTTGTTATTGATTACAGGCCTCTAAACCTGTTTCTCAAAGATGATAAATTTCTCATACCAAAGATCAGCTCACTGTACACCTACATAAAAAATGCCTTCATCTTCTCAAAATTCGATTTAAAATTGGGTTTTTGGCAATTGGGCCTAAATTCAGAAGACCGCCCAAAAATAGCATTTTGCATCCCAAATAGACACTATCAGTGGACTGTTGGGCTTAAAGTCTCCCCATCACTATTTCAAAAGGCCATGGTTCGGGTATTTGAGCCCATTCTGCATAGTGCTCTTGTCTAAATTGACGACATCCTACTTTTCTCTTCTGATGAAGCTAGCCACAATCAGCTTCTTCAACAATTCCATTATATTTGCAACAGTTACGGAGTCATGCTCTCTGCAAGAAAATCTAAGATTGGAACAAAAGAAGTTGACTTTCTAGGAATGCGATTTGCCCAAGGAAAATATCATCCTCAGCCTCATCTTGCAGAAGACCTTCCAAACTTCCCTGATGAGAATATGTCTACCAAACAAATTCAGTAATTCTTAGGAATCCTGAATTATGTTAGAGACTTCATTCCTTATATTTCTCATCATACCTCTAAGCTTTCTAAGATGCTTAGAAAGAATGCGCCACCCTGGGGAAAGGAGCAAACTGAAGCTGTTAAATTTCTGAAAGAAGCAGCTAAGAATCCTCCGCCATTAAAGATTCTTGGAGAAGGCAAAAGAATACTACAGACAGATGCAAGTGATCATCACTAGGGAGCAGTTCTGATAGAAGAAATCGGAGGACAACAACTTTACTGTGGACATGCCAGTGGACAATTCACCAATGGTGAACTTCATTATCATACCACCTACAAAGAAACTCTTGCTATCAAATACGGAATCAAGAAGTTTGACTTCCATCTCCGAGGTCACCAATTTGAGGTAAAACTTGATAACTTTTCATTCCCAAAAATGTTAGAGTTCAAAAACAAAACTCCACCAAATCCTCAGGCTAAAAGAATGGTTTTCAAGATATGATTTTCCTGTGAAACACATCCAAGGAAAAAATAATCTGATCCCAGATTATCTATCCAAAAAACAATATTTTGAAAAACCAATCCCAATAATCTCATCCTCTTATTCTTATCCCTTCATTATGATGAACACTAAGACACCATCTTCATCATCATCTTCTCCATCCAAGTTTCCTCAATTTTCTCCAGAATTCAAATATATGAAAGGAGTAAGGCCAGCGGAAATAAAACTCTTTGCCAGAACATATATTTTTCATTATTTGGCAATTTCCCTCCAGAAACACAAAATTTTTCCATAGACAACTTGGTTTAACCCTGATAAGCCTTTCCTGAACATCTTTGGACTCTTTCTTGGAAAACTCTTTCAAGAAGAAGACATGTGGTATCTGTGGTGTGCGACAGTAATGTACAATTATCCTATCATATTTCCTACATGGATTATGATGAAGACCCTGGAAATAACTGAAGATCCTGATCACAGTTCTTCTCTCATCAAAACTTTCATGAGCTGGTATCAACCTCTGGAAAAATGGATAAAAGATTTAAAAATAGAGATTGATTTTATGAAAAATAAGACGGTTCAATTAAGTTATAATTTCTACACAGTAGCTTTGCTTCACCGGCCTTATTTTCAGAATCCACAAACTAAGAGGTTATACATTCATAATCAAGTGAAAATTTGGAGGACCTATTCCAAATTCAAAGATTTCATGAATGATTACAAAGCACCAGATCTTCCACAGGAAGAATTAATGATTTATCTTCATGAAGTTAACATGGCAGATTCAAGTCTCAAAGAGAGAAATTTAACATGTGCAATTTTAAGTCATGTAGATGTCATATGCCCTCCTGAAAGTGATTGGATAAAGTTTTATGATCAACCAGAGGCAGTTCCAGAAGCAGAGATCAAGAAAGTCCCAAAGGTTCCTAGACCTTATCAGAATTACCAGATAATAATGGCTAAAGATGAACAATCTTATGATGATAGAGTTTTTCATTACAAGGAACCAGAAGAAGGCTCAAGTGATGAAGATCCAATCGAAAACTGTGGGCCCAATCATGAATGTATCTACAAAGACTAAAGTAACACGTGCTGGAAAGAGAATTCGAATCTTATCTCGAAGTCAAGATCAAGATCGAAGACCTTATCTGTTTGTCGGACACCTTATCCTATCTTCCACGTGTCATTGTAATATACTGTGTAATCTATGTAATCTTATTACCTTATCTTAAATAATTTCCAAATCCCTGCCTATAAAAGGGATCCTCTTGTAAGATAGAAGGCAGAAGTTCGAGAGAACAAAACGTTTCATAAATAAAATTTGTGTGCTTTATAAAATATGAGTTTCTAATTTCTCTTCTTTCTTCTGAAAACTCAAGGCGATAGTATTATGGTATAGGCATTGTTCCAATCAAGAGATACAATAATCATAGACATAAAGTATGCTCTATACTTGCCTTATATAAGGATCCTGTGTATCAGAAATATGTCGGAAAAGATCCATGCTATGATCCTTCTTAGCATAGATTTAAATGCCAAAATTGGTGACCATGGTTGTAAGAGTAGGCTTGAATGCATTATCTGTATGTTTTGGTGTTCATATTTATGTTAAGGAGGCTCTCGGCCAGCAGTGGTATCAGAGCCTAATCGGTATCAAATTATTGTATCTCTTTTTCTTGAAGCGGGTGAATATGGTATAATATTACTAGTCGAGAGCCTCCTTAACATAAATATAATCACAAGTTGTTGGATAAACCATTTGTATATTTAATTATTTGGTTATCCCAGTGAGAGCAAACCCTAAACAAACTTAAACATGGAGACTAATGGTTAAAACAGTGAAAAATAGTTGTCATTCAAGAAGAAGCATTGTCTTTAGATGGGTGGTCATATTTGCCTTACCAAGTATTCTTTCAAAAGCCTTTTCAGGCCACAAACTATTTCTTAATAGAAACTTAAAGGCTGGCAACACATTAGACTCTTGCACAAATACTGATTTAAATGAAAGATTGTGTTTGGTGTTTTTGAGAACTTGGTGTATGAAAAGATACAATGATATGAATATATACACTAAGTAAGAAAGCAAAAGACCAAGGTCTACTGGATGTAAAACTACAAAGAAGGTCTTTACTTAAAATAAAAATTAAGAAAGAAGAAGAGAGCTTGATAGCTGATTGCAAAATGATTTCTTCAAAAGTCTCAGAAGATCTTCTTCAAATCTTTGAATCTCTTTATATTTATAAATCACTCAAAGTGACCATTTAATAATTTAGTGAAGAGATATAGTCGTTTTTAATTCAGTGGAGGAGTTTTAGCCATTGAGAGCACCAGACCTTAAGGAGTGAAGAGAAATAAAAGTCTGGTATGAAGGAACATTATAGCTTTGCACTGAAATGGTGTTCTTTGAGAAACTCAGAACAAAAGTCCTTCTGTAAGCTTTTTTCTTTCAACATAAAACTGTGCAGAGCAAAAATAGTTGACCTCCTGAAAGCATTGTGATACGCATACTAAAATTATAAAATGTGTAGAACTGCTTCTTGGTTTTCTCCCATAAAAGGCTTTGGCTTTTGCACTATTTTGTCTTATTTCTTCTTTTGATGATAAATGCAGTTCTTTTTGATATGCACATATTTCAGAGCATCATCAAAATAAACATTGATCTTCTTATTGTATTCTTTGGATCTTGAGCACAAGCTTATCTTCTTAGCTTCTTTAATGATACGAGCAGTCTTCAAAGAAAAGAGATCAGCTCTAAACCTTAAGGAGGAATTTGTTAGGCTTTGATATAAAGACAAGAATAACGTCTTTATATATTTGGAAGTCTTGACTCTAAAGTCTAAACGTGTTTAGTGTAAAACAAAACTTGGTAGATTAGACCTTGATGATGCAACTGTGGTCAGACTTCTCTTTGAATTTTTCTTCAGTCTTACACAGACTTATGTACCAACGTCAAACTTTTTAAGATAAGCTCCCCCTTTCATTTATTGCTTATGCCTTACAGACTTTTGACCTGGAACACTTAATTAGAGAGGTCAGATAACACATAGGCAGACTTTATTTAATCAAATATTTTAATGTGTGTTATTAATAAATCTTGAGATAAGAACCATTACCATTAGAGTCTTTATAAAATAGACTTGATTCTAACACCTTCATATGCATATATAAGAGTAGTATAAAGCAAAAAGGTTAACACTCTATAACCACCCAAGTTTGTGTTATGCAACTACTAGCTAGGTTGTTATGTGAAGGATATATATCATCATCACCAAAACTAAAAGAAGGAACAAGAGCATTAATTTGATAGTGGGTAATTTAGCCAAGTTAGCTAATGTGTGTTTGGATGGACATAAATCCAAAGGAAGAACCTAATCAAGACTAATTACTCATAGATTTTATGTCTTTTAAGCAAAAATACACTAAACTATGAAAAAGTCCTATGAGATCATGTAGTTCAAGAAAAAGTAAAATAAAAGACAAGAATTGTGCTAATAAGGTATACACTCATATATCAAGTGTTCATTCATGAGAAAATGAATTCATCACCAAAACTAATAATGAACTTTTATCATATCAAGGATTATAGGCTTGAATATGGATCCATAATACACAAAACAACAAAAGCAACTAAATGCTTTGCTTTGCTTTTTTATTTATCTGTTCCCACATGGACATGAGCAATAGAGTAGTCATGATTAGGAAAGTAGAAAATTTAGAACAAGTTCCTGTTATTATATTTTGAGGCAAAATTAAGGTCATATATTTTGCACTAGACATAATTTTAAGAAAATATATATGAATTCAAACAAAAAGTTAAGGTCAGGTTTTGTTATCAACATAGCAGTCGCCAAATCATAAGATATTATGAACATAAAGAGAAAGGGAAGGGGAGAAATCTACTTACCAGTCAACAAAGACAACAAGGAGTTCACCAGATGGTTCACCATTTGGGAGAGGCTGTCATAATGAAGGGGATGAGGAGAGGGCACCGCAAGAGAGGGGGAGATCGCCAGTAGGAAGGCTTATTGTAAGCTTTATTGGTTGGGAGAAAGGTCATCAGAATGAAAGGGTAGGGGAGGGAGAAGACACAGATTAGGGTTGCAAAATTAAAGGTATTGACCTCAATTAAGTTTTAAGTTTACCAACAGACCTTATCCCGTTGCTAATTTCACGGCTGGGTGCCATGTGGTTTAATATTTGGCAATGAACCTTTCATACCTACCACCAAATTCGTGTTTGAGTGCCACATGGTTTATTTTATGGCGACAAGTGTATATTATCCTTCATAAAAAACACATTGTTGAAACCTTTTCAGTTTTCAACTATGGCGATGAATAAACTATTGTCGTCACCAATTTTAGAACTTTAGCCACAGATATGTTGTAAGCGTCGCCAAAAGTTCTAGACATGGGCATATATGTTGCCAACCTCTTCAAACAATGAAGGGAAATAAAAAATTATGATGACAAATATCAATATCTGTGGCCAATCTCTTCAGACAATGGAAGGCAATGAAAAAATTTGGCCACAGATATGCATATTCATCACCATGCTCTTTAGGTTAAACTTTTGGCGACAAAATTGGTAACGAACACAACAATCTAAGATATTTTGTCGCTATATCCGTCACCAACTATATTACCACTACTATTTTGTCGCTAATATTATTTCGTTGCTAAGTCCATAAATGGTGACAGATATCCTGTCGTCGTTAAATCCATATAGCCAAAATTGATTTTCCTAATAGTGTATAAAACCAAACAAATCGATCTAATTCAAGCCGTATTTGATCAAATCAAATCATATATTCTAACCAAACCGAACTGAATCATAATTTAATAATATAATCAAATTTAATAATATTTTATTTAAAAATCATATCAACAACCTCCCTACATGCGGGAGAGGATCCATTTCCTTGTAAAATCATATCAATCTATTAAACTTTGTGGGAGTGCATCGTAAATCTCACCACATGCCTTCAAGTTTCAACTATTCACAAATAGACCCCAGTCATGATATGCCTCAGGAGGTTAGTTTCCCATGTTTTTCTAAATAGAAATTTCCTACCATTTACTGCTTTCACATAAAATTACTAACTTACAAACTATTTATATGGATTTGTTTTAGTTCTAGAGCTAAGTCCACTATTTTTCTAATCCAAATTATTCGTATCCCACAAACAATTTGTAACCTATATAGGCATATCACATATACACGAATTTATCTTAACGTGTATGATAAGGAAGATATTTAATTAATATAACTATTACTATAACATTTTTTTTGGTATTTATGACATATTCATTTAGAAGCAGGTGTTACATTTTTCCAATAGTCTCATTTCATCTTTAGAAATGAAACATAAGTCTCAAAAGTTATCATGTAACAAGAAGCTGATATATGTCTATTTTAGTCACAAAAATTGAAGCACTAATTTATGTATTTACTCATATAAATATATTAGCCTAATTGTCTTCATGCTAGAAGCCTCCAAAATCAATTTTGAAGGAAGGAGCAAAATCACTTTCGTCTAACTCCATTTGTCAAACACAGGATTGAACAATGCCATATAGTTGCTTGTACTGGGCTATATCTTTGTTTGGATGAGATGCACTTGAATGCTTTTTTCATTCTCCTGTATGCAAAAAAGAAAATACTTTTCTCTTAGTCCCAATAGAATATGGTGAACTTGACATAAATCCTTAATTAAACTAATTTAGTTTTCATAAATTAATTAACATGTTATCTTATAAAGGTTGTCATTCTTGAATATGAGAATTTTCTCGTTATACTCCCCTCTTTCATTCTTCTTATTAAAAAATCTCTCTCCTTACGTTCTATTTTAAAACCAAATAGACCCTTAAAAAGTTGGAGGAGTGATTCTTTATTAAAAAGATTAAGAGCGTGGGACATTGGATTCAATTAGTGTTGTGAATGGAAGTCCTTCCCATGAGTTTGTTATGATGAAAGATTGAGACAAACTTTTCTGTGAGTAAGTGTAGAAAATGGGAGTGTAAGTATTTCCAAAGGTAATCATGGTGAGAGTATTATGAGGTATTTTGAGTTAGTATCAAGTTGAAGGTTAACTTTTAAAAAAGTAAATTTATAAATGTCATGAATACTTGTGATAGGATGGCTTCCTTAGCTTCTTTATTGAATCACAAGTTATTGGATAAACCATTTGTATATTTAATTATTTGGTTATCCAAGTGAGAGACCTTAAACAAACTTAAACATGGAGACCAATGGTTAAAAAAGTGAAAAATAGTTGTCATTCAAGAAGAAACATTGTCATTAGATGGATGGCCATATTTGTCTTACCAATTTAGTACTTTCCTCACTTCTTTTTTTTCAGAGCTCTACTTTATGTGATTAATGAGTTAAATCAATTACAAAAAGATTAACTTTATGGGGTGACAATAAGGAGAGGGAGAAGATATTATGGTTAGTTGTGATGTGGTGTGTAAGAGTAAAAAACCTTGGAAGGCTAGGAATGAAGAACTTAGATAATTTTAATAGGGTTTTATTGGGGGAAAATGAAGGTGGAGAATGAAACTCAAAAAGAATAGTTAAGTATTAGAAACATGTGAAAATATGCACTTTTGAAAGATGGACAAAATTGGTTTAAGAATAGTATGTGGAAGATATTGTGAATGGAAAACAAACTTTATTTTCAGAAGAGGTATGATTAAGAGAAGAGGCACTATGTAAAAAGTATAATAGACCAACAACTTGTTTGTTTGAGAGTTAAGAATTCTTAAACGGAGTTTTCGAGAGGAGGTTTTTTTAATTCTACAATCATACGGAGTTTTGATTGTCTCGAATAGCATGAAGGATCAATATTAATTATTAGATTTATCTTTTTTCTAAACCCCGCTTCCCCAACTACATACTAAACATGCACTAAATAGTTTATCGCACCAATGAAATATGATAGTAATAGAATTAGAAAACTAAGTGGAGAGAGAATAGGGTGGAAATTTAAGTGGAGAAATAATTTTTTATGGGTTCCTTAGATGCCTGGATGTGTAAGTATAGTATTCCATATGTAGTTCTTTTATCTGCCTGTTACTTGATTTCTTAGGTGAAACCTTCATTTTTGTTTCAGTCTTTTTAGGCGATATGGCCCCTCAGAAGATATCTGCTCGCGATTTGAAAAGGCCTACCAAGCTAGAAAGGGGGTCAACCAAGGGCGACTCCTCTACTGTTGTTGCTCAGGTTGTGGCTGTTGTTTCTCTGACTATCGTTACTCCACCAATAGTTGATCTATCAGGTTCGTGTTTGTCGCGCTGGCCATGGAGAGGCAGAGGACTTAGTTAGGGCCTCCGCGGGGAGTTCAATTCAAGTCTCTTGTGGTCCAAGTGAGAAGGACTCTCTAATCTTTAGAGGTTCCCTTAATCACTCAGGAGCACATGACAACCGAGCGTTTGGCGGCTCCTTTTAAGCTCAGCAGTGATCCTACGTCTCAGGATTGGGAGCAACTTCTACGTCAGGATAGCTCAGTTGGGAATCCTTCCATGTCTCTCTGGGATGCTTGGTTCCTCATTCCTCAATTCATTGACCAAGCCCTGGTTTTCAAGAAGGATAGATCCAAGTATAGAGGTGCTAATCCTTTAGCTTTCTGTCCAGCGATGGAGATGTTCGCGCTTAGGTCGGTGTCAATCGAGCATTTCTTGGATGAGTACATTGGTGCTCAAGACAAGGTTGTAACGTCGTTGACCAAGGAGAGAGATGTCTCAGTGAGCAAAGTTCTGCAAGTCTTCATTCTTCTTTCTTAATTCTTCTACGATGCATTGTAGTGTCTTGACCAGGGTCAGGACCTCCTCTATTTGGTCGTCATCGTCTCGTTGTCCATCCTAATCTCCTCGGGTGTCGTCCTCCTCTCTTCGGTTGGCATTGCTGCGTGTCACTATCTTCCTCTTTCTCGAAGCCAGTCTTCTTCTGTGAGATGTGCGAACCGTTTTACAGGTCACACGATGGGTGTCAAAATGTTCACTTTGAGCAAATAAAAATATCAAACTCTAAAAAATTACTTTAGGAAAAAGAGTTTAGTTTTTAAAATGTCACTTGAATCACATAGGGGATTCTGAGTTCTTATTTATACATTAGAGAATGGTTTGGGGATAGAGATAATTGCTTAATATTGAAGAGATAGATATAAACTTCTTAGATAAAGGAGATGTGAAGAACTTTAACCAAAACGGGAAAACAAATAACAAATAAAATATTATACAAGGGGAGAGAATGAGATTGCAAGGCGCACCAATAAAGCTGAAATAACCGGAACAATTCCAAGAAGTTTTTGTAAGTGCTCCTCTTCCTGTTTTAATGCGGTGGTTAGTTCTGTAACTTGATAAAGAACCCTTTCAACCTGCGGAAATAACACAAGTCACTTCACTACTGATTAACCAATATATGCACTAAGAAAATCACGATGTTAAAATAGTATATAGGGAAAAATATCACAATCTCTTCACAGATAGTAAAATACATCTCCATTTTTATTTGAAGCAGAAAGTTATGAGTTTTTTGTTTTTGCTTTGTATGAAAAGATTGTGTGAGTTTATTAAGAGAATAAATCAATCTATTATCTCATTTTAAGAATCATAACATGAAAATATGAGAGGGTTGGTAAATGGTTCATGTTTAGCTTCACATGTCTTCGGGAAAAAAGCTTCATAGCTTGAATTTGGCTAAGAACAAATTATTCCATATTTAAATGGGAATATATTTCTGTTTCTTGTTCATATTTGAATTCGGATACCTCTTACCTCTTCAGTTTTTCTTTTTTTTTTTTATATATAAAGAAAAAATTATATATATACAACGAGGCACCTGTGTCTGGTATTTGGTGAGTAATGATTCAATACTTTCCAATACTTTATTGGCTGTGATCAAAGCTTCAGAGACAGAGTCTGTGTCACCCTGTAAAAATAAGTAAATATGAGGAAAGTCGTCAATATAAAAGTAGAGCGTATGAATAATTTATAAAAATTCAATAAAATTTAAAAGAAATAGAGAAATGTACCTTAAGACCTTGAGTTAAAGGCAGTATGTTGGAGAGTGCTGATAACTTTCTTGTCAATCGACCTATTGACTCTTCATTTCTTCTCTCCAATTTTGCCCATTCAATAAGAAAAGGGAGTTGTCCCTCCAGAACTAGATAAACCTTCATCACATGTTTCACTTTTCGCCATTCATTTCTCTTTTCTATAATAATCTTTCTTATTATCACCATTCTAACCCATACACCAAACAATTGTATCTGAAATTAAAACCAAAATAATAAAATAAAACATAGACAGAGAAGTTAGCTATTCAGTTTCTAAAATGAGAGAATGCATTATATCCTAAAAATGTTTATTGTTTAACAAATTTAAAGTATATATCATCTAAGTTAAAAGTTGTTAATCAGAATGTGAAAAATATAAGAAGACATGTAATAATTACCATGATTAAAAAAATATCTAATTAACGAATGGAATATTTTTATCTCAAAATCATCTCATATTAATTCACCTTTAGATAATGAAATGGTATATAAAAAATATCATGAAAATTACAAATAGAGATTATTTCTAAATATTTTACGTGAATAAGAGCTCAAGCAAATCTTGAAGGCCCCCTTTTATACATATATAAAAAAGAAATAAGAGTTACCTTTCATTTTTAAATAGGTTAAATTATTCATCTAGTCTCATATTTTTTCATGTAGATTTCAATCTAGACTTCTAATTTTTTTAAGTCGTTAGTTCTTTTACCTTTTAAAAATATTTCAATTAGGTCATTTTAGTCAATTTTTAGCTAACTTTATTAACAGAAATATGACATGTCATTAACTCTATTGATGTAGTTATTTTATGTATAAGATATTACTGATGTGACAACTTCACTT
Source organism: Clitoria ternatea (assembly GCA_037962975.1). Taxonomy (NCBI): domain Eukaryota; kingdom Viridiplantae; phylum Streptophyta; class Magnoliopsida; order Fabales; family Fabaceae; genus Clitoria; species Clitoria ternatea. The sequence goes on from CM075675.1 coordinate 51,427,374, forward strand.
GACAAATGCTCATTATCGAATTCACACGTTATTTATTCTTCAACCAATTCACACATTATTTATTCTTCAACCAATAAACATTTAACATGTGAAGTCACAATGTCAATAATATTTGACATGCGTGATATTGCACAGTCAATAAATAAGAATATGTTTAATGTTTGTTACCCGCACAGTAACTTAGTTACCATAATTAATTAGTAAAAATTAGATGCAGTAAACCTAACTAAAATATTTTTAAAAGATAAAAGATTTAATTGATTAAAAAATTAATTAAAGGTCTAACTTAAATTTTATTGAAATAATAGAGAATTACAATAATAATTTTGTCTTTTAAATAAAAATAAGATAAGTATTTTAAGAGTATTTGTTGTTACGAGAGAAGAATGTAAATATTTTGTTCGTCGGACACTAATAACTAACCAATGAAAGGCGAATATTGTAAAATATATATATATATATATATATATATAGTAATCTAATTTAAGAAAAATATTGTTTTATATAGTACTTTTGATTGAAAAATTTATCTGATTTATTTTATACTTTCACTCAATAATAAAATGAGTCAAATTCTATCAAATCAAACCTGTGGAGCTTAAGAAACTATAGAAGAAAATAATAAAAAAATTACAGTAAAAGGATACAAATTCTAAACAAACAAATTCAAACTTAATTAAAAACATCTTTTTATTCTCAAAGAATAGGGAACAAAATAATTAATTGAGCATTATTTATTCGTGATTGGATCCACATAAAAAGAATAATCTTCCCATCGATTCTAAGGGTGTTGTGTATTTAATCATGGGTGAGTGTAATAAATAGCATCATTGTTTTGCTCTAATAAGATAAATTCAAGAGGATTGGTGTGTTAGGTTTAGTCACTTTTATAGGGAAAGTAATATATGTAGCATCCCTGATATTTTAATAAAATTATGAAGAGTGAAAAATATTAGCAAATGTTTTAGAGACTTATTCAATATTTGATCTGCCTGAACCGGGGTCAAGGAATCCGGTGTTGGGCCGGCCTCAGATGTGAGGACCAAACAGGTGTTGAAGATCGGTTGTACATTGGAGGACGGTCAAAGACGTACTGTCTTGTGACTGATGCTTATCCGGTGTGAGGAAGAATGCCTAACTCAGAGCTATAGTCCGGATCAACCTCTTATAATGACTGAGGCAAACGGATGTACGTAACCAGGATGAGAGAACGGATGAAGTATCCGATCTCTCAAGCGTTGGCTCGGATTTCTGAGGTGTGGGCACTATGCCAGGATACCGGTTGGCCGGTATCCAGATCGGGTTAATACTCTTATGAAGTATTAGACAATTATGAATAATTAAACGTTGTGAAAGCAAATAAGCGTAGTTGGTTGGTAATTATAAAAGAGTCCAATGTGATGAAATTGATTAAAACTTTTAATGAGAATGCAAATGAAATAAGGGAAAAGGCTGTCTTGCCCCTGAGCATTATATAAAAGGAAATTCTCTCTCTCCCCTCTTCATTATTCACGAACCACTTCTTCTTCTTGGTTTGTTTCTCTTTCTCTTCGTTTTCTCCTCTCTCGTTACTGAATTGCATGCTCTGGAGGAGGACTCCGTTGTGTTAAAACTTCAACCGAACCCCATTCCTGTGATCGTGGCCTCAAGGTGGTAGATTAAGCAACGAAAGGCTGAGTGACGGAGCTGAGACTGCAAATCCAGTGCTCAGAGGAAGGGACCGACACCGGGAGCAGATCATCGAAGCGTGGAACCGATGTAAGGGGGTGTTCGGGTTATGATTAATTAGAATAGGACTTACTTCCTATCCGAGCCGTTGAACGGTATGAACAGGGTAAGAAAACGTTATTGAATGTTGTTGTGCGCCTATGTTTGTGCATGTGTGACTATGTATACCGATCAGTTGAGGATCGGGTGTGTGGTTGAGTTAATCATGTCATGAGCTTGAGATATTTAATGATGAGATGATCGGTGTTATAATGTGAATCCGGGTTTGACGAGCAGGTCACCCGAGTGATGAGGAATTGATGTTAATGGCCACGTTTGACATGTGAAATGTGAACTGTATGCATGACTATGTGGTGTGGGACGGCTGACGGTATGTTATAGCCCCTCATTTCTAGCTCCCGTGGTTTTTGTGCCCAGTTGAGCTACCCAGTGGTCAAGTAGGACCCAGTGGTCGAGGTGGAGAGTCAAGCAGGACTCGGTGAACCAAGCAGGGTTCACGGGGTGTCAAGTAAGACCCCCAGCTGAAGGCCGATCCTTTAGTATCCGGATACTAGGAGTCAGATTGCATGAGAGTCAGTGGTGATTATTGATGAATTTGATATAATTGCTAAGTTGAGTTGATATGTTCATTGTGTGCAATGTGCTATAATTTCCGAGTGTGACCTGATAAATCTCTGAGTGAAAATTTAATATATTTGACGAGTATGAATTGTTATCTTTACTGAATGCTGTTGTTGGGTTTTGCCGAGTGAACTGCTACGATTTCCGAATGAGACTTATACATATATATATATATATATATATATATATATATATATATATATATATATACCTAGCGTGCTTTGTCATTAAGTTTGCCGAGTGAAATTTTCTATTATGATTGTTGAGTACGATTTGAAAGAGGGACGAAGATGCATTCGGATAGAACATATATATATATTTAACTTATTAAATTCCGCTCTATATTAATTATGATGCCAAACACTCACCCTTGTTGTTATTTTTAATTTAGTAACCAGTGACAGGGAGGAAGCCGGAGCCATGGAGTCACGCCAAGGGGGAGATCGATGCCAAGGCCCGAGTGATTTTGAGTGATTGTGTAGAATATATGTGTGTATAAGGAGTTTCTGAGTGTTTAATATTATCTGTGTGCCAACTTAATTTGAATCGGATGCGAATTTATATTTTAAAATACATTGATATATGTTCTCATGTTTGCTGGGACAGCTCATTAACTAATGGATTCATTCCCGAGTGAAGGATAACCGAGAGATCCCCTTCCGGGTGGAAGGTTAGAATGTCCCGAGTGGGATTGGTTGGGGGAGAGTTCCGAGTGGAGAAAGTGTATAAAGATTCTGAGTGAAGAAGGTGTATCATGATTCCGAGTAAAGAGAAGTTGGGTGTGTCCGAGTGGAAATTTGAGTGCTTCCGAGGGAAGGTGAGAGTGTTTCTGAGTAAAATATGGCCGAGAGAGAGTTTCTTCTGAGGGAAGTAAAGATAGGGTATTCTCTGAGTGAGGATACCCAGAGAAACTATAACCGAATGAAGGAGACTGAATTATGTCCGAGGGAGTTATGACCGAGCGAAACTTTCTGAGTGAAAGGTAGTAAAGAGTCAGGTGTGGAATGTCCGAGTGAATGGAAGTTGAGTCTTTTCCGAGTGAAACCCTTTTGCCGAGTAAACCATTTTACCGAGTGAAACCCCATGTGAGTCCACATGTGCGTCTTGTTCGCTCAGACTTCAGGTGTGGCATTCGCTCAAGCGAGTCGGCACTCGCTTAAGCGACTCTCGGATTTCGCTAAGGTACCTTAGGGTCTCGCTCAGGCGAATGACCCCTGTCCTCTTCTTCTTCTTCTTCTTCTTCTCCCGCTGTTGTAACTCCACTTTACCGAAAGATGTATTCCGACCGGATATTATTTTGCGTACACTTTTATTATTACTTTGATTATATTTAAATGAATACTAATTATTATCAAGACCGAGTGGAACCATTTCCGATCGGTTATTATTTTAACATACTTTTATTTAAGGATTTATTTTAGAAACGTTTTGTTCATACTGAGTATGATTTCATGTAACTAAAAGAGGTAAATATTATTTTACATCAAGGCCGAGTGGATTATTTATTAGGGGAAGTAGATACTAATTCATATTAAGATACAAATTTTATTTAACGCGAAAAATTTATTGTGAAAATAATTTGCCGTATGTAAATAAAAAGGTAAATCAACCTAGGATGTTACAATATATCTGTGGATCATATTGCTAATAATAATTTTAGTGAGATTATATTCTTTTTGAGTCCTTTTATAAAGATGATTGTTGTGGCATTTGTTTTTCTAGAGTAGTTTAGTTTGGGCGGTAAGTTTCGATGTTAATAATAATGACAAAATATATTTGGTTATGTTATATACTTTTTAATTAATTATTTTTATCAAAATATTTTAAAATTAAGAAAATAGGAACACAAGGATTTTGGGTCAACTCTGAGATATAGTATAGATCATGTGGTAGAAAATAACAATTAGGTTAATCTTTTTTGAAGGTAGGTTAAACAATGTTAGATGTATACAATAACAATATTTTTAATCTTATATGGATGAGAATTCAAAAGATAAAAATATGTTTAATCTTATATGGATAAGAATTCAAAAGATTTAAAATTAGTGTTATATAGAATGTTATTAAAATTGGAATAGTGATTAAACTAGTTAAAGTGGTTGAATTATTAATTGAATTGGTTAACTTAGTCTATTTAAAATAAATAAAAAATAAAAATAAATAATTTAATTGCTTCATACTTCAAAATTCTATAATCAAATACATAATAAAACTTAATAAAACAAAACAAAACTACACCGTTTTGAAGAAGAAAAAATTAAAAAAAATAAAATTACTTACCTGTACCGAGTTAATTGGGTCATCAATTTTAAATAAAACTGTCTAGTTCATCTAATTTTATATCGAATCACTTATGTAACTGGTCTAATAATCTATTTGAACCGATTGAGTCACCACTTACGGTCCAAACCCGTTTTTATAGCATTAGTTATATATGTATTTTTTATTTGAGTTAACATTATACATGTAATTTTCATGGTAACTTCAACATAATTTTTTTTATAAAAAAATCTATTTTTAATGTTTACGGTATTTTTCTTATCATGTACAAGAAGATTGCAAGGTAAAAAAATCAACATGTTAATAACGTGAACATAATTGTTGAATATAAAAGACAAAAATTAAACATACCTCGGCTACGTTCTGAACATTAGCCATGGCAACCATGGCTCTGGCATTGATAAATCTCCACTGCAAAAGTCTGTTATGCAAAATCTTAAACCGATGATACTCTTCTTCTTGCACCTTCGGCACTTTCTTTGTCTTGAAGTACTTCAACACTTTAGCAACACCACTTCCACTTTCGCTTCTACCACTACTATTGTATCCGCCGTTAACTTTGACTATGGGGACCTCAGGCCCTATTGGGGAGCTGAGGAATCGCCTTGCCGGTGAAAGCGCCCACGCCGAGGGCGAGTGCATGCTCTTCTTCTCTTGTACCTTGTTGGTGGATGTTGTGTTTGTGTTACCATCGTTGTTGTGTGGTCTTGATCTGGATGTTGACTTTGAACGGGGGAAGCTTGTGAATCTTTCGCTAGAGCTGAACCTGTGGGAGCTTCTGTCGGGGGTGGTGGTTACAGCCGGCGCCAGGGTGGTCCCACTACGGCTGCGGACAAGGCGTGGCGATGGGGGCGCCGGCGAGAGGTGGTTGCGGCGGGAGAGAGAACGGGGATTCTTGTCCATGGTGTGTGGTTTTGTTTTGGTAGTCTTTAGAGCGAGGTTATGTATAAAGGGGTGAGTTAGAAGTTGAAAGCACGTTACATCCAAGTTGTGGCTGCTACACTCTGAAATGCATGCACGTATGTTTTAATTGGAAGTTTACATAGCGACCGGCTTCTTTTTAATATTATCGGAAACTATTTGGTAGACACCTACGATTCCGGAAAACTATTCCTCATCTCACTCAATCTTGCTTAATAAAACAGTAGAATTGAAGACTTCAAAACATAAATAATAATGGGTTTTTGTTAGTAGGAAACTAGGAATGATTCGTGTCAATGACTGAGTTTTACCAGAGTTAAATAGAAGAAATAGAAGCAGGATAGGTAATGTCATAATGTGTGATTATGAAAAGAGACAGTGAAAAAAATGAGAAGATCAAAGAGAAAGGAGAAAAAACAATGAGAGGTAATGTTTTCATTTGGCGGATAGCTTTCGAGCTTCGAGTTCGACTATCTCATCGTGAAGTGACGATTAGGAAAAAAAATTGAGGATGAGGGGAATTAGAAATTATTAATTTTATCAGGGTAATTAATTTTATAACAAATCATACGTATTATTAAAGAGATAAAAAATTAAGTGGGGTTAATTATCCACATATCTTTACTTGTGGATCCATCTCTAATAAGGATCCCTAGATCCTTTTTAAAGGTTAAAACAATAATTTCTTTAACATTATATTAGCTGTTAGGAGAGCATCTAGCCAGGAATAATATGGTGAACAAATTAATTTTTAAAAAACTTATTATTTAGTAACAATTAGAGGATTAATTTGACTAATTTTCTGTAAAATTAACATAAATATAAGGCTTCATAGTTTTTAAAGTAAGGGAAATGTAAAGAAAGTGGTTAAGAAAGTGAAAATGAGATTTATTTTTTTCAAAAATTTCATTAGAACCCATGTTCTCTTATTTCTAAGCAATTTCCACAAATTAACCAATGATCAAATTAAGGTGGCAAACAAGGAAATCTTTAAATGGCAAGAGAAGACTTGATGAAGCCAAACTGGATCATGTGTTGTGCGCATATCAAACACAACTCCTCCCTCCTCAACTAATGAAACCTCTTTCAGGTTGGCATGTGAGTTTGAAGTTGGTATTCCCGTAGAGATCAGACAACTATTGTGACGTATGCAAGTATCATTAGAAGAGTTAAACACCAATGCAATCAAGGAGGAACAAGACCTTGTCCAAGAAATTAGAGAAGCGTTCTTCATCCGAATCAAGCCAATGTGGCCAAAGCTACCAATATAACAAGAATGTTGTTTGAAGAAAGTTTGTAATGAGTGACCTCTTCCTTAGAAAGGCTAATATCAGTAAGAGGAATTCTTAATACAACAAATTAGCCCGCAATTGGGAAGGATAATATTGAATCAAACACATCTAAGAGCAATTTGCAAGTTACACTACTAAAAAAAACCATATAGCGACGGAAAGAATTCGTCGCTAACAAGTAACAATCTGTCGTTAAATGGTATCAGCGATGGACTCAGCTACGGAAAGGCACCGTAGCTAACGGCAAGCTGGCGTTGCTAAAGGGTGACACATTGGTGGTCCCTTTTGTGATCACCTTTGTAACATCCCGTATGTTTTATTTATTTAAAACGAATAAATAAATATGCAAATGAATTTAAATTACAATAATATGAAAATATGGAGTGTTGGTGTAAGTTAAGGATGGATTTAAAGGAGAAATTAAAATTTCTTCATGACGTGTAGCATCCAGTTGACGCCCAGGGTAAGATTTAGAACCTAATGCGTAGCGTCAGCTTCGCGATTAAAATTTAAAGTTCTAGAAACAACAACGCAAAATAAAAGGAAAAAATAGAGTTCTGAACCCTTTTCCCTCTTTCTTTCTCTTCTTGAAGCTCTAGAAGCTAATTAATTGAAGCTAAATCTTGGTTAGAATTTAAATTAATCACATATTAGAAGCGGAAAACTCAAGGTAAATACGTGAAATCTTTCAATTTCCATTTCTATGAGAGTTTCCTCCTTTTACTTGCTTTTATGGTGGAAGCAAGAGGATCTTGAAATTTAAGATTTTGAACTGGTTAAATAATCTTTAAGGCTTTTAAATAGAAGATTAAGTCATAGAATTGGTTTCCTCTTTGCGTAGGCTAAGAACGGAGTATTGAAAGCTTAGCGGAAGTTGGGGTTTCATAAGATAATCGTCGATTTTGATCGTGGTAAGCTTACAAAGTCTTAAGAAGTGATTTTCAAGTGATTCATTGAATTTAATTGAGATTTTGGCAGTTGAAATCCTAAACCTCTTCGTAAATCTTGCGTTTTTAGTGCTTGGTCGTGTCGGATCTTGCGATTAAGGGAAATAACAACAAAAGTGAGGTAAGGGAGTATGGTAGTGTATATTTAACTAAGATTATATAAATTTTGTACTATGGAATGAAATTGTGTAATTACATGAACTATGTATATATGAGAATTTGTGGTTTAGGATAGGGTTATGATCACATGATGATTTCAATGAGGAGATAATGAAGTGTGATTATGTGTTATGTAATTGCGAGGATTGGTGATAAATTGGATATGTTATTATTGCATATATATAATGAGAATGATAAATGTAATGAAAATAAATGAATATGGTATGCCTAGAAAGATTTATAACTATGATAAGGAATTATGTGATGTCGATGATATCAGATTTATGCTGGATTATGGTTTTGATGATGATGTTTAAAGAAGATAACCTTTATGCCAATAATTATACATTGAGTGATGAGATTGATGATTATTTGCTATATTTGCATGATATGTGGTATGGACAGTCATTCGGTATATATTATCCCTCACTTTTGGCTCCCGTGGTCCATATAGAGACCCAGTTGAGTTATCCAGAGGTCTATGACCCAGTGGTTGAGGTGAATCCCTCAGGTTGAGCCAAGGTGAGGCTCGATGGACCAGAGGATTTGATGAATCTCCGGATGGAACCGCTGTGTGGCTCGGTGGATCGAAGATTCACGGGATATCGATGTGTGACTCCCAGCTAATAGTTGTTCCTTTAGTATCCGGATACTAGATGTCATTATTGTGATTTGACCTGAGAGTCAGTTATGATTGATTTATGAATTCGAGACTTAATTCATGATGTTAACAATGAATGCCACGAGGGAAATATTCCAAATTGATTAAGAATTATGATAATTATGATAAATTATAGGTGTCTATATTGATGTTATAAGAAAGGTTTAATGAATTGTAATGCGAGGGAGATTTAGGAGGTCCTTCAGGTGACATTATTTTTGTTCCAATTACTTGTATTACGTTGTTATATTAAATACTTACCCTTACTTTTATATTACAGTGAATGAAGGAAGGGATATTGCTGATGCCGCGGAAACTAGTGCTAAGTGAGCAATGGAGCGATGCCAGGACTTTTGTGAACATAAGATGTTTGTATTTATGGTGTCGTATAAGGTTGTTGGTTTATATATATATATATATATATATATATATATATATATATGTGTGTGTGTGTGTGTGTGTGTGTGTGTGTGTACATATATATATATAAAGTGGATATGTGTAGACTGAGTTGGATGATTAGCGATACCGAGCTCTTAGTGTTTATGTATATGTGTGATATATTCAGGTCTGATTATGTAATGATTAAGGTATGACATTGGGCCATTAGGTAGTATTCATGTATGATGACCAAAGATTGTTTGTGAACAAGATTATGGCAGAGCCATAAAGTACCTTTTATTAATTATCATGCATTGTGGGTAGGAACTGTAATGTTTGAAATATTATGTGAAATGTAAAATTGATGGCACAGAGCCAAGGTTGTGTGATTGATTGTAAATGGGCAGGTTCTGTTTTTGTATGTTTAATTATGTGATAATATGATGTGAAAATTGATTAGCATAATAAATACGTAATTTAAATCATGTATATGGAGACAATAGATGGAAATATGTGAAATTAGAAGCTACTGGGTTGAAGGATCCTCTGGAGGAACCAAAAGGTTCCCTACAACATTTGAAATCTTGCCTATAGGCCTTGGGTGATTTAGATCACATTTAGGTAGTTTGACGCTTAGGTTTTGCATATAAATGGTTTAAATATATTTTTGTGCATAACTAGCACATATGGTGGAGTTTTGGTGAATGGACTGCGCCAACAGTTTTGGAATAGTGATAAAATAGTACCCATGAAGTTTGGTGAAATTCAGAGTTGAAACGGACAAGTTAGGACCCTTCGAAGTTTGCCAAATGGCCTAAAATGCATGACAGCAGCAATGCTATTACTATCATGTTGGCGTTGCGTGCCAACCCCACGCGTAGCACGAGGCTCGTGATGAGGAGCTCACGCGTAGCGTGGGCCTGACGCTACTTAAAAGTTAATTTTTATGCATTGTAATGGAAGAGTAGACTTTATACTTGTTATGTAAGTGCTGTTGGGAGATTCTTAGGATTAAATAAGCGTCAAGGTATTAAGGTCACTATTAATTGATCGTTAATTAATCATGTTGTGAAAAATTTCTTTGAAATTTTAACTAAATTACTAAAATAAAAGTAAATAAATATAGAGACATCACAACCTCCGTTGCTGCTTCAGTCCTAAATTAGCGGTGGCTAGTAGATCGTCGTTGTTATATTAAAGTACTTTCGTCGCTATAGCCATCGTTTGACAGAAAGCTATTGTAGCTACCGCAAAACGTCGTAGTGTAGCTAATGGAATGACGCCAGGCCGTCACTACCAAGGTCACTGATAGGAACCCAACAAAGCGACCGGAAGTAGTCGTAGCTAATGCGTTGATGACAGGCCATCGCTATTACGGTCGCTGATATGAACCCAACACAGCGATAGGAAATGGCCATAGCTACTGTGTTGACAAGTATCGATCGCTAACATCATCGCTACAAGGAACCCAGGTTAGCGACGGATTTAGTTCCATCGCTACGTTATAGCCAGTGTAGCGACGCTTCTTTTAGCAGTCGTTAACGTCTACTATGGTAGCAACGACCAAGTTCCATCGCTAATAGTAAAAAATAATTTTTTAAAATATTATTTTCGTAGAATATTATAGGTTTAGGTTGTAGTAAAATATTATAGAATGTATTTTATAAAGTTGAATTAAATATTTTTATATAAAATTATATATGATTTTTTTATAATTTAACCGATGCATACATAGGCTCATAATAAATAGAATGAAATAAAAAGATATAAAAATAATCAGTAAAAAATAGCATCAAATAAAAAATATAAATAACCCAAAACTGATTTACAACTCTAACAATAAAAAAGTAAATACAAAAATGTGTAACAATAAAAAAAAAATACAAAAATCAGTCCCTAACTGCTAGGGGGATCCTGCGATGGGGAAGGTAGGGAAGCAGAGCCTGGGCCAACTTGAGACCTAAAAGACTCTATCAACTGGCGAATCAGGGCCTTCTGCTGCGCCAATTGCTTACGAGTTTCCTCTCGATCTTACTAAGCTTGCTGGAGGTCCTCCTCAGCACGCTGCTCTTCTAATATTACCAGCTGGCAGTCTGTCTCAGCTCGTTCCTCTGCCAGTTGCCTCTGTCGGCACTCTTCTGCTAGCTCGATGTTCAGGTTCTGAATAACTTGAGCAACATCTGCTGGCAACGTAGAGGGAGAGGCAGTGGCTTTCCCCGCTTTGGTAATCGAGGTCCCAATCCCACCAAGGCCAAACACCCTCCTCCTTGACGCCTCTAAATATATGACATTATCGTCGGTAAAAGAAAGGGTTAAATAACACTTAAACATATTTTATTTAATTAAAGGTTTTGATGTGTGTTATTAATAAATCTTGAGGTCTTAAGAAATAATATTTAAATTCTCCAAAGTTCTTTATAAAATAGATTTAGTTCTAACAAACATCTTTGTAGCTCTTTTGGCTAAGATCAACTTGAAAAATTCTCTTGGTTGAGTGAAACTCCATCCCCAAGAACCATGTCATGAAATGAAACCTTCCATTTTTTTTACCGGTCGGATATCCTTTGTCAGAGGACTTAGTCAAAACCTTAACAGACATTGAAATCCCTAACAAATCTTATTTTAATAAATATGATAAACCTATTTAATATCATCAATGTTAAATAAATCATTCCTTAGAAGTTTATTAATATACAAGTAAGTAATTTTTTATTTAATTAGAATAAATAATGATAATCTATTAATATAAATTTAAGACTATGATAATTTATTAATAAAGTAACTGTAAATAAATATGATAAAACAACATACTCTTCATTTATACAAAATCCAATAGATTATAAAAGGTAAGGCTGTCCATCGGTCGGATTTGGTTAATTTTGAGTCCACTCGTTGTTATCCATGAAACATAAATAATAACCCACTTTCACCCAATACTACGGTCGGTTTGCTCGGGTTCGGATAATTACGGTTGTCGATTTTTTCGGTCGGGTTTTTCAGTTAAGTTTCTTAGGAAAGTTTGATTTTTATTTTTTGTCAAACACCTTTTGCGTATAAAATAATTTTAGCAAACACTTGCATATGAAAACATTTCAAAGCTTTTATCAAGTAAAAACATAAACCCAAAATAAATATATCACTGAAATATACATTCTAAATGTAATGTAATCCATTAACTAATAATAACAACCACCAGACCAAATCCCTAAGCAATCGGTCAGGTATGAGTATCATCGGGTTCTGAACCTGCTCGTTTTTAGTAAAAATAAACCATTTAAATGACCTGTTTTTACCCACAACCCGTTACAAATCGATCCGTTCTTATTTTCAAAATCAGATATCTCGGATTCACATGGATAAAACCGAAATTAGACACCCTTAATAAAAGGTTTAGATTTGTGAAGGTATTAATTTAAAGAAAGATAGCCCCAAACGGATGCTTTACTTGGGTACAGAGAAAATCCCGATTAAAAGACTTAGTTTGGTATATTTAAAAGAAGATAATTATGATTAAAAAAATAAGATATAAATACATTTTGTAAAAAAGAAATTAAAACTATTTTATTATATATATATATATATACACACACACCAGTCAAGGTAAAGTTTTTTTTACAGAGACTGAATTATGCATGTGCTGCCATTCTATTTGGTGGGTGAGAATACAATACAAGTGTGTACAAATTAAATCTAGATTGTTAGATGTTATTATGAATAGTTGAGAATGTGTATGTGTATATATATATATATATGTGTATATATATATGGAGCGTTATCACCCAGTTTGTAATTTATCTGGTAGGGGGCGAATGTGTATGCGTGGTGGGTTTCTCTGATTACAGTGAGACTGAGAAATGGGTAAATGGGATCATCGTCCGCGAAGGTTCTTCCGCCGTCAAAGATCACCGCCGCCCAAAATCTACCACTTAAGTGCCCCTCTTCCTGGTAATTTCTTTCTTTTCCCCCTTTTCTTCTTCTTCTTGTTTATTTACATAATATCTCTCTATGTTAAATCAATTAATTAAAGATTACTTTACTTTCTATTACTTTTTGTGAGTGTTAGTCAGGCAAACCAATAATACTTTGTTGAAAGATTTAACATTACGTTTAGATAGATGACCTAAGAGTATTGAAGGTAGTTGATACCACCAGATTTACGAGTGTTGATTTTGTGTAGGGGATGTTTCGCGGGTGGGTTTATGAATTGGAATGATTGTAATGCCTGTTTGGCGAATTTTGAAAATCGATTTCATTGGAAGCAGAAAATAATCCCTACGCTTTAACGTGCCTTGGAAGTTGTTAATAAATGATCACGTGTTGGTTATCGAGATTGAATGTGGTTTATGTTCCTTTAACGCTTAAACATACATGATCTAAATGTGTGAGATTAACTCTTGGGACCTGGGCTTTGTGGTAGGGTTAAATCCCTCTCTAGCATGGTAGTTAAAATCACGAGTTCAATCGGAAGGTCCTAATCAATGATCGTGATTCTGGTAGTACTGAATGCACGATCTCATTGTGCCAAGCTGAATTTGAAATTTGAAAAAACCAGTTTCTGGAAAAATAACTCAACCCCTTTGTTTTGTAGCATAAAAAAGTGCTTTGAATGTTTGCCTCTTTCACTTTTCAAACTATCTTAAATTTTAGACCTATCTCCTGCTTCCCAGTCTCTCTTTTGTGCTATCACTACTGGTTCAAACTTTGACTTCCATGGGAGCAACTATGTCTGGTTCGACTTCTATGCTTGAATGTTGTTGGTCATCTTTTTTCTTTGTTCGAGTTTCACAACTACCTCTTTGTTCTTGCACTTAACAGTCTATTAGTCTTCCATTTATAGTTTTCAATTCTAGTCCTAGACAGTGGTGTGTAACAGCTAACCCCAAATGTTGGTTCTTTTTTTATTATGCATATATGTAATTTTTTAAATATATTTTTGTATTTTTGGTAGGATTTTATGATCTGTGCTATTACTTACGATTCTATTATTTGGGATTTTAATCCCAGCCCCTGAATCTGATCTTAGGCAGGATCTTGATTTTGACAACCATAATTTCAGGATTTGAATTTTTTATATTGCTGGAAACGTTTGCTCGGTATCATAGTTTACTTCCAACCATGGTTGTTAAAATTGCGTTTTAACACGTAGAATCGGAGGTAGAAACGGTGAAATCGGTAAAAACGCCCCGTTTCTATATTCTACCGTTTTTATCAGATTTTTTTTGGACCAAAAAACGACCAAAACGACATCGTTTTGGTCAGAAATTTTTAAAACCCAAAAATCCCTAACCCCTTTTTTGTTGCGTCTTCTCCATCGCGTTGCACTGTCTCCTCCGTTCTCTGGTCGTGGTTGCCTCTCCTCCATTCGTGGTCGCCTCTCGTGGTGCGCGTGCTTCTGTTTCTGTTCACTTGTGCGCCTCTGCAACGGTCGCCGTGTCTCCGCTGCTAGCCGCGTAACCGCCTCTACTCTCCACCGTGTCTCCTCCTGTGTCCTCCCCCCCCTCCTGCCACGGTATCATTTAGCATATAGAAGTAATCTGTTGCTGTTGTTTTGTTGGAAAGAATAACTTCTGTTGGTGTTGTTTATGCAATTTTATGTTTTATTTTATGTATAGGTTTGTTATTTTTTTTGATTTTTTGATTTTTTTAATAATTCTACCTCGAATCTCGATTCTACGAGTTGTTGGAGCCTCCACAATTCTAGGTAGAATCTCAATTTTGACAATCTTGCTTCCAACATGACTAACCACTATTGATTGTTAAATTTTTCCATTTTAGGTAAATATTTTTGTTTGATTTTTTTCTTAAAATGAAAGGAATATAAAGGAGGTCTCAAGAAACATTTTGACCATCCTTTATTTATTTTCTTCAGTGTTTCATAACTCTCAGTTTGGAAAGAAAAAATAATGATCCCATCCCTGATCTTCCAACACTGTCCATCCCAAGCAGACCATTGCAAACTAAGGCCTCATTACTTCAAAAAGTTCAGTTTCCCTATGCCAATGTTTTAGTTATTTAAAAAGTGAAAACAAAAGTATGATTAGAATTAGAAATATTAAATTTGAAAATAGAATATAACAGGAAGAGAACAACAAAGGGACAGGAAAGAAACAAAGAGCAAACAACCAAGGTTGTTAAAACGTAGACTCTACGTTGAGACGACGAGGATTCGTGTGAAATGTAGATTCGTGAAACGTAAGCGGAAATAGAAGAGTCTACTAGAAATATTAAATTATACATAAATATAAAAATATCAAACTAAACTCATAAACTTCATAATATTAAACCAAACTCAAAGTCATAACTCATAACATAAAGCTCAAATGCTACCGTAAAACTTAAAGTCTAAACACAAACACATTAAAGACATTAATTAGAAACTCAAATCCTAAGCATCTAACGTACCATTCAAGTTAGAATCATCATCTTCTTCATCCTCATCAACTTCAACCATGTTTAAGCCATTGCCTCCTTCTTCATCATCAATAGTAGGAATCTCTAGATCATCAAGTGGTGAACTCGGTAGATCCCAACCAACAGCTACTAACTTCTCCAACTTCTCCAACATCTTCCATATTCGCAATCCACTCATCATTTGAAGAAAGATCATCAATGACATATTCCTTTGGTTTCCTTGCATTCTTCTTGTTGGCCAATTTAGAGTTAGCCATGACAAAGACGACATCATTCATCGTCTTTTGCTTCAATTGATTCTTCCTCTTAGTATGAACCTAAAGTAATAAATAATTTAGCAAAAATATAAGATAGACAGCATTTATTAATTAGTAAATAAATTAGCAAATACCATCTCAAATGAATTCCAGTTATGCTTACAACCGAAAAAACTGCACGTCAAGCTCAAGACACTAATAGTAAACTTTTGCAACTCTAGAGTTTCATCACCATAGGACTCCCATCATTGTGTTGGCGTTTTGATGTGAATTCCATTAAGGGCTATATGGCTACCAAAAAATCCCTTTTTGTATTTGAATTCCTCTAATTGAGCATTAATCTTTTTCACCTCTTCGATACCCCCCACCATCCGTTGTTGGAAATCATACAGTCCATGTTTAATTTCAAAATCAGCTTTAAAATTAGGAGCATAATGGAAAATTGGGTTGAGGTAAAGGCCTGCCGCATGCAAAGGCCTATGAAGTTGATTATTCCATCTCTCATCAATGATATCCCAAAGAGGTTGGTAACTAAAGAATGAGAGAGAATGATTTAATTAGTTCCCGAACCAAAACATAAATTGAATAAAGGGAAATTATTAAATTAAATTCTATGTGGGTACCTTTTCTTCACATTTTTGAATGCTTTTGCTATCTTCTCTTTTGCGCGGTCCATTTCTTCATAGATAAAGCCCATTGCAAGCTTTTCATTCGAATCCACCAAGCGAAGCACCTTAATTAAAGGGTATGCACCCTTCAAGCAAGTCACAATATTCTTCCAAAACTCCTTATCCATAACCAATGTTTCACAAAACTTTCCATCCTTAAGCTTTGCAAATTGAGTCGACTTCTACTCCTTTGATGTGAACATCCTTATCAACCCTCTTTTCTTATCCATCAAGCAACCCAATGTCAAATACGAAGTAGCAAAACGCGTAGTGGTTGGTCTAATCAAATTTGTGCCATTGGTAAACTGATGCAATAAAGAAATCAGTGTACTCCTTGAATAAATGAAAGTTGTAATTTTTTTACCATGTGCAATTGTCTCCTGACAACTTCTCAAGATCCTCCAACATTAGATCAATGCAATGAGCTGCACATGAAGTCCAATATAGCCTTTTTATTTTCTCCATTAATAACTCTCCAGCTGCCTTGTAGTTTGCTGCATTGTTAGTGACCATTTACACTACATTCCCTTCACCCACCTCTTCAACAACATCATCCATCATCTTAAAATCTCTCTCAGCTGTTTTAGAAACATTAGAAGCATGAATAGACTTCAAAAACATAGTTCCCATTGGGCTGTTCACCAAGAAATTCAGTATAGTTCTTCTTCTCTAATCAGTCCATCCATCCTTCATATGGTACAACCTGTTTTCTTCCAAAAAGTCTTACGCTTCTCCAAATCATCCTTGGTGGAATCAACCTTTTGCTTTTAAGTATTTAACTCTGATCTCATGGTAGGAAGGTGGTTTAAACCCTAAACCATGTCTAGCAACTAAACCAAGCATTTTCTTGAACTCATTAGAAGGGCAATATTGAAAGGTATAGCATTGTTGGAGAAAAAGAAAGCAATTTTTTAGCAAGCTTCCTCCCTCAAACTTTTCTTGAAAACATAATTAATTGTTTCTTGACTACTTGTCTTTCTCTTGAATGGCAAGGCAAGGAATCACCTTTTTTCCTTTTCTCAGCCACACCACCCCCTCCACTTTGTGCAACATCAACCCCACCTGTTGAACTAATTGCAGCTGCCTTCCTCCTCATAGCATCATCATGTAGTTTGAACACATAATTCAACATTTCTTGTTTAATTTCATCAGTAACAGCTTTACATTGTGCAACATCCTTAGAGGTTCCAGACAAATGGTGTTTAAGTTTGTAAATGCCTTGCAGCTCCTTTTTGCAAAGTAAACACATCACCCTTGTTCGATCACCATCAATGGCAATACCATACTTCCAGCCAATATCACTCCTATTTCCTGGTGCATTTTTTGGAACACTAACTGAGGGAAAACTTGTAACAGAGGGAGGAGGAGCCCCTTGGAACCTGTCCCTACCCTTGCCCCACCATTGCTGCCACCAGTGGAACTAGTCCCACCTCCCCTTTCAGCACTAGTTGAGATCTCCAGTTTATTGAGCTTGAACGAGAGAGTTTGAGAGAGAGCGAGCTTGAGAGACAAAGCTTAAAAGAGAGACCTTGAGAGCGTGAGATAGAGAGCTCGAGGGAGAAGAAGGCCGTGGCCTGCGAGCTCGAGAGAGATGGAGAATAGGGACTGAGAGCTCAAGGGCCCGTGAGCTCGAGAGGGAGATGGAGATGGAGTTAGAGACGAGAGGTAGATTGGCGGAGGCGTAAAGGAGACGTGAAGTTGTAGACGCAAAAGAGGAGAGGGAAACTATGATGGAAAACATGAAAAAGAGAAGTTGGGTTTTTAGGGTTGAAAATGGGCGGATCATTTTTTGGAACCGGGTCGCCTGATTGACCCAGTTTTTCTTTTCCGTCTCGCGTGAAACAGAGACGCCATCGTCTCCAGGCTGCGGCTCACGTCTCCACCCCGTCTCCACCAGAATCTGTCTCAGGCTAGAACGTGACATGGTGGCCTGTATGTGGGATGTAGACTTGTTTGTCTCTACGTTCCGTAACGCGAATCTAACAATGTTGCAAACGACAATTGAAGGGCAAGAAGAGGGAAGGAAACGGGAGAAGGAGAATAAAGAGACAGGGATAAGAATCATTTGTTAGGTGTGTGTGTATGTACTGAATTTTTCATATAAGGATTACGAGTAACTAAATTCGGTTTTGCTATTTACAACAATTCACATTGTAATTTAGTCGATGTCATGTGTTATGGGAAATACTCTGCATCTGACCAACCCAAAGTTAGATGTATAATGTGAAAAGGGGAATACACTTATGAAGTGAGCTGATCAATGGAGTATGCAAAATGCAATAACTTATGAATTATGTCTGTTTCTTTTCCTTGAGTATATTATCTTCTTTGTTGATAGTTGGTAGACTTAAATTTAAGGATTTGTGATTTCAGAAATTTAGATATGATACGCATTCAAATGTATCCGTATATGAAGATGATGATTCTATGCATTCTGTCAATTTATTTCCTATGTTCAACTTCTGAACATTTATCTAAACCTTTCAAGTAAACTTTTTGCAGTCTATCACCTGCTAGTAAGTTTTTTTAATGAATTGTTACTTTTGTTTTTTGCTATAATGTCACTAAGGTAATCGTTTTTTGGTGTTGTTTCTCACATATATAATGTTTCTTGGCATTCAGTTAATAATTCAATAAAAATCTGTGTTTCTGGCATGACTGGCTGTCACTTCCATGAATGTAGTATAGGTTGTTTGATCCAATGTAAGTCAAACTTGCCAAAAGGCAGGCCAAAGGCAAAGTCACTAAGGTAAGGAGCCAAAACGAGTTAGGATCTCTTTGGTTGTTGAGGTGCTAACCCTCTAGGACGAATGGATATGACATGGGACACTAGCATGGACATGGGACAATGACAAATTTTACAAGTCATCTCAAGAGTTTGATTTTGTTAGTTAGTCGAGTTTGATCTATTTTTTACTAAGGTATCAAAGTCTATTTAGTCAGTTCTTGCAAACTTCATGCATAGATTTTCAATCCTGGTGCAAGAGAGGTATCTTAAGTTGTCTCACATTGGTTAAGAATATGACCTTAGGCAATACTCATTCTACTGGCTGGTTTTGGAGAATGGGTTAGGACCGGTCCATTTATAATAAAATTAATCTAAAATTAACATAAAATAAACTTATATCACAAGAGGCAAATTATATTTCTAAAAATGGGCATGATTGTTTGCAGACATGATAAAATACTAAAATTTATTTATGAAGGTAGGTAATCCAGTTTAGGGTAATCCAGTTTGTATTGTTATCAAGTTTTAAAAATAAAATATAAAAAAATTGTAAAATGAAATTAGAAACATTTGAGTCATCCATGCTTTTCCAACATGGGTATGTCTAACAAAATAGCAGCACAACACATTACTGTTTAGAAGTGTCTGCGTGCTTCATAGCTAGCCCTTCAATGAGGCACTGGCCTCTGGCACTTTAGACAGTTGACGTTGACCTTTTCTAGTTCAGACAAGACATGCAATTAGCTCCTTATTGATTACTTTAAAATCCCAAAACACCAGCCATCTAACTTGCTAGTGTAATGCTAAAAGAGGTAGAGTATTCAATGTAAAAAATAACTAAACATCAGTCTCGGGATTCAGTAGCAAACAGCAGGCATCTATAAATTGAATAACTATATTTCTGTTTTTTCTTATTTTTCAAAGTTGAACATCTTTCTTTGGTGAGGTGTGTGCTGTCAAAAGTCTCACTTCAAACCACTGTGAGTTCCCTAGCTTGCTTTGATGTTATCCCTCCATTGATTGTAAAGCAATTGTCTTCACAGGTTTAAGAGAGATTTCAGTTGAAAATTGAAACTTCTCATACTTTGAAAAGAGGTTCTAGTTCCACCCTGACTACTGCAGCTACAGCAAAGACTATTTTGTGACATATCTTCAATATTTTTATTGGTCCAGAATCCCTTTGGGGTCTATCTTCTTTTATTGGTTTGGGTTCAATAGGTTGCTAGCTAGCAGAAGTGTGGAAAAAAAAATCAGATCATTTTTGGATGTTTTCTTATAATCTTTCCGCAAACCTTTTGTGATTGTTGAGTGTTGACTTATCAACACAATAGAGGTGTTGTCCTTTTCTATGCCTGCTTTTTTTTATGTCTGGGAAAGTAATTATAATGATATGATACGATGAGTTTATTATGCATTGCAGTCCCCCTTGCCAATGTAACTTCAATATTCAATATACTGAATTTCCTGTTTTTCAATCTTGTTAGAGTTTTGGCAGGATGGAATACCTTTATGGGAGAAGAAATACTGCATTACAGTTGGATTGGTGCCATGGCAGAAGATTGTTGATTCTAGGAAGTATGAATTCTTGCACAGTAATGTGATCAATTGGAATGATTCAGCTGCTGAAGAAGCATTTCAAAATGCGAAAAAACGTTACTGGGCTAAGATCAACAGCTTTCCGTGTGATCTTTTACTACCTGATCCAGATACATATATTGAACAAATAGATTGGAACCCTTATATTGATCCTGAACTGGTTAAGGAATTGGATAATGCATTCTTTACTCTGCCTGATGAGGAACAGGAAAATGCCATACAAAACAAAAGGACAAAAACTTCAGTTAATGGTGAAAACCCTTGGGAACGTGCTGGTACACCTGTTAGTCTAGATTTAGAGAATAACAAAGTACGAGGATGGAGACAGGGGGATTCTGGGAATATGGATAATGCTGACAATCCCTGGGAGTGTATCACCACTGGTGGAAATGGAGGATTAACTGACAATGCTTTGGAAGGTGGTCAAGTTAAGTCATGGCGTTGGAATGAAGAAAAAGACAATGACAATCATTGTAAGGATTGGAATTCTGGATACTCACAGAAGGATAAAGGATGGGGTAAAAATAAAATAACTTGGGACAGCTCTTGGAGCCAGCAGCAGTCAAATAATTTGGTCAACACTGGCAACTATTTCCAATGCAAATCTAGTCAACAGAATGCTACTCCAACTAACACAGGATGGAGAAACGGTAGGGGAAATGTGTCAGGGTGGAAGCAACGGGAAAACACCAATGTTTCTAGTGATTTGCAGTTTGGAAGGAATTATGGAGGTTGGACTGCTCAGAATCAGGGTTACCAGTGGAGGGAAGGCTCTAATCGACATACTTTTGGCTATAGTAGCTCTCAATTTCAAAGGGATGATCATCAAAGTGATCATTACTGGAAGAGGGAGAAAAGTAAAAAGAGGGATTTTGTCCCTTGATAGTCATTAGAAGTAGAACACAATCTGGCTTGTTTTTTGAGGGCAATGGAATTTTTTGTCATAATGAAATCTGGGCTATTTCTTTATCCTTGAGGTGTAAAGTTTGTTTATTTCAGGGGCCCTTGTGATGATTTTTCCTTCTTTAAGTCTACAACAGAGAAAAATATTCAGTTGGTCCTATATGTCTTTTGGGGGTTAATGGAGAACAATTTTCAGTAGATGTGACACCAACACTTAAGGAAATTGATCTTATCAGACTGTGCTCTGCAGCTAACGTGAGCCGAATTTAGGTGCTTTGGGAAAATGCTATATCATGTTGGTGCTTGCCTGCTTGGAAGCCTTGGCTAGATCTTTGAGCATTGCTTCAGTAAGGCTTCATGCAACTAAACACCTTTTTTGTTTCTTATACTTTCGCCATCAAATTCTCAAATCAAACAATGGCATGTAAATCTTTTTTCCCAACATTAAGTAACCTGTATTAAGAGAATGTGTTGGAAATTTTAGAAAGATCATATGTTACTGTTTGATTGGAGAACTTGCAATTTATTCATTTAGCCTGTTTTTGCTTGTATTGTAGCTTGGGAGTTAAATGAATATCATGTAGATTTTTAGGTCCATTTATTTTCAGAAAATATTTTTTTAAATTATAAAACTATTATTTTAATTTTAATTATAAAATTACTATATTATTTTTTATTTTCAAAGGTTTGAACACGAAACAATGAAATGTTGTCATGTTTCACATACAAATCTTTGAAAATAAAAAATATGATAATTTTATAATTAAAGCTAAAATGATAATTTTGTTATTAAAAATAAAGACAAAATATTTTCTGAAAGGAATCGCCCCTGTATTACTAATATTAAATAGCGTATGTTGAATGTGTTGGAACTTTCAGAAAAGGATACTACGTAATATGTTACCATTTGATTTGGGATCCCGTTGATAAAATTAGCTTATTGAATGAGTTATGATTTTTTGAGTAGCTTATTAAAATATTTTTGTTTGGTAAAATTAGTTTAAATTATCTTAAATAACTTTAAAAATATATAATATTTTAATTATGTAAAAGATAAAAATTGTAAAAAAAAGTTAAAAATGATAATTAAGTAATTTATTAGGGAGTTAATAGTTTTTGAAAAGTTATAAATTTTTTATTTTTTATGTTTACCAAACAATTTTATTAGCTTTTAAAAAACCATAATTTTTTTTAAAAAATATAAGCTTACTGTGCCAAACGGACACTTAGAATTTAAAATTCATTCATTTATCTAACATTTACTTGTCTTGTAACTTGGAAATTAAATGTACCCGGTATGAGACATATGGTTTACTATTTTCAATTTCTATTTGTTTAAAAGAAAAAATAGTTAATAATATAAAATTATGTTTTCTAATTTAAGCCGTAAAATATTCGAATCGTTAGAAATTTGTTCATTAGTATTATATTGTATTTTATTATTTCATATAAATTAAAAATTCTAAATATTATTTTTTTTCACTTTTAAATCTAACTAAACCAGTATTAGGAAAACATTACTTTCCTTTGTTTTATATTTTATTTTCCGAATCCAAATACCTTAAATATCTATTCATTTTGTCATCATTTCCCCATTACTTTTTTCCAGTCAACTTCATTTTACTCTACTTTCTAAATCCTAATAAGGGGCAACACATTGTTAAGGAGCAAATTATCTAGTATTCAACTTCCTCACAGAATTGGCAAGATCCAATGATGCAATTGTTGGAGTTGATCGAGATATTTAGGATTAATTTGTTTTGGGGTCCGGTAAAATTAATTCTGAACCAGTGGATGTAATTGGAATTCATTTATTTAAAAGTTGGGTAAAATTAATCTTGAACCACAAAATGTAATGGAATGTGTATACCTAAATTAAATTTAATCAGTTCACAGAAAAATACTACCTTCTGTTTTAAATATAGGTAAATTTTAATAGAATTTTTTTTCTTAATATAAGTAAAATTAGACTTTTCAATGTCATTAAATACTTATTTATCAAATATGTCCTCATTATATATATATATATATATATGTATATGTATGTATATATTTCCAATGCCATTAATTTTTTATGTAATAAATTATACTAAGGGTATTTTAAAAAATTAATTCAATGTGGTAACATTAATGCAAATAACTATTTTCAACTACTATTTTTAATATGTGTGAAATTAGATACATTTGTTTATATTTAAAACCGGAGGTAGTAATTTATTTTATATTGCAATGTGTACTAACAGTAAAAAGGACTGATTCTGCATGGAAATTAAATAGGTTCTTTATCATTATTTTTTATTTTTTTTATTAATGAAAGCATTGAAATTTGAACTACTTAAAACTCTTGTAGCTAAACCCGCTTTATTGGGTTAAATAGGTTCTTAACTTACACCTATTTTTTAAAAAAAGTGATTTTATATGCATGCATATTTGTTTATAAAACGAGTTTATAAATTATAATGGGGAGGTTATGGCTTTTCAGGTAACTTATTTATAATTTTTTATGTAGTTTATTAAAATAGAATAATTTGATAAAATTATATAATACTTCTCTATTGCTGTTTAATTGTCTAGAGAGAATATAAATCTAGTTCATATTGATTGTTCATTTAGAATTTCAAAGCATCAATATCCAGTCGGTATGTCTGTGTTCCATTCGGGCGCGCGGGCTCGCTCGCGTGTGTTCTATTATCGCGCGCGCCCCCATACGTGCCCGTATGTGTGCATGCACGCTTGCGCCCGTAAATGGGCTCTGTTATGGTAGAAAAAGAAAATATGTTAAATAAAGAGAGTTAATGTAGTGTAATAAAATGAAAGATAAGTATGAAATTTTTGTATATAATTAAAACAATATAATTTTTGTGTAATTTTTTATCTTTGGATAATTAAATAGGAATGAATGGAGTATTATAATTATGTGAATATTAATTGTATTTTTAAATGAAAACTTTACATTCATAATATCTTTATTGGATTTTGCTTGATTCATCTGTTTTCGATCAAGCAAATCCAAATAAAACCGGAAATGATCCCTCTTCCAACCCAAGTCCGAAGCTGACTGGCTCAATTTTCCTTTTTCCCCTCGGATTTGATTTGATGGTTTTGGACGGATACTTGGGTATCTTCCCTACCCCTTACTCAGTCTACTATGGTTAGTAGTCTGTGTAAAGAGCAATGTGCATAGCTGATGGAGATATACAATAATCTTGTGAATTCTCAAGATTGGTGAGGTGAAAAGAGCACTATCACTAGTTGATACTTGAAACTTAACTCATTAACATATAGTATTGTAATTCCATGCCGTGTTGATCCTTGAACCTGGTGAAATTCAAGAGGCATGTGCATGCCACAATAAGATCATTAAATGTCATGCATTCCTTTTGTTACTGCTTATAGTTGCCTCGCTAGAGCCAATGATTCTTGTTCATGATTCTTAGGCAATGTTACTACTAGTAGTGGACCAACTGAGTTTAAATAGTGTTTATTCATACGTGCAAGTCTAATGATATTCGAAAGGTGACGATGTATAAAATGGGATGATGGAACAAGGTTGCCCTCTAGACAATGTCATATTCTGCAATCATCTTTGGCATGTGTATTATGTAAGCAAGGAGCAATTGGAGACCATGAAAGCTTTTTTCAATTTTGAAAGTGCAAATTTGTGGGGGCTGATCGTTCTCATTTGTTTCAACACACCGAACGCAGAAAAGCATTTGGGAGGATCAACCGTTGCTTTTATTTGGTTGTTGAGAATGTTTCTTCTGGTATCTGATATGTTCAATTTTTCTAGTCCGAAGACTAGGATCTTATTCTAAGTTGTATAGATTGCATCATTTAAGAAGATAAAATCACCCCGTAAAGATCATCTTACAAGCTTCATGGGTGCATCAGGAATTCTAAACATCAATTGTTATTCTTTGCATAATTATATTGTTAAATGCGGTGTTCACTATTGGAATTTATCGTACTATAAACAAATCTTTAACATACTTGACAATTTAACTTTTACCTTCCATGAACTTCAATCTTTCAGAGTACGGAAATTGGTGGCATGTCATATAAGTTTGTAGAGTACGTAGTAACCTTTGTTACATTTTTCAGCTTATTTCACAAGCATGTGAAATGTGGATAGCTTTTAGCAAATATGAATTGTGTTAATAATACTCATACTAGACTACTGGTCATTTCTATTGCCACTGCATAGTGCATATGGTTCCAGCTAACTGTTAGTAGTAGAGCCAGTAAGACAACATTCTGTTTCATTACCTGCTTTATATAGTGTACATGTTGATCGTGTGTCTGCACTCTAAAATGGCCAATGTTAGCAAGGTGGAGTCAAAGTCAATTCAGCAAAATCTGTTAACTATTAGATGCAAAATTAACAAAGGAATCAAAATAGTTTATTGAATAATATCTCGACCAAGACAACCACCCATTCATAGCATGTGAAAAACAGGCCGCATCAATTGAATTCATGGATATGTTGACATAATATAAAAACACACAGTAAGAATTGAAATGACATGTTTTAAATGGTGAAATGCAATTTTAAAAATTGTTTACCTGTGATAGTTAACAGAAATTTTGCAAAGGGGATACTCTCCTTTTTAAGTTTGATTCAAAAGGATTTGTGTTTGCTCATGAGCTTGTTAAAATCAAGCATAAAGACTATTTTACACACTATCATCTTCAAGTGCAAAAGCTAAATGATTAATTCACCATATCTTTTTATTGATAATTCACAGAACAAATATTATTTTTTTTACCTACACATGGATAAATGAAATGCTTTGTTACATTACAAACCCTTGAAAGGTTACATATGAGATCTGCCTTATATGATTACTGCTTTTACAGTAGAGATTTAATGGTAAGCTAAGTAGATAATTAATGCAACATGAACTGTGGGGAACTTGAAGCTTGAAGGAAGTCGAGTCCCTTCTCCCTCTCTACACATTCACAAGTTTGCTTAGCAATCTACCATAGCAAGATCACCCTAGAAAAAATTATAGATTCAAAGACATGAAGTTTTAAGCTTCTCTTTTGGGCCTGTTACGAGCTTGGGGAAGCGCAGGCTCATAAGTTTCTATATCATCATCCTCATTATCATAGTCATCTTCGTCGTAGTCGTCGTCATCATCATCTTCATCAGCTTCCATAAAAGCTTCATTCTTTGCCACCTAGTATTTTAAAAATATTTCACAATATCAAGGGAAATAACCATTTCTAACTTAAAATCAATTTCCTCGTAACAAGAATTATCTCCCATTCAGCACACTATTTATCTAAACAGAATATAATTCCACCATTACACAATGGCTTAGAAATTTAAAAATTTGCATGTAGAGGCACACCATAAGTAGATTTGAATTTGCTACCCTTAAGAGGGTCGATAGTTTAGAATGGCATATCCTTTGTGCATATTACAAACTACAAACAAGGCTACACATGACCAAGTGTTTCAGATGGGTGGGAAATGCAGATGGATTATACATTCTCATGACGATGATTGATAAAGTCTCTTCAAAATACCACACAAACAAAACACACAAGAATTAATGGCTCAGACCAAAACATAAATTTTCATGTATGGCAGAGACAGCTTACATATAAATCTATTACCTATATGAGGAATTTAAAACAAATCACCTTCCAAGTTACGCTGAAACATATCAACAATCTTCTAGAGGCATTCAAACTCAACATTTAATTTTCGAAATCTTGAAAGCTCCATGTTAATTCCTAACTACAAAATTATAATTATTATTTTTTACTTTATCTTTAATTGCAGTCATTTTTATTGTCCCATGTACCCTATTCATGTTTGAACATCCATAGACTTGCTGGTGTCCTCTTCATGGTTCGTACAACGGTCCTTCCCCTGAGACCGTAGGGCACCTCCACCAATTCGCCAACATCATTGTTTGTAGTGATTTTATACTCAAAAGAACTAAAATGGACATTTTCTAAAATAAGGCTCAACTAGATAATTTTTAAAATCTCAACAGTTGAAGGCGTTGAACCAAGCAACCTTAAAATTTACTCATTTCAATCCTATATATAAAGTGAATTTTAATAAAAATTTTTGGTTTTATAATATAAAAAAAATATATATTTTTTTGATGTCATTAAATATTTATTTGTCAAATGTATGCTCCTCATATGTATAATTATTTGTATAATAAATAATATTAGAGATATATAATATCATTAATGTAAAACATTTAGCATTAAATAAATTATTTTTACTAATATTTAAAATAACAATAAGAGTTTCTAAATTTGGTGATCCTATTTAAAAATTAACATTTCACAGAACTCATTTAAGAAGTGCCATGCGAGTGAAAAGCGAGGTGGGTAATTTCGTCAAACAGGTTGAAGACACGTGAAAGGGGGCGTAAGCGTTACCTCTTCGAGCCAATCCTGGTCGAGCTTGTCGGCCATTCGAATGGAGGCGAGAACAGTGACGGCGAGGAGAGACGTCGGGAGTGCAATTGCGAACGCGATGCTGGTCGTGCTGGGGCCCGCACGAGCAGCCACCGCCGAACCCCTCGCTTTCCGACGGCCACCGGCGAGGCGAAGCGACGAAAAGTTGGGGAAGGGTGTGGCTCCGGGGGAAGCCAATGCCAAGGGAGGAGCAATTGGATTGGATACGCAGAACAAGGTCGCCATAGTTATGCTTTATCTTGTTATGGGCGGTATCTAGTACATCTTCTGTGGAGTAAATATCCATTTTAGAGCATTAGGCTGTAATAATCATTCATGCTATCTTATTTCAAATTTAATTCGTTTCATTAGTACACTCTAATTTTATATTATCCGTCTATTTAAAAATAAATATCTAATGAACCATTTTTTATTCGTACATTTGAGATTATGATAGAAAGACATTACTGTTATATTTTAATTTTAAAAATAAATAAATAATATCTCAAATAGGATATAATAGCAATGAATATTCACAAATATTATGGACATTACACTCTGTTCCCGATGTAGAATTTAAAAGAAAAAGTGAGTCAGCAACTATAAAAGTTGTTGGTTTTTCATATATATATGCCTAAGTTACATTTTTAGAACCAAAAAAGAAAATTTTTATAGAAATTATGGTGACCAATCTTAAAAATTACACATTATACTAACATAATTTCAATAAAAACTTTTCATTTTCCTTTAAAAAAATACTTTCCACTTTTTTGTTTTAGAAAACTATAGGTTATTATTTTTTTAACATGTATAATTTTATAAATAAAAAATAATTTCTGATAAAGATTTGTCACTTTTTATATAAAAACATAAGTTATTTTGTAGTTATTTCTTATATGTTGCCTTCTTTGTGAACTTTTATAAAATCTCTTTTTACATGGACACATAAATTAGAGGAATAGTTATTGTTTTGATTTTATAAAAGATAATTTTATATTTTTAAAATTACCCTTTTTAAAGGTAAATTTCATTGTCAATTTAATTGTACAAGTTTGAAAACATTAAGTGCTTAAGAGTAAATAGGAAAAAATATACTCACTTCTTTTCTTTTTACATGTATTTTTAAGAGGTTTGATTTGTTTCTAAATATATGTCATTTTAAGATTTAAGGCATAATTAAATGTTTTCTTACCAATTATACTCCTATCCTTTTTTTAACCGGTAAGACAAGGAAGTGATAATAAGTAGTCTCTCCGTCCCAAAATTTTTGTCACTTTAACTTTTTTGCAGAGATTAAAAAATCTTTAAATGTGTATTTATTTGAGTTAATATAAACTAAAATACCCTCATTTAATTTTATTATTTTATTAGTAATAAATAACTTTTTAACTTCCTAAGTCTTATTCATTGGTCAAATGAAAGGTTATAAGAGAGAGTAACATTAATTATAGGATGATACAATTGGAAAATATAAATTAATTACACTTTAAACTCCTAAAGTGAAAATAGTTTTGCGATAAAAAAGAAAGGACTAAAATGACAATAATTTTGAGAATGAGAGAATATAGAAAAAGAATGGATGTACTATAAAGATAAAAAAGTAAAAAGACACATTAAGGGAACAACTTCAAAAAAATAAGACAAATAGAAACAGATGGAGGAAATAATAAATACTTTAATTTTTATTGTAGTGGCTTATAGAAAAACACTATTTTTTCATATTTTAAAGACTTATAAAAGATAATGAAGGGATAATAGAATAAGAAATAACACCAAAGAAAATATAAGAGATGGTAAATGAGTTTACCGACAATATATTTTGAGACATAACTAGTTGTTTTCTTTTTCTTTCTGTTGTTATTTTATAGTTTACTGCATTGTGAGTTAGCGTGCATGTCCTTTACATTGTGGAAATTCTTCTTATTGGGTCATTCTTTTTATCCATTAATTAAAGACATGAATAATCATAAAAGAGTCATGAATAATAGGAGTTAGTGTGAAGAAATATGATTCTAAAGATTGCTGCAGACTTTAAGTCTGTTACCCGTTCCAAAGTCTATTGGTCTCATGACAATAGACTCAACCTGCTGCAAAGTTTGTTCACGGACTTTGCCTAAATCTGCCGATTCTGTTTATGATTATGTTTCCATGTAATGTCTTGGTTTATAAAGGTTGTTAGGCATTATTTCCAATAAATAGGGCCCTTGGGTGCTTGCATAAAGGGGCTGAAAAATTATAAAAAATGTTAGATCATTGGCTAAGGGTTGGTTAAAGTTATAACCGTGTAACTTAACTACTTCATCAAATTAGTTTTACTGCTCTTCCCGTGGATGTAAGCTATCCTTGGCTGAACCACGTTACTTCTTGGTGTTTTTCTTCCTTTCTATCTCTCTTTTACGTTTAATATCTCTAAGTTTGTGTGTATTGGTTTATACTTTGTATTACCCTATTTTTCATTCAAGTTCTTTTCTTTGTTTTTTTTTTGTATTTGTGATGTTCTTTTGTGTTTCTTGTGATCAGACTATCATTAAAAGAATCAACAAGTGGCGTTGTCTGTGGGAAGGTGTGAATCATCAAGAAATCGAAGAATGGGTTCCACAAAATTCAACATTGAGAAGTTCTCAGTGGAAAACGATTTTGGTATGTGGAAGATCAAAATGGAGGTAATCTTGATACAACAAGGCTGCGTAGAAGCTATAAGAGGGGCTGATAATATGTTTAACTCTTTATCTCTAAGAGAGAAGGAAGAAATGATCGAAAAGGCAAGAAGTGTTATCATCTTATGCCTTGGTGATAAGGCGTTGAAGGAGGTTGCAAGGGAAAAGACAATTGTATCAATGTGGATGAAGCTGAAGTCATTTTACATGACAGAGTCCCTTGCGAACAGACTATGTCTGAAAAAAAAACTATGCTCCTTTAAGATGAATGACGCAAGAAACATCTCTAAGCAGATCACAAACTTTAATAAAATCTTGGATGATCTTGAAAATATTAAGGTAAAACTGGACGATGAAGATAAAGTCATTTTGCTTCTAAATTCTCCCCCTAAAAGCTATGAACACTTCAAAGATATTATACTATATGCAAGGAACAGATCATAAGTCTAGAGGAGGTTATGACCTCAATTAGATCCAAAGAGTTGCAACGACAACACGAATCTAAGTTAGAAAGAAATGGTGAAAGTCTGAACATGTCTACGGGAAAGAAAGAGAAGAAATAGAAAGACAAGAATGGAAAGAAGTCATTTCAAAAGTCAAAGTATGGTGAACAGACTTTCAAGTACATATGTCATATCTATAACAAGACAGGTCACCTCAGGAAAAATTATCTTGAAAACTCTAAGGGTCCAAAGGGGATTGTTGAAGCAGCAAACTTTACAGCTGCATCGGACGAATATGAAAGTGTAGAAGTTTTGGTTGCTTCTTCTTCACGACTTTAAAAGACTGGGTCTTGGACTCAGGCTGCTCTTTTCATATGTGCCCCAAGAAGGATTATTTCAAGATCTTGGACCTGAAAGAAGGTGGAACAGTCTTACTAGGAGACAATTATCCCTACAAGGTTTAAGGGATAGGAACCATCAGATTAGAGATGTTGATGATAGGGAATATCTTCTCAAAGATGTAAGGTATGTTCCTGAACTTAAGAGAAATCTTATTTCTATAAGCATGTTTGATGATCTAGGATATTCTGTCAGAACTCAACATGGTGTGCTTAAGATTTCCAATGGGTCTTTAGTCATTGCTAAAGATATTAAAGATAAATGTAAATGTCTGTTATTTTAGATGGTTCCATTATAATTGTTCATGCGTTTATAGCCAGTAAAAACTATCATGATAAAACAAAACTATGGCAATCATGATAAAACAAAACTATGGCATCTCAGACTCAGACATGTTAGTGAAAAAGGTTTATTTGAATTGGAAAAAAAAGAATATGCTAAATGGAGATAAAGTGAACAAGTTAGATTTTTGTGAAAATTATGTGCTTGGTAAATCACAAAAGGTGAAATTTAGGTTTTGCATGCATGTTTCTTCCAAACCTGTTGAATATATCTATTCTGACTTGTGGGAGCCTTCTATAGTTCAGACTCTAGGTAGAGGCACATGTTTTCTATCAATTGTTGATGACTTTTCAAGGAGAGTCTAGTTGTATATGCCAAAGGATAAGTTTGAAACCTTCACAAGATTTCAAGAATGGCATACATTGATTCAAAATCATTTAGGCAACAGACTCAAATTTTTAAGGACTGACAATGGCTTGGAATTTCTTTCAGAGCAATTTAATGAGTTTTACAAGAAATAGGAATTTAAAAGGCATAAGACAGCTCCTCATACACCTTAACAAAATGGTTTGGCTAAAAGAATGAACAGGAAAATTCTTGAAAGAGTTAGATGCATGCTTCTGGGAGCAGGAATTTCTAAATGCTTATGGGGATAAGCTGCTACTACTGTTGTGCACATAAGAAATAAGTGCCCTTCTTCAGCTTTAAATTTCAAGACACCTGTAGAAGCTTGAAGTGGAAAGCCTGCAGACTATTCAGGTCTGCGCGTGTTTGGTTCTCTAGCTTGTGCCCATGTTAAGGAAGGGAAATTGGAACCAAGGGCTGTAAAATGCATTTTTCTTGGATATCTAGAAGGTGTAAAGGGTTATAAGCTATGGAGACTGGGAGCACGTGGAGGAAAGTGCATCATAAGTAGAAATGTCACTTTTGATGAGTCAAAAATGGGGATGTTAAAGAGGGAGCAGACTCTACAGGAAAACAACTTAAAGGGTGAACAGACTCAAATTGAAGTGGAGCTCTCATCAAAGGAGAAATAGACTCAAAATGTAAAGAAGCACTTCTTTTAAACTACAGACCCAGACCTAGAATCTATTAAAAAAAAACCTTATTTTGCAATGTCCCTGATTATCAATTGGTCAGAGATAGAGGGAAGAGAATTCCTAAGTCACCAAACAGATATGGGTATGCAGACCTTATCTGTTATGCCTTAAATGTGGCATAAGAAATTTAGAGTGTTGAACTAAGATCTTTTAAGGAAGCTATGGAAAACTTTAAAGCACATAATTGGATCTCTAAAGAAGAACTAGACCTGAAAACTTATGGATTTTCCTAAGAGGAAAAGAGTTATTGGAAGCAAGTGGATCTTCAAGAGAAAGGATGGCATACCAGGAGTGGAAGCACCAAGATTTAAGGTCAGACTTGTTGCAAAGGGTTTTACCTAGGTTTATGGTGTTCATTACAATGAAATTTTATCACTTGTAGTTAAACATTCTTCTATCAGAATTCTGCTAAGTCTAGTGAATCAATTTGACTTGGAGTTGGAACAAATGGATGTGAAAACAACATTTCTTCATGATGATTTGTAGGAAGCTATCTTCATGCAGCCAAAGGGGTTCTTAAAAGATAGAAGCAAAGTCTGTTTTCTCAAAAAGTCTATTTATGGTCTGAAGCAAAGTCCAAGGATGTGGTATAAAATATTTGATGATTTTCTGTTAAAGTCTGGGTTCTGCAAGTGTAGCTAACGAGAAATCCCCCACTGGTTATGTTTTCAAATTTTTTTGGACAAGGTTATGTTTTCAATTTGTTTGGTATTGTAGTGTCTTGGAAAGCAAATTTGTAATCCATGGCGATTCTGTCAACAACAAAATCTGAGTACATTGTTGTGGTTGAAAGAGTGAAGGAAGGTCTATGGATGAAAGGTCTGATTGGTGATCTTGGAATAAACCAAGACAACATTACAATTTTGTGACAACCAAAGTGCGATTCATTTGGCAAACCATCAGACTTACCATGAAAGGACTAAACACATTGATGTGAAGTTTCATTTCATAAGGGAAATGATTAATTCAAAGAAGATTCCGGTGGAATAGATTGCTACTGAACAAAATTCTACAAGTATGTTGAATAAGTCTCTTCCCAAAATGAAGTTCAAGCATTGCTTGGACTTAATTAATTTTTCAAGACATTGATTGATGCATAAGTGGAGAACAGTTATGGAAACATCTGTTTGGATCAAGGTCTCTTAGAGTCAAGGTGGAGAATTATGAAGAAATATGACTCTAAAGACTGCTGTAGACTCTAAGTTTATTACCGTTTCAAAGTCTGTTGGTCCCGTGACAAAACTTTGCCTAAGTCTGTTGGCCGACTTAGCCCGATTCTATTAGCAAACTTAGCTCGATTCTGTTATGATTCTATTTCCATGTAACTATCTTGGTTCATAAAGGTTGTTAGACATTGTTTCCTATAAATAAAGCCTTTGGGTGTTTGTGTAAAGGGGCTGAAAAGTGAAAAAATTGTTAGATCATTGGCTAAGTGTTGGTTAAAGTTATAACCGTGTAACTACTTCATCAAATCAATTTTGTTGCTCTTCCCACAGATGTAAGCTATCATTGACTAAACTACATTACTTCTTGGTATTCTTCTTCCTCTTTATCTCTTTTTTTACGTTTAATATCTTTAAGTTTACATGCATTGGTTTATACTCTATATTACCCTGTTTTTCATTCAAGTTCTTTTCTTTGTTTTTTGTATTTGTGTTTTGTAGTGTTCTTTTATATTTCTTGTAATCAGACAATCATTAAAAGAGTCAACAGTTGGAAAATATGGAAACTAGGCTTCTCACTTTACTTCTTACTTCTAATACCGTTTGATAATTAATTGGGGAAATGAAGTCATTCAATAAGTAATATTGATCTACACACTACTTCAAGGATGGTCAAACGAATTAAAAAATACATTTTACCCAACTTTAGTTGGAAAGCCTTAACTGAAACCAAACAAACCCTTAATATCCATAAGGAACACTAATTTTTCTGAGTTTATAGGACCAGAAACCATGAAGATTACTTGCAGAAACAAAACAATAAACACTAGAAATACATATTATGGTTAGCTGGTAACATCACATGATTCGAGATCAATGAGTGATTTCATGTATGATACAAAAAATAATTGGCACTGATTGAAATAGTACCTGGAAAAGGGCAAAAGAAAAATTCACACTAGTGCCACTTAGGTTTCTATACATAAGGAAAAAATGACTAAAACAAGATATCCAGTTGTTTTGATCAATGGCATCCCCTCCCAGTCATTGACCACAATCAGTTCTGGCATTTGGACAAGCAATCAAACACCAAAATATATTCA
Source organism: Clitoria ternatea (assembly GCA_037962975.1). Classification (NCBI taxonomy): domain Eukaryota; kingdom Viridiplantae; phylum Streptophyta; class Magnoliopsida; order Fabales; family Fabaceae; genus Clitoria; species Clitoria ternatea. Next base: position 51,462,500 of record CM075675.1, read on the forward strand.
AAGCTCGGATAGCCAGGAAAAGCAACTGAGTTCCTCTTTCTTCACCTCTAGCTTCTTCAAATAATGCGTATCACACAACAACCAACCGATACACTTGAAAGACGCTCATGATGATTGATCAAGAGTGTGGTCATCTATTCCTGGGGGAGACTGCGGCGGTACAGCCACTTCATGAAATGTAGCAGATTCAGTATCCAAAACCTTCCTGGTAGTTGCTTGAGATTCTTTGGTTTTTCCAACCTTTCTCGAAGGAAGGGATACAGAGGCGGCCGCTCTGGATGAGTTGCTACTATCAATTGACAGCAAAAAGTTTTCTTTGGAAAGTGTTGGAGCAGATGCAATGATAGAACTGAAGACTCCAGATTCCCTTAAGCTTTGTACTATGACCTGAAGCAAGGAAATGAGTTTAGAGCAAAAAAAATTCAAATACCTGCAGAAGGATAAATGAAAAAAGAATACACAGTAAAAGTAACTTAACAAGTCAGTTTAGTTTCTCCATCTAAAGTAACACAATTTAATATGGTTGACAATGACAGAAAACAAACAGTAGAATAAATCACTAGCCTAATATTTTCAGTTAACTACCATTGAACTTCTTTCTCCTCCCTAACACTACACGTATAGACCGATAACTCTTATCATTACCATGGGACTATATATGCGAGTCAATATTCCCTTCCTCAAAAGTTTCATCTTAAGGTCTTTGTCACCCCATACGACACGGTCATTATACCTGAAACAAGAAGCAAAAGCCAAAAATTTTTCAAGATAAGTAACATAAGGGTTAAAGCAGAGAAGAGATGGACCATAAATAAATATAAAGAATTGAACCCAACATACCACTTCAGCATTTCATCTTGAGTTGCAGTTGAAGCAATGATAAATGCCTGAAAATGACAAGGTGTACTTAAAATGAATGAGTGCATGTAGTGCTTCTATTATTATATATGAGTTAACATTTTCACATCACAAAATAGAGAACAGGTAGGTAAGTGCATGAGACTCCCCCTATTGTTTGATCTAATGAGGGTCAGCTGTAGGACGCCTTGTCCCACAAGCAGGGAGGCTATTTCTACAGCTAGATCCCATCCTGAGCGTAAGCTCACAAGGTATCAACCTTATCACTACACAAGTGTAAGAAGTCGACACTAGAAGAGTCAAAGAAAATTTCACTAAGAAACATAACATCCTATCTTAGATTCAAGCTTTAGTTTAAATAACTACATACGAGGGTGTAAATAAGCTTCTTTATTCATAAATTATTCAAGCTCAGTTCATTAAAGCCTTAAAAGGCTTGATCAAGCTTGTTTGATTATTTAAGTAAACAAGTTCAACCTTAAAGTTGGGCTCAATTATTTAAATAACCCAAGGTCAGGTTTTGCAAGGTTGATCTTAAATTATTAATAGTTTGCAAATAGCTCATGAAAATATAACTACACAAGTATAATTTATTCATTATATTTGAAGATTGTTATATTATTTCTTATTACATACATATCATTTACCTTACTTCAATCCTCAAGAGTCGTATTTTAAATGGGCAACCATAAAATTTCTTCAAAAAATCTATCATTTCTATCATTATAGATTTCATATATAATCTAAATTATTTTTATGAATTTGAGAACTTCGACTAAAAAAAGGATAACCAAACCATAAATTAACTAAATGGGCCAATTTTTGTTATGCTAATCTTTGTTGAAGCTATTTTTTAACAAGTCAACCTCAAGCTTAACATTTGACTCATTTATATAAATGAAAGAAACTCCAACAATCATATATTCTCACAAGCCTCAATTTGAAGTACTGGACTTGACTCATTTACACTCATATAGACCAGTATAAGAAATCCTGTTTCCTGATGTGCAATCAAAATGGAAAACTGAAAGTAACAGAAGGTGAAAGAATACTAAAGTCAATCCAGAAACTTACAGATCTGTCAAATTCCAACATGAAGCATCTTTTGACATCTTCTTTTGTAGGTTTGCAACCACAACGATCACGTCTAGAAGTTAAGTCTGAAAACTTAGCATATGTGTAATGTAGAACGGCAGCCTCATCCAATTTAATTTCACTGGTATAATTTAGAGCAACTATCAGGGAAATAATAGTAAAATCAAGGGTGTATAATTATGCCTTATGAAATAAAGGAACATACTTTGGGGTTTTCATATAATTATGCCATCTGTGTGCACCATTAGGTCGAAGATGATCCTGTATCCGAGCAGCTGATTTTCCATTTCCATATGTCAGGAAGTAGTTTGGATTACCACGTACAGAATCTTTATACATGCCAAAGTATGTATCCTTTGGAAGATGGTCATAATTCTTCTTAAACATTGATACCTGCTTTGACAGGTCAAGAAACAAAGAGGTTACAAATTTATAATTTAGAATTACTCATGTGAGAAGATTTGGTTAAACCAGTTTAATCCTTTAATTGCGGTGCATAATCAAAGTAAGGGAGTTACAAAAGTGTCCATCAAATATTCAATTTTGACTACTAGAGTTTCCTTTACAACTAAAAGTATATCATTCATCAATAAAATGAGGGTTAGAATCATAATCAGATATCCTGCAAGACTTTGGTCCCCAAAATACAAGCCTTGTTTGACACTTTGATAGAGGCAACAGTGAAATAGAGACCTTTGAAGACTTTTGTCACTGGCTCACTGCTTACAAAAGCAGCTGAAACCCACATGCTCTTTCTTAGCACACAAATGGATTAGGGAACTCAAATTCACTGCCTGAGATGTATGAGCCTCCAAGACTCCAAAGCCACTATTGCTGTTTTGCAATGTGTTGATCAAATACCTCAAGTATACTAACAAAATTGGGTTAGGCAGTTTTATTTGGATAAAATTTTCAAAAAGTATTGGTGCCTGGTAATGCACAATCAGCTAACTATTAATGCCTTCTTTGTTAACATTTTCAATGATTAAAAAAAAAAAAGTTCTCCATTACCCACCTATGTCAGCTAATGAAAACACCTATATGATGCTCAACCCAATAAGAAATGTTTGCCTTCACAACATCTCAACCTTAAAAGAAATCTCATGCACCAGTTTGGGTAATAATCTCTAACTTTGAACTCAATGGCTTGTATAAAACAAAAAATTTCTATCACATATAGATAGTAGAGATTTTGAATTTCGCAGTCAAGAAACTAGAATAAAGAGTTTCAAATGTCATAATTCTACAGACTCACACACTAACAAAAAATTCAGCAAGACCAGCTTCGTCAGTACAGGGTGATTGCCAACTATTTATAGATAAAGCGCGTTAGATTTATGGATATAGAGAATCCATTGGTTTCTCGATAATTAAAAATTGTCGGCATAGTTAATTGAAGAAAAGAAATAGCAGGGTAAAGAGATATACATAAATATGCTTGATGAGCCTAACATAATTATATCAATCAATGACACACTGTTTATTTCAGGTTCTCTGCAATAAGTAAGACACTTTTTGGAATGACTACAGAGGTAGAGCTTTCATGATTTACCTCACTAAAAGGTTCTTTGATGTCATCTCGCTCGACACTGCTCTCCTAGCAAAAACAAAGACAGCAACATTAGTTACAACAATGAAACTAACAATATTTCAATTTTTTCCAGATTCATGAAATATACATGAACAGTATGCAACTCAGAATAATTTATAGATTCCACTCACATAGTTAGGGAATATGACCATATCAACATGTCCTGGAACATCAACGAGCAACTGCCTTAAAGAATACTCTCGAGCACCAGCTGGGTGTATTAATTCATCTGTATCAAGATGAAGAATCCAGTCCATACCAGCATCCTGAAGTTTCAACAAACAGAACATTCACATTGTATTGATCAACTGACTTTCACAATATATCACAATTTATAAATAAATAAATAAATAAAAAGAAGGATTTGTGCAACAAAACAGTTTGGATACCCTTGCCATAACAATAGCCATCTCCATATTGAGGGATTGTTTCACAAAAAGTTCATAATTGCACGGTTTATAAAAGAAACCTGCCAGCCATGTCTCGTTCCAAATACGGCTGATGCAACCACAAAATAAATAAATAATTAGAATAACAAAACTATCTCTTAGGAAAAGAAAAATAGAATAACAGGACAAAACAGAACTTAAACATTCTACAAAATCATAAACACAACACGGGCACGGAAAACAAATAAAATTTAATAGAAATGAGTACAAGCATGAGCACAAGCATGAGCATGGGCAAAAAACCTATTAGAAGAATGAACTTGAGTAATTACAAAAGTCGCTGTGAACATTCTGAAATGTCATGCCAAACTATTAGGGTTAAAGGCATTCCTTACATGTATATTCAAATTGAAAAATTCCAGAAAACACTACTCTAGACTACTCTATTACCACCATAAACTGAAAAAAAAATTGAATGGATCATAAGAGTCAGTAACAAATTGGCAAAAATTGATTAACCTCTTTGCTTGTTGCTCTTCCAGCTCCTTTGTTCTATATATAACCTTTACACCCTAGTTAAATAACAAGAACCAAATCAGAATAGCATCATCAGTTATGAGAAAAAGTTGAATCCTGATTCCTGAGATGGACAGAATAGAATACTGTCAAAACGGGCAGCAGCCTGCATTGAGCCTGATGTGGGTAGCAGGCTATCTCGGGTCAGGCCTAATCCGTGCCTTAAAAAGATGTCTAAGACCGGAAAGTAAGATTTTAGCTGGTTTTTCACAGGTTTTACCCGCATCGGGCCTCATCCTGACTTCAAATTTAAACACTACAGTTTATCTGATGGTTTTGAATTACTATTATGGGCACTTACAGGAATCGATACCAGGACATTGGACACTTCAGGTGTTGCAGCCTTGCCCTCAACAAAAAGGAAAAAATTTGTGACACCAATGACTTTATGATAAAACATCCATGGAAGAATCTGCTCTAGCCCAGCTGATGTACTAGTTGTAACACAGATCTGCACAAAAAAAAAAAATAGGGAACCCTTCTGGATGAAATAGCAGCCCACATAGAAAGAAAGTGAATAGAAAAAGTAAAATTGGATGTAAAGAAAAGACCTTTGGGGTGAGAGAGGAAGCAAAGTTAAGGTTCCAATTGTGGTAGTAAGGGAAGGAAGGGGAAGAGGTGCGGCCAAGATTGACACAGTCAGCGTGAGAGTGAGAGAGAGGGGAAAGGGGAGAAGGGTCCATGCCAGGGAAGGAGTGATGGGAGCCAGGGGGGGATAAGAGGGTGAGTGGATCGGTGATGCCACCGCGCCATTGAAGGATGAATGCTATGGTGGCTAAGGATACTGGGAGAAGGGTGAGGAAGAGAAGGATCTTTGAGGTGGAAGACGAGGAAGAGGAAGAGGAAGAAGAAGGGGTTGCACGAAGAGGAGTATGGAGCTGGTGGTAGTGGTTGGTGACGGGCATGGTGGAACCACTTGTTCAAACCTTGATATCTCACATACGCAACAACTCTTTTCTTCTCTCAGTCTATGACTCTCAGGAGAACAACATAGAAATCGGAAATTTGGAATCCAACAATGCTGTGTCAAAGCATACCATGCTTCATTCCATTTTACCTTCTTTGTTATGTTATGTCTTTTCTTTTCATTCATGAATTCTTGAAATATTTTATGAAATGAATATTAAATAGATAATAAAGATAATTACTTCATCTAATTCTCTTTATAAGATCCTATTAACCAGTTTCACGTAAAATGTAATTATTTTAATTAAAATAAATTAAATATATAATTATTTTTATTATACTTTTAAAGTTATTCTTAATATTAATGAAGACTCTTTATATTCAAATAATATTAATAGAGTTTAATTAATATAAGAGTGTGTATAACTATTCAGTCGATATAGGAAACATTTTGTGCAAGTGTCATTATTATGCTATAACCATTCACACACCTTTTCCCCCAAGCCTTGCCTATAAAAAAAACTCACTTTGTTGCTTAGATATTTTTTAAGTTTTAATCTTGAGAAACCAATTGGTGTTAGATATCTTTAGTTGGTTGGCTTGTACCATGAGAACTTACTGAGTCATCCTCTCACAAGGTAGCCCCTACACCATCCTTTTCTTTTATCATTTCGTCTTTCTTTTTATTTACTCCATAAAAGTGATATAAGGGACAACTACACAAGTGATGAGTCAATGAAGATACTATCAGAGCCACAATCTTGACTATTTGTATCAACCCGACACAAATCACAAATGGTACAAACTGACCTACATTAGTACATAGGGAATGTTGATACTAGAACTCTCTTAAACATGTTACCAAAAACACCTCATCTGATATACATCATTCTTTGAGAACATTAACAGGTGAAGAGCTACATTATTATCTAGACAAGTTGTGTCTTTCTTCTGACTCATCTCTTAAACTATGGCGGTAATAGGATTCATGGTGGTCATCCTCATAGGTGAGGATTCTGGAGTAAGATGAGGTGGTGGACATCTTATGGTGAGATACCTCTAGATAGGGTCTTTTGGGGGAAACTTGGTGTTGCGCAGTAGTTCGTTGCTCTCATTGTTCACACTTTTTTCTCAACTCTGCTGATTCCGTTTTGAGCTGGTAGATGACCTCGTCACAGGGAAGTGACTATGCCCAATTACTACACATCTTGCACTCTGGTTGGCAGATACCGAGGTCTCCGCCAAACTAATGTTATAAGTTAGGCGCCCAAGTTCCAAATGCATAACATCATGCACGTGGCCATTCGAGGTTGAGGATTGTTGATGTGTTGTGTTCATACTTATGAATGCAATTTGTATGAATACCTTTAACGTGTCCCACTAAGCATTGCCAATGAATTGTCCGGTATGGGGATAGAGCTTTCGGTATCGACACTGGGAGTAGTTCTCTTTCATTTATGTTTTACATCGGTCTAGTGGAGATCTGGTGTTATGCCTCTCAGTTCAGTGGGGAACAAATAGTCTTGTATCTAGTTTGTCTAGCCAAGACACCGGTCTCTTACATTGTGGGGAACAAGAGAGCGTCACCTGCAAAGATACTCCAACAATCAAGTCAGTTTCTAGATAAGTTGATATCAGAACTCAAACAAGGGTTGACGAACGTACCATAATGAGGAGTAAATATGTGGTATTTATAGATTTTGGTGACGAGAATGTCCTATGTAGTGTGTGTTAGTATGAAATCCATAAAAAAATGAGTAAAGCTGCCATAATCACATACATTCCTTGGTGTGCCCTAACGGATCCTTCATGCTCTTCCTGACTTTGGGCCTTAGGGACTTTGGTCGGGGGTCAGGATCGCATGAGGTTTACCGGTGTCCAAGAATGCTCACATATGGTATTTATGTCTCACAGGACACCACTCTGATGTCCATACCATCTAGGTCAGTGTGAGGCCCAAATCAATAATCTAGTCTAAATAAACTGAGCTTGCAAGTTTGTTGGCTAGAATTAGGTCTCTATGAATCTTAATGGTATCAATATATAAAATACGACAAGCACTTTGAGGGTTGTTTGTTAATAAGGAAAATAATCAAAAAGTATGTTTTGGTTATTAAAAAAGTACGTAGAGATTGGTTGTTAGAGCTTGTTAGTAACTATAACCAATTTATCAAAATAGTAAATGAATTATTCCTTATGTCGATAATTAATTCAAAGAATCAATACCAAAATTACTCATTGGGCTAGGTTTTCATCTATTGAATCTTTGAATCTTTGAATCTTTTACTTGTTTTAATCTTTATTTCAATTCAATTTTTGTAACCCTTTTTTTTTTTTACTTTTTCTAAAGAAATAAACTTTACTGATCCTTATGGATTTGACCCTACTTGTTTTTATTTACAAATCTTTTACAAGTAGGATTAAATTTATTGCATTTGGCTCCCATCATTTATAAAAATTACGAATGTTAAAATATTCAAAAATATCATTTTAGTCTCCATGGACTCAAAACTCAAAGCTCGATTACTTAAATTCATGCTCCAACGCATCAAGGCCATGGTTAGTCATTAGGGAACCTTCCCACCATTTAGCATTATGCTAGTGAGGGGAACAACAACATTGGAACCTAACAACTTAATGAACGCCTTATGAGATGGAAAAACTAAGTCAACTCTAAGATAACATTTGATGTAATGCCATAGAAATAGGTCTAACTTCTAGGACCAGATCTGTCACAGAGACTCTACTTCATTTAATGGAGACAAGCTAGAAGTATCTTCTAGAAATGCCTTGACAAACTCATAAACAACAAACAAGTCTTTTACCCTAGAGTTAAGCTTCCATTCCAAAGCAACACATAAACATAGAAACACATACATATAAAACAAATCAAAATCAACCATTATAATGCTTAGCATAAATATACATTAACACACTCAAACATATAGCAAATATATTCACGAGTTAGAAACATTCATGATACTAAGAATACTCAAACACCAACAAACACGTTACTAGATCTCTAACTCTTCTAGTTCTGATGCATCTGTTCTCTAAGATCTGAGTACTTTGGTTAGGATTTAGTGCTCCTAGCAAAATGGCCTGAGCTTCGCGCATTGATGTAAATGAGTTCCTTTTCTAAATAAACATTATCAGACCAAACTTCAGAATAATCATATAGTTTTCATTTGTGTTCTTCAGTAAGGTATTTTTCATAAAATACATTGTTAAGAGAGGGTCCTAAATATGTGGGGGGTTATGGTGACTTACTCTTCCACAAATTTATAAAACACTTGATTGAGCTCATAGTAAAATAGAACTGATGAACAAGTCAACCTTCCACACTTTTCACAGTTACATCAGAGTCAAAAAGATATGGATCCCAATGATAACAAGGAGTCCATGGTTTCACCATACACAACATGGAGCCATGAATAACTCACACCATTAGGAAACACACAAGCACTGAAGAAAACAAGAAGCTAAAATTAGGGTGTTACAAGAGATGCAAAATGATATATGTGATGTGCAATGTGTTAAGAAAATTTAAAGAAAACATTTCTTTGGTAAAAAAATGGATGGCTAGTCCCAAAAAAGAAACAACTAAGGGTTACTAGGTTGGATTCGTAAAAGAGCATGCCTGGCATTTCTTGACATCTCAAGCATAATTTAATGAATTTTTGTGGGTACAAGAATGGGATTGGTTTTGTTATGTGTATTTCTAATATGTTAGAGAAAATCCCACATCACTTGCAACATGTCGTAGTGGACTGGTTATTGACAACTTCTAGAGGGATGGATAGAATTAGGACCCAATTGGGATTTGTTTCCTCTTCACTTGACTGATTGTGTTAGATATATTCCCTTTTCTCATCCAACTAAATGATAGGATATGTTTGTTTGGCCTATTGTAAGACTTTATAGAACAATCAATTTAGGTTTGTGCTTTTCAATGTATCTTTTATTTTTGACTTGTTCAACAAGCTTCTTTTGTAAGTCAGTTATAACCGACTAGAGGCTCAACTATATAAGTATAGTATGCCTTGGCCTTTGTAATCTAGTTAGTCATTATACAAATCTTCTTAAATTTACTTTTTTTTTTCTCTATGTCTAAGTTTCTCTCAACCTAGTAGAGCCTGACCTGTTCCGCCTTGAATGTTGGGCAACCCTATACTAATCTTGTAAATTTCACGCTCTAGATGTCCAATCTTAGGCATGTGATGGGTGTGTTGAAATAAATCCCACATCAGCTAGGGATATGGACAATATCTAGCTTATAAGGCTTAAGGCAATCCTTAACTTTTGAGCTTCCTTTTGGGTTTAGTTAGGCCCGTCTTTTTCTAATATGGTAGCAAATTCTCACCTTGGCTCTCTCCAATGGTTAGGCTCTAAGGTAGTTTGATGTTAATAATGTCTTCCTAAAAGACATTCTTAGTGAGGAGGTTTATATGTCCCAACCACCTAGTTTGAATCATCTGATAAAGGCCTAGTTTGTAAACTTCATAAGGCTATATATGGTTTAAAACAGGCTCCTAGGGTCTGATTTGAGAGACTTAGAGCCATCATGCAACAATTCAAGTTTTTTAATAATAAATGTGATTCGCCTCTTTTCATCTACACTAGGGACACTCATATGGTCTACTTACTAGTCTGTGTAAATGATATTATCATCACCAGAAGTTCTCTTTCTTTTATTTAGCATCTGGTAAACAAGTTGCATGTTGTCTTTGCTTTCAAATAGCTAGGACAATTGAATTATTTTCTAAGGGTGGAGGTTAAGCATCTACCTACAAGTTCTCTTTTACTCACTTAGTCAAAATATGTAAGAGATCTTTTAGCCAAAACCAACACGGTTAGGGCTAAAGCAATCAGTTCTCCTATGATCAGTGGTTGTAAGCTATCCAAGACAGGTTATGAACCTATTTCTAATCCCATCTTATACAAATCAATTGTGGGTGCTCTCTAATACCTTATCATTACAAACCTAGCCTTAGTTTCTCTATAAACATGGTTTGTCAGTTCATGTCATATCCAACAAAGCATATTGGATTGCTGTTAAGAGAATCTTGAGGCATCTTAAAGGAAGTATTCAAATGGGCCTTCATCTAGCCCTTTCTCCTACCTCATCCCTTCTCCATATTCTAGCCTATTATGATGCATACTAAGCCCCTCAAATCTAGATGATAGAAGATTTACCTTTATTTCCCATATCTTTCTTGGCCCCAATCTCATTCCTTAATGGTCAAGAAAGTAAATTGTTGTTACCAGGTCCACAATAGAAGTAAAGTACAAAAGTTTGGCTTTAGCTACTTAGGATATTCTCTAGATTCAGTTACTTCCCTAAGAACTACAAGTTCCCTTCTCTACCCTAGCAGTTCTATGTGACAATCAAAGCACAATGGCTCTCTCTTACAACCTTGTTTTACACTCCATAACCAGGCATCTAGAACATATTCCATCATCTAAACAAGTAGTAGATGCTCTAACTAAGTCTTTTCACCTTCTAGATTCATTGAATTTAGATCCAAGTTGGGCATCTCCTCTTACTTTATCCCCACTTAAGCTTGTAGGGGAGGAAATGGTGTAAGAGTGTATAGAACAACCAGTTCAAATTTATTCGGTTTAGTGTATCTTCTATTTTTAGTTTATTCAACAAACTTATCTTGTAAGTTAGTTATAACCGATTAAAGGCTCAATTGTATAAATACAATGTGCCTTGACCTTTGTAATTTAGTTAGTCATCAATACAATCTTCTCATATTTACTTTCTATCTATGTTTAAGTTTCTCTCAACCTAATACCTATGGGCCATCTTAGCAAGTACTCTGTTAGGAGTGCATATTTGTTACTAAATGATTTCAATAAGCTAGGCCTTTAGGAACAATGGAAAAATCTTTTGAAGACCAGGTCCTAAATGTTTCAAGACCTTTAGTAATGGGATGCTTGCACAATCCATGTATGCCGCAGCGCCAATTGCTATGCTGACATGATGACCAATTTGGGGTGTTTGGTTTCCCTTCCTCCCTAGTTGTCTAGCTTGCTACTAGCTGATACGTTTGGAGTCTTTACTCTCTGCTCCTATATCTATAATGTTGTAGTGTTTTTGGGCTTTGACCTTTTCCATTACCAAAAAAGAACTTTTTCTTTCTATTTTGTATGTTTTTATTGGGTCATTATAGAAAATATAAATAAAAAAGATATAAACATATCTTAACCTATAGACATAAATTTTCCATAGCGTTACAAACTCCAACGTAATGGGTGATTCCTTATCCATTCCATCATGAAAAACAAATTCATTTAGTACTCATTTAGTAACCAATTATAAAAGTATAAGTGTAAAAGCAAGTCATTCAATGATTATTGGTAATCCTACATACTGTCTGAGGAAAGAATGTTTGATGAATGAATTAGAAAATTACATTTGTTCTATCCCAGTTAAAAAATCTCAACTAAAAATTAAACAAACCCTTATTCTATTTTGAATTAAATTTAATTGGAATACATTATTATTTTACTATTATTCAATAATAAATTGCTATATTGACAAAAAGAATTATAAATTTTATAATAATTATATTAAAAAGTATATTTATAATGATTTTTTATTAATTAACCATATAAAAATCTTTATGCTAACGGTACACCGCAAAGCTTTTTTTAATTTCCATGTTTCAATTAATATTGCTTTGTGCAGCTTATTAATCATTTTAAATACAACAATAATTTTCAATTTGTTAATTATTACACACTTAACTATACGTAATCATTTTTTAATAGATGTGTTGCTTAACCAAGCTCCTAATTAAATTCATTCTCATTTTCAAAGACTAGTTTTCAAAATTAGGCATTCTATTTATTTTCCTAATTTAGATAAATTTGTGACAACTCCGTATTTTCCTCTATTTTGATGAAATTCGACTGACACTGAATCCCCTGGTCTCATTGTGACATTATATAGAATACACAAAAGAAAAAAAGAAAAATTAATTGAATTGATCTATATATTAATTAGGCATTTTGCATTTGCACAACAATTAATTGAGTATATTGCAATGTGAACAACATTCTAGTCTGACTTATGTAGGTTATGGAGGATATACAATGATGCAGATGATAAGAAAATACAAACTGAGTAACTTAGTAAATCCAATCCTGTGGCAATGGTAACCATTTTGCTCCTCTCAAACATTTTTACAAGGAGAATCATGACAATAACATGTCCCACCTTTGTCTTCAATTCATCAAGTGAGCTTATTTTCATCCATTTAGGCCTCTCCTGAAAAGGAGAAAGAATGTAATTTCACTTTCTTTTCCAATATGCTGGAATCAGGTCAATTAATAAAATGGAAAACGGTCAACAAATTACATGAGTTAGCTATTGGCAATGAAATATACATAAAATGAAAGATGTAGAATTCACAGCATAACAATAATGAATCAATGCAGTTGAATGAAATGACCATATCTAAAAGAAAACAGAACACCAACCAGTATGAATGAAACTAGTACCTAACTTGAATTTACTGGTTATTTTATGACATTATCCAAAGATTGAATTTGCTAAAATTCTTTGATAGATACATGTCAGTTTAATGCTCATAATATGTATATAAAAAGCATGGTAACTAATGTTGTTTTAGGTTGCATGTGATTACCTTCAAAGCAAACATTCCAAACAAAGATGATCCTGTAAGGGCACGGTCTCCAGTAGGTGGCACATCAGGAGATACATTGGTTATAAACAATCCATATAAGCCCATTCCAAAAATCAACATAACTGTACCAGCTAGATAAACATCTGCAACAGCGAGAGATTCATCAATTTTATTGGATGGAAAAGAAAAACAGGCTAAATGCAGGAAGTAAGCATAATCTTTGCAGAAATAGAGACCAAGGGAAGTAAAGAAAGAATTACTTTCTTAGAGTAACTTAGATGGGCTACATCTAATTCTTTTATAAGATCCAACTATTTACACAATTTAAAAAATCTAATTATTTCAATTAAATGTATTAAATTTATTAATTATTTTTCTTATACTTTTAAAATTACATTGATAAAGGGTATATAGGGTAAAAGAAAACAATAAATACAATCATAAATTGAAAATGGTTGTATAAAAAGTATTAAGTTTAGATGTATTGGGTCTTTAGACTTACTGGGTAAGGACATGCCTCAAGACTCAATAAATATTTATAAAGGTATTTACATATTACTCAACAAGATTTTTGATGGGATTTGAACCCATGATTTTATGGTCACAAGTTTAGTCAACCAACTTTTGTTGCTATGGTCTAAGTAGACTAAATACAAAAGAAAGTTTTGACAATTCAGAAAACTACAGTGCACAGTAATAGTAATAATTGATAAATTACCTATTGCTTCGACCAGCCGCAGAACCATCTGTCCAGTGTGAACTCCTTTGACACAGCTTGACCAATATACTTTGTATGCATCAATAATATAAATACAACCCTAAAATGATCCTAAATAGTCAGATATATGGGAGCTTGATATTCAAGACAGGATTAAGTATATTATCAACATGACACCAATTATTGTTCCACCCATACGGATCAGAATACCATCTAGGGGGAAATTGGATTGTCAATCAGGGAATCAATAAAAGAATAAGAGAAATAATTTTACAGTTCATACCAATAAAGGAATGTAAATAGAAGGGAAACATAATAGAAAATATGTGTTGTTTAAATGGATAGAAGATATAGTGGACATAAATAAATAAATCATATAAAGTCTTGTATACTTATAAGAAAATAAATTAAAAATTGAAATCATTATTATATTTTTTTGCTTCTTAATATAAAATCTTCATAGTTTATTGGTTTAAGTTCAACAATTCACTAGCTAGCTTTACAGCACCAGAGTGAGACTATACATTTAGAAAGCACAAGAGTGATCCAGCCAGGGAACCTCCAATAGCAAGTAGTGCCAAGAACCGGAAATCAAAAATGACCTGCTCAACAGAACAAAGAAGCTCTCAATCAGAAAACAGAACACATCCTAGTATATCTTAAAAATTTCAAACTACAATTCTGATAATTAAATTATATACGATATCGACATTAACATTAACAAGCTTAGAGATCATAAAATAAACACAAAGAAGCTTAACCTCATATAACATAGGGTTAATCATTAATTATAGTTAGAGTTTTATTAAACTCAAAGTAAGAATTCGCACGAAAATGGAATCCATTGAGAGAGATTGAAAAGAAACAGAAGAAGGTATATTGAATTGAATCAATTGATCGAATTACATGGAAGAGAGAAAGTTACTTTCGTACAAGTGAAAATACAGAATTAGTTATCTAACCAACTAATTACCACTAATAGAAGGTGGCTAACTAATTAGTAAACTAATTAACTAATTGACTAATTAACTAACTGACTAATTAACTAACTAGTAGCCTATCACCCCTTCTCAAGCTGGCAAGGGTGGAAATAGATTCACCATGCCAAGCTTGGATACAAAAGCATTAAAAAATCATGGATGTGAAGCTTTGGTGAACAAATCAGTTGTTTGATGATTGGTAGAGATGGGTAAGAGCTGAGAATTCCCTTTTGCAGTTTTTCTCTTATAATGTGACAGTCAATGTCAAGATGTTTGGTTCTCTTATGGAAAACCAGGTTGTTGGCAATATGAAGTGCATTCTGGTTGTCACAGAAGATGACAGGCAGCTTAGAGGAAGATAGGTGAAGATCCTAAAGAATATAAAGAAGCCATTGCAACTCACAAGTAGTAAAAAACAAGGGACCTATGCTCAGCCTCAGATGAAGATCTGGAAATGGTGGATTGTTTCTTGGACTTCCAACTCACAAGGGAGTTGCCAAGGAAGAAACAATAGCCATAAATGGATCTTTTCCTAGTATTGCATTGGCCTAAATCTGCATCAGAATATCCTTGTAAATGTAAAGGAGAAGAGGCTGAGAAGAACAGGCCATACCCATGAGCATTTTTCAAATACCCAATCACCCTGAGAGCAGCATGGTAATGCTTACGTCTAGGAGCACTTAGGAATTGGCTAAGCTGGTTGACCACAAAGCAGACATCAGGTCTAGTGGTAGTTAAGTACAGAAGCTAGCCAATAAGCCTTCTATATTCTGTAATGTCATCATACCAATCACCAAAATCAGAAGTGAGGTTGAGTGCGGGTCCATGGGTGTGGAAGCTGGCTTGCAGCCAAGTAACCCGGTTTCATTCAAAAGATCCATGCAATACTTTCTCTATCACAAAGAGATCCCTAACTTGGACCTAGCAACTTCCAAACCCAGAAAATACTTCAAGGATCCTAGATCCTTGATCCCAAAAGACTTGTGGAGGTTTTGTTTGACCAAATCAAATTCAACTAGGTCATTGCCAACCAACATGATGTCATCTACATACAGTGTGAGAGCTGTGAAAGATGATCCCTAAAACTTAAGAAATAAAGCGAGATCACTATGAGCAGGGTGGTATCCATAGGTAGCCAAGGAAGTAGTGAGTGCTTCATACCATTTTCTGCTGGCCTGCTTTAAGCTATAGAGAGACTTGACAAGTTTGCAAACTTGGTGAGGCTTGGATGTGGTGATCCCTACAGGTACCTCCATATAGACATCCTCCAGCAATTCCCCATGTAGGAATGCATTGTCTACATCAAGTTGATGTAAGTGCCAATTGTGTATGGCAGCTAAGGCAAGAAGCATTCTTACTGTTGTCATCTTGACAATAGGGGAGAATGTCTCAAAGTAGTCTATCCCTTCAATCTGGTTGTATCCCTTGGCTACCAACCTAACTTTGAATCTGGCCACAATGCCATCAACATTCCTTTTTCATCTTATATACCCACTTCTTCCCAACTCCCAATGGTAGATCAACAATGTTCCAAGTTTTATTTTTAGTTAATGCATCAATTTCAGTATTCATGACTTAAATCCAATTAGGATTAGTGGAGGCTTCATTGTAATTTTGTGGTTCAGTGTCTGAACCGATGGCTAGTGCATGTTGTTTGTGTGACTGGTAAAGTTTTGAATAAGAGAAATAAGTTGAAATGGGATGATGTGTGGAAGAGGTGTGGATTGTGGGACAGTGAAAGTCACTAAGGTGAAGCAGAGGATGAGGTGGTACAATGGGAGATTGAGGTGTTGTAGAAGGTTGAGGTGAAGGTTCAGGTTGTGAGAGTGGTTCAATGAAGGTGAGATCAGGTGGTTATGGTTCAGTGATATCCATACAAGCATGAGTAGGCAACTTAGACTGCTGATTAGAGGTGAAAGCCATGATTCTTTCTTGAAGCTAAACATCTCTTGATGCAAAAATCTCCTGAGTGTGAAGGTCCATTATAATGTATCCCTTGATCCCATCTTTATAGCCAAGGAATGCTCCTTTCCTTGCTCTTGGATTAAGTTTCCCCTTATTTGCCTTGAGGATTGAGGCCAAGGTTGTTAAAACGTAGACTCTACGTTGAGATGACGAGGATTCACGAAACGTAGCTTCGTGAAACGTAAGACGAAACGTAAGAGTCTACCAAAAATACTAAATTATATATAAATATAAAAAATATCAAACTAAACTCATAAACTCCATAATATTAAACAAAACTCAAAGTAACTCATAACTCATAAACATAAAATTCAAATGCTACCATAAAACTTAAAGTCTAAACAAACACATCAAAGACATTAATTAGAAACTCAAAGCCCAAGCATCTAGCATATCATTCAAGTTAGAATCATCATCTTCTTCATCCTCATCAACATTGCCATGCTTAAGCCATTGCCTCCTTCTTCATCATCAAAACTAGGAATCTCCAGATCATCAAGTGGTGAACTAGGCGGATCCCAACCAACAACAACCCCACTAACATCTCCAACTTCTCCAACTTATATTATATTATATTAAAAATATATTATATTATTATCATCGATTCGACCGCGGTTAAATCATGATTGAACCAATAAACCATGAATCAGTACTTTTCGTGATTTGATCATCGATCCAGTTTTTAAAAACATTGATTTTTATGTTTGTTAGTATACTTTACTTTCTCACTTTATTATCGGAGTAGCCCGGTCCTAAAATTATGAATTACTACCTCCGGTTCCAAATATAAACAAATATACATAACTTCACACATATTAAGAATAGTAGTTGAAGGTAGTTATTTGCATTAATGTTACCACATATTTGATTTAATTTTCTAAAATACCCTTAGTATCATTTATTACATAAAGAATTAATGGCCTTGGAAATATATATGATAGGACATATTTGGTAAACAAGCATTTAATGACATTGGGAAAGTCTAATTTTGCTTATATTAAGGGACCAAAAAATTCCACTAAAATTTGTTTATATTTGAAACCGGAGTTAGTAGGATTCATGTTGAACTCTCACCTTATAAAATCCAATAAAAATCTAATTAATCAAATGTTAAATTGGTAATTAGTGACCAATTCACGGCAGATAATTCATTCTTTAAAATTAGATAAAAAAAAAGGTCCCCATGAAATTTTAACAAAAAATAAGGGTTGCCTTGAATAGTAATAATTTGTTTTTATCCTTCAAAATGATAATGGTGAATGAGATAGATAAGTGTCATAAAGAGTAAGAAAACTAGTAGGTTGTACGGTTTATATCACGTGTTAGCTGTGCTAATTATATGAAGTGTTTTGATTTAAGGTCAACTGTACTAGTCTCAACTAATGGTGAGTAGTGAATGGTAATAATACTAAAGAATTTGATATAAATGAGATAAAAGAAGAATGGAGTGAGGAAAATACCCTTTCAATGGTAGACTCAGTGGCCCGAAAAATCCCAACAATGGGGTTGCCGTTGGGGTTGGGAAGTGCATAGTTGAAGGCAGGATCAGGTGGCCTAGAGTCAACAGCAGTTTTAGTAGATGGAACACTTTGTGGTGATGATGCTTTGAATTCATGGGAAGAAGAAGAAGCGCTTAAGGAAGCAACCGTGGTGTGACTTTTAACTCGATGTGATGATGAAGGAGGAGGAAGGTGTAAAAGAGAGGGGGAGAATAACAAGTTTAGAGCCATTGAGCATCACCACCACACCGGCTTCAGTTCAACAATGATACTATCCACACCAAACCAAACACATGTGACGCCCTTGGTGCCAATCATTTTTGTCGTCTTCTGCCATAAATATCTCAATCTTAATAATTTTCGATCCTTGGTTTTATATGCACGAGATATTTACGTGTAAGTCTTCCATTTCTTTATATGTTATCTACAACGTAATTATATATATAGAGAGAGAGAGAGAAAAAAAAAGATTAAGTGAGAGTGAGGGTAATAAATGTAATCTGTTAGATCTTATCATCAATGATCGAGATTAAAATATAATGATTATATGACTTTTTGAGTGAACATGTAACTTTAAAAAACTTTTAATCATGATCATTAATGTATGATTATATGGTCCAAATTTGTTTATATATATATTTTTCATAATATATATATATATATATATATATATATATATTTGTTTAAATATTTACTTGGTTCTAGGAAAATTTTTAATTTTGGATTTAATTTTATGCAACACATGGGAAATAAAAGAAAAGTTTCACCACTAAGTTACTTGACACATTTAAAAAATATGATGCAATTATATATAGTTATATTATATTATAAAATATATATATTCGTTAATAAAATCTATTTACAAAATAAATTTTTTTTGTCCTTTTTTGTTCAGTATAAAAATTAAAAATAAAATTAATGAACGAAAATAAATTTTATTAATGGATTTGTATTACATCTCTTAAATGTGTTAAGTAGCTTAGTGGTGAAATTTTTCTTTTATCTCCCATAGGTTATGGGATCAAACTTTGTTACACTTAAATTTTGGTATATATACATTGGAACCCTCAATTTGTTGAGGGCATCCAAGTAAAGCCCATAATATTATTGTCCCCACCCCTTATTGAACGCCATCAAAGCCTACCATTTCCCTCACCCTCTACTTTTCTCATACCACCAAACTTTATACCCTACACCATTGAATCCTAAACGCTCCACCTTCCTTACACTTCTCCACCCTTCATCCTCACCCTGCTCTCCCCCATCAAACCTTAACCTTCTGCATCCATTCATCCCATTCCTTTCAAATCCATACCCAATCAAAAAAGGAAAATCAAACCTTAGACTCTAAAACAAAATTAGGACAATAATCAAAACCCACTAACCAAAATAATTAAAATATAAAAAAGAGAAGAAGAGTGGTGGTTATAGTAGCTTTCAAGGGATGGTTTTATGTAATTGATTTTAGATATCTACAATGGAGAAGGAGTGGGGGAGAGAGAGTAAAAAAAGAGTAAAAAAAGCATGCAAACATTCAATTGCTCGATTTTATCATATTTTCGTAGGCATTAGCCTTCAATTTTGGCTAATAATTGATTGTTAGAGAAAATCTGCCCATTCCCTAGAGAAATATGATGAAACTTTAGGGACAACCCTACAATGCCTTTCTAAGCATTACCACAAAAAATTATGTAAAAAATCAACCGCTCAATTTGACATTTTCATGGGCATGCCTTCAAATTTGGTTAAAAATTCATCGTTGGAGAAAATCTGCCCTTTCCCTTAGAGAAATCTGATAAAACTTTAAGGACAACCCTACAATCCCTTTCTAAGCATAACCGAAAAAATTTATTCAAAAATTCAACCGTTCGATTTTGTCATATTTTTGTGGGAATTAGCCTTCAAATTTTTCTAAATATTCATTGTTGGAGAAAATCTGCCCCTTCCCTTAGAGAAATCCGACGAAACTTCAAGGACAACCTTACAATTCCTTTCCAAGCATGGCTACAATAAATCAAATAAAATTTTAACTACTCAAGTTTGTCATATTTTCGTGGGCATTAGCCTTCAAATTTGGCTAAGAGCCCGTTTGGATTGCTCCTTTGGTTGGTCAAACCAACCCCAAAAATAAATCCTACGGTTAAACGGAGTTTTGACTATCTCGAACGGCGTGAAGGATCAATATCAACCCTTAAATTTCTCCATTTCCCCAACTCCGTTTCCCTAACTGGAAACCAAACGGACCCTAAAAGTTCATCGTTGGAGAAAATCTTCCCCTTCCCTAGGAGAAATCTAATGAAACATCAAGGACAACCTTACAATGTCATTCTAAGCATGGAAACAAAACACTATGCAACAATTCTAATGGTTCAGAGTCAGAGTTAGAAGCGGGGTTCAATAAGTCTTAGACTCTTTTTGAGTAACTTTCAAACAAAATAAAGTTAATCAAGTAATAAAGTGAAAAAGAGAATCAACATACAGAATTTATACCGGTTCACTTTTGACTCAGAAGCTACGTCCAGTTCCTTCCAACTTGAAGGATTTCCACTATTGTAAAATCTCCTTTACAATAATTGCACTAGACTCGTGCATCAAGTATTATTTTCAACAAGCCACTTCTGACTCAACCCAAGTATTCTGTTCAATAAGCCACTCCTGGCTTAACCCAAGTATTCTTTCAAAAGCTTCTTCAAGCCAATGTGTTTCCCAACACTCAAACTAGTCCTTGTAACTTACCAGACTTATACAATCAGTAAGAAGAGAAATGTTCTAAGAATTTAGTGTACAAAAAAGATGATAGGCAAATTAGAAATTGAACACTAAGTATTTTTGACACAAGACCAGACTCTGCTAGAAGCAAAGCTAGAGAATAATGAGGGTCTTTGTCTTTTTACAAGAAAGTGAACTAAGATTGAATGATAGAATTGAGAAGCTTTCTTCTTGGATCTTTCTCTCTATTTGAATGTTCAAACTTCCTTGATATTTATAGAGGCTTGAAGGTAATAGTTGTTGACGCTTCTTGAGAGGAGATATATACGTTGGAAATCCTTTTAAGGTATTTTGCCATAGGCTTCTGGAGATCAGACCTCGAAGTTAAATCCAAGCTTAAGAGAGGTCTGAATCATATTTCGATATTTTCATGAAAATAGTTTCTCATGCATTTCCATGTACAAAACCCTTCGTGAACTTATTCTTGATTAAATGAGAAGTTGCTTTCAGAGATGTCCAAAAAAGTTTTGACTTGTGATCAAAGTTCGCAGAAGTAGGTATGTTGGCAGCTGCTGCGCATGTTGATTTTGTTCTTTTTATTCTTTGATGATAAGCACGCAAATATGATATGATCAATTTTCCCGAAGCATCACTAAAATAGATTTTTCCAACATTGACGAGGAATTCTTTATTCAAGATGCTTCTATCAGATTTTTGTTGTTCTACCAGACTTTTAGAACATACGCTCCCACTTTGTTTTTACAACCTGATCTTCATATCCTGAAATTGCTTTTGCATTTAAGAGAAAATGTTATAAGCAGTTCAGACTTTATTCTTTTAGCGAAAATACTGGAAGATTGATATAAAGAAATCATAAAGTCTAGGGTCTAGTCCAACAATACTTAAGACTTACATTTTTTGTCCAAACTTTTTCTCAACAAATTCAACCGCTCAGTTTTGTCATATTTTCATGGACAATAGCATTTAAATTTGGCTAAAATCTCATCGTTGGAGAAAATCTCCTCCTTCCCTGTGAGAAATCTGATGAAAAATTAAGTACAACCTTGCAATGTCTTTCTAAGCATGGTCACAACAATTTATGCAAAAATTCAACCGCTGGATTTTATCATATTTTCGTGGGCATTAGCCTTCAAATTTGGCTAAAAATTCATCGTTGGAGAAAATTTGTCCTTCCCATTGAGAAATCTAAGGAAACATCAAGGACAACTTTACAATGCTTTTCTAACCATAGCTTTAAAAAAACTATGCAAAAATTCAACCACTCAGTTTTGTTATATTTTCGTGGGCTACCTTCAAATTTGGCTAAAATATCATCGTTAGAGAAAATCTGCCCCTTCCCTTAGAGAAATCCGATGAAACTTCAAGGAACACCTTACAATTCCTTTCTAAGCATGGCCACAAAAAATCAAACAAAATTTTAACCGCTCAAGTATGTCATATTTTCATGGGCATTAGCCTTTAAATTTGGCTAAAATCTCATCGTTAGAGAAAATCCACCTTTTCTCTTGGAGAAATCTGATAAAACTTCAAGGACAACTTTATAATTCCTTTCTAAGCATGGCATAAAAAATTAAACAAAATTTTAACTGCTTAATTTTTTCGTATTTTTGTGGGTATTAGCCTTCAAATTTGGCTAAAAATTCATCATTGCAGAGAATTCGCCCCTTCCCTTGGAGAAATCTGACGAAACTTTAGGTACAACCTTACAATGTCTTTTTAAGCATGTTCGTAAAAAATCATGTAAAAATTCAATCGCTCAATTGTCATTTTTTCATGGGCATTAACTTTTAAATTTGACTCAAAATTCATTGTTGGAGAAAATCTGCCCCTTCCCTTGGAGAAATTTGATGAAACTTCAGGGACAACCCTATAATGCTTTTCTAAGCGTGACCGAAAAAATCATGTAAAAATTCAACCGCTCGATTTTATCATATTTTCATGAGACATATTTGTAACATCCCAACAATTTCAATCTCATGTATAATCATCTTAAATTTAGATCATTAATGGTAAGTTTAGAATGAAAGTTTATAAGTATGACTGTTTGAACAAGTTTTATATGCCTCACAAGTTGTATATGAGGTGATGGAAGTGATTAGATTGGCCTTGAAAGTAATTTCACGTATTGAGTTGTAAGAATTTTCGTTTTCTGTCTAGGTTCTGGTATTCTCGCTCCAGCGAGAAGGGATCTAGCTCAGGTGAAAATCCCCTGTATCGGTATAATGGTCTCTGGACCAATTTCGCCCAGGCGAGTGAGATTTCCGCTCAAGCGAGAAGCATGTTATGCAATCAGGGGAGTTACTAGGCGAATCTCGCTCAAGCGGGCATGGCCGCGCTTAAGCGAGCTAGAAAGGAAATTGTCACTGGACATTTTTCGCTCAAGCGAGTGTGAGTTGCTTGAGTGAGAGTGTGAAGTCTAATGCTTGGACGGTACCCACTCAAGCGAGTGACAGGTATTGTTGTGCCTCGACTGAGTAGGACGAGTGAATGGTGAGCAAGTGAGATTCTGGACGAATTCCACTCGAGCGGGAACCTTAGAAAATAATTTCATGATGTGGTGAATTTTTGAGTGAAATTTCGAGTGAAACAGGTCAGAAATAAGACTTTTTGAGTGAATAAAAGATCTGTTTCGGAGTGAAGGTTATGACCGAGTGAATAATGAAATTCCGAGTGAAGGCTATGTTGTCCGAGTAGTGAAATTCCGAGTGGGTTAGCTCAGAGTTGAATGTAACTTTCCTGACGCCGACTAAAATATATACCGAGTGAGTCATTAGGTGAGGTACTTCTGGAACAGAGAATGGTTGACTCCGAATGACCTCAGTTATAACATTTCCGAGTGACAAATTCCAAATGATCCTTTCAGTCATATGAATTCCGAGTTATGCACTTCCCGAGAGAAGTATTTTCGAGTGAAGAAAGATCTCTAAGTACTTTTGGGCGAAAGATGAGTCGACTTTGTATTGATGTCGCCAAGTGGAAAACCGAGCGAGAGGAGTCAGGTTTGGATTGATTCTGCAGAGTGGAAACCAAGCAAGATGAGTCAGTTTTAGAAACATTTAGCCGAGTGACAGACCGAGCGACTGTGGAGTCAGTCTGGGATGACTTAGCCGAGTGAAAGACAGAACGTGAGAGGAATCGGTACTAGAACAGGTTCACCGAGTAAAAACTGAGTGTTGGGGAAAGACGACCTTTGGTCGGATTTCGCTTAAGCGAATGGATCCCTCGCTTAAGCGAGTGAGTGTGTGTGGAATTCCTTACTGGACAATTCTCGCCCGAGCGAGTGGCTAGTTGAAGGGGGCCTCGCTCGAGCGAATGTATTTGGAAATGCTTACTGGAACAATGTCGCCCGAGCGAGCTGAGGCGCCCAAGCGAGATGGGCTGTCTCGCTCAAGCATTTCTAGCAGAAAACACTTCCGGGTGAAATATTTTCTGAGTGGAGCAGTTCCGAACTGAAACTGATGAATTCTTCTCAGACTGGCCCGGTAGTGGTCCAGTCGGTAAATATACCGACCTGTAGAATTCCAGTCGGCATATATCCCCAGAATACCAAACCAGTGTCAGAATTTAATCTTTTACACCAATCTTGTCATTTTGTACATATTTTAATATATTTTTTCATCAATTATACAAGGCTCCAGTAGGTAGGCGGCGGTAATGGTCAAAATACAGCTCACTTCTTATCTAAAATCTTTATTATTTCCATAATTGATGCACCTAACCTCCAGTCACGAGAAAGCTTGTCCCCCACTTGTCTTGTACATTATTAAATCAATACCACACCTTTTCCAAGTCTGAATTCTGAGAACAAATCAAAAATTAGTAAAGTCTCTCTTTCTCATTTTCTTCTCTACGTACAAGCCACTCTTGGTTGGAAGCTAGGACAGTAAGAAGAAAACGTTTTCCAACCAATCTAAGACCCTTCATCAAGGTAAGAGGAGATAGGGTTGTGAATAATTATGGAATGGGTAGAATTGTATGCTGTCCTAGGATTTTCCAGAATTATTTTCGTAAATTGTTGCTCAATTTTGAAGCTGAAAAAGTGTGATTTGATTCTGACTTCTTCATCAAAATTGTAGATCCTTTTGTTATGTGAATTTTGAGACCTGAACCGACTGATTTGGATGTGTATAACATGAGTTATAGCCAAAATACTACAGCATGTACGTTCTGGAATATGTATCTTCTATTTTGTGTATATATTAATATTCTAAGAATTATACATACATATTTAGACTTTGATGTCTTCACAAAAGTTGTAGATATTTATGTTATGGATCTATAGAAAGTGGTTTCAAGTTAAAAGGATATTTGTAGCTCTAGTTATGCCTAAAATACAGAAGTATGTTAATGCTGAAAATCTGCTAACATGAATTACGAATTTTATTTTTAAAACTGGGAATTGTGTGGTGAGAATTAGTGTTCAGTGTCTTCATAAAAGTTGTAGATATTTGTGTTATTAGTAATTTAGAACTGGTCCCATGCCAAAATTATTTTTGTAGGTCCAGAAACATTGAAAATACCAACATATGTACATTTTGTTACTTTCTTTGAGATGGTTTAATATACTGTGATTATGTGATGTTTCTATTTGGAATTTGAAATTATGGTCTTCATGAAAGTTGTAGATAATTTTATTATGGAACTGCAAAAAGTAGAATTACTTAAAAAGGATTTAATTGGCTCACGTTATGGTCGTTTTACTAATGTATGTTGCTGTGGTAAAATTCTGAAATTTACCTATAATGGTTATTATGGATGAAAATGATATTTCCATGTGGGCAATGATTTATTTTTGAATTATTGAGGGCCATGAAGGTGTAGGGATTCATGGTTATGCTAATTCCTACTTGTGTATTTTGGTATTTGAAGGCGAGGGCCATGAAGGTGTAGGGATTCATGGTTATGCTAATTCCTACTTGTGTACTTCGGTACTTGAGAGCGAGGGCCATGAAGGTGTAGGGATTCATGGTCATGCTAATTCTTACTTGTGTACTTCGGTACTTGAGGGCCATAAAGGTGTAGGGATTCATGGTTATACTAATTCCTACTTGTGTACTTATTTTCGCAAGGGCCATGAAGGTGTAGGGATTCATGGTTATGCTAATTCCTACTTGTGTCTCTATGAGACTTTTTACTGTAGTATTCCCACCAAACCAAAATGGATCCAGCATGACATCATTTGACTAAGTTAAAGATTTATTAAATATAAATGAACTTGTTTGGCATATTCATCATATCATTATGGTTTGTTAATTGTGTTTGTGCAATTTTACTTATTTTATATTTATTCTATATTCTGTCTCACTCTTACATTAATTTTTACAGTGCATGATACACAGAATGACGAGTGATGCTATTAATGGAGCTTTTATGATTTATTGCTTGGACTTTGGCTTCATTAAAATATTAATGGATTGTAATAATATTATGTACCATGTACTGTAATCTTCTCTATCGTTTCCGCTATATAAATGTTTTATGTTTTAATTGTTCACGACTAGTATGCATGATAATATTCCGCATTTATCAATTTTTACGTGACCTCAGAATTTAAATTACGAGTTTCAAAATGATTATTTAAAAACGTGAAAAATTTGTTCCAAAATTTTGGGGCGTCACAATATTAGCCTTCAAATTTTGCTAAAAATTCATCGCTGGAGAAAATGTGCGCTTTCCCTTAGAGAAATCCGATAAAACTTCAAGGACAACTTTACAATTCCTTTATAAGCATGATGGTAAAAAATCAAACAAAATTTGAACTCCTCGATTTATTTATATTTTCGTGGGCATTAGCCTTCAAATTTGGCTAGGACAACCTTACAATTCCTTTCTAAGGATGGTCGTAAAAAATTAAACAAAAGTTTAACCGCTCTATTTTGTCATCTTTTGTGGGTATTATCCTTCAAATTTGGCTAAAAATTCATCATTGGAGAAAATTTGCCACTTTCTTTTGAGAAATCTGATGAAACTTCAGGGTCAACGTTATGGAAAATCGTTATGGAAAATCTACCCCTTCCCTTAGAGAAATTTGAAGAAACTTCAAGGTTAACCTTACAATGTCTTTCTAAGTATGACCGTAAAACATCATGCAAAAACAGCCACTCGGTTTTATCATATTTGTTGGAGTATGCACTATGAGCTTTTATGCTTTTTCATGTGTATAATTTTTCTGCTTATCAATAAAATAAGTATTTTAGTTTAAAATTGTTTAACATATTTATCCTTGGAGTAATAGGTCATATGAAAGTTATTCCTAAAATGTCCCTAGTTAAGTATTTACATGGGGACATGTAAATACATTGAGACTAGTGTGTGGGTGTACTGATGACCTGATCTCATAGATCATAGATATAGATAATATCAAGTCTTCACACGGGTACAGATTAAGAGTAATGATATACTGGACAGACCCACCATGAGAACGTTGCATGGATCGTTACATGAATGTCATAAACGATTCTCAATGTGATAATGGTATATGTAGTCCTTCGACTTGAAGTCACTACGATTCCTACATGAGGAGTTTGTTGTTTTAATACAATCAAACATCTTCTGTAACAAGAGGGCTATAAAGGGTGTGATTAGGCAATGAAAAAATTATGCAGAGAGATGTGAGTGATGTAGATGGGATTTGTTTCTCCTATGTGACAGGAGTGATATCTGTAAGCCACTTGATGAAGTGAGACTAAGGAAACACATGGACATGCTAGAAAGAATAAACATTAGATATTTATTCGGATCAAGTCTACTCTAGTATCAAGTAAAATAAATTGGGCCGTACAAGGATGACGCGACCATGCCTTGGGCCCAATTAGGATATCGTGACAAAAGGAATAAACATATAAATAATTATCATTGCTAGGTTATGTTAATATTAAATAATATTCGGACATAATGATGCATTGCTAGATGCCACTCTTATTTTATATTAATAATAAAATAATTTATTATTAATATGACCGAGTATTTTACTTATAGGGTCACACATATAGAGTAAGCCAATCAAAAAATATTTTGTTTTATTTTAGTTGGACTAAAATAAAACTATTGGGCTTAACTCATTTAGAATGAGTAAGGAGCCCACTTATTAGAGAGAACAAATTAGGTCAAATCTAAGCCTATAAATAGAGCATAAGATGCTCATAGGCTGTTCACTAAAAAGGAGACACAAATACGCAAAAGTTGTAAGAGCTACACGCCGTCAAACTAGCAGTTGGCAAGTGTTGCGATTCTGGTGGGAGTGCTCATGTAGACTCCTAAAGGACGAGACTACGACTGCTTCGGTGTTCTTCAAGAGGTACTTCTAAAAATGAATTTTTTTGTTTGTGTTTGTCTTATGCTTTGAAACACGGCGCTTTACAAATCCTATGGGAATCCTTGTATTTCCGCTGCTCATGTACTAGGGATTCCCTAACAATATTTTCGTGGGCATTAGCCTTTAAATTTGGCTAACAATTAATCGTTGGAAAAAATATGCCCGTTCCATTTGAGAAATATGATGAAACATCAAGAACAACCTTGCAATGCATTTTTAAGCATGGTCGTAAAAATCATGCAAAGATTGAACCGCTCAGTTTTGTCATATTTTGTGGGTATTAGCCTTTAAATTTGGCTAAAAATTCATCGTTGGAGAAAATTTATGTAACAGCCTTGATTTTTTAGAATAGGAAACCAGACCTTTGGGACTCTCGAGGATATTCTATTGAGCTTTCAGTGGAAAACTTACGGCTTCGACCGGATCCCTAAGCGGTTAGTATGAGATAACAATGAAGAAAAAAAGCTAATCGAGGTATTAATTATGAGGTATGGGAATATTGAGAAAGTATAAACAATAAGAAAACCAGCTCATAAGAGCAGAGAATTAGAAGAAAATTTTTTGAAAATATGTTGATAGTTAAAAAGGAACCGAGGTAAGAGAACAATTAAAATAAATAATATTTAATAAGTTAATGAAAATTATGTTGTTTAATTGATTACTAACTAATTGATAATTATTTCCTATTAATAATATATATAATACTTAATCCTGGTAATTAATATCTAACTTCAATCAATAATTATTAATTTCAATATATATATATATATATATATATATTAAATTTTTAGTTATTTAATTTTAATGTTTAATTTTAAGTGTTTAATATTTATTTAGTTTGAAATTTTATAATATTATAATTATTTATTTTTATGATTAATGATAATTATTTTATTTTAATTATGTATTAATGGGTTAATAATCTATAATATTTCTATAGAATAATTGATTATTATTTACTTTAAATATTTTAATATTTGATTAATAATTCCAAAATATATATATATATATACATATATTTAATATGTGTATAATTAATTATGATAATATTTCATCAGAATTTATTTAATTGTTTATCAATATTTATATTTAATAATAAAAATTGTCGGGTTCCTCAGTATTGAATTGTGGGACCTAGTGAACGATTCGGTATCAACGATTCAGCCCGAGACTAGTAGTCCAATAGAGAAACTATTCTGTTAGAATCCTCTCGTGGTAAATCGAGGATAACCAGTTCAGTTTGACAGGCTCGGGCAATGCCTCAGGTACCTTCCTCGAGTGATTGTGTATATACTTCGGGATATCCGACAATAGCACGGTCATCCCCTGGTGACTCATTTCGATGAGTTAGGAACTCTTCCTGAAGGTACTGAATCCTAATTTAGGCCCTGTCAACCTCGTTTCTCGAATAAACAATTAATTCAAATTGAACCTTCGAACCCGGCCTGAGTACCTTCAGTGTTTTAAGCCTAACTTTCTTATACAATCTAAGAATTGAATGATTCTAGTCCCAATCTCTTTGTTTCAAAGAGATCTATGATCTCTATTTCTACCCTCGAACTCCGTTTTGTACCCTGTCATCCCTAAAATTATGACCCAAGTATTGGTACTCCGAAAACTCATTATTTGATCCTTTAATATACACATGGTTCATTCAAAAATTCATAACTTTTTCATACGACCTCTGAGTCATGCAAACTCGATGTCAAAATATATGTAACAAACTTTTCTACATTTTCTGTGAAGGCCCCAAAGACTGAATCCTTCCCAATCGGTACAGTTTTCATAATCATTGCGGACTTGTTCCAATTTTGTGACTACACTACACACTTTTAGGAGAAAATTCGTATCTCCCTTATATGGTATTGGAATGACTCTGTTCTTTTTTCTATCGCTTCGTATCGAGGAGATCTACAAACTTCATGGAAGGTACAAAAGCTAATTCCTTACCCACTTTCCCCAGCAAATTTATTTTGTTCACAAATTCATTTTCGTCACAGTCTAGAGCAATTTTTGTATTTTGGACATATCTCCCTCGTCCGATGGCAGATTTTCACGTACCATACCTTGTTTTAAAGATAGAACAAAGATCTACAACTTTTGTGTTAGAAGTTTTTCCTAATTCCTATCCCACGAATTATTGTATATTTGTTTTAAACGGCCTCTGAAAATGGAGCTAGTTATTTATCAGGTACCTAATTTTCGGTACCCTAAATTATTTTTCTGGCATCGCCAATACGCGACACCTGTCCCCTTTCACTCTCTACATCATGCGACCTAGTCTCTTAAGTGTCACCATCAGATTTCACTCCACTCCTTACTCAACAAGTTGTTAAAACTTGTTTTACAAGGTGACTACTACTCGTTCAACAAGTAGTCATTATTCCTTTAGTCTTATTTGGCAAGCCACCATCATGTGCCATTTCCATCATTCTTTGCACGTTGCTACCTCACCAAAGGTCATCTGTCATATCATAATGTGACAAACTACCATATGTAACATCCCAAATTTTTGAAGAAAATAGATTTATTGAATAATGATGATTAATAATTTATGGTCCAATACATGTAGGAGAATTAATTAAACGCTAGAGGTGAATTATCGGTAAATTAAGATTTACCGGAACCGGATAATTTAACATATGATGTGGGACCCACTTGGTCAAATTAGATATTTGATGGGTCTAGAATACTTAGAAAATTATTGTGGTTATGGTGATATAGTTAAAATAATTTTTGGTGTTGAGGAAATATATATGCGGACACGACGTATGATATAAAACGGTAAAAATACGAGCCAAGTGGAATTAAAAGAAAATGGAAATTCCCATTTCCACTTTCCTTTCCACCGTAGCCTCTTTTCCCACTCTCCTATACCTCCTTTTGTCTATTGTGTAATGGGGAACTATTGACCAATGGTAAAAGCAAATGGGAGAATCTTTTTATCTAATGGGTAATGCCCAATTTACACTAAAATTCCTCCCTTTTTCCCTCCATTACCGTGTGGCTTCTCCTTCCCCTCTCCATCTCCATTTTTTTTCTTCTTCTTCCACTCATGGCAAAACTGAACCACACTCCCATATAACCATTTTCCACCCAAATTTCTTGGTTTTCATGGATTCATGAGGCATGGAAAGCACTTTGGGGCCATGGTTGGACCATCTTCCTCTCCCTCTCCTCATTTTCATTTTTGGATTGAAGCTTGTTGTGAGGTAAGGATTTCTTGCCTCTTTATTGTTCCATTTATGGTTTTATGATGTTTGAGCTTGAAATCTTAGTATGGGATGCATGGGTATTGATGGACAATGGAAACCCTAGGCTTGAAACAATGGAAATGTGGTTCTTGAATATGGCTTGATGTTATATGATGAGAAAGGTTATGGTGTTCATATTGAATTAAGAAAATTGATAAAGATTGTTGTTGGATGATTTTAGAGAAAAACCAAGTATTGATAAATTGGGAATTTTTGCCAAAATGATGATTTTGATGATTATGGTGCCTTTAGAGTGATTTATATGAGGAAATAAATTTTTAGAAGTATTAGAATTGATTATGGGTGTTGATGAAATTTTGAGTTAAGGTCAATGTATTATGAATGATGATTTATGCATGTGAAACCCAAACCATAGGTTAGAAGACCATTGGGAACATTGATTGTTGTTTACAACTGATTGACACTTTGATGATGATATTAAGCTTGTGATGATGTATAAGAATTGTAGAAATTGATGCTTGCCAATTTGTATGTGCACCCTTGAGAATTGATAATTTGGGGCTTTTGTCATAGATAGTGAAATTGATGATTTGGTTGTGATGAGAATGACTTTGATGGGTAGAGAAGATGATTGGAATGATGGGTATGATTATTGAGGTTATTGGATTTGATGAGGACTTAGGCCATGATATGTGCCACTTGAAATTGTTGATTGATGATGGTTTAAATGAAGCTAAGGTGGCTTATGTTGAATCTGGATGATAGTGATGACAATTAGATGGTTCATAAGATGATTTGGATACCTTATGGATAAGGGATGTGATGTTGTTGTTGTTGGGTATGATTGACCCCTTAAGATATAGAGAATCTTGGTTTTAGGAAAGGAATTCCCAAAGCCTAACGCAAGTGTGTGAAATGGTGTTTAGACAAGTTTAGGACTTGATACTAAGCTTTGAAATAAGCTTACCAATATTTATAATTGTGATGATGCCTTGAGATGGCTTGTTGATTGAATGCATATATATGTGTGTTGATAGGAGATTGTACTCCGCGTAATGCGACAGAATAATCTGAGCATTCAAATCATTGTTGTCCTTTTCTCGAGGTAAGAGAGGAGTTTACATTTCAAATACATGAGTTGAATAATTGGAGATTTATGTATATGATAATGCTCATGCTTGCCTTGCCATGATTATATGGAAATAATGTAATATTTGGTTGTGTGGTAAATGACATGCTTAATTTAGCCAAAAAGGGCTTGAAATCCCATTAGGACATACCTTGATCTGGGAAATGAATCATGGGATGAGACTTGTTGGAGCAAGTCACATTTGTATATATGAATATAGATCCATAGAGAGTTTAGACCAAAACATAGCCAATTACATTTTGGTAGGTCATGTAAAATGCCCAAAATATACATAAAACTACCCTATAGCTTAAATTTTGATTGGGAATGAATTTGGGCTTGAAACTTTGCCACATTATTGTTATAAGAGTAGGTATATTGTGTATAAAATTTCATGCAAATTGGAGTTGAATAGCCTAGTGAAAAGGGGTCCCAAAGTTTACAAAAACGTAAAGGCCAAAAAGCTGCAGAACTGTGCCTATAAGAGTGAGATCCACGGCCAACCGAATGTAAAGTGTGATTAATCCAAGGTCTGGGGTGCCACAAATATTATTGATGATTGTGATTGATGCAAGATGGACTTGCAATTATGAGTTAAAATTATAATTGATGGAAAATGTTGATGATGAACAATATGAGTATTGTTGTGGGGGTATGTATATTTACCACACATGTTGAATGATGAACATTGATGATTGAATAAAAATGGGACATTGTCGTTGAATATACCCTTAATTAAATGATGATTGTTGTTGTTAATAATTGTAATGCTATTGTGATTGATATAAGTAATGACTTATATGTATGAGAAAGAGTTATGGTTGATTGAAAAGATATTACAAATGCCATACCAAGGTTTGAAAACAATGGCAAGATAATGGGATTAAAATCCATCAAGAATTGTGTGTTTACAATGTACATCTTGGTGCTACTTACATGTTTGCCTTGGATAAATGAATTACCCCCTTTGTGAAGTTAAGTGAGATTGAATCTCAGTGATGGCTAAATCTTAGATTGGCAAGTCTATGGTGCTATGAAGTTGGCATAAACGTATTAATATGCCTTGTTGGTTTCCATGTGTGGATTAATGATATGATGATTGACATGCTTTTGATTGCCATGCGTGGGTTGATGTCAGTGTGATTTCTTAGCCATTGTAATGCGAATTATATGAATGTTGTGCCTTGAGGGGCCTTATGATTAATTGTATGCCACTAATGACAATGCTAAATGGAAAATATAGCGCTAAGTGAGAGGGTGAGAGAATCCTTGCGAGGTTAAGATTTGACATATTCATTGTTGCATTATTGCATTATTGCATTCATGGTATAACATTGTATATGTGGTTGCTATCACAATGATGAAAGTCTTGCGGGACTAGATAAGAATGAGTACCCTATGCGTGAGGGAATGAGTCTGTGGTTGCGATCACATGATAGACTGAAATGATGAAGGTGGTTTTGATCACCCGTGTATTGAAATGAAAATGGTCTTGCGGGACTATAAAGGGAGTACCCTATGCGTAGGGGAAACCAATATGAGAATGATGAATGTAGTTGTGATCACAATGATAAAGATCTTGCGAGATTCTATGAAATGGACCCTTACGTGGGGGACATATGTTTGATTGATTATAAGTGGTTACGATCACTTGAGAAACCATGTGCGTATGGGTGATGAGAAATGGATCCATTGCATATGCATTAAATAGTTTGACATATGCATTAGCCATAGGTACATGGCATTTGAGATGGAGATGACCCCAATAGAGATGATAACCTCTTGAGAGTAATAAGTGATTAAAGATGTAAAGATTTAATGACGAACAATTGTAATAGCCCATGATGATGAGGGCAATATAAATGTGTGTGTGCTTGTGTAGGTGCTTACTATGAAATTGTGAATAATGAGACTTTTATGCCTAAGATGATATCTTGATGGTAGTTAATTAATGAATCGATGATTTTATTGCAAAGCACACATGTTGTTTGTATGTATATACACATGATCATAATGTATTTAAATTTGTCATTTTGAATGTATAACTCACTCTCCCATGTTGTCTCCTTTTAGCATTGTGATGCAGGAATGTCATGGGATGAAAGTGTGCTTTTGAACTAAAGCTTTGGAGAAGGTAAATAGTTGTAATGGAATACCTTGGCCGGAAGCGGTTGATAAATATGATGTAATGAATGAATTGTGCATATTGATGTCGATAAATAGTGGCTTGTGGATAGGTGTATATTCATCTTTTGTATTGCATATTGTGGATGTATGCTTCATATGTAAATGAATGATTTGATAAATTCTTATGAGATTGACCTTAGTAGTGTGTATAAATGTTAGAGATAATTGGATTGATACTGAATTGGTGAATGAATGAGGTTAATCGCGGGATATGATTATCGAAGATGTGTGTTGTATAAATGCATGTAAAATTGAGGCATAGGAAGTGTATGAACGTTAGAAAGTAGATAGTCCATATTCCTAATTGATGAATAATACTTCATATAGAGGCTAACTACGGTTTCAAATATATGCATATGATTTATACGTGTGGTTGGTTGTGGCCTAATAGGCTTATTGTAACATCCTGCTTTTAAATAATAGCTCTATTTTGTAATTTATGAAGCATGGAAGGCTTGTAAGTGTTTATTAATGAATAAAAACACTTTATGAATGGTTTATAATACTCCAAAAATTTCATTTTTGGGTATAATTATAGAAATTACATAGATCTATTTTGATAAGATCCAAATTCCGAGTGAGAGAATGAAGGTAGAGGAGTAAATTGAGTGAGATTGGAAGAAACATTCTGATCCGTTCTCACCTCCAAGGCTAGGACGACCTCAAGGTTCCAAAGGGGAAGAACGGATGACAATAAATTCCACATCACACCGGACAACCGATGTGGATAGGATTGTCTTTTATGTTGCACACCGGATCAACACTTTACCAAATGAGCTGTAGGACGGATAACTTTGAACCGATATTCAAGACCAGAATTGAGTCCGTCCAAGAAAAGAAGATAACAATAAAAGGGTATGGTTTTCCTAAGTGGAAAGCTTACTAATTGTCCACAAGACTGAGTGACGTCTTGCTGGTTGCTGGACGGTATAGTTTTCTGAGCTGTTGGCTATTGGACGTTGTTACTTGCTTACTGATTAGTTGGATGATGTTCGAACTGTTCTTTATTGGAGGAGTAATTAGCTTAGGCGGAGTCACGTACCTCGGCAGAGTAATGAGTATAGGCGGAGTCTCATGCCATGACGGAGTCATAAGCATTGACGAGGTCTAATGCCTTGGCGGAGTAGTAAATTTAGGCGGGGTCACACGTCTGGCGGAGTCATAAGCATTGACGGGGTCAAATGCCTTGGCGAGTAACGTGAACATCTTTTAGAACATGGACATCTCTTAAGATACACTCAACACCGCCCTTCACATTCAATACCGCCCTCACTCCATACCGCCCTCACACTCAAGACCGCCCTCACACCCTCCACACTTCTCTCACACAGCTGACTTCAGTTCAGGTGAGACCGGATGAATTTAGTTCGGATTATCATTAATGAACACCGGTTGACTTCAAGGAAGGTTAACTCAGCTTTCCTTAGAACGGATGTCCACATCGGATGACTTTGGACCGATGTACAAGACCGGGTGAAATCCGCCCAAAGAAGAAATTGAGGGACTGCTAAGTTCTCCTCAACCGGACTTGGAAGTGGTAGTCCAGTCGGTTTGAAAGTGCAGAAGTAACTTTTTGACCTTTCTCTTGTCTTTTAGGCATTTTTTAATGCATTTGAACCCACTAATTGCTCTAGTACGTAGGACGGCCAGAAATGGACAAAGTTACAGCTCATTTCTTATCTGAACTTCCATTATTTCCACAATCAAACACACCTAACAGCCCACTAAATTGCAATCACGGGAAAGTTTGTCTCCCCACTTGCGTTTGCATTATTAAACATACCACTGATTCTGAAACTCCTAATTATTCTTCTCCATCAACACACCTTCGATCTGAACCAGGACAGCCAGGGGACCTCTTTTCCAGTCAGCTAAAAGTATTCAAACCAAGTAAGAGGGGAGAGGGTTGTGAATAACTATGAAATGGGTAGAGTTGTATGCTGTTCTAGGATTCCAGTCTTAATTTCGCATCTTGTGACTCAATTTTGAAACTGAAAACGTATGAAATTGCCTTTGACTTCTTCATGAAAATTGTAAATCTTTTGTTATGTGAACTTTGATACCTGATTCAACTGATTTGGATATGTATAGCAAAAGTTATAGCCAAAATACTACAGCATGACCGAGTGAAATGTTTAAGCTATGTTCTATGCATATTTTGATATTCTGGGGAGTGTACATGCATAATCAGCCTTTGATGTCTCCACGAAAGTTGTAGATATACATGTTAAGGATTTATAGAAAGTGGTTTCAAGTTAAAAAGATGCTTGTAGCTCTAGTTATGCTCAAAATACAGAAGTGTGTTCATGATGCAAATCTGTTAACTATGAAATCCGAATCTTGTTTTCAATACTGGGAATTTTGTGGTATGAATTAGTTATTGGTGTCTTCATGAAAGTTGCAGATAATTATGTTAAGAGTATTTTAGAACTGGTTTCATGTTAAAATCATTTGTGTAGCTCTAAAAACGTTGAAAATACTAATATATGTACGTTTTGAAAACTCACCTGGAGGCAGTGTTGTATTTTGTGGATAAATGGTATTTCTGCTTAGAATTTGAATTTATGATCTTCATGAAAATTGTAGATATTTGTATTAAGATTAATTTAGAACTGGTTTCATGCAAAAATCATTTTTTTAACTCCAGAAACACTGAAATTACTAACATATGTACGTTTTGGAAAACTTACCTGGAGGCAGTGTGGTATTTCGTGGATAAATAATATTTCTGTTCGGAATTTGAAATTATGGTCTTCATGAAAGTTGTAGACAATTATGTTATTGAACTACAGAAAGTGGAATCACCTAAAAAGGAGTTGATTTGCTCATATTATGACTGTTTTACTAATGTATGTCACTGTTTGGAAATGCTGAAATTTGCTTATAATGGTTATTATGGATAAAAATGATATTTTCTCTATGGGTAATGATTTATTATTGAATTCTTGAGTGATTATGAATTATTATAAATGCTGTTGAGAATCACACAGTTTGTATAATGTGATGGTAAATAATCATGAATGACATAATTAATTTATATGTACATGAATGCCTTATGGTTATTGACATATGTGGTTGAAAATAGTAAATCCATGATTTTGTGAATTATTATGTGTATTGTGTCCCTTGAGGACTTGTATTATCCAAGAGGTTTTGGAAATGTGGATATCATGGTATGTTAAATGATAAAGAGAATTAAAGGCATTCATGCATCATAAGCATTCGGACGCACCATGGAATTTAGGGGTTCCATGATTGCCTACCCTGGTGGGGGGTTACTCTATGATGAGTTAAGCCCTATTCTGTTGTGTGCCATGGAGTGTAGGGATTCATGGTTTATGCAAAAGTCCTACTTTTGATATTGTGTACTTCGGTACTTAAGCGCCATGAAGTATAGGGATTCATGGTATATGCTAAAGTCCTATTTGTGTCTCTATGAGACTTTTACTGCAGTGTTCCCACCAAAACCAAATGGATCCAGCATGACATCATTTGACTAATTAAAGATCTATTAAATGGACTTGTTTGGCATATTCATCATACCATTATGAGTTATTGATTGTGTCTGTGCAATTTTATCTATTTTATATTTATTCTATATTCTGTCTCACTCTTACATTAATTTTTACAGTGAATGACACGCAGAATGCAGAGTGATGCCATGATGGATGTCTATTTGAATTATTATCTGAACTTTGATTTTTTGGGTTGTAATAAGTATAACGTGTTATGTACCATTATTTTCTAAATCGTTTCCGCTACTTAAGTATTTTCTTGAATTTAATTATTCACGTCTAGCATGTATGAAAATTTTTCCGCTGTTATCAACTGTTACATAAACTCTGAAATAAATTGACGAATTTTTAAAATGATCTTTCGAAAACGCGAAAAATTTATTTAGAAAATTACACGGGACGTTACATTGGTGGTATCAGAGCGTTTTCAAAAATTCAGGACCAATTGCTATGACGTGAACTGTTTCTTAATATAATGTTTGATTCTTTACTTGATAACATGTTAAGTGTGTACTATATGACTTGTGCCTGAATGAATAATTGCAAAATGATTTGTTTGATTATTGTTGGTAATATGATGAATGTGTTATATAATTTATTACTTAATTGATAAACTGTAGAATATTTATAGTTAGGTTATAATACAATATATTTTCCCTTAGAATTAGTATGAACCAAACTACGAATGTAGGATGGCAAGAAACAACAACAACAACGATATGGCAGCAGCTTTCAACCGCTTAGCTGAAGCCATAGAACGACAAAATCAACCAAGGAGCACTGGAGGACTTCATGGGCTAGATCACTTCCTAAAAAGGAAGCCATCACAATTCAAAGGAGGCTACAATCCAGAGGCAGCATACCTATGGGTTAAGGAAATGGAGCACATTTTCCGAGCCTTGCCCTGCACAGAATTTGAAAAGGTGGAGTGTGCCACTTACATGATGATTGAGGAAGCAGAAAACTGGTGGATACATGCCAGAACTCGTATGATTGAAACTGACAGACCTTTGAACTGGGTCAACTTTAAAGACTGTTTCCTAGAGAAATATTTTCCAGCAAGTGTGAAAAGCCGCAAAGAGCTGGAATTTATGGAGCTGAAACAAGGCTCGATGTCCGTTGGAGAATATGCTGCAAAGTTTGAAGAACTATCTCTCTTTTACCCTCCTTTTCAACAGGCTGGTGCCGAAGAATCGAAATGTGTTAAATTTGAGAACGGACTGAATCTGGAAATCAAAGAAGCGATAGGGTACCAAGAAATTTGGAGTTTTCCTATTCTGATCAACAAATGCAAAATTTTTGAAGAAAATCACCAAGCGAGACTGGCACATGAAAAGGCCAATAGACAACTGAAACCTCATTCAGTTGATTTCAAAAGAAGAGGATCGTTCTATCCAAGACGTTTCAAGGGAGGATCATCATCATCATCATCTTCAGAGAGACGCAACAATATGAGGTGTCTTAAGTGCGGAGGTAATTGTAACACCCCTATTTTTATTTTTTATATTAAAATTTTGAAGGAATTAAATTATGGTTCTTTAGAACTTTTTAATCTACGTATTATTTATGATTTTTTGGAATTTTTTTGGAATTTTGGAATTTTTTAATAAAAATAATATTTTTTTAAATAATTTTAAATTCATATAAGTGACTTAAATTAAAAATATTTACAAGAAAGTGAATTGAAATTATAAGAAAATTATCTAAAATCCATTTCAAGTAGACTTATCTAAAAATTATCGGTTTGAGAAAAATCTTGATTTTTTCCAATCGTTAAAAAATTTGAAACGTATCAATAAATTTTTATTAACAGAAAATTTTAGATTTTTAAAATTTTAGCTTTATATTACTTATTATAAAATTAGTAGGGACTGATATAATATCGCTAAATTTCAAAAAGGACTCATTTTGAATATTTAAAATATACCGAGTGAAGGGTTACTATTTGACTTAATAATTTTGCCGACAATTACTATGCAAATCACTGTGCATGTATGAAATTTTCAAAAGATGCACAGTAACCTGGAATAAAAAATTCAAAAATGCATAGTACTTTTATATTAAAATAATGGAATGCATAGTAAATTTTTTTCCTATAAATACCGAAGGATTTCTTCTTTAGAATTCACAATTTCAGATTAAGTTTTCTTAATATAGTAGTGCTAGTGAGATAGTGGTGGAAGTGGGAGAGAGAAGAAAAGTTTTTGGAGAGAAGGTTCTGCCAAAATCCTAATGTAAGAATACTTCTCTTTTATATTTTTTGGGTTATTTTCATATCGTTTTTAGAAATCTGTTATTATACTGAAAATAATATTATTTTAAGTTACTATTCTGCATAGTAAACACTATTTCAATAGTAAATTACTATTTCAATAGTAAATTACTATTCAAATAGTAAATTACTATTTACTGTTACTATTTACTGTTACTATTCACGATTTACTATTTACCGTTACTATTCACGTTTTACTATTTACTGTTACTATTCACGTTTTACTATTTACCGTTACTATTCACGATTTACTATTCACTATTCACTATTCACTATTCAAAATTTACCATTTCTGTTTTAAGTAGTAATCTTAATCTTCGTCTTATGCTTATACTGAAATAAGATTGGTATTAATATTTTTAGAAATCGGAGGCGCAAAGCAAATCCATTTTGGGTAACAATTCAAGGTAAGGGGGAGTGAGATAAGAGTATAATATGAAAAGACATAAGAATAATGGGAGGAGTCCCCTACTCCTTTTAAATCTGATAATATTATTATTTTAAAATATTAATTTTTTTTAACTTAAAATTTATAATAAATTTTAAATTAAATATCCGGTTTAACTAACTCTAACATACCTATGCAAAGACTTGGACCATTATGACCTATATGGACTGGACAATACCTATGCAAGGACTTGGACCATTATGACCCATATGGACTGAACTATACCTATGCAAGGACTGGATTATATGGACTTACATATACCTATGCGAGGAATTGACCAAAAGGACTAAAATTGACTATATTAATAACCATTAAATTTTGTATTATGATATGTATTAATGATATTTAATTGATTTGATTATGATTTGATTATGATTGATTGATTGATGATATTTAGTTATGATTGATATTGTTTAATTTTGATTGATGATATTGTAATGTGGAGTTTGAGCATATAGCGAGCATGACGGAAA
The DNA here is from genome assembly GCA_037962975.1 of Clitoria ternatea. Taxonomy (NCBI): domain Eukaryota; kingdom Viridiplantae; phylum Streptophyta; class Magnoliopsida; order Fabales; family Fabaceae; genus Clitoria; species Clitoria ternatea. The sequence goes on from CM075675.1 coordinate 51,504,019, forward strand.
GCTAAAATTCAGTAAGAATTTCTTACCTTACTCTTTAAATTTTATTATCTTTTATTTCTTCTTAGAAATTATTTTTATTAACTTTATTTTCAATATTTAGAATAAAAAAATTAGTATTTATTTTAGAAAGAAAATATTTTATGAGATTTTATTTAATTAAATCTTGAGTTAAAGAAAAATTTTGTAATTTTAAGTATTTTTGGTTAATAATTATTCTCTTTTAATAAAACAAAATTTTTTGAAAGAAAACTATTTTATTTTTTCTAACTTAATAACTAAATATATTTGGAAATAATTGAGATTCCTAAATTTGATTTTGTTAAGATTTAATTTGAGAAAGATTATGTAAAGTTTTATATGATAAAGTTTTTAGATATTTAAGGCTTAGAAACTCAATTTCCGTGAGATTTGAAAACTGTACCAAATTTATTTCTGTGGGACAGAAATTCAGAGAACTGAGAAAATGTACAGTTTATTGAAATGATATTGTAAACCTTTAAGGGATTTAATAATTGAGTTTCTAAAAGCCTTAACCAACTCAATACGCGAGTAGTTCATGCATCATGGATAATGAAAGTGAAATGAAATAATATTGTCTGGGGACGGATTATAGAAACCGAGGATACATTAGAGGAGGCTTAATTACGAGCCTTGGGATGAGAGAGTGTGAAAGGGTGCTTCAGGGGACCTGGGGTAGCTCCCTAGTGTCGGGTACTTTCACAATAAAAACTTTCTCAATCTGACTAGTCTCTAAGTGTTTCCATGCCAGTTGAGCTGTTCATATTATTATTATCCGGACTTATGGAACAGTGTAAACTCCTGGTTGGCCCAGTGCAAATTAAAATTTAAGGGCCCACATATATAAGTAAGTTATGATGAAGATATTGCATAACATTCATGCATTCATAATTGATTGTGTATGTGATTGTGATTGATATTATTATGTATTGGTTGTGAAAACCCTTTGTTGCTTATGTCTTATTCGGAAATATTATATTCTGTTTCTCACTCCTTTCTCCGTGTTTTTGTTTCATATATTCTAAATTGATGGTTCAGAGGGAAGGATCGAAGAATATCAGCAGTAAATATAGCACGTTCTAGAAAGGGAGCTCGGTATGAATACCGTGGTCCAATGAATAAATAATGTTAATTAGTAACTGCTTCTGGGCCATGGAGTTTCCTCTCTTTCTTATAATGTTTAATGTTTATTTTCTTCGGATGAATGTACAAATACTTTATAAAGTTTTTAATAATATTTGTGAGGTATTTCAGAAATAATGTATATAATTTATTCCGATAGTTTCTTTTTAACAATCATATCTTTAGTAAAAAAAAAAATTACGAATTTTTCTAGAATTTATTAAGGTGTAACAGAGGGTGTTACAAAGTGGTATCAGAGCAGTTAATCCAATAGGCCTGGGGAAAAGGTCTATCTTGCTTTGTCTGTAAACTCTGTATAGGTAGAATATCTGACTTGGTAGTAACTGTGATTGATGTGACAAATCTCAGTTACTGTGAAACAGGAAACTAATGGCTGGAAACGATCTTGCTGGAGTTGTAGAACGCTTAATCAATGCAATGGGAGCACGTGAAGGTCAAGGTAATGATGCCTTGAGAAGACTGGACCTATTCGAAAAGCGCAATCCACCTCGTTTCAAGGGAGGATATAACCCTGATGGAGCACAAATCTGGATTCGAGAGATAGAGAAGATCTTTCGAGCATTGCAATGTAATGAAGCTGATAAGGTAGTCTTCGCTACTTATGCCTTATCTGAGGATGCCGAACATTGGTGGGATAGCATGCGTAAACAATTCGAAGTCAACGACGTGGAGATCACTTGGGACTATTTCAAGGATATGTTTCTGGAAAAATACTTTCCAGCTGATGTTAAAGAGAAAAGACAATTCGAATTCCTGTCGCTGACCCAAGGAAATATGACCGTTGGAGAGTACGCATCCAGGTTTGAAGAGCTATCTCGTTTTCATTCTCATTATAATGATGCTACTAATGAAAGAGATCGGTGTGCAAAGTTTGTAAATGGACTGCGGCCAGAAATTAAGGAAGCTATACGAATGCAGGAAATCCGTGAATTTTCTGTATTGGTAAATCGCTGCAGGATCTTTGAAGAAGACCATAAGGATAGAATGACCAAAAGTCGTGAGCCCATTCACAAGGCAGGAGAAATAAGAAGTGGAGGACCTCACCATCACCAAAGAAGAGATTTCAGAAGGAATAAGCCTTACCAAGCACCATTTCGTCGGTTTGGAGCAGCATCTGTTCCTAACAGACCCCAAGCTTCAACTGGAAGCTATTACCCAACATCTGCACCAAATTTTAAATGTTTTATCTGTGGAGGACCCCATTTGAAAAGGGATTGTCCTAAAAACACTTATGTTTGCTTTAAGTGTAACAAACCAGGTCATCATATCAAGGATTGCCCAGAGATGAAGAGAGAAAACCCTGAAGGTGCAAGTACAAGCATAAATACTCAAGGAGGCGCGCACAGTGCAGTCGGAAGGCCAAAAGCAAAAGGAAAGGTTTTTGCAATCACTGGAGAAGAAGCATCTCATGCTGATTCCATGGTAGAAGGTAAGTGTATCATTAATAAGATTTCTTTAACTGTTATGTATGACTCAGGTGCATCACATTCCTTTATTGCCAATGACTGTGTAGAAAAACTAAAATTACCTGTGATAGAACTTCCATTTGACTTATCTGTACATACTCCTGGAAACAATCCCATTGTCACTTCCAAAGCTTGTTGGAAATGCCCTATTGTCATAGATGGTAGGGACTTTAAGGCTAATCTTTTCTGTTTACCCCTTTCTGGCTTAGAAGTTATTATTGGGCTAGATTGGTTGTCTGACAATCATGTTCTAATAGATTGTCATAATAAAACCATAATGTTTAAAGAACCAGTGAATTTGAATTCTGAGGATTCGAGATTTCTAACCGCCAACCAAGTGAGTGCCTCTTTAAAAGGAGGGGCTCAAGGATTCATGCTATTGCTTTCAACGAAAGGAGAGCAAGAATCAAAAATCAAAAATCTGCCGGTTGTGTGTGAATTTCCTGACGTTTTTCCTGAAGATATCCCTGGTTTACCCCCAGAAAGAGATGTGGAATTTTCCATTGATTTAGTACCTGGAGTTGGACCCATTTCAATTGCACCATACCGAATGTCACCTCTAGAATTAGCAGAGTTGAAGAAACAACTTGAAGAAATGATAGAGAAGCAGTTTATACGACCCAGTGTATCCCCCTGGGGTGCACCAGTGTTGTTGGTTAAGAAGAAGGATGGTAGCATGAGGTTGTGTGTAGATTATCGACAACTGAACAAGGTGACGATCAAGAACAGATACCCTCTGCCAAGGATTGACGACTTGATGGATCAGCTGCGTGGTGCCACGGTGTTCTCCAAAATTGATTTGAGGTCTGGATACCATCAAATAAGGGTGAAGAAAGAAGATGTAACGAAAACTGCTTTTAGAACACGCTATGGCCATTACGAATATCTAGTAATGCCTTTTGGTGTAACTAATGCACCAGCCGTATTCATGGATTACATGAATAGGATTTTTCATCCATATCTAGATAAATTTGTAGTGGTGTTCATTGATGATATATTAGTGTACTCTAAAAGCAGAGAAGAACATGTTGAACATTTGAAGGTCGTGTTGGAAATCCTGAAAAAGAAACAACTATATGCAAAGCTGTCGAAGTGTGAATTCTGGTTGGAAGAAGTGAACTTTTTAGGACATGTAATTAGTCAAGGAGGAATAGCTGTAGACCCTTCCAAGGTGGAGGCGGTTTTAAAATGGGAGAGACCAACCACGATCACTGAGATTAGAAGTTTCTTGGGCTTGGCTGGATACTATAGGAGATTCATTGAAGGATTTTCAAAGCTAGGATACCCATTGACCAAGCTAACACGGAAAGGACAACCTTTTGTGTGGACGACACAATGCGAGAATAGTTTTCAAGAGCTGAAAGATCGACTTACTTCTGCGCCGGTGTTAGTACTCCCCGATCCACATCGAAGTTTTGAAGTTTACTGTGATGCGTCTAAACAAGGACTAGGAAGTGTACTTATGCAAGACAAGAAGGTTGTAGCCTATGCATCACGACAATTAAGGCAACATGAGATCAACTACCCTACCCATGACTTAGAGTTAGCCGCTGTAGTTTTTGCCTTAAAGATTTGGAGGCACTATCTATACGGTGCAACATTCGATGTGTTTAGCGATCATAAAAGTCTCAAGTATTTATTCGACCAAAAGGAGTTAAACATGAGGCAACGGAGATGGATGGAGTTCTTAAAGGACTACGATTTTGAGTTGCAATACCATCCTGGAAAAGCGAACGTAGTAGCTGATGCTTTAAGTCGAAAGTCTCTATATGCGTCCACGATGATGATAAAAGAGCTGGAATTGATAGAGAACTTCAGAAATCTTAACCTAGCAGTAAAGGTTAATGCTAACAGCTACAGATTAGGAGCGTTGCAAGTGACAAATGAATTCCTGAGGCAAGTTTTAGAGGCTCAACGAGAGGATGAATTCCTGCAAGAGAAGAAAGAACTCTTGAAACAAGGAAAAGAAGTCGAGTTCAATGTGGGAAACGACCAATTATTGAGATATAAGGATCGAGTGTGTATCCCTGACAAAGAGGAGTTGAGGAAAGCAATTCTAGAAGAAGGCCATAAAAGTTATATGAGCATTCATCCCGGAGCTACTAAAATGTATCAAGATTTGAAGAAGTTATTTTGGTGGCCTGGAATGAAGAAAGCGGTGGCAGAGTATGTGGCTGCATGTCTAATTTGCCAGAAGGTTAAAGTGGAACACCAAAAACCCCCTGGAATGCTACAATCAATGGAAATACCGGAATGGAAATGGGATAGCATTACCATGGATTTTGTGACTTCTCTACCTAAAACTCCATTAGGACATGATTCGATATGGGTAATAGTTGATAGACTAACAAAGTCTGCCCACTTTATTCCCATCAATATTCGTTACTCTATGGAGAAGCTGGCAAAATTATACATCGAGGAGATTGTGAGATTGCATGGAATTCCTTCAAGTATCATTTCTGATCGGGACCCTCGTTTTACATCACAATTCTGGAAGAGCTTGCACAAGGCTATGGGAACAAGACTGCGTCTGAGTTCAGCATATCATCCTCAGACGGATGGACAATCAGAAAGAACAATCCAATCTCTAGAAGACTTGTTACGAGCTTGTGTGTTAGAGCATAAAAGAAGTTGGAATCAATTCTTACCATATGTGGAGTTTACCTACAACAACAGTTTCCATGCTAGCATTGGCATGGCACCTTTTGAAGCATTATATGGAAGAAAATGTAGGACCCCGCTATGTTGGTTTGAGACTGGTGAAAACTTGATGCTAGGACCAGAGTTGGTACAACAAACCACGGATAAAATCAAAATAGTTCAGGAAAAGATGAAGGCAACACAGAGCAGGCAGAAAAGTTACTATGACAAAAGAAGAAAGCCGCTCGAATTTCAAGAAGGCGATCATGTATTCTTGAAAGTCACACCTATGACTGGGGTCAGTCGGGCAATGAAATCTCGAAAACTAACTCCTAGATTTATCGGTCCATACCAAATAATTCATAAAGTTAGTCCCCTTGCCTACCAAATAGCATTACCACCTTTTCTTTCTAATATCCATAATGTTTTTCATGTGTCAAACTTGCGAAAGTATATATCTGATCCTACACATGTTATTGAACCTGATGTCATACAAATTAAAGATAATCTTACATATGATGCACCACCTGTTAGAATAAGTGACAGAAGAATAAAACAATTAAGAGACAAGACAATTCCGCTTGTAAAGGTTATTTGGAGTGAAACGAGAGGAGAAGATGCTACATGGGAACTAGAAACTGAGATGAAAGAGTCTCATCCTCATTTGTTTTACTGATTATGTAAATTTCGAGGACGAAATTTTCTAAGGGGAGTAGAGTTGTAACACCCCTATTTTTATTTTTTATATTAAAATTTTGAAGGAATTAAATTATGGTTCTTTAGAACTTTTTAATCTACGTATTATTTATGATTTTTTGGAATTTTTTTGGAATTTTGGAATTTTTTAATAAAAATAATATTTTTTTAAATAATTTTAAATTCATATAAGTGACTTAAATTAAAAATATTTACAAGAAAGTGAATTGAAATTATAAGAAAATTATCTAAAATCCATTTCAAGTAGACTTATCTAAAAATTATCGGTTTGAGAAAAATCTTGATTTTTTCCAATCGTTAAAAAATTTGAAACGTATCAATAAATTTTTATTAACAGAAAATTTTAGATTTTTAAAATTTTAGCTTTATATTACTTATTATAAAATTAGTAGGGACTGATATAATATCGCTAAATTTCAAAAAGGACTCATTTTGAATATTTAAAATATACCGAGTGAAGGGTTACTATTTGACTTAATAATTTTGCCGACAATTACTATGCAAATCACTGTGCATGTATGAAATTTTCAAAAGATGCACAGTAACCTGGAATAAAAAATTCAAAAATGCATAGTACTTTTATATTAAAATAATGGAATGCATAGTAAATTTTTTTCCTATAAATACCGAAGGATTTCTTCTTTAGAATTCACAATTTCAGATTAAGTTTTCTTAATATAGTAGTGCTAGTGAGATAGTGGTGGAAGTGGGAGAGAGAAGAAAAGTTTTTGGAGAGAAGGTTCTGCCAAAATCCTAATGTAAGAATACTTCTCTTTTATATTTTTTGGGTTATTTTCATATCGTTTTTAGAAATCTGTTATTATACTGAAAATAATATTATTTTAAGTTACTATTCTGCATAGTAAACACTATTTCAATAGTAAATTACTATTTCAATAGTAAATTACTATTCAAATAGTAAATTACTATTTACTGTTACTATTTACTGTTACTATTCACGATTTACTATTTACCGTTACTATTCACGTTTTACTATTTACTGTTACTATTCACGTTTTACTATTTACCGTTACTATTCACGATTTACTATTCACTATTCACTATTCACTATTCAAAATTTACCATTTCTGTTTTAAGTAGTAATCTTAATCTTCGTCTTATGCTTATACTGAAATAAGATTGGTATTAATATTTTTAGAAATCGGAGGCGCAAAGCAAATCCATTTTGGGTAACAATTCAAGGTAAGGGGGAGTGAGATAAGAGTATAATATGAAAAGACATAAGAATAATGGGAGGAGTCCCCTACTCCTTTTAAATCTGATAATATTATTATTTTAAAATATTAATTTTTTTTAATTTAAAATTTATAATAAATTTTAAATTAAATATCCGGTTTAACTAACTCTAACATACCTATGCAAAGACTTGGACCATTATGACCTATATGGACTGGACAATACCTATGCAAGGACTTGGACCATTATGACCCATATGGACTGAACTATACCTATGCAAGGACTGGATTATATGGACTTACATATACCTATGCGAGGAATTGACCAAAAGGACTAAAATTGACTATATTAATAACCATTAAATTTTGTATTATGATATGTATTAATGATATTTAATTGATTTGATTATGATTTGATTATGATTGATTGATTGATGATATTTAGTTATGATTGATATTGTTTAATTTTGATTGATGATATTGTAATGTGGAGTTTGAGCATATAGCGAGCATGACGGAAAGCTAAAATTCAGTAAGAATTTCTTACCTTACTCTTTAAATTTTATTATCTTTTATTTCTTCTTAGAAATTATTTTTATTAACTTTATTTTCAATATTTAGAATAAAAAAATTAGTATTTATTTTAGAAAGAAAATATTTTATGAGATTTTATTTAATTAAATCTTGAGTTAAAGAAAAATTTTGTAATTTTAAGTATTTTTGGTTAATAATTATTCTCTTTTAATAAAACAAAATTTTTTGAAAGAAAACTATTTTATTTTTTCTAACTTAATAACTAAATATATTTGGAAATAATTGAGATTCCTAAATTTGATTTTGTTAAGATTTAATTTGAGAAAGATTATGTAAAGTTTTATATGATAAAGTTTTTAGATATTTAAGGCTTAGAAACTCAATTTCCGTGAGATTTGAAAACTGTACCAAATTTATTTCTGTGGGACAGAAATTCAGAGAACTGAGAAAATGTACAGTTTATTGAAATGATATTGTAAACCTTTAAGGGATTTAATAATTGAGTTTCTAAAAGCCTTAACCAACTCAATACGCGAGTAGTTCATGCATCATGGATAATGAAAGTGAAATGAAATAATATTGTCTGGGGACGGATTATAGAAACCGAGGATACATTAGAGGAGGCTTAATTACGAGCCTTGGGATGAGAGAGTGTGAAAGGGTGCTTCAGGGGACCTGGGGTAGCTCCCTAGTGTCGGGTACTTTCACAATAAAAACTTTCTCAATCTGACTAGTCTCTAAGTGTTTCCATGCCAGTTGAGCTGTTCATATTATTATTATCCGGACTTATGGAACAGTGTAAACTCCTGGTTGGCCCAGTGCAAATTAAAATTTAAGGGCCCACATATATAAGTAAGTTATGATGAAGATATTGCATAACATTCATGCATTCATAATTGATTGTGTATGTGATTGTGATTGATATTATTATGTATTGGTTGTGAAAACCCTTTGTTGCTTATGTCTTATTCGGAAATATTATATTCTGTTTCTCACTCCTTTCTCCGTGTTTTTGTTTCATATATTCTAAATTGATGGTTCAGAGGGAAGGATCGAAGAATATCAGCAGTAAATATAGCACGTTCTAGAAAGGGAGCTCGGTATGAATACCGTGGTCCAATGAATAAATAATGTTAATTAGTAACTGCTTCTGGGCCATGGAGTTTCCTCTCTTTCTTATAATGTTTAATGTTTATTTTCTTCGGATGAATGTACAAATACTTTATAAAGTTTTTAATAATATTTGTGAGGTATTTCAGAAATAATGTATATAATTTATTCCGATAGTTTCTTTTTAACAATCATATCTTTAGTAAAAAAAAAAAATTACGAATTTTTCTAGAATTTATTAAGGTGTAACAGAGGGTGTTACAGTAATCATCATGTACGTGATTGTAACAGACGTCTTGAAGATGTCACTTGCTTTCGATGTAATCAAAAAGGACACATGAGTCCAAATTGTCCGCAGAACAATCAAAACAACAACAGGAACACTATGAGTGAACCAAGAGGCTCTAATTATCAGAGAGGCCGTGGAGGAGACACACGTACTGCCCAACCTCCAAGACAGAACAGGGAGTCCACAGACCAGAGGTTACAACCAACAACTGGAAGAGTCTTTGCCATCAGCGGTTCAGAGGCAGACCAAGCTGATGACCTCGTACAAAGTAAGTGTGACATTAATGGTACAATCCTATCTGTGTTATTTGATTCTGGTGCTACGCATTCTTTCATTTCTGATGAGTGTATTAGACGCCTTCAATTACCTGTGAAGCCTATGACATATGATCTGATTGTTTCCACTCCCACCGGTACATAACTTAGGACTACTAAGGTGTGTAACGAATGTTCTATACTCATAGAAGGTAGACGCTTTCTTGTTAATCTTGTTTGTTTACCTTTGAAGGATCTGGAGGTGATTCTGGGGATGGACTGGTTATCGACAAATCGAGTCTTGGTGGACTGTCACAACAAGACCGTGATATTTCCATCAGAAAATCTAAATTCTGACAACCTCAAGACCTATGTATTACAAGGTGAAAGTCAATTGTTTGCTTTATTCACTCTTTACAAAGAAGATGGTGAACCTAAAGCAATCGAGATGCCGGTTGTTTCTGAATTTCCTGAAGTATTTCCTGAGGATGTCTCAAGTTTGCCTCTAGAACGTGAGGTAGAATTCTCCATTGATTTAATTCCAGGAGCAGGACCAGTGTCTAAAGCTCCATACCGTATGGCACCAATTGAACTGGCGGAACTGAAGAAACAAATTGAAGAGTTGCTGGAGAAGCATTTCATCAGACCTAGTGTGTCACCATGGGGAGCGCTAGTGTTACTCGTCAAGAAGAAAGATGGAAGCATGAGGTTATGTGTAGATTATCGTCAGCTGAACAAATTGACGGTGAAGAATAGATATCCTCTGCCCAGAATTGATGATCTGATAGATCAATTGAGAGGCGCTGCAGTATTTTCCAAGATTGATCTACGATCGGGGTATCATCAGATTCGTGTCAAGTCTGAGGATATTCCAAAGACAGCCTTTAGAACACGATATGGTCATTACGAGTACCTTGTGATGCCCTTTGGAGTGACCAATGCTCCAGCCGTATTCATGGATTACATGAATCGAGTATTTCATCCCTACTTGGATCAATTTGTCATCATTTTCATTGATGATATTCTGATTTATTCAAAAACTGCAGAGGAACATGAAAAGCATCTTCGAGTGGTATTGCAGATTTTGAAGGAGAAGCAGTTGTATGCAAAGTTATCAAAATGTGAATTCTGGTTGAAAGAGGTAAAATTTCTAGGCCATGTAATCTCAAACGAAGGAGTATCTGTAGATCCTTCTAAAATAGAAGTTGTGGTAAACTGGGAGAAACCTACTTCAGTCACTGAGATACGAAGTTTCCTGGGATTGGCTGGTTATTATCGGAGATTCATTGAAGGGTTTTCTCAAATTGCCCTACCAATGACTCGGCTAACCCGGAAGAATCAACCTTTTTCTTGGACGCCAGAATGTGAGAAAAGTTTCCAAGAACTGAAGTTGAAGCTTACATCTGCTCCAGTCTTAACCTTACCTAATCCACAAGAAGATTTCATGGTTTATTGTGATGCTTCCAAAATGGGCTTAGGATGTGTTTTGATGCAGCAACGAAAGGTGGTTGCCTATGCTTCTAAACAGTTGAGACCACATGAGATGAACTATCCAACGCATGATCTAGAATTGGCAGCAGTGGTATTTGCTCTGAAAATCTGGAGACACCATTTGTATGGAGTCAGGTTTGAAGTGTTCAGTGACCACAAGAGCTTGAAGTATTTGTTCGATCAAAAAGAATTGAACATGAGGCAGCGAAGGTGGATGGAGTTTCTTAAAGATTATGATTTTGATTTGAAGTACCATCCAGGAAAAGCAAATATGGTGGCAGATGCACTAAGCCGAAAGTCCATTCATATGGCATCTTTGATGATAAAAGAAATGGAGATGATAGAACAGTTCAGAGACATGAACTTGGGTGTAGAGATGAAATCTTCAAGGAGTATGACTTTGGGGACTTTGAAAATAACCAATGATTTCCTGAAACTGTTAGGTGAAAGACAGAAAGAAGATTTGTCATTACAGGAGTTGAGAGAATTACAGGCGAATGGAAAAGATATAGGACTACAAGAAGGATCAGATGGAATTTGGAGAATCAGGAATAGAATTTGTGTACCAGATGATATTGATCTGAGAAGGACGATTCTAGAAGAAGCGCATAAAAGTATGTTGAGCATTCATCCTGGATCAACTAAGATGTATCAAGATCTGAGGAAAAGCTTTTGGTGGCCAAGGATGAAGAAAGAGATAGTTGAATATGTGGCTTCATGTCTGGTGTGTCAAAAAGCCAAGGTAGAACACCAGAAACCATCTGGTGAACTGCAACCATTAGAGATTTCTGTCTGGAAATGGGATGACATCTCAATGGACTTTGTGTCGGGGTTACCAAGAACACGTTCAGGGAATGATGCAATCTGGGTCATTGTAGACAGATTGACAAAGTCTGCTCACTTCCTCCCAATGAATATGAAGAACTCTTTACAAAAGTTGGCACAGTTATATGTGAAGGAGATCGTAAGACTACATGGTATACCATCTAGTATTGTGTCAGATAGAGATCCAAGATTCACTTCCCGATTCTGGGGAAGCTTGCATCAGGAATTGGGTTCAAAGCTTCGATTGAGTTCAGCTTATCATCCCCAAACAGATGGACAGTCAGAGCGTACCATACAAAGTTTGGAAGACTTACTGCGATCTTGTGTGATTGAACATGGTGGTAGTTGGGAGCAATTTCTTCCATTAATTGAATTCACGTATAATAATAGCTACCACAGCAGTATTGGTATGGCTCCATTCGAAGCATTGTATGGAAGGAAGTGTCGAACGCCACTTTGTTGGTTAGAAACTGGTGAAAGTTTGGCGTTAGGACCTGAAATTGTACAGCAAACTACTGAACAGATAGAAATGATCAGAGAAAAGATGAAGGCATCTCAAGACAGACAGAAGCAGTATTATGATAAGAGGAGGAAACCACTTGAATTCCAGGTCGGTGAGCATGTATTTTTGAAGGTTTCACCTCACAAAGGGATTGATCGAGCATTGAAGAGTAAGAAGTTGAGTCCAAGGTTTATTGGACCATATGAAATTCTAAAGAGGATTGGTACAGTGGCGTATCAGATTGCACTTCCTCCTCATCTTGCAAATTTGCATAATGTGTTTCATGTATCACAATTGAGGAAGTATGTACAAGACCCCACTCATGTGATTGCTAATGATGATGTTGAAGTTAGAGAAAATTTGACCATCCCTACAGAACCCACACAGATCATAGAAAGGTCAATTAAACACCTGAGAAACAAGAATGTACCACTGGTAAAAGTTGCATGGAAACAGGCAAAACGAAGTAACTCTGACTTGGGAGCGTGAAGATGATATGAGGACACAATATCCAGGATTGTTTCACTGAGGAACGCGTTAAATTTCGAGGACGAAATTTTTATTAGGGTGGGAGAAATGTAACATCCTGCTTTTAAATAATAGCTCTATTTTGTAATTTATGAAGCATGGAAGGCTTGTAAGTGTTTATTAATGAATAAAAACACTTTATGAATGGTTTATAATACTCCAAAAATTTTATTTTTGGGTATAATTATAGAAATTACATAGATCTATTTTGATAAGATCCAAATTCCAAGTGAGAGAATGAAGGTAGAGGAGTAAATTGAGTGAGATTGGAAGAAACATTCTGATCCGTTCTCACCTCCAAGGCTAGGACGACCTCAAGGTTCCAAAGGGGAAGAACGGATGACAATAAATTCCACATCACACTGGACAACCGGTGTGGATAGGATTGTCTTTTATGTTGCACACCGGATCAACACTTTACCAAATGAGCTGTAGGACGGATAACTTTGAACCGATATTCAAGACCGGAATTGAGTCCGTCCAAGAAAAGAAGATAACAATAAAAGGGTATGGTTTTCCTAAGTGGAAAGCTTACTAATTGTCCACAAGACTGAGTGACGTCTTGCTGGTTGCTGGACGGTATAGTTTTCCGAGCTGTTGGCTATTGGACGTTGTTACTTGCTTACTGATTAGTTGGATGATGTTCGAACTGTTCTTTATTGGAGGAGTAATTAGCTTAGACGGAGTCACGTACCTCGGCAGAGTAATGAGTATAGGCGGAGTCTCATGCCATGACGGAGTCATAAGCATTGACGAGGTCTAATGCCTTGGCGGAGTAGTAAATTTAGGCGGGGTCACACGTCTGGCGGAGTCATAAGCATTGACGGGGTCAAATGCCTTGGCGAGTAACGTGAACATCTTTTAGAACATGGACATCTCTTAAGATACACTCAACACTGCCCTTCACATTCAATACCGCCCTCACTCCATACCGCCCTCACACTCAAGACCGCCCTCACACCCTCCACACTGCTCTCACACAGCTGACTTCAGTTCAGGTGAGACCGGATGAATTTAGTTCGGATTATCATTAATGAACACCGGTTGACTTCAAGGAAGGTTAACTCAGCTTTCCTTAGAACGGATGTCCACATCGGATGACTTTGGACCGATGTACAAGACCGGGTGAAATCCGCCCAAAGAAGAAATTGAGGGACTGCTAAGTTCTCCTCAACCGGACTTGGAAGTGGTAGTCCAGTCGGTTTGAAAGTGCAGAAGTAACTTTTTGACCTTTCTCTTGTCTTTTGGGCATTTTTTAATGCATTTGAACCCACTAATTGCTCTAGTACGTAGGACGGCCAGAAATGGACAAAGTTACAGCTCATTTCTTATCTGAACTTCCATTATTTCCACAATCAAACACACCTAACAGCCCACTAAATTGCAATCACGGGAAAGTTTGTCTCCCCACTTGCGTTTGCATTATTAAACATACCACTAATTCTGAAACTCCCAATTATTCTTCTCCATCAACACACCTTCGATCTGAACCAGGACAGCCAGGGGACCTCTTTTCCAGTCAGCTAAAAGTCTTCAAACCAAGTAAGAGGGGAGAGGGTTGTGAATAACTATGAAATGGGTAGAGTTGTATGCTGTTCTAGGATTCCAGTCTTAATTTTGCATCTTGTGACTCAATTTTGAAACTGAAAACGTATGAAATTGCCTTTGACTTCTTCATGAAAATTGTAAATCTTTTGTTATGTGAATTTTGATACCTGATTCAACTGATTTGGATATGTATAGCAAAAGTTATAGCCAAAATACTACAGCATGACCGAGTGAAATGTTTAAGCTATGTTCTATGCATATTTTGATATTCTGGGGATTGTACATGCATAATCAGCCTTTGATGTCTCCACGAAAGTTGTAGATATACATGTTAGGGATTTATAGAAAGTGGTTTCAAGTTAAAAAGATGCTTGTAGCTCTAGTTATGCTCAAAATACAGAAGTGTGTTCATGATGCAAATCTGTTAACTATGAAATCCGAATCTTGTTTTCAATACTGGGAATTTTGTGGTATGAATTAGTTGTTGGTGTCTTCATGAAAGTTGCAGATAATTATGTTAAGAGTATTTTAGAACTGGTTTCATGTTAAAATCATTTGTGTAGCTCTAAAAACATTGAAAATACTAATATATGTACGTTTTGAAAACTCACCTGGAGGCAGTGTTGTATTTTGTGGATAAATGGTATTTCTGCTTAGAATTTGAATTTATGATCTTCATGAAAATTGTAGATATTTGTATTAAGATTAATTTAGAACTGGTTTCATGCAAAAATCATTTTTGTAACTCCAGAAACACTGAAATTACTAACATATGTACGTTTTGGAAAACTTACCTGGAGGCAGTGTGGTATTTCATGGATAAATAATATTTCTGTTCGGAATTTGAAATTATGGTCTTCATGAAAGTTGTAGACAATTATGTTATTGAACTACAGAAAGTGGAATCACCTAAAAAGGAGTTGATTTGCTCATATTATGACTGTTTTACTAATGTATGTCACTGTTTGGAAATGCTGAAATTTGCTTATAATGGTTATTATGGATAAAAATGATATTTTCTCTATGGGTAATGATTTATTATTGAATTCTTGAGTGATTATGAATTATTATAAATGCTGTTGAGAATCACACAGTTTGTATAATGTGATGGTAAATAATCATGAATGACATAATTAATTTATATGTACATGAATGCCTTATGGTTATTGACATATGTGGTTGAAAACAGTAAATCCATGATTTTGTGAATTATTATGTGTATTGTGTCCCTTGAGGACTTGTATTATCCAAGAGGTTTTGGAAATGTGGATATCATGGTATGTTAAATGATAAAGAGAATTAAAGGCATTCATGCATCATAAGCATTCGGACGCACCATGGAATTTAAGGGTTCCATGATTGCCTACCCTGGTGGGGGGTTACTCTATGATGAGTTAAGCCCTATTCTGTTGTGTGCCATGGAGTGTAGGGATTCATGGTTTATGCAAAAGTCCTACTTTTGATATTGTGTACTTCGGTACTTAAGCGCCATGAAGTATAGGGATTCATGGTATATGCTAAAGTCCTATTTGTGTCTCTATGAGACTTTTACTGCAGTGTTCCCACCAAAACCAAATGGATCCAGCATGACATCATTTGACTAATTAAAGATCTATTAAATGGACTTGTTTGGCATATTCATCATACCATTATGAGTTGTTGATTGTGTCTGTGCAATTTTATCTATTTTATATTTATTCTATATTCTGTCTCACTCTTACATTAATTTTTACAGTGAATGACACGCAGAATGCAGAGTGATGCCATGATGGATGTCTATTTGAATTATTATCTGAACTTTGATTTTTTGGGTTGTAATAAGTATAACGTGTTATGTACCATTATTTTCTAAATCGTTTCTGCTACTTAAGTATTTTCTTGAATTTAATTATTCACGTCTAGCATGTATGAAAATTTTTCCGCTGTTATCAACTGTTACATAAACTCTGAAATAAATTGACGAATTTTTAAAATGATCTTTCGAAAACGCAAAAAATTTATTTAGAAAATTACACGGGACGTTACACTTATCATGTGAAATTGCATGTCTTATCGAGCCTTTTCTCATATCTTCATATATGGGACTAGGCGTGTGCCCCGTATACATATTCTTTTTCCGTTGTAAACTCTTATATTTTTGTATACCCATATAGGCGATGTATCTTGCGATCCAGTTATGAATTATTAAATCTCACTCTTCAGTTTTCTGGCTTCGGATCTTGATGTATTATTAAAGTGTTTTGGAAATATTCTAAACGCAAAAAATTTACTTGCATTTTTACTAATTATTTATCTTGATTACATCGGGATTCGGGTCCGGGGAATTGGGGTGTGACACCATGCCATCATGCATGCCATTGCTAATCACATATGCACATGCATCTATTCTACCACTTCAACCTTCCAATTGCACGTTGCCCTCCTTTCTGATTTCAATTCACCTAATTAATTTCCTCCTACTCTTCACGCTACTCCCTCAAATGTCATGATGCATCATCTCATGTCATTATGCTTTACCATTACCATAGCATGCCACCATACACCATTTGTAACTTTCTTCTTCTTTTTCTTTGTTGAACCCATGGTTGTTTTCTTTTTTTTTTCTAGCCATTCTTCAACTTAAATTCTCACCACCAAAGTCCATAAATCCAGCAACTAAGTTTCTTGGTCTCACTACTCCTTAGCCATGACCAATTCTTGACAAGCCAAGGTGATTTCCTAAATTTGATCCTTGAATTTGCTTCTTTTTTCCCTTTAATTTACAACCATATGTATGTATTTGTGTTGTTGTCCTTCTCTATTTGGACTCCAAAACTGTGACCCTCTTTTAGTTTTACGTGTATGTGTTGTTTCTTGAACGATCGGTGGCAAACAACGATGAACGGCGAAGGATTTTGAACAAACGATGAACTTCTAGTAATTAATTCCTTTAGTTTTGATTAAATCCATGGCTATTCTATTATTTCCCTTACTGGCCATGACTTGTAGTCACTTGTTGAACACTTGCATATTGGTTTTTAATGGATCCAAAAGTGATCAGGAATCATCGGAGTAAGTTTAGCAACGACCGAAAAATTTACTATGCTAGTTCTTTCTCCTTCATCCAAAACCGCGATCCATCCTTAAGGTAAGGGGGTGTCGCTTCGTTTTCATTCATTATAAATTGTTCTGTATTGTTCATGTAATTTTCAGGGACAATCCCTTTTAGTTTCATGGCAATTCAACGGCTAGATTGGGAGTTACATGCTTTTTCGTTATCACAAGTGATTTTGATTTTATTTTTATGTTTTTATGTGTCTCGGGAATTTTCACAAAGAGCGCTTTGAATTTTGTAAGTCACGCTAAATTTTATCAGCAATTAAAGTTAAGGAAAGTTAAGATTGTAATAAGGGTGCGATTAGTGATTCAATTAGGTGGTATGATCAATTATAAATTTTTGAGTATATTTACGTAAATTGTTATAATTTTCCAGTAAACCTCACAAATTCAAGTTAGGATTCACTGATGAAGACCCCGAAGAAAATTCTAGACAAATTACGTAAGTTGAGAAATTTCGTTGATTTACGACATTATCACCCTTTTCTTTCATTTTAATAAGTCCTTAAAAGAATTATGAAATTTTACAAAATCATAAAGTTTTGTAGAAATTATAAGGTTTTAAGAAGCTATAAGTTTTATGGATTAATGGAAATTTATAATGAGGAATTAAATAAAACTAGGGGTGTCAAAATGGGCTAGGCCCGCGGGCCAGCCCGTTTGGCCCGTTAAAATGGGCCGGGCCGGGCCAATTTCCAGAGCCCGTTTTCCCAAATAAGCCCGGCCCGTTGGGCCTGTATTAAAATGTAATTATAATATATATGTAATAATATATGAATACTTAATATATATGTTATTGAATGTTGATGTAAATGATGAAGATAAACTTCTTGCTTTATTTGATGTTAGTTATTTACTATGGACTTTTATTATTTTGGTTTAAAAATATTATAGACTTTATTATTGTGAACTTTATTTGATGTTACTTGTTATGGACTTTTATTATTTAAGTTTTTATTATTATGGACTTTGTGAACCATATTTGATGCTATTTACTATGGACTTTTATTATTTAGGTTTTCATTATTGTGAATTTTATTTGATGTTATTTATTTTAAACTTTATATTATTAGTGTTTGTGTGATTATTTGATTTGGAATTAGAAATGTGAAATTTATTTTTATTTCTAATTTTACTTAAAAATATTTAAAAATAGTTTAAATTAAAAATAAAAAAGAAGCATGAAAATTTTTCTTTAAAAAATGGGTTGGCCCGTTTTGGCCCGCGGGCCATATAGAATACGGGCCGGGCCAATGTTTTTGGCCCGTTTTACTATTTTGGCCCGGCCCGTATTTGGACGGGCCTATACAGGGCTTGGCCCGGCCCGGCCCGTAGGCCCGTTTTGACACCTCTAAATAAAACAATACTAAGTTGAAATTTAAGAAGTTAGGAAATAGATTTTCTAGAACTTAAGGGATTTTATTATAAGAATACACTAAGGAGTTATAAAATGGACTTAAAATTAAGACTTAGCATAAAAATGAGTTAATAAGGATTTTGGGCTCGACTACGAGTTACTAATAAATCTTAGCACATTTAAGTCTTGAGATAAAAATTAGATGATACTAAAAAAAGGATAATTCGAATTTACACAACATTGATGGTTCAGAGAACAGACTTAGAAAGGGGGTTGAATAAGTCTGTTCACTTTTTCAAACCAAAAAATGATATTTAAACTTTTAGAGCGTTATGCGGCGGATCAGACTTTTGAGGAGACAGAGAACGTGTTACTTTGATTGAGTGAGCGTATTCTAGCCAGATTTTTACTATCGATTTTAACAATCATAATGCACCAAACTTTTGATAGTAAAGAGTAAGAGAGAAAAAGACAATACACAAGAGATTTATACTGGTTTACCTCCAACTCAGAGTGTAACATCCTGATTTTTATGATTTTTATAAAAATAACTTAAAAAGGATTAGAGAAGAATTTTTGAATGAAATTCCGAGTGGAAAATGAATGAGGCAAGATTTTCCGAGTGAAAAGAATCAGATTCTGAGTGAAATGAATCTGACTCTGAGTGAAATAAGACAGAAGAATAATTCTAAGTGAAGTTAAGATGTTTCTGAGTGAAACATCATTAAGAGAATCATTTCCGAATGAAGTGACATTGTGTCTGATTGAGACACGTTCGAGTAAAGTAAATCCGAGTGAAACGTCTCCGAGAGGAACGTTTCCGATTAAATTGCCGAGTGAAGTGTTTCTGAGACACTTCTGAGTGATATATTCCGAGTAAGTCTATCCAGAAAGAGTGCTTCTGGATAAAGACTTTAACTCTGACTTGGAAAGAGGTATAATAAAGCAAGATGAGTCGGTTTGACTGAACTACCGAGTGAAAACCCGAGCGCTGGGAAGCCTTGCCGAGTGGGCGAGTGCAGAATCGAAGGACACCCTCTGGTTGGATTTCGCCTAAGCGAGTAGGTGCCTTGCTCAAGCGAATACCAGTGGAATTCGTTACTGGACAATTCTCGCTCGAACGAGCAGCTAGTAAGAGGGAGTCTCGCTCGAGCGAAAGCATGGGAAATTAGTTACTGGGTAATTCTCGCTCAAGCGAGGATCAGGTCTGATGGAAGCTGTCCACGTCATTATGTTCTTCTACCTTCCAACAGATTCCTTTCTTAGATATTTTCTAAATTTGGGACCCATTTTGATGTGTTGTACTCCTTTCATTAAATATATTAACCCTTCATTAATTATTAAAGCAACGTGTGGCAGAGTACTTCAAATTATTCACGTCTCTTTCATGTGGAAGGTATATAAATACTTCTGCTATTGGATTAATAGAGAAGTTGTTGAAAGTGAAATCATTCTTATACTTTCAATCTTCACTGGAACTAGTAAACGAAGGAATCAAACCTCCATTCTTTTCTCTCTACGAAGGAAAACTTGGAGTAGAACAACACTGCAGTTCCAGTCGGTATTTGAGAGCAGTGACTGGATTATAGTTTTTAAAGCTACTGGAACATTTTATTTCCAGGTAGGGGGAGCGTACATCTCAAATACATGGTTTATGAATGGATTTGGGGTGTTGTTGATATGCTATATGTGATATATGTATGAATTGTTATGAGACCCCAACTATATGACGTTTTATGTTTCATATTTTCCATTCATATTGAGTTTATGTATGTTGGTTATTATGCCGAATGGAATCATATGAGTTGATAATGTTATGGATGATGATTCATGAACTTTTCATGATATTTATATGCATGAGATGCATGTGTGATGTTTGAATATGAACTGTGATGGAGTGGTTCCTATATACCATAGACGCCTTTGAGTGTGACTCAAGGCCGGCCCGTAGCACTGGGTAGAGGACCGCTATCACTCTGGGAGTGGTACTCAGTGTTACAGTATGGGCGTAGAGCGGTTTGGTACCTGTAAAACGGCCGAATCAGCGAGGAGCTGAATTATGGCTCGGGGAGCCAGTGTTGCAACACAAAAATTGATAATGACCCCATTTTGGTTGGTCAATTGAGAATGAAAGATATGGATCCATTTGGTTGAGCATGTGCATACATTGTTTTATGTGTTATTGTGAGAACATGCTGTTATGATGAGTATATGTATATATCTCAGCTTTGAGAATGAATAATTTGTTAATTGCCGAGTGGATTGTTATGTTACTGAGTATGATGTGCTGTATCTGCCGAGTGAAATATTTTACTCGCCTAGTGCAGTTTGCTATGTTTACCGAGTGATGTTTTATTTACCGAGTGGTAATATAGCTGTAAATGCCGAGTGGAAATTTAAATTATTACCGAGTGACTTGATGTAATTGCCGAGTGTGAGTTAGAATTACCGAGTGTGAATTTTTGTCGAGTGTAATCAGTATTGGTTTTATAGTTATTAATTGGATTTTTATTCCAATTCAATAACTATTATTTGATATGTTATGCTCACCCTCTACATTTATTTTTCAGTGAATGAAGGGCCGACCATGATATGTGAGGACACTCAGCAGCTCGAAGTTTATTTTAGTGAAAGCCTTGGCCGGCTCATGAATACCGAGTGCTTTTACATAATTAATTGTACTTATTTTTGTTTTAAAGAGCCGGTCGGCTTTGTAAAATGAATATTGTAAATTATTTAATTCAAATTTTGTTTGGAAATTGGAATTATTTGAAAAATATTTTTGATTTATTGAAATTTATTTTAAAAAAATTAAGGATGTTATACGGAGATTACATCCAGTACCTTCAAATCTGAAGGATTTCCACTATGTAAAAATATTTTACATCAACACCCCAGACCGGGCCTATGTGTATTATTGACTTTAGCCACTCCTGACTTAAGCACGACCTGTGCTTTTAGTATTTTTGACACTGGCCACTCCTGGCCCCTGAGTATTGTTTAGTCCGGCCACTCCTGGCCTAAGCACACCCTATGCTTCAATATCATACTCCTCTGATATCCCTAAGAGTATTCTTGACACCAGCCACTCCTGGCCTTGAGTATTCTTTTGCTAGCACCCATTCCTAGGGAAGACCCAAGTATTCTTTTACAAGCCACTCCTGGCTCAAACCACAAGTATTCTTTCAAAAGCCTTTCCAAGCCGACAGTGTTTCCCACACTAACAGAGTCTAGCAACCCACCAGACCTGTACTATCAGAGGATTGGAAATATTAGCCTAAAAGAATAAACCCCTTGACTTAGCAGAGCTAAGTAACAAACCACAAAAATGAGTTTGTAAAGAAAGAGGGGGATTACTTCTCATAGGTCTCAGTATATTCAAATAATGAAAGATGATTGGAAAATATACTAAGCCAGAAAGCTTGACTTGGGATATTAAGCCATTAAACACACAAAGGCATATCCTAAGTTACTATGGCATCTAAGTGGAGAGCGATTGTACATAGTGAGCTTTCTTTGTCTTCATGGCAGATCTTCTAGGTAAGGTTACTCGTTGTTGAGTCTGCTGCCATTTCTTCATTTCTCATGAGCTTTTGTATATGAACATCTAGTACTCGTTCATGATTTTTCTTCTTCCATTACACTCTTATTGTGTATTATAGGCTCTCTCCCTTTTTTATTTCTCTCTCTAGAATTTCTTTTCATCCTCAATTCTCGATAGATGATTTTTGTCTTCTAATATTTTTCTTCTATATTTTTCAAGAGGCTTCACTACTGAAGAGGAGATCGACTCTGTTTATATAGAATCAGTCTATTGAGTTCAGGAAGAGGTTTGTTAATTATATAGCCGTTGAGAGAGTTGTTGTGTAAGAGACAAAAGTCTCTCTTGATGGAGTTACACAAATGGTAAGAGCTTTTGTTGTCAGAGAGAGAGACGTTCTGCACAAGTAATGTAGATGTAGGAGCTTTCAAGATTTGTGTAGTCATAGATGGAGTTGATGTAGCACTAGTTTCACCAAGAAGGAAAGCTTTGATTCAGAGAATCTTTAAGTGCGTGATATAGAGGTGAAACATAGTTACTTTTCAGACTAAATTAAAGTCCACCTTGTTTAGTCAATCTTCCTTTCATGAATCTTTTCATTAAGCTTTTTGATGGAGATGACTTATGACCGTTGATGCTTCATGTATCAGACCATTTCTATGATGATTCAAGATGAGGACAGATTCTGATGCTTTCGTGTTTTCTGGAAGCTTGAATGATGTTTTCCAAGTCCGGGTCTGATGAATTATTCTGATGTCAGCCCGTTCCTTTTGAAGTGAATTTCTAGACTTTAAAACTTTTCTTTGTTTTGGATCTGAGGAATTTATGTTAAGATCTGACTTTACAAACATATACTCCCCATTTCTTTTATAACCAGTGCTTTATGTTTCCTGAAACACTTAAATGCATATATCAAATAGTAACATATAACTTTATTCATGTTAGTAAACATAATGTTAGTTATCAACAAATCTCATGGAGTTTAGTTTATATATAAAAATCATTTTCGTCTCTTTGACCAAACTTTTCTTCAATAAACACAAATCTAGTAAATAAGAAAAGATTTAGGAAGTAACTACAACAAGTGACTAAGAAATAAGAATTAGAATTTTATAGAGTCGTTAGAGTTAGTAGTAAGATCACACCACTAAACGGACTTAGGAAGTGCGACATGTTTAAGTTAGCAATTCAGATAAAGTAAAGACACTAGATGAAGTAGGGAATACGGGAAAGATAACATAGTTAAAACTAAAGTTTGTCGTATTAAAAAAAAGAGGCAAAATCATTAAATAAGCCAGAAATAAATAATTTAGGATAATGATTTTTAAGAAAATTGTAGAAGGAGATTCATAATGTAAATATGCTTTCAAGAAAAACACTAACAAGTTTTCATAAAATTAAAAAGGGATTTTCTTATAAGTAAACCGTTCACGGTAATATCCTACCACACATGTATTTTTAAAATAGTACTCATTAAAACACATCACTATGTATATATACGTATACACATACATACAAGTACATACTAAGCCTCTAATAAGGTATCCAACATATACAATCCATTCCAAATTGAGCCGACCAAGGCATTACCACTACTAGACTTAACCAAAACACGTATATTTACATATCCTCCTTCTAAAACTAGCATCTTACACCGCCAATCACATTGGTACCTCACCAATCACCTTCTTGTGCAAAATTCAGTGTTTCATATAAAAATAGTAGGTGAGTGACTAAATACATGTTAAATGAAAAATATTGAATCAAATTTCATCCAACACATCAACTACATCCAGTTCACAATATTCAACCTATCAATCACATTAATTATCAAACATTTCATACATTGTCATTTAACATTAGCATCCTAGTCACATTGCTTACCCAATTCACACATATTGCATTCATATATCATGATCAATTGCATTTACTCACAATCATCAATCTTCATCAACTACATTGTAACTTACCTAATTGAATGCTCTTGTACTAATGCAAATGCATACGGATCTAATTCTATTGATAGGATATACTACAATATTTAATAATTCACCATGTATGATATTTTTATTGGTACCGAATTTCCACTCATTGTAACACCGTCACTCACCAATGACTATAGACAACTCAACTTAACTAGTGTTGCAGGCTGCCCCTAGAACCTTTTTCTAGAGTGGCCATGGAACCCTAAGGAATCATTATAAGGTCTGTGTCTTACGATGAGACTTCCCTCCCATCTAGACCTCCTCATAGGACCTTTCTGTGATCAACTTTTATGCACATGTAATGATTAAACATCATAATATCAACATCGCCTCTTGATCATTATTGTAACATCCCATTTTCAACAGAAATAGAAAATAGATATTAATATATTTTTAATGAGAAATACTTACTATTAGTTAGTTTATTATTATCATTTTTTTTGAAATTTTGGTATTTATATTTAATTATTTGTTTTTTAAAATAATAATAATAATAATAATAATAATATTTATGTATTTTGAATAAGAATTTTAAAATGAATTAATTAGTATTCATTGATTAATGAAATTATATTAAGAATTTTAAATATATTTATTATTCACAACTTTTATTTTATGTTTTTATATTTACGTTTTTACATATTTATGATTTAACTCTTATTAGAATTTTAAAATAAAATTTTGAAGGAATTAGATTATGGTTCTTTAGAACTTTTTAATCTACATATTATTTATGATTTTCTGGAATTTTTTAGAATTTTGGAAATATTTTAATTAAATAATATTTTTTAAATAATTTTAAATTCATATAAAGTGACTTAAATTAAAAATATTTATAAGAAAGTGAAGTTAAATTATAAGAAAATTTTCTAAAATCCATTTCAAGTAGACTTATCTAAAAATAATCGGTTTGAGAAAAATCTTGATTTTTGCCAATCGTAAAAAAATTGGAAACGAATCAATAAATTTTTATTAACAGAAAATTTTAGATTTTTAAAATTTAAGTTTTATATTACTTATTATAAAATTAGTGATGACTGATATAATATCGCTAAATTTCAAAAAGGACTGATTTTGAATATTTAAAATATACCGAGTGAAAGGTTACTATTTGGCTTAATAATTCAGCCGACATTTACTATACAAAACACTATGCATGAATGAAAATTTCAAAGATTGCACAGTAACCAGGAACGAAATTTTCAATTCTTGCACAGTACTTTTATATTAAAATATTCAAATGCATAGTAATTATTTTGGCTATAAATACGGAGGAAGAGTAACGAAGAAATTCAATTTCTGATTAAGTTTTCTTAATATAGTAGTGCTAGTGAGATAGTGGTAGAAGTAAGAGAGAGAAATAAATTTTTTTGGAAGAAGGTTCTGCTGAAATCCTAAGGTAAGAATACCTCTCTTTTATATTTTTTAGGGTTATTTTCATATCTTTTTTAGAAATCTATTATTATACTGGAAATAGTATTATTTTAAGTTATTATTTTGAATAGTAAAATACTATTTCAATAGTAAATTACTATTTCAATAGTAAATTACTATTTAAATAGTAAATTACTATTTACTATTACTATTTACTGTTACTATTTACCTTTACTATTCACGTTTTACTATTTACTGTTACTATTCATGATTTACTATTTACCGTTACTATTCATGTTTTATTATTTACTATTACTATTCATGATTTACTATTTACTATTCACTATTTAAAATTTACTATTTCTGTTTTACGTAGTAATCTTTATTTTTATCTTATGCCTATACTAAGATAAGTTGGTATTAATATTTCTAGAACTCGGAGGTGCAAAGCGAACTCACTTTTGGTAGCAATTCAAGGTAAGGGGGAGTGAGATAGGAATATAATATGAAAAGACATAAGAATAATGGGAGGAGTCCCCTACTTCTTTAAAATTTAATAATAATATTATTTTAAAATAATAACTATTTAATTTAAAAATTTATAACAAATTTTAAATTAAGTATTTTGTGTAACTTGATCTGAATACCTATGCAAATACCTGGATAACCTATACGAATTGGACTGAACCTATGCAAGGATTTGGACTATTATGACCTGTATGGACTGAACTATACCTATGCGAGGATTGGACTATATAGACCCACATAGACCTATGCGAGAAATGGACTATAAAGACTTAAAATTAATCTTATTAATCTAAATAACCATTAAAATTTGAATTATATTTATGACTGATATTTAGTTGATTTGATTTGATTATAATTAATAATATTTTATTTTGATTAATAATATTGTGATTTATAATACTAGACTGTGATTAATAATATTTGTGATTTGATTGTGAATGATGATATTACAATACTTGATTATGATTGATGAATGATTGATGACCTTGTGATATGGAGTTTAAGCATATAACAAGCATGACGGAAAGTTAAAACTCAGTAAGAATTTTCTTACCTTACTCTTTAAATTTTTATTCTAAGAGAAAGTATTTTATCATTATTTTAGTTTTTTATTTCTTCTTAGAAATAATTTTCATTAACTTTATTTTTAATCTCTAGAATAAAATCTAGTATTAGAAAGAAGCTATTTTATGAAAATCAGAGGCTGAGATAATTAATTCTTGAATTAAAGAAAATTTTTATAGTTTTAAGTATTCTTAGTTAATAATTTAAAAATATATATTTTCTTTTAGAAATCAAAAATTTAAATTGGTTTTCCCTAATGAAATAACTAAAGTATATTTTGTTATAGTCGAGATTTCTAAACTCAATCTAGTTAAGATTCAAATTTGGAAAGATTATGTAAATATGTGAAGTTTTTTTTAAAAGAAAGTTTTGAGATATCTAAGGCTTGGAAACTCAATTTTGGTGAGATATGAATTTGAAGATTGTACTAAATTTGTTTTTGTATAACAGAAGTTCAAAGAAGAACTTATGGAAATATACAGTTTATTGAGATGATTTTGTGAACCTTTATGGTATTTAATAATTGAGTTTCTAAAAGCCTTAACCAACTAAATATGCGAGTGGTTCATGCATCATGAATCATTAAAGAGAAATAAGATGTGATATTGCCTGAGGACGGATTATAGAAACCGAGGATACATTAGAGGAGGCTTAATTGCGAGCCTTGGGATGAGAGGGTGTGAAAGGGTGCTTTAGGTGACCTGGGGTCGCTCCCTAGTGTCGTGTACTTTCACAATAAAAACTTTCTCAGTCTGACTAGTCTCTAAGTGTTTCCATGCCAGTTGAGCTGTTCATATGCCATGAAGGCATTTATGTTATTATTATCCGGAATTATGAAACTATGTAAACTCCTGGTTGGCCTAGTGCAAACTAAAACTTTAAGGGCCCACATGTATAAACTGAATGAGGTAGTGTTAAAAGCATTATATGTCATACATGTGATTGTGATATTCTGTATGGATGGTTGTGAATAAAAGTATGATTGCTATGTGTGTGAGAACCCTATATTTATAATTAATTGTGTACAAGATTTTGAATGATATTAATTTATTAGTTGTGAAAACCCTTATGCTTATGTCTTATCTGTAAAGTATTATATTCTGTTTCTCACTCCTTCTTGTTTGAATTTTGTGTCTAAAATATATGTTATGTGATATATAGCTAGCGGTTCAAGATGGAAGGATATGTAATTACAAGAGGGTAAAGTGGTCTCATCCTCAATCAGATAGATGAAGAGATATGACAAGAGTAGGATTCTAAAACTCGATGGTTCAAGGACTAGGAAATGATTGGTCACATTTGTAGTAGAG
Organism: Clitoria ternatea; assembly: GCA_037962975.1. NCBI lineage: Eukaryota > Viridiplantae > Streptophyta > Magnoliopsida > Fabales > Fabaceae > Clitoria > Clitoria ternatea. The sequence goes on from CM075675.1 coordinate 51,532,035, forward strand.
GTATAGTTTAGTTTTACCTTGCCTTATTACAATATCAAGTTAGATAATTGTAACAAGGTAAAGGTTAAACTTTGATAAACTTTCTCATCCGGATATATTACCGTAATGATTTATCACTTATGATTTCTATAAATTATTTTATTATTATGGACAAATATTGAAAGACAATGTTTTTTTTACTTTCAATATTTAAAGGAAATCAGATGTATATACGTCCTTGTATGCGCGAGATAAAGAGTGATAAATATGTATATCTTTCTAAAAGTTTTTTTATATATATCTCGTGTATACAAGGGGGTGTTACAATTATCATCAAGGGTCACTACTTGATTACCATCATCAAGGATTTCATAGCATTCTCAACAACATAGCATGCATTACTACAACGACATCCACATTTTATTAAAGCTCATCATCATCATATATTAACATCATCATAACTCATCATTATTCATCAATACCATTACCTCATTGACATAACATCGTTACCGATTTCCTAGCATTATTACCACCAACAACAATTCATTATTTACATCATTATCAACATAATCATCAATATCATCATCGCCATTTGATTCATCATGATTATTGTAACATCCTATTTTCTACTCAAATAGAAAGTAGATATTAATACCTCTTTAATGAGAAAACACTCACTATTAGATAGTTGATTATTAACTAACTAATATTTTATGAAATTTTGGTATTTATATAGTTGATTATTAACTAACTAATATTTTATGAAATTTTGGTATTTATATTTAATTATTTTATTTTTATAAAAATAAAATAATAATTATAATAAAATAAAAATATATATATTGGATGAAGATTTTAAAATGACTTAATTAGTATTCACTAATTAAAAAAATTATATTAAGAATTTTTAATATCTTTATTATTTGCAATTTTTATTTTATGTTCTTATATTTATGTTTTTACATATTTAAGATTTAACTCTTATTAGAATTTTAAAATAAAATTTTGAAGGAATTAAATTATGGTTCTTTAAAACTTTTTAATCTATGCATTATTTATAATTTTCTGGAACTTGTTGAATTTTTGGAAATATTTTAATAAAAAATATATTTTAAATAATTTTATATTTATATAAAGTACTTAAAATTAAAAATATTTACAAGAAAGTGAAGTTAAATTTAAGAAAATTTTCTAAAATCCATTTCAAGTAGACTTATTTAAAAATGATCGGTTTGAGAAAAATCTTAATTTTTACCCATCGTAAGAATATCGGAAACGTACCAATAAATTTTTATTAACATAAAATTTTAAATTTTTAAAATTTAAACTTTATATTACTTATTATAAAATTATTAAGGACTAATATAATATCACTAAATTTTAAAAAGAACTGATTTTAAATATTTAAAATATACCGAGTGAATAGTTACTATTTAACTTAATAATTCAGCCGATATTTACTATACAAAACACTGTGCATGTATAAAAATTTCAAAGGATGCACAGTAACCAGGAATGAAAATTTCAAAATCTGCACAGTACTTTTATAATAAAATAATGAAATACATAGTGAAATTTTCAATTATAAGTACGGAGGAGGCGAACGAAGAAATTCACAATTTTAGAATAAATTTTCTTAATATAGTAGTATTAGAGAGATAGTGGTGGAAGTAAGAGAGGAAGATATTTTCTAAAGGAAAGAAGTTCTATAAAAATTCTGAGGTAATAATAAATTTCTTTTATATTCTTTTGATGATTATGAAAGTTATTTTTATATCACTTAAATATCTATTATTATACTGGATATAATATTATTATAAGTTACTATTTAAATAGTAAATTACTATTTACTGTTACTATTTACCTTTACTATTTACATTTACTATTTATCGTAACTATTCATGGTTTACTATTTACTGTTACTATTCACATTTTACTATTTATTGTCACTATTCATGTTTTACTATTTACTGTTACTATTTACGTTTTACTATTTATCATTACTATTCACATTTTACTATTTACTGTTACTATTTATGGTAACTATTTAAAATTTAAAATTTACTGTTACTATGCATAATTACTACTTACCTTTTCTGTTTCAAATAGTAATCTAAATTTTTATCTTATAGCTATATTAAAATGAAATTGGTATATTTTAGAATTTGGAGACGAGGCGCGCACGGACTTTCCATAACGAACCAATATACAAGAGGTAAGGGGGAGTGTGATAAGAATATAATATGAAAAGACATAAGAATAATGGGAAGAGTCCCCTACTCCTTTTAAATTTAATAATAATATTATTATACTAACTATTTAACTTAAAATTTATAATAAATTTTAAATTGAGTATCTTGTGTAACATGATCTGAAATACCTATGCAAAGACCTAGATAACCTATGCGAACTGGACTAAACCTATGCAAGGACATGGACTATTATGACCTGTATGGATTGAACTATACCTATGCGAACACTAGATTACATATATGGACTTAAATAGACCTGTGCGAGGAATGGACTATAGGGACTAAAAATCAACTTTACTAATTTAAATAACCATTAAAATTTGAATTATATTTATGAGTGATGTTTAGTTGATTTGATTTGATTATAATTAATAATATTTGATTTTGATTAATGATATTGTGAATTATAATATTAGACTGTGATTGATGATATGTAATTATGATTGATAATATTTATAATTGATGATATTTGATTATAATTGATGATATTACAATACTTGATTACTTGATTGTAATTGATGAGTGATTGATGATCTTGTGATGTGGAGTTTGAGCATATAGCAAATATGACGGGAAGCTAAAACTCAGTAAGAATATACTTATCCCTTACTCTTTAAAGTATTACTTTAAAATAAATTATTTATAATAATTTCTCAATTTTATTCAGATTATTGTTAAGAAATTTTTCTTAAATTTTCAATAAAAGTATATAATTTCTATAACTTACTTTTATCTTTCAAAATAAATTATTTAATTAAATTTTAGAATAATTTTTAGTTATTAAAAAAAAGATATTATTTTATGAAAATAATACATTCATATATGTATATATATATATATATATATATATGAAAATATTTGATTCTCAAATGGAAATGAGATACTTCAATAATATTTTATTTTAAACTTTTGAAAATAAGAATTTTAATTTCAAAAGTGTTTTATTATATACTTTTCAAGTATTATAATTAAAGATGGAAAATATCGATAATTCAAACTTGTGTCTAAAGTAAATTAATTTACTATAAATGCTCTAAAGAAGGTTTAAAATATATATTAAGACTTTGAAACTCAAATCATAATAATATTGATTTGTGAATGATAAAGAAAACTGTACTGAAATTCTTCTGCGTGTAGCAGAATTTATTTAAGAGTTTAGAAATGTGCAGTTTATTGGGGTGGGTATGTTGTGAATTATAGGCCCCAAAGATAAAATTTATACACGAGTTTCTAAAAGTCTTAACCAACTCAATACACGAGTAGTTCATGCATCATGAATCATTAAAAAGAAATAAGATGTGATATTACCTAGGGACGAATTATAGAAACTGAGGATACATTAGAGGAGGCTTAATTGCGAGCTTTAGGATGAGAGGGTGTGAAAGGGTGCTTCAACCTTCTCAATCTTACTAGTCTCTAAGTATTTTCATACCAATTGAGCTGTTCATATGCCATGAAGGCATTTATGTTATTATTATCCGAAATTATAGAACAGTGTAAACTCCTGGTTGACCCAATACAAATTAAAACTTTAAGGGCTCACATGCATAAAATGAATGAGATAGTAGTATTAAAAACATTGCATGACATTCATGTGATTGTGACATTCTATGTGGGTGGTTGTGAATGAAAGTATAATTATTATGTTTATGAAAACCCTACATTCATAATTGATTATGTATATGATTGTGATTGATATTATTATATTAGATTGTGAGAACCCTTATGCTTATGTCTTATCTGTAAAGTATTATATTCTGTTTCTCACTCCTTCTTGTTTGAATTTTGTGTACAAAATATATGTTATGTGATATATAGCTAGCAGTCCAAGATGAAAGGATATGTAATTACAAGAGGGTAAAGTGGTCTCATCCTCAATCAGATAGATGAAGAAATATGACAAGAGTAGGATTCAAAAACTCAATGGTTCAAGGACTAGGAAATGATTGGTCATAGTTGTAGAGAGGTATAGTTTAGTTTTACTTTGCCTTATTACAATATCAAGTTAGATAATTGTAACAAGGTAAATGTTAAACTTTGATAAACTTTCTCATTCAGATATAATACTGTAATGATTTATCACTTATGATTTCTATAAAATGTTTTGTCATTATGGACAAATATTGAAAGACGACATTTTTTTTATTTCAATATTCAAAGGAAATCAAATGTATATACGTCCTTATATACGCGAGATAAAGAGTGATAAATATGTATATCTTTCTAAAAGTTTTTTTAAAAAAAAGCAAGAATACATATATATCTCGTGTATATAAGGGGGTGTTACAATTATCAATATCAACACATCATCAAGTTCTCATCATCACACTTCACATTTCAACAATATTGAAATTCATAATCATACAATTTTATCCAACATAATGTATAATCACATCATTATCATTCAACAAATCACAAACATATATCTATCCGTTCATAATTCATGTATTTAAGATATATCACCTCTCTCTTACCTGAAATTAGGAATTCCACAATATTACATTTCGGTTCAGTTCCAAAATTTAACCTACAACACAAAACACATCGATCTCCGCCAATTAATTAACCACATCATAAATTTATCAAATTTAACTTAATACCAACTACCTAGAAACCTAAAATATCATTAATTATGTCAATTTAACGAAAGAATAGAGATTAAGAAGTTTTGACTTATTGATCACTCGTCGATAATGGTTCCAGAAGCAGATTGAACTTGAACTTTGGATGCAGTCATACGCTCAAAATGGTTCCTACAACCACGAATTAAGAGAAATTATGGTAGATTTGAGAATGGAACCAAGTACCCAAAGTGGGTTCATGAACCTTACCTTAGGTTATAAGAAATTGGAGAAGAGACCTACACCTCCAAGTACCCTAGCTCGTGGAAGGAGAAAATGAAGTTGGAATGGAAGCTTTGCCTTGAATTGAAAGGAAGAAGATGATGGAGGTGGTCGGAAGTGGAACACGGCCACGACTAGGATAAGAGGGAGAAGAAGTTTGCCTTTCTTTTCTTTCTTGCTTGCTTTAAGTAAGGAGAAGAAAAGAGAATTAGTTTGATTAGTTAAGAGTTTAGGGGTAGATAAGTAATTTCACTTATTCAGTTAACTTCTGAAACTAATATGGTAACTTTAAGTTATCTTAAATTTAACCAAATTAATTCTTTAATTAACTTACCCCATTTCAATCTCAATTAGTTAATCTCAATTAATTATTTGGTTACCAACTATTTATCCCTTAATTTTAAATTGAGATGTTACACTTAAAAATGTTATCAAGAGAATAAAACAAATGTGTTAGAGTCCTATAAAGAAGAGTAAAAAAAACCGAAAAGAACACTTAAATGTACCAAAGGATTTAGTTCATGACATTAGTGAGTAAGGCTTTATTGTTGTAGGAGTATTTATCTATTTGAGATAAATGTACTACCTTGGTTCCTTTTATTTGTCTATTATTCCTATTAATCTATCCATTTACAATTTGAAGACATTATTTATTATATATTATTTCAATTATATGCTTATCCTGATATAGAAATTCTAAGTAACAATAATAAGTCAAGACTTGTCAAAATCAACGACCCAACCTAATATGGATAATGGGCTATGACAAGTTAGCTAAAAAAGGTTAGATTAATTTCAAGTGTTAAAAACATCAAACTTAATAAAAAGTTCACCCTTTTATGGACTTAACCCACACTAAACTTCACTGTTTGTAAGCTAAAAAAACCCATAAAAAGTCAAGTATGTAATTTCTAAAGAATTTTAATATTCAGCAATCACAATATTTATTTTCATCTCGTTTATTCATTTATTTTTTAAAATTTTATTGACAAAATATCCTTTCATTAGGTTATTAACAAAAAAAATTAATTCACTATCCATAATGTTTATTTTCACCACACATCGTATTTAAATTTTTATCCACCTAATTATTTAAAATCCTTAAAACCCTTCATAAATTTTCATCATTATTTCATAAACGTAATCAGGGCTTTTTGTTCATTTTGTTCATTGTTTACACAATTGAGTTATTCACTTCGCTATTCACAAAGGGCTATCTCTTTTGGGTATTATATCTTTTCTTCTAGTTTAGTCATCCAATAAATTCCAAATTTTATCATCTAGTAATTTTCAAATTTGTTTATATGGTAATTGTTGGAAGTCCCACATCGTCTGCCTCATCATATTACGCATGGTTTAAATACTGTTAGGCAACTCCAACCATCGCCAATTGGTTTTGGGATGGAGCCTTTAACATGGTATCATAGCTAGAGCATTCTTTCCGGTTCTTATGGGCCAAGAGTTGCCCTTTCATTGTGGGTCAAAAGTTACTCATTGCTTCGTTGGAGGAGGCGTGTTGGAAGTCTCACATCATTTAAATTTCAAATAAAATCATTCAACAAATTTCAAATTTGTTTATTTAGTAAATTCCAAATTTATTCATTGATTTCTAAATTTAATCATCTGGTATATTATCACTATTGGTCATTCGGATTGATTTTAAATGTTCACCTCATCCATTCTGCAAATGGGCCGGACCGACCATTCAAAGCCAGCCCATTTTACCAGCTCTAAACAGTAAAACATGACAGACTCTACAACTTAAACATCATACTGGAGCTACATTTTCCACTTAGGAGCAGCAATCCCCCAACGATATAAACAGTTGAAAAACACGAAATTATGGAAATACTTAAATTTTTTTAATCATCTAAGAATTTCATGTAACAATTGGCTGCCGTAATTCATTTGAATCTTACATTTATCTGAAACCTCAATTTCTGAGATAATGTCATTACCACTGCCAAGCGTTGGCAGAATAATTGCAAATATCACAACACAACCAGTGCCAAATATGTGAGGGGGCATGGCAGTACTTTTATAAGAACAATATGGAACATCGTACATAGTTCAGTGAATTCATAATTCCAATTTAGTGACTTACTTTGAAAAATACTTTTCATAGAGAGCTTGGGAGATGGCTAGAGCATCTCCTTTGGCCTTTACTGGATAGAGATCATTACCTTCCTGCCATTTGTTTGACTGTAAAATCCATTGTTTTCGCCACTCAATCAACTTGAACTTCTTGTTTCGTCTCAAGCTTTCTGACAAATGACTAAAATAGGTAGAAGCTCGAGGGAGATAGTAGCTTTCCAGAAGCCCACTCCAAAACTTGTTAGCTAATCAGGAACCAGACAAACAGAAAACATCAAACAAGAATTTAGAATGTAATAACATGGCAAACTTTATGCAAGAACTTTACCATAATCATGGAGCTTGCTCTGAGTGGTTTTATTGGTATCAAACCACATTGTCACTTGTGTCCTAGCATTCCATTCATACTGGGGAGAAAAGGTAAATGTGTTAAATGATCTTAGTAGCTTAATTGACAATTATCTAAACAGAGCTATCAAAGTTGACTGGTTGAGAGTCTACACAAACTCGTGAAAGGCCCACAAAGTTGACTTGTAAAAAGTTTACCCGATATAAAAAGATGAAAACATAGTCATGTTATCCAAACAAGGGGTCCAGGGGCACAACTGCCATAGGCCATGTTTCACTGAATATAATTTCCATGGGTAATCAAGTGAATCATACACAGCACAATTTCAGTGTGTAATAAAGGTTATAAACTAATGAAGCATTCAAGTGGGTGCTGTAGCAGCGGACACAGGGTATGTTTCCTAGAATACATAACACAAGGTGATGTTTCAACACGGAACGTTTCTTGCTGCACACAACACAGACAGCAGTGGTTCACTGTGGCATGTCAAAGACTTGTCAGAGGTATAGACTTGGTGGCTGGAGCGGCTGGAGTTTCTTGTTGGAGGTGCACGTCAACAATTGGGAAAAGAAAATGACAGACCCTATTCACACAGCATTTTTCAGCATTTTGGGAAAGCAATTTCAGTCACAAACTAAACTTGTTCACTCAGGCATCTACTAAGTTTTTCCGGGTTTACTCAGTTATTGTAAAAATGATTCTAAATGTGAGTTAACCCTTTTTAACCCATGAAATTTTAAATTTATACGGGTTTATAAGTTTTAACTCGTAAGTTTGACAACCATGTATTTAAACAATACACAAGGTGAGTGTTAAATTTATTTAAGAACAATCAATAGAAGAGAAAAAAAACAAGGTGAAACTTTCTAATGAGCAAAAAATAGCAGGCAACATAAATGTGCATCATATTGCATATTTTTTCACGTCTAAGTATTCAGCAGTGTCTGACTGCCTAGACTACATGGGCACGAGATTAATTTGTTTTGGTTGATATATGAAAGTTGGCCTTGGCCCTAGGATATTGATAAAAATGGACCAGGTTTTTCACAAGTTTTCTAGCAATATTCTAATGGTAAACATCTTAAGACAACCCCTCATGCCCAAGATTGGACATGTAGTATGTAAAGTTTACATAATCAAACATCAAAGGATGACTTAACATTTAAGAATGAATAGACTATGATACCATAATAGAAAATGGAATGGATCAGACTTAATTTCTCTCAAAAGTTAGCTCAATAGAAGAGGATTGTCACAACCTTTAATAGAAGTATTCTAGTCATATTCATAGCCGTTGTAAGATATCTTAACAGATACCCATCTCATATAGCCAAAAAAAAAAAAAGAAAAACTATTGTTACACTTACTTTATTCAATACTACTAATAATGCAGTCATAGTTAACAATAATTTAATTTAATTATATTTTGAGGCACATTTACAAGTTAACAAAGAAATAACAGTTCCAAGATATTGAGAAATAAGGAATGGCGAGAACAAAATATTAAGGGTGCGTTTAGTTGGAGTGACATTTCTCCATTTTTCATTTTCTAGTTTTCAAGAAGTTTCCCAAAATTTTCATTTTATGAAAAAGTATGGAAAATTATGAAAATGTGTTCAAACACTACTGATTTTCTAGTTTGAAAAACTAAAAAACATGTTCAAATGCAATTAGTTTTCTATTTTATTTGTTTTCCTTTCACATTTTGAAAAAAATTAGAATAACGTGTTTTCTATTATTCTCATTTTGAAAAAATTTCAAATACTTACCCTTTTTTACAATGAAAAATTTTGGAAAACTATTTTGGATAATTATCCAAATAGTGGTTGTTTTATGATAATAACCGATTTCCCATTTTCCAAGCATTTTCTTTGAAAAACTGGATGTATGTACGCGTTTTCCATTTTTCCGTGTATTCTTGGAATATTTTTCTATGTTTCCTAAAATACATGCTAACTAAACACACCCTAAGCATCTCATTTGTATACCTTGTGAAACTTCTAAAAAGCACTGATGGTTTTTAAGGTGATGGTAATATAATTTACATTTCTCTTTAAAATCCAAATGGCTTCTAGAAAATAGGTGTCACTGAGAAGGATTTTTCGTGAGTAAAACAGTTGTTTTTACCTGCTTTATCTCACTTGGATTCACTGCCAGTTTCTTAGCACTCTCAAGCCAAGTTCCAAGAAGGAAGTTATCATCCGAGGCAAGCAATACATCGATATCTTTTATCAGTTGAAGGAACTTATTGCTGTGAAATTGGAAATCTTCAATATTCTTCCTCTGAAAGGAAGTAACTGCCTTGATGTATACCTGGTTTGCCAATTTTGATAACACTTGCCGAGTTAAATCAACCAGGTCATACCTGTCAAAAAGATGATGCAATTTTCAATAAATGGCTTGTCAATCGTTTAACACATTTAGTTCATGTTCATTTGCTATTCTATTTTTATCTCACATGTTTATTGTGCGTGTGAGCACGTACACGCATGTAACGTCATGCAAAGAAAACTTTTGACTTCTTTCTGGTTAAGAGCACCCTGGAAATTAACCAAATTCCTCGAGACTATAACTAGTACGACTATACATCAGAACTCAGAAGTGATTGACTTGCTTGCATCAGAAGTGACTCACATCATTCCATCAATTGAAAAGCACAAGGTTGGTTCCTTAGGGTATGCATAGCATATACATCATATCATTTTAGCTCAAGACAAGACCATGTGAATATGTGATTATAAAATATTTATTTCATATGGACAATAAGAGAAATTCTTTATTACATTGAGTTTGATATGACATTTTCATCACAACATATATATTCCAACATCACTTTTTCAAGGTTGGTTTGAGTTTGATACCTGTAGTAGAATTTTATCCAAATATTGCTATTAACTTGTTGTCTTGACTACCCTCCACAAATGGGATCAATGAGTATCTTATCATGCTTATACCATAGAGAAAGAGAATGAAAACTGAATTGTATTTCTGTCACTACAGATTTACAAGAGAAGACACTATATATATTGGTTAACAGCTCAGCTATGGCTAATGACTAATATACCCTTCTATACTACTCTATCATGGGTCTACCTCAATCAAATGTGGAAAATGGGTGTTTACATAATTTACCAGATAACAATTTCGCAGGGATCATATGATTCAAGTTAATTGACAAGTGATTCATGCAGAATAAAATTTAGCATATACTAGATTCAATAGATTACCTGTAAGTGAGACTTCCGGCAAGATTCTTCCCACCTATTAGAAATAGTTGTAACGCCTTGATAACATCTTCAGTGGGGTACCACAAATGAGGCTGTGGTATATCTGACAGAGTTTCCTGGAAGAAGTATCTTCTATTTCCTGGTGGCAAAAAGTAAATCTTCTTCCGGTGATTCAATATGCCAGTTTCAAAATTTGTTGACGGATCCCAGTCAGGAAACATCACAATAAAATCATGATTATGGTCCTGAAATAAATTGACAAGTTGTCTCAACCAGTATCCAGATGAGATGCTCAGGTCAACAAAAGGAACTGCACTATCAAACTTTATTCCCTTGCTATTACGGCCCTGACCCTGAGATCCCCATTCACACATGCACAAACAGTTCTTTTTGGGTGTAGGTATAACTTAGAGTATTTACCGTCGATCATAGTTGTTGGAAGTCCCATTTTTCTTACATCATAGTATGTAGTATGGTTTAAATACCTGTTAGGTTACTCCTCCCATTGCCAATTGGTTTTTGAGACGGAACCTTAATATGGTATCCAAAGCCTAACGAGAGTTTCCTCCTTTCCGTGATCCTCTGGTGAACCATTGCTTACAGCGTAAAATTTTTTTTGAAACTTTAACTTTCTCTGGGGTTTCAAAATCTTTGTCCGGTCTACTTCCGGTGTCTCATTTTAGTCCCTGTCTGCTGCTGCCGCCTCCTCTGCCAGCCTTTTCCGACTGGCAACCCCACAGCTGGATTCCTCTCTCCAAGACCAGTCCATCCCCTCCGCTGGCGCCCTGATCAAAACTCCCACACGCCGCGCGTGACGGTGCGTCCAGCCTCTAGGGGAGGTTGTGACCAATTGGGCTTTACTCACCTCAGTCCCCTCTACCCCGATTTGGTGTTTGTTTTCAGTTTTGCTCACTTCCCCCCCTCTGTTTGGTTCGTTTTCCACTGCTGCCACTGTTTTTCTCTCTCCTCCAGCACACTCACGGCTGCCCCCGATGACACTAAATCTGATATGTTGATTTTGGACAACTCACTCATTGCCCTCCTCTCTTCTGAGTTGTTGGATGACAACAACTACTCCTATTGAGTTTCTAACATTGAAAGTTGGCTTATTGGACTAGGCTATAAGAACCACCTCACACAGTCAGAAACTGATATCACGGTGACCGAACGCACTTGGTAGAAGAAGGTTGATGCTCAACTATTTGCCGTTATGAAGAACACCATTGCCCCATACCATCGTGATTGTTTTCGCGGTCAAAAATCCTACAAGGGGGTTTGGGACTATGTTAAGCAACTCTTCACCAACAACAACTCTACTAGATTGGTGAAGACCCCATGACCTTTGGCTCTCGTCAGTTTAACGACCCTTTATCTGCTTAAGTGGGAAGGGTGACTAGTCTCTTATGTGAACTCAATGAGATGCTTCCTCCTGGTGCTACTTCTAAAGCTGAACTTGAGAACCGTAAGAAATTAATTTTGTCCCCTGCCTTGTATGGTCTGCCTGCCAAGTATTCCTCTACTCGTGATAAGCTATTAGGTTGTCCCACAGATGTTACTTTAGATAGTGCCTTAGCCACTATCCTTCAGGCCAACATTTATGGCCCTGCCTCTCCCTCCGTGCTTCCTTCAACCGCTCCGTCTATTTCTCTACTTAATTCTCCCGCGATGCTTTCTTGTAGCAGGGACAGGACCCCTCGAAAAGGTCCTTATTATGACTACTGTCACAAACCAGGCCACAACATTAATAAGTGCTGGAAACTTTATAGTCCCCTTCTTCGCATTGCTAAGATTATTTACACATCTATACCTCCTGTGCCGTTTTCCGCTCCGCCGTTGCTGCCCGATTTGTCTCTGTCACCCTCCTACAATGACTTCCTAAAGTGATGTGAAGAACATCAGGCCTTCGGTTCCACTACTGCTATTGCACACTAAGGTAATTCTTTTGATAGGCATCTCTCATTCTTTGGATCCTTGATTCAGGGGCTACCGACCATTTACTAGCATAAATCTCTTTTTTCTTTCATCTCTACCACTGGTTACTTACCTTCTGTTACTATGGCCAATGGTTCCCAAACACAGTCTCAAAGTATTAGTATTGTCCATCCTCTTCCTTCTCTTTCGATTGATAATGTGTTATTTGTTCCTGGTGCCCCCTTTAATTTGTTATCCATTAGTCAGCTTACTCGTACTCTTGATTGTGTTATCTCTTTTACTAAAGATTCTGTTTCTCTACAAGACCAAAAAACGGGGAAGATGATGATTGGCTTCTAGTGTGAGTCTCACAACCTTTATCAACTTAAAGGCCATCTCTTCTTAGTTCGACATCAGTGTCCCTTCTTCTCATTCATGCTCAGTTAGGACATCCAGGCCTGGATGCATTAAGGAAATTAGTTCCTAGTTCTTCTAAATTAGAGTCTTTGTCGTGTGAGTCATGTCAGTTAGGTAAGCATACTCGTACCCCCTTTCCTAATCGCATTAATAATCAGGCCTCGTCCTTTTTTGCTTTAGTTCATTCGGATGTTTAGGGTATCAATCATATTTTATCTTCTTTAGGATCTAGGTATTTTGTTACCTTTACAGATGATTTTTCCCGTTGTACTTGCATATATTTAATGAAAGATCGTTTTGAGTTATTTTCTATTTTTCAGTCTTTTTTTCTAGGAAATAAAAACTCAAACTTAATTTGGAATTTCCATTCGTACTTTACGAAGTGATAATGCACGTGAATATTTGTCTAACCAATTTTAGGCTTTTATGGCATCTCATGGTGTGTTGCATCAAACTTCTTGTCCTCGTACCCCCAGCATAATGAGGTTGCTGAGCGCAAAAATAGACGTCTTCGAGATACAACTCGGACTCTTCTTCAATCTCATGCCCCTCTTTAGTTTTGGGGTGATGCAGTTCTTACTACATGCTATCTCATCAACTGTATGCCTTTCTCTGTTCTTAAAGATAAAATTCCTCATTAGATTTTATATCCACATCGTCCACTTCATTCTTTACCCCATCGAGTCTTTGATTCTACTTGTTTCTCATGTCCTTGGTCTTGGGATCAATAAATTATCTGCTCGATCTCATAAATGTGTTTTTGTCAGGTATCCCCGCACCCAAAAAGGATACCTACTCTTCGTAGGTATTTTATCTACGTAGATGCCACCTTCTTTGAAGATGTTCCCTTCTTTGACTATGGAGTACCTCCACCACAGCCTCATTTTCTTGTGACTAGACCTATAATCCTTTTTTCTCCTCCCAAGGAGTCTCCTTCCTCCCAATACCCTCCTCCTCCTCCTCCTTCTCCTCCTCCTTTGCGGGTTTATCAGCGTTGTCCTCGTCCTATACTGTCGCAATCTGCAACCCACCCGATTGTAGACTCACATCCCGGGCTCACCCATCTGACCTCTTCTCCAGTCCCGCCTCTTGAGTCAGAACTTCCCGTTGCACTTCGTAAAGGTATTTGTTCTACTCGTAATCCTTCTCCTCACTATACTGCTTTGAATTATCATCGCATATCTACATCATATTACTTTTGTCTTTCTTTTTTGTCCTTTTAAGAATGCAAGAGATGCCTTTACTCATCCAGGATGGAAACAAACTATGATGGATGAAATTTGTGCTTTGCAAAGCAGTGGAACTTGGGATCTCGTTCCTCTACCACTAGGGAAGTCCATTGTTGGTTGTCGATAGGTGTAGACGGTGAAGGTTGGCCCCAACGAAACAGTTGACCGCCTCAAGACCCGTTTTGTTGCCAAAGGTTATACTCAGATCTTCGGCTTGGATTACGGAGACACCTTCTCCCCTATTGGCAAAATGCCCTCGTTGCGCCTCCTTCGTTCCATTGTCGCCATTCGCCATTGGCCTCTATACTAGATAGACATCAAAAATGCTTTCTTTCATGGTGACTTGCTTGAAGAGGTTTACATGGAACAACCTCCGTGTTTTGTTGCTCAGGGGAAGTCTTTTGGACTTGTTTGTCGACTGCGGAAACCTCTATATGGCCTCAAGCAGTCTCCTAGGGCATGATTTGACAGATTCAGTATTGTAATTTAAGAGTTTGGCATGATCTGAAGTTGAGGCCAATCACTCTGCCTTTTATCGTCATTCAGTTGCTTGTTGTATTTACTTGGTGGTTTATGTGGATGACATTCTTATCACCGACAGTGACCATCTTGGCATTACACAAGTAAAGCAACATTTGTTCAAGCACTTTCAGACGAAGGACTTGGAAAACTCAAATATTTCTCGAGGATAGAGCTAGCACAGTCCAAAAATGGAATCGTCATATCCCAAAGAAAGTATGTAATGGATATTCTGGAAGAAACGACTATGTTAAATTCCAAGTCAGTCGACACTCTCATGGATCCCAATGTCAAGCTCATACCAAATCAGGGGGAGCCTCTTCCAGATCTTGAAAGATATAGACGCTTGATTGGCAAGTTGAACCATCTCACTATCACTCACCCAAATATCTCATTTGCAGTTAGTGTGTTAAGTCAGTTCCTGAACTCTCCTTGTAAGGAACATTAGGATGCAGTGACCCTTATTGTTCAATATGTGAAGAAATATCCTGGAAAGGGTATGTTATATGAAGATAGAGAACACACTCGAGTTGTGGGATACTATGATGCTGATTGGGTAGACTCTCCCATTGATAAAAGGTTCACTTCCGGATATTGTATTTTTGTCGAAGGTAATCTTGTCTCTTGGAAGAGCAAGAAGTAGAATGTTGTAGTTAGATCTAGTGCGGAGGCAGAGTATCGTGCTATGACTATAGCCGGTCAGGAGCTCATATGGCTCAAATAATTGCATTGGAAACTTCAGTTTGGAAAGGTTGCACAAATGACACTTATCTTTGATAATCAGGCCGCTATGTATATTGCCTCGAATCTAGTTTTCCATGAAAGAACGAAGCAAATTGAAATTGACTGTTATTTTGTTAGAGAGAAAGTCTTGTTTGATGAAATATCCACTAGTTTTGTTAGTTCTAATGATCAGTTGGCGGATGTTTTCACTAAATCTCTAAGGGTTCCTTGGATTGATTATATATGTAGCAAGTTCGGTGCATATGACTTATATAGTCAGCAGGTTTATCTCGTTTTCTGTCTAAAATGCAGAATAACACAGGGAAAGACGGGAATCGACAAGGAGGGGCTAAAACCTCCTTTTCAGGATCCACAACAAAGTTGAGTAGTAGCAATTCCTGTGGTACCAAGAATTAGAGGCATACATGAACTGGCAAATACTATTACAAGCCCAAGCTCACTAACACAATAAAAGGGCTTGTGTAATTAAATAAGGAAACAAATTAGAAAATATAAGTCTGGAAACGAGTCCAAAATTTCATGCAAGATACTCTAAAATACTATGAGCTACAATAAAAATATTATCAACTAATTGTAAACAGAATTCAATGCATGAAAAACTTACAGCAATTCCATCAGTACAATTGTAAATTGTATGATAAAGAATCTCCCAAGCAGCATCAACATGGTGATCAGCTTTACCATATCGTCTGTGGGAATAACTCTTGATCCATTCCTACAGGAGATATAAAGTTCAACCCACTTACAATGGTTCCAATGATAACTATACAAAATTAATTTCAAAGCAAATCTAGAGTATGTGTTAGATAGCTGTTAACTGTCAGTACCTTTTAGTGTGAAGAGATGATTAGTTAATTAGCCTTCGATATTTTGTAAGTTTATTGGACTGAGATAGAGAAGGGTTGTTAATCATATGTAGAATTTGTTATTGATTGTGACACATAAAATTTATTTTTATTTATTTATTTCTTTCCTAGTCTTTTTAAGAGACAAAGAATTGAGAGATATTTGATGAAATTTGTAGTATACCTCAATACACAACGGAGCTTCTATATTTATAATAAGAGTAATTAATGCAAAATATATAGTTATCCTATTTCATGCTAATTACATAAGTACATAATCAATCTTAATTAATCCTAACCATTACTATTTACAATATTACTCTTGCTAGATTTACAATATTTCCAACACTCCCCTTGGAGCTTGATGTAGATAACAAGATTGACCGCCTTGAAATTCAAATTTAGATAAGGATATCTTTTTGGTAAACATTTTAATAAGGATATTAATGTCACACTCAAGAAAAAGATGAAATGAGTGATAAATCATGGATTTTAATGGTCACAAGTTGCCTTGATAAGATTAGGATTATCTCTGCATCCAAAAACCAAGGGAAGATCTCACAACTAGAGAAAACTCAAATCATTCAACTCTCAACTTTCAACTTTCAACTTGATTATTTTCTTTACAATGAGATTCTATTTATAAGTGGACTGTTTCTTTACAATGAGATTCTATTTATAAGTGGACTGTTAAAACTCCTAAAGGAAGTTTTCCCACTAAGCATTCTGCTAAACATTAAATTTCCACTGCATAAAGCTCTAAATAAATCCCCAGTAACTATTACAATGCTTGGGAAGTCTTCTAAGCACTAAAAACTGAGTTAAGAAACATCGAAAGACATCTTGAAATTACAGCCCAAAAATTAGTACGAAATTTACATGTAAAATAAGAAAATTGTGCTTATTTAGTAACTAATAAAATTGAACTAATTAAGATTGTTGGTACCACTTAGGGTTCATATCAGAGCTAAAGCATACAACCCACATGCAACAAACTTTCTACATATATAGTTGATTTGAGGACCTCTTAATGATTTGGTAAATAAGATGTCTGCTAGTTGAACACACTTGAGTTGACAAAGCTAGTGGCAATATCCCCAAACATGATATTTTCACTAATAAAATGACAATCTATCTGATGAAATACTAGGGTTAAGGCAATATGCAGAGCAACTTAATTATCACATATGAGTGTCATTTGTATAACCTCCCCAATATTGAGGGATTCTAATTAGCAATCTGACAGTGAATCGATGCAAGAGGCTAAATAGACTTTCTCAAGAAAATGCAAAAAAATAAATTGTAAGTGTCACAAGTAGATAAAGCATACAAACAACATTACCAGAACTTTAACTTTCTTATCACGAAATGCCATTTCAGACATCAACTCATAAACAATAGGATTTTGCTCTATTCCTTCCATGCACATACCAACACCTACCTGCAAAGAACATTAATGATACTAATTTAACAATCAGAACTTAAAAGCTATATATCAAGAAACATGGTCAATAAATACTTTTCATCTTAAATGTGAAGATATTTTATTCCCAGCAAACAAAATGAAGAATATATAATACATTAGCAATGAGATATGCACATGGAAAGATAGGTTTTATCAGAACTGCCTGAACCATTCAGGCTTCTAACAAATTAGAAACCCATAAATTATTGTTGACATCAAAATTGGCAATATGATCACTTGGCAGTACCATTGTTGAGTTTGAACTGACACGAGCATCAACAGGCCCTGAGGATAATGCATCCATAGTACCATACATTTCAATATTGCCACCAAAATTATGCAGCATGCACCTGAAGCAGAGTTAATTGAGTGCATAGATGTTGTTTGAATTGGAATATCATATTCCCGTATAGAAACTAACTATATGAACCAACACAGCTAATTACCAGATATAAGGAGTACCATAAAACTGAAAGGAAGCTTTCCATATTGGTTTTTCATCTGCAAATAGATCAAGAACAATCATCTTCCCAAATGGAACAGAATGCAAAAGTGCCTGCAAATAATATCATGCAAAGTTAAGAATCAATTTGAAGAATCCGCATTGGCAATAAACAGCACTACCATGTAGGCAGCTGCAGGACAAAGATATAAAACGAAAATTTATAATGCATAAAGAGTGTGCTACATGAGTATCAAGTTTGGGATCCTAATACTACCTCCACATTGGAATTAGAAATCAATGATGATTTTTCCAAATTGCTTTAGTAACTGAAGAAAATATTTTTTATCATCATGTCCTACTGAATTCATAACATCCTTTGGAGAGACCTCCATCATCTAAGCTCATCCCGTGAATCTATATTAAGTCCTCTGATGAGTGGCTGAGTTTTAATGATAACAAATTTCTGGATGAAGGGACATTAATTTTCTGATAAAGAGTAATAGCTTTCTAATATTTTAAGAACCATCCGACTAACACTAGTGTTCATATAAAAGCAGATCACAAGATTGCACCCGCATGAGGTTATCCAGAAAAGCATGAATTGAAGAACACATTATGGAGTATACCTATCTAATCTTATTTTCCTAATAAACTCTGCATTTCTATTCTAGCATTGTATGACTCTTCTTGAATAGGAAAAGGCATTTTTCCTTATCCAAAATTGCAATCAGGATTTCAACAAGCCAACTGTTTTTGCCCCATTTGAGGTCACATGAATGGATTGTGTATGTACTCCATAATTTTGGGATTAAACTTGTTGGCTAGTGGCTGTGCCTATGTACAATATAAGCATAATTTTGAAAGACAATGGGAATACAGGATCTCTCTGTATGATGGTATGATCCAACTAAAAAACACCCTCAAGAAGACCGAAGATATCTAGTTTTTTTCTGAATTCCATACTTCCATTTGAGGTGGCTTCCAAAATGAAGAGTCGGAGTAGAAGAGCCAGCCCTGCAAATTCATATATATTTGTTAGCTACAAATCTCTGTATGTTGGCACTAAAATATTCATGAAAAGAAATGCAAAATGAGAATAATTGTAACATTTTAACAATGTTGAGCATCCTGAATATGAAAACATCAAGGTTGAAGAAACAAAAAGATAAATGTAATCAGACTGTTGAAACTAAGTGTGTTATGTATATCATTACTATGTGTGGACAGTATTTATCTCCACTGCACTATATTTATATTGTACCACTTAGTTCACTAACCTAATTCACTGAATATAGATAGAGAGAGCTGCAGCTGCACCTACGTTGAGTATAGTTTTCTCAAATTTCTTTCTACTTTGCAAGACTGGAAGTAAAAAGCTACATTGAAAAAATGGAAAAAAAAAAACGTGTTAAAGAAATTATAAATAACATAACTATCTGGTCAACTACATTGTATTTTTGTTTCTCTTACAATCTTGCCTATGATTTCCCTAGTTGGGGACCTGGGGTCTAAAAAGAAAGAAAAGGTCAATATTAAAATGTCAACAATGATCTACAAGAACTTTACACAAAAACAAATGATAAAAGAACAGTTACATTAAGATACATGGAATTGGATATTGAAAAGGATATTGTTGAAGATAATGTAGGTATCAACCCAGTCTATCTACCTTCAGGAGTTGAGGAATAAGACTTCTCTAAACTGAGCTTCTTTATAAAGTGTACAAGAAAGAGTGTATCGACACTTGCTATGAGTTAAAGCACACCACTATCTTAACCTACAACACCTACAACATACAAAGGACACACCCTTTCTTGTTTACTTTAACTAGGCAGGATCACTTTAGAGCAGTTGTTCTGGAAATGAGGTGCTTATAAAATTTGTACTTTGAGAATACATGGTTTATAAAAAATAAAAGACAAAACCAGAAGATCCTAAGTCAATTGAAGCATACTTGCATTAACCAAACAGCATCCTTGTCACCTCTGGAGATGCCTTTATATACTGCAGCTCCAAGACTTGATATATATGCTGGATCGCTGGTAGGTGGGGAGTTCTCATTAAATGTGTCACTGCAGTCACCAATATACTACATCAGCAACCAAGAGTAATAAACATAAGGAAGAAACTTAAATCAAGTTCCTTATATCTTTGTCATCAAATTCTTCATTCAAATGAAGAGAAAATCCTAACTAGAAAAGGAAGAATAGATTGGTATGGTAAAACCTCAACTTGTAACCAAATTGTGCTAGAGAAAAAATAAAAATAATGTAGACTATGGTGGGTAAGTGAATCTACCAGTTATAAATGTCTGTCACATCCCCATATTCTGTAAAATAGTAAATAAAAAAGTAAAGGAAAAAGTCAAAAATTGAGATAGATAGTGAAGTAGAAAACAAGCAAAAAAAGCACAGAAGATTAGGGTCCAAAGACAAGCAGTTTTGTTACCAAGACATTCACCTAAAGGATAAAAAGGAAGAAAGTAATAGATCCTAGTATTGACATTGGTATAATACGCAACAGTGTAGAGCAATGCTCTAATACTAGTAATGAAAGTATAAGGGAAGAGAAAAGATTGAAAACTGTTAGAATTATTTAGTAATTAATTAGATTGATTTTATTCTTATGTAATTAGTTATGATTAGGATATTAGTATAACATGTAATTATGTACAATCTCTTGTAAATGCAACAGTGTGATCTTAACAAATGAAATTTATAACATGTTCTCTCGCTTTCCTTTCTGTCAACATGGTATCTACATCCTAATGAGAGACCCATCGGTCCGTGTCTTCCCGGTAAACCCTCCTTTTCTAGACAGAATTGAAATCGGTCATTAGAACGCCCATCAGTCCTCTGTTTAGATCGGTGACCACATCATCGGCGTCGCCTCACCTATATCGGAGTTCCGACGTGCCTCCGTGCACCACCACTATTCACTACCGGAAAATTTTCTAGCCACCACCAACGGGATCAGCACCTCCCTGAGATCAGCCTATCCCCAAAGTTTAAGACCGATCAGCCACCACATGTGCCCCTTTGTCGATGGTGTTCTTCCCACACCAACCGTAACCACCACCACGCGTGGTGGCGCGTGACGCCTCCTCTCTGTCGGCCACAGGTGTCCTAGTACTCACCTTGCAATGCTGGTTCCGGATTTGTCCTTTGCTCGATCTGGTTCCTTTTCAACACTGTTTGGCTATTTTTTCAGCATTTTTTCTCTCCCATTTTGCAGATTCTCTCTCCTCTTGCTGACCCATGCCTATCCACGAGTCTCTGAAGCCTGATATTCTGACTTCTACCAACCATGTTATTGTACCTCTCTCTTCCAAGAAATTGGATAGTAAGTACTACTTCTCTCTGTCTTCCGCTTCGTCGTTGCGTATGGATCTGACTCCATCGTCTTTCTAAGATGACTTCCTGAAGTGGTATGAAGACTGTTAGGTTCCAGGTTCCACTACTTTTGTTGCACACACTAGTAATTCGTTTACTAGCATCTCTCACACTTTGGGCCATTGGGTCTTTGATTTTGGGGCTACCGATCATATCATTAGTAATAAATTCCTTTTCTCTTCTCTTTCTATTTCTAGTTACCTTCTGTCACTATAACAAATGGTTCTCAAACATAGTTCTGAGGTGTTAGTATTGTCCATTCTCTTCCTTCTCCTTTTGTTCATAATATTTTGTATGTTCCTGGTGCTCCTTTTAATTTATTGACCATTAGACAGCTCATAGGATTTCATGATTGTGTAATTTCTTTTACTAAATATTCTGCTTCATTGTAGGACCGGAGCATAGGGTGGACGATTGGTTTAGATGTGAGTCTCATGACCTCTATCAACTCAACAGGCCCTCTCTTGTTGGCTTAACGACAACATCTCCACTTCTAATTCATGCTCATTTAGGACACTCAGGTCTTGATACATTGAAGTTGTTGGTTCCTAGCATTTTTAAGTCAGAATTTTATCTTGCGAGTCCTGCCAATTAGGTAAGCATACCCGTACCTCTTTTTCTATTCGCACTCTTAGTCGGGGCTTCATCCCCTTTTGCTTTGGCTCATTCAGATGTTTGGGGTCCGAACCGTATTTCTTCTACATCAAGGTCAAGGTATTTAGTTACTTTCAGAGACAATTTTCCCGTTGTACTTGGTTATATCTTATGAAAGATCGTTCAGAAATATTTTCTATCTCTTAGTCTTTTCTTCATGAAATAAAAAATCAATTTAGGAGTTTTATCTTTTGTATATCATCTATATAATATTGTAAACTCATGTCAATCAATACAATTATTCATTCTTTTCCAAAGCAAAGTTCTCAGTCGTTGGTTGTTTAGTTGACGCACGGTGTCAACACAGTCATTGTCGTTGTGTGAGCAAGGTTCTTAGTTGTTGGATGTTTGGTAGATGCATTGCGTCAGCATAATCGTTGTCACTGTGTGGTAGGTTGACGAACTCGGTCAACACTGTCATTGTTGGTCGGCGCCACCACGATTCGTCTTAGATGTCGTTGATCGCCCAATCCCTGAAGCACCGTTGTCGAAAGTCTCCTCATGCACCTTCACATGTGCGATACAATCGTTGTCTCGCCAACGCGTGCAGCTCATGTGCCGGCCACCAATTTTTTACGTTGCTGGTCCCAGTTTGCTCGCCGTCTCCTGGTTCTGTTTGACCAGGTTTCAACGAGTGGGTCTTGAATTGAGGCACTATTTATGTGTCGTGTTGTTCGCAATCGTCATTTATGGTTGAAGATTTTGGTTCGACCACAAGTATTAAGGAGTATCTTGAGATGCAGGCAGCCCAACAAGCCCAAACCTCATCATCAACCATTGTTCCCCATTCTAGTAATTCTACAGTTTGTTTCTCTCATTCTACACTTGTTGATCATAGATTTTGGATTCCGGTGCATCTGACCACCTAGCTGGTAGTCCTTTCCTTCTTTCTAAATTATCACCACCGAAACCACCACATCATATAACTCTTATAGATGGTTCAAAAATACAAGTCATTGGCATTGGCCAAGCAACACCCTTCCCTCTCTTCATTTGAATTTTGTTTTATTTGTTCTTGATTGTCCCTTCATTTTAATTTCTATTGGTAAATTGACGTGTCCGTTGAGTTGTTCTATAACGTTTACTCCTAATTATTTTGTGATTCAGGCATGGGGTATGGGACCAACTATTGGAGCGAGACCTGAATCACACGGTTTATTCTACCTTTACCCAACCACTTGTTGTTGAGTCTCCTAGTTTACTTCATTGTCGTTTGGGTCATCCAAGTTTGAAGAAATTAAAAATAATGATTCCTAATTTCTCATGGTTACAATCTTTAGAGTGAGTCTTGTGAGCTTGGAAATCATGTCAGGAATTCCTTTTCTAGTAGTTCTCATAGTTGAGCCGAGACTGTTTAGTATTGTTCACTCTGATGTCTCGTGTTCCTTCAATTTTAGGTCATAGGTATTATCTTACTTTTCTTGATGACTTCTCTAGGAACACATTAGTTTTCTTAATGAAAGATTGTTCTGAATTGTTTACCATCTTTAAAAAAAATTCAAAAATTTATATTTAGTTTGTTAAATCGATGCAAATATTGTGAAGTGATAATGCTAAAGAATATCTCTCTAATTGTTTTAATTCATTTGTCATCGCATGGTATAATACATCAATCTAGTTGTCCTCATACATCACAACAGAATGGTATCGTTGACATGTGATTAAGAAAGCTCTAGGAAAGGGTATTGTCAAGTGGAGTTATCGCATGTCAAGAAGGAATCATTGTTGTCATCACATGCGTATTGTCAAGTGTTTAAAGAAAGCTCTAGGAAAGGGTATTGTGTATCAAGAGCATGGGCATATACAAGTTGACGCATTCTTTGATGCTAACTAAGCAGGATCTCCTATAGACCGCAAATCCACTACAAGTGTTGTTCCTAGGAGATAATCTAATATATTGGAAAAGCAAGAAGAAGGTTATGGCGAGATCGAGTGCAAACGCAGCATCCAGGGCGATGGCTCAGACTTCTTTTGAGCTACTATGGGTGAAGTAGATCTTGGAAGAGATAAGATTTAGCAACACTGGTCCTAAGAAATTTTGGCAACACTGCCATATACATCGCCTCAAATCCAATTTTCCATGAGAGGACAAAGCATGTTGAGGTGGATTGTTACTTTGTTCGTGAGAAGGTTCAACAGAAGCTCATATCCATTTTTCATGTCCGAACGGGTGACCAGCTAGCAGATGTATTGACAAAGGCTTTGAATGAGACTTGTCGCAATTTTATTTGTAACAAGTTGGGCATGGTTAACATCCATGCTCTAGCTTAAGGGAGAGTGTTATGAGTAGCTATAATAGAATGCTAAATATTTATGTTAGATATTTATATTGATGGGCTAGCCCATTAGGGTTACAAATGTATTCTATTTTACTATAAATATGAGGGTCTCTGCACATTGTAGAGCATCCAATTCTAATTCACTTCTTTGTGTTACTCTCTCCATGCTCTCTCTCTATCTTCTCTACACGACACATTGTGATTACTGCCCCTTCCTTCCCCAACAGAAATTGGAGACCCAACGATCCCAGAAATGGGATGAATATGAGAAAGGAAAGAAAAAGAAATTATGCAAACCTTTGATTTGTTTCCTGATAAAAGCCTCCCCTATTTCAACAAATAGAGGATCGGAAGGATCAAGAAGGTATGTACAGCACCAGCGAGGATCACTATCAACGGTGTTCCTGGAAGCAATCATTAAGAAATACTTCAGATGGTAACATGTTGAACATGAAGCATTAATACTCAAAAGGTCTTTATGAGCAACAAATCCAAAATATGTTGTCACTTACTAAAAAAACAATACACATTTATTTAGAATAACATATAGGTTCATGGATCATATGTTAAATGATTCAGGCATCAGATTTTAAGCGCATCTAATTTCCATAGAAATTAGCATTTATGAAGTGGCACTAATGTACTCTGTCTAGGAAATAGACCCCACTTAGTCTATTAAAAGTCTATACATATAGGTTTTCTGCATTACATAAGTATTGTAGAATCAATGTCACTTAAAAAATTCCACTCCCCTCCCTTTCTACTGGAATTCTTCACCTAGTTCACAATAAGTCATCCAACGGATGCAGCAAAAATGTAACACATATGACTTAACTGAAAAATGAACAAATCATATAAAAGAGAACTGAAGTACCAGTCACCAAGTCTACTTATTTTTGCCGAAGGGAATATCTTTGTCAAAGCAGCTGGAACATTCCCAGAGAAGGATGGCAGCACTATAATATAAAAACTCAACATTAAATCAGAGCACTAAATTTAGAAAATAAAGTACAACATTTTGATAGTGTAAAACCATTTCCCCCTCTGTTAATCTGGATGCCTTAGAGAAAATCATAAAGGATATACATGTATTGGCATCAATCAGACCAAAACTCAAAAACATATCTATGTTTTATGTTGCAACTTGCAAATATACCTGGAGTCATCCCTAGCTCCAGCATTCGAGAGATTATCTGTTTCTGCAAGACCAATTGTTGATCTAACCAGTTTTGAGATAAAGGTCCACCCCAGCTGTGATAAGATAGATTTCATTAGAAACACAAATTCATGTTTAATTGCATGATCTATTCCTGATCTGGGATCAGATTGATTAGTAATTAAGTTGGAGTTTTCTCATTCCATTCTGCTTCCCTGTTTTTTGTTTAGTCCGCCTTTCAATATAGAGATCAGAAATGATGTTTCATAAAATGTCATTTGCCATATTTCTTTTCATTAATTTAGGAGGTTAAAGTGAAAATTCAGGAAAAATTGGCAAGCCTGTCACTACATTTTCTCACATGTTTTCTCCCATCATTATTAAATAATATCATCTGAGTTTTTTCAACATTAAGAGTGTCAACTATCCAAATGTTATAAGGAAAAATTACTCACAAAAATACAAGACCTCTCATGGCTCACCCCTTTGCCTCCATATATGTGGGACATCTGGGTCAATGACATTTCTTGAGCTTGGTGGTTCATTTATTTGTTAAGATCACATTCAAATAACGTGTCTATACTTGATGAAAGAATAAAGTCCAACCAACCACAGTACCCAAAAACTCCCATTCAAGGGGATAACTCAGTCACACAAATGCAGTTTTTGGTTTAACTCCATAATTCAGCTTTCAGCCAGAATTTTAACCAATCAATAAAACAGATTTGACTAATTGATGGGTGCACAAATTCATCGCTACATGCCTCCTCTTTCTCCTTCTATACACCTTAGTCATTTTAGGGGTTCTATCAATGCACTTTAAATAGAAAAGTACAGTATAACCATAGATTAAAAAAGCATTGGTTATGATTGTGTGACGAACCATAAAATTTTTAAAATTCACTCTAATTTTCCAGTCACAATCATAACTTCACTTTCTCTTGAAGGTGCACCCGTCATTTTAGAATACAGATAGAAACTTCCCCTCAAACATCTTCAGAAGACAGAAATAGAGACAAATATTGAAACTATACCAAACACCCCACTCCTGATAATACAATTTGTGGTCAAATAATTTTGAAACTTTACCAAACAATAAATCTTTTCTCTTTGTCTTTCTCGTAAGCGCTATAACTTCCATAATATTTTGCCGATGTATAAAATGTTCAGCATGGAGTACCTTATTTTTTAATATAGGAATTATGAATGAATAATGAATATGTATTAGAAAATGGATTGGGCTTAACTCACTCCCAAGCTCAAGTGACAATTTTTACCTCAAGGTGAAATAATGAATATTCTTAGTCAATGTGAGGCATCCACACATCGCTTATGCCTAGGATACAACATCTATAACATTAAGTGTGAACGACTCAATATCTGGGGGGCAACATCAAGACTAGATAGGTTTTGACACTATTAGAAAATGCATTGGGTTTTATTAAACTTAAAGATAGAATTATCTCTAATTAATTAGATTAGATAAAGTTATCTCTAATTAATTAGATTAGATAGAATTATCTCTAATTAATTAGATTAGATTAGTTTATATTTGTATTATCTTATCTATAATCATGTAAAATCTCCTCTAAATACAATAGCTCCGTTGGTGTTCAAAACACACGGAATTCACATGCTCTCGCTTTCCTTCATTTAACATGGTATCAGAGCCTATCCTAGATCCGTTGTTGGGTCACCCATGTTGTCCACGCTTCATTCCTCAGTGTGGGGGTGTTCTATAAGACCCACGGGCCACCTGTATTCATCCACACTCCATTCCTGAGCGCGAAGGGGTGTGTTAATAAGTCCTATTGGCCACCCGTATTCATCCACGCTCCATTCCTAACCGTGAGGGGATGTGTTAAAAGTCCCACATTGACTAGAGATATGGCCAATCAAAAGTATATAAGGTAGATGGTAAACCTCATCCAGAGCCTAACGAGAGTTCCCTCATATTCCGTGATTTTCCGGTGAGCCACTGCTCACTATGCAAGTTTTCCCCCATCCCACCTCGTTTTCTGCGCCGACCACCCCAGTTCCGCCACCTCCGGCGACCGTTCCCCCGGCGACCTTGCACTGGACTCCCTTTGCCCAGATCGGCCTCTTCTTCCCCGATCTTGTCATACCCATGGCTGCCCCCCGTGATACCAAGCCTGATACACTGATTTCGGGCACTTCACTCACTGCCCCCCTCTCTTCTAAGTTATTGAATGACAACAACTACTCTTATTGGGCCTCCGGTTCTACTGCTGTTGTTGCACACACTGGTAATTCTTTCGTTGGCACCTCTCATTCTTTGGGTCCTTAATTTAGGGGCCACCGACCATATTACTGGTAATAAATCTCTTTTTTCCTCTATATCTACCACTGGTTACTTACCTTCTGTTACTATAGCCAATGGTTCCCAAACACAGTCACAGGGTATTGGTATTGTCCATCCCCTCTCTTCTCTTTCAGTTGATAATGTGTTATTTGTTCCTGGTGCCCCCTTTAATTTGTTATCCATTAGCCAACTTACTCATACTCTTGATTGCGTCATCTCTTTTACTAAAGATTCAGTTTCTCTGCAGGATCGGAAAACGGGGAAGATGATTGGCTTCAGATGTGAGTCTCATGGCCTCTATCAACTTAATAGGCCATCCTTTGTTGGCTCAACTTCCACGTCTCCTCTTCTTATTCATGCTCAGTTAGGACATCCAGGTCTAGATGCATTTAAGAAATTAGTTCCTAGTTTTTTTAATTTAGAATCTTTGTCATGTGAGTCTTGTCAATTAGGTAAGCATATTCGTACTGTTTTTCCTAATCGCATTAATAACCGGGCCTCGTCCCCTTTTGCTTTGGTTCATTCGGACATTTGGGGTCCCAGTCGTATTATGTGTTCTTTAGGTTCTAGGTACTTTGTCACTTTTATAGATGATTTTTCCTGTTGTACTTGGATATATTTGATGAAAGATCATTCTGAGTTATTTTCTATTTTTCAGTCCTTTTTTAATGAAATAAAAACTCAATTTGGGATTTCCATTCGTACCTTACAAAGTGATAATGCACGTGAATATTTGTCTAACCAATTTCAGATTTTTATGGCATCTCACGGTCTGTTACATCAAACCTCTTGCCCTCATACCCCCAACAGAATGGGGTTGCTGAGCGCAAAAATAGACATCTTCTAGATACACTCTCCTTTTTCACTCTAATGTTCCTCTTCAATTTTGGGGAGATGTCGTCCTTACTGCATGCTATCTCATCAACCGTATGCCTTCCTCTGTTCTTAAAAGTAAAATTCCTCATCAGGTTTTATATCTACATCGTCCTCTTCATTCTTTACCTCCTCAAGTCTTTGGTTCTACTTGTTTCTCTCATGTTTTGGTCCTGGGATCGATAAATTATCTGCTAGATCTCATAAATGTGTTTTTGTTGGGTATCCCCGCATCCAGAAAGGATACAAGTGCTATTCTCCTACTCTTCATAGGTATTTTATCTCTACAGATGTCACATTCTTTGAAGATGTTCCTTTCTTTGAGTCTGGGGTACTTCCACCCGAGTCTCCTTCCTCTCCAGATCCCCTTCCTTCTCCTCCTTTGCAGGTTTATCAACGTCGTCCTCGTCCTTTACTGCTACAACCTGCAACCGACCCGATTGTAGACTCACATCCCGGGCTCACTCATCCAACCTCTTCTCCGGTCCCGCCTCCTGAGTCAGATCTTCCTGTCGCCCTTCATAAAGGCATTCGTTCTACTCGTAATCCTTCTCCTCACTATACCGCTTTAAGTTATCATCGCATATCTCCATCATATTACTCTTGTCTTTCTTCTTTGTCCTCTGTTTCTATTCCTAAGAATGCAGGAGATGCCTTTACACATCTAGGATGGAAACAAGCTATGATGGATGAAATGTGTGCTTTACAAAGCAGTGGAACTTGGGATCTCGTTCCTCTACCACCAGGGAAGTCCGTTGTTGGTTGTCGATGGGTGTACATAGTAAAGGTTGGCTCAGACGGAACAATTGACCGCCTCAAAGCCCGACTTGTCGCCAAAGGTTATACTCAGATCTACGGCTTGGATTATGGAGATACCTTCTCCCCTGTTGCCAAAATGCCCTCAGTGCGCCTCTTCCTCTCCATTGCCGCCATTCGCCACTGGCCTCTATATCAGTTGGACTCAAAAATGCTTTCCTTCATGGTGACCTGCTTGAAGAGGTTTACATGGAGCAACCTCCTTGTTTTGTTGATCAGGGGGAGTCTTCTAGACTTGTTTGTCGCCTGCGGAAATCTCTATATGGCCTTAAGCAATCTCCTAAGGCATAGTTTGGCAGATTTAGTACTGTGATTCAGGAGTTTGGCATGATCCGAAGTGATGCCGATCACTCTGTCTTCTACCGTCACTCAGTAGCTGGTTGTATTTACTTGGTGGTTTATGTGGATGACATTGTTATTACTGGCAGTGATCATCTTGGCATTACACAGGTAAAGCAACATCTCTTCAAGCACTTTCAGACAAAGGACCTTGGCAGACTCAAATATTTCTTGGGGATAGAGGTAGCGCAATCCAAAAATGGAATCGTCATATCCCAAAGAAAGTATGCAATGGATATTTTGGAAGAAACAACGATGTTAAACTCTCAAGTCAGTCGACACTCCCATGGATCCCAATGTCAAGCTTCTACCAAATCAGGGGGAGTCTCTTCCAGATCCTGAGAGATACAGACGTTTAGTTGGCAAGTTAAACTACCTAACTGTCACTCGCCCAGATATCTCATTTGTAGTTAGTGTGGTAAGTCAGTTCCTAAATTCTCCTTGTAAGGAACACTGGGATGCAGTGACCCGCATTGTTCGATATATCAAGAAAGATCCTGGAAAGGGCCTGTTATATGAAGATAGAGGACATACTCGAGTTGTGGGATACCCTGATGCTGATTGGGCAGGCTCTCCCATTGATAGAAGGTCCATTTTCGGATATTGTATCTTTATCGGAGGTAATCTTGTCTCTTGGAAGAGCAAGAAGCAGAATGTTGTAGCCAGGTCTAGTGTGGAGGCAGAGTACCGTGCTATGGCTATAGCCAGTCAGGAGCTCATATGGCTCAAACAATTGCTTCAGGAACTTAAGTTTGGAGAGGTTGCACAGATGTCACTTATATGTGATAATCAAGCTGCCATATCGCCTCAAATCCGGTTTTCCATGAGAGGACGAAGCATATCGAAGTTGACTGTCACTTTATTAGGGAAAAGGTAATGTCCGGTGAAATATCCACTAGTTTTGTGAATTCTAATGATCAGTTAACAGATATTTTTACTAAATCTCTAAGGGGTCCCCAAATTGATTACATATGTAACAAGCTTGGTGCATATTATCTATATGCTCCAGCTTGAGGGGGAGTGTTAAACTTAAAGATAGAATTATCTCTAATTAATTAGATTAGATAGAGTTATCTCGAATTAATTAGATTAGATAGAGTTATCTCTAATCAATTAGATTAGATAGAGTTATCTCTAATTAATTAGATTATATTAGTTTATATTTGTATTATCTTATCTATAATCATGTAAAATCTCCTATAAATACAATAGCTCCGTTGGTGTTCAAGACACACGGAATTCACATGCTCTCGCTTTCCCTCATTTAACAGGTTTAACTCATTCATTCTAAAAGTTAGCTAAACGAGGAGGATCACCTCAAGCCTTATAAAGAGTATTAGGATCATATTGTTAGCCAATGTGACATATTTTAACAATATAAAACACAATATTATTTAGTTTGAAAGACCATTTTCTTGGTTGTTTGTACAGATTGAAAATCAACAGAGTTTACATACTACCTACCCATGTAAATTTCCCATGCGAGCCCAAGCAAGGAAAGCAGGTCCACCAAAGAAATTATTCAAATCTTCTGAACTAATGTTAAAATCCTACAATTAGAAGATACTAGTCAGGCAGCTACTCAAATAGAAAAAAAAATATATCAATGGTTGTTTTTATGAGAATAAATGAAATAGTAAGAAACAATGCACCAAAATTTGGTGGACGATCAGGTAAAGATTTTCATAAGAGTCACATGTATGTCAATGTTACGTTATATAACATTATAACCACAGAGACATCATACAGTTCCTATGTTACAGTGTGTATGCTTCTTTTATTATTATTAATAATAATAATAATTGGAAAAACATTGATTAGAGTAGAAGAAGAAAGAAGTTTAGGAGCAGAGCACCACACAAAGTAAAGAATGCATTTATCTTAAACCAAGCTTTATCCAGACACACAAAAAGTAAATACTTCACCTTAAAAACCTTCTGCCAGATTGATTCCTGCCCAGTAAATGCCAAAGGCAGGTTCACCCCCTGAAGTGCCATCCAGTCTATCTCTTTTTCCCACCTTTCCCAGTCCCACCAAACATATGAATCTGCAAATAACCAAGAAGAATTTGATATTACAGAAGCTTAGAGTCTTAGACAAATGAAGCAATAGGTTGTCCTACTCCTGAATATGCATGTTGCCTAATATTTATCTTATGATCTTTGGTTGTTATGGCACCTTTTTCCCCTTGTGAGAAAAGCATGGCACTTGAAAATCCAATATTTCCTCAATCTGAATGGATTTGTGAGGAAACATGGCAAGAGAAACTCACCCAACTTGATAGTTGATAGTATTACTTTTAGTTACATGAGGAATCCAAGGATTAATATTTATACTCGTCTAAGGGTAGTCAAGAAGAATACCTTAAAACCTAATTTCCCTGAGATTTCTATAAATTTCATTCTCAAAAGGATCTTGCACATCATTTTTTGGAATGTAGCAAGTCTACAATATTCAATCTTCTCTTTAACCAACATTTGTTTAGGCTACCTATCTGACCTTGTTTTTCAAAAGCAGGATGTTTGCGCTACCAAATCAAGCCTCGGACTTATTTAGTTGAAAATTTTCATTTACAAATGGTAATTAATTCAACATCTTATGAATGACTAATTACCAAGATTATCATCCTTTCCTATAGAACAAAGTTTTAAGCATTGGCACTAGTCAGGTACTGAATTGCATCAGTCAAGTTCCCACTCAATGATGTAGTACAGAAGAATGTGAGAGAAATATCTTATTCCATGGAAAGTTGATTTTTGATACTCACAACTTGAAGTCACAACATTTTGGTAATAATTCCATGGAACAGGGCGTTTAATCATTAGACCCTCATCTTTCAAACGGGTTAGTGAGCCTGGCTCAGGGACTGAAGCTGTCTGAATGCCACCTGTCTTATCCCATGAGACATGAGCACTGCACCAATACTTAAGATACCAATGAAGGCCTGATGCAATCTCAACAGCTGTGGTTCCTCTGATGCTGATAAGTATATACACACGACAGTGTCAGATAATGTTGAAGGAAGAACTGAAGTGATCATATTCAAGAGAAGAGAAATAATGATGACAGTGAGAAAGTGACAACCACATCAATAAACCCATGTAAGTATACCCCGATACAGTGCTAGAATCTTTTACCATGTGATATGCAGAACAAAATGCACTTGACAAATTTAAGATTTCAAAGAGTAAATAGCCAAATTAGTCCTTGGAAGATAGGGTGGCCACCAACTAAGTCCCACAAGATGATGGTCACCAAATAAATCTTCCAAAGAAACACTCATTTAATAACAGAGTTAACTGCTAAGTAAGGATCTAATGACCAACATGATGATCAAATCAATCTTTAGAAGACTTATTTGGTGACCATCATCTTTGAGGAACATAGTTGGTGGTCACCCAATCTTTTGAGGACTAATTTGACTGTTTATCTTCAAAGAACATAGTCCAAAAGTCTATTAGCATTTTATACATAAAAATCCAGCTTGAATATACAAAAGGCGGCAGAAGAATCAAATCAAGTTGTAAATAAAATAAATCCAACCATCTCATAATTTTAAAGAAACCTCAAAGTTCATAAGGAGTAACAAACAAAAATTAATCATAATATGCAGCATAGATTTCACTTAACATACATAATCTCAGCCCCATTCTGGCTTGACTTCTTGTGATTGTTAATTAGAAAACAACTGTCTCCACCACAGACATCCTGGAAATTGCAAAAATAATATTTTTACCATCATTCATGAAAAGTGAGAGTAGATACTAATTACTTATTGATGTTTACATACATAACAGTATATCATTGATGCTTCCAACAAAATTTATGAGTAAAGTGACTGTCACATTATTCAAATACATTATAGTATGCAACTTAGTCTGCAAGTAAATAAGTAACACAAATGCCACTTAAAGAAATAAGAGGGAAAATAAAAGAACTGTTTTTCCTCCTTGTGTTGTATCATAATCATAGTGCCAGGAAAGTATTACTAATTCATCTGTCAAGAGAAAACCAGGTTAAGTACTATCTTGTCAATAATAAAACAGCCTATCTGAGCAACCAATCAGCCAATATAAAGTAAGTAGTTGGGACTTCCAAGTCATAGAAGAAAAAAAAGTTAGGCCGCATTTGGAAGATCTTACGACTAACATAAAGCCCGTTTGTCTAAAATGTGGTTAGAGGACTTTAAACGTGGTTGGGTTGAAGGGGAAATGAAATAACATCCACTCAACCAAGTTTTGATTAGGGAAGTGTGTAACTTGCTCTTCAACTTGGAACCAAACAAGCTAATAAGCTCTTTCCAATTTATTTCAATAAGCTTTTTTTTGTGTAGCTTATTAAAATAAGATCTTTTTATCTTATTGTAATAAGTTTCATGGTCAGATTTATAGCACAAATAAAGTGCTTACTTAAGCTGTATATCCATATGCATCCGGTCTCCGAACTCTTTTTCATGAACGGTCCCTTCTAGCCTAGTATGAAGTAGGATCTTTCAGTTAAGGACAAAAGATTTTAGTAGAATATCACCCTAGGGATGTGTTAGAAATCACAAGGTACATCAATGAATCACGATACTTTATGATAAGAATTATCTATTTCTGATTCCTTGAGCAATGCTCATTTGCGTATAAAATAAACTTAAAACTGCACACTTTTCTTTTTTATTTTTTCCATTTTTTTATTTTTTGCATTTTCACTAAGGGCATGTTAGTTTTTTGTTAGAGGTGTTCGAAAGAGGATTCTTCCCTTCACCTTTTCCTAGAATCTTCTCTATTAAACTTATAATACCACTCTTCCTATCTCTTCCTTCCAATTCCTTTATAGAGTTCTAGATAATGTTCAACTAATAACGAAAAATGATTATATGAAAAAAAAAGTCAAATATAACAATAAGTAACGGTAAATAGAAATTTAAGATGAGTTAAAGAAAACGAATTTTACTCTTTTAAAATGTTTAATTTGAAACTCCTCATATTCATCCTAAAAGTGATCAAGCTAGGATCCTGTAGTACTCTTAAAATTCTTCTGTATCATCCAAACATATTGTTAAATTCAAAATTCTCCACCCAAACACAAATACACCTAACAGAACCAGAAGAACATTCCTAGCATTTTCAGGATAACTGCAAAACCAAAATACAAATAAAACTAAGAAATGGCTAAGAAGCAGAACATTACATAAGATAAGATATATGCAAGTAAGAAAGGAAAAGGGGGGAAGCAAAGACCTTAGAGACTATCTTGAACTCGAAACTGGATAAATGCGTAGGTAGCAATCGTTTGAGAACACCAACGGCTGCGGCTTCTTGGACCGATGAAGGTGCCCTTTTGTAGTCCAAGCGCTTAATCAAAGGTTCTATGGCTTCATACTTGGAAACTGCGACGGGCACTGCAAGCGTTAGAATCAAAATCACATACACAAACTGAACCCTCAACATTGTTCTTCCCAGGATGGAACGGGTATGTAAGAAACAAAACAAAGTATCCATAGCTATGCCATGAGTTATTATCAATATCAAAAGATGATTTTCTAATTATTTACACTTCTTTTCAGTCTTATTCATTTGTTTCGACACGGGTGTTGACTATGGATCGCATAATCGACACGCACACGTACATTATGCAGTTCATTTTTTATTAGGGAAATGTTGTCCATTTTATTTAGAATTTAATTTAAGTTATTTCAGAAGGAATGAATAATTGACCCTTTTTTATTGAAATTATAATAATATATCACTTTTATGGTTTTTAGTGTATGATTTCAAAAAAAAAATGAAATTGTTTCATAG
Source organism: Clitoria ternatea (assembly GCA_037962975.1). NCBI lineage: Eukaryota > Viridiplantae > Streptophyta > Magnoliopsida > Fabales > Fabaceae > Clitoria > Clitoria ternatea. Next base: position 51,567,975 of record CM075675.1, read on the forward strand.
TATTAATTTACTAGTACATCCTTTCGTTTGTGAGGGTGGTAGTAATGAGTCATTCACTTTTTTAAATATGTTTCTGATAATCCTGAATTTTGTAGGATGATGATGTCATATATTTAATTGTTTTGTCACTCAAAATAAAAGTCCTATATTTAATTGTAACTATATATCACCAAAAATATTATAACTATCAAACATCAAATGTAAAAACACTGAAGCCACAAGTTTTCAAAGGTAAAAAAGTCTCCTATCCTTGTTACAACTTTATTCTTCTTCACTTTTCTTTTGAATCCTTTTTAGTTGCCAAGAGATGCAATAATCCAAGGTTTAGGTTTACCAATGTTGGTTCTATTATTGGGGATAGTCGAAATGAAAAGGTGAGTATTTTGACGGTATTATATGAGTCTCTTACGATGTGTCAAACTATAGAAGGTGTTTTTGAACTAGCCCTAATTATATGGTAAATAATATTTATAGAAATTAGATTTGTTATTTATATCCCCATGTTGTTACTTTGCTTGGTTTTATAATATGGACAAGGGTAAAGATAGTGAAAACATGTTTGAGACTCCACATCCCAATCCAACTATCTCATCAAGGTAGAGGAATGAATGAGGGATTTGATGACAAATATCAATTTGGTGGGGGTTCAACTACAAAAGTTGGCATTGATGGAAGAAGAGATTTAAAAATTGACATGTGTTGATGTTAAGGTTAAAAAATTAAGTAGCATTACAGGTGAAGTCAAACAAGTTAAGGAGAATACTAAGATAGTCTTTTCAAAACTTGGTGCACAATGTGCATAACAAAAATGATCTATTGTTCACGGTTGAGTTTTTAAAATTGTATTATAGACCTAATAACCTATAATCTTAAATTGCAATTTTACCTTATTAATAATTAATTTAGACTCTCATATATTCAGATAACCATAGTACCAATAAGTCTTTCACATTCATTGTTGTTATTATCACCATCCATCATCCCACCCCTTTCCATGGTCATGTGATTATTCTCATTCAATGTTATCTTCAAATTATCCTCACTATCTGTGTCCCTGTCATCTCCATCAACACCTCCTTCATCCATCCTCTACAAGCACTCATCATCGCTAACTCACTGCCATTGGATAACCATAAAATAACCAGCTTTGAGCCAATGTTGTCTTCATCCTCATCCTCATAGCAACAGGTTTAAAATCCAATGAAGCCCTATCTAAGAATTCTGTATTAGAAATTTTCTCGTCCATGATGTTGTCATCAATCACAATGTGTTAGACATTTTGCAAAAAATCTTCTGTTCCCACAACAAGGATAATTTCATCCAGCTGAGATTTAAGGCCTAACTATAACTCATAGTAGTCTTGGCTTATCTCAGCACAAAGTACAATAACTGATTATAAGTACTTAATAAAATAAATTAGAAGCATAGGTTTCTATATTAACCTTTTACCTCAAATATTCATGCTTATTCTTCATTTCATGACCGAATAAAACTTATCCTTCTAAAAAATCAGTCTAAACCTCAAGATATCAAGTTAATTGATACGCTTAACTTATTAATCTGACTTAGTTCTCAAATTTTCTACGCTAAAACTCTAGACTTACATCTACCACAGTCTCAGATTATGCAACAGTTGCATACTTTGGTTTCCAAGTTAGGACTACATGGTTAAATATATTCCACTTTATACATTTCTATTTCTTTTTATTTCTTTTTTACAAATTGAAAAGATTGAGTTCTTATTTAATTCCTTGTAACCATGGGGTTTTTAATGATTTGGAATTATGATCATGTACAACATATCAATGACAACCATACTTCAATATGACATAAATATTGTCCAACAAATACAATGATTTAATCAAGATCTCGAAAGGTACAACAGACATACAAATCAGAATTCTCATTCTAATTTCTTAAATTGATGATTTGGTTAATTAGTTACACTAACTAGCCTTCTCATTTAATCTAAGTGTCTCTCTAGGTTGTGTAGTCATATAGATGCAGATATCTAAGGCAAGGAATACAAACACAACAAGGTAGTTAACTAAGTTTGTCTTCAAGGTTTAAACCAATCCTTCTCATTTCAGTTCATGCATTTCAGTTTCCGTTTTGTACCTATTTGGGCTATGGTGTTGTTTTAAACTCTATCAGTTAGACCATAGTGGAAGCCTAGTTATGATTAACAGGTCATACGCTCAAAGACATATATTCTAACTTAGACTTAAGCCTTCATGCTCGGTCGAATTTCTTTTTAAGGTCCAAACCCAACTTTATTAGACTGATGTAAAAATACACACGGCTCATCATAAAGATTCAGTTTTATGCATAAGTCAAGTGACTTCTGTTGGGAAAAATCGACACAGATTAACTGATTTTTCCCGGCGTAGCAGAATGGCGGACCGATAAAATAGGTGGTTGCAGAATAAATTAAATACGAGCAAAGCAAATAAATAATTAAATTAGTAGGCGTACAAGAAGGACTTCTCTAATAAAATATTAGAGGCACAAACCCGAGATTAACCCAAAATAGTGGCACTCAAGTGTTTCCCAACACCCCAATTAACCTTACTATTTTGTCACTCACTAATTATTTTTCCCTCACTCAACAACTCATCAAAGCAATTAACTAATTGCTTTGGCCTAAACACTCTCACTAGTGTTTCTATGCAATTGCTCTCAATTGCTTGGTTTTCCTCCTGATGCATTTGCTGCAATGCTCCAAGGTCAATTTATAGGCCCAATGTATTGATTTCCACCACAAATAATTATGTGATTACCATCCATCCACATATGCTGCCATAATTAGCCACAAAACAATATTAATTTAATTGCTAAGTGGTTATTTCCACTAAGAGAGACCCATAGCAACTTCTTCAATATAACTTGGTTTATATTTAGAAATTCAACTTCACGGTATGCTCTTAAGCTAAATGAATTCCATTTCCCTATTAGTCACAACTAATCTATTTTGCTCCTATGATGAATTGCGGGGGTTACACTATACTCAAGTTTATGGATATCTTCTTCTTAACATACCACTACATCATATATACACCAGCACAGTTTCTTAACGCCAACACACTTATTTTTCTATCTCACCTTTATGATTCTTAGTTAACACAATGAAGTTCACCCAAGTGATGACGACCTAGTACTTCAAAATTTGTTACCTTACTATTGACTATTAATCAATTAAGAAGACATGACTATGATGTTTACTAGAGATTTATGTGACTACTTAACTTGTAACTAACTTAAGAAACTCTATCTTAGCACTAATTTATCTAGAGTGTAGAACCAAACACTTTTACGTGATTGACTGATGAATTATGCATTTGAGGAGCCAATCAAAAACTTATGTAGCAAGACATAAATATTACCTTATTATTAGAAGTTAAACCTTTTTACGTATCTGCTTATATTCAACATAAAGCTTTTGACACCACTAAGAAGATTAGTTGACATCCTATTGAACTCCAATAAAATAACATATAAGGGTTACTATAGATATAATCAGTTCAAGATCCTAAAACAACACTAGTGTAACAGAGTATTACTTACTAGTGTGACAATCATCTTTTTCTTTTATACATTTCATATCAAAATTTTAACTATAACTATTTGTATTTAACTTATGCATTTCATTCCATTTTACTTAGTTCTCACGTGCCAAACTACTTGGGTGATTATCATCTTGTCAACAAGTGAATCTTTATTTTTTAAAAAATAAATAAATAATAAAACAAGCATCCTATGTAGGACATCGGGCAGAAAATTGATCTAAAGACACTTTGATCTCTTTAAGAGAAAAAAAAACAAACTAGTGTAACACTTCACATAAACTGAATACGTTAATCAATTCTACACGAATCATTCAATAACAGAAATACATCACCTTATCATACATTCACAAAATTTTAAATTTAACAACAATATCATTAATGATTCATATAAAATAATCATGTCATTATTAGTCATTTAAACACTTGCACACAACATGCTTTAGTACTCAACAAATCAAATTCTACTAAATCATGTTATATTGCTTAATATAAATCTATTGTGCTTCTTGCAAGTTTTTTTAAAGACTAGTGTACACCACTTGAAAGAATGGAGTATGGGTAAGACATCAATTATGCAAAGAAAGAAAAATATATTTTAATACTACTTTGTTGGGTGATGAGAACATGGCTAAGGACATAGATAAAAAGGCACTTAATGGGCTTGGGGGACCAATGACAAGAGTAAGAGACAAGAAAGCAAAAGAGAAACTACAACAAGTGGTTGGAACGATTCTTGAAGGTTTATCTAATGGGAGGGACTTGGAATCAAGATTAGTTCATTGCATGATCATTTTGGAAGACCTTAAGGGTTCCGCGACCGTGGTTGGAACCACTGTCTAGTTGTAGGACATTCTAGCCGTGAGACATTCTACCAAGGAAAAAAAGAGTTTTTGGGTGATTCTAACTACGATCCACAACTAAAAAAACCCTAAACAGCTACCTCAAATTAGCGACCACATTATCCCGTCGCTAATTAGCGACCGTATTAGCGACCGCAGTGTAACGAAAAGGGACCAAGAAGATGTTAGCGACTCATTTAGCGACCGAGTCCTGTATCGGTCGCTAAAAATTATAAACACCGTCGCTAGCAGCGTCGCTATTTTGGAGCTCCACCTTGTTTTCCTTTCCCGCCAGGTTTTTCTGTTGGCGCCAAATCGTAGCGACGGTGAATACCGTCGCTAACACTCCCCTAACTATAGCGACGGACTTAATGCGTCGCTATAGTTTGTTCTAGCGACGGCAATACGTGACCGTCGCTATGATTTTGGCATTCCCTCCAATTTATTTGTTTTAATAATGGAAGGTAGCGACGGGATCAGCCTACCGTCGCCACGTTTCAGTATTTTAGTGACGGTGTATCGTGCCGTCGCTATATTTTATGGTCTTCCCTCCATAATTTTGCTTTTTAAAAAGGAAGGTAGTGACGGTGTGGATGATACCGTCGCGAATAAGTTTAGGATTAGGGACGGATAGGTTTACCGTCACTACTACTCGGGAGTAGTGACGGATATTTGTTGTCGTCGCTAATATTGAGGGGTTTAGGGACGGAACTGGTTGCCGTCGCTAAATGTCAGTAATACTCGATTTTGGAGGTGCCCCCCAAATCAGTTGCCCTAAGTTTCCCTCCCCAAATCCGTCACCCTCTGTCTCTGTGTCTCCTCTCCTCCGTCGTTCCTCCCTCTCCTCCGTCGTTCGTCGGCACCCATTCCCTCCGTTCCTTCCAGAAACCGTCCCTCCCTCCCTCCCTCCCTTCCCCGGCTCATTCCCTCCGTACGAGGTCTCTCCTCCGTCGTTCCCTCCCTCCCTCCCTGTGTCTCCTCCGTCGTTCCCTCCGTCCCTCCCTCTGTCGGCACCCATTCCTTGGTTCACCGGTGGCTACACTCCCCTCTCCCCTTCGTCGACAGGTTAGTTCATTTTGTTGCTTGCCAAATGTTGCTTATGATTGTTTTGTCTGGTTCACCGGTGGCTACACTGAAAATTTGCATGGTGTGTTACTTTTCGTTTGAGTTGGATTTGGTGGTTGCCTTTTAGTCTGCTCCTGGCAGAACCAGATTTTTAGTTTTCTTGTTATAACAGGCATTTTGCTTGGTCTGGCTGTAAAAGATTGGTGAATAGCAGAATTTTCTTGCTAGTTCCAAGCTGTATTTGTTATTTTTGAACTAAAACAGTAGAGCACAGCACATGGGTCTATGCAGTCCAGTTCATATTTTAGCTCTTTTTTTTTATAAATATAATTTTAAGATGGATATTTTTTTCATAACACTTGTAATGTTCATAATCATTCATTGCTTGACCTGAATAGTCTCACCATACAAAGCAAATTTGGGAAATGCTTCTACCTTGAATGTGGTCAAACTGGTTTTTGAATTCAGAGTTATTACTTGATTCTTCTCAGTTAGGATTTCATTTTACCCTTTTTTGGTAAACAATCACACTGCTTTTTGAATGAAGAAGCTGTTGCTCTTATTAGTAGTGTTTTAATGAATCAGTGTCTATGAGTAGTAGCATTAAATCTTATTGCATACTGAATTTAAACCTGATTTGCTTTACTGAAATTTTGTTTCATTAGTTGTTTCACAATAAACTAGCTATGAATTAATAGTGTTTTAATGAATCAATGTCTATGAGTTGCATAAATCTTATTGTATAGCAAGTTTAAACCCGATCTGCTTTACTGAAATTTTTTGTTTCATTAGTTGTTTCACAATATACTAGCTATGAAGCTTCACTTATTCATCTGTGTAGAAGGTTGCTCCACCTGAAGAGTTAAAGAGCTCCGCCAAGCGACCTGATCTAAAGGCCATAACCAAGGCAAGTAAAAATTAAATGATTTAAAATTTAATGATATTTTTCTGTGATGATCTAATATAGGATTTTGCTTTTCTGGTATTTGTTAATTACATTGCAATGAATTTACATTATCAATGTTTTGTTATCATCTTGATTGATGCCTAATATTGTGCTAATTCAGTTTAATATTTGGTTAATTATGAATTGTCTCTTCGAGAAGTGTAATGGACTAATTTATGAGAAATAACATCAAACAAGTTTGAAATAAAATTGTTGGATTTTTAATAATGCATACAACAACAATAACAATAGCCTTATAACACTAAATGATGCTGGCTAAATGGTTAAATAATGCCATTAAGCTCGGCTAAAATCAAATTTTTTTGATGTTTGTTTATAGGGATTTCGCTTTCATATGATGATGATCCATGTAGCCGACCTCACTTAGTGAGATAAGACTTTGTTATTGTTGTTTACATGGGGGTCTTTTTTGATAAGTTTCTTTAATGTTCTTTGCCTCAACCCCTTTTCATTGGGCTAAAAATCATACAGTGCAATTGTTGCACCAGTGTCTCCAAAGGCCTTTTGCGTCTGGTTAACTTATTTTAATGGCTTCATCCACTTTTTGTCAACGTCTTTGCAATAGATGTCATTTCACAACATTTCCTTGTTTACAATTATTTTTTATCTTGTCCTCTTCCTTATTACCATTCGTCCATCTTAACATTCTCATTTATGCTACTCTTACTTTGTTTCTTGTGTTATCCCTTTACATCCCAATATTCACTATGTTCTGTAATTGGTCATATAACAGTCAGATAAAAGTTTTCATTGAGCTTGTTGGGTATTTTACCATCACAAATAACACCTGATTCCTTTCTCTATTTTTAATACTGATGATAGTCTTAAATTTATTAATCTGGTGCCTTGATTTGATTAATTGATTTAATTGCATGAATTAGTTGAGAAATTACATTTAGAAAATACGTATATGGCAAAATTGGAAGACGAAGATCATCAAGGAATAATTTATGGGATAGATAGTGATGATGAAGGACCAACAGCTAGAATGGAGACTAAACCTACGCCTCCACAAACACCTAAAAGACCAAGAACTCCAGAACCAGAATACTCGGAATTTGGTCAAACTAGTAATCCCAATAGAACTAATAGTAATAATAGAAATTATCAAGACTATATTTATAGTCGAGGATATGTAGAAAAAAATGGTAAAATTAATAAGAGTATTCCAACTACTATTCTTAATATGTGTCAAATTAGTTATTTAAGTTGATATAAACTTAGTCAGTTGTAAAGCTAAAAGTTATTACATTCTTATCTATTACATCTTTAGAAACTTCATTATGGAAACCAGTTGAATGTTGGGAACTTTGATTAACACTGTTAACAATCAACTTTGTCATGCAGACCAATACACTTTACGCGTGGTCTGTGTTTGGCTCTCATCAGCGTTGTCTCCATCGCTATCTCTCTTTCGACGGTAATCCCCTAACGCTAACTTATCCGGCTATGTGTGTTGTATGTGTTGAAGTGTATGTATGTTGATTGTTGTTTGTTTGTGGAGAGCTGAGCTCATTAGGCAGTGATTGTGTGTGCTGATAACCTTTTCTTTTATGCATGTGTAATGTTGTTTGTTAGTGGAGAGCAGAGCTCATTAGGCATTGGTTTTGTGTGCTGATAACATGATTTACGATGCATGTGTAATGTTGTTTGTTAGTGGAGAGCAGAGCTCATTAGCCGTTGATGACATATATTGATAACATGATTTTGTGTTCATAACTGTGAATATCATATACAATGCGTATGATATGTTTATTTATCTATACTGGGAAGTTTTCTATATGTAACAGGCCATTTGTAAATTTGGGAAATGTCTAGTTTACAGGGGAGACTCTGCCAAAATTTCGGCAGGCTCCCTTTATTAGGGAACTTAAAAAATGAAACACAACGTTAATAATGTAGGGTTTAGTCGTGTGTGTACCCATTAGATTCCCGTTCAAGTTTCAAAACAACCGGTCGATGTACCGTGTTGAATGTTGGATCTTGAATTATCCCGGTTTGGACAGTTTGGTATGAATTTGTAACCTGTAGGGCGTAACCCATCAATGTTGTATGTGGTCTATCTTGAGAATTTGAATGAATGTTGGTATGAAATTTCGGTTATGGTGTTTCATATTGTCCCCAGGGTGCATGTCTGCGTGTGGTGTTTCATACCGTACGTATCTCTGTGTACTCGGGGACCAATGCGAAATGCTGCCGAAATTTCAAATGAACATTCATTCAACTCAAGATAGACCACATACAATTATGGGATGGGTTACGGATGGTTGCATATTCATCCCGAATGGGATAGGGCCCCACCAATTTGCAACATCAAAGAGATAGAGTGATTCACAACCGATAGTTAAATAAAAATTTAAACGTGTAAGGTAACAGAAATCGTGCTTGTTAGATATTGTAAATGGAGGTACCGGCAAATCGGCGATGGATGTACAACCGACTAGATAGCAATCGGCGAGTGACTGAGGAGTTTATGATGGGGCTATTGGAGTTCATTCCGTTCGCTACGGCAAACACGCCTGTATTTGAAGCAACTCAAAAGATTCGTTGTCCGTGCTCAAAGTGCAAATGCATGAGTTTTGAGTACGCGGATGATGTCATGTGCCACCTAACTGAGATAGGGTTCATGGAAACATACCACTGCTGGTACAACCATGGTGAGCAGTTACCGCGTAGACCATCAGATGACACCCTGCAACAGTCTTACTACGAGGTTGGAGGAAACAGGGATACGTACAACAACATAGAACAAATGGTGATGGATCATGTTGGACCCTCCACCGGGCGTATGCTGGAACATAATGACCAAGCAGGTCATGGGGACTCTAACAATGTAGAGGAGGATCCTAATCCGGAGGTGAAGAGATTTTATGATTTGTTGGCGGCGGCTCAGACTCCATTGTGGGACGGGTGCAACAGTCACACTGAGTTATCCGCCTCCCTAGCTGCTTTAAGCCTAAAGGCAGATTATAATCTTTCTGGAGGTTGTTTTGATAGGATGGTCAATCTGATGGGTTCCACCATGCCTAGTAATCACAGAATGCCAGCAAACCTGTACCGTGCTAAGAAACAAGTGGCAAACTTGGGGTTGGGTTGTGTGAAGATAGAGTGTTGTGTTGGTGGATGTATGCTGTTCAGAAATGAGTTTGCAGACGAGAGTGTCACAAAATGTCTGCATTGTAATGAGGAACGCTACAAGACCGTTAAAAGGAGAGGGAAGGTAACCCGGACGGCCAGGAAGAAAATGTGGTACTTCCCTATAACACCGCGTTTTCAACGCCTGTATGCCTCATTGTCCACGGCAAAACACATGCGTTGGCATGCTCTGAACCGAACACAAGAGGGGTTTCTTTGCCATCCTTCCGACGGGAAAGCATGGAAGTGTTTGGATGAGCTATATCCGGACTTTTCTGGCGAGCCGCGAAATGTAAGACTTGGCTTATGTACTGATGGGTTTAACCCTTTCGGTCAATACGGAAGGGCTTACTCTTGTTGGCCAGTCATCCTGACCCCATACAATCTGCCACCTGATATGTGTATGAAGAGGGAGGTCATGTTTCTATCTATACTGGTTCCAGGACCCAAAAATCCAAAGGCGAACATAGACGTGTTTTTGCAACCGTTGGTTGAAGAGTTATCACAGTTATGGGATGTCGGGGTAATGACATACGATGTGTCTTTGAAGAACAACTTTATGATGCGTGCTGTTTTGATGTGGACTATTAACGACTTCCCGGCCTATGGTATGCTTTCTGGATGGTCCACGTCTGGGAAGCTTGCTTGCCCTGTATGCATGGAACATACCGGGGGGGAATCACTCCCTGTTAGTGGCAAGACAAGTTTCTTTGACTGTCATAGAAAGTTTCTACCGTTGGAGCACCCGTTTAGGAGGAACAAAACCGCTTTTAAGAAGAACAAGGTTGTTAATGAACCTCCACCCCGTAGGCTATCTGGTGCACGGGTTTGGCAGAGGGTCGAAGAGTATCCTTACATCTGGGACAAGAGTGTTAAGGAGTTTGCGGGTTACGGTAAGGAACACCACTGGGTGAAGCAGAGTGTGTTGTGGGATTTGCCATATTGGAAAGACTTGTTGTTAAGACACAACATTGATGTGATGCACACTGAACGTAATGTTTTCATGAATATTTTTGACACTGTTATGGACATCAAAGGGAGAACAAAGGACAACGAGAAGAGTCGTCTAGACCTTCCGATTTGGTGTTCCAGAAAGGAGTTGGAGTTGAGGGATGCGGGACGTGGAAGAATGTTTAAACCCCATGCAAAATATGCTTTAACTAGACCACAACAGATTGCTGTATGTATTTGGATTAATGGGTTGACCCTGCCTGACGGATTCGCTTCTAACTTGAGTAGATGTGTCGACGTGAAGGAGGGCAGGGTGTTTGGCATGAAAAGTCATGATTGCCATGTGTTTATGCAACAACTACTCCCGTACGCGTTTCATGCCTTACCGAAGCCTATTTGGAAACCGTTAGTGGAGTTGAGTCACTTCTTTAAGGAGTTGACGGCTACTTCGTTGAGTGTGGAGAAACTTGTGAAGATGGAAGAAACTATCCCGGTATTGATTTGTAAGTTGGAGCAGATTTTCCCACCAAGTTTTTTTGACTCCATGGAGCATTTGCCTATCCATCTACCGTACGAGGCCTTGGTTGGTGGCCCAGTGCAGTATCGTTGGATGTATCCATTCGAAAGGTGAATGCTTGGTGAACTCTTTAATTTACTTGCAAATCATGCTTATAATAGTATTTTCTAACTTAACACCACCTTGTTAATGATGTTGAAGATTCTTACGCTCTTTAAAAGATAAAGTGTCGAACAAAGCCTGCGTTGAAGCTTCAATTTGTGAGGCATACTTAGTCGAAGAAATGACAACCTTTGCTTCTTTCTATTTTCCAACGGAGATAGAAACTAGAATGAGTAGAGTTCCCCGCAATCTTGGTGTAGCCAGCCGCACAGGGTTTGATGAACAAACGTCGATTTTCAACTATCCTGGTCACCCGGGGGGCAGGCTCACAAAATGTTACATTGATGAGAAAGATCGAAAGGCGGCTCACTTGTACATTCTTCTCAATTGCCCAGAAGTGGAACCCTTTATTGAGTAAGTCATAGAAGTTATATTATACATTCTTAACGTAGCTTTTATATTAAACTTATTTGTTTCTTTTAATAGCTTATACACAGATATGCTAAAACTTGAGCAAAATGATTTAACTGATGACCAAATTCATAGTGAGGTGTCATCCAAGTTCGTTGGTTGGTTCGCGCAACATGTAAGACCCGTATACCAAGTGTTTTTAAGCCTATTTGCTTCTAACTCCCGTCAATATGGTAACAATGACCTACTTCTTATGTTGTACATAGATACAAGACCCTAACAATCATATTGAAGATTCTTTACTCCAAGCCCTTTCTTGGGGGCCGGTGAAGACTGTTAAAAAATGGCCTATTTACTACGTAAATGGCTACAAGTTTAATATTCTTCAATGGAGTGAAGGGATGCGCACCCATAACTACGGGGTTTGTGTTAAAGGCACCGCCGGTCAGTTGGAAGAAGACTTTTATGGAGTGCTGACGGAGATTGTTGAAGTTTCATTCTCTGGACGACTAAGAAGAGATATTGTTCTATTCAAATGTGATTGGTTCGACAACACAATCGGTGTTGGAACAAAGGTTGACAACAACTACGGCTTAGTTGAGGTCAAGAAGAATGGTAGATATAAAGGGTTTGATCCCTTCATTTTTGCCCAACAAGCTGAGCAGGTTTATTACACCGACTTCCCGGGAGGACATCGGGACTGGTATGCAGTAATCAAGGCCAAGGCCCGAAGTCAGATCACTGACAATGTCTCCGAGGAGGTCGATGACGCTTATCAGCTTGCACCACACGAGCTCAACGATGCGAATTTGTTGTTCAACATTGATCCAGTCATAATGGACGAGACACTCGCCACTACGGGGGGTGAACACATTGACAAAGACCTTGTCTCTCGATCAAAACGGTCTAGGGCTGATTTGGATACTGATGAACTTGTTCAAACAGATAACCACAGTGACACTGAAACTGAGGGGGAATTTGAAACTGAAACAGACACAGAGTATGTAGTTGTTAAACATATATACATAGGTTTATATATATCCTGAGACTAACCTTTCTTTTCATGATTTTATCCACAGATGACGGGACGTCGACTGCCCTTCAGTAGGGGTGGTGGGTCCAGGACCCCGGCTTCCCGTCTGGGGATGCAAACCCCAGGGCAGCAGACCACTCCATCACCACCACAGCGGACCACTCCATCCCCATTACAGCAGACCACTCCATCACCACCACCACAGCGGACCACTCCATCCCCATTACAGCAGACCACTCCATCACCACCACCACAGCAGACAACCCCATCACCCCCACAGCTGACCACCCCAGAGCAGACTCCTGGAGTTGATGGCTTGGAGGACCATGGCCATCAGGCGACCCCACCTCCGGCATCCCCTCTGCCCATGTTGGTACCCGTGCCGGCCGGAGACGAGTAAGTGACTAAATTTCATATACTTTTATGTTATTTGTATGATACTTTATATTAGGGTTTAGTTGAAAGACTTGTTGGTTTATTGGATGTTACTTTAATTAGTACTTGTATAGATTGAATTGTACTGGGCACTCTTCTGTTTGTAACAGGGTAACTATTTTGGGTGTCTCCCTAGATTGTGTGTTGTTTTATTCCTAACATAATTGTTGTCATTACAGCTTTGTTGATAGTAGTCGCACTACCAAAGCGATTACTAAGGTTTTGAAGGCCCAGTGGGATGGTCCATATATATCTTGGACAGATGCTGGGAAGGTTGTGCAAGATAGGTGGTTTGACACCTTCTCGGTAAGTTCCTAGCTCATTTATTGTGACTTGATTTGTAAAATAGACCCGTTATTAATTTTGATTTCTCAATTCATTTTACAGCGTGATTACCAGTGGGCGGAGGGTATGATTGATGAGATTAGGAAGGTCTTTGCCACAAAGACCTCCAAAATCATCAAGAGTACCCTTTGGAAGGTGAGGGACAAGGGTGAGCGCCCTCGTTGGATCCCGGAGGACCATTGGGACGGGATGGTCCAGAAGTGGGGCGGGGTCCCATTCCAGCAGGCGAGTGCTCGGAATAGGGCCAACAGAGCCGCCGATGCTGCAGCCTCGGTTTACACTGGGGGTAGCATTTCAACCCTCGAGCACAAGAAAAGATTTGTAAGTATATTTATGTTAAACATTTCTATTATGATTCGTCTTACATGTTTACAAATAATAATCTCAATGTTTTTTGTCCACCACAGGAGCAGAGGGAGCACCGGGAGCCTTCTTTGTTTGAGGTCATGCAAATGACCAAGAAGAACAAAGCCGGTGCATGGGTAAACCAGAAGACTACGGAGCTAGCGGTATTTACTTTTAACTGACACATGCTTTTAATTTACTTACAAATCAGCTTACTAATCCTATCGTTGTTTTTGAATTTACAGGAGGCGTATCAGGCCAGGAGGGCCGAGAAGGAGGCGGACCTGGTGGCTTCCACTCCTGAAGGGGAGGTTCCTCCCACCCTATCTTGTTCTGACGACAACGCCATCTATATGGAGGCTGTTGGCGGTGTGAACAAGAAAGGGAGGGTGTTTGGATTGGGTGGCGTCGGCACGCAGCTGGCGAAAAAGGGGAAGACCCCTTCCTCTTCGTCTTCCTCTGGTCTTCCGACTGAGGTCGTTCAGGTAATTCAAAACCTGAACGATGAGCTACACGAGGAGCGACGTCAGAGGCAGTTGCTGTTGGAGCGGCACGAGGCGGACCGACAGAAGGCCGAGGTGGACCGACAGCGGGCCGAGGAGCAGCACGCCGAGACTCGTCGGCAACTTGCTCAGCAGCAGGAGCTACTGATGCAGTTGATGGCGAGGCTACCTCCCCCCACTTCCCAGGCGCCCCCACCACCACCCCAGGATCCCCCACCACCTTGATTGTAGTTCTTTTATTTATACACATTGTATATTTGATTTTTAGTTATGTTATATTTTTATTCAGTATTTATTTTGTCATTCTTTATATATTATGTCAATATTTATTGGTAATTACATTCAAATCACAAAGCCTTATTCTACCTATCATTAATAATTCAACCTATTTGATAAATTAATTTAATTATAAAATTTTATCAGCCAATACAAAATATTAAGATATTTTTAAAGTTAAATTAACAAAACCAGTCAATATTGAATTAATTTTTAAAAAATATAAAAATTCACGTTAGCGACGGGACATGTCCGTCGCTGACGTTTTAGCACTAGCGACGGATGCTGTGGTCGCTATATCACAATCACTAGCGACGGACGTTGTGGTCGCTAACTGACAACAAGTAGCGACGGACATCGGCGTCGCTACATCGCAACCTCTAGCGACGGATACTGTGGTCGCTACATCACAATCAGTAGCGACGGAATAACTTGGTCGCTGTATCACTTCCTATAGCGACGGCAGACGGTGGTCGCTGGTGGCTGTTAATAGCGACGGGTATTCGAGGTCGCTGTATGACAACACTTAGCGACGGCTGGAGTTATTGGGGCAGAGACGATTTTAGCGACGGCCCTACGCCGTTGATATTGTAGCGACGGCAGTTATGTGGTCGCTGATGTGTTTTCGACGAGGGTTTTAGCGACGTCCTCTTGCCCGTCTGCGATGCCGTCGCTAAAACCATTAGCGACGGGAATTCCATTGATTAGCGACCAATTACTTCCGTCGCTAACAGTTGTTTTTTTAGTGGTGATCGGTGGTTCATTGGGCTAAGGAAAATAAAAGGATTTTGGAGGAACTAGTGAGATCCATGGCCTAGCCGTGGTTGTCATGACTGCTAGTGGATCTTGAATGCTAAGACACTACTGTTTTATTTATTTGCCTTTTTGTGTTATGTCTTTTCATTTGCACCATTAGGAGGTTATGAAACCCATAAACCTAATAACCATTGTTAGTTATTAGTGTCTTTAATTGTTGTTTCTATATATTCTTGCCAAGGGATAATGTAATTAGACTAGACTTGAATTTTGAATTAAAGATCATTTTGTGAGAAGTGTTTTCTCCTAGGTTCTTGGTTGAACCATCTTTAACTTATCAAGGGTAATTCCATTCCCCTTGTGGCGTCGTGTGACTTATCTTTCTCCCCGGAAGTGGCATCACCCACTTTACCTTCATCATTTCCAAATTTACATTCTTTTTCATGCATTGTTAACTTTCCCTAACTCCAATTTCTAAACTATAATAGCCATGGAATAATCAAACCTCGTAGTGATTGATTGCACGAGAGCAAAACGTTCTACGTCCTATAAGGTCCATTCAGAATTCGTGTCAAGTGGATTCACACCAACGAGTCTACATATACATGTAGATTATTATTTTAAGCAAGACCCTCTTAAAGTATTATGACATGATCACTAATACACCTATACCATACTTTAAATACTTCTTTAATGCAAGGTGAATGAAATATAAATCAATAGATATAACACATAGAGAAGAGAGCATACAATAATAATCATACAATAAGTAAAAGAGGTTACAACTTGTGTTAATAAACTAAAAGACCATACGAGGACTAGCAATAATAACATAAACAAATCATAATAATATCATATGTTCAACATAATTGCTAATCAATTTCCCTATAATTATCATCCACAAAATTCAATTCATTAATAAATCAGAACAATCAATTAATCAAGCTTCCTTCTTATTAGATAATAGGACCGACTCAACATTCTATTAACGTATAAAGTATCTCATATTACTTTATATATACAATGCATCTCATACTACATTATATAAAATAAATGTTGTGTCTTTCATTATTATCTATTTGTCAACTTAGCATACACTATTTACATCTAGAAATCCAATTAAAATATCATTTCTGAAAATATTCTTATTGATTTTTTAGTGTTATTTTCATAAAACTAACCTCTGCAATGTCGCCATGCCTTCTTATATCATATGCATATCATTGGGGTGGCCAGTCTGAATAACTTAAAGCAAGATAATAAAAATATATCAACATTGTAGGACACTAAACACAGTTAAATTCTTATGCCAAATCATACTAGACTTATTAACTCTTATATAAAAACTCACGTCTCTGTTGGATTGAATTGCTCTCATACCAAATGTAACATCCTTAATTTCTAAGTAAAATATTTAAACTCTTGCGGAAAAACTCATTCTAAAACAAATTATTCATAAATTAGTAACTTGTATTTAATATACCTAACAAAAAAATTAGAAATAAATACTCTTCTGTTATAGAACTGAGGTCAAGAGTTGACTATCTTGATTGGAGTCAAGGTTCAATAACCTTGACCGTGGTTACCTCTCTCTCACTTAGTTTTTAAACCGCCTCAGTGGAGTACGGTATTTTACACCCAGGTTCAGTGGGAATCCTATATTCTTCAAGTTTATGATGGAATTGATGTTCTTTGTCGCACCGAGGTCAAGGGAACACACCAGAGGTGAACATGTAAAAGATTCTCTGATGGTTAAGTCAGTACGGTATTACAGAAAATATGGTATTATGGAACTCTCAGATTCGATCAAATCCCTCTTTAGTAATAAATGAGTTATATTTATAGTGTTTTACCTTAGGAATTGATTTGACCTTCTTTCCTAACTTACTGTAGCTACAACGTTTACAAGGACACGCAACCCATACCGATTCTAGTAGTCAGAATAGGACCGGGGTCATAGTCTTGGAACCGTAGTTGTCATGAGTCTTGACCCTAGATACGCCATCTGAACCATTTTTTAGATAGGTAATCCGATGATGTGGCTTTACTGCAATGCCACCACGGTTATCCTCAGGAAATTGGTTAGCACCCTGGATCAAATACATAATAACTTATTAAATCTTAGTTTATAACTTGAGTGAAAGTTATGGAAAATCTTCTCTTACACATTTATAAATATAACTTACATGCAATTTATGAAAACATAATAAAAGTCTTTTAAATTTATATTGTCTTTTCACTTGTTCTCTAGCTAACTAAAGTTCATAGTCATACAAGGAGCATCCCTTTTGTGCCAATTAACCTTCTGTCTTATACTTATATCTTGGTCATAGACTCCTCTCGAAGAAAAAACTTGGCCTTTTATTTACTTCTTAATTATAAATCATGTGATATATATATAATATAAAATCAAATTTTATAAGTAAATTTATGTTATAGACAAAAAAACACATATACAAGTATAGTTTACGAAGCAACACACTATATATATATATATATATATAATTGATAATTACATATGTATATATAAATAAATAATCGACAATAATTAATTGATAAGAACAGACATGATATGCAATTGAAAATCAAGACCCTAACATAGTGACATATGAGTGTGCATTAATCATATAATCTAAACAACGCGATGAACATTCATTAGATACCTAAGGGAGTTTTATGAGATTCTATTGTCACCTCAAAGTGTCTTGAACGTTGGTCATATGAGTTTTCATGAAATCTAGATGATTTTTAGAAGAAGACTTTTAGTTTTCATTTTGGACTTAATAAAGAGTTATAAGCTAGTCTTGTCGGATTAAGATTCTTTTTACTTTCTAGTTTCATGTTATATACTATGTTATGTTATAAGGAATGTTTTGTTTTAGTTCTTCAATGTAATTTATTATTGAATAAGATTTAATAAGTTATTATGTATTTATTTCTGTTTCTTTCTCAGGAAAATTAAATGTAAGTTACTAATTTATGAATTATTTGTTTTAGAATATGAGTTTTTTCCTACAAAAGACTATAAATATTTTAATTAAAAATTAAGGATATTACATAAGGCATGACCGAGGCTAAAACAGTGAATTTTGAGTCGGATTTTGACTAATGTTACATGTTACATGGTGTGAAATTTAACATTAAAACTAGCGTTAAGCTATGAAATGTTAAGGATGTTTGGTTGGGAGTTCTAACCAATGGAACTCCGTTGAGTTGAAGGGAAAAATTAATCTAATGGTTAAAAGGAGTTGTGACTGTTTTGAACGGTATGAATGATCAATATTAACTTTTAATTTTTTTTATTTTCATAATTCTATTTTTCCAATTGTAAATCGTTGTGTCGAATTTTGATAGGACCATAGGTCGTGGACGGGCTAAAAAAGTGAATTTTGAATTGGATTGTAATGGATGCAATGTAACCTAGGCCTTCACCAACACTAAAAAAGTGAATTTTTAGTTGCATTTTGATGGACGCTATGTAGTCTAGGCCATGGTGGAGGGTTTTTGGCCCCTTTGGGGTGCTTTATAAAAAAATTTAACGGTTTGGTGTGGAAAAAAATAATTTGTTGTCTGGGGTGACTTTTGTCACATTACATTTGTAAAACGGAATGGAACAGTGTGTCTTATAAAACGCTATCTGAAGTAGCGTTTTTGACCCTCAAAAACGTTAGCTCGACTAGCGTTTTCAGTACTGTGGCATGGATAACGAGAAGTTTGACTCAGAAAACGTAAGGTGGACTAGCGTTTTATAAAACGCATGGTGGACTGCCTTCTTTGACTTGAAAACGCAATCTGATGCAGCGTAAAAAAAATTAACTAGTAAGGTGAAATGGGGGTTTTTTTTAAAAATGTGGTACTTTTTTAAAATATTTATGCAAATGGGGCACATGCAAAAATATTTGTATGTCTGGGGTGAAAACAGTCACATCAAGGGGTCATTCAGAGTGTCATTATTGCATTTCACAGGGTCAACATGCGAAATGACACGTGGCATTTCGTCATGCGGGTGTGCGAAATCGTTACCTGCATAACAATTAAATAAAAGTTGCACATAATGGGAGTCGAACCTGAGACCCAACATACACAACAAGGCATGTCTAACCACTAGGACAACTATTTCCTTGTTACAAAAGAGGAATATTATTAAATATAATGTTTTTTATTCTCTTACAATTGTTTGATATTTTTACATAAAATAAAAAACTTATATAAATATTTTATATACAAATATTTTAATATATAATATATTTAATTTTAATATATATTTATACATATTAACGTTAATATATATAAATGTATTAAATTTTAATAAAAATTATACATATATTAAATTTTAATATAAATTATGTAATAAAAATTATATATTAAATTTTAATATATTTATACATATTATGGTTAATATATATTTAATATAAATTATAACGTTAATATATATTAACGTTTATATAAATATATTAAAAATATTAACATTAATATGTATAAATATATATTAAAATTAACATTAATATATATTAAATAAATTATAAATAGTATTAAATTTTAATAAAAATTATACATATATTAAATTTTAATATAAATTATATATTAAATTTTAATATATTTATACATATTATGGTTAATATATATTTAATATAAATTATAACGTTAATATATATTAACGTTTATTATACATATATTAAATTTTAATATAAATTATATAATAAAAATTATGATCCGGTCTCAATACCGGTATCCGATCTGCAAGACATATTTCAACGTCTTTGTCAAGACATCAACGTGTAACCGGTGTCATCGGTATACATCCGGACTGTAATTCCGTATCAGGCGTTCTCCCTATACCTGTTGTTCAGGATAACACCATGACACCGGACAACACACACGTCACTGCGCTAAAGACAAGGATTATTGCTACAGGGATCGATCAATAATTCCCTGTACTACGAGCCAAATTCTGCTCACGGGGATGGTCAACTTGTTCCCTAATCCTAGTCTATATTCTCCATGCTCAATATAAAATAGCCACTTGACCCAATCATGCTGGTAAGTGCGCAATAAAATAATGCTAATGGGAGTTAGTGGTTCCCCACTAACGAGTCCTCAAAAAACGAGCCAATCAGGTATATGAACTCATTTCATTAATGAAGTGAGGGATCTTCAACTGGTTTTATGAGCAATTACTCTCTAAAATACATTCCATACTTGGAATATCATCACTGACTTGAGCGTCGGAGAATCTTTGCAGGTGACATCACCATTCGCCCACTTCAACGCGTTAGGTCGGTGTGAAGGATCTCCAGGATGCCCAGTCCGTTCTCTTCGCTCAAGGACAACGGATATTCACACCGGATACCCATACATCCGGTCTCCTATACGGTATTTACATACTGTTTGTGATTGACTTGAGTCCGGATCTCTAGACCCCGGTTCAGGACAGATCATTGGCACGCCCAGTGGGACTCGTTAAAGTTATTCCCACTTCTCGTTTAAGAAGCCTGGTCTCTTATTATGGAAGGCAATGGCAGAAACCAACCAGATGGGCACGTGGAAGACATCACTGCCCAGGAACAACCATTGAACAGGCACTTAGCTCTCGAGTCGCCTGTGGAAAGTTCAAGAAGAATGGTGTAGGTTTCAGCACCAAATCTAAAGGATGAGATGATAAGAAAGTTAATGGAGGAACTGATGGAATTGAAACGTGAAAGAAAGAGCGTGGAGGAGAGAGCCATGTCTCTGATCAAGGGGACACATCACACAACCGAGGGAGAAAAATCCTCTACCCCCCAGTATTCAAATATCCCCACATTTGAAGGGAAGGAACAGATCCACGACTCTGATAAGAGAGTTGTTAAAGGGAAGAGGAGGCTGATGACAGCCTCTCCAGTAACTTATAAGCTCACAGTCCCTTTTTCAAGGAGACTTATGAGTGTACGCATCCCTAAGCACCTACAGACTACTCAACCTCTCTCTATAGGAAAATACAGTGGTGAAACTGATCCTACTAAGCATCTTGATGCTTATACACTCGAAGCCATGTACCTGGGGGCAGATGAAGATGTCATGTGCAGGATGTTCCCTCGGACTCTTGTTGATGATGCCCTTAGCTGGTTCAGGAAGCTACCATCAGGTTCCATTAACTCATGGAAAGAAATGGCAACAACGTTTGTGGACCACTTTGTCATTTCCAGTGATATTCCCAGAACATCTTATACCTTGGCTCAGATTAGGCAGGGGGAGCATGAAACTCTCAAGGACTTCTTGAAGAGGTTTCACAAGGAAGCAGTTGTTGTTCCAAACTTGGCAGAAGCACTTCAATTGCACATAGCAATAGAAACTTTGCAACCAAGCTCTGCTTTTGCCATGTCATTGGCAAAGAATCCTCCAGTGAATTTCGAAGAATTCAAGAGGAAAGCATCCAAGTATGTGAGCATTGAAATACACTTGGAAGCAACAGCGGCAAGAGAGAAATCCCCAACGTTACAACGGAGTGATAAGAGCAGATCCAAATCGGATTTTACCAAGAAGGTCTAATGAGTCATAACCCTGACTCATCTCTCTTTCTCTCTTTCGTAATTCATAATTAATGAAAGACTCTAAATGATTCACCCATTGTCTTTATGATTTTATTCGATGCACAACACTGTTGTGACAAGATACTTTCAGGACGGATGATCCTAACAATGTATCCGTTGTTAGCGATGAACCTCTTCGAAGGTACAACTGGGTGAATCACCCTATTCGAAGGCCCAGATTGTAGGATTAAACCGAACTCTGGGTACGGTTAGTAAGTTTGGCTGAACACCGGTGAAGGCTCGGATTGTAGGATTGAACCGAACTCCGAGTACGACTAGTAGGTTTGGCCGAACGTCGGTGAAGACCTGAGTTGTAGGATTAAACCGAACCTCAGGAAATGGGTTGTAGGATTGCACCGAACCCCATTCGAAGGCCCAGATTGTAGGATTAAACCGAATTCTGGGTACGGTTAGTAAGTTTGGCTGAACACCGGTGAAGGCTCAGATTGTAGGATTAAACCGAACTCCGAGTACGACTAGTAGGTTTGGCCGAACGTCGGTGAAGACCTGAGTTGTAGGATTAAACCGAACCTTAGGAAATGGGTAGTAGGATTGCACCGAACCCTATTTGAAGGCTGGTGAATGAGTGAAATCCAACACCGGTTGAAGAAGAACGATTGAGACTAATTTCCCCAGGACGGATGCTCTCAATCACATATTCTGTGAGTTGACTCCTGGCGCGGATAATTCCCATCATCATCCTTATGATGGAAGTCTTTGAAGACTCAATCCGTACTCTTACGATTGAGATACACTTCCCCAGGACGGATGCTCTCAATCACATATTCTATGAGTTGACGAGGTAAATCCTGGCGCGGACAATTCCCATCATCATCCTTATGATGGAAGTCTTTGAAGACTCAATCCGTACTCTTACGATTGAGATACACTTCCCCAGGACGGATGCTCTCAATCACATATTCTGTGAGTTGACAAGGTAACTCCTGGCGCGGACAATTCCCATCATCATCCTTATGATGGAAGTCTTTGAAGACTTAATCCGTACTCTTACGATTGAGATACACTTCCCCAATCCGACCTCAATATTGATCACGCTGAACGGATTATTGAATGCCTTACTCTTCATAAAACATTGAAGGCTTGGGCGCAGTAAGCTGGTTCTTCTTCAAGACCACGCTGAACCCCAAGTAACGGGCGCAGTAGGTTCAGGATTAGCCCTGATCTGAACCCCGTGTTGAAGGCTCGGATTGTAGGATTAAACCGAACTCTGAGTACGACTAGTAGGATTGACCGAACGTCGGTGAAGAATCATCATTGGGTAAAACCAAAGACCGATTGAAGATCGGTTAGTAGGATTAAACCGAACGCCAAATATGACATGGATTGTAGGATCAAACCGAACTCCAAACACAACAAGTAAGTTATACTGAACTCCAAATTAATACTCTCTTTTGAAGTTCTTTATTTGGAAGTTTTATAGCTTTAAATTCTGAGTCATCAATTCTTCAATTGAAACCTGACTCATAAAGTCCGACCCAAAAATAATTCATTCGGGTACGCCACAATCTGAGGCATATTCACCCGAAACCTTTCAGTCGGAAATATTTATATTCGCAATCGTCAAGTAGAGGAATCTCTACTCGAGATCCTCACTCTTAAAAAACTCTCACGTGGAAGCATCACTCAGAGTTTGTACAAAGTACTGCTCACCCAATAATACTAGGGGACAGTATTAATAGTTTAACGAATATCTTGAGGAACGAACTCTTGACGAAACGTTCTCACAGTCATTCCCCCTCAAGATTTACATTACAATCCGTTCTCATGACAATAACATGTTCACTTACAACGGCGATCCCTATTATGATATTTACAACCAAAAGTCCTGATCTTTAAGAAGCAACATACGCTTTTTACCAGGCTTTTATATCAAACTATCTATACTTGACAAAAGATACTCTATCTTTTCTGTCAAATCAAGTCTTTGGCTATCAAAATGCCTATGCATAAAAACGATAGTTATACGTCTCTATCCGTTCTTCATCTTGCATGTAAAAATCCGGAATGAAGGTTCTACGTCCATACCCGATCTTCACTACTTAAGTTCGGAACGATTCAATACACATGCAATCCCTCTATTAAAGCTGTTTTCTACTAAACGTACTACGATCGATATAGCTCATATGAGCAAATCTACTAATTCCTCACATCGATTAGGGGACATAAGTAGAGTACTACTGATATCTGATTTCGGATACGAAAATTGAACACTCAATCCATACGATTGGAAAAATGTCTCCAGGACGGATTATCTAAATCACTTAATCTGTGATCTGATGATGTAACTCTTGGCGTTGTGTACTTTTCCAGAACGGATAACCTCAGTCACCCATTATGTGATATGACGATGTAACACCTGACGTTGTGTACTTGCCCAGGACGGATGATCTCAATCACCCATTCTGTGATCTGACGATGTAACTCCTGGCGCCATACACACCCCAAGGACGGATGATCTCAATCACCTACTATGTGACTTGACGATGTAATTCCTGGTGTCATACACATCCCCAAGACGGATAATCTCAATCACCTATGAAGTGATTCGACGATAAAACTCCTGGTACGAACAATTCCCATAATCATTCCTATAATGGAAATCTCTGAAAGTCAATCCGCACTTTCACTCTGAAGTGGTATTCTCCCAGGACGGATATTCTTTATCACCTATTCCGTGGTACAATGACGTAACTCCTGGCATAGACAAACTCCCATCATCATCCTTATGATGGAAGGCTCAAACACCACTTTCTTACACCTTTGCAGTTCCCCAAACTCGGAACAATACTCTCACAATGGACGACATCGTTCTCTCCAATGAGAGTAACACGAATTAATAATAGTCATCCGTCCTGTTACACCATTTTTGTTAACAACGGATCGGCTCTTTCTCTCCCCAAAGGAATTAAGGATCATGCCCTAAAGACAGGCACCTTCTTCTTAACACGCACTTGGGGACATGTATATATATTTATCCGTTCTGAATCCATTTGTTGTTTAATCTTCCGAGGCAATGATTTCAATTCGACCTCAAGGTTAATCATACAGAACGAATTAACAACGACTTAAATATACATGAAATGGTGAAGACAAATTTCTTAAATGAAGTTTATTCATAAAGGACGAAATTACACAATTGTTCAAAACCGGAGTTGATCCCGGTACACAACTTTACATATAAATGAAAACAAGACTACGAGGGAGGAATCTGCTCTTCAGCTTTCTGTGCCTCCTCAACACCAGGCTCTTGTGTCCCTTCCTTTGGGACTTCCTCAGGAATATCCCCTCCGGGAGCCTCGTTTCCTTTCGCAGATGAAGGAACCTCAGACGCAGGAAAGACGAAATCCGGTCCCATACTTTGACCCTCAGGAAGAGGAGGCAAACCGTATAAGGACGTCGGAGGATCTTCATGACGACCATCAACCACTGCGACTAAATTTTCTCCATGGAATTCATAGAACGGATCCATTCCATGGAATTCATAGAACGGATCTTTTAATCTGAGAACGGTTCTTTGCAAAATAATAATAAATGCTAAGGAACTGTTATACGCGTAAGCTTACCGATATTCATACCTCTCGCAGGTTGAGTAGCTTATGTGAACAACCATTCAGTCCCTCACACAAGCTAGGGGACATATGATCTAGTCTCAATACCGGTATCCGATCTGCAAGACATATTTCAACGTCTTTGTCAAGACATCAACGTGTAACCGGTGTCATCGGTATACATCCGGACTGTAATTCCGTATCAGGCGTTCTCCCTATACCGGTTGTTCAGGATAACACCATGACACCGGACAACACACACGTCACTGCGCTAAAGACAAGGATTATTGCTACAGGGATCGATCAATAATTCCCTGCACTACGAGCCAAATTTTGCTCACGGGGATGGTCAACTTGTTCCCTAATCCTAGTCTATATTCTCCATGCTCAATATAAAATAGCCACTTGACCCAATCATGCTGGTAAGTGTGCAATAAAATAATGCTAATGGGAGTTAGTGGTTCCCCACTAACGAGTCCTCGAAAAACGAGCCAATCAGGTATATGAACTCATTTCATTAATGAAGTGAGGGATCTTCAACTGGTTTTATGAGCAATTACTCTCTAAAATACATTCCATACTTGGAATATCATCACTGACTTGAGCGTCGGAGAATCTTTGTAGGTGACACCACCATTCGCCCACTTCAACGCGTTAGGTCGGTGTGAAGGATCTCCAGGACGCCCAGTCCGTTCTCTTCGCTCAAGGACAACGGATATTCACACCGGATACCCATACATCCGGTCTCCTATACGGTATTTACATACTGTTTGTGATTGACTTGAGTCCGGATCTCTAGACCCCGGTTCAGGACAGATCAAATTATATATTAAATTTTAATATATTTATACATATTATGGTTAATATATATTTAATATAAATTATAACGTTAATATATATTAACGTTTATATAAATATATTAAAAATATTAACATTAATATGTATAAATATATATTAAAACTAACATTAATATATATTAAATAAATTATGATCTGTCCTGAACCGGGGTCTAGAGATCCGGACTCAAGTCAATCACAAATAGTATGCAAATACTGTGCAGAAGACCGGATGTATGAGTATCCGGCGTAAATATCCGTTGTCCTTGAATGAGGAGAGCGGATTGGGCGTCCTGGAGATCCTTCACACCGACCTAACGCGTTGAAGTGGGCGAATGGTGGTGTCACCTGCAAAGATTCTCCGACGCTCAGTGATCGATCCCTGTAGCAATGATCCTTGTCTTTCGCACAGTGACGTGTGTGTTGTCCGGTGTCATGGTGTTATCCTGAACGACCGGTATAGGGAGAACGCCTGATACAGAATTACAGTCCGGATGTATACTGATGACACCGGTTACACGTTGATGTCTTGACAAAGACGTTGAAATATGTCTTGCAGATCGGATACCAGTATTAAGACCGGATCATATGTCCCCTAGCTTGTGTGAGGGACTGAGTGGTTGTTCACATAAGCTACTCAACCTGCGAGAGGTCTGAATATCGGTAAGCTTACGCGTATAACAGTTCCTTAGCATTTATTATCATTTTGCAAAGAACCGTTCTCAGATTAAAAGATCCGGTGTGTTGATGTTGTCACAACGGATTTTAGACAAAGATTCGTTGTATGAGAATTTCAAGAGTTTATTGGAATTGAAAGCTCTTGAAGTTCGTGTAACGGCTGTAAAGCGCGAATTGCGTTGCATGATTAGACATTAAATGCTTTTAATCACGTGGGCAGGCAATTATTGCGTCTGAGATGGAAATCTCAATAACCGTCGTTTAGGGCTTAATGGGCCTAAAGTCTTTGAAACTTTTGGGCCTAGTGGATAGGCCCTTCGTCGAATTGCTATTGTTTTGGCGCCCATGAATTTGGAACGGTTGTGTCGTTTCACTTATGAACCAATGCGTTTAGTCGAGAACGACACAACTTCAAGAGTGTGCAACCGAACCTTTTCGTTTCTTATAAAAGAAACACTTAGTGGATTCTAGGTTCCACTCGTTTTTGATTTCTTAACAACATTCTGCAAAAATTTCGTAAGGAAGTTCGTCGCTTGCTCTACGAGACCTTTTTCATTTTTCATCTTCATCATCATTACCTGAGGTAATTATTTCTTCTTCCCCTGTAAACCTCGTCTTATTTTGGGTCTGTTATTCCTGCTTGAAGAGAATGTGGTTCATTTAGGGGGAGAATAATTTCTCGCAACCCTAATAGTCATAGGGAAGAATCCTTGTGATTCTTCCTAGGGCTGAGTCATGTCGCTCAGAAAGGGGATCTTACTCACTATGGAAAGTGACTTTTCCCTTCTCAGAGTCGTCCTCTGATTGCAGTCGCTTTGTAAAAGATGAAGTGAGTAATGATTATCAACTTTCTGACGACATAATTTCTTATCGTAGATTAAAGAATTCGGTCTAGACGATTCAAATGGCTACTGGAGAAGGAACTTCCGGAGATAATGCCATTGTGAAGACAACAGAAGGTCTTTACAGCGTTGCTGTTTCAAGGTTGAACTGGGAAGAACTTCAGGCTAAATGGCCTTTCTGCTGGGTGTCTAGTGAATTTAAGGACTTGGCCTCTCGTCACGCAGATGAGGAAGGACCCCGGATTCAACCAAGGTTCACACTCCATGCGGAAGAAGAAACGAAGAGGTGGTATAGGGTATACGCACCACTCCCAACAGAACGGATATGCCACGTCGTCCCAAATGACCGTTCTGTATATATGTATGATTTTATCTTTCATTACCTGGGAGTCTGTTTCCCTTTAACCGAACTTCAGATGGGTGTGCTGAGGTTTTTAAATTGTGCACCCTCTCAACTTCATCCCAATGGATGGGGCCTCATCCGTGCTTTGGAAGTTTTGGGTGAATATTTCAACTTCATGCCTACTGTAGAGATGTTATTCTACTACACTCAGGTAGTTCGGAGGGCGAATAAGCAAGGCGGTGTTGGTCTGGTGACGCTCCGGACTCTCTGTTCTTTTGTAAACTTTGAGTCTTACACCGATTCGGCCAAGGTTGATGGAAAATCGTTTAAATCCTATTTCACCCGGATATCTATTAAGAAGAGTAAACCGGTCTTTTGGAAGGATGAAGAGGGTGTTAACAAATTTCCTCTGAGTTGGACCCATAAGCATTTTCTCTTGAGCTCCCACGCATATTACGCTGATCAATCCGAGCTATTTCCCGAGTCGTCAAAAGTGTTGTTCGCACTTGAAGCACATACTACACGTCATAATGTATTTTCGTGTTGGCATCTTTTAAGTAGTTCAAGCGGAGTCCGGGATGAATATCTACGTAATACTCATTTTATTTCACTGTTTCTCCTTTGTCAAATATATCGAATATTTTGTAGTTGCTAATCTCTTGTGCTTGTTCATGCAGGTGAAATAGAACAAGAAACTCCGGAAATGAATAAGTTGAAGGGATTTAAGGCGGCGGGTAAATTCGTTGCCCGCGAAAATGAAATTAAGCCTAAGCCCTCCACAAAGGATCGTCCTGAGTTGATCATCCTGACTTCGGATGCTGAAGGGGACATTCCGCTGGTTGAGGGCGGTTCATCCGATATCGGCGCAGCTACGGGTCAGCCCCCAGTAGCTGAGAGGAGGAGAAAAATCAAAAATGATTCATTCGGGGGTCCATCCAAGAAGCGTAGAACTTCAGAAGATAAACCTGTAGAAACCTCGGAAACAGCTGGTGTTTTCTCCGGACAGCATAAGGGAATCGTTGCCGGGGTTTTTGGGTCAAATCCGATCTCCTACCCAACCACCTCGTTTCTTACCCCCTTCCTCTCATATCGGGGATCAACTCCAGCAGCTCTTCCACGGCCGATGTACGAGCTCCGGCCCTTAGTACTAAAGAAATTAAGGAAGCGTGTGAGGCCGAAAGGTGGCAATTAGCAGAACTTGCTGGAATGCTTTATTCATTCAGTGAGTTGGCTGACAATTTCGATAAGGTTGATGAGCTGAGTGATAAATTAGAACAGCTTAACCTCTCATCAGGGAAAGACAAAGCCACAATCAAATTAATGGAAGACCGTCTTGCCAAGTCTAAGGAGTTTGGAGACATCATGAACAGAGAGAACCTTAAGCTTAAAGGTGACTTCAAAGACTTGGAAGGCAAGCTGGCAGAGAAGGAGGAAGTTCTCAACAAAGCAAAGGAAGAACTCCGCAGCAGCCAGGCTAAGCAGGTTGACCTCGAGGATAAAAGTAAAGCTGCTGCTGAGGAGTGGTCCCAAAGGGAGAAGAAGCTCCTTCTAGAGATCGAAGGACTGAAAGCTAGGAGAGCGGAGTCTGAAGGATCAAGTGGGGAGCTGTCGAAGTTGCGGGAAGAATTGGCTATAGCGAAAGCTAAGAAGCAAGAAGCTGTTGATATATGCAACCAGGCTGTTGAAGAATCCTTCGGCCTAGCTATACGTCAAGTTTTCTACCGCAACCCCACTGCGAAACTTAGCCTTTATGGAATGGATCCGTTCTATGAATTCCATGGAGGAAAGTTAGTCGCAGTGGTTGATGGTCGTCATGAAGATCCTCCGACGTCCTTATACAGTTTGCCTCCTCTTCCTGAGGGTCAAAGTATGGGACCGGATTTCATCTTTCCTACGTCTGAGGTTCCTTCATCTGCGGAAGGAACTGAGGCTCCCGGAGGGGATATTCCTGAGGAAGTCCCAAAGGAAGGGACACAAGAGCCTGGTGCTGAGGAGGCACAGAAAGCTGAAGAGTAGGTTCCTCCCCCGTAGTCTTGTTTTCATTTATATGTAAAGTTGTGTACCGGGATCAACTCCGGTTTTGAACAATTGTGTAATTTCGTCCTTTATGAATAAAATTCATTTAAGAAATTTGTCTTCAACATTTCATGTATATTTAAGTCGTTGTTAATCCGTTCTGTATGATTAACCTTGAGGTCGAATTGAAATCATTGCCTCGGAAGATTAAACAACAAATGAATTTAGAACGGATAAATATATACATGTCCCCAAGTGCGTGTTAAGAAGAAGGTGCCTGTCTTTAGGGCATGATCCTTAATTCTTTTGGGGAAAAGAGGAGTCGATCCGTTGTTTAGTAAAATAGTGTAACAGGACGGATGACTGTTCTTTATTCATGTTATTCTCACTGGAGAAAACAATGTCGTCCATTGTAAGAATATTGTTCCAAGTTTGGGGAACTGCAAAGGTGTAAGAAAATGGTGTTTGAGCCTTCCATCATAAGGATGATGATGGGAGTTTGTCTATGCCAGGAGTTACGTCATTGAATCACTTTATAGGTGATTGAGATCATCTGTTCTTGGGATGTGTACGGCGCCAGGAGTTACATCGTCAGATCACAGAATAGGTGATTGAGATCATCCGTCCTGGACAAGTACACAACGTCAGGAGTTACATCGTCAGATCACAGATTAAGTGATTGAGATAATCCATCCTAGAGACATTTTTTCAATCGTAGGAGAACGGATTGAGGTGGATACTTCTCAATCGTATGGATTGAGTGTTCAATTTTCGTATCCGAAATCAGATATCAGTAGTACTCTACTTACTAGCCCCCTAGCTGATGTGAGGAATTAGTAGATTTGCTCATGTGAGCTATATCGATCGTAGTACGTCTTGATTTCGGAATTGTACTGGTGTGTAATTATCCGCTCTGGGAACAAGGTTCCGTTGTGATGAAACGATTGAGGGCGGATTAGAGTAATGAGAATCTCAGAAGTTTATCGAATTTTGCAACCCTTGGTATTCGGGTAATGGTGGCCACGTTTCTCATGATTAGACATTTAATGCCTTTACTCACGTGGGCGAGCCATTATTGCGTTAAATGCGCATGTCTTAATAACCATCACACAGGAACTTGGTGGGCCTAGGATTTGGATTTAATAGGCCCATTTAGAAGGCTTTGTGACAAAACAATGGCATTTTCGTGCCTTTGGGTTAAAAATGACGATTTTGATTCATTAAAATGGAGAGTCGTTTGAAAGTAAACGACAGGTTGCTTGAATCGGTATTTGAGAGTTTTCATGCCCTGAAAAAGGCATATTTGGCAATTCTAGTAATCACTTCTTCTTGCTCCCTCGACGAACCTCTGTAAAAGTTTCGAGAAGATTTTCGTCTTTGCCTCTGTGAATTTTAATTCACTATCCTCCTTCATCCTTAGGTAACCATTCTCCTTCCATTTTTTGTGTCTTGTTTCAGTATCTATAAATGTCTAGGAAAGGTTTTAGCTTCAGTGGTGTTAGCCCTAGAGGAAGAGGAGGAAGGGCTTTAACTCGAAACCCTACAGTTCATGGTGGGAGGATCCCAGTGATGTTCCAATCGAAGCCACAATACCCAGAGAGGGAGTCGTCGCCATATCAAAGGCGAAGGGTGATAATACCCTCTTCGGAATCCTCCTCTAGTGAGAGTGCTGAGAGTGCTGATTTGTATCTCTCTGACGATGTGGATTTTTACCGCAGCGTGAAAGCTTTTACAATGGCGGTGAAGAAGACCACTGGGGGAAGAACATCCGGTGGGGAAGCACCCTCTCAGCAGTATATAATGAAGACAGCTTCCGGACTGTGCAATGTAGTCGCACACCGGATCGATTGGGTAAAATTCCAACAGAAACGCCCATTCAGCTGGGTGGCTGAGGAATTCCGTGAAACACCATCCGTCCGGGCTCGGGAGGACGGAGCGGAGCTGGAACCGCGTTTTACGGTTTTCAAGAAGGATAAATACAAACGGTGCTTTTTGGTGTTAGCTCCGCTTCCATCAGATCGGATATGTCATACACCGGACGAAAGGTCCATATATATGTATGACTTTCTGTTTCTGAATCTAGGCATGCGTTTTCCCCTCACAAAGTTTCAGATGGGGGTTCTGAGATTCTTGGACTGCGCCCCTTAGCAGCTTCACCCCAACAGATGGGGGTTGGTCCGCTCTCTTGAAGTGCTTGGGGAGCACTTCAACTTTAAACCAACGGTGGCTATGCTCTTCTACTTCTCCCAAGTGGTCCGCCATATGAACAAGGAGAAGGGGGGAGTGAGCTTGATATCCCTCCGGACTCTTTCCAAGATTATCAACTTTGAGGTGTACACTGACTCCGCCAAAGTTGATGGTCATTCATTCAAAGCTTACTTTACGAAGATCAGCGTCCACCCTGACGAACCAGTTTTTTGGTTAACCGAAGATGGGATTCCAAAATTCCCAGTGGCCTGGACGCATGAGCATTTCTTATTAACCTCCCAGGCGTACTACACTGAGGAAGATGAATTGAGCGCATCTTCAGTTTCTGTTCTTTCCGCTCTCCAATCCTACACCGCCTCGCACCAATTTTTCTCCTGTAGGCGTTTGCTAGGATCGAAGTCTACCCGCGAGGAGTATCTACGTAATTTTCCTGCCATTTTTCATGCTTTTATATATCATGCTTCGAAATCTTCGATCTCTAAATGTGTTATTTGGTTTTGTAGTTGAAATCCAGACCAAGTCACCAGAGATGAATAAGCTGAAAGGACTCAAAGCAGGAGAGAATTTTGTTGCGGCTGAGAACGACATTCAGGCGAAACGGAACTCTAAAAAGGCCACTGCTGAGACTATAATCTTGACTTCGTCTGCTGGTGACGATATCTCTTTGCTAGAGGGCGGATCTGAGAAGCCGGCCTCTGAGGCTGCGGTTGTGAAGGTCGGAGAGAGAAAGAAAAGGACAAAGCATGATTCCTCCAAGACCTCAGACTCTCAACCTTCTCCCAAGAAACCAAAATCCTCGAAAGGGGCTGCTGATCCGGAGTCTTCTAAGGGAAAAAAAGGTAGAAGGGCACACTCTGGATGCCCCAGACAGCGTGATTACTTTTGGTGCAAAACCAATAACAACTTACTTTGCACCTAAAGCTCCCTGCCCTCCTGAAGATAATTCCGGTCTTGCACAATACCTTGTATATGAGGGTTCAGTTCTTGAGAGCGTTCCTGAATCTCCGTATAAGCTGAAGCCTTCATTGGAGAGCGGAGAAGTAACCAAAGCTTGCGATGCCGGACAGAAGTATTTGGCAGAGTTATCCGGTCTTCTGAAGTCGGTTCGCAAGCTTTCAGAAGACAATGAAAGGCTCAGTTCATTGGTTGGCAAGGTTAACGATCTTAGCATTGCTGCTGCTAGAGATAAGGCAAACATCCTCCGTTTAGAAGGTAGATTAGAGGCTTCCAGAGAGGAAGGATATAAGAAGGACAAGGAAATTGCCAGACTGAAGTACCTTGCCAAGGAGCTGGAGGTCCAAGTACTTGACCAAAAGAAAATCAATTCCGACCTCCATGCCAGTCTTTGTACGGAGAAGGAACACTCTTTAAAGCTGGGAGAGGAGCTTAAGGAAGCCAAGATTGTCTACTCTCAAGGAGCAGAAGATTGGTCGCGTAAGGAGAAGGAGCTGCTCTTAAAGTTGGCGGATTCGACTGACAAAGTCAAAACCCTGAAAGCAGAATTGGCTGAAGCTGTAGATATGTGTGATCAAGCAGTCAAGGAATCTTTCGGGTTGGCAGTTCGTCAAGTTCAATACCGGAATCCCGAGGTGACATTTAATTTGAATGGTATTGATCCGTTCTATGAGTTTCACCAAGGGAAACTGGTGGCCATTGTTGAAAACCGTCATGAGAGTCCGCCTGACATGCCATACAAGTTTGCTCCTTTACCTGAAGGCCAATCAATGGGACCTTCTCTCCTGAAGCTCAGAAGTACAGGAACAAGCTCTAGCGTTAACGAAGGCAAGACCGGAGATAAAGGCAAAGGGAAGGAAGGAGATACAAGTCAGAAGAACTAATGCCTTCCCTGTATTTTCCTTTTTTTTATTGATTCAAATTCGCTGTGTTCCGGGATCAGCTCCGGATTACTAAATGAATTTCTTCATGTAATTTCCATTTGATCAATAAAAGAGCTATTTGCCTTTATATACTTGTTTAGTAGAAAACAGCTTTAATAAAGGGATTGCATGTGTATTGAATCATTCCAGACTTAAGTAGTGAAGATCGGGTATGAACGTAGAACCTTCATTCTGGATTTTTACATGCAAGATGAAGAACGGATAGAGACGTATAACTATCATTTTCATGCATAGGCATTTTGATAGCCAAAGACTTGGTTTGACAAAAAAGATAGAGTTCCTTTTGTCAAGTATGAATAATTTGGTATAAAATCCTGGTAAAAGATGTCTTGCTTCTTAAAAGTCAGGCCTTTTGGTCGTAAATATCATAATAGGGACCGCCGTTGTGAGTGAACATGTTATTGTCATGGGAACGGCTTGTAATGCTAATCCTGAGGGGAAATAATTGTGAAAACGTTTCACTAAGAGTTCATTCCTCAAGATATTCGTTAAATTGTTGATACTGTCCCCTAGTATTATTGGGTGATCAGTACTTTGAGCAAACTCTGAGTGATGCTTTCACGTGAGAGTTTTTAAGAGTGAGGATTTCGAGTAGAAATTCCTCTGTTTGATGATTGCGAATATAAATATTTCTGACTGAAAGGTTTCGGGTGAAAATGCCTCAGATTGTGGCGTACCCGAATGAATTATTTTTGGGTCGGAGTTTATGAGTCAGGTTTCAATTGAAGAATTGATGACTCAGAATTTAAAGCTATAAAACTTCCAAATAAAGAACTTCAAAAGAGAGTATTAATTTGAAGTTCAGTATAACTTACTTGTTGTGTTTGGAGTTCGGTTTGATCCTACAATCCATGTCATATTTGGCGTTCGGTATAATCCTACTAACCGTTCTTCAATCGGTCTTTGGTTTTACCCAATGACGATTCTTCACCGACGTTCGGTCAATCCTACTAGTCGTACTCAGAGTTCGGTTTAATCCTACAATCCGAGCCTTCAACACGGGGTTCAGATCAGGGCTAATCCTGAACCTACTGCGCCCGTTACTTGGGGTTCAGCGTGGTCTTGAAGAAGAACCAGCTTACTGCGCCCAAGCCTTCAATACGGTGTTGGGTTCTACCCTTTTACCGTTCTTAGAATAGGGTTCGGTTCAATCCTACAACCCATTTCCTGAGGTTCGGTTTAATCCTACAGCCCAGGTCTTCACCGGTGTTCAGCCAAACTTACTAACCGTACCCAGAGTTCGGTTTAATCCTACAATCCGGGCCTTCAGTTTCTTACACATACTCGAGGAGTTACATCGTCAATTACAGAATGGGTAATTGAGATCATCCGTCCTGAGTATGCTCTTGTACGCTACACATATTCGAGGAGTTACATCGTCAACTACAAAATAGGTAGTTGAGATCATCCGTCCTGAATATGCTTCTGTACGCCGGATAAACTAAAAATCACAGCATAAGAAAAAACTCGAAAGAGTTAAATTATTGTGAGAGGTTCTTATTAAATCAAAAATAAGAATTACAATGAAAGCGTAGCTGGGAAAATAATTTCTCCAGTATTCAGTTTAAAATGAGGATAGGAGAGTATGTATCGTTCCAGCAACTAGCTATAATAGATGCGCAAGTTTTGGGTGTTCCACTTATTTCGGATTGGAGTGCCATCAAGGTTCTCAAGGCGGTAAGAGCCTTTGCCAGCAACCTCGGATACCCTGTATGGGCCTTCCCAGTTTGGGGCTAATTTGCCTTGATGAGCAAATTTATTCCCTACACTTGCTTTCCTCAAAACCAAATCTCCGATGTTGAAAGTCCTTGATTGGACTCGTTTGTTGTATCGGAGAGCAACTTTGGCTTTGATAGCCTGATCTCTGATGAATGCATCTTCTCTGAGTTCTTGTATGACATCCATTTCTGATGCCAAGGTAGCGTTATTGTTTTCTTCAGAGAAGTATTTGACCCTAGTGGAAGCAATTTGCAATTCCACGGGTATCATTGCCTCTACCCCATATGTCAGGCGGTATGGGGATTCATTGGTGGAAGAATGGGTCGTTGTCCGATATGCCCATAAGACGTGACACAACTGGTCCGTCCATCCGCCCTTGGCTTCACCAAGGCGTTTCTTTAGTCCTTTCAGCACCTCCCTGTTGGCCACTTCAGCTTGGCCGTTGGTTTGGGGATGTTCGACGGATAAGAATATTTGGGTTATTCCTAACCCTTCGAGTAAATCTATGAATTTTCTATCCGTGAATTGGGTGCCATTATCTGTGACAACCCGTGCTGGGACCCCGAATCGTGTTATAATGTTTTCATACATGAAACGATGAGTTCGGGCTGAAGTAATATGTATCACCGGCTCTGCTTCAATCCACTTAGTGAAATAATCGACCCCTACAATGAGATATTTGATGCCCCCAGGAGCAATTGGAAAGGGGTCCAGAATATCCAATCCCCATTGGTAGAAGGGCCATGGAACAGCGGATGTGAAGAGTTCTTCCGTCGGTGTGTGGTGAAAATTAGAGAATTTTTGGCAAGCGTCGCATTTTTTGACGAAGTCAATGGAGTCTTGCTTCATCGTGGGCCACCAGTATCCGGCCCTGAGGATTTTTCGCATTAAGCTTCTTCCTCCGGCGTGGTGTCCACATTGTCCTTCATGCACTTCTTCCATTACGTCTTGCACCTCATTCTCTTTGAGACAAATCAAATAGGGCACGGAGAGCGCCCTTCTGTAAAGATTACCATCGATCATAGTGAAGTATGGTAATTCCCTCCTTATCCTTGTCTTTTCCTTCTCATCCGTAGGTAGCTGTCCATCAGCCAAATAACGGATGTAGGGGGCCATCCATGTGTCTCCATAAAGGGAGTTTGTCATTATGACATTTAGAGAAGGGAAAAGAGGAATGCTGGGCGACGTTAGTGTGCTTTGAACCAGCGTAGTGGTGCTACCTGGTCATTTGGTGCTTGCTAATCTGGAGAGTATATCCGCTCTAGTATTCTCTTCACGTGGAACATGCTTGAATTCCATTTTCGAGAATTTCTCTCTCAACTCCTTGACACAGTTCAAGTATAACTGGAGTTGAGGTTCGCGAGCCTGATAATCTCCTAAGATTTGTGAAATCACCAGTTGTGAATCGCTGCAGAGCGTCGCCTCAGAAGCTCCGATGTCAATTGCAGCTCTCAATCTGGCCAAACAAGCTTCGTACTCAGCTTGGTTGTTGGATGTTTTGAAATTAAAGCGAAGGGAGATTTCCAGGTGTACTCCGTCATCACTTTCTAGAACTACACCTGCTCCAGAGCCTCTTTGGTTCGATGAACCATCAACGTAAATGGTCCAATGGACACGAGGGGAATCTAGATCAGTCCCTGTCATTTCCATAATAAAATCAGCCAGGACCTGAGCTTTAATAGCGCTTTGGGGTTCATAGGCTATATCAAACTCAGAGAGTTCAATAGACCATTTGATCATCCTCCCAGCGAGATTGGGCTTGAATAAAACAGAGCGGAGTGGTAAATCCGTTCTCACTATAATTGGATGGGCGTGAAAGTATGGACGTAGTCGTCGAGAGGCCCAAACAACAGCGAGGGCGGCCTTTTCAATTTTTTGATACCGGATCTCAGCACCTTGTAAGGTTTTGCTAGTGAAATAGACCAATCTCTGTCCATTGGGAGTTTCTTTTATCAAGGCAACGCCCAAAGCTTCATCTGAAATAGCCAAGTATAGGATGAGTGTATCCTCGGGGTCAGGCTTTGTGAGAATGGAAGGTTTGGATAACACCTCCTTAAGCTCTTGGAATGCTTTCTCTTGTTCCTGTCCCCACTCGAACTTCTTGGACTTTTTTAGTATTTTATATAGAGGGAGTGATCTGTGAGCCATTTTAGGCATGAACCGTGCCAAAGCTGCTACTTTGCCATTCAGGGATTGGATTTCTCTGAGATTCTTTGGACTCTGCATGTCTAGAATCGTTTGGCACTTCCCTGGATTGGCTTCAATACCACGTTGAGTTAACATGAAACCCAAGAACTTCCCAGCAGGGACAGCAAAAGTGCATTTCATTGGGTTTAGCCTCATGTTAAATTCTCTCAAGCGGGTAAATACTTGGCGTAGGTCTTCAATATGATCGCCTCCAACCGGTGTCTTGGCTATTATATCATCGATGTACACTTCAACAAGCTTGGTATGCATACCCTCAAAAACCTTGTTGATCATGCGTTGGTAAGTGGCCCCAGCATTTTTCAGGCCGAAGGGCATAACTGTATAGCAAAAGACACCGTGATCGTTTATGAAAGCTGTCTTTTCTTGATCCTCTTCGCACATCGAAATCTGGTTGTAACCTGAATAAGCATCCATGAAACTCAGGTATTGATATCCAGAGGAATCATCTACCATCCGATCTATATTAGGAAGAGGATAAGGATCCTTTGGGCAGCAACGGTTGAGGTCTACATAGTCAATGCACATTCTCCATTTACCATTGGACTTACGGACCATCACCACATTCGAGAGCCAAGAGGAATAACGGATTTCTTTGATAAATCCGGCCTTCAGCAATTCCTCAGTTTGTTGGCAAGCTGCCTTCTGTTTCTCTGGGCCCAATCTCCTTTTCTTTTGGGCAACCGGTCTCGTTTCTGGATAGACGGATAATTTATGACAGCAGAAAGCAGGGTCTATGCCAGGCATATCGGCTGCAGTCCATGCAAAGAGGTCTTTAAATTCTTGCAGGAGCGTCAGTAGTCGCTGTTCCATTTCTGTATCTAGCTTGTCATTAATATGGGTGATCTTTTCCAGAGAATCTCCCAAGACGATGTCCCTGGAACTTCCATCCGGTGTGGGCTTTAATGGGTTGGACGGATCAATGTTCAAATCTGCCCTAGGGTCTAGGTCGACAAGGCTTACAGATCCAGCGGCTGCTCCAGCATCATTGAGTTTCCTCTTTTTATTGGAGGTATCCAGCTTTGTCATGTTGAGGCTTAGGTTGTAGCAGTACCTAGCCATCTCTTGATCACCCCGGATAGATGAAACAACATTATCCTTGTCAATGAACTTGATAAGGAGATGTGGGGTTGATACAACTGCCTCCATTGCATTTAGTGTGGGACGGCCTATGATGCCATTAAATGGTGATTTAACATCAATCACCAGCACTCGGGATTTAACCGTTCTGGCCCCTGGTTCGCCTTCAAACGAAATAAGGGTATCAAGATACCCTTTAGTCGATTGCTTTGCTCCGTTGAAAGCTGTTAGTTCCTGCGTATAAGGCTGTAAGTCTGAGTCTTTAAAACCCATTCTTTCAAAGCAATTATAGAAAATAACATCGCAGGAACTTCCCTGGTCAACAAGGATTCTTCGGACGTCCTTGTTGGCTATCACTGCAGTGATGACCACAGCATCGTCACCACCAGGAATGGTTGGGCCAAAATCCTCATCGGAGAAAGAGATTGTTGGAGCCTCAATCCCACCTCTGTAAGGGCGACTGTCTTTGACTTTCCCTTGCACAGACAGAATCATTCTATGATGATTCTTACGAGCTGTAATTGAAGCTCCTCCTCCAGCGAATCCTCCAGCAATCATGTCAATGACTTCACGCCGGCCTTGACGCTGTTGCTGAGGCATGCTATCTTTGTGTGCTATTTCATCAGTCATCACACCCTTTTGTTTCTCTGAAGCAGAGAATTTTCTGACCGGATTACGGTTATTGTCATCCCCGTCGTCTGGATCCCTTTCTCTTTTCTCATTCCGCTCTACTCTGTCAAAGGATTTCTCTTTGAACAGGTATTGCTTTAACTTGCCTTCTCTAATTAGCGTTTCAACTGCGTTCTTTAGAGCTTGGCATTCATCAGTGGAATGACCGTTCTGTTCATGAAAATCACAGTACTTACGGGGATTCCCTGGTCTTTTCATGGGGGCTGGCCTTCTAACGCCATAGATGCTAAAAGCTGGCCATCCGACCTCTCTCAAAATCTGAGATGGCTTGGCAGATAGTTGTGCATAATGGCTGAAGGAATTAACATGCCTTTCTCGAGGTCGAGGAGAGTGGTTATTAACTTTGGGATTGGTGAATGGCCTCTCCATACGTTCTGACCTCGCTTTCTCCTTATCTTTCTGGGTTTGGGAAGGTGGTGTTGATGGCTTTTTCTTTGCAGCTATGGCTTCCAAGTGCATCTCTATACTCACGTACTTTGAGGCTTTTTTCCTGAACTCCTCAAAAGTTATAGGAGGGCTTTTCGCTAATGAGAGAGCAAAAGCTGATCCTGGCTGTAACGCCTCAATAACGATATGCAGCTTAATAGACTCTGTGAGGTTAGGAACCAGGGCTGCTTCCTTGTAGAACCTCTTCAAGAAATCTTTTAAGCCTTCGTTTTCACCTTGCTTAATCTGAGCCAAGGTATGAGATGTCCTGGGAACATCTCTAGAGATGACAAAGTGAGTCTCAAAAGTAGCTGCCATTTCAGCCCAAGAATCTATGGATCCAGAAGGTAAACCTTTAAACCATCCGAGGGCCTCCTCAGACAATGTTCGAGGGAACATTCGACACATCACATCTTCATCAGCCCCCAAGTACATGGCTTCAAATACGTAAGCATCAAGGTGCTTAGTAGGATCAGTTTCACCATTGTATTTTCCGATGGAGAGTGGCTGAGTAGTTTGAAGGTGCTTGGGATGTGGATGCTCATAAGTCTCTTTGAAAAAGGAACTTTTAGCTTGTAAGACACTGGGGGTGCTGTCGTTGACTCTCTCTTCCTTCGGGAAGCTTTATCTTCAGAATCACGAGTCTGTTCTCTCCCCTCGAACGTAGGGATATCTGAGTATTGGAGAGTGGTAGATTTTTCACCATCAATTGTGTGGGGAGTATTTCGTGTGCGAGATGATTCTTTATCCTCGCTTTGCCTTCTTTCTTTTCGCAATTTAGCGAGTTCCCTTTGGAGTTGACTAATTAGCTCATCACGAGGATCAGGATTAGACACTGTCACTATCTTTTTTGAGCTGCCCCCATGAGAATCAAAGTTGAGCTTCCTGAAGACATTGGGGTTGGTTCTGCCTTCAGGCTGATTCTCCACGAAACCTTGTACTTCTCCTTCCATTGAGGATTACTTGCTCTGTCAAAGGATATGGGAATAACTTTATCGTGTCCCACTGGGCGTGCCAATGATCTGTCCTGAACCGGGGTCTAGAGATCCGGACTCAAGTCAATCACAAATAGTATGCAAATACTGTGCAGAAGACCGGATGTATGAGTATCCGGCGTAAATATCCGTTGTCCTTGAATGAGGAGAGCGGATTGGGCGTTCTGGAGATCCTTCACACCGACCTAACGCGTTGAAGTGGGCGAATGGTGGTGTCACCTGTAAAGATTCTCCGACGCTCAAGTCAGTGATGATATTCCAAGTAAGGAATGTATTTTTGAGAGTAATCTTTCATAGATCCAGTTGAAGATCCCTCACTTCATTAATGAAAATGAGTTCATATACCTGATTGGCTCGTTTTACGAGAACTCGTTAGTGGGGAACCACTAACTCCCATTAACATTATTTTATTGCGCATTTACCAGCATGATTGGGTCAAGTGACTATTTTATATTGAGCATGGAGAATATAGACTAGCATTAGGGAACAAGTTGACCATCCCCGTGAGCAGAATTTGGCTCGTAGTACAGGGAATTATTGATCGATCCCTGTAGCAATGATCCTTGTCTTTCGCACAGTGACGTGTGTGTTATCCGGTGTCATGGTGTTATCCTGAACGACTGGTATAGGGAGAACGCCTGATACGGAATTACAGTCCGGATGTATACCGATAACACCGGTTACACGTTGATGTCTTGACAAAGACATTGAAATATGTCTTGCAGATCGGATACCGGTATTGAGACCGGATCAAATTATAAATAGTATTAAATTTTAATAAAAATTATACATATATTAAATTTTAATATAAATTATATAATAAAAATTATATATTAAATTTTAATATATTTATACATATTATGGTTAATATATATTTAATATAAATTATAACGTTAATATATATTAACGTTTATATAAATATATTAAAAATATTAACATTAATATGTATAAATATATATTAAAATTAACATTAATATATATTAAATAAATTATAAATAGTATTAAATTTTAATAAAAATTATACATATATTAAATTTTAATATAAATTATATAATAAAAATTATATATTAAATTTTAATATATTTATACATATTATGGTTAATATATATTAAAATTAACATTAATATATATTAAATAAATTATAAATATTAACGTCAATACATTTATATATATTAACATTAATATGTATAAATATATATTAAAATTAAATATATTATATATTAAAATATTTGTATATAAAATATTTATATAAGTTTTTTATTTTATGTAAAAATATCAAACAATTGTAAGAGAATAAAAAACATTATATTTAATAATATTCCTCTTTTGTAACAAGGAAACAGTTGTCCTAGTGGTTGGACATGCCTTGTTGTGTATGGTGGGTCTCAGGTTTGACTCCCATCTGTGCAACTTTTATTTAATTGTTATGCAGGTAACGATTTCGCACACCCGCATGACGAAATGTCACGTGTCAACCATGCATTAATTTCGCATGTTGACCCTGCGAGATACCCATTTCGCATGTTGACCCTGTGAAATGCAATAATGACACTTTGAATGACCCCACATGCAAATATTTTTGCATGTGCCCCATTTGCATAAATATTTTAAAAAAGTACCCTATTTATAAAAAAAACCCGTGAAATGGTCCATCAGTTTATTGCTTGTTTGGGTAAATAAAAAATTCAGTGTAACACAAAAATTGAAATTTAAAATATACTTTTTACAATAAATTTATTGAAATAAAAAACATAAACTTTATACAAAATATGTTCTTTCCCACAAATATTTCATCATAAATATTTCATACATTCTTAAGAGTAATAGCACATTTATTAGAAATGTTATTTTGTATAAAGTTTATGTTTTTTGTTTCAATAAATTTATTGTAAAAAGTATGTGTAACACAAAAATTGAAATTTAAAATATACTTTTTACAATAAATTTATTGAAACAAAAAACATAAACTTTATACAAAATATGTTCTTTCCCACAAATATTTCATCATAAATATTTCATACATTCTCAAGAGTAATAGCACATTTATTAGAAATGTTATTTTGTATAAAGTTTATGTTTTTTGTTTCAATAAATTTATTGTAAAAAGTATATCTTAAATTTCAATTTTTGTGTTACACTGAATTTTTTATTTACCCAAACAAGCAATAAACTGATGGACCATTTCACCTTACTAGTTAATTTTTTTTTACGCTGCATCAGATTGCGTTTTCAAGTCAAAGAAGGCAGTCCACCACGCGTTTTATAAAACGCTAGTCCACCTTACGTTTTCTGAGTCAAACTTCTCGTTATCCGCGCCACAGTACTGAAAACGCTAGTCGAGCTAATGTTTTTGAGGGTCAAAAACGCTACTTCAGATAGCGTTTTATAAGACGCACTGTTCCGTTCCATTTTGCAAATGTGATGTGACAAAAGTCACCCCAGACAACAAATTATTTTTTTTTCGGCACCAAACCGTTAAATTTTTTTATAAAGCACCCCAAAGGGGCCAAAAGTCCCATGGTGGATGTAAAAAAATGAATTTTGAGTCAACCAATGAAACATTGAGTCAGATTTTGACGGATGCTATGTAACCTAAGGCATGACTGACGCTGAAAAAGTGAATTTTGAGTAGGATTATGATAGATGCTAGGTAGTCCTGACCATGGTTGACACTAAAAAAAGGAATTTTGAGTCAACCTATGAAACGTTGTGTTGGATTTTGCTAGACGCTACGTAAGCCTAGGCCATGGTCAACGCTAAAAGTGAATTTTGGAAACCATGACTAGAGTTCGCTATGGCCTACACAAAACATGGTGCATTTTCAATTTCACTCATGTAGTGTAACGTTGTTGGTGTCGATGCAACTTTAGACTAGGAAGGGGTTTAGGAGCAATTGATTAACGTAACTGCTGCCAAACATTTTTATATTTGTGTTTGTTTACTTTGTGTCCATTATGGTTGCACCATGTTTACTGACCTTATTTTTTTTATGCTTGAGTAGGAGAAGCTTAATATCGCAAGGTGGAAAATACACTTTGTTAAAAAACTATGACATAATGTTTAAAATTTGGGGTTACGAAAGAGCTTAAGTAAACAATATGCACAAACATCAATAGAGAGGTTACAATCTCAACAATGTTAGAAGGAAAACATTGATTTGACAAATGATTTTGTAAACATGGCTATGAATGATTCTAATATGCAACTTATGGATTATGTGTCATTTTCTTTGTTGAAGCCAATGACTCCAAACTTTAGCTTGCCAACTCAATCAGGAGGAACAATTTCATCTATATCCAGTAAGTGCAAAGCATACGTAGTGCACAATCTGGATACCAACTATTAGGAAATAACATGCGACATCAATGTTTTGGCTGACACAGT
Organism: Clitoria ternatea; assembly: GCA_037962975.1. Taxonomy (NCBI): domain Eukaryota; kingdom Viridiplantae; phylum Streptophyta; class Magnoliopsida; order Fabales; family Fabaceae; genus Clitoria; species Clitoria ternatea. The sequence goes on from CM075675.1 coordinate 51,612,679, forward strand.
CAAAGTTTCTAATGAATTATCTGAAAGAGGGTTTTAAGTTGCCTATAAGGAAAATTGTGTCGGTTGATAAACAAGTTGAAATAGTGAAGAAACAAACAGAACTTGTAAAAATAAAAGGCTGAGTCAGTGATAATACTAACTCTTTTTTATAATATAATGTACAAAATATTTTAAATTATTTTGTTTTAAAAATATAAGAAACATTAACCATATTTCTGATGTATTAAATGAACATATCTTTAACCCTTAGTTTTTAAAAGTATAGAATTACAAAACAATCAATTATTTCTATAAGTTAACATTTCGATTATTTAATGTTGGGGATATTCTTGAAAATAGAGATAGTATTTGAGATATGTCAAGTAAAATTACTTCTTCTCCTTCTCATGATGATTTGGTTAATTGTAAATTATTTTCATGAAATGAAACATGGTATATAAATACTTGAAGCCTTCAATCTATATTGAAAGTGATGTTTCGGAAACATTAATTCGTTCGGGCATTCCAGATGATTAGTTAGTGAAATGTTACAGTCAATGCTAATTGTTGAGAATATGTCTTTGGAGGTTGCATGTTTTTAGGAAGCTTTCAGATTTATTTAGTTTGAATAAGTCAAATTGTTTCACTTAGAATCTATCATCAGGTGTTAGTGGATTAAGTATTTCCTATTTTTTTAGTAAAGATATTAGTAGTGATTGCTAGAATCATGGGTCATGATCTCTTAGTTAGTTATTTCTGGATGTATTTAAAAATCAAGTTGCATTCAAATAAAATATAGATGAAATTTCAGCCAATATTCTTTGTTCTCTAAAATTCTTTCATGTTCTGTTTTCCACTCTGTTTTGCTACTGCTTTATTTCTTAAAAAACCAACAATTGGTATCAAAGCTCTCTTCTTGAGGGACCTGTCTGAGCTTGAGTCATCATAAATCTTGAAACCAATTTTTCGCCAATTGCTCCCCCTACCTTTGATGGAGAGAACTATGACTTATGGGCAGTGAGGATGGAGTCTTATTTGGAAGCCTTCGATTTGTGGGAAGCTATGGAAGAGGATTATGATGTTCCTCCTCTTCCAGCTGATCCCACCATGGCTCAGATCAGAAATCACAAAGAAAAAAAATCTCAAAAGTCAAAGGCAAAAGCATGTCTATTTGTTGTAGTTTCAAAAACCATTTTCACTAGACTCATGACGCTCAAAACACCCAAAGCAATTTGGGACTACCTAAAAGATGAATATACAGGGGACGAAAGGGTTCGAAACATGTAAGTGTTGAACTTTAAGAGGGAATTTGAGATGCAAAGAATGAAAGAGTCTGAGACAGCCAAAAATACTCAGACAGATTGCTTGCCATTGCTAATAACATATGGTTGCTAGGCGCTAAGCTTTCTGATTCTCGGATTGTTGAAAAAATTCCTTGTAACAGTTCCTGAAAGATATGAGGCTTCTATAACTGCTTTGGAGAACACAAAGAATCTTTCTAAGATTACTTTAGCAGAAATCTTACATGCCTTGCAGGCCCAAGAACAGAGAAGACTTATGAGGCAAGATTTTATAGTTGAAGGAGCTCTACCAGCCAAGCACCATGAAGCTGGAAATTACAAGAATCAAGTGTCAAATGGTGATACTACTACAAACAATCAAGCCTTGGGAAAAGGGAAGAGAAAAAATTACCCACCTTGTCAGCATTGTGGAAAGATGGGTCATCCACCATTTAAATGTTGGAGAAGACCTGATGCAAAATGTAGCAAGTGCAATCAAATTGGTCACGAAGCTATAATTTGCAAAGCTAAATTCCCATATGCTGAAATTGATGCAAAAAATACATAATCAGAGGAGGAAGACCAACTCTTTATTGCAAGCTGTTTTTCTAGCAAAAGTTCAAGTAAGTCTTGGTTGATTGATAGTGGTTGTACAAATCACATGACCTACGACAGAGAATTGTTCAAGCATTTAGACAACACCGAAGTCAAACGAGTCAAAATTAGAAATGGTGAGCATATTGCACTAAAAGGAAGGGGAACAGTAGCTATAACAAGCTACTCAGGTACAAAAACACTAACTGATGTCCTATAGTACCTGAAATTAACCAAAATTTACTCAGTGTTAGACAGCTAGTAGAGAAAGGGTTCAAAGTCATCTTTGAAGGCAAAAGTTCTGTGATTAAGGATTCAGCAGACCAAGATATTTTTAGAGTTAAAATGAAGAGCAAGAGTTTTTCATTTGATCCAATGGAGGTGGAACAAGTAGCATTTCCAGTTACAACATACTCAACTGATCTATGGCACAAAAGGCTAGGTCATCTTCATCCTTTGGGAATGAACTACATGCTGAAAAATCAATTAGTTAGAGGAGTCCCTTCCTTAACAGCAAGGCTAACTGATTGCGAAGCTTGCCAATTCGGTAAGCAAACAAGGAGACAATTCCCTGAAAGTAGTTGGAGGGCGACCTAAAAACTCCAACTTATTCACACTGATCTTGCTGGACCGCAAAGAACTCCATCACTAAAGGGAAGTCTTTATTATATTATTTTTATTGATGACCTAACAAGAATGTGCTGGATTTATTTTCTTAAATACAAATCAGAAGTAGTTGCAATTTTCTAGAAATTCAAAGCTCATGTTAAAAATCAAAGCAATTGTTGTATTCAAATGTTGAGATCGGACAATGGAAAAGAGTATATAGCTAATCAGTTTCAACAGTTCTATGATGAAGCTGGGATTGAGCATCAATTGACAGCTCCTTATACTCCCCAACAAAATGGAGTGAGTGTCATAGGGGTGAAGTGGGTGTTTCAAACAAAATTCAATCCCGATGGTTCCTTGAACAAGCACAAAGCAAGGCTTGTTGTAAAGGGATATTCCCAAATTTTTGGAGTCGATTATGCAGATACCTTTGCTCCAGTAGCAAGGCATGACACAATAAGGCAGATACTTGCCATTGTTGCACAAAATAGGTGGCAAGTGTTTCATTTGGATGTCAAGTCAACCTTCCTCAATGGTATTTTACAGGAGGAGATTCATGTTGAGCAGCCAGAAGGTTTTGTGATCAAAGGACAAGAAGATAAGGTCTATTTGCTAAAAAAGGCTCTGTTCAGCTTGAAGCAAGCCCATAGAGTATGGTATAGCAGAATCAATGATCACTTGTTGAGTTTGGGCATTCAAAAGAGCCAATCTGAAGCCACACTCTATGCTAAACATGTTGATGCTGATATTTTAATCATTTCATTGTATGTTGATGATCTTTTGGTGACAGGAAGCAATCCAACACTAGTTGATAAATTCAAGAAAGAAATGAAGAATGTCTTTGAAATGACTGATCTTGGTCTTATGACCTATTTTCTGGGTATGGAAGTCATTCAAAAGAAGAATGAGATTTTCATTTGTCAAGAAAAATATGCAAATGAGATCCTAAAAAAGTTTTAGTTTGATGAATGCAAAATAATGAACACTCCTATGAATCAAAAGGAGATGTTCAGCAAGGAGGATGAAGCTGATAAAGTTGATGAAGCACATTTTAGAAGCTTGATTGGATGTCTAATGTATCTTACATCCACAAGGCCTAACATTTTATTTCCAGTTAGCGTGCTGTCAAGAGTCATGCATTGTGCTAGTGAATTGCACTTGAAGGCAGCAAAAAGAATTGTGAGATACATTAAAGGAACTATCAATCCTGGAGTCAAGTATTGCCATGTACAAGACTTCAAATTATTTGGTTTCTCTGACAGTGATTGGGCAGGTAGCTTGGATGATATGAAGAGCACTTCGGGGTATTGTTTCAGTATGGGTTCAGGTGTTTTCTCTTGGTGTTCCAAGAAGCAAGAGGTTGTAGCTCAGTCAACAACAGAAGCTGAGTTTATTGCAGTTGTAGCAGCTGTGAATCAAGCTATCTGGTTGAGGAATATTTTGATAGATTTGGGCCTGAAGCAAGGTAAAAGCATAAAAGTTTTTGTTGACAACCAAGTAGCAATTTTAATTTCGCATAATCCTGTGTTTCATGGGAAGACTAAGCATTTTAATATCAAGTTGTTTCACTTAAGAGAAGTTCAAGAAAATGGTGATGTAAGTCTGGTTTACTGTCGCACAGAAGACCAAATTGCAGATATGTTTACCAAGGCTTTTCCACTCAAATTCAAATTTCTAAGGGAGAAGCTTGGAGTTTGTAGCCTCCAAGGCAAGGAGGAGTGTTGAGAATATGCCTTTGGAGGTTGCATGTTTTTAGGAAGCTTTCAAATTTGTTTAGTTTGAATAAGTCAAATTGTTTCACTTAGAATCTATCATCAGTTGTTAGTGGATTAAGTATTTCCTATTTTTTAGTAAAAATATTAGTAGTGGTTGCTAGAATCATGGGTCATGATCTCTTAGTTAGTTATTTCTGGATGTATTTAAAAATTAAGTTGCATTCAAATAAAATATAGATGAAATTTCAACCAATATTCTTTGTTCTCTAAAATTCTTTCGTGTTCTGTTTTCCACTCTATTTTGCTACTGCTTTATTTCTTAAAAAACCAACACTAATAAATAAGATGAAGAAAAGAGATTTATTTGGTGTTCCTCCAAATAGACATGACCGGTACCATCTACTCTAAAGTTACCTTCTCGTGTACATTGGTTGATGTTATGAGTACAATAAGAAAGCATCATGGATAGTAGGAAGCTTTATGGTTGTGGTAGTTTGGGTTGTGTTTTGCTTCTTTTCCTTTGTTTTGTTTGCTAGTAGTGCAAACATTAATGCTAAAGAAATGTTTGTTAATGTCTGGATTGTTTGACCAACAACATGCAACATACCCTAAGGCTTCTCATAAACTGTCAAGTCTGTCTTTTCCTTTGCTACTCACTGCTCAGGGTGTCCATAAGAGACCTGTAAACTTCTGTTGGATATCTCTGGTCACTACTTTTATCAAGACGTCGATATGATTTAGGGACATGGATTGCAAAGTCACCTCTAAGGCTCTGAAAGATTGCAAGTCCACCTGCTTTGGTTTGTGTGCACTGGCCGGCAACTGAAAATATATTTAAGGCTATTTTATGAATGATAAGACAGTGTTGATGGGTTGGCTTAGGTTGGATTGATATGCAGATAAAAGCATGAGAGGTTGTGTGTGGTTACCAATTTAGATGCCACCAGCCGTGCATCCTCCACGTTCTCCCATTCCGCTATGGTATCTACTTGCACCTGCACCGCATTCTCTTCTTCAGAAAAATCAATACCCCTCCATCTTTCTGATGGTACCCCCTAAACTCTTTCCTTGGCATTAGCACGGTCTACGGATATTGGATAGAGTTAGGGATCCACGGAACTTGGTGAAAACCTACACACAGCTACTGCTAGATGCAAACCCCTAACAGAACACGATGGGCCTACATTGACATTGCGTAAATTTTGTCGCTTCATTCAGCTTACATATCCTTACTTTTTCTGTTTATACATATTCCTCTGTTTAGAACAAAAACTTATGACACTTATATAACTTTATAGAAGTAAAAATGGTGAAAAAATCAAGATGCAAGCATCAAATAACTTGCACAATTAATCATAAGCATTGTTGATACAATAGTAAAGACAAATATTTTCTTTGTTTTAAGTATACACAGATATGTTGAGGCCGGAAACACTGAACTTGGCTGATTAGCTAGTATTTTTAAGTTTACTGTATACACCAAAGAAATCAAATAAAGTTCATTTCTTTGTAATGGGCATCACTGACTAGTAAAAATTTGAATCCAAATATCAGCCACCATCCTTACAAATTACAATTTAATCTTGCTTTTGACTATAAAGAACAAAGTAATCATACGTGTATACCAATTAATTCCCTTCAAATATCAAAACCAAGTAAGCTTCATTAGCAGTGAAATGGACCATGGCGAGGAGACAACTGCACAGTTTTCCGACACCTCTTCCCTTAACCAACAAACTTCAATCGTTTGTTAATCTACGTCAACAATGGCAGGCACCAAGGGCTTGAATGAGACCAAGGATCAAGACCCACTTGGCTATGGCTATGATGATTCTCATCAAGTATGCTTCTTTAAACATCATCTAAAAGGAGGTTTTCTAGACTCCCATTTGGTCATCATAATATGGCTTCTGGTATCCCCAGCTTGCCACTGAGATATAATTGTGTAGGAATATCGCATTTGTGGATATTGGAGACTGTTTCTGGCTTTGACATTGTTAATGATCCTGACAATGCTAGCAAGGGCTCTAACAACAGAGTTTGGCTCTCACTTTTCCTGTCCTTTTCCTTCCTCATTTCTTCTAGTAAAGCTTTGCTGGTGTCAATACCTGTTAAGCATTTAGGAGGGAAATACATTCACATCCACGCGTGAGATCTTCAAGTTATTGCCATTAGAATTATCAATCACTAGGAATATAGACTTGAAATTTTGTTAAAGCCTAACCTGCGAGGTATCCACCATGTACGTAGCCATTAAATCTTTCACTTGTGTGCTCTCCAGTGAAAAAAATGCGACCTACAGAGGCCTGAAACGTACCAAAGAGACAAATTATACAATGGACCAAATAGTTTACTTAGTAGTTACATCTGGTCTCTATAATTTTATATATGAACAGAAAACTAAGTGAAGGGCAATAGAAGGGGAATAAATTACGGAGTCTCTGTTTACTACTAGTAGTTGAAATTGCTGAGGTTAGGAGGAAGAAAACATGAAAGGAAAAGTTTTTGCCTTGATCCAAACATCCGTTAAACTCTATTATGAGGCAAAATCAAAATCACCAAAAAAAAAAAATCAAAATACAGCACGGAATCCTTAACCCAAGGGTAAAAGCAGCATCTATGGTTTTTAAGTGAGTATCAAGGGTTTTTCCCAATTAACAGTTAGACACTAATCTCTTGAGACAAAAGGATTATTAAAAAGCTGCAATATTTACAGAATTCTTCAGACACAGATGTGTCATTAGAATGCGAAAATTACTCACATAGTCACATATATATTAACTGTGTCACACCATTATGATTTTAAATATTAAATTTGACAGTAAGCATTCTTGGATTCTGCTTCTGTACTCATCAGTGAGCAAGGGTACCGGAAAATGAAAGTAAAATCTACTTAATCTATTCACAACTGAATGTAACTTTAGTAATTGTAACATGATGCTGAGAAAGGGAATTATTAGTATGCGCTATGTAGCACTGTACTATGTTCCACATCCTTCCCCCAATACATCGGTTTTTTTAGGGGAATATTGTTCTGTAATGAAACCAAACAAAAATAAATTATATAAAATTCAAGGTCTAGATCAATGAATTTGTAATCGTGTTTGATACGTCAAAATTTCACTAGTGTCGAAGGAACTAGCAAGACAACAAACACCTTGACACATTAGAGTGAGAAGTGATAATTAATTATAATCGCCAGCTGTAAACTCCAGGTCATCCCGTTTTTTTTCACATGCACTGTAGTGCATAATATATAGACAGGTATAGCACCATTTGATATAATAAAAAAAGACAGAACATATTTAGAAGGAAATTGTCATGCAATTAAAAGGTATATGAAAATTCAACTTGTAATGAGCAAACCTTTATGTTATGAAAAACTTTAAGATTGGAGATAATGGGGTAGTTGCTGTAGCTGCCACGCTGAAACCTGTTATTCCACCAGCGGGGAACAAGTATTTCAACGGCGTCCGGGATGTTGGGTCCAAACATGTCCCGGAGTACTGCCATAGCTTCTCTCAAGGTCTCTTCATCAGATTGAGCCTCCACACGTTTAGATTCCCCATTAGTCAATGTCACGACTAAGATATTGGAGCCAGGATATGCGTTTTCCATGTGCTGTTGACAAAGAAGCAAATCAGCATATAACTAAAAAGATTTGGATGAGTACGCAAAGAAACAAGTAAATTTTTAAGTTAATATTGATACTGTATCCGTCATGCATTTTAGTCATTAGATTTTAAAAAATCTTCCTGACTATATAAAATAGCCTTCTATTTAGTCCTTTTTGCAATGTTAGAGACTAAAGTGTATGACTAACTTGAAGGTTTAATCACAAAGAAATAAACAACTAAGAAAGAGACTAGAGGAATCAAACCCCAATGTTAATTCAAAATTATTATGATTCGTGTAAAAAAGGACATTTCAGTGCACACACAAGCTAATACCTAAGGAAATTTGTGTATGATAGATACACAGCTTACCCCCACAAGTTCGTCCTTAAAATTATTCTAATTCATTAAAAAAAATTCTATTGATTCTGACTTCAATTATTTTTTGTTAAAGAGGTTCAAATCTAAAGTCAATCCACAATTGCGTAGGTTCAGAGTATTGACAAGAACGAAAACTGATATCATGTACCAAAATTCTATTATGTCCAAGGGGTCAGAATCGTTTTTAACTCCTCTGTCGTGCAAACCATTTTTTTCCTATTATATTTCCATTCTATGATTTAAAATGTGTTATGTTACATAATATTCTATATGAATGATAAACAAGTCATATCAAGAGTAGTTCCCATTACGAAACTTAAACAGATAACTCCAAGGGAACGCCAGCATTACAGACATCGTAGAAAGACATTGAACCATTTAATATTTATAATCAGTAATAAGGGGCAAAATATTATATCTTTGTTATCCTACGAAAATATAATTAATATTATCATAATAAGACAAATGCAAATAGTTGCAGCAAAAGTATTTTTTTTTATCGTGAGCACGTAAAAAGGTCAAAATTACAACTCCGGATAAAAAAAATAAATATATGCCTAGGCCTCCTTGCGTAAATCAGGGAAGGGGAATACAATCAAAAGCTATTTTTCCATATCAAACAAAAGATTAGTTCATTTTTTGTCAATTATAGCCTTCACCCTAGTTTGTTGAATTACCAAACAAGGAATATAAATTTGGAAGTTGGTAAATAAACTCATCAAGAAGTTCCAGCGATAATTGATCTGGATTTGGAATGGAATTTGCAAATGAAATTGATAAAATGTAATGACTAATGAGACCTTGAGAGGACTGGGATTTTTAACAACTTTGATCTCACAGGACGTGAGGGTCTGGTGCATTATACAGGGAATTGTTATTTACAAAGATTTATTGTTTGACCAGTGTTTAACAAAGGAAGGGAACGAAACAAGGCATAATTCTGTCTGCGTAGTAACAAGTTTAATAACATTATTTAAGCTCCTTCGGTCACAAATCAAGATAAACCACAAGTTCAATTGATAGTTACAGATTAAGATGAACCATGTGACCCACATGTGCAGCACATAAATTATGCCAACAAAAGTATTATTTAAATCTTCAGCTTCCCAATCGTCCCCTTTAGTTTATACTCTTTAAATCATCTAAAGGCAAGATACGGATGCTCAAGTTGGTCCCTAAGGTTAGGTAAGTGGCTAGTAACTTTCACGGGAAGTAAATCTGCAGCATAGAAAATTTTCCCTTATTTCATTTGCTGGCGGAGTAAGAGATTTTAATGTCTTTTCTATGTTAAATAGTTTCATTTAGGTCTAATTTGGATATATATTTTAGGAGTACTTATAGAAGAAGAAAATAAGGAAGTAATATGAATCAATTTTCTACCACGTACTAAAATTAAGCAATGCATTGTAACTTCTGAAAAAATTAGCTGCGAGATCTTTTATGAAAAAAGTTTAGGAGTACAAGTTTATTTTCATTTAATTTGATTTGTTTTATCTCATTTTACTTTTCTACAAGTAATATTAGAATTAGTCTTCTAGCGAAGTCGGTTCTCTTTTCACCCCCAATGAATGGATGAAAATTGCGTCATGCTTTGTGGAGAATAGCAACAAAACAGCGAGAAAGCAGAAGAAACAACTTAGTAGTAATGCATAATGGAAAATGAACTGACAACCATTAAGGAAAATTTGAAAAAACACCTGCCAAAATGTATAGTAGCCTCGGCGCTCGTGAGCATAGATGAAGAATTCCTTCTCGGGTCCACTCGGCCAGAACTTATATGGAAACTTCAGAAAGATTTTAGTGTACACCATCACATCACATTTCTCGATGGCTTCCAATTTCCATCTCTGTCACATTATTTTATTCATCATGGACACATTGAATCAGACAAGATTTTGTTCAACAAGACAAAATGTATTTTAACTAATAAAAACATCATTGAAGGGACGTTTCGAATTAGATGACTGCCACCTCAGTAGTATACGGAATAGGCAAATTAAAGTAACTCAATGATGGTATCTCATAATAGTTTAATTCGATGACCTCATATATCACCCCTAATTCTATTCACACAGTTTGATCAAATAAATTTCAAATGTCCACATTAATATCTCGTTTCAACATCTAAAATTACTAATTATATGTTCACTCTGACCCTAATCAGAAGTTTATATCATATGATGGGTATACAGATCTCAAAACTTGTCACATATTTTCATTTAAGGGTGTAAAGGACTATCTGTAGTAATAAAGAATCACATTATTCCATGTAAATCAGGACCTAGCTTAGCTGTATAACTCACAAGTTTATAGATTAGACTACTACTATTTCCTTGTGTCTACTCTTGACACAGTGCATTAGTCCAACCATAGGCTTCTAAAATTCATATGAATATATGCAACAAAGTTCAAATCGACAAACGTTTTCTATGGTGTTACAGTTCATTTTAAAAGTAAAGCTCTTAAGCCCCAAGGAAGGAAACTAAATTGGAGAGAACCGAATAAAGTAAAGAAACAAAAAAGTAAAGCTCTTAAAGTCAGCAGTCAGGTTCAGCTATAAATAAAAAGATGACTTGTTCCACGTAGCTGCATTTATTCATTCTTATTGACTAGAGTTTTCAATTAGTGGTGTTTCCTTATTTAATTAGAATGCAATCATATACCAAGTTACCAACCATTGTAAGATAGTACAAGTAGTATTTTAGTAAGAGACACGACAAGGCAGCTATTTGAATTCACAACTACTAACATAGTAGTAGTAGTAAATATGCAAGTTGGCGTCGTCCTCTTTCCACGTGCTGACCTAATAAGGAGGGTTAATAGACCATCAACGATGAGACTGTGGATCACAGATACCGTGGATCATGCAATCCATGGTTTCTGCATATGAAGACACCTCGAAAAACTTCTTCTGGCGTCATCAACCAGAGAGCTCAATTTAATACGAACCTAGCTATCTATCCTATATTTCTTTACGTTCCCAACCAATGGTATTTAAGACTGTGGGGCCACGACCTGTGAACAGAAGGGAAACTACTACAACTCTAGGGACCCGTATGGACAGAACCACAACCTAGAGATTCCATTTCCACCATGTTGGTAGCAAGTAAATGCGTTATTATAGAATAGAATGGACTTGATTCTCAAATTAATGCCCTTTGAAAGATCAACCTGAGAAGCACGAGATGTCCACATATTTAGGACCAATAAGTAAGTTCCACATCATTTTTATATAGTATTAACAATAGACCAGAAACACTGCTATCTATGCTTTGATTACAAAGAGCTCCTGAGGGTGGGGGCAAAAAAGAAAGGACAATAGTATAAAATGGCAAACGTACCGGTAATGGTGGATTGAAGGCGAGTAGGTCACTTTGGAGAACGCCTATACTAACAGAAAGTATCACGTAATTGGCTTCATAAATGAAACCATCCTCCGTTTTCACAGTAACGCCACTTTTTGAATACTGCAATTCCCGGACGACCTGCATAAATCAATGCAAAGAATATGGTTCCTTATGAATACGTTAATCAATCAAAAGTTTTTATATAAAATTATCAATACTGTTTCACTCCTATCCAATTTCTTAATAAAAGGTTTTTACTTTTGGAATATTCATTAAACAATAACCTCATGACATAATTAGGAGAACAAATTTGGCTGGGCATTCCTGAACAGGAATAAAAATTAAGGTCTCGCGGCTCATGGTATTAACCAGACCAAAAATCAAATGCATTAAAATAAGAAAGGTAAAGTGAAATGAAGTCCAAAGCAATAAAACCTCATGAGAGTGAGAGCAGTCAGGCCATGAAAATCAAGTAACAAATTCAATTAATTTATGTTTATTACAGAGGAATCTGGGCAGACTCGGTCCATTAGTTTCTGTGATTTTTGAGCGACTAATGAATTGGGATATTGACAAGACTCCCTTCTTCCCTGTTACTTACTTGAGATAAAATGACACATCATCTTATGTTATTGTTATTGGGTCAGTTCAAACAGTGTGGCTGGTTACAGAAATTAGAACTCCGGGGCCAACTAATTTATGAGATGTAAAAGGCCTTTAAAAGTAATGAAACAGAAAGCATTATTTGTGGGTCGAGTTTTGACTGTAAATGGAGGTCTTCAAAAGGATTCGGCATAACGATGTAACAACAGTAACAGTTAGTTGAAAGGAATTATGCAGCAACGTTCAAATACACCGAGTTTATTTCGTTTTTTTTTTGGTCGTCACCCTGAGTTTATTTCAAACAGTGAAATGATGGACCAGAAAGATTTTAAATGAAAAATTATAATAAAATGTTTACTTCCATAAAAAAAAAAAGAGAGAGAACGCCCCGAGTACCTATGCATTTTTGGGTAACAATTTTTAAAATGTAGTTGAATAAGTAGGTTTATTATTTTATTTTATTCAACCACCACATTTATATTATTTCAAAATTCGGGTATTTCTCTCTTTTTTTTACATCTATTTTACATCACGTCATACAAAATTAATAAAAAAATATAAAAGCATAAAGATAGGCAATTTTATTGTTGAATGAAAACTACAATGGATTAAGAGAACCGAGTCATGATAAATGCAACTAATTCATTCTAGGCTAGTGCGTGTGGAAAAAACAATTACTAGTATTTTACTTAATATTTTTTGTAAGACACTTTTATTTTACTTGTTTGAACATCATGAAATTCAATGTGAAGTCATATAGGAGGAGTAGCAAATACTCCTTCTGTTTTTTTCTTTTAAACATGTCCACTTTAGTTGTAACACACAAGAAATGTATTTAACATGTATTTTTTTCTAGTTTTTTTTGGTAAAATACAATTTTTCTTCTATGGTTAATAATATTTAATTAATACCTTCATCTTAAATGAAGTTAACAGTATAATTTTAAAAAATATGTAATGTTACCTTAATTTTCTAAGTGAATAAATATTTAAAAACAAATCAAAATTTTAATGTAGACAAATAAAAAAACGAAGGAACATTAATTATTAAGGGATTCTAAAAAGTTATTAAAAGAACATATACTTTATAAAACCTTTCAAAATTCAAATGCTTAAATTATCTATATTCGTACTAGACTACAAGATTTTCTTAACACGAATTTTAATAAAGATTTATTTCCCGAGTTATGTACTTGACAGTTGACCATAACTTTAAAGGATAACTTTAATACATCAACAAGATCAACAGTTTAATAACCCTACAATGGTATGGCCAAAAATGTTACGCCTGAAAGGTTTTTTTTTTTTTTTTTAAAGATGACATCCAATATCTTTATTTTCCCTTGTGAAGAAAATGCTTCACTAATAGTACTTACAACATAAATCTATATAATATAGTTCTACAGTTACTTATATTTCCAAATGAGATAAGCAGCTTCAGTCTTCATCCGTGATACTAGTATCTTATCATTATGAAATTAATTAGCAACTTATGTTTCAAAACAAATTAGTCAAAAGCTTCGCTTAAAAGGTATGGGAGTTGACACGGGAGCAAGAGCACGAGACGGGTGACAGAAGAAATATTAGCAAATACGCGCAAAAAACAAAAGCTAAACAGTTGTGAAATGTCATTATCGGCAAACTCCAATGGTGGGACAATCGAGCTTAAAGAAACAGACAACGAAACGCCATAACAAAAAATAGAAGGTAGAACAGAAAAAAACAAATGCAGATTTTCACCAAGTAAAGTGTGATGCTTAAGCAAACACAGTCCAATAGAGCAGCGCCATATACTTAACGGGCAACCAAAAAGTCTTCTAACAAGAGAATGGGTCCGGACAGATTCAAAAAGAAATAAAAAGAATTAAATATCTTTTAAAGAAATTTTATTCAAAGTTTCTTCTAACTTAGCAAGGTGCATTAATCATAATTCAAGTTTTATCAATACACACCCAACTCACATCACATGTTAAATGTAAAATGTTTTATTAAAATTGTGTTAAATTTATTTTTAAAATTAGAAGAATAACTGAGATAATATTAATTCTAGTCACAAGATTCTATATTTTTTTTATAATACCTACATTAAAATATTAAATAATTCTACTTAATTCACAATATAAATTCTTTACATTCTCATTTTAAATTCTCACTTCAAAATTAAAACATTTCAAGTCATCTTAACTCAATACCAAATGATGTCTAATATGAACATAAAATATAATTCAAACTCTCAAAAACTTACCAAAACTAGAATCTACAACTTAAGTGGGCTCTTAATTCCATGATTAAACTAGTATAATTGATTCAGTTGAATTATAAACTGGATAAAGTAAGTGATCAATTTGATTTTTTTTATTACTACCGTTTAATGTAATTTCATTTTTAGTTTCCTTACAGTTTACTTAAACTGACCCTTCTTCAATCACCCGTCCATTTTTAAACACTTTAAAAAAGTCCTTGACAATTCATTAACATTTTTAAGAGAGAGCTTAATAAATAATAATTAAGAGAGGTTGTACCTTGTTGAGTTTGAGACGATTGTCCAAGATTCTACCCTCCGATGTGAAGAGAAAATCTTCGGCCATTTTGTACAGCAAGTAATCGTACCCTCTTTCGTCCGCAACCAAAAATTCTCTCTCCCCAAAGTCTACGTAGGTGGATATTGGTTCTACCTCTGCATCCAAAATTTCCCAATTTCAAAACAGAGCCCTAAAAAATACACACGTACAAAAACAAAAGCATACACTTCACGAATCACAAGACTTCACTTTTCCTCCATTTTCCTTTCCCATTTCTTAGGCGTGTTTGAGAAAACCAACCTCAAGCACGAATTTGAAAACAGGGGGAAAAAATCATACTGAAAACGCAACGAATCGTACCCGCCATTTCGAAATCGTGCAGAATGAAATCAATGGCAAGCTCTATCGGCGTCCTAACAAAAGGGAAAGCAGAAAGCGTGAGAAACCAAAAATGGCAAAAGAGAAGTAAAAACGAATTCAAGAAGGAAATAATTGAAAGCATGATTTATATATATATATATATATATATATATATATATATATATATATATATATATATAGTCCCAACAACAACGCATTCGCGAAATGGCTTTTGCGGCTGAAAACGACGCGCATAGATTCATTTGCACTTACGAAGGAACTTTCGTTACTTCGGAGCCATCATTATTCCTATTATTGTTATCATCTTTATCATCATCATCATCACTGTGATTTATTTCCCCTTCCTGGTTCCTTAAATTCTGAATTGCCGAGTCCACAGCTTTTTTGTACGAGTCAGCAGCGATTCCGCTCGGAATAATGTTCCCACTGAAACTCTCAGAAAAACCTCATTTAAAACAGAGTAACAATTGGTGACAAAAAATGCAGCATGAAAAGGGAACATTCAGATAAACTAATAAAAATTTTGTTTTCCGTATTTTCTGTACTAATTTTTAGAAACGAAAAATAAGACGAAAGTTTTATAAATAATAATAATAAATGATAAGACTGAACGTTTTGTGAAATTGAACCGTTAATTTTTTGTTTTTTTTTTCAGAACCTGCGATCGTAAATGTTATAGCGAGCATTGCTGTAGTCGGAGAAGCAAGTTCTGAGGCCGAACTGAGAAGCGAGTTCCCAAACGGGGTTGGACTGAGGGCCACCGACGCCGGCGATCCAACCGGCGCCGAGCTCCACCGACACGCCTCCGAAACTCTCCTTGCGGATCCTGCCGCCGATGCGGTCGGAGGCCTCTAGGATCACCAGGTCCTCTATGCCGTTCTCTGCCAACACCTTCGCTGCCGCGATACCTTAAAACCGAAAAAACAAACAATGAGATTCGCGAAAATTCGGTGGTGATCGAAAAATGAGCCGCGAAGAAACTCACCGGAGATTCCGGCACCGACAATGATGACGGAGGAGCGAGATGGTGAATCCATGAACGATGAACGAACCAACGAACAAACGAGTGTCTCTGTGTGTGGGAGAAAGAGAGAGGATGCAGAGTGTGTTTGGGTTTTCTTTGTTTTTGTTTTGTGTTTGTTTTGATTCTAGCGGGAGTCGGTTTATATAGGTTGATTTCGTGTGTTTTTTAATTATTTTCTTAATATTCGTTAATATTGGTTTTTTTATATAAAAATAGTAAAATACTATTAAAGAGAGTACAGAATTATTACATCATTCGTTAGCTGTGTTAATTCTTGGTTTTTTTAAAGACTTAATTAAGTGTTTAGTTTTGGTAAAATTTTGAAGAATTGCATTATTAATTATAAAATAATTATTAGGATTTCAATTTTAAGTTATTGTTGTCAATTTCATCTTTTTAGCATTAAAATTTGTTGTCATTTGTGTTGCTGCATTAACTAAAGAATAATGATTAAAAGTAGGATTAATGTTATTAAATATTTGATTTAGTTTTTTAAAATATTTTTAGTATTATTTATTATATAAAGAATTAGTTGTATTTAAAATTTAAAATATATACAAAAATGACATATTTAGTAGATAAATATTTAATAATATTTAAAAAGTATAATTTGACTTATAGTAAGAGAAATAAATTCACTAAAAAATTTAGTTATATTTAAAATTGGAAATAGTAATACATAATTATCACCTTGTAACGTAATTAATAATGCGGTTAAAATAATAAAATTAATAATGAGGACTAAATTGAACAATAAAATAAAATTCGAGATCAACTCTCAACAATTGCTTCCTCCATTTTTTAATGTCTTTTTAGGAGTTTTAATTTGTTGTTAAATATATATCCTTTTAAGTTTTCAAAACATAATTAAATGCTTCTTTAACAATTATACATTTATCTTGTATGTAAATAAAAAAGACATTTGGAGAGCATATTTAGAGGATAAATAAATAAATAAAAAGATATATTGATTATATTTTCACACGAAGAAAAATTCTTAAAAACTAAATGTAAAGCTAAAAATTTTTATAGGAAATAAACACACTTAGTTAAGCATAATGAAAATCGTGTAAAAAAAACGTGTGTAATTTGAATATAGTCGACCATGGTCGCCACTTGCCAACGCGCTTTGAATGGAAGATGATGTTTGGGAAGTTGGCAGAGCACTTTGTAAAGTTTTATTCTTAAGAAAATCGTTTTGGATTCAAATATCAGTGTTTTACCTTTAATTTTTTTAGACATGCATACGACTGGTTAACTTGTGGGAAAGATTAAGTATCACATGATCGAATCCTTAGTCGATGAAGATGTGTATCCTTATGTCCAATGTGGATAAGAGTTTGGGGTTTTGGACCGATTGAGGTCACATGATCCACCCTCTGCAGTGGACCGACCAGAGGATTTCATGAACAGGGCAAAGCTACATTAATTCTCTCCTTTCCCTTTGCTGTTACAGGAAATTCAATTCAAAGTTTAATTATGGAGTTAGGTATGCTATCTTTAAAAATAGTTTTACTTAGCTTCTTTTCATATGTCAATCTTATTTATTTGTTAATAATAAATAAACTTAATAGGACTTAAACTCATAATTTAACATACAAAAAGCTAACCACTCAACCAAAGACCACATTGTTATTTATACATTATATATATAGACTATTTTATTAATTAGTATATATGCAACATGAATAATAAGATAAGTATATATAAATATAAATTCTATCATACTTTTTAAATATATAATTTATTATATATCTAAAATATCTTTTAATAATAACAATTATTAAATATTAAATATATTTATTATATTTAAAATTAATAAATATATTATTATTAAAAAATTTAAAATTTAGAATTTAATATATATAATGTTAACATTAATCTTTAATATATTTAATTATGTTTATTAAAAATTCACGTTAATAATTTGATTTGTTTTGATAGATAATATATTTAATTATATTAAAGAATCACGTTATGAATTTTATTTATTTATTATTAATTAATGAACATTTGATATGTGAAGCCACTATATTAGTAGGGCCAACGAGATAGTCACGTAAACAAGGTCTGATACGTGGAGTAACCACATCAACATGGTTAGTGACACGTTAGATCTCTGTTAACGAAGTTAGCAAATAGTTGACGGAGACCTAACTGAAACCAAAAAAATACTTAGGAGTCTTAAGTGAAACAAACGCAAAACATAAAGGACCAAAATATATATTTAGCCTAAATTTTAATTATATGTTAATTTAGTTTAGTGCATTTATACCAA
Source organism: Clitoria ternatea (assembly GCA_037962975.1). NCBI lineage: Eukaryota > Viridiplantae > Streptophyta > Magnoliopsida > Fabales > Fabaceae > Clitoria > Clitoria ternatea. Next base: position 51,631,005 of record CM075675.1, read on the forward strand.
AAGTATTCATGACTATACCGAAAAAGTTTAGTCCATTTCAACCACCATGGTGGTTTGTTCAAATGTTAAAATTTGATTCCACTTAAATAATATCTCGAGTTCGAACCATGTAGATGGGAAAATTCCCTTGACGAGAATTAGCTCTATCATGATGTATATGTTTCTAGCTCAAATAAAATTATATCAAATATAAGATACTTGCAGTTAAACAAAAAAAAGTTAGTTTATTTAAAAACTACACACCATCAATCTATATATAATATACATTTGTGAAGTATGTTATAAGCTATTTTTGGCAATTTGATGGCATCCTGAACTTAAATCATGAAGCTTGGTGTAATTTCCTACATCTTGTAAGATTTATAGTAATAAAAGTTTGTTTTTGAAATAATTATCTCGAGATCCATTATTCAAGTTCCAAGATCACTTAATATTATATCTGATACATCCTAAGCTAGTTGTAATGCAAACACTAATCTCAGACTCAGGCTTTATGCCATGACATTTCACAAATTAACATCACCTGCCTATCATCATATGTTCACTAGTCATTATATTAAAAATAATACTAGAATAGTTACAACCCAGGGGAAATAAACCATTCAAAAACTATGAAGATTCGAACATTTATATACTTTGACTATTGGTGGACATATGTGTATATACATCATCAAAACATCTTCCTTGTGTTTTTTTAACAAGCACTCTAAGTCATTGTCAAGCATATCCTTGATTAAACACTAAACAACAAGTAATCAGGAGAGTGAGATAGGGTATAGAATAAGTATGAAATGCAATAGAATCATACACATTCACAAGGAGGAAGCAATGCAATACACATGACAAACAAGATTGTTTTTATTATATAATATTTTACTTTTAGTCGAATGATGCTTTGGTGAATCCATAATTGGTGGGTAACCATGCAGTATCCTAATCAGTATTAATATTTTACCAGTATTAAATCGAATCACCCATTTTGCAACACTGTCACCATTAGTGACTCAGAAACGCATATATAGCTTTGTGTTATGGGCCCCTCTTAGAACACATTGCAAAGCTTTAAGAGGACCTAAGTTTTATAAGAACCATATATACAGGGTCTGTTGCTCATCTAGAGCCGCCTCTTACTGAGCCCCCTTAAAAGGACCTCGACACCCTTTGAGCAACTTGAATACATATTAAATAACATTAGGGCTTATTCAATTCTCAATGTGACAATTCATTATAATCACAAGGTCATACATATTCCATTATGATATAATCATACCCATCTAACACAAGTCTAAATTCAATTCCACATCAATTTCTACATACATACATCATCAATCATCATTTACTCCCTGATATAAGAAAAATGATGGATCTAGCTATCTTTCTTCAAATCTTGGAGGAAGGTTGCCCTAAGACCAAGAACTAAAGTTGGAAGCATGGAAGATAGACATAGTGTTGGAAGGATAGAGGGGATTTGGGGGGATGGCATCAATGAGGGATAAGTCCTCTGACTCGTCACTCTAGGGATGAAAACCTAGGGATGAGAGCTTGAAAGAGGCTAAAAGGAATTCTAGCCTAAGAATGGGAAATGCACTCATTTCTCAAAAATGTGTAATTCGTTCAAAATTCAAAGTGTGAAAATTACATGGAGAGCATGCCCTTATATAGCCCCCTAGAGAGTTAGGCTAAGGCTTGGAGTATTGGGCTTCTAACATTTTCCTAGGCTCAATTGCTCAAAATAAAAGGAATATGGCCTAAATACAAGCCCAAATAGAATTTACAACCCAAAAATGGCCTAATGACCATGCAAGGCCCGAAGTCTATCTCTAAAAATATAAAAAACCCTAAAATACATTTAAAAATCTAAATTTTACAAATACTACAAGAAAAGTATAAATAGGTCTTTAAATGGTCCTCCTTGGGCCTAAGCCCATGTAGAGTAATCAAGAAGGCAGCTAGGGTTTGTTGGGCGGTGATTTTGGCCTTCTTTGTCCTTTCCCTTGTTAAGGGTCCTCTGTAAAGCTCCAGACCCTTGTCTAGGGTTGTGATAGGATCTTCCTTGCTCATGTCCTCATCACTCCCTAAGTCATATATTTATATTTTGGCCCAATCTAATTACGACACTCTTTACCATTTAGGGTGATGGGTGTCAGAGTACTTTATTTAGGGTCATTTCCTTAGGTTTTTAGATCATATTGCATTACATTTTCCCCTTCATCCTATATTTTTTGTTTCCTTTCCGTATATGCTACTTGGGTATTCTTGTTTCACAACTTTTGTACTATACTAGACCAATTAAAGACAAATTTGGGGTTCAGTACATGACATGAAGCAGGGACTCGAAGTAATCAAGAAAAACCTTCTAGAGACTACCACAATCATGGAAATAAACACTGTCAGGCCGTGGTTTGCACTACCTATGTTATTGACATGGATTTGGGCCTTCCAGAGAGAACCACAACTTGACTGTGTTTCCTGCCACGGTCGTGGTTCGGGCTATGTAAAAACCTTAAATATACAACCCTAGCTCTAGGGGAATGATCTTTGATCTTTTCTGAACTCTAGCGGCTAAAGGAGAGGAACTTGGAAGAGAGAAAGAAGAAGAACGCTGAAGAACAAGGACCAATCAGAGAAGATTTGTGAAAACAATTGGTATTTGATTAGGATTTATAATTCTTATGTGTAATGCTTTTGATTCTTTTTCCTTTCTTAAATCCTTGTTTGGGGTACTTTGAATTCATGAGTAACTAAACCCCTCTTTCTTGGGATAAAGGAGGTGTGACGACTCTATGTATGATTTTTCTTTGATTTCCAATGTTAATGAATTTCTATCTTTTATTCAATTCAATTGATTCTCTATGTGCCTTGTGAATTAGAAATAATCCTAGGCGATCTTAAACAATTAGGAAAGATTGAAAGATCTTCTAATGTTTGAAACCTATTGAATTGAACCTAAGGTTAGATAATGAGAGTAATCTAAACCTTTTGAGGAATTAAAACAAAGAGGGATTTTCATGAATCGCTAATGAGTTTATCTTAGGATTGAACGAGGTTCTCCAAATAGTTAAATACGTTAATACTGACCGAGAGGAAAATGTTAATCAGCTTAGGAAAAGCTGTCTTAAAAGACTTGATTTAATCTTTGTTAATAAGGAAAACAATATTAAAATCATATATGCATTTGATCCCTCTAGAATCCCAAGAAATCCTTGTTTCCTACAAACGTTCTTAATTTTAAAAAAAAGTCTATTTGATAATTTAGAGTTCTTTTGAATTTTCTACAACTTCAATCAATTTCATGTTGTCTCGATAACGTGAAATCTCAATATATCAGTACTTGGAAAACAATCCTCGTGGATACAAATTATTTTGTTACGCGATAAAAATTTGTACACTTGCAGGGGTTATCGTAGGGTCCAATAAAATCTTAGTAATACATTCACATATTATACAAGCTAGAAATTGATTATAACAAGAGTATACAAGGAAAGAACTTGGATTACAAGACATTCATATTTGCATTGATATGAAAAATGGTCCCCTTGGTGTCTTAGGGAAACCACAACCATGGTAGCCATTATGGCCTGACCATCTACCAAGCCACCCAACTCTTGCTATTTTTTCCAGAATGATCCACGACCTGACTATGGAACCTGCCATGGCTATGGATCGGTTTGTGATACATTTTTAGTACATTTTTCATGCAAAAACAGGGCATATTTGGTAGCAATCTTAAACAATGTCATATGGAACTATTTTAAGTTATTTCCTACATAATTTTGGGTATTAGATTAAAGTCATATATATTCTAGTATCACACATACAAAAGTATATATACACCCATCATTTCCTAAATGTAATCCAACTTTCAATTCACTTTACCAACTCAACAATTTCAATATGTGCTAACTCTTTATCATTTCAATGTATTCATCAACTTCACAAATTCAATTTAACACATTAATTTCTCAAGTCTAAACAAAAATTTTCATAATTCACCATATGTTATCCTTCCCTCATGTAATCAACTCATACAACACAACAAGTCATTCAATACTCATACATCTATAGTTTAGAATACTATTTACAATCACATTCCCAATACATCATCACCTTTAGTCATCAATTTTAAAGATTATATTCACAATCCATACAATAGGTTCACAAATAAGCAATTTAATCTTCAATTATTCCACTTTACCATTTTCTCACTTCATTCACACATTTTTACACACACCTAATGTGTAATTTATTGAGTAAGTAGAATACACCATACTACAAACAAACTCACAATCTTATCCATTCTTTTCCTATTCACTACACTATCTCATCTTCCTTACCTTAGGGAAGATAGTCACCAAGTGAAGTGAGGCTTCTTTTAACTCTAGCTCCGACCTACACATACCACATGCAAGGTTCATAGAATTTAACAAATCATGCCACACCCATAAGACAATAAAACTTCCTAGAGCAAGAAGTTAAGGATTTTGAGTTTAGGCCTATACAATTGAAAGGATACCCAAGGGGTTTCTAAAACCAAAAACCCAAGGTCAATTGACATATAGAGAAAAGGGCTTTAGTGATTACCTTTGTTGTGTGAGGAAGAGAGTAAGAAGAATAGAGAAGCTGTTAGGGAATCCATCAGGGTCAGACAGTGGAAACACAAAGGATTCCTAAAAAGGATTGCAAAAACAAATGTCTCAAGGCATTATGCAAAATTAAATTTTTGATTTAGGGTTTACCTCTTGTAGACGCAAAGTGAGTTCCTCGATCAAAGCAATCGTAGTTTCGCCCTTAGGAGTCCATATGAGAATTCCCACCAGAAAAACAAAGTTCCGAATGCTAGTACGGAAATTTGATTATAATCTAATTTCTGAGCAGCAGCCTATGAGCATCTCATGCTCTATATATAGGCTTAGGTCTTAACCTGAGCTCTCATTAAACATTGGGCTTCTGACTCATTCTAAATGAGTTAGGCCCAAATAGTTTTATTTTTAGTCCAACTAAAATAAAACTATCCTTTGGTGGGCTTACTCTATGTGTGTGACCCTATAGGTAAAATATTCGGTTATATTAATAATAAACTATTTTATTATTAATATAAAATAAGAGCAATATCTAGCAATACATCATTATATCCAAATATTATTTATCATCGACATGACCTATAAGTGATAATTATTTTATATATTTATTCCTTTTGTCACGATATCTAATTGGGCCCAAGGCATGGTCGTCGTCATCATCCTTGTATGACCCAATTCATTTTACTTGATACAAGAGTAGACTTTATAGAATAAATATCTAATATTTATTCGTCCTAGCATGACCATGCATTTCGTTAGTCTCACTCCATCAAGTGGCCCATAGATATCACTCCTGTTACATAGGAGAGACAAATTCCATCTACATCACTCACATCCCTTTGCATAATTTGTCTATTGCCTAATCACAATCTTTATGGTCATCTTATTACAGATAACGTTTAATTGTATTAAAATAACAAACTCCTTATGTAGGAATCGTAGTGACTTCAGGTTGAAGGACTATATACCATTATCACATTGAGAACCGTTTATGACATTCATGTAACGATCCATGCAACGTTCTCATGGTGGGTCTGTCCAGTACAACATTACTCTTAATGTGTACCTGTGTAAAGACTTGATATCATATATCCATGATTTGTGAGATCAAATCATCAGTATATTCACACACTAATTTTAATGTATTTACATGTCCCCATGTAAATACTTGATTAGGGACGTTTTAGGAATAATTCTCATATGACCTATTATTCCAGGATAAATAGCATTAAAAATAGTCTTAAAACTGAAAATACTAGTTTTATTGATAAGTTAAAATTGATACATTAATAGCTCGTAATGCATACACCAATAGAAGCTTCTTCTTTGTCTTAATGGGATGGAGATGTTGGTGGTATAAAGAGAGCACATAAATTAGTAATGGAGAAGAGAAAAGAAATTTGTTGTGGTGATGGAGAAGAAGAAGAAATGAGTAGGTTATGTTTTGGGGGAAAGAGGAAGAGATAATTAGAATATGAGGGAGAAGTGGATTAGAGCTTTGAGGGAGAGAGAGAAAACAAAATTGAAAGAAGGAGAGGGAAGAGAAGTGATGAATGAGAGATGGAGTGTGAAAGTAAGAGAATGACTGGTGTGGAGTGAAGAGTGAGTGATTTGAGTTAGGAAGAAAAGAAAGCATTAAGTTTTTTAATTAATTGGGTTACGTAACTAATACATTTAGGTACGGTTGACTCTATAAACAAGTCAAAACAAAAATCTAAATATATCCCTCTAACTAGAGTTTGACACTTTATTTTCCATATTAATTTCAAAATAATCTAGTAAAAATAAATTATACTTATAAAGACAAAATACACACATAATTAAATAAATTATACTTCTAAAGACAAAATACACACATAATTAAATTATAAAAACAGGATGTTACCATTTTTGCCACATGTCAGTTCCTTATGCAATATTCATTTTAATTTCATTTTTAAAGTATAATAACTTTATAGAAAATATTCAAAATCCTTTTATAATATATGAAATTTGATTGATTATAATTAATTAATTTGATTATAATGATGAGTTGTAAGAGGTTATGTTGTTCTAAGGAAAAAACTTGCAAACCCTAATTGTATCATCGTCTTTTTAAGTCTTATTTTTTTACTTAGTCTTTCTAATTCTCTTTGATAAAATCTCTCTCTCCTTTTTTCTGTTTTGTTAAGGTTAGTTTCTTAATCCTCTCACATTTTTCTGCTTTTAATTTTTTTGCTATTTTACTTTTATTTATAAATTAAACCTTACTTCTTAAAACTTTTTTTGTGGTCGTTGTTCTCTTTTTAATATTTCATATGTATTAGAGTTTGTAGTCAGGCAATATATTTTTATTTCATTTTAAACCTAATTGGCTTATTTTAAATTAACTATATTCTTTATTTTCTTATGAACTTTTAAATTTTACCAAATAATAATAAACTTAACTAACTCTTTTGTTATTATTTTTATTTGTTTATTATTTTTCTTAGATACAAAGCCTTTGATGAAGTGGATTAAATCAAAGTCAATTGGAACCAAATTAATCATTGAAGAGTTTGTATTCAATGGTTCATTTTCTCAAGTTATGAAACATGTTTTTCAATATATATTTATTCTTATTTATCAAATTTTAAATTTATATACTCAATACAAATTCATTGTTAAATTTATAAGTTTTATTTTATTTATTTCTTAATTAATCCATAGAACCATCATCACACTTTATTTATTTTTACTAATTTCAAATACATTCAAATAATTCATTAAATAAGAGGTGTTTAGGCTACGTTTAGTTCATAAGTTTTCTTAGAAAAATAGAAAATTATTCTTAGAAAAATTGAAAAAATAGAAAAACTATTTATTTACAAATTATTTAAATTTTTTTATAGAAAAATAGAAAAACTGATTTTCTATTTTTTAAGAAAATCAGAAAACTATTTTTGAAGATTTTCTAGGAAAAGTAAAAAAATGGAATATGCAGTATTCTAAAAATTTGATTACTACGAGCGCATCTTCTTCCAAGCTTTAAGAGCATCATACTTTCTTCCTCTGTTTAATGATTCTTTTTGTCATCGCGAGATGCATCCTTCATCTTCTTCCTCCAAATGAAGAAAGTTGATAGATTCAACAAGTACCATGAGGTTCCTTTGATTTGGGGGCAATGGCAAGGCTGGATCCTCCCAAACCGTTCTAATTTCGGAGAGTGTTTGTGACAAGATTGAAAAGCTTTGTTGAAACTTCATATGAGGCTCATCCATGGAGAAGAGGAAGGTGCATTTGATTTCCTGGGAGCACATTTGCAAGCCTAAGGCACGTGGGTAGTTGAAAGGCTTAACTATAGCTACAGATATGAACATCTATGGTCATTCTGTTAATTGCTGATACAAACGATAGAGAAAAATAATATATATATATATATATATGTTTGGTTAAGGAATGTGTTGAATCATATCTATTTAACATTTATATTATTAATCATTCATAATCAATATTATATATATAAGGGCATAATAAAGCCTAGGAAATAAAGTTATAAAAGAAAAGTAAATAACATATTTTTGTAAAATCTGAATACTAATAAACTTTCTTAATTCTTATACAAATCGTAAAGTGTCATAGGAAAAATTTTAAGACATGTTAAAAAATAGCACTCGTGGCAAGATAAAGAGCCAACAAAAATGCAAACCGAGACACGAGGCTTCAAGGTCACATGCATTAACATTGGTTGAGCATATAGGGTCCACTTTCCAACAGCTCACCCAGGTCACTAGCTTGATTAGTACATCGTTCAAGACAATTACTATAATTGATCTTTGAGTAGCAACTATATTCACTAAACTATGTGCATTTGAATCATATCCTTACATGACAAGAAAACAATTTAACTCAATGCTACAACCTTTTTATGCGTTAATTGAAATAATAATTGTACCTAAACATATGAGAACTGATCCATTTCTATCCTAAGTAAAATATGTTTCGATCGAGGATAAATAGGGTCACAGTACATTAAAGAATTAGTATGTGTTTTTGAAAAATTACCCTTAAATATTTTAAAAATATACAATATGATGTGTTAAATCATAAGAATTAAAAAAATAATATCATATTGTTTTCTTCATATGATGCATGTACTATACAATATTGTCATAAATAATATATATATATATATATATATATATACACATATATATAAGACATATCTCAATTAATTTGAATTAAAAAATGCTTGAAAAAAATTTAGAAAACTGAGTGCATTTGAACAACTTTTCTAGTTTTTTGGTTTTCCAAATTAGAAAACTGTCATATCATCTAAACAGGTTTTCAAATTTTTTCTAGTTATTCTAGGAAATGAAAATTTTGGAAAACAAGTAGAAAACTTTTCCCAGAAAACTAGAATAATTTTCTGTAACTAAACGCAGCCTAAGTAAAATAGAAAACTATTCTTAAAAAAGTTGGAAAAATAAAAAAGGTGTTTGTTTACCAAATATTCAAACAAAACTTATAGAAAACTGAAAATCAAATTTTTTATTTTTTAGAGAAAAACAGAGAAGTCTCTAAAGAAGTTTTTCAAGAAAACTAAAAAGCGGAAAAAATTTTCAAGAATTTTTCTACATATTGTAGGAAATGAAAATTTTGGAAAACAAACAAAAATTTTTTCTCAGAAAACTAGAATAATTTTTCATAATTTCATTATTCCATCAAAGGTATTTAAAATAATTGCATAAAATATTTACAATGATTTATATAAATATTGCAATGGATTTTAAAATTTTATACATTTTTTAAAATTAAACTATCATCAATGTAGAAGCATGAAGAAGGAACAAAATCTTTCATTATCAATCACAATGAAAAATTGAAATTTTTATATTAATTTGCCATAGGCAATATACATAGTATATTTATTAAATTCAAATTACCATAAATAAATTATAATAACAAAGGAAAAATATTTATAAAATATACATTAATTAAAATCAAATTACCATAAAATAACAATAGAAAGGAAACATAAATGTTTAAAATTAATTTGCTATGAATATAGAAGAAAATAAAAGGAAAATATATTTTATTACCAATTAAAATGTTGAAATATTTATATTTATTTACCATGGGTTATGTAGTACATTTAAATTGTTTTATTTAAAGTTAATTATATGAAGCATCATATTAGTTTTTAAAAAGAATTTAATTTAAATACACTATCGGTATAAGATTTATTTAGATTGACATCTAATCATAAATTGACACAAAAGCAATTATCCTTGATTTTCATAATAAAAACTTTACTAATGATATGTAAAATGAATATTCAAATTGGTGTAAAAGTTTTTAACCTAACAATATATATAAATTAAACTCTTCTTAAAATATGATAATTCAGTTTAAAAAATGAAAATACTTTTAATTATTACTTTCTTTAGCTTTTTCTTAATCAATATCGTATCACTTAAGTTCATATAAAAATTTCTTCAAAGCTGAGAATGGAGTATAACAATATGTCAAGAAAATTATATATATATATATATATATATATATATATATATATATAATTTGGTCATACAAAGTTAATTATATAAAATTTTGTCATATAAAGTTAATTATATATAATAACATTTTAGTTATTGATATAAAAAATAGTTGAAGGATTATTCCAATTAGTGTCTTTAGACATTTCTTTTCTTATATATAGTGAATAATAAAATAAAAATTATTTTACCCATATAAAAGCTTTTAAAAAATAGTTTCCATAATAGCGTAATTAAGACAAGATAAATGTAAATAAGTTAACTATTGTTAGATAGTTTATATGAAGTTGCTAACTTTTTCTAATTGTGTAACAAATCTTTGCATTTAATAGAGGAATATAATTTATTTTGTATAATTAGAATAGAATGATTTTGATTGCTTAGCCATTGTTAGATAGCTACATAATTCTAATTTATTTATTTATTTAAAATTATATAAATAAAAAATTGAATAACAATCACTAATTTATTTTCAATAGATAATTCATTACCAAAAAATAAAATTATTTTTTAAGGTATGATTTAATAATTAATATCCACAATAATTGTAATAAGATATTATTTAATTTCATGTTATTATATTATTAGTTGTAATTCTTAACTTATTATAATTAATTACTTTATTTTTATGCATATTTAAACTTTAAAATGATCAATATAAAGTTAAAATACAGTATAAAGAGGTAATAAATCATTGTTTGAAAGTCTAGATAAAATCATAGTTTTGATTTTTCAATAGTGAAAAATCTTTATGTTTAATGTGCTAATATTTTTTAGCACAAAGGTAAGATAATATTTAGTGCGTGTGTGTCTATACATATATAATTTTAGAATTATTAGATATGTCACGAAAAGGTAATTTATTTAAAGTTAAATAGATAAAAATAAATGGTATAATATGGATGCCTTAAAAATCATAATTTTATTTTTAGTTATAATTAGTTTTTTGTTTATTTTTTCTTTAATTTAGTGTTATGATTTTATGTTTGAGTTAAAAATATATTATGACATGTTATTTTTTAGAATTATATTATTAACTTTAGATATGACTGATGAATTTGTATTTAATTTTTATCATTTTAAAAATATTTTTATTTGATATTTAATTCAATAATAGTTCTTAAGAAATATTTTAATATCCAAAATATTTTTTTATGAAAATTTATATCCGTAGGATTATTAGATCATATATATTTTTATTAAAATTATTTTTCTCTTTTTTAATCATTTGTGACATTTAATATGTTTTAATCGAATTACCAGGATTATAATTTTTATATATAAAAATACAACATGTGCAGTTAAATTATATTCTTTAAATATTTCTTTTTCTTATCAACACAATAAAAATACAATTTATATAATACAAATTTTTGTAGTACTGAATACTAATACATTAATAATAAATATACTAATATTATAGTTTAATGAATTTTCAAGTGTGTCTTTTCATATTTTCTTGCTTAGTTTTTCTTCTCAACATAATTTAAATTAAGAATTAAAATTAGTATATTTGTGTGTTTTTGGTTAGAATATATGTTCTAGATTTGTTTCTTTTTTGTACATACAGAAATTAAGAATTAGATTTAAATATTTTTATTCAATATTTTTATAGTAATAACATGATCAAATTTAATTTAAAAATTTAAAAATAAGAAATTGAATCGAATCAGTTTTCTATTCAACCTTACCATAAAATCTTATTGTTGTTTATAATAATTCTACCTAGATATATGAATAACCTAATTACAGATAATTATCTCAATTATTTATGGTATGTTGTACCTAAATCTTGATTATTAATAATTTTAAATTAAGAATTAAAGTTAGTATGTGTTACTTCTAGAATACTTTTTGATACATAGTTGAACAAGTAATTAATAAAAAAATTAATATCCAAAATATTAAAAATAATTTTTAGTAAAATAATTTTTTTATTAACATTTGTAAAATTTAATATATTTTAACCTAATTATAACACATGATTGTATATTAAAAAATCTAATACAATTATGCAAGGCTTGAGTATCACTACTAGTATATATCATGGTTATCAAAACCGGACCGGATCGGCCGGTTAGACCGGAACTGGTGCCTTGTTCGGCCTAGAAGGGGGAAAACTCATCATCCATTGAACCAGTCAAACTTGGTCAAAAAATTGGTTTGCAATTTATTTTTTTTATATTTAAGAAATGCTTTTAGTGTAATTTTTTTGTAGAACCGCACTAATAGAACCTGTACACCAAATACAATTGACATCTTTTTTATTTTACTTAGTTTAGACTAGTGTGTTTTTAGACCTTTTAAGTATGTTATGGTAGGATATGTACTTGATCCGGTCTGGATACCGGCCCCCATTCTTGTGACGTCAGACTGACCTCATATAAGGAAAACCGGTGTCTTGGTTCAACGTTACCGCACCGGATATCCGATGTCTGGCCGTCCGTCCTCACCTCACGACTGCATCATTTATTTTCTCCATAACGATTCTATGTTCATTTTCACAGGACATTTATATAACTGTTGGCTTTTCAGTCACAGCAAGATAAGAGCCACTAATAACTTATCAGCGAAGACACTGTTTGTAGCAAAATATGTCACATCAATAGCCTCAGAAAGCAAGTGGATGTGTCAGCAGATTATGCGGAAAAGATGATTATCCTCCCCTCTTCCTAGAGTATCGTACTCTGATAATTGACCTACCCTTCTGACATATTCTGAAAGTTGAGCTACCCTGATTGACATAATATACACGCTATCAGAGCTAAGGGACCCACCTGTATCCAACGACTTATTTTCTGACGTGCAACTATAAGAAGCATATTTCAATACACATGCATGGTATCGTTGTTCTATCTCACGCTTTACTGTTACTTCGCTTGAGCATTCACTGAGTTCATATACTCTTCTAACTTGAGCGTCGGAGAATTTTCACAGGTGGCACCACCTTTCGCCCCCTACAACGCGAAACGTTGGTGTGAAGGATCTCCAGGACAACAAGACCGGCCTCTCCCACTGAGAGACCGGATTGATACATCGGATACACACTGTTCCGGTGTGCAAAGCCTAAAGACACCTAAACACTTGTGGCTGGTCCCACACTGGATCCTAGACCCCGGTCCAGACCAGTTCATTGGCACGCCTGGTGGGACTCGTTAGAGTTATTCCCATTTTCGCAGAAGTTTGGTTGTCACGATGGAAGGTGATGGGAGAGATTTCGTGGATGGTCACGTGGAGGATGTGACCCATCAGCAGACTGGAAGAAGACTCGTCTTTGAGTCCCCTGTAACTCAAACCCGGAGGATGGTGCAAGTGCAAACGCCTGACCCTCGCGATGAGGTTATCAGGCAACTCAGGGAGGAGCTGATAGAGTTAAAGCGGGAGAGAGGAGGAGCTGGGGACAGGGCAGCGTCCCATGTAGAGGATGCTCATCATGTATCAATGAGGGATAAATCTACAACCCTCCAGTATTCGAAGATCCCCACGTTTGAAGAGAGGGAGCAGACGCAGGACTCTGGTGATAGAGTCAGTACCAGGAGAAGAGAGCAGGCGGTGGTGACTTCAGGGACGTACAAGCTCAGTGTCCCTTTCTCAAGAAGGCTGATGAGCATTATCATCCCAAAACATTTACAAACAACTCAGCCACTGTCGATCGGGAAGTATAATGGAGAAACTGATCCCACTAAGCATTTGGATGCTTACGTGTATGAAGCTATGTATTTGGGAGCGGATGAAGATGTTATGTGCAGGATGTTCCCAAGGACGTTGACGGAGGAAGCTCTCAGCTGGTTTAAAAGCTTACCCTCAGGATCTATAGACTCTTGGGAGGAAATGGCCACGGCGTTCGAAAGCCATTTTGTCATCTCTAGGGATATCCCAAGAACTTCTCACACCCTGGCCCAGATAAGGCAGGGAGAAACTGAGACTCTTAAGGAGTTCCTGAGAAGGTTTTATAAGGAGGCTGCTTTGGTCCCAACCTCACGGAGGCCATACAACTCCATATTGTAGTGGAAGCTCTCCAGCCTGGTTCAGCCTTTGCCCTATCTTTGGCAAAGAGCCCCCCTACAACCTTCGAGGAGTTTCGAAGGAAAGCTTCCAAGTACGTGGGCATAAAGATGCATCTGGAGGCAACTGCGACAAGGATGAAGCCTTCAGGACCCACTCAGCAGCCACGGAGAGAAAAGGAGAGAGTGAGGCCTGAGAAGCATGACTTTAGAGAAGACTTTATGAACGCTCGTCCGCATCCATGAGATAGGCGTGTATCATCGTTCGACAACTATGCTCCGTTGAATACCAGGCATTCACAAATCATGAGGGAGGTTGGTTGGCCAACGCTGAACGTCTTTGGTATAAGGAAGCCAGCCCCAGTCAAGAGGGGTGGTAACCCACGTAAGTACTGCACTTTCCATGAACAAACAGGGCACAATACTGATGAGTGTAAAGCGTTAAAAAATACGGTGGAAACTCTTCTTCGGGAAGGAAAGCTGAAGCAGTATTTGTTTAAGGAGAAATCTGTGGACGAGCCTCAGAGGATGGAGAAAAGGAATAGAGATCCTGATGACGAAGATGATAATACGCGCAACCCAGCAAGGAAGTTCACTGCAGCTGAGAAGCAGAAGGGAGTAGTGATTGCTGAAGGTGCCCAACAAAATAACATGCCCCAGCAGCAGAGGCAGGGCAGACGAGAAGTGATTGAGATGATAGCTGGAGGATTTGCGGGAGGAGGTGCATCAATCACAGCACGGAAGAATCACCACAGGATGATTCTGTCCGTCCAGGGAAAACCGAGGGATAACCGCCCTTTCAGGGACGGTATGACAGCCCCGACGGTGTCATTTACTAATGATGACTTTGGCCCAACAATTCCAGGGACTGATAATGCGGTAGTTATCGTGGCAGTCATAGCCAACAAGGATGTCAAGAGGATCCTCGTCGATCAGGGAAGTTCTTGTGACGTTATCTTTTATAATTGTTTCAAACGAATGGGTTTCAATGATGCAGATTTACAACCCTACACACAAGAACTCACAGCGTTTAATGGAGCCAAGCAACCCACCAAGGGGTACCTTGACACTTTGATTTCTTTTGAAGGGGAGCCTGGTGCGAGAACGGTCAAGTCAAGAATTCTGGTGATTGACGTGGAATCTCCTTACAACGGTATCATAGGCCGTCCCACACTGAACGTGATGGAAGCAATTGTATCCACTCCTCATCTCTTAATCAAATTCATTGACAAGGACAACGGTGTGTCCTCTCTCCGCGGTGATCAGGAGATGGCTCAATATTGTTATAACCTGAGCCTCAACATGGTTAAGTTGGAAGCGTTCAATAAGAAGAGGAAGCTGAACGACGGAGGAACAGCGGCAGGGTCTGTCAGTCTCATTGACCTGGACCCCAGAGCGGAATTGAAGATTGATCCACTCAATCCCTCTAAGCCTACACCGGATGGTGGTTCCAGGGATGTTGTATTAGGAGATTCCCCAGAGAAGGTCACGCACATCAATGATAAGCTGGAGTTTGCTATGGAGCAGCGCTTATTAGCCCTTCTGCAGGAGTTCAAAGACCTTTTCGCATGGACAGTAGCAGACATGCCTGGAATGGACCCTAATTTCTGTTGCCACAAGCTTGCAGTGTACCCCGAAACAAGACCGGTGGCCCAGAAGAAGAGGAGGTTGGGACCGGAGAAGCAGAGGGCGGCTTGTGAGCAGATAGAAGAGTTGTTGAAAGCAGGTTTTATAAGGGAGATACGCTATTCATCTTGGCTTTCTAATATGGTCATGGTGCAGAAGGCTAATGGCAAATGGAGAATGTGTACAGATTATGTGGATCTTAACCGTTGCTGCCCTAAAGATCCATATCCCCTGCCTAACATCGATCGTATGGTGGATGATTCATCTGGTTACCAATACCTCAGTTTTATGGATGCCTATTCGGGGTATAACCAGATTCCGATGTGGGAGGGAGACCAGGAGAAAACTGCCTTCATCAATGACCGTGGTGTTTTTTGCTACACCGTCATGCCTTTTGGATTGAAGAACGCCGGCGCTACCTATCAGCGCATGATTAATAAAGTCTTTGAAGGGATGCATACAAGGCTGGTCGAAGTTTATATTGATGATATTATAGCCAAAACGCCCGCTGGAGGAGACCACATTGAAGATCTGCGCCAAGTCTTCACTAGACTTCAGCAGTACAACATGAGATTGAATCCTTTAAAATGCACCTTTGCCATTCCAGCTGGGAAATTCTTGGGATTCATGTTGACCCAACGAGGCATCGAGGCTAATCCTGGGAAATGTCAAGCAATCCTGGACATGCAGAGCCCTAAGAGTCTAAGGGAGGTTCAATCGTTGAATGGGAAAGTGGCCGCTCTAGCTCGTTTCATGCCTAAGATGGCGCACAGGTCCCTCCCCTTGTATAAGGCGTTGAAGAAACATAAGAGTTTTGAGTGGGGAGAGGAGCAAGAGCAAGCCTTCCAGCAGCTCAAGGCCGTTCTCTCGAGTCCACCAATTCTAGTTAAGCCTGACCCTGGTGAGACTTTGATCCTGTACTTAGCAATCTCTGATGAAGCCCTAGGTGTGGCCTTGGTTAAAGAAACCCCCGACGGGCAGAGGCCGGTGTACTTTACTAGTAAGACGTTTCAGGGGGCGGAAGGAAGGTATCAGAAGATTGAGAAAGCTGCTCTAGCAGTCGTATGGGCGTCACGACGGTTGAGGCCCTATTTCCACGCGCACCTAGTACTGGTGAGAACGGATTTGCCTCTCCGTTCAGTGCTTAGCAAGCCCGACCTAGCCGGGAGGATGATAAAATGATCTATCGAGTTGTCTGAGTTTGAAATTTCATATGAGCCTCGAGGAGCCATCAAGGCGCAAGTGTTGGCCGATTTTGTTGTGGAAATGACTGGGGCGGACCCGGCCACCCCTCGAGCGCATTGGACCATTTATGTTGATGGATCGTCGAACAACAAAGGTTGTGGAGCAGGTGTGGTGGTAGAAAGTGATGATGGTGTGCACCTAGAAATTTCCCTCCGATTCAATTTCAAAACCTCCAACAACCAAGCTGAATACGAAGCATGCTTGGCCGGTCTCCGTGCGGCGATTGACATCGGAGCATCAGCAGTTACACTCTGCAGTGATTCCCAACTGGTGATTTCGTAGATCCAGGGGGAGTACCAGGCAAAGGAACCACAACTTCAATTGTACTTGAATTGTGTTAATGAGTTGAAGGGAAGATTTGAAGTTTTAGAGTTCAAGCATGTGCCCAGAGAAGAAAACACCAGAGCGGACATCTTGTCTAGATTGGCAAGTACAAAGCAGCCCGACAGCACAACAACGGTAGTTCAAAGCACTTTGACATCGCCTGGCATACCTCTGTACCCTTCTCTGAATGCTATCATGGTGAGCTATCCATATGAGGATTCTTGGGTCATTCCCTATATTCGCTATCTGGCTGATGGTCAACTTCCCACTGATGAAAAGGAGAGGAGACGAGTGAAGAGGGAGCTGCCATATTTTACTATGGTTGATGGTATTCTTTATAAAAGGGGATTTTCTGTCCCATATCTTTTGTGTTTAAGAGAGGACGAGGTTCAAGCAGTTTTGGAGGAGGTGCACGAGGGGCAATGTGGGCACCATGCTGGAGGCCGAAGCCTAATGAGAAAAGTCCTCAGGGCTGGATATTGGTGGCCCACTGTGAAGCAGGATTCCGCAGATTTTGTGAGGAAGTGCGACGCTTGTAAAAAATTCTCCAATCTTCACCATACACCAGCCCAAGAGCTATCTTCATCTGCTGTGCCTTGGCCGTTCTACCAATGGGGCCTTGATATTTTGGGTCCATTCCCTACTGCGCCTGGAGGTATCAAATATTTGATCGTGGGGGTAGATTACTTCACCAAGTGGATCGAGGCAGAACCAGTAGTGCACATCACTTCTGCACGAACAAGACGTTTCGTGTATGAAAATATCATAGCTCGGTTCGGGGTGCCAGGGCGGATTGTGACTGACAACGGCACCCAGTTTACAGACAAAAAGTTCACGGATTTGCTTGAAGGACTGGGGATAATCCAGGTATTTTCATCTGTTGAACACCCCCAAACCAACGGACAAGCAGAGGTAGCCAACCGAGAAGTGCTAAAGGGGTTGAAGAAACGTCTGGGAGAAGCGAAGGGAGGATGGACTGACCAGCTATGTCATGTTTTATGGGCATACCGCACTACGCCTCATTCTTCAACTAATGAATCCCCATACCGGCTGACGTACGGAGTTGAGGCGATGATTCCAGTGGAGTTACAAACAAGATCGGCTCGTGTGGAGTATTTTTCAGCTGAAGATAACAACGCCAATTTGGCATCAGAGCTGGACGTCCTCCAGGAGTTAAGGGAAAAGGCCTTCGTCAGAGATCAGGCAATAAAAGCAAAGGCAGCACTCTGGTATAATAAACGTGTCCAGTACAGAGCTTTCAACACCAGAGATCTTGTTTTGAGAAAGGCGAGTGTGGGGAATAAATTCGCCCACCAAGGGAAGCTAGCACCAACGTGGGAAGGTCCTTATAGAGTTTCTGAAGTGACTGGAAAAGGGTCATACCGATTGGAAGAACTTGATGGAACTCTAATCCGCAACAAATGGAACACTCAGAACTTACGTGTTTATTACAGCTAGTTGGTAAGACGGCGTGTACTCTTTTTCCTTACTTGAGTTTTTTCCCATTGGGTTTTCTCAAGAAGGTTTTAACGAGGCATGGCCCCAACTACGCTCTTCATGTAATGTACTTTCAATTTTAATGAGAATACATTTTAACCGCCCTATCATTCTCACTTTTCTTATGTGTTGTGATTTATAGCCGTAGTTTAATACGCAAACACCTCAGGACGGATGAACTCAACTACCAATTCTGTAGTTGATGATATAACTCCTCGAAGAACTGATGAAGACCCCTCAGGACGGATGATCTCAATCACACATCGTGTGTTTCGACGATGTAACTCCTTGAGGGGGAATGGGTTGTAGGGCTGGTCCTTTTTCAAGGCCACAAACCGAACCCCATTCGAAGACTACATGGGTTGTAGGGCTGGTCCTTTTTCAAGGCCACAAACCGAACCCCATTCGAAGACTACATGGGTTGTAGGGCTGGTCCTTTTTCAAGGCCACAAACCGAACCCCATTCGAAGACAACATGGGTTGTAGGGCTGGTCCTTTTTCAAGGCCACAAACCGAACCCCATTCGAAGACTACATGGGTTGTAGGGCTGGTCCTTTTTCAAGGCCACAAACCGAACCCCATGCGAAGGCTTGGGCGCAGTAGGCCGGTTCACACAGAAAACCGCGCTGAACCCCAAGTAACGGGCGCAGTAGGTTCAGGATTAGCCCTGATCCGAACCCCGTGTTGAAGGCTTGGATTGTAGGATTGCACCGAACTCCAAGTACGGTTAGTAGGATCGAACCGAACACCGTGTGAAGACTTGAGATGTAGGACCAAACCGAACCTCAAAAGAAAGGCGTAAAAGCTTACCCTTGTCAAAGCTATACTAAAATTCAAAGGCAATGTCCGTCCTCAGTTGTGGAACATCCACCCCGGAGCGGTTGAGCGCTAACGTGCCCGCTCTACATCTTCGAGGACAGATAAGCATTTCTATCTTTTTAAGAAGTTAAAAAGTAATCCTTGAGATAAACTTTCCCTTCCCAATGTACTTACACTTGGGGACAGGGCATGCTTTAACTTAATTATCACTTATTCGTTACAATTTGTTATCTTAATCCGGTGTGATAAGCACGCTCTAAGCAGCTAGGTAACCACGCAGAACGGATTCGCAAAGCATTGAAAACAATAAAGTGTTTTGTATAACACTAAGTTATTCAACAATCACACATTCGACGCAAGCAGTTGAAGAAAAGCAATAGTGAATTTTATTTTCAAAAATAAGAAAATATGCAGGTTACAAAGTGTTTTAAAGCTGGAGCCGATCCCAGAACACGGCTATGAATGAAAGCATAAAATTAAGAGGCCGGCGCTTGATCCTCCGCAGTGGGCACTCCTGCCTTCTCCATCTTGCCCTCCACTCCGGTTTGGGCACCTTCTTGTGCTTCAGCTTCAGAGGCAGCGGTGGACGTTGCTGGCTCCATACTTTGACCTTTTGGGAGGGGAGGTAGTTCGTACAGAGATTCACGGGGTTCATGGTGCGAGCCGTCCTTATGAACTTCGACAAGTCTTCCCCCATGGAATTCGAAGAATGGATCTAATCCGTACAGGTTCAGTTGCACTCCAGGGTTACGATAGTAGACTTGACGAAGGGCCAGGCCGAAGGATTCATACGCCACATTTTTGCATATCTCCAAGGCTTTGGCAGCCTTGGCCTTTGCAGCAGCTAATCTCCTTTGAACCTTGGCATAATCCTCTTCTGAAGGCCCAGCACTCGCACCACCCTTCTTGAGTTCATCAATTTGGGCTTGCATCTCCTTCCGAACGGTCTCCCACTCCCCAAGGTCTTTGTTGCGACCGTCCTCCATAACTTTGAGATCGTCAGCAAGCTTAGCCGATCTCTTCTTCTCCAGTTGTAATTCTTCTTCAAGGAGGGGTATGGATTTATTCTTATTCTGGAGGTCGGCAACTTCCCGCTCTAGGGCCTTGTTCGCAAAATGAACTTGGCTCGCTTCTTCAGTTTTCCTTTGGAGCGTTTCCTTGGTTTTCTTCAATTCTGATTCCACGCCTCTATGAACTTCAGCTTGCTTGGTCGCCCATTTCTCCTTCACCGTAAGTTCGGCTTCAAGTTTTTCAACCTGGTCCATGTAATCTGCCTTCTCGCTCAGGGAATCAAGGAGGCCGGATAGTTCATCAAGCTGCCAACGTCCGGCCTTGCAAGCACCTCGGACCCCAGCAGCGTCGAGGGAAGGGCGGAGGCAATACCGTGCCTTTGGAAGAGTAGGAGGCATAGACCCTTGAAACCACAAGTAAGGAGAAAGGAAGGAGTCACGCGGAGGATCGAACGCCGGAAGAGGACCGTTCCCAGAGTCCGGTTCTGAAGCATTCTGTGAAGAAAGGGCAGAGGACTCAGGAACGGGTTTCTTTCCCTTGTCCTTCTTCAATTCAGCTTCTTCGGCCGTCTTCTGACGCTTCTTCACAGGGTCATCAGAGGAGGGCTTCTCTTGATCTGCCTTCTTTACAAGATGCCTTTTCTTCCTCTTCTTCTCTGGGACGGCCTCCTCGTCACCCGCTCCAGTGGCCTCAGCTGCTCCCTCAGTTTCCTCCTCATCAAAGAGAGGAAGCTCATCTCCTACCGCAGAAGTCAGAGGAATGAGGGGAGTTTTGGTGGCGTTCCTCTTCGCCTGGATCTCATTTTCCTCAGAGGAGGAGTCATCGTCAGCCATCATGGTCCTTAACGACAACATCTCTGGGCAGGCTTTTTCGATTTGTTCTGCAAAACAAGAAAGGTTGAATAAGCATACAAGAATAAAAAATAACCAGAGCGGAATAACTATACAACACAAAGAAATTAAGAGCGGATATTACGGAGATAGGTGTTTCTAATATCATCCTCGGCCAAGAGGAGGCGGCTGGAAAACCCTTTGAGGGTCTTTGAGGCCGTCTGCATGGCGCTCAAGACCTCAACGGAGTGAGGGGAAAGTTCGCTCTCATCTGTATAATAAGCACGGCTCATAAGGAGAAAATGCTCGTGCGTCCAACTAAGGGGAAACTTGGTAAACCCCTCCTTGTTTCGCCAGAAGACCGGCTTATTTGGTTGAATCCGGACTCGCGTATAGTAGTGTTTGAAGGAGCGTCCATCCACCTTCGCGGATTCCGTATAAGACTTGAAATTTACAACCCTTGAGTCACTACGGAGAGTAATGAACCCAAGGCCGCCCTTCTTGTTAGCACGGCGGACCACCTGGCAGTAATAAAATAACTTGGCCACAGTGGCGGAGAAGTTGAAATGCTCCCCTAGAACTTCCAGAGCCCGGACAAGACCCCAACCGTTGGGATGCAGTTGGGTGGGGGCGCAGTCTAGAAAACGTAGGACGGCCATCTGGAACTCCGTCATGGGGAAGCGTACTCCCAGTTTCAAGAAGACGAAGTCGTACATGTAGACCGACCTCACATCAGGGACGCTGTGGCATATTCTTTCAGAGGGATGTGGTGCCATCACAGCGTATCGTGCCTTGTACTTTTTATCCGAATATATTTTGCAGCGGAAAGAGACCGTGCATTCCTCTTCACTTGCATGGTGCGAAGGGATCTCTAGGAATTCCTCCTCCACCCAGCAGTATGGTTTCTCCCTGTTGAGTTTCTCCCAGTCAAGCTGATGTGCAACAACGTTGATACACCCTTCAGCAGAGCGGAGAACCGGTGTTTTTCCACGTCCTGGAAGGTCCATGGTTGTACAGGCACGATGGAACGCGTAGGTACTGTGGTAAAAAGCAACATCGTCAGAGAGGTAACCTTCAGCACTTGACCCCTCATCAGAGCGGCTGGTAGCCCTCGAGTCAAGGGGAGCCTCAGAGCGACGTTGGGAAGAAGACGCTCATGAGGAAGAGGCTTCGGCTCTCTCTGAGCGATGGGGCCCAGCCACAGGAGGATTCGCTGGAATCCTCCCACCACGGTGGCTAAGGGGGGCACGAGAGCCAAAACTCCCCCTGTTGGAAGGACCAGCGTGGCCTGCTCTAGGGCGCATGATGGAAATAGAATAACAAAAATTGCAAGGAGGTGCAGGAAATGGAGGTTACCTAAAGGAAGAAGATCTTTGAGAAGTTTGAAGACGACAGAGAAATTCCAAAGAAATTTGAGCAGAGGTTCACTAAGCTTGGAAACAAGAGTGGATTCCAAAATCTGCTAAGAGTTCCTTTTATAGGTAACGAAGAAGCACAGTGTTTCGTCGAAGGTCACAAGGCTTGCATCAAAACGCAACCACTTCAAATTGAAATGACACCGTCGTTTCGTCACGTACGGGCGCGAAAATGGTAACGTTTCAGTAAACATTTTGGCAAAATGGGCCCCCATTCAGTTTGAATCTAGGCCCAATAAGCCCAATCGACGGTTACACTCTTGGGTAATGATGGCTCGTGCGTAAAAAACGCATTTACTGTCTAATCATGCCATGCGCATTTAATGCATCTCAACCACTTTTCGAATACCAAGGGTTTCGATTCTCAAAGACTCTTGGGATTTCCACTACTTATTTATGCTGTCTGAATCCGTTGTACATAACGCAAGAAGAGCGGTCACCTGTCTATTAGAGCGGATGTCACAGAGCTCCCAGAGACTTTCTAGAATGTACTACCGGCATCCAGATTTCTCTAAGAGTTATGTAGCTCATATGAGCAACTTAACAGTCCCTCATACAAGCTAGGGGACAGATGATCCGGTCTGGATACCGGCCCCCATTCTTGTGACGTCAGACTGACCTCATATAAGGAAAACCGGTGTCTTGGTTCAACGTTACCGCACCGGATATCCGATGTCTGGCCGTCCGTCCTCACCTCACGACCGCATCATTTATTTTCTCCATAACGGTTCTATGTTCATTTTCACAGGACATTTATATAACTGTTTGCTTTTCAGTCACAGCAAGATAAGAGCCCCTAATAACTTATCAGTGAAGACACTGTTTGTAGCAAAATATGTCACGTCAATAGCCTCAGAAAGCAAGTGGATGTGTCAGCAGATTATGCGGAAAAGGTGATTATCCTCCCATCTTCCTAGAGGATCGTACTCTGATAATTGACCTACCCTTCTGACACATTCTGAAAGTTGAGCTACCCTGATTGACATAATATACACGCTATCAGAGCTAAGGGACCCACCTGTATCCAACGACTCATTTTCTGACGTGCAACTATAAGAAGCATATTTCAATACACATGCATGGTATCGTTGTTCTATCTCACGCTTTACTGTTACTTCGCTTGAGCATTCACTGAGTTCATATACTCTTCTAACTTGAGCGTCGGAGAATCTTCGCAGGTGGCACCACCTTTCGCCCCCCTACAACGCGAAACGTTGGTGTGAAGGATCTCCAGGACAACAAGACCGGCCTCTCCCACTGAGAGACCGGATTGATACATCGGATACACACTGTTCCGGTGTGCAAAGCCTAAAGACACCTAAACACTTGTGGCTGGTCCCACACCAGATCCTAGACCCCGGTCCAGACCAGTTCAGTACTATTTTGAAACTTTCTTACTATGATGCATTTATTGAATTTATTTTATGAATAGTATATTATTTTGATCTAATCAATTATTATTTAATATATAAAATAATAATAATAACTTATTATTACTAGTTTGACCAATGACCCTTAAACCGGTGTCTCTACCGATTCAATGACCGATCCAATTCTAAAGACATTTATATATATCTATATATATATATATATATATATATATATATATATACACATACATACATATATAATTCTAATAAGAATGTAGAAAGAGACAACATGAGCCCTCTTCAAAGTTAAATTAAAATATAGGACTTACAATCCCTTTATTCTCCTCCTCATCTTCAAGGCCATAAGCTTTTGTTTTTATGTAAAAAAATGTCAATCAAGAATATTAAATAAGAGTGAGAAAATTTACCAGGTAAATCAACTTGTACGAAATTATTCTAACCTTGTTTGCAAGAGGTCTTGTGTTTGAATACTGTTAGGAATGTAGTTGTTTTAAAATAAGATATTTAAATAAAATTAAGTGAAAAGAACTTTGTCACTCATTGTAGTCCTACCCAACTTGAATCTACGTAAGATTATAAGTGTAATTGACGAATTTAACTAACTTAACAATAGTTGTAACCAACTCTGCATAGGCATTCTTGAATATATAAAGTCTCTCTCTTGCACTTAGTTATGTTAGATAAAATCATTTTCACATTTCAACATTCTTTATCTTTGAGTAATGTTGTCTTGCCAAATCCAACAAATTACCATTTTAAGATTCTATTACCACTTACACATGCACAACCACTACAGTTAGTGTCATATAATATTTGGGGACCAACACCTGTAGCTACTATTGATGGTTAATTTTGTGGATGCTTGTACCAAGTGTACTTTGATTTTTTGCTTCGACATAACTCATTGCAGAAAGCAACTTGGTACCTCCCTAAAGAAACAGTCATATATGCAAAGAATATGTTTTATGTACTAAATTTCTCAACTCACGAGGTGTTATTTTTTAGTTTAGTTATCCTTATATCCACAAGCAACATGGTTATGCAGAGAGAAAACACTGTTACATTACTGAAATGAGTTTTGCATTGTTGGCTAATTCTTTTATTCATTGTCTTTTGGGGTTATGTTTTCCTGGTGGCAGTATATCTTATTAATAGGTTTTACTTTCACCTGTAACCAAGAATCGCAGTCCTCTTGAGCTGTTATTTCACCGGGTGTCTTTACTCAAGTCTAATGAAATTTTTGGCTGCGCTTATTACCTCTATCTATGACCTTACAGCAAACATAAGATGCATTATCACTCTAGTCAATGTGTTCTCCTAGAATACGGTCCATAATAAAGGTCGCCTCTACCCTTCTTTTACTAAAGGGATGTACATTTCTTGGCATGTTGTGTTTGATGAACTTAATTTTCCTTTCAAAGTTGATCCTACATTCTCAAGTTCTTCCCCAGAGGAGTTGCTCAGTCTCATCCATAATTAGAATACTTTTTGCACCAAACTTTTTTGATATCTCTCCTACATTTGAGAGTTCAGGTTCATCATCTACCTCAGTTTCCCTTGTATACCCTAATAACACAGCTCCGATATTTAATACTCATCTGCTAGTTACACGATGTAAATCTAGTATTTTCAAGCCAAAGTCTTGGATCACGTTATTGATGTCACACTAAACATAAATCTGCCAAATGTGTCCTAGCTTATTCTTCTTGGACGGTTGCAATGGGCAAAGAATATCAAGCTATCCTTTGCAGTTAAACATGGAATCTTGTTCATCCTTCTTCATGAGGGAATCCATTGGTTGTAAATGGATCTTCAAGCTCAAGAAAAATTCATAAAGACCCCATCAACAAAGATTAAGCTCACCTTATTGTGAAAGGGATTTCATCAACAAGAAGGTTTTAATTACTTTGAAACTTTTAGTGTCCGTTGGTTTCCAATTGGGGAAATGGAGAAATTTAAGGGTTGATATTAATCTTTTACGTTGTTCGAGATAGTTAAAACTCCGTTTGACCGTAGGATCTATTTTTAGGGTTGGTCGTTTTGACCAACCAAGTTAAGTATCCAAACGGACACTTGGTCTGATGGTCAAACTCATTACCATTCGAATTTTTCTTACTTTACCTTTATCTAAAGGTTAGCCTTTAAGGTATACCAA
This sequence comes from Clitoria ternatea, assembly GCA_037962975.1. NCBI lineage: Eukaryota > Viridiplantae > Streptophyta > Magnoliopsida > Fabales > Fabaceae > Clitoria > Clitoria ternatea. The sequence goes on from CM075675.1 coordinate 51,657,415, forward strand.
CTGATCTAGACTAGATACCGGTGCCGATATCATAGGGCTCGCATAAATCCTCGACACTCACTATTAATGTGATCTGGTATTAGACAAAGGATGAGGAGCATACCAAGGGTATACTGGTCAACACCTACGAATGTGTTTGAAATATATGCGCTTGTGTCAGCTTTCACTATACTTAACAAAAAAGGACTGACACAAAGTATAGGATAATACCATAGCTGTACTTCTATAAATACAACTCATTTACTATATATAAGGTATGTTCAACCAATCTTAATGCTTAACCTCTAATATTAATATTATATTGGCTTGAGCATTAAAGTGTCTTTGTAGGTGACACCATATTTCACCTATCAACGTGAGATACTAGTGTGAGTTGGATAGAATACAACAAGACCTTAAGATCCTCATTGTACTTGAGTATATAATATTAGATCCTCATTGGACTAGTGTAAGATATTAGACACATAAGCCTGGTACTTCTTACTAGAAGTTTGTCCCCCTATACCAGATAGATCTTTGGCATGCCCGATGAGACTACTAAAGTTATTCCCACTTTCACAATAATTTCCATGGAAATAAGTCACCAAGCATCAGGCACTCCAGATGGTGACATGTGTGATATTACACATATGGAGTAGAATCTATTTGGTTACAATCTAGGCTTTGTAGATACCCTGGGGTCGATGGCCTAAACCTTAGGGAGACTCGGAGCGATTTCTTGAACCAAACCACGCGACTAAGTCATTCACCAACTCCAAGTGGAGTTATAGGAACTTATACAAGGCCAGAGTTAGCCTTAAGACAACCGGATGGTTGTGCATCAAAAGACTTCCCCCGCCAAACCATATTCTTTCGTTTCTCATCGTGAAATGTCACCACCACTGAAATACTCTAAGATTTTGACGTACGACAGAGATTACCAAAAGTCTACATATTAGACTGAGTGTCATTCTCCTTAATATCAATCTTTGCTAGCCTCTAATGGTTCTCCAGGTTACAAGTTCAACATTCATTTCACTTGAAGGCTAATGCAAGCTTTGTAACATCCTAACATAAAATTTTGGGATAGGTTAAAGGTCCTACGATTAATTCTATTAATTTAAATAAACTAAATCCATTAAATTGAATTTTCTTTTAATCCATTTTTCTTCCTTATCTTTTCTTTATTCTGTTTTCCTAATTCATTTCTTTCGCTCTTCTCTCACTCGACAACTTCCTCTCTCTTGTGTACTTTTATTCCTCACTATACCAATTTTCATGTGTCTACTTCCTCCTAAATAGCAAACTATTTCCACTTTATTACATGATCATCTCCTACCATTACTTCCACCATACCTTCATTAATTTCATTTTCCACACTCCAAGGTAAATGCGTGTGAATTTCTATTTCTCCTCCTCATTCTTCTTGGTTCCATAATATGCATGCTGTTACATTTGGGTTTCTCTCTTCTCTCCTTAGGGTCGTGGCAGCCATGGGAATTGCAAGGTGAAGCTTGAGAAGCCACCAATTTCACATTTTAAAGTTTGTAAGGTAAGACCAAAGTCATCCCCTCTTCTTTTCCGATTTAGCCATGGAAAGACTTGGATCCATTATGATTAAATGCTAAATCATGCATAGGTTGGAAGCATCTAGAAATTTATTTTGGAAGAAATCGTTGAAGTTTTGGTGTTCCAGAATCGGTTCAGAGAGTCGATGGCAAAGGGGTTATATTTCGGTAAGTCAATAATTACCGAAAATATATCGAATTCCTGTTTTTAGCCTCGAAATACATATTTAAATAGCTTAGGTTTATTAAAATAATTATCGTTAATTTTTAGGAATTATCGAGTTAGAGAGATTTATGATCGGAAGTGTTTCAGTGTGATTCAGCGTCGTTCGTATGTTCTGGTAAGAATTTAATTATTCAGAATCATGATGAAAATGATGTTTAGTTGTTGTTTCGACAATTGGTAGCTTGAATTATGGCTAAAGTAATGGTTTGGTGATTTTAGGCAATCTGCTATAAGGATTTGGTCGGTGAGAAGCTTGAATTGAAAAGCTGGATCGCCGAGAGGTACATTATACGTACGAGGGTGTTTACCATTTGAGTAGCGAATACGAGATTTGATTTCAGGGTTGGATTTTTGATATTGATGAGAATGTTGGTACTTTATATAATAAAATGATATTATGGTTTTGGTTTTCGAGTATGGTTTAGATTTAACCATTGTAACTTGATGATGATTGTAAAAGATGTGACTAGTGTCAACGATGATTATAAATTATGTGTTGTTATTGATATTTATATTTGTTGAATGACCTTAGTGGTAATTAATGGTGGAACTTGCCATTATCGTTGATGCTTGATAGCTATTTGATATTGATGTTAATTGTGGTAATGAATATATTCAATAGTGGTTAATTGCTCCATTTAACAAAATTGTTATTTATATGTGTGATGGTTGTGTTATATGAGAAGATAAATGGTTTAGTGGAGCTAGGCTACGGTGTCGATTATTTATATGCGCTAAGATTCTCATCATATGCATTATTGAATCTCATGACATCATATATATTTATTAGCGTTATGATTCACCCGACACTACGATTTGCCTATGAGGTTGCCGCTTAGAAGCCTTGTACTTATTGTATTTAAAAATGGATGATTGAATTGAATGTGAAAAGCTTTGATGCTTAGCTGATTCAAGTATATGTGTAAATTTAATTATATGATACAATTATTGTAAGTCTTATGTTGAATGATCTATTTTAGTATGGTAATTGGTTACAAACCCCATGTGGTGCTTCTATTGACTTCTTTAAGTGCTTCTATTCATCAAAAGTCGTTAAGGACTAACCAACCTTTTGATTCAACTAAGTTTCCGAGGCCTATGAGATCCTCATGAACAATTAGAAGCACGCCAACTACAATCTCTGGTGAGTTTGGGAAGGGGGAAGGTTGAGGTGGTGGATAGTAATGAGTTTGGGTTAGGAGAAGGTTGGGTGGTGGGTGGTGATTGGTGGTAGGAGATTGTGGTGATGGGTCTATTAAATTCTAACAGATGTTAACGGAATGAAAACTTTGCAACTTTTGAAAACATGTAAGACCTAATTGGCAATAAAGAAAAACATAAGGACTTACACTACAAGAAAATATTGGTCGCTAAAATCAAAATGTCTCACACTAAACCTAAAATGTCGTGGAACATAATGTCACGCCCTTCCATGTTATATCATTCCATACAAAATCCATGTGGGACAATAACTCCTACGCTGAACCTGGAGTGAGACACTTAGTCCCACATTACTTGTGAACACATAAAATGGCTTAGGACATAATATCCCACCCTAAATACCTTTTTTTTAATCTTTCTTTTTGACATTTATAAAATAAATTTTAACCTATTAAAATTAAATTTGAATCCACCAAACATATACCATTTGTAAATTAGGATGAATCAATTGTCATCAATACAAATACATAATTAATATTTAAAACTTAATTAATATATATAATATAAAATACAATAAATTGCTAATTATAAATACAAATTTAATCAATATTGTTCAACAACCAACATATAGTCTGTCCGATAATAAGGTAGCACATATTAATTGTATACCACAAGGAAAGAAAAATAAAACATTACATATATAAATAAATATACAAACTAAAAAATTAATTTACTTATACCAGTTTAAATAAATTAATTACCTTATTCATCCCGCTTCATCTCATCATAAGCATGACCATCATTATCAACATTTTCATCTTCATATTCTAAACCGTTTGATATTCAACTTCATCCTCTTGATCAGCAATAGAATTAAGTTAGAATGATGGAAGTTCCTTCATTTTTGATAACTTAAATAACTAGACTATAATCTCCTGATAATCATCTACCAATCCTATTAACAATTTTAGCACGGTCTCACTAGTGATGTTCTAAATGCCTGATAGGGAAAATCTTCATCAGTTGTATGAATTTCCACATGGCTTCTAGATTTAGTTTAAGTCTTTTAGCTAGCATATTTCCTACTCAAACCCATAAATAATGATTTAAGTTATGCATTTGTCACATCATTGGTAGTATCCCAAACCCACATAACACATACAAGTTCAATGGTTAAACTCATCATGTATCATGATGTGTAATTAATCCTTGATAATTAAGAAGTGTTTGAAAGGGTTTTACATATTCTGTGAACTATATTGTAAAATTAGCATGTATAATTAACGACGTCAGATTGTTGATGATTCCATACTGTTGCATGAAAATGCTAACATGGGAAAATAACTATTTTTAGTAATGAATTTGACCATATTCATTGAATGGAAATGTTGCTAGTATAGAAACTTACTCTAAGTATGGCCTGACATCAACATAGTTAATTAAGATATGTATATGGACAAATTTGTATTCTTGATCATCCATCCACACTTTATGATGTTTGCCATTAGGTCTTTCACCCTTCAATAATACAAAGATTAGGTTTTCGTTGACATCATTATTCATCCTACCCGAATCATTCCTTATATTAGTTGCACCTCACAATAGTTCTTGAAGTAATGTATTAGGTTGTCTCATGATGCAGATAAAAGCTAGTTATTAATCCTCCTACTCGTGCTTTATTTTTAACTACACACTTTGACTCTTCCATAAATCTGTAAAATTAGCCAAGTAACGTTCAAAAGATATAATGAAGTACGAGTGGTAACTGAATGATTATTTAATAAGAAAAATTATGTTAGTTACCTCTCAAACGAGTACATCCATATGTAATGGACAAGACCACCTAACTTGGCTTCTTTTGGTAGGTGTACAGTGAGATGTTCCCCTGAATCTAAGGAGCTTAGAGGTAGAAATCTTTGAAACTTATATAAAATTAGTGGGATGTGATCCTTTAATCTTGTTAAGTCATCAAATGTCTATGTATTGGTACATAAATCCCTGAAGAATACACTAATCTCAACAAATGGTAATGATTGAAATACAACTTGAAGCAAACAATCTATGAACACGTGTCAATTATGACTTTTCATGTCATGCATACATCCCTTGTTGACATCCTCACATCTAGCCAAGTTTGAAGTATAACCATAAGTGGTTCTTAATTCTTTAATCTATTTACAAACTGCCTTTACTTAAGAAGGTATCAAAGTATACTTAGCTTTTAGAATTTTCATCTACTTGACTTCCATTCTTTTTTAACAATCTTTTGCTAGCATGAAAATGATGTTTCTCTAGTAGGAATTGTTAATGACAATCAAACTACGAATGTTTTCCCTTAAACGACAACCAAAATAACTTAGTGTCGATGTGACATCCCTCAATTAACTAGGATAAATCTCTTTCATCGGATCATCCTACTTAGCTAAGAGGTCACAAATTTAGAAAAATATGGAAGTTTTTTTTTGTACATAAGAAACACAAAACATGGTGGGTCATCATCTCATTAATCGTATCAGTTCATACACGATTCAACATTGATTTATATACTTAAATGAAATCAAGGGCACGCAGGCTCCCATAACAAAATAAAATACAACTCAACTATCTAATACAAAAGACAACCTAGACCTAGCCAAGGTCCATTTGAAGGACGGATCTCACAACTACCGCTTGCCTCAGTGACAATTTGTCACCCACAAGAGTCCTAATTCTGAGTACGTCACTCCGAATCAGAATCCTTGACATAAGAGGGAGGAGATATCCTCGGGGTGGACCAAGACTCTGTTGGTCCTTCCCTTATTTTAGCTATCCCATACTCTCCAGGTAACCTTGGGCAAAGCTGCGTACTCTGGTAGAGGAGAACGTAGAGGAGGTAAAGTGACTCTTCTTTCCTTTAGGCCTCATTCTCGATCATTCCAACATTTATCCTGAGAAAAGAAAACCTTATAGCCTGTACATCCAGCTCGACTGGAAGATCTTCGGGCATCAAAGGCGACATGCCTCACTATGACATTTCTTCAATAGCCCGTTAACCATATTAAACCAAAAATATAAAGGTGAAACGCTAACCCTACTTGTCCACCTCTCACTAAGAAATTTGTCATCACTGACGTTACCTCCTTACCATGCCATCACATATCACACAAACATTACTTAAGATGAGGGATATATTTCCCCCATATGCAATCATCACAAGATTAATTCATGACATTATCGAGCATCTCATGTCTACTACTAAATTATACTCTAGAACTACCACATATACTTTTAACTCACACTAAATATGTACAAACATGTTCATTCCAAGACTATAACCTACTCTACCCATCATATGACTATAATAACACAAACATATTACACTACAATCATGGCAGGAACCATTGACATAATGGTAAACAACCTATATCCATGAGATACACCATCATTCACAACATACACCATACCACTCATATATCACTATCACATTTAATAACAACACCCAGCCAGCACAATTTACTAGCAACCTAAGGTTCACAACTCATAAACATGAACTATTCTAATATATTTCTATTTATCCATAGGCACCAAGTTACACATTTCACAATCATAAGCTACCACACACCCCAAAGCCATGAATCATTAGTTCACCTAGATTATCATAAAATCAACACACCACTAACAATCACAAACATCAATCAATTCATATCATCATTCATCAATGTGGTTAGTCAATCAAGATGCTATGCATGTGTTAGGTTCATTATGTCTCTTTCATTCATTTAATTCTCATGATGTAAATAGGGCCCATTAATTTATCATTATCATAATCATCATCATCAATATCAATAACATCAATATTACCTCGCCAGTACATCTACCGGGGAAAAATAATCTTCATGGAATACTAGTATGGCCAGAGATCTTACCAGTTCCCGCAACCACTAAGGGTAATTGGGATACAACCCACACATCATGGATCCAAACCACACGCCCCGGGCGTGATTATACTGGATCAAAGCTAGCGCTACACGACCATAGAAACGATCTTTCTTGTCAAAGTACCCCTGGCTGGCCATGGACTGTTCGACATCAGGTGCTACACTAAGCCATTGGATGCTCGAACCTAAAGCACTCCCAAGGTTCATTTCGAGCCTGAAACATGGTCGTTCTCCAATGTACCCTCCCACACTATTATGCAACTGGCCATGATCCAACATCTTATAATACAATGATGTATGGATATTCATTATCTTTTACTCTTTATCATTATCACCATTATCACTTTCATCATATAGTTATCGGGTATGGTCCTTACGTCATTGGGTCATTGTCCTTAAAGGCATAACTTCTCACATAATCCTCTATAGGTTCCCAATGCAGTTGATTTCCAAAACCTTAAAACCATAGTTTCTTTAAAAGCGCTTAGGAACATTGAAAAAGTCTTACTAGTTTGCAATCACATTCCTTAAAACCTTAAATTAAGAAAATATTCAGAAACACCCTTTTCACTTAAAGAAAATTCAAATTAGAAAGCCTTAAAAGCAAAACCATTTAATTCTTAAAATTCCAGACTTATAAGATAAAGAAAACATTAAAACTATCCAAGGGTAGAAAATAATTTGAAATCATAATATCCTACTTTTTTCTATTCTCAAACATTTCATTAGTCTATCCTCATTAATCAATCTCATTCATTCATTCATAACCTAACAACATCTCATACACACATTCAACCACACATTAGTTCTATCAACACATCATAACCCTACCATTTACAATCAAGCACTTCATTTGATGAACTCAATAAACCATTCACACAATAACTTGACATTCAAGGGCATCACATTACATCAACGTAACATGCCTCCTCTATGCACATATTCAACTTTTACTCAAACACTCTTTTACACCTAAAAAAAATTATATCAAACCTTAATCATTCTTAAATGACTTAGTCCCCAGAAATTTTCCCAAACTCTTTCCTTTATCTCAATTTACTTATTAAAAGTCTTAAGATCAAAATTAATTATCTTAAACACCTAATTATCACAAAATTTTCACTAATATTAATTTAATCCTAAGCATTCGGCCTAGAGCCATTTCTTGTTTCTTTAGCAAAAACGTAAGTTTTCACTTCTTTTAGTAACAAAAATCCCTTTGTCAAAAACCAAGTTTCTTTTTAACCCACATCAAAATTCTTTTGATTTTAGAGCCATTAAACATCTAAAAATATAATGCTTAAAATTAAATTTATTTAAAACCTTATGAAGATTCACTTGTAAATATTTTCATAAAACTCCTAATGAATTGATTTCAATTTGTTTAGCTCATAAGAAATTTATAAAAAAATCTTTTTAAAATCAAGTATCATTAATTTACTAAATCCTTTACTTGAAAAGATTTAACAATATGTTTTAACCCCTGAAAATTTAACCTTTACATTTTTTCAAAATTTTGGTTTTAACACCAATTAAATTCTAAATTTTTATCACCATTTAAATCTTGTTTTTTTAACACCACCAAAATTTTGATTTTTAACACCTTTTTTAGTTTCATATTTTAATTCTTTAAAATTTTAGCTTTTAACACCGCAGGTTCTAGACTTTTAACACCTGTTTTTTCAGATTTTTAACACCTTCTGATTTCAAACTTTTAACACCTACTGATTCTTGCTTCTAACACATGATACCTTCAGCTTTTAACACCTGTTGTTCTCTATTTTTAACACCTCTATTCATACTTTTAACACTTGTTGCTTTTCCATATTCTTTATATTTTTAGCCCCACAACCATCATGTAGAAATTTTCAAAGGACTATAAACATTACCTGCTAATTAATCATGCACCTTTTAAGCAACACAACATCATTAAGTTCACCAATAAGTTCACGGTCACCAAGCAAACATTTTGCATAATTTTCTAAAAGTTTAAAATATCATACGAACTATCACGCACACACTTTCAAAACCCAAAACAGCCACACACATATTTTCAAACAACAAAATTTCTATGCAAGTCACAAAGGCTCACGTCCAAGTGCAAAACACTACGCATAATTATCCAAGCATTTATATCATCATGAAACCACCATTTCAAGCATTTTTAGACAACCCAATAACCATTCCTCCATTAGGAACCTCTCGGCCATAACTCCCTATCAACATGCAAGGCCATTAAATTTTTCACACAACCAAAACAAGCATGCATATACTCAAGAAATCCATGATCATTATCAAGAACCACCTACATCACCATCATCACCAATTCCTACATGCATCAAGATTAAAGATTAAAACTCATAAATCCCATATGTAAAGCTATGAATACTCAAGATTTATCACCAAACTAACATGCAAAGTTGTGGATCAAGGTTTAATAGGCCATGCATTGCCCTTTACCTAGGGTTTTGGTCATAGTCTTAAAGAATGAGAAAGGTGATGGTCCTTTGCCTTGGTTCCAAGCCTTCCAAGAGATGATCCAAGCTCCATGGTGAGTTGTGGTGGTGCTGCCGTGGTGAGACAAAAGAGAAAAGCTCCACCTTTGGCCTTGTGGTGCCCACGGTCTCCATGAGAAAGAAGAGGGTAAAGGCCTCCAACTTCACAAGGATGTTGAAAATGATAGAACAATAACATACATGAAGGGTTTGTGGTGTTTTGGAGCCAAAATAAAGACATGCACCATGAGGGGGTGATCTTAGGTTCTAAAGGGAAAAAAGGAGAAGGGTTAGGGTTTTGTGTCTCTTAAAGGGAAAGAGTAAGATAGGGTTAAGAGAGCAAGATGGTGATGTTGGTCGTAAGGAGAAAAGGAGAAATAATGGTGGAAGAGGGTAAAGGTGGCTCAAGTGATGGTGGCTGGAGGACACGTAAAAGAGAAAAAAAAGGAAAAAGGAGATGGCTTTTTCTTGAAGACAAAGGAAAGAGAAAAAGGGAAAAAGAAAGTGGATATACAAATCTAAAAATGAAAGGGAATGACACAAATATATAAAGAGGAGGGCTGTGGTGTGTACCATGAGAGAGGAAAAGGAAATAAGGCACATCACATTTTAATTTGGCAAGGGTTTAATCTTAGGAACAAAATAAATTTGGAACCAACATACAACCAATGGGAAAAACTTAGTTGCATGGGAAATTTAATTTCAAGAGACAAGACACAAAAGATTTTGAAGATATGAAAAGAAATTTTAGGATATTTGGTTCAGCTTTCACATCAAAAGGTAGTAAGATCAAATAAATATTTAAAAGCAAAGTTTTCAGAACTTGAAGGGAATATTACAAATTATACAATTAATTCTAAAATGGGAATTTGAAAAATAGCCAACATGAAAGTTTTAGATCTTTTTCGTCTCTTTGAAATGAGCTAAAGCACAAAATTTTTTGATATTGGGAGAGGAAGATATGCCCCAAACACCAAAGGCTATTCAGGGGGTGACAAATTAACAGGGCAACAACTTAAAAATAAAACTAGGAAAAACTGGCAAGGAATTAAATTTTGAGTTCTTCATCAAAGTTATGTATATTTGAATCAAGAGAATTACAAAAAAGAATGGATCAATTTCAATCATAAATAAAGAAACTATGACCAAAATACTAACAGATGCGTAGATAAATAACAAGGTGCAGACTTATTTTCCAAACTAGGCCAAATGCACAAGGAACTGGATTTTGGGCTCAACATAAATATTGTAGAGGTTTTTGATACAAAAATATAGAAATAATAACCAAGGCTTTTTGACATCAGGAGAAAAAGTTACGTTGAGAGCAGTTCAACAAGCACAAGGGCTCAATGTTCAAACAAGGCTCACAGGTAAAAATATAAGAGTCACGGTCCAAGCCGACTTCCAGAAAATCCAAAAATACATATGATCAAACATCGAAAACCTAGGACATCCATCTCACCTCAAGGCTTCAGGTACCTTTTGTTGTTTAATCTGGTTCCCGGTCCTGCTTCCAACTTGATTTTTCGATGAGCACGTCCTTCGGGATATTTTCTAAGGTCCTTATTATTATTATTATTATTATTATTATTATAAATATTATATCTCCATGTCATGTCACTAATCGACATCACATTAAATCACTAACCACTTTACATCATCATCGTTAATCTTATTTCTCTTAATAAATTATCTAAATAATTATTAACTAATAATTTCCCATCATATTTTCTTAATTTAATCTATTAAATCACTAATTTTTCACCAAATATACTCATTAAGTCACCACACCTTATCACATGATCGGGCCTCACTGCCCCACAAACATCGTATATGCACTGGTCGAAGCCACAAACACAAACAATGACTCTTATATAACTATATTACACAACAGATTCCCTTTTAGGACTTTTTGAAAAAGGACACGATGTTACATTTGACATCCATACATATTAGGCCAGTTAACCTTCCATGTGTGCTTCATCTAGACAACATACCAGAGCTTGGGAAATCATTAATAGTCCAAAAAGAATAGTGTTTCTAGGCTTGAATATACAATGTGAAATCATCATCACATAGTCCTAACCTAACATTTCTTAGCTCACTAGCAAAGTCTTGATATACATCATCAAAATCTTGCCTAGCTTCACCATCACAAGAATGATGTAAAACACCATATGTTCTTTATGTTTTCATAATGCCATGTCATGCCATATTCCTAGCAGATTCCTCAAATACAACTTCTGCAATCTTGGAGTGATAGAAAAGTAAAATATTTTTAACAAGGAACGTTATTTACTTCCCACTGCCAACCCATTTAGGTAAATACCATGGTTCTTCATAAAACTTGCATTGAGTTAATTCACGAACTTCTAAAAAAAATGCACATATTCATGCAACAATTTGACTTTCATTTTAACTCTAACTTCCCTACTAATCTAATGGCTTTATAGTAACTAGCTGAGATATTTTGGGGTGCCTCAACATAGTCATGCAATAGTTTTTTTAAAAATTCAATACATTTTTCTGGAACCCTCTAGTTAGATCTAATCGCAATCAACTTAACAATAATAAACAACTTGGACTCAACGACACCCTCATAAATAAGTTAATTACTAAACATTAACTCTTTGAAGAATTTTTGACATTGAAGGTTGGGTTATTCTAACTCATTCTCTATATAATCATTATACACATTATCAAGACATTTTTATCATCATCCTCATAACTCATACATGCATCATGTATGATGTCATTCATGTTTTCAAAATTATTATCATTCACCCTTGAACCAGAAGCACTAGTGTTACACTTTGATATACAAGTATATGTTGAAATTTTAAACATCTCACCATGCGAAGTCGAAATCTAGTAATTTCGTTGGATACCCGACTTGTACAAATGATATTTAACATTGTCTTCATTTATTATTTTCAAACAACACTTTCCACAAGGACATCTAATACCACCATCAGATATGACAAATGTTTTTGTTGTTTAGCTTTGTTGATAACTTCTCCAACCTCTAATAAATTATATATTCAAACTCTTATCCACATCAATTCTATTATATATCTACATATGATCCATTCTTCTATATTAATATATTTAACCACTTAAAATCTAAAAAAAATATAATTATTAAGATTGAATTTAATTTCAACTCATAATCATGTAACATAATATATTTTTTTAAAAATATTAGACAACATAACCTAATATGGACGTTCCCAAAAACAAATAATATTGACAAACAACCACCAATAATTCAAAGAGATACATAATTTTCCTAATTAACCCGTCAGACATACAATGATCATCTACCATAATATTTTAACTAATTTTAGAGGTTAGATTGTCCAATTTTAGTCATTCATTCTCAGTGAACACTATAAATTTCTGAATTTTAAAAATAAAATTTCAATAATCAAATAAATTTTCGTAAATAATTTAAATAACAAAACGGTATTTGAATTAATTAACAACCCTGTCATGTTTACAATGGCCGACCGGCCCTTTAAAATATACAAGTAAATGTAACTGCTCGGTATGCACAGGAGCCGGCCAAGGCTTCTACAAAACAACTATGTGCACTATGTACTAAACAAGTAAATACATAATGCTCCAATCGGCTGAGTGATTTCATATGCCATCGTTGTGCTCTTTATCCACTGTAAAAATGATAAGAAGTAGAGGGTGAGCATAAACATATCAAATGATAGTTATTGAATCGGATTAAAAGTCCAATTCATAACTATATAAACCATAACCGAGTCATACAAATCATAAAGCAGCATGTTGTTCTCAGTAACATATATCTCAGTGCACACATATTCTCAATCAAATAAACCCATTATTAAGTCTTTTAATTGTGTTGCAACACTGGCTCCCCGAGCCATAACTCAGCTCTCAGCTGATCCGGCCATTTTACTGGTACCAAACCGTTTACACCCTCATGTGACACCATCACTCTTAGTGACAACGGTCAGTGCCACGGGCTAAAACCCCGAGCCCCACTCAAGAGGTTTCCTTGAGTCCCACCCAAGGTCTTTTATAGAAATCACATCATATTTCATGGTCATTCATCATGCAAGCATATCACGCTATATATCATGAAAAATTCATGAATACAACTCATATATAACATCATCAATCCCATATCATCATCCTCAATATCATGAACAACAACATCATATATAAATATCATAAATATGAATGGAAAGTATATTATTCAATCGGGTTCCAATAACGATTCACACATATTATATATATATATATATATATATATATATCATATCTATAACACCCCAAATCCATTCATAAACCATACATTTGAGATGGAATACTCCCCCTACCTGGAATATAGAGTTCTAACTGCTTTCAATCGATATTAAGTCATAATTTCAAGAATTCCGATTGGAATTGCAATTCTGTACCAGTTCTCAGCTTCCAGCTTCTTATTTATGAAATCTAAGCTTTCTCGTGAAGGAGAAGAAATGTAGTTTGATTTCTTCTTTGCTTGTTAATTTTCCAGTAAGGATTGAAAAGAAAAGATAGGAGTAATGTTTTGCACTTCGAAAGTTTTTCACTGATTCAACAGTAGTTAATATATATATTGTTCATGCAAAAGAGACGTGAACAATAGGAAGGAGTCTGACACACGTTTCTTCTTCAAGTGACAAGTAAGGAATGAGCATTTAATGAAAAGGGACAGCACATCAGAGAGGGTCCCATACTCAGAAGAATATCAAGAAAAGAACCTGCTGGAAGGTAGAAGAACAGAGTGACGTGGAAAGCTTTAATAATTAAAATAATCATTAATTCCGACTCAGTTTCAGCTTATTTCGACTTAATTTCAGTATTCTAGGCATATTTTCTGAGAAGATTCATCAGAGCCTCTTTCCGCTCAGAATTCCTTCATTCGGAGGGAATTCACTCGGAAAGGTTTCATTCGATGAAACACTCAGTTTCCCTTCCTCGAAAATGACCCACTCAGAAATGTCTTATTCGGAGATACATCAGTCAAACTTATCTCACTCGGTTATACTTCTTCCCGAGTCAAAGTCTTTCCTTGACATCACTCGGAAGTCTCTCAACCGAAAGATCACTCAGAGTTCGAAGTCCAATTCCTTTCTCGTAAGTCATTCCACTTGAAAGGATTACTCGGGGTCGAAGGCTATCTCGAAAACGAATCCTAGCACAAGCTCTCGGAAACTCTAAAGATCGACCCGAGCACAAATTACATGAATTTCCCCACTCGGATATTTACCCTCCTCAGGAATTATTCACCCAAACACACTCATTCGGAGTTTAAGTCTCTTTGTCCAGAAACACTTTCCTGGAAAGATTCACTTGAAGCCTTTCCACTTGGAATCGTCTTACTCGGTATCATTTCACTCGGAAGTATCAAACCCAGAGACACTTCACTCGGATTTTACCTCACTCGAAAGTATCTCATTCGGACACAATTTTCTTAACCTAGAAATATTTCTCTCAATAATGTTTCACTCGGAAACATCTTAACTTTACTTGAAAGTAGTGTTCTCGGTCTTATTTCACTCGGAATCATACCATTTCACTCGGAAAATCATTCGGAAATCTTCTTTTATTCCTTAACAAATTATTTTTCTAAGAATCATAAAAATTGAGATGCTACAAACACAATAAACATAAATAAAGAGAATTGAAGATATAACTAATCTTTTGTCAAAATACAAAATTAACGGGCTAAAAATGCTCCATTTTCGTCACGAACACAATAGTGTCTTAGTCTCTTGAAATATAACATTTAATAAGTTGATTTAGGAGATAAAAATGATGTTGAGGGGGGCTGTTGTGTTGAAGAAAGAAAGAGAGGAAAATGAAGAAGAAACGCTAAACAAGAAAAGCATAGGCAATGCCCACTGTCCTCAGTATTTTTTAGCTGAATTTGATACACATGCAGCTGAATTATTTGTCAGTTGTCATTAACTTATCTTTTACATCCTCTATATGTAAAAGAAAATGTTTAATTCTAAGATTTATATCATCCAACATCTCATTTTAAAGAAAAATCCACATGACTAGTTAATCATGATACTAATCATTAATTTGATTGAATATCTGAATGGGCACTAATTAATTAAATATATATGAAGCCAATTCGAATTGATTCATGCTATACGTGCCAAGCTCTCCACTTTAAGACCCTGTTACGTGCATTTTATGTCACTTTTGCTTGTTAGTGGTATATGAAGAAAAGAAATGGTGCTTGTTCTACAAGTGAAAGTGATGTTATGCTTAACCCCTTCCTTTCACACAATATTTTCTGTATAGCCATCATGACCTTTGAAAATAACGAAGATCAAATTATATTCGTTTTGACTTTCATCGTAGAAAGTTCTAAGGCTTGAAGATCATGTTGATTTTACACAAAAGGAGAACATGGAATATATCGTTAAAACAATGGGAGAAACGAGAATTCATGATTACGATGTTGATTCTACATATAGGCGAAAATATACTCTTCATACTTCTTTTTGAAAATTCTCTTTTTTTTAGTATTATCATTTTATTCTTTTACAATTTAAAGTTTTTTCTTTTTCTTAGATTTTATTAATACGGTTAACTTTCTTATTGCGTCAATATCTTCTCCTCTCCCTTCAGCTATCAATAATTTTCAACTTCTAGAATACTATTAAATTATCCGTGTTAGAACTATCAAATCTATAAAGGATGAGAAATATTACTCTTGGTGGTTGCATGGAAGCAAATGTGAGAATGTACATGACGTATGGCAAAAAAAAGGAAATGGGAGGTTGGTCGAAGACCAAGAGAGTAGAAAGGAGAAAAATAATATGAAAAAATTAACATGTTAATGAATTTAATAGAAAATAAAAATCTTTTAAAAATTTAAAGATAAATAACTAAATTGATAGAAAAAATAAATAAATGACCATTTATATATAAGGAATATAATATTGTAAAAAACAGAAAATGGGTCAACATACATACCTTTAAATCAACTTTCCAAGTACAATTTTTGTCATTCGTCTATATATATATATATAGCCTATTTTTCACATTTTTAAGCCCATTGCACAAACAAAAGGAGATGCAAATAGAACTTAATCAAACAAAAATTTAGGTCAATTACAAGAAGGACCCTAATTAAAAATTGCGATCACAACCGATTAGAAATTTCTCTCATAATCAATTAACCAAAAAAAACTAGCAAGAACAAGAGAGCAACCCAAAATTGATCCATTGAGTTGAGAGGAAGAGTGAACCCTAATTTTGCGCACATATAACAAAGAACAAGTATAAGTACTTGAGATGCGAGAAGGAAGAGACAAGATATGTTTTGTGCCCACAAAAGAGGAATATGGAAACGCGATGCTACCACTGACAAAGGGAGATGGCACAAAGTCAATTTCCAACAATGTGAAAAAGAGGCATAAGAAAGAAGAGAGAGACAGGTTTAGGTTTATGTTTTCAAAGAAAGTGGAGGTTATTGTTCAAACATAGAGAGAGTAGGAGCTATTTATTTTTAAAGAGAGGGAGACTTGCATAGAACAGGTGTCCTATGCCATAACAAATGTAAATTTTGGTGTGGGAGTCAAGTCCCATGCCAAAAGCAAGTAGTACATGTTTTTTTTTTAACTTTTAAGTATGGCATGGGACATGTCCCATGATAAAGCCATAATGTCCCATGCCACGACATGCATAGGAGCATGTCCATGCCAAACCCTCAAGCTAAATCAGGGTATTCTTATAGCGACCCTTACCATCTCACCTCAACTCCATTGGTATTGTAAAGACCTTATTTTGTCCCCTTTTTAATTTTATTTAATTATTAATAAAAATTAAATAATAATCTTATTTTTTTACCCCACCATTCTGTAAAACCAGTCTGGAATCCGGATCTGGTTCCCCACTACCCCCACCAACTTCATCTTCTTCCTCTCCCATTCTTCATCCCTCTACACCAGGACCCAACAGAACCATCTTCCTCAACACCAACCACAAAATCAAAAACACCTTCATCCCAAAAGATCATCTCACCATCAGACCACAAGTCAAAAACAAAAAGAGACAACCCTTTCATCTCATCTTCATCTTTCTCATCTTCTTCACCAATCAACCATCAAAAACAATAACACAACAAAACCAAAAACAATCAAGCAATAATAAAACAGTAAAAAAGAGGAGGAAGAAGGGCCCTCTGCCGCCGGCCACCACCCCCCGATCGCCACTGCATCGACCCCAATAAACTGGTCATCTTCCTCGCCACGACGCCGACCTGCACCCTCGCGTCTGTCCGAGCTCCAGTCCGACCGCCCAGAACTCCAACGAGTTCGATCTCCGCGCGCGACCTCCCTTCTGACCGGCACTGACCTCCCCCTCCGATCCACTCTCCCTCTCTCTCTGTCACTCTCGGTTTCTCCCTCTCCACTCTCGGATTCACCTTCTCCCTCTCGGCCTCCATCAGCTCCCACCGTGCCACCGAGCTCCGCCCCACCATCTCTTCTCTGCCGCCGGTCCTTCTTCTTTCTCCTTCCCCTCTCTCTCTCTTACACTCCCTACCGCCTCCCTCTCTGTCCCTCTAATCTCCTCTCTTTTTTTTCTTTGTCATTCAATGAACCCTAATGGGTTTTGTTTATTTCCTTTCTCTTTTTGGTTTATGGGCTTCAAATTTTCAGAAGCCCAAATGATTAAGGGTCCCTTTCTTAAAAAAAACAAATAATTTTAATTTATATTTAAGGATTTTTAATAAATGGTTTTCTTAAAAAAAAACTAATAATAAATGTGTTTCTGTTTTGTTTTATGTTTTAAATGTTAAATGTAAATATGTGAAAAATATATAATAAACATAATAAATAATTTTATAAAAAGGTATATTTCTTTTTTCTAAAAGGTAATGAGCATGAATAAATTCTTTTATGAATAATGAAACAAATAAATAGGTTTTAACTATATTAAACTAAAAATATTACAAGTTAAACACCCCTTTTAAAAAAATCTAATAAATTTTTGTACTAGATATAAAATAAAAATCGTAAAACCAAAAATGCCTTTTCTGAAATCAAAATAAATGGTTTACCTTTCTATAGTCTATTGTATGACGAACTTTAAAAATAAAAATACATTAAATCCTGGACATCTTTCTTAGAATAGTAAATAGTTTTTCTATTTATGTTAAATTTAAAATTTTTTAAAAAATATTAGATATATATTTCTTTTTAGAATAAATATCACATCTTATAAGCAATGTCCTGTAAAAATCACTTTTGCCTACATCGGCTTTATAGGATCTCAAAGGTTTATGCACGTGCGATCTTCTTCGCCTTGTATTTATCCTTCCTCATGAATTTCCTTTCATTATTAAAAAATCAAATCAATCAAAAATTTAAATATTTTTCTCGTAATTAATCAAAGAACTACGTAACCCTGATTTCTCAATACATTTGAGAATACATAGGAGCGGGAATCAATTCCCGTCAGGCCCACTTTCTCGTTATTAATTTCTATGTCTCTGCTATTATTTTGATTAATTTTATATAGTCAATATTTTAAATTTTAGTGTCGCAAGTAGGTTAATTTAGATGCGACGTCTTGTTAATCTCATGTTTTAATATTTTTATTTAAAATAGTATTTTCTTTAAAATGAGGTTAATTTAGACGCGACGTCTTGTTAATCTCATGTTTTAATATTTTTTATTTAAAATAATATTTTCTTTAAAATGAGGTTAATTTAGACGTGACATCTTGTTAATCTCATGTTTTAATATTTTTACTTAAAATATTATTTTCTTTGAAATAAGGTTAATTTAGACGCGAGGTCTCGTTAATCTCATGTTTTTAATACTTTTATTAAAAAATAATATTTTTTAATCAACTTTTTTTATATCATTAATTTTATTTTAATCTTTAAATTTATGTACAAATTAAGGTTAATTTGGATAAGACGTCCTGTTAACCTTTACTTTCATTTTGTTTTACTTTTTCTTATAGTTGTTGTTTTGTCGAGTTTCTTACTGTCATTACTTTGTCATCTCTTATTGTTATTGTTTTAATCTTCTAGTGTCATTATTTGTTTCTTTTTTTTACTGTCACTGTTTAGTCTTCTATCGTTACTGTTTTCTTCTTTCTTACTGTCACGGTTTGGTCAAATTTCTTACTGTCACTGTTCGGTCTGTTTTGTCTGTTTGTGTCTACTTTGTCATTTTGTGTGTTTCTTTTCCTAAAAGAAGTTAAAAATAATTTCTGGGCTATTTTGAAATGCGTGCTATCAACTTGAGGTAACCGTTTTATAACGGACAGTTGTGAGGTGCTAATACCTTCCTCACCTGTAATTTGACTCCCGAACTTAGAATTTCATTTTTATAACCAGTGTTTTAAAATATGTTTTTCCTGATATTTTTATCTTAAAAAATATTGGTGGCGATTCCCTGTTTTCTTTTTGAAAGGATTTCGAAACTCGTTTTATTTTTAAGGGTCGGTCATCCCGTCACGTTCCCGGTCGTGACAGATAGCGACTCCACTGGGGACGTAGAGAGTCAAACCAATCAAGTTGATAGCGCATGTTTTTAAATAGTCTGTTAATTGTTTAACTTCTTCCTTTATTTTATTTTCTATCAATGTTTGTATGTGGTTTCTGTTTTGTATGTATTTTGTCATTTATGTTTTATTAATGTTTGTGTGATTGTTGAACCCTAGGGTAGACGAATTTATTTTATTATTCTGTATTTGTTCTCTGTGCAGGATAGGTAAGGTATAGGTATTGAATGCCTCTTTCACACACTACACTCATAATTTGCACACACTTATGAGTGGCGCCCTATACCCGGGCCCCAAGTGAAGCTTAAGTTAGGGGAGGTTGGTAGCGGTGTCGTTTGGGATGTACTTCCCATCCGGCGATCGTAAGAACCTTAACTAGAGTTTGACCTTTCATGATGTACACACCTAGTAGATTACCTACTGTTGTGGTCACATCATGAGTAGGAACTTGGCTCTAGTGACCTTTTAGAAGTCTAGTACAAGCCACCCAATGTGAGAAGTCCACTATTAGACAGGCTATAGGTCCCAAAAAAAAGACTTTCAGAAAAACCCGACTTAGGGCACAAAAGGGCAGACTTTACTGTACCTTATCTCATGCTCGCTTTCCCTTTAAATCCAAGTTGATGAACTGATTACCCGTTCGAAGGATTACTTTATTCCAAAAATGACTCACTTTTTTTTAAAAAAGAACTAGTAATCCTTTAACAGGTGAGCAACTCCCTCTCTTTTCATGCATCTCTAAGTCCTGGGTTATAAATCTTCCTAATCATCAAAAAAATGAAAACAAAAAATAATAAATTTTTTCTCTTCAAACAAAACGTTGACAATGATTGGAAGATCTGTGACCCACATGACTTTTGGTTGACACGGGTTATGCCAACCGCTACTTCCCCAAGTGAAAATGTTTTCCAATAAATTAATAAGGAAGTAGTGATTTACAAAACTTGTCAACAACTGATTTTTCTCCTTTTTCTTTGTCCTTGCCGGAAGCTACTCGGAACTTAGCGAATACCCTTGAGTGAGATATGGAAATTAACATGGGATCGAACTTGTAAGATAAGGGCCATGGTTGCCCAAACCAGAAATGGCTAAACTTAAGGCCCTTGTTGTATCTCAAAATAGAGGATTCTTCTATCTTCACAACTATCCCATATTAATTTCCATGTTTATCCTACTTAGTACTTTTGAACGAGTCGTTCTAAGGAATAGTCAAAGGATGCTCGTTAAGACTTATGATTGATTCACGCGTTGTTGTATTTTACAGTCCTATTGTTTTATTTCCTTTTATCTCCACCTGACACTTTTGTTTTTCAAAAGACATCATGGGGAAATACCTCTACGGAACCCGACTTCGGAAGAGACTCATGGCTAAAATAGAACAAGAAAATGAAAACCTTAGGGATGAGGTCAACCAGCTAAAGGAGCAAATGGCGGAGATGGCCAAATGTTTGGAGAAAAGAATCACAGAAGGAGGCTCCTTTGCAGGTATCGAGGATGCCCAACAATAACTACTAACCCCACTACATTCCCCGGGCCTTGGCCTGACGAAGGCTCAAGCTAATCACCCCACAACCACCCCCCTCACTGTCAACACTGGGAAAGCAAAGCAAGTGGTTGACCCCCAACTACCTAGTGGCATGCCCTATGGTTATGCATCACAACACATATTCGTTGGCCTAGATGGTAATCTTGTACCTTTTCCACCTTATGGAATACCCCCAGGATACTCTCCCCCATTCCATAACCAACAAGATGGCCATGATTTTCAAAGGATGGATCCCCATGTTTCAAACCCTGCCAATCTGACGATCCATTTTGCTAACCCTCAACCAAACCCATAAATCCTTGAACCACAATTCGTCCAACCTCAAGCTATCCAAATGGCCCAACTAAGACCAATAGCCCCTACTGCCTGTCAGCCTGCCAATCTTCATGCACCTTATCCGTATAGGGCCACCACCGCCCATAACTAAAACTCTTATCCTATCCTACTACAATCCCACTTCCATCCATCTATCACTCAAACACCTACCCACCTCCATTCGCCGGTTATCAGATTCCCTTATCCACGGCCCATGTCATACTGTCCCCCACAACAATGGACTCAACATCCTAACTCTAACCAAAACACAAGAAAACGCATCAATAATCAAACATCATTCCAATTCAACCCTGTTCCCATAACCTACACAAAGCTTTTACCTCACCTTATCCACAACTTCCTTGCGGTACCCTGTCCATTGAAACCGGTAGTTCCCCCTTACCCTAAAGGGTATAATCCTACCACCCGATGTGATTACCATGCTGGAGCCCCGGGGCATTCTACTGAGGACTGTCAGGCCCTAAAATGCAAAGTGAGGGATCTAATCAAAGCCAAGTGGATAAATTTCCAAGACGGAAGTCCCAACACAACCATAAACCCCTTTCTTAACCATGGGAGTTCTGGGGTTACTTTGATAAAAGAGGGTTAGAAATATGGAAGGGATGTCATCACCACTGAAGATGGCCCCTGTGATGATGCAAACTTTGTGATTATGACTTTAAATTTTCAATGAAAGAGATGTTTTAATGACCTTCCAACCCAATAGCTATGCCTAAGGCTTTGGGATGTTTATGTAATAAGGGCAAAAACATGTTTATTATTCCAATTTTCTTAATAAATACGTGTTGAATTTCAAAATGCCTTTTCTTGCTTTCCTTATCTCTGCCTTGAATCTTTTTCCCTGTATTTACTTCTTTTTTTTATTCATCACGACAAACCAAATAAATGCAGGTCCAAAAATAATTCTCGTGAGAACAATGAGGTCACAGTCCAATTTCACGACTTCAATTACCTGGTCGATCGCACTGACAAAGAGGGTAGGAAGACTGTGGTCCCTTGTTTGAATGGACCAAGATGTTTGAATAAGGAGGGTCTAAAGAGATTTAGCCCTATCAAGAGTTAGGCGAAATATCAAATGAAGAGGATAAAAGGTCAAGATTGGTATTCCGCTGAGTCAAGAATGACATGATGATAACACTGGGGCAATTTATCGGAAAGTGATGGTAACCTTGTTTCATGACATGACGAAATAAGAGTCTATATAGAGAACAACACTCCCAAGTCCTGAAATGAACAGGGGCACGTCCATCGTTAAAGAAAGCCTTGTTATTCACTAACCTGGATAGGGGTAAATTGCTGATGCCTATAAATACAAATACAAACGAGGGAGGCTTTGCCAAAAGAAAAATCAAATAAAAAAAACCGAATCATGCTCGGTGTCCTATGCACATGCCAAATGGGGCAAGTTAATTACGTCCGAATCATCAAGCAAGCTGTCATCTTTCTGTATAAGGGACATGAATGTCATCAGGCCAAGAATTTGACAAATACAATATTTCATCCTTGTCGTCATCAATACCTCAGCCTTAAAAGGGGCATTACTCCTCATGCCCATGTAACTAAGGAAATAATCTATCAGATTGAGTCATTGCATCATCGAGGGGATAAAAAAATAAAACAAAACAAAACAAAACAAAACAAGGCAAACAAAAGAAAAAAAGGAAAAAAAGAAAAAATCCAGAAAAAAAGAAAAATGAAAAAAAGAGAAAATAAAGGCCAAAATGATGACTTAGAGTAATTCCCTCTCATTGATGCCAAAAGACTCACCCATATTTTCTTGGGTACATGGCATAGGAGTAGAGCCTGCTATTTGAAGTGACATCAGTTTTCCAAAGGGGCAAACTAAATCTGGAAAGGCTGAGCAGGCTCAACTGGAGTGTAATCAGCTTTAACCTTTTACTGTAATAGATGCAGCCAAAAATAAATAAGAAAGGAAAACACATTATAAAGAAAGAGAAAAGCTCGCTAGGCTGAAAACCTGAAAGGGTGGCCTAGGCAAAAGTTAGAGCAACCCGGTGAGTTGAAAACCTGAAAAAGCGGCTCAGGCAAAAAATAGGGTCAAGATTTCGGCAGAGTAACTAAAGTTCCCCAACACAAAACGTGCGAGTCTAAACTGGGGCACGTGGATCATGGTCAAACTACTTCCTTAGGGGTAAAGACAAAAAGAACATGTCGTGAGTGAGAAGAGCTTGTTGGGCTAAAAACCTGAAAGGGCGGCCTAGGCAAAAGTTAGAGCAACCCGGTGAGTCGAAAACCTAAAAAAGGTGGCTCAGGCAAGAAATTAGGATCTAAATTCTGACAATATGACTGAAACCTCCAACACAAAATGTGCAACTCCAAACTGGGGCACGTGGGCCATGGTCGAACTACCCTCTTAGAGGCAGAGTCGGACGGTGTACTCGAGGTCGTGATGTGGGATTGAGATATGCATTGTTCTCAAAAATTCACTGGAAGATCTGTAAAACCCTCATTGCTTCACCCAATTATCAATCTTTCATATTTAACCATACGTGTTTCTTTTTCTTTCTATGCTTTCCTCCCTCTACACTTATCCAACTCAAATAAAATTTTACCTTTTTTGACACGTATTCATGTTGAGTCTCATTGATATGATGGATGTGTATTTTCTCTTAATACATAAAATGAGAAAGTAGTGACTATTTAAAGTTGTGAAGACAAGACGTTCCTGTTACTTGATCTCGCCTCAAGCAATCATTATGAAGACTGGGTCGGACACATTCCCTGAAGCTAGGGTTACCTCATTTGTTCTGTTTCAGTCATGAGTCGCCTTAAGTCTATAGAGATCATGGTTTTATAGGAAGTCTCCTTAAATTCCTATTGGTGTTACTTTGTACTACTAACCCTTTTCTATAGGTTATTACAACAGACAGTCATGTCAAGTCTCGATAACCCGATCAAGTTCTTTTCCCTAGTAGAATCAATTGCCAAAGATGGAACTTCTCAAAGTCTCTTCCTCAATCACCAAAGCTAACACTTCTCATAGACTTTTCCTCAAACACCAAAGCTGGCCCTTCTCAAAGACATTTCCTCAATTGCCAAAGCTGGCACTTCTCAAAGACTCTTCCTCTATCGCCAAAGCTGACACTTCTCAATGTCTCTTCCTTAATCGCCAAAGTTGGCACTTCTCAAGGTCTCCTCCTTAATCGCCAAAGTTGGCACTTCCTAAAGACTCATCCTCAATCGCCAAAACTTACACCTTTCAGAGTTTCCTTCTCAATAGCCAAATCTGGCTTTTTTCAAGTTACTTTTCATAAATCGCCAAAGCTGGCGTCTTTTAAGTTTCTTTCCAAAAAACTTGCAATCTTTCCTTTCCAGTCGCCGAACGAGGCACTCTTTACTTTCCAGTCGCCGAACAAGGCACCCTTTACTCTCCAGTCACCGAACAAGGCACCATTACCTCTCCAGTCGCCGAACAAGGCACCCTTTCCTTTCTAGTCACCGAACGAGGCACCCTTTACTTTCCAATCGCCGAACAAGGCACCTTTACTTTCCAGTTGCCGAATGAGGCACCCTTTCCTTTCCAGTAGCCGAACAAGGCACCCTTTACTTTCCTGTTGCCGAACAAGGCACCGTTTACCTTCCAGTTGCAAACGAGGCCCTCTTAATTTCCAGTCGCCGAACGAGGCACCCTTTTAATTTCCAATCGCCGAACAAGGCACCCTTTCCTTTCCTGCCGCCGAACAAGGTACCCTTTACTTTCCAGTGGCCGACCAAGGCACCCCTTAATTTCCAGTCGCCAAACAAGGCACCTTTAATTTCCAGTCGCCGAACAAGGCACCTGTGACACCCCAAAAATAGGGGTAAATTTTTCACGATTTAAATAGCATTAATTCATGATATAGTAAAGTGGTAAAGCTATCATTTAATACCCTGGATCTATGAAAACCTATCTCATATATGAAGATATGAGAAGGCAAGTAAGAGAATCGGTGAATGCGAGATCCTCAATTAAAAACAACGGAGAAATTTATTTAAATTAATGCTATGTGCTTAAATTCAAGGGATCAACCATTATGAAAAATTAAGGAATTTGAATTATGCCCAAGGTGTTTATAAGGGGATGCAAAACCAAAATTTAATTTAAAGAAAATAAAAATAAATTGAACAAAGCAGTTTGAGAGGTCTGGGCTCCCCTCGCTCAAGCGAGAACCACACTCGCTTGAGCGAGTCCCAGTAGGACGCTTGGGCGAGACATGCAATAAACTGAGCGAAAGGAGGAAAACAAGTCCCAGAGGCCACCTCGCTCGAGCGAGGCTCACACTCGCTTAAGCTAGACCGAGTGGTACGCTTGAGCGAGCAACACCGCACGCTGAGCGAAAATAATAAGGGAGAATCAGGGGTCAACTCGCTTGAGCGAGATCCTCATAAGTCACCTGGGCGAAGCAAATGAGCTCGGGCGAAAATCATCCAGAACCTACCCAATACTCACCCGCTTGAGCGAGTACCATCATCAAGGCCATGTGCTCGGGCGAAATTCAGCCAGTAGCTAAAATGCCCCACTCTCACTCGGGCGAGACCCTTCTCGCCTAAGCGAAATTCTTCCAGTGGCCAACCCCTGATGCCAGGGCCGTCTCGCTTGAGCGAGACCCATCCTCGCCTAAGCGAGAATTGGCCAGTGACCACACACTATCACAGTGGTAATCTCGCTTGAGCGAGAATCCCTCTCGTTTGAGCGAGAATATCAGCAAAAACGCAGAAAATGCTGGAATCACTCAACACATCATACCAAAACTCAAATTAATCCATTTCACTTAATTTGATCACGTCCTACTCATCATATTCAACATTTAAAACTTGTTCCGATCGATTTTATCCATAAATTTACTTTCTAATGCATGAGTTGCATTCCAATCTAACTTTCTACTTGACAAAATCTATAAAATGCAGATTTTCATGTAACTCAACATTCATTCATAAGTTTTAACTACAATCATGCTTCATCTTCGATATGTAACCAAGACTAAGGTCACTAATGAAAATGAGCCTTAAACTCTAGGAATCTCATTTTTCCTACATGACCTTCCAAAATCACCAATATATATATATTCATCATCCATACAAGTATCTATACCAATTCATGACTACACAAAATAACAATTACATCCATTTACATCACAAGGTCTGAATCAAGCTATAAATTTAAACAATAGCCGGCCAAGGTATTCTTTACCCAAATAGGCTTCCTTCACACCACTTCACCACTCCAAGGCTCCACAAGCAACCTTACAGCACAGGAGCTAAAAAGATATACCACATGGAGAGTGAGTATACTTTCTCAATGACGAAAATCTATAATTGTGATAATATATACATGAATGCAATATAAACACTCCTCCTTAAGAAAAATTCATAAGAATACATCAACCATTAACCCGTTTACAGTTGGTATTAAATAGGGAGTTCCATTTACTCGTCACACAATCTCCTCAGCAGGATATCACTCAATGCCATGCCTCTATAGCTAATGCACAAGCTAGTGTTTAAGATGCACATGCACGGATCCGATTTCATACCAACGGGTGATCGCAACCACCGTAATCAATTATTCATATTCATGGGTTTCCCGCCTCGCAAGGGGTACTCCCTCTAGCAGCCTCGCAAGGTGCTTTCTCGTGATCGCAACCACGTTCAACAATTCATAATGGTTTCCCGCCTTGCAAGGGGTACTTCCGCCTCATGATCGCAACCATGGGCATTCAATCTCAATGGTCCCGCAGGGCCTTTCATTTCAAATACCAGGTGATCGCAACCACCGGTCCAATAATCACAGGAACTCGCAAGCCCTTTATAGTCCAACATCAAGTGATCGCAACCACTTATCAATCATCATCATGATATGCATGCCATGCTATGTATGCAACAATGCTCATGCATGCCTCAATCTCATATAGATTATCTCACCCTCTCATCTAGGGTATACTCATACTCAATTACAACATTAATTTCCCATAGTCAACATATATATATATATATATATATATATATATATATACTCCAATCATAAAATTTTAAGAATCCATATAGTCACAGATTTCAAGCATACATCAAGCCACACATGGATTCCCTAACATTTCATCATATATCATACCACTCATAGCCTCAATAAGGCTTCAATCCACCATTAATCATTTTAAGCACCAAGTTCAATTTCACATCACAAACATATGATATCACATTCATTCAAGTAAACATGCCACATACATCATCATATACATTATCATCATACATGTTCTCATACATTTAGAAAATACACCCCCTCTCCTACCTTAAGAGAAGTAAACTTCCGGGGTTGATGTTCCCGCTTCACAAGCGTTATCAAGTCCTACACCAATCATTATAGGACTACATCAATTATTCATCCCCAAGCCATCTCAACATACATATACATATCTGTGTACATATGATTCTTTTCATGTAAAAACTATTTATCAATTTATTCATTTGCCTATTTAGGCTTCGGGAATTCCTTCCCTTAAATCACCATTCATTATTATCAAAGTATCAACCTAATTAGTTAGGTTACCCCATTCACCAACCTTACATTAATCCCATTCCAACTGGGTTTTCATTTATGTTCTCCAATCACCATCTTTAATCATTATTTAATGTCAATACCTCTTCATTTATAACACTTCTCTCTTCAATAAATGTTAACCCCTTCAACATTACACATTTCCCCCAATTTAATAATTTAGGGTTTTATTAAAGCTTAACTATTTCATAAATGCACTTCAATATTCCTCATTCTTCAACCCCATTTTCGTGCACCTCATTTATTGTTCATAAATGTTCATATTTATTTCACCCTACCTTAGGGTTTATATATTTAATGGTTTCTTTCACTCCCCGTATGCATTTAATACTCTCCCAAGCCTTAGTAATCCATATTCTAGGGTTCAACCACCATTAAAATGAAAAAGAGCTTACCTCAATCAAGAAACAAAATGGAAACCAAGGGAGAGGATGGTGAACTTGAAAATGGAGGAGGGGAAAGGGAAAACTCCAAGCACCCAATGTTTCTCCTTGCTCCAATGATGGACGAAAATAAGAGAGAAGAAGGGCTCCAAGCTTTTCTTAAGTGCATAAGGGAGAAGAGAGTGAAGAAGATGATTGGGAAGATGATAGAAAGAAGAAGAGATATGTTTGCATAAGAGAGAGTGAGAGTCACGGGAAATGAGAGTGAAAGAGGTAAGGTTTTGTTTTAATTTTTCATCTTTTACTTAAACTCTTCCGTTTTTAAATAAACAGGTTCTTCGTTTGGGCTCAATACTTATTCTAAAAATTATTCCAAATACATATTCGGATTCCCAATAACATTATCTGCAGCCCTGACCAACGTCATCTCAATCGGAGATACTTGGTCCGACACCCATATTTTATCCGGGTTGGTTTTCAGCTCATCCGGTCACAATAACTCACTAACAGTCTCCAAAAATCTTAATTAAATTATTTCTAGCATTTTGGGGTATTAATTAGTCCATATTTAATTATTCAATCATTTATTTTCTTAATTTAATTTTCTATTTTAAAAATTTGGGGTGTTACAGCACCCCTTTACTTTCTAGTGGCCGAACAAGGCACCCCTTAATTTCCAGTCGCCGAACAAGGCACCCTTTAATTTCCAGTCGCCGAAAGAGGCACCTTTTACTTTCCAGTCGCCGAACAAGGCACTCCTTTAATTTTCAGTCACCGAACAATGTACCCTGTACTTTCCAGTCGTCGAACAAGGCATCATTTCCTTTCCAGTCGCCAAACGAGGCATCCTTTCCATTCCAGTCAATCGAGGGGCAATACCCCCGATCCTTTCATTTCCTGTTAACCAAGGGTCAACCCCCAGTCCTTTTATTTCCAGTCAACCGAGGGGAAACACCCCCAATCCTTTCATTTCCTGTTAACTAAGGGTCAACCCCCAATCCTTTCATTTCCTGTTAACCGAGGGTCAACCCCCAATCCTATTATTTCCTGTTAATCGAGGGTCAACTCCCAATCCTTTTATTTCCTGTTAACCGAGGATCAACCCCCAATCCTTTTATTTCTAGTCAACCGAGGGGCAATACCCCTAATCCTTTCATTTCCTGTTAACCGAGGGTCAACCCCCAATCCTTTTATTTCCAGTCAACCGAGGGGAAATACCCCCAATCGTTTCATTTCCTATTAACCGAGGGTCAACCCCCAATCCTTTTATTTCCAGTCAACCGAGGGGCAACAACCCCAATCTTTTCATTTCTTGTTAACCGAGGGTTAACCCCCAATCCTTTTATTTCCAGTCAACTAAGGGGCAACACCCTCAATCCTTTCATTTCTTGTTAATCGATGGTCAACCCCCAATCCTTTTATTTCCAGTCTACCGAGGGTCAACCCTCAATCCTTGTATTTCCTGTTAACAGAGGGTCAACCCCTAATCCTTTTATTTCCAGTCAACTGAGGGGCAACACCCCCAATCTTTTCATTTCCTGTTAACCGAGGGTCAACCCCTAATCCTTTTATTTTCAGTCAACCGAGGGGTAACACCCTCAATCCTTTCATTTCCTGTTAACCGAGGGTCAACCCCTAATCCTTTTATTTCCAGTCAACTGAGGGACAACACCCCCAATCTTTTCATTTCCTGTTAACCGAGGGTCAACCCCTAATCCTTTTATTTCCAGTCAACCGAGGGGTAATACCTCCAATCTTTTCATTTCCTGTTAACCGAGGGTCAATCCCCAATCTTTTTATTTCCAGTCAACCGGGGCAACACTCCTAATCCTTGTATTTCTTGTTAACCGAGGGGCAACACCCCCAATCCTTTCATTCCTAGTGAACCGAGGGTCAACCCCCAATCCTTTTACTTCCTGTCAACCATGGGGCAGCACCCCCAATCCTTTCATTTCCAGTTGAACTAGGGGCATCGCCCCAAGTCTTTTATTTCCCAGTCAAAGCCTCATGGACTCATGCCTAGGTTGTTCCATTTCTTAATTTAAGCCTCGGCTATCCCATTTCTTAATTTGAGCCAGGGGCATCCCCCAAGTCACTTACTTTCTACCAAAAAGCCTTAGGAACCCACTCTTAGGCTATCCTATTTCTCAATTTGAGCCAGGGGTATCCCCCATGTCATTTGTTTTCTGTCAAAAAGCTTCAGGAATCCACTCCTAGGCTATCCCATTTTTCAATTTGAGCCAGGAGCATCCCCCCAAGTCATTTACTTTTTGCCAAAAAAGCCTTAGGAACCTACTTCTAGGCTATCCCATTTCTCAATTTGAGCCAGGGGCATCCTCTTTGTCATTTATTTTCTATTAAAAGGCCTCAGGTAACCCTCCTAGGCTATTCCATTTCTTGATTTGAGTCAGGGACCTCCCCTTGTCATTTATTTTCTATCAAAAGGCCTCAGGTACCCCTCCTAGGCTATTCTATTTCTCAATTTGAGCCAGGGACATCCCCCCAAGTCATTTATTTTCTGTCAAATAGCTTCAAGAACCCACTCCTAGGATATTCCATTTCTCAAAACTAACCAGGGGCATCCCCCCAAGTCATTTATTTTCTATCAAAAAGCTTCAGGAATCCACTCCTAGGCTATCCCATTTCTCAATTTGAGCCAAGGGCATCCCCCCAAGTCATTTATTTTCTATCAAAAAGCTTCAGGAACCCACTCCTAGGCTATCCCATTTCTCAATTTAAGCCAGGGGCATCCCCCAAGTCATTTATTTTCTGTTAAAAAGCTTCAGGAACCCACTCCTAGGCTATTCCATTTCTCAATTTAAGCCAGTGGCATCCCCCCAAGTCATTTATTTTCTGTCAAAAAGCTTCAGGAACCCACTCCTAGACCATCCTATTTCTCAATTTGAGGTAGGGGCATCCCCCAAGTCATTTATTTTTTTGTCAAAAAGCCTTAGGCTTCCTTCCCTAGGTTGTTTTAATCAAAAACAATCAGGGGCATTCCTCCAAGTCATTTATTTTCTGTCAAAAGGCCTCAGTTATCCCCCTTAGGCTATTCCATTTCTCAATTTAAGCTAGGGACATCCCCTAAATCATTTGTTTTCTATCAAAGGCCTCAGGTATCCCTCCTAAGCTATTCCATTTCTCAATTTGAGCTAGGGGCATCCCCTAGTCATTTGTTTTCTATCAAAAGCTTCAGGTACCTATTCCTAGGTTGTATCCTTTGATCCAAATGCGTTGGGGATAATCCCCTGTGTCATTCATTTTTCTTCAAAGCTTTAAGTATCCCCTATCGAGGCTACCCCATTTTCAATATCAGGGAAATATCCTCTGATTTGTTCATTTTTTGGGACAAAACTCTAACTTCAGTCGTCAAACTTGGAACCTTGTTCATCTTCCCTAATTGTCAAAGTTGGCACTCTTTGAGTCTTTCTTATTACCAAAGTTGGCATTGTTAAAAGTTTTTTATTTGCCAAAGTTGGCATCTCTCTAAGTTATCATCATTGAAGCTGGCACTTTTAGACCTCTTTTGTTGCCAAAGCTGGCATTGCTTAAGTCTGTTATTTGCCACAGTTGGCTCCATACCGAGTTCTCATTGTTGGAGTCGGCATTTTTTTAATTTAATAAAGATATCATGGTCTGAGTCTTCTGTTTGCTAAATTTGGCGCATCTTTTAAGTCTTTATCGCTGAAGTTATTACTTTTAAGTCTTTCTTATTACCCAAAGCTGGCATTGTTTGAGTCTTCTACTTGTAAAAGTCGTTACCTCTTTGAGGATATTAGTGTCAATACGGTGTTTACGTCTTTAGTTCCTTTTCACGATATAAATGAATCATTCATATTTCCATGAAAAGAAAGTAAAGAGGGACAGCTGTAAACACCGTATTTTGTCCCCTTTTTAATTTTATTTAATTATTAATAAAGATTAAATAATAATCTTATTTTTTTACCCCACCATTCTGGAAAACCAGTCCGGAATCCGGATCTGGTTCCCCACTACCCCCACCAGCTTCATCTTCTTCCTCTCCCATTCTTCATCCCTCTACACCAGGACCCAACAAAACCATCTTCCTCAACACCAACCACAAAATCAAAAACACCTTCATCCCAAAAGATCATCCTCATTAGACCACAAGTCAAAAAAAAAAGAGACAACCCTTTCATCTCATCTCCATCTTTTTCATCTTCTTCACCAATCAACCATCAAAAACAATAACACAACAAAACCAAAAACAATCAAGCAATAATAAAACAGCAAAAAAGAGGAGGAAGAAGGGCCCTCTGCCGCCGGCCACCCCCCCCCGATCGCCACTGTGTCAACCCCACTGAACCGGTCATCTTCCTCTCCACGACGCCGACCTGCACCCTCGCGTCTGTCTGAGCTCAAGTCC
This sequence comes from Clitoria ternatea, assembly GCA_037962975.1. NCBI lineage: Eukaryota > Viridiplantae > Streptophyta > Magnoliopsida > Fabales > Fabaceae > Clitoria > Clitoria ternatea. The sequence goes on from CM075675.1 coordinate 51,690,505, forward strand.
GACCGCCCAGAACTCCGACGAGCCTGATCTCCGCGCGCGACCTCCCTTCTGACCGGCGCTGACCTCCCCTTCCAATCCACTCTCCCCCTCTCTCCGTCACTCTCGGTTTCTCCCTCTCCACTCTCGGATTCACCCTCTCCCTCTCGGCCTCCACCAGCTCCCACCGTGCCACCGAGCTTCGCCCCACCATCTCTTCTCTGTCATCGGTCCTTCTTCTTTCTCCTTCCTCTCTCTCTCTCTCTCTCTCTCTCTCTCTCTCTCTCTTACACTCCCTGCTGCCTCCTTCTCTGTCCCTCTAATCTTCTCTCTTTTTTTTCTTTGTCATTCAATGAACCCTAATAGGTTTTGTGTATTTCCTTTCTCTTTTTGGTTTATGGGCTTCAGATTTTCTGAAGCCCAAATGATTAAGGGTCCCTTTCTTAAAAAAAATAATTTTAATTTATATTTAAGGATTTTTAATAAATGCTTTTCTTAAAAAATTAATAATAAATGTGTTTCTGTTTTGTTTTATGTTTTAAATGTTAAATGTAAATATGTGAAAAATATATAATAAACATAATAAATAATTTTATAAAAAGGTATATTTATTTTTTTCTAAAAGGTAATGAGCATGAATAAATTCTTTTATGAATAATGAAACAAATAAATAGGTTTTAACTATATTAAACTAAAAATATTACAAGTTAAACACCCCTTTAAAAAATATCTAATAAATTTTTGTACTAGATATAAAATAAAAATCGTAAAACCAAAAATGCCTTTTCTTAAATCAAAATAAATGGTTTTCCTTTCTAGAGTCTATTGTATGACGAACTTTAAAAATAAAAATACATTAAATCCTGGACATCTTTCTTAGAATAGTAAATATTTTTTCTATTTATGTTAAATTTAAAATTTTTTAAAAAATATTAGATATATATTTCTTTTTAGAATAAACATCACATCTTATAAGCAATGTCGTGTAAAAATCACTTTTGCCTACATCGGCTTTATAGGATCTCAAAGGTTTATGCACGTGCGATCTTCTTCACCTTGTATTTATCCTTCCTCATAAATTTCCTTTCATTATTAAAAAATCAAATCAATCAAAAATTTAAATATTTTTCTCGCAATTAACCAAAGAACTACGTAACCCTGATTTCTCAATACATTTGAGAATACGTAGGAGCGGGAATCAATTCCCGTCAGGCCCACTTTCTCGTTATTAATTTCTATGTCTCTGCTATTATTTTGATTAATTTTATATAGTCAATATTTTAAATTTTAGTGTCGCAAGGAGGTTAATTTAGACGCGACGTCTTGTTAATCTCATGTTTTAATATTTTTATTTAAAATAGTATTTTCTTTAAAATGAGGTTAATTTAGACGCGACGTCTTGTTAATCTCATGTTTTAATATTTTTTTATTTAAAATAATATTTTCTTTAAAATGAGGTTAATTTAAACGCGACATCTTGTTAATCTCATGTTTTAATATTTTTACTTAAAATATTATTTTCTTTGAAATAAGGTTAATTTAGACGTGAGGTCTTGTTAATCTCACGTTTTTAATACTTTTATTAAAAAATAATATTTTTTAATCAACTTTTTTATATCATTAATTTTATTTTAATCTTTAAATTTATGTACAAATTAAGGTTAATTTGGATAAGACGTCCTGTTAACCTTTACTTTCATTCTGTTTTACTTTTTCTTATAGTTATTTTTTGTCGAGTTTCTCACTGTCATTACTTTGTCATCTCTTACTGTTATTGTTTTAATCTTCTAGTGTCATTATTTGTTTCTTTTTTTACTGTCACTGTTTAGTCTTCTATCGTTATTGTTTTCTTCTTTCTTACTGTCACTGTTTGGTCTGTTTTGTCTGTTTGTGTCTGTTTTGTCGTTTTGTGTGTTTCTTTTCCTAAAAGAAGTTAAAAATAATTTTTGAGCTATTTTGAAATGCGCGCTATCAACTTGAGGTAACCGTTTTATAACGGACAGTTGTGAGGTGCTAATACCTTCCTCACCTGTAATTCGACTCCCGAACTTAGAATTTCATTTTTATAACCAGTGTTTTAAAAGAGGTTTTTTCTGATATTTTTATCCTAAAAAATACTAGTGGCGACTCCCTGTTTTCTTTTAGAAAGGATTTCGAAACTCGTTATATTTTTAAGGGTCGGTCATCCAGTCACGATCCCGGTCGCGACAGTGTGCATTTTAATTTAATTAAGTTAAAGAAAATTTATTATTTTATTTTAGAAAATATCAATTACGGATAGAGAAAAGTTAATTAAGGCCTTATTCAGGGTGGTTTTTGGTTTAGTTTTAAGATAGAACACCCCAGTTAGTCCCTGACTCCAACCTAGTCGGACACTTAGGTCTTTCAATTAGTAGGTTAGTCTCTTAAGTCCTCCACGTCTGTGATCGTTAGACACTTAGATCCCTGTCGTTAAACCTTCATTAGATTTAGGTGACGCGTACCATTAAGTGCCAACAAGGACTGCCACGTGTGCATGACTTTTAACACCAGATTTTGAGAGGTGTTAAATGCACAGGTGCTAAAAGTCAAGATTATTAACACCGATTATTTTATCCATTTATCCGGTGTTATTTACAATTTTTAACACCTATTTCAGTATTTAACCGGTGTTAAAAGTTTCTATTTTATTTTAATTTTTTTATCCTACTTTGTTATATTCTTTGTTTTTTTGGATTAAAAGATAATTTAATCAAAAATAAATATCCATATGCATATCCTAGAATATTCAAAATGAAACAGTTACAAATTATGGACCCATATCTACAAAATCAAATAAAGGTTCATATATAGTTTTTAATTGTAATAGTAAACACTAATGCATCTTTTAGCAGCTCGTTCCAATTTGATGGCCCATCTGCCAATTGCGAGAACAACCTTTCTAACAAAATCTATATCAATTTCAGTAACATACTCCTTAAATTCCAATAAAACCTGCAAAGTGGCATTGTTCAAAACAACCTATGAAGAGTAGTTATAAAGAGAGACTTAGCATAACAGCAGCTGAGAAACATACACGAGACAAATACTGAAATTTATATGAACTTAATTGATACCTTTGATAATGATGAAGATATTAACATCTCTCTTCTTGTCTGTAATAAGGATAAATAAGGAAACTTTAATAAATGCTTCATAGAAATCATAATCATGCCTTATAAAAAGGATCACCAAAAACTTCAAAACACTGTAAAAAATAAAGACCAGAGGGAGTATTAAACATAACAAACTCATATTTGACTCTTGGAAAAACAGGGAAGCTAAAACTACTAGTTTGCTTTTGAATCTTCAAGATCATAAAAGAATGTAAAATGAAATACACAATTTAATCTCAGCTAATAATCCTAATATCAAAAACTGTTCAAAATGGGGCCATATATTCCTAGCAACTAAAATATAACATATCTAAGCTCATTGTATAAGATTTTAAGCTTCACATATGTCCCCTGAAAGATAAGTAGACCTATTTCCTAAATGGGAAATCTTCATCGGGAAGCTTCTGCACATCGTCCAAGTTTCTGAGTATTCCTCTCATAAAGTAAGGAGAGTAATTTTTTGCATTGATAATAGCATAATTTCAAATATTAGTAACAAGCAGACTGGAAATATGAAAATAACTTAATATTATTGCTTGATTAATTCACTCTAAGTGATTACAAACAATTTGTAGTCATAACGGTAAATAAAGAAATAAGGAAAATAATGTCCAACATCTGAGTAATAGAATAGCGACATCTAATTCTAATTACAGTAACTAGTTAAAAAAATCTATTCCTAATTACAAGGAACTAGGTAATGAATCTGCACAAAGATGAGTTCAAATTCTTATCAATGATTATTTTACTGAAAATATAAGGTTTAGAAAATCAGCCCCACCCCCAAAAAAAAAACTTTTTACCTCCCCAAACTATGTCCATCCACACACGCACTTAATTTATTAAACATAGCTGAAACGACTTGAAATATCTGCATAGTTACCATGCTCTTGAGTGCATCAGTGGCTGCATATATAGCCTCTTCATGTTCAGATGCCAAAATATCTGCATAGTTAGAAGTAAAAGTATATTGGTATTTAGTTCCATAGTTTCCTTTTGAAAACATGTAACAATATGCAAAAACACAATAGGATTCACAACACTCACCTTTGAGAGCATTAAACACTACAGGAAGCTTAACAACACATATTTGTCGGTTAAGAGAATAAATTTTATTCATTCCTACAAAACAACAACCTTCTTTCTGCTCCCATAAGATCCTCATTTCCGTAATTTAGAGCTTAAAAAAAACGTTACAAAATCTCAACAAATTAAAACAGCACACCTTGTCCAAACTTTTACTGTCCTAGGCTCTTATTTATAACATTATAGGTGAAGACCGAAAATAATTAACAAGAATGCCAAATTGTCTTTACTTTGAGATATCACTGTGAAAATTAACTACCACAATAATGAAAACATGGCCACACGAAATCCGATGTACGATTCCTATAAAATTTCAATTAATTTTAAATAGTCCAACAAATCACTCTCAAACAATATCCTATGTCATTGTCTGGTGCCCCTCACAAATCCTTAATGTGTACCACAGCCATAGAACTTCAACACACTCCCAGGTCAAATTGATAAATTGAAGCGTAAAAGGTGTGATGACCCGCATCAATTTTCCTTTTTATTACACCCGTTTAATCATTTTCACAATAATTTTTCACGTTTAATAAAAATTAACTTGGTCTTTAATATAAAATAATATTTACCTTTCTTAAATACATTCGAAATAATAAAAGCATACTCAAAATAACAATAACCAATCGGAAATAAATCAATAATAAAATAGGATTCAATTAGGATCAACGGAAGAAGGAAAACAGAGTCAGGGGTCATTCGCCTGAGCGAGACCCTGATTCGCTTAGGCGAAACCCAAGAAGGTCGCTTAGGCAAAATCCGACTCGCTTGGGCGACTGCTACACTTTAAACCTGAGCGAACAAGACTTACAAGGAAAGTCAACAAGTCGGGTTTCACTCGGAAATAGGTCCACTCGGCTATCTCCCACTCGGTAACAGCTTAACCTTACATCACTTAGGAAAGGTTCACTCGGTCTTATATCACTCGGAAAATACCCTAACCTTACTTTACTTGGAAGGGGCTTTCTCAGGCATAACTCACTCGGAAACATTCTCACTTTCACTCGGAAGAACTCTAATCTTCACTCGGAAACATTCTACTCTTTCTTCACTCGGAAGTAATTCTCTCGGCCCTATCTCACTCAGAGACATCCTAACCTTCCACTCAGAAGAGGATCTATCGGTTGTTCTTCACTTGGAAAGGGACGAGGGTACACACTGGAACGAAACAGACACCAAATCAACCGGCCCTCACTCGGACAAGAATGAATCCGCTCGGGCAAGATTCGCCCAGTAATCAACTTTGCTACAGCAAACACAAATTCGCTCAAAAATAAACACCGATCATAGCATCAAGAATTTATATTCACGTCAATCAGCATAACAATTCAAATTTAGTTCAATATACAGGAAACATGTAGCATTACACACTCGGAAAACTCATTATACACATTACACAATGCATTTCAAAATCACTCGGTGCCTTGGCATCAGTCCTCCGCTTGGCGCACCTCCATGGCTCCGACCTCTTCCCTGTCACTGGTTACTAAATTGAAAACCACAACAAGGGTGAGTGTTTGACATCATAATTAATCTAGAACGGAAATTAACAATTTACATGCATATAACTCCGTTCGATTACTTTATCATCAAATTATAAGTCCCACTCGGTAAATATAACAATTTACACTCGGCAATTATAGCAATTCACATTCGGCAACATAGATAATCATACTCGGCAGATATAGTGAATCACACTCGGAAATTACAACAAATCACACTCGACAAACATCATATGGCACTTGGCAAATATATTAGATCATACTCGGCAAACATAATAATTCACACTCGACAAATATAACAAATCGCACTCGACAGATACAGTAAATCATACTTGGCAAAGATAACAATTTATATCACAACACAATTCATCAATTGTCACCATGACTCTCACATAAAATTGACGCCTAGTATCCGGATACTAAAAGGATCGACCTTCAGCTGAGGGTCCGACTTGACACCCCGTGAACCCGACTTGTTTCACCGAGCCCGACTTGGCTCCCCCTCAACCACTGGGTCATAGACCTCTGGGTAGCTTAACTGGGTCCGACTTGACCACGGAAGCCAAAAACAGGGTAATACATACCGTCGGTCGTCCTCTACCACATAATCACATATTCCATTATATAAACATAGACATATCATTACGATCATCATTTGCAACTGTCAGAAACTGACTTGTGCTCACAACGTAGGGCGACCGACTTGTCAAGCCCATCAATATAACGTCCCCACATATAGCAAATACTTATCATACATATACAATTCATATTTCTCATCAAACGGGCGACCTGCTTGTCAAGCCCGGCATCACATTGTCACCATACACATCGGTTATCACAACATCAAGTATTTCAAACTCAATCATCAAGCCACACACGCTCCTCAACCGATCGGTGTCCATATTCACACATGCATACATACACATAAATTCACATACAACTTTCATCCAGTATCATTTCTTACCATGTTCTCAATCGTTTCAACGACTCAGACTCAACATGTCCTATTCTAATTAATTATAACCCGAACACCCCTTACCTCGGTTCTAAGCTTCGACAATCTGCTCTTGGTGCCGATTACGTTCTCTAAGCACTGGGTTCACTGTTTCACTTCCGAATCCAGCACCAGCTCCGTCAATCAGCCTTTCAGTGTTCGATCTGCTACCGACGGGGTCGAAATGCAAACTCGTTAACATCGCACCACCCACACAGTTTAACTAGCATTTTCGAGCTCACACTCACTAGAGGAGTGGAGAACAGGCCCATACCCAGCCTTGCATGGCCACTTGGTTTAACAGAAAAACCGAAAGGGATAAGGTAACACAAATGTAAACGGTTCAATGGACTCACCTTGAGACCACGATCACTGAAATGGGGTTATCACAGGGTTTTGATGCGAAATGGACCTCCCTTCAGAGCATGCAGCTCGCAGCGATGGAGGAAGAAGAAGAAGAACAGAAACTGAAGTAGGAAGAAGAAGAAGTGGTTCGCGTGAATGTGAGTGAATGAGGGAAGAGAGAGAGAAACCACCTTTATTCAAGGCTCAGGGGCAACCGGTCACTTCCCCATTCCCAATACCATTTCATTAAACGTTTTAACTAAACTTTCTTCTTCTAATCACACCTCATTTATTATTAACCAATCAAATAAATTTATTTACATTCACAATATTTAATCATTTATAATTGTCCAACAATTCATTAAAATATCAAATAAATCCATAAAAATACCCAATAAATCTCTAAATTATTTATTAATAATTTCCGCTACACATAATTTTTTCTAAAATATCCGGGATGTTACATCCACCCCCCTAAAAAAGGATTTCGTCCCCGAAATCAACGCACCTATTGAAAAAATTAGGGTACACCCGTCTCATGTCTGATTCCAATTCCCAAGTGTAGGTTACCCCATTCAAATTCTGCCACTTCACCTTTACCAATGGCACCTCCTTGTTCCTTAGCCGTTTGGTCTGATATTCCTCAATACTGACCGGTGTAACTTCCACCGTCAGGTCCTCCTTCAATTCAATAGAATCACTCGGCACAATCATGGAATCACACGGAATATACGCTCGGAGTTGTGATACGTGAAACACATTGTGGATGTTAGTCAACGACTGGGGAAGACTCAGTCGGTAAGCAACATCACCGATCCTCTCCAATATTTGATACGGCCCGATGTATCTCGGATTAAGCTTTTGGCTCTTCAATATCCGACCTACACCTTTGGTCGGTAAAACCTTCAGGAATACCCAGTCACCCACCTGAAACTCAAGTGGTCTATGCCGATTGCCATAATAACTCTTCTGTCGGTCTTGGGCAATCTTTATTTTTTCTCGGATCAGAGTAACTTGCTCATTTATTTCCTGGATTAACTCAGGCCCCAGATGAATGACATCGCTATTCTCATTCCAACACAATGGTGTACGACACCTCCGACCATATAGAGCTTCATACGGAGCCATTCCAATGCTACTATGATAGCTGTTGTTGTATGCAAACTCCACCAAGGGTAAATATCTTTCCCATGAGCCTCCTTGCTCCAACATACATGCTCTCAGCATATCCTCTAAAGTCTGTATAGTCCGTTCTGACAGACCATTAGTCTATGGATGATAAGCTGAATTCAGTCTTAGTTCAGTACCCAATTCTTGCTGCAGACTTCCCCTAAATCTAGAAGTAAAACGAGGATCCCGATCGGAAATAATATTTGAGGGTACACCGTGCAATCGTACAATCTCAATAACGTACAGCCTGGCCAGTCGGTCCAATGACCATTTCATGTTCATCGCCAAGAAGTGAGCACTCTTGGTTAGTCGGTCTACAATCACCCAGATTGCATTACACCCGGATTGGGTACGAGGTAACCCGGATACGAAATCCATGGTAATACTCTCCCACTTCCAAATCGGAATTTCAGGAGGTTGAAGCAAACCTGGGGGTCTCTGGTGTTCAACCTTGCATTTCTGGCATATCACACACGACTTCACATACTCGGTTATTGCTTTCTTCATTCCCGGCCACCAGAATTCCTTCTTCAAATTGTGGTACATCTTTATAACACCGGGATGAATACTCAGAGAACTCCTGTGTGCTTCAGTCAGCACAGCTTGCCTGAAATCACCGTTTGCCGGCACCACCACTCGGTCTCAAAATCTCCAAATTCCATCGTTGCCTTGGGTTAATTCCATATCCTTGCCTCTTGCTTGAGTGTCAAGCAGTTCCAGCAACTCCTCGTCGTCCTTTTGGTCCACAGCTAAAGATTCTAGAAATTCGTTGGAGATCTTCAGCATTCCGACTGTCATCCGGTTTGGAGCGTTCATAGCAACTCCAATGTTCATATCCCGAAAGCTCTCCAATAGTTCTTGCTCTTTGCCCATCAAGAAAGCCACGTGCAATACCTTTTTACTCAGCGCATCGACAGCAACATTTGCTTTGCCCGGGTGGTACCTTAAATCAAAATCATAATCCTTTAGGTACTCCATCCACCTCCTTTGCCTCATGTTGAGTTCCTTCTGGTCGAATAAGTACTTCAAGCTCTTGTGGTCACTAAACACCACAAAGCGAGACCTATATAGATAATGGCGCCAAATCTTTAACGCATATACCACTGCTGCAAGCTCAAGGTCATGAGTCGGATAATTCTGTTCATGTGGCCTTAATTGCCTTGAAGCATAGGCAATCACCCGGTCGGCTTGCATCAGCACACATCCCAAACCAAACTTAGATGCATCGCAGTACACTACGAATTCCTTCGTCTCGTCAGGCAGTGCAAGCATAGGGGCAGTCGTCAAACACCGTTTAAGAGTCTGGAAACTTAATTCACACTTTTCCGACCATACAAATGGACTCTCTTTTCTTGTCAACCAAGTCAGAGGAAGAGCTACTTGAGAAAATCCTTCAATGAAACGCCGATAGTACCCAGCCAATCCAAGGAAACTTCTAATCTCAGTTACCGACCTAGGCCTTTCCCAAGCCATAACCGCCTCAATCTTAGACGGATCAACCGATACGCCCTCTCAGGAAATCACATGCCCCAAGAATTGTACACTTCCTTCCCAGAAGTCACATCTGGACAATTTAGCGTACAACCTCTTCTCTCGTAGTATCTGCAAGATGACTTGAAGATGTTGAGCATGTTCCTCAACCGACTTCGAGTACACCAATATGTCATCAATGAATACCACCACAAACTGGTCCAAGTACGGTTGAAAAATCTGATTCATGTAGTCCATGAAGATAGCAGGAGCATTCGTTACTCTAAAGGGCATTACAACATACTCGAAGCGCCCATACCGAGTCTGAAACGCCGTCTTCGGAATATCTTCCGACTTCACCCGTATTTGGTGATATCCCGACCTCAAGTCGATCTTAGAAAATACAACAGCGCCTCGCAACTGGTCCAATAAATCATCGATCCGTGGCAACAGATATTTATTCTTAACCATCAATTTATTCAGTTGTCGGTAATCGATGCACATCCGCATACTACCGTCCTTCTTCTTTACCAATAGTACAGGAGCGCCCCATGGTGAAGCACTCAGTCGGATAAAGCCCTTTTCAAGCATCTCATTCACCTGCTTCTTTACTTCGGTCAATTCCACCGAAGACATCTTATAAGGCGCATGGGACACAGGCTCGGCCCCGGGAATCAAGTTAATGGAAAAATCAATCTCCTGACTGGGAGGCAACTCCAGAATTTCTTCCAGGAATACATCAGGGAATTCGTATACCACTGGAATATCACTCAGCATAAGATTATACCGACCCTCCGAAGTAAATAAAATAACATAGGTGGCGGAGACATCACTCACCACGTTCTTGGTGTCGAGTTCCTGGGAGAAAATGATAGCCTTCCGATAGCAGTCCACCATCACATGGTTAGCAGCTAACCAATCGAGACCTAAGATAACATCTAGGTTCTTCAACAGCATACAAATAAGATTCACCAGGAGGTACGATCTTCAACTTGCATCGGCAATTCCCCACACATGGTGGTTGCACAAAAAGTGGAGCCGGTAGGAGTGGAGACATTAAGAGCATTCTCCATTAACACAATCGGCAAACCAAGCCATCGTACACAACTCTCAGAGATAAACGAATGGGTCATACCCGAATCATAAATTACATCAACTTGATAGCCATGGATGAGGCACTTACCCTATACCAAGTTGTCGTTCCTTGCAGCTTCCGAGGCATCAAAAGCAAATACTCACCCGGCCATGACATTCTGAGCGCCACTGGATTGAGCATCTGATCTTCCCGGGTGTTGGCCTCCACGACCAGCACCGTGTCTACCTCCTCTTGGAAAATTAACACCCTGAGCCCCAGAAGTGTTGGCTCGGTTGCCATGCCCACTCGGTTGCTGCCTCTGTGGGTAATCGGGCCTAAGGTGTCCCAGTTATCCATATTGGAAACAAACGATCTGATTAGCCGGACAGTGTTTCAAAATATGGCCCTCCTGACCACAATTGTAGCACGCACGGCTACCCGACTGGCTACCAGAACGACCAGTAGAACCCCGACCAGACAAGGAAGAAGACGTAGCGGAAGACTTACCGCCACGGAAGAACTGACCCATTCTCTTGAAGCTGAATCCTTTTGCCTTCAGTGGCTTCTTATCTTTTGGCTGAGATATCCTCTGTAATTCCGTCAGCCTAGCCTTGTTTACCAGAGTCGGATAATCCCGAATCTCCATCGGCACAATTACACTACGGAGTTCAATTCGTAGTCCCGCCTCATACTTGGCACACTTGCTACCCTCAGTTCCAATGAGAAAGGGTGGTAGAAATCACACAGTTCGTCAAACTTGGTGGTGCACTCGGCCACTGACATTTGGCCCTGTTCCAACCTTAGAAACTTCATTTCCTTTCAGATTTTGTAGTTATCCGGGAAGTACTTGACAAGAAACCTCCTTCAAAAATTTACCCATACTAGCGGTTCACTTTCCGCATTCATCTGTACCTTGGTCCGAGACCACCATACTCTAGCCTCGTCCTTCAATTGGTAAGTGGCAAACTAAACCTTCTGCTTCTCCGAGCACTCGAAATACTCGAACGCTTGTTCGATTTCTTTGATCCAAACATACGCCCCATCATAATCATGCCCTCCTTTATAGGCAGGGGGATTCCTTTTCAGGAATTTATCAAGAGTGGGACCAGATTCGGTCCTACTCATCAACTGGGTAAACATTGAGAAGAAATCATCTCCTCCACCAGAACTGGTTCCTTTGGCCATAATGTAATTCTACAATGTACAAACACATCACCATTAATAACCAATTCTCTACCAGGGAGTCGAATATTTACCTTACACATATAAAATACAACGCCGCTGGAGTGCCAAGGGAATGATGCCAAGCTGCACAAACAACCACAAGCACAATACAATAGAATACAAACAGCCCAGTATAGGACTCACACAATCACTGGGTTGACCCATGCACCCGGCTCTAGAAAGAACCGCTCTGATACCAACTGTGACGACCCGCGTCAATTTACCTTTTTATTACACCCGTTTAATCATTTTCACAATAATTTTTCACGTTTAATAAAAATTAACTCGGTCTTTAATATAAAATAGGCTAAATTACACTTTTGGTCCCCTAACTTGTAAAATTTTTTCAATTTGGTCCCTCATTATAATTTTAACCCATTTTGGTCCCCTAACGTGTTAAATAATGTCAACTTGGTCCTTCCGTCAATCCTGATGTTAACGCCGTATGTCAGTCCTGCTTACGTGGAAATGGTTACTGACTTGTATGCTGAAGTGTCACTCATTTACTTGGGAGTTGGTTGGCATATGCAAAACGATGACGTTTGGAAAGATAACTCAATACATGTTTTCGAATTGGTCCCATCGTCTTCTTCGTGTGTTCCGTAGTGTAACTTGTCTGAAGGGTGACCTAAGCTACAAGCAAAGGAGTTGGAACGGTGAGCTAGGCAAAGGGAGTTCTTGCGTTGTCGTGGTATTGCTCAACACTGAGTTTCTAAAGGTATGCACTGTAATCTTACTTGATTTTCAGTATCCATGTCAATGTTGTTGGTTGAACATGGCCGTAGCAAGTTCGTAGTGTGATTTGTTGGAAAATATTTTGTAGGGTTGAGTATGGGGTTTACATTAACATGTGGGTTTCCATAATTTTGTAGGGTTTTTCAGATTCTAAAATTAGTATGCTTTTACGTAGTTTTTGTAGGATGAATTCGCGTTTTAAGGTAGAGATTTTTCATGGTGGGAGCTTTGTTGAAGATAATGGAAAGAAGGTGGGGTATATTGGTGGTACAGATTCTGAATGGGATATTGATGAAGACCGATGGAGTTATTTCGAGGTTATGGGAATATTAAAAGACATGGGGTACGTGAACATTGAACAGTTATGGTACAAAATTGAAGGCAAGGATTTTGATGTTGGCTTGAAACGTTTGGTGGATGATCAAGGCTGTTTAGAAATGGCAAGAGTTGCACACTGTCAAGGGAAAGTTCAGCTGTTTGTTGTGCACCCTCTTGATGTGCCAGAGGTTGTTCTGGACTTAACTGGACCAGAACAACCAAATGATGATGACGTTGATGATGATCTAGTAAATGTGGAGGGTGTTGATGTGGAGGATGATCAAGTAGATGTTGAAGGTGTTCAAGTAGATGAAGATGATGTTAAAGGTGTTGATGTTGAGGAGGGTGTTCAAGTAGACATTGAAGATGATCATGTTGAGGGTGATCAAAGGCATGGTAAAACAGTTGAAGGTGATCATGTTGTGGGTGATCAAAGGCATGGTGAAACAGAGGATAGTGCCATGGAAATACATTTTCAAGACTCAGATGACGAAGGGGTTGATGAAGAAGATGTGATGAGTGGTTGTCAACAAAGCCATGTGATGCCTACAGGTGCTGACCATGCAGATGTTGAAGGCACTGATGAGGCTGTTGTAGGTGATGAATATGTTGGAGGTGGTTCTGTTACTAAGGTGGAAAATGCAATGCCTGTTGAGAAAAAAAAATAGAAGAGGAAGAAAATCCCAAGGACGATTAACCCAAGGACATACATGAAGGGTGAGGGGTGCAGTTCTAAAAGAAACAAAGGCAAAGGCAAATGCAAAGAGGTTGAGTCTGAGTTTGAATTAGAAAGTGAAGCCGATGAACTGCATAGTGGTGACTCTGAGGACAGTGAAGATGGATTATCTCTAACTTTCAAGATGCCCACAAATATGGAGGGTTTTCATTGGGAGAAAGGAACCAAGTTTCTGTCAAAGGAGCAGTTTAAGGAAGCCATTGTGGCATATGCCATTGCCAATGGGAAAGATTTAAGGTTTGAAAAGAATGATAAGAAGAGGGTGAGGGTGAGGTGCATTGAAGGATGTGAGTTCTATGCATATTGTGGGAAGTTATCATGTCAGGAAACATGGCAACTAAGGACCATCATTGACACTCATAGTTGTGGGAGGCAGCATAGCATTAAGATGCTGAGTTCAAAATGGTTATCTAAGACTTTGGTGAGTGGTGTTATTGAGAACCCAAAAATGAAACTGCAGGATATATGTAACAGGGCCAAAGAAACATGGCATGCAAAAGTGAGCAAGTCCAAGGCATATAGGGCCACAAAAGCAGCCATGGATATTGTGGATGGGGACTACAGTGAACAATACACTGAGTTATGGAACTACTGCAATGCCTTACTAAAGTCCAATCCTGGTTCAACAGTCAAATTGAATGTGCAACCAACTACAGAGGGTAACAGAGTAGGTGATCATGTTCCAGGAGAAGGTGCCACAACTTTCCACAGGTTGTATGTCTGTCTGAAGGCTTGCAAGGAGAGTTTTAAGCATTGTAGGAAAATTGTGGGTTTAGATGGTTGTTTTCTGAAGGGACCATTTGGTGGGCAACTCCTCAGTGCAGTAGGTAGAGATCCAAATGACCAAATGTTACCAATTGCAGTTGGTGTGGTAGAAGTTGAAAACACTGAGTCATGGAGATGGTTTTTGGAGTTACTGGTTGGTGACTTGGGAGGCTCAGAGGTCTGTAGTGGCATTACATGGATATCTGACCAGCAGAAGGTATGTGTTTCATGTCTGACCTGAACCTGACCTGACATGTATTACATACTGCATACTGCATCACAATGTTGCATACTGCATAATGTTGCATACTGCATACTGCATTACATTATCTGTTCAAAGTATATACATACTGCATAATGTTGCATACTGTATACTGCATTACATTATCTGTTCAAAGTATATACATACTGCATACTGCATTACATTATCTTATCAGAGTACATGCATATGGCATACTGCACAATGTTAAACCAAATATATATACTACAATACCCTGTATCAGACTGGCCTGACCTGAAACATGCAATTTTACCTTGGTCCCTCATCTTTTTTAAAACATCACTTTGGTCCTCTAACTTACTAAGATATTATATTTTCAGGGCCTGCAACATGCATTGGAAGAGATCATCCCTGGTGTTGATCAGAGGTTCTGTGTAAGACATTTGTACAACAACTTCAGAAAGAGACACCCAGGGAAACAGTTGAAGGACTTATTGTGGAGGGCAGCTAAGTCCACTTACACACAGGCATGGGAGAGGACAATGTTGGAAATGAAGGAGATAAATGATGCTGCCTACAAGGAGTTGATTAGGCTACCTCCCAGACACTGGAGCAAATCAAGGTTTTCATATACCCCTAAGTGTGATGTTTTAGTCAATAATATGTCTGAAACATTCAATTCAATCATTGTTGGAGCAAGGGAGAAACCAATCATTACCATGCTAGAGGATATTAAGACTTATTTGATGGAAAGATGGGCCAATAACAGGGCAAAAATGTTGTAGTTCACTGCTGATATCCTTCCAAGGATCAAACATAGGATTGATCAGTCAAAATCACATGCAAATGTGTACCAAGTCAGGTTAATGATGTTTTCATTTTTGTACTTTCCTAGTCTTGATGATCAACTGGCTGTTTGAAATTAAACAATGATATGTTCATGTGTAGGTGGTCAGGGAACAGTGTATACGAGGTGAACCACATTAGGCATGATGATAAATTCATTGTGGACTTAAGAGCTAGGGAATGCAACTGCAGGAGATGGGCACTAACAGGAATACCTTGCAACCATGCAGTTGCATGTATGATACATGTCAATGAAAGTCCAGACACCTACATCCCTGCAATATAGAGAAAACAAGCATATGGAAACTGCTATAATCCAATAATCTTTCCTACTTGTGGGAAAAATATGTGGGAGACCGTCCAGACAAACCCTTTACAACCTCCACCGTTCAAGAGACAACCTGGAAGGCCTAAAAAGTCTAGGAGAAAGGACCCAAGTGAGAAAGATGATATAAGCATGTCTAGGAAGGGATTGAAGTGCAAATGTAGCGTATGTGGAGCAACGGGCCACAACAAGACAACTTGTCCATCCAAACCACCACAAGAGGGAACCCAAACCCAACAAACCCCCAACAGTCAAAACACAACTGCCCTTAAAGTCAGGCCAAAGTTAAGACCAAGGAGGAAGCACACCTGAAACATTTTACTGTTTTTTTCTTTCGAGACTGTTGGTCATGTTTTGAATTAGACAATTGTAATGATGTTGTTTTAGGCCGTCGTACTGTTTTGATATCGGCCAAGTGCATGTTTGAACAATGTTTGATATCGTACTCTTTTGTACATGTTGATGTTTGGCAATTCTATTTAATAGCTCAATTAAGAACTTAGTTGAATTACAAACTCCAATTTAACATTAATTTCACAGCTTTCGTTAACATACTCGAATTACAAACTCTAATTTAACATTAATTTAACAGCTTTTCTTAACATACTCAAATTACAAACTCCAATTTAACATCTCAATTGAGAACTTATATTACAAACTTCAATTTAACAACTCGATTAACATACTTAAGATACAAACTTGAGTCTCACTCAAACTAACAACTGAACATTAACAAGGACCAAAGGTCACACTAAACCCACTATCTTGTCCAACATACAAGGATCACACACATATTACATATGGCTGATAACACACAAACACAGTACATCCACTTGTTGCATCTTCTGGACTCCATGAGAGATTTTTGCAATGCAATTATTTTTTTCCTTTGTCTAACAATCAAAAAATCCTTCTCACCTTCAGCAACATCAGTAACCCATTGGAAAAAATTACAACTCCCATCACCTGCCACACCCTACAACAACACCATTCAGAGCATTAAGGACTGTGAATCCTGTTTTCACTTATCACAAGTAGCAAAATGCATGACCAACAAATAATTACTTTACCCGGTACTTTCTACACCCCCAGAACTGTCTTCCATAGTTGATCGTCATTTTTGAGGTTCGAAGCACAGCTTTATGATGCCCCATACATTCACAATAAGGAGAATCTTCCCGTGTCATGTTGCTTCCATTGCTGAACACAGAACCACTGGAGTAGGCCATCATGGATGAGGGGAAGCAAGAACTCAAGTTCTTCAAATTTTCTCCTAATTTCAATTTCAAATTATGAAACCCTAGACCTTCACTCGAGCTTTAATGGAGGAAACCTGGATACCTCCAACGTCTCTTTGCCATGTAAGCAGGACTGACATACGACGTTAACATCAGGATTGACGGAAGGACCAACTTGACATTATTTAACAAGTTAGGGGACCAAAATGGTTTAAAATTATAATGAGGGACCAAATTGAAAAAATTTTACAAGTTAGGGGACCAAAAGTGTAATTTAGCCTATAAAATAATATTTACCTTTCTTAAATACATTCGAAATAATAAAAGCATACTCAAAATAATAATAATCGATCGAAAATAAATCAATAATAAAATAGGACTCAATTAGGATCAGCGGAAGAAGGAAAACAGAGTCAGGGGTCATTCGCCTGAGCGAGACCCTGATTCGCTTAGGTGAAACCCGAGAAGGTCACTTAGGCGAAATCCGACTCGCTTGGGCGACTGCTACACTTTAAACCTGAGCGAACAAGACTTACAAGGAAAGTCAACAAGTCCGGTTTCACTTGGAAATAGGTCCACTCGGCCATCTCCCACTCGGTAACAGCTTAACCTTACATCACTCAGGAAAGGTTCACTCGGTCTTATATCACTCTGTCTTTCTTCACTTGGAAATAATTCTCACGGCCCTATCTCACTTGGAGACATCCTAAGCTTCCACTCAGAAGAGGATCTATTGGTTGTTCTTCACTCGGAAAGGGACAAGGGTACACACTGGAATGAAATAGACACCAAATCAACCGACCCTCACTCGGACAAGAATGAATCTGCTCGGGCAAGATTCGTTTGGTAATCGAATTTGCTACAGCAAACACAAATTCGCTCAAAAATAAACACTAATCACAGCATCAAGAATTTATATTCACGTCAATCAGCATAACAATTCAAATTTAGTTCAATATACAGGCAACATGTAGCATCACACACTCGGAAAACTCATTATACACATTACACAATGCATTTCAAAATCACTCGGTGCCTTGGCATCAGTCCTCCGCTTGGCGCACCTCCATGGCTCCGACCTCTTCCCTGTCACTGGTTACTAAATTGAAAACCACTGCAAGGGTGAGTGTTTGGCATCATAATTAATCTAGAACGGAAATTAATAATTTACATGCATATAACTCCGTTCGATTACTTTATCATCAAATTGCAAGTCCCACTCAGCAAATATAACAATTTACACTCGGCAATTATAGCAATTCACATTCAGCAACATAGATAATCATACTCGACAAATATAGTGAATCACACTCGGAAATTACAACAAATCACACTCGGCAAACATCATATGGCACTCGACAAATATATTAGATCATACTCGGCAAACATAATAATTCACACTCGACAAATATAACAAATTGCACTCGACAGATACAGTAAATCATACTCGGCAAAGATAACAATTCATATCACAACACAATTCATCAATTGTCACCACTGACTCTCATATAAAATTGACGCCTAGTATCCGGATACTAAAAGGATCGACCTTCAACTGGGGGTCCGACTTGACACCCCGTGAACCCGACTTGTTTCACCGAGCCCGACTTGGCTCCCCCTCAACCACTGGGTCATAGACCTCTGGGTAGCTTAACTGGGTCCGAATTGACCACGGAAGCCAAAAACAGGGTAATACATACCGTCGGTCGTCCTCTACCACATAATCACATATTCCATTATATAAACATAGACATATCATTATGATCATCATTTGCAACTGTCAGAAACTAACTTGTGCTCATAACGTAGGGCGACCGACTTGTCAAGCCCATTAATATAACGTCCCCACACATAGCAAATACTTATCATACATATACAATTCATATTTCTCATCAAACGGGCGACCTGCTTGTCAAGCCCGGCATCACATTGTCACCATACACATCGGTTATCACAACATCAAGTATTTCAAACTCAATCATCAAGCCACACACGATCCTCAACCGATCGGTGTCCATATTCACACATGCATACATACACATACATTTACATACAACTTTCATCCAGTATCATTTCTTACCATGTTCTCAATCGTTTCAACGACTCAGACTCAACATGTCCTATTCTAATTAATTATAACCCGAACATCCCCTTACCTCGGTTCCAAGCTTCGACAATCTGCTCTTGGTGTCGATTACGTCCTCTAAGCACTGGGTTCATTGTTTCACTTCCGAATCCAGCACCAGCTCCGTCAATCAGCCTTTCGGTGTTCGATCTGCTACCGACGGGGTCGGAATGCAAACTCGTTAACGTCGCACCACCCACACAGTTTAACTACCATTTTCGAGCTCACATTCACTAGAGGAGTGGAGAATAGGCCCGTACCCAGCCTTGCATGGCCACTTGGTTTAACAGAGAAAACGAAAAGGACAAGGTAACACAAATGTAAACGGTTCAATGGACTCACCTTGAGACCACGATCATGGAAATGGGGTTATCACAGGGTTTTGATGCAAAATGGACCTCCCTTCAGAGCATGCAGCTCGCAGCGATGGAGGAAGAAGAAGAAGAATAGAAACTGAAGCAGGAAGAAGAAGAAGTGGTTCACGTGAATGTGAGTGAATAAGGGAAGAGAGAGAGAAACCACCTTTATTCAAGGCTCAGGGGCAACCGGTAACTTCCCCAACCGGTCACTTCCCCATTCCCAATACCATTTCATTAAACGTTTTAACTAAACTTTCTTCTTCTAATCACACCTCATTTATTATTAACCAATCAAATAAATTTATTTACATTCACAATATTTAATCATTTATAATTGTCCAATAATTCATTAAAATATTAAATAAATCCCTAAAAATACCCAATAAATCTCTAAATTATTTATTAATAATTTCCGCTACACATAATTTTTTCTAAAATATCCGGGATGTTATAAAAGGCATACAAAATCCCTCAGAACTCACGTGTATAAATATATACCTTGGGTCGTGAATTAGTGATGAATCCCAACAACGCATTGAACAAAGGAGACACGGACCAATCAACACTCTCCCTATTGAACAACAAGTGTGAGAGACCCTTCAATCCGGAAATAATGGTACTCTCAGAAACCGATGAAGAATGAAGAACCCGTGTTACGAGTTCCAAAAAGTACTCTTTCTTCTTCTTCAATACGGGGACGGGTACTCTGGCAGCGATGAGTGAGAGAATGGTAAGAAGAATGTCAATGATATGGTTGGGAGGGTTAGGTTCGGATGTGATACTGTTAAGGTTTGATGATGTGAAGGATGGAGAATAGAAGTAAAGGGGTCAAGATTTGAGAACCAATGCCAACGACTTGGGGAAGAAAGCCAGAAAAATAAGATCGATACTGGATTCGTTAGCTATGACTATCATAACTTCAGAAATGATGTCGTTCGGTCGTCCTACTCGTTCTTCGTGACACTACAAATACTCTCTCTCCTAGCGGGGGGAAGATGAAGAAGCCAATGAGGGAAGATGAAGAAAATCAGTATACGCGAGAAGAAGAAAGAGAATGATAAAAATACTTAGGGTTCTATCAAAACGGCTTCCCATTGTTTTTATGTGTTACATGGCTTTCGGAGACCAAAATGGTGTAGTTTTGATGGAAACGTGGCATCCCTGCTGGGATTTTAACGAGCCATGTCAACTGACTCTGAGAGAAGTTAACGAAGGCTTAACGGCAGGGATCTAAGTGTCTGACGATCACAGACGTGGAGGACTTAAGAGACTAACCTACTAATTGAAGGACCTAAGTGTCCGACTCAGGGACTAACTGGGGTGTTCTATCTAGTTTTAAAATTTTTAAAAACCAAAACCTATTTTTGGTTTCTAGTTTCATGCTTTTGATTTATATGTTTTGAATTTTAAAATATTGTTCTAAAATTTTTATAATTATGATCAAAACTACTTTACATATAAACAACAACAAAAATATAGTAATATAAGTAGTAATAATAAATCTTCTACAATGATGGTGGGTGGTAGTGGCAAGAGTGGCGACGAAAACAATAGTGATGGTAGTGGTGGTGATAGTGGTCATCATCATGATGATGGTGGTGGTAAAGGTCATTGTTGTTGTGACGATGGTAATAACATTTGTGATGACAACAATGGTAACAATGCCAGTGGTGGTGGAGAGGGTGGTGACAATGGCAAGGACATTGAAGGTGGTGGTGGTTATGATGACGATGATGATGGTGATGATGGTGGTCGCAGTGGTGGTAGAGGGTGTGGTGATGGTGAGAATAACAATGATGATGGTTGTAACAACAATGATGATGGTGGTTATGGTAAGGACAATGATGGTGAGGGTGGTTGCGGTGGTGGTCATGAAGGTAGTGGCAAGGGTAGTGGTCATGACAATGGTGAATGGTGTGTTAATGGTGGGAATAACAATAGTGGTGGCGGTAGTGGTGATGATGGTAGGATGATGATGGTTGTCATTGTAACACCCTCGGTCAGCTAAGACAATTGCTTCACTCAGTTACCTTAGTTGACTAAGAGTGCATAAGTTTAGTGAAAAACGTGAATGTTTTTTTTGTACATAAGAAAACACAAGCATGGTGGATCTTAACATGTTACTAGCAACATCAGTTCATTACAAAGTTCAACAAGGTGTATATACTCAAATGAGGTCTGTGGCATGCAGGCGCTCTTAACATTAAATTATAAAACACCTAATCACTATATTCATTCATCTGGAAATACATCCACATCCGTAGTGTAGCTCTAATGCTTCTCTTTATTCTTCTTAGGCCAATCCAGTCCACCTAGAGCGCATATATAAATATACACCAATAGAGAATCCACAAATAATGAAAAAGGGTAAGATCTTGTCTCCACTTATCTTTTCAAACAATGGGAGTAATGTCATTGCTGACACCTCCCCACACCATATCCTTATTATATTGTACACACATAGATCAACCAACTCAGTAATAGTTTCTCCCGTCAAGTAATTCATATCCTATTAATTAATAAGCTACATCCTGATTATGCTTAGCCTTATTATATTTCATATGCTCCTGTTCTATTCATCACCTTACCTTGGATGACATAGTCATGTAGCATAAAAATCATTGATACAGTATTAGTTAACCAACATATATCAAATATATATATATATATATATAAATAACACACACCATACCTACTACATACTAATATCTCATTCAATAAAATACTCCTCTAGCATCATAAGATTTATAACAAGCATCAACATATATATTTCACAGACTTAGTCTCAAACATAGTCACAATAGATTATCACTTACTATACAATCAACACATTGTTCACAATCACTAGCCATGGATTAATTCATACAGATCATTATGAATTCAACACACAATCAATAATTATAAATCATAATTCAGTTCATATCATCATCTATCAATGCAGTTAGTCAATCAAGATGTTATACATGGGTTAGATCCATTATGTATCTCTTCTTCATTCATTTAAATCTCATGATGCAAATGGGGCCCGTCAACTCAGTATCATTATTAGTATCAATATCAACAACAATATCACCTCGTCAGTCCGTCCACTAGGGCGGAATGATCTTCGTGGAATACCAGTGTGGTTGGAGTCCTTTCAAGTTCCCAAAACCACAAGGGTAAAGGAGCTATAACCAACACAATATAGATCTAAACCACACGTCCCGAATGTAATCATCTTGGGTCAGAACTTACGTAGCCCAAAGAAATGTTCATTCGAGTCAAAGTACTCTTAGCTGGCCATGGACTATCCAGCATCGAGATGCAAGCCCAAGCCATCTAGAAGCCTGAACCTGGAGGTACTCCCAAGGATTTCTTTTGAACCTGAAACATGTTCGTTCTCTAGTGTACCTAGCACTGTAATGCAACTAGCCATGATATAGTCACCTTTTTATAATGCAATGATGCATAAATGCTCACTAGCTATAACTTTTTGTCATCATTTTATAGTTACTGGGTAGGTCCTTACATTAATGGTTCATTATCCTTAAAGGCGTAACCCATCACTATTTCCTTTCTTTAAAACAAAACCCTACAATCAATTGGTTTCTGAACTCCTTTAAACCAATATTTTTCTTTAATCACTTCAAATATTAATAGTAGCTTAAACATATTTACAACACTATTTTCTCAAAACTTCTTAAATATTATAAGCACTTTAACTATATGAATATGCTTTCTTAAAAATACAAATTTTTAAGAAATAGTTTTTAAAAACACCTACCCACTAGAAAAACTTTGACCTTGAAGTCTTCAAAACCAAAACCATTAAATTCTTAAAACTTCATACTTATAAAATGAGGGAAAACATTAAACACTTGCCCAGGATAGAAAATAATTTAAAACCTGTAATATCTCACTTATACATTTTATCCTGCGATTAAGGACAATGACCCTTACGTACTCATAATTCTTTTCTATTTTCATTATCAGGGTATCGTTAAACACATTATCACTAATTCAATCCATATAGAAACTACTAAGTGTAAAAGCATCAGGTCAACTCTTCATAGAATCTTCAATTGTATTTATTCAAATTTTTTTCATAGACCCTACTAGAACCTTATTTATCTTTCATTTCATATTTTATTTTTATCAATTTATCCAACAAATTCATCTCATACAATTCATAATCAATTCTCAATCATAAGGTTAGAACCAAACGTGCACATTCACATAGTCAGGCTCATCAACACACAAAACAATCATCAAACAACTTCACAAGCACATTCTACTATCAATATAAATATCAGTTTATTCTCAATAATCAATCTCATTCATTCACAACACAATAATACCACCCATATTCAACAACACATCATATTTATAATTTTTATTAAGTTTCTAATTTAACTCATACGTAAATTGCACTTTTTCTTAGTCACTCTTTACACCCAAAAATATTTATATAGGACCTTAACCACTTAACAAGTTAATATCCCCTTAAATTCAAACAAAACATTATTTGTTTTAAAAATAACTTAGTGTTTAACTAAATTTCCCTTACCATTGGTTACATTCTAAAAACCCAATAAAAAAACCATTTATTATTTCTTTCTCAAAGTTTTAAATTTTCATAGCTTATACTAAAATTTAAATCATTTCCCTTAAGATTTGTATAATTTAGTTAAGACCTCTAAAAACCCAACATTTAAATACTTTTAGAAAATTCTCTTGTAAGTTTGATTTAACTTAGCTAGTTCATATTAAAATTGTAAAACTCCTACTTATTTTATAAAACTTTTCTTAGATCATATTTTCAAAAGAAAGTTATTTATATAAAAAAGTCCAACACTACATTTAATACTCAAAGTCCCACTAATTGTAACGCCCCGGCCGCTTTTCAAGAATGAACGACTAGCCCCACAGACCAACACGAGACCTTTCCAATGTGCTTTTGTCCTCACTCACACATTTCCTGAGAACTTCCCAGGAGGTCACCCATCCCAGAATTACTCCAAGTTAAGCACGCTTAACTTTGGAGTTCTTAAGTGATAGGCCACCGAAAAGGCTAATGCATTTGTTGGTATAGGTAGTACGAATTCATTTCTTTAAGCTATCCTCGACTGTATAGTCCCATACCTATACAGTCTTTGGATCCCTCTCATTCTGGTATGTATTCGGTTTATTCATGTTTCCCTCCCACTGGAAGCCTGCCAGGAGCCGCTCCTTGTCCGTGCCCATGCACCGGCGATCACTCCCCGCCCTCAACAGCGTCCGGGATGTCACATGCCCACCAGCTTCCGCCTAGTTCGTCCCCGAACCATACCGTACTAGGAGAGGCTAGGCTCTGATACCACTGTAACGCCCCGGCCGCTTTTCAGGAATGAACGACTAGCCCCACAGACCAACACGAGACCTTTCCAATGTGCTTTTGTCCTCACTCACACATTTCCTGAGAACTTCCCAGGAGGTCACCCATCCCAGAATTACTCCAAATTAAGCACGCTTAACTTTGGAGTTCTTAAGTGATAGGCCACCGAAAAGGCTAATGCATTTGTTGGTATAGGTAGTACGAATTCATTTCTTTAAGCTATCCTCGACTGTATAATCCCATACCTATACAGTCTTTGGATCCCTCTCATTCTGGTATGTATTCGGTTTATTCATGTGTCCCTCCCACTGGAAGCCTGCCAGGAGCCGCTCCTTGTCCGTGCCCATGCACCGGCGATCACTCCCCGCCCTCAACAGCGTCCGAGATGTCACACTAATCATCAAAAATTCAGCCTTTAACACATTTTTAAAAATCTTTTTTAATACTGCTAAAGTCTGATTTTTAACCCCTGTTAAAATTTTAGATTTCAAATCTCTATAGTTACAGCTTTTAACACCTGTCATTCCAAACCTTTAACACTTGCATATTTCAGATTTTTAACACCCATTAGTTTCTATTTTTAACACCGGTTACCCTGTTCTTAACACCTACTGATGCAGCTTTTAACATTATTATTTCAGCCTTTAACACCTATAACCCTCTGTCTTTAACACCTTTATTTTTCACAGCTTTCAACATCTCCCGCTTTTAGCTTTTAACACTGGTTACCTTTCCCTTACCTCCTAAAAATTTTAACTTCAACCATTATATACAAATTTTTCAAGGACATAAAACACCACACCTTAATTAAACACGTTCCTTTAGACACATAAACATCATTAACTCATCCATAGCTTATAGTCACAACATAAACATCATGCAATAAAATTTCATTTGACCAAGGGTATTACCTAAGCCACCTAACATGCATTTCCATAATCTCAAAACAATCATCCAAGCCATCCTTCCTCTCGGCCAAAGCAAAACAAGGAACAACCAAATTTTCCACTATAAAAATCATCATACAATACATAAATCATGCATTTCTAAGCTAAAGGATAACCACTTCACCATTTTAGGCCTCTCAGATAACTTATCCCTCATCATGCAGGATCTTAAAAATATTTTAATATAACCAAGAACATCATGCTTATATTTCCACTACTTATGATTTTTCATAAATTTTCGCCAAATTATTACCACCACTAAACATATATATGAAAAGCCAAAGGTTACCAATTCTTCTTGAACTGGTCTGGACCGGGGTCTAGGATCCGGTATGAGACCAGCCATAAGGGTGTAGGTGTTTTAGGGTTTGCACACCGGTACAATGGGTATCCAGTGTTGTAATCCGGTCTCTCAGTGGGAAAAACCGGTCTTGTTGTCCCGGAGATCCTTTACACCAACGTTTCACGTTGAGAGAGGGTGAAAGGTGGTGCCACCTGCGAAGATTCTCCGACGCTCAAGTTAGAAGAGTGTATGAACTTAATGAATACTCAAGCAATGCAATAGTAAAGAAGTGAGTTTGGACAACGTAACCTTGCATGTGTTTTAGATTACGCTATTTATAGTTGAGCGTAGGAAATGAATCATTGGGTGTAAGTGGGCCCGTTGGTTCTGGTAGCGTGTGAAGTGTGTCAATCAAAGTGGCTCAGTACTCAGAATGTGTCAGGGGGGTAGGTCAATTATCAGAGTACGGTCCTGTGATAAGGATGGAGGATAATCACCTTTTCGCATATTTCGTTGACACATGTACTTACTCTCTGAGGTAATTGACATTGACACATTCCGCTATGCAGGGTATCTTCGCTGATAAGTTATAAGGAACTCTTATCTCACAGTGATCCTGAGGCAAACGGTTATATAGACGTACAATGAGAACGAGTGAAGTATCCGTTGTAGAGAGAGTGAATAGAACGTCTGATGAGATAAGAGCGGATGAAGGGATATCGGATATCCGGTGTGGCACTGCCTGAACTGTGACACCGGTTTCCCTCTTATAAGGTCATTCTGATGTCATAACTTTGGGGACCGGTATCCAGACCGGATCACTTCTAAATCAACATACAAGTCTGCAATCACCCAAGATTTATTATGAAAACAATATGCATAGCAAGGATTAGGATTTACATAAGCTAAGAGTCCCATTTACCAAGGATGTAGCTCACGACCTTGAAGGGAAAGGAATATGATGGCCCAAGCTTTTGCTCCAAGCTTCCAAAATGATGATCTAAGATTCCCTTGTGGTGTTTTGTGTTGCTTCTGTGCTAAGAAAATAGAGAAAGATCCCTCTTTTGCTAAATGTAGCATGCGAGTTTCAAGAGAGAGGGGGATTGCCTTACCAACACTTGATGGTGGCTGCAAGGGAGGAGAATCACACATGCGTGAAGTGATTATGGTGTTTTAAGGGCTGAAATAGACATGCAAAGGGAGATAATGGTTCTCGGTTTTGGCTTCAAGAAGGAAAAGAGGGTTAAGGTTTGATGACCTTGAATGAATGGGATGAAGGCCACGATGAAGAGGGTAAGGATGATGATGATAGACGGTGAAAATGGTGATTGGAGAAGGAAGAATAAACTCGATGGTGGTGTTGTTCTGGTGGAGGTAGACGACATAAGAAGGAGAAAGAGAAAAGGAAAATCTTTTGCTTGGTGAGTAAGAGAAAGAGTGGAGTATTCTGGAAAATAAAGAGTGAAAGAGGTATATATAGAGGGTGAGGGCTGATGGTGTGTGTATGTCGTGTGGAAGGAAAGGACAATGGCACATAACAATTAAAATCTTGCAAGGGTTGTAACTTAGGAACAAAATAAATCAAATGCAGAGCATGCAACCAATAGGAAATAAGATTAGTTGCATGGGAAATTTAAAATTTTAAAGACAAGTCATGAAAGGTGTTAGGATATTTGAAAAGAAGTTTCAAGATATTTGGGTCAGCTTTCACATCAAAAGATTACATGATCAATTAAATATTTAAATGCAAAGTTGATGGATAAAGAGATAGAGAGAATTACAAAATTTATAATTAAATTTTAGATGGTAATTTGGAAAATGCCCAACATCAAAGTTGGAGATTACATTTTTTTCTTTAAAACAAGCTACAGAACACGAAAATCTGATATTAGACGAAGGAGATATGGCCAAAATACGGAAAACTACCCAAATTCATTTTGAATCAAGTGCAACGGCTTTCTTTTTAAAACTGGGATTAAATAGTTGGGAATTTGCAAAAATTCTTAACTACAAAGTTTTATATCTTTTTTCTCCTCTTCAAACCAAGCTAAGGCATAAAATTTTTCGATACAGGACGAAAGAGATATGTTTCGAACACCAAAGATTATTCATAGTTAAGTGAAATAACAAGGCAGAAACCTTGAAATTAAAACTGGGAAAAATCTATAACGAATTAAATTTCAAGGTCTACATCAAAGTTATAGATAATTAGATCAAGAAAATTACAGAAAAAGAACGGATTAATTTTGATTACGAATGAAGAAACTATGGTCAAAACATTTACAGGTGCTCAAAGAAATCAAGGAATTAATCAAGCATAAGCTCATTTTAAAATCTTGGCCAAACACATATAGAACTGGGTTTTGGGCTCAACATCAAAGTTGTAGAGGGTTTTGATAAAAAAAAATTAGAAACTAAAACCAAGGCATTTCGATGTCGGGAGAAGAGGTTAAGTCAAAAACAAGTTAACGGGTACAAAGGTTCGATGCTCGAATAAGGTTCTCAGACAAGTAAATAAGTTGGGACTCAAACCAACTTCTAGAAAATTCAATAATATGTATCAAAGGTACATCAAATGTTAAAGATTCAGGATGTTCCTCTCACCTTATGGCCTCTGGTATTTTTTGTTGCTCAAACTGGTCCCTAGTCCTTCTTCCGGCACAACTCTCCGACGAACACGTCCCTCAGAATATTTACTAAGGTTTTTGTATTATTATTATAAAATTATGTCACCATACCATGTCATTATTTGTCATCAAATTAAATCACTACTCATCTTACATCATTCCCATTAATCTTATTTCTCATGATTAATTATCAAATTAATCATTAATTTAATCTCTTCTCATCATATCTATTTCTTTTAACTTATTAAATCATTACTTATTCGTCCCAATAATTAACACAGGCACATTATCACCATCATCACAAACTCATCCAATTATTACACCTCAACACAAAATCGGGTCTTACTTCTCTCACAACATCACACACAAACTGTCCAAAGCCCACAAAATCATCATAAATCAAGTAAAATATCACTAGCCGCAGCCACAAGCACAAGCAATCATCCTCAAATATCCATAAAGTACAACAATTGGCCTTACAGGCCCTTCCCAAAAAGACCGGGATGTTACATTCACGTTGACGATGAAGGGTGGCGATATGGGAGGGGATGAGAATAATAGTGGTGGTGATGGTGGTAGTGCGACGACGATAATGGTGCAGGATAATAGCGGTGATGGTGGATAACTAGTGTTAAAAGTCTATAAAACAAAAAGCAAAAAACAAGAAACCAGTTTCTTATTTTTTAAAATGACTAAAAATTATTTTGAAAATAAATAATAACTTATGTTAGCATCCTTTTTACCAAACAAATTTTGTATTCAAATTTACTTTTAAAAATTTAAAACTAGAAACTTCTAACCACCGTGAGAGAACCTAACATATTTTTTTATCACGTGAAACAATAGTGTATATATATATATAAAAGGATGAATATAAGGGTTGAGAATTGAAAAATCCGACCCATATATACTCATTGACTATGCCAATTGTTCTAGCCATGGATAACAAAATCTTAACTAACGTGGCGCAAACAAAGCTGGATAAATTGTTTTTTTTATCTACTAGCCTATTTGTTTGAGAATAAATAAATCATGTTTGTAATTAATTCTAACTAACATTATATTTTACAAGTTGATCAATAACTATTTAAATTAATTTGTAGTTTTTTAATTTTTTCCTATAGGTATTTATATTCAAAGACAGTAGTACTTCAAAGTTTATTAAACAAAATAGTCATGTTTAGTAATGAACTTATGTTAATTGTTTGTAGTATTTTTTGAAATGCTACTTAAAGTAGTGTTTAAGCTTATAAGTTCTATGCTTATTTTATTTTTTTACTTTTCTCCTAAATGATATTTTTTTTTAAAAATCATTCATATATTTTAAGAATATATATTATATCATTTTATATTTAACAATTGATTTTACTAAAAACATTTTTAATTTAATGAGATAACTTATCAACTTTCAACTTCAAGCTTTTAGTATATGACAGTTTTAACAAACAAGTCCCAGGGAGCATTTGGTATGTGGTACATTTTTACATTCCAAGATATGGGAATAAAAGATTTTCATATTTGGTATAAAGTAATAAAATTATCTATTAGAAATAAAAGTTTCTCATTAATGTTTTAACCTCCTCTTGCTCCAAGGAGTAAAATTTTACAATCACAACTTTATATTCTAAGAAAGGGTAATATTTTTGAAAGTTTACCTTATATCATTCTGCTTGAATCAAATATAAAAATAACATTATAATGAGAATACAAATTTACTTTTAAAAAAACATGAGTGACAATTAAACAAACTTTTAAAACTTATTCTATAAAAAGTATTGCATATATCAAACGTCTCTTAAAATTTTTATAAAAGAAAAATTAATTGCACTATAACTCACTTATGTAATAAATTATTATTAATTGTGAATAAGTCATCAAAATTAAATTGGGTTATATTAAAGATAATTGTAATTAACAGAAGAAAAAAAGATTGGTAGTAAATAAAATTAATCATTCAAGAGGAACAAATTTAAGGCTAAAATAATAGCATGAGCAATAAAATTAGAAGAGTTAATAATATGAAGATTGCGTAACAAAATCAATCTTTCATGTATGGGATCTTTCCCACTGTGCAGTTCATATCGCAACAGAAGAAAAATTCAACGGTTTCAAGAACCAGGAACCACGCTTAATCGCAAGTCGGTTATGAAAGTGGATATGATAACACTCACAATCATGCCTTAGAAGTGACGTCTAAATTTTCTAAGTGGGCCCCACTTCCGTTTTCTTAAATGTCCTAGCAAGTCCTAAAGTATGGGAGTTATATCAACACTAGTCACACACACAATAAAGAAAAAGTAAAGAAAAACTTTAGTCAAATACCTTCACTCATTGCAGTGATGCTTCCATTGGTTGTTGATGAATATCACAAACAGGGTGCATTCTATTTACACCAGTTTGCTAATTGTTTAATCAATAAGACGTTTTAGACATTTAAATGCTATCAACTCAAGTGTAATATTTTTCATTATATAAACTTATAATCTTTATACATTACTTAATCAATATTTTAAAGTTAAAATTATTTTATTTTCTTCAAATAATATCAAAGTTTTTAAATAACTAGTGTGTAACTAGTGTTGTCTTATAGTGGATTGGTATGTTCAACCGATTTGATGTTTGCTTAACCCAAAATACCAAAAAGAATGTAAAAAATGGTGTGTTCTTTCAAGAATATTTGATGTTTAAGGTAATATATATTAGAGTAAAGAGTCTATGTCAACATGAAATCATTAAATGAGATAGGAAAGTGTACTTTTGATATTTATTAGGTCAATATCTACACGGGAAGAGGTGTAGATGCAATAGTAAACGTGTCATGTACCTTTTCAAAAATATGGTTGGTGATGTGGCAATTGTAATGGAGGTCATTCTGAGAGTCGTTACGATATCTTGGTCTGGATGATGTCGTCTGGATAATGACTTGTTTACGAGACAATGTACACCAATTGATATATCTAGAAATAAGGATATATCGATCATGACCAATATGGGTTTGACTGATATGTCTCTATCAATAATTTAAAAAGTTATTATAATTAAGTCTCTAAAGTGTTTTCTTTATAATATTCTCTAAAGTTTTTAATCCTTTGTGATGACAATGTTGTTTGTTTTAATTGTGTTGAAACTTAATTATATATTATAAATTTTGAATAAAATCAATCAAGTTGTATATTTATTTATTTTATGAAAAATTATTTCTTGAATCATTGTAAAATTTGTAACTAAATCTTAAAAAAATTATTAATGTTGTGGTGGTAGTGACACTAACAACGATTATTGTAGTGATAGTGATATTAATAACTATAAAGGTAATAGTGATAATAATAATAATTATAATGACGATAACATTGAAAATAGTGGTTTAGAATTTATGATTTAAAATGGTAATATATATATATAGATTGTATTAAATTTAAGAAGTTTCTGTTTTCAGCATATAAATGCTTGGGTAGTCAACTTTTATATGTGGTAGTCTTTTAAAACTTTAAAGTTAAATTTGGCCAATTCTGAGTCTTTCACTTCAATAGATTAACTAAATGATTTGGTAGGGCAATTATGGCTCCCACTTTGGAGGTCTATTCACACAAACTTTTTCTACTCAGATTTTGATTTACGTCATTTAACTGTATATTCCATTCCCTTCTATCACTTCACAACACCTGGGGAGGCTTCTTAATAACGAGTTTATATATATATATATATATATTCCAATGAATATTAGTGCTCATCAGATTGTAGAAAATGGACCTCCACCTATATCCACCTTCCGACTATAGGCATAAGCTTTTGAATCTTGTCTTTTACGTTCAAGTTAATGAATCGCGCTTCTCGTTCCGTGACGGGATGTGTCAACATTGGTGGTGTTAAAGAATGAGACAACATTCCATTTTTATACTTCTCCACATTAATTAAGTTGTATTATGAATATTTGTGGATGTCCCCCTTTCACCTCCTATAAATACCCTCTCATTCATTAATACATACACTTCTTCCATTCTCATTCACTCTCTACTCTCTTCAATTCTCCTCTCTTTCTTTCTCTATTCTTTCTCTATATTTAGAATTCCATTTATTTATAACACGTTATCAGTACGAGATTCTGACCAAGATCTAATCAAACCTTTGAAAGGTAACACATCATTTTAATTTTATTTCATAATTTTAGTTTAATTTATGTATCTTCTATTATATATAATATAAAAGGGTTCCTGAAGAACTCATATCTTATACTCCACACATCCCGGAAGGATGTATAAAATAATAATAAGTTCCTGAAGAACTTATATTTCAAACATTCTTATGAAATTTAAAAGAATTCTTGAAGAATTCTTAAAAATATTTATTGATAGTTCCTGAAGAATTATAGCAATCTAAAAAAAAATATTAAAGAATAAAATTAAATTTTTAATTATATTCTTGATTATTTTATATAGTCTATTTTCACTATAATCCATTACCTCTACGTCACTTGATTATTTTATTATATATATGTCACTTGATTATTTTATTATTTTATATGTCACTAATACATTGTCTCTGATCTGTGACACTAATCCATTGATTATTTTATATATATGTACTGCGTGGTTTATCTAATTGCTTTGCTTTTGCAATATTACATATCACTTTATATTATATAAGCAAATGTTACATTTTTGGGTGATTGATTAACTTTTATTTTATATGCTTCATTGTGCGTGATTATTTTGTATGCTGCTTGTTTTCCACTATATGCTGATCCATTGCTTGTTTTCCACTATAACTTAAATTGCTATGATTATTTTATATGTAGCTTTCTAATTATTTTATACTTTTGTTTTCCACCATAACTTCACGTGTTGTTGCCTTTTAGCTAATGTTGCATTTTATTAATATTAAAGTAAGCATTATTTCCATAAATAACTTCATGTGCTGATGCCTTTTAACTAATATTTGGAACCATATTGCTTCACGGATTTGTGAGCTATTACATTTTACTGATTAAATATTACTTCTTATAATAATTTCCTTCACAGATTGCAAATTAATTTTGTATTAATAATTACAATTCACTGTTATCTTATTTATAATTAATATAATATATTTTATTATATAAAAGAGTTAATAAAATAAGATACTCAGTAATAGGGAATTAAACCCAGGTTTAGACCGGTAATAAGTTATTACTCTACCACTATACTTAATGATATTTTATGAAAAATTTTAAATATTCACTACCGAATCACTTATGTGAAACTTTGTTTAGTTGATTTATAAGTTACTTTACCTTAATTACTTGTTTTCTTATGGCTAAACAAAGTAATGAATTACTTATGTAAAATTATGAGTCTCATCCAACTGGTACGGCTTCATTCCCAGAAGTGAATGTAACAACACATGATTATTATACTCATGATCGTGGTTGTGGTCGAAATGATAATAAATCGTCATTTATATGGAGAAATAAAGATCATATGGTAAAAGGAAAAGATGTTCAAAGTAGCGAACAAATTGAAAATATTTGCTATCATTGTGGTAGCCAAGGCCACTGGTCTCGAATTTGTCGCACACTAAAACATCTGATAGATCTATACCAAAAATCCCTTAAAAATAAAGGAAAAATAATAGAGACAAATTTTACTGGTATAGATGATGATTTTTCTGATTTTAGTATTGATGATTTTCTTACTCTTCCTGAAGAAGAGATTGACCACTCGGTTGGAGAAGGAAGTGCCCCTAAATAAATTATTTTATGTTTCATGTAATTTATTTTTGTTATGAATTTAGTTTCTATCAATAAAATTTTATGTTGAATATTTATTGTTGTTAAGTATATTTTACTTATGTTTATTTTATTTATTCAATGAAGAATGAATGCTCACGTCAATAACAAAGATATATGTCTGGCAGACAGTGCAACAACTCATACTATTCTCAAGAATGAGAAATATTTCTATCATATAGTAAAACAAGAAGCCAATGTTAATACTATATCTGGTAGTATAAATATAATTAAAGGCTCCGGCAGAGCCAGTATTTTGTTACCTGGAGGAACAAAATTACACATTGAAAGTGCATTATATTCTAAGAAGTCTCAAAGAAATTTGTTGAGTTTTAAGGATATCCGTAGAAATGGATATCATATTGAGACCATAAATGAAGGAAAAGATGAATATCTTTACATCACAAAGTTAATTTCTGATAAGAAATGTATATTGGAAAAATTACCTTCATTTTTCTCCGGTTTATACTATACTTATATTAGTACAGTTGAAACAAACGTTATTGTAAACCAGAAGTTTACAAATAAGAATGACTTTGTTATTTGGCATGAACGATTAGGCCATCCTGGATCAATTATGATGCAAAAAATAGTTAAGAATTCAAATGGTCATTGTTTGTCCAGCAGACAAATTATGCAAACTAAAAATTTCTCATGTGTTGCTTGTTCTCAAGGAAAATTGATCATTCGGCTATCACCAATGAAAATTGGGAATGAATCACTCACATTTTTAGAGCGTATACAAGGTGATATTTGTGGACCAATACACCCTTCATGTGGACCATTTAGATATTTTATGATTTTGATTGATGCATCAAGCAGATGGTCACATGTTTGCTTATTGTCAACTCACAACCAGGCGTTTGCGAGATTACTAGCTCAATTAATTCGTTTAAGAGCTCATTTTCCTGATTATCCAATTAAGAAAATACGCCTTGATAACGCTGGTGAATTCACATCTCAATCATTTAATGATTATTGTATGTCCATTGGAATTGATGTTGAACATCCTGTAGCACATGTTCATACACAAAATGGACTTGCTGAATCATTGATTAAACGTTTGAAATTGATAGCAAGACCATTGTTAATAAGATCAAAACTCCCAATTTCAACTTGGGGACATGCAATCTTGCATGCGGCAGCACTTATTCGCATCAGGCCTACAAGTAATCATGAATATTCCCCTTTACAATTGGTTCATGGTAAAGAACCAAATATTTCCCATCTAAGAATCTTTGGAAGTGCGGTATATGTTCCTATTTCTCCTACACAACGCACTAAGATGGGACCTCAAAGAAGGTTGGGAATATATGTTGGATATGAAAGTCCATCAATAATAAAATATCTTGAACCTTTAACAGGTGATTTATTTACAGCTCGTTTTGCTGATTGTCATTTTGATGAATCTGTTTTCCCACTATTAGGGGGAGAAAATAAACAATTGGATAAAAGGATCAGTTGGAATGAGATATCTCTCTCACATCTTGATCCTCGAACAAAGCAATCTGAACTAGAAGTTCAGAAAATAATTAGTTTGTAAAATTTAGCAAACCAATTACCTAATGCATTTGCTGATCCAAAAAGAGTGACTAAGTCACACATACCAGCTGTTAATACTCCAATAAAGATTGATATCCCTGAAGGACAATCTAAATTTGCAAATGAGTCTGAAGCCAAAATAAAATGTGGCAGACCTGTTGGTTCTAAAGATAAAAATCCTTGGAAAAGAAAAGTAAATAAAGAGGATGGTCGAATCGAGGATATAAAAACTCCAGTAGAGTCTCCTGAGATAATCAAAGTTTCAAATCCAGAAGAAACTAAGGTACCTGAAATTGATACAAACAAAGAGATCTCGATAAATTATGTCATGGATGGTATACAATGGAATCGACCTGAAGTCGATGTTGATGAAATTTTTGCATTCAAAGTAGCTCTTGATATTATAAATGATGATAAAAATCATGCGCCAAAATCTGTTAAAGAATATGCACAGAGAAATGATTGGCCAAAGTGGAAAGATGCAATGCAAGAAGAGTTAAACTCACTTGCAAAACGTAAAGTTTTTGGGCCTGTAGTCCAAACACCCAAAGGTGTAAAACCAGTTGGGTACAAATGGGTCTTTACGAGAAAAAGAAATGAAAATGGTGAAATTGTGCGATACAAAGTAAGACTTGTTGCGCAAGGATTCTCACAAAGACCTGGTATTGATTTCGAAGAAACATATTCACCGGTGATGGATGCCACTACTTTCGATACTTGATAAGTTTGGCAATCCGTGAAAGGCTTGATTTACGCCTTATGGATGTTGTTGCAGCATATTTATATGGATCACTTGAAAATGACATATATATGAAACTCCCTGAAGGATTTAATTTGCCTGAAGCATACAAGACAAATCCTTGAGAAAATTATTCAATTAAATTGAATAAATCTCTTTACGGACTAAAACAATCTGGACGTATGTGGTATAATTGCCTTAGTGAATATCTGTTGAAAGAAGGGTATAAAAATGACCCGATTTGTCCATGTGTTTTTATGAAAAGATTGGGAAAAGAGTTTGTTATAATTGCAATTAATGTAGATGATTTAAACATCATCGGGACTCCTGAAGAGCTCTCAAAGGTGTAAATTGCTTAAAAAAGGAATTCGAGATAAAAGACTTGGGAAAAACAAAGTTTTGTCTCGGATTACAATTAGAATATTTAAAGGAAGGAATTTTAATGCACCAAAAGACCTATACAGAAAAGGTACTAAAGCGGTTCTATATGGATAAATCACACCCATTGAGCAGTCCAATGGTTGTAAGGTCACTTGAAGTGAGCAAAGATCCTTTTCGACCTCAAGACAAAAATGAAGAACTACTTGGTCCTGAAGTACCATATCTTAGTGCAATTGGTGCACTAATGTATCTTGCTAGTCATATAAGACCTGATATATCATTTGCTGTTAATTTGTTAGCAAGACATAGTTCTTTGCCCACGAAAAGGCATTGGAATGGAATTAAACACATATTCCGCTACCTTAGAGGTACAATGGACATGGGTTTATTTTTCCCATACGTATCTAAGGCAAACCTAATTGGTTATGCAGATGCGGGGTATTTATCTGATCCTCATAATGGTCGATCACAAACAGGATATTTGTTTACATGTGGTGGTACAACAATCTCATGGAGATCCATAAAGCAAACAATCACAGCAACATCATCTAATCATGCTGAAATTCTAGCATTACATGAAGCAAGTCGAGAATATGTTTGGTTGAGATCTATGATTCAACATATTCAAGAAACCTGTGGCTTGCATGTTGGAAAATTACCACCAACAATCTTATGTGAAGATAATGCAGCTTGTATCTCCCAGTTAAAGGAAGCTTATATTAAAGGAGATAGAACAAAGCATATTTCACCAAAATTTTTCTTTACTCATGATCTTATAAAGAATGGTGAAATAAATGTCCAAAAAGTCCAATCATGTGAGAATTTAGTAGATATCTTTACAAAATCATTACCAACCAAAGTCTTCGAGCAACTAGTACAGAAGATTGGTCTTCGACGCTTACATAAGTGTTCTGATGAGGGGGAGAATTAAATACTTGTACATTTAATTATTTACATTGTAAAGAATGTTGTACTCTTTTTCCTTCACTAGGTTTTTATCCCACTGGGTTTTTCCTAGTAAGGTTTTAACGAGGCACATTCTAAATATGGACATCCAAGGGGGAGTATTATGAATATTTGTGGATGTCCCCCCTAAAGTTTTGTATTTCTAGATGTCCTCCTTTCACCTCCTATAAATACCCCCTCACTCATTAATACATACACTTCTTCCATTCTCATTCACTCTCTACTCTCTTCAATTCTCCTCTCTTTCTTTCTCTATTCTTTCTCTATATTTAGAATTCCATTTATTTATAACAAGTTGGTTTCTATTATTAGAAACTCATCATGATTTTTATTATTTTAAATCGTTCATCATATTCATCCATTTGTTGTTATGTTTATTGTTTAAATTAATAGAACTATCATGTGGTACATTAATCTATCATAATTTTTATTGTACGCCCACATACATTATATATATATATATATATCATAAATACATGACTACTGCATCATATACACTGATAGCAATAGTCCAACAACATTCCATAACTATAGACGACGGATCAAACTCATGGATATAGCACAATTATGAAAAAACTACAACTCAATCACACATTCATATTATCACTCAATTAAGGTACACTATGACATCAAAATACAGCATCAAACACCAACTTTTCCATATTCATATCTACAAAAGAGCGATATATATTAATAAGTTCAACTGAAACAAAATGCATCGATGCAAAGTCCCCTTCCAAGACTTGGAACATTCTCCTTATTGGACAAGTGAAATATTGATCCCTCTAATTTGTATCATGTATGGAATTGGACAACTGATGCAATTTGTTTAGAGATTAACATTCAAGATCCATTAGGAAAAATAGTTACCGACATGTGGTAGGGAACGAGAAGAACAACATTTGGTTCTAAGTTAACATATTTATGCACTATAATTATAAAAATAGTAACCAACCAATTTTAAGAATTTTGTTAAATAAATATTTGGCTGATTAGGCATAGTTTTTTAATTAAGAAATTAATATTGCAAATATGTAATTTTGTTATCGTAAGGATTACAAGAACAACATATAGAATAATAATGACAAATATATATTAACATAAAATGTAACATTTTCATTTTAATTTATTGAGAGATTTTAGGAAAATAAATCGGGCATGCAATTTAAATTTAATGTTTCATAATTAATTACTTAATTAATTATTCGAGGACCAATAAATTAAATTTTTAAAAAAATGACCCATTAGGTGAAGGATTAATAAGGTTCATCACAGGACTAAAATTGAAAGGGTAATCAAATAGTTACATGATCAAACTACCCCTATATACCTAATCAGTCTAATTAATTTTCACTTTTTCTTTTCCTTTCACTCAAATTTACTTTCTTTCTTCCTCTATCACCACCATTCTGTGCCATTCTCTCTCTAACTCCATCTTTATCCCCCCCCACCACATAACCAAAGCTGAACCACTCCCTTTCCTTCTCCATCTTCATTTTCTCCTCCACCACACCAAAGTCATGTCACTCTCCTCCAAGCCACCATCGCCTTTTTCCTCACTTTCTCCACCACACATGCTTCCCTCTATTCCTCCATTCTATCACTTCCATTTTTCTTCATCAAGGCAATTGCATGCATGACTACATATTTCTTCTCATTTTGCATGGCTTCACCATCTCATTATTGCATGCATGCATCTCACTACTAAAAAATCCCTGATAGCTACTATAAAACAGCGACTGACAACAGTTGCCGATAATTAGTGATCGAATTAGTGACCGCCATAGCAAAAGGGACCATGAACAAGACATTAGTAATAAAGTCCATGACGACCCAAAATCCTGTCGCTAAGTATTGCAAAAATTCGTCGCTAAGCAAAAAAACCTTGTGGCTAACATTCCCTCCATTTTTTTTTGCTTTCCCTCCATTTTGTTTTGTTGGCGCCTAAGGTAGCGATGACATACAGCTGTCGCTACAATTCTAGTTAAAGGTAGCGATGGAGTAGTCCATCGCTGAAACTAGTATTTAGTGATCACGTTAGCGACCACCTTATTATATTTGCTTCCCTCCATTTTTTTATTATCAAAGATGCTTGTGGTTAGACTAAAAGTTAGCGATGGAGAGTGTCGTCGCTATGCTATACCAACATAGCAATGAATGTTTGTCGTTGCTAAGTGAACCGTGAACCTTCAGCGATGATAGCGTCGCTGATTTAGAGCTAGATGGATAAGTGACGAATATAACGACCTGCCACATGGGAAAGTGGCAGGCCTTATGATGGGGTTAGTGACGGTGTGTGTTTCCATCGCTAATTCTAAATAATGTTCCTCGAACAATTCCCCCAAATCATTGCCCTAGTCTCACTTCTTTCCCTTTCCTTCTCTCTCGCTCTTGTCTCCGGCGCACGTCCCTCCTCTGTGTTGAAATCAATCTATTTTTATTATGTTAAACTAGATTGAGTCCAAATCTAATTTTTAAAATCTGGATTTAATCAAATCCATTTTTTTAAATTGGATTTTATCCAAATCAAAATATAAAATATGCCTTTAATATCCAAATCCATGGAATCTAGTTTTTTCTTATTTAGATTGGGCTTAAATAGGATCTAAACTTAAAAATTAGATTTTTTGCACAACCCTATATATCATGTGTATGTTTTAAATAAAGTAAAGTTGCACTTTTTATTTGCAATGTATGATTTTTAAATGATATGTCATAATTTTATTGAAAGGCAAACAAAGTCATAAGATTTAGGAGCAAGTATTTTTTTGTCCTTCTTGAATACATGGAGTTACTATCAATGTTGAAAGTATTATTCACACTTGGATTTTGCAGGCAAGATTTTGAGTCTTATGCAGAACTATGCTTCAGTGAATTTGGTGACAGGGTTAAGCATTGGATTACTTTAAATAAGCCTATGACATATGCATTTCAAGGTTATACAGTTGGCACCACCAAGAAGATGTTCTAACCGGGTGTCTCTAAATTGTACTGCTGGTGATTCTAGCACTGAACCACACCTAGTTGGACACCACCTGATTCTTGCTCATGCTGCTGCAGTAAAAGTCTACAGGAAAAATTACCAGGTTAATTATTACTCACCAGTGTTATTTAACTATCTCTAATGAATTTAATAATATTCTCTAAAATTAATAAATTAAATAATTTAGAGATCAAAATAAGAGATTAAAATTAAATATTTAGTAAAGTGACACTAGTGGAAAAATGACATTTCTCACCGGGCATTTTACACTGGTTGTAATGTGACCGGTGTAAAAAATAATGCGGTGGTAATTTTGTAAATAAATAGTAACTTTACACCGGTCTGAATGTTGGACCGGTGAAAAAATTATTATTTATACCGGGTGTGATTGTAAGCCAGTGAAAATGAAAATTTTATACCAGTCATACAATAGGACCGGTACAAAACAAAGGAAAATTAAAAAAAACTTTTCAACTCAACCCTCTTTATTCATCAAACCCTCTTCTCTCTCGAAACCCTATTCTCCCTTGTCTTCCCCATTTTTCTCGGCCGCTTCTCTTCTCCCTCGTCTTCCTTGATATTCTGTCGTTTGGGTCACAAGATCGGTAGTCTTTTCATACAACAGCGTTTTGATGCTTTGGATCTTCTAACTCTCTTCTCCCTTTACCACCACCGACCACAACATCTACCTGCCCCACTGCCACACCAAAACCCTCTGAAGCCGTTACAACCGTCCAATAACCAAACAACACAGTTGAAACTGCCCAACAGGAGGACTCCGCGGAGCCCGTGAAAAAGATTCGCCATATGTCATCTTCTCAGGAGAAGGTCATAGAGCTGAAGAAGTGAGTTCCGCAACTGAAGAAGAAGCCCTCGGAGTTTGATCTCGTGTCGTTTCTTTACAACTAGTGATTTATGAGGGCGAGAAGAAATCGAGGTTCGGCATTCTCCCGAAGTACGCTTCTGATGCTTCCAGCATCGTGTGGGTGGAGTCGCCGGACACGTTCTGCTTCCACTTCTGGAACGCGTGGGAAGAGCCAGAAACTGACGAGGTTGTGGTTATCGGTTCTTGCATGACGCCACCGGATTCAATCTTCAACGAGAGCGACGAGAATCTGAGGAGCGCGTTATCGGAGATAAGGCTTAACCTCAAAACCGGAGAGTCCACACGTCGCGCCTTGATTCCGCAGGTCAACCTCGAAGCCGGGATGGTGAACCGGAACCGGCTCGGGAGGAAAACCCGGTTCGTTTATCTGGCCATTGCTGAATCGTGGCCTAAGGTGTCCGGGTTCGTGAAGGTAGACCTTGTTACTGGGGAAGTGAAGAAACATTGCTATGGTGATAGAAGGTTCGGTGGAGAACCGTTTTTTTCCCTAACGGTGACGGAGAGGAAGATGAAGGGTACATTATGGCGTTCGTGCATGACGAGAGGACGTGGAAATCAGAGTTGCAGATTGTTAACGGGGCGGACTTGAAGGTGGAAGCCACCGTTATGTTGCCATCGAGAGTGCCTTACGGGTTTCATGGCACTTTTGTGGAAGCTAAGGATTTGGGTTTACAAGTACACGTGGCCTCTTGTTGAGTTGTTTTATTTTTCTCTATGTAACGGGCAAAGTAAAGTAAACAGTGAGAGAGGGAAAAGGAGAAATTGACCAGAGGGATGGGCATCGAGACATGTCCCCGTCTTCTCCTGAACAAAGATTTTGTTGGTATGTTTCTATGGCTACTTCATAGTGAGTGATATACTTGTGACTGTTAGAGTTAGTCGTTTGTGACTGATTCTGAAGTGAGAGTGAGTAGGTAGTAGCTATTATTGAGTATCTTCATGTATATACTTTGTGATTTTGTTTCTTAGAGCTTTGAAAAGATTTGCATGTATATTTGTTTTTTTGATAATGAGTTGAGTTACCTTTCTGATATTCATGTCTGGTTTCTTTATGCAAAGTACACATGAGTGGATATGTACTCTGTTATGGAAGTGTGTACTGATTTTTATTTGCTTTGCTTTCCTGTAGCTGCTTTAATCAACTGGAGTTTGATCTCTCTATTTGATTTGATAACCTTTCTTCTCATTCTGTACAATGTATCATAACTAGGTAAGCTACTTAGTTCTTTCTGTTCGGCTTCCAAGTGACCATTCTTACATCTAAAACTATAGTGTTGATACTATACACAATGTGCTAACCATATGGTCTCTTTCTTTTTTCCTAAAAGGAATTTTTATTCTCATTGTTCAATCATTGTCACCTGTCAAATAATAGTTTTCTGTATGTCTATATTGACCATAAACAGAATAATTCTTGGCTAGTAGTAAAAGCATATTGTCAACAAACATAGGGATGCCGATTTTGGAATTTTATAACAGGTTACATCTTTTAAGAAACTCTAGAAGCTCAGATTGTAGGATGAAACAACAGTTTCCATGTATGAACCAGTACTAATTGCTGCTATCAGTATATTTACTTGTATAGTGTGTGATTTGTCAAATTCTAATAAGTTAATCATGAAGTTATTGCAGAAGAAATTCAGGATCATTAGACTAAAGTCTAAATTGATTTCATCAAATCTTTGAATACATGAAACAAGGTGAAAAGAAAATAACATATTGTAATTATTAGTAAAACAAAAGGGAAAGCACAAAACATTAACTTTAAGTGAACATGCTCTCAATTAGTTGAATACCTATTCATTATTTGCTTGATGAAATGCAGGTTCAGGGGAACTCATTTCAGAAAAAGGTGACCTTACTCTTTGGGATTAGCCATCCTGTAGAGGTATAAACTTTAGTTCCAATTTTCATTTAAAAATTCTTGCTGTTGAATTATGCAAAATCTTACAATTTTTTTCTTTTTTTTCACATAAAAACCAAGAACAGTTGAAACTGATTTTCCGTCTTGAACAATGTGTTTCTTAGATCCAAGGAGATTCTATTCATTTCATGCTTTTTCAGTTCTATTTTTGTCTTGAAAAAATGCTATACAATATTGTTCTTTTTCAGAATTACTAAAATGCTTTATAAAAATAATTAAAAGATACAAAAAATTATTGGAGTCGTATACAAATAGGTTTGTTTAGCCACTTAAACTCGAGAACATACCTGTCATGAAATTGGCTTCCTCTAACAGCCAAGCATGCTTTGGAAGTTGATGCCTTTGTGTCTTAAATATGAATTGTTAATGCTAA
The DNA here is from genome assembly GCA_037962975.1 of Clitoria ternatea. Lineage (NCBI taxonomy): Eukaryota > Viridiplantae > Streptophyta > Magnoliopsida > Fabales > Fabaceae > Clitoria > Clitoria ternatea. The sequence goes on from CM075675.1 coordinate 51,734,916, forward strand.
TTAAGCACATAAAAAACACCTATTAATTCATTCATATAAATCATTCCTCAAGAGTGGTAACAGCTTGAAGGTTATTTATGTATGTAATAATTTTTTAAACTAACTACATTAAGGTTTCTGGTGTTGCATAGTTAATGACAAAATTCTTGTGAACTTCTATCAGCAGGATGATAGTGAAGATGATCCAGAAGGTGCTTCAGTTTTTAAATCTCATAGTCCTCATTCACCCTCCCAAACCGCATTAGTTAAAGTGTCAAAGCTAGTGGACAACTACCTTGTTGAGATGAGATTGCCCCTGATGCAAACTTGAAGCTCTCTAAGTTCTTGGTCATTGCAGAAACATTTTTCTTTGTATGTGCACAACATTTTTCTAGATGTAATGAACAAGTTTAAGGGAAAGGAATTAGAGTAAACATATTGGTGTTCAACATGATCAAAATTGAGTTGTGAATATGATGTCTAATGTCTCTTTTAGTTAAGTTTTGTTTTCCTTTAGCGAAATACCAAGCTTTAGCTGACTTTTCCACTCATGTATTTGATTTTGAAAATTAAAGTTGATGACACTTTCTAAAATTGTAACGAAAGTATACTAAATTGGCATTGCCCACAATTGAAATGTACTGAATTAAAAATGAAAAAAAGAACTTTTTACACCGGTTGTGTAGTAACCAATAGGTGTTAAAATTCTATTTTTTGTACCGGGCGTAATAAACCAGACCGGTGAGAAATTTAATATTTACACCGGTTGTAAAGAAAAGGACCGGTGTAAGTATTATTTTTTATACTGGGCGTTTTGAATAGGACCGGTGAGAAATGTAATATTTACACCGGTTGTAAAGAAATAGACTGATGTAAGTATTATTTTTTATACCGGGCATTTTAAATAGGACCGATGAGAAATATAATACTCACACCGGTTGTAAAGAAAAGGACCGGTGTAAGTATTATATTTTATACCGGGCGTTTTAAATAGGACCGGTGTAAAAACTGTTTTTCTCATCGGTCCCAAAACCGGTGTAAAAAGTCCATATTTTTCTCACCGGCTCCATCCACACCGATCCTACAACCGGTGTAAAAAGCCAAAAAGGACCTGTGTAAAAAGTCTTTTTTCCACTAGTGTGAGGAATTAAAAATATAATTAAATCAAGTAATTATTAGTAATTTAAAATTTTAAATAGACAATTAAGTAGAATAAAATTTATCTTCTTTGTGAACAATTAAATAAGAATTAACAGAGTATTTTAAATCCACTATTAAATCCAAAGTTTAATTTCATCAATTATTGGTTATGGTTAGTTATCATTAAGTCAATAACTTTTAGTTATATAAGAATTCATGATTAGTTGAGATCTTAGTCAAATTCAAAATTTAATCGATGAATTATTTTTTAATAGATTTCTCAAAAGGGGTCAAATTTCGATAGCACTAGGTGCTCCTTGGTTTGTGCCACTATCCCAATCTAAAGCTGACAAAGATGCAGCATCTTGAGCCCTTGCTTTTAAGTACGATTGGTGAGTGATGCCCTAAATGTTGTTCTTCTTCAACCGGTTATTGTTTTTATGAAATTTAATGTGTCTATTTTTCTTTGTTAAATTATTTTACTAGTTCCAAATCATTTGAGATATTTTGGTAAGTTTTTATATTTTAAAGTCTTTAAATTATTTTAATTAGTATATGTCAACATTTTCGTTAGGATTCTATTCATTTTAAAGATTTAATAATTTAACTTTTTATATAATTTAAGAATAAGTTATTTTGTAGAAACTTGAACGATTATAAATTTTGTAATTATGTTGCAGGACTCATATTAGAAATATTAATGAAGACCAATTGTAATCAATAAAATATATAGTTTTGAAAGCATATGGACCAATTTAAAAATTCAAAAATAGTTTAGAGAATTTGAATAAATTATCTTTTATTTAATAATGTCCATGCATTGAAATCAAAATAGCATATCTAAAACTCTTCATTTGATGTTCTTCAAGGTTCATGGAACCGTTGTACTCACTAGTGCAAAAAGTACATACGAGGACAGGATATAACCACGGTTATGAGATAACCATGGTAAAAATAAACACGGTGGCATTTTTGAAATTATGGGTAAAGGTTTTAACCACGATTAATTATAACCGTGGTAATAGGTATGCTAAAAATTTTTAAATTTAATTTTAAAGCATCTACAACCACGGTTTTTAGCCAACCGTGGTTATATGGTTTTTGCATTTTAAAATTAATTTCGAAAATTAGCTACAAGGACGGTTTCCCTTGGAACCGTGATAAAAGGTTGAGGCTATTACCACGGTTGCCCATTAAACCGTGATTATTGGAGTCTATTACCACGGTTCTTTGATAACCGTGGTCTATTCCTGACCTTTCATTTCCGCAACCTTCATTTCCCTCCTTGGTTTCCGCAACAGCTTCATTTCCCTCTCCCTTCACTTCATATTCCATTTCATCTCTCTATCTTCGTCTCTCTTAATCTCTCCATCTTTACATTTCCCTTCTCTTGCACGCTCTCCCCTCCTCCTCTCCATCTCTTAGTGCTGTTGCATACACGACGCACGACGCACGCTGGTAGTCTCCCTTCATCTCTATCCCTCCAGCTCTTGGTTGTCTTGCACGCACAACGCATGCTAGTGTTCATCTTCTCCATCTCCATTCGAGCTATTCGCACGCTGTTCGTCTTCTCCTTCAGGTACGCTCTTTACTTTTTTTTAATCCATTCTTTAATTATATTATAGGAAATGTTGCCATGATTAACTTTTATTTGGTTGCTTTCATGTAGTATGTATGAACACTAGCATAGTCATTATATATAGTTTTTGTAATTTTTAATTTTTTCTTTACTAAAAACAACTCTAGCATAGTCATTATGAATGCATAGTTTATAGTATTACAAGTGATTTTGTTAACCTCCCAAGTGTAAAATTGAATAAGTTAATAAAAAAAAGATAATTTTAGGAAGATATGAATGAAATTATTTCATTAGAAGTGCCCTTTTTAATAAGAAAGTCTTAAGCTTAGTTGCTAAGGTTAACGAAAACCTTACATTTAATGGTAATTATCAATTTTTCTGTAGTTTAAAGTCCATGTTTAAAGTCCATTTAATGGTAATTATTATATATTATAACTTTAGAATACTTAAATTAAAATTTTATAATGTATCTAATACTTAAAAGTGTGTTATATATGTATCATAATTAATGCACAGGTTTACTTCTCCTCACAAATTAGCACTTGAATCAATTAATGTAGTTAGTACTAGTAGCAGATTTAGATTTTTAAATTTAGATTCTTACATAAGATAAATGAACATTTTATTTATTTGTTAAGAGTTTGTTTATCAAGACAAACAAATAAATGAGTTAGTATTGATAAGTTAAGTGATTTAATTAAAATATGTTAGGTGACATTAGTATTTAATGTAAAATGACATAAAATATATATTTAAGCGAGAATTAAAGTAGAAAAAATTCTCAATACTTATAAATACCATGTTTATTGTCTTTAATTTGAATTTTAATTGTGTCACTAAAGTTAATTTTTATTTGTTATATTTTAAATTGTATATGAGTAAACCATAGTTTTCCCGTTTGAGATTCGACACAAATGGTAATTAAATTAATTGATTCCATCATTTGTGTTGAATCTTGAATTGTCCGTTTGGACAGTTTGGCATGAACAATTTTTTATGCATCATTGCTATGTACAAGTTAGGAGTAATTTTAAAATTTGATCAAGTTTTGGTTAGTTAAATTTTGTATTGTTCTCTGGGTGCATATTTGATTGTGGTTGAATTTGATGTCACCACTTTCATTTCGTGTACTTAGAGACCAATGCAAAATGCTGCCGAAATTTTATCAAATTTTAAAATAACTCCTAAGTTGTATGTAGTTATAATGTATAGAAAAATGTTCATCATGAATGGGTAGGACCACCACCTTTGTGAAGAAAGTAAGATTCATAGCACCGATAAATTTACTGGTATTGTAAACAGTGAGTATGGATCGAAGTTGGATAACTGCATCACGTATAAGTCCACAATATGAGAGTGGAGTCGAAACATTCATAGAGTACGTGATACGAAATGCTGAAGAGGTTAATGGAATGTATTTTTGCCCTTGTGTTAAATGCTTAAACATGCGCCGGCTAGAATTGGCAGAGGTGCGAGAACATCTGTTGTGTGATGGATTTCTTCAAACGTATATGCGATGGATATGGCATGGTGAACATGTTGAAGTGCCAAGTACCAGTTTTCAAACAAAAGACCAAAGCTTTGCGCATGAGGTTGATGACGACATGGATGACCGACTTGAGGATATGATACGTAACGTGGGGGTAGAAAGTTTTAAGAAAGCTCACGTATATGCAAGTCTATGTGAGGATTCTAAGAAGCCGTTGTATCCGAATTGCGCCAATTTCACGAGGTTGTCAGCGGTTTTATGATTATTTAATTTGAAAGCGATAAATGGGTGGACAGATAAAAGTTTCACTGATTTGCTTAAGTTGTTGAAAGAAATGCTCCCAGTTGGTAACACCTTGCCAAATCGTAACTATGAGGCTAAAAAGGTGTTGTGTCCTATAGGTTTGGAGTATACCAAAATACATGCATGCCCAAATGATTGTGTATTATACCGTGGTCAGTATGAAATGTTGCATCGATGTCCTAGGTGTGGGGTGTCACGATATAAGAAGAAACAACTTGACTCTGATGAAGTCTGCACTAAAGGGTCTCTTGCGAAGGTGTTGTGGTATCTCCCTATAGTGCCGAGACTAAAGCGTCTGTTTGCCAATGTAGATGATGCGAAGCTTATGAGATGGCATGCTGATGAAAGGGTTGTTGATGGGCAACTTAGGCATCTGGCAGATGCATTGCAGTGGAAGAAAGTGGATATAATGTTTTTAGATTTTGCTCATGACCCAAGAAATGTTAGGCTTACACTGGCCACTGACGGAATGAACCCGTTTGGGAACCTGAGCACAAACCATAGTTCGTGGCCTGTTTTGTTGTTTATTTACAACCTGCCGCCATGGTTGTTCATGAAGCGGAAATATGTTATGTTATCGATGATGATTTCTGGTCCACGACAACCGGGGAACGACATTGATGTATACTTAACTCCGTTAGTTGAAGACCTGAAAACGTTATGGGAAGAGGGGGTTGATGTGTTTGGCGGGTTTGCAGGCCAAAACTTCAAATTGAGAGCCTTGTTATTCTGCACGATCAATGATTTTCCTGCATATGGTAACCTCTCGGGCTACAGCGTCAAAGGTCATAAAGCATGTCCTGTGTGTGAGGAGGGAACTAGTTCTGATCGACTGTATCATGGAAGGAAAAATGTTTATCTTCGACATCGTAGGTTTCTTACGGCTAATCATCCACTTCATAGGTTAAAGAAGTCATTCAATGGTATGCAAGAGTTTGAAGGGCCTCCTCCACCATTGTCGGGTCGTCAAGTATATGAAACGATCAAAGACGCCAATGTGGTTCTTGGTAAGTTTGAGAAGCAGTCCGCTGCAAAAAAGAACTGGAAGAAAAGGTCAATATTTTTTGATCTGCCATATTGGAAAGAGCTTGATGTGAGGCACTGTATTGATGTGATGCATGTGAAGAAAAATGTGTGTGATAGTTTGGTTGGAACCCTGTTAAACATACCTGGAAAAACTAAGGACGGCCTGAATTCGCGTCTAGACTTGGAGTTATTAGGTATACGTGAGGAGTTGCACCCACAAGCAAAGGGTAAATGAATATATTTGCCTCCAGCATGTCATACCTTGTCTAGAAAAGAGAAGCAAAGTTTGTGTGAATCATTGCATGGTGTGAAAGTTCCATCTGGGTACGGTTCCAACATCAAGACTTGTGTTTCCATGAAGGATCTGAAGTTAGTGGGTTTAAAGTCGCACGATTGTCATATGTTAATGCAACAGTTTCTACCCATTGCCATTCGTGACATTCTCCCTAAAAATGTCAGACATGTGATAACAAGGGTGTGTTTGTTTTTCAATGTCATATGTTCCAAAGTAATCACCCATAAGGAGTTGGAAGCATTGGAACAGGAAGGTTTTCTTATACTATGTCAGTTGGAAATGCATTTCCCGCCTTCATTCTTTGACATAATGGTACACTTAATCATCTATTTGGTAAGGGAGGTTCGTTTGTGTGGACCAGTGTTCTTGAGGTGGATGTATCCCGTAGAGCGATATATGAAAATATTGAAAGGCTATATGAAGAACCACCGCCGACCTGAAGCATCAATAGTAGAAAGGTACATTGCAAAGGAAGCAATTGAGTTCTGCACTAATTATCTGTCACAGGCTGAAACCATTGGCATTCCTAAGACTCGTCACGAAGGGCGATTAGATGGGAAAGGTACCATTGGGAAAAGAATTAAAAGCATGTCACGTGATGAAGTCCTCCAAGCACATTTGTATGTTTTGAACAACACAGATGCCGTCCTCCCGTATTTAACGACTCATAAAGACATTGTGAAGAGAAACAACCCTAGAATGACTAAAAAATGGGTGTTGAATGAACACAACAAAACGTTCATGCAGTGGTTCAAAACAAACCTTCTCAGAGATACATCGGCCCCTGAGACATTACTTCGACTAGCACTAGGTCCTAACTTTGATGTAATCACCTATTGTGGGTATGACATAAATAACTATTCATTCTATACAAGGGCGCAGGATGACAAGAGTACGGTGCAGAATAGTGGAGTTATGGTTGTGGCCGAATCAATGCATTTCTCTACTTCAAAGGACAATAACCCTATCATGGCTGAGTTATGTTATTTTGGTGTCATTGAAGATATATGGGAAGTCGATTATGGTCGTTTCACTATTCCTATGTTTAAATGCAAATGGGTTGATAGTAAGAACGGTGTCAAGATAGATGAATTTGGATTTACATTGGTAGACCTAAATAAGGTAGGTCACAAGGAGAAGCCTTTCATCATGGCAGCTCAAGTGAAGCAAGTTTTTTACATTGTTGACCCGTCTGATAAAAGATGGTCAGTTGTTGCCCAAGGTAGACACAACATTGGAGATCCAACTCTTGATGTCCTAGACATACCTTGTCTAACAACATGTACGCCGTCTGGGAATATAGAAGATCGCATAGATGATATAGTGGCGACTCGTCATGATCACCAGGAAGGTATGTGGGAAACATAGGGTATGTATTGTATGTATTATTTGTATGTCAAGCTTGTGTATCATTGATTGTATGTATTGTTCATCAATAAAAAAGAAACATGTATTTATTATTTAATTTGTATATGTAATGTGTTTATTATACTTACTATGGTTTTTTTGCTTCTTTAAATAGATACTTATGGCTGACCAGGGTCCATCAGCGAGATCCAACTCCCAGGATACAAATTCCTCAGGTAAGAGGAGTCGAGGTGTTACCCGAATGTCCGATGTTGCACTTAGGCGCCATCAGGGTCAGAGGACCCATGTTGACATTGATATTTGCACGGGGAGGACTTCGGGACCTAACGCCGCCAAGTTTCAGAGTTACTTGGGTGTTTTGGCAAGGTCGAAGGTGTCCATCATTATCCCTGATTGGGATAGTGTTGAGGAGGTCATGAAGAATGCTATTTGGGCTGATATTCTTGTAAGTACTTTAACTGCACATTTGGTTTTTACTTGTATTATAATTTGATATGCATACTAAACTCAACCTTGTTTATTTGACACTTGTAGGATGCTTGGGATATTCCTGCAGTCAATACACTACGTAGGAAGATAATGTCTGAGATTGCTGAACGATGGAGGTCATTCAAGACCTTTTTGACTTCCACGTATGCATGCTTGTTATAAATTAAGTGTTTAAATTTGTCCTGTCCTAAAAATGTCAGTTTCTTACTTCAACTATTTTGAATTTTAGGTATGTCTTCGGGAAGAAGCAGGGCAAGTTTCCCGGAGACTCATACACATTTATAGATCAGCAGACTTGGGATTCGTTTGTTGCATCAAGGCAGACGGACGACTTTATGGTTAATACCTTATACTTTTAATGTTTTGGAATTATTTTCATGTAAGTATATATAAGGTATAAATGTATTTGAATTGTTTTTGTTGTAGGCTAAACGCATAAAAGCACAGGGAATTCGTGCGAAAAATGACTACCCTCATAGGTTGTCACGCGGGGGTTACTGACTGTTGGAGGATCGGATGTTGGAGGAGAAAGCCAGTCAACGCCAGAGCAGCCACCCTGACACCACTATTGTGGATCCCCCCTCCCCACCTGCACGCCACGACAAATGGAAGCGTGCGAGGAAGAGTGGTGTTAGTCCTCAAATTTTCAATAAAAGCTTAAATAAAAATTTCATAAAAATTATAAAAATTAGTTTAATTTGTTAGAAAAATAGGATTTAAATTCAATAAATGGATGTTGTTGGAAATAATCTGCCCTTGATCAATTTTCTCTAGTTTTGCAGTGAAAAAGTTAAGAAATCAAGAGAAAATTACACTGGAGGATCTGACGCGTAGCCTCATCCCACGCGTAGCATCAAGAGCTATTTTTGATGCTGACGCTACGCATCACAGCCACGCGTAGCGTCAGTGCTGCGTGGTCTCCACTCCTACTTTTGGCCAACCACCCCACTTGGACCCAATAATGGGCACTCCACTCAGCCCAAGGGCCACCCCAATCAGCATAAATGGCCAAAACTCGGTGGAAACATGTCCATGTGGCCAAGCATGATCAAAATTAATTATTTGAAGTGGCCATTATCAGCTGTTTAATGGAAGCTGAGTCAGGGGTATGACGCGTAGCGTCACACTGACGCGTAGCGTCAGCACCCTTGCTCAGCCCTATAAATAGGGCCATCCAACACCATTCTAATCATCCCATTCCATACACAGCATTTCATTCTCTTCTCTCTTGTGCTCGATTTTGAGCACTTCTTTTGTGAGTTGTAGTTCTAGAATAGTTTTCTAGATACTTGAGTGTGTTTCGGTGTATTGTGATCGTTGTATCATGAAGTTTCCATCATCTTCGTAATGTCAAACTCTGTAAGTGTTGTTTTTACTTTTACCATGTGTAACTAATTTGTTTATGTTGGAATTGGTGAACTAATCTATTGAGTATAATGTTGTGAATTCGACCTCTGCATGTTTATGATTCAAGTCCATGTTAGTGTCTCAACCTTTTATTAATATGAACGTCAAACGGGAGAATGATTTTCATGTGTATCGAAACTGGTTTTATTAGTGTAAATGTCAAACGGGAGAATGATTATTTATGCCGTATTGAAACTAGTTTTGACGAAAGTAAAAAGTTAGAATACCCTTGGTATCTCAATTCTATAGGGGTTGTTAACCATTGTTGCCATAAGGCCAGGTCTTAATGCAAGTTTTTACTGAGAAAGCTCACGAGGGATCGGACTTTACGGTGAATTCTTAGAACTTATATCACGAGGGATCGGTTATAATGATTTTAAGCTGCAATGACATGAAACTTGATGATTAAATATGTATGTCTTGAGTTCCTCATTGTTATTCTAGATTAGGGATCCAATTTCCAACATAATTTGTTTATCTGTGTTTATCTCAAGTATCTTACCTATTCTAGATTGCAACTCGACTTTTTAGATAGATTTTATTTTCTTTTATCTTATGAATCACTCAAACATGCTATCTTGTGAATATTGTATAAACTGTATATAAATCATTCTTTTGTTTATAAGTTCCTTCACATTTACCATAGTAAGTAGAAAATTACTGTTGTTATCGGACATTCAATCCCAGTGGAACGATATCTAAATTTCAAAAACTACAAACGATTGGTGCGCTTGCCAATTAACAAAACCCGGTTCCACCGCTGGGTTAACAAGTGGTCAGTATACTTCATCTCATGCTGAGGAGGTTGCCCAACGAATTGTAAGTACAAGCTTCTTATCAGGTTTAATGATACTTGAATTGTCCATCTGGGTACTAAGTACACTAATCACCGGGGTTTGATTGCAGGATTCCTTGGTGGAGCAGTCGACCCAAGGGTCTTTCGTGTCACACGGTAGGGATGATATCCTGACCACCGCCATTGGCCAACCGAAGCACCCTGGACGAGTCCGTGCAGCTGGTCACGGTCATGGTATGTTTATACTCCCAACTGGTTACATTCTTTATATTAACATTCTGTTTCTAATTGTTCTTTCTCCGCAAACCTTCGAACTTATTTTGGGCGTCCCGCTGCCTCCTCCCAGTCAATCTCTGATTTGGAGAAGACCTTTGAGGAGAAGGTTGCTGCAGCGAAGGCAGAGGCTAAAAAAGAGATGCAGAGGCTGCTTTAAGAGGAGATGGCACGGTTTCGGAGTGAGATGATGGCGTCATTCAGTCAACAACATCAACCTACACCCCCAGTGGTGGACCCACAGGTTATATTGTACATTATTTAATTGAATTACTTATGGTTTGCTATCATTATTTCTTGAATAACTTCAAAATATTGTGTAAATATGCAGATTAGGGGGGTCAGTATAAAGGGGTGGTGTGCTACACCTGACGGTGATGATGACGACGTAAATCTTGGAGACTGCCGTCAGTGTGACCTCTTTGTTGATGGAGTGGAAGAGCCAGTTGCCATTGGTTCAGTGTATAACCTAGGCCCTTTGGTTCACCATCAAGCAATGCCTGATGGTGTGTCAAGGGTTTCGGTTATATAGGTCCTCGACGCGGAGGTAGCTGTGCCCATTCCAACTCCTGAGGTACAACTGGTCGGGCAGGCTGTAGGACACTTCCTTATATGGCCGACCAGACTTTTGTCAGATTCGGGTCCCCAGGTATGCTCCTTAAACTAGCATCAATTCTATATTAACTTATGGTTCAAATAATCGAAAATTACTTCTAATTTTTTAACTGTTTTAGCAGGGTATTGGCCCAGCAAGGCCGGCAAAGCCCCCTTAAGCCGATGGAGCAACTATGGGCTTTATCGGCTGAGTTACACGACGACGTCGTCGAGATCCCATGGGATGAATCCGTTTTTGGTCGCCCAAGTACCTTGCCAGTGTACGTTGCACGACCTGACCTGTGTGAGGTCCTGATGGGGAGGACGATGTTGAACATTTCTATGATTCAATGTTGGGAGCTGTAAGTATAATGTTTTTTGTTCAATGATTGTGTGAATTAAAATGTTATTTTCACTAACTAAACATGTGTAAATTTTCTTAGGTTTCTATATAGACTTTGCATAGAGAGGGGTGTCCATGACACTTATGGTTTCCTAGAGCCCTCTGTAATACAAGTTCGCGGGAACAGCAAGGCAGATATTCAGGCATACATCCAGAATTGGATGGATGCCTCGAAAAAGACTGTGTACCTTGCGCCATTTCATAGAGAGTAAGAGTCTTCTACTAAATACATAGTTAGTGTTGTTAATTTAATCATTTTGGTGTTATTACTAATCAATGTTCATTACAGGCTTCACTGGCAACTGCTAGTTATTTGCCCTAAGGATGGGATTGTTGCATGCTTCTGTTCCTTGCATGGGAACCCTGGTGTGCACTACATGAAAATACTCGACGCGTAAGCTGCTTTCAAAACTTAGACAACTTTACATATTTAATTAAGTCATTCTATTAACTGAACTGGTGTTTTTTCCTATCACAGGGCTTTTAATGGGTACTGTCGACTACAGGGCGGAGTGGGTAAGAAAAAACTACAGTGGGTCTTCCCAAAAGTAAGTAATTTTAATTAACAAGCATTACTTTTAAAGTTACCTCAATTAGTAACAAAAACAATAACCAATTGTGATTTCAATGTGTGGTACCTTGTAGTCTTATCAGCAGGATGGTAGCTTTGAGTGCGGGTATCTCGTCATGAAGGCGATGCTCACCATTGTCCAATCCAGTATAGTAGATGGATGGACAACTGTAAGTTTTCACTTCCTACATTTCTAATTTGGTTTTCATATACTACTTATCAATTATTTGCTTGCTACTTAACAATGTCTCTTCTTTGCAGCACTTTCAAGACTCCTCAACATTCCCAGAAAAATATGTTAACGAAATCAGAAACCATTGGGCCACCAGCTTTCTTCAAGTAAAGGATGGACTTAAGTAGTGTCTTTGTTGTTTATTATTCTTAGTTATAGGATTTATTTCTATTAGTGTAGCTTTAGGATTATCATGTTGTGTATTTTTGTACCATATTTGTTGTTTTATATAGTTTTATTGAAATTTATTATTTTTCATCTCTTATTTTATATTGGGTTGTCTGGTTCTCTGCTTACAGGTTTGAGTAATGAATAAAACGAATCCTGCATTAAAAAAAGAAACTTTTAACCACGATTGTGACCATAACCGTGGTAAAAAGTCCCACTTTTTATCACGGTTCGGGAATAACCGTGGTAACAGGTCCCACTTTTTATCACGGTTCTGGAATAACCGTGGTAAAAGGTCCAACTTTTTATCACGGTTCCTGGAATAACCATGGTTAAAAGCCCATTTTTTATCACGGTTCCTGGAATAACCATGGTTAAAAACCCCTTCTTTAATGACAGTTATTTAGAACCGTGGTTATAGGTTGTTTTTTACCACGGTTCAAAACCGTGGTTAAAAGTCCATATCTATAACCACGCTGGGAACAACCACGGTTGTAGAACCGTGGTTAAAAGTCATTTTTAACCGTGGGAAAAAGCCTAAAATCCACTAGTGACTCTGGTTCATATCCAGCTGTAATGGATAACAAAGTTGGGAAACGTTTGCCAAAATTCTCAAGAAGGCAACAATTAATGATAAAAGGGTCCTATGATTTCATTGGGTTAAACTATTACACTGCATATTATGCATCCAATACTCCTTGCCAACAATCCAACCAAACTGCCTTGACAGACTTTTGCACTAAATTTACTGGTGAGCCATCCCAAATAAAGATTAGTGTTAATTTCTTTAATAGAGTTTACCTCATACATTTCCTTACTCTTGACATCTATTTTGTTGTTTCAGATGAAAAAAATGGAATTCTCATTGGTACCAAGGTACTTGCATTTTGGAGATAAATATTACTTTTGTTTTACACTTTCTTGAAAATGACAAGTTTTCACCACTACTTATGAGAATTACCATATAGTTTAGATTTTACTTTTCAAGCCTGGTGATAAACAAGAAAATACACATTTTGTAATGTGAATCAATCGTCACCAATTAATCTTACCATACTGTTATATTAGTGACTTAGTTAAAACATAAATTAGTGATCTAATTAATATAATAATGTAATAGTGATGTGAAAATTATAATGACAATCAATAGCGAGTTTAACCTCACAAAAGAAACATTTCCTTATATAAGAATTTTTAAAATTTTTTTTAAACTTTTTCATATGCTTTATTTAAATTTGAGTCAAATAAAATTATTAAGGAAATCTCACATAGAATAAAATACATAAACATAAAAAATATATAAATATTGGTAGCACCAACTTTAATATCTTAAAGTTTTATAATTAAGTGTCTCTCACTTAATATAATTCATATCGATTTTCCAAAACATAATAAACCACCTAAATATGGGGATTTTATGTAAACGATCCTCATAACATGAGATTTCTTAGTCCAGCTTATAGTAACTTTTATGTAAAATAATTTCTACTAAGATTAATTCCTCTTTCTCATATTTTTGTAGGCTTCATATTGGCTCTACATATATCCTCGGGGAATTCAAGGTGTTTTAGAGTATACTAAGAAGAAGTTTAACAATCCAACCATTTACATAACAGAAAATGGTATGTTTGTTTCACATTTCCCTACCTGTCTTAGTGGTTTGATTTCCATAAATATAGTAATTCAAATAACACTTGCAGAGGTGTTAATGAGGTTAATGATGGCACAAAGTCGTTTGACGACAAATTGAGGATATACTATACCTGTTGTATATTCAAAGGGCCATAAGGTGAGTCTCACTAGTAAAAGGAGAAAATTATCTTCGAGTTCTATGATACTTCTAATTAGTTGTCTTGTCTGTGATCATGTCAAAAAAGTGTCCAAGTCTCTAATATTCCAGGGATATATTTGAATACTTTTTTGTAACATATATAGTTGTATTTAAGTATTTTAGTAATGTTTTGACTCTCACTTCTTTAACTATTGTATCAATTGAAATGATCCTTACTAAGTAAACCTTTTGAGCCTAAAATTTTTGGTAGCATTGGCACTCTAGTATCAGATTATTCATTTTCAATTAATTGTATTATCACTTTAGTATATGAAATTACTCGTCATCAATTAGTTATGTACTTTAACTTTGAGGAGGTAAGGTTGACAACTATCAATTCCAGGGACTATTGATATAACAAATAGTTTTAGGACTAATGTTAGGAACTCAAGTGTCTGATGTCATTAATTTCAGGGATTTATACTCTAATTGTAATTGATAAAATTTTAATATTTTCTTATATCTACGATGACTCATTCACACTTTTTTAGTTTTAAAACATGATTTTTTTACTCTTATTTTATAGAAACTTTGTACTATTTTATTTGCCACCTCTTACAATGATATTTAAAGTTTGACAATTTTTTTCTTATAAATTTAACACAATTGGTATTTAGTATCAACATCAAGTGTTTAGAGCAAAATTCAACCCTTAGTTTTCATGTTTTTTCTCTCCCATTTACACCTATTTCAAATGATAAAAAAAAAGTTAAACTAATTTATGTTTCATCACACACCCAGTGACATATCCATGCTTCTTATTACATGATATTTATACTAGTGGAAAAAATGGATATAATCACGGTTAAAAATGGCCTTTATTCACGGTTAAAGAACCGTGGTTGTTGCAACCGTGGTAGTAGATGAGGGTCTTTAACCACGGTTAACAACCGTGATAATAAATCAGATCTAACCACGGTTGTCGAGCATAACCGTGAATATAACAGACAATGTATATTCACGGTTATAGTAAAACCCGGGGATAAAGAACAACTATATTCACCGTTGTTTAGCATAACCGTGAATATAAGTAGAAAAAAAATTCACTTACAGACCATGTATATTCACGGTTATAGTAGGAACCGTGGATAAAGATCCTCTATATTCACGGTTGTTTAGCATAACCGTGAATATAATTAATATAAAAAATTCAATTACAGAGTATGTATAATGACGGTTATAGTAGTAACCGTGGATAAATAGTGTCTATAATCACGGTTATAGTAGTTACCGTGGATAAATATTGTCTATAATCACAGTTGTTACCATAACCGTGAATAAACACTGAGGTTTTTTTTAATATGGTTTCTGTTTTATTGTTTCCCAAACCTGCATTCAGACAACCAGCATAATATACAGTATCCCAGCATATCCAGCAACAAACAATATATAAAAAGAATGGTATATATATAACAATTAATTTGATATGAATTCATAACAACCTAAAAAATGAAACTATATATAATTCAGATGAATGTAACCTAATAAAATGTAAACCCTAAATCCTACACTAGATACATATTTAAGAGAATAAAGATCCTATATCTAGCTAAGTTCTTTTGCTGATTTCAATGAAGTATAAGGCCCATTGCCTTTTAACATTATCTACAAGTGTCTTAGAGAAGTATGACCGGTCCTGGAAGTACTGCAAATAATGCACAAAACAATTAGAACAAAAGCTATATTTATTACATGAAATTGATGAAATTGTTAGAAAAGTAGTCCAAATGATGAGACTTACATATGTCCATCCCTCTACTAAATGTTGTTGGACAATGGTCAGCATAGTGTGCATGACGAAATAGCCACACTCGAAGGAACCCTCCTGCCTGTAAGACTACAATGGACATAAAATATAGAATAAGTGAATTTGCAACTTAAAAAATATATATTAAAGATTTGAATGAATACGATAGACTTACCTTTGGGTGCACCCACACAACTTTTCTTCCGCTGGACTTAACTCCAACCAGTCGATTGTATCCAACCACCGCCCTACATCAAATAAAACACAAGATAAGTTAGAATCGTATAGGTCCAAAAATAATGTAATCGAATTTGTACTTATTGTTTAGGGATTAACTTACCCGTCTACTATAGTTTTCAGGTCTTGTGGAACTGCCCGATGCGTAGTATCAAAGTACAGAGCAAGAAAAGCCCGGGGACAGATCACCACAAGCGTCCAGTGAGCGCTGCAGTTACCAGTGATAAGTGAGACTTCAAAATGCAAAAATTAATGACAATAATTATGGAATAGAATATTACCCTTTATGATAGGGGCCATGTATACAGTCTTCCCATACTCAAACATCCAATTCTGGATGTATGCCTGGGTGTCCTGCGTGGTGTTTGCTTGCTTCTGTATGAGAGAGGGCTCTAAGAAACCATAAGTTCCTTGGAAACCCAAGTCCACACAAAGTTTTGTCAGAAACCTAAACAAGTTGAGACATGGTTAGCGACAAATAACTTGTATAATGAAAAAATTAGACAAAAAGAGATATACTTACAGCTCCCATAGCTGAATGATGGAGATGTTCAGCATCGATGTCCCCGAAATAATCTCACACATGTCAGAATGTGTAATGTAAAGTGGTACTGCACTTGGACGGCCGAACACCAGTGGCTCCTATGGGATCTGAAGAGTCTCATCTCCTTACTCATACCCGATGCGCCATAGCATCCGGATGGGATTGTCAGTCGGGTCTGGCCTCTTCAATGCCTGTTCCTGTTGAACAATTGACAACCATCATAGTTTGTACCATAATTGACAATATAACAAAATTAGTTAGTGTAATGTTTTTACCTGTCCAGGGGCAACCTGCAGAAGTCTGTTGGGCCACATCAGAAAGCGGCCCACCGCCTGACCGACGGTCTTCACCTCTGGAGTTGCCACAGGCACAGCAGCATCCTCCTCGAGGACGAGCACAACAGAGACCCTGGACATACCATCAGGTAATGACTGATGGTGAACCACAGGGCCTAAGTTGTAGACCATGCCAGTGGCAACTGGCTCTTCCGACCCGTCAACGAATAGGTCACATTGACGGGTGTCTGGTGGCTCGACCCCATCATCGTCAGGGTCAGCCACAGCGCACGACCCCTTAGTGCTAACCCTCCGTACCTACATATTTACACATCAAGCAGAAGTTATTCAACAATGAAATAAAGTGATTACAAACAATAAAACCGAGGAAATTAAATAAAGAATCTAACCTATGGGTCGCTAGCTGGTGCAGTAGTCTCCTGGTGGTGGCTGAGTGAGGCCTTCATCTCCTCCCTGAATCGGGCCATCTCCTGGTAGAGCCTAGATGTCTCCTCCTGATACTCAGCCTTCACAACAGCCACCTTCTGCTCCACCATTTTCTCAAGGGAGGGGGTAGGGTCGGGAGCACCGTAATAGCTGCGGAGGCCTGTGAAATATGAATAATTAGCCGATAATTGTTTAACAGATAACAAAATGAAAGGATACAGTTATTTCCAACTTACCTACACCTCGACCAACAGCACACACTCTTCCTGGGTGCTCTGGCCTGCCGATGGTGGTAGTCAAAATATCCTGCCTACCATAGGCTACGAAAGACCCTTGGGTTGATTGCTCAACCAAGGAATCCTGAAACCAAACAAGTTAGTATTGACTTCCTTCACGTAATACCAAAAAAAAGACACTGATACAAGGGGAATACTTACTATCCGTGAGGTGACCTCCTTAGCTTGTGAGGAAGTGTATTCCCCACTCTTCTTGATCCTGGCCCGCTTCCATTTGTCATGGCGTGTAGGTGGGGAAGGGGGATCCACAATACCAGTGTCAGGCTGACTAGTCTGACATTGACTCAGCCTCTCCTGTACCAGCCACTCCTCCAACCTATGGTAACCCCCACATGACAGTGTGTGGGGGCAGTCATTTAGCTTCCTAGTCTCCCGGGCTTTCTTTCTGACCTCCTACAACAAGAAAGAAAAATATTCAGAGTTATCCGTTTAAATTATACATAATTTAATCATTTAAAAACTAATGTACCTAAAACTGGACAGAATGCCTATTTGCAACGAAAGCATCCTAAGTCTCCTGATCAATGAATGAATATTTCTCTCCAGGGAACTTTCCTTGGTCGTCCCTGAATACATACCTGCAATTCAGGTACATTTAAACTAAGGATTGGTACAATTTGGTAAAGCGTTGATTAAGAATTTAAAGTCCAAATATACCTCGTGGTGAGTATGGATTTGAACGACCTTCATCGCTCAGCCATAATACCGAGGACCTTCCTCCTCGCTATGTCAGAAGATGGTATGTCAAAAGAATCCTACATGAAAGGAGTTAGTCCATAAAGGAGTCCTTATTATGAATTACATGAAATAATACACTAAAATAAAACTTAAATAATATCAAAGTTACCAGAACATCACTCCATAGCTGGTTCTTCACCACCTCCTCGACATTATCCCAGTCGGGGATAATGATGGACACCTTCGATTGAGCCAGGACTCCCAAATAACTGCTAAACTTCGTGGCATTTGGTCCTCCAAATCTACCAGTGTTGACATCCATGTCAACAGGTAACCTCTCTCCCCGATGTCGCCTAAGTGCAACGTCTGCCATCCGGGTAACACCTCTACTCTTCCGAGTAGAGGAATCAGTAGCCTGTGAGTCAGACCTAGATCGTCCATCCTAATCAGCCATGAGTATCTGTCCAAACAAGGAAACACAACTGTCAAATATTTAATATAACATTTAATACAACGAATAATTAATATAACATGCATGTAATTCAATGATTCATTAACATGATTAATACCCTATGAAGATGAAATATTTTCCCATAAGCCTTCATGGTGGTCATGACGATTGGCAACTACATCATCTGTGTCATGTTCCACGATAGATATTAGAATACGTGTTGTGGTCGATGGAATTTCCACAATATCAAGATTGGGGTCTCCAATGTGTCTACCTTGGATAACAATTGACCATCGTTTGTCAGCTGGGTCAGTAACATAAAAAAATTGCTTCACCTGCCTTGTCATTATGAATGGTTCGTCCTTATGCCCTATCTTGTTGAGGTCCACCAATGTAACTCCTAAATCATCAGTTTTGACACCGTTCTTATTGTCAACCCATTTGCATTTAAACACAGGAACGGTGAAGGGACCGTAATCAACTTCCCATATATCTTCAATCACACCAAAGTAGCATGACTCGGACAATACAGGGTTGTTGTCCTTTGAAGTTGAGAAATGCATAGACTGAGCCACAACCATCACTCCACTGTTTTGATTTGTACTCTTTTCATCCTGTGTCCTTGTATAAAACAAATAGTTGTTTATGTCATACCCACAAAAGGTGAGGACATCAAAGTTTGGGCCCTGTGTCAGTCGATGTAATGTCGAGGAAGCAGATGCATCTTTCAGAACGGTCATTTGGAACCACTGCATGAATGTCTTGTTGTGTTCATTCAACAACCACTTTTCAGTCATTTTAGGGTTGGTTTTCTTGACTAGCTCCTTGTGAGTGGCTAGATACGGTTACACGTCGTCCGTGTTGTTTAAAATATACAAGTGTGCCTGAAGGACATCATCACGTGGCATGCTCTTGATTTTTTTTCCAATCGTTCCTTTCCCATCCAATCTCCCTTCATAACGAGTCGTTGGAATACCAATGCTTGCGGCATGTGACATGTATTCAGTGTAAAACTCAATTGCTTCCTCTGTAATATATCTTTCCACAATTGAAGCTTCGGGACGACGTTGGTTCTTCATATACCCTTTCAATATCTTTATATATCGCTCAACAGGATACATCCACCGTAAGAACACTGGACCACACAAACGGACCTCTCTCACCAAATGGATGATTAGGTGGACCATTATGTCAAAAAAAAGGGCGGGAAATACATTTCAAGTTGACATAATATAAGTGATGCTTCCTGTTCCAGCACATCCAATTCGCCAGGCATGATTACCTTGCAACATATGGCATTGAAAAACATACACAACCTTGTTATGACATTTCTCACATTTTTAGGAAGAATGTCACGAATGGCGATAGGCAAAAACTGTTGCATCAACATGTGATAATCGTGAGACTTCAACCCAACTAACTTCAAATCTTTCATGGAAACTTAAGAGTTGATGTTGGACATAACCAGATGGAACTTTCACACTTCGTAATGATTCACACAGACTTTGTTTTTCTTTTCTGGACAATGTATGACATGCTGGGGGCAAATATGTTCTTTTGCCCTTTGATTGTGGATGCAAATCCTGATGTATACCCATCAACTCCAAGTCCATACGCGAGTTTAGGCCATCCTTAGTCTTCCCGGGTATGTTTAAGAGTGTACCAACCAAACTGTCGCACACGTTTTTCTCCACATGCATTACATCAATGTAGTGTCTTACATCAAGCTCCCTCCAATATGGCAGGTCAAAAAACACTGACTTTTTCTTCTAGTTGTTTTGTGTCGGGTGCTATTTTTCACACTTACCAAACTACACGTTGACGTCTTTCACCTTTTCATATGTCTGGCAACCAGATAGTGGTGGAGGAGCCATTTCAAAAGTCTTGAGCCACTTCTTCAACCTCCGAAACGGATGATTCGCTTTAAGAAACCTTCGATGTCGAAGATAAACACTTTTCCTACCATGGTGCAACCGCACAGAACTAGTCCCCTCCTCACATACTGGACAAGCTTTATGACCCTTCACGCTGTACCCGGATAAGTTACCATACGCTAGAAAGTCATTGGTCGTGCAAAAGAGCATGGCACGCAATTTGAATGACTGCCCGATAAACCCGTCAAACACATCAACCCCGTCTTCCCACAACCTTGAGGTCTTCAACCAATGGAGTTAAATATACATCAATGTCGTTACCCGGTTGTCGTGGACCAGAAATCATCATCGATAACATGACATATTTCCGCTTCATGCACAACCATGGCGGCAAGTTGTAAACAAACAACAAAACAGGCCACGAACTATGGTTTGTGCTCAGGTTCCCAAACGGGTTCATGATGTCTGTGGCTAGTGCAAGCCTAAAATTTCTTGGTTCATGGGCAAATTCTAGAAAAATTGTATCCATTTTCTTCCATTGTGATCCATCGGCCGGATGCCTAAGTAGTCCATCTACAACCCTTTTATCAGCATGTCATCTCATAAGTTTTACATTATCTGCATTGGCAAACAGACGCTTTAGTCTTGGAACTATAGGCAGATACCACAACACCTTTTCAGGAGACCCTTTAGTGCATACCTTATCAGAATCCGTCTCTTTCTTCTTATACCGTGACACCTCACACCTAGGACATCGATGCAGCATTTCTAACTCACCCCGGAATAATACACAATCATTTGGGCATGCATGTATTTTCTCATACTCTAAACCCATAGGACACAACATCTTTTTGGCCTCATAGTTACGGTTCGGCAAGGTGTTTCCAGCTGGGAGCATTTCTTTCAACAACTTCAGTAAGTCAGTGAAACTTTTATCCGTCCACCCGTTTATGGCCTTCAAATTAAACAATCGCAAAACTGCTGATAACCTCATAAAATTAACGTAATTTGGATACAACGGTTGCTCAGAGTCCTCGCATAGAGTCGTATATACATGAGCTTTCTTAAAACCTTCTACCCCCACATCACGGATCATATCCTCGAGTCGGTCATCCATGTCGACATCGGTGTCATGCATCGAGCTTCGATTTTCAGTTTGAGAGCTGTTACTTGGCACCACCACATCTTCACCATGCCATATCCAATGCGTATAACTACGCAGAAAATCGTCACACAGTAGATGTTCTAACACCTCTGCCAAGTCTACCCGACACAGGTTCAAGCATTTAACACAAGGGCAAAAATACTTTCCATTCACCTCCACTGCATTCCTCGCTACGAATTCTATAAATGATTCAACTCCCCCCTCGTACTCTAGACTTAGGCGTGATGCAGTTATCCAACTCCGATCCATGCCAACTGTTTACAAGGTGCTATGATCAACCTCACTTTTTCTTCAAAGGTGGTGGTCCTATACCCATTCAGGATGACAATTGTTTTTATACGTCATTCATATATACAGGTTAGGAGTTATTTTAAAATTTGATGAAATTTCGGCAGTATTTTGCATTGGTCTCTAAGTACATAAAATGAGAGTGGTCAAATCAAATTCAACCACAACCAAATATGCACCCAGAGAACAACACAAAATGTAAGTTACTGAAAGTTTATCAAATTTTAAAATAACTCCTAACTTGTACATACTAACAATGACGTATAAAAAATAATTGTTCATCCCAAACTGTCCAAACGGACAATTCAAGATTCAACACAAACGATGACATTAATTAATTTAATGACCATTTGTGTCGAATCTCAAACGGGGAACTACGGTTCACTCATGCACAGCAACTTTCATACTATGAGCCTACGAGTTTGCAAGATTAACAACCACACACATACAACAACAATAGAAATAACATTATATAAGAGCAACCAACAACAACAGAAATAAAATGGATAATAATTTAGTTAACTTTTTACCTAAATTAGTATGATGTTTCTAATTTGTGTTATTTTGAAGTACAAGTATGGTGTTGGAGTATGTATTATTGATTATGGATTATGATGTTGGTTTATAAGACTTTTAAAGAAACACTCGATGAAACTCACTTGTTCACTTAAGTGCATTTGGGCTTTAAAGAAAACAATTTAGTGCATTTGATCCTAATTTCATTTGATCCTAATGTAAGTGAGTGTATTTAACGTTCAACCTACTCAATATTCTGTACTTATCTCTCTTAGGCATAATATCCTATCATGAATAGAAATTTAGTACAAAGATTCCATCATGGTATGTCACCATTGGAGCTACATCTTCCTAGAAGATTCATGCCCTTTAATTAATTCATCTTTCATCCTTATACACTTACATACCATTCTCCTTCCAATATTGTTTTTTATTATTCCCACCAAAGGAGTGAACACTTACTACTTAAGGTCAACTAATGCATAAATCACAATAAAATAAAAATTTCCTTCACAAGCTCTCTAGCATGTATAACTACTGATTATATTGTTCAGTCCAAGCTTAGAATGTGTGAAATAAACATTCCATCTTATAAGGGATTTGTCATTGGATAGTAAAATTTCTTTTAGAAACAAATTTATTAACAACAACATTATTTCTTTTAGAAACAAATAGTTATTAACAACAACATTATTAACATCAACATTATTTCTTTTAGAAACAAATTTTCAGCCGCTTATTACAAATGGTTAACAACACAGAGGCAGAATTAACCAAACTTAATAACACACAGGCAATGTCAAATAATGACAGAGACAGAGACAGAGACAAGCTTAACTAAACTTAATAATAACACAGAGACAGAGACAAGCTTCGTTCACCTTGAACAATGAAATAATACCCACACACACAGAGACAACACATTCATTCAGGTTCGACTATACGCAAGTGAAAACACACACAATATATTCCACAAACAATGATAGACCATAACAACGAAGTAGACCAGCAGTGAACGAAGAAGAAAGGTATTGAGGCACTTACAAGAAAATCATGTGAAGATGACAACAACACGAAAGGAAGAAGGAAGAAGCAAGTGAACGTAGAAGCCCACGACCAGCAAAGACCAAACTCGAGCCAAAGAGGAGAACAAGGAAGAAGATGACAACCAGCGCGAAAGAAGAAGAGAAAGTGAAAAAAGCCTGAGAGGCGCGGCTTTTAAAGTTTTAGAAAGGATGTATATTCACGGTTCCCCTTGAAACCGTGAATATATTACACATATATTCATGGTTAAACAAACAATTATGGATAAATGTTAACTATATCACCACGGTTATGACCCCAACCGTAGATAAATATTAAATCTATAATCACAGTTATAGAAACAACCGTGGACATACAGTACCCAGTGATTAAACCTAAGACCTGAACTATATATCCACGGTTGGAAATACAACCGTGATTATAGACATCAATATATATCCACGGTTAACATCATAACGGTGATCATACCCATGAATATATAGTCACAGTTGTGCACACAACCGTGGATATATATTTCAGGTACTATATATCCACGGTTGACTTATCAACCGTGAATATATATTGATGGGTACGATCACGGTTATGATGCTAACCGTGGATATATAGTTTTCTCTGATTATAACGTTTACCTTATAATTTCAAAAATGCCATCGCGCATATTTTTATCACTGATCCTCTTCAACCCGTGAATATATCCTGTTGTTATATCCAATTTTTGCACTAGTGTTACTTAGAATTTTGTAGGAATGGTGTGAAAGTGAAGGGCTACTTTACATGGTCATTTTTGGATACTTTTTAGTGGCTTGATGGGTACACTTTTTGCTTTGGAACAATATACGTGGATTTCAATAATGGACTGAAAAGATATCACAAAAGATCAGCTTTGTGGTTCAAAACATTTCTCCACCACTAAATTGGTCCTTTCATTGTGCATAATTTGTGGAAAGGACACATGGATCAAGTGCTCCATTCTTGATCTTCATTATGATTTGTAAGCCGGAATAATTTGATGATTTCTAATATTGGCTAAGAGTAAAGCTTGTTGTTTTATCTAGGTATTGAATTCATGGATTAGGTTTCAATAGTCCATTATACTTATGATTTTTCATGACTATTGTATTGTTTTATTTTTGTTTGTTTATATTAAAATTAAAGTATACTGTTACTCTATAGTGTTCTCAATTTAAAATTAGTATCTACCTTAGGCTCAAATCAATGAGTTAATAAAGAAAAGAAACAATGATTTATTGATTTGATATTAGAAAAAAGATTGGGTTTTTCAATGATATTAAAGTTACAACATACTTTAATTTCAATCTAATTGACCAAGACTTGGAACAAAATACAATGACCATTAAACCTAATTGTTGGAAATCTCACATCGTCTGTCTCATAATATTTCGCATAGTTTAAATACCTGTTAGACCACTCCAATAATTGCCAATTGGTTTTGGGATGGAATCTTTAACATGGTATCAGAGGCAGAACATTCTTTCCGATTTTATGGGCCAAGAGTTGCCCTTTTGTTATGGGTCAAAAAATACCCTTTGCCTGGTAATATTTCGTTATGTGTTGGAAGTCTGGAGTAGATACTAGAGTGGCTTATTTTCTTTGAGGTCCAAAAATGGTTGAAGATAAAAGGTGCCTTGCAAGGGGCTTTATAGTGATGAGGTGTTGGGTGCTTTTTTTGATGTCTCCAAGGTCTCATTGGTGACGGATGTCGTGACTTGGTTAGGGTATTGTTTGACAGCCCAAGGTCACCCTTGATGGTCACACACTAGCTGTTGTGCAAAAGTCTAGAGACAAGGTCTTAAAGATACCTAATGTTATCTAGGTCTACACATACAATTAGGTAATGTTTAGAATCAGCTTAAGTTAATTCCAAGGATGTCGGTTTAGGTTACTCTATATTGCTACTTGCGTGCCAACGTGTGTTTAGAGAATTGATGTCAGATTAACCTTTAGTATGCTTTGGGTTAGGGTATTTGATGTTTTACTAGAAAGGCATTAACTGTCGCATTGGCTATAGCTAAAACTTGATGGCACACTATTGGTGAATTTCAAAAGTCGAGGACTACACTGTAAATGTGTGAAAACCTAGGTGACTTCTTAATGATGCATGCACTGCTATATGATTATGTTGGAAAATAACCAAAATGCACCCGGTGTTGTATTTTATAAATTCCCTAAGGTTCACCATTTTCTACTCTTTTTTACTTGAACACCCTAACCATAACTTGTTAACATTGGCTACAAGTTTGTGTTTGTGTCACCTTGACATGTTTTTCTCTCTGACTTTCATGTGCTCACCCGCTGTCCTACTTCGGTGTGTTTATACATTACCCCGTTGTGTGTTCATCCTTTCTTTTACTTCCAAGGTAACCTTCTCAACTTATGACATCTTTGTTATTTTGAAAATCAAGGATGGTGATGACATTAGGAGTTATTGGATGTGCTTCTAAGGCCACCATTGTGGTGACCATCTTAGGGACCCTTGCGTTAAGCTAGAGATATCGCAATACTCTCTAAAAGAATAATAAATAATCTTCACAAGATCCTTAAAGACGTCATCCCTTTTAAGCTTGAAAATAGGTCCTTGTTTGGGGATATGTGTTTCTTTAACAATCATAAAGGTGTTATAATTAAAGTTTTATCATTGTTGACATCATAGATGTTTTCTTCCACTTCGACTTCTACCTTAGCTACCAAGTTCAGTGATACATCATCTTTTCATACCAGAGCGCCAGCTGCCTACAGCAATGGCAAGGTTGCAAGCTATATTGGGATCAACTAGGACTTTTGGCTTATAGTTATCGCCTTGATCTCAATGTATAGATATGACTAAGATTTTAAGTTTCTATTAACCATGTAGTTAGAAGTTTCAAACATATATTGGGACAACTACGTTGTGAATATCCCAAAACCTAGTGATCGAATTTATGCCACTTCTTTTGTGATAAAAATTAGAGTCCAACTTGCAATAACTGAATTTGAGATTCAATGTCTTAGTTGAATTTCTTAAGAATCACTTTAGCTCAATTTTATCAAAATACATGTAGTTTCCAATATTTACATGTATAAGGGTATTGGGTATGAGTATGTATATAGTATTTGTACTTATATTACTAGCCTAGTGAGAATCTGACATGTTCTTCTCAAGTCTAGTAGGAATCGATAGGGCTGGATGTTAGGTTTAATTTGATGTCAATTTAAGATAAAAGGAAAAACATAATGTCACCTATAGGGATACTCTGATACATGACTGAGTAACCATTATACCAAAGCTTAAGAGGGAAAAAATAAGTGCATCTTGACTCACAAATGCAAGGGTATCTATAGTTAAGTAGTGCACGCCTTGCAATGATGGTATGCTAGATTGACACTAGTAATTTCAAAGAAAAAAGTGTCATTTGATGAGATATTGATTTTACAGTGACAATGTTTAGTGTTGATATGTAGTAATCTTGTTTGACATGGATCTGATATATAATCTTATATAGTCGTCTGATATATGGCCTGATATATGATTCAATATACATGTATCTGCTTCATATCATATGCCTCGTAGTTTACAAGGATATCTTATATGAATTGATTCTTAACTATCGCAATAGTTTTTATACAGAAAAACAAATTTCCCACAATTGGTATAATCATCTTCTATGTAGGAGATATGAGTCATACACAAAGGCTTGACTTATATATAAGAGATTTGGTCGATATGCATAAGGTATCAGTCATATATAAACTTATATCTAAAATGTGTGACTTTAAGTCAAACTTAGCATCTCAAGCTTGTATCTTGGTTAATTGTTACTCATTGAGCCAAACTTAACAATGAGATGTTAGATAAATTTTGGATATCAATTTATCTTGGATTTGTATTGTTACTCTTTAAGTCAAACTTAACATTTGTTAATTGTCATTCATTTTGAGCCAAACTTAACAATAAGAGATGACATATGACTTTTGGATATAGGATCAAGGAAACTTGTATGCTTAAAATTTATATGAAATATAATGAAGTCATATCAAATAACAATATGATCTTTACTTCCAATTTAGGAGGCTAAGTATTGATCCGAAAATGTCAATCTGGGATGTTAAGTATTGATCTTGGATGTCAATCCCGGATACTAAATAATGATCCTTTATGCTAATTTAGAAGGCTAAGTGTTGATACAAGATGTTGATAAATTTAAAATTGATTGCATTTAAGCGATAAAAGTAGTATAACAAAGTTAACAATTAACAAAATATGTTGAGATCAAACTTCCTTATTCTATTCATTCCATTGAGATCCTGTTATGTATGATTACACATTAAATCAAGTTAATACGACATAAAAGTCACTAAACTTAATCCGTTAGTGGATAGATTCTAAATCCTAACATTAAATCTCAATCCCTTAACAATCCAATGTTATAATTTGCATTAAGAAAAGGCTTTAACAATAATTAGAATGAACTATGTTCCTAAAAGAAGAATCTAATGAACATTTCAATCCTAAAACCTATTCAATAACCCAAACACATACAAGTCACATTCTCTCAAATAGAAATAAGCATTAGGCATGAGAAATGAAATGCTAACATGATATTAATGCTTAAATACATAAATATTCACTATAATGTCATGAATAAAAATAGGTTTTATTCAATCCTAACAACAGAGAAGTTTAGCCATACATCTAATGAACAAAAGAGAAACAAAAATAAACCCTAAAAGAAACCCCAAGTTCTTGAAGGATGAAGGGAACTTTAAAGCTTTAAGTTCTCCACCTCTAATGTCAAAGAATTCTCAAAAATATGATTTAGGACCTTTGAGTGAACTTTGCTCGAGTTGTAAGTGCTTGGCTGGAGCGAGTGGCCTTCAACGGCCGATCTTCATTTCTTTATTTACAGCTCTTTTTTGATGTCCAAAATCTATCAAAACTAATTAAAATAGGAATAATAAAGTGTAACAATTGAGTGTTTTAATGTCAAATTAAAGGTGAAATTTATTAAAAAAGAACCTAAAATTTACAACTAACAGATGTCAATCTAAGATGCTAAGTGTTGATCTAGGATGTCAATCTTAGAGGCTAACTGATGATTCTTAATGCCAATTTATAAGACCAGGTGTTAACTTGAGATGTTAATCTAGGATGCTAAGTATCTTCTTAATTTGAGGTCTCTCTGGTATGCTCCAATAAAGGCGAGGTGTAGGTTGTCATTGATATGGTTCCATGATAATGTAGGAATAACTCTAGTGAGTCCCACTAGGCGTGCCAATGATATTAGCAAGTATAAAGTACTAGGCTTAAGTATGTCTATAATATTTGTACTTTTATTATCGATCCAATGGGAATCAGTATATTCTTCTCAAGTTTAGTAAGGATTGAAAAGACCGAATATCAAATCCAATCTAGTGTCAATATGAGATAAGGGGTGAAATGTAGTGTCATTTGTAAGGACACTTTAATGCTTAGGTTAGTAATCGGTACGCCGAAACTTAAGCTTGAGAGAAAAATAATGAGCATGCTTGGCTCATAAATGCAAGGTTATTTATAGTTGAAGGGTGCACACCTTGCACTAATGATGTCTAAGATTGAGAAACGTAATTTCAAGCAAAAGGTGTCAGTTGACAAAACATTGATTATGTAGTGACATATGCTAGTGTTAGTATGTAATAATTTTGTCCAACACGGAACTAATATACTAGTTCAATATGTGTTTGATATATACCAGTATCTAATTCATATCAATTTCCTCTGGAGTTTTGAGAACTTTGCTAAATTATATAATGTGTCCCCACTGTTGCATAATTTTTCACATCTTATACAAGTTGAAGAAAGGAAGAGGACTAGATGTAGCAGTTCTTCATGTTTATCCTTGGTGGTAGATATTTAGGGTTCACACTAAGTCACTAAAAATTTAGGCTTAGAGTTTTAAAAAATTACTTCTATATTGCTATTAAAGAAGACTAAGATATTCTCTAGTACTATATATGACTCTAATAAGTTCCTTCTTAAACCTCAAGCCTATAACATCACTAAGGATCATTTAGACATTAATCCTTTGAAATTTTGAAGACAAAAATTAATTTTTAATCTAAAATTATAATTAAAATACGCTACAGGTTCTAAAATTTGGAAGAAAAAAATAATAAAGTGACGTGAAAAGTAAAAATGAAACTACTAAGTAATTGAGTCTATTAATATTTCCATTAGGATTTCGTTAAATGCAAGGATTCAATTAATAGCATTTGCAATTGTGATTAAAGTGGAACAAGACACCTTCCCACTTCTGCAACATGTGATCCCAATGAGGCTCAGGGATCCAGCGAGGGCGCTTCGTCTTCGCCCTCACCTTCCAGAGGGTACTCTTGATGATTTTGGAGGTCTTTACGGTAAAGATCCTTCTAATCTCATCAGTTATACCCTCTTCCCACTGAAAGCCACGCTGTAAATTAATATGTAATTCCAAATTAAAAATGTAAGCAAGCAGTGTTCAACAATAAAAGTTACATGAAAGTAGAATAGTTGTGCTAAACTCACCGAGAATGTGTCAAACCATCTATCTTGGACAGTCTTACCAGCATCTGTCCAAGAGATGTAAGGACCATCCTACTGGGCCTTAAGAATCCTAGTAATCGCCTTTGTAGTGCAAACACTATCAACAAAACTGTAGTTCAAACAAATTAACAATTAATCAATAAAATAGAATGAATCAAACAAACATAAACCTTAGGAGTCCATCGAAATTTTGGCAGAGTCTCCCCTATAAATTAGACATTTCCAAATTTTTACGAAAACCCTGTTACACATAAAACTTCCCAATACAGTTCAATATAAAGAAACAACAACAAACCCTAGTGAGCTTTGCTCTCCACTAACATAAGCATAAATCATGACGAACATCAACATCCCTAAATTAACATAAGCATAACACACACACAGATTCATCCTAGTGAGCCTTGCTTTCCACTAACAAACATTAATCATATATGAATCTCAAAAATAGCAATAGTAATGTGATCAGCACACAAATCAATACAAAAACACGTAAATGTCAGGATATATAGTGATACTTACTCGTCGATGTCTGATAATGGGACCAGAGTAGGAAGGGGGTCGGATGCTGTAGAAAAGGTCACCTCGTGGACCTGATCCTCCTGCTGTTACTGAGGTTGTGCTTCATCCAGGGTGGTGGAAGTGCCTGCAACATCACCCAGAATGGTCGGTGAGGGCGTCATATGTGCAGTGTCATCGGTTGGTGTGGTCTCCCTCTATGACGTAGGGGTACCCAGCCATGTAACTGAGGAGTGCCTACCACCACCTCGACCAAAGCGTCCTCTGCATCCAGTCATCTGTCAATAAAACAATGTAAGCATTAAGCAATTTGTTAACAATAACATATATATATACATAAATTTATATACAACTACCTACTCTGTCTATTTCAGTTTAGAAGTCCCCTTTAGTGTCAATGTGACTCTTGAAATTTGTTTCAGACGTGTTATCATTGTTTAAATTAGCCCTGAACCATTTTAATGACAAGACAGCTTGTGTGTCAATGTGTTCACCGCCCGAGGCCGCAAGTGTCTCATCCAATATGACTGGATCAATATTCAACACTGAGTGACTGTCATGGAGGTCTCTCGGAACTAGCTAATAAGCATCTTCAACCTCATCGGAGACGTTATCAGTGATTTGACTATGAGCTTTGATGACTGCATACCAGTCTCAGTGCCCTCTAGGGAATTCAGTGTAATAGACCTACTCGGCTTGCTAGGAAAAGATGAAGGGATCAAACCCTTTATATCTACCGCTTTTTTACCTCAACCAATCCGTAATGGTTGTCGACTTTTGTACCCACTCCGATTGTGTTGTCGTACTAATTGTAATTAAATAAAACTAAATCTCTTTTATCCCACTAGGAGAAAGAAACTTGAACGATCTCTTTTAACACACCGTTAAAGTCCTCCTCTAAATGTCCAGTTGTGCCTTTAATACAAACCCCAAAGTTATGTGTTTGCATTTCTTCACTCCATTGGAAAACATTAAACTTATAGCCATTTACGTAGTAAATTGGCCACTTTTTAACAGTTTTCACAGGCCCCTAAGAAAGAGCTTAGAGTATAGGGTCTTCAATTTGGTTGTTTGGATCTTGAGTCTATTCAAAGCATAACATTGTGCATTATGTTAGGATGTACATAACTATACAACATAAAAAAAATATATAGTGGACGGCCTTACGTGTTGTGCAAACCAGTCGATGAACTTGGATGATACCTCACTGTGGATTTGGCCGTCAGTTATATCATTTTGCTCTTGTCTAAGTATATCTACATATAAACTATTTAAATAACAAAAGTTTAACTACACGAAAACTCTACGGAAGTAAAGTTGGAAAAATGTAAAAGTATGTGACTTACTTGAGGTATGGTTCAACTTTCTCATAATTTAAAAGAATGTACAAGTAGGCCACCTTTCGATGTTTCTTATCAATGTAACATTCTATGACCTTGCCTTCAGGATGACTGGGATAGTTAAATATTGAGGTTTGTTTGCCCATACCAGGGTTTGGTGCCACTGCAAGGTTGTAGAGGATTCTATTCATTCTTGTTTCTATCTCCGTCGAAAAGTAAAATAAAGTAAAAGTGGTCATTTTTTCCATGGAGTATGCCTCACAAATTGACGCCTCAATACATGCCTTGTTTGATACTTTGTCTTTTAAAGAACACAAGAATCTAGTGAAACATAAAGAATTATTGAGTTACAATCAATTTAACAGTTTTGCAAGAAAGTGAATTAATGGATTTGAAGTTGTTCTAGAGTCTAACCTTTTAAACGAATACATCTAACGATACTAGACAGATCCACCAACCCTAGCCTCGTCTGGTAGATGAATCGGCAGGTGCTCCATAGAATAAAAAAACTAGGGGAAAATCTACTCCAGCTTACAAATCAACACTGGAATGCTTTCCAAAATCCTCACAAGAGTCTTCTCTGTTAAGACTGTTGCTGTCAACTCTTTAAAAAATGACTCAACTCAACCAACGGTTTCCAGATGGGTAATGGTAAGGCATGAAAAGCGTATGGCAGTAGTCATTATATAAACACATGACAATCATAACTTTTTATGCCAAATAGTTTACCCTCTTTCAGGTCAACACATCTACTCAAATTCGAAGCAAACCCGTCAGGCATGGTCAACCCATTCACCCACACACAGACAGCCATCTGTTGAGCCTTTGTCAATGCATATTTCGCTTGTGGTTTAAACATTTTGCCACATCCCGCATCTCTCAACTCTAGATCTTTCCTTGAACATAAACTTACAACGTCTAATTGGCTTTTCTCGTTGTCCTTTGTTCTGCCTTTGATGTCTATCACAGTGTCAAATATGTTCATGAAGACATTTCGTTCAATGTGTATGACATCTATGTTGTGTCTTAACAATAGGTCTTTCCAATACGGTAAATCCCATAATATACTTTGCTTAACCCAGTGATGCTTCTTCCTGTAACCTGCAAACTCCTTAACATTCTTATCCCAGATATAAGGATATTCAGATACTCTCTCCCACACCTGTGGACTGGATAATCTACGGGGTGGAGGTTTATTAACGACCTTATTTTTCTTGAAAGCGATTTTTAATGTCCTGTAAGGGTGATCCAAGGGTAAGAATTTGCAATGGTAGTCAAAATAACTTATCTTTCCACTAAAAGGGAGTAATTCCCCCTGGTATGTTCCATGCATATAGGGCAAGCAAGATTCCCAAACATTGACCATCCAGAAAGCATGCCATACACAAAGAAGTCATTAATGGCCCACATCAAAACAACCCTCATCATAATATTATTTTTTAAGGATGCATCGTAAGTCATCACCCCTATATCCCACAATTCTGTCAACTCCTCAATCAATGGTTGTAAAAAGACATTTATTTGTGCCTTTGGATTTTTAGGTCCTAGGACTAGTACGGATAGAAACATCACCCCTCTCTTCATACACATCTCAGGAGGTAGATTATACAAGGTCAACATCACTGGCTAACAAGAGTACACTCTTCCGTATTGACCAAATGGGTTGAACCCGTTAGTACATAGGCCAAGTCGTACATTGCGCGACTCATGTGAAAAGTTCGGGTAAAGCCCATCCAAATACTTCCATGCTTTCCCATCATACGGATGACACAAAAGACCCCCATGTGTTCGGTTTAGAGCATGCCAACGCATGTGTTTTACCGTCGACAATGAGGCCTAGTTACCTTCCCTCTTCTCTTGACGGTTTTGTAACGATCCTTGCTACAGTAAACACATTTGTTCACACTCTTGTCCGTGAACTCATTCCGGAACAACATACACCCGTCAACACAACACTTTATCTTGACACATCCCAATCTCAGATTTGCCATACTTTTCTTTGTATAATACAGGTTTGATGGTATTTTGTTTCCGTTTGGCATAGTAGATCCCATCAAATCCATCATTCTATTAAAACAGTCACCTGAGATATTATAGTCTGCCTTTATGCTTAAAGCAGCTAGGAAGATAGATAATTCGGTATGACTCTTACAACCATCCCATAACGGGGTCTGGGCTACCACCAACAAATCATAAAATCTCTTAACATCCGAATTAGGGTCCTCCTTTACACCCTCATTTTGATCCCCCCATTCGTCATCATGTTGTAGAACACACCCGGTGAAAGGTCCAGCATGGTCCATCACCATCTGCTTCATGTTGTTGTAGCTATCCCTGTTGTTGAATACTTCATAATAAGACACTTGGATAAGTATGCTTGGTGGCCTAGGCGGTAAGTGCTCACCATGGTTGTATCACCAATAATATCCTTTCATGAATCTCTTCTACTGTAAGTGGCACATCACATCATCTGCATATTCAAAATTCATGCATCCGCACTTAGAGCAAGGGTAACGGATCTTCTGGGTCACTTTAAACTCAGGGGTATTGGTCATAGTGGATGGAATAAACTCACACAACCCTAACAAAAACTCTTCAATGACTCGCCTATTACAATCCAACCGGTTGTACATCCATCATCGATGTGGTGGGACCTTCATTCACGATGTCTAATGATAATAGGATTGGTTAGTTTAATTAAACAAGACTTAACTATCGTTTATGAATCACTCTACCTTATTGATGTTGTAAGTAGCTGGGGCCCTATCCTATTCAAAATGAAAATGTAACCATCCGTAACCCATCTTGGTGTTTGCATGAAGTTATTATGTTGACGTTCAATCAGAATATCGGTAGCATTTCATATCGGTCCCCGAGTACACAGAGGTACGTGGGTGCCTAAACACCCTACGCAGACATGCACCAGAGACACACGAAATGTAAAACCAAAATTCAAATTGCACATCAATAACACAAGTTTCACACAAACACCAATATTTATGGGTTACACCCTACTGGTTATAGATTCATCCTAAACTGTCCAACCAGGACAATTCAAGATCCAACACAACACGGTTTGTCAGCCGATTGTCTTGAATCTTGAATGGGTACCTAGTGGGTACAGACACGGCTAAAACCTATATTGTTAAATTTTAATATACTTTTTTCTGTAACCTAAAACAAGGAGCTTACCAAAATTTCAATAGAGTCTCCCCTATAAATTAGTTATTTCCAAATTTTAGAATACCCCCTGTTACATACAGAAAAAGTTCCCAGTACTGTTCAATATATACAGTATGGCATGCTTCTTAAAATAGATTACTTTTTACAAATTTACACAACTAAAAAATCAAAACAACGAAACTTACCGTGGAAGAAGATAAGAGTCAGAGGTATGTAGAGAGCCGCAAGATAAAGGAAAGGTGGGAGAAGAACCACACAAAATAAAAACACAAAAGTTAGAGAAATTTAATCAAACGGGTTGGATTAAATATTAGTGTAGTCATGCATTTCTGTGATAAAGGGACTAAGACTTTTAGCCTTAAGATACTCTAAACCCTTACGTATTTAAGGAATAGTTTTGTCACACCTTTGGAAAAAAAGAAAAAGATAAAAGAGTGAAGGTAAACAAATATGTAATCGATAGTATATTATATAAACAAATATAAAATTGATTTAAGCTAATCATATAACTAGTTTATGGTCCAACTGGTCAGACGGATAATTCAGTATGATCTTGATAGCAATAGTTTCAATAGAATCATTAGAGGTTCTAAAGATCTTTCAATTTAAAAACTTGTGATAAAATCCATGTAAAAGTTACAAAGAGGATTTTTGTAAGAAGGGTGGATAATGAAAGGAAAATTACCTAGGTAAATTAGAATATTGTGTGCAAATAAAAAAAAGAGGGTTAGGGATTAAAAACTTGTATAGTTTTAATGTTGCCTGCTAGGTAAAATGGAGGTGGAAACTTATGAAAATTAAGCAAGCTTTGATTACAAGGGCCATTGCGAGTAGGTATTGAATGAGGGGGAGACAAGAGGAGTGAGTGTGAAATGAGGCATATAAGGGGCTCTTTGTGTTGGAGAGACATATAGAAAATTAAATGGCATAAAGTAGAGAACGCTTGGGTTGAAGAGAGTGTTGGTTGTGAGATACGGAGGGAAATAATGTATCTTTTTGGAAGGATCAAATATTAGTTTTATGATTTAAATTCAATTCTTAGATTAAGATTAACAAAATACTTCACTTTTATGAAATAAAATTATACCCATCTTTAACTATCTACTTTACCATTTTAAATCAAAATTATAATTTTATTTTGACAACACAATAAGTTAATATTAGAAACAGGTACTAATTAGTGATGCACGGTTGGTATATTTTTTTACATTATCAGTATATTAAAAATTATGATAACTATATTTTTTTAATAAATATAGTGTAAATATAATGTATTCCAATTAAATTTTCTGATTATTAAATGGATTCATGACAAATAATATATATAATATCTATCTAAAAAAGAGAAGTTTTTCAGTTTTGCAGAACATGTTCATATTACAATTTTTAAAATAAAACAGATTACAACTTCTGTTTTGCACCTAATAATTATAATCTGAATATAACCAAATTATAATTTTTAGTAGTGTATTACACTTAATATGAACACAGGTGTTTTTTTTTTCAGTATATTATTTGCACTTAATTTCCCTTTTAGTGGCATAGTAAGGTGTTTGAAAGATTCTAGTTCTTCAACTTTTAATTGAGTGTATTTAGTTCCATGACTTTTAATTGAGTGTTTTGGTTAGATTATAATTGAAAATTCAGATTCTGATCTAATTATTAATCTATTCCCAGACATGCTCTAAGATTTTAGCAACCCTATTATTTGTTATCCATGTGTATGCATTCTATTACAATCTTAGCATTGAACTTTTTAATCAATTAATTGAACTTTTTAATCAATTAACAGAGTCCACATACCTAACATTACCAATCCACTATCTTCTAATGTGATCCACTTCATGAGGGGTGGAGGGGAACAAATCAAAACGATTCTCAAAAACTTTAATTAGTTTCCATATGTTGTTCTTCGGACATCAAACACAACCTATTTACTGTCTTTGATGTTTACATAGTTCTTTTAATCAAGAGAAGATAAGACAAAGGTTGTGAGCAAGAGAAAATTGTTTACATGATTTACTTTGTAGCTTTGGTATGCTTTATATGTAACTGCAATTGATAATTTTTTAACTAAGTTGACATTATAAAAGTCATGAAAGGAATACACCAATTACTCTTTAATTTTACTAGAATATAAAGGTGTAGCAGTAGACTTGCAAACTTTTTATTTTTAACTGATCTTGACATATTCTAATATATGCCCCTAATAGCCATGAGGAATTCTAAATTGTCTGAAATGCTTGACTTCAATAAGCAATATCATAAAGAAATTGACTTAAGTGTGAAAGAAATTGAAGGATTTAGAAGGCAAATACCTTGAATTGAAAAAGAAGCATTATGAAGTATAGCTGAGTGAGCTTCTGTCAAGGGAGAGCAAGTTAAAGGAATTCAAGTCAAATCAATGGATCCATAAATGATGAAATCAATGGATTTGGACATGGATAATCTACGAGGATATCTTAGTATAGTATATGAAGAAGGAGGAGAAGGAGAATAAGATCGTGAAGACAAAGGGGATGAAGATGAGGAAGTGGACAAAGAAGTCAAAGAGGAAAAGAGGGTATGCACTATTGACAAGCCTAGTGCTATAGGCTCCTTTGAAACTTCAAAGGTGTCTAAGACAAGTGCAAAGAAATAAGATTATTGTTTGAAGGCAAGTTTAGTGTGGATGAAATTTTAGTAATGGAAAGGTGATTTCTATGCAGTCATGAACCTAAGACTTATCTCATCACACCCACTCCATCAAAATGAAATAAAAACAATTTCACTGTTAAAAATAGGTTCTTGATAGAACTTGTCCCACGAGTTCTAACACACCAATCTAGTCCTAATACACACCAACCTAAGACACTAAGCAGACTCACACACATAACTTCAAGACCTAATTGATATTCTTTGATCGTTGAAATGGGTAACAATAAAGGTGACCTAGTGAAAAGATATCAATTAATTATCTAACTATTCATTAACTAACTGAACTAATTAAAAACCAATCAATTATCAATCCTAACACCATTGCTTAAACTAATAATGAGTAATACTCTACTCAAAGACAACTCATTCTAATTTATTTCATAAAGTACATTACTAGTTTGACGTAATACTCTACCCATACCTTATCATAAGAAAAAAACAAGTCATTGACCATGTCAATTTAGAAAAGTCATATTTCAAGGGTATAATGAGAAGTGTCAAACTAAATTATGGATTAATATATTTCATCTCTTATTATATGTTTTTGTTAGGTATTAATTTGGTTCCAAAAAGGTGGAGTGAACAAGTAAAGATACTTCAATCAACACATATATATGTGTTTAATAAAAACAAACTTGAAACTTAAAAAGTACAGAGTTAAATTAGAATAAATTTGAGCAACCTTAAGTGATCGTGTAACATGACAAAAATTTCAATCTCATGTATAATCATTTTGATTTAGACCATCAATGATATTATCCATTTTATCTCAACTTTCTACATAAATTTTGGTTAAGACAACATCTTCAATTTAATCTTTTACCATGGTAAATAATTTTAACTTTATACCTTAGGTAAAAGTTAATCAAATAACTTATTACTTATTTCCTTAGTTATTAATTTCTTTGACTTTTCCAATTACTCTCATCAAATTACCACATACTCCACTCAAAATGCATCATCTTGTACATATTTTAATTGCTAGTTGGAGTTCAAATTTGGAAATATAGTTAACTCCAAAGTTGTTTCCCTTTGTCTTAGCTTTTCAACAAGACCAAATCTGTTAAAATCCATTAAGATTTGAGAGAGATATACCTAAAATACTTAAACTATTTTAGAATTGGTATTTTACTTCAATCATATCATCTTCTACATATTTTAATGCCTAGTTAGAGTCCGAATTTGAAAAAGTGGTAAACTACAACGTTGTTCCTCGTTGTCTTAGATTTTCAACAAGACTAAATTTATTAAAGTCCATTATAAGATATGAGAGAGATATGCCCAAAATACCAAAATAGTGTCAGAATTGATATTTAGTTCAATCATACAAGCTACATTATGTAGGCTGCGGAAATGGTCAACAATCCAGCCCATTTTTCTCACTTAAAACCTCCATTATCACCATAATTAATGCACCTAAAATCCCACTACAATCCCATTATGAAAAGCTTGTCCACCACTTGTCATTTGCATGATTAAATCAACACTACATTTTGTTCCCAAGTCTGAAATCTTATAACAAGCTAAGTTAGTGAAGACATATCTCTCATTTCCTTTCATTTTCTCCATCTAAGTTACTCTTGATCTGAAGCTAGGACAATAAGAGAATACTTTCAACCACTCTAGGATCCTTCATCAAGGTAAGAGGGGATAGGGTGGTGAATAAATATGGAATGGGCAGAATTATATGCTATTCTAGGATTTCCAGATTTATTTTCATAACTTGTTACTTAATTTAAAAGCTGAAATTATGTGAATTTGACTTTGACTTCTTCATCAAAGTTGTAGATCTTTTTGTTATGTGAATTTTAAGACTTAAACCAACTGATTTGGATATGTATAGCATGAGTTAGTCAAAATACTATAGTATGTCTGTTTTGGAATATGTACCTTCTATTTTGTGTAAATATTGAAATTCTGGGAATTATAAATACATATTTAGACTTTGATGTCTTCATAAAAGTTGTAGATATTTATGTTATGGATCTATAGAAAATGGTTTCAAGTTAAAAGAATATTTGTAGCTCTAGTTATACCTAAAATACAGAAGTATGTTCATGCTAAAAACCCATTTACATGAATCACTGTTTGTATTTTTAAAACTGGGAATTTTGTGATGAGAATTAATGTTTAGTGTCTTCATAAAAGTTTTAGATATTTGTGTTATGAGTAATTTAGAACTGGTCTCATGCCAAAATCATTTTTGTACCTCCAGAAACATTGATTTTACCAACATATGTATGTTTTGTTACTTTCTTTGAGATAGTTTAGTATACTATGAATTTGTGATATTTCTGTTTGGATTTGGAATTTTCGGTCTTCATGAAAACACATAGATAATGGAATTATTGAAACACAAAACTTAGCCTCATTCAAAAAATTATTTTTATACCATGAGTTATAGCTAATTTACTAAAGATTCTCAAACCAGTAAATTTTTCAGCAATTGGTGATAATGAAAAATGATAACATATTGACTATTATGTGATTATGTGATGTTTCTGTTTAGAATTTAAAATTATTGTATGCATGAATGTTGTAGATAATTTTGTTATGGAACTACAGAAAGTGGAATTACTTAAAAATGATTTGATTTGCTCACGTTATGGCCTTTTTACGAATGTATGTTGCTGTTGTAAATTTCTGAAATTTACCTATGATAGTTATTATGGATGAAAATGATATTTTCCATGTGGGTAATGATTTATTTATGAATTATTAAGGGATTATTGATTATTATGGATGTTATTAAGTGTCCTATGAATGTCATATAGTATGTATATCTTTGTGATGAATAATTATGAATGACTAAATTAATGTATACATGAATGCCTTGTGGTTTATTGAGATATGTTGTTGAACTGTAAATCCATGATTTTGAGAATTGATATATGTGATGTGTCCTTTGAGGACTTGTGGCTTTCCAAGTGATTATGGAAGTAGTGATATCATGGTATGTTAAATTATTAAAGAGAATTAAAGGCATTCATGCATCATAAGCATTTGGACGCACCATGGAATTTAAGGGTTCCATGATTGCCGGCCCTGGTGGGGGGTTACTCTATGATGAGTTAAAGCCTTATTTTTGTTGAGCGCCATGAAAGGTAGGGATTCATGGTTTATGCTAAGTCCTACTTATGTACTTCGGTACTTAAACGCCATGAAGGGTAAGGATTCATGGTATATGTTAAGTCCTACTTATGTACTTTGTTACTTGAGCGCTACGAAGGGTAGGGATTCGTGGCATTATGCTAAGTCCTACTTGTGTCTCTATGAGACTTTTTACTGCAGTATTCTCACTAAATCAAAATGGATCCAGCATGACATCATTTGGCTAAATTAAAGATTATTAAATATAAATGACCCTGTTTGGCATATTCATCATATCATAATTGTTTGTTGATTGTGTTTGTGCAATTTTACTTATTTTATATTTATTCTATATTCTATCTCACTCTTACATTATTTTTACAGTGCATGCTTCACATAATGACGAGTGGTGAAATTGATGAAGCTTTTATGTTTTATTGCTTGGACTTTGACTTTATTTGACATTTAATGTGTTGTAATAATATTATTATGTACCTTGTACTGTAATCTTCTCTATCATTTCCGCTATATAAATGTATTCTGTTTTATTCGTTCATGACTAGTATGCAAGATAATATTCCGCATTTATAAATTTTTATGTGACCTCAGAATTTAAATTACGAATTTCAAAATGATTCTTTAAATGCAAAAAATTTATTACAAAAATTTGGGTTAATTAATTGGAATTTGTAATTTGGGTTTCGGGTGTCACAGATCGTACATATTTTGATGATTGAGTATAAGGGAAACTTTGGATACTTTGCTTCATGAAAGTGTGTTTATGGGGGTAGCTTCAATTTCATTTGAAGATCTAAAGAGGTGATTCTAGCAATTAAAGTTGAAGTAGGTGGTTTTTTTTGTGAGGGGGTATCAAAAAAGGATGATTCAGTTGTTCTTCTTGGTGCTTTTTGCGAAGGGTGTTATGGTATTCCTTTTGTTGGTGAAGATTAGGCCATTGACAGCTCTTGTGATGAAGAAATTGGGTCAATTAAAGATGGGGAAGGGTCCTGCTACAGTGAAAACCATTGTTGGTACCATGTCAATGATTCTACTTTCAAGCATTATGAGCATTGTTAAGATCCAGAACAAAGGTGATAAGCTTGGTACTATGTCATCAATGGATCAAGTTCTATAGAGGACTCACTTGCTTAAGGCTTCACTTATGAGTATGTTCATTTTCCTTTCTTTTAGCCCATTTGCACTCTCACTCTTTCTCTATTTCTTTAAATAACTAGCCATGTAGTTACTATTTGTTCGGGGGTTGTTAGTGTGAAGTTAATTTTAGTGGCAAATATTGCACAGAAGGGTAGTACTTTACATTTATTTATTGTTTGGTGTTTTTTTCACCTTGTTGACGCTTGTGAAAAAAATATGTTTGAATGAATGCATGCTGTTTTGTTACTTTTGTCATTGAATGAAAGCATGTTTATAGGTACTAAGGTGGTGTTGGGATAAAGCTAGTTTTTTAAAAGGAGATGTGGTTTTTGAAGAATTTTAAGTTCATCCCAGATAAGTGGGATTTCAAAATTCTTTTGCTGTATTTAACTCTAGTGGCTATTGGTTGAGCTGTTTAAATAAACCAACAGGGAGCTACAATATGTGTAAGTTTTGGTATGGCGTGGCTCTCGTTGCTGTTGAACACCAAGCCTTGT
Organism: Clitoria ternatea; assembly: GCA_037962975.1. NCBI lineage: Eukaryota > Viridiplantae > Streptophyta > Magnoliopsida > Fabales > Fabaceae > Clitoria > Clitoria ternatea. The sequence continues at coordinate 51,777,455 of CM075675.1, forward strand.
TAATACTTTATCTTGGACATTGCCATGATATCCAGGATATTGTGGAGGTGGAAGTTCATTTTTTTAAAGGCTCTGTTTCAAGAAACATTTGAAACAGACTTGTTTTTGTGGAATGAGATTTTTGCAGGAAAGATTGAGATTTTAGAATTCCACTTAGCAATCCCAAAAAGGTGTTTGGATTATATTTGAGAAGGATTTTGTTTGGGGAACTAGAATGTTGTGTGGTTATGTGAAGAATGGATATATTGCTTAGGTAAGGGGTATATTTGAACTCATGGAAAGTTCAGTTCCAATGTGTGATAAGGATGAGAAGTCAATTAGGTTGAACAACCCAAATGCTAGAGATAGAAGTGTGTATTTTTAGCTTCTTCTTCTCTGAGAAAATCACCATACAGGAGCATGGATGATGAGATGCCTATAATAGGCAATGTTGGAAGCTACTGGAATAGTGATGCTTCTGCTGAGGATTTTGACTTTGTAACTTCCTTTAAAGGAGTAACACATCGAACAAGTTCAAGAGGGGTACACTTGAAGTAAAGTTCAAGGAAAATGGTAGACAATTGTGTGGAATATAAGAGTGAATTTGCATTCAATCCCAGTTTAGACAAGGTTAGATTAGATAGGGTTGTGAAGGGAGGAAGGGGGGCTACTGAAGCATCTTCCAGTCATGTTCCTCATGTGTGTTAGGACAGGATTTTACAATGATATGATTTTTGGGGAGGGTGTTGTGTTAGGTTCATTCTAAGTAGAGTTCTATTCTAAGTAACTGCTTCATGGCAGATCTAAAAACCTGTTACGAGAGTTATGACGAGTCTCTCTGTAATGATTGTATTCTAAACTAAAACTGAACCAAAGTTACTAAAAGTAGTTCCCATCTTTTAGTTTTCAAAACCAAACAATTAAGAACTATTTTAAAAATAGATTATTAAATAATCCTTAAACCTCTTTTAAAGTGGAAATTCTGGATGAAACCAAGTTGGAATCAATTTAAAATGAATTGCCCTAGACATACTAACAGGGCAGCTAGACCAGCAGCAAGAACCAAGCAGAACTGGTATTTCCTGAACAAAATTTATTGCTACAATTAGTGATCATACAAAATAAAGGTACCGTCTATACTCTCCAGGAATACAAATAAAGAGGCTACACCAAGAACTAGAATTACTAAAGAGAAAGAGACTCTATATTGCATCAGTAAATACTATGTTGTTTTTAATGTTAGAACTTAGAAGCCCTTCACAGAAAATGAGAAACATTTTGACAAATTGTTTAAAATCAGTGCATGTTATAAATGATCTTTGATATAACAATAGTTAAACCCATGTAGACCACAAGGTGGTCTAGCAAACAAACATGTTTTAATATGATTAAAAGCCAAAAGTCTTGGGATTAAGCTAATATCTGAACTCACATATATTGTAATCTCTTCATAAAAGTACCTTACAAATAGAATCTACACTCTAAATTTTGTTGTGCTCATTACATACATTCCTAAACAAATTTAAGGATGAGTTTTCACACAATTTTTTGCATAATAATCAATCCGACACTATCAATATATTTTGTATATACTTGATGTGATAAATAAGGCTGCAATTTATGATTTGTTTAGTATTCTGATAATTAAGTCAGGAAGTTATTTTAAAAAGAGGTATGAGAAACTTGATTTTGGAATTTCTATTAAGTAAAGTAATCATCCCAAACAATCAAAAAATTACAGATGTAATAAATCCTAGTCCACATAACAATTCACCATAAATTGACAGCAATAAAAGTTGGTCTGTTAGGCCCTATTTACACTATTCTTTGTCTATGGATTGGTTTGAATGATTCCAATCATCATAATGGGATAAAATTTTAATATCTAGAGAAATGGGAACAATTATTAATAGCAATGCATAAAATTTACTAGTTTAGATTAATCATGTATTAAAATTCATCATTGACTTTCTCTTATGTTTCAGCTCTTTTCTACATTGGGACTACGAAATCTCATCCACCTATACCTGAACATCTATCTACTGAGGCAATGGACTTTCTACTAAAATGCTTCCACAAGTACCTACATATAACCAATTCTCTTATTTTTAGTGCTTATTTGTTTCTGACTACATTTTTTTTAGAAAAGGTCTGTGATACAATTCTGACTATATTTGTTTTAGATAATGAGTGTTAATCACTTCCCATCAATACGTGTTGGCAGGGAACCAAATTTAAGGCCTTCTGCATCAGAATTATTATTGGTATTTTGTACATTGTTTCTCTACTTACCCAGCTTATGTAATATTTAATTAATATCACATACATTTGAGTTTGGAACTTAGGTTTCCCTTCAAAAACATTGTAGTGATTCTGCCTTGTTATCTGCAACATCCATTCATCATTTGCGACTATCATGAATCTCAGTCAGTATTACGAAGTTCTATCAAGGTTATCTGCATTGTGATTTGTGAGTTTATATGATGTAAACAAAATCATAGCTTCGCTTTCTTTTTATCAACTATTTATTTTTCATATATTAGGACTCTTGCAATATGAGAAATAGTGAAAAATAAGGCAAATGTGTAACATACCACAGTAAAATGCCATTGTTAACTACAACCCTAATCACAACCTTGAACTCATGAAAAAAGTTTTCCACACTGAACTAATTATAACCTAAATGGTAGAAATTAACAAAATAGTAGAAATACAAACCACCACCAATTTCACTAGAGAGTAGAAATTCTAGTAGTGGAAAAGGAGAGTACCTGCAGGGTAGCCAAACTGAGAAGGCGTTGTCAGAGACTGTACCAGACAAACCCAAACGCACCTTCACAGAAAATGACCAAGCGTAACTTCACGATATAAATGAAGGGAGGGAGACATAAGGGGAGATGGAGGCAGAGATGGAGGGAGGAAGAGAGGTTTCGAGATGAAGGAAGGGAGGGAGACTTAGAACGAGGGGGTGACGAAGGTAGAGATTGAGGGAAGGAGAGAGGTTCTGAGACAGATGGAGGGAGGGAAACTTAGAAGGAGGGGAGACAGAGACAGGGAGAGGGTGGGAGATGGAGGTATGCTTGGGAGACACAGGCAAGGAGTGAGGGAATTAAGGAATTAGGGCAAATGATTTGGGAAAATCGGATGCCCAAATTAGACGATAACATAGCGACAACGAGTCCCTGACGCTAACAATGTTACTAATAAGGCCATGTGGCTACTTAGTGACGCCAAACACTATTGTCGCTAGTTGTCACTATGCATAGCGACGAATGATCCCCATCACTAGATGCTAAGAATGTTACTAATAAGGCCATGTGGCTACTTAGTGACGCCAAACACTACAGTCGCTAGTTGTCACTACTGTCGCTAGTTGTCACTACCCATAGTGATGAACTTTTCCCGTCACTCTAAGTTCTAAAGTTACTGTTGGAGGGAACCATGCAAATTAGGGGGAACTGAAAACTAGTGACGGCAAAAGAAATGTCGTCGCTAACTAGCAATGGCCCACTCCCTCCGTCACTACATCAGGGGAGCAACGGAGCACAACACCATCGCTATGTGTTTGCTACACTTAGCGACGGTGTTTGTCGTTGCTGCTCTGTGCGCGCCTAAAAAAAATTGGAGCCAAATCACAAATGACAGAATTAGTGACGATTTAGAAGCTAGCAACGTCTTGGTCTTCATCACTACACTGCGCACCTAAATGAAAATTTAAAGCCAAAGCACAAAATTGGAGGGATATGACTAGAGCGACGGGATTGGTGACGGACTAGATGTTAGCGACGACTGGAGCAACGGAAGTTTGCTACATCTAGCGACGGAGTTAAGGTGGTTGCTAAGTTGGTTACTAATCTTCTTTTTGGGTCCCTTTTTTATATTGTGGTCGCTAAATCAGTCTCTAATTAGCGATGACGTTAGTCGGTCGCTAGGTAGAGGTGGCTATGAGGCCCTTTTTTAGTAGTGAAATAAACACACGAGATTTACATGGAAAACTCTAAAATTAGAGAAAAATCAAGGGCAATTACAAGTAAAATCGTTTCATTGTATAAAAAAGAGAGTACAATAAATTTTTTGAAATAATGAGAAGAGAGAGTGACAATAACCCTATAAAATTGTGAGGGTAAAGAATAAAATTATCTCTTAATTTGTCTATCTCATAAATACCCTCTTAAATGAAACTAGAAAATATGAAACTAACTATAAAAAAATAAGAAAATTAGATGCTAAGAATGCATCATCTTGGTAGCTTTTATAAGCAAAGGGAATGAAATATAATATAGAGGCATAGTATGTGAAAGTCACAAATTATATAGTGTATGAAAGCCTCCAAATGCATAGTGTAGGAAAGCCATCGAATGCAAAATATATGAAACCAAATTTAAATCATTAATTTAACAATATCCAACTTAACGCAAACTTGATAAATTACTCATCTTTGGATAAAGCCCCAAAGGGAAGTCAGGTGTTGTAGAGGCCAATCAAGTCAAAATAATATTGGAACTTGGTATTTGGAAGTGGCTTAGTAAGCATATCAGCTAGATTCTCAAAAGTATGAATCTTTTGCACCACAACTTCACCAACAGTAACAATATCTTGGATAAAGTGATGCTTAACATCTATATGTTTGGTCTTGTAATAATATCGACTATTCTTGGTAAAATGAATAGCACTCTAGATATCATGTGTGAGACCAACCTCATTGACCAAACCTTGGATCCAAAGCCTCTTTCACACCCTCTATTGTCGAAATGTATTCTGCTTTAGTTATAGATAATGCAACAATAGATTGGAGTAAAGTTTTCCAACTAATAGTAGAATTACAGAGAGTAAATATGTAACCAAAAAGAGATCTTCGTCTATCAAGGTCACCACCATAATCTAAATCCATAAAACCTGTAACTTTAGTGGTTGTAACTTTGCTTCTGTCAAACACTAAGCCAATATTTGAAGTACCTTTAAGATACCGAAAAACCTATTTCACAGCACTCTAATAATCCTTTCCATGATTATGCATGTATCGACTCACCATGCTAACAACATATGCTAAATCTGGTCTAGTGCATACCATAGCATACATTAAACTATCAACTACACTAGCATATGGAATGTGTGACATACACTCTATGTCTTCTTTTATCTATGGACAAAAATTTGAAAATAACTTAAAATATGCTGCGACTGGAGTAGGAACAGGTTTACAATCACTCATGTTAAATTTATCAAGTATTCTATCAATATATTTATGTTGAGATAAGAATAATTTACTAGCTTGACAATCCCTGGGAATCTCTATGCCAAGAATTCTTTTAGTTGCACCTAACTCCTTCATCTCAAAGACTTTTCACATGATCTATCATCAACATAAAGTAACAAGTATATAAAGTTCCATTATGGAATTATTGGAAATAAATACAATCATTATATTGACTCTTGGAATAACCTTGCCCACTCATAAAGGAATCAAACCTTTTGTACCACTATATGGGAGCTTGCTTAAGACCATATAAAGATTTCTCTAATTGACAAATAAGATACTCCTTACCAGGAATAACAAATCCCTCAGCTGATCCATGTAAATTTCTTCCAACCCTCTATGTAGAAAAGTTGTCTTAACATCAAGTTGCTCCAATTTCAAATCAAACAAAGCAACAAAAGCAAGCAAGACACATAGGTATGATGAAAAAAAAGGTGTGAAAATCTCATTAAAGTCAATACCTTCCTTTTGGTAAAAGTCTTTGACGATAACTCTTGCCATTTATCTAGGATCTTTAACCTTAGAAATACCATATTTCTTCTTTAGACCTATTTGCATCTCAATGGTTATTTTCCTTTAAGGAGCTCTGTCAGCCTTCAAGTGCTATTCTTATGAAGACTTTCAATTTCTTTATTCATACCGGTTAGCCACTATAAGAAAGCAACACAAGAAATAACTTTAGAGTAGCTGGTAGGCTTAGCACTACTATTTACATCTTGTGCAACAAACAATGCATAAGCAGTCAAATTATCATCAACAATATATCTAGATGGTATTTTGATATGTTTTCTTGGCTTATCTCGAGCAATAGAATAATCCTCTTCCTGCAACTAAATAAGAGAAGTGATACAATCCTTACCATGATCATCAATGCTAGACTCATTGGTAGAGGAAGATGAGACACTGATATTAGAAACTACATTCTTTAATTCTAACTCCACCTTATCACTAGTACCCTTTAAATTATTAGTACTAGAAAAAGAAGAAATAAGATTATTTCCTAGAAGATAATAGCACATCCTTATTAAAAGTCACATGTTGATTAAGGATTAATTTTCATGACTTAGTGTGACACCCCCGTCTAAGTTCCTAGAATTTATCCAAGGGTCTAATAAAATTTGAGAAAATTTTTCGCAATGAGGATTGCCTCTGGCGAATAAACCCCAAGAACCTAGGTGGAACATAACTTAAAACTAATCAAAACCCTCACTTTTTACTCTAGTAATCGATTACCGTAATGAATTACCCGAGAGCAACCTGCGTAGGATTTTAAGATTTGCTCTTTGGTAATCGATTACGAAATCAATTACCAGCAGACTAGACTAGTAAAATTATGCAGATTTTAGCCTCCAAGCTAACTTCCACGCCTCTAACTTGCATATTTTAACTCTAATTGTTGAAACTTTATGGAAACTATCTATGACTCATTTTAAACCTGCAGGCGCAGTCCGTTCTTAAAAATTCCTCATATCACAGAGTTACGTAGAAAATGTATTAAATTATTCTCTATCAATTTCATTGCTAAACTCTCATAAATTCTCATTCAAATGGAAATTTTAAATCATACATGAGTCATAATTATTCCTAGGGTCCTATTGGCACCTTGTGGAGACTCTAAATCCCACTGGAACTCAGTTTCACATATTAAATTAGCTTAATTAACCAATTCTCTTCTTAAAATATAATATCAGCATATATACACATATGCATCAATTATTCTAATTACAAGTTTTCATTTATCATGCCATAACACATTACCATCATTCAACATATCCTACCTACGGAATCTTGATTTCATCAATACTGTTGAAGAAAAGACTGGTCAATGTCTTATCATTTAAACAAGAACTCATGAAATTTATTCATAACTAACATTATGAATTCTAACTTAAATGAAGACATTTGTTATCACTTGATGCGGGTATTTAGGTGTTTCAGGAAAAGGTCTTAGCTACAAAAGAAAAGGGGAGCCTGCGCGTCAAAAGTTTGGAAGCTTAATAAGAACATGAACTCTACAATCTAAGACAAAAGAAGAATCAAAAGGTTTGGTAATTAGCTTCAAAAAAAATTCTCTCACATCAGACTAACTCACCAGACACAGGCTTGAAAAACATCATTCAAGCTTCAGAAGAAACGAAAGCATCAGACCCTGTTTTCTCCCTTTAAACTTTTAGAAGTGGTCTGATACATAACGCATCAACAGTCACAAGTCATCTCCATCGAAGCTTAAAGAAAAGACTTTTGAAAGGAAGAATTGACTAAACAGGGTAGATTCTAGTCTCGTCTGAAAAGCATCTAAGTTTCACCTTTATCTCTTGCATTCAGAGATCTTCTAAATCAAAGCTTTCCCTCTTTGTGAAACTTATGATACCTATACTCCACTTATGACTAAACACATTTCAAAGCTCTCAAATTTATATTGCGTGTACAGAATGTCTCTCTCTAACAACAAAAGCTCTTACCCTTTGTGCAACTTTAACAAGAAGGCTTTTGTTCCCTGTACAATAACTCTCAATGGTCATATAATTAACACACTCTTCCTGAGCTCAACAGGATGATTCTATATAACCAGAATCGATCTCTTCTCCAAGGTAGCCTCTTGAAAAACATAAAAGAAAATAAGAGGAGAGAAAAATCTATTACTGAGAGTTGCGGTTAAAAAGAAATACTAGAGAAAAAAATGAAAAAGGGAGAGTGCTTTTAAAAAGAAGATGAGCTAGAACACACTAATCAAAGTGTGATGAAAGGATGAAAAAATATCATGAACGAACACCAGACGTTCATACATAAAAGCTCATGAGAAATGAAGAAATGGAAGTATACTTATCAATGAGTAACTCTACCTGGAAGATCTACCATGAAGACAAAGAAAGCTCGCTATATGCAATTATCTTTCTATTTTTATGCCATAGTAACTTGGGATATACCTTTGTGTTCCTAATTGCATATTATTCCAAGTCATGCTTTCTGGCTCAGTACATTTTCCAATCATCTTTCACTTTCTGAATTTACTAAGCCCTACGGGAAAATAAGCCCTCTCTTTCTTTACAAACCTATTTTCATGGTTTATCACTTAGCTCTGCTAAGTCAAGGGGCTTATTTTATTTGAATTAATCCTCTGGTAGTACAAGTCTGTGTGTTGCCACACTCTGTTAATGTGCGACACATTGTTGGCCTCGAGACACTTTTGAAAGAATACTTGGGGTTTGAGCCAGAAGTGGTTGGTGAAAGAATACTTGGGTCTACCCCAGGAGTGGGTGCTGTAAAATAATACTCATAGGAATCCAGAGGGGTCTGGTGTGTTGAAGTACGGGTTGTGCTTAAGCTAGGAATGGTTGGAGTCAAGAATACTCAAAACATGGGTTGTGCTTAAGCTAGGAGTGGTTGGAGTTAAGAATACTCAGGGGTCAAGAGTGGCCGGTGTCAAGATCACTTAAAGCACGAGATGTGCTTAAGCCAGGAGTGGCTGGAGTCAATAATACTCAACAACTGATGTAAAAGTTTTTACAAGTGGAAATCCTTCAGATTTGAAGGTACTGGATATAGTCTCCAAGTTGAAAGTAAACCAGGATAAATTGCTTATGTATTGTCTCTTTCTCTCTCACTCTTTACTATCAAAAGTCTGATGCATTATTATTGTTATACTCGATAGTAAAAGTATGGCAAAATTACGCTCGCTCAACCAAAGTATCACACTTTCCGTATATGTAAAAGTCTGGTCCGCTGTGCCAAAATGCTGTTCCGTTTGAATATCATTTTTTGGTTTGAAAAAATGAACAGACTTATTCAACCCCCCTTTTAAGTCTATTCTCTGGATCATTATTTGGTATCAGAGCTTGGCCTTTGGGGTTGAACACTCTAACAAGTGTAGAGGAAGAAGATCCATGAAGAAATCCACTCTGATGATGGCTCAAAAAGAAGAAGAATTTGTTCAAAATTTTGAAAAATTCAGAAGTCTGAAGAAGAAGATCAAGAGCTCACGAACATCATGAGGAAGAAAGCGTAGAATCAAGCCCTCGGGACCTAATTCAAGCACAAAGTAAGATAGAGTCATCAATCAAAAGCTTCAACAAGCATCTCCACATTGAGTGATCACAAGAACCCAAAGTCTGGTGAATGAAGATCAAGCCTCAGAAGATATCTGACATACTGACAAAGAAAAGTAAAAACCAAAACAGGTTTTGATTTTCTTTCTCTTTATCTTAAAATGATTATGTTCATTATCCCTCTAAATTCTTACATGAACTATTTAAATGTGTTGAACAAAAGATTTTTAAAATTAGTATGAACTCTTTCAAAAATTTGCCATCTGAATATTTAATAAAACCTATCGTTTCCTTACACATTTTTTAATATATATAAATTTTGAGCATTTATTTCAAACTTTTAGAAAACTGTTCTTAATTATTAGGAACGGCATATGTTTTTGAAAATCTCAAAACTGTGTACCTTTCCGTTTACTGTAAGATTTTAAATTATTTCGAAAGACTCTCTGACTTTTGTATCTATCTTTCTAGTTAAACCCTCTATTATTTTCACATTCTTCCTACTCGATAAACCTCCTTTTAAATTTCTAAACCCTAAACCTTCTTTACTCAAACTTTTCTCTAAAAACTTATCAATGGTCACTTTCTCTGAAAATGACATTGTGAAAGCTGTATACTTTTCTCTTGTTGAATACAAAAATAATGGTAGAGATGTCATAGCTAAATTAGAAGGTATTGGCTAACTACCATTTTGCTCCACAATCTATTCATACTCACCATCCAAGGTAACAAGCTTTTGGTCTACCACTGTCGCTAACAAAGAAGACTTCACCGTCTCTCGGAGTCTCCAAGGTCAAAGAGTCACAATCACCACTGAAAATATTTCTTATGCCTGTGAATGTCCAAATAAAGGTCGGCTTTTCTTTGATGAATACATCGGCTCTGTTATCTTTAAAGAAGAAGCAAATAGGTGTCTATATGGGATAGAATCTCTATCGACTCTTCTGGTCAAAGGTTTAATTCCAAAGACCAAATTTCTCCACACTCTGATGAGACAAATTTTCTCAGCAAGAAAAGCGTAAGGGATGTAGTAACCAAACTAGATAAATTTTGCATGGTTCTAATGATGAAAAGAGAGAAGGCAATTTTGCTTGATGTGATCATGAACTACCTTATCACGTCGGTCTCCAAGAAAAAAAAAGAAGATTCCCTACCCAGGCGTTCTGTTTAAGATTTTTGAACTTCATGGCTTTGAAGTTCAAAATACAAGAGATTTAAAAGTATGTGGAAATCTGGTCACCAAGGCCCCAACTTTCTCTGATGTAATTGTCACTGATGAAGCCCCTCAATAGAATATTGCTGAAGATCCTGCGACTGATGATACAAAGTCACCTCGTGACTTGCTTGAAAACTCATCCACAAACTTAACCAAAAGCGTCTGAACCACCAAAGAAAAAAGATAAGGTATTTTTTGGTGCTTCCCCTAAAACTGGAAGGTCTGGGCCTCCATCCAAGTCAAAGTCTGGTCAATCAATGCCTACTTTGAAACCACCCAAGTCAAATATCCTTGTTCCAATCAGAACTTCTAGAAGAATCACCAGGGGAATGACAAAGCATATCTCTATAAGAAAAATTAATAAAGAAGGATCATCTGCTGTAAATCCTTTGATCTTTGATTATTTAGACTCAGCAACCACTAAATCAGAGACTGTGTTATCTTCTCCACCTCATATTGAAAATTCTATTCCAGACCAGGAAACTTCGTTCGAAGCTTCTGGTCAAAATTCAGCATTACGAGCCCGCTCATCTATCTTTACCTCTGTGCCCATTGCTCACCCAGATTCTAGATTTCAGTCAACTGGAATTATTCTACCATCCACATCTTCCTCTCTCATAATCACTCCTCATATGCCTGCACAAGACATACTTTATGATGATAGTCTACATTCTGCCTCTGATGCTGCCATGTATTATAAGCTCAGAAAAGAACAAAGAGACATCTTGATGGACATACAACATGGAAGGACTCTGACTGAGATTACAAATAGAAAAGCAAAATCCGCATTCATCCTTCCATCGATAAAGACTCATATTACCCCAGACAGACTTCACTTCATCATCAAGCCTTACCCTTCTAGAAAAGGAAAGGAACCTATCTCAGACTTGGTTCAACCATATGTACCAGCATGGAATGACCCCAGACCTCATAAACTTTCTGATGAAGAGGTAACTAAACTTCTTTAATCTAATCACAACACTGAAGAAAATGCTCGTCGCATATAGAATCACATCTTGTGGATGATTGGTGAAGCGGGTTCCAGTTCCAATAGTTCGAATCAGTCATGATGTGTCTACCACTTAACCTCACATTTGTTGATACCAAAAAGAAGAGATAATTAGGAACAAATATTACTCAAATTGTTATTACTCAATGCATTTTTTATATACTGCTATTATTATTACTCCTATCCAGCATAGGGGGAGTCAATATATTAATCACAGAACTCTATTTAAATAAAAAAGAATTAATGTTTACTATCAATAAATAGGGGGAGATTATTGAAGAAGAGACTGGTCAATGTCTTATCATTTAAACCAGAACTCACGAGATTTATTGATAACTAATATTATGAAATCTAACTTAAATGAAGACGTTTGTTATCACTTGATACGGGTATTTAGGTGTTTTAGGAAAAGGTCTAAGCTACAAAAGAAAGGGGGAGCCTACGCATCAAAAGTCTGGAAGACTCAATAAGAATATGAACTCTACAATCTAAGACAAAAGAAGAATCAAAAGGTCTGGTAATTCGCTTCAAAAGAAATTCTCTCACATCAGAATAACTCACCAGACACAGGCATGGAAAACATCATTCAAGCTTCAGAAGAAACGAAAGCATCAGACCCTGTCTTCTCCCTTCAAACTTTTAGAAAAATCTGATACATGAAGCATCAACGGTCACAAGTCATCTCCATTAAAGCTTAGAGAAAAGACTCTTGAAAGGAAGAATTGACTAAACAGGGTAGATTCTAGTCTAGTCTGAAAAGCATCTAAGTCTCATCTTTATCTCTTGCATTCAGAGATCTTCTGAATCAAAGCTTTCCCTCTTCGTGAAACTTATGATACCTATACTCCACTTATGACTAGACACATTTCAAAGCTCTCAAATTTATATTGTGTGTACAGAACGTCTCTCTCTGACAACAACAGCTCTTACCCTTTATGCAACTTCAACACAAAGGCTTTTGTTCCCTATACAACAACTCTCAATGGTCATGTAATTAATAGACTTTTCCTAAGCTCAATAGGATGATTCTATATAAACAGAATCGATCTCTTCTCCAGGGTAGCCTCTTGAAAAACATAGAAGAAAATATAAGGAGAGAAAAATCTATTACCGAAAATTGAGGTTAAAAAGAAATACTAAAGAGAAAAATGAAAAAGAGAGAGCTTGTAAAAAGAAGATGATGAGCTAGAACACACTAATCAAAGTGTGATGAAAGGATGAAAAAATATCATGAACGAACACCAGACATTCTTACATAAAAGCTCATGAGAAATGAAGAAATGGCAGTATACTCATCAACGAGTAACTCTACCTGGAAGATCTACCATGAAGACAAAGAAAGCTCGCTATGTGCAATCATCTTTCTATTTAGATGCTATAGTAACTTGAGATATGCCTTTGTGTACCTAATTGCATATTATCCCAAGTCATGTTTTCTGGCTCAGTACATTTTCTAATCATCTTTCATTTTCTGAATGTACTGAGCCCTATGGGAAAATAAGTCATTTCTTTATTTACAAACCTATTTTCGTGGTTTATCACTTAGCTCTGCTAAGTCAAATGGCTCATTTTATTTGAATTAATTTTTCTGATCCTCTGGTAGTATAGGTCTGGTGTGTTTCCAGACTCTGATAGTGTGGGAAACACTGTTGTCCTAGAGAGGCTTTTGAAAGAATACTCGAGGTTTGAGCTAGGAGTGGCTTGTGAAAGAATACTTGGGTCTGCCCTAGGAGTGGGTGCTGTAAAATAATATTCATAGGAATCCAGAGGGGTTTGGTGTGTTGAAGCATGAGTTGTGCTTCAGCTAGGAGTGGCTGGAGTCAAGAATACTTAGAGCATGAGTTGTGCTTAAGCCAAGAGTGGCTAGGGTCAAGAATATTCATGGGCCAGGAGTGGCCGGTGTCAAGAATACTTGAAGCACGAGATATGCTTAAGCCAGGAGTTGCTGGAGTCAACAATGCTCAACAACTGATGTAAAAGTTTTTACATAATGTAAATCCTTCATATTTGAAGGTATTGGATGTAGTCTCCAAGTTGGAGGTGAACCGATATAAATTGCTTGTGTATTGTCTCTTTCTCTCTCACTTTTTACTATCAAAAGTCTGGTGCATTATTATTGTTATACTCGATAGTAAAAGTCTAGCAAAATTATGCTCGCTCAACCAAAGTATCACACTCTCTGTATACGTAAAAGTCTGGCCCGCTGTGCAAAACATTGTTCTGTTTGAATATCACCTTTGGTTTGAAAAAGTGAACAGACTTATTCAAACCCCCTTTTTAAGTCTGTTCTCCAAACCATCAAATACCTTGGCTCAATGCCATCACACTACATTCACAATACTTGGACATCACACATATTTATTGATGGTTCGAAGAACAAACTTAGAAGGAGGGGGTTGAATAAGCCTGTTCACTTTTTCAAACCAAAAAGTGGTATTCTAGCACAACAGCGTTTTGCATAGCGGACCAAACTTTTGATTATGCAAAGAGCGTGATACTTTGATTGAGTGAGTGTAATTTTACCAGACTTTTACTATCACGGATATCAATAATAAAGCACCAGACTTTTGATAGTAAAGAGTAAGAGAGAAAGAGACAATACACAAGCAATTTTATACTGGTTCACCTCCAACCCGGAGACTACATCCAATGCCTTCAAATCTGAAGGATTTGCACTATGTAAAAATCATTTACATAAAATGTTGAGTATTGTTGAATCCAACTACTCCTGGCTTAAGCACAACCCGTGCTTCTGAGTATTCTTGAATTTAACCACTCCTGGCTTAAGCACAACTCATGCTTTGAGTATTCTTGACTCCAGTCACTCCTAACTTAAGCATAGCCCATGTTTCAATGCACCAGACCCCTCTGGATTCCTATGAGTATTATTTTTTAGCACCCACTCCTGGGGCAGACCTAAGTATTCTTTCACAAGCCACTCCTGGCTCAAACCCTGAGTATTCTTTCAAAAGCCTTTCCAGGGCAACAGTGTTTCCCACACTAACAGAATCTAGTAACACACCAGACCTGTACTACCAGAGGATTGAAAGACTTAATTCAAATAAAATAATCCCTTTGACTTAGCAGAGCTAAGTGATAAACCACGAAAGTGGGTTCGTGAAGAAAGAAAGGGCTTATTTTCCCATAGGGCTCAGTACATTCAGAAAGTGAAAGATGATTGGAAAATATACTGAGCCAGAAAGCATGACTTGGGATAGTATGCTATTAAGCACACAAAGCCATATCCCAAGTTACTATGGCATCTAAGTAGGATGATGATTGCACATAGCGAGCTTTCTTTGTCTTCATGGCAGATCTTCTAGATATAGCTACTTGTTGTTAAGTATACTATCATTTCTTCATTTCTCATGAGCTTTTGTACATGAACATCTGGTGTTCGTTCATGATGTTTTCTTTTTCCTTTATCTCACTTTGATTAGTGTGTTCTAGCTCATATTCTTCTTCCTTTCTCAAGCATTCTCGCTTTTTAATTCTTCATTTTTACACTCTCTTGTGTTTCTTTTTCTGTTTCAGCTTTCCATATTTGTTTTTGCTCTGTTTATATAGAATCATCTTGTTGAGCTCAGGGAGAGACTGTCAATTATTTGACCGTTGAGAGAGTTATTGTACAAGGGACAAAGGCCTTTCTTGTTGGAGTTGCACAAAGAGTAAGAGTTTTTGTTATCAGAAAGAGACGTTCTGTATACGCAATATAAATTTGAGAGCTTTAAGATATGTGTAGTGGTAGGTGGAGCAGAGGTAGCATAAGTTTCACGGAGAGGGAAAGCTTTGATTTAGGGAATCTCTGAATGCATAAGATAGAGGTGAAACTTAGATGCTTTTCAGACTAGATTAGAATCGACCCTGTTTAGTCCATCTTTCTTTCGAGAATCTTTTCTTTAATCTTTGATGGAGATGACTTATGCCGTTGATGCTTCATGTATCAGGTGGCTTCTAAAATGATTCACAATGAGGAGACAGAGTCTGATGCTTTCATATATTCTGAAGCTTGAATGATGTTTTCAGGTCTGGGCCTAGTGAGTTATTCTGATGCAAAGTCATTTCTTTTGAAGAGAATTCCTAGACTCTTTTGTCTTAGAATATAGAGTTCATGTTGCGATTGAGTCTTTCAGACTTTTGATGCATAGGCTCCCTCTTTCTTTTGTAGCTTAATCCTTATGTTTCCTACACACTTAAATACCCACATTAAATAATAACACATGGCTTTATTTAAGTTAGAATACATAATGTTAGTTATCAACAAATCTCATGGAATCTGGTTTAAAAAAGATTTCAACTTCGACCAGACTTTTCTTCAACATATATATAATTCCAAAGCATTATCTAATTGGCTTAGTGCCACCTATCAACAAATCATACACATATGTACTACTCTACCACAATCACCTACCAATAAATTACACGGTCTATTAAGATATTGTGGCTCCGCGTCATTCAAAACAACACATATACGTATAAGGCCACATAAAAGATCATAGCATAATTACTTAAATACTCATAATTTGCATTATTACAAGTAATACAAATTCCTTTATCATTCCTTGGCATCATGGACTCATTCGATGCCCGCCCCCGCGGTGTCCGTGATATTTCTGTCATTGGTTACTAAAAAGAAAAACAACAATAACAGAAAAGGTGAACGTCGAACATATTAATCAATATATAAATTTAAAATTAAAAAGGCATAACATTAGCCTTATGATATACCTACTCAATTCATATTTCAATTGCATCACATGTGCTCAGTCATTGATCTCATTGTCAACGCCACAAGCCACTCAGGTTACAACTAAAAATGCACATATATACGTGTGTGTATATCAATTCATTCTCAATTACTTTGAATAGTCATAATCATCATGTGCCACTCAGGCTATGCGTATTATCATATATATACCAAATTCACCTATGATTACCTTAAGTTTTCACAACAGCATTCAATACTTCAATCACCATTCATTAACATACAATGACATAATTAACTCTTTTTCATATTTTAATTAGATGTGCTAGTATCTGGATACTAAAAATGGATCACCCTCTAGTTAGGGGTCCTACTTAATACCCCGTGAACCCTACTTGGTCCACTAAGCCCTGCTTTGCTCTCTACCTCAACCATGAGGTCCTTCTTGACCATTGGGTAGCTCAATGGGATCCTATTTGATCACTAGAGCCAAAACTACAGGGCAAAATATATCGTACGATCATCTAAACCACACAGAATCACATATATTCATTTTATTCAATTACCCTGAATTAATTAATTAATTCTCTTTAACAATTCGGCACTAATGGCCATAAATATAAGTTAAGTCATCACAAGCAATTCAAATTTATCAAACTAGTCACTCAGGAAAATTCATTCACCACTAGCCACTCAGGCTTTTAATGTCCAACAAAATGGAGGTCACTCAGGCACACACCATATCTCAATTCTCTGTTCAACATACATCATCAACATATAGTCACTCAGGCATCAATCATATTCAAACCATGTCATAACAACACAAAGTCACTCATGCATAATAATATTCAACAATGTCATATTACTCACTTAGGTACAAACGATTATTAACATAATCTCATCACCCAGATACATTTTTACAATCAACCACTTCGAAATTTCATCCCGAGACATATCTACATCTATATATCAAATATACATCACATTATTTTCTTCACGCTACACTTGGAACTCATCCCAATATATATATACACACACACATAGATCATCTTCTCAATTTCAATAAAAACAATTATCAATCTCATCATTTTACCACTATATATAATTACACATAATAATTCATTGTTTCTCATTCTTATCATTACTAAAATCATATCTAACCACTAGTCACATTATAAATTCTATTTAATCATATATTATGGTTAAATTAGATAATTGACGCTAATTATATTCCTTTTTCTGAACGCTACTTGATGCTGAATAATATTTCTAAGTTGACTAATACTCCGAACACCTCCTTACCTTGATTCCAAGTGTTTAACTCTTGTTCTTTATGCCGGGTACGCTCAATATCTAAAATTTAAGGAAATTACAAAGTGGGTTAGAATTTTGGCCTCTAAAATCAAAACCCACTTTATTGAAACCACTCATAATATACTTTTAAAGCCTCCGAAGCTTACCTCGGTTAAGAACGCTCTTGGTTCTGGGTTCCTTTTTGGTCAACACCTTGCCAATTCTTGGTTCATAACCTACGAGCACCGAGATGAAAACCTATCAATGAATGACGACACCCATTGTTCCAAAGTTCCATTTACAAGCTCAAAATGCAAAAATGCAAAGAAAAACGAAACTCCATCCATTATGGGTGAAATTCAGTTTAGAGAAGAAGTTGCTGAAACTAGAAATTGGAGTTACCAAAGTGCTTACCTCATTCCCACGAGTTCGAATATGCAATCAATTTCAAGTTCTATCATGAAATCGGGCTTCAATTGGGCCTATGAACTTGCGACCATGGAACTTGGTAATGGTTTCTGCTTTCTTTCTCTTTCTCACGTGAACTGGTGAAGAAGAAGAAAGGAAATTAATTTTTTAACCTTAGGGGCATTTTTGTCATTTTGTTATTTCTTTTCTATTTTATTTTATTTTCTTTAATACAAATTCACTTTTACCTCATGGTAAATTATATTTTACCATCGTTATTTAATCTAAATTTAAATTTATTAAATAATCACTCAAAATTAAGTATTCCAATTTTATTACCTTAATAACAACCCTCAATTAATTTATAATAGTTTAGGAAAATTCCTAATTAAGTCCGAATAAATTTAATTTAACTTACAATAATATTTAATTAACCTCATGCGGTAAAATAAACTAAATTTTAACACCAGGGATATTACACTTAGGATTAGAATACCATAAAGTATATCCTTTAGACTCAGATGCATAACCATGGAATATGCACTCTTGGAGCTAATTTACCATTATTAACATGTGCATATGCAAGAATCTAAAAATTCTTAAATTAGAATAGTCAACAAGATTACTTGACCAAATTTCTTTTAGAATTTTGAAATCAAATGAAAAGTATGGAGGTTGATTAAGTAGCATGTGGAGGATGTTGTTCTGCCTAAAACTCATGTCGATGCCATAACCTAGCATTTGAGAGCATACAACAAGCTCTCTAAAGAATGGTTTTATTCAAATGTTCTACTGCACTATTTTGTTGGGGTTTTCCTAGAATGGTTTTATGTCTAACAATACCACGATTTATATAAAACTCATTAAAGTCACCTTCATAGAACTCCAATCCATTACCCATTCTGAGCTTCTTGACTTTTTTCCCTATCTGAGTTTCAATAAGAGTTTTCCACTTCTTAAAAATTTTGAATGTCTCATTTTTAGGCCTTAGAAAATAAACCTAAATTTTGTGAGAAAAGTCATCATATAGTGGCGTCCTCCATAAGAAGGAACTTTAGAAGGTCCCTAAAGATCAGAATGAATGTAATCAAGGATACCTTCTATTCAATGAATTGTAATGGAGAAATTGACTCTTTTCTACTCCCAAAGACACAATGCTCACAAAACTCCAACTTACTGATGCCTTGATTACCAAAAAGACCTTGCTTGCTTAAAAGGTGCATAATTTTTCACTCATATGGCCCAAGCGTATTGTAATAATTTGCTAACATCATTATCAGACATAGAAAGATGAAACATCTATTGAACCTGTCACCACAAATTGTTGTAAGATATACAAACTTCCAACACAGTTAGCTTTCAATAAAACAAGAACACAATGCTTGCTCACAAAAGATTCTAGGGTGCCAAGGAAATCAGACTTCACTCCAAGTCAGGAATAAAGGAAACTTTTGAAAGAGTCCTAACAATGCCATCATGAGTCTTGATCTAGATAGTACCTATTCCTGTAATATTGCATTTGGTGTCATTACTCATCAAGAGAACATCACTATCAACAGGTTCAAAAGTGGTAAATAAGTCCTTATAATACACATATGGAATGTACATCCAAAATCAAGAATTCACTCATTTTTGCTTCTCTTATCAAAAAAGACTAAGATCATAACACCAATATCAGAAAAATTCTCAACATTAGCAGCTTCAGTGGGTTGCTTACCTTTTTCTTACTTTTCTTATTTCTTTTTTAAGATAAAGCAATCAGAGATATCATGCCTATATGTTTTTGCAATAGGGACAAGTTTTGTTAGATTTACACCCTTTTGAAATTGGATATGTTTTTCTTATTACTGGTGCTCTTTTTTTTCTTGAGTTCTACCCCTAACACTTAAACTCTCACCCTTGTCCTCAAAATAAATTTCAAGATCAAATTTTTCTTTGAACAATAAATTAGATTTAACATCTCCAAAGGATAAGGTATCATTGTTACGTACTGTATAACATAATTTCTTTAAAATGTTCATAGGTAGATGGTAGAGAGACAAACAACAGAACAACTTTGTCTTAATCATCAATTTTAACTTCAATATTTTTCAGATCCATAATAGAATTAAACTCATTAAGATAAGATTGAATAGGATTACCTTCAACCATACGAATCATATATAAGCGTTCCTTGAGACGAAGTTTGTTTGCGAAGCTTGTGGTCATGTACAAATATTCCAATTTCAACCATAGTGCCACAGCGATGGTTTTGTTGGCAACTTCTTGAAAAACCTCATTGGACAAAGTTGAATTATTGATAGCAGTCTCTCATCCAACTCACCCCATTACTCATCAACCATAGTATTTTGTTTTTTGTCTAAAGCTTTCTTTAAACCATTCTGAATTAGAACGGCTTTCATTTAGACTCACCAAATAGAAAAGCTAATCTTACCATCAAACTTCTCAAATCTCAAACTTAGTAACAGTAGACATATTGAATCTCCAATTGAACAAGCGGTTTTGATACCACTTGTTACGGAAAGTGCAAAAATACGAAAGCATCGGATGAGTTCAATCAGAGATAAAGAGAAACAAGTAAAGAGACAAAAAAATGAACACACAAGATTTACATGGAAAACTCCAAAACTAGAGAAAAACATAGGCAATCATGAGCAAAATAGTTCTACTATGTATAAAGGATAGTACAATAAGTTCTCTAAAACAATGAAAACATAGACACAATAAACCTTACAAAATTATGAGGACAAAGAATAAAATTATCTCTCAATTTTTCTATCTCACAAATACTCTCTTGAATAAAACTAGAAAATATAAAACTCACGGTAAAGAAATGAGAAAATTAGGTGCTAAGAATATAATATAATATGGAATGGAATATATGGAAGGGGAATGGAATATAATATGGAAGCATGGTATACGAGAGTCATGAATTGTATAGTGTATGAAAACCTCTAAATGCATAATGTGGGAAAGCCATCAAATGCATAGTATATGAAACTAAATTTTGAGTCATTAATTTGACAGTTATATTTCTAAAATTACCTTTTATATTAATGAAGAGGGAGAATCAACTGATCATATTTTATTGATGTTAAAATAAAGTTTAATTAATAAGGATAAGAAATATTTGTTGAAAAATAATAAATATAAATTGTAAATTGAAAAGATTTTTATAAAAAAATAGAGGAACTTTGAAAAAGATTTTATAAAAAATATAAAAAAAAGTATTTAATAAACATCAGAATACGAAGCACGGAGTAATGAAGTGGATCTTTCACTTTCTACATATACAAGAAAAAGTAAAATGAGATTTTAGGTGGCTAGCTACACCGTGGGACTGTGAGGAAAATTGGAAAATTATTATATGGACCATTTGTTTTGGGCTAATTGTTCACTTCTTCATATCAATTTCAAAAACTTAATATGCATATTATAATTACAACTCAACAATCCTTGCATGATTTCTATAATGCTAATCAAATCAAGCATCGTCAAATCACTGGCTTACTAGTTCAAAAACTGCCTGTTAGATGGAGACCACCTCCCAGAGATCTTTCACAGGAATCATCATCAAAGATCATCTTAGGGACACCTTATACGCCAATCGTCTTCAAATTAGGCCTCGTCTATGCTTCAGGCCGAGGGATTAGGAATGAGGGAGGCGATTATTCTAGCTCATAATCTAGAGTGGAAAAATGTTATTTTTTAGTCTGATATCATGAATTTGGTAAGAGCATGTAAAGGTGAGATAAGATTTCGAGAATTAGACCCAATTATGTAAGACATTACCTGTTGAACTGTTCTTTACAGGGGGTGTAGAAGTATGCTTGTAGAACAACTCAAAATATACATATAAATGTGTTTTTGATACAAAACAATGTGCGTATAAATGTAAATACGGAGAGTCTTTGTAAGTTGAGGCGGAGTGCAATGTACTCTGGGGCGGTGTCACAGTCCGCCTGACGGGATCTACGTTGCCTTGACCCGATTGGGGGTGGTACCTGCAATCGTTCTCCAACGCTCAAGTCAGTATTTCAGAATACTTAGAGACTTAGAAAGACAGTCAGAGAGAATTATGCAAGTAAGAGAGTGTAAGGTTCAGAGAATGGGAAAAAAAAAGATCCCTTATACCTTTTCGAGAGAGGTTTATATACCTGTTACTGGTGCTCCATTATTGGTAGGACCCGCTCCTTGTCTTCAGGCATAATGCTGAAAAGGTGGTGGGTCCTTGCGCCGTTTACATGCACCATTATTGTAGTAGGTATCACCACTTGTCTGGAAAGCGTTAGTGCTTTAATATTTTATTGTTATTTCCCTTTATGCGTGACAGCGTGATTCCCATTATTAACCTCTCAAGACAGAGTCAATCTCGTGCCGGGGTTGTGAGTATGGGCTCGCTACGCAGTGTGGGAAATTCAGTATTCCGCCAATATTGAGTTTATGGCTTGGCGGAGTAACAACTTTGGCGGGGTTACGTTCCTTGGCGGAGTAACATGCCTTGGCGGAGTAAGGTGCCTTGGTAGTGTAATGTGCCTTGGCAGGGTTATGTTCCTTGGCGGAGTAACATGCCTTGGCGGAGTTACCTGCCCAGGCGGTATGTACTCCGTATAGAAGTGATTATAATGTGCTCAATCGCGTACTCCTCTTGTTCAAAATGCTGATCTGGCAAAGCATTAAAGCCATGCTCTTGGGGGCCGGTGTTAGGACCGGATCATATGCCCCCTAGCTTGTTATAGTGACTGGCGGAGTCACTTTAATGAGCTATAACACTTTAAGTTTAGCTTTTGTAGGCATGGGTTTAGGCGGCGCTTATTATTTCAGGATTTATGGACAAGTGTTTTCATGCATTTATTGGCTGTCACTACTTGACACGCCTGTCATTAATGCGCCTCGAAACCACGTTTTTTATTCTTCAGTCTTCCATTGCCACGTATGCCCTCGTAACGATTGCCATTCCAATGATGGGACATAAATGCGCGTGATGGCACTTGAGAACCATTTTCGAGGTTATTACCGTGGGCCTTGGATTTTGAAAACGTGGCCCATGAAATATCTGCCCTTAGATATATCTATTGGTTTCAGCAAAAAAGGAACCGTCAGTGAGACAAATCCAACGGTTGTAAACGCATATTTTAATTTCTGAGGATTTGTTTATTTCCCCCCAAGCTATGTCTACAAATAGGTAAACTCTCAGAAGGGAAATGTTTTGCTTCATCTCTCACTTCGTATTTGTTCGCTGAAAGTGTTTTTGCTACTCTCTTGCGAGTTTATTGGTGTTTGGAGTTCTTCTATCTTTCAGAAGCTTAAGGTACTTGCTTCTTCCTCTTCTTTGCTTCTTCATTTCCATTGGGTTAGCTTTAGTTTTCCTTTTTGTGTGTTCGTAAAAAGGAAGATGAGAGGAAAGAGGTCAGAGTCTCATTCTAGGGTTTCTGTTTGTCCCATGTTTTCTGATATTGAGAGTGAAGATGAGGCTTTTTATACTGGGAGGGACTCGACGTTTTACAGCAGCGTGGAGTACTTTAGTAATGCTGTACATTCGTTTGTGTCAGGAGGTGTTTCCCATACCCAAGTATTGACAATGGCAGAGTGTCAAAACGTCATGTTGCATGGACTGGACTGGGAGAAGACGCTCGAGATTGATCCTTATTGTTGGGTTGAGGAGGATGTTAAGGGTACTTTCTCTCGCCATGCAACAACTAGTGGCGGTGTAGTGGAGCTGTCTGTGCCTATCTGGAAAGATGAACGGTATGAAGATAGGTTCATTGTTCGCTCTCCTAAGACATTCGAAAGGATTTGCCATCGTCCTCAGAATAATCGTACAATATATATGTACGATATTCTGTTCACTCAGCTGGGAGTGCGTTTCCCCTTGAACAGATTCCAGATGGGCGTGCTGAGGTTCTTGGATTGTGCTCCTTCTCAGCTGCACCCAAATGGTTGGGGAATAGTTCGAAGCTTTGAGATGATGGCGGAGCATCTGGAGTTTACGCCTACTGTGGCGTTGTTCTTTTCTTTCTGCCGCATCATGAGGAGGGTGAACGTAAAAACAGGCGGCATGGGCCTTGTTACTCTTCGGGCGGAGCCGAAGATTTTAAACTTCAAGTCGTTTGCGGACTCCGCCAAGGAAGGCGGACTCCACTTCAGAAAAAGTTTTGTAACGGTTTCTGTGAAGAAGGGGGAGTCCGTCTTCTGGCGGAATAAAGAGGGAATTGATCGATTCCCAGTTGCATGGACACATGAGCACTTTCTCTTAACCAAGCGAGCGTATGAAGTTGAAGAGGGTGCTCTATCGGCGGCGTCTGTGGAAGTACTTCGAACTTTGAAGGAGTACAACTCCGTCCACAAGCTGATTTTATGTCGAAGGTTGCTTGGGCGGGATGCTCAGGGATATTTAAGTAATACGTTAAGACATTTGGCTTGAATATTACTCTTATTGTTTCCTGCATTTTCTGATCAAATTTATGCATGTTGTTTTGCAGGAGAAATTGCTGCATTCCCTGGGATGGAGCGCATCAGGCAGATCCGAATGAGCCGTAGGGAAATTAATGCGGAGAACAAGGTGCAGCCCAGGAGGAGTCTGACTGCTGCTCTTACAAAGACCCTTCCTTTCCCTGCATCCACCAACATAGTGAATTTTGAAGGTGGTGCAGGGTCTTCAGCAGCTGCTGTTGAAAGGCGTTCTAAAAAACGCCAAGAACCAGAAGCTGCTGAAGAGGAAGAAGAGGAAGTTGATCTTCATGCCTTGCAAAGGAGGAGGACTAAGGGCAAGAAGAGGGCTGAGGAAGGGACATCAATCGATGTTGCCATTGACTTGGAGGAGACTCAGGAGGTACCTGTTACGGGTACTTCTGCTGATATGGGCGGTGTTGAAGGCATCCCCGAAAAAGATTTCGTGGGGGAGCAAGCGGAGGGATTCCAAGCCTCTCCTGACCAAGTTGCGGGGGACGAGGTAGAGAGAGTTCAAATTTCCCCAGTCCGCCCGTCTGAGGATCCCGCCTTGAGCTTGACCACTCGAGGGACAGCAGTTTTTCCCATTGATGTGCCAGGGGAATCATCCAGGCGGTTTGTCTCTTTGCCTCAGGCGGGGTCTCGCTTGAATCCCTTTTTGTACTTTACAAATACGGGATCCCGCCAATCAGAGAGGCGTGATCCAGAATTCATCCTCTGCCCCGACATCGACTTTGAGGAGGTTCCTGAGGCTGCTGCAGCTGCGAGGTGGCACCTTGTAGAGATAGATGGTTTCTTGGCCTCTGTCCCCCGGATAGCTGACGTTGCTGCCGAGGCCAACATGTTTCAGGCGTCTTACCACGAGTCTGTGGAAAAGATTCGTAGCTTGGAACATGACAATGAGCAGCTGTCCGAGGTGATCAAGGCCAAGGACAAACATCTTGACATCGCCGACTCCGATATCAAGAAGTTGACGGAGGAGTTGGCTAAGGTGAAGGCTGAGAAGGTCCTGCTAGAACAACAGAATAAAAAGCTGGGCGAGGAGGTGAGTGGACTTTCCCAGGTCAAGGCTGATAATGTTCTGCTGAAGCAACAAGTTTCAAATTTAAATCAGCAGAACCAAATTTTGGGCGGAGACGTGAGCATTCTTCAGCAGAGGCTGGTCTCCATAGAAATAAATAAAACCATAGCTGAAGACGCCTGGGCGGCGGAGTTGGGCGAAGCAGCAACTGCATATGGTAACCTTGAAGTGCAGGTTCAAGAGCTGCAAGCTGAAAAGACTGCCTCAGATGCCACCAATAAGAGGCTCGACAAGGAGTTAGAATCTGCCTTGGATGCAGCTGAGGCGGCGATTGATGATGCTTTCAGCATGGCTATTCGCCAACTCCGTTATCGCCATCCAGGTGTTGCTCTCTCCACCACAGGCATTCATCCCTACTACGAATTTATCAATGGAGAATTGATGGTGCCTGTTCAAGGGGGTCATGCTCCTGCGCCCAGTGTTGAATATATCTTGGCGGACTTGCCTCCCTCTCAAAGTTTAAGCAAACCTGGTGAAGGTCAGGCCACCTCTGCCCAACAAGAAGGGATGCCGTCCGACCCTTAAAGACCAGCTCCTGAAACCCTTCGCAAGCTTTTATTTTTTGCATTTTGTTAATATTGCCTTGTTCCAGGATAGGCTCTGGACTTTTATCAATCCTTGACAATATTAATGAAGCATATTTTCTGCAAATGTATACTTGTTCATATAAGCAGTGTTTGAGTCCGTCGTATTTATGCCTTGTAAAATGATATCGAGGAGGCGGAATATTCATCTGAGGACTTAATGAAATATGACTAAGTATAACGAGGCGGGGTAGCCCCTTTGAAATTTTGGTGAAGTAACTTCAGTAGGGAGGCGGAATAGCCTCTTAGGAATTTTAACTGAAGTAAATTCAATAATGAGGCGTAATGGCCTCTTGAGAATTTCAGTGGGGTTGAATTCTGTAAGGAGGCGGAGTAGCCTCTTAGGAATTTCAAAGAAGTTGGATTCCGTAAGAAGGTGGAGTAGCCTCTTAGGAATTTCAAAGAAGTTGGATTCCGTAAGAAGGTGGAGTAGCCTCTTAGGAATTTCAAAGAAGTTGGATTCCGTAAGAAGGCGGAGTAGCCTCTTAGGAATTTCAAAGAAGTTGGATTCCGTAAGAAGGCGGAGTAGCCTCTTAGGAATTTCAAAGAAGTTGGATTCCGTAAGAAGGTGGAGTAGCCTCTTAGGAATTTCAAAGAAGTTGGATTCCGTAAGAAGGCGGAGTAGCCTCTTAGGAATTTCAAAGAAGTTGGATTCCGTAAGAAGGCGGAGTAGCCTCTTAGGAATTTCAAAGAAGTTGGATTCCGTAAGAAGGCGGAGTAGCCTCTTAGGAATTTCAAAGAAGTTGGATTCCGTAAGAAGGCGGAGTAGCCTCTTAGGAATTTCAAAGAAGTTGGATTCCGTAAGGAGGCGGAGTATCCTCTTAGGAATTTCAATGAAGCACAGTTTTACAAGTGTTGAACTTACTTGAACTTGTTGACAGTGCTTGAGTTTGTTGATTATGTACTCTGTAAAACATTGGGAGTTAGGCAGAGTCAAGTTTTGGATGGAATGTTCATCCTTTTGCATTTTGATTGGAGTGTGACTCCTGATCGAATGAAAATTATCAAGTCAGGATTGCTATGGTGCAACATATAGCTGCGACACCAATTTATCCTGCAAGAAATTGGTTAAACCTTCGAGGCGGTATGGTGCAGCATATAGCTGTGACACCAATTCATCCTGCAAGAAATTGGTTGAGTTTTGGGGTTAGCGTGGTGCAGCATATAGCTGTGACACCAGCTCTTCCCACAAGAAGCCTGCAGGACCTTGGGGGTGAATTAGTGCAGCATATAGCTGTGACACTAGTTCTTTCCATAGGCGGCCTGTAGGACCTTAGGGTCGGTATGGTGCAGCATATAGCTGAGACACCAATCCTTTCCCCCCAAGGAGTTTTCTGTACCTTAGGGTCGGTATGGTGCAGCATATAGCTGAGACACCAATCCTTTCCCCCAAAGGAGTTTTCTGTACCTTAGGGTCGGTATGGTGTAGCATATAGCTGAGACACCAATCCTTTCCCCCCAAGGAGTTTTCTGTACCTTAGGGTCAGTATGGTGCAGCATATAGCTGAGACACCAATTCCCCAAGGAGTTTTTGTTGACTCCGTTTGTGAAGCGGCGTTGCATGTTGGTTGATCTTTATGGAATAAAGAGTTATGCATCTGTGCTTCAGTTTTAGAGTCGTTGTTTTATCTGCATGGGAACAAATTCTGCCATGGATAATCAATTCAAAGTTAGAGTGAAGATTAAATGCAGGAAGGCATTTCATTGAGAATGGAACTACATAAAGGATTGAGTTGGGATATATCTTTTCGAAACCTTTTCAAGGAAAGCATACAGAGGAAGATCCTTGAGTTAGGAAGAAAAGATCATACCGTATTACCCAACTAACTGTAATATATGCGTAAATTTAAAATGTTCCATTTATTTCTGACCGGAGTGCCATCCAAATTTTCTAGGCGGTATGTACCCTTGCCCAAAACCTCGATGACTCGGTATGGACCTTCCCAATTTGGTGCCAATTTGCCTTGGTGCGCAAATTTGTTGCCAATGTTGGCCCTTCTCAAGACCAAATCTCCCTCTTTGAAACGGCGTTCACACATGCGTGCATTATACCGTTTGGCGGCCTTTGCTTTGACAGCTTGATCTCTCACAAAGGCTTCCTCTCTCAACTCTGCCAAAACCTCCAATTCGTGTGCGAGGTTCTGTTGATTGGCTTCCTCATTGAAATGGAGGACTCGAGCTGAAGGGGCTGTTAATTCAATGGGAATGACAGCCTCGACTCCATATGTCAGCCGATACGGAGATTCATTCGTGGTGGAGTGTGGGGTAGTTCTATATGCCCATAAAACATGGCATAACTGATTTGCCCAATCTCCCTTTGCCTCACCAAGGCGTTTCTTGAGGCCCTTCAAAATTTCTCTGTTGGCGACCTCTGCTTGTCCATTGGTTTGAGGGTGTTCCACAGAAGAGAAAATCTGCGTGATGCTGAGATTTTCTAGGAGTTCAGTGAACTTGCGATCTGTAAACTGGGTGCCATTATCAGTGACTATGCGTTCAGGGACTCCGAAACGTGCAATGATATTCTCATAAATGAATCTTCGAGTCCTGGCTGACGTTATGTGCACCACTGCCTCTGCCTCAATCCATTTGGTGAAATAATCAACACCAACTATTAAGTATTTGATACCGCCGGGCGCAGTTGGGAATGGACCTAGAATATCCATGCCCCATTGATAGAAAGGCCAGGGCGTTATTGATGATGACATTTCCTCGGCTGGAGTATGGTGAAAATTCACGAATCGTTGACATTGATCGCATTTTTGAACATATGAGGCAGCGTCTTGCTTCATAGTGGGCCACCAATACCCCGCCCTGAGGATTTTTCTCACTAGACTCCGTGCCCCTGGATGATGCCCACACTGTCCTTCATGGACTTCTTCCAAAACAGCTGGCACCTCGTTTTCATTTATGCAAATTAAGTACGGGACAGAAATTCCTCGGCGGTATAGCTGCCCATCCAGGAGTGTATAATAGGGTGCCTCCTTCCTTAGCTTCTTTCGCTCAAGATCATCCGTGGGTAATTGTCCATTAACAAGATAACGAACTATTGGCGTTACCCAGGAGTTGTCATCAACGGGGCGGCTTTTAATCATATGAATTGAAGAGGGAAGGGATATACTTGGCTCCGCCAGAGTACTCTGTACAACCGTGGTTGTGCATCCACCTTCTTTGTGCTGGCTAACCTGGACAGGATATTAGCACGTGTATTTTCTTCGCGAGGTACATGCTTGAAAGTTACTTCATCGAAGCGCTGTTTAAACTCATTGACACAGTCCAGATATTGTTGCAGCAGAGGTTCTTTAGCCTGATACTCACCAAGAATTTGTGAGATGACTAGTTGAGAATCACTGCATAGAGTAACAGTTTTGGCCCCAATATCTTGTGCTGCTCTGAGTCCGGCTAAGCAGGCTTCATACTCCGCCTGATTGTTAGACGTAGTGAAGGTAAAGTGTAATGAAATTTCAAGATGTACCCCGTCATCACTTTCTATAACGATTCCTGCTCCGCATCCTTTGCTGTTTGAAGACCCATCGACATATATTGTCCAGTGTGAATGATCTGCGTCTGGGCTAGAGCCTGTTAATTCAACTACGAAATCTGCTAGGACTTGCGCCTTGATAGCAGTTCTTGGTTCGTAGGATATGTCGAATTCAGAGAGTTCTATGGCCCATTTGATCATCCTTCCTGCCAAATCTGGTTTGAACAATATGGTACGGAGTGGCAAGTCTGTGCGAATCAGGATGGGATGTGCATGGAAATATGGTCTTAGGCGTCGTGAGGCCCAAACAACTGCAAGTGCTGCCTTTTCGATCTTCTGATAACGGCACTCTGCACCATGCAATGTTTTACCAGTGAAGTACACCGGTCGTTGGCCTTCAACTGTTTCCTTGACCAGGGCCACTGCCAGCGCTTCATCTGAAACAGACAAATAAACGATGAGTTGCTCACCTGGGCTTGGTTTTACCAGGATTGGAGGGCTGGCTAAGACATTTTTCAAGCTCTGGAAGGCCGCCTCTTGCTCTGGGCCCCAATTGAATTTCTTATCCTTCTTCAGCATCTTGTATAAGGGGAGAGAGCGATGAGCCATTTTTGGCATGAATCGTGCTAGAGCAGCGATTTTGCCATTGAGGGATTGTACCTCTTTCAGTGTTTTGGGGCTCTGCAACTCTTGTATCACACGACACTTGTCAGGATTAGCTTCTATGCCTCTTTGTGTTAACATGAAACCCAAAAATCTCCCCCCAGGCACAGCAAATGTACATTTTAGTGGGTTGAGTCTCATGTTGTATTGCCGCAGGCGTTGAAAAATGAGGCGTAGGTCTTTAACATGGTCTCCTCCTTCTGGAGTTTTGGCGATGATATCATCAATATAAACCTCCACCAGCTTTGTGTGCATGCCCTCAAAGACTCTGTTGATCATGCGCTGGTAGGTGGCCCCAGCATTCTTCAGCCCAAATGGCATGACATTGTAGCAAAAGACCCCTCTGTCATTGATAAATGCTGTTTTCTCCTGATCATCCTCACACATTGGAATTTGGTTGTATCCGGAGTAAGCATCCATGAAGGATAGATACTTGTATCCTGATGAGTCGTCAACCAGTCTGTCAATGTTGGGGAGAGGATAAGGATCTTTGGGACAACATTTATTCAAATCAACGTAGTCTATGCACATGCGCCATTTGCCATTGGCTTTCTGCACCATAACCACGTTGGACAGCCAAGAAGAGTAACGGAGTTCCCTGATAAACCCCGCCTTAAGGAGTTCTTCGGTTTGTTCGCAAGCAGCATTTTGCTTAGCAGGACCCATACGCCGTTTCTTTTGTGCCACTGGCTTAGTTTCAGGATACACCGCCAGGCGGTGGCAACAGAAGTTAGGATCCATACCAGGCATGTCTGCGGCTGTCCAGGCAAAAATTTCCTTGTACTCATGGAGGAGTGCAATCAGTCTTGCCTCCACGTTAGGCTCCAGTTTGTCATTGATGTTAGTGATTTGCTCCGGGGTGCTGCCCAGAACAATTGGCTTGGAACCACCATCAGGAGTTGGTTTCAAAGGGTTCAGTGGGTCTATAGAAGACTCCGCCCTGGGATCAAGATCCACCAAGTTGACGGATGCCGCCGCACTGTTTCCTTCGTTCAATTTTCTTTTCTTAGACATGGTTTCAAGCTTCACCATGTTAAGACTTAAATTGTAACAATAACGAGCCATCTCCTGGTCACCCCTGACAGATGAGACTTGATTATCTTTATCGATGAACTTGATTAACAAGTGGGGGGTTGAAACGATGGCTTCCATGGCATTCAGAGTAGGCCGCCCAATGATGCCATTGTATGGGGATTTAACATCAATGACAAGAACCCTGGATTTCACAGTCCTTGCTCCAGGTTCACCATCGAAGGTAATCCTTGTGTCCAAGTAGCCTTTAGTAGGCTGTTTGGCGCCATTAAAAGTTGTAAGGTCCTGTGTGTAAGGCTGCAAATCAGCGTCAGTCAGTCCTATACGTTTAAAACAGTCATAAAAAATAACGTCGTAGGAACTTCCCTGATCAACTAGGATGCGTTTTACATCCATATTAGCGATCACCGCAATGATCACTACCGCATCATCTCCCTCAGGAATGGTTGGGCCAAAATCATCATCTGTGAAAGTTATAGGCGGAGTCTAAACTCCGTCCCTGAATGGGCGATATTCTTTGTTCTTGCCCTGCACAGATAAGATCATACGATGATGATTTTTCCGGGCGGTGTTTGAGGGTCCGCCTCCTGCGAAGCCTCCAGCAATCATGTCCACCACCTGCCTTTTACCTCGTGATCTAGGTTCAGGGCTCGGTTCTCGTTGGGCGGACTCCAGAACAATGCCTTTTTGTTTCTCTGACACCGCCGTACGTTTTGGTTCCCGAGTACTATCAGGATCCGGAGAACGATCACGATGTCGCTTTTCAAACTTCTCAGGCTCATCATGAGATTTGCCTTTGAACAGGTAATGTTTCAGTTTACCTTCACGAATGAGCACCTCAATGGTATTTTTGAGTTGCTTACATTCTTCTGTGGTGTGGCCAACTGACTCATGGAATTCACAATATTTCTTTGGGTTTCCACCGCGCCTGATTGGGGGTGGACGTTGAATTCCATAAACATTGAGGGTGGTCCATCCTATTTCACGCAAGATTTGCTCGCAAGTTGTGTTCAGTGGTGCATAGTGAGCAAAATTGAACACGTGTCTGTCTTGCTGTTTGAAAGGTTGGTTCCCTACTTTGTCCCTTTGGTGGGACTTGTCATTCTTCAACGACTTCTCTTTCCCTTTGTCATGAGGTGGAGTTGCAGGGGGTGGTTTACTGCGAGATGCAGTGGCTTCCAAATGCATCTCAATACCCATGTACTTGGACGCCTTCCTGTGAAATTCCTCCATCGTGGTTGGAGGCCCCTTTGCCAAAGACAAAGCGAAAGGTGACTTTGGTTGCATAGCTTCTATGAGAATATGCAACTGGATTGCCTCTGTCAGATCAGGGACCATGGCTGCCTCCTTGTAAAATCTCTTAAGGAAATCCTTCAGAGATTCTTTGTCGCCTTGTCTGATCTGAGCCAAGGTATGAGAGGTTCTGGGTGCATCCCTGGAGATCACGAAGTGGTTTCCAAAAGCTGAGGCCAGCTCCTCCCACGAATCAATGGAACCTGAAGGTAAGCTCTTGAACCAACTAAGAGCTTCGCCTGTAAGGGTTCTGGGGAACATTCTGCACATGACATCCTCCTCAGCTCCTAGAAACATGGCCTCGTAGATATAAGCATCTAAATGCTTAGAGGGATCTGTTTCCCCAGTATATTTCCCTATAGAAATGGGCTGCATAGTTTGCAAATGTCTGGGTACATATGCATTCATGAGCCTTTTAGAAAATGGGATGCTCATCTTATATCCTAAGGGGGATGCGTTTGAGCCTGCTCTCCTTCCTTCTTGATGCTGAGCATTCACCAGTGGAAGGCTTCGTTGCTCCTCCATGTATGTAGGAATACGAGAGTAGTGAGGAGTACTTGATTCCTCCTGCATGTGTGGTTCATGATGTGGCTGTCTTGCGGGACCAGCTTTCTCATGCACTGGGTTTGCTTTTTCACGACGGAGTTCCGCAAGTTCTTCTCTCAACATTCGA
Organism: Clitoria ternatea; assembly: GCA_037962975.1. NCBI lineage: Eukaryota > Viridiplantae > Streptophyta > Magnoliopsida > Fabales > Fabaceae > Clitoria > Clitoria ternatea. Next base: position 51,810,622 of record CM075675.1, read on the forward strand.
ATCATGTCATCTCTTGGATCTGGAGAATCAGCTTGCGTTGCTTTTTTCTGAGCATCATCATCGAAGTTAAGACGTCTGGGATTGCGTGGAGGAGAATCCTCATTCTGCATCTTTGGTCCTTGTCTCTCCATTGATGATGAAGATTGATCAAAGATTGTGGGATTACCAAGTTTACAGGTCCCACTGGGCGTGCCAATGAACTGTTCTTTACAGGGGGTGTAGAAGTATGCTTGTAGAACAACTTAAAATATACATATAAATGTGTTTTTGATACAAAGCAATGTGCGTATAAATGTAAATACGGAGAGTCTTTGTAAGTTGAGGCGGAGTGCAATGTACTCTGGGGCGGTGTCACAGTCCGCCTGACGGGATCTACGTTGCCTTGACCCGATTGGGGGTGGTACCTGCAATCGTTCTCCGACGCTCAAGTCAGTATTTCAGAATACTTAGAGACTTAGAAAGACAGTCAGAGAGAATTATGCAAGTAAGAGAGTGTAAGGTTCAGAGAATGGGAAAAAAAAAGATCCCTTATACCTTTTCGAGAGAGGTTTATATACCTGTTACTGGTGCTCCATTATTGGTAGGACCCGCTCCTTGTCTTCAGGCATAATGCTGAAAAGGTGGTGGGTCCTTGCGCCGTTTACATGCACCATTATTGTAGTAGGTATCACCACTTGTCTGGAAAGCGTTAGTGCTTTAATATTTTATTGTTATTTCTCTTTATGCGTGACAGCGTGATTCCCATTATTAACCTCTCAAGACAGAGTCAATCTCGTGCCGGGGTTGTGAGTATGGGCTCGCTACGCAGTGTGGGAAATTCAGTATTCCGCCAATATTGAGTTTATGGCTTGGCGGAGTAACAACTTTGGCGGGGTTACGTTCCTTGGCGGAGTAACATGCCTTGGCGGAGTTACCTGCCCTGGCGGTATGTACTCCGTATAGAAGTGATTATAATGTGCTCAATCGCGTACTCCTCTTGTTCAAAATGCTGATCTGGCAAAGCATTAAAGCCATGCTCTTGGGGGCCGGTGTTAGGACCGGATCACCTGTTATCGTCGATCCTTCTTGTCCCGTGGTTTTACTTGGGTTGGCAAGGACGGTAATGTAGCTGTAAAGGTAATGGCCCAAGAAGCGAAGAACAATTATTTGGGTTTGAATTGATGGATTTCCCCTCCTTTAAGCCTTCGGAAGGTCTTGGTGCAAGATAAAAGATGGACTCCCCCTGCCAATTGTCTCAATTTTGGGTTTACCTCTGCGTTGGAAGAATCTATACATGCTTCTTGGTCGCACCTTGACTAGGGGATGCTCCTCCATTTAGATTTGTCGTAGCCTATGTTTTGTTGTTAGTTATGCTTGTTGAGCCATTAGCTGAGTGCTTGGCTTCCTTGTTGTAAGTTTCTGGGCCTATTGGGCCTTTGAAAGTTTTAATATAAATGTTTTAGTTTCAAAAAAAAAACTTAATCCCAAAATATATAAAATACTCTTCATATTATTAGAATAGTGTTTGAAAATTCTTTAGTAAACCTATATGAAATGTACTAAACACTTTCAAAACTAAATTCATAAAAATTGATAAAAAAAAAATAGGATGGTGTAGTTACCAAACACTGAAAGGTATTAGTTTAGTTTGTTGAAATTAGCAAGTTACTTGGATAATTAGTTACATGTTAGTTTTATTGTTCTCTCTATAATTAGGTATACACCTGTGTCATTTTTAATAATAATTTTCAACAATGAATTTACACTTCATGCATTTTGGTTCTTTGTCATTCTCTAATTCAGTCCCTGCTTCCCTATTTTTCAATTAGGTTTATACCATCTCCAATTCATTCAAGATTGGGGTGAATAAACTCAATCGTTCTTTCCCTAGTCTCATAGAACATGCATTAGAATAGAGGTCTGCACCATATCCTTTCATTTTTGGTCATTTCAATTTCAGTAAAAGAGTTGGAATGGAAACATTTCTGGTAACACACAGTTTCTCAACAACAATACCATGCACCAATATGTCGACTATGATGATAATCGCAACCTTGATGTTGATAGTTGTGTTGATCACACTACATGTCATGACGATATATTCCCAGATGTGTAGGATTTGTCTTCACCATAAGAAATCGAAGTTGGAGTTAGAGTTCGTCACAGATAGGATGGGAGAGAGAAGAAGGATGCTCTGCTTCTCCCATACTTGTGTTCGACAAGGAAGATGCAACAATTGTGTCTATACCATAGTTGTTAAATAGCGGAATCGCGGCCACTATAACAGCGCGATGGAGCGGAGCGGGCTCCCCCTGCGACGGAGGTGAGATCGCGGCGTAGCATCAAATCGCGGCGTGATTCCTGCAATTGCGGCCGCGCCGATCACGGCAAATCGTGGCTGATAGCGCCCACGATCTTCTGTTGGAGGAAAACGGCACCGTTTCTGTATTTTTTTAAGGGTATTCAGATAATTTTCTCCCTCTCTCTTTTTAATTTCAGAAAACCTAACATTTCCCTCTTCTTCTCTCTTCTCCCTTTTCTTCTCCCGTATTCTCCCTTTTCTCTCTCCTGCGGATTGCTTCCCCGTCTTCTCCCACCTACGCGAGCTTCCTCTTCTCCGTCAGCCTTCTCCGACGAGCTCTGCAACTCCGGCCACCACTGCTGCAGCTCCAACATTTGTGGGTCTTCTCCTTTTCAGCTTTCATTAGCCTTAAACAGCCCCAACCATTGCTGTTTCAGGCTTTCATTCTTTTTCTACTCCTTTCCTTCACTGTTTTGCTTCTCCTTTTCTCCGACAAGCTTCTCCGGCGACCTCTACAACTCCGACAACCACTGCAGCAGGTCCAAAGTGGTTCTTCCTCCTTTTTTTTCTGTTTTCCAGCAACCTTAAACACCTTAGGCAACCACTGCTAGAGAATGGCAGCCTTAAACACCTCCGGGACCTCTCAAGCAGCTGTAGAACCTGACATGCATAGGCCAACAGGGAAGAATGTTGACCTTTCTTGGACTTAGAACTATTTGAAGGATAAAAAAAACTCAAAGGCAGTTACTTGTGTTTTTTGTGGGAAAACCACCAATGGTGGTATAACTAGAGCAAAGCAGCATCAATTGGGAACAATTGGAAATGTTAGGAAGTGTTTAAAGACCCCGAAAGATGTAAAGGAAAAACTGCGGGAAGCGGCTGCCAAAAAGGTTGCAGATAGAATTCTTTACATGAATGAAGTTGATGAGGAAGATGAGGACGATGAAGAGATTCAACAAATAAGGCGGTTAAAAAAGGGAAGCTTGCTGCAGATTCCAGTGAAGCTTCAAACACTTTTCCAAAGAAGTCAAAAAATTTTAAAGGGCCAATGGATGTGTGGATGATGAAGGATGTAACAATAAAAGCAAAATTGGGAAAAAATACTAAACAATCGAATATTAAAGACCATTGTGCTAAGGAGGCAAGGGTAATAACTCTGCAATATATAGAAAGATTCCTTGTTAGAAATGGAATTGCTTTCAACGTGGTGCGTACAAAGAGCTTCAAGCAAATGTTGGAAGCTGTGGGACAATATGGTCCTAAGTTGAAGCCGCCAAGCTACCATGAGTGTAGAGTTCCTCCCCTTAAGAAGGAGTTGGAGTACACCAAAGATTTGATGAAGAACCATGAGGTTTGGAGAGATAACCATGGATGTTCTATCATGTCCGATGGTTGGACAGATAGGAAAGGGAGAACATTAATTAATTTCTTGGTGAATACGCCCACCGGAACCATGTTTGTGAAGAGTGTTGATGCCTCTTCTTATATGAAGACCGGGGAGAAGGTGCATGAATTGTTAGACAAGTTTATGGAGGAAATTGGAGAATCCAAAGTTGTCCAAGTAATCACGGACAACGGAAGCAATTATAAATTAGCCGGTAATTTAATTTGATTTGATTTCATTTTTTGAAAATTTAATTTAGGCATAATTGATTAACTAATATATTTTTTTAGGTAAAATCCTGATGGCCAAGAGGCCACATTTATTCTGGACACCTTGTGCTGCACATTGCCTAGATTTGATGTTGGAAGACATTGGCAAGCTTACAAGGATCAAGAGAGCCATAAACAGAGGAATTAAGCTTGTTGGCTACATATACAACCATTCCTTGCGTTGAATCTGCTGAGAAACTTCACCAATGGTGCTGAATTGGTGAGACATGGCGTTACAAGGTTTGCAACAACCTTCTTAACATTACAAAGGTTGTACAATTTAAAGATCAATCTTCGTAAGATGTTCACTTCGGATGAGTGGTTGCATAGCAAGGCTGCAAAGGAAACCAAGGCCAAGAGAGCAATGGATACTGTCCTACTTCCTACCTTTTGGGCTGATGTAGTTTATAGCCTCAAGGCTATGGGGCCAATTGTGTTTGTATTAAGATTAGTTGATAATGAGAAGAAACCCGCAATGGGTTACATTTATGAAGCCATGGAGAGGGCCAAGGAAAGCATTCAAAATGCTTTCAAAGGAGATGAGAGCAAATATAAGGATATCTTTGAGATAATTGATAGGAGATGGGATTGTCAGTTGCACCATCCTTTGCATGCTGCATGATACTACCTCAATCCCCAATTCTACTTTTCAAATGCATCCATTGAGAGGGATAGGGATGTGAAACGTGTCCTTATGACTGTTATTGAGAGGTTGTCTGAGACTACCCAAGATGAGGACATGGCTACATTGGAATTGGGAAGTTATAGAATGGCTGATGGATTGTTTGGTTCAGTCGGGGCTATAAGACAAAGGACTCTCTTGGCCCCTAATAAGTGTTTTTTTCCTAATAATAGTTGTTTGTTTTTCATGAAAATTAGCAACTAATATTAATTAATCCAATTGCAGTTGAATGGTGGAAGACCTATGGAACACTTACTCCACATTTGCATAACATTGCCATCAAAGTGTTGTCATTGACGTGTAGTTCATCAGGATGTGAGAGGAACTGGAGCATATTTGAGCACGTAGGATTCATTCCATCTTAAATTTTCTACATTATTAGTATCTTTTAGTATTTGTTTAGTTTTTTAACATTTTTTACCACAATAAAACAGATTCATTCTAAGAAAAGAAGTCAGCTTCAGCATCAAAAGTTAGAAGACTTGGTATTCATCAAGTACAACCAGACTTTGAAGGACCACTTTGATGCAAAGGACATCATTGATCCAATTGTTCTAAAGGAAGTTGATGATGACTATACTAATGAGTGGATGTTAGGACAATTGGGTGGTGATGAGGATGGTGAGGAGGAGGATGACCTAGTGTTTGGTGATGAAGAGAATGATGGCTTGACTTGGAAGCAAGTGGCACAAGCTGGCAGAGCCGTGGAGCCAAAGCATTATACAGAAGGAAGAATGTAGGAACCGGACAGAAAAAAGCCAACACATCTGCTGCTGAGTTGGCTAGAAAAAGAAAAGGGAAGCAAGTTGTTCAACAAGAAGAAGAAGAGTGTAATGATGATCAAGAAACGGAAGAAGAAGATGAAGGAGAAACATATAGGAGTGATTATGCAAGTTCATCTGGAGGGGAAGAACCAATGGAACTGGAATATGAAGATGAAGAATATGATTTTTAAAGTTCTTTATGATATGCATTGATACTTGATAATGTGATTTGACACTTGAACTGTAGTTTTTAATTATATTTTTTATATGATATGACACTTGAGATGTAGTTTTTTATTATATGCATCACTTTTGATTGTCAATATATGCATTTAAAATGGTTTTCAATTAGTATTTTGTGTTTTTTAAATGTTTTTCTACATATATATGTGTTTATTTGCTTTTGTGTTGTATCCCCACGATAGTAGCAAATAGCGTCCGCGATCCGCTCCGCGACGCCGCGATCCCAATTTTGGGGTTGGCCGCGATGCTCTGCTATTTGCGATTGACTACTATGGTCTATACCACAGGGTATGGCAGCTAGAGCAATGTGGATACAGAAACTACAGGATCAAACAAAGCTTGAATCTGAGTTTTGGAACGAGCACGGAGCTTGCTTGCCAAGTGTTTGGTAAAATTCCTAAACGAACCTTGGTATGTGGAACCCAATCATAATGGTTAAGAATGGAGCACAAAAATGGCATGAGACATTGCCGAAACTTCATGAAAAGGAAGAACAACCCTCTAAGAAGGTTATAACTACTCAATTATATACTTGTATCATTCCTAATAATAATTTTCAACAATAAATTTACACTGGATGCACTTTGGCTCTCTATCATTCTCTGTTTCAGTCCCTTCTTCCCTATTCTTCAATGGGTTCATGCCATCTCTGATTCCTACGATTATCAGGCCACAAAATCTTGGACACTAAATTGGTTAACTCTCATACATGATAAATAAACTGTTTCTTATCTTCGTGTAGCGTCCACTCGAATGATATGATCTTTAGCAATATAGATTCCCTGCAGGCACATACAAATTTCCAAATTCAGCAGGGTTGTAAAAAGCTTTACCTATTCATTGGCTCTTAATAACTCAGTAAAAGTCATTGGAAGAAAAGGTACACGTGACTGACAAGAGAGACAATTAGCCTTGCTGAATAAGATATTGAAGCATTCAGTAGGCGCAATGATTTCAAATCAAAGCATCTGAAAATTTTTGTGTCAAGGCCATTGGCAGCGGTAGCAAGTTGGTTATGATAATCACATAGGGAATTTACATAATGAGAAGTTAGAAAGAACAAGAAAAATTGAGAGCTGATTTTTTACGATGATGGGGTAACAATTATCCCTTAAAAGAAGAATTATTACTCCTATAAAAATCACTTCCTTAAAAATGTTGTACCCTTAAATTTCTCCCAGTTTTTCCCACAAAAAGAAAGATAATAAATCATCACCTAAACTGTGTAGTCATACCGTTTCATGTTCCAGGAAATGACAAAACATGACAAAGACATGTTAGTTAGGTACAATTTGATGATAAAATCAGGTCACATGTGGGCTCAGAAATTTTTGCATGTTTGGAGAGATTCATCTATACTGATGAGATAAAAAAAACCAGAAAAGGAATAATCTTAAAAACTGAAGCATGAGATTTCATATATGTATGCACATGGTAATCACAAATGTCGTTACATCTTCTGAAATAGAGCTTGTTAATAAAGTCATAAATGCATCAAAGAATAGCAAGCACAGTGTAACTTATGAATGTATTACTTATGCCTCAAAAAACTTAAATTTTCTTTTTGATCCAACTACTAATATATGTTTGGGTAAGAAAGACTTTCCCCGGAATAATCAACTATGAAGAATTTATGCTTACCAGCTAAAGTTCTGAAATTTTTCCAAGTCAGGATCACCACGGAAAAAATGTTGAGCAGAACTGTGAAGTCTTGAATCACAATTAGCCATGCTAGCATCCAATCAACTTATTGCCTGTTAATCAAACATTTGGTAAGGTGTGTTGCTGATATAAAAATTATACATGGGAAAAAGAAGTGAAAAGCAAATATCAGGCACTATTATTGCTGAAAAGTGAAAATAGATAATTATATGAGGACAGAAAAACCTAATGGTCTTCCTACCAAGAGCTATTTCCCTTGCTAAGAGAAAAATATACTCCACCCACATGCTTCAGCTATAATCCTCATTATCAATCATACAAAAAGAAAATCAGGAAAAAAAAAAGACAGAGAAAGAACACTGTAGATACTATTGCTACATTCCCATAACCATAGCAACTCTCCTTTAACCACCTTGAATCCCACGAAGATTACTTGGGCAGTATCTTGGGCTCAAATTTCCCCTAAGATTTGAAGGTTGCAAAAGAGTCGGAATTTTTGAGATTTCAGCAGAGCAGTATCCAACTAGATTTGAAAGCTATTTAACTTCATGAGGTATTTATTTGGGCAGCTACACATATCTGGAAGGGTGGTGATTTTTCTAAGAACAAATTAAAAAGGCAAAAGATTAAATAACTTTGTCAATAATTTTAAAAAAAATGTTTTGGAAGGTTATTATTAAATGGACCATGGATGGATTATACTCTTTTAAGACACTTCTACTGGATCATTAGATCGTAATGGATCACGGGTTTTTTGTTCTCCATTATTATCCAATTCAAAATCTATTCAAACCATTCATTTTACACCCAAGCAACATGAGAGGAATATCACCATAATATTAAGAGGAAAATCCCTATGCACTTAAATGCAGGTTGTATTAATGACTTCCTAGATACTATATATATGATGATGAAAAATTGAGCTGCAGAAGCTCACAAGAAAATTGATAGAAGGGAAAGATAACAAGGCCAGCCATGCGAAAAGTCACATACACTCAAATACCAAGGAATTCTTATTAGATGTGGCATTTCCTACCAAGACAATTATACTGAAACATAGAAAAGGCATCATAAACACCAGTAGCACGAATTGCAACATACCCAAGCTATCTTTGGCAGAAATCACCATATTTTCCATGTTTTGAGCAGCCTCGGTCATGCCCTGGGCATTGTAAGCCTGGATCATGCAAGCAAAAGTGATGTGATCAGGCTCACATTTTCTTTCTCTCATTGCCAAGAATAACTCTTCCATCTTCTTTAAGTCCCCAGCCTGACCATAGGCACTAATTGCGCAATTGAAGAAGGGAGTATCCAGAACTACATCAGAATTTTCTACCTGCCTCATGATTGAATCAACTTTGTCAATACGCCCAGCTTTGCTATATGCACTGACAAGTGAACAATAAGTTCTAGAATTAGGCTTCACTCCTAGATGCTTCATTTTCAAAAAGTGTTTACCCATCTTCTCAATCTCTCCACCTTTTCCAAACACCTCAATAATAGTATTATATGTTACAATTGTTGGATTGAAGAACCTCATCTCCATGAAATTCATAACAGATTTCATCTTCTTATACAAGCCTGCTTTGCCATACGACTTTATCATCATATTAAATGTCGTTATGTCTGGCTTTATGCCCATTAGCTGAAATTCATCATACCACTTCTCCATTTTATCAATTTGCCCACCATTTCCGTAAGCTCTAACAAAAGTGTTTAGTGTGAAGACATCCGGATGGCAGTTTCCATTTTCAATCATCTCATTCAAGGAATTCTCCATGTGTTCAAACATGCCAGCCTTGCCATATCCATCAATTATGGAATTATACGTCACACTGTTACATTGGATGCCCAAATATGACATTTCTGTAAAAACGTGTTCAGCTAAATCAAAACGACGAAATTTAGCACAGCAGCTGATAAGAATAGAATACGTGTATATATCAGGTTTGCAGTCAACAACTGATTTCATATCTTCAACAGTAGCAAAAGCCTGATCAAGAAGACCACTTTGACCATAGGCACTAACAAGAGCAGTGAACACATCAACAGTAGGTTTAAGCCCTTCAGACAACATGATCTCGAAGAGCAGAGAAGCCTCTTCAGGCTGCCTGCACTTGCCAAGCATCATCAACAGCCTTGCATATGTTTGGCATCGTGGTACATACCAGTGTTGCTTGCGAAAAAGAGCAAAAATCTGCAAAAGGGAATTTAGTGATAGGAAAAAGTCAATACTAAAATCAAATCCAGTCATATTTCTCATCCTCAAAACATCCAAAAATGTCTAACATTCATATTCGAAGACTGATATATTTAAAAGAGTCACTAGTTTTGCTAAAAAGTTTATGTTTGCATCAAGGAAGTCTAGAAGCAGCATCACAAGAATGAGTGAATCAAGATTCCCTATCAATCAAAGATTTTACTCACTTATCTAGGGTCATAGCCAAAATGAAAAATTGAACCAGGGAAATCAAAGCCTCACATGACATCGCTCATGTTCAAAACCGTCCTGATTTTTAGAACAGAACAGAACATTTGACATATTGCTTTCCTTTCTCTACAAACCAACAGGGAATCAAAAAAAGTCCATAACCCAAGCAGATCACAATTCAGTCATTATAATCAGCTTGACACCTCATTGGTCATTCATTGCATTGCACTCAATCCATAAAATAATTCTTAAAACAAAAAACATACAAAGCTAACACCTTCAAGTCCCCATCATTTACACTCCACCCACAATAATATAACAAAATAACATAGTATTATCCTGGCCAAACTTAGTGTGAACTGACTAAATTATCATTAATTTGAATCCTTCAGTTCAACGATTTTATTTATCAATCATATATAAGGGTATAAAACCAGATTAATTAATTTTAAGTATCATGTCCTTAGAACCAAACAATCTCTCCTTCCCCTCCTCTCCCTCTCCAATCTTTAGTTTAACTAACTGTTTGATTCAAATTAGAAGGAACGAGGAACTTTAACAAATAAAATAATTTGTTTTCTTCCTTCATAAGGAGAGGAGAAATAAACAAATTTACTATTATATATTCAAAATAGTTAAATGAAACATTATTTAGTCCAATTAATTTTGCTCTCCTCTTCAATTTCTTAAATTATGAAACCAAGACAAAATTGAGCGATGTGAGATTATGGTCCTTTCCTATCCAAAATTATTATTTTTTTGGCATGCCTCTAAAAAATTATGAACCAAACATGAAAATCTTATAAAATCATTCTCCTCCACTTTCATTTCATTCATTTCCCTACAACAAAACAATCACAAATGACAGCACAAAAAATAGAAAAGAAACAAGCCTTGAGAGCAGTGTGCCAGCGAGAGCCTTTGATGGCATCATCCAAAGCTTCAAGAATGGCCTTAGGCCAGAGCTGTTTGTGCTTCCAGGACTTGGCCTTGTTCTCCACGCCTCTTATAGCCGCTTCAGTTCGGAGAATGCGAGAAAGGTCCTTCTTGGGATCCTTCACTAGCTCCACAGATCCCACTCTAGAGCCCCGCTTCAACGATTCCACATGAAAACGAAGCCGTGGCTTTGGAGGGAGTTCCGTTGAATGAGAAATTGGTGTGGTGCAAGAGATGGAAGAGGACCATGTCAAGTGAAGCCCCATTAGTAAAGTGCTGCGCTTCTTCTTTCATCAAGAAGTTGAGAACGACACCTACGGAAAGTAACGTCCATAGTTCCTGCTATAAGGCAAATCAGTCGAAATTACAACACAATCGATGCTCGGAAATACTGTACCCAGAAGAGTGCAGGACGCCGATGTTGAAACCAGAGAAGTCTCCACGCTTGATGACAACCACTTCTGAGCCAATACAGAATATTATTACTCCGTCTTCTTTTATCCCAAAATCATATTTCGTGAAACGAGCTTAAGTGTATGTTTTCAAGTTTCAGCTCGCTCGTTGAAAGTTTATTTTTAGGATAGAAAATATAGGGCTTTAAATGAATTAAAACTATTTAGGCATCTAATTTCACATAAATCACAAATATAAGAGTCTAAAATAACTAAAATCTTATTACCATCTCAGAGGTAAAAGGATGATATTTTTAGAGGCCGAGTAATAAAGGAGTTGTTTAAGGAAGTAAAGTGAAATTTTGTATCAAAAATAGTGTAAAAATTACTTAGAAATTAGGGTTGGTGGATTTTAATAATATTTTTAAATGGATGTCACATTTTTTTAATGAAAAAGATAGGCTAAGGGCATTTATGAGAGAGAGAATGGTGAGGGACAAATACCAGGACAACGGCGACTTCATCTAAGGACGGGATGACACGAATTCCAGGGGACTGACGTGAGGGAAGGTTCAACAGGCAACGGTTATGGATTCAAGTACTATGAATGACAAGGTTACCTTTTCTTTACAAATTTTCTGGAGGATTGGAAGTATCAAGACTTATGGCGTATGTTTCAGAGATGAGGATGAGTATGGAAGGTGTTCGCACCAAACAAAAGGGACAGGTTTAGGAGGAAATATGTGTTTGTACGATTTCTTGATGTGACAAATCTTTTATCCTTAGAGAAGGAGTTGGATCAAGTAAGGATCGATGAGATGAAATTGAGGGTCAATCTTCTGTGTTTTACGAGAGGTAGGGGTATGGTTGAGTTAGGTGCGACGTTACGGAGAGGTTATGCAACAAGAACATATAAGGGGAATGTCAAAGTTTCATATGCCCAGGCTCTGGTGCATCGACAAAGGAATGGAAGGTGAAGAAGGGGAAGTGGGAGGAGGAGGAGTGGTGTGGCCAAGAGTTATCCATTGAAACGTTCTCTATTTCATGGTTACAGGATGGGTACGTTGGCCGGTTAATTGATATAGCAAGGTTACACACCCTTTATGAATTTTTGTGTTGGAGGGCTTGGTTGCGATTCAAATTAGACACATGGGGGATAACATGGTGTTTCTGTATGCTCTAGAGGGTGAAGATCTTCATGAGTTATTGAAGTGTGCTGAAGATTGGTTATCATCGGTGTTCGAATCATTAACATCATGGGCACCACATGAGGTATCCGGTAGAAGATTGGCATGGATTAGGTGTATGGGATTTCCTTTGGATGTGTGGCAAGAGTCGTTCTTTAGTAAAGTGGTTGAAACATTTGGGTCATATGTGATGATGGATGATAATACAAGGAGTTTTGGAAGGTTGGATTATGCGAGAATCTTGGTAAGAGCGTCAACGATAGGTGTGATCGCAAAACAGGATGATATTAAAATTAATGGATGTGTTTATTCTGTTTGATGTGTGGAAGAGGTAAGCAGGGAGGAGGGCAAAGGGTGTTGTTCTAATCGGGGTCATTATAGGTGCTCTAATAATTCGTCAGTTGTCGTTGGGGATGATACTGAGTCGGTTATGTCGCTCTTCACTGATGGTGGTGACCAGAAAATAATGTCCGATTGTGGGTTTCTGGGGAGGGTACTTTTGGTAATTTACACAATTTTGAATTGTATAAGAATCAAAAATTATTAAAACCAAATTTGTTAGATCGGAAGGAAATTAATGAGGATTTGCAATCAAAGCTAATATTGATGAAGGATGCCACAGATTCAAATTCATGTTCACTGAATGTTGTTGTTCAAGTGGTCTCAATACTCAAGAGGGGGGTGAATTGAGTTTTAAAACTTTTCATTGGAATGCCTTTGAAATTGATTTCTTTTTCACTAAGTATGCTTGTATATAAGAAATATCAAATGTAGAGCAAGAATCAATGTAAGAAAGTGTGCAAATGTTGCTAAGGCAATTTATCAAACACTTGGTGTACAACACTTTAACTTAGCCTAGTTACTCAAGTTCAAGCAATAATATCACAATCAAATCAATATACCAATCAAGTACAATAAGTAAATGCAAGAGAGTAGGGAAGAAAAGCTTGCAAACCAATTTAACGAGTTCCACCAACTCAGTGTACGTCTCGCCTTCAAGCAACCCACTTGAAGGATTTCCACTATTGAAGTTTAGAGATACAAGCTATGAGCAATTGCAGCTTCCTATTGTCCCACACTTAAGAACTCAATCCTCACTAGCACAAGGGCAACCCACCCAATCTCTCAAACTCTCAATACCCAAAGGTTGAACCCCAACCTTTGTGACCACTCAACCTAGAGTGAATAACCTTGGTGTTTTGGTGTTTGGTTTTACAATCAATAAACTCTCTCAATAGAGTAGATAAACAAATGAAAGCTCTCACAATTTCTAAAGTCTCACAAGAGAGGATTTACAAATATAAGCTCTAAGTTTCAGAAAATGAAACTACACAAAGAAATAGAACTCACAAGACTCAAGATTTGATTTCCCTTTGATGGATTTGGATACTTGGAGTAGCTTGAATGAGTCTTGCATTTATAGGCCTTGGAGAGGTGCCCTAAAGTCTTCAAAGCTGTTGCACAATATGGGCATTTGAGTTAGAATGGAGAAGTGAGTTGGTTTCCCACTTAAAAACGCTTTTCCCCAATTTCTGGCACGATAGTAATCGATTAGGCCTCGAGCTGTAATCGATTACACTTTAAATTTTACAATGTAATTCACTTTCTAATCGATTAGACTGTCCCATGTAGTCTATTAAATGAGAAACAGAACGTTGCTAATCGATTATGTAGTGCCTTGTAATCGATTGTGAGTAGCACCTGATGCATTTTATTGTGTTACGCAGCATGGTAATCGATTATGCCTTTCATGCAATCAATTAGCATACAAACAGAACTTTCATAACCAATTAGACCTGGTTTGGTAATCGATTAGTGACCTTACAGAACCTTGGTAATCGATTGTGGCAACCTTATAATCTATTAGGAGATGTACCTGATGCTTTTAATTCAAATTCTCAACTTGGTAATCAATTATTTCCATTGATGCAATCGATTAGGTGACAAACAGAACTTAGGTAATCGATTAGATGTGAATATCTAATCGATTATGTTATGGTCAGAACTCCTGTAATTGATTATGTTGGATGTTGTAATCAATTAGCATGCGTGTTTTTGTAGGTCTGATGTTGTTTCTCTATTTTCATGGTAACTTGAGCTTTTTGCTTTGAGTCTTCAATTGCTTTTGTCATTAACAAAATTATTCAATCTGAAATACATATTCAAACATATTCTCCCCCTTTTTGATGATGACAAACAATGTTCATCTCATGAGGGTGTTAGTTCAAATAAACTTATCTCTAATGATTATCTCTAAAATTATCTCTAAGGTTATCTCTTAATCATTGTCTTTAGAGTTATCTCCAAAAACTTATATCTAGCGTTATCTCTTAAAATTATCTCTAAAATTATCTCCCCCTATCTTAAGGAGTTTATGCCATCTTTAAAAAACATGAAGATAATCAATTGATTTTAACCACTTGTTGTTTTAACAAATTTTCAGCTACCAATTACCAATTCTTTTATCCCTTCAATTATTCTAGATGAACTTCAATTATTCTCCCCCTTTGTAATCATCAAAAAATAAATAAGACAATATAAGACAGAGATATAATTGAAAGGGAAATTGCATTCATTCATTGATAGAAAAGGAAAGTACATAAGGGAAAATGCAAAAAATTAAAATTCCTAACAGAATAGTGAAAAATTAAGGGTATCCTAACAAAACATGATAAAGGAGGATCTAATTATCCAGATTAAAAAAGTGCAAATCAGAAATCTTGTGAGAAAACTCTTCATAACGTTGTTCCATGAGTTCAAAGTGTTGTTGCTCAGTCATTTGGAACTGTTGAAGAGTGTTGTCAATTCGTTCAAAGCGCTGGTCAAGGTAAGCATAAAGAAAGATAAAGGGGTCAGTCGGAGCGAATGATTCGCCTTGAGTTGCAGGAGTAGGATCAGCAACAGGTGAGGGAGGGTTGACAGGATGATCTTCTTCAATTGGACTGTTGCCATGAATCCTATCGCTCTTGAAGATCCATCTACCTCCAACAAATACCATGCTCATTTTGTTGAGATGGTGAGTGCCAATGCAAGCTTGGGAGGGTACCTTCTTAGGGAGTTCACCGGCCATGTCCACACCATATGCTTTGAAAATTTTTGTGAGGAGAATGACGTAAGGCAGCTTGTGTTGCTCCTTGGATTTGAGCATGTGAAGCTTAAGGAGTTGAATCCAATTGATCTCCTTTTGATTGATGATGGCCCACATTAAAAGAACATCTTCTTCTTCAACTAGTGCATAATTACCACCACGGGGAACAAGAAGCTTAACCATGAAAAAGTGAAGGAGACGGTTATTGAGAGTTAAGTGGCCTACCAGTTTGTGATTGCTGAGTGGACGGTTGGCTTTCCAAAGAGATTGGCATGCAGAAATTACATTGAAGTCCCACTCATCTTCCGTATTTCCACCGGCAAATTCAGCATCAGAGAGGGGAATTTGGGTGATTTCAGCAAGTTGCTCATTTGTGATCTTTAGAGTCACATTCTTGACTCTAGCCTCTAGTACTCCATCAATAATCTTGAGGTTGTAGAAGAAGACCCTCATTAATTTGGGATAGTAGTATTCTTCCTTAAGAGTGAGAAAGGGAAGAAGGTTGTAGTGGTGAAGAAGTTGGGTGAAGGTGAAACAAGGGTTCTCAAAAACTTGGGCATTAATGTAATGGGGAGTTATAATATCTTTCTCCGAAAATTTCTTGATGAAGTTTTGGAGGTCTCTTGGAGTGGAGAAGAATCTTGAGAAATCAAAGGGGTTGTTGGCTTGGGCCATGGAGGATCTAGCTCTCTTCACATTTTTAGAGGAAGACATGATGAGAGATTGAGAAGAAGAAGAAAGAGTAGAAGAATGTGAGATTTTTGAGAGATAGAAGTGGTGAGGGAAGGGGTATTTATAGGATTTAGGAGGGAAAATTAGGGTTAGAGGATGGATTAGGATTGGGTGAAAGAGCTGTCACACAGATTAAGCATTTAATTTTTTAATCCTGGTGCATTGCTAATCGATTAGGCTCAGAGGCTAATCGATTAGTGTGTGTTTCCTGGGGAATCTGAAATGATTTTGCACACGGTTAATTGATTCTGTAATCGATTGCACTAAAAACAGAAACTTGGCAATCGATTAGGAGGAGATTGTAATCGATTATTAGGAAGACAGAACGTCAGTAATCGATTGGACTGAGGTTCTAATCTATTTGGCATGAAACAGGGAGCTAGTGATCGATTAGCTATCAGAGTGTAATCGGTTATATACGAAATAGAAAGTTACTAATCGATTAGATGAGGCTTCGTAATCGATTAGGGAAGCCCAGAAATACTTAAAACTTACAGATTTCAAACAAAGGCACCAGAGGTTCAATATATCATACATCAATCAATCACTTACTCATTAAACATACTGTAAATTAAGGAATCATCAAAATTATTCAATATTCAAACACAATTAGAAATATCTAGGATTCCTAACTTTCTTCTAATATGTATGAATCGTTCTTTTGCAAGTGGTTTTGTTAAGACATCCGTTAATTGCTTAGAGGTTTCAACATGTTCAAGCACACAATCACCCTTTAACACATGGTCTCTGATGAAATGGTGTCTAATCTCAATATGTTTGATTCTAGAATGCATCACAGGATTCTTTGAAATATTAATGGCACTTGTGTTATCACATTTGAGAGGCACATGGTCTAACATAACACCAAAATCTAGAAGTTGTTGTCTCATCCAAAGGATTTGAGCATAACAACTACCAGCTGCAACATACTTTGCTTCAGCTGTGGATAATGCAACACTTGCTTGTTTCTTGTTATGCCAAGATACAAGAGAACTAAGCAAGTGACAAGTACTGTAACATCCCGGATATTTATAGAAAAATTTTGTGTAGTGGAAAATATTAAAAATTATTTTAAGGATTTATTTGATATTTTTATGAATTATTGGTTAATTATAAAAGGTGTGATTAGAAGAAGAGAAAAGTTTAATTAAAACTTTTAATGAAATTGTAAAGGAAATGAAGAAGTGACTGGTTGAGGAAGTAACCGGTTGGAAGTGATGGGTTGGAGAGGTAACCGGTTGCCATGAGTTTTAAATAAAGGTTTCTTTCTCTTTCCTCAATCATTTACGCAATCATTCACTCTTTCACGTGAATCTCCTTTTTCTTCACCTGTTACTTTTCTTCTTCTTCTTCCTCCATCGCTGCGAGCTTTATGCTCTGAAGAGAGGTCCATTTTGCATCAAAACCTTGAAATAATTACATTTCTGTGATAGTGGTTTCAAGGTGAGTCCATTGAACCGTTTAAATTTGTTACCTCATCTCTTTCATTTCCTTTTCTGGACTGAATGGTCATGAATAGTGGGGTACTGTTTCGATCTCCACTCCTCTTGGGTGTGAGCCTAAAAATGGTCTTTTGACTGTGTGGGTGGTGCGACGTTAACGTGTTTCACGTTCCAAACCCCGTAGGTAGTAGAAGGAACACCAGTGGAACAATTGAGGAAGCTGGTGCTAGACCGGGAGGTGGAACTGTGAACCCAACGATTGTTGAAGCTTGGAATTGAGGTAAGGGGGTGTTCGGGTTATAATTAATTAGAATAGGACATACTGTCTGAGTCGTTAGAATGATTGTGAACCAGGTAAGAGATGATGCTGAATGAAAATTGTGAATGTGTATGAATGCACGTATGAATGTGGACACCGATCAGTTTAGGATCGGGTGTGTGTGTGTATGACTTAAGAAATATTTGATGTTGTGATAATAGAGATGATGCTGGATGAGTTGTATGTGAATGTGTGTATGAATGCATGTATGTGTATGGACACCGATCGGTTTAGGATCGTGTGTGTGTCTTAAGCCGATTGAATTTGAAATATTTAATGCTGTGACCATCGGTGTATAGTGGCAATGTGATACCGAGCTTGACAAGCAGGTCACCTGAGTAATGAGTATGTGATGTTGTTAATGGCCACTTATTTGATGAGAAATGTGAATTTTATAAGTATGATAAGTGTTTGTCGTGTGAGAACATTATATTGATGGGCTTGACAAGTCGGTCGCCCTACGTTGTGAGTATAAGTCAGTTTCTGACAGTTGCAATAATGATCGTAATGAAATGGCTGTTTATATAATGGAATATATGATTATGTGGTGGAGGACGACCGATGGTATATGTTACCCTCGTTTTTGGCTTCCGTGGTCAAGTTGGACCCAGTTGAGCTACCCAGAGGTCTATGACCCAGTGGTTGAGGGGGAGCCAAGTCGGGCTCGGTGAACCAAGTCGGGTTCACGGGGTGTCAAGTTGGACCCCCAGCTGAAGGTCGACCCTTAGTATTGTGATGTATGTAATTTACTATATTTGCCGAGTGCAATTTGTTATATTTACCGAGTGGTGAATTGTTATACTTGCCGAATGAGTTACTTGCTGAGTGTGAATGGTTATATTTGCTGAATGATTTGCTAAAATTGCCGAATAAGAATTGTTATATTTGCCGAGTAAGATTGGTTATATTGCCGAGTGTTAATTGCTATAATTGCCGAGTGTGAGTTAATTGCCGAGTGTAATGTGCAATTTGAGGATAAAGTAATCAGACGGAGTTTATACTCGTATTTTGTTATTTAAATTCCGTTATAGATTAATTATGATGCTAAACACTCACCCTTGCTGTGGTTTTCAATTTAGTAACCAGTGACAGGGAAGAGGTCGGAGCCATGGAGGTGCGCCAAGCGGAGGATTGATGCCAAGGCACCGAGTGATTTTGAATGAATTGTGTAATATATGTATATAATGAGTTTTCCGAGTGTGTGATGCTACAACATGTTGCCTATATGTTGAACTAAATTTGAATTGGTATGTTGATTGGCGTGAGTATAAATTCTTGATGCTGTTTATTTTATGAGTGAATTTGCATTGCTGTAGCATAGTCGATTACCGAGCGAATCTCGCTGAGTGGATTCATTCTTGTCCGAGCAAGGGCCGGTTGATTTGGTGTCCGTCACACTCGAGTATCCCTTGTCCTTTTCTAAGTGAAGAATAACCGAGAGACCCACTTCCGAGTGGAAAGTTAGGGTGTCTCCTAGTGAGCTATGGCCGAGAGAATCACTTCCGAGTGAAGAAAGATTGGAGTGTTTCTGAGTGAAGATTAGAATGTTTCCGAGTGAGATATATCCGAGTGAACCTTTTCTGAGTGAAGTAAGGTTAAGTTGTTCCCGAGTGAGAGATGACCGAGTGGACTTATTTCCTAGTGAAACCCAACTTGTTGACTTTCCTTGTAAGTCTTATCCGCTCAGGTTTAAAGAGTAGCATTCGCTCAAGCGAGTCAGGGTCTCGCTCAGGCGAATAACCCCTGATTCTGTTTTCCTTCTTCCGCTGATTTTAATTGAATCCTATTTTATTATTAATTTATTTCCGATCGGTTATTGTTATTTTGAGTATGCTTTTATTATTTTGAATGTATTTAAGAAAAGTAAATATTATTTTATATTAAAACTGGGTTAATTTTTATTAAATGCGAAAAATCTATTGCGAAAAATGATTAAATTGACGCGGGTCGTCACAGTTGGTATCAGAGCGGTTCTTTCTAGAGCCGGGTGTATGGGTGAACCCAGTGATTGTGTGAGTCTTATACTGGACTATTTTTGCATTCTATTGCATTGTGTTTGTGATTGTTTGTGCAGCTTGACATCATTCCCTTGGCACTCCAGTGGCGTTGTATTTTATATGTGTGAGGTAAATATCCGACTCCCTGGTAGAGCATTGGTTATTAATGGTGATGTGTTTGTTCATTGTAGAATTACATTATGGCTGAAGGGACTAGTTCTGGTTGAGGAGATGACTTCATCTCAAAGTTTTCTCAATTGATGAGTAGGACCGAGTCTGGTCCCACTCTTGATAAATTCCTAAAAAGGAATCCCCTGCCTACAAAGGAGGGCATGATTACGATGGGGTGTATATTTGGATCAGAGAAGTCGAACAAGTGTTTAAGTATTTTGAGTGCTCGGAGGAGCAGAAGGTGTAGTTCGCAACCTACCAATTGAAGGACGAGGCTAGGATATGGTGGTCTCGGACTAAGGTACAGATAAAGGCAGCGAGTGAACCGGTAGTGTGGGCGAATTTCTGAAAGAGGTTCCTTGTCAAGTACTTCTCGGATAATTATAAAATCCGAAAGGAAATGGAATTTCTGAGACTGGAACAGGGCCGAATGTCAGTGGCCGAGTACACTGCTAAGTTTGACGAGCTGTGTGATTTCTACCACCCTTTCTCATTGGAAGGAACTGAGGGTAGCAAGTGTGCCAAGTATGAGGCGGATGCGAATTGAACTTCGCAGTGTAATTATGCCGATGGAGATTCGGGATTATCCGACTCTGGTAAACAAGGTCAGGCTGACTGAAGAAGTGCAACTACAGAGAGCATTTCAGCCGAAAGATAAGAGGCCGCTGAAGGCAAGAGGGTTCAACTTCAAGAAGATGGGTCAGTCCTTTTATGGCAGTAAGTTTTCCACTACGTCTTCTTCCTTATCTGGTTGGAGTTCTACTGGCCGATCTAGTAGTCAGTCGGGTAGCCGTGCGTGCTATAATTGTGACCAGGAGGGCCATATTTCGAAATACTGTCCAGCCAGTCAGATTGTTTGTTTCCAATGTGGACAACTGGGACACATTAGGCCTGATTGCCCACAGAGGTAGCAACCGAGTGGGCATGGCAACCGAGCCAACACTTCTGGGACTCGGGGTGCTAATGTTCCGAGAGGAGGTAGACACGGTGCTGGTCGTGGAGGCCAACACTCGGGGAGGACAGATGCTCAATCTAGTGGCGCACAAAATGTCATAGTCGGGCGGGTATTTGCTTTTGATGCCTCGAAAGTTGCAAGGACTGACAACTTGGTGCAGGGTAAGTGTCTTATCCATGGCTGTCTAGTAGATGTAATTTATGATTTGGGTGCAACCCATTCGTTTATCTCTGAGAGTTGTGTACGACGGCTTGGTTTGCCGATTGTGTTAATGGAGAACTCTCTTAGTGTCTCCACTCCTACTGGCTCCACTTTCTGGGCAACCACTATGTATGGGGAGTTGCCGATGCAAGTGGAAGATCGTACTTTCCTGGTGAATCTAATTTGTATGCCATTGAAGAACCTAGATGTTATCCTAGGTCTTGATTGGTTAGCTGCTAACCATGTGATGGTGGACTGTTATTGGAAGACTATCGTTTTCTCCCAGGAACTCGACACAAAGAATGTGGTGAGTGATGTCTCCGCCACCTATGTTATTTTATTTACTACGGAGGGTCGGTATAATCTTATGCCGAGTGATATTCCAATAGTATGTGAATTCCCTGATGTATTCCTGGAAGAAATTTCGGAGTTGCCTCCCAGTCGGGAGATTGATTTTTCCATTGACTTGATTCCCGGGGCCAAGCCTGTGTCCCGTGCGCCTTATAGGATGTCTTCGGTAGAATTGACCGAAGTGAAGAAGCAACTGAACGAAATGCTTGAGAAGGGCTTTATCCGACCGAGTGCTTCACCGTGGGGCGCTCCTGTACTATTGGTAAAGAAGAAGGATGGTAGTATGCGTATGTACATCGATTACCGACAGCTGAATAAGTTGACGGTTAAGAATAAATATCCGTTGCCACGGATTGATGACTTGTTAGATTAGTTGCGAGGCGTTGTTGTATTTTCTAAGATCGACTTGAGGTCGAGATATCACCAAATACGAGTGAAGTCGGAAGATATTCTGAAGACGGCATTTCGGAATCGGTATGGGCACTTCGAGTATGTTGTAATGCCCTTTGGAGTGACAAATGCTCCTGCTATCTTCATGGACTACATGAATCGTATTTTTCAACCGTACTTGGATCGGTTTGTGGTAGTATTCATCGATGACATATTGGTGTATTCGAAGTCGGTTAAAGAGCATGCTCAACATCTTTAAGTTGTCCTGTAGATATTGCGTGAGAAGAAGTTGTACGCTAAGTTATCCAAATGTGATTTCTGGGAAAGAAGTGTACAGTTCTTGGGGCACGGGATTTCCTGAGAGGGTGTATCGGTCGATCCGACTAACATTGAGGTGGTTACGGCTTGGGAAAGTCCTAAGTCGGTAACTGAGATTAGGAGTTTCCTCGGATTGGCAGGGTATTATCGGCGTTTCATTGACGGATTTTCTCAGATAGCGCTTCCTTTGACTCAGTTGACGAGAAAGGAGAGTCCATTTGTATGGTCAGAAGAGTGCGAATTGAGTTTCCAGACTCTTAAGCGGTGTTTGACGACTGCCTCTGTGCTTGCACTACCTGACGTGACAAAGGAATTTGTAGTGTATTGCGATGCATCCAAGTTTGGTTTAGGATGTGTGCTGATGCAGCCCGACCGGGTGATTGCCTATACTTCAAGGCAATTGAGGCCGCATCAACAAAATTATCCGACTCATGACCTTGAGCTTGCAGCAGTGGTATATGCGTTGAAGATTTGGCGCCATTATCTATATGGGTCTCGCTTTGTGGTGTTTAGTGACCACAAGAGTTTGAAATATTTGTTCGAACAGAAGGAACTCAACATGGGGCAAAGGAGATGGGTGGAGTACCTAAAGGATTACGATTTCGATTTGAGGTACCACCCGGGCAAAGCAAATATGGTTGTCGATGCGCTGAGCAGAAAAGTATTGCACGCGACTTTCTTGATGGGCAAAAAGCAAGAACTGTTGGAGAGCTTTCGGGATATGAACATTGGAGTTGTTATGACCGCTCCGAATCAAATGACAGTCAGAATGCTGAAGATCACCAATGAATTTCTAGAATCTTTAGCTGTGGCCCAAAAGGACGATGAAGAGTTGCTGGAACTGCTTGACACTCAAGCAAGAGGCAAGGATATGGAATTAACTCAAGGAAAGGATGGAATTTAGAGATTCTAAGACCGAGTGGTGGTGCCTGTAAACGGTGATTTCAGGCAAGCCGTGCTGACTGAAGCACACAGGAGTTCTTTGAGTATTCATCCCGGTGTTACAAAGATGTACCACGATTTGAAGAAGGAATTCTGGTGGCCGGGAATGAAGAAGACAATAACCGAGTATGTGAAGTTGTGTGTGATATGCCAGAAATACAAGGTTGAACATCAGAGACCCCTAGGTTTACTTCAACCTCTGGAGATTCCGATTTGGAAGTGGGAGAGTATTACCATGGATTTCATATCCGGGTTACCTCGTACCCAATCTAGGTGTAATGCAATCTGGGTGATTGTAGACCGATTGACCAAGAGTGCTCACTTATTGGCCATGAACATGAAATGGTCATTGGACCGATTGGCTAGGCTGTACATTACTCAGATTGTACGATTGCATGGGGTACCCTCGAGTATTATTTCCGATCAGGATCCTCGTTTTACTTCCAGATTTTAGGGAAGTCTGCAACAAGAATTGGGTACTGAACTAAGACTGAGTTTAGCTTATCATCCACAGACTGATGGTCAGTCGAAATGGACTATACAGACCTTAGAGGATATGCTGAGAGCCTGTGTATTGGAGCAAGGAGGCTCATGGGAAAAATATTTACCCTTGGTGGAGTTTGCATATAACAACAGCTATCATAGTAGCATTGGAATGGCTCTCTATATGGTCGGAGGTGTCGTACACCATTGTGTTGGAATAAAAATGGCGATGCCATTCATCTGGGGCCCGAGTTAATCCAGGAAATGAATGAACAGGTTACTCTGGTCCGAGAGAAAATGAAGATTGCCCAAGACCGACAAAAAAGTTACTATGACAATCGTCATAGACCACTTGAGTTTCAGGCGGGTGACTGGGTATTTCTGAAGGTTTCACCGACTAAAGGTGTAGGTCGAATATTGAAGAGTCACAAGCTTAATCTGAGATACATTAGACCGTATCAAATATTGGAGAGGATCGGTGATGTTGCTTACCGACTAGATCTTCCCCAGTCGTTAACTAACATTTATAATGTATTTCATGTGTCACAACTCCGAGCGTACGTGTGACTCTATGATTGTGCCGAGTGATTCTATTGAATTGAAGGAAGACCTGACGATGGAAGTTACACTGATCGGTATTGAGGAATATCAGACCAAACGGCTAAGGAACAAGGAAGTGCTATTGGTAAAGGTGAAGTGGCAAAATTTGAATGGGGTAACTTACACTTGGGAATTGGAATCGGACATGAGACGGGTGTACCCCAATCTTTTTCAATAGGTGCGTTGATTTCGGGGACGAAATCCCTTTTTAGGGGGGTGGATGTAACATCCCGGATATTTATAGAAAAATTTTGTGTAGTGGAAAATATTAAAAATTGTTTAAAGGATTTATTTGATATTTTTATGAATTATTGGTTAATTATAAAAGGTGTGATTAGAAGAAGAGAAAAGTTTAATTAAAACTTTTAATGAAATTGTAAAGGAAATGAAGATGTGACCGGTTGAGGAAGTAACAGGTTGGAAGTGACCGGTTAGAGAGGTAACCGGTTGCCATGAGTTTTAAATAAAGGTTTCTTTCTCTTTCCTCAATCATTTACGCAATCATTCACTCTTTCACGTGAATCTCCTTCTTTTTCATTTGTTACTTTTCTTCTTCTTCTTCCTTCATCGCTGCGAGCTTTATGCTCTGAAGAGAGGTCCATTTTGCATCAAAACCTTGAAATAATTACATTTCCGTGACAGTGGTTTCAAGGTGAGTCCATTGAACCGTTTAAATTTGTTACCTCATCTCTTTTGTTTCCTTTTCTAGACTGAATGGTCATGAATGGTGGGGTACTATTTCGATCTCCACTCCTCTTGGGTGTGAGCCTAAAAATGGTCTTTTGACTGTGTAGGTGGTGCGACGTTAACGTGTTTCACGTTCCAAACCCCGTAGGTAGTAGAAGGAACACCGGTGGAACAATTGAAGAAGCTGGTGCTGGACCGAGAGGTGGAACTGTGAACCCAACGATTGTTGAAGCTTGGAATTGAGGTAAGGGGGTGTTCGGGTTATAATTAATTAGAATAGGACATACTGTCTGAGTCGTTGGAATGATTGTGAACCGGGTAAGAGATGATGCTGAATGAAAATTATGAATGTGTATGAATGCACGTATGAATGTGGACACCAATCGGTTTAGGATTGGATGTGTGTGTGTATGACTTAAGAAATATTTAATGCTGTGATAATAGAGATAATGCTGGATAAGTTGTATGTGAATGTGTGTATGAATGCATGTATGTGTATGGACACCGATCGGTTTAGGATCGTGTGTGTGGCTTAAGCCGATTGAATTTGAAATATTTAATGCTGTGACAATCAGTGTATAGTGGCAGTGTGATGCCGAGCTTGACAAGCAGGTCGCCCGAGTAATGAGTATGTGATGTTGTTAATGGCCACTTATTTGATGAGAAATGTGAATTTTATAAGTATAATAAGTGTTTGCCGTGTGATAGCATTATATTGATGGGCTTGACAAGTCGGTCGCCCTTCGTTGTGAGTACAAGTAAGTTTCTGACAGTTGCAATAATGATCATAATGAAATGGCTGTTTATATAATGGAATATATAATTATGTGGTGGAGGACGACCGACGGTATATGTTACCCTCGTTTTTGGCTTCCATGGTCAAGTTGGACCCAGTTGAGCTACCCAGAGGTCTATGACCCAGTGGTTGAGGGGGAGCCAAGTCGGGCTCGGTAAACCAAGTCGGGTTCACGGGGTGTCAAGTCGGACCCCCAGCTGAAGGTCGACCCTTAGTATTGTGATGTATGTAATTTACTATATTTGTCGAGTGCAATTTGTTATATTTACCGAGTGGTGAATTGTTATACTTGCCGAATGAGTTACTTGCTGAGTGTGAATGGTTATATTTGCTGAGTGATTTGCTAAAATTGCCGAATAAGAATTGTTATATTTGCCGAGTAAGATTGGTTATATTGTCGAGTGTTAATTGCTATAATTGTCGAGTGTGAGTTAATTGCCGAGTGTGAGTTAATTGCCGAGTGTAATGTGCAATTTGAGGATAAAGCAATCAGACGGAGTTTATACTCATATTTTGTTATTTAAATTCTGTTCTAGATTAATTATGATGCTAAACACTTACCCTTGCTATTGTTTTCAATTTAGTAACCAGTGACAGGGAAGAGGTCGGAGCCATGGAGGTGCGCCAAGCGGAGGATTGATGCCAAGGCACCGAGTGATTTTGAATGAATTGTATAATATATGTATATAATGAGTTTTCTGAGTGTGTGATGCTACAACATGTTGCCTGTATGTTGAACTAAATTTGAATTGGTATGCTGATTGACGTGAGTATAAATTCTTGATGCTGTTTATTTTATGAGTGAATTTGCATTGTTGTAGCATAGTCGATTACCGGGCGAATCTCGCCGAGTGGATTCATTCTTGTCCGAGTGAGGGCCGGTTGATTTGGTGTCTGTCACACTCGAGTATCCCTTGTCCCTTTCCGAGTGAAGAATAACCGAGAGACCCACTTCCGAGTGGAAAGTTAGGGTGTCTCCGAGTGAGCTATGGTCGAGAGAATCACTTCCGAGTGAAGAAAGATTGTAGTGTTTCTGAGTGAAGATTAGATTGTTTCCAAGTGAGATATATCCGAGTGAACCTTTTCTGAGTGAAGTAAGGTTAAGCTGTTCCCGAGTGAGAGATGACCGAGTGGACTTATTTCCGAGTGAAACCTGACTTGTTGACTTTCCTTGTAAGTCTTGTTCGCTCAGGTTTAAAGAGTAGCATTCGCTCAAGCGAGTCGGATCTTGCCCAAGCGAATCAGGGTCTCGCTCAGGCGAATATTCCCTGACTCTGTTTTCCTTCTTCCGCTGATTTTAATTGAATCCTATTTTATTATTGATTTATTTCCGATCGGTTATTATTATTTTGAGTATGCTTTTATTATTTTGAATATATTTAAGAAAAGTAAATATTATTTTATATTAAAATCGGGTTAATTTTATTAAATGCGAAAAATCTATTGCGAAAAATGATTAAATTGACACGGGTTGTCACAAGTACCACTAGTAATTTTTCTATCAAGTTTACATCTTGTAAAATTAGAGTCAGAATAACTAACAAGAGTGCATTCAACCCCTTTGGGGTACCATAAACCAACATCTTGAGTTCCTACCAAGTATTTCATTATTTGTTTCACGACAGTTAAGTGTGATTCTTTTGGACATGCTTGATATCTTGCACACATACACATGGCAAACATGATATCCGGTCTACTTGCAGTTAAGTAAAGTAAGGATCCAATCATACCTCTATACTTTGTGAGTTCTACATCCTTACCTTTGTCATCCTTGTCTAAATAACATGAAGTTCCCATAGGTGTGGCAATTTCATTTGCCTTATCCATGTTGAATTTCTTAAGCAACTCCTTGCAATATTTGGATTGACTAATGAATGTGCCTTCTTTGGTTTACTTAATTTGTAGCCCAAGGAAGAATGTAAGTTCTGCCATCATGGAGATTTCAAATTCTTCCTGCATTAACTTAGCAAACTCCTTGCAAAGTGTCTCATTAGTAGCACCAAAAATGATATCATCCACATATACTTGAACCAATAGTATGTCATTCTTTTTGTGCCTGATGAATAGTATTATGTCAACCTTTCCTCTTTTAAAATTATTTTCTAAAAGAAATTTGTTCAATCTTTCATATCAAGCTCTTGGAGCTTGTTTTAAACCATATAAAGTTTTTTTTAGTTTGAAAACATGATTTGAAAATTGATAATTTTCAAAACCAGGAGGTTGATCAACATATACTTCTTCTTGAATTCAAGAAGGCACTCTTGACATCCATTTGGTACAATTTGAAATCTCTACAACATGCAAAGGCTAACAATAGTCTAATAGCTTCTAACCTAGCTGCAGGAACGTACGTTTCTTCATAATCTATGCCCTCTTCTTGATTGTAACCCTTAGCTACTAACCTAGCTTTGTTTCTAGTGATTATTCCATTTTCATCTAGCTTGTTTCTAAATACCCATTTAGTTCCTATTATTTGGTGATCATTGGGTCTTGGCATTAATTCCCAAACTTCATTTCTTTCAAATTGATTTAACTCTTCTTGCATGGACAACATCCAATGCTCATCAATAATAGCTTCATCAATGGTTTTAGGTTCAATTTGAGAGACAAAAGCTAAATGGTTGCAAGTATTGAAAGAGCACCATGTACTTACACCTTTAGTGATATCACCTATAATGTTGTCCAATGGATGGTCTTTAGAGGTGACCCATTCCTTTTGTTGAGTTTCCACTCTTTGTGTTGTGTCTTCTTCTTTGTCATCTAAGTTCAATTCTTGGAAGGTACCTACAAGATCATCAAAATCTTCCTTTCTCAGAGGGTTATGGCTATTTTCATTAAATTTCACATGAATTGACTCCTCAATAGTGTTTGTTTGTTTGTTAAACACTCGATACGATTTACTTGATGATGAATATCCTAGAAAGATTGCCTCATCATATTTTGTGTCAAACTTTCCTAGATTATCCTTTCTATTGTTAAGCACAAAGCATTTGCATCCAAATATATGAAAATAGGAAATATTTGGTTTTCTACCTTTGTAAAGTTCATAGGGGGTTTTCTTTAGAATAGGCCTAATCAAACATCTATTCATAACATGACAAGAGGTGTTTACCGCATCGGCCCAAAAGTATTTCGCAATGTTATTTTCACTTAACATGGTTCTTGCAAGCTCCACCAAAGATCTGTTTTTCCTTTCAACCACTCCATTTTGTTATGGAGTTCTAGGAGATGAGAAATTATGACCAATACCATGTTTTTCGTAAAATTTTTCAAATAGTTGATTTTCAAATTCTCCCCCATGATCGGTTCTTATGGATGCAATCTTTGAATTTTGTTCGTTTTGGATAACCTTGGCTAGTTTCTTGAATGCATGATATGCTTCATTTTTATAAGCAAGAAACAAGGTCCACGTATATCTAGAATAGTCATCTATAATTACAAGACCATAGTAATTGCCACTAAAGCTCTTGACCTTAGAGGGTCCAAATAAATCCATGTGCAAAAGTTGTAAAGGCCTTTGAGTAGAAACAACGTTTTTAGCTTGAAAAGATGCCTTTACTTGTTTTCCCTTTTGATATGCATCACAAAATTTATTTTTAAACTTTAGCTTTGGCAAACCAATCACTAATTCTTTAGAAACAAGTTTATTTAGATGGTTTATATGTATATGAGCTATTCTTCTATGCCATAGCCATGATTCATCCTCTCTAGTCATGAAGCATTGCACATCATTTGAAGACAAACTATCAACATCAATCATGTAAATATTATCAATTCTTTTACCAACAAACTTAACTTCCTTATTTAGCTTATTTTCAATTATACAATAATTAGGTTCAAATAATACTCTATATCCTTTATCACATAATTGACTTATTGAGTCCTTCAACATATAATACATCACCAATTGAAGTAGAGGAATTTTTACCAATGTTTCCAATGCCAAGTATTCTTCCTTTGGTATTATCCCCATAAGTGACGCTTCCTTTTCTTTTGGGAGTAAAAGTTGTGAATTTGCTCATATCTCCCGTCATGTGCTTTGAACACCCACTATCCAAGTACCAATGGTGTTGCTTGCCTTGAAGCATACCTACAAAACAAAATTAGTTTAGAGAACTTGGTGCCCATTTTATGTTGGGTCCTTTTTGGTTAGCTTGTGGTAATGTCCCTTTGGGAACCCACACCTTTCTTACCACTTTTGGTCCAAGCTTTCTAATATGGCAATTTAAAGCATCATGTCCTTTAGCACCACAATGATTGCATTTAATGAATGGTGATGAAGATTTTCTTGGTTGTATAAAGAAGTTTTTGTAATGCTTTTCCTTTTTGGTAGAATTATATCCTAATCCGGTTTTGTCAAACATGCATCTTTGATTTCCAAGTAATACATTCAAATTATCTCTACCATTTGTAAATTTTTCTAAGGTTTTATTTAAATCTAAGACCTTAGTTTCTAGGATGTCATATTTCTTTACAAAATCACAAGGTTTATTCTTGGAGCATGCTTGAACATTTGCTAATTCCTTTTTCAAATATTCATTTTCTTTGCCAAGTTCTACAAGATGCATTTCAAGAGTATCAATAGTTTTCCTAGATAACTTATACTTGTTTGAGATTTTAACAAACTTGTCATATAATTCCTTAAATGCATCTAGCAATTCATTTTTATCTAAATCAAGAAGACTTACCTCATCATCTTCATCTTGATGATTTGCCATGAGGCATAGGTTGGCTTCCTTGTTTTCGGATTCGTCTGAACTACTTATCTCATTTTCATCCCAAGCAATGTAAGCTCTTCTTCTTCCTCTTTTCTCTTTGTTCTTCTTCTTGAGATTTGGACAATCTACCTTGAAGTGCCCTTCCTTACCACACTTAAAGTAATTTGGTGAGGAAGAATTTTCATTTGAGATTGGTTTCTTACCTTGAGGTTTGAAGCTCTTTTGGAAGCATTTATTTCTCATAAACTTTTCGAAACGCTTCACAAACAATCCAAACTCTTCTTCTTCATTAAGCTCACTACCGGATTCTTCTTCATTGATAGAAGTGGCCTTGAATGCTAGACCTTTCTTCTTGGAAGACTTTTCTTCCTCTTCTGCCATCTTCAATTCTTTCAACTCTTGTTCCTATTCTTGTAACTTACCAAATAGTATAGCAAAAGTCATTTCATTGATGCTTGGTGACTGTTTGATAGCGGTGACAAGAGGTTGCCATTCCCTGGTGAGACTTTTTAACACTTTATGAATAAGTTCTTTGTTAGTGTAGGTCTTGCCAAGAGTAATGAGATGATTTATGATAAGGGTGAACCTCTTTTGTATATCAACAATTGTTTCTCCAGAATTTAAGCTAAAGTGTTCATACTAACTAGTTAAGGTACTAATCTTAGATTCTTTAACATCACTTGTACCTTCATGGGTTATTTGTAAGGTATCCCACATATTCTTGGCGGATTTACATGTAACTACTCTAAAGAATTCATCAGGGCCTAAAGCTAAGGTGATTAGATTTTTGGCTTTATAGTTATATTGGACTTTCTTTTCTTCTTCGCTAGTCCAATCATCCATCAATTATTCTACTTGTTTACCATCTACAATATGCATGGGTATGAAAGGACCATTTTCAATTGCATTCCAAACTTTAATGTCAATAGATTGTACAAAAAATTTCATCCTTTCTTTCCAAAAAGCATAGCCTTCCCCATTGAAAGCAGGAGGTCTATTTGCGGCACCACCCTCAGGAAACATGTTATAAGAAGTAGAGGCCATTTATCTCTTGAAGCTGTTAAGCTTGATCTACCAAGAGTCAAGCTCTGATACCACTTGTTGTTCAAGTGGCCTCAATACTCAAGAGGGGAGGGTGAATTGAGTTTTAAAACTTTTCGTTGGAATGCCTTTGAAATTGATTTCTTTTTCACTAAGTATGCTTGTATGTAAAGAAATAGCAAGTGTAGAGCAAGAATCAATGTAAGAAAGTGTGCAAATGTTGCTAAGGCAATTTATCAAACACTTGGTGTGCAACACTTTAACTTAGCCTAGTTACTCAAGTTCAAGCAATAATATCATAATCAAATCAATATACCAATCAAGTACAATAATTAAATGCAAGAGAGTAAGGAAGAAAAGCTTGCAAACCAATTTAACGAGTTCCATAAACCCGGTGTACGTCTTGCCTTCAAGCAACCCACTTGAGGGATTTCCACTATTGAAGTTTAGAGATACAAGCTATGAACAATTGCAGCTTCCTAGTGTCCCACACTTAAGAACTCAATCCTCACTAGCACAAGGGCAACCCACCCAATCTCTCAAACTCTCAATACCCAAAGGTTGAACCCCAACCTTTGTGACCACTCAACCTAGAGTGAATAACCTTGGTGTTTTGGTGTTTGGTTTTACAATCAATAAACTCTCTCAATAGAGTAGATAAACAAATGAAAGCTCTCACAATTTCTAAACTCTCACAAGAGAGGATTTACAAATATAAGCTCTAAGGTTCAGAAAATGAAACTACATAAAGAAATAGAACTCACAAGACTCAAGATTTGATTTCCCTTTAATGGATTTGGATACTTGGAGTAGCTTGAATGAGTCTTGCATTTATAGGCCTTGGAGAGGTGCCCTAAAGTCTTTAGAGCCGTTGCACAGTATGGGCATTCGAGTTAGAATAGAGAAGTGAGCTGGTTTCCCACTTAAAAACGCTTTTCCCTAATTTCTGGCACGATAGTAGTCGATTAGGCATCGAGCTGTAATCAATTACACTTTAAATTTTATAGTGTAATTTGCTTTCTAATCGATTAGACTGTCCCATGTAGTCGATTAGATGAGAAATAGAACATTGCTAATCGATTATGCAGTGCCTTGTAATCGATTGTGAGTAGCACCTGATGCATTTTATTGTGTTACGCAGCATGGTAATCGATTATGCCTTTCATGCAATCGATTAGCATACAAACAGAACTTTCATAATCGATTAGACCTGGTTTGGCAATCTATTAATGACCTTACAGAACCTTGATAATCGATTGTGGCAACCTTGTAATCGATTAGGAGATGTACCTGATGCTTTTAATTCAAATTCTCAACTTGGTAATCGATTATTTCCATTGATGCAATCGATTAGGTGACAAACAGAACTTAGGTAATCGATTAGATGTGAATATCTAATCGATTATGTTATGGTCAGAACTCCTGTAATCGATTATGTTGGATGTTGTAATCGATTAGTATACGTGTTTTTACAGGTCTGATGCTGTTTTCTCTGTTTTTATGGTAACTTGAGCTTTTTGCTTTGAGTCTTCAATTGCTTTTGTCATTATCAAAATTATTTATCCTAAAATACATATTTAAACACAAATGTGGACAGTGTTAAGAAATGTGGTAATTTGGGAATGAATAACCATGGGACCCATCAGAATATAGGGTGTTTGTTTTCCACGTCTAATTCACGCCTTACTCAGCCTATGTTATGTAAGAAGGTATTGGGTTGTGGCACTCAAGTTGGGCAGGCCCAATGTGAAACGCTGATGGTAACGTCTAATTAGGCTAATACGCATGGGTCTATAATGTGTGATACATATTCGTCCAAGGACGTCTAGGTTCATATTCCGATTGATTCTATGCCTTCATGCATGGAGTGCATTGACAACGTGGGCCCAAATTCAGTTGGCATATTGTACGATGGTGGGTCTAACATGGTAATATGGACGATGGGCACCAGCATAACAATAGGGAGGATGTGTCTAGAATGAAGTTGGATAAGCTTAAAATAATTTTGCATGATTACGATTTGTCATCACATGCATCAAGTGATTTGTTGGGTGAAACTCATGAGCTATCAAGTTGTTCTAATCTTGTCCATGCTAATTATGTGAACGATTCGGAAGTGCATCAAGTTAGCTTACCTTTGGAATATGCATCGTTGAATGATATTGGTATGTTACCTGTGAAGGCACATGTTGGGGAGTTATATAAGGCTCATTCTGAGCCTATTTTGTCAGTTTCTTTGGGACCTCTAGTTATGTTAATACCCGGTGTAATGGGAGGAGTATGTGGAAACAAAAATCTAAAAAAATAAAAAAGAAACAATTAAGGCAGGTTCAGGTGTGAGAATGGCAGGAGTTTTGGCGAGAACATGATACTACTCTGGGTTTGAAAGCAGTTGTGTCTAGTGGGAACCTTGGAGTTGTGAAGCATGACCGGGGAAAGAACCAAGATGTTAGCAGTGGTGTGTGTTTAGATGGTGGTTGTAGGGGGTCCTAAAGGGTAAAAAAAATCATGATGAAGCGTGTCAACTCTGGGGGATTGGGAAAAATATTAGTGTTACGTATGAGGGGAATGAGGCAGGAGTGATTCGACGTATAGTGGAAATAGAGGTAAGGGATCAGTGTGAGAAGAATAAAAGGCAGGTAGGGGGTATATGTGGTGGGATTTTAACTGTTGTTAATGAAGATTGTTAGCTATAATGTAAGGGGATTATATGGGAGGTTGAAGAAGAAAATGGTTAAGGAGTTGGTGTGTAGGGAGAAAGTGTCTTTTATTGGGATCCAAGAAACCAAATCGCAATCAGTGGATAATACGTGGGTGAGCTCTGTGTGGATTAATTCAGAATTTGATTAGGTTGCTGTGTTGGAGTCTGGAGCTCATGGGGGTTTGTTGTGTGTGTGGGATAAATGGTTGTTTTAGAGAAGACAAGTATTTGAGGGGTTTGGCTTTTTGGGGGTGTTGGGGTGTTGGAAAGGTAATTAGTTTACTTATGGTATTATAAACGTGTATTCATCATGTGTGTTGGCAGAGCAAAAACGGTTATAGGATGAGTTAATTCAATTAAGAATGGCTCATAAGGAGTGCTCTGAGTGGTGTGTGTTTGGTGATTTCAATACTGTAAGACACAAGGAGGAGCGATATGGGATTGGCATGGAGGAAGGTGTGGGTGGTTCTGAGATAAATATGTTTAATGATTTTATCTTGGATATGGGGATGGTGGACCTCCTGTTACATGGGAGAAGGTTCACATAGTATAGGCCAAATGGTAGTGCAAGAAGCAGGTTGGATAGGTTTCTTTGTTCTCAGGAGTGGTTAGCATCATTTCCAAATTATATTCAGTAGGCATTAAATAGAACCTTGTCTGACCATTGCCCTTTGGTATTAAAAGTAACGGAGGAGGATTGGGGTCCTAAACCGTTTAGAGTCCTTGATTGCTGGTTGAGCGACCCTAGTTTTCAGTCGGTTGTGGAGGAAGCATGGAAAAAATTACATTGTGAGGGGTGGGGGTCGTGATACTTAAAGATAAGTTGAAAGGGCTAAAGCAAGTGTTAAAGGTATGGAATAAGGAAACTTTTGGGATGGCTTATTTACAGGTTAAGGAGTTGGAGGATAAAATAAAACATTTGGATTTAGCTAAGGAGCTAGGCGGGTTAAGTAAGGAGGAGGTGTTGCTTCGTAAGATTTTGGTGGCGGAGTTATGATGGATTTCTGGTATGGAAGACTCAATTTTACGCCAAAAGCCTAGATTGTAATGGTTGCAGGAAGGAGAGTCTAACATTAAATTCTTTCATACGTCCATCGATAAGAGGGGAAGGGGTAGTTCATTCACAGAATATGGATTAACAGAGCTTGGGTGGAGGAACCTAGTTTAGTGAAGGAAGGGGTGAAGGATTTTTTTTGAGCAGAAATTTTAGGAGGATAGTTGGAAAAGGCCGGTGTTGGATGGAGTTGCTTTCTTTATGCTAGGTGAGAAGGCTAACATGAAAATTAATGAAAAATTTACTGAGGAGGAATTTTGGTTAGCGGTCTAGGAGTGCGATGGATCGAAGTGCCCGAGGCCTGATGGGTATAATTTTAAGTTTATTAAATCTTTTTGGAGCCTATTGAAGTCGAATATGTTTAAAATGATGGATGACTTTTACTTATCTGGGATACTGTCGAGAGGAACAAATACTTCTTTTTTAGCCTTAATTCCAAAAGGGTTGTCTCAGTCGAGACTTGGTGATTTCAGGCCCATCTCTTTGGTGGGGTGTCTCTATAAGATTATTGCTAAAGTTTTAATAGCTCAATTGAAGAGTGTCATTGGTGGATTAATTAGTGAAAATCAGTCGGCATTTATGGGTGGAAAGAATATATTGGATTGGGTTATGATGGCAAATGAGCTTCTTGATGATGTGAAATCCAGACATAAGTCTTGTGTGATTTTTAAGGTTGATTTTAAAAAGGCTTATGATTCTGTATGCTGGGAATTCTTATTATATATGATGAGAAGAATGAGGTTTATGAGTAAGTGGGAAAACGTTGGATAAGGGGTTGTTTGATGTCTGCGTCAGTGTCGGTTCTTGTTAATGGGAGCCCAACATCTTAGTTTGTTATGAGAATGGGTATTAGAAAAGGTGATCCAATGGCTCCCTTTTTATTTCTAATTGTTGCTGAGGGGTTGAGTGGGTTAATGCGCCACGTAGTGCAACAAAACTTGTTTAAAGGTGTTTGTGTGTGAGAGAAACTAATTTGTGTCTCTCATTTGCAATTTATGGATGATACCCTGTTGGGAGTGCTCTCTAAATAATATTATATCTTTGAAGAGTATATTGAGATGTTTTGAGTTGGTCTCTATGTAACATCCCTGATAAATTAAAATTGGGAAAGTAAAATTAAATGATAAATTAAGTTGGAATTAAGAGAAATAGAATTTTGAAATAATATATGGCTTAAAGAAGGTATACTTGAAAGAAAAGAGAATTTAAGTTGGAAATTTCAAGAAAATAGAATCAGGACCCCGACGCGTGGCGTGGCTGGGGCGCGTAGCGTCAGGTGCAAATTAGTGAGTTAACGTGTAACGTCAGTGGGACGTGTAGCGCCAGCGTCGTGACCTGTTTTAAAATAGGGACATGCAAAACAGTTAGGCAAAAGCTCTTTTCTTCCATTTTCCCTCTCCTCCATGCGATTTAGCTTGAACATTGGTGAAGTATTGATTTTTGGTTTTTGGACCTTGGGAAAGTGAGGTAATGCCAATGGGACCTTCAATTTCAATTCTTGTCTTCTCCCTCTCTTCAAATCGTGGATGCATGTGGCATATGGAGCTTGGGTTCTGAGTATTTGTGGCTTTAGAAGCTTGGGATGTAAGTTTGGAGATGCGAGGAAGATAATGTACTAATTGGTTTGATGTTTCGGTAACCGTAGGTGCCAGAACGAGCATGGGACAAGTGATCGACGAAGTGGGTGTCGAATTCAGAAGAGGAGCGGTGAATCAAGCGACCGGAGGACGCAATCGACACCAAGAACAAATTGTTGAAGCTTGGAATCGAGGTACGGGGATGTTTGGGTCGTAATTAATTAGGATCGATATATGTAATAGTTTAGGAAATTTAGAAATTAATTAGAAGTTATTAAAAGTAGTGTAAATTACTTAGTTATGATTTAAATAATTATTTGAGTATGGTTGTGCGTGATTTGATTGCAAAGTGTTAGAAATTATGTTAAAAGAATTGATTTTGTGATTGGAAGTGAGAAAATAAATAAGTGGATGATGCAAATGGTATGCTAGAATAAGTAAATGTTGTTTTGTTAATAAATACGTTTATGTGGTAAGAATAGAGAGGATGGATCATGGTATTATTTGATGTGAGTAATGAAATAATGTTGAAATAATGTGTATGGCATGACGTAGATGGAGTTGGGCAAGTCGGCCGCCCTGTGGAATGATTAAATGTCAGTTTCTGACAAGTTGTGAATGGATTTGATAATAATTATGCCATGATAATATGAAATTGTATGCGAATATGTGGTATAAGACGGCCAACGGTATGTTGTACCCCTCATTTTCTGGCTCCCGTGGCCTTTGTGCCCAGTTGAGCTACCCAGTGGTTAAGTCGGACCCAGTGGTCGAGGTGGGGAGCCAAGTCGGGCTCGGTGAACCAAGTCAGGTTCACAGGATGTCAAGTCGGGCTCCCAACTGAAGGCCAATCCTTTTTAGTATCCGGATACTAGGAGTCAAA
This sequence comes from Clitoria ternatea, assembly GCA_037962975.1. Lineage (NCBI taxonomy): Eukaryota > Viridiplantae > Streptophyta > Magnoliopsida > Fabales > Fabaceae > Clitoria > Clitoria ternatea. Next base: position 51,848,299 of record CM075675.1, read on the forward strand.
TGCATGTGAGTCAGTTGTGAAATACATGGATATATGTTTGATGATGGAATATGAATTAGTACTTATGATCTTCATGATAGAATTGATGATTGATGAATATTTGATGATGAAATATGAATTATTCGTAACATACCCCGATGAGTTTTAGTACTTATGGTAATTATAGTATGTGATAGATGATAAATGGAGCTATAAACGTAAAGGTAAGGTGATGAAATAATAAGAATTATAGTGCTTTAGTGAATTAGGTATTTTAAACATTTACCTATCGTCCTATATTAATTATGATATGTCAAATACTCACCCTTGTTGTGGTTTATTTCATTTTAGTAACCAGTGATAGGGAGGATGCCAATGCCCCAGAGGTGCGCCAAGCGGAGGGTTGATGCCAAGGATGAATGAATTTATGCAATATGTGAATATGTATGTAATAGGTGGTTAGTTATGCGTGATGAGTTGATTATGTTATGTTTAAGTGATCGTTAAATTAAATTGTTGATAATAATGATTGATGATGATGATGATGATGGTAGTTTGAATTATGATGATTAGCTATGTAATGTGTGAATTTAATGTTTATGGGCATGGAGCCAATGTGGAATGATTGATTTTTGGTTACCATGGGCAGGTCTTGTTGACAACATGAATGATGATTGTTATGTGCATGATTATGGTGTGTATGATTAGTATATGACGTAGGTGGGATGTAATCATGAGAGGCATTGATGATTTGATTGATTTGGAGAATTATGCATATAGTGGATTTGAGATCCGGCGGGTTTCAGGACCCCTGAAAGGTACCAATAGGTCCCTTAGGACATGTAGGAACTGTGTGTATTGTCCTTGGACCAATTGAAACCCATTTAGGGTGTTTGGTGCAAGGGTTTTGCACAAAAGGGTTTAAACTGCATAACTTGCACATATGTTGGAATTTTGGCAAACAGACGGCGCCAACAGTTCCGATGGGAAAACATGTAGCCCGTGAAGTTTTGTGGCAATCGGACATAAAACGGGTCATTTGGGTAGGTTAGAAGTTGGCCGGTTGGCCTAAATTATGCATCAGCAGCAGGTGTTGCTACTGTCATGCTCACGCTACGTGTGGGGCTAACACGTAGCGTGAGGTGCCAACTTGGGCTAACGCTACGCGTGGGGCTGGCGTGCAGCGTCAGGCCCTTGTTTCAGCTTTTGATTCTTTTTCTTCCCCAATGGCTTTTTAGACTTATAATTAGTAATATATTTTATATTTTGATACAGTTTAATAAAAATGAATATTTTTCTAAGTATGGATTAAATAAATTAATTAATCACGAAAAATTTATTGTGAAATTCAATTAAAGGGATAAAATTAAATATAAATTGACATAGGGCGTCACACTCCGGTTTAAAGGTGAATTTCGATAAGAGTAACTTGGTGGGTGTTGGGGTGGAGGAAGCGGAGGTGTCATGATATGCTGCTCTGTTGAATTATAAACTCTCAAGGTTGCCTTTTGTTTACTTGGGAATTCCTATAGGGCTAATCACGAAAAAGTTAGTACTTGGGATCCTGTTGTTGTTTTGTCTCAAAAAAGGTTATCCTCCTAGAATATGCATTATATGTCCTTCAGTGGTCGGCTCTGTCTCTTAAAATCAGTACTATTTTCTTTACCTCTCTTTTTATTCTCGTTTTTTAAAGCTTTAATTACTGTTATTAATGTACTAACCTCTTTGCAAAGATCCTTTCTGTGGGGTGGTAGTGAGGAGAGGAAAAAGATTTACTTGGTAAAATAGGAACAAGTGTATCGGGTAAAAGAAGCAGGTGGGTTGGGGTGAGGGAGTTGAGGAAGATTAATTTTGCATTATTGGGGAAATGGGTTTGGAGACTGTTAGTTGAAAAGGATAGCTTGTGGGGTAAAACTATTGTGTCAAAATATGGTTCTGGTGCTCTTATTGGGGATATGGAGGTGTTCAACAAAGGTTCTAGATGCTGGAGAGATTTAGGAAGTGTTTTAAAAGAGTCAGGTGGGGAAGAGTGGTTTAGAAACAATATCAGAAGGGTTGTTGAGGACGGTTTACTTATTCGATTTTGGTCCGACTGTTGGGTGTGGAGAGTAATCTTAAATCTTGTTTCCCAAGGTTGTATTTTGTTTCTTCTCAACAGGAAGCCTTTTTGGTTGAGATGAGTCCGTTGAACAGGGATAAATGGGTATAGAATTTCAGTTGGAGGAAAGAGTTATTTGTTTGAGAGCATGAATTGGTGCCACATTTGCATCAGCCATTACTTGGGTTTGATGGTGTCCACCTTACATCTCAATATTCTTGATCATGGTTGGGCAATCCTTCCGGTTGCTACTCTGTATGTTCAGCCTACAGTATCATATGTCACGATCCAGAGTTGTAGGGAGCATCTTTTGTTCGTTTATTTTGGAATACTTTGGTTCCTATTAAGGTGGTGGGCTTTGGATGGCAACTTTTGTTCGATAAAATACAACCCAAATCAAATTTAGTTTTTCGTGGGATTAATATGGACACTTCATCTTTGCTTTGTGTTTTTTGTAGCAAGTGCGTGGAGTCTACCTTTCACTTGATGTTCTTTTGCAGGAGTTCATATCTTTTATGGCAAACTTATTTTGACTGGCTGGGTTTTTACTCAATGCTACCTGCTGAGGGTCAAGGTACTTTTGAAGGTTTTGTAGGCCTTAGTGATGGCTCTGGAGCGAAACATGGACTTGCTGTTATTTGGTTTGCTAATATTTGGACGATTTGGGAATGTCGTAATAATGCCATTTATAGGAATCAGGGTGTTTGTGTGCCAAAAATGTATGAACTGGTAGAATTTAGAAGTTGGGTTTGGCTTAAGTCTCATATGAAAGGTTTTTCTAGAGGATTATAGAGTGGTATAGAGAACCTTTACTTTGTCTTTCAGGGTGGTAATTGTTTGACTTTTGTATATGGGTTAAGGTACCCGTTGTACCTATGTTAATGTTATTTTATTTTTGTTGATAAAAAAATAATATTTTTAAATGAAAGTTTTTTATTTTTATTTTTTCAACTAGTGTCATTGTTGTATTCAATAACATTTTCTTATTTTAATCAATACAAAGAAAAAATAATAACAAAACAGTCAATGAGTGAGTTTGTAACTTTTGAGAAGTATTAGATTTGTTTAGTAAAACTTGTAAATGAGTTAATTGAAACTAAAAAACTAACTTTAAGTTTAAAGCTAGTAGCAAGAAATTGAAAATTGACAAGCTAGATAATTAAATTAAAATGTGTTAGGTAAAACTAGTTGTAAATATAAAAGGACATAAAAGATATATATACTTTTTAAAAAATAGATATGAGTGATTTATAAACTTATAAGTTCAAACACTAATTCAAGTAACTTTTCAAAAAACGTTATAAACTACTAAAATAAATTCTTTTACCAAGCATGGTTATTTTGTTTAGCAAACTTCTAGATAGTAAAATAAGCTATAAGGTAACTTAAATCTTTATCCATCGTCATGTCAAATGTAGTCATAACTTACCTCAAGAAATAACTTTTCAAAAGTTGAAAACTTATACATTTTCAAAAATTATAAGGGGTGTTTAGTTGGGGCATCATTTCTCCTATTTTCACTTTCAGTTTTTAAGAAGTTTTCTAAATTTTTTATTTTCTAGAAAAGTATAAAAAATTGTAAAAATGTGTTTAGACATTGTATCAATTTTCCAGTTTGAAAAACTAATGCAACCAATTTTTCATTTTATTTCTTCATATTTTTGAGGGAAATTGAAATACCGTATTTTTCATTATTTTTATTTTGGAAAAATTTGGAATATTCGTCTATTTTTACAATAGGAGATTTTGGAAAACTATTTTGGATAGTTTTCCAAATGGTAGTTGTTTTCTAGAGAAAAAATTAGAATGCCCCATTTTCTATTTTTCAAGCATTTTCTTTGAAAAAATGGGTGTATAAATATGATTTTTATTTTCCCGTGTATTCTTAGAATATTTTTTTATTTTTTAAAAAACATGTTAACTAAACACCCTTGAAGATTCTCTTATTTTGTGTTTTCCAAACAACTCTATTGAGTTTTGAAAAGTTATAAGTTCTTAAAAAATTACAAACTACCTTTACCAAACAAACACGTAAAGAGAGAAAGACAATGCGAAAGTTTATCAGAAGATCATGAGTCTATTTGACAAAACTAATGAATAAGGTAACTAAAAGTTGAAAAGTCAACTAATTGAATTAAAAGGTGTTTGGTAAAATTAGTTGTTAAATGTAAAATATATTTCTTTTAAAAGAGACAAGAGTGATTTTGTTTTAAAAAAATATCACTAAGAATCAAAGTGTAAAAAAAATTCAGCTTATAAACTCAAATATTACTTCAAGTAGCCCTTATAAAATCAAATACTACTAAAATAAGCTCATTTGTCAAACAAGTTTCTTTTATCTAACAAACTTAAACTACAAGCAAGTTTAAATAGGTATTTATAGTCTTGCAAAACACAACCAATATTATTATGTAAGAAATATCATAACAAAGATAAAGACAAAAGAAATATTGAATATTATTGTATGAATGTTTATTGAAAAACTAACAAATCTCAAAGTTTATTTCTATATGTTTATATAATGTGACACCAGAAATATTTTCCGGGAGAAGTGTCAACTTGGTGCTAGGATCAGAGGGGGTCCAAAGGATGTTGTTTGTTTATCCTACCTCAAACGTTCAATTTGAGAATAAGCTACAAGTTGGTTAAAATAAAACTTAATTCAATTTGAGAACAAGCAGCAAGTTAATTACAATAATATTCTGATTAGGGAGGAGATAGATCAAATGTGGAAGCAGGAATACCCAAAAGTTAATGTCAAAGGAGTTTGGTGTTCTGTTACTAACCTCTTACACATTGAAGCGACCTGTTACTTTAAATCTCTTTTTGGTAGTAATGAGTAGCAAGACCATGTGTCTCGCTATTGTTGGCTCCCTTCCTAAAGGTCTTTGGTCAATTTCTTAGATGAACAGGATGGATTTTAGGCGGTGTTCTTAAAAGCTTGTTGGGATACTATTAGTAAGGATGTGTGAGGAGATATGTGGAGCTTTTTCTGAGCTTGCATTCATCCCTCGATCGCTAAAGCTCTAGTGCTTCTCACTCTCAAGGTAGATGTCCCAATCATTTTTGGGGGTACTTAGCTTGTATAATATACCTCTTAAGCTAGTGTCAAAAAAATGTTGGCTAATCACCTTCTTCTATTTTCTCTAGTTTTTCTAGTCCTTTCCAGAGCAATTTAATCCATGGTACATGTACCATAGATAATGTCATTATGGCACAAAAATTGGTGAACTCTAAGAAAAAGAAGAACAGGAAGACAAAGGATATAACAAGGTTAACTAGGCTTTTCTAATAACTATTTTGGTTGAGTTTGGTTTTCTTGTCTCTGATAAATCTTACTATGGCACTATACCACATCGTCCTTGCTAACTCTTACTTTTGTGATGATGCTAAGGCAGATCCTTTTTGGCCTACAAGAGGTATTCAGCAGGGGGACCCTTTCTCGCCATATCTATTTGTACTCTGACATATTCTAGCAATGGTCCCCTAGTTTCTCATTCTTTCTTTATGGGAAATTACTTTCTTTACATCAAAACTAAATTCTCCCAAACACGGATAGGGTCAGAAGTCTTAGAGCTTGTTTGGTTCAGAGTGTGAACCTCCGTTCCCCTCCGTTTGAACGATCGGAACGGCGATTTCTCCGTCACCCATAACCGGCCCCTCGTTTGGCTTGCTCCCGTCCTCCGTTCCGTCAGTGGGAACGCCGTTCCGTTGGCCAGAAGCTCCGTTGAGGAGAAGCAACCCCGAGCCGCCTCCACTCAACGCCGTTGGGTAAAAAGTCGGAGGTACCCCTCCCAACGGTCATAAAGTGGTGAGATCAGTGACCCCCGATCCAACCTTCGACAGATCTGAAGGCACGACGCACGCACGACGCATGAAGCAACGATCCTCTTCCTCCGGCGTCCGATTCGAGCTCCGATCCAACCCGTGACCGGCTTCTTTGAGGTAAGCAACCCCTATCCTTTTTCTCTTTTTTGATTTCTCTGGCTGGTTGTATGGTTGTCTCCTTTTCTGTTATGGGTGGGATGGGGGTGGGTTCTGTCGGGGGTGGGTTCTGTTGGGGGTGGGGTTGGTTGGGGGGCGTTTTGGTTATCGGGAGTGGGTTTGATGGTGGGGTGGTTCTGTTGTGTCGGGGGTGGGTGGTGTTGGGTTTTGGGGCTGGGTGAGGTTTCGGGAAGAGGGGACTTTGGTGGTGGTGGTTGGGTGGTGGGGTGGGGTGGGGTGGTTCTGTTATGGGTGGGTTCTGTCGGGTTTTGGGGCTGGGTGAGGCTTCGGGAAGGGGGTTGTTGGTGGTGGTGGTTGCGTGGTGTGGTGTGTTGGGGCCGTCGGGGTGGTTTGGGGTTGGGGAAGGGTCGGGTTTGGGGTTGGGGAAGGGTCGGGTTTGGGTTGGGCATTGGTTGTTGGGGTGGTGGGGCATGGTCAGTGGTGGTTCTGTTGATGGTGGTGCAGGTGGTGGTGCAGGTGGATGGTGGTGGAGGTGATGGTGCTTCGGTGGATGGTGATGATGATGTTGAGGAGATGATGGATGGTGGATGTATTATGGTGCATGGGTGTGCTTCTTGTGGCTGGTGCACCATAACCTATTTCAGTTTCTGATTTTGGTATTTTTTTGAAAATAATTTGTATGGTTTTTGAGTTTATGTTGATTAAAATGTAATATGTAAATTTCTAGATGTATTGAGTAAGTAAATGTTGAAGGAAAATTAGGTTAGCTTATTTAATTTAGTTTTGTATTTATTAAATGAAATATTTAAATTGAATTACACTTTAGCGTTGAAAATATGGGTATGGAACAATTTTAGGTAGTCCGCGTAATGAACGATAAATAACGAGTGATAAGACGTTAGAGATCGTAAGCGTTTGCGTATATGCAATAATTTAGGTTACGTTGTGTAAATAAAAGTGAGTAATTTACTCTTATATCTAAATTACATTACGTAAATAACGAGTTCGTAATGAGTCGCTGTTACTTATAACAAATTGAAGTTGTGATTTGTATTTGACAAGAATTTTTTAAAACCGGTCAACATTGAAATTTTTGGAGTATAAGTTAATTTAGTTATACGTACAAAATTAATGTCATTTAATTTGTTATTATATTGTATAAAATAAATATAGTATTAAGTTTTATATAGAATTTTGTAAATAGATGTAACTTTTATTTTAATGGTTAAGGGTCACAATGTAACTTGAATATTAATATTTTATTTAATTTTAAATTTATTTAAATTTTAAGGGTTAAGGATTAGAGTGTAAATTTTATATTAACGGTTTAGGGTTTATAATGTAACTTTAATTTTAATGGTTAATGGTTGGAATGTAACTTTTTTTGAAGGTTTAAGGATTAGGGTGTAAATTTGATATTAAATGTCTTAGGGTTTAAAATGTAACCTTAATTTTAAAGGTTAAGGGTTACATTGTAACTTTTTTATAAAGGTTAAGGGTTCTATTGTAACTTATGGTTTAGGGTTTAAAACTAAACTTTTATTATAATGGTTAAGGGTTAGAATGTGTCTTTAATTAGGCTAAGGGTGTAAATTTTATATTAATGGTTTAGGGTTTAAAATGTAACTTTAATTTTAATGGTTAAGGGTGTTTTATAAAATGAATGTTTAACCTGTTATTAATTTTTTTAAAATGAATGTAGAATTAACCTTTGTAAAGATTAATTAAAATAAATGATTAAAATAGAATTTTATAAAAAATAATATAATAATATTATAAAGCTGAATTAAAAAAATTTAATAAAATATTGAAAATAAATTTGTAAATAAAGTGTTTAGGGATGAATGAAAACTATTAACTAACTTATGCTTGGTTAAACCCAAGTTGTTAGTGTTAGTAACTCACTTTAGTTATGATAATTTAGTGTGTGATTTTCTTAATTGTTTAGGGATGAATTCTTTTAATTTATTAGATAATGGATCGTTAAAGTAAACTTGTTGGGGTGAAGTATAGTATCATGTTGAATGGTTAATCTATTAAGTGTTATGCATGTTGGTTAATATATATCTTGTGCAATGTTGTGACAAATTGTATTGTGTAGCATGTCTACTCAGAACAGGGATAAGGGGAAGACACCCATCCAGTCTGTAAAGGCTTCTTGGGATCGTTATGCTGTAAAAGTTTTTGTGGAGGGTGCTTTGGAACAAATCAGGAATGGAGAGCGTAAGGGTACCTCTCTAACAAAGAAAGGCTGGGAGGGTTTGGAGTGTTATTTTAATATTAAGTGTAACAGAAAGTACAGTAAAGACCAATTCAAAAACAAGTGGGATAATTTACGGAAAGAATGGGTGGCATGGTACAATTTATTTAAACATACAACGGGCTTGGGATGGGACAGTCAGAGGCACACATTTATAGCCGATGACGAATGGTGGGATGCTAAGGAGCGGGTAGGTGTTTAATCACTTATGTAGTTTGTTTAGTGTGTGATTTTTCATATATATCTAGGATGACTGAAACTTATGATTTATCTGCAGGAAAACCCAGCCTATGGGAAGTACCGTTATGAGGGTTTGCCCCATGCCCATGAGCTAACACAATTGTTTAAAGATAATGTGGCAACCGGTGAATATGCTTGGGCACCATCATCTGGCATTTTACCGCCCCCTGGTTTTGGAAATGAATATATTCCTGAGTTTGACGTAGGTGTGCAGGATGGGAGCGTACCAGAGATACGGGTTGGCAGCATGCCGGAGTCACAGGATAGGAGCAAGGGATCAGGTGATAGTGAGGATCCCACCATAGGTGCTGAGGGGGTTACTGCTGGGGGCACAGGTAGTATGGGACTAGGTGGTATTGATCTGAACCAGGACTCCCAGTCAAATCCATCAGCCAGAAGTGGGGACAAAAGGCAGAGGGCCGGAGGTAGAGGGAAACAACCTAAAAGGAGCAGGAGGGATAGTGTTACAGTGATACAGGAATCAATGAATCAGGTGGCTCAAGCTGTTAGCTCCCATACCTCTGCAGTTGTGGCCAAAACCAACCAGGATGGCAATTCTATTGAGAGGTGCATTGATATAGTGCGCTCGCTGCCTGAGTTCTGTAATGACGAAGACATATTTTACAAGTGCCTAACAGTTCTGAGAGATAAGGAAATTCGAGAGTGGTTTGTACGTTTAAAGACCCCATGGGAGCATAAATGTTATTTACGTGGTTTGCTTAGGGACATGTCATGAGTTCTGGACGTTTGTAATATGTTTAGTGATTTGTATGGTTTGCTATGTGTAGGTTATATTCTGGTTGGTAGTTGTATGCTTTACTTATTGAGTATAATGTGTTGCGATACTCTACAGGGATGTATTGTTTAAACATTGTATTGTGTATGTTGTTTAAACATTATGTTGTGTATGTTGTTTAAACATCTTATGTTAGGGTTAAATGTGTTTATCTTGACTAGGTGATGTGCATGGTCTGTCTTACATTTAAATGTGTTTATCTTGACTAGGTGATAAGCGATTATGTCATCATCTGATGAGGACGCAGGATTAAATGATGATCAGGTGGCCAGCATTAACTTATCATTGGCAGGTTGTTCTACAAATCTTTACGGGGAATATGCTATAAAATATATATGTAAAGAACCATGTAGGACAAGTCAACTAACAGGGCATGCATGGGTACAAGAGCTGATCACAGGCAATGACACTAGATGTCACGAAATGCTTAGGATGAGTAAAGATGTCTTGTTTTTATTGTGCGAGGAATTAGCCAACCGCGGGTTAATGTCATCCAGAAATATGGGGATCCATGAAATGGTCGCCATGTTCTTGCATATGATTGGACATGGGGTTGGCAATAGAGTAATTCAGGAAAGGTTCCAGCATTCAGGTGAAACAGTGAGTAGAAATTTTCACCGTGTCTTAGAAGCATGTTTGGCATTATCGGTTGATATGATAAAGCCATCCGATCCAACATTCCAACGCGTGCCCCAGAAATTTCGCGAAGATAAGAGATATTGGCCATATTTCAAAGATTGTATTAGAGCAATTGATGGAACACATGTCCCATGTGTAGTGCCCTCAACCGATAATATAAGGTTCATCGGTAGAAAAGGTTTTACCTCGCAAAATGTCATGGCCGTGTGTGATTGGGACATGTGTTTTACATTTGTCTTGCCAGGTTGGGAAGGATCTATCCATGATGCACGTGTATTTAAGGACGCACTTACAAACCCAACTTACAATTTCCCACACCCTCCAACAGGTTAGAATTCATATTATTTGACTTTTACATGTCATTGTATATTGTTTGTTGTATACATGCTAAGCTTCTCATCATTAGGCTAATGTGTTTCATTAATTTCTCAAATAGGTAAATACCATGTGGTCGATAGTGGATATCCAATGCCAATGGGATACTTGGGTCCATACAGAAATGAAAGATATCATCTCCCATATTTTAGACGTGCACGTGATTTTCGAAATCACAATGAGGTTTTTAATTATTTCCACTCCAGTTTACGGTGCACGATTGAACGAACTTTCGGGGTATGGAAGAGTAGGTTTGCAATTCTTAGGTTTATGCCAAAATTCACCTACGAGACTCAAGTTAAACTAGTATGTGCCACAATGACGATACACAACTTTATTCGAAGATGCAGTTTACCAGATATTGATTTTGACAGCATTAATGAAGATAGCTATATGGCCCAAGAAAATTATTCTCAGTTTGCACCCAATGATGAAGTTGACACAACCTCATCACCGGCCATGAATGCAATTCGTGATTCAATTAGGGACCAACTTGTTTATGCACAATTAAGTAATCAGTAATGTTTATCATTGAATTGTAACTTTGTTACTTTTAATATATGTTGGGAGTTTTTGATTCAAAGAAAATAATAAACACATTTACGACATTTTGTTTTTAAATAAATAATTAACGTACCTTATAACCTTTAATATATAAAAAATAAAAAAGGCCCAGATTTATTAGATTTACTATGACAAAAACAATCAAATATATTCTTATTTCATAATATATAAAATTAATCATATTAATTAATTAGTTTTATTATATATAACAAAATGTACATTAAATATTATTTAATATATTTATTCATTAATTAAATATATATTATTAAATTTATTCCATTTTTTGGTTTTATATTATACATTTAATATTAATATAAACAAATATATACACAAATTATATATATATTTAAATTCATACCCTTTTTAGTAATTTCACCCTCAACTACCATTTCCCAAACCCAATTCTACTACAAACCAAACAAAATCACTACAACTCAACTCACTTTAACTCAACTCTCAACCAAACAAAACTCCGTTTACAAAACCCCAATTTTCTAAACTCCATTTACAAAACCCCAATTTTCTAAACTCCATCAACTCAACTTTATACCAAACACCCCCTTAGATCTCTTTTGTAAAGCACCTGGGTTGAAAGTGAATATTCAGAAGTTGATGTTTTATGTGTCTAATAACACCACTAGGCTTAATTGTAGGAAGGTAACACCTATTATAGGCATCCCAACTACTATGAATCCAGGAAAATACCTAGGAATCCCTTTGTTCTGTCAGTTGGTTACTAACCAAGTCTGGAAGATTAACTTTGGTTTCCTTTATCCTCACGGTTATGCCCCTTACATTGTGCAACTTAATTGGCTTCCCTTGAGCATTGTGAAGCCATAAATGATACGGCTAGGTATTTCATTTGATCATGTAAAGGTCAAGGTGAGCGTTTTGACAATCCCATGTGTTGGGATGAGATGGCTCAGCCTAAGAGATTTGGAGGGTTGGCAATATCACTCTCCTAAGGAAGTTAAAATGTGATATTCAAGTTGATAAAGATAAGCTATGGGTTAGAATGTTTAAGGCTGAATATGTTACTAATGGGAATATATTGAAGGTGCGTAAAGTAGGATTCTTGCATACATGGTCATATGTGTACAAGGAATAGCATGAACTTAAATAATCTTAATCAAAATGAATAGGCAAAAAAGTCCTCGACCCAAAGAATTGTCTTTTAATTATGTCCAAATCGCTAACTTACCCCTTAACGGAATTAAAGTTTATTACATTAAGTAACAAAAGCAACGCACAATTAACATTGCCAATAGCTTTGAATAACCGTCACAATTACATTTTCAAATAAATCATTAAGGAACTCATTGGCGATTATAACCCTTAGTAAAAATGATAAAAAAATTACAATAAAATATAAATCATAAATAGTCATTTTTTCACCATAACAACCTTTCAGTCACATACAAATTATCAATTACTTTCTATAATTTAATCTATATAATGGTTCGGAAAACAAACTTAGAAAAGAGTTGAATAAGTCTGTTCATTTTTTCAAACTAAAAGTGACATTAACTTTTATGAACCATTTTGCACAGCAAATTAGGCAACAAACTTTTGTAACCGAGAGAAAATTAGTGAGATTGCATCAGACTCTTGTAAAGATAGAGATAGATAGACCACACAAAAGATTTATACTAGTTCACTTTTAACACTAAAGCTACATTCAATACCTTCAGACTTGAAGGGTTTTTTAGTATGTAAAATTGTCCTTTTTACATGAGCTGTACAGACCGTGCCCTTGAGTATTATTGAATCTAGCCACGCTAGGCTTAAGCACATCACATGCTTTTGAGTATTCTTGACATCAGCCACTCCTAGCTCAAACAGAGTATTCTTGACACCAGTCACTCTTGGCTCAAACAAAGTATTCTTTTGCAGCACTCACTCTTGGGGAAGGCCCAAGTATTCTTTCACAAGCCACTCTTGGCTCAACCTCAAGTATTCTTTCTAAAGCCTCTCCAGGCCAACAGTGTTTCCTAATAGATCTACCAGACCTGTGCTTACAGAAATTTGGAAGAATTAACACGATAAGATTAATAAGCCTTTTGACTTAGCTAAGCTAAGTAAAGATTCTATTCAACAGGCTTGTATAGATAATGGAAGGCTTATTTTGCATATGACTTCGTACAAGTAAAAGTAATAGAGAAGTGTGAAGCATACTAAGTCTGAAAGCTTAGTCAAAGACAATGTGCTCATAGAGGAGATGAATTGACATATTGATTGCATTTCTCTGACTTTGGATACTATGGCATATGAAGATAGGAATGAGATGCACATAGTGAGCTTTTTTTTTTCTTTAATGGCATTTCTCTTATATCTTTTATTCTATATGATCTTCTGCCATTTATGATTTTCCTGGGCTGAATATTTTTCATATTTTTCTTTTCATTTTCACTGAGTGCCCATTTTCACTATTTTTTTTCTCTTTCTCTCTTTCTTATCTACTCTCTTTTTACCCTTCACCATTTGTCTCTCTCTTTCTTTTAGAAGAGAGAAGTTGCAATTTATATATCTTTCTTTTAGATGAGCAACAAAGGAAAGAGATATCCGTTGAGGGATGATACAATTATTGAAGGGTGTTTTCCTTTAATGGACAAGTGCTTTTGGTCAGAGAGAGTCGTTCACATGAAGCATAGGGCAGAGAACTTTCAAGACTTGGGCAAACAAAGGCAAAGTAGGATAGTATAAGTTTCACCAAGATGGAAAGTTCTCATTCAGAGGTTTTTTGTAATATCCTAAAAATTTCATTCTCATGTATAATCATTTTGATTTAGACCATCAATGATATTATCCATTTTATCTCAACTTTCTACATAAATTTTGGTTAGGACAACATCCTTAATTTAACCTTTTACCATGGTAAATAATTTTAACTTTATACCTTAGGTAAAAGTTAATCAAATAATATTTCCTTAGTTATTAATTTCTTTGGCTTTTCCAATTACTCTCATCAAATTACCACATACTCCACTCAAAATGCGTCATCTTGTACACATTTTAATTGCTAGTTAGATTCCGAATTTGGAAATATGGTCAACTACAAAGTTGTTCCTCGTTGTCTTAGCTTTCCAACAAGACTAAATTTGTTAAAATCCATTAAGATATGAGAGAGAGAGAGAGAGATATGCCCAAAATACCAAAACAGTGTCAGAATTGATATTTTACTTCAATCATATCATCTTGTACATATTTTAATGCCTAGTTAGAGTCCGAATTTGAAAAAGTGGTAAACTACAAAGTTGTTCCTCGTTGTCTTAGCTTTCCAACAAGACCAAATTTGTTAAAATCCATTAAGGTATGAGAGAGAGATATGCCCAAAATACCAAAACAGTGTCAGAATTGATATTTACTTCAATCATACAAGCTACATTATATAGGCTGCGGAAATGGTCAACAATACAGCTCATTTTTCTCACCTAAAACCTCAATTATCACCACAATTAATGTACCTAACATCCTACTACAATCCCAATATGAAAAACTTGTTCCCCACTTGTCATTTGCATGATTAAACCATCACTACATCTTGTTCCCAAGTCTGAATTCTTAGAACAAGTTAAAGTTAGTGAAGTCTCTCTCTTATTTTCTTTCATTTTCTCTATCGAAATCCCTCTTGATCTGAAGTTAGGACAATAAGAGAACACTTTCAACCACTTTAGGAACCTCCATTAAGGTAAGAGGGGGTAGGGTTGTGAATAAATATGGAATGGGTAGAATTGTATGCTATTCTAGGATTTCTAGATTTATTTTCATAATTTGTTACTTACTTTTGAAGCTGAAAACGTGTGAACTTGACTTTTATTTCTTCATAAAAGTTGTAGATCTATGTGTCATATGAATTTTGGGCTTTGAATTACATGATTTGGATGCCTGTAGCTCGATTTATTGCAAACATGATAAAGTATGTCCGTTCTAGAATATGTACCTTCTATATTGTGTAAATATTAAAATTCTGGGAATTATACATACATATTTAGACTTTAATGTCTTCATAAAAGCTGTAGATATTTATGTTATGGATCTATAGAAAGTGGTTTCAAGTTAAAAGGATATTTGTAGATCTAGTTATACCTAAAATACAGAAGTATGTTCATGCTGAAAATCTGCTGACGTGAATCACTGTTTGTATTTTTAAAACTGGAAATTTTGTGATGAGAATTAGTGTCGAGTGTCTTCATAAAAGTTTTAGATATTTGTGTTATGAGTAATTTAGAACTAGTATCATGCCAAAATTATTTTTGTATCTCTAGAAACGTTAAATTTACCAACATATGTATATTTTGTTACTTTCTTTGAGATAGTTTAGTATACTATGAATTTGTGATATTTCTGTTTGGATTTGGAATTTTTGGTCTTCATTAAAATTATAGATAATAGAATTATTGAAATACAAAACTTGGCCTCATTAAAAAATTATTTTTATACCATGAGTTATAGCTAATTTACTAAAGATTGTCAAACCAGTAAATTTTCCAACAATTGGTGATAATGAAAAATGATAACCTATTGACTATTATGTGATTATGTGATGTTTCTGTTTGGAATTTAAAATTATGGTCTTTATGAATGTTTTAGATAATTTTGTTATGGAACTACAGAAAGTGGAATTACTTAAAAAGGATTTGATTTGCTCATGTTATGGTCTTTTTACTAATGTATGTTGCTGTTGTAAATTTCTGAAATTTACCTATGATGATTATTATGGATGAAAATGATATTTTCCATGTGGGTAATGATTTATTTATGAATTATTGAGGGATTATTGATTATTATGGATGTTATTGAGTGTCCTATGAATGTCATACAGTATATCTTTGTGATGAATAATTATGAATGACTAAATTAATGTATACATGAATGCCTTATGGTTTATTGAGATATGTTGTTGAACTGTAAATCCATGATTTTGAGAATTGATATATGTGATGTGTCCTTTGAGGACTTATGGCTTTCAAGTGATTATGGAAGTATTGATATCATGGTATGTTAAATTGATAAAGAGAATTAAAGGCATTCATGCATCATAAGCATTTGGACGCACCATGGAATTTAAGGGTTCCATGATTGTTGGCCCTAGTGGAGGGTTACTCTATGATGAGTTAAAGCCTTATTTTCATTGAGCATCATGAAGTGTAGGGATTCATGGTTTATGCAAAGTCCTACTTGTGTATTTCGGTACTTGAGCGCCATGACGGGTAGGGATTCATGGTATATGCTAAGTCCTACTTGTGTACTTTGGTACTTGAGCGCTACGAAGGGTAGGGATTCGTGGCATTATGCTAAGTCCTATTTGTGTCTCTATGAGACTTTTTACTGCAGTATTCCCACTAAGTCAAAATGGATCTAGCATGACATCATTTAACCAAATTAAAGATTATTAAATGTAAATGACCTTGTTTGGCATATTCATCATATCATAATTGTTTGTTGATTGTGTGTAATTTTACTTATTTTATATTTATTCTATATTTTATCTCACTCTTACATTATTTTTACAGTGCACGCTTCACAGAATGACGAATGGTGCAATTAATGAAGTTTTTATGTTTTATTGCTTGGACTTTGATTTCATTTGAGATTTAATGTGTTGTAATAATATTATGTACCTCGTACTACAATCTTATCTATCGTTTCCGCTATATAAATGTATTATGTTTTATTCGTTTACAACTAGTATGCATGATAATATTCCGCATTTATCAATTTTTACGTGACCTCAGAATTTAAATTACAAATTTCAAAATGATTCTTTAAACGTGAAAAATTTATTTCAAAAATTTGGGTTAATTAATTGGAATTTATAATTTGGGTTTTGGGTGTCACATTTTCTAAATCATCAGGGTATTGGTGAAAATAGATACTTTGAGATGAATCTTGATCCTCCTTACTTGAATACTTTCTTTATCGTAAATAACATCTTCACGCTTTGATGAAGACTGCTTTAACATACTGAGGACCAGACTTATTTAGGAAAGACTTCTGAAATGATTCTGAGTCTGGTGATCCATAAGGTGTTGATGATGAGACTCATAGATTAAGGGTAAACCCGATCAGACTCTTGCTTGAGAAGGTTCATAAGGTTTGGAGCATCTTCCATCTTGATAAAGTATAAAGATAGAGTCTGGTTGTTGAAAAGCTTTGCTTTGAGGAGAGAAACTCTTCCACATACTTGATGTGTGCAGTATGGCTTAACAAGTTTGGGTCTGGTACGAACCCTGATGAACTTTCGCTTTGGAGAGCGTTTCCAGTTCTCGTTTCTTTCTTTGAAGAGTCTTGTCGTGAAGTTTCCTTTAACCAAACTTTGGTTTGTCCTATCAAACTTTTGTTATACAGGGACTCCCCCTTTGTTTTATATCCCAAGTTTTGTATCCTGAAATACTTAAATAGACTTTCAGATGTTAACATAATATAACTTTACTTAAATTAGAATACTGAATATTGGTTATCAAAAAATCTAAGATTTCTTCAAAGTCTTCTTAACTCTAACACTATATAATTAAATAGAACTTAACATTCAAATTAATTGATGAAAAAACTTAAATATGAATGTAATTTCGTATACATTGGATGACTACTTACATTTCAAGTGTGTCAAATGGAGTATATGCTTATGACAAATTTTCTTACACAAAAAAACCTATTAGAAGATAGATGTCAAAGTATAATCATGTTCCTCATACAAAAGTAACAGCCTTTATATATAAACTTCTACAACAAAGCAAAAAGGCAATTGTTATGTAGTAATATGTTTATTAGTACCATGCTTCAAACAACTTAACACCTAGAAGGACTACATTAAACTGTAAGTTATAAATAACAAAGAACGTTCAACAAGTAAATATCAACAATACTACCTCAAGATCATATTCACATCATACTTAATTAGTACTATTCCATTCATGGAAAACACATAAACTTTTTAAAGGTATCACAGGTTCACACTAGAAAAGGAGTTGAATAGTGCAATTAAAATTTGATAGTTTTTTCACAAAGACGACTATTTAGACGTTTGTCTAAGTTTTTCAAAGACTTAATTGAAAAACAAAACAATATATCAAACAGTTCAAACATTATTAAACAATTCAAACATGTCTAAATTTTCACAAACTTTGAAATAACAACGTTAATAAAACAGTAAAGAGAGATACCATACAAGAAAATATTATACTAGTTCACCTTTCAACCAAGGCTACGTCTAGTTCCTATTTAGGCCAATAAAAGTGTTGAAACCAAGTTTGATTTGAAAAAGAAATTGATAATAATCATTGACCAGACCCCCAAGTTGCATTGATATAACCAGATCCAAGGATTTGTTAATAACACACATCAAGACATTTAATTTAAATGAAGTCTGCTCATGTGTGATCTAACCTGTTCAAATTAAGTGTTTCAAGAGACAAATACTAAGTACACATGTTACAAAAGAAATGGGGAGTCCTTCAGAACAAAAAGTTTATTTATAGAAAAGTCTGATGATAGTCTTTTATAAAAAAGAGTCTGATTCAAGAATCTTCAAACATATGGACCAACAATCAGACCTCAAGCTTTTGAAGCAACAAGATCTGATCCAGTCTCGATACCGGTACCAGGATAAGGATGTAATTTCATCCATCCTTATTATGCTACCGACGTTGTAGGTATACCCCGAACTGTAAACCCCGTATCAGGCACTCTCCCTATACCGATATGTTCAGGTAGCAACCTCACACACCGGAAAGCATCCACGTTACCCGACAGAAAGTACAGGGTACAGCTACCAGGGGACGTTCGTAGGAGACGCGGCTCCTCCCGCGTCGTGTGCCAAAATCGTACAATGTGCAGTGTACTATTTGTCCCCTGGCCTCACCTGCACCTGACAATTCATTCTCTATGCTCACCTATAAATAGTCCATTCTCGAGCTCAGAAAAGGTTACATTATTCATTCTTGCTATATATTGTTCCATTGCCTGAGCTCTCTTAACCTGAATTCTCATTCTAGTTACTGACTTGAGTGTCGGAGAATCTTCGCAGGTGACACCACCTTTCGCCCATCTTCAACGCGAAAGCTTGGTGAGAAAGATCTCCAGGACAGCAAGACCGGTGTCTCCCACTAAGATATCGGACTATAATACCGGATACCCACTGTACCGGTGTATAAACACTACCAATAGTTGACTTTTGTGGTTGGTCCATATACCGAATCTTTGACCCCGGTACAGACAAATTCATTGGCACGCCCGGTCTTGTCGCTGTTGCTGGGGCATGTCGTTCTACTAAGCACCATCATTGATAATGACTCCTTTCTACTTTTCAACATCAGTATATCTTTTTACCGGAGCGCGGTTGTTATCACCCTCATCATCGTGGTCTCGACCCCGCTTCTCCATCCACTCTGGCTCATCGAGGGACTTCTCCTTGAAGAGATATTGCTTCAGCTTTCCCTCTCGGATGAGGGTCTCTACAGCATTTTTCAAGGTCTAGTACTCATCTGTTGAGTGACCCACTTGCTTATGGAAACCACAATACTTGCGCAGGTTTCCAGGCCTTTTTACTAGAGCTGGCCTCCTTATGCCATACACACTCAATGTAGGCGATCCTACCTCTAGTTCACCTTTCAACCAAGGCTACGTTTAGTCCCTATTCAGGCCGACAGAAGTGTTTAAACCAAGTTTGATTTGAAAAAGAAATTGGTAATAACCATTGACCAGACCCCCAAGTTGCATTGATATAACCAGATCCAAGGATTTGTTAATAACACACATCAAGACATTTAATTTAAATAAAGCATGCTCATGTGTGATCTAACTTGTTCAAATTAAATGTTTCAAGAGATGAATACTAAGTACACAGGTTACAAAAGAAAGAGGGAGTCTTTCAGAAAAAAAGTTTATTTATAGAAAAGTCTGATGATAGTCTTTTATGAAAGAGTCTGATTCAAGAATCTTCAAAAATATGGACCAACAATCAAACCTTAAACTTTTGAAGCAACAATATCATTGATAGTCGTTCCACAAGTGCACTGTTTATTAAAGTAATATAAAAGATTATCGTTCTCCACAGGGATTGTGCCCAAGTATCGGTTTACTATGATTCGATTATCCAAACATATTGGTTTAATTAAAGGAATGTTCACTTTATATCAAACTAGAAATAGAAACTTAAAGCCTTTTGGAATGGAAGTCAATTGCTTTCTAAGATCAATCAAAGGAAAACTCTTAGGAGTTAAAAATGTTCATATGCTAGTATCAAATTTCATGTAATTCATTTCCCCAATTATGAAATTTAATTTCTAAGGTAGATTTTCCTAATGTAATTAGCAACCTTCTCTCGAAGCTTTACTAATGTACCTAATTCCTAAATAACCGCATTCAATTTGTAAATTAAGTCCATTACGTTTTGTGAAAACCAATTAGGCCTCAAATAGTTTCGCTTACTCTCGTAACTCAAAATCATAGGCTCAATTTCATGCTTTCAAACAATATACCTACTCTCGTGGCCTACATCGTTTGGAATCAACTACGCTCCTCTTGAAGTCTTGTAGAAGCATTAAGCATTCATGAAATCGAATAGAAAGCATAAATTCCATAAAAGGAGAAGATGAAAAATAGTCAATCCAATCCATATACATATTATCCCCTTAATCCCAAGAGAAGGAGTTTAGTTCTTCATAGAATTAATTACAAAGCAACAAGCCATTAATTCAATTCCCAACATAGGAAAAAACCCAAATATAAAATAAGGATTCTGAAAATAGAAGAAAAGCTCTCACTTTTGTCTTCTAAATCTTCACCCAAAACGCTGTGATCCGATGTTCCTTGGTGTTGGTCCTTGAATCTCCTTTGAAATCCCCTAAGAAAGTTCTTAATTTTTTCTCCCAAAAAGTTCCTCAAGTCTCTCTATATCGAGTCCCATCCATTTTTGCCTTTTTATGTTTTGAAATTAGGAAAAAACTGAAGGTAACCGCTAAAACGTGTAAAATCCACTGGCAGTGGATCGTACTGTCTAGCACCCAAAACGTTTGGAAATTAAAATCTGGGCAGAAACCACTGGCAGTGGGAAAATCCACAGCTAGTGGGTTTTTTGGCAGTGAACTCCACGGCCAGTGGAATTTCCCACTGGCAGTGGATTTTTCTACCTCATTTTTCCCACTTTTCCAGTGTGTTCCACGGCCAGTGGGAAATTCCACTGGCAGTGATTTTCTCTGAACCTTGGAAAACATATGTTTTGTGGGTGTTTTTAGGTTTTGAACTGCCTCCTTTGGTATATATCCTTCAATTGTTGGAGTGGCTTCAATTTTGAGTCTTCCACAAGCCTGAACTCTTCCCATTTTCATAATTCCATTCAAATTCTTCCAATTCCTTTTGTAAATAGACTTATATCATAAAGGTTCCTACAAAATATAGCTACCAAAGTAGCATATGCGGAAATAGAAGAATAACCATGGAAATTAGGGGGTAACAAGATGAATTGAACTAAAACTAAGACTACATGGACCCTAAAACTAATGCAACATAAACACTTATCAATCATGTAACATGAAACATTACTTCAAGTACTAATCATACAACATTCTAAATCTTTTTTCATGATACTCTGAAGTTAAGCTCTTATCAAGAAAACTATGTTTATCATCAAAGAAGAAAAGGAACAAAACAGTGGATCAACCAAAGCACTCTTCGCACAAATCAATCAAGCTACTATGCACATTTTAAAAAAGCTGAATTAAGTCAGCTCATATGTCAAGAAGTTCCAGAAGTACAACAATAATATACTTTGTGCGTTAGTTAGAAGAAGAAAGCCAACAAATGGCTTTATACTCTAATGATCTTAAGGAACTCCTTTTTCATGAAAGTTTCAAAGTTCTTTGATACCAAACCTTTTGGCATCTCATTAGTTTATCAAGGTCTTGTGCTTACGAATAAGTAAACCTCTTTCAAAGGATTGCCAATGGTTATATCTCCTCACCAGCTTGTCAAATGGTCATCTTGAGTGGCCTATATATTTAAAGAGATTCATTTTTGAAGAATAGAGCAAGCACAACAAGAAGAATCAATCTCTATGATCAAAGCTCTCTTAATGTTTTCTTAGCTTCTCTTAGACAAAGGTCTTCTTTGTTGTTCTGCCTCTAGCAGACCTTGGTCCTTTTGTCTTTCTTTACTTAGAGAATCTGTTCATCTCTTTGTATCTTTTATACACTAAGTTCTCAAAAACATCTTATACACTTTATTCTTACAAACCTGTTGTTATGTAATAGTCTGGTGTGTTGTCAGATTTTAGTTTCTTAGGAAACAATTATGGCCTGAAGAGGCTTTTGAAAGAATATATGGGTTTGAGTCAGGAATGGCTTGTTGAAAGAATACTTGGGTTTTAAGCTAGGAGTGGTTGGAGTCAAGAATACTTGTAGAACATGTCTAGTGTTGTTATTGTAAGGGAGATTTTACAATAGTGAAAATCCTTCAAGTTGGAAGGGACTGGACGTAGTTTCTGTGTTGGAAGTGAACTAGTATAAATCTATGATGTTCATTCTTCTCTTTCCTTTCTTTTATCAAGTTTGCTTTACGAGTCTGATTACTTGCGCTTTAAAGGTTCAAAATTCCACAAAGAGAGTCTAAGACTTATTTAACTCCCCCTTCTAAGTTTGACTCTAAACCATCAATTGGTATCAGAGCTTGTCCTTTGGGTTGATCACTCCAACGGGTGAAAAGGAACAAGATCTATGGCAGTTTCTCAAAGTAATCAGCTTATAGCAGAAGGATCTTCTATCAATAGACAACCAGCCTTCTTTGGTGAAGACTACTCATATTGGAAGGACAAAATGAAGATGTTTATCAAATCCACTTAGTATAGCCTATAGGCAATCATCACAAATGCTGATTATACAGCTCCTGTTGATAAAGATGGAAAGCCAAAGTCAAAAGATGAATAGACTTCAATTGAAATAAGGAAAATGAAGATCAATGTCAAAGCCAAATTCCTCCTTACTTGTGCTCTAAGAAAATGGAAGACTTTGACAAAACCTCATCCCTAACCCAAGAGTACGCATTTGAAGAAGAGGAAGTCATTTTTGTCAAACACAGATGAAGGAAAAGTAAAGGAAGAAAAAGGAAGATGAAGGAAGGAATGAAGGAAGAAGAAGGCTATTAACCTATCTAAAAATGAAAGGGTTGGCAAAAGGTTCAAAATGTTTTGGTAAAGACAAGAGATAAAAGACGCAAAAAGCAGCAACAGTAAAGATGAGGAAAGAAGAAGAAAAGGACTATATATAGGCATAGGAAGTAACCCCCAAGTAATGGATCCAAAGGCTAGGAACAAATTAACCACCCCTACGGCCACAATGTCATGATGACTCTTCAAGAAACAGTTGTATTCAACACGTGGCACTGAAATTTCTCATTTTTGAAGCAACATGCTTGAACCCAAGGGGCACATTTAAGAGACTAGGGATATAGAAACGTCTCATCATTACAAAAACAACGAGGTTTAGACAAACGTGTGGGAAAATGAAGTGACGTCTATCTGCTAGGTGACACGTGTCTTCCATAGGGGTTTCCCTTTCTGATTGTGATCACTCAGAAAACCACTTCACTCAACTTCTTTGTGATCACTCGAAAAACCACTTCACTCAGAGAACTTCTTTGGGATCACTCGGAAAACCACTTCACTCAGGGAACTTCCTCTCTCGGATTCACCACCTTACTCGAAGTCATCACTTCACCCAGAACTACTCGTTCAGGAAAGATCATTCAACAACAACTACCATGGGAAACATTTTGGCTCAGTACCTAGTCACTTAACTCGGTTTCACGCCTGAGGCTCGTGACTAGGGGGCTCTTGTTCCCCCTAGATGGAGAGGGGGCGTCAATAAAGGGTATTTTGATTCCCTTTTAATCTTAGACGGATCTAGTTATATCCACCTCATCTTGGGCCTGGATCAGAGACCCTCATCCCTTCCCTCTTTTTACTGCTTGTATAAATACGACCTTTAGGTCCCCTATATAATCAAGTGACATTTTTTTGAGCCTAAATACAACCTTAATTTTCTAGAGTAATTTTTTAAGTTGTATGCTTTTCTATTAGACTCAAAGTGAACAAATAACAAAAGGACTTAAAAAAACCAATTACACAGAGAACTACCATTTACGTGAACTAATGTAGACTTACCATCGTGGACCAACAAAATTTCACACAAAGACCACATTGTGCCAGATCAAACACTAAGGGTGTTCTGGAACAAAATTGATCAGCGATAAACCACAATCAAATCAATCCAAACTGTAATCCATAAAAATTGTTAACTACATCAACTGTACGCTCAAATATAGTTCAGTTCGAACTTCAGACTGCAACTCCCCTTTCACAAATACAAGTCAAATGTTGGGGAGAACTGATAGAGGTTTGATAAAGTGTAGGACGGTTGCAAAAAAAATGAGGGAGGAAAGCTATGCTCTTTTATTTTCTAAAAACAAATTAAACTAAGTTTGTGACATTTTATAATTATTAAAAATTAGCATTTGAAGTGCTATAATGTGTATATTATCGTGATGCTAGCAGGATTTAATAGTTTTCTAACATTCATCATTATCATAGACCTATTTACTCGATAAAAAGATAAGTTGAGAATTAACAAAACAATTTAAATATTTTAGAGATGAATTTAATAGTTTACTTTGTGATATAATTATCATATGAATATTATTATTGTTAACTAAAACCTAATCATATGTGTGGAGTTGCTATCTGGTCCGAATTCGATGCCAATGTAATTTCTGTCGTAGGAATAGCAATATTTTTGTAGCGAGTTGTCTTATTGCGTTAATGATGGGACACGACAAGCAATTTAGGTGAGTAGTGAGTGGACTGGAAAGAGAACCTTATCCCGTAACAGTAGTCATTTTGAAATTGATGTTTGCGAAAATATAAGAAATTGAGTACCATTCGACTTTGCCTTTGAAATTGCGCTGAGATGACGTAACCTAAGGGGCCTACGCTGTTTGCCGTTTTGTATGCAGAATTTTTTAGAAAAGGTCAGATTCTCGAGTAAGTTAAAAAAAAATATATGTTTAAATATCACTTAAATTTTAAATTTATATTGTATTCTTATATTTAATTTAAACAGAATATTTCTAAAAATATAAAGTGAATTTTTAAAATTATGGCTGAAAATTTTATTTTTGGTAATTAGAGATTACAAAAGTTAAAAAAAATTAAAAAATAATCTTTTATTCACAAGGATAATTGTATTATTTTTTACAAAATCTTTTATTCTCATAAAACTTATCTAGGAATGTAAAAAGATGCATATCAAACACCTCATAACAGTAATAACTAGGAGTGGCAATATACCAAGCTCTTCAAAAACAGGGCAGAAGGTGGGTCGAGACAATGTTTTAGGCTCATCAACCTACTTGGGCCCGCCCAGTTTTGACCCATTAAAAACATGTCAAAGGCGGGTTAGTCTGTCGGGTCAACCATATTTTAAAAATAAATAAAAATTAACTTAACATTTATTTAAATACGTTTTTTCTAAACAAATATTGTTTTGTGATGGGTTATAAGCAGAGCTGGGCAACGGGGCTTACCCGCGAAACTCATTTTCTAAATGGGTTGATTTTTTTGAGCCCGCGTCATAACCATGAACCCGCGGGCCAACTCGCTTATGGAAATTTCTTTTTGCTTTTTTTTTGTTAAAATTCCAAATTAGAAATCCCATTCAAATCTTCCAATTAACTAACAAGCACAACATTAAACTTCTGCTACAGATACAATTCCAATTCCAAGCTAAAATTCCAAATCAAAAATCTCATTCAAATTTTATAATTAACTAACAAGCTAAAATTCCAAATCAGAAATCCCATTTAAATCCATGAGAGACCGACGATGAGACCGTGAGAGACGACCACAGGGTGGGGTGCGACGGGTCTAAGAGCTGACGACAATAAAGAGGTGAGCTGCGAGCAGAGGATCGATTTGTGCGGCGCTGATGCATGTGAGAAAACGAGACGAAGAGAACTTGCGAGTAGATGCAGAGAGGGTCGTGTGCAATTTGCGAGAAGAGAACTTACGAGTAGAGAGGGAGGGTCATGTACGACGTGGGTATAAGACCATAAAGAAGAGAAAGATGCAAAAAAGAGAAGAAGACGACCTTTAGCCTTAGGGTTAGAGTTTAGATTTTAGGGTTTTTATTTTTACTTGGCCTACGGGTTGGTCGTGAACCCATGGGCCAGACCCGTTTTAAACCACGGGTTACACAGTCCCAGCCCATGAGCCCGCTTTTTAAATGGTTCAAATTATTTTGACCTGTAACTCACGTAAAAAGTAATTAAATGGGCCGGCCCGCGAGCCTGGACCCATTTACCCAGCTCTATATGTCACTACAAAAAATTATTTTTTATTTAAAATAAAATTTTGATAAAAAATATTTAAGAAAATAAGAGGAATGGGAAAGTGGATTGGCCCGCCGACCTGTTAGCCCACCATGAAACAGGTCGGACCCAAATTCTTAACATGTTTCCCTTTTGTGTCGCTATCCGACTCACTTTGCCACCCCTAATAACAACCATAGAAGACTAGAGTTTTTTAATTTTTTTGTTTAAATATGTTTTATCATGTAACATATGTCTTTTGATTTTGGTCTCTATAAAATATTTTTATATCTTTCGTATGTTGAATACTTTATTTCTAGCCTCTGCTTTGAACTTAAATTTATTAATTATTAATATGAGTAACTAAATTATATTTTAGCGTGTTCTTATGATTCTGACATGTCTAACTAACTTTTAACACACGATTCTAACCTATTCAAATACAGTTTTTAACACTTAAAGTTATTTTTAAATTTGTCTGAAACTAAGTATTTTTAATGACAAAAAGCTACTACTCCTAGTTCCAAATAAACAAAAGTAACTACTTTCACACATATTAAGAATAATGATAATAATGATTGGAAGTAGTTATTTGTATCAATATTATCAAATATTTGATGTAATATTCTAAAATACCCTAATATCATTTATTACAAAAAAAAACCCTATATATAAGAAAAACATATTTGGTAGAGAAACATTTACTGAAATTGGAGAAATATAATTTTGATTATATTTGACACTAAAGGTAGTATATTTTAACTCAAATGTTAATAAACAGTTGGACATGTTAAAATTATATGGACAAGTTAACATATACTTTAGTTACTCATATCAATAATTAACGAATTCAAATTCAAGGATTGAAAATAAAGATTTCAATGTAAAAGGGATGTAAAAGAAAAAATATATTTGAGAAAGGAAAAATAAAATTGTCATCAAAATTTAGTTATAATTGAGATTTGTTATTATTCTGGGAGAATATGTTTAGTAGGAATCCAATATAAGATCATTTGGTGACAGATCTAGTAAAATTATAAATATACATTGGAATTGTTATTACATCTTTAAAACATTAAATGATCTTAAAAAAGCATTAAATCATCTATTCATTTTTAAGACTATCAAAAATCTTTTTCTAACCAAATAATTATTCAATTATTCATCTCTCATAAATTTTCTGATTATCAATATTTAAAGATTGTAGAATTGTAACCAATGATGTCAAGGCTAACTCTAATATTCGGTTTGTTATGGTAGAAAGGATGAGAAAAATATTTCGTTAATGTTTGTCTCAT
This sequence comes from Clitoria ternatea, assembly GCA_037962975.1. NCBI lineage: Eukaryota > Viridiplantae > Streptophyta > Magnoliopsida > Fabales > Fabaceae > Clitoria > Clitoria ternatea. The sequence goes on from CM075675.1 coordinate 51,875,850, forward strand.
TTTGTTTATTATTATACAGGAAAAAATTAATATGGGTCCCATTTTTCACTCTTATTATTAAATTATTTTTAACCTTTGTTTGTTTTACATTATATCAAGTTTGATAGCCCCCTTCTTCACATAAAAATATTTTCATAATTTCTATATTTTCATATTAGACATCATTATTTATTTTTTTTCATTTTTCTTTCTTATATTTATTTTTTTATAATGTTTTCTCATATTTTTCAAATCTTCAAAACGGGCGATAAACCAATAAATACATAACATGTTTTTCTTCCAATAACTTTATTAAAAAAATATGGATTTCTCTCATATTTTCTTAAATGGTGGACTTACGAAACACACGTAATATTAAAAGCGCGTATTTTTTGTGGGAGCATATTATCATTAATCAAAATTATGGAACCAAAATTGTATTACTCATACAGGGTGATTCAACCAAAAAAATCTTCAGGTAGATGTATATAGACCAAAGAATTAGTATATGATTAAATTGATATTAACCTGGTGGTGCACCCCCCTTAAGTTGTTCAATAAAAAATGCATTTTGGGTTTTTTTTTTTTGTTGATGTAGTATTTTGAGTTTTTTTTTTTTAATTTGGGTAGTGTTTTGTACCTTTGTGTTTACTTTAGAATTTTTAAAACTTATAAATATAGATGTATTATTTTTAATTTAATACAGTGAAACCATTATATTATTTTTATTAATTTTTTTAATAAACCAAAATTAGCAAATAATTATTTGTTTTGTTAGTAAGAGAAGATATAATTTTTATTAATATTACTTTATAGAAAATATAATATTCACTAAAAATATTTATTATTATTATTTCATATATAATATACTCTTTTATTTTCTATTTAATTATCTAGAAACTAAAGAAAGATATATTATATATTAAGAAATAAATGCAATGCTATTAATTTTTATAACACATTGCTTTGTTTTGTTATTTTATCTCTGTTTCTCTTATTCATTGCTATTAGAATTATCTTCATATTTAATATCAATGAGGGTATTATTGGAAGTAGGTGAATTAATATTTTCTTAAAATTATAAATAGAGAAATATATAAAAACGAAGATTTTTTCTCTAAGTAGACAGTTAAGTAAAATATAAGGAGTAATTTTTATTAAAAATATTACTTTATTAATATTGATTCAACTATAATTCAAACACTAAAGCATAAATGAGAACTTTGCCAGTCTAATGACCAATACAATTCCTAGAACATTAATATAATATAATGTAAAGTTTGTCTGACTATGCTATATAAGCTAGAACGATATTCCCCCAAGCTGTTTTGATTCAATGGAACACTTACCCGTTCACTTGCCGTATAGTTGGTGGTCTAGTTCAATACCAATAGATGTATCCCTTCAAAAGGTGAACATTTTATATTGTTTTGTTTAGTTTTATGAAAAAAGTAAGTTAAATTCAATGCATTGATTGGTCGATATTTATTTTATTACATTAGATTTCTATGTTCTTTAAAAGAAAAATTTAAGAACAGAGCATGTGTTGAAGTATCAATATGTGAAACTTATTTGGTGAAGGAAATGTCCTCTTTTGTTTATTTCTACTATCCAACTGAGATAAACACATAAAGGATGAGAGTGTCACGTAAAGTTGATGTAGGCGAAAGCTCTTTGAGTACCAGATATCTATTTTTAACTATTCTAGTCATGTTGCAAGGAAATCAATAGTGTTCCTTAGAAGATAGAGATGTCAATACCACATAATTATTTGTTCCATAAAATTGTGAAGAAGTATAACTATTTCTAAAGTAAGTTATTATAATTCACTTTAATTTTATACTAAATAACCCAACTAAAATACTTTTACTTTGTATCGTATCCAAAGCAGGAGTGCAATTACAAATAATGTAATTAGTCCTATTGACAACCCTTACTAAAATATTTAGGAAGACATTCAAGACTTTTATGTGTTGTTGCAAATTGGAGGGGATACATACATAGGTGGACTAGCAAATGTTATAGGTGGACGGGTTGATCAAGTTGTAGTTACAACAAATACAGAATTGTACAAAAAAGATGTTGAGCACAATGATTCAAATACTAAATAAACAAGCGAGAGTGAATTTGTTTATAACAAAGGATGAAGGCTATCTTTTCCAATAAAGCATCAGATAACGTCAAGAATACACTGACCAAGTATAGAAACAACTTGTACAAGGGTAACTGGATTCCACCTTAGGTCCTGTAGGAGTTGAAAGAAAAGTGGGATGGTGAGAAGTGGACGGATAAAAGTGAGAACAGAAAGAGGAACCAAATATCAAATGATGACGCAACATCTTTGTACACTAATGGCTAGTTTCTATTGTGTGCCACAAGGTGAGATTGGTAATTTTACAACTACGGTTGATATGTTTTTTGTACAATTTAACAAGATACATCTTTGACTAATAACAATTCTTTATTTTTTTTCATTGTAGGCTGTTGAGCTTAGTTAGACCCCTACCACCTTTGACATTGAGCATAGGACAAAGAAGATCAAGAGTGATGCTTAGGTCAATGACCAAACAAGGAAGATTGTTGTATGTATTAATCTATAAATAAATTCTTTATTTGATTATTTTGAGTTTACTAATATTTTCAAATTCAATTTGCAAGAAGAGTTTGAGCTCTGAAAGGATAAAACTACCTACAATATTATAAAAGGTGGAGGGGGAGAAGGGGTCGGGTGAAGAGTATGTTGCCTTTGACAACGCCTTGTTCATCAAGATTGTCAAAGGTGTTAACACACAAGAAAGGGTGAATATTTTTTTTGGGTAATTAGCTGAAAGTTTACATTTCAACCATTTCTAGCACCCTCTCTATGCCAAAGTATGTTTACATCATTTAGGATTTGAACAAGGAGTTGGTTAATCATGACAATGCCATTCACAAGCTAAGGACCGATTTGGCTAAAAAAACTGAGAGGTTCAGAGTTTAAAGATTGGTTATGTAGATTGTAACACCCTCGGTTAGATAAGACAAATCCTTCTGTAGGTTCATCCCATTTAACTGAGAGTGTTAACAGTTCTTAGAAAAAGTGAATTTTTTTTTTTAAAATAAATACGTGGCAGATCAGCGGAAGTAATATTGTATATATCACATAGTCATTCATAAACTGTAAATAATTGTACTCTTAACAGAATGGGGCACGCAGGCACCCTTAAATATTATACAGTCATCCGGTGTCTAATTATAAATATTCTATCCTTAATGATTGTTCTCAATGGGTTCAGCGTATTGCTGATCTTCACACTCGGGTTCTTGAGTTTCTAATTCCTCTGAAAAATGTTCAACAGTAAGGGTGAGTATAACCCAAGACCCTGAAGGTTACCCGGTGCGGACATAATCCAGTTAACAGATAATATCACATAATCATACAATTAACATGTTCAAAATTATAACAATCAAATATGTTGTCATGGAATGCATGAGTTGAATTTATTATGATTTATCTTTGGTTAAGTCTCATGATGCATGTGGGCCCAATAAATCATTTCTTCTTCTCATTCTTTGGAATATCTCCATTCCATTTTCTAGAGCGATCAGGGTCCGCCCAAGCTCCCATAGGGTACGAATGAACTCATTGGTTCTCATTATTGATTTATATATTTTTGGAGCTTGGATCCCTACGATCATAGTTACACTCCGTCATTTAGTCAAAGTACACTAGAATTGCATCGTCTCACCCGGCTATCAGGCGCGACTCTGATGCCATTGGGTTGCCGTTCCAGTTGTACTCCCAAGATCTTCATGGAGATCGAACGTGAATGTCCTCCAGCGTACCAGGTGTATGCTCTAGATAATTTTTCTCCTTCAAAAATATTTTCATGATGCAAAGTGCATTATTTAAGTTTTATCATTACTTTGATCCCTAGGTATCTATGTGATTCCAGCCTCGTGATATTCATGTTGTTAGGTCCACCAGTTTTTAAGACGTTGTAAATTATTTTTATTATTTTATTTATTATTATTCAAGAAAATATATCAGTTATATCTTGGCTAAAATAATGTTTCGTTTAAAGAATAAGTAGTTTGTTCCTTATTTCATTATTCATAACTTAAACAATAATATTAGTTACAAGAATAATAATAATAATAATAATAATAATAATAATAATAATAATAATAAGGCATCGTTTGTTATAAAAAAATGAAATAAAAGGAAAAATAAATAGAGAGAATAAGGCGGCAGGGCCGTCTATTATAATATAGATAAGCGGAAATAAAAAGAAAGATAAATGCAAAGAATAAGGCGGCAGAGCCAGCCAATATATTCAATAAAATAAATGACATAAATTAAATAAAAATAAAATGTTAAGAATAAGGCGGCAGAGCCGTCCATTAAGCTTAATAGTAAATAATAATAATAATAATAACAATAAATATAATAATAATAATAATAATAATAATAATAATAATAATAATGATCATAATAATAATAATAATAATCATATTCATAATCATAATTATAATCTTAATCATAATAATAGTAATAATGATATAAATGGTGATCATCCATCCTTATTTCCTTGTTTATCTTATCTTTCAAAACTTTTTTTTTTTTTACCGGAATCCACATAGGCACCCATGGTTCTTAATATTTTCACAATCCAATACAGATCATATATTTTCACAATTTAACACCGATCATATCATTCAATCATCATGATTAATAATAATTAACACAGACAATTAATCATATACATAAAATATATATAACAAATATATAACAATTAAGGCATTTAATTCACAATAAAACCGAATCTGTCCTGAAAAGGTGAGGACCCAAGGTACCTTAACCCTTTCCTTTCACTCAGATTTCCCCAGAATACCCGAGAATATACCCCCCTTACCTCAGATGTCGTACTAGATGAGAGGGAGAGAATCCAACTTTCAAACCGTAGCTCCAATCGATGATTTGTCTCCGTAGTTAGACTTTACGTGATTTTGGTGAAGAACAGAGGTGGTTTAGTGTCAATAGAGGAGAGAGAGGGAGAGAGAGAGAGAGAAGGGCTGCATGAAGTGGGAGAGAAAGAGTGGTGCAGCTTTTGAAGAGGGGTGATGCCATATTTATAGAAAAATCTGGCCACCGGGTCTAAATTTAATTGGTACCGGTTTTGAATAGTTAATTTTAAAAGAAAACAAAAAGTTACTTATAGTTGCGGTTAAAATCTGAAAAAGTTTCCAACATGAAAGTTGTAGATCGGCTCTTTCTCTTCGAAACGATATATGGTATGCAAAAATCTGACACCCGGAGCAAAAGTTACGCCAAAAACAGAGAAAAATGGGAGTTGGTGTAATAGTTCTTTTTTGAAAGATAATTCTGCCGCGCAAAATCTGTTGGGAATTAGCCTTTCATTTCTTCACGAAAGTTGTAGGATTTTTCGATACGAAACCATGAAAAAAAGAACGAAGTCATTTCGACATCGTATGAGAGAGATATTCGCGTTTTTCTATAGGAGTTACTATTCCTGCGAAAATCACTATTTCTCTAAAAATTTTCGCTTTTCGGGGATGATCGAGCAAGAACTAGCTTTCAGGTTCTTCACGAGAATTGTAGAGGGATTTAATACGAGAACATAAAAATTACAACGAACTGATTCTGAGCTCGTATGATTTTTCTAAGAATTTAACAAGATTAAATAACGTTTTTTTCAAGTTTGGTAATGATAGATCACGAAATAGAGTTTGAGGCTAGAAATAGAGTTTGTCAGGTTTTTCATAACAACGAAACCGAGATTAAAATTTCTTAATTTCGACCTCATATGAAAAAGTTATGCCCAAAACAGGAAAGATATTTTAGTTGAATTCAGAGGTTCCTATTTAACTAGATAAGTTTTTCCAAGAAACGAGGTTGATGAGGTCTGAATTAAAGTTTTGGCTCTTCAGGAAAAGTGTTTGATTTGTCAAAACAGTTCATTAGGGACTGTCCATACTGAAATCGGATATCCCCAAAGTGTAGAAATAGACAATTGTGGATCTCTTTTCGGTATGAATCGAATGTCTAGGAATTGACTTGATGAATGATGGTACAAGTCTAATTAGTTTACTAAATTAGTGTTAGATATAGGATTAGATTATCAATTCTTGACTACATGTAGAGTCCCTTATTTACTTATTATCACTTACAAAACTTCCATACTTCAAAAATTACAAGAGTAAAACTGTTTCTAAAAACAGGGATGTTACATTCTCCTCCCCTTTTAGGAATTTCGTCCCGAAATTCAAAGTTAAAACAATTGAGGGTACAATTCTCTCATTTTCTCCTCAATTTCCCAAGTAGCATCCCCATCATCTGTCTGACTCCAAACTACCTTGACCAAAGGGATTTCCTTGCCTCTTAACTGTTTGAGACGTCGATCAACAATCTTCACTGGCAACACTTCATAAGTGAGATTTTCCTTTAGAATAAACTGATCTGGTCTCAGGACATGATCAGGGCTTGGCACATATTTGCGGAGCTGGGAGACATGAAAGACATTGTGAAGGTTTGTTAGCTCGGGTGGCAGAGCAATACGGTAGGCATGAGTTCCTATCTTTTGCAGAATCTGATAGGGTCCTACGTATCTGGGGCTTAACTTCTTGGCCTTCAAAGCTCTTCCTACTCCAGTGGTAGGGGTAACTTTAAGAAAAACATGATCTCCCTCCTCAAACTCCAATGGCTTCCGACGTTTGTCGTAGTAACTCTTTTGTCTATCTTGCGAAGCCTTCATTGCCATTTGAATCCTCTGAACTTGTTCTGTTGTCTTTTGAACAATCTCTGGTCCAATTATTGTTTTCTCACCAGTTTCATACCAACATAAAGGTGTACGGCATTTTCTTCCATACAAAGCCTCATAAGGGGCCATTCCGATGCTAGCATGATAGCTGTTGTTGTAAGTGAACTCAATAAGTGGGAGATATTCTTGCCAACTTCCCCCATGTTCTAAGACACAAAGACGTAACAAATCTTCAAGAGTTTTGATCGTCCTTTCTGATTGTCCGTCTGTCTGTGGGTGATATGCGGAACTTAACTTCAGACGAGTTCCCAGAGCTTGTTGCAGGCTCTTCCAAAATTGTGATGTGAAACGAGGATCTCGGTCAGACACAATTGCAGTGGGTGTTCCATGTAATCGTACGATTTCCTTGATATAGATCTGAGTGAGTTTCTCTAGGGAATACTTCATATTGACAGGAATGAAGTGAGCGGTCTTTGTTAATCGATCCACGATTACCCAAATGGCATCATATCCAGCTGATGTTCTGGGAAATCCAGTCACGAAGTCCATAGCAATTTCATCCCATTTCCATTCTGGAATATCCAAAGGACGAAGGGTTCCACTTGGTCGTTGTTGTTCTGCCTTTACCTTCTGACACATCAGACAAGCTGTCACATGCTCAGCGATATCCTTTTTCATTCCTTGCCACCAGAATAATTTCTTCAAGTCCTGGTACATCTTGGTTGATCCTGGGTGGATGCTGTATTTACTTTTGTGTGCTTCATCCAGGATGGATCTTTTAAGATCTGTGTTGACTGGAATACAGAGTCTCTGTTGATACCTGATCACCCCATGTTCATCTTTGCTAAACTCTGAGACTCCTTCTTTTGTCTTTTCTGCTAGATCTTGTAATTCCTGATCATTGGTTTGAGCTTCTTTGATTTGTTCCAAGAAATCATTGGAAATCCTTAGCATTCCAACCATAAGGCTTCCTCTTTTTGGTGTTACTGCTAGGTTCAAATCGTGAAACTGTTCAATCAGTTCTAACTCCTTTGTCATCATATATGATAGACGTAAAGCCTTTCTGCTGAGTGCATCAGCCACAACATTTGCCTTCCCAGGATGATATCGGAGCTCAAAATCATAATCTTTGATAAATTCCATCCATCTACGTTGTTGCATATTTAACTCCTTCTGGTCGAATAGATACTTCAAGCTTTTGTGATCACTGAAGACTTCAAAGTATGTACCATACAAGTAGTGTCTCCAGATTTTCAAGGCAAACACAACTGCAGCTAATTCCAAGTCATGTGTGGGATAATTAACTTCATGCGTTCTTAGCTGTCTTGAAGCATAAGCAACAACCTTTCTTTCTTGCATTAGGACACATCCTAGTCCTTGTCTTGACGCATCACAATACACTTCATATGGCTTGGCAGGATCTGGCAAAATTAAGACAGGTGCACTAGTGAGTCGTTGGCGTAACTCCGTAAAACTGCTTTCGCATCTGTCAGTCCATTCAAATGGTTGATCTTTACGAGTCAGCTTAGTTAAAGGTGCTGCAATTTGAGAGAAATTCTCGATGAATCGACGATAATATCCAGCCAGTCCAAGGAAACTGCGGATTTCTGTCACATTCTTGGGTTGTTCCCAATTTAGTACAGCTTCTACCTTTGTAGGATCCACAGCAATTCCTTCCTTAGAGATGACATGTCCTAAGAATTTCACTTCTGTCAACCAGAATTCACATTTTGAAAACTTAGCGTACAATTGCCTTGCACGCAAAGTGTTTAGAACAATTCGAAGATGCTCCTCGTGTTCCTCATGACTCTTGGAGTAGACGAGAATATCGTCAATGAATACAACCACGAATTTGTCCAAGTACTCATGGAAGATTCGATTCATGTATCCCATAAATACTGCAGGTGCATTTGTAACTCCAAAGGGCATAACAAGATACTCATAGTGCCCATATCGTGTTCTGAATGCCGTTTTGGGTACATCGTCTTTCTTTACCCTGATTTGATGATAGCCTGATCGCAGATCAATCTTTGAGAAGATAGTGGCTCCTCGTAATTGGTCCATTAAATCATCAATTCTTGGGAGAGGGTATCGGTTCTTGATCGTAGCTTTATTCAACTGACGATAGTCAACACATAACCGCATACTACCATCCTTTTTTTTGACTAGAAGAACTGGTGCTCCCCAAGGTGAGACACTGGGTCTGATCATTCCTTTTTCTAAAAGTTCTTCTATTTGCTCCTTAAGTTCACTGAGTTCCTTGGGTGACATTCGGTAAGGAGCAATAGAGATCGGTCCCGCGCCCGGTATAATATCAATACTGAACTCAATTTCTCGTTCTGGAGGTAGCTCACGTATATCATCAGGAAAAACTTCTGGGAATTCTTGAACAACAGGAATTTGATCAATTTGAGGAGTGACCTTACTTTCAATTTCAGTAAGGATCATGTATAGTTGGACTTCCTTTGCTGGAATTACCTTTTCTGAGTCAACAGGACAAGAATCAATGTCTTGATCACAGTGTGATGTAGTAGACCCGAGAGAAATGGATCTATTATGACAGTCAATTAGAATATGGTTGGCAGCAAGCCAATTCATTCCTAGAACAATATCTAGATCAATCAAAGGCAAACATATCAGATCTACTTGATAAGCTTTCCCTTTGATGTTGAGTGGGCATTTCGAACATATATAAGAAGGGCAAATGGGCTTATTGGCGGCGGTTGTGACAATCATTTGATAGGGCAGAGAGGTTGTAGGAAGCTTTAAATGTTTTACACAATTCTCAGATATGAAAGAGTGAGTGGCTCCTGAATCATATAATACATTCAATAGAGTGCTTCCTATAAAACATGTACCTTGCACAAGGTCGTTCCCTTGTGATATTTCCGCACCATTCATAGTAAAAACTCTGGCATTTCCTCCTTGTCTTCCTGTCGAGCCATTCCCAGGCCTTCTAGGATTATTGTTCTGATTGGAATTATTGCCGCGGTGAACATTCTGCATCCTTGGGGCATTGTTTGTAGAGGTGTTTGTAGCAAATCCTCCACTTCCTTGACCCGTAGGTCGTACTGCCTGCTTTTGAGTCACTTGTTGTTGGTTGTTATTATTTCTGTACCAACAGTCAGCATCACGATGTCCAATCCGTCCACAAATTGTGCAGTTTCTACTGCTTTGGGTCTCCTGACCTTTAGGAGGAATTCGGTTGGCTGAGTTGAAAGGTCGGAAATATGGCCGATCTGTTCGGAAATCCCTCCTTTGCTGTCGATCTGGCATACGTCGTTCTGGCCCATGATTAGACGTTCCAGGTCGTCGAAGATTAGAGGTGTTCTCAAATATGCGGCATCTGTCAACCAAAGTAGTGAATTGTGTAATTTGTTGGCAACATATGGTTTGACGAATCTCTTGCCGTAATCCAGCTTCAAACTTCGCGCACCTTGACGCTTCTCCCATGTGGGTGTAGTAGGGACAACATTTTGCCAATTCATCAAATTTAGCAGCGTACTCCCCAACAGTCATATTACCTTGTTTCAGATTGAAGAATTCCTGCTCCTTCTGTCTCCTTATGTCTTCAGGGAAATATTTGGCGAGGAACTCTGTCTTGAATCGTCCCCAAGTAATGATATGCCCATCAGTAGCTAGTCTGATTCTAGCATGAGTCCACCAGTGTTCTGCTTCTCCAACCAGCATAAAGACAGCAAAGGTTACACAATCCTCATCAGAACATCGCATAGCGGCAAAAATCTTTTCAAGGTGTTCAATCCATAGTTGTGCTCCTTCTGGATTGAAGCCTCCTTTGAACTGCGTAGGATTATTCCTTTGAAAATCAGCTAATCCCTGTCTGGCAGAAGCATGAGGTAACTCTTGTCGTTCTATTACCTTCACAATTCTGGTAAGAAGATTCTCCATCACATGATTGTTATTTTGGCGTGCCATGAGGAATTTGCTGAAAGAATATCAACAAATAGATTCAGGGTATGCGTTATGTGGAGCATTCCACATAGGATATTTAGTCTTAGGGGTGTTATAGACTGTTCGATATTTCTATCAGAGTACGTGGAAACCTAATGGTCCACTCCACAAGCTTAATGAATCGACTATGCTCTGATACCACCAATGTAACACCCTCGGTTAGATAAGACAAATCCTTCTGTAGGTTCATCCCATTTAACTGAGAGTGTTAACAGTTCTTAGAAAAAGTGAATTTTTTTTTTTAAAATAAATACGTGGCAGATCAGCGGAAGTAATATTGTATATATCACATAGTCATTCATAAACTGTAAATAATTGTACTCTTAACAGAATGGGGCACGCAGGCACCCTTAAATATTATACAGTCATCCGGTGTCTAATTATAAATATTCTATCCTTAATGATTGTTCTCAATGGGTTCAGCGTATTGCTGATCTTCACACTCGGGTTCTTGAGTTTCTAATTCCTCTGAAAAATGTTCAACAGTAAGGGTGAGTATAACCCAAGACCCTGAAGGTTACCCGGTGCGGACATAATCCAGTTAACAGATAATATCACATAATCATACAATTAACATGTTCAAAATTATAACAATCAAATATGTTGTCATGGAATGCATGAGTTGAATTTATTATGATTTATCTTTGGTTAAGTCTCATGATGCATGTGGGCCCAATAAATCATTTCTTCTTCTCATTCTTTGGAATATCTCCATTCCATTTTCTAGAGCGATCAGGGTCCGCCCAAGCTCCCATAGGGTACGAATGAACTCATTGGTTCTCATTATTGATTTATATATTTTTGGAGCTTGGATCCCTACGATCATAGTTACACTCCGTCATTTAGTCAAAGTACACTAGAATTGCATCATCTCACCCGGCTATCAGGCGCGACTCTGATGCCATTGGGTTGCCGTTCCAGTTGTACTCCCAAGATCTTCATGGAGATCGAACGTGAATGTCCTCCAGCGTACCAGGTGTATGCTCTAGATAATTTTTCTCCTTCAAAAATATTTTCATGATGCAAAGTGCATTATTTAAGTTTTATCATTACTTTGATCCCTAGGTATCTATGTGATTCCAGCCTCGTGATATTCATGTTGTTAGGTCCACCAGTTTTTAAGACGTTGTAAATTATTTTTATTATTTTATTTATTATTATTCAAGAAAATATATCAGTTATATCTTGGCTAAAATAATGTTTCGTTTAAAGAATAAGTAGTTTGTTCCTTATTTCATTATTCATAACTTAAACAATAATATTAGTTACAAGAATAATAATAATAATAATAATAATAATAATAATAATAATAATAATAAGGCATCGTTTGTTATAAAAAAATGAAATAAAAGGAAAAATAAATAGAGAGAATAAGGCGGCAGGGCCGTCTATTATAATATAGATAAGCGGAAATAAAAAGAAAGATAAATGCAAAGAATAAGGCGGCAGAGCCAGCCAATATATTCAATAAAATAAATGACATAAATTAAATAAAAATAAAATGTTAAGAATAAGGCGGCAGAGCCGTCCATTAAGCTTAATAGTAAATAATAATAATAATAATAACAATAAATATAATAATAATAATAATAATAATAATAATAATAATGATCATAATAATAATAATAATAATCATATTCATAATCATAATTATAATCTTAATCATAATAATAGTAATAATGATATAAATGGTGATCATCCATCCTTATTTCCTTGTTTATCTTATCTTTCAAAACTTTTTTTTTTTTTACCGGAATCCACATAGGCACCCATGGTTCTTAATATTTTCACAATCCAATACAGATCATATATTTTCACAATTTAACACCGATCATATCATTCAATCATCATGATTAATAATAATTAACACAGACAATTAATCATATACATAAAATATATATAACAAATATATAACAATTAAGGCATTTAATTCACAATAAAACCGAATCTGTCCTGAAAAGGTGAGGACCCAAGGTACCTTAACCCTTTCCTTTCACTCAGATTTCCCCAGAATACCCGAGAATATACCCCCCTTACCTCAGATGTCGTACTAGATGAGAGGGAGAGAATCCAACTTTCAAACCGTAGCTCCAATCGATGATTTGTCTCCGTAGTTAGACTTTACGTGATTTTGGTGAAGAACAGAGGTGGTTTAGTGTCAATAGAGGAGAGAGAGGGAGAGAGAGAGAGAGAAGGGCTGCATGAAGTGGGAGAGAAAGAGTGGTGCAGCTTTTGAAGAGGGGTGATGCCATATTTATAGAAAAATCTGGCCACCGGGTCTAAATTTAATTAGTACCGGTTTTGAATAGTTAATTTTAAAAGAAAACAAAAAGTTACTTATAGTTGCGGTTAAAATCTGAAAAAGTTTCCAACATGAAAGTTGTAGATCGGCTCTTTCTCTTCGAAACGATATATGGTATGCAAAAATCTGACACCCGGAGCAAAAGTTACGCCAAAAACAGAGAAAAATGGGAGTTGGTGTAATAGTTCTTTTTTGAAAGATAATTCTGCCGCGCAAAATCTGTTGGGAATTAGCCTTTCATTTCTTCACGAAAGTTGTAGGATTTTTCGATACGAAACCATGAAAAAAAGAACGAAGTCATTTCGACATCGTATGAGAGAGATATTCGCGTTTTTCTATAGGAGTTACTATTCCTGCGAAAATCACTATTTCTCTAAAAATTTTCGCTTTTCGGGGATGATCGAGCAAGAACTAGCTTTCAGGTTCTTCACGAGAATTGTAGAGGGATTTAATACGAGAACATAAAAATTACAACGAACTGATTCTGAGCTCGTATGATTTTTCTAAGAATTTAACAAGATTAAATAACGTTTTTTTCAAGTTTGGTAATGATAGATCACGAAATAGAGTTTGAGGCTAGAAATAGAGTTTGTCAGGTTTTTCATAACAACGAAACCGAGATTAAAATTTCTTAATTTCGACCTCATATGAAAAAGTTATGCCCAAAACAGGAAAGATATTTTAGTTGAATTCAGAGGTTCCTATTTAACTAGATAAGTTTTTCCAAGAAACGAGGTTGATGAGGTCTGAATTAAAGTTTTGGCTCTTCAGGAAAAGTGTTTGATTTGTCAAAACAGTTCATTAGGGACTGTCCATACTGAAATCGGATATCCCCAAAGTGTAGAAATAGACAATTGTGGATCTCTTTTCGGTATGAATCGAATGTCTAGGAATTGACTTGATGAATGATGGTACAAGTCTAATTAGTTTACTAAATTAGTGTTAGATATAGGATTAGATTATCAATTCTTGACTACATGTAGAGTCCCTTATTTACTTATTATCACTTACAAAACTTCCATACTTCAAAAATTACAAGAGTAAAACTGTTTCTAAAAACAGGGATGTTACATAGATCACAATGACATCCTCTCAATATTCGTTAGTCGTCTCAGGTTTCTCTTAACAGTCTCTGTTACCAGACCTTTACACATTAGCCACACCCAAACCCAAACCCTTAGCAGCCACAACAAGAGCAACAAATTAAGGAGAGTATGTTCGACACTCCCTAACATGCCTAAGATGACTATTGATTCTTTTGTTTTTTTACATTATTTGTCATATTTTTTAATATTATTTGAATAATGCACTTGTATGCGTTACTATACTTCTTTATATATATATATATATATGTTGATTAATTCCATCTATTGAATAATTTATTTGTATATTTCATTTGTCAAATTTATTAATTCAATCAAATGTGTTAAATCATAAAATAAATGAACTATAATTAGGTAGAATGTAATATATATATATATATATATATATATATATATACACATAAATTTTAGCGATGGAAATAGGCACATAAGTGACTGGGTTAAGTATAACAATAAATATAGGACGACATTGATTAGGTTAATGTTAGCGACGCCTAACTATCAAATAAGTGACATGGTGATGAATCTAGCAATGACTATGTTTAGGTAACCATCTGTGACGTAAAGTAAACCGTTGCTACCGAAGGTCAACATAACAATGAAAGTGACAACGAAAATTGGCGCATCATTTCTGAAAAGTCAAAATTTAGAATTCAAATGGTGATGGACACATTGCCTCTGCCAAAATAAAACTAATGATTTCAATTTCCATTTAGCCATGAATGTGATCCATTGTAAATTTGCAAAGACCATAAATTACCCATTATTGATCAATTTAAAGACCAAATTTTTAGCAATACAAAAAACATTATCGTAAATTCTATAGTAAATATTATTGGCAACAAAAAATTATAATTAATGTAAAATTTTCTTTTATTTTATCACTTAGTACATCAGTTACTTTTATTTAGTTGTATCCCCATAAATCAAGCGTACACTTAATAGATTTTGGAGTTTTTTTGAGCTTGAACATGTCAATTTTCTTGTTTACCAAGAGCTGTCCAAACGAGCCAACCCTGCCCATACGGGTTGACCATACACGGGTTGAAAATTTTTGTAACCTAACCAAACCTAACCCAGCTCACTTTCTTGAGTAAGTTAATTTTCTCAACCCGACCCAACCCACCAACTCACCAGGTGGCTCATGAGTTAGCCCACCATTTTAAAAAATAAAAATCAAATAAAAATAGAAAAAGGCCAAAAAAATTATTTTCCTCACATCCCAATACCAATCAAAAATAGGAAAATGTGATAATTCATTAATCCATAATTCACATAAAAAGTTAAATAATTTTTTGTAGGTGGAGAAAACAAGAAAAAGGCCTCATGTTCCTGTGCATGTGTGTCGTAGAAGGGAGGAGAGAAGGTATAGGCAACGCGACAGCAGAGAAGGGAGGAGAGAAGATCATGTCTCATGTATGGACGGTGAAGAAGGCAAGAAGCATAGGGGGAACTTGAGTCTCGTGTGTGGAAGTGGAAGACGAAGTTGGAAGCAAGAAAAATTAGGGTTGGCTTGTAAGTTGTAACGTGAGTGGAGTCCCTTGAGTCTTGATCCCATGTGTCTCTGATTGTGTCATGTGTCCGCTCATGTGTTTCCATTTTTTTATTTTTTATTGACCAACCTGGAGCCAACCTGGCTCACCGCAGGTTTAGCCCACCATGAGCCAAGTTCAGTGGGCCAAGCCAAAAAAAGTTTTGTTTCAAAAATGAGCCATTGTTTTCAACCCGGATCACCTAAAATCCACCTCGAGCCGGGTTGGCTCACAGTTCGAACCTATTTTGATGCCTAGTATAGATTTCCAATCCTATCCCCTCTTTACACCATACTCAAAAGCATATCAACTTTTTGACACCTCACTATGCACAATCTTGGACCCTTCCGTGCAATAATAGAGATCGGGCCCTCTAGTTCCCATATTTGAACTTGCTCCTTAGTTATGAGAATTTGCATCTTCCCCCGCTAGTTATGAAATCCTGGGTGTGGGAAATTTGTTTTTGAAGGACTTGTCTTGGAAAGTTGTTTATGAATATATGGTTCTTTTGCTGGATACTATTATTAGTGTTATGCATATGTTTTTTTTCATTATTTAAATGATTAATTATTTCATCTTTTTTGATAAAGTAATAATTTATTGGCTAAATGGTAAATTTAGCCCCTAGAATTGTTGGGATTTTGGTTTTGCCCCCTGAAATGATTTTTCTTAGGATTGTCTCCCTAGAAAATTTTTAAGCTTAGAATATAACCCCTTCCGTTGACTGCCTCTACCAACTGATGAGGTAGAGCCTATTCACATGCCTGTCATTGCATATGTGGCATGTGACTCATCATATTAACCTAGTGGAGCCTAGTCACATGCCAAGTCACATGCCATGTCACTGATTAACCTATTTTAATTAAAGGTTAATGAAATGATTTATCACATGAAGCTAATTAACAAAATCAGACATAATTCTCTTCCTTCTATGTTCTTCTTCCTCACCTACGTGCTACTCACTTACCCAGCGGTTACTTTTCTTGTTGACTCATGAAAAGGTGGCCAAGGCTTTTTTCCCCATCCTTCCAAGTGAGTTAAGTGCGCCTGCCATGTCTACAAGGTCAAGTGGATCGTTCTCAAGGGTTCCCTGTAGGAGGTTATGTAAATGCAACGAACCTGTGTTGCAACTTGTTTTGAAGAGCTCAAAAAATCCTAGTAGATCATTCTTTAGATGTGTTAATTGGATGGTAAGCTTACGTTTAGGGTTTGTTGTGTATGTGTTGGTGTTTTGTAAGGTGACCCATGTTTGAAAAATGTTCCATTCCTGTCACAGAACGAGAAGTCATGTGGATATTTTGAATGGGTGGATAGTGGGCAACAAAGCCTTGCAAGGAGTGCTAGCTTCTCTACCCATGGCAATGGAGTTCTTTACACGGAGATGGAGAAGGTTGTAATGTTGGAAGAAAGATTAAAAGAATACAGAACCATGAATTTTATGCTAATGTGGCTGTATGCAATATCGTGGGCTATTGTCTTCCTCATCCTGGTGTTGGTTGCAGTGAATGGGTTAAGAGGTTAAAGACATGGTGTAGTATGATTTAGGGTTATGGTTCAGTCAATCAAAATATAGGAATATGCCCTTAAGAAATTTATTTCCTAGAATTAGGCCCCTGATGATGGGAAGTATGGTGATGTTAACTTGAGTCTAGGGTTTTGTTAACTATTCGTATTGGTGAATGTAACTGTCATGTGATCTATTAATGAAGATGCAAAGTTTTAAACCTTTTGTTTGGTTGAATGTTATTTGTATTGGTTGAATATTTTCATTTTGTTTCAACCTGTGAATGTTAAAGATTATTTGTTTAATAATTACCCTCTTCAACTTTTTCTGGCCTCATCTCCTGAGTTTCTTTGGCCTCCCGGGTCCACGTTTATATACTGGTGGCAGAGTTTGTGGATGTTCTGTTGTTGGCCACAGGTTTGGGCCATTGATTGCACCAACTACATGTCCATAACACTTCTCATATTGGCTCTTTGAATAACAACTATCCACATAATGAAGAGGGTTTTGTCCTGTATGTAATATGCATGATATGGCATGTTTGTATGGTATGCCTACCAGTTCCCACCATCCACATGCACAAGTCATTTTCTCAAGGTCAACAACAAATCTTTCATTGAGCAGAGAATGTGTAACTTCAAAAACCCGACCTCCAGACCATTGTGGAAACTAGTTGGCAGATAAATGTTGTTCTCTTTCCAACCTTTTGGATGGTTTAGGCATAATGTCTCCTTTGATGTTGATTTCTTTGGTCCTTAACTTTACAAATCTTACCATTAAGTAACTCCTTAACCATTCTAACATGCTGATTATTGGCATCTCCCTTGCAGGTAGAATGACATTGTTAAAGGCCTCACACAGGTTGTTCATCACCATATCACACTTGGGGTAGTGTGAGAATTGGTGCCTACACCAAGCCTCTTTAGGGATAGCCATCAACCATCCCCAAGCACCCCCATCAACATCCTTAATTTGGTTCATTTTGGCTTCCCAGCCCTGTAAACAAAATATCGAAATGAAAAAACTTGCAAATACTCCACATTATATACAAATACTTCAAATCAAACCTGTATATAGGTTGCCTTACTAGCCCCCATCATTAGTTCCTTCAACAATGCCCCACCACTAAACTTCTTCTTTAGATTACTGTGTAAGTGTCTTACACATTATCTGTGTTCAGCTGCTAGGTTCAACTCCTCTATGGCTTGCAGGAGTCCCTGTGCAGAATACAAAACACCATAAACAGAAGGAAACATTCAAATTAAAGTAAGGCACTATAAACACCATGTCCATACCTTTTGTTGATCAGAAATAAAGACCAATCTTCTATCTGTTCCAATGTCCTGCAGTAGTAAAGTTAGAAACCAGGTCCAAGATTCTGTATTCTCCACTTCCACAACAGCCAAGGCTAGTGGAAAATATTGATCATTGGCATCTCTGCCTACAGCTGTTAAGAGAATCCCACCAAATTGAGTCTTCAAATGGCATCCATCAACTCCTACAAATGGCCTACACCCAGCTATGAAGCCCTTCTTGCAAGCATCAAGGCATAGATAGTAACTCTGAAACCTCGGTTGCAGTCCATCAGTTGGGGTAACCAGTTGAAGCTTGCATGTGGTAGCCCCATCACTAACCCTCCTCAATTCAGCACTATAATTCCAAAGGAGTTCATATTGCTTGCTGGTCTCTCCTTCTATCATCTCAGTTGTTATTCTCCTTGTATTGTGTGTTGTCCAATTGGTAATCCCCACTTGATGACTGACCCTCAATTCAGCCTTTATCTCCTCCAACTTCATGTGCCTATTAATCTTCATTTTCGACAAAATAAGCTTTGCAACCCACCTAGCATTCACATTTTTGTTCTTAAAAACCCTACCACATGAGTGTTGGTCTATGAATGTCTTCAATCTTATTATGTTTGTCCTACCAACCCTACTAGCAAAGGCCAACCATCCACATCCATCTGTGTTACAAACAACCCTGCACCTCCATGGTTCATTCTTAACATACTTCACTTGTTTCCCATTATGTACATTATACTCCATTACAGCTTGTCTAAACTGCACCATTGAAGTGAACTCCATGCCCAACCTAAGCTCACACCTCCTCCCCAAAATATCTTCTTCAAATGCCTGAAAACCAAATTCACCATGATCCTGATCCTGGTACTCATCATCTGAGTCTACATAACTGTGGATTCCATCTGTCTCATACTCCTCATCAATGTCTTTACATTGATCTTCATCAACTGGTTTGCACCAATCTGGACCCAAACTAACTCCTTCCCCATGCCTTCCTGATCCTTCCTCTCCAATTACATCCTCAACATTCACACCTCTTCCTGATTCCAGACCCCCCTGTCATCATTCCCAGGTTTTAAACCCTCCATATCAGTACTACATTGTGTTTTCAACCCCTCTGTATCCTTACTTGGTCTATTTGGATCCTCCACATCAGCACCACATTGTGAATCCACCCCCCTGCACACTCATTTGGTCCGGTTGCACCTTCAACACTAGCACCACATTGTGTTTCCAACCCTTCTGAATCAAAATTTAAGGCACTTACACCCTGCACCTCACCATGGCATTGTGCTTCCACCTCCTTTCCAGCTTTATTTTGATTTCCCAATCCATTTGACTTAGACCCCCCATCATGAATCAATTTTTCCTTAACAATTTTATAAATTTTCCCCTTTGTGATAGGCCTATTGGTTGCCTTAAATGGCCTGTCCTTGGGTGTGGACTTGGTCCTTCCAACCTTTTCAACTGGTGTCTCCACTTCATGTTTATCAACCAGCCTTGTGTCCTCTTTATAGCCTAACTCCAACAACACATCAACATCCAAGACTAAATGCTCAACATAAACATCCACCTCACATTTGTTGTTTACAGCAAACTCTCCAGCCTCCAATGCATGAATGTCCCATGTTATGCCAACAAACTCCCTACTAGGCTTTTTCCACCACATTTTAAAACTCTCTTTACTATAACCCAACTCCCTTACTAAAGACTCACATTCAAAGTAGGACCACTTATCAACATCCAAGTTATGGAAAATAGTAATTTCATTCTCTGTGTACTCCATAGGGTTACCATTTGTAAATTTACCCTTGTGATGAAAAGCCACTAAAAAACTCATCCCTAACAGGATTAAAACATCACAGTTACATATAACACAACTTAGGTTTAATGAAAATGATTAAACTTTGACAGTTACGACATGCCAATGATCAATAATTTAACCCTCACATGGTCCCCACAAAAAAAATCAACCTTCCCACTAAAAGCATCAAGAATCTTACCTGTGTTTTTCCTCTTCTACCACGCACAGTAGAGAAACCCACCAGCCACGCACCCTCCACAATCCATGAATTCTTCTCCTCGTCTTGTTCATTGAGTCCACACGCGGGAAAGGAAATACAGAATAGTAGTGACCAACGTGTTTATACCCCTTATTTTATTTTGTTAATATTCTCCAATTCATTAACCTTTAATTAAAATAGGTTAATCAGTGACATGGCATGTGACTTGGCATGTGACTAGGCTCCACTAGGTTAATATGATGAGTCACATGCCACATATGTAATGACAGACATGTGAATAGGCTCCACCTCATCAGTTGGCAGAGGCAATCAACGGAAGGGGTTATATTCTAAGCTTAAAAATTTTCTAGGGAGACAATCCTAAGAAAAATCATTTCAAGGGGCAAAACCAAAATCCTAACAATTCTAGGGGCTAAATTTACCATTTAGCCTAATTTATTTGCTTAACAAAGTCAACATGACCAAATTCAATTGGGGTTCTGTTCGGTTTGTGGCTTATTGGCTTGTGTGGAGAGATAGAAAAGTTGTTTGTGTATTACACTGCTTATTCCACTAGTGTAAAAAAGGCCTATGAACTAAGTTAAAATAAAGCTACGAACTCGGTTGACAAAACGAGTTCGTTGTCAGCGTGTTCGTAAGTCTGGATGTATGAACTCGATTCAGAACCGAGTTCGTAGGAAACCTATAAACTCGGTTTAGAACTTAGTTCATAGGAAACCTTTATTGTCGGGGTCGAAACAATGTCACTGATTGCATATTCGTCAAACATTTGGTGTGCAATTCCTAAACACTTAATAGAGGTCTTTCATTATACATTCGGTGTGTAATTTCCATAAATCTTCTTCCGTACGAAGCAATCCATAAACTAACCCCACACTTAATACAATGGCCACGAAAATAAAGATTTACACTTAATACAATGGCAACGAAAATAGAATTCACACACAATACAACGACAATGAAACAGAGATTCACGCAAGAAGATAAATGTGTTTGAAGACTAATCGTACTACTAAGCAAGAAGATAAGTACGAACGCAACAAGTTTTTAACCCCAAACAAGCGCAACAAGATGTCACGTAATGGAAGCAAGGAACTAAACGTGTTCGAAGAAAGAAGAGTGTTTTTGGAAAGTTGAAGTGTTTGTGAGAACAATTCATGCAAATTTTAAAATTGTAGTGTGCGAGACCGAGTTTATAGATCAACTACGAGTCCGGTTCCCAAAGAACCGAATTTATACGTGTTAAAAAATTAGACATATGAACTCGGTTCAATACTGAGTTCCCAACTATATTTTAAAAAATAAAAATAAATAAAAAATTGGACCTATAAACTGAGTTCTACAGGAACCGAGTTCTTAGGTATATTTGAAAAAATAAAAAATAAAAAGGACCTTTTAACTCAGTTCTTGGGGGACCGAGTTCATATAATTGGACCTACAAACTCAGTTCTACGGGGAACTAAGTTCTTAGGTATATTTTAAAAAATAAAAAATAAAAAAAGACCTATTAACTCAGTTCTTAGGGAACCGAGTTCATATAACTTGTGTGATAATTTCAAAAATGCCACCATCTCTAATTTAAACTCGTTTTTCCAAACAACCAAGTTTATATCCCGTGTTCGTAGCCCTTTTTTATACTAGTGAAACTAATTTGGAATTGTTCTACAAGGGAGCACTTATTTAGCGTTGTTTTGCATATGGATGTGCAAACAATTTGTGATCAGCTATGAAGTATGAATACTTTCATATCAGCTTCACGTATCCGTATTTAATATAATCATATATTGTTACACTATATTCGTAAAATGTATATTTGTTAATAAAATTTATTTGCAAAACAAATATTCCCACATTTTTCGTTCATTAATTTTAGTTTTAATTTTTATAGTAAATGAAAAAGACAAAATTGTTTATTTTGTAAATAAATTTTACTAACATATATACATTCTACAAATATAATATAACTATATATAGTTGCACCATAATTTTTAAATGTGTTAAGTAATTTAGTGGTAAGACTCTTTGTTTCTTTTCCATGTGTTATGGGATTAAGTTTTGTTACATTCAAATTTTGGCATTTAAAATGTTTTATTGAAACCTTCAATTTATTATATTTATACTTAACTATATTGTTATGTTTTGTATGTGTCTTTCTTCAAACCTTAAAGGAGAGTTTTCTTTTGTTTGGTACATTTATTTACATTCGAGTTTAATAGAATTATGGTAGGTGATAAAACTTTTTCTATGCAGTGAGTAGTAAACTTCAAGGAGTTTGAGGGTTGTTCATGTTTTTGTGTACAGAAGTAAGTATAAAATATAATAAAATAATGAGAAATTCTTAGATACCCTCTCTAAATTGAGGGTTTCAATACCCCTAGCCATGTGTCATGCTACATGTGAAAATTATGTGTGATTTAAATAATTATAATTGATACCCTTAGCCACGTGTCGAAATCATGTGTGATTTAAGCAACTAGAATGGATGGACATGATCGTGTCAAGTAATCGATCACTCGTAAATAGTCAACGCATTAAAACATTTTATATGCTAAAATTTGAATGTAACAAGGCTTGATCCCGCAACACATTGGAGAGAAAAAAATCTTACCACTAAACTATCTAACACATTTAAAAATATGACGCAACTATATATAATTATATTATATGTGTAAAATGTATATTCGTTAATAAAATTTATTTATGAAATAAACATTTTTGTCTTTTTTTATTTTGTATAAAAATTAAAATTAATGAACAAAAAAGGGTGGGAATATTTATTAATAGATATACATTCTACGAATATAATATAACAATATATGATTATATTACATCTCTTAAATGTAACATAGTGGTGAGGCTTTTCTTCCATCTCTTACTCAAATCAAACGCTTCAGATGTTATCTTAGAATCTAAACAAAAATAATGATTTGGAAAAATATGTGGTATAGACAGAGTTGACATGTAGCTAGAGACTAATACATGTGGTTATATTTAGTTGACACGTGGCTAGGGGCATCCATTTCAGTTGCTTAAATCACACACGTGACTGTGGGTATTCATTCCTAAAAAAACTCATGATATACGTCTTTAATTTGCTGAGACTCATCTTCCATCTCCTATATATATGTTAGGGGATCAAACCTTGTTATACTTAAATTTTGAAATATAAATATTTTAACATGTTGACTATTTATGAGTGACTAGTTTGACCGGTTGCTAAGTGCATTAATTGAGGGCTTTAATGTTCCTAACCCCTAGTCACGTGTCAATTGAATTTATGTCACATGTATTAGTTTCTAGCCACATGTCAACTCAATCTATGCCACATATTTTTCCGAGTCATCATTTTTGTTTAGATTCTAAGATAGCATATGAAGCATTCGATTTGAGTAGGAGATGGAAGAGTAGCCTCACCACTAGGTTACATTTAAGAGATGCAATATAACTATATATTGTTATATTATATTCGTAAAATGTATATCCGTTAATAAAATTTATTTGCAAAATAAATATTTTTTTGTTCATTAATTTTAGTTTTAATTTTTTATACTAAATGAAAAAAGACAAAATGTTTATTTTGTAAATAAATTTTATTAACAAATATACATTTTACAGATATAATATAACTATATATAATTGTGTCATAATTTTTAAATGTTTTAAGTAGTTTAGTGGTAAGACTCTTATTTCAACACGTGGTTAAGGGCATCATTTCTAGTTACTCATATCACATAATTTTTACACGTGGGTAGGGTTAAAATCCTCAATTTAGAGAGGGTACCCAGACAAAACCTTGAAACAATTTACTTTATTATAAAGAAATTTTTTTATCGATGCCCTTCCTTTTGAAAGCTCCACGCTATCAGGGAGGATGATGACAAAATAATAAGCCTCATTTTGATTGTTTTGTTGTAAAACAATTTCTGTTTTTATTTTTTTAGTTTTAATTTTAAAATTATTATTATGTTTTTTATTTTTAAAATTTTTATACTAAAAAAAGTAAAAGTAAAAATAAAAAGCAGAAAAAAATTATGTTTAATATTTTTATATAAAATTTTTAAAATAAAAAATATAATTACAGTTTTATAATCAAAACTAAAAAATAAAAAACATTTTTACAAGACTAAATTTTTCAATACAAATATGTACATTGCTATAAGGCTTAACAACAATAAGATTTTTGTTATAACAATTATAATCATTTGTTTATTCTCATACGATATGATGTATGCCATGTAATCACCTATATGCTTTTTTTAATTTTAAATTGTTATTAACTACCTAAAGTATGTCACTTATATTATTATTCACAAATAAATTCTCATTCATAGATACTAACAAGCAATAAAGCATAGATACCTCTCTTCTTTAAAAAGTTGTAGTGTCAAACATATTTTTGAGAATTCTATTATACGTCATTAATATGTATTAAACATGATCCGGTCCCAACACCGGCCCCCAAGAGCATGGCTTTAATGCTTTGCCAGATCAGCATTTTGAACAAGAGAAGTACGCTTCAAATACATTATAATTATTTCTATACGGAGTGCATACAGCCAGGGCAAGTAACTCCGCCAAGGCATGTTACCCCGCCAAGGCACATAACTCCGCCAAGGTATGTTACTCCGCCAAGGTATGTTACTCCGCCAAGACTTATTACCTCGCCAAGGAGGAAAATATTGAATACCTTATACAATGCATGAGATATCCCTAATGCATATTACTCCGCCAAGCCATAGGCTCAACACAGGCGGAATATTGAATTTCCCATACTGCGTAGCGAGCCCATACTCATAACCCCGGCACGAGATTGACTCTGTCTTGAGAGGTTGAAAATGGGAATCACGCTGTCACGCATAAAAGGGAATAACAAATATAATAATAAAGCATTAACGCTTTCCAAGTAAGTGGAAACACCCACTACAATAACAGTGCTTGCAAACGGCGCAGGGACCCACTACCTTTCCAGCATAATGCCTGAAAACAAGGAACGGGTCCTACCAATAATGAAGCACCAGCAACAGGTATATAAACCTCAGCAAAAAGGTATATGGGGGATCCCCAATTCAAAACCTTACACTCTCTTACTTGCATAATTCTCTCAAATTTGCTTTCTAAGTCTAAGAGTATTCTGAAATACTGACTTGAGCGTCGGAGAATAATTACAGGTACCACCACCAATTGTGTCAAGGCAAAGGAAACAACTTCAGGCGGACTACTATACCGCCACAGAGTGAGTTACACTCCGCCCCAGTGTGGATTATACTCCGCCCAATACATAAGGACACTTCGTATTTGCATCTGTATAACACATCCTTGTATTAGAGTGACATTACATGTACATTTTGAGCTGTTTCAGAATCATAACTTTACACCCCTTGTAAAGGACGGTTCAAAACATTTCTTAATAGATATTTAGTTTTAATTTTGAGCTGATATATTTATAAAGTTTAAACACTTGAGTGAACACTTTTATAAAATTTGGATATTTAAACTCATACATCTATATAAATTGATATGTATTAATCTTATCAAAAATATATTTACCTTTCTAATCTAATTTGATTATAATAAATATAAAAAAGTAATATTTACTAATCACATTTTAATATATATATATATATATATATATATCTTATGGATTATGAATTTAAATATTTTTGTTATTTATATTTTATTTTATTTACGTTTCTTTTTTTTATTTATACACGTCATATACATACTGTCTTGACATCTTATGTTTTAAAGATTAATGATGTGAAACTATCTATATCTATATGGTATTATGTTTGGTGTAGTAATCGTCTCGGGTCCATTTATTTGGTCTATAAATATATTTTGTATTCTACTTCTAAAGCGAATATACTCACACTCACTCTTTGTGAGATCCATGGAGACTAGAAACTTGTTGCGCTTCCTTGTTCTTTCAATCGGTATAGCACTACTTCTAGCTTTCACTTGGCTTCAACTTCCATTAGTTGGGAACAAGGAGGCTCTAGACTACTGCAACCTGTACTCTGGATGGTGCACCTCAAAGAACAGATTCCAAAATCCTAATCCGATTAAGAAACCATCATTCTCAACTTTTCACCACGAATCCCATGTTCCGCACCACCCTCTAGACCCTTTAACCATCCAAGAATTCAACAAGGTGAAAACCATCCTTTCCGCTCACTCTCTCTTTCAGCCCTCATCCACCTACTCTCTAAACTCCATTGTCCTTCAAGAGCCAGACAAAAAACTAGTCCTCAGATGGAAGGAAGGTGATCCACTCTTGCCTAGGAAAGCCTCTGTCATTGCAATTGTGAAGGGTGTCTCCCATGTGCTAACCGTGGACCTCGGAACCGGTCAGGTATCTGGCCACGAAACCGGTTCGGTTTCGGGCTACCCCACCATGACCGTCGAGGAAATGGTCGGGGTACTTGAGGTTCCTCTCAAGAGCCCTGAGTTCAACCACACAATCAGTCAACGTGGTGTCAACTTAGCAGACCTGGCATGCCTACCAATCTCTTCAGGTACTTCCATCATAAGATAATTCTTTTTCTTTAGCTCAAGACTCTGAATTCTATTTTATCATCGCCTTTCATTCTTTTTTTATATTTTTTCTTTTCAACGAATAGGTTGGTACGGGACACCGGTGGAAGAGAATAGAAGGTTGATTAAAGTGCAGTGCTATTCCAAGAAAGACACGGTGAACTTCTACATGAAACCCATTGAAGGGGTAACTGCTCTGGTAGACATGGAAAAGAAACAAGTGTTGGCTATTTCGGACAACGGGAAAAACATTCCGGTGGCCAATGGCATCAACACAGACTACCGTTACTCCATTCAGAAACTGAATGGGGAGTGGAGGCTGTGGAATCCAATATCCATCGAACAACCAAAGGGCCCAAGCTTCACAATTGATGGGCACTTGGTGAAGTGGGCAAATTGGGAATTCCACTTGAAAGCTGACCCAAGAGCTGGGACAATAATTTCACAAGCAAAGGTGAGAGACCCAGATACAATGAAGCTGAGAAATGTCATGTACAAAGGGTTTACATCTGAGCTGTTTGTGCCTTACATGGATCCCACAGAAGGGTGGTACTTTAAGACATACATGGATGCAGGGGAGTATGGATTTGGGTTGCAGGCAATGCCACTTGATCCTTTGAATGATTGTCCAAGGAATGCTTACTACATGGATGGTGTGTTTGCCTCTTCTGATGGAACACCTTATATTCAACCAAACATGATTTGTGTTTTTGAGAGATATGCTGGTGACATTGCATGGCGACATGCTGAGTGTCCAATTACTGACCTCAAGGTAAGGACAGAGAGCTCTGTGTCAAATTCTCACATACTGCTAATCATGGATTGGATGTTAAGGAAATTATGAATTTTAGCAGTTTTAGGAACCCCATAAAATCAATTTTAACGTGCTCACCAGAAATTTTACCTGTTTGATAGGTTTGTCAAAGTTGGTTACAAGTCATGAGAGTTGCATTTTGGTTGAAGCTACTCCTCAAAACTTCTGCTTCAATAAAACTAATTTTACACCAAATCAATTTTATAAGATTGTTAGTCTAAAATCAATTGTACCACAACAAAACCAAACACGCTTACATAATGCCTTACTCTGTAAATTGTTTAATGGATTTTATCTTAAACTTGATTTTGAGTTTGTGCTATTGTGTCAGGTTACAGAAGTGAGGCCAAAGGTGACTCTAGTGGTTAGGATGGCAGCAGCAGTGGCAAACTATGATTATATTATGGATTGGGAATTTCAAACCGATGGTCTAATCAGAGCAAAGGTCAGTGATGGAAATTCAACTTTCTATATATTCTTGTTTAAGATATGGCGGTGAGATTGATATTCCCAATAACCTGATTGGGTAAATTCTGATTGATTATCGGATAAATACTTATTTTTGGATAACCCAAACCTGCACTAACATATAAATTATATATGTTCTCTTAATCCAAAGTTCATGAAATCATATAATATTGATTATTGAAATGCCCACGATTTGTATGCACTGTAGATCCTATAATGTCTCCTGTGCAGAGTTTAGAGTTATAAATTGTCATGTTACCCATGTAATGTAAAAAAGAACAACTTGCACGGATGGTTTGGTAAGGATGGATGAACTTTTCTAGATTGATGTTCCCGTTTTGTCTTATTGTACTTGTATTCATTAATGTTAATTTAGGCCAATATTTAGTTGGATGCATGATAGGTCTACTAAGTTTAACCGACCGATTTATCAAATAGGTATAAGATTATGTTAATTAAAATAATAATTTTTAGATTTTTATTTATTTTTAATTAAAGATAACAATTCTTTAAGATTTTTTATTTTTATGTTAATCTTTAGATTTTTGGTTATCTATAATTAACGATAATAATTCTTTAAGATTTTTATTCTTATTTTTGGATCTTAGGATATTTTTAGAAAACAAAACAC
The DNA here is from genome assembly GCA_037962975.1 of Clitoria ternatea. NCBI lineage: Eukaryota > Viridiplantae > Streptophyta > Magnoliopsida > Fabales > Fabaceae > Clitoria > Clitoria ternatea. The sequence continues at coordinate 51,904,775 of CM075675.1, forward strand.
ACACACACATACATACACACACACACACACACACATATATATATATATATATATATATATATATATATATATATATATATATATATTGTTCCTTCCTTCCATCAAATGCATACCAGGGAATTTTCTTTTATATTATTAGTTTTTAAGTTATTCCTTTCAATTCATCAACATTCATTGATCGTGTTGAATTGAAATCTATCAATTGGTGCTTTTATATCCACCTCGTGCCTCCTAAACCAACATTCTCCAAGGACATGGATGACCTCTTTCATGCCATTGTGATAAATTGGGAAGCCTTCAAACCTAGTTTGATAACCACTACTAGATTCAAGATAGCTGCCACGACAACCCCACCAGTTTCATTGGAGGGCTACACGAACAACTTGCTGCCATTAACATACACCATTAACCAGCTACATCCACTGCACCTCTAGGTTTTATTCCTATTCCCTTTACAACTTCATTCACCCTACCATACATCACAACTACCCCATCAGGATCTTCAATTAATCCCCTACCTCCACCTCATTCATCCACACGAATAACTACCTCATTAGCACTCATACCTATCATTCCCACCCCTATCATTCAACCTCAAAATTTCTTTTCCACCAGCCCTACTTATTCCACTACCTCTATCACTTTTCCCACATACCCCTATTTTATAGGTCAACCCATTCCTAACCACAATCAACCTCACCCCACACCACGTCCACCAAAAATAGATTTGGCAACTTTTGGTGGCACTAATCCTTTGGACTGGCTTTTTCAAGCCGAACAATTTTTTATGTTTTACCAGATACCTCCTGATTTAAGATTACCCATGGTTACTTTTTATATGAGAGGTAACGCCCTTAGCTGGTTCAAAGGGATGTTCAATAACCATCAATTAGTAGATTGATAGACTTTTGTTTGTTCCTTAGAACTGCGATTTGGACCTTCTACCTATGAAAACCACTAGGATGAACTCTTAAAACGACGCCAACACAAATCTGTTGATGATTACTGGGCAGCTCTTGAAAAACTCTAAGAAAGTATATGGTCTCTCTCCTGACATACTCTTAAATTGTTTTATTTCAAGATTATACCTTTATATTAGAAAAAAGTTGACTATTTTACAACCCCTAACACATCACACAGGTCATAGGCTTAGCCAAGCTAATTGAATCTAAACTCAAAGACAATAAACCCAAATTACCAAAACCTTTATGTTTATAACCTAACCCACTACCCTTAATCTAAATACCATTAAAATTATTTTCTAATCCTTCAATTCCTTCCCTGCCTATCAAATGTATAATACAAGCCCAAATCCAAAAGCGTGAGGCCCAAGGTCTTTGTTACTACCGTGATGAAAAACTCATTCTAAGCCATAAATGTACTCACAATTGTTTTTTACTACTTATGGTCGATGACAACTCATGGTCTGGATAACCTTAGTCCACTTGAGCCAGAACCATCTAGCCTAAATGATAACGAGGCCATTAATTTTCATTTATTTCCTCAAAGCACATACAGGCAAACCCTTATCACAACCACTTAGATTCAAGGGCTTAATTAATGGTCTACAAGTACGAGTCCTTATTGACTCTGGCAGTTCTCACAATATCTATATTTCAACCCCGCATTGCTACCCACTTAAACTTTTCTACCAAGCCTACCCCAGTTTTTCCCGTCATGGTTGGCAACGTTGCTTATATCTTTTGTGTTGGATTATGCCTTACTATCCAAATTGCTTCAAGGTAAGAAATTTACCATTCCATTCTATTTACTTCCTATTGAAGGTGTAAATGTGGTCTTGAGGACGAATGGTTACAAATTTTAGGCCTAATTATGATTGACTTCGTTACTCCCAGCATTTCATTTACCTATAAAGAATCCAAAATCACATTGTCTAGGGAATCCAACCCTAAAGCCTCCTCATCTACCTTTGCCTAGTTTTGCCAATTCATCCACACAGACTCTTTTCCTTCTTTCACATGCTCACCTTCTCCACCATATACCCTTAACCTGACACACCACTTGATTCATCCCACCCAGCTTTAACCAACTTGGCCCCTAACTTCAACACCTACTTTTATCATATTCCCACATGTTTCAAAAACCTTAAGGACTTCCTCCTTCTAGTCCCCATGACCATAATATTCCCTTATTACCTAATACTACCCTTATCAACATCAAACCATATTGTTACCCTTACTCCTAAAAACATACCATGACTAATTTGATCTAATAAATGCTACAATAGGGCATTATTAAACCCAGCACTAGCTCATTTTCCTCCCATGTTTTATTGGTTAGAAAGAAAGATGACTCTTAGTGTTTTTTGTGGATTATGAGGCTCTAAATGCTGTCACTATAAAGGATAGGTTCCATATTCCTACAATTGATGAATTATTGGATGAATTGGGTTCAGTTTAAGTCTTTTCTAAGATTTATCTACGATCCAGCTATCATCAAATACGGGTGTTCCCTCCGACACTCACAAATCAGCCTTTAAGACTTGTGATGGCCATTCTGAATATTTGGTCATGCCGTTTGGTCTATCAAACGCCCCTGTAACATTTCAATCTGTAATGAACAATTTGTTATGACCCTACCTAAGGAAGTTTGTCTTAATGTTTGACTTTGTTCAACTAAATTTGTTTGGAGTATAGAAGCCTTAAGGGCATTTACAGAAGTGAAAACACGTCTCACTAAAGCTCCCATACTTGCACTACCAAATTTCTTTAAGACGTTCATAGTGGAAATAGATGCCTCCGTCATTGCCATAGGCGCCGTCCTAACACAGCAAGAACACTCTTTGGCCTTTTTCAACATAAGCTAGGTCCTAGATTGAGAATGACCTCTGTTTATGTTCACGTGATGTTTATCGTCACCGAAGCTGTAAAAAAATGGCATCAGTACTTAATTGGTCAACATTTTCATATATTAACAGATCAACAAAGTTCAAAACACTTGCTCACTCAGACCTTTCAAACTCTAGAATGGTACAAATGCGCCACAAAACTTCAAGGTTTTAGTTTTGAATTTTTTTGCAGACCAAGTGCTTTTAACAGAGTAGCAGATGCTTTATCACGCAAGTTCAGAGACACCTTTTCCCTTCTTTTTGCTATTTCTTCACCCATACCAGACCTCAACCACTCTCTACACCTTTACTACACTCACAATGCTATTGGCCAAGAAATTTATAAAAACTACCTATCTAAAGACTCAAAATTTTCTACAGCCAAAAATCTTTTATTCTACAGAGGTAAGATTTTCATTCCTGGCCACATATCCTAGAAATCCAATTCGCTTCACAAGTTTCACTCTACTTCAACAACGGGACACAGTGGCCCTAAACCCTCTATTGCTCGCCTTGCAACTTCCTTTTCGTGGCCTGGTCTATCCACTGATATGAAGGTTTTTAGGTTTATCCATTCCTGTCACCAATGTCAAACCTCTAAATACATACCTACAAAAAAACAAGGATTGTTACAAGCATTGCCAGTTCCATCACAAGTTTGGGAAGAACTCAATATGGACTTCATTACTCACCTGCCTAAGTCTTTTGGCCACACCGCGATTTGGGTAATTTATGATTGCTTGACCAAATACGCCCATTTTATTGCATTTCCCACCTAATATTCTACACCACTTAGCCTATTGTTTTAGTGTGAACATTTACCACCTTCACGACATACCTAAATCCATAGTCACAGACAGAGACCTAATATTTGTTAGTGCTTTTTAGAAGGAACTTTTTATAATAGAATGAACAACTTTAAAATATAGTTCTGCTTACCATCCGGAGACTGATGGGCAAGCTGAAGTGCTGAACCAAACTTTGGAAGCCTATCTTCGTTGTTTCTGTACTGATCACCTGCGGACCTAGTTCAGATCTCTATACCTTACTGAGTTTTGGTATAACTCAGCCCACAATTATGCCATAGCTCCTTTCTAAGCACTTTACGGAAAACCACCACCATCAGTCTCACAATATCTCTTGGGCACAGTTTCTCTTAGCTCCCTAGAAGACCTTCTTTCTTAATAGCAACAACTGATAATATCCCTCAAGATCACGCTTGCGCGGACTAGACAGAGCATGATCTCCCAAGCTAATCGTCATCGTCAAGACTGCACCTTTGAGATCGGAGACATGGTTCTCCTACTGCTGCAACCATACCGGCAACAGTCCCTCATTCAACACTCCAACCAGAAACTAGCCCATAGATTTTTTGGACCTTAGAGAGTTATTAAGAAGATAGGCCAGGTAGCTTATAAGCTAGATCTTCCCCCTCAGACCCGTTTTCACTCGATGTTCCATGTGTCTTTACTCTGACGTTACCATGGAAATAATCCAGAAGCCCATTTTTCCCACTTTTCTTCTCCATTTTTCCTCGAGACATCTCATCTGTCCATTGCAACCAACTCATACTTATTCAGCTTCCACTTTATAGACCCTATTTCTCCATTCAGGCCTTGAGGACAAGGTCATGGTCCACCCGAGCGGCAATGATAGGCCCATTAAGCCTAACCTACCCATTCACAAACCCAAATGGTTACAAGAATATGTTAATTAAAATAATAATATTTAGATTTTCAGTTATTTATAATTAAAGATATCATTCTTAATTTTTTTATTCTTATGTTAATCTTTAGATTTTTAGTTATCTATAATCTAAAGATAACAATTCTTTAGGATTTTTATTCTTATTTTTAAATCTTAGGATATCTTTAGAAAATGGTATGTATATATTGTTCTTTCCTTTCATAATGCATAACAGAGTATTCAGTTAATTTCCTTTTATATTATTAGTTTCTAAACTATTCCTTCCAATTCATCAAAATTCATTGATCATGTTGGATTGGAACCTATCAATGCAGGTTGGACTAAGTGGTATATTGATGGTGAAAGGAACAACCTATGAGAACATGGACCAAGTCCCGGACCAAGAATATCTTTATGGAACACTTTTGAGTGAAAACATTATAGGTGTAATTCATGATCATTTTATCACATATCACCTTGATATGGACATTGATGGCTCTGACAATTCATTTCTCAAGGTAAATATAAAGAAGCAAGAGACCTCACCAGGAGAATCACCAAGGAAGAGTTACCTTAAAGCTGTGAAAAAAGTAGCAAAGACAGAGAAAGAGGCTCAAATAAGGCTTCAACTCTATGACCCATCTGAATTTCATGTGGTGAACCCATCCAAGAAGACAAAGGTGGGGAACCCTGTTGGATACAAGTTGGTTCCAGGTGCCACAGCAGCTAGCCTCTTAGATCCAGAAGATCCACCACAGAAGAGAGCAGCTTTTACCAATAATCAAATATGGGTTACTCCTTATAACAAAACTGAGCAATGGGCTGGTGGCTTATTTGTTTACCAAAGTAAAGGGGATGATACTCTTCAAGTATGGTCCAACAGGTCAGAATTTTTTTTATTATTCTTTTTTAGTATTTTCAAAATTTGACCGATCATTAAACTAGTAAAAATATTAATTTTGTAAAATCAGATATCAAATCGTTATTAAATATATAATAAGAATAAATTAATATAAACCAACTACCTAACCAATTTACAATCCAATCAATTAGATTGATTAATTCATTCTAATTTTGATAACAATGATTTTACCTTTTCAAGAAAATTGACCTAATAGCTATGAAGGACAAAAATGTATTTTTAAACCATTTTAGGGGGAAAGAGTTTTGGTTGTTTCTTAATTATTTTTAAGAACTTTTATAAAAAAAAGTTTAAATAATTATTGAGTCCCTCTCATTTTTTTAATCATCAAAGATTATGCATACATTTTTTAAAAATCATTAGTTATGTTTATGATGAAATAACTATGTATCTATTAAAAATGTTAAAAAGTAGTTGACATTAGAGTTTTTTTAGGATTAAGTAATACCTTATCCAATTAAACATGTAAGTTCAATTGTTCAACTATGAAAAAAAGGTGGTGTAATTAGAAAAAGTAATTAACATCGTCTAAATAATTTGAAGTGATAAATAATTTAAGATAAGTTAATATTTAAAAAGTGACAAATAAAATGAGAGGGAGAGAGTAAAAATATGTGAGAAATAAAATTATAATAATATTAACTATAATGTAACGATATGGGGATTGGCGATAGAAAATGGATGATCCAATTTTCGGTAGAAAATGGATATTTTCTATTTTATTTTTAGTTTTTAGGTTGGTTTGGTAATCAAATGGGGAAATAAAGTTGTGAAAATTAAAAAATCTGATAGTTAATATTAATATTTTATATTATTCAAAATAATTAAAATTTTATTAAATAAATCAAACTAAGATTTAGTTGACCAAACAGCTATTTTATCATGATTCAAGTAACCAATTAACTCAATTTGAAAACATTGTTTGCTGTCTCTCCTAATGTTTATATATATAACTTTAGATTAAATTGCTTAGGATAAACGAAAATATATGAAAATGAATTTGGTGTTTAGAAATTTGAGAAATTGTTGATACTTGAATATGCAGGGATCGTTCAATTGAGAATAAGGACATTGTGTTGTGGTACACAGTAGGGTTCCATCACATACCATGTCAAGAGGACTACCCCATCATGCCTACTGTATCCTCAAGTTTTGATCTGAAGCCTGTTAATTTCTTTGAGAGAAATCCAATCCTAAGAGCCCCTCCTAATTTCCAAGATGATTTGCCTGTTTGCAAGCCTCGTGATTCAGCATGAGATTATATGCATATGCATATCCATGTAAGCACAGCAAATGATGCCCAAACTTTGCCTATCATCTTAATATCATGTAAAAACAAATTATGTTGTAGAACCTTATCTTTTGTTAACCTTGACTAGGATCATTTAAAATTTAAGAACAACCTCCCCTACCCATAGTGTGTTATTGGGCATATCAATGTCATCAACACTTATCTCTTTTTTATTTTATGCTATCAGATCATTGACACGTCTTTTATTTTCTCTTTTATTTCTATATTTTTTTTTATCTCTTTTGTCAAACACTAAAATGCATCAGAACTTTTGGGGTACAAGTAACCTATTCTATTGCTTTTGTAGATTGATCTGGTTTAGGAATGGATAGTTTCAAACTTTGTTTAGATTCCTCTATATTGTTTCACTCCATGCTGCTTAATCCATGAGATTTTAAAATACAATTGAAAGATTGAGATTTAAGTATAAATGTATATTTTTTTAATTCTAATATGATCAAATTATAATTAGGATATATTTTATTATGGGTTGGTTTATTTAAATTTAAAATTAAATGATTTTTAAAAAGTGAGTTATTTATAATTGATTTTTATAAAATGTAATTATTAAAAAAAGTTGAGATGTTTAGTTTAAAAGTATTTTTTGAAAATGGGTTGATTTCAAAAATAGCTTCTTCAAATGAGTTTTTCTTAATTTTTTTCAGCATTTATTTTTTAAAGTTTATACAAACATTTAAAAAATTACATTAAATAATTTTATATCTAGAAAAAGTACTTTGTTCTTCTAATAAGTTCAAACAAACTCACCATATATTCTTGAAATGATAATTGTCTTTATTTTTTATCAACAAAGTTAAAACTCATTACTATAAATCATGTATTTAGTCGTTACTAGGACTATTAAATATTGATGTGAACTCAAGGCTCACACTACAAAGATTATAATAATTGCATCAAATCACCTCCTACACAACAAGTCAATGATTGTTATGAGAAACCATGTCTAACACTACATTTAAATTTAAATGTAAATTGGTAACGTTACGTGGGACCTCTCACCTTTTTTTGTGTGTGTTGGCATGGGCTTTAGTATGAGGTTACAAATTCTTGAAGTGAATAATATATGGAAAATAATAGAGGGTGCTAGCTAAGCCCAAACAATAAAGTTTTATAATGTCATGTCATTTATGAATATTTAATGTTGTGGATCTCCTCCCCATTGGGCTTATAAAAAGGCTCAACCCCTTCATAATTTGATAGAGAAAAAATAACTTGGTTTGGTTCATTCCCTTCTTTCTCTCTCTGATTCTTTTCTTTATATTGTTTTTCATTAAAATTTAGTTATTTCATAACATGTTATCAGCACGAGGTTCTGACCAACTGAGATCTAGTCAAGACTAAAGAGAGGTAATATATGATTATTATTAACTTATTCATAAACATCTCTGTATGATGTATAAAATTAATAGTCAAATAACTCAGAGTTCTTGAAGAATTCTTAAAAATATTTATTGATAAATAAATAAATAAGTTTATACGACACTAATTTTGTACCTGTAATAATTGGAATTTTGTATCTGTGCTAATTATTGGATTGCTATGGATTGCTAATTATTATTTCACACACTTCACTTTGTTGTTCACGTTAATTATTTCATTGCACTAAAATTTCACGGGCTGCACAATATATATATATATATATATATATATATATATATATATATTGAATTAATGCACTAATTATTTATGTTTTATATGTTGTACATGCACCACTTTACCTATTAACTATACATTGCACTAATGCACTAATACATTACATAATAATTATCATGGGGTGTAGATGTATTTAATTAGTACGTGGATATTGCACCTATTATTGATTTTATATGATTAATTTCCATATTTATAATTGGTATTTATAATTAATATAATATATTTTATTATATAAAATAGTTAAGATGTGCATTAATAAGGATTCGAATCCGAGATTTATAACATGATAAGTTATCACTCTACCATTAGACCACTAATATTTAAATGATATCTTATGAAAATTTTAAATTTTCATTACCAAATCATTTATGTGAAATTTTATTTAAGTTGATTTATAAGTTACTTTATCTATCTATAAAAAAAACAATATTACTCTTATAAGAAAATAAGATATAATATAAATATTTATAATCATTATAAAGTTTTCTAAAGAACTTATATTTAAGACATCCCTATAGGATGTATAAGATTAATGGTCATATAATTCGATCATTATTGAAGTCATAAATATTATATTATCATATATGTTCTGGAAGAACTTAAAAGAATTCTTGAAAACACTTATTGATAATTTCTGAAGAATTACAATTGCCTAAGAAATTAAAAAAAAGGTAGTGTTATAATAATTGTAATGAGATAAAAGAAATTGTAATATACATTCACGTGAACCTACTAGCTCCGGCTTTTAAACTATTCAATTATTATTAAAGTGATAAAAATGTTGGCATTTTTATAATAATAATAATAATTACATATATTAAGTCTATCATTAATTTTATTAATTCTATTTGTTTAATGAATTCATTCTTTAGCCATAATTTTATTATAGTTAAATTAATATATTTTGTGCTATTTAAAATTACTTCTAAATTGAAATTATGTGAAAAAAATCACTGGAAGTGATATGTTAGAAAAGACATTCTCTACTTCTCATGCATCCAATATGCTCCTGCAGTAGCAATACCATGAAAAGGTTTCACGAAATACTGAATTGATCATTTGTCTGCTTCTCATGTAAAATCATGAGTCTCGTCCGACCAGAACTGTTCCATTCCCAGAAGTGAATGTAGCAACACATGATGCACACCAAAGTATCTTATTGATCTATACCAAAAATCCCTTTAAAATAAAGGGAAAACAATAGAGACAAATTTTACTGGTATGGATGATGGTTTTACTCATTTTAATGATGATGATTTCCTTACTCTTCCTGAAGAAGATATTGACCACTCGGTTGGAGAGGGAAGCACCCCTAAATAAATTATTTTATGTAATTTGTTTTGTTATAAATTTAGTCATTATCAATAAAATTTTATGTTAAATATTTATTGTTGTTAACTATTGAACTGGCCTGAACCGGGGTCTAGGATCCAGTGTGGGACCAGCCACAAGAATATAGGTGTTTTTAGGGTTTGCACACCGGAACAGTGAGTATCCAGTGTATTAATCCGGTCTCTCAGTGGGAGAAGCCGGTCTTGTTGTCCTGGAGATCCTTCACACCAGCGTTTCACGTTGCAGGGGGGGCGAAAGGTGGTGCCACCTGCGAAGATTCTCCGACGCTCAAGTTAGAAGAGTGTAAGAACTCAGTGAATGCCCAAGCGATGTAATAGTAAAGTGTGAGTTAGAACAACATAACCTTGCATGTGTCTTGAAATGAGCTATTTATAGTTGAACGTAGGAAGATGAATCGTTGGGTGCAAGTGGGCCCCTTGGTTCTGATAGCGTGTGAAGTGTGTCAATCAAAGTGGCTCAGTACTCAGAGTGTGTCAGGGGGGTAGGTCAATTATCAGAGTACGATCCCATAGGAAGAAGAGAGGATAATCACCTTTCCGCATAATCTGCTGACACATGTACTTGCTTTCTGAGGCCATTGACGTGACATTTTTTGCTACATTCAGTATCTTCGCTGATAAGTTATTAGGGGCTCTTATCTCGCTGTGACTGAGAAACCTATAGTTATATAAGTGTTCTGTGAAAATGAACAATGATCCGTTATAGAGAAAATAAGTGGGGCGGTTGTGAGATGAGAACGGAAGGCCAGACATCGGATATCCGGTATGGTAATGTTGAACCAGGACACCGGTTTTCCTTACATGAGGTCACTCTGACGTCACAAGATCGGGGCCGGTATCCAGACCGGATCATTTATCCCCTAGCTTGTATGAGGGACTGTTAAGTTGCTCATATGAGCTACACAACTCTGGAGAAGTCTGGATGCCGGTGGTACATTCTGGAAGGTCTCTGGAAGCTCTGTTGCATCCGCTCTAATAAACAAGTGACCGCTCTTCTCGCGCTGCGTACAACGGATTCAGACAGCATAAAATAAATGATGGAAATCCCAAGAGTCTTTGAGAATCAAAACCCTTGGTATTCGAAAAGTGGTTGAAAGGCATTAAATGCGCATGGCATGATTGGACATTAAATGCATTTTTTACGCACGAGCCATCATTACCCAAGAGTGTAACCGTCGATTGGGCTTATTGGGCCTGGATTCAAACTGAAAGGGGGGCCCATTTTGCCAAAACGTTTACTGAAACGTTACCATTTTCGCGCTTATACGTGACGAAACGACAGAGTCGTTTCAATTTGAAAGGTTGCGTTTTGAGGTCAGCGTTGTGACCTTCGACGGAACACTATGCCTCCTTATTACCTATAAAAGGGGCTCTTAGCAGATTTTGGAATCCACTCTTGTTTTCAAGCTTAGTGAACCTCTGCTCAAATTTCTTGGAAATTTCTCTGCCGTCTTCAAACTTCTCAAAGATCTTCTTCCTTTAGGTAACCTCCCTTTCCTTCAACTCCTTGCAATTTTTGTTCATTCTGTTTCCACCATGCGCCCTGGAGCAGGCAACGCTGGTCCTTCAAATAGGGGGAGTTTTGGCTCTCGTGCCCCCCTTAGCCACCGTGGTGGGAGGATTCCAGTGAATCCTCCTGTGGCTGGGCCTCGTCGCTCAGAGAGAGCTGAAGCTTCTTCCTCACGAGCGTCCTCTTCCCAACGTCGCTCTGAGGTTCCCTTTGACTCGAGGGCTACCAGCCGCTCTGATGATGGGTCAAGTGCTGAAGGTTATCTCTCTGACGATGTTGCTTTTTACCACAGCACGTACGCGTTCCACCGTGCCTGCACAACTATGGATCTTCCTGGACGTGGAAAAACACCAGTTCTCCGCTCTGCTGAAGGATGTGTCAACGTTGTGGCACACCGGCTTGACTGGGAAAAGCTCAACAGGGAGAAACCCTACTGCTGGGTGGAAGAGGAATTCCTAGAGATCCCTTCACACCATGCGAGTGAGGAAGAATGCACGGTCTCTTTCCGCTGCAAAATATACTCAGACAAGAAATATAAAGCGCGATACGCTGTGCTGGCACCACGTCCCTCTGAGAGAGTATGCCACAGAGTCCCTGATGAGAGGTCGGTCTAATGTATGACTTCGTCTTCTTGAAATTGGGGGTACGCTTCCCCTTGACGGAATTCCAGATGGCCGTTCTACGCTTCTTAGACTGCGCCCCTACACAACTGCATCCCAATGGTTGGGATCTGATCCGGGCTCTGGAGATTCTGGGGGAGCATTTCAACTTCTCCGCCACTGTGGCCAAACTGTTCTACTATTGCCAAGTGGTCCGCCGTGCCAATAAGAAGGGCGGCCTTGGGTTCATTACCCTCCGTAGTGACTCAAGGGTGATAAATTTCAAATCTTATACGGAATCCGTGAAGGTGGATGGACGCTCCTTCAAGCATTACTACACGCGGGTCCGTATTCAACCGAATAAGCCGGTCTTCTGGCGAAACAAGGAGGGATTTACCAAGTTTCCTCTTAGCTGGACGCACGAGCATTTTCTCCTCATGAGCCGTGCTTATTACACAGATGAGAGTGAACTCTCCTCTTATTCTGTTGAGGTCTTGAGCACCATGCAGACGGCCTTGAAGACCCTCAAAGGATTTTCCAGCAGGCTCCTCTTGGCAGAGGATGACATCCGAAACACCTACCTCCGTAATATCCGCTCTTACTCTATTTGTGTTGTATAGTTATTCCGTTCTGATTATTTTTTCTTCTTATATGCTAACTCAACCTTTCTTGTTTTGCAGAACAAATTGAAAAAGCCTGCCCAGAGATGTTGTCATTAAAGACCATGATGGCTGACGGTGATTCCTCCTCTGAGGAGAATGAGATCCAGGCGAAGAGGAACGCCACCAAAACTCCACTCATTCCCCTGACCTCGGCAGTAGGTGAAGAAGTTCCTCTCTTTGATGAGGAGGAAACAGAAAAACAAGCTGAGGCCACTGAAGCGGGCGACGAGGAGGCCGTCCCAGAGAAGAAGAAGAAAAAGAGGCACCTTGTTAAAAAGGCAGATCAAGAAAAGCCCTCCTCTGATGACCCTGTAAAGAAGCGTCAAAAAACGCTCGAAGAAACTGGATTGAAGAAGGATAAGGGAAAGAAGCCCGTTCCTGAATCCTCTACCCCGTCTTCACAGAATGATTTAGAGCCAGACTCTGGGAATGGTCCTCCTCCGGCGTTTGATCCTCCACACGATTCCTTCCTTTCCCCATACTTATGGTTTCAAGGGTCCATGCCCCCCACCCTTCCAAAAGCAAGGTATTGCCTCCGCCCCTCCCTCGACGCTGCTGGGGTTCGAGGTGCTTGTAAGGTCGGGCATTGGCAGCTAGATGAACTGTCCGGCCTCCTTGATTCCCTGAGCGAGAAGGCAGATTATATGGAGCAGGTTGAAAAACTTGAAACCGAACTCGCGGTGAAGGAGACATGGGCGGCCAAACAAGCTGAAGTTCAAAGAGGCGTGGAGTCGGAATTGAAGAAAACCAAGGAGACGCTCCAGAGGAAAACTGAGGAGGCAAGCCAAGTTCATTTTGCCAATAAGGCTCTAGAGCGGGAAGTTGCCAACCTTCAGAAACAGAACAAATCCATACCCCTCCTCGAAGAAGAATTACAACTGGAGAAGAAGAGATCGGCTAAGCTTGCTGACGATCTCAAAATTATGGAGGACGGTCGCAACAAAGACCTTGGGGAGTGGGAGAGCCTTCGGAAGGAGATGCAAGCCCAAATTGAAGAACTCAAGAAGGGTGGTGCGAGTGCTGGGCCTTCAGAAGAGGATTTTGCCAAGGTTCAAAGAAGATTAACTGCTGCGAAGGCCAAAGCTGCCAAAGCCTTGGAGATATGCAAGAATGTGGCGTATGAATCCTTCGGCCTGGCCCTCCATCAAGTTTATTATCGTAACCCTGGAGTGAAGCTGAATCTGTACGGATTGGATCCGTTCTTCGAATTCCATGGGGGAAAACTTGTCGAAGTACATAAGGACGGCTCGCACCATGAACCCCGTGCATCTCTGTATGAACTGCCTCCCCTTCCAGAAGGTCAAAGTATGGAGCCAACAACGTCCACTGCTGCCTCTGGAGCTGAAACGCAAGAAGGTGCCCAAGCTAGAGTAGAGGACAAAAAGGAGAGGACAGGGGTGCCCACTGTAGAGGATCAGGCACCGACCTCTTAATTTATGCTCTATTCATAGCTGTGTACTGGGATCAGCTCCAGTCTTTAACTACTTTGTGACCTGCATAATTTCTTATTTTTGGAAATAAAATTTACTGTTGCTTCTCTTCAACTGCTTGCGTCGAATGTATGATTGCTGGATAACTTAGTGCTATACAAAACATTTTACTGTTTTCAATGCTTTGTGAATCCGTTCTGTGTGGTTACCTAGCTGCTTAGAGCGTACTTATCACACCGGATTAAGATAACAAATTGTAACAAAGAAGCGACAATTAAGTTAAAGCATGCCCTGTCCCCAAGTATAAGTATATTGGGAAGGGAAATTTTATCTTAAGAATTACCTTTTAACTCCTTAAAAAGATAGAAATGCTCATCTGTCCTCGAAGATGTAGAGCGGGTACGTTAGCGTTCAACCGCTCTGTGGTGGATATTCCATAATTGAGGACGGACATTGCCTTTGAATTTTGGTACAGCTTTGACAAGGGTAAGCTTTATGCCTTTCTCTTGAGGTTCGGTTTGGTCCTACATCTCAAGTCTTCACACGGTGTTCGGTTCGATCCTACTAACCGTACTTGGAGTTCGGTGCAATCCTACAATCTAAGCCTTCAACACAGGGTTCGGATCAGGGCTAATCCTGAACCTACTGCGCCCGTTACTCGGGGTTCAGCGTGGTTTTCTGTATGAACCAGCCTACTGCGCCCAAGCCTTCGCATGGGGTTCGGTTTGTGGCCTTGAGGAAGGACCAGCCGTACAACCCATGTTGTCTTCGAATGGGGTTCGGTTTGTGGCCTTGAAAAAGGACCAGCCCTACAACCCATTTTGTCTTCGAATGGGGTTCAGTTTGTGGCCTTGAAAAAGGACCAGCCCTACAACCCATTTGGTCTTCGAATGGGGTTCGGTTTGTGGCCTTGAAAAAGGACCAGCCCTACAACCCATTTGGTCTTCGAATGGGGTTCGGTTTGTGGCCTTGAAAAAGGACCAGCCCTACAACCCATTTGGTCTTCGAATGGGGTTCGGTTGTGGCCTTGAAAAAGGACCAGCCCTACAACCCATTCCACCTCAAGGAGTTACATCGTCAAAACACACGATGTGTGATTGAGATCATCCGTCCTGAGGGGTCTTCATCAGTCTCTCGAGGAGTTACATCATCAACTACAGAATTGGTAGTTAGATTCCTCCGTCCTGAGGTGTATGCGTATTAAGCTACGGCTATAAATTGCAACACATAAGAAAAGTGAGAATGATAGGGCAGTTAAACTGTATTCTCATTAAGATTGAAAGTACATTACAAAGAGAGCGTAGTTGGGGTCATGCCTCGTTAAAACCTTCTTGAGAAAACCCAATGGGAAAAAACTCAAGTAAGGAAAAAGAGTACACGCCGTCTTACCAACTAGCTGTAATAAACACGTAAGTTCTGGATGTTCCATTTGTTGCGGATTGGAGTTCCATCAAGTTCTTCCAACCGGTATGACCCTTTTCCAGTCACTTCAGAAACTCTATAAGGACCTTCCCATGTTGGTGCTAGCTTTCCTTGGTGAGCGAATTTATTCCCCACACTCGCCTTTCTCAAAACAAGATCTCCGGTGTTGAAAGCTCTGTACTAGACACGTTTATTATACCAGAGTGCTGCCTTTGCTTTTACTGCCTGATCTCTGACAAAAGCCTTTTCCCTTAACTCCTGAAGGACGTCCAGTTCTGATGCCAAATTGGCGTTGTTATCTTCAGCTGAAAAATACTCCACACGAGCCGATCTTGTTTGTAGCTCCACTGGAATCATCGCCTCAACCCCGTACGTCAACTGGTATGGGGATTCGTTAGTTGAAGAATGAGGCGTGGTGCGGTATGCCCATAAAACATGACATAGCTGGTCAGTCCATCCTCCCTTCGCTTCTCCTAGACGTTTCTTCAACCCCTTTAACACTTCTCGATTGGCTACCTCCGCTTGGCCATTGGTCTGAGGGTGTTTGACCGATGAAAATATCTGGATTATCCCCAGTCCTTCAAGCAAATCTGTGAACTTTTTGTCTGTAAACTGGGTGCCGTTGTCAGTCACAATCCGCCCTGGCACCCCGAACCGAGCTATGATATTTTCATACACGAAACGTCTTGTTCGCGCAGAAGTGGTATGCACTACTTGTTCTGCCTCGATCCACTTGGTGAAGTAGTCTACCCCCATGATCAAATATTTGATACCTCATGGCGCAGTGGGGAATGGACCCAAAATATCAAGGCCCCACTGGTAGAACGGCCAAGGTACAGCAGATGAGGACAGCTCTTGGGCCGGTGTATGGTGGAGATTGGAAAATTTTTGACAAGCGTCGCACTTCCTAACAAAATCTGCAGAATCCTGCTTCACAGTGGGCCACCAATATCCAGCCCTGAGGACTTTTCTCATTAAGCTCTGACCCCCAGCATGGTGCCCACATTGCCCCTCGTGCACTTCCTCCAAAACCGCTTGAACCTCGTCCTCTCTCAAACACAAAAGGTATGGGACAGAGAATCCCCTTTTGTAGAGAACGCCATCAAGCATAGTAAAATATGGTAGCTCCCTCTTCACTCGTCTCCTCTCCTTCTCTTCAGTGGGAAGTTGACCATCAGCCAGATAGCGAATATAGGGGATGACCCAAGAATCCTCATATGGATAGTTCACCATGACAGCATCAGAGAAGGGTACAGAGGTATGCTAGGTGATGTCAAAGTGCTTTGAACCACCGTTGTTGTGCTGTCGGGCTGCTTTGTACTTACAAGTCTTGACAAGATGTCCGCTCTGGTGTTTTCATCTCTGGGCACATGCTTGAACTCCAAAACTTCAAATCTTCCCTTCAACTCATTAACACAATTCAAGTACAATTAAAGCTGCGGCTCCTTCACTTGGTACTCCCCCTGGATCTGTGAAATCACCAATTGAGAATCGCTGCACAGTGTGACTGCTGATGCTCCGATGTCAATCATCGCACGGAGACCGGCCAAGCATGCTTCGTATTCAGCCTGGTTGTTGGAGGTCTTGAAATTGAATCGGAGGGAAATTTCTAGATGCACACCATCATCACTTTCTACCACAATACCTGCTCTACAACCTTTGCTATTCGACGATCCATCAACGTAAATGGTCCAATGCGCTCGGGGGTGGCAGGGTCCGCCCCAGTCATCTCCACAACAAAATCAGCCAACACTTGCGCCTTGATGGCTCCTCGAGGCTCATACAAAATTTCAAATTCAGACAACTCGCTAGACCATTTTATCATCCTTCCGGCGAGGTCTGGCTTGCTAAGCACTGAACGGAGAGGCAAATCCGTTCTCACCAGCACTGGGTGCGCGTGGAAATAAGGCCTCAATCGTCGTGATGCCCACACGACTGCTAGAGCAGCTTTCTCAATCTTCTGATACCTTCCTTCCGCCCCCTGAAACGTCTTACTAGTAAAGTACACCGGCCTCTGCCCTTCAGGGGTTTCTTTAACCAAGGCCACGCCTAGGGCTTCATCAGAGATTGCTAAATACAAGATCAAAGTCTCACCAGGGTCAGGCTTAACCAAAATTGGTGGACTCGAGAGAACTGCCTTGAGCTGCTGGAAGGCTTGTTCTTGCTCCTCTCCCCATTCAAAATTCTTGTGTTTCTTCAACGCCTTATACAGGGGAAGGGATCTGTGTGCCATTTTGGGCATGAAACGAGCCAGAGCGGCCACCTTCCCATTCAATGATTGGACTTCCCTCAGATTCTTAGGGCTCTGCATATCCAAGATTGCTTGACACTTCCCAGGGTTAGCCTCAATGCCTCTCTAGGTCAACATGAATCCCAAGAATTTCCCAGTTGGAACGGTAAAGGTGCATTTTAAGGGGTTTAACCTCATGTTGTACTGTCGAAGCCTAGTGAAAACTTGGCGCAGATCTTCAATGTGGTCTCCTCCAGTGGGCGTTTTGGCTATAATATCATCTATATAAACTTCGACCAGCCTGGTGTGCATCCCTTCAAAGACTTTGTTAATCATGCGCTGATAGGTAGCGCCGGCGTTCTTCAATCCAAAAGGCATGACGGTGTAGCAGAAAACACCGCGGTCATTGACAAAGGCAGTTTTCTCTTGGTCTCCCTCCCACATCGGAATCTGGTTATACCCCGAATAAGCATCCATGAAACTGAGGTACTGGTAACCAGATGAATCATCCACCATGCGATCAATGTTGGGCAGGGGATATGGATCCTTGGGGCAGCAACGGTTAAGATCCACATAATCTGTGCACATTCTCCATTTGCTATTAGCTTTCTGCACCATAACTACATTAGAAAGCCAAGAAGAGTAGTGTATTTCCCTTATAAAGCCCGCTTTTAACAACTCCTCCGTCTGCTCACAAGCTGCCCTCTGCTTCTCCGGTCCCAACCTCCTCTTCTTCTGGGCCACCGGTCTTGTTTCAGGGTACACAGCAAGCTTGTGGCAACAGAAATCAGGGTCCATCCCAGGCATGTCTGCTGCTGTCCATGCAAAAAGATCCTTGAACTCCTGTAGAAGGGCTAATAAGCGTTGCTCCATAGCAAACTCCAGCTTATCATTGATGTGCGTGACCTTCTCTGGGGAATCCCCTAAGACAACATCCCTGGAACCACCATCCGGTGTGGGCTTAGAGGGATTGAGTGGATCAATCCTCAATTCTGCTCTGAGGTCCAGATCAATTAGACTGACAGACCCTGCCGCTGTTCCTCCGTCGTTCAGCTTCCTCTTCTTGTTGAATGCTTCCAACTTGACCATGTTGAGGCTCAGGTTATAAAAATATCGAGCCATCTCCTGATCACCACGGAGAGAGGACACACTGTTGTCCTTGTCAATGAATTTGATCAAGAGGTGAGGAGTGGATACAATTGCTTCCATCGCATTCAGTGTAGGACGGCCTATGATACCGTTGTAAGGGGATTCCACATCAATCACCAGAATTCTTGACTTGACTGTTCTCGCTCCAGGCTCTCCTTCAAAAGAAATCAGAGTGTCAAGATACCCCTTGGTGGGTTGCTTGGCTCTATTAAACGCTGTGAGTTCTTGCGTGTAAGGTTGTAAATCTGCATCATTGAAACCCATTCGTTTGAAACAATTATAAAAGATAACATCACAAGAACTTCCCTGATCGACGAGGATCCTCTTGACATCCTTGTTGGCTATGACTGCCACGATAACCACTGCATCATCACCTCCTGGGATTGTTGGGCCAAAGTCATCATCAGTAAATGACACCGTCGGAGCTGTCATGCCGTCCTTGAAGGGGCGGTTATCCCTTGGTTTGCCCTGGACAGACAGAATCATCCTGTGGTGATTCTTTCGTGCTGTGATTGATGCTCCTCCTCCCGTAAATCCTCCAGCTATCATCTCAATCACTTCTCGTCTGCCCTGCCTCTGCTGCTGGGGCATATTATTTTGTTGGGCATCTCCAGCAATCACTACTCCCTTCTGCTTTTCAGCCGCAGTGAACTTCCTTGCTGGATTACGTGTATTATCATCTTCGTCATCAGGATCTCTACTCCTTTTTTCCATCCTCTGAGGCTCGTCTACAGATTTCTCCCTGAACAAATTATGCTTCAGCTTTCCTTCTCGAATGAGAGTTTCCACCGTATTCTTTAATGCCTTGCACTCATCAGTATTATGTCCTGTCTGTTCATGGAAAGTGCAATACTTGCGTGGGTTACCACCCCTCTTGACTGGGGATGGTTTCCTTATACCAAAGACATTTAACGTTGGCCAACCAACCTCCCTCATGATTTGGGAGTGCCTGGTGTACAACGGAGCATAGTTGTTGAACGATGATACACGCCTATCTCGTGGATGCGGGCGAGCGTTTACAAAGTCTTCTCTAAAGGCATGCTTCTCAGGTCTCACTCTCTCCTTTTCTCTCCTTGGCTGCTGAGTGGGTGCTGAAGGCTTCATTCTTGTTGTGGTTGCCTTCAGATGCATCTCTATGCCCACGTATTTGGAAGCTTTCCTTCGAAACTCCTCGAAGGTTATTGGGGGGCTCTTTGCCAAAGATAGGGCGAAGGCTGAACCAGGCTGAAGAGCTTCCACTACAATATGAAGTTATATGGCCTCCGTGAGGTTGGGGACCAAAGCTGCCTCCTTATAAAACCTTTTCAAGAACTCCTTAAGAGTTTCAGTTTCTCCCTGCCTTATCTGGGCCAAGGTGTGAGAAGTTCTTGGGATATCCCTAGAGATGACAAAATGGCTTTCGAATGCAGCAGCCATTTCCTCCCAAGAGTCTATAGATCCTGAGGGTAAGCTTTTAAACCAGCTGAGAGCCTCCTCCGTTAATGTTCTTGGGAATATCCTACACATAACATCTTCATCTGCTCCCAAATACATAGCTTCATACACATAAGCATCCAAATGCTTAGTGGGATCAGTTTCTCCATTATACTTCCCTATCGACAGTGGCTGAGTTGTTTGCAAATGTTTCGGGATGGCAATGCTCATCAGCCTTCTTGAGAAAGGGACACTGAGCTTGTACGTCCCTGAAGTCACCACCGCCTGCTCCCTTCTCCTGGTACTGACTCTATCACCAGAGTCTTGAGTCTGCTCTCTCTCTTTATACGTGGGGATCTTCGAATACTGGAGGGTTGTAGATCTATCCCTCGCTGATGCATGATGAGCATCCTCTGCATGGGACGCTGCCCTGTCCCCAACTCCTCCTCTCTCCCGCTTCAACTCCATCAACTCCTCCCTGAGTTGCCTGATAACCTCATCGCGAGGGTCAGGCGTTTGCACTTGCACCATCCTCCGGGTTTGAGTTACAGGGGACTCGAAGACAAGTCTCCTTCCAGTCTGTTGATGGGTCACATCCTCCACGTGACCATCAACGAAATCTCTCCCATCACCTTCCATCGTGACAACCAAACTTCTGCGAAAATGGGAATAACTCTAACGAGTCCCACTGGGCGTGCCAATGAACTGGTCTGAACCGGGGTCTAGGATCCGGTGTGGGACCAGCCACAAGAATATAGGTGTTTTTAGGGTTTGCACACCGGAACAGTGAGTATCCGGTGTATTAATCCAGTCTCTCAGTGGGAGAAGCCGGTCTTGTTGTCCTGGAGATCCTTCACACCAGCGTTTCGCGTTGTAGGGGGCGAAAGGTGGTGCCACCTGCGAAGATTCTCCGACGCTCAAGTTAGAAGAGTGTAAGAACTCAGTGAATGCCCAAGCGATGTAATAGTAAAGTGTGAGTTAGAACAACATAACCTTGCATGTGTCTTGAAATGAGCTATTTATAGTTAAACGTAGGAAGATGAATCGTTGGGTGCAAGTGGGCCCCTTGGTTCTGATAGCGTGTGAAGTGTGTCAATCAAAGTGGCTCAGTACTCAGAGTGTGTCAGGGGGGTAGGTCAATTATCAGAGTACGATCCCATAGGAAGAAGAGAGGATAATCACCTTTCCGTATAATCTGCTGACACATGTACTTGCTTCCTGAGGCCATTGACGTGACATTTTTTGCTACATTTAGTATCTTCGTTGATAAGTTATTAGGGGCTCTTATCTCGCTGTGACTGAGAAACCTATAGTTATATAAGTGTTCTGTGAAAATGAACAATGATCTGTTATAGAGAAAATAAGTGGGGCGGTTATGAGATGAGAACGGAAGGCCAGACATCGGATATCCGGTGTGGTAATGTTGAACCAGGACACCGATTTTCCTTACATGAGATCACTCTGACGTCACAAGATCGGGGCCGGTATCCAGACCGGATCAACTATATTTTTCACTCATAATTTATTTTATTTTATGAAGAATGAATACTCACGTGAATAATAAAGATATATGTCTCACAGACAGTGCAACAACACACACTATTCTCAAGAATAAGAAATATTTCTACCATATAGTAAAAGAAGAAGCCAATGTCAATACTATATCTGGTAGTATAAATATAATTGAAAGCTCTGGCAGAGCCAATATTTTGTTACCTGGAGGAATAAAATTGCACATTGAAATTGCATTATATTCTACGAAGTCTTAAAGAAATTTATTAAGTTTTAAGGATATCCGCAGAAATGGATACCATATTGAGACCACAAATGAAGGAAATGATGAATATCTTTACATAACAAAGTTAATCCCTGATAAAAAATGTATATTGAAAAAATTACCGTCATTTTCCTCTGGTTTGTACTATACATATATTAGTACAATTGAAACAAATGCCATAGTAAACCAGAAGTTTATAAATATAAATGACTTTATTCTTTGGCATGAACGATTAGGCCATCCTGAATCAATTATGATGCGAAAAATAGTTGAGAATTCAAATGGTCATTGTTTGTCCAGCAGACAAATTCTCCAACTAAGAATTTCTCATGTGCTGCTTATTCTTAAGGCAAATTGATTATTCGACCATCACCAATGAAAATTGGGAGTGAATCACTCACATTTTTAGAGCGTATACAAGGTGATATTTGTGTACCAATACACCCTTCATGTGGACTATTTAGATATTTTATGGTTTTAATTGATGCATCAACTATATGGTCACATGTTTGTTTATTATCAACTCGCAACCAGGCGTTTGCGAGATTACTAGCTCAATTAATTCATTTAAGAGCTCATTTTCCTGATTATCCAATCAAGAAAATACGCCTTGATAATGCTAGTGAATTCACATCTAATTAATTTAATGATTATTATATGTCTATTGGAATTGATGTTGAACATCCTGTAGCACATGTTCATACACAAAATGGACTTGCAGAATCATTGATTAAACGTTTGAAATTGATAGCAAGACCATTGTTAATGAGATCAAAACTCCCAATTTCAACTTGGGGACATGCAATCTTGCATGCAGCAACACTAATTCACATCAAGCCTACAAGTTATCATGAATATTTGTTAGTCCTCAAATTTACAATAAAATCTTAATAAAAATTTGTAAAAATAATAAAAATTAGCTTAAATTGTTAGAAAATTAGGTTTTAAATTCAATAAATGGATGTTGTTGGAAATAATCTGCCCTTGATCAATTTTCTCTAGTTTTGCAGTGAAAAGGTAAAGAATTTAAAGAGAAAAATGAAGATCTGGAGAGCTGACGCGTAGCGTGGGGATTTCTGATGCTGACGCTACGTGTCACAGCCACGCGTAGCGTCAGAAGTTACGTGGACTCCACTTCCAAGTGGCCAAGCACTCAGCCTTTGACCCATTATGGCCTCTCCACTTTGTATAAATGGATATACCGAATTGGGGGATAAGGACAAATGGAAAGGCATGATTGATTTAATAATTCTATAGTGGCCACTTCAAGCTGCGTTTAATGGAGGCTGACTCAGGGACCTGACACGTAGCGTCAGGCTGGCGCGTAGCGTTAGGACCCTTCCTCAGTCCTATAAATAGGGCCATTCTCCACACTTCTAAGCATCCCATCTCATGTTCTGAGTTCTCTTTCGCTCTTATACACTCATGTTTGAGTATTTCTTTTGTGAGTTGTAGTTTTAGAATAGTTTTCTAGATACTTGAGAGTGTTGTGTAGTATTGTGATCGTT
This sequence comes from Clitoria ternatea, assembly GCA_037962975.1. NCBI lineage: Eukaryota > Viridiplantae > Streptophyta > Magnoliopsida > Fabales > Fabaceae > Clitoria > Clitoria ternatea. Next base: position 51,928,248 of record CM075675.1, read on the forward strand.
ATATCATGAAGTTTCCATCGCCTTCATAATGTCAACATCTGTAAGTGTTGTTTTTACTTTCACCATGTGTAACTAATTTTTTTATGTTGGAATTGGTGAACTAGTCTATTGAGTATAATGTTGTGAATTTGATCTCTGCATGTTTATGATTCAATTACATGTTAGTATTTCAACCTTTTATTAGTATGAACGTCAAACGGGAGAATGATTTTCATGCGTATTGAAACTTGTTTTATTAGTGTGAATGTCAAACGGGAGAATAATTATTCATGCCTTATTAAAACTTGTTTTAACGAAAGTAAAAGTTGGAATACCCTTAATATGCCAATTACTAGGGATAGAATTGGTGATTATTGTTGCCATAAGGCCAGGACTTAATGCAAGTTTTTACTGAGAAAGCTCACGAGGGATTGGACTTTACGGTGAATACTTAGAATTTATATCACGAGGGATCGGTTATAATGATTTTAAGCTGCAATAACATGAACTTGATGATTAAATATGTATGTCTTGAGTTCCTCCATTGTTATTCTAGATTAGGGATCCAAATTCTAACATAATTTGTTTATCTGTGTTTATCTCAAGTATCTTAGCTATTCTAAATTGCAACTTAATTTTTTAGATAGATTTTATTTTCTTTTTATCACATGAACAACTCAGCTATGCAATCTTGTGAACATTGTATAAATTGTATATAAATTATTCTTTTGTGAATAGGTTTCGATAAATTTACCATAGTAACTAGAAAATTACTGTAACTATTGGACTTTCAATCCCAGTGGAACGATATCTAAATTTTGAAAACTACAAACGATTGGTACGCTTGCCAATTAAAAGACCCAACAGTAACACAGAGTTAACAAGTTTTCTGCAACATTATTCCGGGTCTAACAAGTTTTCTGGCGCCGTCACCGGGGATTGAATTGATTCAGTAAAACAGTAAATTTTTAATTACCGTGGTAAATATTTTTTACCTTAGTTAAATTTTTTATTTTATTATTTATTTAGTTACTTTTTTTATCATTGTTACACTAACTTTCTTTGTTTAGTTTGTGTATGCAAACCCGATCTACCACAGGAAAAATTTACTTTGATCCTGAGATAGAAAAGTTTATAAAGAAAATCAAGTCTTTGAAATCTAAAACACAAACTAATTCTTCTTCTACTACTAAAAATTTTGAAAATTCAAATATGGCTGCTGAAAGGAGAACATTGGGACAGTTTGCTACTATTAATGGTCCACCCCGAGTATCGGGAATGTTTCAAGGACCTGTTGTGCCAGTGGAGATTAAACCCGCTACTTTAAATATTATTCAAAATAATCAATTTGCTGGTTTAAATCATGAAGAACCGTATGAACATTTAACTGTTTTTTATGAGTTATGCAGCACAATTGGTTTTGAACTAATCAAGAAGAATCTGTTTATATGAGATTGTTTCCTTTTTCATTGATTGGTAAAGCTAAAGAATGGTTTAAATCTTGCCCACCGGGTAGTTTTGCAAACTGGTCCGATGTTGAAAGAAAATTTTTGAAAAGGTTTTATTCTCCTTCAAAATATTTTGAAGCCATGACAACCATACATTCTTTTTCACAAAATAATGATGAATCATTAGGAGAAACATGTGAACGATTCAAGGCACTCTTGAGAAAGTGTCCAAATCAGAACTTAAATGATGCCGAAAAGGTAAGGATCGTTTACCATGGTTTATTACCTCAGTTTAAGATGATGTTAGATGCTTGTGCAGGTGGTTCTTTAATGAACAAAACTGTGGAAGAAGCAATAGAAATATTGGAATCAATGTCCATCAGTGACCGACAAGCAAAACATGAAAGAGGTAATGCACCAAGGAAGCCAGGTATGCTCGAATTGGGAGTGAATGATGCAGTATTGGCTCAGCAAAAATTGCTAACTCAACAAATTGAAGCTATGAGCAAACAATTAGAGAAACTTCAAATTGCTCAAGTGACATCACCACCCCCCGCTCAATTGAAACAATGTGTGCATTGCATGGGAGAACAACCATGTGGTTACTGTGCCCCTGATAGAAATGAGCAAGAGCAAGCCAATTTTCTGAACCATCAAAGAATACCATTGGGTAACTTTCCTTTCAATTATGGTAATTCTTTTCCTAACAAATTTCCACAGGGATGGCAGAATCAGAATTCTGGCTGGAGACAAGATATTGGACCTTCCAACCGACCTCCTAACAATCAATTTAAGCAACAACAATCACAAATTGACAATACAAGATTGACAAGGATTGAGGAATCTATCCAACAGTTATTGTAATTTGTGGAAACAAATGAAACTGCCCGAAAGGCATCAGATTTGTAAATGGGTCAACTAGCAAAGGAAATAGCTGAATTGAAAAGTTTTGTTTTTACTACAAACACTCAGAACCCAAGGGATCAATGTACTGCTGTTTCTTCTAAAAGTTACAAATTTGTAAAAATTAATTGTGAAAAGAAAGAAAATGAGAAAAAAGAAGAAAAAGAAAAAGAAATTGAAAAAGAAAAAATAAAAAAAATGAAAAAGAAAAAATATACAAGAGCCTGTGAATGAAGAGCAAGAAGCAAGTCGTATTGCCATCTTAACACTAGAAAAATGTGAAGATTCGGGAAGTTTAACCATCCCTGTAACCATTGGAAATATCAATATCAGGAATGCTTTGTTAGATTTAGGGGCTAACATCAATCTTATGCCCCTAGATTTGATGAAGCATATTGGTGATCTGGAATTACGAGAAACCAAAAGGACTTTACAACTGGCTGATCGCTCTGTCAAGCAACCTGTTGGGATTGTGGAAGATGTATTGGTAAAGGTTGACAAGTACCACTTCAGAGTTGATTTTGTGGTACTGGATATGAAGGAGGATACTGAGATCCCCATAATTCTTGGAAGACCTTTCATGAAGACTGCAAAAATAATGGTAGATGTTGGTCAAAGTATGGTTGCAATCAGAATTCATGGAGAGGAGGTAAGCTTCAGTGCTCATGAACATCTCAGGATAAATAATGAGGAAAAAGTTTACCTTTCAACCAAACTAGGTATATCTCTTCCCAATCAATTAAATTGTTTTAAGTTAACCGAATGCTTGAGTGATGAAAAACAGGTAATCAAACATCGAAGAAGAAGAATGATGAAGAAAAAGACGGGTAATTCCTCAACCAAAATTGAGGAACCACTTGATTGATCAAAGGTAATGTCTGGCTGGAGACGTTAAACCTAGCACTCAATGGGAGGCAACCCATTATTTTTTCTTTATTTTTTAACTTATTTTTACATAAAAAATAAATAAATAATATATATATATAAATATTTGTGTTTATCAAATTTATTAGAATTGTGTTTTTGAAATAAAAAGGGTTTTAAAAATTAAAAGAAAGAGGTTTTTGAAAATCAAAATTTTGAAAAATGAAAAAAAAACAGAAGCCCACGCGTAGCGCCACACTGACGCGTAGCGTGGACTCTGAATTTTCAACCTGACGCGTAGCATCACCACCACGCGTAGCGTCAGGGCCCTCGTTCAGTTTTTAAAACTGGATCCTAAAACAGAGGCCCATAACCAAAACTTTAAAAACTTGGTTTTGCCTCCACATTCCAATTTTCAAAAACCCTAAAAAAATTTCAAACCCTCTCAACCTCAAAAAGCTCTCATTTTTCTCATCACTTTTCAGCAAGGATTTCAAGTAAGTTCTCGATCCTTTCCCTTTTTAATTTTAATTCTAATAATGCATGCGGTTAGGAATAGGATTAGACAACCACTGGGAATTGATTGTTGTTAGAATAAGAAAATGAATGGATTGTTTGAGGTTTGAAAGGGGTTGCTGCTGCACAACCCCTATTTTGCAGTATTTGTTCCACAAGCCCACGCGTAGCGTCCCACTGACGCGTAGCGTGGGAAGAACAGAGCTGACGTGTAACGTCTCACCCACGCGTAGCGTCAGCCTCTGTTTTTGATTTTTGTTAATTTTGTGGTTTTATTCTCTGTTTAAATTGTTTTTCTATTTTTCATAAAATTCTGTCCTGTTTAATTTTTGTGTGTTTGTTTGTTTGTTTTTCTTTTTTCATAAATTTTCTTGAATTGTATGATTGTTATATTTTCTTGCATAAAAATAAATAAAATAAATTTGTTAAATTTTGTAAATATGTATGATGTATGTTTTGTGAATTTTATATCAAAAAACCCAAAAATATTAATGCCTTATAATAAAAATTTGAAAAAATTGTTGTTTTGTGAATTTTATGTTGTATTTCTAAAAATCCAAAAATATGCATATCTAATTTTTTATTTCTTATATTTCGTAAATATTTTGTTGTGTTAATTTTGTATAAGTTCTTATTTTTGATGATTTGCATAAAATATAAAAACCAAAAATATGATTGTTAATATTTGGCATGTTTTATAGAGTGATGTGTGTTTAATTTTTGTAAAAATTTCTTTTTGCAGATAGAACCAAAGAAATCTATCCCTACCACTGGTCCAAAGAGACAAAGAAGGACCACAGACACAGATACCACCTCTGAGGATCCAGATCTTCAAGAGGAGCAGCTGTGACCTAGAGATCCTACCAAATTTTGCACTGATGCGAAATAAGCCCGGTTCCATCAGATAAAGGGCCAGAGACTCATCTAGGAGAGAGTCTTGGATCTGAATGCTGGGGACTATCTTGAGTTGCAGGATGAGGTCCAACGGAGGAGATGGAGACCCCTGTTTTCCCTACCTACTGAGGGGGATCCCATCTTAGTGATGGAGTTTTATGCAAATGCTTACAGGACTCGCCAGGATGCATAAATATCGGCCAGCAGAAGACGAGCTGGGTTAGGGGTCGACACATTACATTTGACCGAGACACCATTAGTACCCTACTGGGTAACCCTTGGGAGCCTACTCCCGAGAGCGATACTTGTTTCTGAAAGGAAAACATAAACAAGGTTACGACTGAGGATGGTGATTTAGGATACTTCTTAGATCAGGTTGCTCACTTCTTGAGCAAGGATGGAATCTTCTTCAACTTGAGTAAGGTTGGAAGGACTCCATCAAACCTCCTCAAGACCCAGCTGACCCCTATAGCTCAGGCATGGTCTCATCTTATGCTTCATAACATCACTCTTGTTACTCACCTCTTTTCTATCCCAGTTGATCGCTATTGCCTTCTTTTCTCTATTCTTCAGGGCCATACCATTGACATTGTTGAGCTGATATCTGAGCAGATTCACCTTTATGCCCTTGGGTATAAGGTGAACCGTCCTATTCCATTCCCTCTTATCATATCTGCCTTACTGAGGAGGTAAGGAGTTGATGTACCATCACTAGAGTTTACTAGTTCTTTAGGGAGAGTCCTCAAGGTCTCAATAAACAGAAATTACTTTGTCCAGCAGTGCGAGCTTCCACCACTAGAGCAGGAGGCTCAGCCCAGATAGAGGAGGAGGAGACCACCAGTTCAGCCACCATCTGCTGATACTATCACTGATGGATTTTCTAGGATGACTCTTGAGCATCAGTATATGATGCAGATGATGGCTACCACACACAGAGCTTATATGCATCTTCATGATGCATTTTATCAGTATAGACTTCAGGGAGAGGGAGCACCTTATGTCACACCAGCTGAGTTCGTAGCTCATGTAGCTTGGCCTGGTGATTTGCCTACATACCCTGAGACTGGTGGACCGTCTGGAGCAATGCTAAGTCAGAGGGTGATGCAGATGAGGAGGGAGATGATGAGGATCACATGGAGGATTGATGGTGTTATTTTTCTACACCTTTTACATACATTTTAGTTTACATTTAGTTTGATATTTACATTGGTATTTTTACTTTGTGGATTATATTATAGTTTGTCTTTTATTATGTGGTGTGTTTTATTTTTATGTGGTGTGTTTTTTGCGTGTTTTCTTTAAAAAATTCAAAAATCAAAAATAAATTTTATCTTTTTAATAAATAAATCAAATTTTTGAAAATAAGGAAATTCATCCACTTAAAGTTTTTACACAATAGAATCATTTTTTAGATCAATTATCGATTCTTTTTGTAATTTAGGGATTTTGATAAATTTAATTACAATAATTTTATTACCTATCAAGCTAATTTCAATAACTCGGTGAGCTGAGAGATTCTTTAAGCACTTGAGGGTTTCGACATCACTTCATTCGAATTGATTTTGCTTTAATCTGTGATTTGTGTTGTTGTACAGAGAATTCAAGAAAATTATCAAGGCACATTTTTTGGTAAAAGAAACCTTGGGCGAAAAAGCTTACCATGGTAAAAAAAAATTATCCTTTGAAAGCCACTTTGAGCCTGAAAAATAATTTCATTGGTACCCTTAACCTTTATCAAATTTTAACCATTCCCTATACTTGATTGATTAAAAGAGCAGTTGAGCAAAATGAAAAACTATTTTGAGTGTTCTTACAAAATGGGGAGTGAAAAATAACAACTTGATTCTTTTGAAAAAAAATTGTGCATATAAATGAAGAAAAATAAATATATACAAATCAAAAATAGTGAAAAAAATCAAGTTGAGGGTATTTATTTTTCACCAACAAGGGAAATGAGATCTGGGCCAAGAGAAAGCCTAAAAATTATAAAATGCTCTTTTATGATTTTAGGTTTTTGAATTCTGAGAAAAACCATATTTTCTTGTAGCCAAGCCTCATTACAACCCTTGAAAAAGACCTTGTGATTTTTGAATTAGCTCTGTATGACTAACCATTGATTAGATGAAAATCAAAATTAAATTTGTTTGATTTTATGATCGATTGAGTGAAACAGGTTACCCCTTGCACAGAGATAAACACTTGTGAGGTAAGCCTGAAATTATGCTTGATTTGTTAATAAAATATTATAAAGAATTTTATCATTAACCCTTTGTTACATAAGATATCTATTTTTGGTTATTCTAAATGGTAAATTGTGAAATTACTTTTTGTGGTAAATTCTCAGACTAACTCAAAAATTTGATTTCAAATTTTTATTTTTTTTATTTTCTCTCTTGCTCGAGGATGAGCAATGTCTCAAGTTGGGGGTATTTGTTAGTCCTCAAATTTACAATAAAATCTTTAATAAAAATTTTGTAAAAATAATAAAAATTAGCTTAAATTGTTAGAAAATTAGGTTTTAAATTCAATAAATGGATGTTGTTAGAAATAATCTACCCTTGATTAATTTTCTCTAGTTTTACAGTGAAAAAGTAAAGAATTTAAAGAGAAAAATAAAGATCTGGAGAGCTGACGCGTAGCATCAACCCCACGCGTAGCGTGGGGATTTCTGATGCTGACGCTACGCGTCACAGCCACACATAGCGTCAGAAGCTACGTGGACTCCAGTTCCAGGTGGCCAAGCACTCAGCCTTTGACCCATTATGGCCTCTCCACTTTGCATAAATGGATACACCGAGTTGGGGGACAAGGACAAATGGCAAGGCATGATTGATTTAATAATTCCATAGTGGTCACTTCAAGCTGCGTTTAATGGAGGCTGACTCAGGGACTTGACGCATAGCGTCAGGCTGGCACGTAGTGTAACACCCTTGGTTAGATAAGACTAATCCTTCTGTAGGTTCATCCCATTTAACTGAGAGTGTTAACAGTTTTTAGAAAAAGTGAATATTTTTTTTTTTATAAATACGTGGCAAATCAGCGGAAGTAACATTGTATAAATCACATAGTCATTCACAAACTGTAAATAAATGTACTCTTAACAGAATGGGGCACGCAGGCACCCTTAAATATTATACAGTCATCCGGTGTCTGATTATAAACGTTCTATTCCTAGTGATTATTCTCACTGGGTTCAGCGTACTGCTGATCTTCACACTCGGGTTCTTGAGTTTCTAATTCCTCTGAAAAATGTTCAACAGTAAGGGTGAGTATAACCCAAGACCTTGATTGGTTCCTCCGGTGCGAACATAATCCAGTTAACATACAATGTCACATAGATCATACATTTAGCATGTTTGTAACAATCAAGCATGTTATCATCACATAATCGTCATGTTCACAATTATAACAATCATGAAATAAATCATACATATAATATATTCACAATTATAACAAATGAATGCATGAGTGCGGACTTATTATGATTTATCTTTGATTAAGTCTCATGATGCATGTGGGCCCGATAAATCGTTTCATCTTCTTCTCATTCTTTGGAATATCACCATTCCAATCATCTAGAGCGATCAGGGTCCGCCCAAGTTCCATGCGGTACAAAATGAACTCATTGGTTCTCATCATTAATTTAAATATTTTTGGAACTTGGATCCCTACGATCATAGTTACACTCCGTCATTTAGTCAAAGTACACTAGAATTGCATCGTCTCACCCGGCTATCAGGCGCGACTCTGATGCCATTGGGTTGTCGTTCCAGTTGTACTCCCAAGATTCTTCATGGAGATCGAACGTGAGTGTCCTCCACTGTACCAAGTGTATGCTCTAGAGGTTTTTCTTCTTCAAAAATATTTTCATGATGCGGAATGCATTTGTCTTATCAATTGATTACTGGGTATCTTATGTGTTTCCAGTTTCATCATAACATTCTCAAGTTCTTTGAATTTCCTCAATCTTTTAAACCTCGTAAGATATTCGTTTATTATTTTAGAAATATATCTATTATATACATATTCTTTCATAAAGAGTAAAATAATGTATACTTTATGTATTTATACATAATTTAGATATTTAACAAAGTATAATGATGATAAAAATAATAATAAGGATAACAATATTAAGTTTGACAAGAAATAATAATAATAAAGGAATAAGAATATCATGTATAGCTTACCAATAACTTAAATAAATATTAAAAATAGGTTTCCAATTGAGAATTCAAGTGAAAAACACTAAAATAGAGTTTTCCGAGTGAAACATAGGTAAATCCGAGTGAAATATGTATGATTCCGAGTGGAATCATACAGAGAGGGGTTCTCCAAGCGATCTGGTTCAAAATCGAGTGAAATGACACTGGAAAAACTATTTTTTGACTGAAATAACTTAAATCCGAGTAGAAATGAGTTAAATCCGAGTAGAAATATTGATTTCCAAAAGAAAGGTTTAATATTGAGTGAAAAATTGAGTTTTCCGAGTGGAATGAGTTGAATGCCGAGTGAAATTGAATTAAAAGGAATTCTCCGAGTAAAATAACATCTTTGCTGAGTGAAATGAATCATTAACCAAGTAAAATCACTGAATGGGTTCTCCTGAGTGAGAATAAAATGATTTCTGAGTGAAATAAGGTATTTTCCGAGTGGAATTATGAGTTTACCGAGTTATATTAATTAAGAGGGCTCTGTCTGAATAAGAATCATGCGGATAAAGTGAAAACCGAGTAAGATAATCTTGATTCCGAGTGAAATCAGGTTTGGAAGGGTTTTCTGGTGAGTTGTCTTTATAAACCGAGTTGCATCAAGTGGAAGGACTATCTTTAGTGAAAAATAACAATTTGCTGAGTGAAATAATTGTTTTGGCCGAGTGAAGTGAATAGAAAGCTACTGTCCGAGTTAAATAATGATGTTTCTGAGTGCATTTACTAATAAGGGGTTCTGAATAAAGGCAAATATATTTTCTGAGTGGTATTAAGTCAAAATCCGGGTGAGATATAACTTGGGAGTTGCTGTCCGAGAGAAAAATAGTGTTTACCGAGTGAAATACTATGTTGTCCGGGTGAAATCAAATGAAAGGCTAATATCTGAGTATAAGTAAGCAAATCCGAGTATATATATATATATATATGCAAATCCGAGTATAAATAAGCAAAACCAGACGGATTATCATAAAAACCGAGTAGAATAACATGTTATCATATTTATTTCACTGGAATCCACACGGTACCCATGCTTTCTTAGTAATTTCAGTGCAATCAATACATGTCATATCACAATTCACTTGGTAACAGATATATATATATATATATATACATGCATATATATACAATAATTTCAAGCATTTCATACATACTGGACCTATCCTCACTCGGTTTTCCCACAAGGCACCCAAGAATATACCCCCTTACCTCAATGAAGTTCTTGAATGGAAGGAAAGAGGTTTCCCCTTCACTGTCCTACACCAATTCCGAGCGAAAGAGGAATGGAATTGAGAGGGAAAGCTTGTTTGTAGAAGAAGAAGAAGAAAGGGAAACGATAACAGAGGTGTGTCTGTTGCTAAGTATCGTGTGTGTGTCCTCTAAGAGCCCTGGCGTTGGTTTAAATAAGAAGAGAGTGAGTGGAAATTAAATGGGGAACATCGGTTGGAGGATTAGGTGAAGATAATGGCAACTTTTGACTCCTTTTACAGTCAGCTTTGCATTAGATTGGGATAAAATATATAAAGTTATCATAATGGAGGCAACTTTCTCCTCTGATTGGTTCGTTGTGCCAATCATTCTTGGCTGTATATGATTAAGTGGGTTGACCACTATCTAAAGTGGAATTCAGTGTTGGCAAAGAGGCCGGTATCACATGTGAGGGCGGTATTGAATTATGAGGGCGGCATGGAGTGAAGAAGACGGTGTTGAATGTGAAGGCGGAGTGAAGTGAGGGCGGAGTGAAGTTGTGAGGCGGTATAGAGTGTTAGGGCGGTGTGGAATGTGAGGCGGTATAGAGTGTTAGGGCGGTGTGGAATGTGAGGCGGTATAGAGTGTTAGGGCGGTGTGGAATGTGAGGCGGTATGGAGTGTTAGGGCGGTATGTGTGAAGGAGTTAAGGACTCCGTCTGTGGAAAGTGGGCGGTGTTGTGAGGCTACAAAGAGATCGGTTTTGGTGAATGCCGTCTCAGAATTGTTTGGTGTGCACATCGGTTCAAGAACAACTTCCTCTAGCCGGTGTGAACTCCTAATGTAAGGACGGATCTATGCTCATTCGGTGTGGTGTAAGTAAGCAAATCTTTTCTTACTTCAGCCATCCGATGTGACATAGAAGACATCGGATGGTTAATGACATCTGATCTTTTGAGCGAAATCCGATTCGCTTGAACGAATCCGCCCTTCATGGCTCGGAATTCTTCCAAAACTGACTCAACACTTGCTTTCTCACTCGGTAATGGTTCAGCCTCTCTATATTTCTCTCGGAATGGTTCCTTCTTCCATTTCCACTCGGATCTTTAAGTAATTACATAAGAACCGTTCGGAATACTTCCATAATGCGTCCTACTCGGTAAGAAGCATCAAATCAACATAAACTTGAGTGTTTAAGCTTTCTTTCACTCGGAATACTTCAATCAGAGCAGTTTTCTTTGGAACAGAAGTACTTGGCAAGGTTTGACTCGGCACAAGTCATTCCAGGATGTTTTAACTCGGAATTCCATCCTCCACTCGAAATTTCTAATCTTTCACTCGGAATTCTTCTCTGTCACTCGGAACAGAGCCCTTTTCACTCGGTTTTTGCCTAATTTCGCTAATGATCCTTATAATTTACATTGTTATGCGCAAATTGATACTTATGAGATACCACAGACCATCAACAGGGTATATATATTGACTTATTCTTCTTTCAAACCTTCCATAATTCAAAAATTACAAGAGTGAAATTGTTTCTAAAAACAGGGATGTTACATTCTCCCCTCCTTTTAGAAATTTCGTCCCGAAATTTAAAGTTAAAACAATTGAGGGTATAATTCTCTCATTTTCTCCTCAATTTCCCAAGTAGCATCCCCATCATCTGTCTGACTCCAAACTACCTTGACCAAAGGGATTTCCTTGTCTCTTAGCTGTTTGAGTTGTCGGTCAGCAATCCTCACTGGCGATGCTTCGAAAGTAAGGTTTTCTTTCAGAACAAATTGATCGGGACTTAGTACATGATCAGGGCTTGGTACATATTTGCGGAGTTGAGAGACATGAAAGACATTATGAAGGTTTGTCAGCTCGGGTGGCAGAGCAATGCGGTACGCATGAGTTCCTATCTTTTGCAGAATCTGATAGGGTCCTACGTATCTGGGGCTTAACTTTTTGGCCTTCAAAGCTCTTCCTACTCCAGTGGTAGGGGTAACTTTGAGAAATACATGGTCACCTTCTTCAAATTCTAATGGCTTCCGTCGCTTGTCATAGTAACTCTTTTGTCTATCTTGCGAAGCCTTCATTGCCATTTGAATCCTCTGAACTTGTTCTGTTGTCTTCTGCACAATCTCTGGTCCAATTATTGTCTTTTCACCAGTCTCGTACCAACATAAAGGTGTACGGCACTTTCTTCCATACAAAGCTTCATAAGGGGCCATTCCGATGCTTGCATGATAGCTGTTGTTGTAAGTAAACTCAATAAGTGGGAGATACTCTTGCCAACTTCCACCATGTTCCAATACACAAAGACGTAACAAATCTTCAAGAGTCTTGATCGTTCTTTCTGATTGTCTGTCTGTCTTTGGGTGGTATGCGGAACTTAACTTCAGACGAGTTCCTAGAGCTTGTTGCAGGCTCTTCCAAAACTGCGATGTGAAGCGAGGATCTCGATCGGATACAATTGCAATGGGAGTTCCATGTAATCGTACAATCTCCTTGATATAGATCTGGGTGAGTTTTTCTAGGGAATACTTCATATTAACAGGAATGAAGTGAGCGGTCTTTGTTAATCGATCCACGATTACCCAAATAGCATCACATCCAGCTGATGTTCTGGGAAATCCACTCACGAAGTCCATAGCAATCTCATCCCATTTCCATTCTGGAATATCCAGAGGACGAAGGGTCCCACTTGGTCGTTGTTGTTCCGCTTTTACCTTCTGACACATCAGGCAAGCTGTTACGTATTCAGCGATATCCCTTTTCATTCCTTGCCACCAGAATAATTTCTTCAAGTCCTGGTACATTTTGGTTGATCCTGGGTGGATGCTGTACTTACTCTTGTGTGCTTCATCCAGGATAGATCTTTTAAGGTTTGTGTTAATAGGAATACAGAGCCTCTGTTGATACTTGATTACTCCATGTTCATCTTTGGTAAACTCTGAGACTCCTTCTTTTGTCTTTTCTACTAGATCTTGTAATTCTTGATCATTGGCTTGAGCTTCTTTGATTTGTTCCAAGAAATCATTGGAAATCCTTAGCATTCCAACCATAAGGCTTCCTCTTTTTGGTATTACTGCTAGATTCAAATCATGAAACTGTTCAATCAGTTCTAACTCCTTCGTCATCATGTATGATAGACGTAAGGCCTTTCTACTGAGTGCATCAGCCACAACATTAGCTTTCCCAGGATGATATCGGAGTTCAAAATCATAATCCTTGATAAACTCCATCCACCTACGTTGTCGCATATTCAACTCCTTCTGATCAAATAGATACTTCAAGCTCTTGTGATCACCGAAGACTTCGAAGTATGTACCATACAGGTAGTGTCTCCAGATTTTCAAGGCAAACACAACAGCAGCTAATTCCAAATCATGTGTGGGATAATTAACTTCATGGGTTCTTAGCTGTCTTGAAGCATAAGCAACAACTTTCCTTTCTTGCATTAGGACACATCCTAGTCCTTGTTTTGACGCATCACAGTACACTTCATATGGCTTGGCAGGATCTGGCAAAATCAATACAGGTGCGCTAGTGAGTCGTTGGCGTAACTCCGTAAAACTGCTTTCACACTTATCAGTCCATTCGAATGGTTGATCTTTACGAGTTAGCTTAGTTAAAGGTGCTGCAATTCGAGAGAAATTCTCGATGAATCGACGATAATATCCCGCCAGTCCAAGGAAACTGCGGATTTCCGTCACATTCTTAGGTCGTTCCCAACTTAGTACAGCTTCTACCTTTGTAGGGTCCACAGCAATTCCTTCCTTAGAAATGACATGTCCTAAGAATTTCACTTCCGTCAACCAGAATTCACATTTTGAAAACTTAGCGTACAATTGTCTTGCACGCAAAGTGTTCAGAACAATTCGAAGATGCTCCTCATGTTCCTCATGGCTCTTGGAGTAAACGAGAATATTGTCAATGAATACGACCACGAATTTGTCTAAGTACTCATGGAAGATTCGGTTCATGTATCCCATAAAGACTGCAGGTGTGTTTGTAACTCCAAAGGGCATAACAAGGTACTCATAGTGCCCATATCGTGTTCTGAATGCCGTTTTGGGTACATCGTCTTTCTTTACCCTGATTTGATGATAGCCTGATCGCAGATCAATCTTCGAGAAGATAGTGGCTCCTCGTAGTTGGTCCATCAAATCATCAATTCTTAGGAGAGGGTATCGATTCTTGATCGTAGCTTTATTTAACTGACGATAGTCAACACATAATCACATACTGCCATCTTTCTTTTTGACTAGAAGAACTGGTGCTCCCCAAGGTGAGACACTGGGTCTAATCATACCTTTCTCCAGAAGTTCTTCTAATTGCTCTTTAAGTTCACTGAGTTCCTTGGGTGACATCCGGTAAGGAGCAATAGAAATTGGTCCCACGCCCAGTATAATATCAATACTGAATTCGACTTCTTGCTCTGGAGGTAACTCGCTTATATCCTCAGGGAATACTTCTGGAAATTCTTGAACAACAGGAATCTGTCCAAGTTGAGGAGTGGCCTTACTTTCAGTTTCAGTAAGGATCATGTACAGTTGGATTTCTTTTGAACTTACCTTTTCTGAGTTAACAAGGCAAGAATCTGTGACTTGATCACATTCAGAGGTAGTAGACCCATGAGAGATGGATCTATTATGATAGTCAATCAGAATATGATTGGCAGCAAGCCAATTCATCCCTAGAACAATGTCTAGATCAATCAAAGGTAAACATATCAGATCTACTTGATAAGATTTCCCTTCGATGTTAAGAGGACATTCTAGACATATGCGAGTAGAGCAAATGGGCTTATTGGTGGCAGTTGTGACAATCATTTGATAGGGCAGAGAGGTTGTAGGAAGCTTTAAATGTTTTACACAATTCTCAGATATGAAAGAATGAGTGGCTCCAGAATCATATAATACATTTAATAGAGTACTTCCTATAAAGCATGTACCTTGCACAAGATCGTTCTCTTGTGATACTTCTGCACCATTCATGGTAAAAACTCTGGCATTTCCCCCTGGCCTTCCGGTTGAGTTGTTTCCGGGCCTTCCGGGATTATTGTTCTGTCTGAAGTTGTTGTTGCGGGGAACATTTTGCATTCTCGGGGTATTGTTGGTAGAGACATTTGCAGTAGATCCTCCATTTCCTTGACTTGTTGGTCGTACTGCCTGTCTTTGGGGTACTTGTTGTTGGTTATTTTTATTCTTGTACCAACAGTCATCATCACGATGTCCGATCCGTCCACAAATTGTGCAGTTTCTACTTCTTTGGTTCTCCTGACCTTTAGGAGGAATTCGGTTGACTGAGTTGAAAGATCGAAAATATGGTCGATCTCCTCGAAAATCCCTTCTTTGGTGTCGATCTGGCATACGTCGCTCTGGCCCATGATTAGACGCTCCAGGTCGTCGAAGATTAGAGGTGTTCTCAAATATACGACATCTGTCAACCAAAGTGGTGAATTGTGTAATTTGTTGACAACATATGACTTGACGAATCTCATGTCGTAGTCCTGCCTCAAACTTTGCACATCTTGATGCTTCTCCCATGTGAGTGTAGTAAGGACAACATTTTGCCAGTTCATCAAACTTAGCAGCGTACTCCCCAACAGTCATATTGCCTTGTTTCAGATTGAAGAATTCTTGCTCTTTTTGCCTCCTTATATCTTCGGGAAAATATTTAGCGAGGAATTCCGTCTTAAATCGTCCCCAAGTAATGATATGCCCATCAGTAGCTAGTCTGACTCTAGCATGAGTCCACCAATGTTCTGCTTCTCCAACTAGCATGAAGACCGTAAAGGTTACACAATCCTCATCGGAACATCTCATAGCGACAAAAATCTTTTCAAGATGTTCAATCCATAGCTGTGCTCCTTCTGGATTGAAGCCTCCTTTGAACTGCGTAGGATTGTTCCTTTGAAAATCAGCTAATCCTTGCCTGGCAGAAGCATGAGGTAACTCTTGCCTTTCTATTACCTCCACAATTCTGGTAAGAAGATTCTCCATCACGTGATTGTTGTTTTGGCGTGCCATTAGGAATTTGCTGAAAGAATATCAACAAATAGATTCAGGGTATGCGTTATGTGGAGTATTCCACATAGGATATTTAGTCTTAGGAGTGTTATGGACTGTTCAATATTTCTATCAGAGTACGTGGAAACCTAATGGTCCACTCCACAAGCTTAATGAATCGACTATGCTCTGATACCACCTTTGTAACACCCTTGGTTAGATAAGACAAATCCTTCTGTAGGTTCATCCCATTTAACTGAGAGTGTTAACAGTTTTTAGAAAAAGTGAATATTTTTTTTTTTATAAATACGTGGCAAATCAGCGGAAGTAACATTGTATAAATCACATAGTCATTCACAAACTGTAAATAAATGTACTCTTAACAGAATGGGGCACGCAGGCACCCTTAAATATTATACAGTCATCCGGTGTCTGATTATAAACATTCTATTCCTAGTGATTATTCTCACTGGGTTCAGCGTACTGCTGATCTTCACACTCGGGTTCTTGAGTTTCTAATTCCTCTGAAAAATGTTCAACAGTTACGGTTGGGTATAACCCAAGACCTTGATTGGTTCCTCCGGTGCGAACATAATCCAGTTAACATACAATGTCACATAGATCATACATTTAGCATGTTTGTAACAATCAAGCATGTTATCATCACATAATCGTCATGTTCACAATTATAACAATCATGAAATAAATCATACATATAATATATTCACAATTATAACAAATGAATGCATGAGTGCGGACTTATTATGATTTATCTTTGATTAAGTCTCATGATGCATGTGGGCCCGATAAATCATTTCATCTTCTTCTTATTCTTTGGAATATCACCATTCCAATCATCTAGAGCGATCAGGGTCCGCCCAAGTTCCATACGGTACAAAATGAACTCATTGGTTCTCATCATTAATTTAAATATTTTTGGAACTTGGATCCCTACGATCATAGTTACACTCCGTCATTTAGTCAAAGTACACTAGAATTGCATCGTCTCACCCGGCTATCAGGCGCGACTCTGATGCCATTGGGTTGTCGTTCCAGTTGTACTCCCAAGATTCTTCATGGAGATCGAACGTGAGTGTCCTCCACTGTACCAAGTGTATGCTCTAGAGGTTTTTCTTCTTCAAAAATATTTTCATGATGCGGAATGCATTTGTCTTATCAATTGATTACTGGGTATCTTATGTGTTTCCAGTTTCATCATAACATTCTCAAGTTCTTTGAATTTCCTCAATCTTTTAAACCTCGTAAGATATTCGTTTATTATTTTAGAAATATATCTATTATATACATATTCTTTCATAAAGAGTAAAATAATGTATACTTTATGTATTTATACATAATTTAGATATTTAACAAAGTATAATGATGATAAAAATAATAATAAGGATAACAATATTAAGTTTGACAAGAAATAATAATAATAAAGGAATAAGAATATCATGTATAGCTTACCAATAACTTAAATAAATATTAAAAATAGGTTTCCAATTGAGAATTCAAGTGAAAAACACTAAAATAGAGTTTTCCGAGTGAAACATAGGTAAATCCGAGTGAAATATGTATGATTCCGAGTGGAATCATACAGAGAGGGGTTCTCCAAGCGATCTGGTTCAAAATCGAGTGAAATGACACTGGAAAAACTATTTTTCGACTGAAATAACTTAAATCCGAGTAGAAATGAGTTAAATCCGAGTAGAAATATTGATTTCCAAAAGAAAGGTTTAATATTGAGTGAAAAATTGAGTTTTCCGAGTGGAATGAGTTGAATGCCGAGTGAAATTGAATTAAAAGGAATTCTCCGAGTAAAATAACATCTTTGCTGAGTGAAATGAATCATTAACCAAGTAAAATCACTGAATGGGTTCTCCTGAGTGAGAATAAAATGATTTCTGAGTGAAATAAGGTATTTTCCGAGTGGAATTATGAGTTTACCGAGTTATATTAATTAAGAGGGCTCTGTCTGAATAAGAATCATGCGGATAAAGTGAAAACCGAGTAAGATAATCTTGATTCCGAGTGAAATCAGGTTTGGAAGGGTTTTCTGGTGAGTTGTCTTTATAAACCGAGTTGCATCAAGTGGAAGGACTATCTTTAGTGAAAAATAACAATTTGCTGAGTGAAATAATTGTTTTGGCCGAGTGAAGTGAATAGAAAGCTACTGTCCGAGTTAAATAATGATGTTTCTGAGTGCATTTACTAATAAGGGGTTCTGAATAAAGGCAAATATATTTTCTGAGTGGTATTAAGTCAAAATCCGAGTGAGATATAACTTGGGAGTTGCTGTCCGAGAGAAAAATAGTGTTTACCGAGTGAAATACTATGTTGTCCGGGTGAAATCAAATGAAAGGCTAATATCTGAGTATAAGTAAGCAAATCCGAGTATATATATATATGCAAATCCGAGTATAAATAAGCAAAACCAGTCGGATTATCATAAAAACCGAGTAGAATAACATGTTATCATATTTATTTCACTGGAATCCACACGGTACCCATGCTTTCTTAGTAATTTCAGTGCAATCAATACATGTCATATCACAATTCACTTGGTAACAGATATATATATATATATATATACATGCATATATATACAATAATTTCAAGCATTTCATACATACTGGACCTATCCTCACTCGGTTTTCCCACAAGGCACCCAAGAATATACCCCCTTACCTCAATGAAGTTCTTGAATGGAAGGAAAGAGGTTTCCCCTTCACTGTCCTACACCAATTCCGAGCGAAAGAGGAATGGAATTGAGAGGGAAAGCTTGTTTGTAGAAGAAGAAGAAGAAAGGGAAACGATAACAGAGGTGTGTCTGTTGCTAAGTATCGTGTGTGTGTCCTCTAAGAGCCCTGGCGTTGGTTTAAATAAGAAGAGAGTGAGTGGAAATTAAATGGGGAACATCGGTTGGAGGATTAGGTGAAGATAATGGCAACTTTTGACTCCTTTTACAGTCAGCTTTGCATTAGATTGGGATAAAATATATAAAGTTATCATAATGGAGGCAACTTTCTCCTCTGATTGGTTCGTTGTGCCAATCATTCTTGGCTGTATATGATTAAGTGGGTTGACCACTATCTAAAGTGGAATTCAGTGTTGGCAAAGAGGCCGGTATCACATGTGAGGGCGGTATTGAATTATGAGGGCGGCATGGAGTGAAGAAGACGGTGTTGAATGTGAAGGCGGAGTGAAGTGAGGGCGGAGTGAAGTTGTGAGGCGGTATAGAGTGTTAGGGCGGTGTGGAATGTGAGGCGGTATAGAGTGTTAGGGCGGTGTGGAATGTGAGGCGGTATAGAGTGTTAGGACGGTGTGGAATGTGAGGCGGTATGGAGTGTTAGGGCGGTATGTGTGAAGGAGTTAAGGACTCCGTCTGTGGAAAGTGGGCGGTGTTGTGAGGCTATAAAGAGATCGGTTTTGGTGAATGCCGTCTCAGAATTGTTTGGTGTGCACATCGGTTCAAGAACAACTTCCTCTAGCCGGTGTGAACTCCTAATGTAAGGACGGATCTATGCTCATTCGGTGTGGTGTAAGTAAGCAAATCTTTTCTTACTTCAGCCATCCGATGTGACATAGAAGACATCGGATGGTTAATGACATCGGATCTTTTGAGCGAAATCCGATTCGCTTGAACGAATCCGCCCTTCATGGCTCGGAATTCTTCCAAAACTGACTCAACACTTGCTTTCTCACTCGGTAATGGTTCAGCCTCTCTATATTTCTCTCGGAATGGTTCCTTCTTCCATTTCCACTCGGATCTTTAAGTAATTACATAAGAACCGTTCGGAATACTTCCATAATGCGTCCTACTCGGTAAGAAGCATCAAATCAACATAAACTTGAGTGTTTAAGCTTTCTTTCACTCGGAATACTTCAATCAGAGCAGTTTTCTTTGGAACAGAAGTACTTGGCAAGGTTTGACTCGGAACAAGTCATTCCAGGGTGTTTTAACTCGGAATTCCATCCTCCACTCGAAATTTCTAATCTTTCACTCGGAATTCTTCTCTGTCACTCGGAACAGAGCCCTTTTCACTCGGTTTTTGCCTAATTTCGCTAATGATCCTTATAATTTACATTGTTATGCGCAAATTGATACTTATGAGATACCACAGACCATCAACAGGGTATATATATTGACTTATTCTTCTTTCAAACCTTCCATAATTCAAAAATTACAAGAGTGAAATTGTTTCTAAAAACAGGGATGTTACACGTAGCATCAAGACCTTTTCTCAGCCCTATAAATAGGGCCTTTCTCCAAACTTCTAAGCATCCCATCTTATATTCTGAGTTCTCTTTCTCTCTTATACACTCGTGTTTGAGTGTTTCTTTTGTGAGTTGTAGTGCTAGAATAGTTTTCTAGATACTTGAAAGTGTTGTATAGTATTGTGATCGTTGTATCGTGAAGTTTCCATCGCCTTCGTAATGTCAACATCTGTAAGTGTTGTTTTTACTTTCACCATGTGTAACTAATTTGTTTATGTTGGAATTGGTGAACTAGTCTATTGAGTATGATATTATGAATTCGACCTCTGCATGTTTATGATTCAATTACATGTTAGTATTTCAACCTTTTATTAGTATGAACGTCAAACGGGAGAATGATTTTCATGCGCATTGAAACTTGTTTTATTAGTGTGAATGTTAAACGGGAGAATAATTATTCATGCCTTATTAAAACTTGCTTTAACGAAAATAAAAGTTGGAATACCCTTAATATGCCAATTACTAGGGATAGAATTGGTGATTATTGTTGCCATAAGGCCAGGACTTAATGCAAGTTTTTATTGAGAAAGCTCATGAGGGATCAGACTTTACGGTGAATACTTAGAATTTATATCACGAGGGATCGATTATAATGATTTTAAGCTACAATGACATGAACTTGATGATTAAATATGCATGTCTTGAGTTGCTCCATTGTTATTCTAGATTGGGGATCCAAATTCTAACATAATTTGTTTATTTGTGTTTATCTCAAGTATCTTAGCTATTCTAAATTGCAACTCAACTTTTTAGATAGATTTTATTTTCTTTTTATCACATGAATAACTCAGCTATGCAATCTTGTGAATATTGTATAAATTGTATATAAATTATTCTTTTGTGAATAGGTTTCGATAAATTTACCATAGTAACTAGAAAATTACTGTAACTATTGGACTTTCAATCCCAGTGGAACGATATCTAAATTTTGAAAACTACAAACGATTGATGCGCTTGCCAATTAAAAGACCCAACAGTAACACAGAGTTAACAAGTTTTCTGCAACACTATTCCGGGTCTAACAATATTCCTTTTTACAATTGGTTCATGGTAAAGAACTAAATATTTTCCATCTAAGAATTTTTGCAAGTGCGGTATATGTTTCCATTTCTTCTCCACAACACACTAAGATAGGACCTCAAAGAAGGTTGGGGATATATGTTGGATATGAAAGTCCATCTATAATAAAATATCTTGAACCCTTGACAGGTGATTTATTTACAGCTCGTTTTGCTGATTGTCATTTTGATGAATATGTTTTCCCACCATTAGGGGGAGAAAATAAACAGTTGGATAAAAGGATCAGTTGGAATGAGATATCTCTCTCACATCTTGATCCTCGAACAAAGAAATATGAACTAGAAGTTCAGAAAATTATTAGTTTGCAAAGTTTAGCAAACCAATTGCTGAATGTATTTGTTGATCCAAAAAGAGTGACTAAGTGTAACAGCCTAAATTTTTAATTAAATTTGAAGCGGTGATTAAACAGTGAAAAAATTAAAGTTTCTCAGAAAAATAAGAAATGAATCCTAGGAAATAGGAAATTGAATTCTGAATACAAGGATATTTTTAATCTGACTTAAAACGAAATTAAACGAAAATGGAACGTAGAATAAAATAAAATAATAAAATAAAATAAAAATCTTCTACAGTAAAACGTCACATGAAAAATCTTGTAACTTCATGAGAGTTCTCCATTCTTCCCACCGCCTCATTTCACTTCGATCTGCTACAGTAATTTGCTACAGTGATTTACTACAGTAATTTGCTACAGTAACCGCCATTGGAAGCCTATAAATAAGGCTCCAAATTTCTTAAAACCAAAAACCTCACTAATCCTATAACCTTTCATCTCTCTCTTTAAGTTTTCAAAAAAAGCTCTTTAATTTTGCATAAGAAGAAATTACGCAAACTTGAAGATTTGAGGAAATACAAGGGACTTTAGCATAAGAAAAGCTTAAGGATCTTCAATTGAGATAAGAAAGAGGGGATAAGATATTAAATACATAGAAATTAAGTTAGAATTGCTTGCTTAATTGTTTAGAAACTCATATAGTTAGATTTTAATTTAATTTGAATTAAATTGTGAAATTGATGCCAAATGGTTTGGAATATGATATTAAACAATTACTATAACGTGGAAAATGTGTTTCCATATTCTTTGAATTATTAAATGTTATGGAAAATATGTTTCCATATGTTTGAAATATGATATAAAAATTATGGAAAATGTGTTTCCATATGATTGAAATATGATATAAATAATATGGAAAATGTGTTTCCATATTCTTTGAATTACAAACAAAGTATGCTTAATTGATTGTTATAATAATTTTATTGTTATAATTAATTATAAAGGAATTTGATAATTTAATGCATTCATGCATCATATGCATTGGCCGTTCAAAGAATCCGCAGAGGGGTTCTTTGAGGGGGTTCCTAGTGGGGGAACGCGCTCTGTTGAGCAACAGACCTCTGCGGTGGTTTTATACCACGGCCGTCTTAAGGACTAAGCAGTGTGTCCTTAAGGGGGTCCCGCAACACTTGTTATTGATATTATGATATTGTTATCCGATGTGGTGTTGCATTATAGGGCGCGGTATCGGTTGGATATCCGTAAAAATGTTATTGTTGGAAATCACTGCAGATATTCCCACCAGAATGGATCCATCATGCATTTTCATTCATATAAAAGAACGGAATATAATAACATAAGTATAGTACAAAATATTTGTTTGGCATCTGCATCGCATAGCATCCTACTTGTGATTGTGTATGTTCTAATTTGATTTCTATTTATTTGATATTTTATCTCACTCTTTCTGTTACTTGTGGCAACCCTTTAGTGGTTAACCGGGGTCAAGAGATCCGATCTCAAGCCAGTCACGAATAGTATGTCAATACCGTCTAGTAGACCGGATGTGTATGTATCCGATGTAGGTATCCGTTGTCCTTGAATGAGGAGAGCGGATTGGGCGTTCTGGAGATCCTTCACACCGACCTAACGCGTTGAAGTGGGCGAATGGTGGTGTCACCTGCAAAGATTCTCCGACGCTCAAGTCAGTGATTATATTCCAAGTCAGGAATGTATTTAGAGAGGAATCAGTCGTAAAAGAGCTGAGGAAAAGGATCCCTAACTTCAATCATCAAGTCAGTTCATATACCTGATTGGCTCGATTAACGAGGACTTGTTGGTGGGGAACCACCAACTCCCATTAGCTTTATTATATTGCGCACTTACCTGCATGATTGGGTCAAGTGGCTATTTTATATTGAGCGTAGAGAATGTAGACTAGGATTAGGGAACAAGTTGACCATTCCCGTGAGCAGAATTTGGCTCGTAATGCAGGGAATTATTGATCGATCCCTGTAGCAACAATCCTTGTCTTTTGCACAGTAACGTGTGTATTGTCCGATGTCATGGTGTTATCCTGAACAACCGGTATAGGGAGAACGCCTGATACGGAATTACAATCCGGATGTATACCGATGACACCGGTTACACGTAGATGTCTTATCAAAGACGTTGAAATATGTATAGCAGATCGGATACCGGTATTGAGACCGGATCATATGTCCCCTAGCTTGTGTGGGGGACTGAATAGTTGTTCACATAAGCTACTCAACCTGCGAGAGGTCTTAATATCGGTAAGCCTACGTGTGTAACAGTTCCTTAACATCTGTTGTCATTCGTGAAGAACCGCTCTGAATTTAATAGAAAAGACCTTTCGGTACTGTCACAACGGATTCAGACAAAGATTCGTTGTGTGAGAATTTCAAGAGTTTATTGGAATTGAAAGCTCTTGAAGTTTGTGTAACGGCTGTAAAGCGTAAATTGCGTTGCATGATTAGACATTAATGCTTTTAATCACGTGGGCAAGCAATTATTGCGCCTGAGATGAAAATCTCATTAACCGTCGTTTTGGGCTTAATGGGCCTGAAATTTTCGAAACTTTTGGGCCTAGTGGATAGCCCTTTGCTGAGTCGCTATCGTTTTGGCGCCCAAGAATTTGGAACGGTTGTGTCGTTTCGCTTGTGAACGGGTGCGTTTTATCGAGAACGACACAACTTCAAGAGGAGGTAACCGATCCTCTTTGTTTCCTATAAAAGGAATACTTAGTGGATTCTGGGTTCCACTTGCTTTTGCTTTCTCAACGAAACTCTGCAGAAATTTTGCAAGGAAGTTTATCGCCTACATTGCGAGGGTCTCATCGTTCCTCAAATTCATCACTGTCACCTGAGGTAACTATCTTTTCCTTGTCGCTTTAGTTTCGCTTTGACTTGCTACTCGTAGTTATAGAAAGTAGGCTTCATAAAAAAGGGGGGGAATCAGTTTCCCTCAACCCTAATAGTTGTGGGGAAGAATCCTTGTGATTCTTCCTAAGACTGAACCGCGTCGCTCAGAAAGGGGATCTTACTCACTGCGGGAAGTGACCTTTCCCTTCTCAGAGTCGCCCTCTGATTGTAATTGCTTTTAAAATGCAGTGAGTAATGATTGCAACTTTCTGACGACATTTTATTTCTTATCATAGATTAAGGAGTTCGGTCTAGATACTTCCAATGGCAACTGGAGAAGGATCTTCTGGAGATAGTGCCATTTCGAAGACAGCTGAGGGTCTCTTCAGCGTAGTTGCTTCGAGGCTGAATTGGGAGGAGGTTCAGGCTAAATGGCCTTTCTGTTGGGTGTCCAGCGAATTTAAGGACTTGGCCTCTCGTCATGCGGATGAAGAGGGATCTCGGATTCAACCGAGGTTCACACTGAGTACGGATGAGGAGACAAAAAAGTGGTATAGGGTTTACGCACCACTTCTGACAGAGCGGATATGTCATGTCGTCCCCAACGATCGTTCAGTGTATATGTATGACTTTATATTCCATAATCTGGGAGTTCGTTTTCCTTTAACCGAACTCCAGATGGGTGTTTTGAGGTTTCTGAACTGTGCACCCCCTCAACTTCATCCCAACGGTTGGGGCCTCATCCGAGCTCTCGAAGTGCTTGGGGAGCACTTCAATTTCACGCCAACAGTAGCGATGCTGTTCTACTATACTCAGGTGGTTAGAAGGGCGAATAAGCAGGGCGGAGTTGGCCTGGTGACACTCCGGACTCTCTGTTCCTTTGTGAACTTTGAGTCTTACACAGATTCTGCCAAGGTTGACGGGAAGTCCTTCAAGACTTACTTCACTCGCATCTCCATCAAGAAGGGCAAACCAAAATTTTGGAAGGATGAAGAGGACGTTGACAAATTTCCCTTGAGCTGGACACACGAGCATTTCCTCTTGAGCTCTCACGCGTACTACACTGATCAATCCGATCTGTCTCGTGAGACATCGAGAGTGTTGTTCGCGCTTGAATCGCACACTACAGGTCGTCACGTCTTTTCGTGTAGGCGTCTGCTAAGTAGCTCAAGCGGAGTCCGGGAGGAATATTTGCGTACTTCTCGTTTTATTTCATCTTTCCTCCTTTATCAAATATATATAGAATATTTGCAGTTGCTGACATCTTGTGTTTGTTCATGTAGGTGAAATAGAACAGCAAACTCCGGAAATGGATAAACTGAAAAAATTCAAGGCGGCTGGTAAATCCGTTGCTCGTGAGAATGAAGTAAAGCCCAGGCCCTCAACTAAGGATCGTCCTGAGGTAATCATCTTGACCTCGGATGTTGAAGGGGACATCCCACTGGTTGAGGGCGGTACGTCCGATGTTGGTGCAATCTCGGGTCAGCCTCCCGTTACTGAGAGGAGAAGAAAGATCCAGAATGATCCTGCAAGGCGTCAGTCCAAGAAGCAAAGAGTTTCGGAGGATCCTGCTGCCGGGGTTTCTGGATCAGAGCCGACCTCCTTCCCAACTACCTCGTTTCTCACCCCCTTCCTCTCTTATGAAGGTTCTACTCCAGCCACTCTTCCTCCTCCGATGTACAAACTCCGGCCTACACTCAGTCCTAAAGAAATTACGGAAGCGTGTGAGGCCGGAAGGTGGCAGTTAGCCGAACTTGCTGGAATGCTTTCTTCAATCAGCGAGTTGGCTAGCAACGCCGATAAAGTTGAGGAATTGAGCGACGAATTGAAAGAACTCAAGCTTTCCTCGGAAAAGGACAAAGCCGTCGTGAAGTTAATGGAAGATCGTCTTCACAAGTCTAAGGAGTTTGGGGATCTCATCACCAAAGAGAATCTCAAACTCAAAGTCGATCTTAAAAACTTGGAAGGCAAGGTGGCAGAGAAGGAGGAAGAACTCCGTAGCAGCCAGGATAAACATAAAGCTGATGCTGAGGAGTGGTCTCAAAGGGAGAAGAAGCTCCTTCTTGAGATAGAGGGACTGAAGGCTAGGAATGCGGAGTTCGAGGTGTCTAGTGAGGAGCTGTCCAAGTTGCGGGGAGAATTGGCTACAGCGAAAGCTGAGAGAGAAGAAGCTGTTGACATATGCAGCCGGGCTGTCGAAGAATCCTTCGGCCTAGCTATACGCCAAGTTTTCTACCGCAACCCCACTGTGAAACTTAACCTTTATGGAATGGATCCGTTCTATGAATTCCATGGGGGGAAGTTAGTCGCAGTGGTGGATGGTCGTCACGAAGATCCACCGACGTCCCTGTATGGTTTGCCTCCTCTTCCTGAGGGTCAAACCATGGGACCGGATTATGTCTTTCCTGTGTCCGAGGTTCCCTCTTCTGAAGAAAGGGCTGAGGCTCCTGGAGGTGAGACTCCTGCGGAGGTTCCAAAGGAAGGGGGACAAGAGCCTGGTGCTGAGGAGGCGCAAAAAACTGAAGAACAGATTCCTCTTCCGTAATTTTGTTTTCATTTACATGTATAGTTGTGTACCGGGATCAACTCCGGATTTCGAACTATTGTATGTAATTTCATTTCAATGAATGAATTTTGGTTGAAGAAATTTGTCTTCATTGTTTCATGTATATATAAATCGTTACTAATCCGTTCAGTGTAATTAATCTTAAGGCCGGATTGAAATAATAGCCTAGGAAGATTAAATAACAAATAAAATTTAGAACGGATAAATATATACATGTCCCCAAGTGCGTATTAAGAAGAAGGTGCCTGTCTCTGGGGCATGATCCTTAGTTCTTTTGGGGAAAGATGGGTCGATCCGCTGTTTAACAAAGTAGTGTAACAGAACGGATGACTGTTTCTAATCCGTAATATTCTTACAGGAGATGATAATATTGTTCCAAGTTTAGGGAACTGCAAGGAAGTGGTGTTTGAGCCCTTTATCATAAGGATGATGATGGGAGTTTTTTCTGCACCAGGAGTTACGTCGTTGTATCACAGAATAGGTGATAAAGAGTATCCGTCCTGGGAGAATACCACTAGAAAGCGAAAGTGCGGATTGACTTTCGGAATTTTCCATCATAAAAATCCTGCCAGGTGTTTTATCATTAAATCACTTCATAAGTGATTGAGATCATCCGTCTTGGGGATGTGTACGATACCAGGAACTACATCATCAGGTCGCATATTAGGTGATTGAGATCATCCGTCCTTTGGGTGTGTATGGCGCCAGGAGTTACATCGTCAGATCACAGCATGGGTGATTGAGATCATCCGTCCTGGGCAGGTACACCGCGTTAGGAGTTACATCGTCATATCACATAATGGGTGACTGAGGTTATCCGTTCTGGAAAAGTACACATCGTCAAGAGTTACATCGTCAGATCACAGATTAAGTGATTTAGATAATCCATCCTGGAGACATTTTTCAATCGTAGGAGTACGGATTGAGTGAATACTTTCATCGTAAGAATGATGATGAGAATTGTTCATACCAGGAGTTACATCGTCGAATCACTTTATAGGTGATTGGGATCATCCGTCCTGGAATGATTCACACCAGGAGTTACACCATCGAATCACAAAATATGTGATTGAGATCATCCGTCCTGGAATGATTAGTGGAGCTCTTCGTACCAGGAGTTACATCATCGAATCACTGAATAAGTGATTGAGATCGTCCGTCCTGATGAATTTTTCCAATCAAGGGAGTGCGGATTCAATTGGCAATTTTCGCTCCCTCCGAAATCCGAGTAATACCTCTACTAGCCCCCTAGCTGATGTGAGGAAGTAGTTGACTTGCTCATATGAGCTATATTGATCATAGTATGTTTGGATTTCGGATTTGCACCGAAGTGTAAATATCCGCTCTGGGAACCATGTTCCGAAGTGATGAAATTTTAAGGGCGGATTCGACAATGGGAATATCAGAAGTTTATCGAATTTCGCAACCCTTGGTATTCGAGTAATGGTGGCCACGTTTCTAATGATTTGACATTTAATGCCTTAATTCACGTGGGCGCGCCATTATTGCGTTAAATGCGCATGTCTTAATAACCGTCACGTAGGGGCTTGTTGGGCCTAAAATTTGGATTTCGTAGGCCCATTTAGAAAGCTCTGTGACGAAACGATGGCATTTTCGCGCCTTGATGTACTAAACGACAATTTTGGTCCACTAAACGGGGAGTCGTTTGGGGGTAAACGACAGGTTATGTTTAGTGGGTATTTGAAAAATTTTGGTGCCCTGATATAGGCATATTTGGCAAGCTCAGTTACCATTTCTCCTAATTCTCTTGACGAACTTCTGCAAAAGTTTCGAGAAGATTATCGTGTCTGCCTCTGTGAATCTTAATTCACTATCCTCATCCATCCTTAGGTAACCACTTTCTTTCCATACTTTGTGTCTTGTTTCAATTTCTGAAAATGTCTAGGAAAGGTGTTAGTTTTAGTGGTATCAGCTCTAGAGGAAGAGGAGGAAGGGCCTTCAATCAAAACCCCACAGTTCGTGGTGGGAGGATTCCAGTGGTCTTTCAATCGAAGCCACTAAGCTCAGAGAGGGAGGCGTCGCCGTATCAGAGGCGAAGGGCGATTATACCCTCTTCAGAATCCTCCTCTAGTGAGAGTGCTGAGAGCGGTGACCTGTATGTATCTGACGATGTGGATTTTTACCGCAGTGTAAAAGCTTTCACAATGGTGGTGAAGAAAGCGACTGGGAGGAAATCATCTGAAGGGGGATCTTCTTCCGAGAAGTATATCTTGAAGACCCAATCCGGCCTCTGTAATGTTGTTGCACACCGGATAGACTGGGTGAAATTCCAACAGAAACGCCCATTCAGCTGGGTGGCTGAGGAATTTCGTGAGACACCGTCCGTCCACGCTCGGGAGGATGAAGGGGAGCTGGAGCCGCGGTTTACCGTATGGAAGAAGGACAAATACAAATGGTGCTTTCATGTATATGCTCCCCTTCCATCGGTTCGGATATGCCACACACCGGACGAGAGGTCCTTGTTTATGTATGATTTTATATTTCTGAACTTGGGTGTGCGTTTCCCCTTGACGAAGTTTGAGATGGGAGTCCTGAGATTCTTGGACTGCGCCCCCTCGCAACTTCACCCTAATGGATGGGGATTGGTCCGCTCTCTTGAAGTGCTTGGGGAGCACTTCAACTTTAAACCGACGGTGGCCATGCTTTTTTACTTCACTCAAGTGGTCCGCCGTGCGAATAAGGAGAAAGGAGGAGTGAGCTTGATATCCCTTCGGACTATCTCCAAGATCATCAACTTCGAGGCGTACACTGACTCCGCCAAAGTTGATGGGCGTTCATTCAAGTCCTATTTCACGAAGATTAGCGTCCATCCGAATGAATCAATTTTTTGGTTGACTGAAGAAGGGATTCCAAAATTCCCAGTGACTTGGACGCACGAACATTTTTTGTTGACCTCCCAAGCGTACTATACCGAGGAGGACGAACTGAGCCCAACTTCAATCTCAGTTCTTTCGGCTCTGCAGTCCTACACAGCCTCACACCAATTTTTCTCCTGCAGGCGTTTGTTAGGACCAAAGTCTACTCGCGAGGAGTATTTACGTAATTTCCCTGCCATTCTTCATGCGTTATTATGTCATGTCTTGAAACTTTTTCGTCTCTGATTGTGTCTTTTAATTGTGCAGGTGAAATTCAGAGCGGATCACCAGAGATGAATAGACTAAAAGGTCTCAAGGCCGGAGAGACTTCCGTTGCGGCTGAAAATGACATTCAGGCAAAGCGGAACTCGAAGAAGGCTACTGCTGAGACGATAATATTAACTTCGTCTGCTGGTGACGACATTCCTCTGATTGAGGGCGGATCTGAGAAGGTGGTCGAGAAAAAGAAGAGGACTAAGCGTGATCCTTCAAAGACCTCAGACCGTCAATCCTCGCCCAAAAAGTCAAAAACTTCAAGAGGGGCTGCTGAGCCAGGGCCTGCTAAAGAAAAGAGAGCGGAAGTGTCTATTCTGGATACTCCAAGTGGTGTTATAACACATGGGGCGAAGCCAATAACGACTTATTTCGCGCCCAAAGCCCCCTGCTCTCTTGAAGGTAATTCTGGTCTTGTTCAACATCCGGTGTACGAGGGCTCCGTTCCTGAGGGCGTTCCTGAATCCTCACCCAAGGTGAAGCCCTCGTTAAAGAGTGAAGAAATGATGAGAGCTTGCGACGACGGACAGAAGCACTTGGCTGATTTATCCAAGCTCCTCAAGTCAGTTCGCGAGCTCACAGAAGAAAACGAGAGGCTCACCTCGATGGTTGGCAAGGACAAGGCAATCATCCTCCAATTAGAAGGGAAATTAAAAACTTCCGAAGAGGAAACTCAGAAGAAGGATGAAGAAATTGCCAAGTTGAAGAAGCTTGCCAAGGAGCTGGAGGGTCAGGTTCTCGATCAGAAGAAAATCAACGCTGACCTCCATGCCAATTTTTGTGTGGAGAAGGAACGCTCTTCGAAGCTAGATGAGCGGTTGAAGGAGGCTAAGGTCGTCTATTCCCAAGGAGCGGATGATTGGTCACATAAGGAAAAGGAGCTGCTATTAAAGCTGGAGGATTCGAATGGCGAAGTCAAGACCCTGAAAGCAGACTTGGACGATGCTGTAAACATGTGTGATCAAGCAGTCAAGGAGGCTTTTGGGTTGGCAATTCGTCAGGTGTTATACCGGAATCCCAAGGTGTCACTTAATTTGAACGGTATTGATCCGTTCTATGAGTTTCACCAAGGGAAACTGGTGGCCATCGTTGACAATCGTCAAGAGAGTCCGCCTAGAACTCCTTATAAGTTTGCTCCTTTACCTAAAGGTCAATCAATGAGACCTTCCCTCCTGAAACCCATAAGTACAGGACCGAGCTCTCGCACTGAAGGAGGCAAGACCGGAGACAAAGGCAAAGGGAAGGAGGGAGACTCAAGCCAGAAAGAGTAGCGCCTTTCTTGTTTTCTTTTTCGTTTTATTGATTTGAATTCGCTGTGTTCCGGGATCAGCTCCGGATTATTACACGAATTGTAATTCTTATTGAATCAATAAAAGAGTTTTTTACCTCCATTCTTGTTTAGTGAAAAAAAACAACTTTAACAGAGGGACTGCATGTGTTATTGTATTATTCCGGATTTAAGTAATGAAGATCGGATTGTAAAACAAAATCTCCATACCGGACATATACATGCGAAATGAATTTCATAATAAAACCACCGCTTGTGAGGGAACACATCAGTGCTCAAGAACGGCTTAAGGGGAATGATTGTGAGATCGTTTAGACGAGAGTTCATTCCTCAAATTATTCGTTAAACCGTTGATGTTGTCCCCCAGTATCATTTGGTGATTATCACTTTGAATAAACTCTGAGTGAGATTTTCACGTGAGAGATCTTGAGAATGAGGATTTAAAATAGAAATTCCTCTTCAAATATTTCCGACTGAGGAATTTCGGGTGAAAATGCCTTAGATTGTGGCGTACCCGAGTGAATTGTTCGTGTCGGAGTTTATGAGTCAGATCTCAATTGAAGAATTGATGACTCAGAATTATAAGCTATAAAACTCCCAAATAAAGAACTTCACGAGAGTATTAATTTGGAATTCAGTATAACTTACTTGTTGTGTTTGGAGTTCGGTTTGATCCTACTGTCCATGTCATATTTGGTGTTCGGTTGAATCCTACTAGCCGTTCTTCAATTGGTCTTTGGTTTTACCCAATGACGATTCTTCACCGACGTTCGGTTAATCCTACTAGTCGTACTCAGAGTTCGGTTTAATCCTACAATCCGAGCCTTCGATACGGGGTTCAGATCAGGGTTAATCCTGAACCTACTGCGCCCGTCACTTGGGGTTCAGCGTGGTCTTGAAGAAGAACCTGCTTACTACGCCCAAGCCTTCGCATGGGGTTCGGTTTGTGGCCTCGAAAGAGGACCAGCCCTACAACCCATGTAGTCTTCGAATGGGGTTCGGTTTGTGGCCTTAAAGAAGGACCAGCCCTACAACCCATGTAATCTCTGAATGGGGTTCGGTTTGTGGCCTTAAAAAAGTGCCAGCCCTACAACCCATATCCTGAGGTTCGGTTTAATCCTACAACTCAGGTCTTCACCGACGTTCGGTTAATCCTACTAGTCGTACTCAGAGTTCGGTTTAATCCTACAATCTGAGCCTTCACCGGTGTTCAGCCAAACTTACTAACCGTACCCAGAGTTCGGTTTAATCCTACAATCTGGGCCTTCAATGCATACACACTCGAGGAGTTACATCGTCAATTACAGAATGGGTAATTGAGATCATCCGTCCTGAGTATGTTCTTGTGCGTTGCGCATATTCGAAGAGTTACATCGTCAACTACAGAATAAGTAGCTGAGATCATCCGTCCTGAATATGCTTTTGTACACCGGATAAACTGAAAATCACAGCATAAGAAAAACTCGAAAGAGTTAAATTGTTATGAGAGATTCTTATTAAATCAAAAATAAGAATTACAAGGAGAGCGTAGCTGTGGAAATAAATTCTCCAGTATTCAATCCATGACAAGGATAGGAGAGTGTAGAAACAGCTAGCTATAGTAGATGCGCAAGTTTTGGGTGTTCCATTTGTTTCGGATTGGAGTGCCATCAAGGTTTTCAAGGCGATAAGAGCCTTTGCCAGTGACCTCGGATACCCTGTATGGGCCTTCCCAGTTTGGGGCTAATTTGCCTTGATGGGCGAATTTGTTCCCTATACTTGCTTTCCTCAAAACCAAATCTCCAACGTTGAAAGTCCTTGATTGGACTCGTTTGTTATATCGGAGAGCAACTTTGGCTTTGATGGCTTGATCCCTGATGAAAGCGTCTTCTCTGAGTTCTTGTATGACATCCATTTCAGATGCCAAGTTAGCGTTGTTGGTTTCTTCAGAGAAGTACTTAACTCTTGTGGAAGCAATTTGCAGTTCCACAGGTATCATTGCCTCGACCCCGTATGTTAGGCGATATGGGGATTCATTGGTGGACGAATGAGGCGTTGTCCGATATGCCCATAGGACATGACACAGCTGGTCTGTCCATCCGCCCTTGGCTTCACCAAGGCGCTTCTTTAGTCCCTTCAGCACCTCCCTGTTGGCCACTTCAGCTTGACCATTAGTTTGGGGATGTTCGACGGATGAGAATATTTGGGTTATTCCTAACCCTTCAAGCAAATCTGTGAATTTTCTATCCGTGAACTGGGTGCCATTGTCTGTGACAATCCGTGCTGGGACCCCGAACCGTGTTATGATGTTTTCATACATGAAACGACGAGTTCGGGCTAAAGTAATATGCACCACCGGCTCTGCTTCTATCCACTTAGTGAAATAATCGACCCCTACAATGAGATATTTGATGCCCCCAGGAGCAGTTGGAAAGGGGCCCAGAATATCTAATCCCCATTGGTAGAAAGGCCATGGAACAGCGGATGTGAAGAGTTCTTCCGCCGGTGTGTGGTGTAGGTTAGAGAATTTTTGGCAAGCGTCGCATTTTTTGACGAAGTCAATGGAGTCTTGCTTCATTGTGGGCCACCAGTATCCAGCTCTGAGGATTCTTCGCATTAAGCTTCTTCCTCCGGCGTGGTGTCCACTTTGTCCTCCATGCACTTCCTCCATTACACCTTGCACCTCATCCTCTTTGAGACAAACTAAATAGGGCACAGAGAGTGCCCTTCTGTAGAGATTACCATCAATCATAGTGAAATACGGTAATTCTCTCCTTAACCTCGTCTTTTCCTTCTCATCTGTGGGTAGCTGTCCATCAGCCAAATAACGGATGTAAGGAGCCATCCATGTATCTCCGTAAAGGGAGTCAGTCATTATGGCGTTTAGAGAAGGGAAAAGAGGGATGCTGGGCGACGTTAGCGTGCTTTGAACCAGAGTAGTGGTGCTACCCGGTCGTTTAGTGCTTGCTAACCTGGAGAGTATATCCGCTCTCGTATTCTCTTCACGTGGAACATGCTTGAACTCCACCTTTGAGAATTTCTCGGTCAACTCCTTGACACAGTTCAAGTATAATTGGAGTTGAGGTTCGCGAGCTTGATAATCCCCTAAGATCTGCGAAATCACCAGCTGTGAATCGCTACAGAGTGTCGCCTCGGAAGCTCCGATGTCAATTGCAGCTCTTAGCCCGGCCAAGCAAGCTTCGTACTCAGCCTGGTTGTTGGATGTTTTGAAATTGAAACGAAGGGAGATCTCCAGGTGTACTCCGTCATCACTTTCGAGAACTACACCTGCTCCAGAGCCTCTTTGGTTTGATGAACCATCAATGTAAATGGTCCAGTGGACTCGAGGGTAATCCGGATCAGTCCCTGTCATTTCCACAATAAAGTCAGCCAGGACTTGAGCTTTAATAGCGCTGCGGGGTTCGTAGGATATATCAAACTCAGAAAGTTCAATAGACCATTTGATCATCCTCCCAGCAAGATCGGGCTTGATTAAGACAGAACGGAGTGGCAAATCCGTTCTCACTATGATTGGATGGGCGTGAAAGTACGGACGCAACCGTCGTGAGGCCCAAACAACAGCGAGGGCGGCCTTTTCAATTTTCTGATACCGGATTTCAGCACCTTGCAAGGTCTTGCTAGTGAAATAGACCGGTCTTTGTCCATCAGGAGTTTCTTTTATCAAGGCAACGCCCAAAGCTTCATCTGAAATGGCCAAGTACAGAATGAGTGTGTCTTCGGGGTCAGGCTTTGTGAGAATGGGAGGTTTGGACAACACCTCCTTAAGCTCTTGGAAAGCTTTTTCTTGTTCCTGTCCCCACTCGAATTTCTTGGACTTTTTCAGTATTTTGTACAGGGGGAGCGACCTGTGAGCCATCTTTGGCATGAATCGTGCCAAAGCTGCTACTTTGCCATTCAGGGATTGGACTTCTTTAAGATTCTTAGGACTTTTCATGTCTAGAATCGTTTGGCACTTCCCTGGATTGGCTTCTATACCACGTTGAGTTAACATGAAACCCAAAAATTTCCCAGCAGGGACAGCAAATGTGCACTTCATCGGGTTCAGCCTCATGTTAAATTGCCTCAAACGGGTGAATACTTGGCGCAGGTCTTCAATATGATCGCCACCTGCCGGTGTCTTTGCTATTATGTCGTCAATGTATACTTCAACAAGTTTGGTGTGCATACCCTCGAAAACCTTGTTGATCATGCACTGATATGTCGCCCCAGCGTTTTTCAGGCCAAAGGGCATGACTGTATAGCAAAAGACACCACGATCATTTATGAAGGCTGTCTTCTCTTGATCCTCTTCGCACATCGGAATTTGGTTGTAACCAGAATATGCGTCCATGAAGCTCAGGTATTGGTAACCAGAGGAATCATCTACCATCCGATCTATATTAGGAAGAGGATAAGGATCTTTTGGACAGCAGCGGTTGAGGTCCACGTAGTCAATGCACATTCTCCATTTACCATTGGATTTAGGGACCATCACCACATTCGAAAGCCAAGAGGAATATCGGATTTCCCTGATAAATCCGGCCTTCAGCAATTCCTCAGTTTGCTGACAAGCTGCCTTCTGTTTCTCTGGGCCTAATCGTCTTTTCTTTTGGGCCACAGGTTTCGTCTCTGGATAGACAGAAAGTTTATGACAGCAGAATTCAGGGTCTATGCCTGGCATATCGGCTGCGGTCCATGCAAAGAGGTCTTTAAACTCTTGTAAGAGAGCCAGCAGTCGCTGCTCTATTTCAGCATCTAGCTTGTCATTGATATGGGTGATCTTTTCTGGGGAATCTCCCAAGACAATGTCCCTGGAACTTCCATCCGGTGTGGGCTTTGATGGGTTGAACGGATCAATGTTCAAATCCGCTCTAGGATCCAGGTCGACAAGACTTACAGATCCAGCCGATGTTCCAGTATCATTAAGTTTCCTCTTTTTATTGGAGGCGTCCAGCTTTGTCATGTTGAGGCTAAGGTTGTAGCAGTACCTAGCCATCTCTTGATCACCCCGGATAGATGACACAGCATTATCCTTGTCAATGAACTTGATAAGGAGATGTGGGGTTGATACAACTGCCTCCATTGCATTCAGAGTAGGACGGCCTATGATGCCATTAAATGGTGATTTGACATCAATCACTAGCACCCGAGACCTAACCGTCCTGGCTCCTGGCTCGCCTTCAAACGAGATAAGGGTATCAAGATACCCTCTAGTTAGTTGCTTTGCGCCATTGAAAGCTGTTAGTTCCTGCGTGTAAGGCTGTAAGTCTGAGTCTTTAAAACCCATTCTTTCAAAGCAATTATAAAAAATAACATCGCAGGAACTTCCCTGGTCAACAAGGATTCTTCGGACGTCCTTGTTGGCGATCACAGCAGTGATGACTACAGCATCGTCACCACCAGGAACGGTTGGGCCAAAATCCTCGTCAGAGAAAGAGATTATGGGAGCCTCATTCCCTCCTCTGTAAGGGCGGTTGTCTTTGACTTTCCCTTGCACAGATAGAATCATTCTGTGATGATTCTTACGGGCTATAATTGAAGCTCCTCCTCCAGCGAACCCTCCAGCAATCATGTCAATGACTTCACGTCGGCCCTGACGTTGTTGCTGGGGCATGCTGTCTTTCTGTGCTGCATTATCGGTCATTACACCTTTTTGCTTCTCTGCAGCAGAGAACTTTCGAACCGGACTGGGGTTGTTGTCATCCCCATCGTCGGGATCTCTTTCTCTTTTCTCATTCCGTTCTGCCCTGTCAAAGGATTTTTCTTTGAACAGGTATTGTTTTAATTTGCCTTCTCTAATTAGCGTCTCAACCGCGTTCTTTAGAGCTTGGCATTCATCAGTGGAATGACCATTTTGTTCATGAAAATCACAGTACTTTCGTGAATTTCCTGGTCTTTTTATAGGAGCTGGTCTCCTGATGCCATATGTGCTGAAAACTGGCCATCCGACCTCTCTCAAAATCTGAGATGGTCTGGCAGATAACTGT
Source organism: Clitoria ternatea (assembly GCA_037962975.1). Classification (NCBI taxonomy): domain Eukaryota; kingdom Viridiplantae; phylum Streptophyta; class Magnoliopsida; order Fabales; family Fabaceae; genus Clitoria; species Clitoria ternatea. The sequence continues at coordinate 51,965,729 of CM075675.1, forward strand.
GCATAATGGCTGAAGGAATTGACATGCCTTTCTCGAGGTCGAGGGGGGTGGTTACCCACCTTAGGATTGGTGAATGGCCTCTCCATGCGTTCTGACCTCGTCTTTTCCTTACCCTTCTGGGTTTGGGGAGATGGTGTTGGTGGCTTTTTCTTTGCAGCCATTGCCTCCAAGTGCATCTCTATGCTCACATACTTTGAGGCTTTTTTCCTGAACTCCTCAAAAGTTGATGGGGGGCTCTTCGCTAATGAAAGAGCGAAAGCTGATCCTGGCTGCAATGCCTCAATTACGATATGCAGCTTGATAGATTCTGTGAGGTTAGGAACCAGAGCTGCTTCCTTATAAAACCTCTTCAAAAAATCTTTTAGGCCCTCTGTTTCACCTTGCTTAATCTGAGCCAAGGTATGAGACGTCTTGGGTACGTCTCTGGAGATGACAAAATGGGTTTCAAAGGCAGCTGCCATTTCTGCCCAAGAATCTATGGATCCAGAAGGCAAGCCTTTAAACCACCCGAGGGCCTCCTCAGACAATGTTCGAGGGAACATTCGGCACATCACGTCTTCATCAGCCCCTAAGTACATGGCTTCAAACACATAAGCATCAAGGTGCTTAGTTGGATCAGTTTCACCATTATACTTTCCGATGGAAAGTGGTTGAGTGGTTTGAAGGTGCTTGGGGATGCTGATGCCCATAAGTCTCCTTGAAAAAGGAACCTTCAGATTGTAAGACAATGGGGGTGCTGTTGTTGAATCTCTCTTCCTTCGGGAAGCTGCATCCTCAGAATCGCGAGTTTGTTCTCCCTCCTCAAACGTTGGGATCTTTGAATACTGAAGAGTGGTGGACTTTTCACCATCAGTTGTGTGGGGAGTGTTTCGCGTGCGAGATGACTCTTTATCCTCGCTTTGCCTTTTTTCTCTTCGCAATTCAGCGAGTTCCCTCTGAAGTTGTTTGATCAACTCATCACGAGGATCAGGATCAGACACTGTTACTATCTTCTTTGAGCTGCCCCCATGATCAGGATCAGGATCAGACACTGTTACTATCACGAAAGTTGAGTTTTCTGAAGGCGTTAGGATTGGCTCTGCCTTCAGCTTGATTCTCCACGAAATCTTGGGCTTCGCCTTCCATGGAGGATTACCTGCTCTGTCAAAGGATATGGGAATAACTTTATCGGGTCCCACTGGGCGTGCCAATGATCTGTCCTGGACCGGGGTCAAGAGATCCGATCTCAAGCCAGTCACGAATAGTATGTCAATACCGTCTAGTAGACCGGATGTGTATGTATCCGATGTAGGTATCCGTTGTCCTTGAATGAGGAGAGCGGATTGGGCGTTCTGGAGATCCTTCACACCGACCTAACGCGTTGAAGTGGGCGAATGGTGGTGTCACCTGCAAAGATTCTCCGACGCTCAAGTCAGTGATTATATTCCAAGTCAGGAATGTATTTAGAGAGGAATCAGTCGTAAAAGAGCTGAGGAAAAGGATCCCTAACTTCAATCATCAAGTCAGTTCATATACCTGATTGGCTCGATTAACGAGGACTTGTTGGTGGGGAACCACCAACTCCCATTAGCTTTATTATATTGCGCACTTACCTGCATGATTGGGTCAAGTGGCTATTTTATATTGAGCGTAGAGAATGTAGACTAGGATTAGGGAACAAGTTGACCATTCCCGTGAGCAGAATTTGGCTCGTAATGCAGGGAATTATTGATCGATCCCTGTAGCAACAATCCTTGTCTTTTGCACAGTAACGTGTGTATTGTCCGATGTCATGGTGTTATCCTGAACAACCGGTATAGGGAGAACGCCTGATACGGAATTACAATCCGGATGTATACCGATGACACCGGTTACACGTAGATGTCTTATCAAAGACGTTGAAATATGTATAGCAGATCGGATACCGGTATTGAGACCGGATCACCTTTCATCTCTCTCTTTAAGTTTTCAAAAAAAGCTCTTTAATTTTGCATAAGAAGAAATTACGCAAACTTGAAGATTTGAGGAAATACAAGGGACTTTAGCATAAGAAAAGCTTAAGGATCTTCAATTGAGATAAGAAAGAGGGGATAAGATATTAAATACATAGAAATTAAGTTAGAATTGCTTGCTTAATTGTTTAGAAACTCATATAGTTAGATTTTAATTTAATTTGAATTAAATTGTGAAATTGATGCCAAATGGTTTGGAATATGATATTAAACAATTACTATAACGTGGAAAATGTGTTTCCATATTCTTTGAATTATTAAATGTTATGGAAAATATGTTTCCATATGTTTGAAATATGATATAAAAATTATGGAAAATGTGTTTCCATATGATTGAAATATGATATAAATAATATGGAAAATGTGTTTCCATATTCTTTGAATTACAAACAAAGTATGCTTAATTGATTGTTATAATAATTTTATTGTTATAATTAATTATAAAGGAATTTGATAATTTAATGCATTCATGCATCATATGCATTGGCCGTTCAAAGAATCCGCAGAGGGGTTCTTTGAGGGGGTTCCTAGTGGGGGAACGCGCTCTGTTGAGCAACAGACCTCTGCGGTGGTTTTATACCACGGCCGTCTTAAGGACTAAGCAGTGTGTCCTTAAGGGGGTCCCGCAACACTTGTTATTGATATTATGATATTGTTATCCGATGTGGTGTTGCATTATAGGGCGCGGTATCGGTTGGATATCCGTAAAAATGTTATTGTTGGAAATCACTGCAGATATTCCCACCAGAATGGATCCATCATGCATTTTCATTCATATAAAAGAACGGAATATAATAACATAAGTATAGTACAAAATATTTGTTTGGCATCTGCATCGCATAGCATCCTACTTGTGATTGTGTATGTTCTAATTTGATTTCTATTTATTTGATATTTTATCTCACTCTTTCTGTTACTTGTGGCAACCCTTTAGTGGTTAACCAGGAAGATATGTGACAAAGTGGATGATGCTTGATGTGGATAAATTATGAAGGCTTTTGAGGCTGATGCTTGCTTGCGTGACTACTATGGCTGTATTATGTGTATGCTATATTTTGGTACTTTACATCTTTATATTTTATAAGATCTAGGTGTCTGTTGTAAAATATAATATGTATAAAACTCTGATATTATGTATAATAATAAGAAGTCAATTATGAAAAGGTTGCGCACTCTGATATTGTATTAGTTACCTCTGGAATCAGGTTGTGAATCTCTTGATAATTAGTAGGTGAAAAATAAGTTATCCATGAGATTTTATATGGTGACGGTAATTATCTTAGGATTTGCAAGTTGACTCCAGGGCGTTACAACTAAGTCACACATACCAGCTGTTAATACTTCAATAAAGATTGATATCCCTGAAGGACAATCTAAAATTACAAATGAGTCTGAAGTCAAAATAAAACGTGGTAGACCTATTGGTTCTAAAGATAAAAATCCTCAAAAAAGAAAAGTAAATAAAGAAAATGGTCGAATCGAGGATATAAAGACTCCAGTAGAGTCTCTTGACATAATCAAGGTTTCAAATCCAAAAGAAACCAAGGTACCTGAAATTAATAAAAGGAAAGAGATCTCTATAAATTATGTCATGGATGGAATACAATGGAATCGACATGAAGACGATGTTGATGAAATTTTTTCATTCAAAGTAGCTCTTGATATTATAAATTATGATAAGGATCATGAGCCAAAATCTGTTAAGGAATGTGCACAAAGAAATGATTGGCCAAAATGGAAAGATGCAATGCAAGAAGAGTTAAACTCACTTTCAAAACTGAAAGTTTTTGGACCTGTAGTCCAAATACCCAAAGGTATAAAACCAGTTGGGTACAAATGGGTCTTTACGAGAAAAAGAAATGAAAATGGTGAAATTGTGCGATATAAAGCAAGACTTGTTGCACAAGATTCTCACAGACCTGGTATTGATTTCGAAGAAACATATTCACCAGTAATGGATGCCACTACTTTTCGATACTTAATAAGTTTGGCAATCCGTGAAAGGCTTGACTTACGTCTTATGGATGTAGTTGCAGCATATTTATATGGCTCACTTGAAAATGACATATATATGAAACTCCCTGAAGGATTTAATTTGCCTAAAGCATACAAGACAAATCCTCGAGAAAATTATTCAATTAAATTGAATAAATCTCTTTACAGATTGAAACAATCTGGACGTATATGGTACAACTGTCTCAGTGAATATTTGTTGAAAGAAGGGTATAAAAATGACCTGATTTGTCCATGTGTTTTTATGAAGAGATTCGGAAAAGAGTTCGTTATAATTGCTATTTATGTAGATGATTTAAACATCATCAGAACTCCTGAAGAACTCTCAAAGGCTATAAACTGCTTGAGAAAGAATTTGAGATGAAAGATCTGGGAAAAAAATTTTTTTGTCTTGGATTACAATTAGAATATTTAAAGGAAGGAATTTTAATGCACCAAAAGACTTATACAGAAAAGGTGCTAAAGCGGTTTTATATGGACAAATTGTAACATCCCATTTTCAACACAAATAGAAAATAGATATTAATATATCTTTAATGAGAAATACTTACTATTAGTTAGTTCATTATTATCAGTTTTTATGAAATTTTAGTATTTATATTTAATTATCTGTTTTTTAAAATATAATAATAATAATAATAATATTTATGTATTTTGAATGAGAATTTTAAAATGACTTAATTAGTATCCATTTATTAATGAAATTATATTAAGAATTTTAAATATATTTATTATTCACAACTTTTATTTTATGTTTTTATATTTATGTTTTTACATATTTGTGATTTAACTCTTATTAGAATTTTAAAATAAAATTTTGAAGGAATTAGACTATGGTTCTTTAGAACTTTTTGATCTACGTATTATTTATGATTTTATGAAATTTTTTAGAATTTTAGAAATATTTTAATAAAATAATATATTTTAAATAATTTTAAATTCATATAAAATGACTTAAAATTAAAAATATTTATAAGAAAGTGAATTTAAATTATAAGAAAATTTTTTAAGATCCATTTCAAGTAGACTTATCTAAAAATGATCGGTTTAAGAAAAATCTAGATTTTTTTCCACTCGTTAAAAAATTGGAAACATATCAATAAATTTTTATTAACAGAAAATTTTAGATTTTTAAAATTTAAACTTTATATGACTTATCATAAAATTAATGAGAACTAATATAATATCGCTAAATTTCAAAAAGGACTAATTTTGAATATTTAAAATATACCGAGTGAAATGTTACTATTTAGCTTAATAATTTAGCCGACATTTACTATACAAAACACTATGCATGCATGAAATTTTCAAGAGGTGCACAGTAACCAGGATTTAAATTTCAAAAAAAGCACAGTACTTTTATATTAAAATAATAGAATGCATAGTAATTTTCCTTCCTATAAATACCAAAGGAATTCTTCTTTAGAATTCATAATTTCAGATTAAGTTTTCTTAATATAGTAGTGCTAGTGAGATAGTGGTGGAAGTAAGAGAGAGAAATAAAATTTTTAGAAGAAGGTTCTACTAAAATTCTAAGGTAAGAATACATCTCTTTTATATTTTTTAGGGTTATTTTAATATCATTTTTAGAAATCTATTATTATACTGAAAATAATATTATTTTAAGTTACTATTTTGAATAGTAAAATACTATTTCAATAGTAAATTACTATTTACTATGACTATTTACTTTTACTATTCACGATTTACTTTTTACCGTTACTATTTACGTTTTACTATTTATTATTACTATTCACATTTACTATTTACTGTTGCTATTCATAATTTACTATTCATAATTTACTATTCAAAATTTACCATTTTTGTTTTAAGTAAAAATCTTAATTTTCATCTCATAACTATATTAAAGTGAAATTGGTATATTTTAGAACTCGGAGATGAGACGCACACAGACTTTCCATCACGAACCAAGATACAAGAGGTAAGGGGGAGGAGGATAGGAATATAATATGAAAAGACATAAGAATAATGAGAGGAGTCTCTTACTCCTTTAAAATTTAATAATATTATTATTTTAAAATAATAACTATTTAACTTAAAAATTTATAATAAATTTTAAATTGAGTATCTTGTGTAACTTGATCTGAATACTTATGCAAATACCTGGATAATCTATGTGAACTGGACTAAACCTATGCAAGGACTTGTATGCAGTGAACTATATGCCTATGCGAGGATTGGACTATATGGACCTATATAGACCTATACGAGGAATGAACTATAAAGACTTAAAATTAATCTTATTAATTTAAATAACCATTAAAATTTGAATTATATTTAATTGATTTGATTATGATTATTAGTATTTGATTATTATTGATGATATTTAATTTTGATCGATATTATTTGATTATGATTGACATTTTTTGATTGTGATTGATGATATTATGATTGATAATATTTGATTATGATTGATGATCTTGTGATATAAGTTTGAGCATATAGCAAGCATGACGGAAAGTTAAAACTCAGTAAGAATTTTCTTACCTTACTCTTTAAATTTTTATTCTAAGAGAAAGTATTTTATTATTATTTGAGTCTTTTATTTCTTCTTAGAAATAATTTTCATTAACTTTATTTTTAATCCCTAGAATAAAATCTAGTATTAGAAAGAAGCTATTTTATGAAAATCAGAGGTTGAGATAATTAATTCTTGAATTAAACAAAATTTTTATAGTTTTAAGTATTCTTAGTTAATGATTTTAAAATATATATATTCTTGGTTTTCCCTAATGAAATAACTAAAGGATATTTTGTTATAGTCGAGATTTCTAAACGCAATCTAGTTAAGATTCAAATTGCGAAAGATTATGTAAATATGTGAAGTTTTTTAAGAGAAAATTTTGAGATATTTAAGGCTTGGAAACTCAATTTTTGTGAGATCTGAATTTGAAAATTGTACTAAATTTATTTTTGTATAACAGAAGTTCAAAGAAGAACTTATGAGAATGTACAGTTTATTGAGATGCATTTGTGAACCTTTATGGTATTTAATAATTAAGTTTCTAAAAGTCTTAACCAACTAAATATGCGAGTAGTTCATGCATCATGAATCATTAAAGAGAAATGAGATGTGATATTGCCTAGGGACAGATTATAGAAACCGAGGATACATTAGAGAAGGCTTAATTACGAGCCTTGGGATGAGAGGGTGTGAAAGGGTGCTTCAGGTGACCTGGGGTCGCTCCCTAGTGTCGGGTACTTTCACAATAAAAACTTTCTCAGTCTGACTAGTCTCTAAGTGTTTCCACGCCAGTTGAGTTGTTCATATGCTATAAAGGCATTTATGTTATTATTATCCAGAATTATGGAATAGTGTAAACTTCTGGTTGGCCCAGTGCAAACTAAAACTTTAAGGACCCACATGCATAGAATAAATGAGATGGTAGTATTAAAAACATTGCATGACATTCATGTGATTGTGACATTCTATGTGGGTGATTGTGAATGAAAGTATAATTGTTATGTTATGAAAATTCTACATTCATAATTGATTATGTATATGATTGTGTTTGAAATTATTATATTAGATTGTGAAAACTCTTATGCTTATGTCTTATCTGTAAAGTATTATATTCTGTTTCTCACTCCTTCTTGTTTGAATTTCTGTGTCCAAAATATATGTTATATGATATATAGCTAGCAGTTCAAGATGAAAGGATGAAATTACAAGAAGGTAAATTGGTCTCATCCTCAATCGAATAGGAGAAGAGATGTGACAAGAGTAGGATTCCAAAATCACATGGTTTAAAGATAAGGAAATGATTGGTTACAGTCGAAGTAGAGGTATTAAACCTTTAGTTTTAGTTTACCTTAATACAATATTAAGTTGGATGATTGTAATTCAAGGTAAAGGTTAAACCTTAATAAACCTTATTCTTTGGATATGATACTGTAATCTTTGATCACTTATGATTTTTTGAAAGTTCATTTTATCATTCTGAATAATTTGAAACTTTTTACTTTATAAATTCAAAGAAAATCATATGTATATACATCCTTGTATACGTGAGATGGGAAGTGATAAATATGTATATCTTTCAAAAAAATTTGAAAGCAAGAAGAATAGATATATATCTCGTGTATATAAGGGGGTGTTATACAACTCACACCCATTGAGCAATCCAATGGTTGTAAGATCACTTGAAGTGAGCAAAGATTCTTTTCGACCTCAAGACAAAAATGAAGAACTACTTCGTCCTGAAGTACCATACCTTAGTGCAATTGGTGCACTAATGTATCTTGCTAGTCATACAAAACTTGATATATCATTTGCTGTCAATTTGTTAGCAAGACATAGCTTTTTACCCACGAAAAGGCATTGGAATGGGACTAAACACATATTCCGCTACCTTAGAGGTACAATGGACGTGAGTTTATTTTTCCCATATGTATCTAAGGCAAACCCAATTGGTTATGTAGATGCGGGGTATTTGTCTGATCCTCATAATGGTCGATCACAAACAGGTTATTTGTTTACATGTGGTGGTACAGCAACTTAATGGAGATCCATAAAGAAAACGATTACAGCAACATCATCTAATCATGCTGAAATTCTGGCATTACATGAAGCAAGTCGAGAATGTGTTTGGTTGAGGTCTATGATTCAACATATTCAAGAAACTTGTGGCTTGCATGCTGGAAAATTACCACCAACAATCTTATGTGAAGATAATGCAGCTTGTATCTCCCAAGGAAGGTTATATCAAAGGAGATAGGACAAAACATATTTCACCAAAATTTTTCTTTACTCATAATCTTATAAAGAATGGTGATATAAATGTCCAACAAGTCCGATCATGTGAGAATCTAGCAGATATCTTCACAAAATCCTTACCAACCAAAATCTTCGAGCAACTGGTACAGAAGATTGGTCTTCGATGCTTACATAAGTGTTCTGATGAGGGGGAGAATTAAATACTTGTACATTTAAATTATTTGTTTATTTTGTAAAGAATGTTGTACTCTTTTTCCTTCACTAGGTTTTTATCCCACTGGGTTTTTCCTAGTAAGGTTTTAATGAGGCACATTTTAAATATGGATATCCAAAGGGGAGTATTATGAATATTTAATGTTGTGGATGTCCCCCCTTTTGGCTTATAAAAAGGCTCAACCCCTTCATAATTTGATAGAGAAAAAATAACTTGATTTGGTTCATTCCCTTCTTCCTCTCTCTGATTCTCTTCCTTATATTCATTTTCATTAAAATTTAGTTATTTCATAACAATGTCAAAATAGTAAAATCCAAAGATGCAATAAGGGCAACAAACAAGATAGACTCATGGTCCCATTCAAAATAATCAACTTTGTTTTGAACCACATTCATACTATTAACTTTAATTAGATGAATCACCTAAACCAAATTGGAGACTTCATTTCTAAAGAATGTATTATTCCTTTCTTGTGAGATCATAAAAATCACAGTAACCAGTGTCTTGCTCTTCCTACTCCAAAGCTCTATCAGGCTTATGAAGTGATTTAGGACAATTGTTATAACCATAAAGTTGTAACAGCTAGTAAATGCACCAACCCATCCTACATAACAAGCATGGTGATGGGTAAATTGGATGCAAATCCCCTTCTCATCAAATTATCAACAACCTCCTCATAAAAAAAAAAATCTTAATCGATAATTGTCCTCCTTGTCTTGATTGGATAATAGTTGGAACCATGATCTTCGACGCTCATTTTTCTCATTTTTCGTCATTTTAATAGATTTTTTTAAGAATAATTACCCTCTTTATATATCTCCCATGTATCATTATTTACGTATCTGAAATTTAACATGTAAAAAAGTGAAATGTAATCTTAACTGTTCATTTTTTTTTTCTGTTGTAACAATTGTTCAATTTAGTTAACATTCATGATCAATGTTAATTTGAGTAAAAATAATTCTAACCAGTCATGTATGAGTAGGTTTAAATACATTTTTATCCTATACTTATCATTTGATTTCAATTTGCTCCATGCACATATGAAGTTTTTAATTTAGTCTTTATGTGTAAAGCATTTTAAAATAACCTCAAACGGTAGAATCCACATAACAGTTATCATGTTGCTAACATGGCTAAAGATCTTTCTAAAATTTGGTCCATATACCTATCATTTGTGTAAATTTTTTAGTTCTTGAAAAGGTGAATTTTTATATAGTCCAAGACGAACAGTAAAAATTTAAAATTATCAAATTATAACTTAAATAACCACTCCCCATAAAAACTGTATAAAAATGATTTCTAAGACCAATAAAGTTAGTCTAGTTGATTAATGATTTAATTTGTAATCATAAGGTCACAAATTCAAACTTCACTAATGTAAGAGCCTTGTTGATTAATGATTTAATTTGTAATCATAAGGTCACAAATTCAAACTTCACTAATGTAAGAGTCTTGTTGATAAATGATTTATAAGTTTTTTTACAAGCATTTATCGTCTTGAGGCCTACATTAATCGTACGTAAAATTTCATTACCCAACTTATCTAAACTTTTCTTTAAAGAGGAAAAAAAAAGTTTCTAATGTATCCATGAAACTTAAAACTTGTCTTCTTTCATAAAATTAGACTTGCATTATTTATCATTACAAATAATAATTTTCAATTTTAGATAGCACATAACCCTCAAATGGGTCAATGAACATGCTAATGTTACGTATTCTAACATGCGTCTTTTTTAGATTATATAGTCTTACGTACACTGGCTTTAGAACATTCCATTATTTGGGAGCATCTCGCATTCTTACGATAACTCACTTATAAGAAATGGTCTTTAAATACTCCTCTCAAGGTATGTAAATTACATTTTTAACACATTGTAACTATGTGGAGATAATCATTGACTTAACTTTGAAGTGCCATTTTAAATATCACTTCCCTTCATTTAGGATCCGTTTGGTTTAAAGTTATATAAATGAAGTTAAGAAAACTGAGGTTTTATAAACAGGATTAAGAAAACTGAGGTTTTATAAACAGAGTTGTATTTAATTCAGAGTTTTGGAAAAATCAGTTAGAAGATAGTGATTATGTTTAGTTGGTAAAAAGTGTAGTAGAATTAGGTTGAGAAAATGATAATTTGTGGTAAAATTATCAAAAAAGGCAATAGTTTTAATATATGTAATATGTGTATTTGTATATATTAATATTATATGTATAAATTAAAAGTTATATATATTAAATATAATTATACATATTAATAAAATAATTAATATATTAAAACTAATAATTTTATTTTATTAGTTTTTATATATTTAATGTGTTGTGTTTTTAAGTTGCTATTGTTTGGAAAATTGTTCTACTTCTCAAAATATATTAAGCACATGAACTTAATTATCAAGGAGATTCTAGAGTTATGTCGTGTAGCTTTCAACTTTCTTTTCAGTGATGCCAGCTTTTTTTTTAAGGCCCTTTCGTGGAAGCTTCAACTTCTGGGGTATAATGTAGTCCATGTTGCTACGTTTTTCACTTTCCTTCAAACCCCCCATTAAATTTGCATCCAAAAAAAAAACCCATTAAATTAAACAACACTAACCAAATTGCCTTTGCCTTTTCATTTTCTAACACCTTTAAATTAACTTTGAATTAAACAACACTACCTCTGCTAGCTGCCTCTTCCACTTTACAATTAATTCAAAACCCTCTATTAATTCCATATTATTCATTCCCAACAAAAAAACCAAGAAAAATACATATGTCCATATTATTCATTCCCAACAAAAAAAACAAAAAAAAATACATATATTTTTACCATACAACAAACAAAAAAATGGAAATAAATACATACTACAACAAACAAAAAAAATAATTCCATATTCATTCCCTACAACAAAAAAATAATAAAAAAATACATATTTTACTATACACCAAACAAAAAAAATACATACATGCTCTACCATCACACACCACCACCCTACCACACACGACCACCACACCAACCACCGCCCCCACTACACTCGGGATCCACCACCACACCAACACCTCACGAGCTCACCACACGGGCTCCACCACCACTACCACCACATCATCACACACCACTACACGGGTTCCAGACTAACATAACACCTACATGACACCTCCCTCAACCCACCAACCAAACAAAAGGAACGAAGAAAAAACCTTATCTATTCTCACAAATCTATGTGCCTTTCATTCGAATCTTTGCCAGAACGGAGCAAAGTGGTCGTTTTTTATCAAAAGCTTGTGCCTTTAGGTGACACTCGCACGGAACAAAGGAGTACACTCGTCTTTTGGTCCAACTCTGTTCGCTCAAGGAAGAAGGGATGCGGGTGCAAGGCAACAGAGGTTGTGGCTCACGGGACGAAGTTACACAAATGGAACAGGAGCGCAGAGACCACCCAAACACGATACCATTATCGCAACGGAGGAGGACCGGAGGTTGGGAGATGAAACGAAGGTTGCAACGAGCAATCAAACGGGCTTTTAACCGTGACAATCCGTTTAACTAACGAATTGCGTGCATTTCCTTTTCCTAGTTTAACATAATTTAAATAGTTATTTGTTGACACTAAATTATTAAAAGTTTTAATAAGTTTAAATTTTTTTTTTTAAAATGAAGTATGTGTTTTGACCAAAAGTCCTGCAGTAATCCATCTAACTCATCAGTTCAATTTTGAATAAAATAAAAGAACCAATAATATATATAAAAAACAAATATGACATGAAAGAAGTAAAATGTAAGTATTGTTAACCTAAATAAAACAAGCAACTCAAAAACAGCAAGAATCACCACAAGGCCAAGAACAATCGTGGCTTCCAATTCACCCTGCCAAAATCAGACACTGATGACAGCAGCAGCAACTTATATGCACCACCAAAATTTAGTTACTATCTGAATCAGGCTTCCGCGCCAAAAAGAAGTATAATGGTGTGAAAATCTCTTTCCTGGAAAAGTAACATAAGCAAGTCATGTTTGAGAATCCTCTGCTTGAGAAAAAATTTCATGAAGTTTTAGTTGATTTTGGTATTTATTAATCAGCATTTCTCTCAGGGATCAGATTGATTAAAAACCTTCAGGTTCAGAAATTGCCACATTGATGAAAACTACATATGTTGCTAAGAGCATCCCTATTTTAGCTTAGTTAAAAAATTAGATCCATACATTTCAGATGCGGCTAGAAAGTGACTACCAGACAAATGGGACACTTACTTTCCTCCTTCAACCAATCCCTCTGCAGCTTTCTCTAGGAAATCTTGAACCCTTTGACTTCCCTTTGGAGCCAGTCCAACATACTCCATGGCCTTAACCTACAAGTATAAATTCATAGGCCCCCAACCAATATTAAATGGGTAATGAAAGAAATGAATCCTAAAATTGTTAACATGCAACTACATTGCAGATCTGTACATCAGTGAAATAAATTTACAGCTATGATATTCAAAGGCTACCATGTTCTTGGTGAAAAGTCGTCCAACAGCAGTTAAACGAAAGCTACTCAGTGAGAAATGACTTTTGTCTAGAGGCAAGTACCAAGGAAGAGGAGAGTCCACTGCTAGATCTTTCTCCCATATTACCTTCATAGAAAAATGGAAAGCATCTCCCTTTAGCTAATTGGGTTCATCACTTGGATATACAAAGAACAATACCAGTGAAAGCCAGGTGACAACTAATGAGAAATTGATGTTCACCTCAAAACCTGCTTGCTTCAGAGCTTCAATACACTTGGTGGTCAATCTAATGTCAGGAAGTCCATCACCAATCTCAATTTCTGCCTGTACCAAGGAATTTTATCTATTGAATTACAAACCAAGAGACTTCAACAGACTTAATAGATTAAACCTCAACCTAAATTCTATCTATACCTCTATATCATACCTTGATTTTTTGATGCTCTGGGTTTTGGGGATCAAAAGAATCGGTCATGCACCATTCATAAGCAGCAAAATATTGACCAGGCTTTAGCACTCTATAAATCTCTTTGTAGCATCCATACTATCCATAATTCCATGGCAGGAAGACAAGTGTGAGACAATACAAATTATAGACACCATTTTATAGATTCACAATTGACACATGCCCTTCATGCTATTTATAAAATACTGTCACATACAGCATCTGGTGCATGGCAAGTGGCCTCAATTGCATACACTGCATCAAAACTATCGCCTGGGAATGGCATTTTCATGAAGTCAGCCTGCATTATCAAATAAGGTTATCATGTCAACCATAACTTTAAATAAACACATTTTGTTATGAGGCTATGAGTACATTTTTAGTTATGCTTAATGTAAGACATCATTTTAACCAAAAGTTCTCCCTTGAGCATTTTGATAAGCTTTTTTGTTCACAAAATAAGTTACTCCCAACACTCAATAAAATTTCTAATGTAATGTTTGTAATTGGAGTAGAATAAGTTTACAAAAACACTGGATCAATATGTGCTGAAATAGAAGGCCTCCTACTCCTATTAAGAGGGAAATAATTGATGTACAAAACCCAACCTTGACAAAGTTGCAAGTCTTGTCCACTCCAGCAATGCGATTGAGTTCCTGTTAATTAGAAAAAAATCAGTGAGTATGTAAAAGTTTAACATGAGGAACTTTGTAGTTTGTACATTAAGTTAGAATAAGATGACTGCCATAAGCATGATAAGCAATGAATCAATGTTGTGAGAATAAACGTACCAACAGTGACAGTTTTAGTTTCTACAATGCTATAACAATTAGATATAATGATTGAACTAGAAGGTCAAAATTGCCTTGTCAATGCTCGACAAATTACACATCAAAAGTGTTGTTTCAAACTTAATTTCATAATGAATACCTTTCCTCTTGCTATTTGGTACTCATTGTTATTCAACCCTATAATTGATGTTGAGCTGCACAAATACCCATTGATGTTTTGTTAGCCAGTAAAGGTAAAACAAGGGCAAAGGAAAAGGAAGTCTAATTGAAGGAAATCTTGTTACCTGAATCGAGAAATTTCTCTTAATGGTCCCCCAATTCCACACCCAACATCCAAAACCTGAAACAAAATATAAAGGCTCATGAAATTTTAATTAATAAAATACTGTAAATCAGATATCAGCTTGCTACTTTGCTTTAATGAACATGAAAACCTTCTGCCCCGGCTTCAGGCCAAGATGTAAAGCAAGGAAGTGTTCATGTCGCTTGATGCTCTCTCGAAGAGATTCCCCTTTCCATCTGCAAGAGATGAATTATCAGCATGATCATATTAACAGAAAGTTCTTCAACTTTCAGAGCAAAATGAAGCAAATGGACACCTGGGTGCAAAATGGAAAGATTCTCCCCAACCAAACTCATAAAAGCTGGTAACAAGATCATAGTATTTATTAACCTGAAAACAAACATGCAGATAATATCATATTATTGCTTCAGATAATCAAACAAACTATAATTGACACAAACATGCAGTATTCCAGAACTTCACAAATCACATGTTATAGAAATCACGTGTATTCAAAAAAATAGTTGAAATGGATGAGTAAAATATCCAATGATAATAGAATAAATAGATTGCTAAAATTTGATCGTGTTACAAACTTGGTACTAACCAATCTAACGATTGGATACCTCCACAAAATTTCTAAAGAATGAAATAAATTTTTAGTTGAAATGAATGAGTAAAATATCCAATGATAATAGAATAAATAGATTGCTAAAATTTGATCGTGTTACAAACTTGGTACTAACCAATCTAACGATTGGATACCTCCACAAAATTTCTAAAGAATGAAATAAATTTTTAGTTGAAATGGATGAGTAAAATATCCAATGATAATAGAATAAATAGATTGCTAAAATTTGATCGTGTTACAAACTTGGTACTAACCAATCTAACGATTGGATACCTCCACAAAATTTCTAAAGAATGAAATAAATTTTTAAAAAGCAAATGTTCATGTGAGTACCATCTAGGATTAGAATCATTATAGTACATTCAGAAAAACAGAATTGTTTCCCATTTTGAAAAAGAGTAAGCATAAAATTCATAAAGTATGAGGCAAGATATATATATATATATATATATATATATATATATATATATGAATCTGACAAGGTCAGTGCTATATGAGTTATAGGTAAAAAAAATTGCTAATATTAATATCTCCCACCATATCGCTGTAGTTAGCTTTCCTCTCCTCCTCTTGACCTCCATAGCAAACATGATACTTCTCATATCTGATCAATAGACCAATATATTTTGTAAGTCTCATATATAAAAAGTAAAAGAAAATTGTCAGGCATACCAAGAGTCATAGTTTTCAACTTTTGGCATTATACAATGGCTATGATGATTTATAACAAAGTAGTATATTCTTAAATGGAGCAACAGCATCAATTTAAGTGCAGCTAATCAACATCTCATTGTAATTGTAATCCATAGTAGTCAACTTTCCTTAGTTCTACAAACTCCTAATCAAGATTCCTAAGTTGAACAAAATATGAAGCTTGGGATGGGATTGGCACAGGACAAGTACAGCGTAAACTCTTGCTCTCCATTCCCATGTCAACTTCTCCCGTAAAAGTGACAATGGAGAGTGGAATAGTTAATGTTGAGAATGAGATTCAGGAGTGAAAGAGAAAAGTCAAATGAGTAAAAGTGTAACTATTAATTTTTATGGAAATATAATTTACTCCCTCTGTTTCTTTTTAATTATTCAGAGAGAAGAAATACACATTTTAAAAAATACAATTAATATTAATAATTTCCATAACACTTTTATTTCTTTTCCTATTGTATCCTTTATACTGAAGTGTATGCTTATCTATCTTACTTATTACTCGTGTTTATAATAAGAGCATTATTGGAAAACAAACAAGTAATGTTCTCTTGGCATTGCAAGTGACAGAATTATAAAAACAAGTTTTTTCTCTCAAAATGAATAGTTAAAAAGAAACCGAAGAAGTATTATCTAAAAAGAAATCAACAAAATGTGTCTTCAAAACCCCATATGGAGATCACCAAGGGTGTTACAGTCACAAAACTTTTGAATCTTGGGGGCAATACTATCATACGCATGAATAATATTAAAAAAAAGTAAATATTTTATGAGGAGTAGGGAAAATTAACATGTAAAATAAAAGAATGTAGGTCTGTCTCTGGACAATAGGATAGAATAGAGACACACTATGACTTCAGTGAAGGAACCATGCTTAGAGTTCAACCCAGGAGAGGACTCCAGTAAGAAGATAAGTTTAACTACACTCACTCAAGCCCGAATAAACTACATTAAAAAAACTCAAATGGAGCAGTTCTTGCCAAGATCTCCAAAATAAAAACAGACCCAAGCATACAAATTTGAAATTTCAGGGAAAGTGTGCAGGTTAACTCAGGGTAATACACAGTTCTTCAGGGAAATTCTCACCGATTGAAATTAACAATTGGTACAAAGTCTAATATATATATATATATATTTCACCGTAACCCAAACCAACAAATTACAACAACAAAAGTCTCATTCCACTTCAGTGTGAAATCGGCTACAATCCCAACATATTATTACTATTTAATCTGTAATAAAAATCCCATCTGAGCCAAACCAAAAACATTGAACTCCAGAATAAATATTGCTTAGCTGGTAAAACTGTGGAGCCACTGTCCGTTTTTATTTCAACCAGCACATTCGAAATTATGATCGGAGTAATTATTGGGTAGGTAGGATATGTCTGAACCCTTTTTTTTTATCTGTTATAACAAACTACAGCATTCATAAATTCCATCGATACGTCATTTCGTTAGGTGAAAATCACAGGTCGACTGACACCAGGTGGACCAAGATACTATTCATTTTTTCATGTCGTCCAAAACTTTCCATGCATAGAAAAAAAATCTGAAACTTATTATATCGAAAACTTTATTTAACTTTATGTCACATTCGATCAAATAAAATTACTAATTTTTCCAGTAAATGATTGCAATTGCAAACTGTAATCAGAGCACTCTTGGGGTTTTTTTTTGTTTGTTTGTTCTCTTTTGCCTTTCATTTTGATTCCAAAATACAACCTCAATTCCTATTTATCCATTCCCGATCATTGTAGACAGAGCATTATAATATTTTTGAATAAATTAATCCTCAAAATCCATAGAAATCAACCCCTGAAAATCAGATTCAACACCAGAAGATTCAAAAAAATTTGATAATCATAACCATTTTTTATTAAATATTCATTGAAAAACTCATTAAAACCCTCAATTTATAAAAAATAAAAATAAAATATAACCCCCAAAATTTCGCGGCCTAGAATGTCTATCCACCTCCTTTATACCAGATCCCAGCACCAGAAAGTTTCTCGAATATTCTTAAAAAATAATAAAGTGTAAGCGGAGAAAACAAGTAACACAAAAACATAGACTCAATCTAAAATCACAATGCAACAAAAAAAAAAACAGAAGCAAAAAAGAAGAAGAGGGAATCATGCATACTTCTGAACAGCGGAGAGAACTTGGGCTTTTTCAATCTTGCCACCGAGGTTGGATGCCAAATCCATGAGTGCAGCAGCTTCGGAGGGGCTCAAAACGAGAGGAAGCGAAATCAATAAAGTGAAAGAGAATGGTGGAAAGTAGAGAAAGAGAGAAGTGACTCACGTGGTGTGTGCGCGAGAGAGAAGGGAGAAGTTAAAAGTAAAGGAAAAAAAGCGGAGAGAGAGAGTGAGAGAAAAGGAATAACAGTATATAAAATAGAAAAAAGTTATGATCAAAACAGAGCATGTGAATTGTGAGAGCCGTCGTGTGTCCGTTTGCGAGCGGGAGAGAGACCACCCCAAGCTGGCAATGCTAAATTGCCAGTACCTTACAAATACGTATCCATTAAACCCTTAATTTATTTATTGCATTAAATTAAATTACATAGCTTTCATCTTGAATATAAGTAATAAATCAATAATTAATTTATGTTAAATAAAAATGTTATTTTTCTTAATTAATTTTATTTTAAAAAATAAGCTATAATTATTGAAACAATATTTACATTATCTTTTCATTAATAAAATGATATTATAGGGATTGTATGTTAAATAGTGGTTAGCTAGTTATATTTTGTTTACATTAGAAATATGTTTATGTGTTACATGAGTTTGCTTATATTTTTATATTTTAGAGTAAATAATTTTTTAAATTCTATGCAAATATTATATTGTAATACAATTCTAGTATGATGAAAGTATGGAAGTATTATGTCATGATTTAATTCTAGTAAACATGATTACTTTAGTGTTTGAAAGTAATACATTGAAGAAAATGTTGAAATGTAATAATTTAATATATAATAAGAATCTAATAATAAATTTTCAAAAATACATTAATATATCTAGTAAAATATGTATAACATATCACCAAATTTTAAATGAAATATAATAATTTTATCTCAATCATATAGATAATTATTGTAGTTGATTATAACAATAAAAAATAAATATAATTTAATAATTTAAGAGCAATGAAATGGTAAAACATTTTAAGTATATGGGTTAACTTTATCTAGAGAAAAATTAATTTTATTTATACAATTAAGAATAATTTTATTTTAATAATAATAAATTAATATATAATATAGTTTAGATTCATTTTAAATTCATAATACATTTTGCAAATAAATTATGTGTAAAATTATGAATTATTTTATTATAGTAAGCATAAATAAAGTAATAATCCATTAAAAGAATATGAATATAAATATTATTGTTATTGAAATATAAAATTCATCATAAATTAACTTAATTACCAAATGTAACATCACAGTTTTAATTAATTGGAGTATTTTAGGAAAATAAATCGGGCATGTGATTTATTTTTAACAATTTATAATTAATTAATTAATTAATTATTCAAATATCGATATATTAGAAATTTAGAACGACTCATAAATCAAGGAATTAATTCTATAATTTTTTTAGGACTAAATCAAAAGAGCGGTTAATTTTAGTTATACCAAAAGGGTTACGGGTAGAGCTGGTATACGGGCCAACCCGCCCCGCAATGGGCTGGCCCACGAAACCCGCTTTTTAAATAGGCCGATTTTTTTGAGCCCGCGAACCCACAGGTCAACCCGCCTATGAGACTTATTTTTGCTTCTTTGTTATTCCTTTGAAATTGTTGGGCCTAAATCTTTTTTTATGAAACCAAAAACATATGTACTTCAACATATTTAATTATCCAAAATCTAAAAAATCCAATCATGATTCATGAAATAAGCTCATGAAATTTTAAATTTAATAGTTTTTTAATCCAAATATAAACCTTAAACATGACAAATAGGTTTCAAATGCATGATAATAATTAATAACATCACTAATGTCTTAAAAACTCCAAATACAATTACTTGAGTTTAAGTTAAGGTTGAAATTTTTAGCTTTTTTGTTTCTATTTTTAATATATTTTTTATTTTTACTTGGCCTGCGGGTTGGCCTGTGAACCCGCGAGCCAGACCCGTTTCAACCCGCGGGTTACGCGGTCCTAGTCCGTGAACCCACTTTTTAAATGGTCCAATTTTTGGCCCACGGGCAAGAACGCATTTACGCAGCTCTAGTTACGGGACAGAACTATCTCTAAACTAACTTAACTAATTAAATTCTCACTATTTCTTTTTCACTTTCATGTTATTTCTTCTCTACCAAGAAACAATTTTCACTTTCATTTTCATTCTTCTTCACCAATCTATCATCCCTTTTCTTTTCTCACATTTTCACTCCTTATTCTCCCTCACATATTCACTCTTTCTTTATCTACTCACCCATTTCTCATTTCTATCACCATGTGTGTGTGTGTATTTACACCTTATATGCTCTCTCTTTTTCCCTATTTCCACACCACCATCTTCTCCACTACCACAACACCAAACTTGTGACCACATTCTTTTCCTCTCCCAATCTCTGTTTTCTGTTCTCCATTACCACCACACCACATCATTCTTCCTTTTCCACTCATCATCATCTCATGTCCTCATCCTCCTCACTAAACTCGCGCTCACCCTCTTACTCACCATCACCATCTTTTCCTTCCTCCTTATCATCATCACATGCCTCTCTCTCTCTCTCTAATCCATTTGTATATGTGGCTGCCATTGTTGCGGAGCTCAGAGGTTGCATCTATATCTATACAAGAAACCGATATAGAAGTAAATAAGGCGATGCCATTCAAAAATTATAAGTCATTCACCATGAATTCATTGGCCATACCCCGGCTAGCAAAAAACAAAAAGGGCACAAAGGGCTAAACAAAAAACCATCAAAGATTGATGAAGCCCATCCTGTCTACAAAGCTTAAAAAAAAGCATAGGAAATCAAGGGTCCATAGTGTCCCTGTTATCGTTCTCCTTCTCCTCCTCATGATCATCTTCATCACCACCGTTGTTCTTTTCATGTAATAAATTTTGGGGGTGTCATCCTCATCAGCCGCCATAGGGGTGCACTCGAAGGGCACATCAAAGGGAACGTAGGCTTCACCACTAACCACGGTAACCAATTCCACAACCTGGAACTTGTTACAAATTCCAATTTCCGTTCAAGTTCAAATTAGTACCCTCGTTATGGTAGATGATCTGTCGAACAACATGGGTAAAAGCATCCAGGAAGGCGCAGGCAAACAGCTTTGTATCTCTTTGATACTTATCTTGTTCATCCTTGACCGAAGTGGATAGGCCTTCATTTTCTTTCTGGAGCCCGGATACCTGCTTCTTCAGGTCGTCAACCTCTTGACGAAGCCTATCGTTGTCAGTTTTCAGCTCATCATTTGCCTTCTGTAGGGCCTGGTTGCTCTCATTGAGAGTTTGAAGTCATTGATGGACCTGGCCCTGGTCATCCAGTAAACAGGCGTTCTTTTCCCTCTATCGCTCAATTTCTCTAAGTAGACCCTGAGTGGCAGCGGAGTGGATGATGGAGAGAGACTTCAAATGGGACCACATCATTGTGTCCAGAACGTAGTTTATATCACTTAAGCTTAGCCCCTCCCGGAGCTGATATGGGAGAGTAAATCTGGTTGATAGAGGGTAAACCATCTCCAACAATTCATCAATATTCTCTGAACTGACGTCGTGGAGAGGGGTTTCTTTCTGTTGCTCACCCTCGACGATTGGGGCTTTACCCTTGCTAGAGTCTCCCCTCTTCCTCAGCAACCTTTTGTTTCTTCCTATGACCCTCAGAGATCTTTTTATTTCTTTTGGGCTGAGGTGTTTCCCCTAGGGATGGAGACGACAACGGCCTTTCTGGAGTTGGGGGTGACTTGGTTCTCTCCGGCTGCATTGGTGTTCATACCAGCCAGCATATTATGAAGTT
Organism: Clitoria ternatea; assembly: GCA_037962975.1. Classification (NCBI taxonomy): domain Eukaryota; kingdom Viridiplantae; phylum Streptophyta; class Magnoliopsida; order Fabales; family Fabaceae; genus Clitoria; species Clitoria ternatea. The sequence continues at coordinate 51,987,994 of CM075675.1, forward strand.
GGTTGAGTGCGTCCTCGCCCATGTTCCCTGAAAAATTCACAAGTTAGAAGCTTATAATCGATGTTAAAAGAAAGAATAAGAGGGATAAATACCCAAGCGGGCAACGTACTCTTTCCTCGTTTCCTTAGTGCCAAGAAGAGAGCGACACTTCAAGGGAGCACCCCAGGAAATTGCGTGAAGGGCATCCACCACGACCTTGGAGCCTTCACTAAGTTAACGCTCTTTAATAGCATATGATGTGCTTGCCAAAAGAAAATATTGGTGAGTCCAGCCAGTGTGGATGAAAAACTGACCTTCCTCATCCTTCCAGAAAGGAGGATCGGTCCCTTTGACAAAAACTTTAAAGAATGAATGTTTGGAGGATGAACCCACCGTCTTCGCGGACTCCACGAATGCTTCAAAATTGACGATGTCATTTTGACATCGGAGGTTGACGAAACCCATGCCACCGCCGAAGTTGCCACATCGCATCACGCGAGCATAGCGGAAAAAGATGACGACTGTTGGAGTCAAGCTTAGGTGTTTGAACTTGGCTGGGGGCGATGTCCAAAAATTTTAACACCCTCATCTCAAATTTTGTGAAAGGGAGCCGGACTCCCACCTTGGTCAAATGAAACTCATTGAAGAAGAAAAATCTTTCACAGAGGATGTGGCAAATCCGATCCATGAACTGAGGAGTAATCAAGGCAAAGGAGTCTTTGTACTTGTGAGAACGCCAGAAGCAACTGGTCTTGAGCTCTTGACTGTCGTTAACTTCAAAATGGCAGCTGACAATTTCAAAAATTTCTTTTAAGACCCAGAAATAAGGGTCTTAGGCCTTGCGGGCCATATAATCTAATCCGTCCGCAATCATGTTAGTCTCTTTAAGTTCTGTCCTGACAGCGGAGGTTTTAGCGTCCATTGTAACTATATGTTTTAAAAAAGAAACAGTCATGTAAATATCAGTATCTTCGACGTAGTAATGGATTACACTAGAGTCAACATCTCGGATTGGAGATGAAGACGGAAAAGGCGATCGAGGTGCAGAAAGTTGAAAAGAGGGAGATGACTCCGGGTTATGAGGGTCGATTGCAGCATTATTGGCTAAGTTAGTTTCTCTAATGGGGCCACCCCAATACCCTTCCTAACCCATATACGAATATCCGCTTGGGTAAACCGTGGCTTAGATTGAGTTTCCTCAAGTGGTCGTGATAGAGGGCTAGAAAAAACTTCTATGAAATCATCCCCCGCCTGGCCGCTGTTAGGAGTTAAATTTGACATGAAAAAAACCATAAATAAAAGGCCGAGGTGAAGAAAAGGCTACCTGGGTATACAAGTCTTGTGTTGTTTTTAGTGCAGGCCAGGACCAAGTGCAAGCATATGAGACAACGGAGGAGCAGAGTTTTGGGGCAGAAAATGGCAAAGTGAAGAAGCAGCTGCCACCACTTCCTTTTTTATAGGCATTGAAGACGCAGTGGACCGCAGACCAACCGTTGCAGCCCGTGGACGAAGTGGAATTCAAAACGACGTGGCCCATGAGGCCAACGTCACTTCGGCTCCCAACGATAAAACCGTTCTGAGAAGATAGCGCGTAAATGGAACGCACCGACCTTGCCATGTCAGAATTTTGCGCGTCACGTCAGTTTTTCGAAGAATGCTAAAAGACACTCACAAATAAAGTATTAAGTAATATTTAATTAACCTTAATTAATGATTAAAGGTTTGATTAAACACGTCCGACATCGACCAAAATTCTCCACTACGGACAAAAAGATTTTTTCAACGCCAAAAGGCTAAGTACCAAGAAGAGAAGTAGCTCATTACTGTGACACCGTCGCAATAACAATCTAGGAGGCAAATGATCCGGTGTGCATACCAGCCCCCAAAGGACAGTGACGCCGGATGCGTTAAACAATAATAATAGATGCTAAGTTAAGAAAAATACTAGACGGAGTATCTAAGAACTGGACTGATAATCAAACCCCGGTATGAATTTGTAGACTTAACCCCAGTTGGAAAAGTTGACATTGAGTCAGAGTCAGGTGCAAGTGGGCAACTTGCTTCTGAGCAAGACCTGTTACACTGACAGAGGTCAAATCGCAAGTTACACCTAGAGAAGTTCTATAAATAGAAAGCATTCATTAACTCACTTGTGTTACATTGATTACTCTCATTAATTGCCCTCTAATTTCTCCATTTCTCCGTTATATACATTACTGACTTAAGCATCAGAGTCTTTTTTGCAGGTACACCTCTAGTGTGTCTCATTTACCTCGGTTCGGAATTGATTGAGAATAAGCTCAAATTTGAAGGGCACATAGATCCCCACTGGACTTGTGTTTATAATATCGGACTCCCACTGAGAATGTGTAAAAAGAATGTGTGTGAAAGATAGTATATTAGACACCGGTTATGATAGGAGTACACCCTACACACTAGATATAACAGTTGTTATGATATGTGTTAATTGTGATATGTTTAATTACATATTTAAATTCTTCACGTTTTTATTTAATGACTTACAGGTGGTAAAGAGTGCAAACCAAGGAAATAAGCAATTGTTATATGATTTCATATACTGATTTAATAGGAAACTCAAAGGGTTGATTTTTTTTTTTTATCACTACTATCATCTTGGAAGAACATTTACATACCATCTAAATTCAAAGTATTCAAAAAATATATATACATGATTGTAATATATATTTCAATTTCATATAATATAATAAATATTATTAGAATATTTATTTTATATATATTTAAATTATTATAGATTACCAATAAAATTTATCTTGTATTAAATATTGTATTTATTTTAAAATTATTTATAATGTATGTTTAATTTATTTGTAGTTTATTAAATATTATATAATGTATTTATTTCAATATAATATAGTAATTTAATTTTTAAATGATAATACTATAATATTAATTTTAAATAGATATAGTAGTGTAATTATTATTATTTATTAATATAATTAATATTAAAAAAACCCTGCACGCAATGCAACTCTTACCAAATTCGTAGCCCTCAAGGGATTTCTCCAAAGGGCCAAACATATGACAGCGCGTGAAAGGTTTGTATACTTTAACTTGAAGTTCTAAACTTAAATATCAACTTTCATTGTATAAACTTAGAAGCATAAAAAACAATGCAGCATGGGTGTGATGTGGACGGGTTTTTCTCTGCCTAAGGTGATAAAAATAATTCATACCGCACATAATTTGTTACTTATAACATATACCAATCTATTTACTAAATAATAAATGGATAATAATATTATATTACTTACATCTATGGCTATTTCACATGATAATTAATATTTATTCTTTATTATATTTATATCTTTTTAATTATTTTATAATAAGATAAAAAATTAATATTTATTTATAATAATATTTTTAATGTATGAAACTGTAAAATGTTATATATACAATATTAATTTATAATGTAACATACTAAAATAATAAATTTAGTATATAATACTATATTTTTGTCATTAATATTATTTTTAATAAATATTAAATGTTGATAAATTCTTATGGGTACCATTCTTTTACCCATTATTGTCCTAAACCCGTAGGTACGGATACTGGTAGCATGCTACTCACACCTGTCTCACCCCGTTGCATCATTATATCCATCCTTGTCTTATAAAGATTGGAACTGGAGTTTAAAGACACGTTAAAATAAGACATATTTCAATTTATAGAATCCAACCTGATTCTCACGAGCTTCTAGTTGGGTTTAGGAAAACTACTAAGTATTCAACTTTATTGTATAAATTTTTTTATCATTTTCATAATTTAAATGTATAATTTTAAATAAATCATGTACATCTAATATGTTTTAATAAAAATAAAATAAACTAACAAAATTTATAAATAATAAAATTTATAATTATATTGTTTTTAAATGTATATATATATATATATATATATATATATGAAATTATCACAACCATTTAACAATTATTCTAATTAAAATTATTGAATTATTATATCAAAACCAAGTTTGGATGTTGATCTGTCCTGAACCGGGGTCTAGAGATCCGGACTCAAGTCAGTCACAAACAGTATGTAAATACCGTATAGGAGACCGGATGTATGAGTATCCGGTGTAGGTATCCGTTGTCCTTGAGCGGAGAGAGCGGACTGGGCGTCCTGGAGGTCCTTCACACCGACCTAACGCGTTGAAGTGGGCGAATGGTGGTGTCACCTGCAATGATTCTCCGACGCTCAAGTCAGTGATAATATTTCAAGTAAGGAATGTATTTCAGAGAGTAATTATGCATAGAATCAGTTGAAGATCCCTCACTTCATTAATGAAATGAGTTCATATACCTGATTGGCGCGTTTTTCGAGGACTCGTTAGTGGGGAACCACTAACTCCCATTAGCATTATTTTATTGCGCACTTACCAGCATGATTGGGTCAAGTGGCAATTTTATATTGAGCATGGAGAATATAGACTAGGATTAGGGAACAAGTTGACCATCCCCGTGAGCAGAATTTGGCTCGTAGTGCAGGGAATTATTGATCGATCCCTGTAGCAATAATCCTTGTCTTTAGCGCGGTGACGTGTGTGTTGTCCGGTGTCATGGTGTTATCCTGAACAACCGGTATAGGGAGAACGCCTGATACGGAATCACAGTCCGGATGTATACCGATGACACCGGTTACATGTTGATGTCTTGACAAAGACGTTGGAATATGTCTTGCAGATCGAATACCGGTATTGAGACTGGATCGCTGACCTGTCAAAGCATTCAAGCCATGCCCCTGGGGGCCGGTGTTAGGACCGGATCATATGCCCCCTAGCTTGTTATAGTGACTGGCTGAGTCACTGTAATGAGCTATAACACTTAAGTTTAGCTTTTATAGGCATGGGTTGAAATTGGATTCCGTAAGAAGGCGGAGTAGCCTCTTAGGAATTTCAATGAAACTGGATTCCGTAAGAAGGCGGAGTGGCCTCTTAGGAATTTCCAAGGAGTTGAATTCCGTAAGAAGGCGGAGTAGCCTCTTAGGAATTTCCAAGGAGTTGGATTCCGTAAGAAGGCGGAATAGCCTCTTAGGAATCTCAATGAAGTACAATTTTACAAGTGTTGAACTTACTTGAATTTGATTATGTACTCCGTAAAACATTGGAAGTTAGGCGGTATGGTGCAGCATATAGCTGTGACACCAATTCATCCTTTGTGGCGGTATGGTGCAGCATATAGCTGTGACACCAATTCTTCTTGCAAGAACTTGGTTGAACCTTTGAGGCGGTATGGTGCAGCATATAGCTGTAACACCAATTCATCCTGCAAGGAATTTGTTGGATTTTGGGATTAGCGTGGTGCAGCATATAGCTGTGACACCAGCTCTTTCCACAAGAAGCCTGCAGGACCTTGGGGACGAATTAGTGCAGCATATAGCTGTGACACCAGTTCTTTCCATAGGCGGCCTGCAGGACCTTAGGGTCGGTATGGTGCAGCATATAGCTGAGACACCAATCCTTTCCCCCCAAGGAGTTTTTGTTGACTCCGTTTGCGAAGCGTTGTTGCATGTTGGTTGACCTTTATGGAATAAAGAGTTATGCATCTGTGCTTCAGTTTTGGAGCCGTTGTCTTATCTGCATGGGAACAAGTTCAGGAGTTTTATCGTCGAATCACTTCATAGGTGATTGAGATCATCTGTCTTGGGGATGTGTACGATACCAGGAACTACATTGTCAGGTCACATATTAGGTGATTGAGATCATCCGTCCTTGGGGTGTGTATGGTGCCAGGAGTTACATCGTCAGATCACAGAATGGGTGATTGAGATCATCCGTCCTGGGCAAGTACACAACGTCAGGAGTTACATCGTCATATCACATAATGGGTGAGTGAGGTTATCCGTTCTGGAAAAGTACACAACGCCAAGAGTTACATCGTCAAATCACAGATTAAGTGATTTAGATAATCCGTCCTGGAGACATTTTTTCAATCGTAGGAGTACGGATTGAGTGAATAGTTCTCAGTTTTCAAAAGCCTCCATCATAAGAGTAATGATGGGAATTGTTCATACCAGGAGTTACATCATCGAATCACAGAATAGGTGATTGAGATCATCCGTCCTGGAGTGATGATTGGAATTGTTCGTACCAGGAGTTACATCATCGAATCACAGAATAGGTGATTGAGATCATCCGTCCTGGCGACATTTTTCCAATCGTAGTACGTTTAGTAGAAAACAGCTTTAATAGAGGGATTGCATATGTATTGAATCATTCCGGACTTAAGTAGTGAAGATCGGGTATGGATGTAGAACCCTCATTCCGGATTTTTACATGCAAGATGGAGAACGGATAGAGACGTATAACTATCGTTTTCATGCATAGGCATTTTGATAGCCAAAGACTTGTTGTGTTTGGAGTTCGGTTTGATCCTACAATCCATGTCGTATTTGGTGTTCGGTTTAATCCTACTAACCGTTCTCCAATCGGTCTTTGGTTTTTCCCAATGATGATTATTCACCGACGTTCGGTCAGTCCTACTAGTCGTACTCAGAGTTCAGTTTAATCTTACAATCCGAGCCTTCAACACGGGGTTCAGATCAGGGCTAATCCTGAACCTACTGCGCCCGTCACTTGGGGTTCAGCGTGGTCTTGAAGAAGAACCAGCTTACTGCGCCCAAGCCTTCAATGTTTTATGAAGAGTAAAGCATTTAATAATCCGTTCAGCGTGATTAATATTGAGGTCGGATTGAAATAATTGCCGCAGAAAATTAATCAAATCATTTAAGATAAATGAGTTTTAGAACGGAGAAATATATACATGAATATTGTCCCCAAGTATAAGTTTGTTAAGGGATTGGTACCTGTCATAGGGCATTACCCTTAATTCCTTTGGGGAGAGAAAGAGCCGATTCGTTGTAACAGGACGGATGACTATTATTAATTCGTTACTCTCACTGGAGAGAACGATGTCGTCCATTGTGAGAGTATTGTTCCGAATTTGGGGAACTGTATCTCAATCGTAAGAGTACGGATTGAGTCTTCAAAGACTTCCATCATAAGGATGATGATGGGAATTGTCCGCGCCAGGAGTTACCTCGTCAACTCACAGAATATATGATTGAGAGCATCCGTCCTGGGGGAGTGTATCTCAATTGTAAGAGTACGGATTGAGTCTTCAAAGACTTCCATCATAAGGCTGATGATGGGAATTGTCCACGCCAGGAGTTACCTCGTCGACTCACAGAATATGTGATTGAGAGCATCCGTCCTGGGGGAGTGTATCTTAATCATAAGAGTACGGATTGAGTCTTCAAAGACTTCCATCATAAGGCTGATGATAGGAATTGTCCGCGCCAGGAGTTACCTCGTCAACTCACAGAATATGTGATTGAGAGCATCCATCCTGGGGGAATGTATCTCAATCGTAAGAGTACGGATTGAGTCTTCAAAGACTTCCATCATAAGGATGATGATGGGAATTATCCGCGCCAGGAGTTACCTCGTCAACTCACAGAATATGTGATTGAGAGCATCCGTCCTGGGGAAATTAGTCTCAATCGTTCTTCTTCAACCGGTGTTGGATTTCACTCATTCACCAGCCTTCAAATAGGGTTCGGTGCAATCCTACTACCTATTTCCTGAGGTTCGGTTTAATCCTACAACTCAGGTCTTTCACCGATGTTCGGCCAAACCTACTAGTCGTACTCGGAGTTCGGTTCAATCCTACAATCCGAGCCTTCACCGGTGTTCAGCCAAACTTACTAACCGTACCCAGAGTTCGGTTTAATCCTACAATCTGGGCCTTCGAATGGGGTTCGGTGCAATCCTACAACCCATTTCCTGAGGTTCGGTTTAATCCTACAACTCAGGTCTTCATCGACGTTCGGCCAAACCTACTAGTCGTACTCGGAGTTCGGTTCAATCCTACAATCCGAGCCTTCACCGGTGTTCAGCCAAACTTACTAACCGTACCTAGAGTTCGGTTTAATCCTACAATCTGGGCCTTCGAATGGGGTGATTCACCCAGTTGTACCTTCGAAGAGGTTCATCGCTAACAACAGATACATTGTTAGGATCATCCGTCCTGAAAGTATCTTGTCACAACAATGTTGTGCATCGAATAAAATCATAAAGACAATGGGTGAATCATTTAGAGTATTTCATTAATTATGAATTACAAAAGAGAGAAAGAGAGATGAGTCGGGGTTATGACTCATTAGACCTTCTTGGTAAATCCCGATCTGGATCTGCTCTTATCACTCCGTTGTAACGTTGGGGATTTCTCTCTTGCCACTGTTGCTTCCAAGTGTATTTCAATGCTCACATACTTGGATGCTTTCCTACTGAATTCTTCGAAATTCACTGGAGGATTCTTTGCCAATGACATGGCAAAAGCAGAGCTTGGTTGCAAAGCTTCTATTGCTATGTGCAATTGAAGTGCTTCTGCCAAGTTTGGAACAGCAGCTGCTTCCTTGTGAAACCTCTTCAAGAAGTCCTTGAGAGTTTCATGCTCCCCTTGCCTAATCTGAGCCAAGGTATGAGATGTTCTGGGAATATCACTGGAAATGACAAAGTGGTCCACAAACGCTGTTGCCATTTCTTCCCATGAGTTAATGGAACTTGATGGTAGCTTCCTGAACCAGCTAAGGGCATCATCAACAAGAGTCCGAGGGAACATCCTGCACATGACATCTTCATCTGCCCCCAGGTACATGGCTTCGAGTGTATAAGCATCAAGATGCTTAGTAGGATCAGTTTCACCACTGTATTTTCCAATGGAAAGTGGCTGAGTAGTTTGAAGGTGCTTGGGGATGTGGATGCTCATAAGTCTCCTTGAAAAAGGAACTTTTAGCTTGTAAGGTTTCACCTCACAAAGGGATGTGGATGTATTTTTGAAGGTTTCACCTCACAAAGGGATTGGCCGAGCATTGAAGAGTAAGAAGTTGAGTCCAAGGTTTATTGGACCATATGAAATTCTAAAGAGGATTGGTACAGTGGCGTATCAGATTGCACTTCCTCCTCATCTTGCAAATTTGCATAATGTGTTTCATGTATCACAATTGAGGAAGTATGTACAAGACCCCACTCATGTGATTGCTAATGATGATGTTGAAGTTAGAGAAAATTTGACCATCCCTACAGAACCCACACAGATCATAGAAAGGTCAATTAAACACCTGAGAAACAAGAATGTACCACTGGTAAAAGTTGCATGGAAACAGGGAAACGAAGTAACTCTGACTTGGGAGCGTGAAGATGATATGAGGACACAATATCCAGGATTGTTTCACTGAGGAGCGCGTTAAATTTCGAGGACGAAATTTTTATTAGGGTGGGAGAAATGTAACATCCTGCTTTTAAATAATAGCTCTATTTTGTAATTTATGAAGCATGGAAGGCTTGTAAGTGTTTATTAATGAATAAAAACACTTTATGAATGGTTTATAATACTCCAAAAATTTCATTTTTGGGTATAATTATAGAAATTACATAGATCTATTTTGATAAGATCCAAATTCCGAGTGAGAGAATGAAGGTAGAGGAGTAAATTGAGTGAGATTGGAAGAAACATTCTGATCCGTTCTCACCTCCAAGGCTAGGACGACCTCAAGGTTCCAAAGGGGAAGAACGGATGACAATAAATTCCACATCACACCGGACAACCGGTGTGGATAGGATTGTCTTTTATGTTGCACACCGGATCAACACTTTACCAAATGAGCTGTAGGACGGATAACTTTGAACCGATATTCAAGACCGAAATTGAGTCCGTCCAAGAAAAGAAGATAACAATAAAAGGGTACGGTTTTCCTAAGTGGAAAGCTTACTAATTGTCCATAAGACTGAGTGACGTCTTGCTGGTTGCTGGACGGTATAGTTTTCCGAGCTGTTGGCTATTGGACGTTGTTACTTGCTTACTGATTAGTTGGATGATGTTCGAACTGTTCTTTATTGGAGGAGTAATTAGCTTAGGCGGAGTCACGTACCTCGGCAGAGTAATGAGTATAGGCGGAGTCTCATGCCATGACGGAGTCATAAGCATTGACGAGGTCTAATGCCTTGGCGGAGTAGTAAATTTAGGCGGGGTCACACGTCTGGCGGAGTCATAAGCATTGACGGGGTCAAATGCCTTGGCGAGTAACGTGAACATCTTTTAGAACATGGACATCTCTTAAGATACACTCAACACCGCCCTTCACATTCAATACCGCCCTCACTCCATACCGCCCTCACACTCAAGACCGCCCTCACACCCTCCACACTGCTCTCACACAGCTGACTTCAGTTCAGGTGAGACCGGATGAATTTAGTTCGGATTATCATTAATGAACACCGGTTGACTTCAAGGAAGGTTAACTCAGCTTTCCTTAGAACGGATGTCCACATCGGATGACTTTGGACCGATGTACAAGACCGGGTGAAATCCGCCCAAAGAAGAAATTGAGGGACTGCTAAGTTCTCCTCAACCGGACTTGGAAGTGGTAGTCCAGTCGGTTTGAAAGTGCAGAAGTAACTTTTTGACCTTTTTCTTGTCTTTTAGGCATTTTTTAATGCATTTGAACTCACTAATTGGTCTAGTACGTAGGACGGCCAGAAATGGACAAAGTTACAGCTCATTTCTTATCTGAACTTCCATTATTTCCACAATCAAACACACCTAACAGCCCACTAAATTGCAATCACGGGAAAGTTTGTCTCCCCACTTGCGTTTGCATTATTAAACATACCACTGATTCTGAAACTCCCAATTATTCTTCTCCATCAACACACCTTCGATCTGAACCAGGACAGCCAGGGGACCTCTTTTCCAGTCAGCTAAAAGTCTTCAAACCAAGTAAGAGGGGAGAGGGTTGTGAATAACTATGAAATGGGTAGAGTTGTATGCTGTTCTAGGATTCCAGTCTTAATTTCGCATCTTGTGACTCAATTTTGAAACTGAAAACGTATGAAATTGCCTTTGACTTCTTCATGAAAATTGTAGATCTTTTTGTTATATGAATTTTGATACCTGATTCAACTGATTTGGATATGTATAGCAAAAGTTATAGCTAAAATACTACAGCATGACCGAGTGAAATGTTTAAGCTATATTCTATGCATATTTTGATATTCTGGGGATTGTACATGCATAATCAGCCTTTGATGTCTCCACAAAAATTGTAGATATACATGTTAGGGATTTATAGAAAGTGGTTTCAAGTTAAAAAGATGCTTGTAGCTCTAGTTATGCTCAAAATACAGAAGTGTGTTCATGATGCAAATCTGTTAACTATGAAATCCGAATCTTGTTTTCAATACTGGGAATTTTGTGGTATGAATTAGTTGTTGGTGTCTTCATGAAAGTTGCATATAATTATGTTAAGAGTATTTTAGAACTAGTTTCATGTTAAAATCATTTGTGTAGCTCTAAAAACGTTGAAAATACTAATATATGTACGTTTTGAAAACTCACCTGGAGGCAGTGTTGTATTTTGTGGATAAATGGTATTTCTGCTTAGAATTTGAATTTACGATCTTCATGAAAATTGTAGATATTTGTATTAAGATTAATTTAGAACTAGTTTCATGCAAAAATCATTTTTGTAACTCCAGAAACACTGAAATTACTAACATATGTATGTTTTGGAAAACTTACCTGGAGGCAGTGTGGTATTTCATGGATAAATAATATTTATGTTCAGAATTTGAAATTGTGATCTTCATGAAAGTTGTAGACAATTATGTTATTGAACTACAGAAAGTGGAATCACCTAAAAAGGAGTTGATTTGCTCATATTATGACTGTTTTACTAATGTATGTCACTGTTTGGAAATGCTGAAATTTGCTTATAATGGTTATTATGGATAAAAATGATATTTTCTCTATGGGTAATGATTTATTATTGAATTCTTGAGTGATTATGAATTATTATAAATGCTGTTGAGAATCACACAGTTTGTATAATGTGATGGTAAATAATCATGAATGACATAATTAATTTATATGTACATGAATGCCTTATGGTTATTGACATATGTGGTTGAAAACAATAAATCCATGATTTTGTGAATTATTACGTGTATTGTGTCCCTTGAGGACTTGTATTATCCAAGAGGTTTTGGAAATGTGGATATCATGGTATGTTAAATGATAAAGAGAATTAAAGGCATTCATGCATCATAAGCATTCGGACGCACCATGGAATTTAGGGGTTCCATGATTGCCTACCCTGGTGGGGGGTTACTCTATGATGAGTTAAGCCCTATTCTGTTGTGTGCCATGGAGTGTAGGGATTCATGGTTTATGCAAAAGTCCTACTTTTGATATTGTGTACTTCGGTACTTAAGCGCCATGAAGTATAGGGATTCATGGTATATGCTAAAGTCCTATTTGTGTCTCTATGAGACTTTTACTGCAGTGTTCCCACCAAAACCAAATGGATCCAGCATGACATCATTTGACTAATTAAAGATCTATTAAATGGACTTGTTTGGCATATTCATCATACCATTATGAGTTGTTGATTGTGTCTGTGCAATTTTATCTATTTTATATTTATTCTATATTCTGTCTCACTCTTACATTAATTTTTACAGTGAATGACACGCAGAATGCAGAGTGATGCCATGATGGATGTCTATTTGAATTATTATCTGAACTTTGATTTTTTTTGAGTTGTAATAAGTATAACGTGTTATGTACCATTATTTTCTAAATCGTTTCCGCTACTTAAGTATTTTCTTGAATTTAATTATTCACGTCTAGCATGTATGAAAATTTTTCCGCTGTTATCAACTGTTACATAAACTCTGAAATAAATTGATGAATTTTTAAAATGATCTTTCGAAAATGCGAAAAATTTATTTAGAAAATTACACGGGACGTTACATTGGTGGTATCAGAGCGTTTTCAAAAATTCAGGACCAATTGCTATGACGTGAACTGTTTCTTAATATAATGTTTGATTCTTTACTTGATAACATGTTAAGTGTGTACTATATGACTTGTGCCTGAATGAATAATTGCAAAATGATTTGTTTGATTATTGTTGGTAATATGATGAATGTGTTATATAATTTATTACTTAATTGATAAACTGTAGAATATTTATAGTTAGGTTATAATACAATATATTTTCCCTTAGAATTAGTATGAACCAAACTACGAATGTAGGATGGCAAGAAACAACAACAACAACGATATGGCAGCAGCTTTCAACCGCTTAGCTGAAGCCATAGAACGACAAAATCAACCAAGGAGCACTGAAGGACTTCATGGGCTAGATCACTTCCTAAAAAGGAAGCCATCACAATTCAAAGGAGGCTACAATCCAGAGGCAACATACTTATGGGTTAAGGAAATGGAGCACATTTTCCGAGCCTTGCCCTGCACAGAATTTGAAAAGGTGGAGTGTGCCACTTACATGATGATTGAGGAAGCAGAAAATTGGTGGATACATGCCAGAACTCGTATGATTGAAACTGACAGACCTTTGAACTGGGTCAACTTCAAAGACTGTTTCCTAGAGAAATATTTTCCAGCAAGTGTGAAAAGCCGCAAAGAGCTGGAATTTATGGAGCTGAAACAAGGCTCGATGTCCGTTGGAGAATATGCTGCAAAGTTTGAAGAACTATCTCTCTTTTACCCTCCTTTTCAACAGGCTGGTGCCGAAGAATCGAAATGTGTTAAATTTGAGAACGAACTGAATCTGGAAATCAAAGAAGCGATAGGGTACCAAGAAATTCAGAGTTTTCCTATTCTGATCAACAAATGCAGAATTTTTGAAGAAAATCACCAAGCCAGACTGGCACATGAAAAGGCCAATAGACAACTGAAACCTCATTCAGTTGATTTCAAAAGAAGAGGATCGTTCTATCCAAGACGTTTCAAGGGAGGATCATCATCATCATCATCTTCAGAGAGACGCAACAATATGAGGTGTCTTAAGTGCGGAGGTAATCATCATGTACGTGATTGTAACAGACGTCTTGAAGATGTCACTTACTTTCGATGTAATCAAAAAGGACACATGAGTCCAAATTGTCCGCAGAACAATCAAAACAACAACAGGAACACTATGAGTGAACCAAGAGGCTCTAATTATCAGAGAGGCCGTGGAGGAGACACACGTACTGCCCAACCTCCAAGACAGAACAGGGAGTCCACAGACCAGAGGTTACAACCAACAACTGGAAGAGTCTTTGCCATCAGCGGTTCAGAGGCAGACCAAGCTGATGACCTCGTACAAAGTAAGTGTGACATTAATGGTACAATCCTATCTGTGTTATTTGATTCTGGTGCTACGCATTCTTTCATTTCTGATGAGTGTGTTAGACACCTTCAATTACCTGTGAAGCCTATGACATATGATCTGATTGTTTCCATTCCCACCGATACACAACTTAGGACTACTAAGGTGTGTAACGAATGTTCTATACTCATAGAAGGTAGACGCTTTCTTGTCAATCTTGTTTGTTTACCTTTGAAGGATCTGGAGGTGATTCTGGGAATGGACTGGTTATCGACAAATCGAGTCTTGGTGGACTGTCACAACAAGACCGTGATATTTCCATCAGAAAATCTAAATTCTGACAACCTCAAGACCTATGTATTACAAGGTGAAAGTCAATTGTTTGCTTTATTCACTCTTTACAAAGAAGATGGTGAACCTAAAGCAATCGAGATGCCGGTTATTTCTGAATTTCCTGAAGTATTTCCTGAGGATGTCTCAAGTTTACCTCCAGAACGTGAGATAGAATTCTCAATTGATTTAATTCCAGGAGCAGAACCAGTATCTAAAGCTCCATACCGTATGGCACCAATTGAACTGGCGGAACTGAAGAAACAAATTGAAGAGTTGCTGGAGAAGCATTTCATCAGACCCAGTGTGTCACCATGGGGAGCGCCAGTATTGCTCGTCAAGAAGAAAGATGGAAGCATGAGGCTATGTGTAGATTATCGTCAGCTGAACAAATTGACGGTGAAGAATAGATACCCTCTACCCAGAATTGATGATCTGATAGATCAATTGAGAGGCGCTGCAGTGTTTTCCAAGATTGATCTACGATCGGGGTATCATCAGATTCGTGTCAAGTCTGAGGATATTCCAAAGACAGCTTTTAGAACACGATATGGTCATTACGAGTACCTTGTGATGCCCTTCGGAGTGACCAATGCTCCAGCCGTATTCATGGATTACATGAATCGAGTATTTCATCCCTACTTGGATCAATTTGTCATCATTTTCATTGATGATATTCTGATTTATTCAAAAACTACAGAGGAACATGAAAAGCATCTTCGAGTGGTATTGCAGATTTTGAAGGAGAAACAGTTGTATGCAAAGTTATCAAAATGTGAATTCTGGTTGAAAGAGGTAAAATTCCTAGGCCATGTAATCTCAAACGAAGGAGTATCTGTAGATCCTTCTAAAATAGAAGCTGTGGTAAACTGGGAGAAACCTACTTCAGTCACTGAGATACGAAGTTTCCTGGGATTGGCTGGTTATTATCGGAGATTCATTGAAGGGTTTTCTCAAATTGCCCTACCAATGACTCGGCTAACCCGGAAGAATCAACCTTTTTCTTGGACGCCAGAATGTGAGAAAAGTTTCCAAGAACTGAAGTTGAAGCTTACATCTGCTCCAGTCTTAACCTTACCTAATCCATAAGAAGATTTCGTGGTTTATTGTGATGCTTCCAAAATGGGCTTAGGATGTGTTTTGATGCAGCAACGAAAGGTGGTTGCCTATGCTTCTAGACAGTTGAGACCACATGAGATGAACTATCCAACGCATGATCTAGAATTGGCAGCAGTGGTATTTGCTCTGAAAATCTGGAGACACCATTTGTATGGAGTCAGGTTTGAAGTGTTCAGTGACCACAAGAGCTTGAAGTATTTGTTCGATCAAAAAGAATTGAACATGAGGCAGCGAAGGTGGATGGAGTTTCTTAAAGATTATGATTTTGATTTGAAGTACCATCCAGGAAAAGCAAATGTGGTGGCAGATGCACTAAGCCGAAAGTCCATTCATATGGCATCTTTGATGATAAAAGAAATGGAGATGATAGAACAGTTCAGAGACATGAACTTGGGTGTAGAGATGAAATCTTCAAGGAGTATGACTTTGGGGACTTTGAAAATAACCAATGATTTCCTGAAACTGTTAGGTGAAAGACAGAAAGAAGATTTGTCATTACAGGAGTTGAGAGAATTACAGGCGAATGGAAAAGATATGGGACTACAAGAAGGATCAGATGGAATTTGGAGAATCAGGAATAGAATTTGTGTACCAGATGATATTGATCTGAGAAGGACGATTCTAGAAGAAGCGTATAAAAGTATGTTGAGCATTCATCCTGGATCAACTAAGATGTATCAAGATCTGAGGAAAAGCTTTTGGTGGCCAAGGATGAAGAAAGAGATAGTTGAATATGTGGCTTCATGTCTGGTGTGTCAAAAAGCCAAGGTAGAACACCAAAAACCATCTGGTGAACTGCAACCATTAGAGATTCCTGTCTGGAAATGGGATGACATCTCAATGGACTTTGTGTCGGGGTTACCAAGAACACGTTCAGGGAATGATGCAATCTGGGTCATTGTAGACAGATTGACAAAGTCTGCTCACTTCCTCCCAATGAATATGAAGAACTCTTTACAAAAGTTGGCACAGTTATATGTGAAGGAGATCGTAAGACTACATGGTGTACCATCTAGTATTGTGTCAGATAGAGATCCAAGATTCACTTCCCGATTCTGGGGAAGCTTGCATCAGGAATTGGGTTCAAAGCTTCGATTGAGTTCAGCTTATCATCCCCAAACAGATGGACAGTCAGAGCGTACCATACAAAGTTTGGAAGACTTACTGCGATCTTGTGTGATTGAACATGGTGGTAGTTGGGAGCAATTTCTTCCATTAATTGAATTCACGTATAATAATAGCTACCACAGCAGTATTGGTATGGCTCCATTCGAAGCATTGTATGGAAGGAAGTGTCGAACGCCACTTTGTTGGTTAGAAACTGGTGAAAGTTTGGCGTTAGGACTTGAAATTGTACAGCAAACTACTAAACAGATAGAAATGATCAGAGAAAAGATGAAGGCATCTCAAGACAGACAGAAGCAGTATTATGATAAGAGGAGGAAACCACTTGAATTCCAGGTCGGTGAGCATGTATTTTTGAAGGTTTCACCTCACAAAGGGATTGGCCGAGCATTGAAGAGTAAGAAGTTGAGTCCAAGGTTTATTGGACCATATGAAATTCTAAAGAGGATTGGTACAGTGGCGTATCAGATTGCACTTCCTCCTCATCTTGCAAATTTGCATAATGTGTTTCATGTATCACAATTGAGGAAGTATGTACAAGACCCCACTCATGTGATTGCTAATGATGATGTTGAAGTTAGAGAAAATTTGACCATCCCTATAGAACCCACACAGATCATAGAAAGGTCAATTAAACACCTGAGAAACAAGAATGTACCACTGGTAAAAGTTGCATGGAAACAGGGAAACGAAGTAACTCTGACTTGGGAGCGTGAAGATGATATGAGGACACAATATCCAGGATTGTTTCACTGAGGAGCGCGTTAAATTTCGAGGACGAAATTTTTATTAGGGTGGGAGAAATGTAACATCCTGCTTTTAAATAATAGCTCTATTTTGTAATTTATGAAGCATGGAAGGCTTGTAAGTGTTTATTAATGAATAAAAACACTTTATGAATGGTTTATAATACTCCAAAAATTTTATTTTTAGGTATAATTATAGAAATTACATAGATCTATTTTGATAAGATCCAAATTCCGAGTGAGAGAATGAAGGTAGAGGAGTAAATTGAGTGAGATTGGAAGAAACATTCTGATCCGTTCTCACCTCCAAGGCTAGGACGACCTCAAGGTTCCAAAGGGGAAGAACGGATGACAATAAATTCCACATCACACCGGACAACCGGTGTGGATAGGATTGTCTTTTATGTTGCACACCGGATCAACACTTTACCAAATGAGCTGTAGGACGGATAACTTTGAACCGATATTCAAGACCGAAATTGAGTCCGTCCAAGAAAAGAAGATAACAATAAAAGGGTACGGTTTTCCTAAGTGGAAAGCTTACTAATTGTCCACAAGACTGAGTGACGTCTTGCTGGTTGCTGGACGGTATAGTTTTCCGAGCTGTTGGCTATTGGACGTTGTTACTTGCTTACTGATTAGTTGGATGATGTTCGAACTGTTCTTTATTGGAGGAGTAATTAGCTTAGGCGGAGTCACGTACCTCGGCAGAGTAATGAGTATAGGCGGAGTCTCATGCCATGACGGAGTCATAAGCATTGACGAGGTCTAATGCCTTGGTGGAGTAGTAAATTTAGGCGGGGTCACACGTCTGGCGGAGTCATAAGCATTGACGGGGTCAAATGCCTTGGCGAGTAACGTGAACATCTTTTAGAACATGGACATCTCTTAAGATACACTCAACACCGCCCTTCACATTCAATACCGCCCTCACTCCATACCACCCTCACACTCAAGACCGCCCTCACACCCTCCACACTGCTCTCACACAGCTGACTTCAGTTCAGGTGAGACCGGATGAATTTAGTTCGGATTATCATTAATGAACACCGATTGACTTCAAGGAAGGTTAACTCAGCTTTCCTTAGAACGGATGTCCACATCGGATGACTTTGGACCGATGTACAAGACTGGGTGAAATCCGCCCAAAGAAGAAATTGAGGGACTGCTAAGTTCTCCTCAACCGAACTTGGAAGTGGTAGTCCAGTCGGTTTGAAAGTGCAGAAGTAACTTTTTGACCTTTTTCTTGTCTTTTAGGCATTTTTTAATGCATTTGAACTCACTAATTGGTCTAGTACGTAGGACGGCCAGAAATGGACAAAGTTACAGCTCATTTCTTATCTGAACTTCCATTATTTCCACAATCAAACACACCTAACAGCCCACTAAATTGCAATCACGGGAAAGTTTGTCTCCCCACTTGCGTTTGCATTATTAAACATACCACTGATTCTAAAACTCCCAATTATTCTTCTCCATCAACACACCTTCGATCTGAACCAGGACAGCCAGGGGACCTCTTTTCCAGTCAGCTAAAAGTCTTCAAACCAAGTAAGAGGGGAGAGGGTTGTGAATAACTATGAAATGGGTAGAGTTGTATGCTGTTCTAGGATTCCAGTCTTAATTTCGCATCTTGTGACTCAATTTTGAAACTGAAAACGTATGAAATTGCCTTTGACTTCTTCATGAAAATTGTAGATCTTTTTGTTATGTGAATTTTGATACCTGATTCAACTGATTTGGATATGTATAGCAAAAGTTATAGCCAAAATACTACAGCATGACCGAGTGAAATGTTTAAGCTATGTTCTATGCATATTTTGATATTCTGGGGATTGTACATGCATAATCAGCCTTTGATGTCTCCACGAAAGTTGTAGATATACATGTTAGGGATTTATAGAAAATGGTTTCAAGTTAAAAAGATGCTTGTAGCTCTAGTTATGCTCAAAATACAGAAGTGTGTTCATGATGCAAATCTGTTAACTATGAAATCCGAATCTTGTTTTCAATACTGGGAATTTTGTGGTATGAATTAGTTGTTGGTGTCTTCATGAAAGTTGTAGATAATTATGTTAAGAGTATTTTAGAATTGGTTTCATGTTAAAATCATTTGTGTAGCTCTAAAAACGTTGAAAATACTAATATATGTACGTTTTGAAAACTCACCTGGAGGCAGTGTTGTATTTTGTGGATAAATGGTATTTCTGCTTACAATTTGAATTTATGATCTTCATGAAAATTGTAGATATTTGTATTAAGATTAATTTAGAACTGGTTTCATGCAAAAATCATTTTTGTAACTCCAGAAACACTGAAATTACTAACATATGTACGTTTTGGAAAACTTACCTGGAGGCAGTGTGGTATTTCGTGGATAAATAATATTTATGTTCGGAATTTGAAATTGTGGTCTTCATGAAAGTTGTAGACAATTATGTTATTGAACTACAGAAAGTGGAATCACCTAAAAAGGAGTTGATTTGCTCATATTATGACTGTTTTACTAATGTATGTCACTGTTTGGAAATGCTGAAATTTGCTTATAATGGTTATTATGGATAAAAATGATATTTTCTCTATGGGTAATGATTTATTATTGAATTCTTGAGTGATTATGAATTATTATAAATGCTGTTGAGAATCACACAGTTTGTATAATGTGATGGTAAATAATCATGAATGACATAATTAATTTATATGTACATGAATGCCTTATGGTTATTGACATATGTGGTTGAAAACAGTAAATCCATGATTTTGTGAATTATTACGTGTATTGTGTCCCTTGAGGACTTGTATTATCCAAGAGGTTTTGGAAATGTGGATATCATGGTATGTTAAATGATAAAGAGAATTAAAGGCATTCATGCATCATAAGCATTCGGACGCACCATGGAATTTAGGGGTTCCATGATTGCCTACCCTGGTGGGGGGTTACTCTATGATGAGTTAAGCCCTATTCTGTTGTGTGCCATGGAGTGTAGGGATTCATGGTTTATGCAAAAGTCCTACTTTTGATATTGTGTACTTCGGTACTTAAGCGCCATGAAGTATAGGGATTCATGGTATATGCTAAAGTCCTATTTGTGTCTCTATGAGACTTTTACTGCAGTGTTCCCACCAAAACCAAATGGATCCAGCATGACATCATTTGACTAATTAAAGATCTATTAAATGGACTTGTTTGGCATATTCATCATACTATTATGAGTTGTTGATTGTGTCTGTGCAATTTTATCTATTTTATATTTATTCTATATTCTGTCTCACTCTTACATTAATTTTTACAGTGAATGACACACAGAATGCAGAGTGATGCCATGATGGATGTCTATTTGAATTATTATCTGAACTTTGATTTTTTTTGGGTTGTAATAAGTATAACGTGTTATGTACCATTATTTTCTAAATCGTTTCCGCTACTTAAGTATTTTCTTGAATTTAATTATTCACGTCTAGCATGTATGAAAATTTTTCCGCTGTTATCAACTGTTACATAAACTCTGAAATAAATTGACGAATTTTTAAAATGATCTTTCGAAAACGCGAAAAATTTATTTAGAAAATTACACGGGACGTTACAGCATTGACATCATCAATGATACATGTCATTAACAAATAACTGTCAATAACACATAACCAACACATCAAGTTTAAACATACATAGCGCAACCACAGGGCATAGCCAATAGTATTCCAATAGAATCAGTATCAATTAATCATTAACAATATCAAGCGTTAGGCTTTACTTTATACATAATATTTCATAAGACAATTAATAACTATATTTTTGTTTTAGCAAAATAACCAATATTTTTCCAGACGTTGATATTCAAAATAAACTTTTTAATTGTAAAACCCACTCGGGAATTAAAAAATCATATTCGCTACTCGAATGATAACCTCTTTTGTACGTCAACATGTACCTCAAGGAGTTATTCAAATTTCCAAACATGTACCCCTTCCAATCCCAATTTAGCTTCAAACGTTAATACCTCATATTCAAAAAAAATTGAAAAAGTTAATTAAAAATACACTCGTAAATTCTGAATCACTGAAACACTTAAATCAAGGTCAGAAAGCTAGAACGATGAAGTTTCGATAAGGATCTCACTTACCTAGGTTTACAAAACTTGTTAACGGGACATCAAAACTACCCTAAAGCTTTAAAATCCTATTGACCCTTCTTGAATGCGCACCCCAACCACTTGGGCTTCAAGAAATAGAGTTTTCAAGAGTCGATCCTTGCCCTACCTTCAAAGGGGCACATGACCAAACCAAAAAAAAAAGAGACAGTCAAGATCATCGCATACAAAAGGAACCGAGTGATGGGACCATGCATGCGAAAGAAAACAAAGCCATGCATGTTGGATCGGGTTACACGCAAGCCAAGCAAATTAAAATTAAGGACATGCATACAAAAGATAAGAAGATAAAGATGGAACAAGGTGCATGCAAAGCGAGATAGAACCTGGAACAAGAACATGCATGTACGAAGAGTGGAAGACCATGCGTACAGAAGCTTACCTTCGTACGGAGCAAGATCGAGAATCGCGGAGGAACGATGGAAGAGAGGCACACAGCTTGGTGGAGGAGAGGGTCTCACGGGTTTTGGGTGATGAGAGGAGTGGTCACGACAAGGTGGTGGTGAAGAGAAGAGAAAAATGGTGATGGCTTAGAGAGGGAGAAACACGTGAGAGAAGGGTGGAATAAATGGGTGGCACGCTATGGAGGTGATGGTGATGATGAAGGAAATGAAATGGTATTAGTGAGTGGAGGAAAAGAGGGAAATCATGAGTAAGGAGGGTGAGTGAGGAAGAATGAAGATGAAGTGGAAAAAAGAAAGAAAGGAAAGGAAAGAAAAGTGAAGGTAGGTGGAGGTAGAGACAAGTGACATAAAAGTAAAGTGGAGAAGTAGAGGAAAGAGAATTCATTTAATAATCTTAGGTTGGTTTCGGTCTTGTAACTCGTTTGGTTAACCACTAAAATCAACTACCTTTAAGTTAAATCTTGAAAACAATAATTCGATGTATCCTCAATCTAATGAATCGTTCTAAAATTTTAATCCATTAGCTTTCTAATAATTTATTAATTAATTTAAAATAAGATGTTACAATATATAATTTATGCATAAATAATATGGATGCAAGCATTCCCCGGAAGTTATTTGTGAAGTAAGATTGTTTAGAAAATTAGATTCAATCCATCAATCCAATTGAAAAATATATAGGATTTAAACCTTAATTAGATACTTTAACCACTAATCTATTAAGGTTTTGTTTTATATAACATATTTTAATTTATATCATAAAATTTAACTTAATTTTTTAATGAGTAGATATAAAATTATTTTTAATATAATAAATGTTATAAAAAATATTTTTAATTACATTAATTTGAGCAAATTCAATCATGGTAAAACTAATAAAATATAATTCTTTCTCTGGTTAAGAATGGTTTTACATTGGGTAAAAGTAACAACCCATATGAGTGGCAAATGATGGTTAAAAGAAAATCAATTGGTGAATGATGAATTGATAACGGGAAAAAGAACCAACCATGCCCGAGTTCTTTTTTAATGGGACCTACCGAAAGTCCAACATTTTTAGATGATTGTTTCATTGCAATTTTTTTTCACTTCTTCTATAAGTTCTTATTTTTATTTGGCTTTTGAAAATTAAAATTTTAGATAACATTAGTGTTATTTTTATTTATCTTTGATATTTTTAAATTTCAAAACCTGTGAGTTTTAAATTTCACTTACAAATTTTAAAATCTAGAAAGTTCCTGAATTTTATTTTCTGAAATAAATTCAAAATGATGAGAAAAAATTATCTCTGGAACAAATTGAAAATGACAATACGGGCCTGTGGGGTTGGAACAAGGTTCATTTGAGCCCGTCTAATACGAGCCATATAACGTCCCAAACTTTTAAAACTAAATTTCAATAATCCAAATAAATTTTTCACAAATAATTTAAACGTTAGAAACAGGATTTGGATTAATATAATATTATTGTCAATATTATATAAACCAGCTCATTCATTTATACATATACATAATAAATCTGGTATACACAGGAGCCGGCCAAGGCTACTACAAAATAACTATGTGCATTATGTACTATACATATAAATACATAATGCTCCGAGCAGGCTGAGTGACCTCATATATCATCGCTGCGTCCTACATCCACTGTAAAAATAACAACAATAGGGGGTGAGCATAAACATGTCAAATGATAGTTATTGAATCGGATTAAATGTCCAATTCATAACCACATATAAATCAAGTTCATATCACATAATCTTATCATATAACATCATGTTATTCTCAATAACATATATTAATGTATTCATATGCTCAATCAAATGGATCCATTATTAAGTCTTTTAATTTGTGTTGCAACACTGGCTCTCAGCCATAACTCAGCTCTCAGCTGATCCGGCCGTTTTACTGGTACCAAACCGTTTGCCCTCTTACGTGACACAATCACTCCCAGCAACAACGGTAGTGTCACGGGCTAAACCCCGAGCCTCGCTCAAAAGGTTTGCCTTGAGTCCCACCCAAGGTCTTTTGTGGAATCCTCGAAACCACATAATATTTCATATTTGTTCATCATATAAGCATCTCATGCTTTATCAAATGCATCCCATGCATTCATACATCATGATATATTTCATGAATAACATTCATATCATCATCATCATCAATCACATATCAACATCAATATCATATGAACGAAAATATCACAATCATCACAAATATGTCACACACATAATATATATATATATATATATATATATATATATATTCAGGATTTCTTATTAAATACAATAATATTATCCTGAATCCGTTCATAAACCATACATTTAAAATGTAAACGCTCCCCCTACCTGGAAATAAAGAATTCCAGCAGCTCTTCAAACTATATCTAATCACAGTTCACGAATTCCGACTGGAATTTTAACTCTGAACTCTTCCAAAGCTATTTCACTTATGAAATTCAAAGCTCTTACTTCTTTAAAGCCAAGCTTCCACGTGAAAGAGAAGAAGTGAAGATTGGTCTCCTCTTTTATTGATAATTTCTAGTAAAGATTGGAAAAGAAAAGGATTAAAGATGATGTTGACACACTCTTGAAATTCCAAGCTAATCTAATGATAGGATTGACAGAAATCGTTCATGAAAAAGATGTGAACGAAATGAATAAGTACTGATACACGTATATTAAGATATAAGGACAAAACAAGGTAATAAAAGAAAAGAGGATAGGACAATAGAGAGGGTCCTACACTTAGAAAAATCAGAAAAGAGAATCTGCTAGAACAGAGTGACGTGGAAAACCTTAATAATTGGAGTAATTATCAATTCTGACTCGGTTTCGGTATTTTGGGCATATCCCTCTTCCCGATAAAGATCCATCAGAGCCTCTTTCCGTTCAGAATTACTTCACTCGGAGGAAATTCGCTCGGAAAGGTTTCTACATGAAACACAGTCAGCTTTTCTTTCCTCGGAAGTGATCCATTCAGAAATGTATCACTCGGAGATTCCTCATTCAGAAATATCTCACTCAGATATATCTCTACCCAAGTCAAAGCCTTCATGTGCGTCACTCGGAAGTCTTACATCCGAAAAGATCAATCGGAATCGAAGTTTAGTCCTCTCAAAAATCTTTCCACTCGAAAGGATCACTCGGGGTCGAATACAATTTGAAGATGAATCCGTGCACAAGCTCTCGGAAACTCTGAATATAGACCCGAGCACAGGCTCTAGGCAATCTTTAAGACACCCGAGCACAAATTGAATGAAGGGATTCATCACTCGGATATTCACTTCTCTCGGGAACTATTCTCTCGGAAACATACTCATTCGGAGTTAAAGTCTCTTTGTCCAGAAGTTCTCTCACTGGAAAAGACTCACTCGGTATATCTCAATCGGTGCCATACCACTCGAAAGTCAAAAATATCCCACTCGGTGCCTTCCCACTCGGAAGTGTCACACTCAGAGACACCCCACTCGGAAAGTTGCACTCAACTCGGAGATACCCCCACTCGGGAATTCATTACTCAACAATATCTTAGCCCGAGAAGTACTTATTCAAAATCAAAGCTTTTCTTCGCTCAGAAGTACTTCTCTCAGAAACGTTTCACTCGGATTTGCCTCATTCAAAAGTGTCTCATTCGGACAGAGTTTTTCTTAACTCAGAAATGATTCTCTCAATCATGCTTCACTCAGAAATATGTTAACCTTCCTTCACTCGGAATTATATCCATTTTTTCACTTGGAAGGTCTTGTCTCAAACATAATTCACTCGGAATTTCTCCACTGATCCTTAATAAATTATTTTCTAAAATTCTAAATTTTAGGATGTTACAAGCCAGGGCAAAAAAAAACGGGTTAGAAACATTGACCCAACCCGTATTCTATGTGGCCTGCGGGCCACCCCGCTTTTTTTTCTTATATATGCCATTTTTTATTTTAAATTTGTGTTGTTTTTAAGCTTTAAAAAAATAGGTATAAAAACCAGATTTCATCTTTTTTAAAACCAGTTTTTATAATCAATTCAATTTATTTCATTAAAAGTTTAAATAAGTTATATTTACTGGGAAAAAATTATTATTTACATTTTATAATACTATATTATTATAAATTATATTTACCTTTAATATATAATATATATATATATTAATATAATTTTTTTATCAGTAGTCGACGGACTAGTCCGGTCTGGCCCGTCAAAACCCATTTTTTTACTAGCTAAAACATGTCAGACTTATATTAAAAAACATATTTAAATTCTTGACCTAACTCATCTATTTTCAACGGGCTAAACAATACGGATCAGTAGTCGAGGACCAGTCCGGTCTGGCCAAAACCCATTTTTTTACTAGCTAAAAGGTGTCGAACTTATATTAAAAAACATGTTTAAATTCTTGACCTAACTCATCTATTTTTAACGGGCTAAACAATACGGATCAAACCCAAATTATCATCTAAAAAAAACCTATTTTAGAAATAGGTGGTCTAAAGAAAACAACTGAACATGAAATCACCTTGATCCCAGGTTTGTTAGAAATTGGAAATGACACGAAATCTACCCTTTACTTTCAAAACTTTATCAAATTCTAAGTGTTTTGAAATATAATTATCATATTCCTACACTAATCGTATCAAACAACATTCAATAATAAATTTTAGGATTAGATATGTTTTATATCTATATTTTAACTATTTTTTAATCCCTTATATTTTAAATAATTTTATTCTTTTTCCTATTAAATATATTAAAATTTGTTTCTAATATATTGAAATTGATCCATAAAATATAGAATTGTTTAATACAATTGTTAACTTAGTAAACAGATATGTTGCGTCATTTATTTTTTGTTTAGTATCTTCAATTTATTATATTCTTTAATTTCTTAAAATGATCTCTCTTTCCATTGACACATGTAAGAACTAATTTCAACATATTAAACAAGAGCCGAAACTATTAAAAACATAGAAGATTAAAAACAAAAATTAGTTAAATAATAAAATACAGAAAAAAAAACATATTAAACCCTTTTTTACTAAGAACGTTAGAATGTGCCATTATATTTTTTTTTCTAAAAACATACTAATTTAAAAGTTAGTCATGTATTTTAGATCGGGTCTTTTGTTTTAGAAGGTTTGTTTGGTTACGTAATTGGTTAAAAGTTTATGTAATAAATTATTTTTAAAAATAGAGTTTACATTATAAATTTGATTGAAAAATTTGTTGAAATAAATTAAAAACAACTTATTAGAGTTATAAGTTATTGTTCCAAGTTTGGTTTGTAAAGACCTCAAGATTTGTTAATAACACACATCAAAATATTTAATTAAATAAAGTATGTCTATGTGTTATCTAACCTGTTCAATTAAGTGTTTCAAGTTACAAATCTATGATACATAGGTAGTAAATGAAAGATGGAGTCCACCAATAAAAAGTTTGTCTTGAGTCATGTAAGTTATTTCATAACAAGACTGACTAGAATCAAAAAAGTTACGTACAAGTTTGTATCCAGAAAAGTATGATCCTAGACTTTTGGACTGCTGAGTTATACGCGTCCTATCTCAAAACTTAGCACACATACTTGCTTCATCAATCAGACCCCATACTTTTGAAGCAAAACATGCATAAAGAAAATCAAGAATAATTTTGAAGATGCTCTGAACTGATTTATTATCAAGTGAAATTGCATTTATCATTAAAAGAGAAAAGAAGACAAATCAATGCAAGAACCAATGGATAGAGGATCGAGGAAGCTACTTTGCGCATTTTAGAAAAGTTGATAAAAATTAGTACTTGGGTCAGAAAGTATTCAAAATGTCAACCTTGTATGTTCTGCACGTTTTAGTTGAAAGAAGAATGTCACAGAAGGTCTTTTGCTCTAAAACACTCAAGGAGCATTATTTTAATGTAAATTATGAAGAACCTTGTTTCAAACCTTTTATCTTCATATTAGCTTCAAGGACCAATGCTCACAATGGCTCTCTTCAATAGATTCACAATGGTCACCATGCTTGACCTATAAATATGAAGAGAATCTAAACCTTAAAGAAGTTCACGATTCTGGAAATCAAAAATACGAAAGCTTCTCTTTGCACTTTCAAGCTCCTTGCCTAAGCTTTCTTTTCTAAAGCAAAGATTTTCTTTGTTGTTCTACCTCTAGCAGACCTTAGTTTTTGTTTTTCATACTTAGTGTATTAGCTCCTTATTTTGTATCTTTTGATACATTAAGTTATCAGAAACACAAACATAAATACTCTTTCAAATCTTTTCTTGTGTAAAAGTCTGGTGTGTTGCCAACCTTAGTTTTAGTAAGAAACAATTGTTGGCTTGAAGAGGATTTTGAAATAACACTTGGGTATTGAGTCAAGAGTGGCTTGTTGGAAGAATACTTGGGATTAAGCCATGAGTGGTTGGAGTCAAGAATACTTGTGGCACGAGTGGTGTCGTGATTGTAAAAAGACGCTTTTACAATAGTGGAAATTCTTAAAGTATATGAAGGTACTGGACGTAATTTTTGCGTTGAAAGTGAACCAGTATAAATCTGCTGTGTTATCTCTGTTGCCCTTATCTTTTAAAGTCCGGTTCATAAGTTCGCTGCTACGCTTCACGTTTGAAAAATCTTTAGTTCCACGAAAATACTTTCAGACTTATTCATCATTTCTTATAAGTCTGACTTTGAACCATCAGTTATTTTTATAAGTTCCTTATAAATTTTTTCAAACTCAATCTTCATCATTATTAGTCATTTATTTTATTTTTTAATATTTTAAAATTTTTACTTAAGTCTTTTATTTTGTTAAATGGAATTGAATCTGTCTTACTATAAGGTGATAGTGATGTAAAAAAGAATAACATAAATGATTTTTTTATAATTTTGAGAACTACTTTAATATTTTAAAAATTTAAAGACTAAATTGCAGTTCAGGGTGAAATTAATTTAATCTTTTTGATTCATAATTTTAATTTGGATGTGAATTGGAGTTCTCTTTAGGCTCTTCAACTGATAGGTTTATAGTGTTAGGGGCTTTCAATTTAAATAAAAATTTAAAATTTAAAATAGAAATGGAGTAAAGAAGAAGATGTAGACGATTGACAAATTAAAATAAAATGATATAGAAACTATTATAACAACACAACTAGAAAAACATCACATATCATACCTAAGATAATATGTGATTTCAAGTAACACTGATCAAGTGTGAGGAAATGATTTAAAGGTTGATGCAGGACATATAATGGTTCAAGGCAGAATAAAAAATACATACAACACATGCAACAAAACTACAAAAATAAAGGTCCTAACGAAACAAAAATGCAATAAAGTAAAAGATGCGTGAATTGAGAGTTGAGAGATGAACTGGTGCTCATGGATCTTTCCGATTACGAGTAGTTGCGATAATGGACGTGTTAGGCATTATGATTTGGATGTCAAAGTCTTCTAAATTTGTTATCCCTTACTTCTTACTTCAATTTTATTTTTATGCTTTCTCCTAAAAACCACCAACTTCAAAGCAATTGTTCCTCTTTTCTACCACACAGGAAATTTTCTATGTTGTTGTCCCATTGCTGACTAACCTTAAAAAAATTGTCTAAATTATTTGATTAAACATGTGTTTAGTCTTTAACTTCCCATAATAACTAATTTGGATGCAACTTAACAGTTTATCCATTTGAAGCCTACCAACTTAATGACTTAACATGTATATGTAGACTCTTTACTTTTCTCTTATTTTTTCTTAATCAATACTTCTAATTAAGGATTGTCAATCTGATTTAATCAATCAACCTCTCCATCAAACATTGATATAAAAATATATATAAAGAACTTACATATAAAATTAAAAATCAGGGATTTAATTTTTTTTACATCAACAATTACATAATCCATATAATTTAAAAGCCTAATTTCATTTTAGCATAAGGGATTCAAAATATGAGAAATGCCGGTGGTTAGAATTACAGGGGGACTGTTGTCAGTTTCCACAAAGTGAGCCAACATAAATTGTAAACAGGGGCTGCTTTGACATTTTAGGTTTGGGATTTGACAGTTAGCAACTGTATTAGAAATTAATTGCTACATATTATTACACGACAAAGAGGAATATTTTAGAAAATACACATAATTTTTGTAGTCCCGTGGTGATACATTTCAATAAATATAATATTGTATTATTTTTCTGAATTATTATTAATTTTATTATTTATCAAATAAAAGATGGTTGAGAAGTTGATTAATGTGATGATTTGTAAAAAACGAGATACATCACATGGATACAGAGAACCAAAATCAATAATATCCAAGAAAATAACCATAATTAATTAATTTATTATGAGACACAATCTAGAAAGTAGAGCAATCCAGAAGTGCATGTGTATTTGCACAATTTCGGATTATCTTCCCCGACAACGCAAACGAAAAAATGATTAAAAAACACAACCACCGACATAAGATAAAACAACCAAACAAAAAATCAAATCCGATCTTTCTTCAAATAAAGCAATCTACCAACAGTGAAATTTTAATTAAAAAACGTTAGCGCGCAAAGGCTTCTTATCAAACCTAAATTGCTAGCTATCATAGTTTTTGTTTTTGTTTTGAAAATTTTATCAAACTGCTAACATTGTTTGGTTTCTATTTTAATTTTTCACTTCTATCCTTATGGAAAGGAATTGCAACAGTAATTCAAAGATGCCCATGGCATGAATTGTGGAGAAAAAGCCGGTTGGAGGAAAATTACATTTTGTGGACAAATCATGTGTCCCAATGCACTTTTCTACGTGATTTTTGCTAAGTTCCTTTCATTATCATGCCCCTGCCTATTTTTCTCTTTCCACTATAAAACCTAGTGAAGTTCCATCCACTTCTCGTCCTGCTCTTCAAGGGCAACAAACCCTCTTCTTTCCACCCTCAGTTTTCCAGTGAAAATGGCAGTGCCTCTTACATCTACACTCTTTTTAGCTTTGCTATTTGCTGCCTCAGCTTTTGCTGCCCTTCAGCCAAGGCTACCGGAAGGTGATGCTCTCACATCTGAGACCCTCTCATTTTTATATTATATACAAATAGGAATGTGAAACAATTGATCTGTCCTTTTAAGTTGAGTTATTACTTGTTTAGTTCAAAGTTGAAACTCTTGTGCTACATTGTCCACACTTGCTCTGATTTGCTTGTTGAAATTGCTCTTTGGTTTCCTCTCTTCAACTTTTTTTGTGGGTAACCTTTAGATCTGTCCGTTATAGTACTATTTAGCTCATTTAAAGTATGCAACTTTCACTAGTAGTGGGAAAGTAAAAATGCACTCTTTTATATTATAAGGTACTTTAATTCAAATTAAAGGTAAATAACCTACTACTTTTTTTTATGTTTACTTTAGAAGAACTAAATTTATTGTAATGATTGGTTGAGTAGAATGTGCGAGAGTTATTTTAAGTCATCTAACATGTGTTTGATTCCTACCAAAATGGAAAGAACTCATTGTAAATGTGAGGGTGAAAGAGAGAGATACTGCGCTGGATCTGATTATCTGCACTTAATAGCACTGATTCTGAAGTTTGATTTTTCTGTGTGATTTTTTATGTTCACAGCTTACCTTCAAAATGGAAACTTTGAGGAGCAGCCAAACCCAAAAGACCTGAAGAAAACAAAACTGGTTGGGAAATATGCTTTGCCAAAATGGGAAATCAATGGTCTGGTTGAGTATGTCTCAGGGGGTCCTCAACCAGGAGGCATGTTCTTCCCAGTGACTCATGGAATACATGCCGTGAGGCTTGGAAATGAGGCCTCAATCTCCCAGACCATCAAGGTCAAATCTGGTCAATTGTATGCTCTAATTCTCGGGGCCTCAAGGACTTGTGCTCAAGATGAGGTTTTGAGAATCACTGTGCCTCCACAGACTGGTGATGTTCCCTTGCAGACCCTTTATAACCTCAATGGTGATGTCATTGCTTGGGGATTCAAGGCCACTTCTGATGTTGCCAAAGTGACTTTCCACAACCCTGGAGTTCAAGAAGACCCAGCTTGTGGCCCTCTTTTGGATGCCATTGCCATCAGAGAGTTTTACCCTCCAAGGCCTACAAGAGGTAATGAAATGAAACTTGTCCACATGCCGTGCTGCTCTACTGAATCTACTCTACTCTAGTAGCCTAACATTATTATTTGAATTTGACCAAATATTACTTGTGTATGTTATGGAAATTTTACTTATCTTTGAATATATGTTTTAGATTAATGGCAACATAGATCTTTCTGCTGCTTTTACACATCTGAAAATTGAGCCATTTCCTTGCTCTTTGGTCTCTCAAGATGCCATCACATTTCCCAAGTGATCCAAATTGGTCATTATTTAATCAAAAGTGAAAATTAAGTTACATTTGTAGTGTAGTTGGAAATCGGATCTTTATCTGATAGCTCATTAGATACAAAATTATTTTTGCCACATCTCAATTTTTTTCACTACCCGTGCACCCTAAACTTTTGTGATAACACACCGAGAGTGAAACTAAATTAAAATACCCTATCAATGTAATTCACACATACATTTCAATTAGAGATTGTCATGTAAGTAAGGATTACTTTAAAGTCATATCTAGAGTGATTTCTATTTGGTTAATAGTGTACAACATTTTACACTAACATTATATCTCTATTAATTTCTTAAAAATATCATTTAACTTGCTAGATGAGTTATGGAATATGAACTATCTGATTTCACTTGGCCTTTCGTGAGAATGTGTGCAACTTCAACATTCTTTTTTTTTCTTGGTACTCCAATCACGTTTTCTGATGAAGTCATTATATGGTATCTTACAGCTAATTTGGTAAAAAATCCAAGCTTTGAGGAGGGTCCATTCCCTATCTTCAATTCCACCAATGGTGTGTTGCTCCCTCCTCAACAGCAAGATCAGTTCTCTCCACTCCCTGGTTGGATCATTGAGTCCCTCAAAGCTGTGAAGTTCATTGATTCAAAGCATTTCAATGTCCCATTTGGGCTGGGAGCAGTGGAGCTTGTGGCAGGCAGGGAAAGTGCCATTGCCCAAATCATCAGAACAGTCACCAACAAAGTCTACAACATCACATTTTCAGTTGGAGATGCTAAAAATGGGTGCCATGGATCAATGATGGTTGAGGCATTTGCTGCTAAAGATGTCTTTAAAGTTCCCTTCAAATCTGAAGGCAAGGGCACATTCACGACTGTGAGTTTCAAGTTCAAAGCAATTGCACCTAGAACCAGACTCACTTTCTACAGCTCCTTCTACCATACCAGAATTGATGACTATGGTTCCCTTTGCGGCCCTGTTCTTGACAGAGTTATTGTGTTCCCTGTTGCCTAAATATGAAGTTCCAGTCCACTTTCACTCTGTAATACTTAGTAATTGAGATTTTTGCGAATGGCTTGAAATGTGTAAAAGAAAGAGATGATTGTCACACTAGTAAGTCATACTCTGTTACACTAGTGTTGTTTTAGGATCTTGAACTGATTATATCTATAGTAACCCTTATATGTTATTTTACTGGAGTTCAATAGCTACCTATGCTAAGATGTCAACTAATCTTCTTAGTGGTGTCAAAAGCTTTATGTTGAATATAAGCAGATACGTAAAAAGGTTTAACTTCTAATAATAAGGTAATATTTATGTCTGGCTACATGAGTTTTTGATTGGCTCCTCAAGTGCATAATTCATCAGTGAATCACGTTAAAGTGTTTGGTTCTACATTCTAGATAAATTAGTGCTAAGATAGAATTTCTTTAGTTACAAGTTAAGTAGTCACATAAATCTCTAGAATAATCATCATAGTCATGTCTTCTTAATTGATTAATAGTCAATAGTAAGGTAACAAATTTTGAAGTACTAGGTCATCACCACTTAGGTGAACTTCATCGTCCAACTTTTATTTATTGGCTTAAATATTCGATAAGTCTTTCCAAAATTTTAGAATTTGAGATACCTTTTTAAAAAAATTTCTTAGTTTTAAGTCTCAAAATTTTCAATAAAATAAACTATTGTTGTCAATTTGTCATTGTCAATTGTTAGGCTTCTTATGGTCATGTTGTTACTTAAAATTTTTTAAGGATTAAATATGCAGCCATCCTAAAAGTTTAGTTTGAGATACCCTTTATTTTATTTTTTATAATTTTAAGCCCTTGTAAATTTTTTTGTCTATAAAACGTCAACTTGACTCTATTATTTAATAATCACAATCTTCCTTAATTTTTATGTGAAATTGAATGTTTTTTTTGTGATCATTTATATAACCATTAAAAGACAACGAATGTCACTACAAGTCTTTTTTGTCATGTTTGCTCGATCTTCTAAATGGCATCTCCCCAAACCATCATTCTCCACTACCAATCCTTAACCACTCGTGTTTGGTAGAAGTTTTAGAAAAATATTCTCAAATAAATAAGATTATTGAAAATCTTAAAATGTGAAAGATTTAAATTTTTAGGTTATTGACTTAAATATGTGAATAAAAAGATTTATTCAAGAATCATTGAATTTAGAATAAAATTACCCTCAACTCATGTCTAAACTTACAACATTACTAAGTAAATTTTTTTCAAACAAACATGAGAGAATAAGAAAAAATTTAATTTATCTAAAAAAGTCTTACCGACAAACAAACAAACATAAAAAACAATTTACTCAAAAGTTTCCTACCCATAAAAGACACTCTTGTATAAGTAGATAAATATAGTTTCTATCCTACACTAACATAAATAAGAAATTTAGTAAAAGTTGTAAAAAAAAAAAAGAAAGAAGGAAGAAATTAACGATATACTAGGCCGGCCTACAATATGAAAAAACAAGTTCAGAAAATACTATGACGGCCTCATATTTATGGGCTTTCAAATTAATCCCAAAACGCAGATGCAGCGAATCCCTTCCCTTGATTCCCTTTCTGCCATTCAAAATTCAAATTCCCGCTCAAAACTCTCAGATTTTAAATTCAAACCCTTCACTCGACCGTTAGCCCCTTTTCCACCCTCAATTTAAACCCTCCTTCTCCAGAGTCAAACGATTACAAACACATACCCACGCTCTTCCTCCTCAACCTTGATCTCTCGTTCTCCTCTCTCAGACACCACCTCCGTGTCTTCAATCTCACCATGGACCCCCAATCGAAGCGTCCCTTGCAGAGCAGCAGCGCCGCCAATGTCGCCGCCGGTGGCAAAAAGACGATCGAGGAAATGTACCAGAAAAAAACGCAGCTCGAGCACATCCTCCTCCGTCCCGACACCTACGTCGGATCCATCGAGAAACACACCCAAACCCTCTGGGTTTACGAAAACGATGAAATGGTCCACCGTTCCGTGACCTACGTCCCTGGCCTCTACAAAATCTTCGATGAGATTCTCGTCAATGCCGCTGACAACAAACAGCGTGATTCTTCCATGGACTCCCTGAAGGTCACCATTGACGCTGAGCAGAACACCGTTAGTGTGTACAATAACGGTGATGGCGTTCCCGTTGAGATCCACCAGGAGGAGAAGGTGTATGTCCCTGAACTCATATTCGGGCACTTGCTTACCAGCAGTAACTATGACGATAACGTCAAAAAGACCACTGGTGGGCGTAACGGTTACGGTGCTAAGCTCACTAACATTTTCTCCACTGAGTTTGTCATTGAAACCGCTGATGGAAAACGCCAGAAGAAGTATAAACAGGTGTGTATTCCGTCCCGCTCATGTGTCTGTAATCGGTGCTTGATTATTGAAAATTTGGTGTTGCACTTTGTGGAGTTGATATATGTGTCTTTTTTTATTTGTGCTATTTGCATGCTTGATTTGTGTCAGATTTGGTGACAGGATTTGGATTTGGCTTTTCGTTGATCAGTTTTAGGGTTTGTAGGTCCTGGATGTTATTGACCAATTGGATTTAATTTGTCATTTTATGGTCCTGGATGTGCGTGTAGGTGTAGTACGAGTCTTTCGTGTTATGGAGCTGATTGTTATCTTTTCGTCAGGGTGACAAGATTAATTGTAATTGACCAAATGTAGTGCTAAATTTTTATGTTAATATGCTCCCGTTGATTGAATTCATTCTAGGTATTTCAATGGTTAATTCTGAACCTTATTTTCATTTTATTTTTATTGATTTGTCCATAATTTTGTTGATATAGGATCCTGCTATTATACTATAGTGTGATCTTCATGCCTTATATTATAGTTTGATGTTTTCCCCCCGCTTTATTGTATGAGAATCGGAAAATGTTCATGTTCTTGATAGAAGTTTGTATTAGAAGCTGGTTGTTATGATTTTTGAGTATTGCTGATTGGATTGATTGGTTGTTGTTACCAGGTGTTCAATAACAACATGGGTAAGAAGTCTGAACCAGCGATAACTAAATGCAAAGATGGTGAAAATTGGACCAAGGTGACCTTCAAGCCTGACTTGGAAAAGTTCAAGATGACCTATCTTGAAGAAGATGTTGTTGCTTTGATGAAAAAGCGTGTGGTAGACATGGCTGGCTGTCTTGGAAAGACTGTCAAAGTCGAACTCAATGGGCGTGTGATCCGTATGAAAACGTTTCGTGATTATGCTGATCTCTACCTGAAATCAGCTGAAAAAAACAGACCAGTGCCCCTTCCCAGGTTTGTCTTCATTAAAAGTTCTTTTTTGGTGTTTTGTGTTTTTTCTTATTGATTTTTAAGTTCTAAAGTGATTTTTATGTTGTAGGATTCATACAAAAGTCGGTGATAGGTGGGAGATTTGTGTGAGTTTAAGTGACGGGCAGTTTCAACAGGTAACTAGTGAGCTTCTGAAGCTGCAACTTGTGTAGCTAGTTCACTTTTATACTTTTGTCTTAACACTCGTTAAATTTGGTTTTATCAGGTCAGCTTTGTTAACTCCATTGCTACAATCAAGGGTGGTACTCATGTTGATTACATCACAAATCAGATTACAGCTTTTGTGATGAACAAAGTAAATAAGAAGAAAAAAGATGCCAATGTCAAAGCTCACAATGTGAAGAATCATTTGTGGGTTTTTGTCAATGCGCTAATTGACAACCCTGCTTTCGATTCTCAAACTAAGGAAACACTCACGACTAGACCGGCTAGTTTTGGTTCTAAGTGTGATATTCCCGAATCGATGCTGAAGGAAGGTTTGTCATTTTTCATTATTGTTGTTTGCAATATACTTGAGCAACAAAAAATGATGTTATACATGTTGCACAATTTGCAGTTTCGAATTCAGGAATAGTGGATACTCTGCTGTCGTGGGCGGATTTTAAGCAAAGCAAAGATCTGAAGAAAACTGATGGAACAAAAACGCAGAGAATTCGTGGCATTGTAAAGCTAGAAGATGCTAATGATGCTGGTGGAAGGAACTCTGAGAAGTGTACCTTGATATTGACAGAGGGAGATTCTGCGAAGGCTCTAGCTGTGAGTTGTAATCTCAGTAGGAAGTTCATTTCAATTTCGCGTGTCCAATTTTTAACATTTATACTTTATTCATTTATATTTATATTTTATACAAACTGAGTTAGAACCAAATCATTGTATAAAAGTCTATCATTTTACAAATGCTCATTTAACAATAATTTTTACTTTAAAATTGCTCCGACACGAATTTTCTTTAAGCATGACAAATAAATTTAAACATGAATAAGTTCAATTTTTATCTTCATGTTCCCTAGTCTCAATGGATTTTCTATTTTAGATTTGTGACATTATTTATTCTATATGAAGATGGCTGGTCTCTCTGTCGTGGGTCGAGATCATTATGGAGTGTTCCCATTGAGAGGCAAATTGCTGAATGTACGGGAAGCCAGCAGCAAACAGATAATGGAAAATGAAGAAATTCAGAATATAAAGAAGATTCTTGGATTGCAGCAAAATAAGGAGTACACAAGTGTTAAGTCTTTGAGATACGGTCACTTGATGATTATGGCTGATCAGGTGGGTTTACTTAGATATCATCTAATTTTTCTTGTTTTGAATTTTCTCGTCAGTTTGGTGTTGGATTTTTTCTTATTCACCGAGGTTCCAATGGTTATATTTTATTGTTTTTCAGGATCATGATGGTTCCCACATCAAAGGGCTACTGATAAACTTTATTCATTCTTTCTGGCCATCACTGCTAAAAGTTCCAAATTTTATGGTTGAATTTACTACTCCCATAATACGGGTTAGTTTTCTGTTACTACTCCCACGATACATGCTTCATTCCATTATATATGTAATTTCCCTTTTGGATGTCTTATATATTATACATTATCCAAATTTTCTGTCTTTTGCAGGCTTCTCACTCAAATGGGACTAAGTTGTCATTTTATTCCATGCCCGAGTATGAAGCCTGGAGAGAATGTTTGGGGAATAATGCAAATGGTTGGAAGATAAAGTACTATAAGGTTTGTTGTTGTAAGCATGCAGTATCTCTTAATTAACGTTAGAATTCAAGCTTCTCCCATCAGTATCAGAGTGCTCATTTTCGGGTTTCTCAACAGGGTTTGGGTACAAGTACTCCACAGGAAGGAAGAGAGTACTTTAAGGATCTTGGTAAGCATAAGAAAGACTTCATCTGGGAAGATGAGCAAGATGGAAGCGCAATTGAGATGGCATTCAGTAAGAAAAAAGCTGAAGATAGGAAGACCTGGATTCGTAATTTTGAGGTGTGAAGTGTTGCCAGTCTAGTAATGAATTTATTTATAGACTATATTTTTAGGGTGTAAATGCTAACAGAAATTTACCGTTACTTTTGCAGCCTGGCACTTACCGTGATCATGTGGCCACACATATAAACTACCGAGATTTTGTTAACAAAGAGCTTATACTATTCTCTAGGGCAGATCTACAGAGGTCCATTCCTTCTATGGTTGATGGCCTTAAGCCTGGTCAAAGGAAGATTCTTTTCTGTTCATTTAAGAAGAAATTGTTCAAAGAAATAAAAGTTGGCCAATTTATTGGTTATGTATCTGAGCATTCTGCTTACCACCATGGTGAGCAGAGTCTATCTAGCACAATTATAGGAATGGCGCAGGATTTTGTAGGTAGTAACAACATCAATCTTCTTAAACCAAATGGTCAATTTGGTACTCGTAACTTGGTGAGATGAGTCTCTGATACTATTTTGATTAGAATATCATTCCCGCGTGTTTCTTCTACATTTTGTATTTACAGTTAACTTGTTCTTCCAGGGAGGTAAAGATCATGCAAGTGCTAGATACATCTACACTGAACTCAACCCTATTACCCGGTGCATCTTCAATGAGAATGATGACAAGCTTCTTGAATATTTGAATGAGGATGGAAAGTCAATTGAACCAAGCTGGTATTTTGTTGTTTTGTTAAGAATTGTTATTTATGCTTGTTAGTAACACCTTTGGCTAAAAAACTTACTGTAATTCCCATTGTCTGGCTTCACAGGTACATTCCAATTATACCCTTGGTTCTTGTCAATGGTAGTGAGGGAATTGGGACGGGCTGGAGCTCTTACATTCCCAATTATAATCCACGGGACATTATTGCCAATGTTAGACGTTTATTGAATGGTGAGGCAATGTGTCCAATGGATCCATGGTACAAAGGATTCAAAGGAACCATTGAGAAAAGCGCCAAGGAAGGTGGATACGTAGTGAATGGTGTGGTAGAGGAAATAAATGAACAAACTTTCAGAATCTGCGAGCTGCCTATCCGTAAATGGACACAAGATTACAAGCAGTTCCTTGAATCTATAACTGACGGGGCACCTAATGTCAAGGATCCTTTGATTGAGGTGTCCTGACTGAAATCTTTTTACCATTTGCACTACGCTTTAAGTTGTGTCAGTTTCTAACATGAAAATTTCTTTCTGCAGGATTTTAGGCAAAATGGTGATGATGCAATTGTAGACATAGAGGTGAGGGTGAAGCTGGAAAAATTAGCGGCGATCTTGCAGGAGGGTTTGCTTAAGAAGTTCAAATTGACAACCACTATTAGCACGGGCAATATGCATCTATTTGATGCAGAAGGGAAAATAAAGAAATATGACAATGCGGAACAAAGTATGACCTTTATCATGTGTTGTTCTTAAAAGTGACATAAATATTTTTATATTTATATATATACTCACTATTTTACGTGATTCTTGTGCAGTTCTTGAAGAGTTCTTTCCACTTAGGCTGGAGTATTATGAGAAAAGAAAGGTGAGTTTCTTTGGATCCCTATATAAATAGTAGGTACAAAAAAATTTAACAACTTAAACCATAGTGAGAACTGAAATGCAATTGGGTCCCTTATATTTTTTGGGTTACTTTCTCTTAGTTCATAATGGGCAATAGCTCTCTTCATATTCTATATCATAGTGAGAACTGAAATGCAACTTATGTGTTTGTGCAGAAACATATACTGGACAATCTTGAACATCTTTTGTTGGTCCTGGACAACAAAGTTCGGTTTATATTAGGGGTTGTGAATGGAGAGATTATTGTGAGCAACCGGAAGAAAGCTGATTTGTTGATGGAGCTGCAGCAGAAAGGTTTCACTCCCATTCAAAGGAAAGGTAAATCTTCAGAACCCCAAGTTGCCGGCGCAAATGATGAGGAGGAGCAGGGAGAAGAAGAAAACAACAACAGGGAGCAGGGAAGTGCCAGTGCTGAAGGAGTTAAACGAGGAGGTGACTATGCATATCTGTTATCCATGTCAATTGAAACTTTGACCCTCGAAAGTGTTCAGAAGCTGCTGGCTGAAAGGGATGAAAAGGCAAAGGAGTTTGAGATTTTGAAGGCGACACCATCAAAGTCTATGTGGTTGACTGATCTAGATGAGCTTGAGAAAAAGCTTGATGTAAGAGACAGATGCTTAATTTAAAAAATCTTTAGATATATTTGGCCATCATTTTTAAATATGATTTCTTTGTTTGCGCATTTCAGGAAATAGATAGAAAAGAGGCAGAGGAGGAACAAAAAAGGTCAACTCAAGCTAAAAAGACATCCAATCGTGGTGTTACTGGAGCTTTTACAAAAGCAGCTAAGAAGCCGCCGCAGCCCCGGAAGAATACCAAGAAGGCCCAAAATGTTGAGCCAGAGAATGATAATTCTTCAATGGACGTGGGTAAGTGTCTGAAATATGAATATAATTAAAGGCAATGACCAGATATTCATATATGTATGTTTAATATATCTATACTTGCAGAGAATGTTGTTGAAGCCCCTAAGCCTAAAGGCAGAGCAGGTTCTAAGAAAAATCAGAAGGTATATGCCGGGTTCTAAGAGCCTAGTAGTGAATTGCATATTTGATGAGTACTAACGCGTCATGTACGTATAACTTTGCATATCAGGTTGGTGCCGATGAAATTCTCTCTCTTCAAGAACGGCTAGCTGCGTATAACTTTGGAGGATCTAGTGATGTATCGGAAGGTAATGTGTTTTTGGCTAAATGGATTCTCACCATTCCAATTATTGCCAAATGGATTCTAAACCAGAAGGTTATTGTTTACTTTCACAGCTATGGAAGCTGAAGGAGCCGCTGTACCTGCTGCTGGGAAGAAAGAGGCGCCAAAAAGAAGGGGTGCCCCAGCAAAGAAGTCCTCAAGTACACTAGTCTTGGATTCATCCGGTAGTGATAAGGAGGTTAATGATGATGACGAGCACGGCGACTTTGAAATACAGCAGCCGGTTGCCCCCGCAGCTGGTAAAAAGAAGCCAGGGAGAAAGCCAGCTGCTCAAAATGCCAAGAAGGCGCCTGCTGCTGCTACCAGGAAGAGAAACGTGGGGGGCAAACAATCATTGGGTCAGAAACTTATTACTGATATGTTGGGAAGCACGGGAGCATCACCAGAGAAAAAAGTGAGGAAGATGAGGGTTTCTCCATTTAACAAGAAAAGTAGTTCTATATTGGGCAGGGTTGCTGTAAGTGAAGATTTGTCTGGTTCTGCTTCTGCTTCTGGTTCGGCTTCTGGTTCTGCTGCTTCAAACCCTTCTCCAACTAGCACTGAGATTGTACCAGCAGCAGGAAGAACAAGACCCCAGAGGGCCCGTAATCCAACAGTAACATATGTACTGAGTGATTCGGAGAGCGATGATTCTGACGAAAATGCTTCATTTTCCGATTTTACGGAAGATGAAGACTAGGCCCTTCACCATTTGGTGAATGATATGTATAAATGGAACTCTGATGAGTCAGAATTTGATCTGTGTATCGGGGGGATTTTAATTTCCAAGTGAGTCAGAATTTGATATAATCAGGGATGAGTTACGACTCTTGAATCTGATTAGCAAATTTGATGAGTTATGGCCACTCTTTACAAGTTCGTTATTATAACTTGGATATTTACCAACACAAGGCGAATGTACAATTTTTTTTATAAGCAACTTTATTTTATTATTGGGAGACGATTTTTGGTATAGTTTTGTTAAAAAAATTAAATGAATTTTTGGCAATTGAAGATACAAGGAGCTAATGCATAAAGATAGAATAATTAAGAGTGTATTTGGAGAAGTTTATGATAAATCAAATAATCTTTTTACTCTCATAAGTTATTTTTTAATTTTAATAATTCTATTGTTATTTAGATAAGATTTTCAAATTTATAAAAGTATATACCATAAATTTTTATAAATTGAAAATCATATTTTAAAAAGACATAGCAATAAAATTAATGAAATAAATAAAAAATAACTTATGAGGGTCTATAAGAAATTAACTTATTTTTTAATAAGTTAAATTAATAAATTTTTAAAAATAAATAAAAAATAAGTTACAAGAGTTACAAACCATTTTAGTATGTTTTTTATAAACTTTTTCAAACATACTAAAAAATTTCATGGATTCCATTTTTAGCGGTTTGGTTTATTTAAATGTAAATGGTTGTTCCAAAGGTAATCTAAGTGATGAGGGTTTTTTAACCAAAAAAAAAGTGATGAGGGTTTTGAATGTCTTATTTGAAATGATGATAGTGCTTGGTTGTGTGGGTTCAATGGAGTGCTTGTGGTCACAAATTGTTAGGCACCTTTCCAACTATTTAACTAGCTACTGGAATAAACTATGGATTAAGCCACAAAAGACAAAAAATTTCTAGGAAGAAGATAATATTTCCAATTCTATATCCCTCTAGAGGAGAAAAGAAAACACTTATAATATTCTGAAAGAGTTACCCTAACCCTAGATGCATAATGGGCCCAAATACTGAATACAATTTTAAACATAATCTGTTAACCACTTGGGTTGTTTAACTATCCTCTTGGGCCTAGTAGACAAATCAGACTGAGGTCCACTAACAGTTGCATCAACACCCCCTGGTGGAAGACGGGCTATGTCCTCATGGCCCAAACTGTCAGAAGCCACTGGAACGTCTGGAAGCTGCGTTTGGGGAACAAAACTGGTGCCAGGCTGGACAGCACTTGAAGCTGGAGTCAGAGAGTTTGGTAAGTTGGACGGTGGGATGAAGGCATGGGAATCCTCGCACGAGATCAACGGCCCGGATGTGGGAAGAGACTCTGAAATCACGTGATTAGGGGAAGAAAAGTTGGGACTGGTGTTTTGCATGTGGGGTCTCTCAAAAGTAGAGGAATCTAAGGCAGAAGTTACGGGATTTGAAGGGGATGGGTTAAGTGAGGAGTTAGAGTCTTGGTTTTTCAAAATAGGGGAAGAGAGAGACAAGGGAATGGGTCTGATGGAGGTAGGTGGTTACGGGTTGTGAAACGCTCTCAGCTTGGAGACATGAAAGACTGGGTGTAACCGGGAGTGTGTTGGCAAGGCCAACTCATAGGCGACCGGACCGACGCGACGGAGGATCTTAAACGGTCCAAAAAAATGACGGGAGAGTTTGGGAAAGGGTCGATGCACGACGGATCCTTGGCGGTATGGTTGGAGGCGGAGCCACACGAAATCTCGACGTCAAAGGAGATATCCCGACTGTGAGAGTTAGCTTGCGACAGCATGCGTTGTCTTGTGCGCTGTAATAAAGATCGGGCCTGACGCAATATGAAGCGTTGCTCATGGAGGATGCTAGAGAGAGAGGGAACGGTGACCACTGAGGGGATGAAGTCAGGGATTGTCGGGGGGCTACGACCGTATAGCGCACGGAAAAGGGCCATGTCGATCGCCGAGTGATAGGCAGTGTTATTCCAGAACTCCGCCAGGTGAAGGAATCGAAACCACGTCCTGGGGTTATCGCCACAAAAACAACGAAGGTAACCCTCCAAGGTACGATTTAATACTTCCGTTTGCCCGTCCGTTTCTGGATGATAGGCAGTGCTGTATTTTAACGTTGTGCCTTGTGCTTTGAATAACTGTTTCCAGAAAGTGCTAAGGAACAATGGATCCCTATCAGAAACGATTGTTGAAGGGACGCCATGAAGTCTACATATATCAACCGAGAACCTTTGTCCTAAGTCAGTGGCTGTGAAATTCGTTGGGAGGGCCAAAAAGTGGGCCGATTTGGT
Source organism: Clitoria ternatea (assembly GCA_037962975.1). Taxonomy (NCBI): domain Eukaryota; kingdom Viridiplantae; phylum Streptophyta; class Magnoliopsida; order Fabales; family Fabaceae; genus Clitoria; species Clitoria ternatea. The sequence goes on from CM075675.1 coordinate 52,032,414, forward strand.
GAACCGATCACAAATGACCCAGATCACGGTATGACCCATGGAGTTAGGGAGATGGGTGATGAAGTCCATGCTGAGGTCCTTCCAGACTCTGTGTGGAATAGGTAAAGGTTGCAGTAATCCCTTCTTTTTTGTTGGCTCATATTTTGAAGCTTGACAAATTGTGCAATTCTTGATAAAGTTTCTGACATCCTTCTGAATTCCTGGCCAGGAAAATGAAGCTGTTAAGCGGGCAATAGTGGGTTTCGGACCAGAGTGACCAGTTGTTGGAGTGGAGTGAAACTCATGCAAAAGGGTCTGCCGCAGGTCCTCGTGTGGAGGTATAAAAATTATGTTCTTTGAAAATAGTAAGCCATTTCGGATTTGAAAGGATTGTGTGTCTGTCTGTGCTTGCTGGAAAAGTGCTTTGCCAGTGTGATTTGTGGAGTAAAATTCTTGTAGGGATTGGAGGATGGATGGCACGACCGAGGAGATAGTGAAGAATTATGGTGGTGCCGAGTCATCAGAGTGTTGGCGAGATAAAGCATCAGCCACCCGGTTGGCATTTCCAGGTCTGTAAATGATATCAAAACTATACCCTTGTAGTTTGGTTGCCCATTTTTACTGCTCTGGGGTTTGGAAAGCCTGTGAGAGGAGGAATTTTAAGCTCTGTTGGTCTGTAATGTTTTTAAAATGTTGACCAAGTAAATATTGACGCCACTTCTTGACAGCTTCTGTGACTGCGTACATTTCTCTGATGTAGGTGGAAGCAAGGGCCAGGCGAGGGCCAAGGCGTTTGCTGAAATATGCTATTGGGTGACCCTCCTGAGTGAGAACCGCTCCAATTGCACTGGCTGAGGCATCAGTCTCCATTATGAAAGGCTTGGAAAAATTAGGGAGGGACAAAATAAGAGTAGTGGTCAATTTATTTTTCAGTGTTTCAAATGCTTCAAAAGCTTGTACATTCCATGTAAACTCTGAATAGTGTAAATCAGTGAGAGGAGCGGCGAGAGTGGCGTAATGACGAATAAATCGTCGGTAGAAGCCGGTGAGACCGAGGAACCCGCGAAGGGCCGTGAGAGATCGTGGCATAGGCCATTGTAGGATAGCCTGTAACTTATCAGGATCTGGAGCCATACCCGAAAAGGAAATAACATGACCTAAATAAGTCACAGTAGAGGTAGCAAAAATACACTTGGAAATCTTGACAAAAAATTGGTTATCAGCTAACAATTGTAGAACAATATGTAAGTGCTTAACATGATCAACAAGGGAAGGGCTATAAATAAGAATATCGTCAAAGAAAACTAAAACAAACCGACGTAGGAAAGGTCAAAGTAAATCATTCATGGCAGCTTGGAAGGTAGATGGAGCGTTAGCTAGGCCAAAAGGAATAACTAGGAACTCATAGTGTCTATCCCAAGTGCGAAAGGCAGTTTTGTGGGTGTCAGGTGGGTGAACACGTATTTGATGGTAACCTGAGCGAAGATCAATCTTAGAAAATACTGTGGCTGATCCCAATTCATCCAGTAGTTCGTCAATGGTAGGAATAGGAAACCTATCTTTAATAGTGATGGCATTGAGAGCTCTATAATCCACACAGAAACGCCATGAGCGATCCTTTTTTTTAAACTAAGAGAACAGGTGAGGAAAATGGGCTCTGGCTAGGGGTAATGATTCCATCCTTGAGCATTTCATGGATTAGTTGTGACATGGCTGACTTTTGAAAATGGGGGTAACGATAAGGTTTGACATTTACTGGGGCAGTGTTAGGAAGAAGGGGAATGTGGTGGTCATGTTGTCGAGGTGGGGGCAGGCCTTGAGGTTTGTTGAAAATAGATGAATAGGTTAATAAGGTGTTAGATATAGGAGGGGGAAGGGAGGACAGGGACGGGTGAGTAAGGTCCAATGGTATATGGGGGTCGGGGAAGTTTTCAGAGGGTAGGATTGTGAGAAGGTGACAAGAGGCAATAGAATCAGTATGAAGGAGTTGGCAAAATTGAGAGTAAGTAGATGGAACAAGAGAGGTACTGTGCTCACCAGATAAAGTTATGGGTTAAGATTGATGTGTGAAAAACATGCTAGGGACAGAGAAGTCAGCTGTTATAGGGCCTAGGGTTCACAACCACTCAATACCCAAAACAATGTCCGCCCCTTCAATGGGAAGTAAGTATAAGGAAATGGCAAAATCGTGTCCCTGTATAGAGATGGGAACCTGTGGACATATAAACCAGAGCAAACAATCTGGGCACCATTTCCTACCATGACAGGAAAGGCTGGGATAGGTTGAGTAAGTAACTTGAGATGGGTAGCAATGCGAGGTTGTAAAATGTTATGAGAGCTGCCTGAATCAATTAGGACATGCATCGGAAGGCCAGAAATGAATCCTTGGAATCTTAAGGTTTGTGGGGAGGGTTGGCCAGTCAAGGCTTGAGGGGATAATTGGAAATTAATCGCCTCTGGGATAGGGTCAGGTGAATCAGATGGTGAAAGAGGGGTAGGTTCAAGGGAAGGATCTGAAAGGTTGGGGTCCTCATCAGCTAAAAGCAAAAGGAAACGGCTAGTGGTGCATTTGTGTCCCGGGGTGAACTTCTCATCACAATTGTAACAGAGTCCCAAAGCTCGCCTCTCTTGCATTTGGGTAGGTGTTAGACGTTTAATAGAGATGGGGGTAGAGGTTGGTGTTGGGGGTTTAGTAGGTGGGGGTGTCAAGGGTAAGGATGAAGGGGAAGGGTGAGGTGCACGAGGTCTAGAGTCTCTTAGTTTGGATTTTACTAGCTTAGCTAAACCGATAGCCTGGGTGACATGGGTAGGTTGCAATATGGCTAATTCTCTTCTAATATCTGGGTATAATCCTGAAATGAAGCAATTAAGTAGCATTTCAGGGGAAAGGCCAATAACCCTATTAGAGAGTTTCTCAAATTGTGCTTGATAATCTGTCACAGATCCCTTTTGACGAAGTTTGAACAGTTCAGCTTGGTGATTCTCATAAGTTGAGGGGCCAAAACAAAGCTCCAAAGCCCTAACAAAGGTTTGCCAATCAGTGAGTTGCCTATTGTGATACATCCACTTAAACCAGCTGAGAGCATCACCTCTCATATAAAAAGCCACCATAGGTAGTCTGAGGTCTGGTGGAACCTGGTAAAACATGAAGAACTGGTCAGTCTGAAAAAGCCAGTCTTGGGGTTCAGAGCCATCAAAAGGGGCAAGGTCCAATTTGGGGGGTCGAATGGGGGCAGTACTAGGGCTTGGCGGAGGATGAAAATTGGGGAAAAAAGGAAAATGAGGAAAAACAGGTTGGGGAGTGGGAGAAGTGACGGGGTTGGTTGTATAAGTGGGGCCGGTGTGTGACGATCCGCGTCAATTTTCTCATTTTTCACAATAGATTTTTCACTTTTAATAAAAATCCACCCGGTTTCAATATAAAATAATAATTACTTTTCTTAAATACATTCAAAATAATAAAATCATACTTAAATTAGCAATAACCGATCATAAATAAATCCTTGAATAAAAGCATATTAAAAATAATGACCGATCGGAAATATTTTAACAAAATAAGATTGAATCAGCGGAAGGAATAAAACAGAGTCAGGAGTATTCGCCTGAGCGAGCCCCTGATTCGCTTAAGCGAGTGCCGACTCGCTTGAGCGAATGCCACACGGCAATCCAAACTCACGAGTTGGGGTTTCGCTCGGAAAAGGACCACTCGGTTATATGTCACTCGACAACAACTTACAATTTCATCATTCGGAAAACTCTTAGCTTTTATTCACTCGGAAACTGTTTCTCTCGGGTATACCTCACCCGAAATACAATCTTAAGCCTCACTCAAAATAGTTCACTCGGCTATTAACTCACTCGGGAACATACCACCCTTCCTTCACTCGGAAGAGCTCTCAATCCTTCATCACACGAAGAACACTCTCACCACTCATAATCACTTTAACCTTCACTCGGAAACACTCTTATCTTTCTTCACTCGAAGGTTTAGCCATTGTTCACTCGGAGAGTCCCTAATCTTCCACTCAGAAATGGGTCTCTCGGTTATTCTCCTCTTGGAAAGAATGAAGGATACTCAAATGGGCAATTCAATCGGCCCTTGCTCGGATAAGAAGAAATTCACTCGGCTAACTTCACCCGGTAATCGCCTCTGCTTCAGCAATACAAAATTTATTTATAAAATAAACACCTATCATTTAACGTCAAGAATTTATTTCATCACACAGGCAACACTATAACATCAAGCACTCGGAAAACTTAATATATACATATATTACACTTCATTCAAATTCACTCGGTGCCTTGGCATCAATCCTCTTCTTGGCGCACCTCCATGGCTCCAACCTCTTCCCTGTTACTGGTTACTAAAAATGTAAACCACAGCAAGGGTGAGTGTTTAGCATCATAATTAATATAGAACAAAATTTAAATAAAATACGAGTATAAACTCCGTCCGATTCCTTTATTCTCAAACTACACATCTCACTCGGCATTTTCTCACAGTCAGCAATACACTCACACTCGGCAATCATAGCAATTAACACTCGGCACTTATTGCATTTCTCACTCGGCAATTATAACCATCACACTCGGCAAATTATAACAGTTCACATTCGTCAGATACAATAAAATTTGAACTCGGCAAATATAACATCATACTCATCAATTCTCACTGCAAGTACAATAATTCATACTCGGCAAACATAACAATTTTCCGCTCGGAAAATATAACATCACTCAGCAATTATTTTAATTTTCATTCGGCAATTAAAACCAATTCACACTCGGCAAACATAGCCATCATACTCGGCAAATATAACAATTCATACTCGGAAATTATCTCACTCGGCAAGTATATCAAATTATACTCAGCAATTATTTCAAATTCTCATTCATCAATATGACAATTCATACTCGGCAATTGTATCAAATTGCACTCGGAAAATGTACACATCATATTCATCAATTATAATACTGCATACTCGACAAATACTATTTCTCACTCGGCAATTATCAATTCATCATTTATCACCACTGACTCAGTCAAAATTGATACAGTATCCGGATACTCAAAGGATCGACCTTCAGCTGAGGGTCCTACTTGACACCCCGTGAACCCTGCTTGGTTCACCGAGTCCTGCTTGACTCCTCCTCAACCACTGGGTCATAGACCTCTGGGTAGCTCAACTGGGTCCTGCTTGACCACTGAAGCCAAAAATGAGGGTAACATATACCTTCGGTCGTCCCATACCTCAATCACATTCACATTTCACAAGTGGCCATTAATAACATCACTCGGGTGACCTGCTTGTCAAACCCGACTCATTAATAACATCACTCAGGTGACCTGCTTGTGAAACCTGACTGCACATTGCCACAAAATACTGATTGTCACAGCATCATTTTAATTTCAATCGGATTTACACATATACACAACATACACACACATGATCCTCAACCGATCGGTGTCCACATACATGCGTATACACTTTCACAGCCTCATTTCATCACATCATCAAATAATTGAATCTCACTCGGAATATTCCACACTCGGAATATGACACACACACGATCAGAAACTGATCGGTGTTCTCATTCATCCATATATATTCATAACAAATATTCACTCGATCCTAAACCGATCGGTGTACACATAAATACATGCATATACATTCACAACTTTCATTCAACACCTCATTTCTTGTCATACACACACACGATCATAAACCGATCAGTTTGCACATTCACACGCACATTCATATACATATTCACATGGTTTTCATTCAACATCAATTCTCACTCGGTTCACAGTCATTCCAATGACTCGGACAGTAAGTCCTATTCTAATTAATTATAACCTGAACACCCCCTTACTTGGAATGTCGAGCTCTCTATTCCGATCGGTTGCTCTCCGACCGTTTCTTCTTAATTAAGTGACTCTGATTCCAGTCGTCCAACACAACACTCTGCTTCAGAGGAACTCCGAGCCATTCACTCTCCCGAACAGCTCTGCCCCCATGACACTCCACGCTCTGCATGTAAGACAGCGGAGGATTCCAAGCCTCCAAGACACAACACTGTTCTCTCCCTTGAGTAGCTCCGACCCTCACCAGCAGTGGAGGACTCCAAGCCTCCAAGACACCACAACCGTGGCTGATGAAGAGAAGAAGACTGGTTGCATGCACGGAGGGAAGAAATGCTCAATCCCCCCTTACCTCTGGTCCACGCCTCAACAGCTCCTAGATTCACCGTTCCATCACCGTTCCAGCAGCAGTCTTCTTACGCCTTTCACCAGTGTTCGTTCCACCACCAGCTCTTCGACGATGGAGGAAGGAGAAGGAGAAACGGAACAGGTGAAGAAGAAGAAGAAGCTTCTCGCGAGAGGATAAATAATAATTGAAGGAAGAGAAAGAAACCTTTCTTTAATACCCATGGCAACCTGTCACCTGCACAACCGGTCATCTCCAACCGGTTACCTTCTCAGCCGGTTATTTCCCCCTTTTTCCTTTATAATTTCTTTAAAGATTTAAATTAAACCTCTCTTCTTCTAATCACACCTTTTATAATTAACCCATAATTCATAAAATTATCAAATAAATTCCTAAAAACAGTTTTTAATATTCTCCACTTCTCAAAATTTTCTATAAATATCCGGGATGTTACATTCACCCCCCCTAAAAAAGGATTTTGTCCCCAAAATCAATATTCCTTACTAAAAAGATTGGGGTACACTTACCTCATGTCTGATTCCAATTTTTTTTCCAATTGGTCGGTTACCCCATTCAATCTCTGCCACTTCACTTTACCAATGGCACTTCCTTGTTTCTTAGCCGTTTGGTCTGATAGTCCCCAATACCGATCGGTGTAACTACCACCGTTAGGTCTTCCAATTCAATAGAATCACTCGGTACAATCATCGAATCACACGGAATATACACCCGAAGTTGTGACACGTGAATCACTGTGATCATTAATTAATGAACTGAGAAGATCCGGTCGGTAAGCAACATCACCGATCCAGTCGGTAAGCAACATTACCGATCCAGTCAGTAAGCAACATTACCGATTAAACTTGTGACTCTTCAATATCCGACCTACACCCTTGGTCGGTGAAGCCTTCATGAATATCCAGTCACCCATCTGAACTCAAGCAGCCTATGCCGACTGTCAAAGTAACTTTTCAGTCGGTCTTGGACCATTTTCATTTTCTCTCAGATCAAGGGAATCTGTTTATAGCCAAGAAGTAAACACTCTTGATCAATCGGTCTACAATCACTCGGATTGGTTACGTGGTAACCCGGACACAAAATCTATGATGTTACTCTCCCACTTCCAACTCAGAATCTCCAATGGTTGGAACAATCCAGGGGGTCTCTGGTGTTCAACCCTACAAGACTTTACATACCCAGTTATTGCTTTCTTCATTCCCGACCATCAGAATCCTTTCTTACTTGGTAACATCAGAATAATTGCTCAAAGAACCCTTTTACATGTAACACCACTCGGTCTCGGAATCTCCAAATTCCATCGTTACCTTTGGTTAATCTCATTACCTCGAGAATATCACTCGGATATATCTCTGCCCGAGTCAAAGCCTTTCTTTACTCAAAATATTCCTCTCGAAAGTGCTTCACTCGGAGGTTTTGCAACTGAAAGGATCAATCGGAGTTTAGTGTCCACTTCCTTCCTCAGAAATCATTTCGCTTGACAGGATTACTCGGATATTTATTCTCCTCGGAATTATTTACTCAGAAAACATAATCAATCGGAGTTTAAGTCTTTGTCCAGAAGCACTCTTCCTAGAAGACTCACTCGGAATATCTCACTCGGAAGTGTCACAGAGACACTTTACTCGGCAAACCATGCACCCAGATATACTCCACTCGGAGATATCCCACTCGGGAATTCACTACTCAGAAACATCTCGGCCTGAGAAGTACTCATTCGAAATCAGCTTTTCTTCACTTGGGAGTACTTCTCCCAGACATGATTCACTTGGGAATTCTCCACTCAGTGTACCTTAGCAGGAACTCAATTCATCAAATTTTCCTTTTTAGGTTATCTCTTCTCCCAAAATCTCAGTAATTCATACCGACTGCCACATTACAATATTTACTTTTTCTATACTCATTATTCATCAATTACCAAATCTCAGCTCTATTCGTCCTTTATCTCTAACCTTTTACCGACTTCAGAAATACGAATCATACGCCTCTTTTCTCTAAATCCGATCACTCAAGATTGGCTAATAAACCTCTGTCTCCCCGACTTCACACGACCTCAACCACTAGTGCAACTCCCTGAGGTGATCAGTCTCAAGGCTCAACACTTCGTAGTTAATCCGAGTGAAAGTCGAGTATACAGTCTAACTGTCCACATCACCGATTGACATGCAAGCTGTTTACATCATCATCCATTTACCCATGCCTATTGACAACTTCACAATGAATTGATGTTAAAAGGAACCCAAGGTGGCCAGCCATTATGATTCCCTTGTAACACTAATATCAGTGTAAAGTCCAAACGACTCGGTAAAACTTCTCTTCATTCTTACTTAACTACTTTTTAATCACTTCGTCCCATGTCCTTCGTTCACTACTTTTCCTTATCATATACACAACAGTCCAATACATATATATACCTCACTCAACCATCATTCGTACATTTCATTCTCTTAATTATTCTGAGTGAATTCTCACCTCATCAATTATCTTATTGAAAATTATTACCAACCACCCTTCGACTTTTACCTTCAACTTATTCAGCATTATTACACCATCATTCATCAATTACTCATAATTTCCCTTAATTTCCATTAATCAATCATCTAACAATCTCTAAACTACCTCATAGAAGCACTACAAAAGGCTCATCCTTTCCAGGAATAATCATATTAGAGCATTCGTCAACTTATTTCATTCTATGTAACATCAAACTCCATTATTCAAACAAACATATGGCTACCAACACACTTACTATTCTCATTTCACCCAAGGATTTAACCTTCTCTAGGGAAAATTAGTACCCCGAGTCCCAGAAATGTTGGCTCGGTTGCTATGCCCACTCGGTTACTGCCTCTGTGGGCACTCGGCATAAGGTCTCCCAGTTGTCCACATTGGAAACAATTCATCCACTCGGACAGTGTTTCACAATATAGCTCTCAGCCACAACTATAGCACACTCAGCTATCTGACTGACTACCAGATCAGCTAGTAGAAATTTGACTAAAAGAGAAGAAGACAGCAGAAAACTTACCGCCACGAAAGAACCGATCCATTTTCTTGCAACTGGATCCTCGCACCTTCACAACATCTTACCTTCCGACTGAAAGGTCCTCTGTAATTGCACTTCCTCGGTCAGCCTATCCTTATTCACCAGAGTCAGATAATCCCGAATATCAATCGGCATAATCACACTGTAAAGTCCAACTCACAATCCTGCTTCATACTTGGCATACTCACTACTCTTGGTTCTTTTCAGTGAGAAAGAGTAACAAAAGTCACAGCTCATCAAACTTAATAGTGTGCTCAGCCATCAACACTCGGCCCTGTCCCAATCTCAAGTTCCATTTTCTTTCAAATTTCCTAATTATCCAAGAAGTACTTAACAAGAAACCACTCTCGGAAATTCGCCCACATTAACGACTCACTCGTCGACTTCATTGGTGCCTTAGTCTGAGGCCACCATGTCCTAACCTCTCCTTCAACTGATAAGTTGTAACTACACCTTATGCTCCTCCGAGCACTCAGAATACTCAAAAGCTTACTCGGTTTCCCGTATCTAACACACATCCCACCGTAATTGTGCCCTCCTTTATAAGTAGGGGAATTTCTTTTCAGGAATTTACTAAGAGTGGGACCTGATTCGGTCCTACTCATCAATTTAGAAAATTCTGAGAGGAAACCATCCCCTCTATCAGAACTAGTTTCTCGACCATAGAATAATTATATAATGAATAAACACTTCATCATTAACCAATACTCTACCAGGGAGTCGGATATTTACCTCACATAAAACACAACGCCACTGGAGTGCCAAGAGAATGATGCCAAGCTGCACAAACAATCACAAACACTGCAATAAAATGCAAAACACAGTCCAGCATAGCATTCATACAATCACTCAGTTCACCCATCCACTCGGCTCTAGAAAGAACCGCTCTGATACCAACTGTGAGGACCCACGTCAATTTTCTCATTTTTTACAATAGATTTTTCACTTTTAATAAAAATCCACCCGGTTTCAATATAAAATAATAATTACTTTTCTTAAATATATTCAAAATAATAAAATTATACTTAAATTAGCAATAACCGATCAGAAATAAATCCTTGAATAAAAGCATATTAAAAATAATGACCGATCGGAAATATTTTAACAAAATAAGATTGAATTAGCGGAAGGAATAAAACAGAGTCAGGGGTATTCGCCTGAGCGAGCCCCTGATTTGCTTAAACGAGTGCCGACTCGCTTGAGCGAATTCCACACGACAAACCAAACTCACGAGTCAGGGTTTCGCTCGGAAAACGACCACTCGGTTATATGTCACTCGGCAACAACTTACAATTTCATCATTCGGAAAACTCTTAGCTTTCATTCACTCAGAAACTGTTTCTCTCGGGTATACCTTACCCGGAATACAATCTTAAGCCTCACTTAAAATAGTTCACTCGGCCATTAGCTCACTCGGGAACATACCACCCTTCCTTCACTCAGAAGAGCTCTTAATCCTTCATCACACGAAGAACACTCTCACCACTCAGAATCACTTTAACCTTCACTCGGAAACAGTCTTATCTTTCTTCACTCTAAGTCTTAGCCATTGTTCACTGGGAGAGTCCCTAATCTTCCACTCAGAAATGGGTCTCTCGGTTATTCTCCTCTCGGAAAGAATGAAGGATACTCAAATGGGCAATTCAATCGGCCCTTGCTCGGATAAGAAGAAATTCACTCGGCTAACTTCACCCGGTAATCGCCTCTACTTCATCAATACAAAATTTATTTATAAAATAAACACCTATCATTTAACGTCAAGAATTTATTTCATCACACAGGCAACACTGTAACATCAAGCACTCAGAAAACTCAATATATACATATATTACACTTCATTCAAATTCACTCGGTGCCTTGGCATCAATCCTCCGCTTGGCGCACCTCCATGGCTCCAACCTCTTCCCTGTTACTGGTTACTAAAAATGTAAACCACAGCAAGGGTGAGTGTTTAGCATCATAATTAATATAGAACGGAATTTAAATAAAATACGGGTATAAAATCCGTCCGATTCCTTTATTCTCAAACTGCACATCTCACTCGGCATTTTCTTACAGTCAGCAATACACTCACACTCGGCAATCATAGCAATTAACACTCGGCACTTATTGCATTTCTCACTCGGCAATTATAACCATCACACTCGGTAAATTATAACAGTTCACATTCGTCAGATACAATAAAATTTGAACTCAGCAAATATAACATTATACTCATCAATTCTCACTGCAAGTACAATAATTCATACTCGGCAAACATAACAATTTTCCGCTCAGAAAATATAACATCACTCAGCAATTATTTCAATTTTCATTCGGCAATTAAAACCAATTCACACTCGGCAAACATAGCCATCATACTCGGCAAATATAACAATTCATACTCGGAAATTATCTCACTCGGCAAGTATATCAAATTATACTCAGCAATTATTTCAAATTCTCATTCATCAATATGAATTTTCATACTCGGCAATTGTATCAAATTGCACTCGGCAAATGTACATATCATATTCATCAATTATAATACTGCATACTCGGCAAATACTATTTCTTGTTGTTCAAGTGGCCTCAATACTCAAGAGGGGGGTGAATTGAGTTTTAAAACTTTTGAAAGAAATTCCTTTGAACTTGATTTTTATATCCAAGTTTATAAGAATATGCAAGTGAAATCAAGTTAAAGATAGTATGTAATGCAACACAAGGATAAATGTTGCTGAAGCAATTTAAGAAACACTTGGTGGGCAGTATTTAAAGTGTAACAATTTAAGCAAGATTAAGTATGCACTTCACAAGCAATCAACACCAATCAACCAAATGCAGTATGAGAAAGTAAAAGAGTAAGGAAGAGAAGCTTGCAAACCGATATAACGAGTTCCACCAACCCCGGTGTACGTCTCGCCTCTAAGCAACCCACTTAGAGGATTTCCACTATTGAAGTTTAGAGATACAAGCTATGAGCAATTGCAGCTTCCTAGTGTCCCACACTCAAGAACTCAATTCTCACTAGCATAAGGGCAACCCACCCAATCTCTCAAACTCTCAATACCCAAAGGTTGAACCCCAACCTTTGTGAGCACTCAACCTAGAGTGAAGATCTTTATGTTTGTTGTGTTTACAAGTGAATAACTCTCTTAATAGAGTGGATAAACAAGTGATAGCTCACACAATTTCTAATCTCTCAAGATGAGAGGATATACAAATGAAATTCAAGATATATAAGAAATAGGGCTTACAAAGCACAAGAATAAGCAAAGGAATTGTAGCTTCTTGGTACATCCTTTGTGCTTGAATTCCTCTTCTATATATAGAGTCATTTGTGCAGCATCAAGGTCTCCTAGCCATTGCAAGATGATGGCTCCAGCTTGTCTTTGCGCATTATGAGATTGGGTTCTTGTTTCCCACTTAAATCTGTCTTTTTAGTGGTGTTTCCCACTTCTTAAATCGATTCGTAGTGCCTTGAATCGATTTAGAGCATTCTGATTTGTGCAAATTTGAGTTCCAGATTCGTGTGAATCGATTCAAGATTTGTCTGAATCGATTCGAAGCATTCTGTTTCTGCAATTTGAAGTTTCTGATTCGTATGAATCGATTTGAGCATTGTCTGAATCGATTCGAAGCATTCTGTCTTCAAATAAAGTGACTCCCAGGTGTTCGAATCGATTCAGGGTCATGGTGAATCGATTCGACCCATTCTGTTTCCAGTTTTTGTGACTTCCAGGGCTGTGAATTGATTCACTCGTGCTTGAATCAATTCAGGCTTTGTTTCTTCATAATCAATACCTTCTTCTTGATTATACCCTTTAGCTACTAGCCTAGCTTTGTTTCTAGTAATTATACCATTTTCATCCATTTTATTCCTAAATACCCATTTAGTTCCTATTATTTGGTGATCATTGGGTCTTGGCACGAGCTCCCAAACTTCATTTCTTTCAAATTGATTTAGCTCTTCTTGCATTGCCAACATCCAATGTTCATCAAAAATAGCCTCATTTATGTTCTTGGGTTCTATTTGAGATACAAAGGCTAAATGATTGCATGTATTTCTAATTGCATTACGAGTACTTACACCTTTAGTCATTTCACCTATGACTTTGTCTAGAGGATGATCCTTTAAAGTGATCCATTGTTGTGGTTCCTCATGTTATGCTGCATTTATGTCTTTGATTTCTTCTTCCTTGTCATCTATGGTCAATTCTTGAAGAGTACCTACAAGATCATCAACATCTTCCTTTCTCGGAGGGTTATGGCTATTTTCATCAAATTTAACATGAATAGACTCTTCAATGGTGTTTGTTTGTTTGTTGAAGATTCGATAAGATTTACTAGATTGAGAGTATCCTAGGAAGATTGCCTCATCAGATTTGGCATCTAACTTTCCTAGATTATCCTTTCCATTATTGAGCACAAAACCTTTACATCCAAAAATATGAAAGTGTGCAATGTTGGGTTTTCTACCCTTGTAAAGTTCATAGGGGGTTTTCTTTAAAATAGGCCTTATTAAACATCTATTCATAACATAACAAGCGGTGTTTACCGCATCGGCCCAAAAATGTTTTGCAATATGGTTTTCATTTAGCATGGTTCTAGCAAGCTCCACTAAGGATCTATTTTTCCTTTCAACTACTCCATTTTGTTGTGGAGTTCTAGGAGCTGAAAAATTGTGATTAATACCATGTTTTTCGCAAAACTTTTCAAAAGATTGATTTTCAAATTCTCCCCATGATCGGTTCTAATGGATGCAATTTTTGAATTTTGCTCATTTTGGATAATCTTTGCAAGTTTCTTGAATGCATGATATGCTTCATTTTTATGAGCAAGAAACAATGTCCATGTATATCTAGAATAGTCATCTACAATAACTAGACCATAGTAATTACCTCCAAAGCTTTTGATTTTGGATGGTCCAAATAAGTCCATGTGCAAAAGTTGTAAAGGCCTTTATGTGGAAACAATGTTTTTGGATTGAAAAGATGCCTTTACTTGTTTTCCCTTTTGACATGCATCACAAAATCTATTTTCAAACTTAAGCTTTGGTAAACCAATTACTAATTCTTTAGAAACAAGTTTGTTCAAATGGTCTACATGTATATGAGCTATTCTCCTATGCCATAGCCAAGTTTCATCCTCTTTTGAAATGAAGCATTGTTCATCATTTGTAGACAAGCTATCCACATCAATCATGTAAATGTTATCAATCCTTTTTCCAACAAATTTGACCTCTTTGTTTAGCTTATTCTCAATTATACAACAATTGGATTCAAATAAACTTTTATATCCTTTGTCACATAATTGACTTATGCTAAGTAGATTATGTTTGAGGCCTTCAACATACAACACGTCACTTATGGATGTGGAAGAATTCTTACCAATATTTCCGATGCCTAGGATCCTTCCTTTGGTGTTGTCTCAGTAGGTGACACTTCCTTTTCTCTTGGGAGTGAATGATGTAAACTTGCTTACGTCTCCCGTCATATGCTTTGAACACCCACTATCTAAGTACCAATGGGTGTTGCTTGCCTTGAAGCATACCTACAAAACAAGATTAGTTTAGAGAGCTAGGTACCCATTTTATGTTGGGTCCTTTTAGGTTAGCTTGTGGTAACGTTCCTTTGGGAACCCACACCCTTTTCATAACCTTTGGCCCTAATTTTTTAATACTACACTTATAAGCACTATGTCCTTTGAAACCACAATAGTTGCATTTCACAAAAGGTGAAGATGATTTGCTTGGTGGTACAAAGAAATTTTTGTAGTGTTTTTCCATTTGGTGATTGCTATGTTCTTGGTCATATCCTAACCCGGTTTTACTAAACATACATTTTTATTGTCCAAGCAAGATATTCAAATTGTCTCGTCCATTAGTGAACTTTTCTAATGTCTTATTTAGATCTACAACCTTTGTTTCTAACATAATGCATCTTTTTGCAAAGTCACATGGTTTATCCTTAGAGCATGCTTGAACATTCTCTAATTCTTCTTTTAAGCTTTCATTTTCTTTACATACTTCCATAAGATGCGTTTCAAGGGTATCACTAGTTTTCCTAGATAACTTAAGCCTATTAGAGACTTTTATAAACTTATCATATAATTCCTCAAATGCATCTAGTAGTTCATTCTTGTCTAAGTCAAGAAGATTTACCTCATTGTCTTCTTCTTGGTGATTGGTCATTAAGCAAAGATTTGCTTCCTCATTTTCTGAATCGTCGGAGCTACTTACATCGTTCTCATCCCAAGCGATGTAAGCTCTTCTTCTTCCTCGTTTATCCTTGCCTTTCTTTTTAAGATTTGGGCAATCGGCCTTGAAGTGCCCTTCCTTGCCACATTCGAAACAACTAGGTGAAGAAGAAATCTCATTTGAAGTTGGCTTTTTACCTTGGGGCTTGAAGCTCTTTTGGAATCTTTTGTTCTTCATGAATCTTCCAAATCGTTTTACAAATAGCCCAAATTCTTCTTCTTCATCCATGTCACTGTATGATTCTTCTTCATGCATAGAGGTGGCTTTGAGGGCTAACCCTTTCTTCTTGGAAGATTTTTCTTCTTCCTCTGCTAGCTTCAATGCTATTAGTTCTTGCTCTTGCTCCTGTAATTTTCCAAAGAGTGTTGCAAGAGACATCTCATTGATGCTTGGAGATTGTTTTATGGCTGTGACAAGTGGTTGCCATTCCCTGCTAAGACTTTTTAACACTTTATGCACAAGTTCTTTGTTAGTGTAAATTTTTCCAAGAGTAATGAGATGATTAATAATAAGAGTAAATCTTTTCTGCATATCTACAATGGTTTCTCCTGAGTTAATTCTAAAGCTTTCATATTGACTTGTCAAGGTACTAATCTTGGAGTCCTTTACATCGTTAGTACCTTCGTGAGTTACTTGTAGAATATCCCACATTTCCTTAGCAGTTTGACAAGTCATTATTCTAAAGAATTCATCTTGACCTAAAGCCATAGTGATTAGATTCTTGGCCTTGTAGCCATATTGTACTTTCTTTTCTTCCTCACTTGTCCATTCATCAATAGGCTTTTCTACATTTTTACTATCAACAATATGCATAGGTATATAAGGACCATTTTCAATGGCATTCCAAATTCTCAAATCAATTGATTGAATGAAGATTTTCATTCTTTCTTTCCAAAATGCATAGCCTTCCCCATTAAAAGCGGGAGGTCTGTTTATGGCACCACCCTCGGGAAAAATGTTAAGAGAACTTGAGGCCATCTTGTCTCTTGAAGCTGTTAAGCTTGATCTACCAAGAGTCAAGCTCTGATACCACTTGTTGTTCAAGTGGCCTCAATACTCAAGAGGGGGGGGTGAATTGAGTTTTAAAACTTTTGAAAGAAATTCCTTTGAACTTGATTTTTATATCCAAGTTTATAAGAATATGCAAGTGAAATCAAGTTAAAGATAGTATGTAATGCAACACAAGGATAAATGTTGCTGAAGCAATTTAACAAACACTTGGTGGGCAGTATTTGAAGTGTAACAATTTAAGCAAGATTAAGTATGCACTTCACAAGCAATCAACACCAATCAACCAAATGCAGTATGAGAAAGTAAAAGAGTAAGGAAGAGAAGCTTGCAAACCGATATAACGAGTTCCACCAACCTCGGTGTACGTCTCGCCTCTAAGCAACCCACTTAGAGGATTTCCACTATTGAAGTTTAGAGATACAAGCTATGAGCAATTGCAGCTTCCTAGTGTCCCACACTCAAGAACTCAATCCTCACTAGCACAAGGGCAACCCACCCAATCTCTCAAACTCTCAATACCCAAAGGTTGAACCCCAACCTTTGTGAGCACTCAACCTAGAGTGAAGATCTTTATGTTTGTTGTGTTTACAAGTGAATAACTCTCTTAATAGAGTGGATAAACAAGTGATAGCTCACACAATTTCTAATCTCTCAAGATGAGAGGATATATAAATGAAATTCAAGATATATAAGAAATAGGGCTTACAAAGCACAAGAATAAGCAAAGGAATTGTAGCTTCTTGGTACATCCTTTGTGCTTGAATTCCTCTTCTATATATAGAGTCATTTGTGCAGCATCAAGGTCTCCTAGCCGTTGCAAGATGATGGCTCCAGCTTGTCTTTGCGCATTATGAGATTGGGTTCTTGTTTCCCACTTAAATCTGTCTTTTTAGTGGTGTTTCCCACTTCTTGAATCGATTCGTAGTGCCTTGAATCGATTTAGAGCATTCTGATTTGTGCAAATTTGAGTTCCAGATTCGTGTGAATCGATTCGAGATTTGTCTGAATCGATTCGAAGCATTCTGTTTCTGCAATTTGAAGTTTCTGATTCGTATGAATCGATTTGAGCATTGTCTGAATCGATTCGAAGCATTCTGTCTTCAAATAAAGTGACTCCCAGGTGTTCAAATCGATTCAGGGTCATGGTGAATCGATTCGACCCATTCTGTTTCCAGTTTTTGTGACTTCCAGGGCTGTGAATTGATTCACTCGTGCTTGAATCGATTCAGGCTTTGCAATTTGACATTTTTCCATGCCTGTTGGTCATCCATTTGTATTTAGTGATTCATGGTTGCTTTCCTGTGTCTTGGCTCATTGGTTTCTTGATTTCTTGAACTTTTGTGAAACCGTTTTCTTCTTGCATTTGAATTTATATGACACCTTTAATTGTTTTTGATTCACAAAGAGTTTGCAGTGCTTGTTTCCTTGTCATTATCAAAACCTGTTATCACATGCAAATACATTCTCCCCCTTTTTGATGATGACAAACAATGGCCATCTCTTGGGGTGTTTAATAACCAATAATACTTTTAAAAATGTAGTGCTAACAAGTTATAAGAAATCATGTCTCCCTTTGTTAAACAATTATTTCTTTTTCAGAGAAAAAAAATGTCTCCCCCTTTGTTTTTCAATAAAACCATGCCTTTTGTCATTATATCTCAGTCATTATCTCTCCCTCTTTCAAGTGTTTGAAAAAAATACACATATATCTCTCCTTTTAAAGATTAGCATGTATCTCTCCTTTTAAACCATTAGCATATATCTCTCCCCCTTTGTCATTATCAAAAACAAAATTTGAGAGTATGCAATCAATCGAGGAATAATCACAGGCCACGTAAGACTATTCAAATGGAACAAGTAAGAAATTTAATCATCCAAACAGTTAACAAAGTAGCTATTGTAATAAACCAAGGTAAGTAAAGGAAATGTGGCAATAGAACAACCAAGTCTGAACATGAGAGTAAATAATAGAAATCATGAAGAGCAAAAAGTCAATCAAGGCTGAGGAAAATGGATGCTTGAGATTTGAGTGGCAAGCTCGGTGTATCGCTCTTCCATGTTGGCTTCAAGCTTGTCCAGGCGAGCATTGATGTTGGCTTCCATAGAGTCTAGGTGCTGATCCAAGTGGGCAGTGAGTCTGGTGAACAGATCATCAGTAGGAGCGGGTGGAGGAGGAGGAGGAGCATCATCTTCAGCATCGTGACGGGGACGTCTAAGAAATTGCCACCGTCCATGGTATTCAACAATATTCATCTTGGTGAGATGAGTTTTTCTAATTGATGCTTTAGGACCAACAATTTCTTTGACTTCATTCTTCAAATCCACTTTGTAGTGGTGGAGCAATTTTGTGATGAAGATGGCATATGGAAGATGAGCAAGATTTTGGGCTTCAATCATATGATGCCTTACCAAGTCAATCCAGTTAATGTCCTTCTCATTTACAATGGCCCAGAGTAGCAAAATTTGTGCTTCATTTAGCCTTGCATAATTTCCACCGGAAGGGAGGAGAATTTTCACAAGGACAAAGTGCAGAAGGCGGTGATTGAGGCTTAAAGTTCCAACGGTACTGGAAGGCCCTGCAAGATTGAAGAGAGTTCTTGCCTCCAAGGGGTTATAGTTCCATGCAAGAGGTGGTTCCTTGCCATGGAATGAAGCATTGCTAAGAGGAAGTAAGCCTACCTGGTTCATAACTTCATTGTCAAGAATTATAGTCTTGCCTTTCACTTTGGCAATGTACCGAGCATCTTGAAGATGCAATGTTGAATAAAAGACACGGATTAATTCGGGGTAGATAGCCACTTCCTCAAGAGCCATAAATCCAACAAGCTCTTGTTGATGAAGGGTGTTGATAAGAGGAAGTCTAGAGGTCTCAAAGAAGGGAACATCAAGCCAATGAGGGGAGATAAGATGTTTTTCAGAAAAAGAGGATTGGTACCTTTCCAATTCCTTTTGGGTAGTGAAAAATCTTGAGAGATCGGAGTGTTGAGGCAATGAAGCAGCAACAATGTTGGCACGTTGTTTTTTGCGAGGTTGGGAAGAAGATGCCATTAAAGGTGGAGAAGTTGAGTGGAAGTTTTAGAGAGGAGGTTGGGAGGTTTTTAGGGGTGGAGACTAGGAGATAGTGGAAGAGAAATGAGAGAAAGAGTGAATGAGTGCCTTAAATCAGCGTTACTAGGGAGAAACTGTCGCGTGAATCGATTCGAGGGATTGCTTGAATCGATTCGAGCGTCACTGTTTTGAGAAAAATGGGACAGTCAGGTGCGTGAATCGATTCGAAGGAGGGTTGAATCGATTTGAGTGATTCTGTTTTGAAATTTTTGACCCATCAGGTGCTTGAATCAATTCGAGGATATGCTGAATCGATTCGAACGTTGCTGTTTTGAGAGATTTTGAATCATCAGGAGCTTGAATCGATTCGAGGAAGGGTGAATCGATTCGAATGACTGATTTACTCCAGATTACATTTCTATCCATTCCAATTTATTCAAGGCATGAAAAGGTTCATTTTGGATCATCAAGACTTTATTTTCATGAAGATCTTTTGCCTTATCAACAACCGTTATCAAGCAATTAACACATAAAATTAAGAGATCATTCAAACATAATTGGTCATGTCAAGAATTCCTAATTCTCTTCTAATGTGGATGAATTGTTCTCTAGCCAAGGGTTTTGTGAAAATGTCTGCTAGTTGCCTAGAAGTTTCAACATGCTTAAGTACACAATCTCCTTTTAATACATGGTCTCTAATGAAGTGATGCCTAATCTCAATATGTTTGGTTCTAGAGTGCATTACAGGATTCTTTGAGATGTTAATAGCACTAGTATTATCACATTTAAGAGGCACTTTGTTCAGTATAACTCCAAAGTCTAGAAGTTGTTGTCTCATCCAAAGGATTTGAGCACAACAACTACCAGCTGCAACATATTCTGCCTCAGCTGTTGATAGCGCAACACTTACTTGTTTCTTGCTATGCCAAGAAACAAGAGAACTACCAAGCAAGTGACATGTTCCGCTAGTGCTTTTCCTATCAAGTTTACACCCTGCAAAATCTGAATCAGAGTAACCAACTAAAATACATTCAGCCCCTTTGGGGTACCACAAACCAACATTTTGAGTTCCTACCAAATATTTCATTATCCTTTTTACTGTGGTAAGATGAGATTCTTTAGGACAAGCTTGGTATCTAGCACACATACACACCGCAAACATGATATCAGGTCTACTAGCGGTTAAGTAAAGTAAGGATCCTATTATACCTCTATATTTTGTGAGTTCAACATCCTTACCTTTCTCATCCTTGTCCAAATAGCATGAAGTGCCCATGGGTGTGGCAATATCATTTGCTTTGTCCATATTGAATTTTCTTAGTAGCTCTTTGCAGTATTTGGATTGGTTGATGAATGTGCCTTCATTGGTTTGCTTGATTTGTAGTCCAAGGAAGAAAGTGAGTTCCCCCATCATGGACATTTCAAATTCTTCCTGCATTAGCTTAGCAAACTCCTTGCACATTGACTCATTAGTGGCACCAAATATTATATCATCAATATAGACTTATACCAATAGTATGTTATTTTTCTTGTGCTTTATGAATAAAGTTGTATCAACCTTTCCTCTTTCAAAGTGATTTTCTAAAAGAAATTTGCTCAACCTTTCATAACAAGCTCTTGGAGCTTGTTTCAAACCATACAAAGCTTTCTTCAATTTGAAAACATGTTTTGGAAATTGATGGTTTTCAAAACCTGGAGGTTGATCAACATATACTTCCTCTTGAATGTATCCATTCAAGAAAGCACTTTTAACATCCATTTGGTACAATTTGAAATCCCTACAGCATGCGAAGGCTAATAGTAGTTTAATTGCTTCTAATCTAGCTACGGGTGCATACGTTTCTTCATAATCAATACCTTCTTCTTGATTATACCCTTTAGCTACTAGCCTATCTTTGTTTCTAGTAATTATACCATTTTCATCCATTTTATTCCTAAATACCCATTTAGTTCCTATTATTTGGTGATCATTGGGTCTTGGCACGAGCTCCCAAACTTCATTTCTTTCAAATTGATTTAGCTCTTCTTGCATTGCCAACATCCAATGTTCATCAAAAATAGCCTCATTTATGTTCTTGGGTTCTATTTGAGATACAAAGGCTAAATGATTTCATGTATTTCTAATTGCATTACGAGTACTTACACCTTTAGTCATTTCACCTATGACTTTGTCTAGAGGATGATCCTTTAAAGTGATCCATTGTTGTGGTTCCTCATGTTATGCTGTATTTGTGTCTTTGATTTCTTCTTCCTTGTCATCTATGGTCAATTCTTGAAGAGTACCTACAAGATCATCAACATCTTCCTTTCTCGGAGGGTTATGGCTATTTTCATCAAATTTAACATGAATAGACTCTTCAATGGTGTTTGTTTGTTTGTTGAAGATTCGATAAGATTTACTAGATTGAGAGTATCCTAGGAAGATTACCTCATCAGATTTGGCATCTAACTTTCCTAGATTATCCTTTCCATTATTGAGCATAAAACCTTTACATCCAAAAATATGAAAGTGTGCAATGTTGGGTTTTCTACCCTTGTAAAGTTCATAGGGGGTTTTCTTTAAAATAGGCCTTATTAAACATCTATTCATAGCATAACAAGCGGTGTTTACCGCATCGGCCCAAAAATGTTTTGCAATATGGTTTTCATTTAGCATGGTTCTAGCAAGCTCCACTAAGGATCTATTTTTCCTTTCAACTACTCCATTTTGTTGTGGAGTTCTAGGAGCTGAAAAATTGTGATTAATACCATGTTTTTCGCAAAACTTTTCAAAAGATTGATTTTCAAATTCTCCCCCATGATCGGTTCTAATGGATGCAATTTTTGAATTTTGCTCATTTTGGATAATCTTTGCAAGTTTCTTGAATGCATGATATGCTTCATTTTTATGAGCAAGAAAAAATGTCCATGTATATCTAGAATAGTCATCTACAATAACTAGACCATAGTAATTACCTCCAAAGCTTTTGATTTTGGATGGTCCAAATAAGTCCATGTGCAAAAGTTGTAAAGGCCTTTGTGTGGAAACAATGTTTTTGGATTGAAAAGATACCTTTACTTGTTTTCCCTTTTGACATGCATCACAAAATCTATTTTCAAACTTAAGCTTTGGTAAACCAATTACTAATTCTTTAGAAACAAGTTTGTTCAAATGGTCTACATGTATATGAGCTATTCTCCTATGCCATAGCCAAGTTTCATCCTCTTTTGAAATAAAGCATTGTTCATCATTTGTACACAAGCTATCCACATCAATCATGTAAATGTTATCAATCCTTTTTCCAATAAATTTGACCTCTTTGTTTAGCTTATTCTCAATTATACAACAATTGGATTCAAATAAAACTCTATATCCTTTGTCACATAATTGACTTATGCTAAGTAGATTATGTTTGAGGCCTTCAACATACAACACGTCACTTATGGATGTGGAAGAATTCTTACCAATATTTCCGATGCCTAGGATCCTTCCTTTGGTGTTGTCTCCGTAGGTGACACTTCCTTTTCTCTTGGGAGTGAATGATGTAAACTTGCTTACGTCTCCCGTCATATGCTTTGAACACCCACTATCTAAGTACCAATGGGTGTTGCTTGCCTTGAAGCATACCTACAAAACAAGATTAGTTTAGAGAGCTAGGTACCCATTTTATGTTGGGTCCTTTTAGGTTAGCTTGTGGTAACGTTCCTTTGGGAACCCACACCTTTTTCATAACCTTTGGCCCTAATTTTTTAATACTACACTTATAAGCACTATGTCCTTTGAAACCACAATAGTTGCATTTCACAAAAGGTGAAGATGATTTGCTTGGTGGTACAAAGAAATTTTTGTAGTGTTTTTCCATTTGGTGATTGCTATGTTCTTGGTCATATCCTAACCCGGTTTTACTAAACATGCATTTTTGTTGTCCAAGCAAGATATTCAAATTGTCTCGTCCATTAGTGAACTTTTCTAATGTCTTATTTAGATATACAACCTTTGTTTCTAACATAATGCATCTTTTTGCAAAGTCACATGGTTTATCCTTAGAGCGTGCTTGAACATTCTCTAATTCTTCTTTTAAGCTTTCATTTTCTTTACATACTTCCATAAGATGCGTTTCAAGGGTATCACTAGTTTTCCTAGATAACTTAAGCCTATTAGAGACTTTTATAAACTTATCATATAATTCCTCAAATGCATCTAGTAGTTCATTCTTGTCTAAGTCAAGAAGATTTACCTCATTGTCTTCTTCTTGGTGATTGGTCATTAAGCAAAGATTTGCTTCCTCATTTTCTGAATCGTCGGAGCTACTTACATCGTTCTCATCCCAAGCGATGTAAGCTCTTCTTCTTCCTCGTTTATCCTTGCCCTTCTTTTTAAGATTTGGGCAATCGGCCTTGAAGTGCCCTTCCTTGCCACATTCGAAACAACTAGGTGAAGAAGAAATCTCATTTGAAGTTGGCTTTTTACCTTGGGGCTTGAAGCTCTTTTGGAATCTTTTGTTCTTCATGAATCTTCCAAATCGTTTTACAAACAGCCCAAATTCTTCTTCTTCGTCCATGTCACTGCATGATTCTTCTTCATGCATAGAGGTGGCTTTGAGGGCTAACCCTTTCTTCTTGGAAGATTTTTCTTCTTCCTCTGCTAGCTTCAATGCTATTAGTTCTTGCTCTTGCTCCTGTAATTTTCCAAAGAGTGTTGCAAGAGACATCTCATTGATGCTTGGAGATTGTTTATGGCTGTGACAAGTGGTTGCCATTCCCTGCTAAGACTTTTTAACACTTTATGCACAAGTTCTTTGTTAGTGTAAATTTTTCCAAGAGTAATGAGATGATTAATAATAAGAGTAAATCTTTTCTGCATATCTACAATGGTTTCTCCTGAGTTAATTCTAAAGCTTTCATATTGACTTGTCAAGGTACTAATCTTGGAGTCCTTTACATCGTTAGTACCTTCGTGAGTTACTCGTAGAATATCCCACATTTCCTTAGCAGTTTGACAAGTCATTATTCTAAAGAATTCATCTTGACCTAAAGCCATAGTGATTAGATTCTTGGCCTTGTAGCCATATTGTACTTTCTTTTCTTCCTCACTTGTCCATTCATCAATAGGCTTTTCTACATTTTTACTATCAACAATATGCATAGGTATATAAGGACCATTTTTAATGGCATTCCAAATTCTCAAATCAATTGATTGAATGAAGATTTTCATTCTTTCTTTCCAAAATGCATAGCCTTCCCCATTAAAAACGGGAGGTCTGTTTATGGCACCACCCTCGGGAAAAATGTTAAGAGAACTTGAGGCCATCTTGTCTCTTGAAGCTGTTAAGCTTGATCTACCAAGAGTCAAGCTCTGATACCACTTATTGTTCAAGTGGCCTCAATACTTAAGAGGGGGGTGAATTGAGTTTTAAAACTTTTGAAAGAAATTCCTTTGAACTTGATTTTTATATCCAAGTTTATAAGAATATGCAAGTGAAATCAAGTTAAAGATAGTATGTAATGCAACACAAGGATAAATGTTGCTGAAGCAATTTAACAAACACTTGGTGGGCAGTATTTGAAGTGTAACAATTTAAGCAAGATTAAGTATGCACTTCACAAGCAATCAACACCAATCAACCAAATGCAGTATGAGAAAGTAAAAGAGTAAGGAAGAGAAGCTTGCAAACCGATATAACGAGTTCCACCAACCTCGGTGTACGTCTCGCCTCTAAGCAACCCACTTAGAGGATTTCCACTATTGAAGTTTAGAGATACAAGCTATGAGCAATTGTAGCTTCCTAGTGTCCCACACTCAAGAACTCAATCCTCACTAGCACAAGGGCAACCCACCCAATCTCTCAAACTCTCAATACCCAAAGGTTGAACCCCAACCTTTGTGAGCACTCAACCTAGAGTGAAGATCTTTATGTTTGTTGTGTTTACAAGTGAATAACTCTCTTAATAGAGTGGATAAACAAGTGATAGCTCACACAATTTCTAATCTCTTAAGATGAGAGGATATATAAATAAAATTCAAGATATATAAGAAATAGGGCTTACAAAGCACAAGAATAAGCAAAGGAATTGTAGCTTCTTGGTACATCCTTTGTGCTTGAATTCCTCTTCTATATATAGAGTCATTTGTGCAGCATCAAGGTCTCCTAGCCGTTGCAAGATGATGGCTCCAGCTTGTCTTTGCGCATTATGAGATTGGGTTCTTGTTTCCCACTTAAATCTGTCTTTTTAGTGGTGTTTCCCACTTCTTGAATCGATTCGTAGTGCCTTGAATCGATTTAGAGCATTCTGATTTGTGCAAATTTGAGTTCCAGATTCGTGTGAATCGATTCGAGATTTGTCTGAATCGATTCGAAGCATTCTGTTTCTGCAATTTGAAGTTTCTGATTCGTATGAATCAATTCGAGCATTGTCTGAATCGATTCAAAGCATTCTGTCTTCAAATAAAGTGACTCCCAGGTGTTCGAATCGATTCAGGGTCATGGTGAATCGATTCGACCCATTCTGTTTCCAGTTTTTGTGACTTCCAGGGCTGTGAATCGATTCACTCGTGCTTGAATCGATTCAGGCTTTGCAATTTGACATTTTTCCATGCCTGTTGGTCATCCATTTGTATTTAGTGATTCATGGTTGCTTTCCTGTGTCTTGGCTCATTGGTTTCTTGATTTCTTGAACTTTTGTGAAACCGTTTTCTTCTTGCATTTGAATTTATATGACACCTTTAATTGTTTTTGATTCACAAAGAGTTTGCAGTGCTTGTTTCCTTGTCATTATCAAAACCTGTTATCACATGCAAATACATTTCTCACTCGGCAATTATCAATTCATCATTTATCACCACTGACTCAGTCAAAATTGACATAGTATCTGGATACTCAAAAGATCGACCTTCAGCTGGGGGTCCTACTTGACACCCCGTGAACCCTGCTTGGTTCACTGAGTCCTGCTTGACTCCCCCTCAACCACTAGGTCATAGACCTCTGCTTAGCTCAATTGGGTCTTGCTTGACCACTGAAGCCAAAAACGAGGGTAACATATACCGTCGGTCGTCCCATACCTCAATCACATTCATATTTCACAAGTGGCCATTAATAACATCACTCGGGTGACCTGCTTGTCAAACCCGACTCATTAATAACATCACTCGGGTGACCTGCTTGTCAAACCCGACTCCACATTGTCACAAAATATCGATTGTCACAGCATCATTTTAATTTTAATCGGATTTACACATATACACAACATACACACCCACGATCCTCAACCGATCAGTGTCCACATACATGCTCATACACTTTCACAGCCTCATTTCATCACATCATCAAATAATTGAATCTTACTCAGAATATTCCACACTCGGAATATGACACACACACGATCAGAAACTGATCGGTGTTCTCGTTCATCCATATACATTCATAACAAATATTCACACGATCCTAAACCAATCGGTGTACACATAAATACATGCATATACATTCACAACTTTCATTCAACACCTCATTTCTTGTCATACACACACACGATCATAAACCGATCAGTTTGCACATTCACACGCACATTCATATACATATTCACACGGTTTTCATTCAACATCAATTCTCACTCGGTTCACAGTCATTCCAATGACTCGGACAGTAAGTCCTATTCTAATTAATTATAACCCGAACACCCCCTTACTTGGAATGTCGAGCTCTCTATTCCGATCGGTTGCTCTCCGACCGCTTCTTCTCAATTAAGTGACTCTGTTTCCAGTCGTCCAACATAGGACTCTGCTTTGGAGGAACTCCGAGCCATTCACTCTCCCGAACAGCTCTGCCCCCATGACACTCCACGCTCTGCATGTAAGACAGCGGAGGATTCCAAGCCTCCAAGATACAACGCTGTTCTCTCCCTTGAGCAGCTCCGACCTTCACCAGCAGTGGAGGACTCCAAGCCTCCAAGACACCATAACCGTGGCTGATGAAGAGAAGAAGACTGGTTACATGCACGGAGGGAAGAAATGCTCAATCCCCTCTTACCTCTGTTCCACGCCTCAACAGCTCCTAGGTTCACCGTTCCATCACCGTTCCAGCAGCAGTCTTCTTACGCCTTTCACCAGTGTTCGTTCCACCACCAGCTCTTCGACAATGGAGTAAGGAGAAGGAGAAACGGAACAGGTGAAGAAGAAGAAGAAGCTTCTCGCGAGAGGATGAATAATAATTGAAGGAAGAGAAAGAAACCTTTCTTTAATACCCATGGCAACCTGTCACCTGCACAACCGGTCATCTCCAACCGGTTACCTTCTCAGCCGGTTATTTCCCCCTTTTTCCTTTATAATTTCTTTAAAGATTTAAATTAAACCTCTCTTATTCTAATCACACCTTTTATAATTAACCCATAATTCATAAAAATATCAAATAAATTCCTAAAAACAATTTTTAATATTCTCCACTTCTCAAAATTTTCTATAAATATCCGGTATGTTACACGGTGTGTGTATAAGAGGAATGAGGAATAGTGGAAGTGAGGCCAATAGTGGAAATAAGCTCGGTGGTAGTTAAGTGAATGGGAATGGAATAGGGAACGACAACAGGACTGTTTGTTGAGGCTAAAAATGCTATTGCCATGGGAGAGATAGGGTTTGGGGTACTAGTAGAAGGGGAACCTTGATGTGAGTGGTGAAGTTGAAGAGCGGCTACTTGCTCCAACAGTCCTCTCAAGAAGGTTGTCGTGGATTCATGGCGAGTGTCCATAAGCTGCTGAAGGGATTGATGGCTAGTGTCTTGGGCAAGACGTTGATTGTCAAGTTGGGTTTGAAGGAGACCCAACTTATCTGCAATACCCTGAAGAACATCTTCCAGATCCTTAGAAGCAGTAGGTTTAGGAGGGATGAGAGGTCAATGAAAGCACTAGAAATGTTAGGCACCTTTCCAACTATTTAACTAGCTACTGGAATAAACTATGAATTAAGCCACAACAGACAGAAAATTTCTAGGAAGAAGATAATATTTCCAATTCTATATCCCTCTAGAGGAGAAAAGAAAACACTTATAATATTCTAAAAGAGTTACCCTAACCCTAGATACATAATGGGCCCAAATACTGAATACAATTTTAAACATAATCTGTTAACCACTTGGGTTGTTTAACTATCCTCTTGGGCCTAGTAGACAAATCAGACTGAGGTCCACTAACAGTTGCATCACAAATAGCTTGCATGCTGAGTTTCAAGCCTTATGAAAAAGGTTGTCGTTAGCTTGGGATGAAGGTTGGAGGAGATAAGTGTGTCAATCTGATTATTTGGAATTGTTCATGTTCCTCGCTTCCATGTCTACCGCTCATTGGTCTTGAATATCAAGGATTTTTTGGCTAGAGATTGGGAGGTGCAGCTTTTCATGTTTTACGTGAAGCTAATGCTTGTGCAAATCATGTCTGTAACTTGGCTCTACTTCATAATGATTAGTTTGTTGTATACAGACAACCATCCATGTCTTTGAGTAGCTTGTTACTTGATGATGCTAGTGGTGTGAGTTTCTCTAGATCTTAGCTTGTTTATCTTTCCTTTTTCTCACATAAAAACTATATTCAAACACTATATATATATAATTAACATAATGGTGATAACCCTAAAAAAATTAAATATACCAAGGCTTTAAATTTTTTTAGGTGAATCCAAATGTGTTTCCACTTTAAACCTGAGCCCTTTTAGGTATAGAAATCATGAAAGTGATCGTTGTCTCTTCCATGACATGATTCAACACTTCTGACAAGATATATAAATGAAAAAAGAATCGGGGAAGTTTCTTCTGTGTTTTTTGAATGAGAAATAAAAGATAAACAAAAGTACAACCTCAAAAACACTAACTTTTATCGGCTATAAGACTAACAAATAAGAAAGAATGATTAAGTAGATTGAAGGATCCCCTTTTACAAGCTTCATGTTTAGCCAAAGAATTTGCATATACGTTGGCTTCTCAAAGATATTTAAAGACCACACCTTGATGCTAATGATGATTCTCGTATAAGCATTGATCGTTGCCAATTTGACTGCTGAAGACGGGGGTACAATGCTGACGGGGTATATTTTTGGTGTATACCCGTGATTACGGGGGGATGTTGCTGGCAATATACTTGCAAAAATGGTCAACGGGGCCGAATGAGAGTAGGTCCTTATGGCATCTTTGATGTTTAAGTCAACATATGTCAAAAGTATAAGACAGAGTAAATGAAATGCTTAAAAGAGGAGTCATGAATGAACATACCCAAATTATAAGTACTAAGGGTATTTATAGGCGTGAGTTTGTCAAATAGGTGATAGGAGAATAGGTGTGACTTGTCGACTAAGCTGATGTTGGGTAGGCGAGATCAATGAATTGAGCCTACTTATCGATGAGTTAACCTCGGATTTACGTTTCACTAACTACTGCCTTTGAACCGAGCCTGATGCTGAGGTATTGGGGGTAACGGTTTGGATCAAGCATAGTACTCAGAGAAGCTTTATCTAACAAGGGTGATTACCATTAATGAATCACAATGACACACAAATTAAAAATAACTTAGTTTGATAAGTTACATTAAAAATCTTATTAAAATAAGTGAAAAACAAGTCATGAATTCTTCCAAAGATTCCATGAGGCCATTGAGAAAAGCTTGCTACTTTTGGAGAAATGGAGCAACCATTTTTGTTCTGTAAGAGGATAAAAATTAGAGTTAGAAGTGAATCCAAGATTATTCAAAATACTGAGATTAGCATTGCAATCCCTTAAACAATACTGGTAGATACATGATGAGATAAACATCTAAGCCACGTCATGGGCATGAGTCACCAACCATTGTAAAAACAAAATGTTCTCTTGAGATAAACATCTAACTTTTTTGGGAAAAGTTTTCTGTTTGTTTTTTAAAATTTTTATTTCCTGAAATAGCTATAAAAATTCTTAAAAAACTTTTCTACTTTTCAATTTTCTTGGAAAACTTCTTTAAAGATTTCTCTGTTTTTTTAGAAAAATAGAAAACTCAGTTTTCAGTTTTCTATAAGTTTTCTTTGAATATTTTGTAAACAAACACCTTTTCTATTTTTCTATTTTTTTCAAGAATAGTTTTTCATTTTTCTTAGAAAATTTGCCAACTACACACATCTTTAATATCCAAACTCTATTCATTTCCTGTTGTTGGACACTATATCCCTTCCTCAATCATGAAATGTTCTAAATTTTATGGCACTTAAAGTTAAGCAATAATTTGATCATGTAAATGTATCAATACTAATTGACAATGTGTAGCATGAGAGAGTGGCAACATTTGGATATATTGAATATGATGGAAACAATTTTATTATCTTATTCAAAATGAAGGCCCCCCTTTCTCCATTATTACAAATACACATACTTGTCCTCTCATTATTCATGTATATTATTTATTAGCATAGTGGCACACAAATTAAGTTTCGAAAGTTATTCATTATTTATTGACGCATGTTACTTTTCTCCGATGAGTTTACTACTACTACTACTACTGCTAACAGAGTTAGAAGAGTTAGCAGAGTTATCATGGCCGTTAGCAGAGTTATCACAACCAATTCTATTTACCGTTAGCAGAGTTATCACAACCTAGGTGCACTTAGTATACCTCACAGGAGGAGAGGGCTATCATTAGATGAAATCGTTGGTGGATGAAGAAGGTCATTAATAAGATGGAGCTACCATATCATTTGAAGAATATCGTTCATCTCTATCTTGACTAGGGATGGAAATGGGTCAGGCCGTCCGCCGGGGCTTATGGCTCGGCTCATTTAAATCCTACATAGGCCATACTTGTCGGGCTAGAAGGTCAGACTTAGGCTTTAAAAAGGCATTTTTAACTAAATAGGTCAGGCCACAAGCTTTCTAAAAAGTCTTTGATGCCCAACAGACCGACCTATATAATTAAATTAATTGTTAATTAGTTATATATATAATATATTTATAACATAGAATAATATATATATATATATATATTACATATTTACATTTATATAATATAAATTAGGCTTAAGGGTAAATTTAGCCTCTAACAAATTTTGGATTTTGGTATGACCCACTGAAATAATTTTTTCCTGTTTAATATCCCTACAATAATTTTTTTGTTAGTATTAAACACCTGCTGCTGAGGTGTAACCCTTAATTCTGCCACTAGATGCACATGTGGCACGTGACTTAGATTTTTTAATGTTGAGTAAGATTAAATAGGTAATTAATTAAGATTATTTACGGTTAAGTGAGGTTAATTAAAATATTAAAGAATTAAAGTTTTTTTTAAAAAAATAAAAAACTTTGATGCTTCCTCTTCCTCCATCACTATCTTCTCTTTCTCCCTTTTCCTTTTCCTCTGATCTCCATGGGATAGAACAAAATTTCCATGGGATAGAACAACTCCTTTGCTCACCTTAGTATTCCCTGAAGAATACAATATACACGCAGTGTCTTCTGGTTTAATAACAGATCTTGAAGGCAAATCAAAGTCATTATAAATCAAGTCATAAAAACACAAGAAACAACCATGATTCAAACCCTTATCATTTTCTAGCACACCAACAACGGGAATTCCCAACGGTTCTAGTTTCTTGAAATTCTCAAGAATAATAAAAACCAAACCTACACCATATTCACCAACCTACTTATGTATTTCATCGACACTACTAAGAGGATTCAATGGTGTAACAACAACACCCAAATAGAGAACACCCAAGAACATAATGTGTAATATCCCGGATATTTATAGAAAATTTTGAGAAGTGGAGAATATTAATAATTGCTTTTAGGAATTTATTGGATATTTTTATGAATTATGGGTTAATTATAAAAGGTGTGATTAAAAGAAGAGAGGTATAATTTAAATCTTTAAAGAAATTATAAAGGAAAAAAAGGGAAATAACCGGCTGAGAAGGTAACCGGTTGGAGATGACCGGTTGTGCAGGTGACAGGTTGCCATAGGTATTAAAGAAAGGTTTCTTTCTCTTCCTTCAATTATTCATCCTTTCTGCGAGAAGCTTCTTCTTCTTCTTCTTCTTCTTCTTCTTCTTCTTCTTCTTCTTCTTCTTCTTCTTCTTCTTCTTCTTCTTCTTCTTCTTCTTCTTCTTCTTCTTCTTCTTCTTCTTCTTCTTCTTCTTCTTCACCTGTTCCGTTTCTCCTTCTCCTTCCTCCATCGTCGAAGAGCTGGTGGTGGAACGAACGCTGGTGAAACGCGTAAGAAGGCTGCTGCTGGAACGGTGATGGAATGGTGAACCTAAGAGCTGTTGAGGCGTGAAACAAAGGTAAGGGGGGAATTGAGCATTTCTTCCCTCTGTGCATGCAACCAGTCTTCTTCTTTTCATCAGCCACGATTGTGGTGTCTTGGAGGCTTGAAGTCCTTCACTGCTGGTAAGGGTCGGAGCTGCTCAAGGGAGAGAACAACGTTGTGTCTTGGAGACTTGGAATCCTCCACTGTCTTGCATGCAGAGCGTGGAGTGTCATGGGGGTAGAGTTGTTCGAGAGGGTGAATGGCTTGGAGTTCCTCCAAAGCAGAGTGCTGTGTTGGACGACTGGAAGCAGAGTCACTTAATTGAGAAGAAGCGGTCGGAGAGCAACCGATCAGAATGGAGAGCTCGAGGATCTCTGGAAGCTTTATTCCAGGTAAGGGGGTGTTCGGGTTATAATTGATTAGAATTGGACACTGTCCGAGTCATTGGAATGACTGTGAACCGGGTAAGAGATGATGCCGAGTGAAATTGTGTGAATATGTATATGAATGTACGTATGAATGTATACACCGATCAGTTTAGGATCGTGTGTGTGTATGTGACTTTGCTAAATGAAATTTGAGAATGTATGAGTATGCATGTGTGTGAGAACCGATCAGTTTCTGATTGTGTGACTAGAGGATTATTTGATGTTGTGATAATTATGATAATGCCGAATGAATTGTATATGAATGTGAATGAATGCATGTATATGTATGTACACTGATCAGTTTCTGATCGTGTGAGTGGTATATTCCGAGTGAAATGGAATTATTTGATGCTGTGATGAAATGATGCTGAGTGAAGTGTGTATGCATGTATATAGACACCGATCAGTTGAAGATCGTGTGCGTATGTGTAAATCTGATTGAAATTTAAATGATGCTGTGACAATTAGTATTTTGTGGTAATGTGGAGTTGGGTTTGACAAGCAGGTCACCTGAGTGATGTTGTTAATGAGTCGGGTTTGACAAGCAGGTCGCCTGAGTGATAATGTGATGGATGGGCTTGACAAGTCGGTCGCCCTGTGATGTGAGCACATGCCAGTTTCTGGTAGTTGTATTTGTTGATTGATGATATGAAATGTGATTATGTGGTATGGGATGGCAGACGGTATATGTTACCCTCATTTCTGGCTTAAGTGGTCAAGCAGGACCCAGTTGAGCTACCCAGAGGTCTATGACCCAGTGGTTGAGGGGGAGTCAAGCAGGACTCGGTGAACCAAGCAGGGTTCACGGTGTAACATCCCGATTTTTAATTAATGACCGGGTGTGGTAAATTTTAGGATTAAGGTTATGGATTGATTAAGTTAAAGGTTGATTAAGATTAATTGCCCAATTAAGTTAATTGTTGAATAATAATTATAATAATAATAATAATGCTAGAGAATGACCAAGGTGCCCTTGGTGGTTTGGAGGCTACGATTCTCTCTCTTTCCCTCTCCCTTCATTCACGTTAAGTGTGATTTGATGGCTGATGGGATTGTATTAATGAGGATGTGATTGTTGGGAGCAGACGCTGGCTGTGTGGTGATAAGGCTTCAGCACACATTTCCCTTCTCATTCTTATCATTTCTCCTTGGTGCATATTCGGTTGGAAGAGGAAATGCTCCTCCTTCTCTCTTGAGCTCTCTGAAGCTTCTGCTTCTTCTCCTTCACTCTTTGTCTTCTTCATTTCCTCTTCTACTCAACACTGAGCAGAACCGAGTGGAACGCGTAGAGGAACAGTGTGGTGGCTGAGAGAGATCTGTTGGTGCTGTGTGTCCTATGGCAGAGGTCTTTCCCTGTTCTGCCTAACAGCGTTGAATGCTTGGATGCATGGTGGCATAGAGTTCTCCATTGTTGGTGAGGACTAAGCTGGTCCTTTCTTCTTCTTTCATTTGAAGGGTTGTATGAGGCTCGGTTTGGGAGCCTGCTGAGCGTGTGGGGTGCCTCAGTGTTGTGGAAAATGGTCCACTATGGAGGCAGAGCTGCTCTCGTAAGGAAGAAGGCTTGGATGGGTGCTTGGAAGCTGGATGTTCTTTACTGTTGGTGAGGACTGGGCTGTCCAAGTGAAGAACTGTGTTGGGAGTCCTTCATTGAGCTGGGTGAGGACTGAGTTGAGTCTTGGTGGCTTTGATGCTCGTGAGGAGGCAGAGTTGGTTCTCCAAGCTGCGAGCAGAGTGTTGATGGCTGGACCGAGTGTGAAGGCTGTCTGCGTGGTGCCTTGGAGGCATAGAACTCCACTGTCTTGTAATAGAGCATGGAGTGTCTTGGAGGAGGGAGCTGTTCGTAGAACCGAGTGGCTCGGTGCTCCTCCAAAGCTGAGTGTTGCAAGCTCGTGAAGCTTCTGGATCTTCATTCCAGGTAAGGGGGCTTTGCATCTCAAATGCATGGTTTATGGATGGGTTTTCGGGTGAAATTGTCACACTGTGTTGTGTTTGATATGTGTTGTATGTTGTTTGAGTAGTAGCCCGGATATTGTATTATTTGTGGCCATGGTGGTCTATATGATGTGTTGTGTATGATTTTTCGTCCATATGAAGTATGATGCTTGTTGATGATGTTCATGTTAGAATGTATGAGATGCATATGATGAATGCTGAGTGCAATTGTGTGGTTGTTATTGGTCCCTATATGTGTAATGGTATGATTATATGCATGTGATGCTTGATATTGATTATGCGTATGCTGAGTGCATAGGATGGGGACTGTTATGATAATTCTGAGTGGAATGTTATATGAGAAAGCAGGGAATGCTTGTTGTAGAGAATAATCTGAGTGGATGGCATAGTGATTGCCGAGTGGATGAAGTGTGTGTTGTCATCTGATTTGTTGTTGGAAATGCCGAATGCTAAATACCGAGTGGGCAATCGGATGAATATGTGTTTAATGAAATTGAATGTGTTGAATATGATGAAAGACCTCGGGTTGGACTCGGGGCAGTGCCTAGGGCACTAAGCGTAAAATGAGACGCTTAATGAAAGACCTTGGGTTGGACTCAAGGCAAATGCCGAGTGCATTGGCGTTGGACACCGGGTGAATGAGACCGTATGCATCCGATTCGCCACTGGAATGTTTGGGGCATATAGCGTTGGACGCTAATATCGATCGGCAATCAGATGACAATATGTGAGAATATGATTAAGTCCTTGAGCAGGGCTCAGGCATACTCCTTGAGCAAGGCTCGGAGTTAAGCATTATTGATAGTGCTGGAATAGACTTGGGGTGAAATCCGATTGGATGAATTGGAATATTGTTATTGAGGACGTTGTGCTTATAGCCGAGTGAAATGGGTGAATTACCGATCGGAGGATGTTTGTGAATGTTCATATTTAAATGGTAGTCTGTGTTATGTTTGTTGAGTTAATGAATTTGCTTAATTGAGGACTCTGTGATAAATCCGAGTCAATAACTATCATTTAATATGTAAAGCTCACCCCTACACCATTTTTCAGTATGTGCAGGTTGGAGTCGGAATGATGTGAAGGACTCAGGTCTGAGTGATGAGCACTCCGACTGTTGAGTGCATGTGTTGTATATTTATATTATGTTTAGGTAGTGTTAAGCCTTGGCCGGCTCATATAATGATGTTGTATAGTGAATACAAATATATATGTATAGGAATCTGAGTGCATGTTCATATATATATATATATATATATATGGATTACATTGTTATCATGTACTTGTATTGGATAATAAGGGTTGGTGAATGAATAATGTTAAGATGATAAGTATTCCGAGTGTATGAATATATATATATATATATATACATGTAAGTGTTTTATGTTGATTTGATGCTTCCTATCGACTGGGATGAGTGGTCGAATGAATAATGATAACATGTATTGGAATAGGCTGAGTGTTGAATGCATAGAATAATGTTAAGTTAATGATTCCGAGTGAGGCTATGGTGTTTGGCCTTCTTTTCCGAGTGAAGAACACTTAAATGGATTCTAAGAGAAAATCCTTTAGATGAACCCATTCTGTGTAGGCTTTGATGGGAGAATTTTCCGAGTGATCATGGGCCTAAATATTACCGAGTGAAAAATATGAGTAAACCCGAGTGGGTAAGGGATTGAATATTCCCGAGTGGGAAATTCGAGTGATCCTCTTCCGAGGGAAGAGTTGTTGTGATGGTTTGATTGGGATATATTCTAAGTGTATGATATACATAATTCCGAGTGAATGAAGTTCTATATCCCGAGTGAATGAGACTTAGAGCAAGTCCGAGTGGGACTTAACTTAATGAATTCTTGAGTGAATAAGATATCATATGCCGAGTGAATCTGGTTGGAACATTCCGAGTGGAATTTGATTGTGGAGACCCCTTCTGAGTGAAGGAAGGTCTATGTGTTCTCCGAGTGAGAGATGTGGAGATATACCGAGTGATGAATGTGAAGTACATTCCCGATTGTGTTGAGGTTAAATACACTGAGTGGTGTTTGATTGGAAAATATTCTGAGTGGGGAAGGTTTATGGATTCCGAGTGGGATAACCCTTATTTACCGGGTGGATTGTATATGAGACCCTTGAGGATAGAAAATAAATGACTAAGTATGATATGATGGGTTGTTCCCGAGTGAATGTGACCCCAGATTCTGAGTGATGGGAATATCGAGTGTGGTTTCTCGCTTCAGCGAATGAGGTATTCACTCCAGCGAGTGTGAGTTGCTGGAAGGCTTTTGTATTGGCTTCGCTTAAGCGAATGGCACTTCGCCCGAGCGAGTTGGGCTGTCTCGCCCAAGCGTGCTGGTTCTCGCTTGAGCGAGTGTACGCTGTTTTGTGGGCTTCGCTTGAGTGTGTTGTTTTTCCGCTGGGCTGCGCAGTGAATGGTTTTCCATTTCACTTGCCTTCCTTTCCCTTCTTCTGGTCTCTCGGTTTAGTTTTTCCCTTCTTTGGTCGGCTTTTTTCCTCTCTGCCCTTACGCTGTTTCTAATTTACTCCAACCATTATTTTGGGTAGACTATGAATGTTCTATAAACTCTAAAATTTGGGAAAAATTTTCCCTGTTTTGGTATTTATTTATTTATTAAATTAGGGTGTTTCATTTTGGTATCAGAGTAGACCAAAAGGTCCATGGCCAAGGTATGCTTACCGAGTGTAAGCGGTTGTGTGCATGATGACCGGTTGTCATCATTGCTTGTGGTATTCTGTTAGAATTGATACATGTTTAATCATGATTTGTATGGCTGTGTGCCTGTGTATTTTGTTGTTATGGACAGTAGTGAAAGATACTACTGTTGTGATGTTGATGTGGGGGATAGAAGACTTGATGCTACCCTGGTTCAAATATTCATAAAATGCTTAGAAGTTATTCTAAGTCTGGGAGGATTAAAAGAGATTAAGTGAAGGATATATTTTTATGCTGATCTTTCTGAGTTGAAACTGTATAAACTGGTTCGGGTTCTTGTGTATGCCATGCTAGTGGTTCATGGCCGAGTCATACTGATTGAACGGATTGGAACTCATATTTGAGTTAGCTGAGTGAATAATATTGAAGGAATTCTTTAGTGGGTTGAATTTAGATTTTGTGATTGGTTGTGCCATTTTTAAAGGATGTTTTATACCCTTAGCACGTGAATCCTATATGGTATATGATGTAATTGATTGGTTGCAGATTTCTAGGTTGCAAATTTGAATATGTAATGAATGAATAAATGTAAAATCAGGTATATGTTAAATTGGGATTGTGTCTCAGTTTCTGATGTGTGAAAACCGAGTGAATGGTTGGTGGACGTTAGGCCACTAGGTATGTGACCCTGTTGATTAGACATGAATTATTGAGACCGAGTGAAGTGATTGTGTAATAGATTCTGAGGCTTGAATTATTGTAAGAGGAAATGCAAATACCGAATGGTAATGTTGGATTCTGAGTGTACTATGGTAATGAATATGATGATAATGGAAAATATATTGTAACCTGGAGCTGTATATCCCAGTGAGTTTAGTGAACTATTTAGCTTAAGGCTGAGTTATGGTCGGTAATAAATGGTGGTGGCATTAAGGGCTATTAGGCTGTTGAACCATGATTTTGTGATGAATAAGATTTAAAGAAGAAAATTTTTACTCGGTCTGGGCTAAAAACCGATTGCCATTATGTCTTTTTAAGGTGAGTGTGGTTGGCATTTGATGATTATTATCATGAGATTTACACTAGAATAGGTGTAAGGGCTGGATATATGCCCTGTATGGGTCGGAAATCTATTGATAATATGCATTTTACTGTGATGATGATTGATGTTTGTTGACTGTTGGCATGTGATGCATCATTGTTGGTGCGTAATGATGATATTAGCATAGGAATATTGCTTATAAAATTGTAAGAATTGCCATTAATTTTCGTGTAGATTGGTATATCTGAGTGAATACAGTCGGTGTAAGTAAAAATGGTGCGAGGATGCTGTTCCGAGACGACTCTACATGCCATAGGTATTGTGGCAGTGTACACTTTTTGCAGCGACTCTATGCAATTGTTGTGACCCTATAGGAATGAGGCATCATCCTATAAGTTGGATGCAGCAGTTCATAGGTCGGGTAAGTGAGACTGTAGCTGCTTATGGGGATGGTTTGAGTTTATCGGGCTGCTCTGAGCAAAGATGAGAGTTGTACTGAGTGGACAGTAAGTGTTGATGTGTTAAAATGTGGATGAGTGAATGAAAGGAATGTAATTCCGAGTGAAATCTTTCTGGGAGAAAGAATTATGTTGTGTTATTCCGAGTCAATGGTGACACTTCCGAGTGGGAAGGTGTTAAGGGTTATGTCTCGGAATTCTGTGTGGAGCGGTCGGTAAACTGCTTTGGAAGCCAATTATACCGATTGGAACTTAAGCACTGGATGAATACTTGAGACGCATAAATGTGTAATTGCTTGTAGTGGTATGACAGTGATATTCCGAGCGGTTCATTGAGGCTATGCATGTGTTTGAATTTCGAGGATGAAATTCTTTAAAGGAGGGGAGAAGTGTAACATCCCGATTTTTAATTAATGACCGGGTGTGGTAAATTTCAGGATTAAGGTTATGGATTGATTAAGTTAAAGGTTGATTAAGTTAAAGGTTGATTAAGATTAATTGCCCATTTAAGTTAATTGTTGAATAATAATAATAATAATAATAATAATAATAATAATAATAATAATAATAATAATGCTGGAGAATGACCAAGGTGCCCTTGGTGGTTTGGAGGCTACGGTTCTCTCTCTCTCCCTCTCCCTTCATTCACGTTGAGTGTGATTTGATGGCTGATGGGATTGCATTAATGAGGATGTGATTGTTGGGAGCAGACGCTGGCTGTGTGGTGATAAGGCTTCAGCACACATTTCCCTTCTCATTCTTATCATTTCTCCTTGGTGCATATTCGGTTGGAAGAGGAAACGCTCCTCCTTCTCTCTTGAGCTCTCTGAAGCTTCTGCTTCTTCTCCTTCGCTCTTTGTCTTCTTCATTTCCTCTTCCACTCAACACTAAGAAGAACCGAGTGGAACGCGCAGAGGAACGGCGTGGTGGCTGAGAGAGATCTGTTGGTGCTGTGTGTTCTATGGCAGAGGTCTTTCCCTGTTCTGCCTAACAGTGTTGAATGCTTGGATGCATGGTGGCATGGAGTTCTCCATTGTTGGTGAGGACTAAGCTGGTCCTTTCTTCTTCTTTCATTTGAAGGGTTGTATGAGGCTCGGTTTGGGAGCCTGCTGCAGCGTGTGGGGTGCCTCAATGTTGTGGAAAATGGTCCACTGTGGAGGCAGAGCTGCTCTCGTGAGGAAGAAGGCTTGGATGGGTGCTTGGAAGCTGGATGTTCTTCACTGTTGGTGAGGACTGGGCTGTCCAAGTGAAGAACTGTGTTGGGAGTCCTTCATTGAGCTGGGTGAGGACTGAGTTGAGTCTTGGTGGCTTTGATGCTCGTGAGGAGGCAGAGTTGGTTCTCCAAGCTGCGAGCAGAGTGTTGATGGCTGGACCGAGTGTGAAGGCTGTCTGCGTGGTTCCTTGGAGGCATGGAACTCCACTGTCTTGTAACAGAGCATGGAGTGTCTTGGAGGGGGGAGCTGTTCGTAGAACCGAGTGGCTCGGTGCTCTTCCAAAGCTGAGTGTTGCAAGTTCATGAAGCTTCTGGATCTTCATTCCAGGTAAGGGGGCTTTGCATCTCAAATG
Organism: Clitoria ternatea; assembly: GCA_037962975.1. Lineage (NCBI taxonomy): Eukaryota > Viridiplantae > Streptophyta > Magnoliopsida > Fabales > Fabaceae > Clitoria > Clitoria ternatea. Next base: position 52,073,302 of record CM075675.1, read on the forward strand.
CATGGTTTATGGACGGGTTTCCGGGTGAAATTGTCACACTGTGTTGTGTTTGATATGTGTTGTATGTTGTTTGAGTAGTAGCCCGGATATTGTATTATTTGTGGCCATGGTGGTCTATATGATGTGTTGTGTATGATTTTCCGTCCATATGAAGTATGATGCTTGTTGATGATGTTCATGTTAGAATGTATGAGATGCATATGATGAATGCTGAGTGCAATTGTGTGGTTGTTATTGGTCCCTATGTGTGTAATGGTATGATTATATGCATGTGATGCTTGATATTGATTATGCGTATGCTGAGTGCATAGGATGAGGACTGTTATGATAAGTCCGAGTGGAATGTTATATGAGAAAGCAGGGAATGCTTGTTGTAGAGAATAATCCGAGTGGATGGCATAGTGATTGCCGAGTGGATAAAGTGTGTGTTGTCATCTGATTTGTTGTTGGAAATGCCGAATGCTAAATACCGAGTGGGCAATCAGATGAATATGTGTTTAATAAAATTCAATGTGTTGAATATGATGAAAGACCTCGGGTTGGACTCGGGGCAGTGCCTAGGGCACTAAGCGTGAAATGAGACGCTTGATGAAAGACCTTGGGTTGGACTCAAGGCAAATACCGAGTGCATTGGCGTTGGACGCCGGGTGAATGAGACCGTATGCATCCGATTCGCCACTGGAATGTTTGGGGCATATAGCGTTGGACGCTAATATCGATCGGCAATCAGATGACAATATGTGAAAATATGATTAAGTCCTTGAGCAGGGCTCAGGCATACTCCTTGAGCAAGGCTCGGAGTTAAGCATTATTGATAGTGCTGGAATAGACTTGGGGTGAAATCCGATTGGATGAATTGGAATATTGTTATTGAGGACGTTGTGCTTATAGCCGAGTGAAATGGGTGAATTACCGATCGGAGGATGTTTGTGAATGTTCATATTTAAATGGCAGTCTGTGTTATGTTTGTTGAGTTAATGAATTTGCTTAATTGAGGACTCTGTGATAAATCCGAGTCAATAACTGTCATTTAATATGTAAAGCTCACCCCTACACCATTTTTCAGTATGTGCAGGTTGGAGTCGGAATGATGTGAAGGACTCAGGTTTGAGTGATGAGCACTCCGACTGTCGAGAGCATGTGTTGTATATTTATATTATGTTTAGGTAGTGTTAAGCCTTGGCCGGCTCATATAATGATGTTGTATAGTGAATACAAATATATATGTATAGGAATCCGAGTGCATGTTCATATATATATATATATATATATATATATGGATTACATTGTTATCATGTACTTGTGTCGAATAATAAAGGTTGGTGAATGAATAATGTTAACATGATAAGTATTCCGAGTGTATGAATATATATATATATATACATATAAGTGTTTTATGTTGATTTGATGCTTCCTATCGACTGGGATGAGTGGTCGAGTGAATAATGATAACATGTATTGGAATTGGCTGAGTGTTGAATGCATAGAATAATGTTAAGTTAATGATTCCGAGTGAGGCTATGGTGTTTGGCCTTCTTTTCCGAGTGAAGAACACTTAAATGGATTCTGAGAGAAAATCCTTTAGATGAACCCATTCTGTGTAGGCTTTGATGGGAGAATTTTCCGAGTGATCATGGGCCTAAATATTACCGAGTGAAAAATATGAGTAAACCCGAGTGGGTAAGGGATTGAATATTCCCGAGTGGGAAATCCGAGTGATCCTCTTCCGAGGGAAGAGTTGTTGTGATGGTTTGATTGGGATATATTCTAAGTGTATGATATACATAATTCCGAGTGAATGAAGTTCTATATCCCGAGTGAATGAGACTTAGAGCAAGTCCGAGTGGGACTTAACTTAATGAATTCTTGAGTGAATAAGATATCATATGCCGAGTGAATCTGGTTGGAACATTCCGAGTGGAATTTGATTGTGGAGACCCCTTCTGAGTGAAGGAAGGTCTATGTGTTCTCCGAGTGAGAGATGTGGAGATATACCGAGTGATGAATGTGAAGTACATTCCCGATTGTGTTGAGGTTAAATACACCGAGTGGTGTTTGATTGGGAAATATTCCGAGTGGGGAAGGTTGATGGATTCCGAGTGAGATAACCCTTATTTACCAGGTGGATTGTATATGAGACCCTTGAGGATAGAAAATAAATGACTAAGTATGATATGATGGATTGTTCCCGAGTGAATGGGACCCCAGATTCCGAGTGATGGGAATACCGAGTGTGGCTTCTCGCTTCAGCGAATGAGGTATTTGCTCCAGCGAGTGTGAGTTGCTGTAAGGCTTTTGTATTGGCTTCGCTTAAGCGAATGGTACTTCGCCTGAGCGAGTTGGGCTGTCTCGCCCAAGCGTGCTGGTTCTCGCTTGAGCGAGTGTACGCTGTTTTGTGGGCTTCGCTTGAGAGTGTTGTTTTTCCGCTGGGCTGCGCAGTGAATGGTTTTCCATTTCACTTGCCTTTCTTTCCCTTCTTCTGGTCTCTCGGTTTAGTTTTTCCTTTCTTTGGTCGGCTTTTTGCCTCTCTGCCCGTACGCTGTTTCTAATTTACTCCAACCATTATTTTGGGCAGACTATGAATGTTTTGTAAACTCTAAAATTTGGGAAAAATTTTCCCTGTTTTGGTATTTATTTATTTATTAAATTAGGGTGTTTCACACGGGGTGTCAAGTAGGACCCCCAGCTGAAGGCCAATCCTTTAAGTATCCGGATACTAGGCGTCGATTTTATGAGAGTCAGCTGTGACATTTGATTATTTGATAATGTTGCCAAGTGATTTATTAGATTTACCGAGTGGTAAATTGTAATTGCCGAATGGGTTATTTGTTATGATTGCCGAATGAGATTTGTTATACTTGCTGAATGAGTTACTTGCCGAGTGAGGTAACTGTTGAGTATGTATTATAATGCCGAGTATGAATTGTGATGTTTGCCGAGTATGAATTATTGTACTTGCAGAGTGAGAATTGACGAGTATGATGTTATATTTGCCGAGTGCAAATTTTATTGTATCTGACGAATGTGAACTGTCATAATTTACCAAGTGTGATGGTTATAATTGCCGAGTGAGAAATGCAATAAGTGCCGAGTGTTAATTGCTATGATTGCCAAGTGTGAGTGTATTGCTGACTGTGAGTAAATGCCGAGTGAGATGTGCAATTTGAGAATGAAGGAATCGGACGGAGTTTATACTTGTATTTTATTTAAATTCTGTTCTATATTAATTATGATGCTAAACACTCACCCTTGCTGTGGTTTACATTTTTAGTAACCAGTGACAGGGAAGAGGTCGGAGCCATGGAGGTGCGCCAAGCGGAGGATTGATGCCAAGGCACCGAGTGAATTTGAATGAAGTGTAATATATGTATATATTGAGTTTTCCGAGTGTTTGATGTTACAGTGTTGCCTGTGTGATGAAATAAATTTTTAACGTTAAATGATTGGTGTTTATTTTATAAATAAATTTTGTATTGCTGTAGCAGAGGCGATTACCGGGTGAAGTTAGCCGAGTGAATTTCTTCTTATCCGAGCAAGGGCCGATTGAATTGATGCCCATTTGAGTATCTTTCTTCCTTTCCGAGAGAAGAATAACCGAGAGACCCATTTCCGAGTGGAGATTAGGGTGTCTCCGAGTGAGCAATGGCTAAGACTTCGAGTAAAGAGATAAGAGAAACTCTGAGTGAAGGTGAGAAGGTTTCTGAGAGAGTTATGCCGAGAGAGACTTTTCTGAGTAAGCAAGGATTGGGTGATTTCTGAGTGATGTCAGATCGAGGGAATCTTTGTTCAGTGAAGGTTAAGCCATGTTCGAGTAAGAGATACCCGAGTGCACCTAATTCCGAGTGAAACCCGATTGGTCGGCTCTTCTTGTTGGTTGTTGCTCGCTCAAGCGAGCCGGCACTCGCTCAAGCGAATCAGGGGCTCGCTCAGTCGATTGACCCCTGACTCCGTTTCCCTTCTTTCATTGTTTCTAAATAACTAATTTATTAACAGATGTATTTCGGGCCCGTTTCAGTCAGTTTTTACTATTTTAAGTATGATTTTATTATTTTGAATATATTTAATAAATGTAATTATTATTTTATATTGAGACCGAGTGGATTTTTATTAAAAGTGAAAAATCTATTGTGAAAAATAAGAAAATTGACGAGGGTCGTCACATAATAGGGTAATAAATGGAATTTGGAAGCAAAAGCAAAACGACGTCACCTTGAGAAACACCCATTTTTTGGAGAATAAAGACCATGGATTTGATGAAAGGTAACAACTTTGAGTAAGAAATGGAAGACCCAGATGAGGAATCAACGAGGGCCGAAACCCCATGATGGGGGTGAGAAAAACGAAGGAAACAAGGTCGAGAAAAAGGTTAGAGGGAAAGTCCAAAATGGCATGTTTGGTGTTGTAAATCCCTGTGTTTAGTGAGTACTAATGAAGGTGATTAAGTGTGAAGAGGAAAACGGAAGAGGAAGCGATGATGGAGGTCAGAGGAAGAGGAAATGGAAGAAAGAAAAGACGGTGATGGAGGAAGAGGAAGCATCAAAGTTTTTTTAAAAAAAAAACCCTTAATGCTTTAATATTTTAATTAATCTTACTTAATCTTAAATAGTCTTAATTAATTACCTATTCAATCTTACTCAATATTAAAAAATCTAAGTCACATGCCACATGTGCACCTAGTGGCAGAATTAAGGGTTACACCTCAGCAACAGGTGTTTAATACTAACAAAAAATATTATTGTAGGGATATTAAACAGGAAAAAATTATTTCAGGGGGTCGTACCAAAATCCAGAATTTGTTAGGGGCTAAATTTACCCTTAAGCCTATAAATTAATATTACAAGTTTACAATTAAAAAAAAGGAGGGAATGTAACACAAAATACTTTTAGGTTGGTTTTGTCATTTTAAAAATTTCACTATAAACAGACATTTTAAACGAGCATTTAAACAAGTTAAGTCTTCAAACAGGTCAGACCAGACCTTACAAAAAGCTTATGACAGACTAATAGGCCAGATTCAGGCCTTAAAAATTTGATGTAGGCCAGGCTCAGGCCTTTTAAAGCCCGTTCTGGTCTGACCCATTTTCATCCCTAATCTTGATGGAAACAAAACACGAAAAAATAATTATCACTTATAGGTTATATTGATAATAAATAATATTCGGACATAATGATGTATTGCTAGATGCGGCTCTTATTTTATATTAATATTAAAATAGTTTATTATTAATATGATCGAGTATTTTACCTATAGGGGTCACACACATAGAGTAAGCCCATCAGAAAATAGCTTTTATTTTAGTTGGACTAAAATAGAGCTATTTGGCCTAACTCATTTTACTCTTTTGAGAGAGTAAATTAGGTTAAACCTAAGCCTATAAATAGAGCATAAGATGCTCATAGGCAGCTAATAGAAAAATAGACACAAAATGCAAAAGTTGCAAAAGCTACACGCCGTCAAACTAGCATTTGGAAGGTGTAGCGTTTTTGGTGGGAGTAATCGTGTGGACTCCTAAAGGACGAGGCTATGATTGCTTCGATTTTCTTCAAGAGGTAATCCTAAAACGCTTACAAATAAAATATTTGATGTTTGTTTTATGCTTTGAAACATAAAGTTTTGAAAGTCCAATAGGAATCCTTATTTTTCCGCTGCGTGTGTAAGTGGGATTCCCTAATAGATCCATGGTCGTGGAACACACTGACTTGGGGCTAAAGTTCCTGCTTAATAGAACCACGGCCAATGGTTCAAACCACGGCTTGGCCGTGGTTGTCACAACATGCTCCATCATTTCCTTCTTCTTTAGGCAGATGTAGCATTGCTCTAGGTCCTATTCTTCATGTTGTTATACACAGAAAGGTCTTGGAATCTCATATTTTCCTGCAAAACTAACAAACCCAATAACAATTTCGGGAAGAAATAGAACAACCATGGGATTTAGAGGGGGAAATGCATTAACAAACAAATTTCTAGAAAATAAGTCCTAAAATGATGTGTTTTAGAGACACATCATGAACTAACCTGGACCATTTTCTTATCAGCAAGGAATTCAATTTTTCTAGAAAAATAAACCTCATCATTTTGTATTGTAGAAAAGGAAAGGAAAGAACCAAGTTCCCAACTTCATTCATGCAAATGAGATAATGAAGATACAAAGGCAAGGGTGTTGGTGAGAGGAGTGGGGGTGGCAGCAACAATTGTGGGGGTGGGTGACAATGATGGATGAAAGAATTTAAATTTCTCTTTTTTGTGTAGAATTTTAAATTCTTTATTTTTAATTATATTAAAATTCCCTTAAAAATTTTAAAATTATTAAAAATTTGATATCTAAATTATATATTGTATATTTAAAATCCTTTATTAAAATAAATTCCTCAATTGACTCAAGTGTTAATTGAGTATACATGTTAGAACGTTTTATCTAGGCAAGGCACCAAGACATTTGCTTGAAATAGCGAAATATCATGGTCTTTCTCCTGGTCTCGTGGTCTTTCTCCTCTTGCTATATGATTTTGATCCTTCTACTTATCCTAGAACCACTTTCATTGAATCCTTTATCTCTTCCTCTGCCTTCCTTTTCTAAATATATTTAACGTAAACTATTATATGAATATTATTTGTTTGTTACCTATTTTCTGCTTAAAAACTATGCTAACTGACACGCGCCATGTAAATATTGCTTACTTTGTTTCTTTGGTGGTACCCCCTCCCCCCAACACTTGATTTCTAGTCACATTGTTCACATTTTGGGGATTTATTCTTTAGTTTGAACCAAAAGAAAAAGAAGTATATTTAGGGTGCTGCAAAGGGAACTGAATGTTATAGATACTGAACATGGAGAAACCTTGCTGAAGATAAATTCTAATGAGTTAATTATTTGGATAAGGGTGTTTTCTGGTTATATTGTGATGCACAATTATATTGATTGGTAATATTGCAGAATCTTTACAAGTTTGACATATAAAGATGTAGGGAGTAAAGGAAACTAGCATCTAAAGCTTAGGATTCTATTAAAGTTGATGCATGTGGTTCTGTTTCTGCTTCAGTGTTGAAAGGGTAAAGGGGGGCAGTGAAATGAATAGAAATTGATGTACGACTGGGTGAATTAGTTTTATCTATTTGTTGTTTCACATATAATAGCTTTTAGCAGACATTTTTAAATGAATTTGAATGAAAGATAAAAGATATGATAGGTTTTAGCAGTCATTTTTAAATGAAATTGAACGAAAGATAAAAGAAACCAATTATAATTATTTGTAGTTATATGTTAAGTAGTAAAGATAAGAGCTTAATTAACTTCCCTTCTCTTTAATTTGTAGACACTAATAAACAAAATTTATAGTAGATTGAAGTGTCATATCTTCGAACTATGTAAAACTTTACTATACCTTTTTGAGAAGAGCACCCATCCCTTAGTCCATTAGCTTCTTTTGGAAAGTGTAATATACTTCCATGGAAGCTACCGCCACTGTTGCCATCATCTCTTCCACTGCCACAATGGTCACTACCCTCATTATCGTCACTAAACCCTCTTGTTGTCGCCACTACCACTACCACCCTTATCCCCCGCAACCCTTATTTACCATTGCAACTTGCACCACCGCCACCACCACCACCTCGTTGTCACCACCACCAGCACCCCTTCATTGCCATTAACACCGTTGTTGCCAAAATTGCCACCATCATTATCACCACCACAATGGCCATAACCACCACCCCCTCATTGCCACTACCACTACCACCATAGTCTCCATGCATACCACCGTCGCACCTCCACCCCCTTGTTGTCGCCATTGCCACTACCTCTACCACCACCACATCCTCGTTAGCACCACCACCACTATCAGGTCACAACTACCACGTTCATCATTGCCGCTACCATCCCCGTCGCCGCCACCAGCTCTACCATAGTCATCATCCCCACCAGTGCTACTCCTTCCTAGTCGTCATTTCCATCATCACTATCATCACTATTGTTGTCATTGCTGCCACCATCCCCCAACACCACCACCACCATTATCACCACCCCACAATCGTTGTCGCCACCACCCATTCCTCAGTCACCACTGCTATCACCACCATCACAACTACTATTATCACTACCATCACAACTACTATTAGCATTGCCACCGCCATCCCCTCGCCACCCCATCATTGTCTTCACTATCACCTCATCACTAAACCCTAAAACACCACCAACATTCCTACCACTACCACAACCGTGACGACCACCACCCTTATCGTTGTGTCACCACTACCCATGTTGTTACTACCACCCTCACCTTGCCACCACGACTATCACTATCTCCATCATCATTACCCCCACCTCCACTATCGCTATCACCTCCACCAACTCTACCACCAACAAAAATTTTAAAATTATAAATTTTTAAAATATTCAATTCAAACAAATAATTTCAAAATCAAAGGATTTAAATTACTTCATCCAAACAAATAATTTTAAACATGATGGAAATTGAGTTAATAAAAATTGAATTTCTTAAAATTTTAAATTCCTTAAAGTTTTTAAATACTCCATCCAAACGCATCCTAATATAATTGTTATAATAAAAACAAACCTTTTAGTTGGACTTATTATCTTTAAAAGTAAGCCTTAACCAAGATGATCAAAATCACAATATTCGTGTCATGAAAAATAAAGTCATAATCTCTTTAACAATTAATATATAATATTTTACATGAATCAAAAATAATTTTTTAAAAATTTTTACAAATATTTTCCTATTTTTAAAACTAATTATTCTTTTAATTGAAAACTTTGTTATTTTAGGGCAAATAATTATTGTGTTATATTACATGACTCCATCATAAAATAAGTTGAAATTGATTTAAAATATTAATTATATATTAAAAGTTTGTTATATTTTAAAATAAAAGTTTTATACATCTTCTGAAAGATAATCATTATATAATTGATAATCATAATATTAAAAAAAGAGGGGAAATATGACACTATTGTAGAGAGTGCAATACATCTTTTATTTTATTTTTTTTATTCATGATCACTATTTACAGTTTTCTAAAAGGATCATTACATTACATAGATACAAAAACTTGCAATGGCAGGGTGAGATGGTGAGGTTTTGAACTAAGGAAGGTCTTGTTATAAGCCATGGAAGCATCAATAAACATCAAGAGATGACACATTTCTATTGGTAGATGGAACTCAGATACTTTCTTTACAATTTTCACTATACAAATACTATCTACTTGTCTACACTAGCTATTGATCTAAGAGTTGGATTAGATGATAGAGAAGTCTTCATCCAACCCATCTATTTCTCCCTTAAGTCTAGGTTGTTGAATGATCAAAACAGAAACAGATATTGAGAAATCTGGTCCTGAAAGGACATCCCCTATTGGTCCTAGTTCTGGACATTGTTGCCAGTCATTCATGCCTCTTGTCAAAATAGAGTTCACTCCTCCTTCTCTTCCAACAATGACCAGTGAATACTGTCCTTCAAATGATCTGAGAGTGGAGAAGGTCTCAGCAGCATCTGCAAGGTGCTTTTCCTGATAGGAGATTCGCCCTCCAATCACGTTCCTCTCGTAAAACTGTGCAAAGCATTCATCATCCAATCTCATCTCGTTCTCCTGCTCTGGAAGGATGACATGGTACCCTACTAATTTGGAGGACTCCACACTGCTATCTACAAGGAACCTAATTACTGTTAGCTTAACTCCCGGATGTTGCGCCACACGGCTAGCATAGGCAAGAGCTTCTCTATCATCTTTTCCTCCAATGAATATAACTGCCACTTCTACTGCTACTTGACATCTTGATATTTTCTCAACTGATCCAATCCCTCTGTCTACTAGAATCCCAACAGAACAAGGAGCACTTCTTAGTACCTATTCAACAAAGTCAAAGCAATTTCTAAGACATGTGGAAAAATTGATTAGTGACGGAATTTTGTCCACAGATAGACATTACCTACCTTTCTGTTCACATATCTGAATCCTGGGTTGCCATCATCTAATGTTCCATCCTTACGCTGGCTCCTGTGGAATGGTAATATGATAAGGGCAATCATTAAGTCCTCTGCTAAAACACATAGATCTTGTGGCATGTTATTGATTGTTGAGAGTGTCATTGTTCTTTTGAGTGTGATATCATCACCATTTTCCTCTTCTTCCATATAGGCTTGAAATGTGCTAGTTACTTGGTCTCTGATGTCCATGACTTCCTTGTTTTTCACTATGGCTGAATGAACTCCTTCATCCTTCTCCAACGTGGCTGATATATCGTCGGTGAGTTCAATCATGTCAGTGACATATACTAGAATACTAGAGTCTGTTGCGCCTTTTGTGATCTCCACCAAGTTGATGGAGGCAGGAACATTTTGAGGTCCATGAACACACAGGAGGATCCTTAGCTCACTTGTTGGATCAAGCAACTGAAGAGCCAAACGATGAGTAGGTGCCCTTTTCTTTGCACGTCTTATGATATGTGCCACAACATTTGGAGCAGGCATAACTGTAACAAAAGTTGCAATTACCATCACAATGCCCGTGGAAAGAGTTGCAGCACCACAACCTATCTGGTAATTAGTAGATGAATAAGATATGAGCCTATGAGATTGAAGTAATCAACACAAACACAACTTTGCTTTATACTACTATAATAATTCTAAAAAATCAATAAATAAAGAAGTAATCATAATAGCAAAAACATGATAAGAAATAAAAAAGTAAAAAGGTCTTTTTCAAATTAACATTAATGAAATACCTTGTGATTTCCTATGCAAATCCAATATAATTTTTAATATAAAATTTTCTCTTTTAATGTTTTATTTTATGTAAGATTATACACGTTAGACAAACCTTTATAACTATACTTGTATCATAAAACAGTGATAGAGAATCAAAATTAATAATTCTTTTACTATATGATTAACTTAATGTTTTGATCTTATATTTTTTAATTAATGACATAGGTTTTCATATGCATAACAAGCATTTTGAATTATGACAAAGGAAAATATAACTGGGGTACTTAGTGTTAGCATAACAGAGAAATGATCTCTATGCCTTTTTTTACGGTTACAAGTATGGTGCTGCATCAATTTACACATGATGTATACAAAGTACGAACTTTATGATTGGCATGCACGAGTAACTTAAATAACAAAGTTATTCCCAAATTTCAATACCATCATTTTACATAAGGATCATGTTATCATACAGAGAAATGTTAAGTATAAAGGTTTACCACTTTGATGGCTAAGTAGATGTGTAAATGACCCTTAATGAGGAGCAACATTCCTATTGCAACAGATTCAGGCCAGTGAATGCCTAGCATTGCCCCAGCCACAACTGTTCCAGCAACTTTACCTGCTGTTGCCACTACCAAGAGAATACTTAGTCTAACCCATGTTACAAAATGACTTGCCTCAAAGTGCCATAAATTAGCTTCACACCCCATCCATAAGAAAAATATGGGAAAGAAAATAGTGGTCAACATATAATTGATTCTGGTGATGACCCATCTGGAAACTCTACCTTCCCTTGGAAGGCAAATACCTACTAGAAATGCACTTAAAATTGGACTATAGTCATACAAAGTGGATGAGGCACACATTAAGACCATGAAGGCAATTGATAGCACCAAATGTGGACCTTTCATGGGTCTACCATCAGGGTTTTCATTGTTAACCCAATTCAAAAGTACTGGTGAAACCAAGCGAGTGAACACCACCTGCGCCAAAACTACACAACCCATCTTAATATTCTTCTTAAAGTCCATATTTCTATCCAAATTATGGCAAAATAGAGGCAGTGGTGTAACTATGTATCCAATGGAAAGGATCAAACAACACAAAAAATCTGAGTGCATCCCTGATGCAATGACAAGCTTCCCAATATCTGACTTGCCTATTTTGAGTTGTGTTATCAAACGAGTCAGGACAGGGGAGTCTGTGCTAGCAAGCATGGTAGAGAGGGATATGGTGAAATCTATTAGTCTATGTTCACTTGGAAAATATTGAAGAATTGGGCACACAATACCTGCCAAGAGGAAAGTGCAGATGACTCCTGCAATAGCAACTTTTGTATGCCTATTTGGTCTTTCAAAGATCACTTGAGGATTCATTTCTATCCCCAATGTAAACATGTAACACATCATACCAAAATCAATTATGAATCCAAATGTGTTGTTGAATTTCTCAAATAGTCTACGGATGATTCCTATGTTGCCCACAATTAGTCCTACCTGCATAAATAAGAATAACATCATAAAAAAGACATTGCTTTTTTTCAATTATTAGTTGATTTTTTTTACCAATTTAAGATTTAAGCTTACAATTATGTCTGAAGTAATGCGAGGTTGTGCAAAGGGCTTTAGTATAAAATGTAAACCATTGCATGCAATCACCATCCCCAGAAATGCAAAGAAGTTTTTAGCTACTTCAAAAATGAGGCTACCTAACTTGTCTCCGCATATACTTGCCTCCATACCCTCCATTGCCGTTGGCAAGTCTAACTTCATTTTGTTCATATTGAGGAATAATATTATTCTTTAGATATCTTGTTCTTTTTGGTTTTTTCCTCTTAGATTATCTTGTTTTGTTTATTCTTCTTCTTCTTTTTCTTCTTCTTTGAAGCCTTGATCACCAAGCACAACATTTTTCCTTCTTAATTTTGTTTTGTTAGCTTTTGTGAGAGCCAATGGATGTGATTCATAGCTTTGTTTCAGGAGACAATAGAGGATCAATTTAAGGAGATTAAGTCTTATGTGGGTTGTAACCGAAAAACATGGATAAATCACAAATGTTCGACTGCATCCCTATTATTTATTAACAACATCCCCATAAAATGATTCCAAACACATTTAAATACTTTAAATATATCAAATTAAAAAAATCAACGCACCTTAAACAATTATCCTCTGTTATTTTAAATATAGGTACAAATTTAATGGAATTTTTTCATCATAATATAAATAAAATTATAGTTTTTTAATGTTATTAAATATTTGTCTATTAAATATATTCTTATATATACATATATATTCACAAAACAATTAATATTTTATAATAAATGATATGACAGGTATTTTATAATATTACATCAAACATTGATAGCATTAATATAAATAATTATTTCTAACTATTATTTTTACTATGTATGAAAACAGATATTTCTACTTATATCTGAAACGTAAATACTATTAAATAAAGGAACTAATAACAAAATTAGTCGATTTTATGGATCATAAATGCAGTGTTGTTTCCTTATTGCATTCAAAATGGAGAAAGTAGTGTTGAAAGCCCGTGTAATTACAAATTGATGTCTCAGTTTTCTTTCTTTCCAACAAAGAGAGGCTACCACAATCATTTACTTCACACATAGTTACATTCATTTTTCTTAAACTGGTGAAAATTATATTAGACTTTTTTTAAAAAAAAAATTATACTCGCATGCTTAATTATACTTCTTTATATATATATATATATATATATATATATATATATATATAGTGAGAGGGCTTAATATAAGCCATTAGATAAAAATCAACTGCTAAGATTAAATTAAAAAATTAACACCCCTCACGTGCCTCTTTTCTCCTTTCTTCTATTTGCGTTCTTATTTTCCCTAATATATCTGCAATTAGATTCACGTTGCGCCTCGCTTTCTCGTATGCTCCTGATTCATTTTCTTTTCTACTACAAGTGATGGGCAATTCACACTCAATTTCATTTTGTCATATTATAGCTTATAATTTTGCTGTTTGTGAAGCGTGATCACTTTTTGCTTTTCCTGTTATAGCATGATCACTTAACAATAAAATACAAATTATTTGCATGACCTGTTATAGCATGATCAAATTATTTCTATGGCTCTATTCTGAAAATTCTTATTATGTTATAAAATAAACTAGAATTATAGAGGAAGATAAATGAAAAGGGAAGAACTTGTAGAGAGCAAAATGAGAGAAGAGAATTGAAGATGAAGTTGTAGTGGGAGAATGAAAGTTGTGTGTATTAATGAGTAAGAGGGGTGTGGTATTTATAGGACAAGGGGGAAATCCAAATATTTTAGAATGTGCCTCGTTAAAACCTTACTAGGAAAAACCCAATGAGATAAAAACCTAGTGAAGGAAAAAGAGTATAACATTCTTTACAAAGTAAATAAATAATTAATGTACAGGTATTGAATTCTCCCCCTTATCAGAACATTTATGTAAGCGTCGAAGACCAATCTTCTGTACTAGTTGCTCGAAGACTTTGGTTGGTAAAGATTTTGTAAGGATATCTGCTAGATTCTCACATGATCGGACTTGCTGGACATTTATGTTACCATTCTTTATAAGATCATGAGTAAAGAAAAATTTCGGTGAAATATGTTTTGTCCTATCTTCTTTAATATAACCCTCCTTTAACTGAAAAATACAAGCTGCATTATCTTCACATAAGATTGTTGCGGGTAATTTTCCAGCATGTAAGACACAAGTTTCTTGAATATGTTGAATCATAGACCTCAACCAAACACATTCTCGACTTGCTTCATGTAATGATAGAATTTCAGCATGATTGGATGATGTTGTTATGATCGTTTGCTTTATGGATCTCCATGAAATTGTTATACCACCACATGTGAACAAATATGATGTTTGTGATCAACCATTATGAGGATCAGAAAAATACCCTGCATCTGCATAACCAATTAGGTTTGCCTTAGATACATATGGAAAAAATAAGACCATGTCTATTGTACCTCTAAGGTAGCAAAATATGTGCTTAATCCCATCCCAATGCCTTTTTGTTGGTGAAAAACTATGTCTTGCTAACAGATTGACAACAAATGATATATCAGGTCGTGTATGACTAGAAAGATACATTAGTGCACTAATTGCACTGAGATATGGTACTTCAGGACCAAGTTCTTCATTTTTCTCTTGAGGTCGAAAAGGATCTTTGCTCACTTCAAGTGACCTTATAACCATTGGACTGCTCAATGGGTGTGGTTTGCCCATATAGAATCGTTTTAGCACCTTTTCTGTATAAGTCTTTTGGTGCATTAAAATTTCTTCCTTTAAATATTCTAATTGTAATCCAAGACAAAACTTTGTTTTTCCCAAATCATTCATCTCAAATTCCTTTTTCAAGCAATTTACAGCCTTTGAGAGCTCTTCAGGATGTTTAAATTATCTATATAAATAGCAATTATAACGAACTCTTTTCCGAGTCTTTTCATAAAAATAAATGGACAAATTGGGTCATTTTTGTACCCTTCTTTCAATAAATATTCACTGAGACAATTGTACCATATTCGTCCGGATTGCTTTAGTCCATAAAGGGATTTATTCAATTTAATTGAATAATTTTCTCAAGAATTTGTCTTGTATGCTTCAGGCAAATTAAATCCTTCAGGGAGTTTTATATAGATGTCATTTTTAAGTGAGGTATATAAATATGCTACAACAACATCCATAAGGCGTAAAATAAGTTTTTCACGGATTGTCAAACTAATCAAGTATCGAAAAGTACTTCCATCCATCACTGGTGAATATGTTTCCTCAAAATCAATACTAGGTCTTTGTGAGAAACCTTGTGCAACAAGTCTTGCTTTATACCGTATAATTTCACCACTTTCATTTCTTTTTCTCGTAAAGACCCATTTGTATCCAACCGGTTTTACACCTTCAGGTGTTTGGACTACATGCCCAAAAACTTTCCATTTTACAAGTGAGTTTAACTCTTCTTGCATTGCATCTTTCCATTTTGGCCAACCATTTCTTTGTGCACATTCCTTAACAGATTTTGGCTCATGATTTTTATCATTATTTATAATATCAAGAGCTACTTTGAATGTAAAAATTTCATCAACATCGACTTCATGTCGATTCCATTGTATTCCATCCATGACATAATTTATAGAGATCTCTTTATTATTATCAATTTCAGGTACCTTGGTTTCTTCTAGATTTGAAACCTTGATTATGTCAGGAGACTCTACTGGAGTCTTTATATCATCGATTCGACCATCTTCTTTATTTACTTTTCTTTTTCAAGGATTTTTATCTTTAGAACCAACAGGTCTGCCACGTTTTATTTTGGCTTCAGACTCATTTGCAATTTTAGATTGTCCTGCAGGGATGTTAATCTTTAATGGGGTATTAACAACTGGTATATGTGACTTTGTCATTCTTTTTGGATCAGTAAATGTGTTCGGCGATTGGTTTGCTAAATTTTACAAACTAATTATTTTCTAAACTTCTAGTTCAGATTGCTTTGTTCGAGGATCAAGATGTGATAGAGATACATTATTCCAACTGATCCTTTTATCTAATTGTTTATTTTCTCCCCCTAATGGTGGGAAAACAGATTCATCAAAATAACAATTAGCAAAACGAGGTGTAAATAAATTACCTGTTAAAGGTTTAAGATATTTTATTATGGATGGACTTTCATATCCAACATATATTCCCAACCTTCTTTGAGGTCCCATCTTAGTGCGTTGTGGAGGAGAAATGGGAACATATACCACACTTCCAAAGATTCTTAGATGGGAAATATTTGGTTCTTTACCATGAACCAATTGTAAAAAAGAAGACTCATGATAACTTGTAGGCCTGATGCGAATAAGTGCTGCTGCATGCAAGATTACATGTCCCCAAGTTGAAATTGGGAGTTTTGATCTCATTAACAATGGTCTTGCTATCAATTTCAAACGTTTAATCAATGATTCAGCAAGTCCATTTTCTGTATGAGCATATGCTACAGGATGTTCAACATCAAATTCAATGTACATACAATAATCATTAAAAGATTAAGATATGACTTCACCAGCGTTATCAAGGCGTATTTTCTTAATTGGATAATCAGGGAAATGAGCTCTTAAACGAATTAATTGAGCTAGTAATCTCGCAAACGCCTGGTTGTGAGTTGACAATAAGCAAACATGTGACCATCTAGTTCGTGCATCAATTAAAACCATAAAATATCTAAATTGTCCACATGAAGGGTGTATTGGTCCACAAATATCACCTTATATACACTCTAAAAATATGAGTGATTCACTCTCAATTTTCATTAGTGATGACCGAGTAATTAATTTCCCTTGAGAACAAGCAGCACATGAGAAATTATTAGGTTGGAGAATTTATCTGCTGGACAAGCAATGTCCATTTGAATTATTAACTATTTTTCACATCATTATTGTTCTAGGATGGCCTAGTTGTTCATACCAAATAACAAAGTCATTCTTATTTGTAAGCTTCTGGTTTACAATAATATTTGTTTCAACTGTACTAATATAAGTATAATACAAACCGGAGGAAAATGAAGGTAATTTTTCTAATATACATTTTTTTATCAGAAATTAACTTTGTGATGTAAAGATATTCATCATTTTCTTCATTTGTGGTCTCAATATGGTATCCATTTCTACGGATATCCTTAAAACTCAATAAATTTCTTTGAGTCTTCGTAGAATATAATGTACTTTCAATGTGCAATTTTGTTCCTCTAGGTAACAAAATACTAGCTCTGTTGAAGCCTTGAATTATATTTATACTACCAGATATAGTATTAACATTGGCTTCTTATTTTACTATATGGTAGACATATTTTTTATTCTTGAGAATAGTATGAGTTGTTACACTGTCTGCGAGACATATATCTTCGTCATTCACATGAGCATTCATTCTTCACTAAATAAAAAAAAACATGAGTCAAAAATATAATTAACAATAATAAATATATAACATAAAATTTTATTGATAAAGACTAAATTCATAACAAAACAAATTATATGAAACATAAAATAATTTATTTAGGGGCACTCCCTTCTCCAACCGGGTGGTCAATGTCTTCTTCATGAAGAATAAGGAAATCATCAACTTTAAAGGGTGTATAAACATCATCTATACCAGCAAAATTTGTTTCTATTGTTTTCCCTTTATTCTTAAGGGATTTTTGGTATAGATCAATAAGATGTTTTGGTGTGCGACAAACCCAAGACCAATGACCTTGGCTACCACAACGATAGCAAATATTTTTAGTTTGTTCACTACTTTGAACATCTTTTCCCTTTTCCTTATGATTTTTATTTTTCCATACAAATGATTTGTTATCATTTTGATCACGACCATGACCATGACCATAACCATAACCACGACTACGACCAATACCATGTCCCCGAGCATTACCTCGTCCACGACCGCGACTACGGCCACAACCACGACCATGATTACAATGATCATGTGTTGCTATATTCACTTCTGGGAATGGAGTAGTTCCAGTAACTCATTATTTTGCTCAGCCACAAGGAGACAAGTAATCAATTCTGAGTATTTTGTAAAGCCCTTTTGACGATATTGCTGCTACAGGAGCATATTGGATGCATGAAAAGTGGTGAATGTTTTTTCTAACATGTCACTTTCAGTAACGTTTTCTCCACATAACTTCAATCTTGAAGTAATTCTAAATAGCATAGAATTATATTCATTTACAGATTTAAAATCTTGAAAGCGCAATGCGTCATTCATAACGGGCTTTTGGAAGAATTATATCCTTTTGGTGGTCGTGTATCTCTTTTAAATTATTCCATAGAACAAGAGGGTCTTTAACTGTTAAGTACTCATTTTTTAACCCTTCATGGATATGGTGGCGTAAAAAGATCATGGCTTTAGCCTTGTTCTGACTAGATGCATTACTTCCATCTTTAATTGTTTCCCTAAGACCTTTTGCATCTAAATAGATTTCAGCATCCAATGCCCATGATAGATAGTTCTTGCCAGTAATATCAAGGGCCACAAACTCAAGATTGGTAATATTTGCCATTTGTATTTCTATATAAGAAATTACAAACAAGTTAGATAATATAAAATAAGTTTATTAACTATAATTATCATTATAATTATGGTAACAATGATAGTAATAACAAGTCAATAATGACTATAAATATTTATTTTATATTTTATTTTATTATAAGAGTAATATTAAAAAAATAGATAGATTAACTTTAAGTGACCAAAATAAAATTTCATTTAAATAACTTGGTAGTAAAATTTTAAAGTTTTCATAATGTATCATTCAAGTACTAGTGGTTAAGTGGTAGAGTGATAACTTATCATTAAATAAATCGGGGTTCGATTCTCTACTAATGTGTAACTTTTGGACCATTCACATGTATAAATCATCACAGGCAAAGTATAACTTTTGGAGCAGCCTTGCTAGTAGATGAAAAGGTTGATTAAGACCCAGCTATGAAGATTGCAATAGAGAAAATATTTGAAGCTTCTTGTCATAAATTTTGTATATGGCATTCTCTAAAAAAAACTTTCAGAAAAGGTTGGTGTTTCCTCAAATGGCGATCCTGATTTTAATGGTCAATTTAAGTCATGTGTTTGGAATTCAGAGTCTCCAGAAGAGTTTGAACAAAGATGGAAAATTATTATTACTGATTTCAAGTTGGAAGAAAATGGTTGGCTCTCTCAGATGTTTGACATTCGAAGTATGTGGATACCAACTTATTTTAGAGATAAGGTTTTAGCTGGCATTTTAAGAACAACATCAAGATCAGAAAGTGAAAACTCATTTTTTGGAAACTACTTGAATAAGAATATTAGCTTGGTAGAATTTTGGATGAGATTTGATTCGGCAATGGAATCACAAAGGCGTAAAGAATTACTTGCAGGTATATAACCATTCTTAACTTATGTATATTGGTTCGAGAACCTTAATACCCATATAATATTTTTTTTCTTGATATATATATTGCAGACAACAACACACTTCATTCCAAGCCTGAATTAAAGTTGCATAGGGATTTAGAGAAGCATCAAGGGAAGTATACACTCATGAAAATTTTTATATATTTCAGAATGAGTTATGGAATGCATGTGTGGATTATGGAGTTGAAGAAACAAAGGAAGAAGATGGACTACCATTGTTTTCAATACTTGATAACAGTTTAGTTAATGGAAAGAAAATGAACAAACTTAGAAAGGTTATTTACAATCCTTCAAATCACATCATACAATGTTCTTGTAAGATGTTTGAACTAGAAGGTATGTCATGTCGTCATATTCTTTTTGTTTTAAAGGGAAAAGGTTTAAATGAAATTCCAACGAATTTCATAGTGAATAGGTGGACTAAATTGGCAACAAGTAGACCAATTGTTGACTATCATGGTAATGTATTAAACGCATGTTCTAAACTGGAGAGTGAGAGAAAGTTAATTTCAGATGCATGGGCAAAATTATTTAAATGCATGCATTTGGCGAGTACATGTAAAGAGAAATTGCTCCTGATCTTAAATGAAGCTTTTGGCATTGAAATGAAGTTAAGTAAAGTGAGAGATGATGTTGTTCCAATGAAGTTAGATGAGTTAAAGTCTTATATTGGCTCCAACATGTTAAAGGAAGTTGAAATTCTCCCTCCCGGACCTTCAAATACTAAAGGATATGGAAAACGAATTAAAGGGGGAAAGGAGAAGGCAATGGAACAACAACAAAGGAGAGCAAGACTTTGTAGAGCTTGTCAACAATATGCAAATCATGATAGTTGGAATTGTCCGACAAAATCTTCTTCTAATCTTTTGGTAAGAAAATTTGTTTTGTGTTTTTTGAATTTTTTTTAATATAGAATCTATTTTATATTATTATATTAAGATTTTTATTAGTTTTATTTTTTTGCAGTAACATAATATATGAGGAAACAACAGTCAAGAAGAACATATAGTCCCCTAATTCAACAAAATTGAGACGTGTTGATGCTTCTGACGATTTCAGATTTAGAATATGAAGAATTAACATTGTTTTTAATTTTTTTAGTTGATTTTAATTTTCAAATATAGAAATTTTGGTTACTTATTTACTAAATAGACTAAAGGTTTGTTTATGTTGACATTCATTTTGCTAAAAATTGATTTGACAACATTCATATGCATCTAGATGTCATAATATTTCAATTCTTAAGAATCAATAAAGTTACCTAATTAGCATGCAAACAAGCACTAAACCAGAAATTGATCTACCTTGTACATGGGAATGAAAATGAATTTCAAAAAGCTAAAAGACTATTAAAATAAATAAACAAAGTGTAATCATATTATACTAACTTGATATGTTACATGATATTTTTTTTACATTATAAAAATTAATTTTGCATACAAAATAAATAAATAAATAAATAAATAATAAGGGGAAGGAAAATCAATCTCTATCCCCACTCTCTTTTGTGAAAGATTGTGATGGCTTTGTTTAATTAGCATCCATATTATATAAGATTATAGTTTTTTTTAATTTAATCAACTATACATATTGTAGTTCTTTAACTAAAGTGTAGATTCCTATAATTATACAAGTTAACTTCCAAAAACACAGAGCTGTGTAGACTCATAAATCTCAAACCCTTACATCCAATTTTCAATTCAAATCCACACTGGAATTGTTGAATGTCACATGATTGCACAAAGAAATAAATGTTTTTCAAAATGAAAAAAAAGAATTTTACATAAAAAATAGAAGAATAAAGATTGAAATTTATAGTATAGAAGTAATAAAGTTCCTATTTATATTCTAATGAAACTGTGTCTGGATTGAATTCTACACAATGTTGGATGAAGGTGCAGGGATAGAAGATAAAGTGAAAGGAAGAAAGTGAGTGTTACAAGAATGAAGACAACAAATATCCACAACAAAATCTAAATGTATTTTAAATCAACCCCTAATATCAGAACCCCCTCCATCTTCCCCAGGTCAGGGCTCTCAGCTTTGGAATCATCACCAGAAATTTCACTTGAACTTTCATTGCTTAAATTACCACCACTTTCATTAATATTGGTTGGCTTCACGAAGGTGAAGTAATGGATACCATCCCTTTCTTTTAGAAAGTTGTCTACCTATGTAGCAATGCAGATTAACCCTCAATAAGGTCACACAGACTTAATAAAAAGGCACATTTAAATAATTAGTGTTCTTTATTTTTACTAATAATTACGAAAAATATCACATGATTTTTACATTTATTTTCTATTTTAAAAACTTACCGAGGAAACGACAAAAACAACTAAATCATGTTGCACCATTGCCATAAGATCTCGAAAACAGAAAATATGAAAACAACTTAATGGAAGGAACAGATACGATTGTTTCAACAAATTATCAACTATGCTAAAGACACAATCAATATTAGAAAGATGGCAAATGTGTCTACTTCTAGAAATACACTCGTGTTACTCAAGTTGAAAGAACATACATATTGTTTTCCTTTAGTGTATCTGTCTGTCACTTCCTGATAGCGAGCCAATGCCTAAAAAATATTGAGAGAAACAGTGTGCCAATACAAACTTAAAATCATTAATGATGAAAGAAAA
The DNA here is from genome assembly GCA_037962975.1 of Clitoria ternatea. Classification (NCBI taxonomy): domain Eukaryota; kingdom Viridiplantae; phylum Streptophyta; class Magnoliopsida; order Fabales; family Fabaceae; genus Clitoria; species Clitoria ternatea. Next base: position 52,095,641 of record CM075675.1, read on the forward strand.
TAATAACCTTCCTATATTCTGCTTCAAATTTACGTAGCTTATTCCTCTTTCTTAAAATTTGAGCCTCAATGTGTACGAGTGGTGATCCGGCCTCGATACCGGTATGTGTTCTACAAGACATATTTCAACGTCTTTGACAGTTTGCCAACGTGCAACCGGTGTCATCGGTATACATCTGGACTCTAATTCCGTATCAGGCGCTCTCCCTATACCGGTTGTCCAGGATAACACCATGACACCGGATAATATACACGTCACCATACAGAAGACAAAGGGCATTGCTACAGGGACCGATCAATAATTCCCCACACTACGAGCCAAAATCTGCTCACGGGAATGATCAATTTGTCCCCTAAGACCAGCCTACACTCCCTACGCTCAATATAAAATAGCCACTTGACCCAATCATCCTGGCAAGTGTGTAATAAAATAATAATTTATAATATTATTGGAGGTTAGTGGTTCCCCACTAACGAATCCTCGTATATCGAGCCAATCAGGTATATGAACTCTCTTCATCAATGGAGAGAGAGAGCTTCGACTACTTTTCAACTTACAATTACTCTCTGAAATACATTCCTCACTTGGAATATTATCACTGACTTGAGCGGAGAATCTTCGCAGGTGACACCACCTTTCGCCCACATCAACACGTGAGGACGGTGTAAAGGACCTCCAGGATGCCCAATCCGCTCTCATCATACAGAGACATCAGATACGTAAACCGGATACTCACATAACCGGTCTTCAGAGATGTAACCATTTCACTATTTGTGACTGACCCGACACCGGATCTCTTGACCCTGGTTCTGGACAGATCATTGGCACGCCCAGTGGGACACGATAAAGTTATTCCCACCTCTTGTTTACAAAGTCTGATTTTGCGACATGGAAGGCAATGGAAGAAATATATCCGATGGGCACGTAGAAGATATCACGGCCCAAGAACAACCAGCGAACAGACGCTTGGTTTTTGAGTCACCTGTTGGGAGTTCAAGGAGAATGGTACAAGTATCTGCACCCGATCTAAGAGATGAGATGATACGAAAACTGATGGAGGAGTTAGTGGAGTTAAAACGTGAAAGACAGAGCATGGGAGAGAAATCAACATCCTAAACTGATGGGACACACCATACAGCCGATGGAGAAAAATACACAACTCTCCAATACTCAAACATCCCCATGTTTGAGGGGAGAGAACAGACCCGTGATTCTGATGATGGAGCTGCTAGAGGGAAAAGGGAGCTAATTACAGCACCCTCGGTAACTTATAAACTCAAAGTTCCCTTTTCAAGGAGGCTTATGAGTATACACATCCCCAAGCATCTTCAAACCACCCAGCCACTCTCCATTGGAAAGTATAATGGCAAAACCGATCCTACTAAGCATCTTGATGCTTACGTATTTGAAGCCATGTACTTAGGGGCTGACGAAGACGTGATGTGTCAGATGTTCCCATGAACATTATCAGAAGAGGCCCTCGGCTGGTTTAAAGGTTTACCTTCAGGATCCATAGATTCCTGGGCTAAAATGGCAGCTGTTTTTGAAACTCACTTTGTCATCTCTAGAGATGTTCCCAGGACATCTCATACTTTAGCCCAAATCAAGCAGGGTGAGAACGAAACTTTAAAGGATTTTCTGAAGGGGTTTTACAAGGAAGCATCTCTGGTTCCTAACCTCACAGAGTCCATTAAGCTCCATATTGTTATCAAGGCATTGCAGCCAGGATCAGCCTTCGCTCTCTCACTAGCAAAAGGCCCGCTAACAACATTTGAGGAGTTCAGGAAGAAAGCCTCGAAATATATGGGTATAGAGATGCACTTAGAGGCTATGGCTGCAAAGAAAAAACCACCAACACCACCTTCACAATTGCGGAGAGATAAGGAGAAAATGAGGTCAGAACGCATAGAGAGGCCGTTCAACAACCCCAAAGTTAACAACTCCTCTTCTCGACCTCGAGAAAGACGTGTTAATTCCTTCAGCCATTATGCACCTCTGACAGCCAGGCTATCTCAGATTTTGAGAGAGGTAGGATGGCCAGTATTCAGCATCTATGGCATTAGGAGGCCAGCCTCTGTGAAGAGACCAGGGAATCCCAGCAAGTACTGCGATTTTCATGAACAGACAGGTTATTCCACTGATGAATGCCAAGCTCTAAAAAACGCAGTCGAAACATTAATTAGAGAAGGCAAACTAAAGCAATACCTGTTCAAAGAAAAATCCTTTGACAGGGTAGATCGGAATGAGAAAAGGGAAAGAGATCCAGACGAAGAGGATGACAATAGCCGTAATCCGGTTAGAAAGTTCTTTGCTGCAGAGAAATAGAAAGGTGCAATGACTGATGACATAGCACACAGAGATGACATGCCTCAGCAACAGCGTCAAGGACGGCGTGAAGTCATTGATATGATCGTTGGAGGGTTCGCTGGGGAAGGAGCTTCAATTACAGCCCGTAAGAATCATCATAGAATGATTTTGTCTGTACAAGGAAAAGTTAGAGACAATCGTCCTTATAGAGGAGGGGTTGAAGCTCTAGTAATTTCATTCTCTGATGAGGATTTTGGTCCAACCATTCCTGGTGGAGACGATGCTGTAGTCATCGTTGCAGTGATAGCCAACAAGGACGTCCTAAGAATCCTTGTTGACCAGGGAAGTTCCTGTGATGTTATTTTTTATAATTGCTTTAAGAGAATGAGTTTTAATGACTCAGACTTACAGCCTTACACACAAGAACTAACAGCATTTAATGGTGCAAAGCAACCAACAAAGGGGTACCTTGACACCCTTATCTCTTTTGAAGGTGAGCCAGGGGCCAGAACGGTTAAATCTAGAGTGCTGGTGATTGATGTTAAGTCACCATTCAACGGTATCATAGGCCGCCCCACCTGGAATGCTATGGAGGAAGTCGTGTCAACTCCACACCTCCTTATCAAGTTTATCGATAAGGACAATGTTGTTTCATCCATCCGAGGTGACCAAGAGATGGCCAGGTATTGCTACAACCTGAGCCTGAATATGACTAAATTAGAGGCATCCAACAAAAAGAGGAAGCTCAACGATTATGGAACAGCCGCTGGTTCTGTAAGCCTTGTCGATCTGGACCCTAGGGCGGAGTTGAACATTGATCCGTCCAACCCATCAAAACCCACACCTGATGGAAGTTCCAGAGACTAGAGCTGGGTAAACGGGTTTGGGCCCGCGGGCCGGCCTGTTTAGTCACTCCTTACGCGGGTTGCGGGTTAGAAAAAATTGGACCATTTAAAAAGCGGGCTCACGGGCTGGGACCGCGTAACCCGCGGGTTAAAACGGGTCTGGCCCGCGGGTTCGCGGGCTAACCCGCGGGCCAAGTAAAAATAAAAAATATATTATAAATATATTTAAAATAGAAATAAAAAACTAAAAACTCTAATCCTAACTTAAACCCATGTAATTGTATTTGAAGTTTTTAAGACATTGGTGATGTTATTAATTATTATCATGCATTTGTAACCTATTTGTCATGTTTAAGGTTTATATTTGGATAAAAAACTATTAAATTTAAAATTTTATGAGTTTTTTTATGAAATATGATTGGATTTTTTAAATTTTGGATAAATAAATATGTTAAATTACACATATTTTTTGTTTCATAAAAAAAATTTAGACCTTACAATTTCAAAGAAATAAAAAAGAAGCAAAAAAATAATTTCATAGGCGGGTTGGCCCGCGGGCCAGCCCGCGGGTTCGCGGGCTTGTCGCGGTCCCAAAAAAATTAGCCCATTTAAAAAGCGGGTTCCGCGGGCCAGCCCGTTGCGGGGCGGGCTTATGCGGGCCAGCTCGTTGCGGGGCGGGTTGGCCCGTATACCCAGCTCTACCAGAGACATCATATTGGGAGATTCTCCAGAGAAGGTCACCCATATTAATGACAAGCTAGATACAAAAATGGAGCAGCGACTGTTGATGCTTCTACAGGAGTTTAAAGACCTCTTTGCATGGACTGCAGCCGATATGCCTGGCATAGACCCTGCTTTCTACTGTCACAAATTATCCGTCTACCCAGAGACGAGATCGGTTGCCCAAAAGAAGAGAAGATTGGGACCGGAGAAACAGAAAGCAGCTTGACAACAAACTGAGGAATTGCTGAAGGCCGGATTTATCAAGGAACTCCGTTATTCCTCTTGGCTCTCAAATGTAGTAATGGTCCGGAAAGCTAATGGAAAATGGAGAATGTGCATTGATTATGTAGACCTCAACCGTTGCTATCCAAAGGATCCTTATCCTCTTCTTAACATAGATCGGATGGTGGATGATTCCTCTGGTTATCAGTACCTGAGCTTCATGGATGCATACTCAGGTTACAACTAAATTCCGATGTGCGAGGAGGATCAGGAGAAGACAGCTTTCATCAATGATTGTGGTGTCTTTTGCTACACCGTTATGCCCTTCGGCCTGAAGAATGCTGGGGCCACATATCAGCGCATGATCAACAAGGTGTTTGAGGGCATGCACACCAAGCTTGTCGAAGTGTACATCGACGACATCATAGCTAAGACACCGGTTGGAGGTGATCATATTGATGACCTACACCAAGTGTTTACCCACTTGAGAGAATTCAACATGAGGCTAAACTCATTAAAATGCACTTTCACTGTCCCAATTGGGAAGTTTTTGGGTTTCATGTTAACTCAACGCGGTATCGAGGCCAACCCAGGGAAGTGCCAAATGATTCTCAATATGCAGAGCCCGAAAAATCTGAGGGAAGTCCAATCCCTGAATGGAAAAGTAGCAGCCTTAGCACGGTTCATGCCAAAGATGGCTCACAGATCACTTCCTCTGTATAAAGTGCTGAAGAAGTCTAAGAAGTTTGAGTGGGGACAGGAACAAGAACAAGCATTTCAAGAGCTTAAGGAGGTGTTGTCCAAACCTCCTATTCTAACGAAGCCTGACCCCAAGGACACGCTTATCCTATACTTGGCTATTTCAGATGAAGCTTTGGGCGTTGCCTTAGTAAAAGAAACTCCTGATGGACAGAGGCTGGTCTACTTCACCAGCAAAACGTTACAAGGTGCTGAGATCCGGTATCAAAAGATTGAAAAGGCCGCCCTCGCTGTTGTTTGGGCCTCTCGACGGTTATGTCCGTATTTTCACGTACATCCGATCATGGTAAGAACGGATCTACCACTCCGCTCTGTGTTAATCAAGCCTGACCTCGCTGGTAGGATGATCAAATGGTCCATTGAACTCTCAGAGTTTGATATATCCTATGAACCTCGAGGCGCTATTAAAGCTCAGGTCCTGGCCGATTTTATTGTAGAAATGACAGGGATAGATCCAGCTACACCTCGTGTTCATTGGACCATCTATGTTGATGGTTCATCGAATCAAAGGGGCTCTGGAGCAGGTGTAGTTCTTGAAAGTGATGACGGAGTACACTTGGAGATCTTCCTTCATTTTAATTTCAAAACTTCCAACAACCAAGCTGAATACAAAGCTTGTTTGGCTGGGCTACAAGCTGCGATTGACATCAAAGCTTCTGAGGCGACGCTCTACAGTGATTCACAACTCGTGATTTCACAGATCTTGGGAGATTATCAAGCTCGTGAGCCTCAACTCCAATTGTACTTAAACTGTGTCCAAGAGTTGAGAGAGAAATTATCAAAAATGGAATTTAAACATGTTCCACGCGAAGAGAATACCAGAGCGGATATACTTTCCATATTGGCAAGCACCAAAAGGCCAGGCAGCACCACAACGTTGGTCTAGAGCACACTGACGTCGCCCAGCATTCCTCTTTTCCCTTCTCTAAATGCCATAATGACCAATTCCCTTTACGGTGACACATGGATGGCCCCCTACATCCGTTATTTGGCCGATGGGCAGTTGCCTACAGATGAGAAGGAAAAGAAGAGGATAAGGAGGGAATTGCCATATTTCACTATAATTGATGGTAACCTTTACAGAAGGGCACTCTCCGTACCTTACTTAATTTGTCTGAGAGAGAATGAGGTACAAAGATTAATGGAGGAAGTGCATGAAGGACAATGTGGGCACCACACCGGAGGAAGAAGTCTGATGAGAAAAATCCTCAGAGCGGGATATTGGTGGCCCACGATGAAGCAGGACTCCATTGACTTTGTCAAGAAATGCGACGCCTGCCAAAAATTCTCTAATCTTCACCACACACCGGCAGAAGAGCTCTTCACATCCGCTGTTCCATGGCCGTTCTACCAATGGGGATTGGATATTTTGGGCCCTTTCCCAACTGCTCCTAGGGGCATCAAATATCTCATTATAGGGGTCGATTATTTCACTAAGTGGATTGAAGCAGAGCCGGTGGTGCATATTACTTCAGCCCGAACTCGTCATTTTATGTATGAAAATATCATAACACGATTTGGAGTCCCAGCACGGGTAGTCACAGACAATGGCACCCAATTCACGGACAGAAAATTTACAGATTTACTCGAGGGGTTAGGAATAACCCAGATATTTTCCTCCGTCGAACATCCCCAAACTAACGGCCAAGCTGAAGTGGCCAACAGGGAGGTGCTGAAAGGACTGAAGAAATGTCTTGGTGAGGCCAAGGGCGGATGGACAGACCAGTTGTGCCACGTACTTTGGGCATATCAAACAACGCCTCATTCTTCCACCAATGAATCCCCATATCGCCTGACCTATAGGGTGGAGGCAATGATACCTGTGGAACTGCAAATTGCTTCTACTAGGGTCAAGTACTTCTCTGAAGAAAGCAATAACGTTAACTTGGCATCAGAAATGGATGTCATACAAGAACTCAGAGAAGACGCATTCATTAGAGATCAGGCCATCAAAGCCAAAGTCGCCCTTCGATACAACAAACGAGTCCAATCAAGGACTTTCAATGTTGGAGATTTGGTTTTGAGGAAAGCAAGTGTGGGAAACAAATTCGCTTATCAAGGCAAACTAGCCCCAAACTGGGAAGGCCCATACAGGGTATCTGAGATTGCTGGCAAAGGCTCTTACCGCCTTGAAAACCTTGATGGCACTCCAATCCGAAACAAATGGAATACCCAGAACTTGGGCATTTATTATAGCTAGCTGCTGGAGCAACATGCACTCTTTTCTCCTCACTTGAGATTATTCAACGGAGAAATCATTATATCATAATCCCAGCTACACGTTTATTGTAATTCTTATTTTTGTTCAATAAGAATCTCATACATCAACTTAACTCTTTCGAGTTTTTCTTATGCTGTGATTTTCAGTCTATCAGGCGTGCACAAACATATTCAGGATGGATGATCTCAACTACCCATTCTGTAGTTGACGATGTAACTCCTCGAATATGTGTGAATAATTGAAGACCTGGTCACAGTAGGATTGGTCCTCTTACAAAGACCATACCGAATGCCAGGAAAAGGGCGCAGTAGGATCAGACCTTTTCATAAGGCTGTACCGAACCCCATTCGAAGGCCCAGATTGTAGGATTAAACTGAACTCTGGGTACGGTTAGTAAGTTTGGCTGAACACCGTAGAAGGCTTGGATTGTAGGATTAAACCGAACTCCAAGTACGGTTAGTAGGTATGGCCGAACACCGGAGAAGGCTTGGGCGCAGTAAGCTAGTTCTTCTTCAAGACCATGCTGAACCCCGAGTAACGGGCGGAGTAGGTTCAGGATTAGCCCTGATCTGAACCCCGTGTCGAAGACTTGGATTGTAGGATTGAACCGAACTCCGAGTACGACTAGTAGGTTTGGCCGAACGTCGGTGAAGAACGGTGAATGGGTAAAATCCAACACCGATTGAAGAAGAACGGTGAATGGGTAAAATCCAACACCGAGTGAAGGCTTGGGCGCAGTAAGCTGGTTCTTCTTCAGGACCACGCAGAACCCCGAGTAGATTGACAAGTATGGTGAATGGGTAAAATCCAACACCGATTGAAGAACGATTAGTAGGATTAAACCAAACGCCATTGAAGAACATGGGTTGTAGGATCAAACCGAATCCCAATTGAAGGCTTGGACTGTAGGATCAAACCGAACTCCAAATACAACAAGTAAGTTACACCGAACTCTAAATTTCCCAGAAGCACTTCTCCTGGAAATTCTTCAATCGGTAATACTTTCTCTTGAAATTCCTTATTTGGAAACATTTTAACTTCAAAGTCAGGATCATGAATTCTCTAGTCGGCAATGTTTTATCGAAGCCCGACTCATGAATTCCGACTCAGGAATAATTCACTCGGGTATGCCCCTATCTAAGGCGTTTTCACCCGAATCATTTCAGTCGGAAATTCTCCATTCAGTACCGTGCCATGCGGGAATCGAAAATATTTTACTCGGTCATATCCCGCTCAGAAATGCTTCACTCAGTGAAATCCCACGCTAAAGTGCCACACTCGGGGATTATTCAAAACCGCTGAAAAGTACTTCCCCTAGGAATTCCCTACTCGAAAATACTTTCCCTTGGAATTCCGTACTCGGAAATACTTCAAGTTCGAAGCTATAGTCTTGAAATTCTTCAGTCGGCAATATTTCAATGAAATCCGACTCATGAAGAATCAATCATCATTGACTTTGCTTGGAAATACTTTTCCTTAGAATTCCTTACTCTGAAACACTTCAAATTTAGTGTCCAATTTGTGAATTCCTTAAGTCGAAAATATTTCACTTCGAAGTTCCAATCAGCATTTATTTACTCAGGAATATTTCAACCCGAAACGTATTCATTCAAAGTCAGAACCTTCCTCTGATCAAAGGTACTTCCCTAAAGTGACCCACTTAGAAATACTCCACTCAGGAAAATTTGCAGTCAGAAAACTCGAGCCTGAATGAAAACTCAGATTGTAAGACTAAACTAAATTCCGAGTGTAGTGAGTACAATCAAACCGAGTGCGGTTGAAGGATTACTCGGAACCTTCCACCTAGGAAGGTTCAATCGGAACTTTTTACTCAGAAAGAATTAATCTGAGAGCTTCCACTCAGAGCTCTCACTCAGAAGAGCTCCCACTCAAAGTTCTCGCTCAGAAGAACTTCCACTCGGAAGTATCACTCGGAATTTGTTCAAGACAAAATACCCATCCTTGACATAAAAATAAGACTCAGATAAAACGTACTTGATTTTACTGAGCAACACGAGGGGTAATGGAATTTCCCAGGTGACATGGCCAGAACCAGCCTCACTCGGAGTCACTCACTCAGAGTCAAACATTTACTCAGAATCATTCATTCAGAGTCAAATGTTCACTCGGAACTGATCACCCAATAATGCGTTTCGTCACGACGGCAGTCCCCATTATAGTACTTATAATCAAAAACCTAATCATCATAGATTAAGGTACACTTTTTACCAGGCTTGTGTATGCCAAACGTGTGATTTAAGTAAACGAATTCATCACACTACAATATCGATACAACAAAAGATATTCTATCTTTTGTATCAGACCAAGCTTTTAGTTATTGAAAGTATCCATACATGGGGACAGTACTTGTTTGTTGCTATCCGATTTAGTTTCTACGCATCTAAATCCGGATTAGTTCATTACACATACAATGATTCTATCGAAATTATTGCCAACAAACAGACATATAAAGAAAGCTGTCATTTTATTGATTAGTTCGTGAAATACATGAGTGAATTAATTCAATAATCCGGAGATGATCCTGGAACACAGCGGATTTGATTTAATAAAAGCTATAAGACAAGGAAGGCACTATCTCTGTTGGCTTGTCTCTCCGCCCTTTCCTTTACCTTTACCTCCGGCCTCGCTCCCCCCATCACCAGGAGTAGTTCCTTCGTTGTTGGACCACTTGGGGATAGGAGCCAGGAGAGAAGGTCCCATTGACTGGCCTTCGGGAAGAGGAGCCAGCTCATACTTAGTGTTTGGCGGATCCTCCTGACGATCGTCAACAACAGCTATGAGTTTCCCTCCATGAAACTCATAGAACGGATCAATATCGTTCAAATTAAGTTCCACATTGGGATTCCGGTATTGAATCTAACGTACAGCCAACCTAAAAGATTCCTCGACTGCTTGGACACAAATATCCATAGCTTCTTTTGCTTGGGCGTTGGCAACAGTCAAATCCGCTTTCAGAGCGTTAACGTCTTCATTCGAACTCGCCAACTTTAAACTTTCAATCTCCAAGAGCAGCTCCTTTTACTTACGAGCCTAGTCTTCAGCTCCTTGGGAGTAGACGATCTTGTTTGCCTTCAATTCCTCTCCCAACTTGGCAGAATGCTCCTTCTCCGTACATAGGCTGGCATGAAGGTCGGAATTGACTTTTTTCTGATCAAGTACTTGGGCCTCCAGCTCGTTAACAAGATACTTTAGCCTGGAGATTTCTTCATCTTTTTGATCCCCTTCTTCCTTGGAAGCCTTCAACCGACTTTCCAAGCGAAGAATGTTCGCCCTTTCCTTTGCTGAGGCAACGGTAAGGTCGTTAACCTTGCCCGACAATTTTCCAAGTCTTTCGTTATCTTCTGACAGCCTGCGAACCGACCTCAGAAGACTAGACAGTTCCGCCAATTGCCACTGTCTGGCGTCACAAGCTTGAGTTATTTCTCCAGGCTCTAACGAAGTCTTCAGCTTGTACGGAGAATCGGGGATACATTCAGGAACTGGACCCTCATACACTAAGTATGGGGCAAGATTGGAGTTGGCTGGAGGTGGGCAGGAGACCTTGGGCGCATAATAATTAGTTATTTGATTGGCGCCAGAGGCAGCAGTGGTACTTGGGACATCCGATGTGGTCCCTTCTACATTCTTTCCCTTTGAAGCCCCAGAATCGGCTGCTCTTTCGGAAGTTTTTGGTTTTTTAGGGAGAGGTTGAGGCCCCGTTTGCTCGGTGCAGTCATTTTTTGCTTTTTTTCTTTTCCCTCCAGCCTTGTTGCCCTCAACACTGGAGGTCGGTTTTTCAGATCCGCCCTCCAGTAAAGGAATGTCATCACCAGCAGACGAAGTCAGGATTATGGTCTCAACGGTAGCCTTCTTGGAATTCCGTTTTGCCTGAATATTGTTTTCAGCCGCAACGGATTTCCCTCCAGCTTTGAGCCCCTTCAACTTCTCCATCTCTGATGACTTAGCCTCGATTTCAACTGCATAATCAGATAAGAATACCATCAGTAATAGAGGATTTTAAGACATAGAAAGAAAGAAAGCGAGAAATAACAAAAAATTATACAAATACTCCTCGCGGGTAGTTTTTGACCCTAGCAAACGCCTACAGGAGAAAAATTTGTGCGAGGCGGTGTATGATTCAAGAGCAAAAAGGACAGAGACCGAAGTAGGGGTCAGCTCAGCCTCATCGGTATAGTAAGCCTGGGAGGTCAACAAAAAGTGCTCGTGCGTCCAGGCCACGGGAAATTCATTTATCCCGTCTTTATTCAACCAAAAAATCAGATCGTCGAGTTTAACTCGGATCCTGGTGAAGTAAGATTTGAAGGAACGCCCATCAACTTTGGCGAAGTCGGTGTAGGACTCAAAGTTGACGATCTTGGAGTGAGTCCGGAGGGTTATCAAGTTTACTCCTCCCTTCTCCCTATTTGCACGATAGACCATTTGTGTGAAATAGAAAAGCATAGCGACCGTCGGCATGAAGTTGAAGTGCTCCCCAAGCACTTCAAGAGAACGGATCAACCCCTATCCGTTGGGGTGAAGTTGAGAGGGGGCGCAGTCCAAAAACCTCAAGACCCCCATTTGAAATTTTGTCAAAGGAAGGCGTACACCTAAATTCAAAAAGAGGAAGTCATACATATATATTGACCTCTCATCCGGCGTATGGCATATCCGTTCTGAAGGAAGGGGAGCCAACACCATAAAATGCTTCTTGTATTTTTCCTTTTTAAAGATGGTGAAGCGAGGCTTCAACCTTGCTCCGTCCACCCTAGCATGGATGGACGGTGTGTCGCGAAATTCATCAGCCACCCAGCTATATGGACGTTTTTGTTGGAACTTCACCCAGTCAATCCGGTGTGCAACTACATTACACAGTCCGGAAGCTGTCTTCAAGATATACTGTTGAGAAGGTGCTCCACCACTAGAGGTGCTTTCTCCGGTCATCTTCTTTACAGCTAATTTAAAAGCCTTCACACTGCGGTAAAAACCCACATCATCAGAGAGGTATAAATCAGCACTCTCCTCACTCTCACTAGAAGAGGATTCTGAAGAGGGTATTATCACCCTTCGCCTTGAGTAGGACGACGCCTCCCTCTCTGAATGAAGTGGCTTCGAATGAAAGATCACAGGGATCCTTCCACCACGATTTGAGGGAGTTCGAGACAAGGCTCTTCCTCCTCTTCCCCTAGGGCCAACATGGCTCGAGCTAGCAAAACCTCTCCCAGACATTTAGGAAAGCTAAAAGAAAATACGAGAAAATGAAGGAAAAGGTTACCTAAGAATGAAGAAAGATGGTGAATCAAATTTCACACAAGCAAACAGGAATGTCTTCTCGAAATTTTTACAGAGTTTCGTCAAGGAAACAACACTGAGTGATTTCTGACTTCACTAAGTATTCCTTTTATAAGGGGTCAACAGACTCAATTACGGGTCGAAGGTTATGTCGTTTACCACCAAACGACACCTTTTGGGTAAATACAAAGCTGTCGTTTCACACCCTGAGGCGCGAAATCAGCGTCGATTCGTCAAAAGGCCTCTTAATGGGGCTCAGAATTCGAATTTCAGGCCCATAACGCTCCTAAGTGACGGTTACAAAAACATGCGCATTTAAGGCAATAATGACTCACCCACGTGATTAAAGGCATTAAATGTCCAATCATGAGAAACGTTGCAACTGTTACTCCAATACCAAGGGTTGTAAGTTTCAATAACTTTTGGGATTCTGACACAAAGAGCCTTTTGTCTGAATCTGTCCTAAGGAGCGCTACGACAACGGAACCTTCATTCCAAGAATGTATATTTACGTGACAACGTAATGACGAAATCATGCACATATTAAATAAATATTTTACCAATGTATATCAACCGGTATCCAGACTAGGGGACAAATAGCTTATATGAGCCACTTTACTAGTCCCTCACATAAGCTAGGGGACAAATAGAGTGATGATCTTGTCTCGATACCGGATTTGATAATGAAATTGGAGACTCAATCCGTACTCAGATTTTGATAACGAAATCAAAGACACAATCCGTACTTTGGCGATTAAGGAGTATTTCCCCAGGACGGATGATCTCAATTACCTATTCTGTGATTCGATGATGTAACTCCTGGTGTGAAAAATTCCCATCATCATCCTTATGATGGAAGGTTTTGAAGGCCCAATCCGTACTTCGGCGATTGAAGGGTATTTCCCCAGGACGGATGATCTCAATCACCTATTCTGTGATTTGATGATGTAACTCCTGACGCGGATAATTCCCATCATCATCCTTATGATGGAGGAACCAACCATTATCTTTATGTGTCTTTGCAGTTCCTTAAGCTCGAAACAATACTCTCACAATGGTTGACGTTTTTCTCTCTAGTGAGAATAATACGAATTAATACTAGTCATCTGTCCTGTTACACCACTTTTGTGAGCAACGGATCGACTCCTTTTCTCCCCAAAAGTATTAAAGTTAATGCCCTATGACAGGTATCTATTTCTTAACATACTTATACTTGGGGACAGTATTCATGTATATATCTCTCCGTTCTAAATTTATCTATCTTATATGATCTAATTTTTCGAGACAATTATTTCAATCCGACCCCAATGTTAGTCATACAGAATGGATATATGCATTTGAGTTATACTATTCTTCATGAAGTATTGAAGATAAATGTCTGAATGGAAATTTATTCATTCATAAAAAGAAAGATTACTTGTAATTGGTCAAAACCAGAGTTGATCCTAGAATACAACTTTACATATGAAAAATAAGAAGACTACGGAAGGGGAACCTGCTCCTTAGTTTCTTTCCGTCCTTCCCCTTCTCCAAGGTCTTGTGTCCCTTCTTTAGGGATCCCCTCTGGAGCTTCCTCTTCTGGTGCCTTCACACCTCCTGTAGATAAGACGCCCTCCGGCGTAGGAACAGCGGAATCCGGTCCCATACTTTGACCCTCGGGACGAGGGGCAAACCGTATAAGGACTCCGGAGGATCTTCATGCCGACCATCAACCACTGTGACTAACCTCCCTCCATGGAATTCATAGAACGAATCCATACCATAGAGGTTAAGTGCCACAGTGGGGTTACGGTGGAAAACTTGGCGTATAGCTAGGCCGAAGGATTCTTTAGCAACTTAAGTGCATATATCAATCGCTTCCTTCGCCTCGGCTTTAGCCACAGCCAACTCTTCCTGCAACCTCAGAAGTTCTCCATCTGATCCTTGAGATTCCGTGCTCCCAGCCTTTAGACCCTCGATCTCAAGGAGGAACTTCTTCTCCTTTTGGGACCACTCCTCTGCTTGTTTAAAATAATCTTCTGCAGCAGCTTTACTTTTATCTTCAAGTTCATCTTGTTTAGCCTGGCTGCTACGGAGTTTTTCCTTTGACTTATCAAGCATCTCCTCCCTCTCTGCCAGTTTGCCCTCCAAGTCTTTGAGTATGGTTTTAAGTTTGAGATTCTCCTTGTTCATAAGATCTCTGAACTCCTTAGACTTGGTTAGGCGATCTTCAGCTAGTTTCAAGGTAGCTTTATCTTTCTCCGCTGAAATGTTGAGCTGTTCTACTTTATCACTCAGCTTATCAACCTTATCAGCATCATCAGCTAACAGGTTGAGCGAATTAAGCATCCCTATGAGTTCTGCCAACTGCCATTTTTCGGCCTCACACGCCTCTTTGATTTCTTTAGGTTCAAGTGTGGGCCGGAGTTCATATAGAGGCTGAGGGAGGATCGCTGGAGTTGGCCCCCAGTATGAGAGGAAAGGAGTGAGGAACGAAGAAGTTGGATAGGAGGTCGGACTTGATCCAAAAACCCCGGAAAGAATACCCTTATGGAGTCCGGATGAAACTCTAGCTATATCTGATGTTTCTACAACTTTACCTTTAGAGGCCCTTGCTCTTTCCGGACTCGTTGAAGGTTTATGTTTTTTCACCTTTGAAGGGTCATTCTTTATCTTCTTCCTCTTCTCTGTTACTCTGGGATGACCCGCATTTGCACCAACTGAATCTCCCTCCACCAACGGGATCTCCCCTTCTGCATCCGAGGTCAGAATGATCAACTCAGGCCGATCTTTCTTAGAATTCTCCTTTGGTAGGATTTCATTCTCACCAGCCAAGGATTTCTCTCTTGCCTTCAAGATTTTCAACTTTTTCATCTCTGGAGATTTTTATTCTATTTCACCTGCATGCATAAATAAAACGTATTAGCAACAAAGAAATGCTCAATACGATCAACAAAGGAGGAAGAGAGAAATAAAACGAGAATTACGTAGATATTCATCCCGGACTTCGCTCGAACTACTTAAAAGACGTCTACATAAAAATGCTTTAAAGCGAGTAGAGTATGTTTCAAGGGCGAATAACACCGCCGCCGTTTCAGTAGACAGCTCAGATTGATGAGTGTAGTATGCTTGGGAAGTCAGAAGAAAATGCTCATGAGTCCAGCTCAGAGGAAATTTATTAAGACCCTCTTCATTCTTCCAGAAGACGAGCTTGTTCTTTTTAATTGAAATTCGGATAAAGAAAGACTTGAAAGACTTCCCGTCAACCTTAGCCGAATCAGTATAAGATTCGAAGTTCATAAAGGAACATAGAGTCCGGAGTGTGACTAAGCCGACACCACCTTGCTTGTTAGCCCTCCGAACTACTTGAGTGTAATAGAACAGCATCGCTATAGTGGGTGTGAAGTTGAAATAGTCACCCAATACTTCTAGAGCACGGATGAGTCCCCAACCATTGGGATGAAGTTGAGAGGGTGTGCAATTTAAGAACCTTAATACACCCATCTAAAACTCAGATAAGGGGAAACGGACTCCGAGGTAATGAAATACAAAGTCGTGCATGTATACAGAATGTTCATCCGGGACGACGTGACAAATCCGTTCTAAAGGTAGCGGTGCAAACACCCTGAACCATTTTTTCATCTCTTTCTCTGCGTGAACTGTGAACCTTGGCTGAATTCGAGATCCTTCCTCATTCGCGTGATGAGAGGTTAAGTTTTTAAACTCAGCAGCTACCCAGCAGAAAGGCCACTTGGCCTGAAGCTCTTCCCAATTTAGCCGAGAGGCAACAACGCTGTACAAGCCTTCTGCGGTTTTCGAAACAGTTTGATCTCCAGAGCTTCCTTCTCCAGTCATCGTTCGAGTCGTGTGGACAAAAATCTTTGCTCTACGATAAAAAGTCACATCGTCAGAAGGGTAACAGTCATTACTCATCTCACTTTTCGAAGAGCGACTACAATCAGAGGACGACTCTGAGAAGGGAAAGGTCACTCTCCGCCGTGAGTAAGATCCCCTTTCTAAGCAACATGACTCAGCCCTCGGAAGAATCACAAGGATTCTTCCCCCATGGTAATTAGGGTTGTGAGAAGCTATTCTCCCCCTCTTAAGGTACATTCTTTTCAAGCAAAAATAGCAGAACAAAAGAAGACGAAAATAACAGAGGGAAAAAAGAGGTTACCTAGGGCGATAAGGAAGGTGGAGACAGAGAAGAGCTTCGCAAAACAAGCAGCGAGCGTCCTTACGAAATTTCTGTAGAGTTTTGTTAAGAAATTAGAAGTAAGTGGTTCCCAGAATCCACTAAGTGCTTCTTTTATGAGAGTCGAAGAGGTTCGGTTACCAACTATTGGGGTTGTGTCGTCCACGACTAAACGCGTCGATTTACAAGTAAAACGACACAGTCGTTTTAAATTCATGGGCGCCAAAACAATGTCGATTTGCCAAAAGGCCTCTCCATTGGGCCCAGAAGTTTTAAAAATTGTAAGCCCATTAAGGCCTAAGCGACGGTTACTGAGATATACGCCTCAGACGCAATAATTGCTCGCGCACGTGACTAAAGGCATTTAATGCCTAATCATGCGACGCAATTTATGCTTTACAGCCGTTACTCGAATTTCAAGAGTCTTCAGTTTCAAAAAACTTTTGAAATTCTCATACAACGAATCTTTGTCTGAATCCGTTATAACAACGTTACGACATCGGAGCTTTCATTTAAAGAACGGTTCTTCACGATATAATAATACATATGTAAGAAAACATTTTCCGCATAAGTGTACTAGCATCTAGACCTCTCGCAGGTCGGATAGCTTATGTGAACAACTACACAGTCCCTCACACAAGCTAGGGGACATATGATCCAGCCTCGATACCGGTATCCGTTCTACAAGACATATTTCAATGTCTTTGACAGTTTGCCAACGTACAACCGGTGTCATCGGTATACATCCGGACTCTAATTCCGTATCAGGCACTCTCCCTATACCGATTGTCCAGGATAACACCATGACACCGGATAACATACACGTCACCATACAGAAGACAAAGGGCATTGCTACAGGGACCGATCAATAATTCCCCACACTACGAGCTAAAATCTGCTCACGGGAATGATCAACTTGTCCCCTAAGACCAGCCTACACTCCCTACGCTCAATATAAAATAGCCACTTGACCCAATCATCCTGGCAAGTATGCAATAAAATAATAATTTATAATATTATTGGAGGTTAGTGGTTCCCCACTAACGAATCCTCGTATATCGAGCCAATTAGGTATATGAACTCTCTTCATCAATGGAGAGAGAGAGCTTTGACTACTTTTCAACTTACAATTACTCTCTGAAATACATTCCTCACTTGGAATATTATCACTGACTTGAGCGTCGGAGAATCTTCGCAGGTGACACCACCTTTCGCCCACATCAACGCGTGAGGACGGTGTGAAGGACCTCCAGGACGCCCAATCCGTTCTCATCATACAGAGACATCAGATACGTAAACTGGATACTCACATAACCGGTCTTCAGAGACGTAACCATTTCACTATTTGTGACTGACCCGATACTGGATCTCTTGACCCCGGTTCTGGACAGATCAAGTGGTATCTTCATATGATTTAACACACACTGCATCAATTGTATAGCTAGCAGTCTTAAAGAAGTTATCTCTTAAACAATATCAACTTGATCCAGGGTATATATAAAACTTAAATGGTTTGAATTAAAAAATAGCTCAAACTATCAAAAGAACAATATAATAATAAATTATTCAGACCATATACAACAAATATATGAGTGCCATGCTTGAGTTCCAAGACTTCACAAGGTTGAAGACCTTCCAACCTTTTAAAGAAAGCCCCTTCAAGATCCTTGGCCATTGCTAACTGCACCATAGCACCACTAACAGTAACCATCAATTTCTAAACAACACATAGCTAAGGAAAAGAACCTTGATACATAATTTTAATACCGCTTTCACTATTGAGTCCATTCTATATACTTGAAAATGTAAAAAATACATTCCTGAATGTAACCTTGCCTATTTTCTCACCATAACCAGAATACTTTACAGACTAATCAGAACCTAAACCACCTCCTTAATTGGAATTCAAACTCAACAAACACTATAAACATGAACAATTAACAAAGTAGTGATCATAACGTGATCTGAAAGTGATTGAGAACAAATAACAATTAACAATTAACAGGAAATGTATTATTCCATATATGAGGGATATGCTCTTTAGATGGAGCTTCTTCAAAGTCTTGGGAGTCTACTTTAATAGGAAAAACACATAATTAGTGAATATAAAAGAAGGCCAAATGCTCCAGCTTTATTTCAAACATATCAAGCACTTAACAAAGAAACAAAAGGAAGTCACAAAGGGAAACTTCAAAAAATGTACAAAAAAATCCCATGAATCTTATTTTAACATTATTGGCTTACAAAAATTTCTTGTTAAGGTGAAAAACTTTGCTTATCAATATCATCCATTTCCAGCGTTAGGGGTAGGGGTAATAAAATGTTTAGATTATCATGGCAATAATACTTCTAAATATTGGTATAATTGTGTGCTCCTTCATATGTTATAGCTTGATCAATTTCACTATTTTCCGTCTCCATGAAACTTATTCCTAATAAAAAATAACATAATTAATTAGTAATAAAAATAACAATTCTTTAATCATAGTCTCAATCCATTAGAAAATTGATAAATAAATATGAAAAGTTTTAACTAAAAACATAAATTAATGATATTTATTTATTTCATGTGACTACAAGACAAAAGGAAAAATTTTGAATTCTAATCAGAAGCTATAATAAGAGAAACACAAAAAATAATGATGATACTTCACAAAAGGTAAAATTATAAATTATAATAGGACAAAATTAAATTGGGTTATAATTATTTATTTCATGTGGCTGTAATACAAAAGGTAAAACTATAAATTCTAATTAGATGCTATAAATTATAATAATCAGATGTTATAAATTCTAATAAGAATTTTCAGAATAGAGCCATAGAAATAATTTGATCATGCTATAACAGGTCATGCAAATAATTTATATTTTATTGTTAAGTGATCATGCTATAGCAGGAAAAGAAAAAAGTGATCACGCTTCACAAACAGCAAAATTATAAGCTATAATATGAGAAAATGAAATTGAGTGTGAATTGCCCATCACCTGTAGTAGAGAAGAAAATGAATCAAGAGCATACGAGAAAGCGGAGGCGTAACGTGAATCTAATTGCAGATATATTAGGGAAAATAAAAACATAAATAGAAGAAGGGAGAAAAGAGGCATGTAACATCCTAAAAATTTTATTCTCATGTATAATCATTTTGATTTAGACCATCAATGATATTATCTATTTTATCTCAACTTTCTACATAAATTTTTGGTTAGGACAACATCTTCAATTTAACCTTTTACCATGGTAAATAATTTTAACTTTATACCTTAGGTAAAAGTTAATCAAGTAACTTATTACCTATTTCCTTAGTTATTAATTCCTTTGGTTTTTCCAATTACTCTCATTAAATTGCCACATACTCCACTCAAAATACGTCATCTTGTACACATTTTAATTGTTAGTTAGAGTCCGAATTTGGAAATGTGGTTAACTACAAAGTTGTTTCTCTTTGTCTTAGCTTTCTAACAAGACCAAATTTATTAAAATCCATTAAGATATGAGAGAGATATGCCCAAAATACCGAAACAGTGTCAGAATTGATATTTTACTTCAATCATATCCTCTTGTACATATTTTAATACCTTGTTAGATTCCGAATTTGAAAAAGTGGTGAACTACAAAGTTGTTCCTCGTTGTCTTATCTTTCCAACAAGACCAAATTTGTTAAAATCCATTAAGATATGAGAGAGATATACCTAAAATACTGAAACAGTGTCAAAGTTTATATTTACTTCAATCATACAAGCTCCATTATGTAGGCTGCGGAAATGGTCAACAATACAGCTCATTTTTCTTACCTAAAACCTCCATTATCACCACAATAATGTACCTAACATCCCACTATAATCCCATTATGAAAAGCTTGTCCCCCACTTGTCATTTGCATCATTAAATCAACACTACATCTTGTTCCCAAGTCTGAATTCTTAGAACAAGCTAAAGTTAGTGAAGTCTCTCTCTCATTTCCTTTCATTTTCTCTATCAAAGTCACCCTTGATCTGAAGCTAGGACAATAATAGAACATTTTCAACCACTCTAGGATCCTCCATCAAGGTAAGAGGGGATAGGGTTGTGAATAATTATGAAATGGGTAGAATTGTATGCTATCCTAGGATTCCAGTTTTATTTTCGTATCTTGTTGCTCAGTTTTGAGATTGAAAACGTGTGATTTTGATTCTGACTTCTTCATGAAAGATGTATATCTTTTTGTTTTGTGAATTTTGAGACCTGAATTAACTTATTTGGATATGTATAGCAAACGTTATAGCCAAAATACTACAGCATGTCGGAGTGGAATATTTACCCTATGTTTTGTGTATATATTAAAATTCTGGGACTTATACATGCATAATCAGCCTTTGATGTCTGCATGAAAGTTGTAGATATTTGTGTTATGGATCTTTAGAAAGTGGTTTCAAGTCAAAATTATTTTTGTAGCTCTAGTTATACCTAAAAGACAGAAGTATGTTCATGCTAAAAATCTGCTAACGTGAATCACTGTTTGTATTTTTAAAACTGGGAATTTTGTGATGAGAATTAGTATTTAGTATCTTCATAAAAGTTTTAGATATTTGTATTATGAGTAATTTAGAACTGGTCTCATGCCAAAATTATTTTTGTAGATCCAGAAACACTGAATATACTAACATATGTACGTTTTGTTACTTTCTTTGAGATAGTTTAGTATACTATGAATTTGTGATATTTCTGTTTGGATTTGGAATTTTTGGTCTTCATAAAAATTATAGATAATGGAATTATTGAAACATAGAACTTGGCCTCATTCAAAAATTATTTTTATACTATGAGTTATAGCTAATTTACTAAATATTATCAAACCAGTAAATTTTCCAGCAATTGGTGATAATGAAAAATGATAATCTATTGACTATTATGTGATTATGTGATGTTTCTGTTTGGAATTTGAAATTATGGTCTTCATGAAAGTTGTAGATATTTATGTTAGGGATCTATAGAAAGTGGTTTTGAGTTAAAAATATTCTTGTAGCTCTAGATATGCTCAAAATATAGAAGAATGTTCATGATGAAAATCTGTTAACTATAAAATCCGAATCTTATTTTTAAAATTGGAAATTTTGTGGTGAGAATTAGTGGTTGGTGCCTTCATTAAAGTTGTAGATATTTGTGTTAAGAATAATTTAGAACTGGTTTCATGCCAAAATTGTTTTTGTATCTCCAGAAACGTTGAAAATACTAACCTGTGTACATTTTAAAAATCCTCTTTGAGGCAGTTTTGTATTCTGTGAATAAGTGATGTTTCTGTTTAGAATTTGAATTTATGGTCTTCATGAAAGTTGTAGATATTTATGTTATTGAGCTATAGAAAGTGGAATCACATGAAAAGGATTTGATTTACTCATGTTATGACTGTTTTACTAACGTATGTTGCTGTTGGAAATGCTGAAATTTGCTTATAATGGTTATTATGGATAAAAATGATATTTTCCCTATGGGTAACAATTTATTATTGAATTCTTGAGTGATTATGAAGTATTATGAATGTTGATGAGTGTCTAATGAGCATCATTCAGTTTGTGTATTTTGGTGGTGAATAATTATGAATGATTAAATTAATATATATACATGAATGCCTTGCGGTTATTGATATATGTGGTTGAAACAGTAAATCCATGATTCTGAAAATTATTATATGTGATATGTCCTTTGAGGACTTGTGGTTTTCCAAGTGGTTTTGGAAATATTAATATCATGGTATGTTAAATGATAAAGAGAATTAAAGGCATTCATGCATCATAAGCATTTGGACGCACCATGGAATTTTAGGGGTTCCATGATTGCCTACCCTGGTGGGGGGTTACTCTATGATGAGTTAAAGCCCTATTTTTGTGATGTGTTGGTCATGGGGCTGTAGGGATCCATGACTGTATAAATTCCTACCGATGTGTTGGTCATGGGGCTGTAGGGATCCATGACTGTATAAATTCCTACCGATGTGTTGGTCATGGGGCTGTAGGGATCCATGACTGTATTAATTCCTACCGATGTCTCTATGAGACCTTTTACTGCAGTATTCCCACCAAACCAAATGGATCCAGCATGACATCATTTGTCTAATTAAAGACTTATTAAATATAAATGAACTTGTTTGGCATATTCATCATATCATTATGGTTTGTTGATTGTGTTTGTGCAATTTTATTTATTTTATATTTATTCTATATTCTGTCTCACTCTTACATTAATTTTTACAGTGAATGCTACACAGAATGAAGAGTGATGCCATGAATGGAGTTTACGTGAATTATTGCTTGGAATTTGACTTTATTTTTAATTTGATGGGTTGTAATAATATAATGTTTCATGTACTATATTTTTCTAAATCGTTTCCGCTATATAAATATTTCATGACTTTTATTATTCGCGACTAGTATGATAATAATCCGCGTTTATCAACTTCTACATGACTTATTACAAATTTCAAAAATGATTTTTAAAACGCGAAAAATTTATTCGGAAAAATTACACGGGACGTCACAAGGCACATTAGGGGTGTTAATTTTTTAATTTAATCTTAGCAGTTGATTTTAATCTAATGGCTTATATTAAGCCCTCTCACTCTCACCTAAGGGGAGTTTTCTCATAAGATACATCCTCTATATATATATATATATATATATATATATATATATATAAAGTTACATTTGCTTTCCTGATCAAACTTATGAATCAACACTTCTCTTAAAAATAACAGAGTGGAAGGTAAATGCAACATTGAAAATAAGTGAAGTCTAAAGGTTTATTCGGTAGATAGGATGAGATGTCAAATCTAAGAGGAAAGAAGTGCAAGTGGGACCCTGATCCAATGGTGGAAAGTGTAACATGTGCGATACACTATGATATAAGGGTCCAGACAGAAAGAGCTGAGTGTGGGGTTTGGTTTTAGTGGTAGAGAACGTAAAGGGTCAAGTCCTAAAGAAACTGAGTCAGGGGAAACATTAGGAGATGGGTGAAATGCTCCTCTAGCTTATCACCATGATATCATCAGAGAAGAGACATATGAAATACTAGATGGATGCAAGCTGAAGAGGGTAAAGCCAGTTCGTAGGCAATGGAACCGATTTGAGAAAATTTGGAAAGCTTATGAGAAATGTGATGATGAACACTAACCTACTGATACGGTTGCAATCGGAGAAGAGCCCAGTCACCAACCTCAAAGGTAACGTCTTTCTTGTGTTAGTTTGCCTAAATCAGCATACGTTGCCTTGTGCGTTGAAGGTTTTTCTTTAAGGTGGCTAACAAAACCTTTCTTTGTTGCAAGGATGTGTCAAGGATGGTAACAGTAATGGAACCTAAAGCATAATCAAGCACGGAGGGGGGTCACCGGCCATACAACGACTGAAAGGGGTCATGCCAATAGTTGAATAAAAGAAGGTGTTAAACCAATATTCTGCCAAGTGAAGAAACTTATGCCACTACTTTAGGTGGTCACTAGTGAAGTAGCGAAGGTAGGCTTCTAGGCAATGGTTGGTGACCTCGGATTGACCATTTGTCTCAGGATGATATGAGGGACTGTACTTCAATGTTGTGCCTTGCAACCAGAACAACTTCTTCCAAAAGGCGCTTAGAAACAATAAGTCACGGTCGGAGATGGTGGACTTGGGATTACCATGCAACTTGTAGATCTCAGTCAAAAAACATGAAGCCAAAACCAAAGTAGTGAACTTGGTAGGCAGAGCCAGGAAGTGCACAAATTTGGTAAGTCTATCGCATATCACTAAAATCATTGTATGCCTAAAAGATATAGGTAGATGAATAACAAAATCCATTGTGAGGTCCTCCCTACTTGGTTAGGGGTTGGCAGAGGTTGGAGTAACCCTTGTTTTTTTTGTTGTAACATCCTCGGTAATTTAATATTGAGAAAGGTAAATTAAATATTTAATTGAGTTGAAATTAAAGGAAATAGGATTTTTCAAGTGGATATATGATTTAAAATGATATTCTGAAGGGTCAAGGTACATTAAAATGAATTTTTAATGGAATGGCACCAGGGACCCTGACGCGTGATGTGGCATTAACGTGTAGCGTCAGCGTCAGGATCAGTTTAAAACAAGGGGGCATGCAAAACAGAATGAAGAACCATTCTTTTCTTTTCTTCTTCTCTCTCACGGATGACACTCAAGAATTGAAGAAACCCTGAACCCTTACGTGTTTGACCCTTTGGAGGCTAAGGTAAACCATAAGGGTCTTCAATTGCATGTTTTTCTTCTTCTCTCCTTCTTCTCTCTTGAAACCGAACCATGCATGCTAATGAGAGGCCATGATTTTGCATTTTGTAGTTATAGGGAGTTTAATTATTGTTCCTAGATCAATGGGTATGATGAAAAGCTAAGGGGTTTTGTATTCCAGTTCTTGTAGGTTCGGATTTAAGGATTGGAAGGTCGTTTGATGCAGAGGTCTTAAAAATGAGGACCAGAATTGGAAATGCATTTCAATGGACTCGGAGGAACCCGACAATTGATTGGAAGCTTTGGAAAGCATGGAATCGAGGTAAGGGGGTGTTGTGGATTAAGGTTAATATAGAAATATAATTATACCAATGGTGTATAGGAAAAAGATGTGAGATAGCCACCTTAAAGTATCATGAATTAAATTGAATAGTTATTGCTAGTGAATATGAAAAAGAAATTGAGATAATTAACTATTTACCATAATAAGTGAAAGTCTAATATGAAACTGAAATAAGGAAATAGCAGAATAAGAGAAAATGGTGATCTTAGAATGGTAAAATAAGGATGAGTATAAGGTAATGAAAATGGTAGTTTAGAAATAGATGAGTATGTGATCAAAGAATAACGATATTGTATAAATTAAAATTAGGGAAATAGTATTTTGAAATAAATAAATTGTCTCAATTGGTTGATGGGGTAAGACATAAACTTACAAAAGTACGGTGTGGATTAATAAATAAATGTGTTTATGTATATATATGGGTGTATTTATGTGAAGGGATATCATGAGTATTATTCTGATTGATAATCATTCTTGTATATATATATATATATATATATATATATATATATTGTTGAGTTAAAGCATGATAATGATTTTGGTGTGGTGAGCCGATGACGAACTCATAAGGTAACGTGTTGAATCCGTGAATACTATTTGTATGCGTGAGTTGATGATATGATTATGATTTATGACATGTCGGTAGTATTATATCACGTAATTATGAACTGAATGGCATATGATATAAAGAGCCGTGACTATTATTCTGTATTGTGGCGGTATGTTAGTGGGCCTGATAAGTCGGCCGCCATGTGTTATGATCACATGTCAGTTTCTGACATTTGTGAATGAGATTGAAGATGTTTTAGCCGTATTGACATAAGTAGATATTGAACTGTATGTTAATGATGAAGCACCCTGACACTATTGAGGGTGGCAAGTGGTCACTGGTGCGTTGGCACCGTCAAATAGCGGCTCCTGACAGGCTTCCAATGGAAGGATTGTATGGCTATGCTTACATTTATATATGATTGATTATGTGATTATGTGGTGGAGGACGACCGACGGTATGTGTTACCCTTGTTTTCTGACTCATGTGGTTTTTGTGCCCAGTTGAGCTACCCAATAGTCAAGTAGGACTCGGTGAACCAAGCAGGGTTCACGGGGTGTCAAATAGAACCCCCAGCTGAAGGTCGATCCTTTTAGTATCCGGATACTAGGAGTATGCTATATATATATGAGAGTCAGTTGTGTTTTACACTCGTTGACTGATGTATATATTGTTGAGGATGTTTATGGTATGTGATGTATATTGTTGGGTTGACATAGTAGTGATAGAAATGGAATAATGAATTAGAGGGTAAGTGGCTAGGCACGTATGTTTGGATTTAATTAATCATGATATGATGAAGATGGTATTAGCATAAGATAACCAACATAATTGTACAAGTATATCAATGGGAATGGTAAAATAAGAAAGGATATGAAAGGTAATTGCTAATACTAGATAATTATGCCTAGGAGCGTAGCTATGTCATACATTTCCTAGTTTTGATATTTATTTTTATATTAATTCTTAATTCTAGTTACTCACCCCCTGTATTGTGGTTTAGTGACTGTTGACAGGTATGGATGCACACCGCGAAGGTGAGAGCTAAATGAGGCTAGAGCAACATGGAAGCCGGAAGAAAAGATAGATATGTGTAACTATGTGTTTGTTGTTGAATTATAAAGGTGTGGAGTTATGTTACTCTGTTGGCGTGAATACGTATTGATGAAATAGCGTAACATTTCATATGTTTATGTTATGTTGCACAGAGCCATTGTATGATTGCATGATATGGGCAGGTCTTGTAATATCTGCATGATTAAATGATATATGAGTGTGATTAAATATGGAATTGTTAATGTATGTAATGATTCATAGATTATATTTAATGAATTAGCTATGTTATGATTAGTAGGATAGCCAGATGGACTTAGTGTGTTGATGATGTATGATGATGGTTGATGAGTAATTGCATGATGATGAATTTAGAATTGGAATATGGTGTGATGATGACATGGATGAAATTAGGCTTAGGCTTGATATGATGATTAGCTTTATAATGTGTGAATCACATGTATGTTGCACGGAGCCATTGCGTGGATAATTGTTATGGGCAGGTATTGTTTATGTGTATGATTGATTGGTGATGTGATCGTGCAATTGATTGATGATTTGATTTATTTTAGAAGTTATGCTTATAGTGAGTTTTATGAGTTTAAGGAACTGAATGGGTGGTTTACGATCCGACAGGATTTGGGATCCTCGGAAGGGATCCGTAGGGTCCCTAGGTCATTTAAAAATGGTGTATATTGCCTTGGGCCAATTGATGTCCATTTGGGTAGGTTGGTGCAAGGGTTTTGCACCTAAACGAGTTAAACTACATTTTGCACATAATTTACACATATGTTGAAATTTTGGCAAACGGACATCACCAACAGTTTCGAAATAGGGAAAACATGTGGCTTGTGAATTTTCATGGCAATCGGACCTAAAATAGGCCATTTGGGTAGGTTAGAAGTTGGTCGATTGACCTAAAACCCATGACAGCAACAGGTGCTGTTACTGTCATGCTCACACTACGTGTGGGGCTGACGCGTAGCGTGGGGTGCGTAGTTTTGAGCTGACGCTACGCGTGGGGCTCGCGCACAGCGTCAAACCCCTGTTCCAGGTTTTTTGGTTTCTTTTCAACTTTAATGATTTTGGAATTTAAATTATGAAAAATATTTTGTATTTTGGCGCTTTTCATTGAAAATGAATATTTTCTAACTATTGTATTGTTAAATTACTTAATGCATGAAAAATTTACTATGAAAGTTAATAAAACAGGTAGAATTAAATGTAAAATGACATAGGACATCACATTTGTGGTAGGTATTTGTTCATCTGACAGGACAGACAGTGTTGGGCACATGCATTCACATCTTTGGAGAGGCCTGATCAATAGAATATGGCAGCCAAACGAGCTAAAGTAAAACCTAAGTGGCCAGCAGTGAAAGTAACATGAAACTCCTAGATCAAGTTATGGCACAACTGAGGTATGTCTGGAATAAAGATTTTGTCTTTGAAATATAGAATGCTATGAGAGTAATGGAAAGTCCTTTGCATGATAAGATATGTATGAAACTTGTGTATGAGGTCCTGACCGTCCAAGTTAATACTGAAGTAAGCTTAAAGGTTGTCCAAGATGGCAAGAATGGGAGAATAGAGAGCCATGAGGAGAGATGGATCTTCTGAGTACTGCAGGATAAAGCATCAACAGCCCGATTAGATTTGTTAGGTATATAAAAAATCTCAAAACTATAGCCTTGTAGCTTAGTCATCCGTTTGGGTTGTTCTAGTGTTTGGAAAGACTATGTTATGAGATATTTTAAACTTTGCTAATCTGTATAAATATGAAAATGTCTCCCCATGAGATACTGATACCATTTCTTAACTGCTTTAGCTTGACATATATTTCTCACAAATAAATTAAGGAGGATTGCATACGGGGGCACATGCGCTTGTTGAAAAAGGTGATTGGGTGTTTTTCTTGGAAGAGAACGGCGCCTACAGCTACACCTAAAGTATTTGTTTCAACCATAAATAGTTTATCAAAATTAGGCAGAGTTAGCATAGACATATTTATCATTTTCTGTTTCAATTCTGTAAAAAGTTGTGAGGTTGTTGTATGCCATGAAAATTTAGTGGAACATAATAGATTGGTGAGGGGAGCGACAAGTGAGGTGTAATTGCGAACAAACTTCTGATAAAAAATGGTGAGGCCTAAAAATCCATGGAGGGCCATGAGTAAATGTGGTTCAGGCCAATCCAAAATGCCTTGGACTTTATAGGGATCAGGGGCAACACCTTTGCTTGAAATTTGATGCCCTAAGTAGTTAACAATAGAGAGACCAAATACATATTTAGAAAGATTAGCACAAAATTGGTTAGTAGAAAATAACTCTAAAACCAACTCTAAAACAATTTCACAAATAACATCTCAATTAGTTGAAGAAGTAAAAGCAACTTGGCAAGCTAACCCAAAAATAAGGAAGATCATTAACAGGATAACTCTTTCCCAGCAACCTTACAAATACTTTAGTTGGGATGGCACACTCTTAAAGCGAAAAGGAAAATTGGTGGTGGGTGCAGATGAGTAAGTTAAAATCAAACTTTTGCAACACTTTCATAATTTTGTTATTGGTGGACACTCGAGTATAGATCAAACCTACAAAAGGATCAAGGACTTTTTATACTAGAAAGGTCTGTAAAAAACAGTAAAGAGATGGGTTTAGGAGTGCACTATATGTCAGAGATTCAAACCTTTGCTTCAGCATCCAGCAGGGCTACTACAGCCACTGCCTACTCCTAAGAGAGCTTGGGAAAACATTTCTATGTATTTCATTATTGGGTTTCCTAAGTCACATAGCATGAGTATAATACTGGTAGTAATTGATAGATATACTAAATATGCTCACTTCCTAGCCTTGAAACATCCTTATGGAGCTACCAAAGTGGCACAAATGTTTATGGATTTAGTGGTTAAATTGCATGGATAGCCTACCTAAATAGTTTTTAACAGAGATCCTATCTTCATGAGAAAATTTTGGAATGAGCTATTCAAGCATCATGGAGCATAATTGTTGAAATCTACTGCCTTCCACCCTCATACAGATGGTCAGAGTGAAGCTTTGAATAAGGCTTTAGAAGGTTACTTGAGGTGCACAGCGGGAGATACTCCTAAGGATTAGTATTCCTACTTACCTTTAGCCAAGCTATGGTATAATACCAAATTTCATTCTGCAGCAGGCATGACTCCATTTGAGGCTCTTTATGGGTACCCACCTTCATCTCCAACTTGTGCTATGCCAATTGAATCTATGGTCGAAGTTGTTGACTATGCCATCAGAACTAGAGAAGAAATCAATTCATTACTCAAACAAAATCTACTTAAGGCCTAGGAGAAAATGAAGTTTCATGTAGACTTACATAGAATAGATAGGGAGTTCTAATGTGGAGATATGGTGTATCTCAAATTACAACCTCACAAATAGCATTCTGTGGCAAATTCTTCTTTTCATAAACTTCAACTAGGTATTACAGTCCTTTCAGAGTTGTTGAAGAAAAGTCTGGAAAATATCGAATCATTTTAACCATAACTCATGAGATTTATTGATAACTAACATTAGGAATTCTAGCTTAAATGAAGACGTTTGTTATCACTTGATGTGGATATTTAAGTGTTTCAGGAAAAGGCCTATGCTACAAAAGAAAGGGGGAGCCTACGCATAGAAAGCTCACGCATCAAAAGTCTGGAAGACTTAATCATAGAATGAACTCTTCAATCCAAGACAAAAGGAAGAATCAAAAGTCTAATAACTCGCCTCAAAAGAAATTCTCTCGCATCAGAATAACTTACTAGACTCAAACTTGAAAGTACCATCTCAAGCTTCAGAAAATACGAAAGCATCAAACTCTATCTCCTCATCTTGAATCATCTCAGAAATGGTCTGGTACATAAAGCATCAATGGTCACATGTCATCTCCATCAAAAAGCAATTAAGTTTCACCTATATCTTACGTATATAGAAATTCTCTGAATCTAAGCTTTCCTTCTTAGTGAAACTTATGCTACATCCACTCCACCTATGACTGCATAAATCCTGAAAGCTCCTACATCTACATTACTTGTGCAGAACGTCTTTCTCTCTCTCTGACAACAAAAGCTTTTATCCTTTGTGCAATTCCAATGAGAAAGGCTTTTGTCCCTTGCACAATAACTTTCTCAATAGTTATATAATTGACAGCCTCTACCTAAACTCAACAGATTGATTCTATATAAACAGAATCGATCTCTTCTTCAAATAGAGCCTCTTGAAAAATATAAAAGAAAATATGAGGAGAGAAAAATCAATTACCAAGAATTGAGGATGAAAAGAAATACTAGAGAGAAAAATGAAAAAGTGAGAGAGCTTGCAAAAAGAAGAAGATGAGCTAGAATACACCATAAAAGTGTAATGGAAGAAGAAGAAAAATCATAAACGGCCATCAGACGTTCGTGCACTCAAGCTCGTATAAAAAGAAGAAATGGCAGTTTACTCAACAACGAGTAACTCTACCTGGAAGATTTGCCATGAGGACAAAGAAAGGTCGCTATGTGCATTCACCTTTATGTTAGCCAAGGCCTCGATACTCAAGAGGGGGGGTGAATTGAGTATTTCAAATTTTCGCGCGGAATCCCTTTCAAAACGGTTAGTATTACACAAATGATGCAATATAAAAGATGTAATAATTATGAAGCACATTTCATAGTAAAGCATTTTAAGTTGAATGAACTATATTCAAGAATTGATTATGACAAGTAAGGCAAGTTATTAGCTTAGGCAATTCTTGAAACACTTAACATGCTATAATTAATTTCAACATAGGTATAACTTGAACAACTTCTAACAAATTAATTAAGCATGATAGTTTTACCAATTTGTTAACACCAATATTTTTCTTCCTCAATAATTAATTCCAACAATGTTTAAGTCAATTGATTCAAGGATTTAATATTACCAAACCATCAAATATTCTAGGCATGCAAATCAAGTTCACAATAATAAAGAGTTTAAGGGAAGAAAGAATTTGCAAACCGATATAACGAGTTCCACCACCCCGGTGTACGTCTCGCCTTCAAGCAACCCACTTGAAGGATTTCCACTATTGAGAATTTGAGATTACAAGCTTTGAGCAATTGTCTCCTAGTGTCCCACACTCAAGAACCCAATCCTCACAAGCAAAGGGCAACCCACCCAATCTCACAATCTCTCAATACCCAAAGGTTGAACCCCAACCTTTGTGACCACTCAACCTAGAGTGAATACCTTGGTGTATATAGTGTTTGGTTTACAATCAAATAACTCTCTCACTAGAGTAGATACACAATTTAAAGCTCTCACCAAATAATAACTCTCAAAGAGAGGATATACAAATTTAGCTCACAAATTACTTTCTCTCTAACTCTTAAATAACTCACTAAGAGAATATGCCAATATAGAACAAGAGAGAATGAGTAGAAGAGAATGAAGCAAGGAGGAAGAAGTAAGCAAATGGAAATGCTTCAATTGCTTGGTGTGTCATTTGCCTTCAACTTCTTCTCTATTTATAGGCTCCAATGGCATGTCATGTTGCAATATTAAATTCCTTGGGAGCTTGAACTTGGAACATGTGTGTCTCCATTCAAAATGGCATTGCAATTCCAATGAGCTTTTAATGTCTCCAAGAAGAACATGGCATGTGCATGTTTGATTTAATTTAAATTAAATTGCATTACCAATGTGACACATGCATGTGGAGAGGGACAAAGTAATAAACCTTGCCTTGGGTCTTCCATTTTGTTTCAACCGAAGGGCACAATGTCTCCCCTTGAATTTTGAATAATTCCAACGTGCATTGAGGCTCCAGACAGCGTGAGAATCGATTCTTTCAAGATGTGAATCGATTCATCTCATTGAATTTAGAGTTACTGGGCAAAACAAAACGTGTGAATCGATTCTTCTTTGTTGTGAATCGATTCAGCCCTGTTAAAATCACATTTTTGGGCCTTGCAAAACGTGTGAATCGATTCTTCTTTGTTGTGAATCGATTCATGCTTGAATTTTCAATTTCCTGGACCCTGTACCCGTGTGAATCGATTCTTCTTAGTGTTCTTTGTGCCATGAATCGATTCAACCCATTGAAGAGTGATCCTGGGCCACTTTAAACGCATGAATCGATTCATGCTTCTTGCTGAATCGATTCATTAAGCTGATCCTCCATTTTCCATATGCTTTTTGTTCCTTTGATAAATAAATGTGTATGGCTTTATTCTTTTGGGTCCTTAGGCACTTTGATGATCATTTTCCACTTGATTTAGGCTACTTAAAATGCCTTACAACATTTCTTTGTAATTCATCAATTTTCCATCATCAAACATAATTAATTCATCCATAAATATATATGTTTGATCTTGATCCTTCATTTGTTGTGTCATTATCAAAACCTACATCAACATAAAAATACATTCTCCCCCTTTTTGATGATGACAACAAATGCTTGTCTCTTGGGGTGTTAGTATCATAACAATTCATACATATTGCAAGAAAGACTTGCCCTATCACATACAATTTGATACCAATTGTTGATGAAATCATAGGCACAAGTTAAGAAGAGAATATTAAGGATAAAAGGTCTCTCCCTTTTAATAAGGTCTCTCCCCCTTAATATATATTCTTTCCTCTTTAATCATTTCCCCCTTAATCATACAATAGATACCAATCATACAATAGATACCACAAAATAGTTCATCTAATTTTTAGAGCATAGTGGTAGTGTATATCTTCTCCCCCTTTCTTATATATTTCTCTCTTTATATCTCTCC
This sequence comes from Clitoria ternatea, assembly GCA_037962975.1. Taxonomy (NCBI): domain Eukaryota; kingdom Viridiplantae; phylum Streptophyta; class Magnoliopsida; order Fabales; family Fabaceae; genus Clitoria; species Clitoria ternatea. The sequence goes on from CM075675.1 coordinate 52,129,098, forward strand.
CTCTTTGTAAAAGACTTTATTCCATTTAGGGTGTATATATATCTTCCTATAATCTTCTCCCCCTTTGGCATCATCAAAAACTTTCCTTATGATAAAACATTAGTCATAGTAATTCTCCTCTTTTTGGCATAAATGACATTGTATTCTTTTTACTAATCTTTCCACTAATCTCTCCCCCTTTGGCATCATCAAAAAGATCATTATCTTAATTATATTCTATGCCATCAATAAACTCATGTAATTGAATAAGAGAGATTTAAGGTAAGTATTTCATGAATAGGATTTCAAAACAAAGCTCATAATATGATCAAGGATATATATGTCAATTTGATGCATTTAGAGTCAATAATCAATCACCTCGTTCATTCATCAAGTAAGCATATAGTTGATTGCTAACTCATTTTCAATCATGTAATTGATATTACTTTCAAGTATGGTAAGTGTCACATGATTCTTTCCAAATAAGCACATAATCTTCTCCTTTTTGGCATTATCAAACACACAAGGATTTTTCCAAGTAAGCATATAGAAGAATAAAATTATAAGCATAAGTGCCATAATCATAATCATTGAGAGGTAAAATGATGGATATTCATTCATGTGTATGCTCCCCCTTACTATTGTAATTGATGTCACTTGTAAAAACATATACCACTTATTAACATGTGAAATCAATTTGATGAAGTTTGATATCAATTGTTGAACACATGTCATGCATTTAATAGATAGTAATTGTTGAAAGATATACCAATTGTTAAAAGATCATAATGTATCATGCAAGATATATCTCCTCCTTAGTCATTTAATAGACACTAAGATATCATGATATTTTCTCCCCTTTTTCACATATATTTTGATACTAATTGTTATGAACCCAATTACACCAATTTGATTAAGTCTAAATACTACTTGTGAGTCACTTCAATCAAGTTTAGCACCAAATATTACTAACACATGTAATTGAATACCAATTGTAATTGAATACCAATTGTTAAGCTAATTGATGTAATTCTTAAGCTAATTGATACCAATTATTCATGTTGGCCTATTTAGCAAGTTTGATACCATTTGTTTATTTCTTAAGAACATGATCACCTTTTAATAGATACCACTTATGCAATGAATAGAAGTCATAATATGAATAGATACCACTCAAAATTTAGATACCAATTGTATATAAAATTCACTAGTCAATCATCAATCAAAGTGGTAATCATAGAAGAATTTTCAACAATATGCACTCAAATGTAGGTATCATAGCAATGGTGGAATGATTAATACAACTTGTTGGCTTACTCATGCATTTGTATTGTAACTCATGCCAATATATCTATATGATTTTTCTCATGACCCTTTTTGTGTCAAACATTCTTTTCTTGATCAACACCATTTATTTCTTATTTATTGTCCATGCCATTTGTTACTAGTATCTAGTCATGATATCACTTGAAGATTTGCCAATTTAAGCTCTTGATATCAATTATAGACATTTAAGCATGCATCATATTTCATAATATTCGTTCAAAAGTTCTTTTCAATCTCAATGATGTATATATTCAAATTTCTTTTCACATTCAAGATCAAGCATCATCAAACATATATGTCACTCAAGATAGATGCCAATTTGCTCAAGCATGGTGTATCAAGGAAGGTCATGTCATGTATTATAATGCATTGTCCTTTAATATACCAAGTGTTGTGACATATCATGCATTGTCTCTTAGTGTATGCCTATGATGTTACTAGTTATTTAAAGTCTAGGCAATCATAGAGCATACATATTTTCTCCTTAGGCATTATCAAAACCAACATATAATTGCATAGAGAATATTTTGCCTAACATGTAAGCAACTTTAAGGTTTGTCATAATCAACTTGTCATAACATTTGTATTTATCATCAAGGTATAGTGACAAGTATATAATCAAGAATATGTCATCATGATCTCTTCCTCTTACTAATTCAATTGATACCATTGTTAAAGGAAGATGTTTGTCACTTAGATACCACTAGTTAACTAACATACTTCTTGTTCAATAAATGATACATAATCAAGAATTCATGTTCAATCAAAAGTTCATGTCATTAAGAATTCATACATTATCAAGGATTCAAACATCATTCAAGAATTCACATATCATCATAAGTTCATGCATCATTTAAGATTTTGAATCTAAGCATCAAGATTTAGTATTTCAACATTTTCATGTTTCAATCCTTTCTAACATACATGGATAAATATATCTTAAGTTTTTCATAGAATCAAACATATTATCCAAGCAATTATTCATCAAACTTTATACCAATCATTTAAATCAAAGTTTGATTTTCACACATCTAAATTCATTATGAACAAATATGGAATTTGGCTTTACAAAAATTATTTAGACACTTCAAAAAATTATCAATCAAGTCCATAGATGTTTTAACATAATCAAGCATACAAACACATAGCAAACATGATAATTGATCAACTAGAGTAAGGATCCGATCGTACCTTGTAGATGTGTGAAGCCTACGTCCTTATCCTTTTCATCCCTTGTTCTTTGAGTGAAGATTGTGATTCTTGATTCCTTGGTAATTCGTCAATGAGAAATTGCCGATTGAAAGTGTTCCTACAAATTGTCAAGTTTTATGGTACCCTTTAAAAGTTGGGTCCTTTCTTGTTAGTTTAAGATTTCAAATTTGTTTTTGGAATCCATACCTTTCTTGTACACTTTTGACGGGATTTCTTTATAAAGCAATTAGAAGATATATGACCATATATTCCACAATAAAAACATGTTGCATCCAAAGAGTAAGTCATAGTAGAATTGTAATGGTTCTTATTATGTTCTATATGATTCCTTTTAAAACAATTAGGCAATGAGTTCTCTTTTCTTTCATGGTTTATGCATCTAAGAGAGGATTTGGATTTTTCTTTGTAGGATGCACAAGGGTTCTTGTAATGAACTATTTTTCTTCCTTCAAGTGTATGCTTTTGATCTTCAAGAGGTGCACTTAGATTCTTTTGACTACTTGTAAGCTTACTAAGTGCTTCTTTTAGTTCTTTATTCTCTTTTTCAAGAAGCATACATTTATCAATAAGCACACAATCATTATTATCATTACAAGTTCTAAGAGATACATTTGAAGCTATTAATTCATCATTTTGAACTGTAAGATATTCTTTTTCTATGTGAACATCATGCAATTCTTTTTCAAGAGTCAAAATGGTTTGTTTAGAGCATGCATATTTCTTTGATAACAAGACAAATTTTTCATGTAATTCTTCAAATGCTTCTAATAATTCATCCTTATCAATTTCATCATCATTATCATCACTAAAAGCATTTAAAGAGCATACCTCATCATCTTGAGAGTGCTTTGTCATTAGGCATGCAATTTCTTCTTCCTTCTCGTTGGTCTCTTTTTCAACGCTTCTTTCGAATTCTTCATCTTGACTAGAAAGAGTACTAATTCTTGCATCTTTATCATCATTAGTATTTCCATAAATTGTTTCAAGAGTTTCCCACATTTCTTTAGCATTGTTACAAGTAATAACTCTAGAAACATCATTAGGTTCTAATGCTAATATGATAAGAATTTTAGCTCTAAGATTAAATTGTACCTTTCTTTCTTCTTCCTTAGTCCATAAGTTCATGGGCTTTATGCATTCTATATTATCAACAATGTATTTAGGAATGAAAGGACCAAATTGAATAGCATTCCATACCTTGAGGTCATAGGCTTGGATAAAGATTTTCAACCTTTCTTTCCAAATAACAAAGTCTTTACCATTGAAGATTGGTGGTCTATTTATTATTTCACCTTGTGGAAATGCATCATAAGAAGTAGAGGCCATCTTGATCTCTTGAAGCGGTTAAGCTTGATCTTCCAAGAGTCAAGCTCTGATACCAATTGTTAGCCAAGGCCTCGATACTCAAGAGGGGGGGTGAATTGAGTATTTCAAATTTTCGCGCGGAATCCCTTTCAAAACGGTTAGTATTACACAAATGATGCAATATAAAAGATGTAATAATTATGAAGCACATTTCATACTAAAGCATTTTAAGTTGAATGAACTATATTCAAGAATTGATTATGACAAGTAAGGCAAGTTATTAGCTTAGGCAATTCTTGAAACACTTAACATGCTATAATTAATTTCAACATAGGTATAACTTGAACAACTTCTAACAAATTAATTAAGCATGATAGTTTTACCAATTTGTTAACACCAATATTTTTCTTCCTCAATAATTAATTCCAACAATGTTTAAGTCAATTGATTCAAGGATTTAATATTACCAAACCATCAAATATTCTAGGCATGCAAATCAAGTTCACAATAATAAAGAGTTTAAGGGAAGAAAGAATTTGCAAACCGATATAACGAGTTCCACCACCCCGGTGTACGTCTCGCCTTCAAGCAACCCACTTGAAGGATTTCCACTATTGAGAATTTGAGATTACAAGCTTTGAGCAATTGTCTCCTAGTGTCCCACACTCAAGAACCCAATCCTCACAAGCAAAGGGCAACCCACCCAATCTCACAATCTCTCAATACCCAAAGGTTGAACCCCAACCTTTGTGACCACTCAACCTAGAGTGAATACCTTGGTGTATATAGTGTTTGGTTTACAATCAAATAACTCTCTCACTAGAGTAGATACACAATTTAAAGCTCTCACCAAATAATAACTCTCAAAGAGAGGATATACAAATTTAGCTCACAAATTACTTTCTCTCTAACTCTTAAATAACTCACTAAGAGAATATGCCAATATAGAACAAGAGAGAATGAGTAGAAGAGAATGAAGCAAGGAGGAAGAAGTAAGCAAATGGAAATGCTTCAATTGCTTGGTGTGTCATTTGCCTTCAACTTCTTCTCTATTTATAGGCTCCAATGGCATGTCATGTTGCAATATTAAATTCCTTGGGAGCTTGAACTTGGAACATGTGTGTCTCCATTCAAAATGGCATTGCAATTCCAATGAGCTTTTAATGTCTCCAAGAAGAACATGGCATGTGCATGTTTGATTTAATTTAAATTAAATTGCATTACCAATGTGACACATGCATGTGGAGAGGGACAAAGTAATAAACCTTGCCTTGGGTCTTCCATTTTGTTTCAACCGAAGGGCACAATGTCTCCCCTTGAATTTTGAATAATTCCAACGTGCATTGAGGCTCCAGACAGCGTGAGAATCGATTCTTTCAAGATGTGAATCGATTCATCTCATTGAATTTAGAGTTACTGGGCAAAACAAAACGTGTGAATCGATTCTTCTTTGTTGTGAATCGATTCAGCCCTGTTAAAATCACATTTTTGGGCCTTGCAAAACGTGTGAATCGATTCTTCTTTGTTGTGAATCGATTCATGCTTGAATTTTCAATTTCCTGGACCCTGTACCCATGTGAATCGATTCTTCTTAGTGTTCTTTGTGCCATGAATCGATTCAACCCATTGAAGAGTGATCCTGGGCCACTTTAAACGCATGAATCGATTCATGCTTCTTGCTGAATCGATTCATTAAGCTGATCCTCCATTTTCCATGTGCTTTTTGTTCCTTTGATAAATAAATGTGTATGGCTTTATTCTTTTGGGTCCTTAGGCACTTTGATGATCATTTTCCACTTGATTTAGGCCACTTAAAATGCCTTACAACATTTCTTTGTAATTCATCAATTTTCCATCATCAAACATAATTAATTCATCCATAAATATATATGTTTGATCTTGATCCTTCATTTGTTGTGTCATTATCAAAACCTACATCAACATAAAAATACACTTTCTACTTATATGTCATAGTAACTTGGGATATGCCTTTATGCACTTAAATGCATATTATCCCAAGTCATGCTTTCTGGCTTAATACATTTTCCAATCATCTTTCACTTTCTGAATGTACTGAGCCCTATGGTGTGTTGCCAGATTCTGTTAGAGTGGGAAACATTATTGTCCTAGAGAGGCTTTGGAAAGAATACTCGGGGTTCGAGCCATGAGTGGCTCATGATAGAATACTTGGGTCTGCCCCAAGAGTGGGTGCTACAAAATAATACTTATAGGAATCCAAAGGGGTTTGGTGTGTTAAAGCACAGACTGTGCTTAGGCCAGGAGTGGCTGGAGTCAAGAATACTCTAGGCCAAAAGTGGCCAGTGTCAAGAATACTTGAGGCTAGGAGTGGCTGGATTAAAAAATACTCAAAAGCACTAGGTGTGCTTAAGCCAGGAATGGCTAGAGTCAATAATACTCGTAAGCTCGGTCTGGGCTATTTATGTAAAAGTTTTTACATAGTGGAAATCCTTCAAATTTGAAGGTATTGGATGTAGTCTTCGAGTTGGAGGTGAACCAGTATAAAATAGCTTGTGTATTGTCTCTTTCTCTCTCATTCTTTACTATCAAAAGTCTGGTGCATTATTATTGTTATAACCGATAGTAAAAGTCTGGCAAAAATACGCTCGCTTAACCAAAGTATCATGCTCTCCGTCTCACGAAAGTCTGGTCTGCTGTGCGTAACATAATAACATTTAAATATCACTTTTTGGTTTGAAAAAGTGAACAGACTTATTCAATCCCCCCTTCTAAGTCTGTTCTTCGAACCATCAAGAGTGTTGGAACAGATTGGGAAGGCGGCATATAAATTGGAATTGCCTGTTGGAACAAAAATCCATAATGTATTTCATGTATCCCTCTTAAAGAAGCACATTGGTTCTCATACACTGGATCTTTACCTACTTGAATTTGATAACGATGGCAAGTTAACAGTGAAGCCTTTAGCAATATTGGACCGAAGGATAAGAAAAAAGAGATAGAGCAGTTACTAAAGTATTGGTTCAATGGGAACATATAAGTCCATAAAATGCACTTTGGCAAGAGCTCCATGATATTAAGCAGCAGTTTCCAAATTTTTACTGGAATGCTACTAAAGATGGACTTGAGGACTAGGCCATTTTTTGAAGGGAGGGAAAGTTGTTATATGTCTTTTAGAAAAGGATTAGATATAGATTAGATCTTTAGTCATAATTAGTTTTTCTGATATTATCTTTTAATAGATTAGTTTATCTTTTAATAGATGAGATATCTTTTAATAGATTAGTTTGCAAATTAGTTACGTAGTGTTGAAGTATTTATAGGATGTTTGGTTTAAATAGACCATTTCCCTTGTAATTCAGTAGGATTCAAAAAAGAAAGTAAGAATTCTTGGTTTCAATTCTTCTTTGAGTGAGTCGAGAGTGAGTAGGTCAGAGAGTTCTCGAAAAATCTTTAAGACAAAGAGAACAACAACAACATTAACAACAACAACATTAACAACAACAACGACAATGACAACAACAACATAACGACAATGACAACAACTACAATGACAACAATAACAATTTAACACAAAGACAACAACAACAACAACAACAATGACAATGACAATGACAACAACGATAACGACAATGACCACAATGATAACAACCATAATGACAACAACCACAACAACGATAACAACAACAAAAACAACAAAAACAACGACAACAACAACAATGACAATGACAATAAAAACAACGACAATGACTATAATGACAATGATAACAACAATAACAACCACAATGACAACAACAACAACAAAAATAACGAGAACAACAATAACAACAACAATGACAACAACCACAATGCCAACTACCACAACAATAATGATGACAACGGCAACAACGACAACGACAACGACAACAACAACAACAATGACAACAACAACAATGACAATGATCACAACGACAACTGCAACAACGACAACTGCAACAACGACAACTGCAACAACGACAATGACCATAATGACAACAACAACAATGACGACAACAATAACGACATCAACGACAACCACAACAACAACGACAATAACCACAAGAACAACGACGACAACAACGACCACCATGACAACGACCATAACGACAACGACAACAACAATGAACAACAACAACGACAACAACCACAAGAACAACAATGACAACAACCACCACCACATCAACAAAAATATTAGAACATATTTGTCTAGTATTTGATTTGATGTGCATTAAGATATAGTTATATGGATAGAGATGATGATAAGAAAATATTTTTCTTATCTTATCTTATTCATTCCTAACCCAATACGACCTTCAGGATTGATGACGATGATTGATCCGGGGTACTAACCAGACTCTAAGACCCTAACTGGGGTAACCTAAAACCAATGCCACATCACCTAAAGGTATTGGAATGACTTAATTCAACACCTCAATCGGGGTCCATGAGAAGAGCCAATACGGACTTAAATCTAGGACTCTGGTCACTCCTGACAGTCAAACATGAGTCAGAATCGGTATGGGCAACATGTCCTTACAACACTGTAGCTACAGTAAGTTAGGAGAAGGGTCACATCACTTCCACTCAGGTAACTCCTATAAATACCACTCATTTATTACTGAAAGGGGATCTGAACTAGTCAGAGAGTTAAAAATTGAGAGCTTGTGAGGTAATTCTGAACACTAGTCAAGATGGTCAATTCTTGACCCCGGTTCTAGGACAATGATATTTTTCTTATGTTATTCTATTCATTTGTAATCCAACACCATTTTCAAGATAAAAATTAATATATATATATATATATATATATATATATATATATATGATATGCTATGCAACAATATTAAAAAAACATATGATATACACTAAAATTGCTGTTAAAATATCCTGGCTCACAAAATACAAAATAAATAAGATAATATAACTTGTTGTATTTTTACTCCTTATCTTGTACGGTAAATAGCCCTTAATGTCCCAAGGAAATTTTACACATTGTGAAATTTAATGAATTAGTCTCATATATATAAATGTAATAGAGCCTTATACCATTCAAGTTTTTTGAACTAATAAATAAGACACATTTTTATTGATATGTTTAATTCACTCTAACAACTAAAATACATTTTTTAAAAGTTGTAATGTTTTTATCTTTTAATGATAATTGAAGGTAACTTAATTGTTAGAAGTTATATTATAACGGTTTAGAACTTAGTTGAGTCTTATTTCTTAATTCGTATTCTCAAGTTGAATTTCCTAACTTTATAGGAATGAAAATGGATTAGAATTTGATAAAGAGAGCTTTGTGTACCTTTAATTATTTAGATCCGTTCAAACAACTGATTCGGCCGGAGGATGATCGTAGTAATTGGTTACTCGTAAATAATCATATTAAAATATTTTATAAGTCAAAATTTGGATGTGGGAATGTTTGACCTGGCAACAAAATATATATTTTGTAAATAAATTTTATTAATAGATATATATTCTATACATCCAAATTTTACGTTGCAGGATCAAGTCTTTCCACTTCCACATTTTGACATATAAATTATTTTAATACGTTGACTATTTGAGTGACTGATTCTAAAGCACGACCATGTCCATCCGCTCCAGTTGTTCAAATCAAACACGATTTTAATACGTAGCTAAGGGCATTAGAACCTTCCTATAATATTAAGTTTATTTAACTTTAGATATTAAGGCATACAAAATAAAATATTTACCTTATTTTTTTTATAACAATTAACACTCCTGTAATATTTAATTTATTTAACTTTAAAACTAAAAAAAATTGTAAAAATTATCGAAAGACGTAATTGTAAAGTTCGCTTCAGGCCTCAAAATATATTGAACCACCCTTATATAAGGCTATAACCAAGCTAAAAAATGTATTTCCTTTTATTCCCTCTTCGCTTGAAATTCTTGGTTTTGTCTACTAGATAGACATTTCCATTCAACCAATAAAAAAATAAATAAAACATGCCCAACAACAATAACAAATTGAACTTTGTATGTATACTGTTTTAAAAAAAAATGTTTTTCTTAAATTTACTGATTTTGCTCCTCTAAAGAACAACAATGTACTTTTAAGGATAAAGTCCAGTATTAATCATTGATTTAAAAATTAATAGTGATAATTGTGATAATATACATGCAAATTCCTGATTAGATGTAGTTTTTAGGAGTTTTCCTTGACTTCTGTTATCTCCTCAGACTATGTCAAGACCTCAGCTAGGGAGCTACGAGGTTACTCTTACTAGCAGGTACTCCGTTTTGTCTTATAGTAGGTTCTTATCGTAGGTAGAGTAGCCTACCCTATACTAAAGAACTTCCCTAGTAAATAGGTTATGGTCTTTTTACTCCAATGATGTTTTAAGGTGCTAAATGAATTGGTGCAGGAGCGAGGTCCCGTGTATGGTTCGTCCTTGCTTAAGGAATAGAATGCCCTCTTTAAAGGGGCAATGAAATTTTCCGAATATCCACGCATCAGGAAAGGCAGCCTTGGGAAGTTAAGTTGACCCCAAGGGGAGATTTAATCTTTGATTTTTAAATCAACCATTAATATTGCAGTTTATTCTTTAAAGTACATTTCTATCTTCTAAAAAATGGTAAAATCTAGTAAAAGCAGGTTGAGAATGATAATGCTGAAAAAAAAAGTTGGTCAAGTTTTGGTAGAATTGGATTTCAGGTTAAAAGAAAACCTTAAGCAATCTAATAATTCTACTATGATACTTCTGTTCAGTGAATATTCAACCAGAGTGATTTGTATGATTATACAGGTGGAAATGGCAAGTCTAGTAAAAGAAAGAAACCAGCACAAGCTTCAGAATTCAAGTCTTTTTGGATGGCAAGGAAATGCAAACCTCCACAAGCTTTCTTAGCTGCTTCCCAAGCTTCAGCTTCACTAGTTGACAAAGGAGTTTTCTTATATGTGGAATATATATACCGAGTAGAAATTCCAACTGACAGAATCAGGCGACCACGTTCAGCTTCTGCTTCAACTCCACAAACCTCCATTCCATTTAACATAGCTGTGCCAAAAAAAGGTGAGTCTTTCCAAATTATAAGGACTATTTAGAAGGCACTCTTTTTTTTTTTTTTCTTCTCCTAAGAAAGGAGTTTTTTTTTTTAATCAATTGGAAGAATGGTAAAGGGGGAAGGAATAAATGTAAGTCCGACACTTTATGTTTATGTTAAACACCAACTGTGCTGATTTTTCGGGGCCTAAGAAAAGAGATTTATAATTATATATACTAGGCATGATAGTGATGAGATGACACATCAAGTATGCAAAGCTTTTCTGGATGCTAGAAATTAAGCCAGTAGGTCAAGCACAATTCTAGAAAAACTATTTAACCTACAGCCTTTTTATCTTCCTGTAATGAACAAAAGCCCAAAAAGCAAAGCTTCTTTAGAAGGTAACTAGAAGAGCTTTTAGTTTTTTTGAGGAGAAAAAAGTCAAAAAATTTTGAGCCCAATACTACCTCAGCCGTAGTTGTCAACAAATCTTACCGAGGAAACTAATCCAGCATTTTTGTCAATAGTTTATGAATTTCTGCAGAAATTCAGTAAACTATTGACCAAATTATGCTCTGACTGAACTCTAATTACTGTACATACGAGGGCTATGGTTTCGCTTAGCTATCAAATTGTTCATATAAAATTTGTAAAACTGGATGGATGTACTCTAGTGCACTAAAAGTGTATGATTGATAACATCATCAGTATTTGCATTTCAATGTTGCATAGTGTTTGAGCTCAAGTCAGGTATTTTTGCAACATTTGGAACCTGAAAGAATTCCACTGCCTCTTTAATTAAATGATTCTATGCATATAATAGTTAGTTCTTAATGAAATAATACAAAGGATCTGTTATGAGGAACACAAGATGAAACTTTTATATGAAGAAAATGTGAAAATCTGCAGTTATATACCTGCCAATTCTGTAGCACTAGAAGATGCAACAGCCAGTCCTGGGATCAATGTCTTGTCATCAATTTCAAGACCAAGTAAATCAAGATCTAGACCAGCACCAAAACCTCCTTTCTCTAAGGATGACACCTCCTCTCGAACAGCTTTAAAATAGGTTATTGAATGTTAGAGAGGTATATCCTAGGAGAACAGTGCAAAACATTAAGCATATATGTTAACCATCTTCTCCTAAATATAAAGGGGAATGAGACCATTATAATCTATGTAATGTATGTAGCTAATACCAAAATTTTAAACTAGTTCTACTTCATGCTAATTAAGAAAATTAGTGAACATCATATAATTTCCTTGATGTCATCTAAACCATGTGTGCCTCTTCCTAAATTTTTCTTCATCAAAATTTAAAATGAAAAGCATATGCCTGAGACTGAGTTTCAAAATCAAATCAAAGTTTTTGCCTATAAGTAAGGTATACCTGAGTAAGGTAATTGGACGAATGCCCATTTTCGCCCATATAGATCATCTGGAAGTGTTGAGGGAAAAGGATTATCTAATGCCAAAAGGGTCTTAGAGGCCCCTTCTTGAAATCCTGGGTGCTTCTTGTATATGGTCTCATAGCGTTCCTCTATCCATAGAATTAATGTCAAGCACTGAAGAAGAGTCACATAAAATATATCTTAAGACAAGGATATCTGAACTCAGTGTATCATTGCAAATATAAGATGATAAGTATGCCATGAAATTTCTTCTATCAGAATTAGAGTTTTATCTCAGTAACCCATGAAATAAATGTCGGCATCAATGCTGGGCCAGATTATCGAGGTAAAACTTCAATTCTAAGTGGAAAACAACACTAAAAGCACGTAAAGCACTTGACTCTTTTATTACAGAGGTACATACACAAAAGAAAATGACACTTGTGTAGTTCAAGTTGATACAATAACTAGAATTTCTAGTCCAACTCCAAGACATATAAAGCTACAATCAAGATGAGTAAGCTTGCAATTATTTCAATGAAATATTAACACATACATGAATCCAAAAGTAAATGGATCATCTTTGTTGCCATCACATTTATTTTCTAGCGAAAGTGACATTTGGTCAAATAAATGTACGCCACAATTAGAAGATGGAAAAAGAAACCAACCAAGCTTTTGCCAGCTCTAACTTATATGTCCAGCAGAATCCAGATTGACGGAAATAGATAGAATGATACAGAGATTCATTCATTGATTAAAAAAAGCATTCCTTTCCATTTGACACATTTGCTTTCCCCCCTCCAATTTGGGCTATGAGATGGATGGAACCACTCTTCTTTTTACCTTCCAAGGTAAAAATATCCGAATAATGAAATGGTAACTTCATTCCACTCCATTCCTCTCATCATTAAATTTCTAAACATAGAGCCAACACTAACTACTTCCTCCCTTACGTAAGTTGAAACCATAGGCTTAGACACTTGCCAATCCATGATAATATCAACACCTTCACATAACTAACAAATTGAGCTTTGTGATCCAACCTTTGTTAGTCACTATTATAAGACCATCTGTAGGTTTATAGTCAAGTAGGCTCTCAGACTCCCCATTCAACAAACCAACTAAATTCTATCAACAGGTAAGCATATAGTTTCCTCCTAAGCAACAAAAGTTCAGAGCCACAGTAAAAACAAGAAAATTGTTAACACTAACAAAGTGACTAGTTTGGCTTTTATTGAGAAGTCTTCCTGTATAAAACATCTTCAACTAAAATACACGGACCAATGAAAATAGTTAAGCTTAGTTAATTTTCTTTATTTTTTTAAAAATTCTACAATAAGTTAATGAAAAATACTAATGGGTATGTTCAAAAGTAAAAAATTCATCATTAAAACTCATTCATTCGGATTTCTAAGCAATTTTTATACAATTTTAATGATAAAAAAAATTCTATTTTTATTTTCTTAAACAATGATCTTAAAACAATGACCTTAGGTGGCACTAGTTAAACATAAATGTGAATAAGTTGACACTAATTCCATTTATCAAGGACAGATAAAAAAATAAAATATCACTAAAACCTGCTAGAATATGTATCTCTTATAAAAAAATAAGAGTGATAAATACTTTCATTTTCGATAAAAGTTTACGTTTAAAATCAGGCTGACTTAAAATATTTTTGAAAAGAATACGCACCCGTTTACTGGGAATAGGCGTTATGTCAAGCTCCTTACAAGCATTTGTAATAATTGTCTGCATCTGTGACCTACAAAGCACCAAGACACTTAGATCAATATTCCTTTGTTTTTCCCTCTCAATCTCAAAGGTGCTTGACAATAGGACCAGTCCCTTGTCTCAATTGTCATTGTACCAACTGATTGGAGACTGACCACCAGGTAATTTCCATTCATGAGAGTTAGAATCGAACCTTCATAATTTCCATTCACATGAGTTAGAATTGAACCTCCAATCACTCACTCACCCAATTGAAATCAACATTCCTTACTCTAACATGTAACTTTTTTTCAATAATGATGATGATTTTTCTAATGCATGCATAAGAATACTATTAAGAAATTAAAAATAATTTTTTAGTTAAAATTAATATTGATACAATTCTCTTAATTATAAGAACATGTAAGTAAGAAAATGAAAACAGTTATTTGTAATAATAATATAAAGTAAAAAAATAATTATCAGAAATAATACAGCATTACTGACGCATGCCTACGAAAATACCAAGATGGAAAACAGATACTTGAATTACCTAAAGAAGCGAATGTTTGTGGGAACTGGGAGACCCAAGTCATCACTAACACCGGCAATAGCTTCCTTGAGGGTAATGCTATTGATGACATTATTAGGAAAGTACTTGGTGTACTGCAACGACAACGTTTTGTCACACACAACAAGCTCCCAAATCTTCTTCCCTCTTTCATCGAGAATGGGCCTGGAGCAGAAGTCCAATTCCCACTCTGTTATGCTCTTAGGGTCGGTTCCTGGGTCAAGGTAGCTTAGTTCCGCAGTTGGGTCATCATCATCTTCTTCTCCGACAACCTCTTCAGGTGCTTGTTTCTGGGTCGACACTGAGCTCTCGGACACCGAGGTGGTTCGAAAGTGGAGCAGTTTGGGGTGGTTTCGTAGGTTGTAATTGGAGGGAACGGTGCATGGGATTGTGGTGGGTTTTGAGGTGAGTTTGGAATGTTTGAAAGTTGGGGTTTTGATTCCGGTGGGGTTGAAGCTAAGACTTGCCATTGCTTACGGTTATGGATGTTCTGCGTGTGGTTGAGGTAGTTATCCACTGCCACATCGTTTTTGTTAAGGTAATGATGATATTATCTTCCATTGGGCCTTTTCGTATTGGGTCATTGCTAATCTTTTCCCTCTTCATTTGCGAATATTAAATGTTATTATTAAATACCAAAGACCTATTTTAGATATTACATGGAAAGCATTGAGAATCATTTTAAATGTCATCATTTGAAAACTAATGTGTGGAGTCATTCTAAATACTATCATTTTGGAACTATTTCCGATAACAATAAATTAAAATAGAAAAAATAATAACAACAAAAATTAAAATATAACTATTTTAAAATTAAGAGACTAAAACTAAATCTCAAAGTTAAGGAATAAGAATTAAATGTGTCACTGCCCAGTGCTTAGTCACTAAGGCGTTAAGTGAGTAACAATAATGTTAGGGTGGATATGCTAATTTGAAGTATTTTGAACAATTTAAAAATTAAAGCTATGTTTTATTGTATAACTTAATTAAGAGAGTAACATTCTTGATGTTTAATAATTTGGAAATGAATAAAAATGTAATTGGGCTTAAAATAATAATAAAATAGGGATATGAAATGGAAAATAAGATTTAAAATGATTTTTAAAGGAAATGGCATCAGGGGACCTGACGCATAGTGTAGTTGTGCCGCGTAGCGTCAAGTAAGAATTAATGACTTGACGCGTAACGCCAGTGGGACGTATAGTGTCAGCGTCGCAACCTGTTTTGAAACGAGACATGCAAAATAGAACGAAAACACATCTTCATCTTCTCATTTTCTTCCTCCTCTGCAATTTGTGGCGAGAACTTGTGGAAGCTTGTGGTTTTCTTGTATACTCGGGTCTTGGGAGCTAAGGTAAGTCATTAGGATCCTTGGATGCATGCTTCTTCTTCTTCTTCTTCCCTTCCCCCCCTTTAAAACCGAACCATGCATCTGATGTGGGGGTTTTGAGTTTTAAGGTTCTTGGAAGTTTGGGTTTTGAGTTTGGAAGGGTAAGGAAGGCAATGTACTAATAGATTATGTGTTTCGGTGACCGTAGGTGCCGGAACGGGTGCCAAAGGAACGATTGGTGAAGCGGGTATCGAATTCGGAAGAGGAACCGTGAACCAAGTGACGGAGGATGCAACCGACACCAAGAGCAAATCATTGAAGCTTGGAATCAAGGTAAGGGGGTGTTTGGGTCGTAATTAATTAGGATTTGTATATGTGGTGTTTTTGGGAGCTCAGACATTAATTAGGAATTGGTAGACATAATGTAAAGTAGTTAGTTATGATTCATATAATTATTTATGTATGTTTATATGTGATTAGATAATTAAAGTATTAAGAAATTATGTTAGAATAGTTAATTATGTGATAGGAAACTTACAAATTAGTTTGAGAACATTTATATAGATATATGTATAAGTGTATATAAATAGTGATGTGTGAATATATGAATAATAGGAGAAATAGGTGTTGAATTAATTATTAAGTAATCAAAAGTGAACCTTTGGATGTTTTGTGATGTATGGTATTGTGATTATCAAGAATGTATTGTAATGGATGGAGTTGGCGAGTCGACCGCCCTATGGAATTATTGAATGTCAGTTTCTGACAGATGTGGACAGATTTGATGATGTTTATGCCATGATGATATGATTTTGTATGTAATTATGTGGTATGGAACGGTCAACGGTATGATGTACCCCTCATTTTCTAGCTCCCATGGTTTTTATACCCAGTTGAGCTACCCAACGGTCAAGTCGGACCCAGTGGTTGAGGTAGGGAGCCAAGTCAGGTTCACGGGGTGTCAAGTTGGACCCCCAACTAAAGGTTGATCCTTTAGTATCCGGATACTAGGAGTCTGATATGTGATTCAGTTGTGCCTATGTGATTTGATATTGATGTATGTTTTCGATGAATGGTAAAATTGATATATGGTTTACAATGAATTTAATGATTGATGATGTTATGATATGAGCATGTATCTTAATGGGTGTGAGGTATGTAGTTTAATTGATCATAAAAGCATATTGAAAAGTATAATAGTATGTGTAATTGCAGTGATAATTGTGTAAATGCAAGAAATTGGTAATTAATATAATTGAGAAGATCATTAGGTAGTAAGTAGGTACCTTTACTCTTTCCATAGTTGATTTAGCATGACAATTATGATTGGTGTGGTGAATTGAAGATGATAATGATGATTATGTGTCTAAGTAGTTAAATGGAGATTTTAAAAGATAATAATGTTGATTTTCATGAACTTGATGTGTATTGGCACGGAGCCATGAATTGTGTGGTTGATAATTGTTATAAGCAGGTCTTGTGTATGATGGTAGAGTAATGTACTTGTGGATTGGATTAATGAATTGATGATGACAATGACTGATACATAGGTTGCAATGGGCATTTCATATGAAATTAAAGAATTAAATAAGTGAATTTGAGACCAGGTGGGTTTTGGGACCCCCATAAAGGATCAATAGGTCCCCTAGGACATTTTTAAACTGAGCATATAGGTCTTGGGCCATTTGGTGCCTAATTAGGTTGTTTTGTGTAAGGTTTTTGCACCTAATTGAGTTAAACTGCATTTTACGCATAACTTACGCATATGATGGAATTTTGGCGAATGGACAGTGCCAACAGTTCCGAAATGGGAAAACATGTAGCCAGTGAAGTTTTATGGCAATCGGATCTGAAACGGGCCGTTTGGGTAGGTTAGAAGTTGGCCGATTGGCCTAAAATGTGACGCTAAGCGTCATTCTGGCGCGTAGCGCCAAGTTGCGAACAGAGTCTGACGTGTAGTGTGGGGCTAACGCGTGGCTCAGACCTGTGTTTCAACTTTTATGTTTCTTTGGCTTTTAATGGCTTTTGGGGTTTTCAAATCATTATATATTTTACACTTTGCCCCTTTTATTGAAATTGATTGTTTTATAAATATGGACTAATTAAAATATTTATTTGTGAAAAATTTATTATAGATTTTAATAAAACGCATGAAAATAATAGTAAAATCGACCAAGAATGTCACAAAGAGTGTATGTAATATTTTTTTCACAAAGTTTAAATAGATTTGGTTGTGAAATTTATTGAAACAAGGTTAAAATAATTTATTTTGATAAGTTACATTTAAAAATTTATTAAAATAAGTTTAAAAGAGTTTACGTGAGTCATGAAATATTTCACAAGCTCTTAAAAAATGAGATAAAAAAATAAATATAGGAGAGATAATATGAAAAATACGTTGTTTGGATAGAAAATAGATGAATAGAAATAAATTAAATTATGTAAAAAATTATTTTTTCCTAATATATTTTAACATGTAATTTTTATATTTTTTAATAATATTTATTAAACAAAAACATCACCACATTTATTCTCATTTCTTTCCGTCTAATAAGAAAATTAATTTCCACTTGTCCTCAATTCCTTTTTTCACCTCCTTATTTTTTCTTTTTTTTAGTGCACCTCCTTTTCCTTTCAATCAAATAAAGAAAATTTTATTTGTTAAATATATTTTTGGTTTTTGTACTCTGACCACTTTTTTTTTAACTCCTTAGTGTTTTTATTAATTTTATTTTAATATATTAAAATTGTTTTCTAATATATTAAAATTAATTCTTAAAATATAACATTATTAGCACAATTCAGTAAATAAAAATATTATTTCATTTATCTCTTTAATCTTTCCAACTTATTATACTTTTTAATTAACTAATTTTAATTTATTAAATAACATAAAAATAAAAAATAATGAAAAAGAAATTAAGAGATAAAACAAAAAATCTAGCAAAATACAACAGGCAGTGAAGCCCAGAAGGCCCACGACTCCACGAGTAATTAAAAAGTGTAAAAACCAAATTTTGGTTATTTAAAAAAATATATCGATATTCCCCCTCAATCACCATGCTTCCAGAGTTGGAGTTTTTGCAAACGAAAATTGAGTAATTTGCTGCACCATTCTGTCAACGCTTTTCGTCCCTCACCTTCACCTTCACGTAATATTTTCTTCTTCTCACACCCCTCCCATTCAATTCATTCAAATGAACCAATTTTCGGTTCAGAACCGGTTTTCCTCACTTTGATACACACACACATCTAGATGCGCCATTTCGAACTCATGTTTTGTAAAGATAATTTACATTATTTCTTAACTGTTCACAAGTATTGTTGTCTTTGTTATGACTAGTAATAATACTAATAATTCAAACTGATATTCTCATCGAGTAAGCTCAACACTTGATGGATGAACTATAGGGATGTTGATGAATTTTTGAGGATTCCCTGGACATTCTATTTAATCGTACATAAGGTCTAATAGCATTGAAAAATATTGCAGATTATTGGTAGGTACATCATAGAGGAACTTGTGGTGGTTAGGGTTGTTTTCTGCTTTTGCTCAGAAAGGGACAATCACTTAGTATTGCTGTGATGGTTGCAAATGCCTATTTTCCTCCTTGGTTCAGGTTTGTATCTCTTTTTTTTTTTTTTTTGCTGTGCTATCTTTGTAAGCTTAATGATTTTATCTTTATGGTTTTGTTGTTTACTTGGATTTCCAGTGTGGCTCCAATGATGGACTGGACAGACCATCATTATAGAACTCTTGCACGCCTTGTATCAAAACATGCGTGGCTCTACACTGAGATGCTTGCAGCTGAAACAATTGTTTATCAAAAGGGCAATCTGGTATGTTTATCCAGATGGCTCTTCTTGTAAAAGAAAAAAAAAAAACTTGAAAGTTGGAAGGAATGATGTGTGAAAAAATATCAATGAGGAGACTCTTTCTTGAGATTGTATGCATTAGGCAATTTAATCCTTGATATTTTAAAAACTCTTCATTACTCACTGGTCCCTTATTTTGTACGACAAAAGTTTCTTTAGTCCTTTTTTGCTCAACTTTTTTTTATCACTATTAAGTCTTTTTGTACTGAAAAGGAGTATAATGGTCCTTTTACAATGTTAGAGACAGTGAAGGGTTTGAAGCCCCAGGACTAAATTTCTCTTTCATACAATTTCAAGGACCAATTTGAGGGTTTAGTCGAATAACAATGTTCTTGGTTGCGATATGGGAAAGACCAATTATGCTATAACCTTCTTAAGCTGCTAGGTAGAAGCTTATTGTTAGCTAGCTTACAGCTCAGCCCACAACTTATGAAGGATATGAAGAACGCTGTTTCTGTATAGATCTACCATTGTACTGAAATCACTAATGTTGGTAGCAGTTGCGGTATTTCAGTGATTATACAATATTATATAGCTGTTCCAGTCCAGTTCTATGATTTATGAAATGTGAATTGAATCTTTCATTCTTTATATATATCTTTAACTAACATGCGCTATCTTGCAAGAATCCTACAGTCTTTGATATCACATAAAATAAATACCAACCGTCCAAAAAGCTTGAACCAAGATTAAAGACTGTGGCTTTTTATTTCTAGTTTAACTAACAGTGCTGCTTTTAGTTGTCTGTTTTTTAATATATTGCATAACTAGTTATCACTGAGTTTTTTGTCTGAAGTATATAGGGATGTTTTTGTTAGTCTTATTTGTTCTTGTAGTTCTGTATCTTGGACTTGTTAATATTGTTATTGTTTTATAATTTGAACAGCTGTAAAAGATTGGGAAACAAGCTTTCTTTGCTTAATAAAATTCACAGAACAGTTTTTTAACAAGGCACAAATTACTCTTCACCTTTGAGTTTATCTATTTCTGTTATCAACAAAGTCGGCTGTTTTTCTAATAGCTGGGTATGGCACAGATTGATGGGGTGGTGTTAAAAACCACCATTTCTGGGTAATTTGTCTATGGAAAACTACTGATTCTTTTTGTCTATTTTTGCTCAGGACAGATTCTTGGCTTATTCTCTTGATCAACATCCTATTGTGCTTCAAATTGGAGGGAGTAATTTAGAAAATTTGGCAAAAGCAACTGAACTTACAAATGCTTATTGCTATGATGAGATCAACTTCAAGTATGTTTATTTTATCACCTTGAATCATAAATAGGCATTGTTATATTGATCTGATAGATCCATTATGCATTTTTTTCAACATATACCAGCTGTGGATGCCCAAGTCCTAGAGTAGCTGGACGTGGATGCTTTGGTGCACGCCTTATGCTTGATCCAAAGGTTAGAAAGTCATCCTGATTGGATATGTAGTGTTTCTTCATCAATGTGTATTAATGTGGACCTCTAATGTATACAAGGAAAGTTTGTTGCTGAGGCTATTTCAGTAATGGCTGCCAATACAACTGTACCTGTCACTGTCAAATGTAGAATTGGCGTGGATGATCATGATTCTTATAATGAATTGTGTAAGAACCTTTTCCAAAACATTCTGTCTATTTGCATTTAAAGGGTGTGGGTTAGGGCATGTATTCATCACAGGGGTGGGAAGGTTGCTCCATTCAAAGGTCAAAGTACACCACAAACCTGGGGCTTATAGTGGTGCTTATAGATGACCTACCCCAACCAATTAAGATTTAAGAATCACTAGCAGGAATTGCATTCAAGATATTTGAGTTAACACATTTTAATTTTCATGTTGAGCCCACCCTCATTGCAAAATTGTTTACCTAACAAATAATCATTGATAAGATATAAGTTAATATGGCAGCTTTCCAATTCAAAAGTTCTTGCTACTGAGCTTTCTATAAAAATGTCTTGTTTTAAACTAAAAGTGCCTTAGTGGGTTGTCCAACTGATCACCTCGATACCCTTGGTGTGTGTTACTGTATGTTAGGAAGTAGAGAGTATGTAAATGTTGGGAGCACCACCCATAGTACCTTAAGGTTTTATGGTTAAGTGTCTCTTACCTAATAAACCCGCATTCACTCTCTTAAATATATTGGCCCGTGGACCACTAAAATACCAGCAGTGGTATTAAGCCAATGTCGACGAGTATGTGCCTACCATGGTGATGTTGAAGGTGTCCCGCGGAGAGAATGGTGACACAAGATGAAGCCCTTACAACAAGTCGATGGCACCCACGTGCGGAGGGTGTGGAGCCCAAAAAGTGTCGTTGAGTGAACAACAACCCACTTGGAAGAGAGCAAAGAGGATGCTCTAGTGTGGACCATGGGTACTCGTGGATGAAGAAGAGACTTTTGCTAGAGTGGGAGCATTCAATGTGAAATAGAGTCACACACACTTAAGGGGGAGCATTGGAAACAAGTGTGAATGGAAGTCCCACATTGGATGGATATGGGTAAGTTGAAGGTAGGGGTGAGCAAGTACCGGGTTGGATCGGATTTCACACAAAAAACAATCCGATCCGATCAAATTTTATTGGATTGGATTGGATTAGATTTGTAGAAATTTTTTTTGAAATCCAATCCGATCCGATCCAATCTAAATTGGTTTGGATTGAATTGGATAATTGGATATCCGATTAAAGAAAACTTGCTATATTTTTTTATGAAACCACAAATTATATATATATATATATAAACTTCAAACATCTTAAAATTCATGTCAAATATCACAACTTAGTAGTGTTTAATACACAAATAATCCATAGAAATAAAAATCAAATCCATTTTAACAATACATTTAAATTTAAAATAAAATGACAGCAATATCACAAGATAGCTCAACCTCAATCCATTCTTCCATCAGTTTTATCGTTGGTTGAAATTGTTGATATTTCTGTAAAAAAAAAAGAAAAAAAGTTAGATACTGAATCAAAAGGATAAAAAAGTAATAGACACAAACATAATTAGTAAAATTGAAACTTGAAATTAAAAGTTACCTTCTCCTTCATTTTGCTCATCATGTACCTCAACAATCAAGCGTTTTGAACTCTTTAACCAATTTTGGCAACAAATAAGAGCTTCAACTGTAGTTGGATGTAAAGAGCTACGGAAAGGATCAAGAACTCGACCTCCCGTACTAAATGCTGACTCAGATGGCACAGTGGACACTGGAATAGCTAAAATGTCTCTAGCCATACATGAAAGAACATAGTACTTAGTGGACTTACCCTTCCACCATTTAAGAATATCAAATTCAGCCCCTAATGTTGTGTCTTCAACATCATCCTCCATGTACCTTTCCAATTCATTCCTCTTTACCTCACCTTGCTTTTTTCTAATTTTTAATCTAAACTCATTCTCTCATGCATCAGCACCACTATCATCATCAATGGTAGTATTAGCTTGAGAACCAATATTTGAAGTCACAATAGTGGAACCACTAGAACAATCAAGAGGAATGGGATTTGCAATCATATATTGCTCAAATAACCTTTGTATAAGATCCCTCAACTTGAATAACATCTCTATACTCTTCTCATTACCATACATTCGATGAAAACAAAACTCAAGATAATCAAGCTTGTAACGGGGATCAAGAAAAACAGCAACAAACAATAGATAATTAATTCCATCATGTTCCCAATACTTAGCAAACTTTATCTGCATGTTAGTAGTCATCCTCTGCAATATTACATCACCACTTTGCCTCCATTTATTCAAAGACTTTTGAATTTCACATAACTTGTTAAAGAAAAGGTTAACACTCAATGATCCAGAAAAGGTTAGGGTAGCATCATAGAAAATCTTTAAGAATTTCATAAACAACCGTGCACGATTCCAATCATCGATAGTAGGACACCCTCCCTCACTATCAACAGCTAATAAATATGCAGGATCATCATATTCAAGACGAGTAAATGCCTTTTCATATTTTTCAGCAACATCCAACATTAAATAAGTAGAGTTCCAACATGTTGGAACATCAAGTATTACCATTGCCTCACAAGTTATGTTCGCCACACACCTCCTAAAAGTAGTAAGTCTACTAGGAGATGGCTTAACAAATTTACAGGCAGCTCGTATTCTACAAATTGAAGAGTCAATTTCTTTTAATCCATCACTAACAATCAAGTTTAAAATATGTGCAGAACACCTCATATGCATGTACTCCCCATTAAGTAAACTATTACCATTCCAATCCCTCATGCGTCTAACAAGGTAAGAGATAGCCACATTATTAGCACTTGCATTATCAACTGTTACACAACAAATTTTACAAATTCCCCAATCTTTTAAGCACTTCTCCAAGGTTTTACCAATTGTTTCCCCCTTGTGGTCAGCAATCAACCCAAAACTCAATATCTTTTTTTGCAATTCCCATCCAGCATCATTATAATGAGCAGTTACACACATATAATTCATGTTTTGGATTGATGTCCAAGTGTCAGTTGTAAGGGAAACCATTTGATTATTCATAGACAAAATGTTTTTTAATTTCTCTTTCTCAACACCAAACAATTGCATACAATCTCTAGCAACAGTCCAACGTGATGGTATCTTAAATCTAGGTTGGGCTTCATCCATGAACAACTTAAAACCTCATTTTCTACAAAGCGAAAAGGAAGCTCATCTATGATTACCATCTTTGCAAGGGCTAATCTAGTTTCTTCCTGCCTAAACTCAACAAGCTTGAAGCTAACAATATTTTCACTATCAGATTGCTTCCCAAGGACAATTGTCTTTTGTTTGTTATCAACATCCTTATATGGACTTTTATCACAAACTCGTAAATGCTTCAACAAATTACTAGTACCATGAATAGTACTATTACATGCATATGACTGAGTATAATATTTGCAACATGCCCTATCTTTTTCTCTAGTGAAATGTGTCCATGCATGAGAAGGAGGTCCAGTGGGTTTCCTTTTCCCAAGTACCTTTTTCTGTGATGATGCAGTGACCTCTATTGATGGATTAGAAACATCCTGCCCTTGCTGTCCAGAGACTTCATCAACGGGTTGTTCTAGAGTGCCATTGCCACTTGAGCTCACTGTTAGAGGAGTAGAACCAGAGCTTTCTTTAGCCATTACTTAAATTCCCTGAAATGAAAAGTGAAAAATAATTAGCATTTTAAAAACCCAACAGTATTCTTAACAATCCACAATAGCATTAGCATTTTAAAAACCAGCAGCATTCTTCTATTCATAAAAAAACCCAACAGCATTCTTAACAATCTACAATAGCATAAGCATTTTAAAAACCAGCAGCATTCTTATATTTTTTAACAACCAACAGGATTAGCATTCTTAAATATTAACAACCAACAACATTAACATGCATATTATCCTATATTGCATTGTGTAAATCTGTAGCAAAACAAACAACATGCTTAACAACCCACAACAGACTTTCAAGGTAACAGACTTAAATCTAGTTTCATGTTTCATCAAACATAGGCTAAGTGGCACAATGACATCTTTCCAACTTATAACAACCTATAACTTTCATCCATGCTATGCAGAACTCAATTATACTCTCCAACTTATAACAACCTGTAACTTTCTAACTTATAACAACCTACAAACACAGGGGTAAGTGCAAGAACTCAGATATAAGGTTATCAAATTGAAGTGATCCGTATATTGATATTGCTTTCATAAACCCTTTACCTATTTAAATAATTTCTCTTAGTCATCGAAACACTATATAATCCAGCCATTTCAGTCTTTAAAATTTTAAAAACTTTAGTTCAATCTCAAACTTTATAGAACGATGATCAATTAACAAACAAAGCAGATTCAGTTTAAAAATTTTAAGTTTTAGCAAATATTTAACAAATAGGGAGTACACAAGGAGAGGGTTCACCACCGTGTATGGGCTTGACACTGACGAAGAGAAGGCGTTACCACCGTGAGTTGCTCGACGCTAACGGACACCACCGTCACAGGCTCGGCGACGACACAGAGAGGGGTTCACCGTGAGGGAGGTGAGACGATGACGGTAGAGAGGACTCGACGACGACAGCAAAGACACCAAATACAGAGCCACAACACGACAGGATGAAGATAAGGGAGGGGAGGCACAACGAAGGAAGAAGATGCAGAGGGGGTTACCACCGTGAGCTGCTCGACACTAACGGGCACCACCGTCACAGGCTCGACGACGACACAGAGAGGGGTTCACCGTGAGGAAGGTGAGACGATGACGGTAGAGAGGGCTCGACGACGACAGGAAAGACACCAAATGCAGAGCCACAACACAACAAGATGAAGATCAGGGAGGGGAGGCACAACGAAGGAAGAAGATACAGTGGGTTTGCGGGAGGGAAGATGGGAGAGGCACGAGCATAAAGGAAATGAAAATCAGAGGGAATTTTGCCCTAAGTAAGTCAGGCCTAATACGACGTCGTTGGGCATTGGTTCGTTTGGCCTTGGTTCTCTTATCTGGTCTGAAGCGAAAATTATTAATATTAATATATATATATATATAATAAATAATATAAAAATAGGTCGGGTACTCATCGAGTACTCGGATTTTTAAACATTAAATCCGATATCCGATCCGATTATAATTGGATTTTGGTTGGATTGGATTGGATTGGATTTGATCCGATGACCAAAAAAATCCAATCCGATTTAATTGGATTGGATTGGATAATCGGGTTAAACGAGTAAATCCGACCCGCTGCTCAGCCCTAGTTGAAGGGTTTATAAGTGGATGAACTCATACACCTAATGCCTTAAGGTTTTATGTTGTATTGTGGTGTCCTACGTTTGTGTTCCCATTCTCTTCAATTGTGTCCTTGGTGTGTGGTGATGATCTCCCCAGTATCATGGTTCCCCTCTTTACATCCCAACATTGTATTTGGAATTACTACTTAATTTTAACCAAATAGTGACCTATTGATAAGAGCCAATAATTTTTATTGAAGATATTTCGGTCCTTATTTGGACTAGGAGATGTGAATTTAGTAGCTAAACATTAATGGAAATGAATAACATTGATTGTCTATAGAAGTTTTTGAACTGGAAAGCACATATAAGATACAATATGAATGTGGGCATATGAAAAATTTTGAAAATTATAGGATAGAACATGACTATATAAGTGTAAAATTAGTACAAAATTTTATGTCTGAAAACACAAATCTCAAATTGAAAGAGAGAATCAATGTTTTAAAAGTTAGCATCAGTCACTATCAATGTAATAAAGTATATGTAATTATGTATATCATTTATCTAATTATTGTGATAATCTCTCATCTATATTAAAGTATAAAATTCAAAAAATGAAATCATAGAATGTATGTCTAGTAGTAGTATACAAAGCATCCATGCATGGTTTGATATGGATACTTGTCCAACATATGTACTTTTGAATTTTTAAGAAAATAATACTGTTTAATCTTGACCCTGATCTTGGGTCATTACCAAAGTCTGATTGTAATATATATTCCTCCTCCATACATCCCACTTTCTGCGCGGCTTCTTCCTAACATTCATTGAGTTTCCATCTCTCTTGAAATTTCTAGACACACTTTCAAGAACATCTTCAAGTTTCTTCAATAGAATTTCTTGAAGTTCACTGTCCTTTCTTGCTTGTTGGACATTCCTCTTCCTTTTCTTTTTATCCAAACTTCAAAACCCTTCTCCCTCTTCTAGAATTCCAGCCGGGCCTCAAGTTTTTTGTTTACCATGAAAAACACTCTGGATTGGGTGCTCTGGTAGTACCAACTGATACACCCTAGAGTAGAAAATAATAGAAAATGTTAGAACATAGAATGATATAAGGATGGGTAAAGAGAATTAACTGTCATTCTTAGGTGATTGCAGAATCAAGAGGGAAGATAGCAAAGAAAGAACACAGAGTACTGGCTCTCCCAATCTCTATTCCCAAAACTAAAACTGACTTTTATTCCTTCCTTCCTATTGTTTATTTCCTGTTATTTCTCTCACTTCCTAATTAAATTGTTTGTGGTCTATGAAGAATGTTGTACATTGTAACTTTCTTTTCCTCCTGTTAAGAGTTAGACTACCAGTTGCTTCC
This sequence comes from Clitoria ternatea, assembly GCA_037962975.1. Classification (NCBI taxonomy): domain Eukaryota; kingdom Viridiplantae; phylum Streptophyta; class Magnoliopsida; order Fabales; family Fabaceae; genus Clitoria; species Clitoria ternatea. The sequence continues at coordinate 52,156,894 of CM075675.1, forward strand.
TCGCCCTTTGGGTATATGGAACATATCCCTGCTTGGCAATGGCTTTGCCTTGGTGACAAAGTACTTCTGGATTTTGAACCCCCATAGGTAAAGTTTGCCAAACTGGGCTTGTGTGGGTGAGTTTGCCTACCTACAGTGTTTGGATTCAAGATCCACTTGGAGCACTTTGGAGCCCGGGCAAAGCAGGCTCTGTAATGGGGATTAGCGCTATTCTGGAAGGGTATGAGGACACATCATGGTTAAAACAAAAAAATGTCATTGTAATTGAAATCGAAAGCTTACCAAGGATCCCAAAGAGGTTATTTTGTACATAATTCTAAGGTAGAGTAGCATTTAACAACTATTGGTTGAGAAATAGCAATGTGAAATTTGTGAAAACCAATAATTCATTTGTATTAATTCTGTTATGTGCATCTATCCAGATGGAAGACATGATTTCAGCAGGATCTTTTTACTTCCAAATCTGTTTGTCTAGGAGAAATACTTTGAGATTTGTCGAATTACTGTGTTTTGTTCTTTGTTTTTAGTATGAGGAGGCCCCTATTGGGATCAGGGTTGAATGACTTTGTTATTTTGCTTTTTACCAATGGTCTGAGTTTGATTGCTGTCCATAACATAACAAGCCCGTTCCACAAACCCACAAACCTGACCTGAGGAAAACTGTGAACCCAACTCACAACTCTCCTGAATTGTGCAAGTTGCTTTCATGAATTCACGTTCTGAATCTCCGATTCCATGTGATTCTACCAGAAAATGATTCTGGCCACATTCTGGAACTGCAATAGCTTAAAAAATTACTGTGCAATTCCATATTCTGGAATGCGATTTTGATGACATTGGTTTTATGTTATTTAGAAGCCATGATTTTATATCAGGTTAATTTCTTTAAAATATTTGTGCCTCATTGTTGGGGCTCAGTATTGACCTTTTAGCTGTCACTTTTGTTATCTATCAGGTGATTTCATCTACAAGGTTTCTTCTCTATCACCTGCTAAGCATTTCATAATTCATTCAAGGAAGGCACTGCTTAAAGGCCTCACGCCAGCTGAAAATCGGAGTATTCCTCCGCTTAAGTATGTGCCAGACTGCCTGGATTTTTACAGTCATTAAATATAGAATTTGAGATGATGCACATTTTTAATGCAGATATGAATACTTTTATGGCCTCTTACGTGACTTTCCTGACTTAACCTTTACAATCAATGGTGGTATTAATGGTATTGATGAGGTGAGTTGTTATTTGATTGATCATGTTGTGTCATTGGGGCTTGGTATCCATTATAGAGAAATCTGTGTTTGCTACAAAATGTATTTCCAACTCTTTTATGATCATTTGAATACATCATTGTATCTTTAAAGCACATACTCCTATGAAGCACGGTACAATTCTTTTGAGTTAGTTAAGTCCTTTTGTTGGAAGCAAGTGTGAATGGAAGTCCCACATCGGATAGATACAAGAAAGTTGAATGATCTATAAGTAGATAGACCCATACACCTAATGCATTATGGTTTTGGATTGTATTATTGTGGTGTCCTACACTCGTACAGTCGCTTTGCTTGGCCCATGTCCTCAATGTGTGGTGATGATCTCCCCGGTGTCGTAGCTCCTTTCTTTTCATCCCAACAACATAGTGGTATCAAAGCCGATGTCAATTCGTTGATCAGCTTAGACGGCTATGTGCCTCCCCATGGTGATGTGATGGGTGTCCTGCAGAGAGCTGGTAAGCACCCACATGTGGAGGGTGCCAAGCCCACAAAGTGATCGTTGAGTGAACGACAACTCACATGGAAGAGAGCAAAGGATGCTCTAGTGTAGACCATGGGTACTCATGGATGAAGAAGAAACTTCCGTCGGAGGGGGAGCATTATATGTGGAATAGAATCACATTTTAGGGGGAGTGTTGGAAACAAGTGTGAATGGAAGTCCCTCATCAGATGGATATGGGCAAATTGAATGGTTTATAAGTAGATGGACTCATACACCTAATGTCTTAAGGTTTTGGGTTGTATTGTAGTGTTCTACACTTGTGCACTCGCTAACTTGGCCCATGTCCTCAGTGTGTGGTGATGATCTTCCTGGTGTTGTGGCTCCCCTCTTTCCGTCACCAATGTGATATGGTCAATTAATCACCATCCTAAGAGCTAGCTTTTAGATTGAGTTAGGTTCGATATTTAAAATTAAAATGATATCAAAGCCTATCCTAGATCTGTTGTTGGGTCACCTGTGAGGGGGTGTTGTAAGTCCTACATTATTGGGCTATTTGTATTTGTCCATGCTCCAAATATTCATTCCTAGGCATGAGGGGAGTTGTTGGAAGTCTCACATTAACCAAAGATATAACCTATTAATAGTATATAAGGTGAGAGTAATCCTCATTCTATGAGCTAGCTTTTATGATCAAGTTAAACCCAATACTTAAATTTAAGACCTTTTATTTTTAAAATTAAGCAAATTTAGTTCCATCATTTATTTTATTTGAACGAAGACTCTCAAAATCTCATTTTTGGTTCAGCTTTGCAAAACATCCAATTTCATCAAATTCTTTTTGTTTTTCCAATATATATATATATATATATATATATATATTTACATTGGCCTTTACACCAATTCTTATACCTTAAATATTGGAGATTTTTGCTAATGACTTTTTCTCAAACAAAGAAAAGGTTAAGTCCCATGTGCATTGTCCTTGAATGGAGGAGATGTTTGTGAGATAGAGACATGGCACTTTGGTTATTACAATAAATCACTGGACAGGGAGTACGGATTCATAGCTCATGAAGAAGAGACTAAATACAGAGTAGTTCAGTCTTTTGATCTTGGCCACTCTTTTTTCTCTTTGTTTCCAAAACCTGCTAGTTGGGCTTTTTTGGGCCTTCATTTGAAATTTAAACCCTTGACATTTCTACCAAATTTTATGTTCTATTTTCTTCTGCATTTTTTTTCTTTTAATTACCATCAAATCTAAAAGTAAATTGAACTATTAATATAATAACTATTACGTGACTATTTAAATTCTTGCTTGAATTTTAGTGGTACTATGGTACTATCACATTTATTAATTTATTAATTATATCATCAGATATTTATCTTGAAATATGCTTTTTATATTTTTTTTATATGACCTTATGGCCCATGTTATGATCACATGATTTTGTGATCTTTCATCCCCCTTCCAATCCTAAATAAGATGTCAATTTTGACAACCTTGAATAATTGTCACTGTCTCATAAATTCCGTACTATACCCTGAATTCTTCTAGATGGGTTGGTCAGCATTTTTTGTGCTGAAAATTCTGCTAAGTGGCTTCTATATTGATGCTGATGTTTGTGCTGTTGAGCACCAAATCATTTCTTTGTTTCTGGCTGTTGAGATCTTTTGGTCTAGGTATGAATGTAATGAATCTATAGGCATTTTCTAGCATTCTAACAGTTGTTTATATAACATATTCTTCTGATTCTTCTGTCTGTGGCTGCTTTCTTTGGGAATTCAACTTTAGATCAAAGCAGCTCTAGATGCTGGGGCTCATGGTGTTATGGTTGGACGTGCAGCATACAACAAGTAAGTGTCAAATACAATTTCTCCACCCTTCCCCTTGTTGCCTGTGTGAAGTCTCTAAGAAATCTTCCATTTAATTAAAGGGGAACAAGTATTCCACTCAACACATAAAAAGTGATTTTGTGATTTCAGTGTTTCAGTGTAGGATCCTCTATTTTAAATCTCAAGTTTGACAGAAAGTGGAAGTCAATATTCACCTGGAATATTTTTTGGAATTTCCTTTTATTTTTTAGTCCGAGTGGATTTTTCCTTAAAGATGAATGTCTTGCCATGGCAGTTTTTTAAATTTTAAATATATTGCTAGAAATTTGTATTGAAGTTATTGAAATTTTACTATTGCTAGGTATGACTTCCCAACTGATAGATACTGGTTCAGAATGCTGCAATTAACAGAAAGAAAAAGAGGAAATTTTAATTAATTTTTTTTTCAATATGCTACTCAAAATCAGTATAACCCAAGGTAAAGAAAGCAAGAATGGCTTACAGTAGAAGTCCGGGGAATTTGAGAACCTGATCTCCCCCACCCAAAGTTACATTCTCTTCCTTTTTACTGTCTTATCTTGTCTGCTGCGGTTAGAGAGCAACCTGACTAGCAGCCAGTTTGTATTCTCAATGCCACTGGGGTTTGGCAAACTAAAAAATGCCCTTGAGCATTGGAATCTCAAATTTTGGCACTGTCATGGTGAGAAAAAATAAATCAAAAGACACTGTAACTCTTAATTTTGACTCATGAGACCTAACTAGCAGAGGCTAGACCACTTGGCTCTTTGGGCCATTTTTATTTCTTCTGACATATACTTCTCCTAATGGGATCCTGTTGCTAATACCAACCTGTTGTAAACAGAAAAGTAGGGTGGGGTGTGTCATGATTTAAACTTGATTCTCGGTATTTCATATGTCACTATTATTGTGTTACAATACCAGTCAACAAAATAATGATATTTATATTACTACATGATCTCAAACAATGAATGTAACAAAATATCTATGATTCTGTATTGTGAGAACCTTGTTTGAAACGGATGTATTCTGTATATATATTTTATTATGGGTTAGATTTATCTTTCTAAAATATGCATAGTTGTCAGGAACCAACCATCTACAAGGCATAAGCTCTTTGGTGGACTTCCATAAAATGCAAATTCCCTTTGTGCTCAAGGGGTGGACAAAGAACTAGCCAATATAACTTTTATAAAACTGCATCAGAATATTGGAAAGAAATGGAAAATTTATTGACAGAAATATCTGTCTCTTGACCTGTTTCAAAGAGATGAACAACAGAGATGATGAAGTGTGAATATAAATTCCTCCAGGCTCCAGGTGTTCGAGAGACTTTGGCTCCCCCTCTCAATTCCACTTCAAAACCAAATACTGCCCCCCTCTCCCTGCAGTCAACTATTTTCATTACTTCTCTTTTTTATACTTTCTTACCCTTTTAGTTACAACTTTCACCTACTTATTGACAATCCATCTGTCATACTAACTAAAGTCTACAACTGCCTAATCATATTCATGACTGTTACCAACCGATACAAGCCTCACTGAATTATATAACTTTCTGCTGAGATTTGATTGTTAATTTGTTTTAAAGAATATGGGGAGTGACTAGTGAGAAGGTTACATCCCTTTAAAGGTTTTGCAGTTCTGTTATCATGTCAACAACCAATGATCCTAATTTCTAATTTCTAAATACATAAATTGTTAGGTTGAAGTCAATAAATGATTTTCTTTTTCTCTCTCTATTAATGGTTTTTCTGCTGATTGAACTTTCTTAATGAAATTCATATAAATTGATGTGTAGTAGCTTGAGTAACCTTTATTGATAATTTTAACAGCCCTTGGCATATTTTGGGACACGTTGATTCTGCAATTTATGGAGTACCAAGTAGTGGTCTTACACGTCGTCAGGTTCAGTTACTGAATTTTTGAATTAGAAATGAAGATTAAGTTGTACAAATTCCCTACTTCACCTTATGTACAACCTATATACAAATTTTCTTTTAAATTATTATTTTTATTATTTTTCTCATTAAGGTCCTTGAGAAATATCAAGTATATGGGGACTCAGTGTTGCGACAATATGGACTTGGGCCAACTGTGCGAGATATTGCGAAGGTGGGAAAGAAAAACTCTTAGTTGATTTCTGAACTTGTAAAATTTCTCCTATTCTATGGAAGTTCAACTATAACATTTATGCTGTATAGTACAGCTGACATGAAATAATAATAAAGCCATATTATTTTATATATACATAGGCATATGTTAGGTAACTTTAAATAGTTCACCCACATTTTTTTTGTTTGTTTTTTCTTGCTATGGTTCATTGTCTTGACTCAATTAACGGCTCCAGTTTTATGTAAGGAGTTAAGAGACTTGAAATGCACTGTAGCATATCTTTCCTCACTTACTCCCGCCTTTCATTTGCGTGAAGCAAGTTGTTAAGCAATAAACTGTGTTCAAATTGTAACTAATTATAATTTTCTGTTTCCATATGACCAATGTGTATTTGCTTTACTGCATGCAGCCTTTACTTGGTTTTTTCCATTCTGAGCCAGGGAATGGACTCTGGAAGCGCAAAGCAGATTCTGCTATGAACACCTGCACGGTATATTTGCTATGCGAACCTAATTATCTGAGTACTTAGAACAGTATTTCACCTGTATTGCATTTGTATTGAGATGAAGTTGTCAATGTTGAGGATAAACAAACATCAATCATCAAGCAAATCTTACACAATCTTCTTAATTTGCTGTTATTTCCCGGATTTATATTCATCGATCCTAAGGAGGCATGGTATGCATTAATTATGTCATAAACTAAATTTTACTCTTATAATCTAGGAAGCGATTAGTTAGCTGTTATTTTGTTAATGACACAATCAGAAAGGAATTAGGATAGCCAATTAGGTATATTCTGTCATCAGATTTATCGCATATTTCCTTGTACAGTTGTAATTGACTCTTACATATGGCGTGACCTAGGGCTGTCATTGAGTATACCTTAAGTTCCTATTCTTTCAGTATGCAGGTGAGGCACAGTGGCTGATCTATATTCCACATAGTGTTAAAGAACCCTTTTCCCCTGTTATTATCGAGTTGTTCTCTACCTTAGTAAATTTTAATATAATGTTTGAAAGTTTGAAATTTCTGTTGGGACGCCCATATTTGATAAGAGGTTTATCATCATAGCTTAGACATAGATTTAGAATTTTAAATAATTTGTACCAAAAACAAATTATAGAAATAAAAGATGGAAAGAGATTGTCCCTGTAAATACTGAGCTGTGTGGGGTGAGATCCATGGCCAAAACAAGTCAAAAGAAGTGCATATATATTATAATAAATGTATTCCTTTCGTCAGTGTCTGGAGATTAAGGATGTACACTGATATAGCTAGTTCCTTCCTTCTTTCCCTTCTGTACAGGTGCTTTTATGTCATGTGGACTAGTTTGGTATACTTTGTGCAATATAGATACCATTTACAAGTTTGGGGCTACCTTTTGGCACTATTTACATCTCACCATTGTTTATTGTAACTCTTGTACATCAGTCATTGCATTACTTGCTTTAAACACTGACTGAGTTTTTGAACCATGCAGACAATTAAATCATTTTTTGAAGAAACCCTTGTGGCAATTCCTGACTCAGTCTTGGATTCACCTGTTGTGGAACCACGACCTGGTCGTGGAGATCTGTTTGCCAACATACACAGTTTACTGCCTCCGCCATACAGAACAAGAGACGAGGAAACTATATAAATCTATCAGTTATCTATAATAGGCATTTGACTCAGAAATGTAATCCATTTGATGTAGAAGTTTTCTTTTAAAAAAACTAGGGGACTCCAATTCTTTGTTGCTTTTAATTTTATTGTTGATTTTGGTGAAACATGCAACTGTTTTTATTTTATTATTATCTATTTAGAAGAATGTTGGGTGGCTTATATTACTTTATATCAGATAAGGCCAATGAGGCAATATGAAAACCAAATTAAAATGGAAATGTTAAGGCCAGTACAATCCTCATTTGTCTGATCTTTATTCGCATTTCGTGAAGCATCTACACAATCCCCATGACCACTAGGTTCCGTTATATTATCAATTATCCAACGTGGCAATGACTTATTGGTGATCTCATAAATGAGATAAGATATTGCATTTGCATGGTCCTACCACCAGGCCCTTTTTTTATTAACATTGCATATATTCTTTCTTTGGTCCAACTAGCAGCATAGAAGGTAAGAATTCATATTACATTTGCAGAAATGGCATCATTCACCATGACAGCCTCCACCCTTGGCTGCCCGGCCATCACCAACCGATCGGCCGTGGCAACCCAGAGGAGATTTGTGATCAGTGCGGCCCGATCCATTGAAGGGGAAAAGAAGATCAGTTATGACAATGACAAAGAGGGCAACAATGGAAGGAGAAACTTGATGTTTGCTGCAGCGGCAGCTGCTGCTTGCTCTGTTGCTGGGATGGCACTGGCAGATGAACCTAAACCAGGTACCCCAGAAGCCAAGAAAAAGTATGCCCCAATTTGTGTAACCATGCCAACAGCCAGGATTTGTCGCAAATGAGGACTTGGGGATTTTAGTTTACTTATGTGGATTGGAAATGTACAATGGGGTAGTGATGTTTTGATCGATTTCATATGATCCTCGCTGTACTAGTTGTTCATAAAAGTATCAACTTTGCCTTGTCTCTCTGGTGTCGGGAGATTAATGCTCAACTGAATATTTGATTGCTTAACGATTTAGAATCTGTCACTTTTTTTTGCTTTTATTTTTTTTTTTTACTTTCATTTGCTTGTTTTGGTTTGAAGTTGAACATGAGCTACTTTTCTTCATTAGTGGGGGAAGAAAGAAAAAATTTGGCCAACAAAGGAAATAACTTTTGCACATTAACCGGATTTCAATTTTAAACTTATGAGAGAGAGAGATTGTCACTTTTCTCAAAATCTGAACCTGGAAACCATTGTTCTAGATCTTAAGGTTTTGTTACAAAATCCCTAATTTAAGTTTTTGTTATTTTCGTGAGGCTTGACATTTGTACATCACTTCTGGAAAGTTTAAACTTATTCAAACCATTTGCCCATTCAAATCCATTAAGAGGGACTAAATCTGATCTTTAGGGTTTTTTTTTTTGGAATTTTGATGCAAACATGGTTTTTGATATTAGATTTTTCATGAGTTCCATTCCTTAAAACTTGTAGACTTATTTTTGAGTCACTTTGGTTATTAAGGTTCTGAATTTGGAGTTTTTTTTACATGTAAAATGAACTAAGTTTTTTACAATGATATTCTTTATATTCAAATAAGTTGTCTCAAATGTGGCTTAATTGACTTTATATCTTCTTTAGAATGTTACCCTTCATTGTTTTAAGTGATCCACAATCTTATGGCTTTACTTTTGAACAAACTTCGACCTTTTAAGTTTTGACCTAACCTTTTTGGTTTTAGATTTAAGTCTTAAGTCTTCATATTTGACTTGTATTTTTGATGGCACGTCTCTCTTAACGTCTTCTTGTTGGAATTTAAAGTGTCGTTTGGATTTGAAAACGTTTCCTATTTTTATTTTATTTTCCAATTTTAATTACAAAAATGTTATCTTATTTTTTGTTTTTAAAGTTTTGTACAAGAAACACTAAAAACAATTTTTTTTGTTTCGTGTTTTCATTTTCTATTTCTATTTTTTTACAAAATTTTAAAAATAGGAAACAAGATCATAATTTTATAATTAAAATTTAAAAACAGAAAATAAAAATAGGAAACGTTTTCAAATTCAAACGGCCTTCAAGATTTGAAATTAAGATTCTATCATTTAAAATTTTGACCTAATTTTTTTATTTCATTGTTTTCTTTAGATTTGGGTGGATCTAAATCAAATTTATGTGAGAGTTTAAATGATTATGGAAGTTGGAGTCTCAAAGTCTGAAATTTTTATATTCAACCACATTTTGAATTGAGACTTAATCAAATTACACTTTTGAACATCACTAAGTATCTACCTTTGTAGATGTCATATTTCTTTATACCAAAGGACCTACACATCAAATATCAATTCAAACTTATAGATCAAGTTAAGGCATCGTCGTATTATAGAGCAAAAAAGTATACATTACTTTTAATATAGTTTGTTATTAATTAGAACTCAAGATAAGACGTTGATATGAAAGAGTTTTAATCTCAATAATAAAAATGTTTATTTCATAAATTTATGAATGTCTAAAAGTAAATATTCACTAAAACTGAAGGATAAAAACATATTTTATGCAATAAATAAATAAAAGATCTAAAGACTATGGTGTGATTGCAATCAAGTCTTTTCTTTTTTTTAGCTTGTATGCATTAGTTTCCCTATTTGTATTCTTTAAATAAGAAAAATATATAAAAGTAAAAAGGTTATTAAATATTAAGATTTTGTGTTCCTAATAATATGCGAAGATCTCTAAACATTTGATATTGGTTAATTTTTTTCTTATTAATGGTTTCATGTCAATATATTAATTGTATAGAAACTACAAAGGATGAAAAATAATAGGTAGCTACAAGTTTAATGACTTGTGCTTTTTTCCCTATTTTCATCCTTGTTTTTAGGAGTATAGCTTTTAGGTTCCTCTAGTTTTTAAAAACTTTTAATTGTAAATAAAGATAATAAGTGTTTTAACTGTGCCTTATTTTTTTATTAAATGTTGTCGTTGTTGGAACAATTTTCCAAAGTAAGGGTGAACCAAAAGATGAACAACAATTTAGAGGACTTGATATGATCTTCTAGGCATGCAGAGCACTTTCCTAAAATTAGTATTTCGTCCCTATAGAGTGTGGGTATCACGAAATCCAATTTTGAGATACAAAGAAGATTCAACAACAATACTCACTCTTGTATTGTTGTAAAACAAGAACAAAAGATGAAAGAAATTTAATTTGTGTTTTATTTCTGTATTTGAGTAATGTACTTGGATCCCTTTATATAGATGTTGATCAGACATCTTTTGAATTAAAGGGACACAAATTTATGAATTGTTATAACTCTTCATAAAAGGTTGAGACTCTTTAAATTTACTGAAAAGGCATGTAATTAATTACAACACAATGGTAATCAATTACACCTTTTGAAAAGTCATACCATTTGGCATTACACCTTTGAAAGGTCATACCATTTGGCGTCTCAAAATTTAAAAAGTTACTCAATCAGAGTTTTCACTCTTTGATAATCGATTACACACAATGGTAATCGATTATCAGAGAATTTAATTCTCAAATCTCAACAATCCTCCCCCATTTGAGAGTATTAAATAATTACTACACACAAATTTAAATTTAATATATACAATCTTACACGTAAATGAAAGTGTACATAGACTTGAACTTCCACTTAGTAGAGTATACATTCCAAGAAATCGTATTTTATTGGTATCGAAACGATTGAACCGATATAATACATAATGAAAACTTGAAGATACAACTACATATAAGATAAACTACATGTTCTTGTTGTACTTGACACAATAGGGCCATGCATCCATATCTATTCATAAGTGCATCAAAGTCATTGCCCCTTGACTTCTTGAAGCGGCCAAACTTCGCACTTACATAGGTTGATTTCTTAGGTAAAACATGTTCCTGCGATAAAACATAAGTTCAAGAAATCAATTAAGAATTATTCAACCTCCTTACATCACAGGTCCAAAGCACCCTTGTGCTTTCAATCATCAAATAAGAGATTTAATCTTATTGAACTTAAGACTTAATGTCATATTAAGCGTTAAGTTAAGATTCCCTTACTAGTGATTAATTATGGGCTCCATTCCAATTTCAATAGACATTCTAGAGATGGAATCTTTAGCCAATGCCTTTGTAAAACCATCAGCCAAATTAAGCTTTGTTCGAACGAAATCAACGGTAATAATACCATCCTTGATAAGTCCTTGGACATAACTATGTCTCACACCTATATGTCTTGATTTTCCATTGTACACTTGACTATAAGCTTTAGCCAAAGTTGCAACATTGTCACAATGTATTGCTACAGGTGATATTGGTTTTTGTAACAGTGGTATCTCAAACATGAGATTCCTTAGCCATTCAGCTTCCTTTCCTGCTGAAGCTAAAGCTATAAATTCTGAAGCCATAGTGGAATCAGTAATGCAAGTTTGTTTCTTAGATGACCAAGAAATTGCTCCTCCTCCAAAGAGGAAAACCCAACCACTAGTAGAAGAGTGATCTTCTTGGTTTGTAATCCAACTTGCATCAGAATATCCTTCCAAAACTGAAGGATAACCACTATATGTCAAACCATGATCAATAGTTTTCTTTAAGTACTTAAGTACTCGACGTACAGCTTGCCAATGTGATAAACTAGGGTTACTAGTATATCTACTCAGTTTACCTACCGCAAATGCGATATCTGGCCTTGTACTTGTCATTGCATACATCAAACATCCTATTACCCTTGCATATTCTAATTGTGAAATAGCCTTACCACCATTAGGTAATATCTTTAAACTTGGGTCCATAGGAGTTGAAACAAGAGAGCATTCAAAGTTATTGAATTTCTTGAGAACTTTCTCAATGTAATGTGATTGAGACAGGATAAGTTTCCCATTGTCTCTCTTAATTTTTATACCTAGGATGACATCAGCTTCTCCCATATCTTTCATGGAGAAATATGATGATAGAAATGTTTTGGCCAAATTTACTTGATCTAAATTTGTTCCAAAAATCAGCATGTCATCCACATACAAGCAAATTATGACACCATTACCTTTGTCATCAAATTTACTATACACACACTTATCTGAATTGTTTATTTTGAAACCATTTGATAATACAACATTATCAAACTTTCGGTGCCATTGTTTTGGCGCTTGTTTCAATCCGTACAAGGATTTAATCAATTTACAGACCTTGTGTTCTTGGTTTTCCATAACAAAACCTTCAGGTTGTTTCATATACACTTCTTCTTCTAGTTCTCCATTTAAGAATGCAGTCTTGACATCCATTTGATGTATCACAAGTTTATGAATAGCAGCAAGTGCTATTAATAACCTTATAGTGGAGATTCTAGCCACAGGTGCATATGTATCGAAATAATCGATTCCAGGTTTTTGTCTAAACCCTTGTGCCACTAAACGTGCTTTAAACTTATCAATAGTTCCATCAGCTTTGATTTTCTTCTTGAAAATCCATTTACATCCTATTGGTTTACACTTAGGAGGTAAGTCAACCAAAATCCATGTGTTATTTCCCATGATGGATTCCATCTCATCATTAATTGCTTCTTTCCAGAAAGCAGCATCTTGAGACCTCATAGCCTCTTAATATGTCAATGGATCTTCTTCTATATTATAACAATATGAGAACTTTGTTAAGATAGAATCTCTTGTACCTTCAACTAAGTACACATGAAAATCTGGGCCAAAGGATTTTTCTTTTCTTGCCCTTTTACTTCTTCTAGGTTGAGATGTGGAAGCATCATTCTCATCTAGAGTTTGAACATTTGATCCTTGATCAATCAAGCTTTGATCCAATTCTTCAATATTGGTATTAGGAGTTAAATCCTTTGAATGAGGAATTGAAGAAAATCTCCTTTCATCAAAAATTGCATCTCTAGATTCTATGATTGAATGTAGTGACACATAATCATTTTGTCCTATTACATAGAACCTATAGGCTTTGCTATGTTCAGCATAACCTATAAAAATGCATTCAATTCCTCTTTCACCCAATTTCTTACGCTTGGGTTCCGGTATTTTTACAATTGCCCTACAACCCCAAACTTTGAGATAAGTCAAATTTGGCTTTCTTTTATACCAAAGCTCATACGGGGTTACCTCATTCCTTTTTATCGGAACTCGGTTTAGAATATAACAAGCCGTTAACATGGCTTCACCCCAAAATCCATCACTCAGACCAGAATAGGACAACATAGAATTAACCATTTCTTCCAAAGTCCTATTCTTTCTTTCTGCTATACCATTTTGTTGTGGTGTATATGCAGTAGTTGTTTCATGGATAATACCCACAGATTGAAAATAAATTGGATCATAATATTCACCACCTTTATCAGTTCTCAACTTTTTAATTTTAGTATTAAGTTGCAATTCTACTTCATTTTTATAAACCTTAAACTTTTCTAAGGCTTCATTTTTAGTAAACAAAAGATAAACATAGCAAAAGCGTGTATGATCATCAATGAATGTTATCATATATTTCTTATTTCCTAATGAAGGTGTACTATGAAAATCACATAAATCACTATGTACTAATTCAAGCAAAGTTGAATTCCTTTCAATATTAGGAAAAGGTTTTCTTGTTATCTTTGTTAGCATGCATGTTCTACACTTTTCTATGTTCAAATCAAATGGAGGAATCAGATCAAATTTAGACATAGAATGTAGTTTTCGATAATTAACATGTCCAAGACGAAAATGCCATAAAGAAGAATCATGATTAATAATATAAGCAGAATCAATAACACGATTTATTGTACTTAATTTAAACATATTGTTATAGAGATATCCTAGACCAATAAATACACCACCTTTAGATAGTACAAACTTATCAGCTTCAAATACCAATTTATAACCTAATCGATTCAAGATTACTCCAGACACTAAGTTTCTCCTTAATTCTGGAGCATATAGTACATCTCTTAATACAAGTGATTTTCCAGAACTAAGTAATAATTCTACTTGTCCACAACCTAGGACTTTAGCCATAGAATCATTTCCCATGTAAAGAACTTCTCCATTGTCACCTTCCTTCAAGGATTTGAATAGAGACCGATCTTTACACACGTGTCTTGAAGCTCCTGAGTCGATCCACCAAGAATCATCAGTCTGCACACAGAAGATTTCAGAAATCATTTCCACAAAATTCAAATTGGAATTATGTGCAATGTGTGCAAAATTACCTTTCTTAGGTTGGTCTTGGCTAGAATTGCCTTGACCTTGCTTTCCACCATTCTTGGCCATTTTCCTTTTCCAGATTGTATAATCTCTTTTCATGTGACCGGAATTGCCACACTCCCAACAAGTTGCTTGTTGATTTGCCTTACCAAATTTAGGCCTCTTGTTCCTACTTCCTTTATTGAAATTAAAGGGCCTTTTCTTGAACTTTGGTATTGCCTTTGATTTCTCATCTTCCACCATATTAACAGTGGACAAATTAGGATTGCTAGAATCCTTATTACCATCTTGTAGACGGATTCCTTCTTCAATTCGAAGATGTGTTGCCAATTGTTCAACACTTATATCATCCTTGTTGTGCTTTAAAGAATTTCTCACATCTTTCCAATTGGGTGGTAATTTATCAATTATAGAAGAAACAATAAAAGTCTCATCCATAGCAATATTATATTGCCTAAAACTTCCAAGGATTCTTTGGATTTCATGGAATTGTTCCATTATAGGTCTAGCATCACTCATCTTATAATTATTAAAATTACTAACAAGGAATTTCTTACTTGATGCATCTTCAGAAATGTATTTGCCTTCAAGTTGATCCCACAATTCTTTGGCCGATTCTACATACTGATACACATCGAATAATGCATCGGTCATGCCATTCAGAATGTGACCACGGCATATGTAATCATCATTCTCCCACTTGTGCCTCTTTCTTTGTTCTTCCAAAGTTTCCTCTTCTCTCTCCTTTGGTTGTGGAGTGCTAAGAACATAGGCCACATTAAGGGCGGAGAGGAGGAAGTGCATCTTCTTTTGCCATCTACGAAAACCAACGCCTTCAAATTTGTCTAATTTGTGGAAATTTGTAGACATATCACGGATTGTTGCCATTTTTCTTGGAAATACTAATTTTAGATTGTTGGAACAATTTTCCAAAGTAAGGGTGAACCAAAAGATGAACAACAATTTAGAGGACTTGATATGATCTTCTAGGCATGCAGAGCACTTTCCTAAAATTAGTATTTCGTCCCTATAGAGTGTGGGTATCACGAAATCCAATTTTGAGATACAAAGAAGATTCAACAACAATACTCACTCTTGTATTGTTGTAAAACAAGAACAAAAGATGAAAGAAATTTAATTTGTGTTTTATTTCTGTATTTGAGTAATGTACTTGGATCCCTTTATATAGATGTTGATCAGACATCTTTTGAATTAAAGGGACACAAATTTATGAATTGTTATAACTCTTCATAAAAGGTTGAGACTCTTTAAATTTACTGAAAAGGCATGTAATTAATTACAACACAATGGTAATCAATTACACCTTTTGAAAAGTCATACCATTTGGCATTACACCTTTGAAAGGTCATACCATTTGGCGTCTCAAAATTTAAAAAGTTACTCAATCAGAGTTTTCACTCTTTGATAATCGATTACACACAATGGTAATCGATTATCAGAGAATTTAATTCTCAAATCTCAACAGTCGTTTATTAATCTAATTATTTTGTATTGGTTGTTTATTTTTTTTGGTTATTTGTATTTTTTTAATAGATTCTCATATTATTGTCTAATTATTCTATATATAATTTAGTTTAGAAGTTATTAATAAAGATATGAAAAATTATGATAATATATAATTTAAACATATCAATTATCCTAGTAAAAAATATTATAATAAGTTTAATGTTTTCGTCTCAAATGTTTCTGTATTGGATGACATATGAGTGAATTATACGAAGATATGTCAAATAAACTAGTAGTTAATAGTGATCCTCTAAAGACAAAGACTATTTTTTAAAATATCATAATTTAATAAGAATAACAAATATAACAAAAATTAAAATATTCTAATTTTATGGGAATATTTCAACCCTATAAATAATAAAATTAATAGACTAATAATTATAAGTTTTATTATCATTCGAATAGGACTATTATGAGTAGTCATTTACTAACAAAATAATCCTCACATTGAAAACCAACAGAGAATTTTTCATAAAAAAACAACAGAGAATTCAAATGTTTTCTTTAAAACTTGATTATAGTAATAGAGTAACATTTTTAATTTTAATGTTAATTGAATAGGATCATTGAATCCAGTCATTTGCTAACAAGATAATTTTGCTTGTAAATATTTTCTGAACAAATAATGATGTTAATGAGTAGCATTTCTAGTTTCAATATCATTAAATTTAAATTGAATATGGTCATTTTCTAACACAATTATAGATAAAATATAAATTCATTTTATACATCTAAAATACAAAATTATATATAAATTTGCAAATTCTTTTTATATGAAATTAAAAATACATTTGTAAATAAAAGGGTAAACATTAATATTAGTCCTCAAAATTATATAAGTCATACATTTTAATTTCTGAAATTTTAAAATATCAAAAACCACATTCAATTTAATCATTTTAAGTAAAAAAATATAATATAAAAAGATAAAAGTAAATGATATTTTGCATTTGTGAGTGACCAATTCGAGATTTTAAAATCTCATAAACTAAAGTGTATGATCTATACAATCTAGAATATTAACCTAGGGTTTACTCTTATTTTTAAATAATATTAGTTTCACATAATATTTAAAATAAAAATAATAAATTTATATATGCTTTCATTTATATTGTTCATGTTCATATTTATAAGACAATTTAGACTAAGATATATTAAAAAAACATATTAATGTAGCAATTTTTGTAAAAAGATACTATAACATTCCAATTTTATCTTTATTTAAATTCAAAATATACTTTAATGCTATTAGTAGCATTTTCCAAAGCAAAGGTAAATGTGGAAAAAAACATGAAATGTTTATGCTATCTATGTGAATTTCATCTTATAAATAGAACTATTAAAACACTTTTTCCTTGTCTAGTCTGTAACATCTCATTTTAAAATTAAGGGGTAAATAGTTAGTAACCAAATAATAAATCAGGATTTGTTGATTATAAATGGACGGAGTGAGTTAATTATGAAATTAATCTAGTTAAGTTTGGGGTGACTTAAAGGTACTAAGTTAGTTTCAAAAATTAACCGAACGAGTGAAATTACACTAAATTATCCCTAATTTCCAAAATCTTAATTTTTTTTCTTATCTTCCTCACATAGGCAAAACAATGGAAAGAAAAGAAACTTCTTTTCCCTCTCCTCGTTATTGTGTAACATCCTAAAAATAGGATTTATTTGGCAAAGTAAGAATTAAAGAGAAATGAAATGAAAATGGGAAATTAATTAAACAAATGTCGTAATGACGAACGCGTCCCTAAACCTTTTAAATTAAAAATCTTCTCTTTCTCATGTTTCATTCGTTGGCAACACAGAAGAAAAACTCATCTCTTCTTCTTTATTCTTTTTCTTCCAATTAACATCCCCAACCTCTTTCTTCTTCAATTTTCTCTCAAATTCACCAAATAGAAGTGAAAACTAAGCTCCTTCCCTTTTTTTTCACGTAGGCAGCCATGGATTGAAGGGGGAAAGCTTGAAATTCTTCACTTTAAGGTAAATTGAAGGACACCTACCATGGGTTTTGGTTTATTATTATTTTCATCCTTCAATTCTTGCAATTTTATGGATTTTGAAGCATTTAAAGCTAGTTACATAAGTGGGCAGCTTTTGGGTTTTCTAGAACATTGAGTTTTCATGAAAAAAAGAGTTGGAATGGTTCTAGATTATTAATTCCATAAGATTGTAACTTATTAAGTGTCGTTTCTATGAATTAAGATGGTTCCGGAGGATATCAGAGTGATTCGGAGTTCAGAGTTTGGTTCGTAGATGAGTTCCGGAGTTGACGATATTGGTTCGGAAGTTGCTTGAACTTGAGGAATAGAGATCGGAGCTTGTGATTATCGGTTGCTAGTGTTCGATCGTTCGAAGTGTTTCTAGGATTCTCCATTTCAAGGTTGGGGGAGCTTTTACATATTAAATGCATAGTTATAGGCGGATTCGAGGTATATTAATGTATTGAATTATGAATGATGTGTTTTATGAACTATGATGATATTTGAAAAGCATGAGATGCTTATGATGCAAATTATAATTAGTGTTGTTGTGTAATATATATGTTACATGAGATATAAAGGTTTGATTGAAAAGTATTGATGTATGTGAACATAGTGTGAATGACTAGTTGTGGATATAGAAAGGTTACATGAGATGCACTTGAATGAATTATTTATTGTCATCTATAGCATGAGATTCCTTGTAAGATGATATAGCATGAAATGTGATTTCTATATGATGTGGTTTCGAGGATTCCACAAAGACCTTGAGTGGGACTCAAGGTAAACCTCTTGAGTAAGACTCGAGATTATCCGATAACAGTACTATTTTCGTTGAGAATAATTGTGTTACGTGAGAGGGAAAACAGTTTGGTACCAGTAAAACAGCCGATTCAGCTGAGAGCTGAGTATATGGTTGAGAGCCAGTGTTGCAACACAAAGTTTAATGATGAATATTGGATCCAAATGAATAAGAATGATATGTGCACATATGTATGTTATTGAGAATAACTTGATGTTATAGCATGAAGACGTGATTAGTCAATATTATTGTATGGTAGTTTATGTTTGTAGATTGTTATACCTCATTGTATGATAGAGAATAGAGTAATTGAATCAGTGCTATGGCTGTCATTTATTATGTATAATGCTCACCCCTATTTGTGGTTATAATACAGTGGATATAGGACGGGGCGATGGTATGTGAGAGGTCGCTCAGCTTGAGTTGGAGCATTATGTATATATGCTTGTACATAATGCACATAGTTATTTTGTAGTAGCCTTGGCCGGCTCTTATGGATACCATTTTGGTTATGTGTGTATGTATATATATATATATATATATACATGTGTATATGAGATTTCTTAGTGGATTAGGTAACTGTTAGCTTCACTTGGAAGCTTAGATTCCTTTTCAGCATATATATGTTCTTGTGATGGATAATGATGTTATTTGATGATGTTGGAGAGTGGAGACCATGGATGGTCCCACTATATGCATATGAGTATGATATCCAGGAAACCTGGACTTATATGAGATGCTATGTTGATGCATAATATGTCCAGGGATTGTTTTTGAATGAAAGATGGTAGTAGATATGTGCTACAGTGATGAATGTGTGATTTTTATGTGAATTTCCTTCATAATTTAGTAATATGGATAGTCAAATTGCAAATTATGAAGTGTGAATGACTTAGAACAGTTTGATAGCATCTAGGCATGATTTGTGACTTGTGAAAACTGGAATGAGTCCATTTGGTTGAGAAATACACTCTTAGTTGCTCAAAATGTCTCAAAACGAGCTATTTGTATTTTTGCGCATAACTTTCTTATTTTTGGGAATTTTTTAGTGCGGCCAGTGGCTACACGTTACAAATGATATATTATAGCTTGTGTCAAAATTTCATGATCATTGGATTTAAAATGAAGAAGTTAAGGGGGTTAGAAGTTGGATTTTTGGTGATTTTCTACATAATTGGTGTTGTTTCTGATGATCTGTAGGTGGGAAACGATTCCCCCAACATATGAATCGATTCCTACACCTGATTTCACTTATTTTTGGAAAATTTAAACATGGGAATCAATTCCCTAGAGGTGGGAATCGATTCATGGCCCTGTTATGGCCACTATCATGTTGTTTTTCCAACTGTTGCATTTTTCTTGCTATTTTTGGTTCATTTGGGTATTTTAATGACATTTTTAGCCTCCGACTTCTTCATGAAAGTTGTAGATAATTGTGTTATGGAGGTGTGAAAATTGGTCTTACCTTAATTAGAGTTTTATAACTCTCATTAGGCGTAAAATATCAGACCCACTGCGTGGTAAAATTCAAATTTAAGAGAGTTTTAAACCCAACTTTTTATGGTTGTCAAATTGGGACTAATAGATGATATTTGTGACATGTCGCACTATTTTTAAGACTAAAAATGAATCATCCTCATATGTTTCAGTGTTGAAATTTGTTATGAGTCTATTATTACCCAAGAGTCGGTTATTTAAACTACAATTAAATTGCGAAAAATTTTCTTGAGTTTTTAGGCTTGTTTTATTAATTAAGGTTGTTTTATATTATGTGTCACCATCTCCATCCATTGTCTTTATTCTTCTTCCAAATCAAAGCAAGGAAAGCTCCATTCTTTTCCATCTTCTTCTCCTTTCTCACATGTTCAAAGGGCAGGGGATTGTAAGCTCCTTCTTCAATCCTCCGTAACCTAAAGGTAAGGCTTTAGAAACTCATCCTTGTGTAAGGTTCCAATTCTTAATTTTGATCTTAATTCTTCTCAATTTCATGGTCATAGGTTATATTGGAACCTAGTCACTATTGTTGAAACCTCGAAACACTTTCTAGAAATCCTGTTAGTGAGCACTCGTTAAGTCGACACTTCTAAATGCTTTTTGTTCCCTCCTTGGTCAGAGGGGGTCCTACGGTACCCCCTCATCCCTTTACTTTAGCAGATAATGATTCTCCATTATTCCACCAGAAGCGGTTATCTCCCTTATTAAGCCTGGGCCTAGATTCCCCTCTTTCCTTTATTTTACAAGTGTATAAATACAGCCTAGAGGCTCACATTGTAACTCAAGTGACACGTATTGGGAATTAATAAACCTAATCCTTAGAGAAATTCTTTAGGGTTTCTGTGCTTAAACTCTTTGTGTGAACATTTTGGCGCCCACCGTGGGGTCTGGTAAAATAGATCCTACACCACCGAAACCCTAATCCTGATTTTACAGAAGAGATAGCCCTAACCATGATGAACACCCATAACACATGGCGAGAGGAAGACAATGGACATCAAGCCTCGTCCGATCATGATGATTGGATACAACACCTTACCAACATTGTCGAGAATCTACATAGGACGGTTACCAACCTGTAGCAAGAGAATGTGGAACTCAGACGACAAAGGAGAGGAGAGCACGAAGCCTCCAGTCACAACGCTGGACGATCCACCGCCAGAAGACTGTCGACCAACCCTCATACCAGACAGAAACTGCCAGATATAACCCTGAATTACCCTTTGTTGTGCACCCCTGGACAGACCCAATTATAGGAGCATCCACCCCACACGATTACAAACCACCGGTGATCGAAAAATACGATGGAAGCAGCAACCCCAAAGATCACCTCACTATCTACACCAACACCATGCTGGTAACGGGAGCATCCGGTTCACTCTTTTGCCGAGCTTTCCCCACGACCCTGACTAAATCGGTGTTACGGTGGTTTTCCCATCTCCCCCCAAAAAGTGTCTCCATTTTTTCTGACTTAAGCAAGAAACTTCTCAGCCAATTCTCCACCAGTAGGGTCGTGCAACAGACGTCGCATAGCCTGGTGAATCTGCGCTAGCTTCCGGGGGAATCACTAAAACAATATATGGCACGTTTCTTCGAACAAGCCATTCAAATCTGGGACCTTAGCCCGGAAGTGGCTTTGCATGTCATCCAAACGGGTCTACGCCTAGGCAAATTCGCTGATTCCCTGGCGAAGAAACCACCGTTGGACATGGATGACTTCCGTACGAGGGCCGTAAGATACATTGTTGTGGATGAACGTGAGGCTGACCGAACCAAGGTGATCAATAGGGTTAACCCCACAAAGTGGAGAAACCCTCATCCTGAGCAAAGAAGGAGAAGTCCCAGAAGAAATCGGGATATCGGAGCTTACACTGCCCCCCATTACACGGATTTCACACCGCTCCTGACCACATATTACACGAAGTCTACAGCACGGGGCTCCTACCTCTGCCTCCCGGGCGACGGCCCTAAAGGGTCGGATACCTCCAAATTTTGTGAGTTCTACAGAGCCTTCGGCCACACTAGGAAAAACTGTCAATCCCTGCGCAACCAGATAGAACATTTAATTCGTCAGGGGCACCTAGCAAGGTTTGTCGCACGGGGAGGTGACAACCCTCAAGAAGGTCTTTAGAGAAGGGAAAGGGATTACCCTAACCAGGTAGAACTCCAAACTCAGAACCACTCCCGAGCCCCTCGCTCCCGTTCTCCCAGGCCTCACTCCCGCTCTCCCAGGCCTGCAGAAGGAAGAGGAGGTGCACAGCGAATCATTCACAATATCTCAGGTGGATTCCCAGGGACCTGAGCATGCCAATCACATCAGTCTGGATAGGTAAATATGCTACGAGCGTGTCCCGATTCAACTGTTATCATATTCGACGGGTCGGATTTGTTGGTGTATGCACTATGAGCTTTTATGCTTTTTATTTGTATCATTTTTTATGCTTATCAATAAAATAAATATTTCAGTTTAAAATTGTTTTAAAACGTATTTATCCTTGGAGTAATAGGTCATATAAAAATTATTCCTAAAATGTCCCTAGTCAAGTATTTACATTGGGACATGTAAATACACTAAGACTAGTGTGTGAGTGTACTGATGACCTAATCTCACAGATCATAGATATAGATGATATCAAGTCTTCACACGGGTACACATTAAGAGTAATGATGTACTGGACAGACCCACCATGAGAACGTTGCATGGATCGTTACATGATTATCATAAACGATTCTCAATGTGATAATGGTATATGTAGTCCTTCGACCTGAAGTCACTACGATTCCTACATAAGGAGTTTATTGTTTTAATACAATTAAACGTCTTCTGTAACAAGAGGACTATAAAGGTTGTGATTAGGCAATGAACAAATTATGCAGAGGGATGTGAGTGATGTAGATGGGATTTGTCTCTCCTATGTGACAGGAGTGATATCTATAGGCCACTTGATGGAGTAAGACTAAGAAAACGCATGGCCATGCTAGAAAGAATAAATATTAGATATTTATTCGGATTCAGTCTACTCCGGTATCAAGTAAAATAAATTGGGCCGTACAAGGATGACGCGACCATGCCTTGGGCCCAATTAGGATATCGTGACAAAAGGAACAAACATATTAAATAATTATCACTTATAGGTTATGTTGATAATATTCAGACATAATGATGCATTGCTAGATGCCGCTCTTATTTTATATTAATAATAAAATAATTTATTATTAATATGACTGAGTATTTTACCTGTAGGGTCACACACATAGAGTAAGCCCATCAGAAAATGTTGTCTTATTTTAGTTGGACTAAAATAAAGCTATTGGGCCTAACTCATTTGGAATGAGTAAGGAGCCCAATTTTAGAGAGAACAAATTAGGTCAAACCTAAGCCTATAAATAGAGCATAAGATGCTCATAGGCCGTTCACTCAAGTGAGACACAAATTCGTAAAAGTTGCAAGAGCTACACGCCGTCAAACTAGCAGTTGGCAAGTATTACGATTCTGGTGGGAGTGCTCGTGTGGACTCCTAAAGGACGAGGCTACGACTGCTTCGGTGTTCTTCAAGAGGTAATCCAAAAACGATTTTTGTGTTTATTTTGTGCTTTGAAACACGGAACCTTGCAAATCCTTTGGAATCCTTTTTTTTTCTGCTGCTCATGTTTAGGGATTTCCTAACAGGATTTTCTTAGGGGAGGACCAAACCGAGACGAGCCCATGGTAGTGACCATGGAGGTCGAAGACTTCGTGATCCAGCGAGTGCTTATAGACCAAGGTAGTTCGGTAGATATTCTTTATTGGAAGACGTTCCAGAAAATGGGTCTTCCTCTCCAACAACTACAGAGGTATGATGGTTCACTTTTTAGCTTCTCGGGTGATTCTGTGCAGGTTTTAGGATGTATTGACTTGAGGACCAGCTTTGGGAGTGGAGAAGATTGTCGTGCAATATTGGTTAGATTCCTGATCGTTGACTTCCCCAGCTCCTACAATTCTCTATTGGGTCAACCCTCGCTCAATGCCTTAGGTGTCATCGTCTCAACTATGCACCTGCCATGAAATTTCCCCTCGAAGACGGAAGAGTGGGAGTTGTCAGAGCCGACCCCGAAGTGGCACAGATCGTGCTATCACGAAAGCCTCTACCCCAAATCAGCCTTCATAATAGAAGAAGATATGGAGACAGGATTTGATCCTTGTGACGATCGAAAATACGAAAGACCCCACCTGTAGAGTCACTTAATCTTGTTCAGATTGGGTCTTTCCCTGGCCAATTCACACGAATCAGTACAATTCTTGACCCACACTTTGAGGACACCCTTATTAGGTTTCTGAAGGAAAACACAGATCAATTTGCATGGAACCCTGCTGACATGTCAGGCATCGACCCCAACACCATCTGCCACTCACTCAACCTTGAGCAGGATGCAAAACCCGTGTCTCAAAGACCCAGGAAGATGGGTCCCGATTTAAAGAGTGCGGTCAAAGAAGAAACAGAGAAGCTCCTGACTGCGAATTTCATTCGGGAGGTCAAATACCCAACCTGGCTATCCAATGTGGTCATGGTAAAAAAGTCAAATGGCAAGTGGCGAATATGTGCCGACTTCACCGATCTGAATAAGGTATGCCCCAAAGATCCCTACCCTTTACCTAGTATTGATAGTTTGGTAGATGGTACTTCAGGTTACAGGATGATGAGTTTCATAGATGGCTACTCGGGTTACAATCAAATCCGAATGGACCCGAAAGACAAAGAGAAAATGGCCTTCATCACCGGGGGGGGCAAATTTTTGTTACTGGGCGATGCCCTTCAGCCAAAAAATACGGGGGCAACTTACCAAAGACTGGTCGACAAAATATTCGCAAACCAAATTAGATGGAACATGGAGGTATACGTAGATGATATGGTCGTAAGAACTAAGTGGGCCGAGACACATATACAAGATCTAGAGGAGACATTCGCTTAGTTACGCAAGCACAACATGCGACTAAATCCTGAAAATGCTCTTTCAGAGTCCAAGGGAAAATTCCAGGGGTACATGCTTACTTACAAAGGCATCGAGGCCAACCCTAATCAATGCCGAGCCATTTTACAGATGAGAAGTCCCCAAAACATAATGGAAGTTCAGCGCCTAACCGGGCGGATCGCAGCCCTCTCCTGATTCCTTTCAAAATTCGCTGAGAAGTTCATGCCATTCTATAAGGTGCTAAAAAAGACAGATGTATTCGAATGAACCCCCGAATGCGAACAGTTTTTCCAAGATCTCAAAGTCTACCTGGCGTCCCCCCCAATTCTAATGCGACCAAAGGAGGGGTCAGACCTGATTCTCTATCTTTCGGCAGGAGATGAAGCGGTAAGTTCAGTCTTAGTCCAAGAGGATGGCCCAATTCAGAAACCAGTGTACTTCACCAGCAAGACGTTACAAGGGGACGAGACACGGTACCAGTTGGTGGAGAAATTCACCTACAGCCTAGTCATAGCTACCTGACGACTCCGCCCCTATTTCCACAATCATCAAATAGTGGTGCGGACAGATCAGCCACTGGGGAAAATTCTTCAAAAGCCAGAGATTGCAGGGCACATGGTGCCCTGGGCTGTCAAATTATCTGAATGCAATATCCGGTACGAACCCCGAGGACCTATAAAAACCCAGATACTGGTAAACTTTCTAGTAGAATTGAGAGAAGACAAAGATGAATATGACGCGGAGCACGGCCTATGGACCCTCTCAGTAGATGGCTCCTCAGATGCCAAAGGAAGTAGAGCAAGTATTGTCCTAGAATCCCCAACCGGACTAATTATTGAGGAATCGCTGCAATTCCAATTCAAAGCCAACAATAACCAAGCAGAGTGTGAAGCACTCATTGCGGGACTACAGACCACTGCTGATTTGGGCGCCCAATGCGTCCAGGCGAAGACCGACTCCCAACTATTAGCGTGACAGATTGAAGGGTCATACCAAACCAAAAACCCAACCCCCGCAAAGTACTTGACCCGAGTAAAAGAAATAACCCGGAACCTTAAACATTTTCTAGTCGTCCACGTCCCACGAGCGGCCAATGAGCGGGTCGACACCTTGTCCAAGCTCGCTAGCACGGTCAAAGCGGGGAATCTTAAGACAATTGTCCAAATTGTCCTAGAAGAACCTACCATCTAGGAAACACAGCAGATCCTCCAGGTGAGTAAAGTCCATTCAAAATACATGAATGACCCCTATAGTTGATTTTTTGAAACAGGGAATTCTACCAGAGGAGCGACAACAAGCCAAAAAATTACAAGTTTAAGCGTCTAACTACACTTTAATAGATGGACATCTGTACAAGAGGGGTTTCACGATACCATTCTTAAAGTGCTTAAATGAAGAACAGGTCGACTGTGTCATGCGAGAGTTACACTCGGGAATTTGCAGACTCCATGGGGGAGTTCGACCCTTGGCTGCCTGTGTTCTCCGGGCAGGATATTTCTGGCCTACCCTACGATTTGACTGTTCTGAATTAGTGAAAAGGTGTGATTCCTGCCAACGTAACGCCAACCGGATCCATAGCCACTCGGAATCATTGCATGGGATCTTATCATCGTGGCCTTTTAACACTTGGGGAATGGACATTTTGGGTCCCTTTCCCCTAGGAAAAGGCAGCTCAAGTTCCTCCAGGTAGCCATAGACTTCATTACGAAGTGGATTGAAGCAGATGCCTTGGCCACTATCACAACGGCTAAAGTCCAAACTTTCACGTGGAAAATATCATTTGCTGACACGGCCTCCCTCACACCATCATCTCTGACAATGGGCGGCAATTCGCAGACAAGAACATTGTAGAGTTCTGTAAGAACTTGGGCATCAAAAGGAAATTCTCTTCCGTAGAACACCCGCAAACCAATGGTCAGGCAGAGGCAGCAAACAAGGTCATCCTCCAGCAACTCAAGAAACGGCTCAGGCAAGCTAAGGGCCGATGGGCAAAAGAGCTACACGGAATCCTCTGGGCCTACCACACCACTCCACACTCTTCCACCCACGAGGCACCGTTCCGACTCACTTATGGGGCTGATGCTATGATACCCGTGGAATTGGGGGAACCCACCCTCCGACGCCTTGCTTATGATGAAGAAGCAAACGATGCCAAAAGAAAAGAAGACCTTGACCTCAGTCTAGAGGAACGAGATATCGCCTATGTCAAAATTCAGGCGGCCAAGCATAGATCCGCTAAAAAATGGAGTTCTCTTCTCCGGTCCAGACCTCTCTGAACAGGTGACCTTGTCCTATGCATCGCAGACAACAATAGAAAGACACGAGAAGATGGAAAGCTTGCACCCTCTTGGGAAGGCCCATACTGAGTCAAAGAGGTACTCGGGAAAGGTGCATACCGTTTAGAAGAACTATCAGGGAATGAATTGCCTAGAACCTGGAATGTGACTCATTTAAAGTTTTATTATAGTTAATCATCCTTTGTACACTCGAGCATTCTTTTTCCTACCTGAGGGGTTTTTCCCATTGGGTTTTTCCCTCGGAAGGTTTTAATGAGGCCCCCCTTTTCATTTCTTAATAAAGACTTTTATGTTTTTTCAGTAAAGACAAAATCCACAAAAGCCCGAGCGCGGAATCGATCCCTCAGCATACGATTTGAAGGCTTGAATTTGTTCAAGTAAAGCCCGAGCGCGGAATCGATCCCTCGACATACGATTTGAAGGCTTGAATTCGTTCAAGTAAAGCCCAGGCGTGGAATCGATCCCTCGGCGATTTGAAGGCTTGAATTCGTTCAAGTAAAGCCCGAGCGCGGAATCGATCCCTCGGCATACGGTTTGAAGGCTTGAATTCATTCAAGTAAAGCCCGAGCGAGGAATCGATCCCTTGGCATACGATTTAAAGGCTTGAATTCGTTCAAGTAAAGCCTGAGCGCGGAATTGATCCCTCGGCATACGATTTAAAGGCTTGAATTCGTTCAAGTAAAGCCCGAGCGCGGAATCGATCCCTCGACATACGATTTGAAGGCTTGAATTCGTTCAAGTAAAGCCCGAGCGCGGAATCAATCCCTCAGCATACGATTTGAAGGCTTGAATTCGTTCAAGTAAAGCCCGAGCGCGGAATCGATCCCTCGGCATACGATTTAAAGGCTTGAATTCGTTCAAGTAAAGCCCGAGCGCGGAATCGATCCCTCGACATACGATTTGAAGGCTTGAATTCGTTCAAGTAAAGCCCGAGCGCGGAATCAATCCCTCAACATACGATTTGAAGGCTTGAATTCGTTCAAGTAAAGCCCGAGCGCAGAATCGACCCCTTGGCATACGGTTTGAAGGCTTGAATCCGTTCAAGTAAAGCCCGAGCGCGGATCTAATCCCTCGGCAGACACATTTCGAAGACTTGAATCCATTCAAGTTAAACCCGAACGCGAGTTCAACCCCTTGGCGGATCAAAATCTCGAATTCAAGTCAATTCTTCAAATACCGAAGTACAAAAGACGAACAAACAAAATACAACATGAAATCTCACTCGGCAATCCTCCACCCGAAAGGATCACTTGGAGTCGAAGACAATCTCGAAGACGAGCCCAAGCACTAGCTCTCGGCAATCTTGAGGACAAACCCGAGCACGAGCTCTCCATAACTATGAAGACAAGCCTGAGCACGAGCTCTCGGTAACTCTGAAGACAAGCCCGAACACAAGCTCTCGGCAATCTTGAAGACAAACCTGAGCACGAGCTCTCGGTAACTCTGAAGACAAGCCCGAGCACAAGCTCTCGGCAATCTTGAAGACAAAACCAAGCACGAGCTCTCGGTAACTCTGAAGACAAGCCCCAACACGAGCTCTCGACGATTTTTAAACACACCCGAGCACGAGCTCTCGGTAATTCTGAAGATAAGCCCGAGCTCGAACTCTCGGTAACTCTGAAAATAAGCCCGAGCACGAATAAAATGAAGGGGTTCCAAAACGACAAAACTCCCCATGTTACAGGACCAAGCTTTACCTCACTCAGAACCGCTCATTCGGAGTCAATCATTCATTCAGAGCTACTCATTCGGACTCGCTTACTCAGAATCAACGATAATCTACCAGTCGACGCTAGGGAAACCTCATTCGAGGGGTCTGTTCCGGTTCATGCTTACCCGAGAAGTAATTCATTGATATAGAGAAACGAGGTATGGTCTACATCAAGTTATAAACCTCCACCAGGCAAATAGGAGAAACCACACCAGGTGAAAAACGTCATCAGTAAAAGGGCATACCGACTTAAAAGCATATCATTTTGTATATTATAGACAAATGTAACGAAGGCACTCTTTTTCCTACTCGAGGGGTTTTTCCCACTGGGTTTTCCCTTGAGAGGTTTTAATGAGGCCTGCCAAAATAGTAAAATATATTATCATTGAATGTAACAGGGGGAACTATTTTTCCTGCTCGAGGGGTTTTTCCCGCCGGGTTTTCCCTCGAGAGGTTTTTTACGAGGCTCACCATGACAAGTACGACTCAGCTCATCTCACGATGAAACAACAAAAGTTCAAGACCAGATATCATTTGATATACAGCTACTTAGAATTGGTTACCCGATCCGCTCAGGCCTAATCACTCGACATCGGCTCATACACCCTTAAGACGAATCTTCGATCAGCACCCAACATGAAGGTGTCTCACCTTAGCACTTAGCACTTCACTCAGCTCCACGCCCAGAGCTCGTGACTAGGGGCTCCTGTTCCTTCCCTGGTCAGAGGGGGTCCCACGGTACCCTCTCATCCCTTTAATTTAGTAGATAATGATTCTCCATTATCCCACCAAAAACAGTTATCTCCCTTATTGAGCCTGGGCCTAGATTCCCCTCTTTCCTTTATTTTACAAGTATATAAATACAGTCTAAAGGTTCACATTGTAACTCAAGTGACACATATTGAGAATTAATAAACCTAATCCTTAGAGAAATTCTTTAGGGTTTCTATGCTTAAACTCTTTGTGTGAACACTTTTCATTTTATTGAATTGAAATAATTAGTAAGGTTTTGGATCCCAAACAGTTAGAATTTTGTTAGTTTGAATGGAATTGATAAATGAAGAATTAATTGGAGAGTCTCAGTGTAATTTGTGATATGGGTCGAATTCTAGGATCGGGACAGAACAAGTGAAATTTTATAGAACCTTCGATTTTAAGTAGGTGGAGAGCGTGTTATATTTTAAATAGATGAATTATGAATGAATAAGGGTATTAATAAAATTTTAAGAGAACAGACAAATAAAATTTGAGAGTATTAATATTAATTAATTTACATTAATGGTTTACATAAATTCATCGAATAATGGTTTAGAGAAATTTATAAGATACGGTTATGAACAGAAAAAACAGAGAGAAAACTAACGAGGAGATCCGAGTACAAATTAAAAACATTAAACCCCAAAATGTAGTTACCAAGGCATTTGTGAAATAATCTGAGCTAGTAAAAAGTATATATTTATTAGTTTAACAAAAATTTAATTGTTTTAAATAGTATATAATATTAATATTATTGATTAAATTTTTTCTTCCTCCTTTATATTACAATTTTACTTTTGTAATTGATTATTACACGGAACAATGATTGTGTCCGTTACCCATACGCGGTCAGCATCTTTTGAAGCTTTAAATTTGTAATTGACTACCAAATGTTACCTGTTACTGTTAGCAATTAATAATGGAAAATAGTTCAAATATACTTTTATAAAATCTAAATTATGGGACCTTAACCGTCCAAGTAAATATACTTTTGTAAAAAAAAACTCAGGTTAATCTATTGAATATTTATGTTCATTTTCAATCAATATTAAATATATAAGGGTATAATAGAGAATTAAATAATATATATTTATAAAATCTAGAACACTAATGTTTTTTTATATCTTGTACAAATGCTAAAAATGTCAAAGATCACCAAACGAAGACAAAGATAGTAATAAAAAGAACAATAAAACTAACATCGAATAAAAATAAATAAATTTACCTTAAGAATTGAGTTGAGAAATTTCCCACAACGTACAAAGAAGGAAATTTACGTCCCCGACATGAAAAACCAGGAAATTAATTTTTTTCCTTTACTCTTAAGGAATTTTTTTATCAGAAATAATATTTAAATTATCCGGAGAATATTTTTCTTTTATATGTAAGAAATATTCTTGAATTAGTCGGTGTTGTATTAGATAAATGTGTTTTCTAATACATAGAACATAAGATATGTAAAAAATACCTTCTTTTTAAGTTACTCAACACATTTAAGAAATATAACGTAATTATAAGTAGTTATATTATATTTGTAGAATATATATTTATAAGTAAAATCTATCTATATGACAAATATTTTTGCCTTTTTTGTCTAGTATAAATATTAAAATTGAAATATTTATTTAAAAAATAAATTTTATTAATAGATATACATCAATAAATTCAGTTGACATGTGGCTAGGGCTAATGTTAGCACCTAATGCTCAAATAAATAAAAACTTGGGAATTTTTTTTTTGATTAATTGCGAACCCCATTTGGTCGCTAGGAAGTCCCAAACATCAATTAAATTAACTTAGAGTAGCCTAGGCGGAAGCTAGGTGGAATTCCAATGCATTTTCAAC
Source organism: Clitoria ternatea (assembly GCA_037962975.1). Classification (NCBI taxonomy): domain Eukaryota; kingdom Viridiplantae; phylum Streptophyta; class Magnoliopsida; order Fabales; family Fabaceae; genus Clitoria; species Clitoria ternatea. The sequence continues at coordinate 52,188,729 of CM075675.1, forward strand.
AAGTTTTGGAGGTCATAAGGTACTATGTAATTAATTATAAGGGGACTATAATCGATTACACTAAACTGGTAATCAATTACTAGAATCACAAAATGATGGTAATCAATTACAAGGATGTTGTAATCGATTCTGCCAATAATTAATTAAATATTCCCAATTTAATTAGTTGATTAATAAAATTAACAAATAATTAAAATCAAGATGTTACAACTAATATATATGATATAGATTACGTTGATACATGGCTAGGCTAAGGACTAATATGTAGCATAGATTAAATTGACAAGTGGCTAGAAATCAATATATATGATATAAATTTAATAAATAAGTGGTTAAAGGTATTAGAGCCTTCCATTTGCAAATGGCATCCATTCATTTCAAGTTTAACGCAATTTCTAATTAAACTTTTTCATTTGAATAAAAAAAGTATGAAACCTTTATATTTTTAATAATGTATAGGTTAGATAAATAAATGAAGCAACATGAAAAGCCTCTTTTAAGAATCACGAAAACCCAAAAGGGGGAAAGAGAAATGGGGGGAAACATTAATGGTAAACTTTATAGGAATAGTTTATTATAAGAGGTTGAGAGATAACCACAATAGATTGAATCAATAGGAAAAGCAAAGGAAGATAGTGGATCCACCCCATACCCAACCCCTCACATCACATTCTGTATTGTATTTATTTATTCAGAGCGACCCAAAGTGAGCAGTACCAACCACAACCAAACTTTTTCTGTGCCTTTTTGCTGACACTGCATTTCAGGGAGAGAGACAGTTTCGGAGATCTGAGGTTGTGGAATTAAGGTTTGACACAAAAATGGGTGCAAATGTGAATGTGGGGATTATCTGTGTTGTGTTTCTCTGGGCAACTCTTGTAATGGGGGTTCCTGCATCTTCACCTTGGAAACATTTTTCAGGTACTTCTCTCTCATTCTTACTTTTTCCTTTCTTCTTTTCTTCCATTAACTTTCCCATTTTTATTGATATCCCTATCTATCTGGATAAGAACATAGGGCAAAACAATGAACTATACCTTTTGTAATATTGGCTTTTAAAATGAAGTGAAGTTTTTGGATAATACCCTATAGCTGAATATGTATTCTGTTAACCATTGTATGATAATTAATTAAAAATCATAAAATTTAATAGCGTTAGTCTTCGAGCACTTAAACAAAATCGAAATTATACCTTTTAATAAAAATCAATCCCAATCCTGATTATCATATAAGTGTGATAAACCGTTATTTCCACTAACTTTGTAATGATATAATAATACGAGAAAATGACTCGTAAATTTTTAAGTAAACTGTGTCAAAATCAAAAAAAATGTAACTGAAACAAGTATTTGTAACATTTATGAGTCAAAGGAATAGAATTGAAACTTAGGACCTTAATTGATGGTAACCTTAGGTGCCATGCTCGCTTGTGGAGGAAGATTTACGTTTCTGGACTTATTATTTCACCAAATAATTTAAAGTTGTGAAAACGAGTTTAACATGTAAAATGAATGGATTTAATAATAGGAATTGTATGTTTAATCATTTATGAGGTTTTAGGTTGATGTAGATTAAGCCCATAAAAATTGAGTTTTACGGACTTTAATTAAGTTTAATTATTTTTTTAGATTTGAATTCAACTTTAGCTTTTTGTATCTATCCTTGTGTATCACTAAAACTCATAGGAACAAAATAGATCAAAGTAAAATTAAAAAATCGAAGTAAAACAAACAGCAAGAAGACTGAAACATAATTTTTTTCAAAAAAAAATTCAAAATTTTTAAGTTATTATAACAAGTATTTCATAAGTCAAATCCATTTTTGATGTTTGTATTCTCCTAGGGATTAGGTTTATTATTTTCAATATGTGTCACTTAGTCATAACATTAGTATAGCAGATACTTTTATACCTAGGTTACAAACTGGCTTGGCCCATTAGGCTATAACATACACTAATTAACTTTCTAGTGTCATGGAGGTATTTTAGGAGGGAGTGGGACCACCTCCCCATCTCATGGGGAAACACCTTCCATCCAAATCTGCCTATTATGATTTGGTTTTTAGTTGGGGAAACAGAGTTGGGAACAGTCAAAACTCCGTTTGACCGTAGGATTTATTTTTGGAGTTGGTCAAATCTCGCCAACTTAATATCTAAACGGGCACTAAGTAGTTAAGAAAATCATATATAATATTGTAGGTATTTTAAAGAAATTCTAATATCATACAAATATGCACTTTTTGCGTAATACTTATGTTAGACCTCTCCTTCCTTCCATCTTGAACATGTGTTTCCTTTTCTAGCATTTTATTGAAGACAATGAATTGGGGAATGTGATGGGTGGAGACAGATACATAATTTGAGTAGTACCACCAAGAATTTCTTAAGTTTGTTATATCTTGCATAAATTTTATAAATTTGATGGTTGGCTAAGTTGTTATAAAATATATAAATCTATAAAATTTTATATAATTTTAAAACTAATAGATATAACTTTTGTTCCTAAAATTCATACTAAAACACACATATTAAAAAAATATATTGAAATACTAAAAGCACACCTCTGTTCCTTGAAAGTTTATACTAATTTTTATTCGACCTTTGTGGGAATAAGGTTGGAAGGACAAAACTCGTCTCTATCTCATAACCTTCTATACTTAACAAGAATAAGGTAAATAAAGATTTGTTTTACACATTTCTTTCTATTTTTTCTCTCTTTTTTTTTATCTCTCTTCCTACAAAATTGTACTTGTTATACAAATTTCATTTCTCAGTTATATTAAAATAATTGAGTTCTAAGAAAATTTTTTTTATGTATATAAAATAATGGAGGAGTATGTTTTATAAGTTATGTTTTGATGTTTTTTTAAATATTTTGTTCAAATAAAAAACATTTTTTCAAAAGTAATAAAAAACGTATATGCATAAATATTAGGAGGTGCCTCTAAGGTCAGCCCTAGACCTTGATAGTAAGGGAAATGATCCAGGGCCCATTATCAATAGGGGCCCCCAAAAAATAATATTTAGTTTATATGGAAAAAATCAATAAATATTAATACAATTTAAATGATTTAATGGTAAAGTTATGTGAATTTTGCCTTAGGGTCTCCAGTTTAGTTTCAATCAATTATAATGACTTTGTTAACGTTGATTTGATTATTTAATAATTTTTTTAAAAAAATATACTAAAAAACCTTTATGTGTTGTGTTGCTTAGGCCCATGAAATTTCAGAACCGGGCCTGTCTGCGTCGCGAGAAACATATTTAACTTGTTATTAAACAAATATAAACATTAGATTAGTATGGTTACTTTGTTATAAAAAAAAGTATATGCTTACTTTAGCTGCAATTAATTGTATACTCGTATCATTTTTTGGAAGATTTTTTGTCGAATATTCCGACGTCAGGGAATATTTAATGCAAAGTTAGCCAAGAAACTTGACAAAAGGGTGAAAAAATTAAAGCCTCTTTGATCTCTGTTTTTATTTCATGTTTTTAATTTTTATATAAATCTGTAAAATTTGTATAGTGAAAAAATAAATACAAAAAATAAAGACAGAAAACAGAAAAAAGTTATTTTTTAAAAAAACAAAAAATATGAAAACAATTTTGTAATGAAAACTAAAAATAAAAAATGAAAAATGAAAAACAAAAATCAAACGGGGTTTAAGCTATGTAAGACAATCTCAGCTCAAAATCCCCTTTTGGTAATCCTAAATATAGTTTCTTGTTAAATTGTGTTTCATAAGATCTTGCTTGCACATATTTTATTATGCACCTAACTTCAACTTTACGATTAGTTTGCAATATACGGAACCTTTAGCTCTTTAAGGAAAAGTTACAGTTTTTTTAATTTTAGTATATATTATATTATACTTGCACATGCTTTTCTCCTTAACCGCTTTCATAATCCGTAACCGTTTGAACTTTAGATTCGATTCTATTAAAACATCGTGTTTCTCTTCATGGAAAACGTGGTCCATATAAAGAATTAACAAAATTGTTCTCTAACTTTATCTTAACTATGAAATTGATATGTAAAGTGAGAATGTTAGAATGCATACACTGTTGATTTAACTTAAGATATCTTATATTCATATATTCATAATTAATTTCAAATAAGGAGTGACCAAATCTTCATTTTCTCATTTTATATATCTCTTCACTTTAAATAACTAAGTTTCACAGCAGAGTACCCTGTTTAGTAAACACGAATATGAATTGATGGGACAGCATGATAATTGTGTAGTTAATCACACAAAACAGCAAGAACCAAAAAAAAAAGGAAAAGAAAGAAACTCATTTATTGTTTCCCTCATCAATCACATGTAAAGTTGCAAATTGATATCGTGAAGAAACAGCTTGGTGTGTAAGTGAAGTTGAACAAAGTTTACAAGCTTGTCTATGTTAGACAAATTAGCTTTCTTGTACCTTGGGTCACTCCTTGGGCTCTATATTAATATGAACACCTTTCTACCTTCACAACTGTGTTCGAAGAATATACTATACCTCTTGCGAAATCCATTACTATTATTATAACATTGCCAAAATTGCCATATTCTAGGGAAAACTCAACAATGGGTAATGGTCTCGTCACATGTTGTTGTGCAGGGCACTTTTCCAAGAAAAAGCAATCTCTCCCTATTGAAACCATATTCAAGCTTCCTGCTGAAACATCTGCTTGGCCTCCAGGTATATCCATTATGTGATTGTTGTCATTTTCTCTCCTTGTGATAACAGTTTAGTGAATGCATGCTGACTATTGCTAGTGTTGAACTGCCACATGAAGGTGGTAATTTTGCTAGTGGAATCATTGATCTGGGTGAACTGCAAGTGTCTAAAGTAGATACATTCAACAAAATTTGGGGCACATATGCTGGTGGACCAGATGATCAAGGTTTCACCTTGTTTGAACCAAGACCAATACCTCAAGGATTCTTTATGCTGGGTAGCTACTGCCAACCCAACAACAAGCCTCTTTATGGATGGGTTCTTGTGGCAAAAGATGTGTCCACAGATACCAACAACCCCTCTTTAAAGCAACCAGTTGATTACACACTTGTGTGGAACAGTGCATCTTTGAAGATTGCCCAAGATTTTCCTATCTATATTTGGCTACCAACAGCACCTAATGGCTACAAAGCTGTTGGCCATGTTGCCACCACCACAGCAGATAAACCTTCCCTTGACAAAATCAGGTGTGTCAGATCAGACCTCACTGATCAATGTGAGACAAATTCATTGATTTGGGGATCAGGCAGCTTCAATGTTTATGATGTTAGACCAAGCAATAGGGGAACCCAAGCTCCCGGTGTTCGTATAGGCACCTTTGTTGCACAAAATGGTGGCAATGCTAATCCTCCATCCATCGCTTGTTTGAGAAACACCAATGCTATCCCAAAATACATGCCTAATCTACAACAAATCAAGTCAATACTTCAAGTTTACTCTCCAATTTTGTACTTACATCCTAAGGAAGAATTCTTTCCATCTTCTGTGGATTGGTTTTTCTCCAATGGAGCATTACTATATAAGAAAGGCCAAGAGTCAAAACCTGTCCCAATTGCACCAAATGGCACTAACCTACCTCAGGACCCTAACAATGATGGAGCCTATTGGCTGGACCTGCCTGCTGATGCAACCAGCAAAGAGAGGGTCAAGAAAGGTAACTTACAAAGTGCAAAAACTTATGTGCATGTTAAACCAATGCTTGGAGGAACCTTCACTGATATTGCCATATGGGTATTCTACCCATTCAATGGAGCTGCAAGGGCAAAAGTGGAGTTCCTCACACTTAACTTGGGGAGGATAGGTGAACATGTTGGTGATTGGGAGCATGTGACATTAAGGGTGAGCAACTTTGATGGTGAACTATGGCAGGTGTATTTCTCAGAACACAGTAAAGGTACATGGGTTGATTCCTCTCAACTTGAGTTCCAAAGTGGCAGCAACAAACCATTGGTTTATTCTTCTTTTCATGGCCATGCAGCATACTCACATGCTGGCCTTAATCTGATAGGGTCAAATAGCATAGGTATAAGGAATGATACTGATAAGAGTGACATGGTATTGGATATGGGGTTATTTGAGTTGGTTTCTGCACAGTATTTGGGATCTGTAGTTGTAGAGCCACCGTGGCTCAACTATTTTAGGGAATGGGGTCCTAAAATTGATTATAGCATAGATGATGAGTTGAAGAGCGTTGAGAAGTTATTGCCTGGAAAGTTAAAATCTGCTTTTGAAAAGATTGTAAAGAGTTTGCCAAGTGAAGTGCTGGGAGAGGAAGGACCCACAGGTCCAAAGGTGAAGAATAATTGGAATGGAGATGAAGTTTGAATAGTTTAGACTTTAGTTCCATTGATTCTCACCAACTTATTATAATGTTGTTATGTGCAATTGTACAAGTGCCAAAAGTTGAAGGTAAAATAAAATTAGAATTAGAATTCAAGGAAAATTAATTAGAAAGATAAATTAAAAATCAAAAGAACCATTTTGTGAACCAATAAACAAGTCATTAATGTTACTTCATTAGAACGGTTTACTTTATTTAATTACAATTTATTTAATTTTTCTTTTATTAATTTATACAAATTGATGAGTTAATTATTAGATGAGCTTCTGAGGTAAAGGCTTAATTTGAATAATGGAAAAAATTAAGTAGTAATTTACAACTTTAATATGCAGTATTTTTAAAAAATTAAATATAAGTATTAAAAAAGTTATTGAAATATTTTATTGCACACTACATTTTTAGTTTAGTACTTTCCATATTAGGATTATTCTTGTAATTAAAGTCTCCTCTACTTGTTTAGGTTAAAGTTTACAAGACTATTTAAGGCAAAATTATAGCTAGCAATTCGGGCGGGCGGCCCTAAACGAGCAGGGCTTTATCGGGTTACGGGTCACTTAGGGCCGGGCTAAAAAAGGCCCGTAAAAATTCAGGCCTTGAAATTAAAGACCCTAGCCTGGCCCTCAATGGGCCGCGGGCCACTTCGGGCGGCCCGCTTTAACAAAAGTTCAAAAAATAAATTTATAAAAAATTAAAATTCTATCAAAAAAAATCAAAACTACGTAACATTTTTTTACAGAACAACTACGAACATTTATAATATTTTTTAAAACGTTTCATAAATATTTATCATTAAAGTTCATAACAAAAGTCTACAAAAGTCCATATTCTACACATACGGTGAGATGAGAAGTAGAAAGAAAGGAAAAAAAATTCTGACTAAAAGAGAAACTCCCTATAATTTTTATTTTATTTAAAATACTCGGGCCGCCCGCACTCAACCCATTTTTTTCGGACTTTTTTAGGGTCAAACTTTTTTTCTTACTTATTAATTTTAACTTTTATTTTTAGGCCCTCACACTATATTTTTTCGGGCGGGTTCAGGCCAACGCATGCGAGCTAGCCCATTTTGTCAGCTCTAGGCAAAATATGTTTGGGAAATTGGTGGAAAAACTAGTTGAAAATTGAAAAATTGTATAAAGTTGAAAGTTGATAACTCAATTGATTGTATTAAAAGTATTTGATAAAAGTAGCTAATGAATATAAAATGACATAAAAAATATGTCTAATTATTTATGTATGATTTGTAATTTTTTTGTTTCACTTACAACTTGTATCTTTTTCTAGGGTTTAGTGTTTATTTCGTTAAAAATTTGTTTAACTTGGTTGTGAAATATGGGGTTTTGAAAACTTAGTTAAGAAAATTGAGGTTTTGGAAAGTGTGATTTGTGTTTAGATATATGGTTGTAGAAGATAGTTGAGAAGTAGTGGTTTGTGTTTCCTCAAAAAAACGTTTGGTAAACTTAGTTTAGAAAAATAGTACTTGGGTTAAAATTACCAAAATGGGTAATGATTGACACAAATGATTAATTGCTATTATATTTATTGTAATACAGAAAGAAAAAGAAACGAAAAGAAAGAAAAAAAAGAACAAAAGAATAAAAAAACCATAAAAAGAAAGAAGAAAAAAGAACAAAAGAAAAAATATGATAATCGATTATCAGGATATTAGTAATCGATTATCACGTGCAGAAGTGGAACCACGTTGGCCCCAGGGAGGTGGGTCCTAGACAGGAACGATATTGATAAGAGGTGGTGGGACGCGGGTGTGTGCAGCCAAACAAGTTGAGGTTTTGGAAACCCTAACCTTCTCCATTGAATAGAGGTTGGCACCTCAACCGGAGGTGTCAATTTTAACCAAACGCACACTTAATTAATCTCAAACCAGAAATGTTGAAGTTTCTGTTTGTCACTCTATAATTTTAAGTTTTATTCATAATAAAAATTATATATAAAAAATGTAACATTATAGATTTTATATTTTGTAAAATAAGTAAAGGTTTTACATTTTAAGAAGTAAAATAAAATAAAAGGGAAGTAAGGAAGACAAGAAGCAACCTTACATGTTTACAGGTTTTACTTTTTTTTAAAAAAAAATAAAGGTTTTATTTTTTAAGAAATAAAAGAAAGAATTATATTAAGAATTATTAAAATTATATAAGTTCAATAAAAGGAAAAAAGAATGCAGTCAGTGGCTAAAATTAAAAAACAATACTTCAACTAACGTTTTAAAAGATATTACCAACTAGCTAAAACAGTATCCAATCAAACACCTCTATTTTACCTAAAGTGACATTTCAACTATTAATTTTAACTTTTGACTAACTAAAATATTTTACCAAACATATACTTAATTGTTCTACAAAATTTATGCCATGCCAGCTAAAAACACTATATATAACCAAACACATCTATTTTGCTTAAACAATAATTATCAAATTTCCCCTAAAGAGACAAACCGTTACTAGATGATACATAAATTTACAGGCTGAGGTATGCTCATAATTGAGATTAAAGTCACAAAGGCCATATAATCACTTATTGGGATACACGATCAAGTAACGATTATTCATGTTTAGATTGAAAGCAAATAATCTTAACGATGAAGTTAAGGCTCTAAACTTAATGTTTTAACACGAGGGGTGAATGTAATGTAAGGAACTAAGGACAGAATGTAAAACAATTGATGTCACAATATCATCACTATTCGTTTAAAAGTTCAACGAATGGATACACGTTACAAAGCCAAAATCAATGGCAAACATTTGTTTAGGACGAATTTCTATACACGCCCAACATGCATAACTATTTTTAGCTTCGACAAACTTGACTATGTTCAATACAAAAAGATGTCTGACTCATTTGCCAAGCAATTTCACTGTTGATATTACACCTGTACATGAACATAATCTTATGCAAGCTTAAACAAGTCATTCTAAATAGAACATTACATTTCCTTCAACAACTCCATGCTTATCCATATCATGCCATACATCATCACATGTCACCATTTAGAAGTATTACATATTTTCTGAAACGAACTTGAAAACTACATTGGTTAAAATGCAAGGTCTAGGACGGAAAGTTGAATAATTAAGTTTCAACTAACCCGCAAAATGCACCAACTGGAAGCAACTGGAAAAACATATTCATCATTTTGGACGAGTAGAGCCGTCTCATACTAACAAGAGAAGATGCTGCACCATCACTAGAATCTCCAGGTACGGACCTGTGCTAGCTTGAACCAGCTGGATATTTGTATATGCTTTAATATACAGCATACTAGATGATAGGCCAAGTGGCCAACTGCATAAAGATTCAAACTAAACTAGCATCTGATATGTTGGACTTCTATCACTCATTGTTTTCCAAATATCATTACATATATCAAGGGTTGTCATCTTCGAGGTGTCATATTCAAACTTTTCAACAATGTTTTTATCCTTCTCCACAATATCTGCGATTGAGGTTTAAGGTGCAAACAAGATCAACATATACAGTCATATACAAGATACCAGAAGAAGAAACAAATGAGGGGAAAGAGTGTAGTAAAATTCAACAAAAGGATACAGCCTGAAATTTTGGACTGTTCATCCAAATCTGGCACAATATTTGTGACAGAAGCATACATTGAAAGCATCATCCTGAAACAGAAGAAAATAATGCACTTATGTTCCACTTCACGTAGAAAATATAAAAAGTGAAAAACTGTCATCAGTTTAGACTTTAGAAGTTAGAACAACTGGTTGACTCTAGTATTGTAATTGAGAGGACTATCACATGATTGAGACTATAGCATTAAAGCAAACGTGAATAACAAACAAATCATGTGTTTGGAAGCTCTACAATCTTAGATTCAACTTTTGCAATTACTTACAGTGCCCTCAGCTTTTCTTTCTCAATTTTCTGTGAATTCTTCTTTTGTTCTTGAGCAGAAATGCATTGCCTCTCTAGATCATTGAACTCATTGCCAATGGCTGTGTTGATGAGAGACAGATAGTACATAATTTCATTTTGAAAAGTTAATAACCCAAAACGAGCATGCAATTAAGAACATCAAAAGAATTATATACTTATCTAAATTCATCTTTCAAAAAGCGCTCTTTTTCAAGTTGTTCTTCCAATTCTCTCTGCAGAAGGTCCAGGTCCAGGTCTGCATCAGCAACAGTCTCAGATCTTACTTCCTCTATTTTCTGCTTGCACGCATCAATTTTTTTCTGATACTCTGATTCATATAAAGTATAAGCACAGGTCAAGTGCATAATACAAGAAGATCTACTCACTGTATAAACAATAACACAGGCCTAAACATGAGCAGGTTGAGATGACTAAGAAATGCTCTAGATTGTAGAATTCTTTCTTTAAGACTAATAGTTGGCATGCTGCCAAACACAATCAACATCCACTTGAATCACAAGAAACTTCCTATCAAATCCAACATCACCTTTTATTATTCACTAGCATCATTAAAATTAAATACAAAATCAAATAACTCACAAAAGTGGAACCAAAACCAAGTGAGAGAAATACAAAGGAAGAAATACAAACAACAAAACATTTCCACTTCATTTATAGTCATTTACAATATTGATCAGGTTATGAAATTTTAATGAAGACAACAAAACCTTTACAGCAAACTTGCAACATCTCAAATAGAAAGCAAATGCCACAAACATTGGCACTATAACCACAATTGTACTCTTTTCACCAGTCAAATACAAATAGCAAACAGTTACGGCAAAAAAATACAGTAAACACCTGCATTAATTAATCCTCAAGATTATATAAGTCCAGTATTTCAGTTCCCAACATTCTAATAACCTAAGGTGACATTTGGTGGGATGCTTCAACGGAGAAAAGTTCCGTTGATGTGTAGCAACTTTTTGATCCTACGGGTCAACGGAGTTTTGATGGTCTTAAACAGCATGAAGAATTAATATCAACCTTTAAATTTTTCACTTCAACTTAACTCCGTTTTTCCAACTGCAAACCAAACACCCTCTAAATCTAATCCCCAGTTTTACAAAAAGTCATTCACATAATTTTTTTTATTATTCCATATTGTCATTTTACAGAAAAAACAAACAATAATTAAATTGAATGTCAATGTATAAAATTAAGGACTAAACTGAAATTTTTGAAGTTTGTACAGACTAAAATGTGCTAGTTTACTCCTTTCAATGAACAAGGCTAGCAATGTTCAATCATTGTCACAAAAACGAAAACTTGAACATAAAACTTCAAACTCCCACATATGAATTCCCTAATGTTAAATTTTACGTTTGCAAAATTGGAAGAGTGAAATAGCAGGGAAGAGAAAAGGGAAAAGGAGTAGTTGACCATGGATGGAGGATCGAACGTTGTTGAGGTCGGAGTCGCAAGTGGAGGAGAGGGAGAGGGTGTGATGGAGACACTGAGAGAGGTTGTTGAGGTCACGCGGATCCTGCAATACCTTAACGAGGTCGTCACCGTATGATATCAGCTTATCCACGTCCAAGTTTCTCGAATCTTCCACCATCTCTGTGGAAATGCTTTTAGTAACTTACTCTTCTGAAAAGGGTGAAAAAATTGAAAACCGATTCAATTGAGGTTCCTGAAACTCTACTGGGGATGGCTAGGTTTCAACTTTGAAGCATATATTAAGAAAAATATACAATACGAAAATAGTTTAACTAATTCCTCCACTACACACGAAAATATGCGAGTTCAAATTTTAATCAGTTCACAAATTATCAACAAGTATACTACATGTTCATAATCATAAATATAATATTTAACCAGTTACCAAATTGCAGAGAAATATATCGCAGGTTCAGAATAACAGCCTCTCACACTAAGTATAATTTTGCATTGCAATTTAAAAATCAGAATTGAATCACTTCCAAACATTACAATATGAAATTGCAATTTGAAATTACAGTGAAGTAGCTCAGTAGAAGAACAGAGGAGCGTAGAAGTAGAAAGGGAGGTCGACGGTTGAGAGCGACGAACTTGGAGAGCCTGACGGAGGACGCCCTTCCGAGGAGGAAGCAGAACCACGCACACGATGACGGAAGAGGTAGACTACGGTACGAGCATGACGAAGGAGGACACTTTGATTTGAATTTTTAATACTGGTTATTCAGTATCCTGAAAGTGTGTTCATCATTACCATTTTAATTCAAAATATCATCCTATCCTATTCCAATTTCAAAATGTGCGATAAAACTATAATTCGATTCAATGAGATTTGAATTCAATCCGTTTATTAGGTTTTATATTAATTATAATTTCTATTTTAAAAAATTTGAATATAAGTAAAAAGTAACAAATTAACGCTGAATATAGAAATAATATATTGAATTTGTAGTTCATTGAGTTCAGCTCAGTTTTAATACTTAATTTTGAAATTTAATATCAACGGCACACATAGTTTTCAATTATTTTAAATCGATTGAATGATTTTGTTCGTTCAGATAAACAAATATTCTTATTGACCAACATAAAAACTAATTTTTTACATTGATTTTAAAATAATTAATGTAAAATATTATTTTTATAGTATTTTTCAATGACTAATTTTAAAAATATTTTTTACATTGATTATTTTAAAAATCAATGTAAAATACGTATATTTTTTATACCGATTAATATATAATCAGTGTTAAAAATCCTTGCAGTGAAATGCACACCAGATCCAAATCTTGAATTGAGAATTTGTGAGATGTGGAATAAATAAATTGTTAGTAAAAATAGTAAAAAGATCAACTATATATTTCATTTATTTCTCACAATTTTTAAGATTAGTTATATAACTTGTACTAATTAGATTGATTGTTTGTTATTAAAAATAGAAGTTTAAAATCACCAAACCAAATCAATTCAAACTGCAGTTGTTTTGTTTGATTTTTATATTTTATTTTAATCAAACCAAACCCAACATGTACATAAACAAACTGAGAAAAGGAAACAAACTGAGAAAAGGTTGTTGTAGCTTAATTTGTGGTCTCACATTCAAATATCATATGCAGTTAGTTTAAATTTTATTAATGAAAGTTATGTCATTCATAATGATTCAATTTGACTCAACCTGTATAAAAAATTATAACCTTAAATTTTTTAAAATTTTTCAAATATATTTTAATACTTTAGGTAGTTAACAAAATCATAAATAATATTGTAGTGTAATTTATTATCATTTTTTCTTCCATTTTGAACATGTTTCCCATAAAAATCTTTCGAATAAAATCCCTTTTCATCCACATCAAATTAGTTTTTTTTTGTCATTTACCTTAATTTTTAGTTTCGTGTTAGCCTGTTCTGAATCTTTGGTATTGTCTTATTATTGTCTATCTATTTATAATGAGTTTCAAAGTGGCTCTTTTTTTAGCTAGACATTGGTAACAAACACGTGTGATACTCAGAGAGAGACTATTTAGCGTGTGAAGTTGAACGAGATTTCTCCGTTAAGTTGATGCAACTTTTTGATCTTACGGGTCAACGGAGTTTTAATTGTCTCAAATGGTTTAAATTTTTCTTCAACTCAACTTCGTTTTTTCAACTATAAACCAAACACCCCAACATTAAACAACCCTAACCCAAAAATTGTAACTTAAAGTCATAATGCACCTTTACTAAAATTTTGGCAATCTTAGAATCTTCACTTGTGATTAAAACTCGGTCTAGACAATGACAATAGAGCCCAACTAGGCCGAGAAGAAAGTAATTTGAATAAATGAAGTGAATGTATTTAAACTTTTAACATTTAAAATCTCATGTCATTGTCTTTTAAAATTAATTTGATATCACGCAACAAATGAGAATGTAAGAATTCATACCTTGTTGATTTAAATCACAGTATCTTATAATCATAATTAATTTCAAATGAAAAGTAGAAGAATCTTTACTTTCTCACGCTACTATCTCCTATTTTAGATGATCAAGTTTCATAACAGAATATCTTGTTTTGTTGGAGTTTTTTCCATTTGATAGTTAATACTTGACAAGATATTCTATAAAAATACAAATTTAAATGTGATATGTACGTAAATAGCTAAGATTTTGTTTGTTTGATCTCATTATGTAAAAATAACTAGATTTTGTTTATAAGTTAGTAATATGAGAAAAGAAAATGATTAAGAAGATGTTAGAATGTTAAGATTAGTTAAATCAGTTTGACCAACTCCAACTTTTAACTAAACAAGACCTAAAAAGAAAATGAATAAAAAGAAACAGAAAAATAAATAAAAGATTATTCTCTCTTTTATTTAAAAGTTACCAGAAAAAGATGAAAATGAGGGCTAACAACCAAAACTTTCCCAAAACTTTTAATTTGAAGGAACTTTTAATAGTAAAGGAAGGAAAGGTTTTAAAAAATCCTTAAATTCTTCCACTTAATTTTTTGAACTCCCAAATAAGGATAAAAGTTTCTAGAATCTCTACATAACTTCCAAAAGAAAAAGAAAGCCTTAGGAAACACAAATCTGAATTGATGGGACAGTATGATACTTGTAAGTTGTAAATTAGTTACAGAACAGCAAGAAACATGTAAATTGACAACATGGAAAAATAGCTTGTTGTATAAGTGAAGTTGAACAAAATTTAGACGCTTGTCTATGTAGACAAATTAGCTTCCTTGTACGGCACATCCTTAGGGTACTCCTTGTGTCTAATATTAATATGAAGACCTTTCCAACTTCACAATTGTGCACAAGGAATATAATATACCTCTTGCAAAATCTGCTACTAATTACAACTATAAGATAGCCATAATGCCATATTCTCTACACAGTGACACCCATTCTTCTCTGGAACTGGAAAACTCAACAAAGGGTAATGGTCTTATCAAATGTTGTTGCGCAGGGCATTTTCCCGAGAAAAAGCAAGCTCAACCCATTGAAAGCGTATTCAAGCTTCCTGCTGGAACATCTTCTTGGCCTTCAGGTATGTCCATTAACTGATGGTCATCATTTTCTCTCTGTGATAATATATAATTTAGTGAATGCATGTTAACTATTGCTAGTGTTAAATTGCCACACCCAGGTGGTAGTTTTGCTAGTGGAATCATTGATCTGGGTGGGCTGCAAGTGTCTAAAGTAGATACATTCAACAAAATTTGGGGCACATATGCTGGTGGACCAGATGATCAAGGTTTCACCTTGTTTGAACCAAGACCAATACCTCAAGGATTCTTTATGCTGGGTAGCTACTGCCAACCCAACAACAAGCCTCTTTATGGATGGGTTCTTGTGGCAAAAGATGTGTCCACAAACACCAGCAACCCCTCTTTAAAGCAACCAGTTGATTACACACTAGTGTGGAACAGTGCATCTTCGAAGATTGCCCAAGATTTTCCTATCTATATTTGGCTACCAACAGCATCTAATGGATACAAAGCTGTTGGCCATGTTGCCACCACCACAGCAGATAAACCTTCCCTTGACAAAATCAGGTGTGTCAGATCAGATCTCACTGATCAATGCGAGACAAATTCGTTGATTTGGGGATCAGACAGCTTCAGTGTTTATGATGTTAGACCAAGCAATAGGGGAATCCAAGCTCCTGGTGTTCGTGTTGGCACCTTTGTTGCACAAAATGGTGGAGATGCTAGTTCTCCATCTATTGCTTGTTTGAGAAACACCAATGCTATTCCAAAATACATGCCTAATCTAGAACAGATAAAGGCAATACTTAAAGTTTACTCTCCAACCATGTATTTGCATCCAAAGGAACAATATTTTCCATCTTCTGTGGATTGGTTTTTCTCCAATGGGGCGCTGCTATATAAGAAAGTGCAAGAGTCAAAATCTGTCCCAATTGCACCAAATGGCACTAACCTTCCTCAAGACCCTAACAGTGATGATACCTATTGGCTGGACCTGCCTTCTGATGCAACCAACAAAGAGAGGGTCAAGAAAGGAGATCTACAAAGTGCAAAAACTTACGTGCATGTGAAACCAACACTCGGAGGAACCTTCACTGACATTGCCATATGGGTGTTCTACCCATTCAATGGACCTGCAAGGGCAAAGGTGGAGTTCATTACACTTAATTTGGGGAAGATAGGTGAACATGTTGGTGACTGGGAGCATGTGACATTAAGGGTAAGCAACTTTGATGGTGAACTATGGCAAGTCTATTTCTCAGAACACAGTAAAGGTATATGGGTTGATTCCTCTCAATTTGAGTTCCAAAGTGGCAACAAGCCAGTGGTTTATTCTTCTTTGCATGGTCATGCATCATACCCACATGCTGGCCTTAATCTGATAGGAGCAAATAACATAGGTATAAGGAATGATACTGAGAAGAGTGATATGGTCTTGAATATGGGGTTATTTGAGTTGGTTTCTGCACAGTATTTGGGATCTGCAGTTATAGAGCCACCATGGCTCAACTATTTCAGGGAATGGGGTCCTAAAATTGATTATCCTTTAAATAATGAGTTGAAGAAAATTGACCAGTTATTGCCTGGAAAGCTAAAAGCTGCTTTTGAAAAGATTGTAAAGAGTTTGCCAAGTGAAGTGCTGGGAGAGAAAGGACCTACAGGTCCAAAGGTGAAGGATAATTGGAATGGAGATGAAGTAATTTGAAGATTGTGTAGACTTTAGTTCCACTGTTTCTTACAAACTTCAAAATTGATTTATGACTAGATGATAACTCTTGCAATGCACAGATTTAAATTAAAAATTGAGATATTTATGTTATGAAGGACTTAATTTATTTTCTTAAAATTAAAAATTAATATATTATTTTATAAATTTAATAAATTATTATTAATCTAAAATGTAAATAATCTTATACTAAAAGAATGTTGATTTATATAAGACAAATTATTTTTATAAATAAAGTTTAGAAACGTTTGACTAATTTTTCTAGAAAATAATTATATAATTGAAAGTTTTGAATATAATAAATAGCATGTAAATATATAACAAAAACTGTAGATAAAATAATATAGTAATTGTTTTAATTCAAATGTGTTGAATTAGCTAGGTGTTACGTTGTTGTGATTAAGATGAAAATAAGACATTGGTGTGTATTACTATTATGTAATATATTGAAGATAAATGTAAGAAACAAATAAATTAGTTTTTAAAAGCCTAATAATAAAATAAATACAATTAAGTTTAATTGATTATTGAGAACTTAGTTAAAATAGGGGTACATATATTAATTAGGTGTAGTTGTTACACTATAATTATTAATAAGAAATAAAGGCATTGACATGCTTTTATATGTATATATATAATGAATTATAATGAAAATAAATGTATGTAACACAAAAAATATAATAAAAAATTAAAAAGTTAAAATTTACAATTAATTATAACAAAGAAACTAACTTAACAAGTTCTGATAACCTAAATACAGTAATCAGTTTAACAGATTATGTAAAATTAAGTTTAGAATGGGACGTATTACATATTTTTATTGATCTTTTAGTTACATATATTTTTGTTAATTTTAAATCTATGATTTAATTTTCTTAACAATTATTTAAATAATAAATTTATAATTAAATAGTGTTAATAACATATAGTATTTATATAGATGCAATGAATAGAATATACATGCTTATATTAGAATTACTTAAATCATTATATATATAATATATAATAAATAATTAATACATTCTATTATCTTGAAATGATGGTTTTGTAAATGTATGTTCATAATTTTTGTTTACCTATAATCATTAAAAACGATTATTCAAAATACATGTGGAAATCATTTCAAAAGAAGAGAAAATAAATGTAACAAGGTGAAAAATTAATAACTGAAAAAATAATATCAGTTATATTGGGGTAGTTTGTGTAACATCTCAATTTAAAATTAAAAAATAAATTATTGGTAACTGAATAATTAATTAGGGTTAAATAATTGGAGTTAAGATGAGATAAGTTAAAAAGGGATTTAATCTAATTAAGTTAAAGTAACTTAAAGTTCTTTTAGATGTTAATTAAATGGGTGAAATTATTGAACTATACCTAACCCACTTAAGTTATTTTATTCACTCTCCTTCACCAAGACAAACAAAAGAAAGAAAGGAGAAAACTCTTCTTCTCTCATTGTTGTGTTATCCTCCTACAATTTCCATCTTTATTATTTCTTCTCCTTCCACCATTACTAGGAAGCAAAACTTCATTCAAACTTTCATTCTCTTCTTTTTCATGTGCTCGGTGGGTTTGGATCATAAGCTTCCACTTCTAATTTCTCTTAATTTCACTTTGCTAAGGTAAGGTCTACGAACCCATGTAGATGGTGCTTTCCAATTTCTCAAATCGCACTGTAATTTCTATAATTTCATGGTCATAGGTAACATTCTAATGTTCGGGTGTCGTTGAAAGTTCAATTCACGTTCAAAACCCCTATCGACGAGTCTTTAGTAAGTTGAAACTTTTGAATCTCCTCTTTTTGTTTAATTGATGTAATTAAGAGTATTTTAGGTTTCCAAATAACTTGAATCGGGTTGAATTGACCAAGTTTTAGGAGTAGTAAATTAATTACTGAAAATTAATGTGTGTGATGTAGGTCGGACTCTAGAATCAAGTTGGAACTCGAAAAACATCACATGATACCCGATTCTAGGTAGGAGTGGGGTGATATATATTAAATGTATAAATTATGAACATATGTTTATATGTTGTATTGATTGATAGTGAAGTTATATGTTATCGATTTTGAATAATTGATATTAATGATGATCAGTTATGGTTGATGGTGATGAAATAAAAATGTTGTTGATAAGAATGATGTTGGTGTGGTTGAAATGATTGAAGTGATTGTTAATTGATAAATGATGTCGATGGTGTGAAAACGATGATGGTGATTATGATGATGGTAATCATATTAGATATGCTATGTTATTGTTAACAATGTTGCGAAACCGCTGATAATGGTAATCAATAGGTGATTAAGTAATTGAGGTTGTTTGAACACAACATTTGCATAAATGTTGCTCATAGGATGCAGGGGTCCTTTAGGAGGGTCAAATAAGAGAACGACCCGGTGAAAAGGCACAGACCTTGTGATAGTTCCGTAGGGAACCATAGCTGCTCTAGAACGAGATTCTAAAGCCAGCCTATAACACTAAATGAGTTTAGATGTCGTAGTCATTGGTGAGTGATAGTATTGGAAATGAGCGGTGGTTTGGTACCGGTAAAAATATAATATATGATGAATCCTTTAATACTACAGTATATCCCATCAGTAGAGTCAGATCCTCATGCATATGTATTAGTATAGTAGCATTGAGCTAGGTGAGCTGCAAGGTAGTTGGTGATGATTAATGAATATGAGAAATTGTGATTGATGTTGATAATATTAAAAGACAATGTATGATTTATTGATTATGATTATGTCGATGAGATATGTGTTAGGGAATCCCTAGTGCATAAGCAGCGAAAATACAAAGATTCCTGTTAGATTTGCAAAACTTTGTGTTTCAAAGCATAAGACAAACATCAAATTTATTAAGCATTTTAGAATTTCCTCTTGAAGAAAATCGAAGCAGTTCTAGCATCGTCCTTTAGGAGTCCACACGATTACTCCCACCAGAAATGCTACACTTTCCAAATGCTAGTTTAACGGCGTGTAGCTTTTGCAACTTTGATGTATTTTGTGTCTCTTTTTAGTGAGCCACCTATGAACATCTTATGTTCTATTTATAGGTTTAGGTTTAACCTAATTTGCCCTCTCTAAATAGTAGGCTACTAACTCATTCTAAATGAATTAGGCCCAATAGATTTATTTTAGTCTAACTAAAATAAAAGTTATTTTCTGATGGACTTACTCTATGTGTATGACCTTATAGGTAAAATACTCGGTCATATTAATAATAAACTATTTTATTATTAATATAAAATAAGAGCAGCATCTAGAAAATGCATCATTATATTTGAATATTATTTATTATCAACATAACCCATAAGTGATAAATATTGTATATGTTTGTTCCTTTTGTCACGATATCCTAATTGGGCCCAAGGCATGGTCGCATCATCCTTGTACGACCTAATTTATTTTACTTGATAGTGGAGTAGACTTTATCTGAATAAAATATCCAATATTTATTCTTTCTAGCATGACCATGCATTTCCTTAGTCTCACTCGATCAAGTGGCCTATAGATATCACTCCTGTCATATAGGAGAGACAAATTTCATCTATATCACTCACATCCCTCTACATAATTTGTTCATTGCCTAATCACAACCTTTATACTTCTTTTGTTACAGAAGACGTTTGATTGTATTAAAACAACAAATTCCTTATGTAGAAATCGTAGTGATTTTAGGTCGAAGGACTACATATACCATTATCACATTAAGAATCATTTATGACATTCATGTAACAATCCATGCAACGTTCTCATGGTGGGTCTGCCTAGTACATCATTACTCTTAATGCGTACTTGTGTGAAGACTTGATATCATCTATATCCATGATCTGTGAGATCAGATCATCAGTACACGCACACACTAGTCTTAATGTATTTACATGTCCCCACGTAAATACTTGACTAGGGACATTTTAGGAATAACTCTTATATGACCTATTACTCCAAGGATAAATAAAGACTGTTAAACTGTTTAACAAAAATGCCTTATTTAAAATGATGCGTCC
Source organism: Clitoria ternatea (assembly GCA_037962975.1). Classification (NCBI taxonomy): domain Eukaryota; kingdom Viridiplantae; phylum Streptophyta; class Magnoliopsida; order Fabales; family Fabaceae; genus Clitoria; species Clitoria ternatea. The sequence goes on from CM075675.1 coordinate 52,209,679, forward strand.
TATATAGTCTCTTAGTGCATATTTCCACACAATATGGTATGAACTAGATAACATTGATGAGCTATATGAATCTAGTTCAATATTTGTAATTTAACATACAGTTGCTTATTCTCCCATTTCTTTTTATATGATATAGTGAATCTTGCACAAGAAGGTGATTGGTGATATAACAATGGTGGTTGGCAAAACAAGATATCCTTTTTTAAGAACGTATGGTTTGGAAAGGATTGTGGCGCTTCTTCCTAGGGAAGATAAGCCAAGATTTTCGCCACCCTTGGGGAGAAGAACCAATGCATAAGAAAAGAAGGAATGCTAAGCACTTAAAAAAGTCTAGAGAGAGATAAAACTCATTAACTCATTAAAAATTCACAAAATGATTTCTTAAGTTTGTTTTACAAATGAGTGAAGGCTTATATACCCTCTCCTAATTTTGATAATCCTAGCGGGTCTTGGCTAATCTCCTTGGTCCACTTCATAATCCTAAAGAGAAATAGCCCAATACATGGCCCAAAAGAAAGAAGAAGCATACAAGGCCCAAAACTAACATGGCCTTACAAGGCCTAAAACCTAAAGCCCATTAGGTGTTTGTCTAAGTACATTTATTACAAACCTAAGATGTACTAATTATTTACACAATATAATATAAAGCCCAATCTAGGCCCAATAAGAGTCCAAATCCACCTAAGAAGACATACTCTCTACTATAGAGTAAAATGGCAAAAGGTCTTCATTTTAGCTTCTTTGGGGTTGGGCCCATGTATTGGGGATAGGAAGAGTGTTAATGCTTTAAAGAGGGTCTCATTGGCCTTCTTAGTCCTTGACCTAGTCAAGGGACCACCGAAAGCTCCCAAAGCATCCTATATTCTTTCAGTTGCCTTTACTTGGATGATGTCCTCATTAAGATTGGTATATTGATATGTGTACACATTATTATTGATGATACTACAGTATATATATATATATAACAATATACCTACGTATAATTACCACACTTTATTATATTACCGCAGTCGGATCCACACTAACATTATTATTGTTGATACTGTTGTGATAAACATATGCATTTAGCCTATGATTTTTGCATATGGTTCAGTGATATGCCAATGAGAAAGAGATGCCCATTGGTGGAAAATGAGTATTAAAGAGAAAGTGGGAGAAAATGGTCTAATATTTATGATTATTGATTGATATATGTTCACTTGTTTCTAAATTGAAATGATGATTGACCTAATGATATTTGATATTGAAATGACGATTGACCTGGTGATGTTTGATGTTGAAATGATGATTGACTTGGTGATGTTTGATATCGAAATGATGATTGACCTAGTGATGTTTGATATTGAAATGATGATTAACTTAATGGTGTTTGAAATTGATGAATTGATATATGGTTTTGATAATTTATATGCCTTTAGGCTGTGATTGTGGTATACTAAATTATGTAACCTGATGGGTAATTTTTGTTTGTAAATTACTATTTACTACTTTGAGTAGTACTCACCCCCTCAATTTCTATTTTAGTGAGTTTTTAGGGTGATGATGTCGCATGGTGAGTACGAAGATGGATGCAATGTAATGTCGAAGATGGATTCAATTTTTATCTATTTTTTATGGTAATTGATATGTACACCTATATGGTGTTGTTTTAGTTAACATATGAAGTTTTGGTATAGCCCCTTGATTGGCCTGAATTGACAATTATATGTGTTTTGTTGCCAAATGATGATCTTTCACTTTGGTGTGAAGTTTTATTATGCATATACATATATAGTGATATATGAGATTTATGGTGCAACCCTTTGATTGGCCTAAGGTGGCAAATATTTATATATATGAGGTTGATGTCATCTTTTAGTATGTGTGATGATATGTGAAATATAATTATATGATTGTTAATGGATAGATAGTTGATACCTCACTGAGGGTTTAGTTTGTGTTTTGCAATGGTATTATGTTGAGGATTAAATCCACCATATGCCCAGAAATTGTTTGAACTCAAATAATGGTGAATTAAAGTATTGATTGTGTTGGGTATGTCATACCTTGAGGTTGGTATTCCTTAGTTACCTATGCATATCTTCATATATGGGAAAGGAGTGATACTCTATTAGGGACCTGTAGCTTGGTAGGTCCATTCTTAAGCTTGTCAGGGCTTGTAGTTTATGTATTTTGTTGTACTTATTTCAAAGTCATGTGTCGCTTAGGTTCTCAGGGTTAATTTTTTGGGGTTGTTTTGTTCTTTGCAAAAAATTTTCTCTAAATTTTAGTAAACTCTAGGGATTAATTCTGAGAATTTAGGCGGGATACCGCAGTGGTGGTTGTTGTGCGGATGGTGGAAGTAATGATAACACTGATAGTAGTGGTGGTGGTTGTAACACCCTGGAACCAACTTGCAAATCTCAAGATAATTACCCTCACCATATAAAATCTCTTAGATAACTTATTTTTCGCCTGGTAATTATCAAGAGATTCACAACCTGATTCCAGAGATTACTGATACAATATCAGAATACGCAACCTTTACATAATTAACTTCTTATTATTATACATAACATCAGAGTTCTATACATATTATATTTTACAACAAGCACCTAGCTCTTATAAAATATAAAGATGTAAAATACCAAAACATAGCATACACATAATACAGCGATAGTAGTCACGCAAGCAAGCATCATCATCAAAAGCCTTTATAATTCATCCATATTCAGCAACATCCACATTGTCACATGTCTTCCTGGTTAACCACTAAAGGGTGTCCATAAGTAATAGAAAGAGTGAGATAAAATATCAAATAAATAGAAATCAAATTAGAACATACACAATCACAAGTAGGATGTTATGTGATGTAGATGCCAAACAAGTATTTTGTATTATACTTATGTTATTATATTCTGTTCTTTTATATGAAAATGCATGATGGATCCATTCTGGTGGGAACATCTGCAGTGATTTCCAACAATAACATTTTTACGGATATCCAACCGATATTGCGCCCCATAATACAACACCACATCGGATAACAATATCATAATATCAATAACAAGTGTTGCGGGACCCCCCTTAAGGACACACTGCTTAGTCCTTAAGACAGTCGTGGTATAAAACCACCACAGAGGTCTGTTGCTCAACAGAGCGTGTTCCCCCACCGGGAACCCCCTCAAAGAACCCCTCTGCGGATTCTTTGAACGGCCAATGCATATGATGCATGAATGCATTAAATTATCAAATTCCTTTATAATTAATTGTAACAATAAAATTGTTATAACAACCAATTAAGCATACTTTGTTTGTAATTCAAAGAATATGGAAACACATTTTCCATATTATTTATATCATAATTCAATCATATGGAAACACATTTTCCACAATATTTATATCATATTTCAAACATATGGAAACATATTTTCCATAATATTTAATAATTCAAAGAATATGGAAACACATTTTCCATGTTATAGTAATTGTTTAATATCATATTCCAAATCATTTGGCATCAATTTCACAATTTAATTCAAATTAAATTAAAATCTAACTATATGAGTTTCTAAACAATTAAGCAAGCAATTCTAACTTAATTTCTATGTATTTAATATCATATCCCCTCTTTCTTACCTCAAGTGAAGATCGTTAAGCTTTCCTTATGCTAAACTCCCTTGTATTTCTTCAAATCTTCAAGTTTACGTAATTTCTTCTTATGCGAAAATTAAAGAGTTTAAGTATGACAATGAAGGTTTTGAGAGCTTGAAGAGGGAGATGAAAGGTTATAGGATTAGTGAGGTTTTTGGTTTGAGGAAATTTGGAAGGTTGGAGCCCTATTTATAGGCTTTCAATGGCGGTTACTGTAGCAAATTACCGTAGCAAATTACTGTAGCAGCTCGAAATGACATGAGGCGGTGGGAAAAATGGAGAACTCTCATGAATTCTCTACATTTCACAAGATTTTTCATGTGACGTTTTACTGTAGCATTCTACTGTAGCATTTTACTGTAGAAGATTACTGTAGCATTTTACTGTAGAAGATTTTTATTTTATTTTATTATTCTATTCTACGTTCCATTCTCGTTTAATTCCATTTTAAGTCAGACTAAAAATATCCTTGTATTCATAATTAAATTTTTCTATTTTCTAGGGTTCATTTCTTATTTCTCTGAGAAACTTTAATTTTTCACTGTTTAATTACCGCTTAAAAATTGGGTTGTTACACTCTCCCCCCATTATAAAAATTTCGTCCTCGAAATTTAAACGTACCTTGTTAAAATAATTCAGGATATTGACTCCTCATCTCATCTTCTCGTTCCCAAGTCATGCTTACTTCATCTCCTTGTTGTCAAGCTACTTTCACCAATGAGATCTCCTTGCCTCTTAGTCGCTTGACGTCTCTGTCCATTATCTTCACTAGTGTTACTAGAATCGTAAGGTTTTCCTTAACTTCTATATCATCAGTCTCGATCACATGGTCTGGATCAGGTACATACTTTTGTAATTGTGAGACATGGAACACATTATGAAGATTGGAAAGGTGAGGCGGCAATGCGATCTAATATGCCACTTTACCAATTCTTTTCAGGATCTCATATGGTCCTATATACCTTGGAGTAAGCTTCTTGCTTTTTAATACTCTTCCAACTCCTTTGTTGGGTGATACTTTTAAGAATACATAGTCTCCAACTTGGAATTCTAATGGCTTCCTCCTTTGATCATAATATGACTTCTGCCGATCCTGCGCAATTTTCATCCTTTCTCTAATCATCTGAATTTGCTCTGTTGTTTGCTGGACAATTTCTGGTCCAAGAGTCAGGTGCTCACCTGTCTCTACCCAACAGATTGGTGTCCTGCACTTTTTACCATACAATGCTTCATATGGTGCCATCCCAATGCTTGAGTGATAACTGTTATTATATGTGAATTCGATTAGTGGAAGGTAATGTTCCCAACTTCCACCATGTTCTAATACACATGCTCTCAGTAAATCCTCCAGACTTTGGATAGTCCTTTATGACTGTCCATCAGTCTGTGGATAATAGGCAAAGCTTAACTTCAGTCTGGTACCAAGCTCTTTATGTAAACTTCCCCAAAATCGAGAAGTAAATCTAGGATCTCTATCAGACACTATGTTTGACGGTACTCCATGTAATCTCACTATCTCCTTTATGTACACTTGAGCCAATTTCTCAAGTGAATGCTTCATGTTGATCGGAAGAAAATGGACTGATTTTGTTAATCTATCAACTATCACCCAGATAGCATCATTGTCTCTTTGTGTTTTAGGTAAGCTTGACACAAAGTCCATGGCAATGTCATCCCATTTCCATACTGGTATTTCTAGTAGTTGTAATCCACCAGATGGTTTTTGATGTTCTACTTTACGTTTCTGACATATTAAGCAAGATGAAACATACTCAACTATCTCCTTTTTCATCCTCTTCCACCAGAAATCCTTTCTTAAATCTTGATACATCTTCGTAGATCCAGGATGAATACTAAGCATGCTTTTATGAGCTTCATCTAGAATCATCTTCTTTAGTTCTGCATCCTCTGGGACACATATTCTTCCTTTCATCCTCCATACTCCATCTGCACCTTCTTGTAATCCCAGATCTTTTCCATTATGTTGTGTCTCGATCATTTCTTGGAGACATACATCTAATCTTTGTTTTTCACACACCATCTTCAGAAAATCATTAGTGATTTTCAGAACTCCGACAACCATATTTACTGAAGATTTCTCCTCAACTACTATGTTTAAGTCTCTAAATTGTTCAATCATTTCTAATTCTTTTATCATTAAAGCTGCCACATGAATAGCTTTTGTACTAAGTGCGTCAGCAACCACGTTGGCTTTCCCCGGGTGATACTTCAACTCAAAGTCATAGTCCTTGAGAAATTCCATCCATCGACGTTGTCTCATATTTAATTCTTTTTGATCAAATAGGTATTTGAGACTCTTATGATCACTATAAACTTCAAACTTTGCACCGTATAAGTAGTGCCTCCAAATTTTTAAAGCAAAGACAATGGCCGCTAATTCTAAGTCATGAGTAGGGTAATTAAGTTCGTGTTGTCATAATTGGCTTGAAGCATAAGCAATTACTTTTCTTTGTTGCATTAGGACACAACCAAGTCCCAACTTTGAAGCATCACAATAAACTTCGAAGTTTTCTTGGGGGTTTGGTAAAGCTAGAACTGGTGCAGTTGTTAATCTTTTCTTTAATTCTTGGAAACTGGCTTCGCATTCAGTAGTCCAAATGAAAGGTTTATTCTTACAGGTTAATCGAGTCATGGGTAGGGCAATTCGAGAGAATCCTTCAATAAACCTTCGATAGTAACCCGCAAGTCCTAAGAAACTCCTGATTTATGTGACAGTCTTCGGCCTTTCCCAAGCTATTATAGCTTCAATCTTCGCAGGGTCGACTGACACTCTATTCTTAGATATCACATGGCCTAAGAATTTTACTTCATTAAGCCAAAACTCACATTTGGATAGTTTGGCATATAGCTGCTTCTCCTTTAGTATTTGTAGCACTAAGTACAAATGCTTCTCATGCTCCTCCTTGGTTTTGGAATAGATGAGAATATCATCTATAAAGACAATGACAAATTGATCAAGGTATGGATGAAATATGCGGTTCATGTAGTCCATGAACACGGCTGGAGCATTAGTTACACCAAAAGGCATAACTAAATACTCATAATGGCCATAGCATGTTCTAAAGGCTGTCTTTGAAATATCTTCTTTCTTTACGCGAATTTGATGGTATCCGGATCTCAGATCTATCTTGGAGAACACAGTAGCTCCTCATAATTGATCAATAAGGTCATCAATCCTTGGTAACGGGTATTTATTCTTAACCGTCACTTTGTTCAGTTGGCGATAATCAACACAAAGTCTCATACTACCGTCCTTCTTCTTAACTAGTTGTACAGGTGCTCCCCAAGGAGATACGCTAGGTCGTATGAATTGTTTTTCTAATAACTCATCCACTTGCTTCTTTAGTTCAGTCAGTTCCATTGGAGATATTCTATAGGGTGTTCTAGCAATGGGTTCTGCTCTAGGAATTAGGTCAGTAGAGAATTCTATCTCTCGTTTAGGAGGTAATCCTGGAACATCCCCAGGAAATACTTCTGAGAATTCACAGACTACTGGTATCTTACTTACATCAGGAATAACTTTTCCTTCTGTAAGTGCAAATACCATGAATAATTGGGCTTCATTGTTTAAGGAATATCCTATAGGGTTTTGTGAGGCATCATACTCCTGACACTCCATGTTGTCAGGTGGAAAGATCACAGTTTTATTACGGCAATCCACAAGGACATGGTTAGCAGATAACCAATCCATCCCCAAAATGATTTCTAAGTCCTTTAATGGTAAGCATACTAGGTTCACGTTAAAATTTCTACCTCCTATATGTATAGAACAGCCTTCACACACGTTAGTTGTCCTAAGATGGTTACCAGTAGGAGTAGAGACAAGCAAATCATATTGCATAGATTTCATAGGTAAATTCAGACGCCTAACACATTCTTCAGCAATGAAAGAATGTGTCACACCAGAATCAAATAAAACTGATAAAGTAGTATTGTTAAGAATGCACTTACTTTGTACTAAGTCATCTGCCTACGATGCCTCTGATCCACTAGTTGCAAATACTCTGCCAACTGCAGGTGATTTCTTCTGATTATTCACTAGTTGTCCATTTTTTCATCCTCGACTAGCTGTGCCTTTGACATTAAGTCCTCCATGATCATTGGTATTACGTCCATCTCGAATGTTGGCTCCTCCTCTGTTGGCTCCATTGTTGTTGTTCTCAGTTTTAACATTCACAGTGTTAGTGCCTTGGTAAAGTTGTGGGCAGTTAGGATGAATATGTCCCTTCTGGTTGCACTGGAAACAGGTAACATCTGTCTGTGTACAATCACAGGTTCTATGATTTCCTCCACACTTGTAGCAGTTCCATGTGATTGGCTAGTTCGCGCGTCCTCCAGATGATGAAGTTAATCCTCCTTGAAATCGATTCTGATTAAATGATCCTCGCCTTTTAAAGTTCACTAGTTGAGGTCTCAATTGTTTACTGCTTTTCTCCTGCTCGATCCTAGCCTGATGGTTCTCTTCAAAGATTCTGCATTTATTAATTAAAGTAGGAAAACTCGTAATCTCCTGATGTCCTATGGCTTTTTTAATTTCTGACCTTAAGCCATTTTCAAATTTGACATATTTAGAAGCCTCAGTTCCTGGCTGTTGGAAAGGAGGATAGAACAATGATAGTTCCTTAAATTTGGTAGTGTATTCTCTGACAGACATATTCCCTTGCTTTATTTCTAAAAATTCTAATTCCTTTTTGCTCCGTACACTAGCAGGGAAATATTTCTCGAGAAAGGTTTCTTTAAAATTCTCCCAGTTGAGTAGCCTACCAGCTTCCAGTAACCTATCACGAGCGAAGATCCACCAATTTTCTGCTTCCCCTACCATCATATAGGTAGCGTATTCTACCTTTTGGGCTTCCGTGCAAGGTAAGGATCGAAAAATACGTTCCATTTCTTTAATCCACAGGTAAGCTACCTCTGGATTATAATCTCCTTTGAATTAGGTAGGTTTCCTTTTCAGGAAACGGTCAAGTCCATGGGTTCCCTTAGCTAACCTTTGTTGTTCCTGTCTTTCAAGGATCTCAGCAAATCGATTGAATGCAGCAGCCATGGCATCATCGTTCTGATGTCTAGCCATTTCTTATCCTACAGGTATGAGTACCACTGCATTCAGTTACTGAGTATCTAATATACTCAGAGTTCTAACAATTTTTATGTTATCTAACTAGTAATTATACTAAACAGAAACATACAAAGAGCACACATAACACACAAGCACATAAATTTCAAACAAATAGAAATCAAGGTTCACACACTTCAAGCTATCTTATGTTAATCTCTAGTCACTTCCTAAGGTTTTCTTTATATTTTATATACCATTGCTCTGATACCACTGTAACACCCCAGCCGCTTTTTAGGAATGAACGACTCGCCCTACAGATCAACACGAGACCTTTCCAATGTGCTTTTGTCCTCACTCACACATTTCTTGAGAACTTCCCAGGAGGTCAACCATCCCAGAATTACTCCAAGTTAAGCACGCTTAACTTTGGAGTCCTTATGTGATAGGCCACCGAAAAGGCTAATGCATTTGTTGGTATAGGTAGTACGAATTCATTCCTTTAAGCTATCCTCGACTGTATAGTCCCATACCTATACAGTCTTTGGATCCCTCTCATTCTGGTATGTATTCGGTTCGTTCATCTGTCCCTCCCACTGGAAGCCTTCCTGGAGCCGCTCCTTGTCTGTGCCTATGCACCAGCGATCACTCCCCGCCCTCAACAGTGCCCGGGATACCACATTCCCTACTGAAAGCCTGCCAGGAGCCGCTCCTTGTCCGTGCAAATGCACCGGCGATCATTCCCCACCCTCAACAGCGACGGGATGTCACATGCCCACCAGCTTCCGCCTGGTTCGTCCCCAAACCATACCGTACTAGGAGAGGCTAGGCTCTGATACCACTTCAGTTGTAACACCCTGGAGCCAACTTGCAAATCTCAAGATAATTACCCTCACCATATAAAATCTCTTAGATAACTTATTTTTCGCTGGTAATTATCAAGAGATTCACAACCTGATTCCAGATGTTACTGATATAATATCAAAATACGCAACCTTTAATAATTAACTTCTTATTATTATACATAACATCAGAGTTCCATACATATTATATTTTACAACAGGCACCTAGATCTTACAAAATATAAAGATGTAAAATACCAAAATATAGTATACACATAATACAGCGATAGTAGTCACGCAAGCAAGCATCATCATCAAAAGCCTTCATAATTCATCCATATTCAGCAACATCCACTTTGTCACATGTCTTCCTGGTTAACCACTAAAGGGTTGACACAAGTAACAGAGAGAGTGAGATAAAATATCAAATAAGTAGAAATCAAATTAGAACATACACAATCACAAGTAGGATGTTATGCGATGCAGATGCCAAACAAGTATTTTGTATTATACTTATGTTATTATATTCCATTTTTTATATGAAAATGCATGATGGATCCATTCTGGTGGGAACATCTGCAGTGATTTCCAACAATAACATTTTTACGGATATCCAACCGATATCGCGCCCCATAATACAACACCACATCGGATAACAATATCATAATATCAATAACAAGTGTTGCGGGACCCCCCTTAAGGACACACTGCTTAGTCCTTAAGACAGTCGTGGTATAAAACCACCACAGAGGTCTGTTGCTCAACAGAGCGTGTTCCCCCACCGGGAACCCCCTCAAAGAACCCCTCTGCGGATTCTTTGAACGGCCAATGCATATGATGCATGAATGCATTAAATTATCAAATTCCTTTATAATTAATTGTAACAATAAAATTGTTATAACAACCAATTAAGCATACTTTGTTTGTAATTCAAAGAATATGGAAACACATTTTCCATATTATTTATATCATAATTCAATCATATGGAAACACATTTTCCACAATATTTATATCATATTTCAAACATATGGAAACATATTTTCCATAATATTTAATAATTCAAAGAATATGGAAACACATTTTCCATGTTATAGTAATTGTTTAATATCATATTCCAAATCATTTGGCATCAATTTCACAATTTAATTCAAATTAAATTAAAATCTAACTATATGAGTTTCTAAACAATTAAGCAAGCAATTCTAACTTAATTTCTATGTATTTAATATCATATCCCCTCTTTCTTACCTCAAGTGAAGATCGTTAAGCTTTCCTTATGCTAAACTCCCTTGTATTTCTTCAAATCTTCAAGTTTACGTAATTTTTTCTTATGCGAAAATTAAAGAGTTTAAGTATGACAATGAAGGTTTTGAGAGCTTGAAGAGGGAGATGAAAGGTTATAGGATTAGTGAGGTTTTTGGTTTGAGGAAATTTGGAAGGTTGGAGCCCTATTTATAGGCTTTCAATGGCGGTTACTCTAGCAAATTACTGTAACAAATCACTATAGCAAATCACTGTAGCAGCTCGAAATGACATGAGGCGGTGGGAAAAATGGAGAACTCTCATGAATTCTCTACATTTCACAAGATTTTTCATGTGACGTTTTACTGTAGCATTCTACTGTAGCATTTTACTGTAGAAGATTACTGTAGCATTTTACTGTAGAAGATTTTTATTTTATTTTATTATTCTATTCTACGTTCCATTCTCGTTTAATTCTGTTTTAAGTCAGACTAAAAATATCCTTGTATTCATAATTAAATTTTTTATTTTCTAGGATTCATTTCTTATTTCTTTGAGAAATTTTAATTTTTCACTGTTTAATTACCGCTTAAAAATTGGGCTGTTACAGTGGTGGTGACTGTAACGATTACATCAACAATAGCAGTGGTGGTAGTGAGAAAGTGGTGGCGGTGGCAACAACGAAGATGGATACGGTGGTGTCAATGATCATAATGATGGTGATTGTGATTGTGGTATTAAGGGTGGTAATGGTGCTGATGGTAGTGGTGGAAGCGATAGTTGTTATAACAATGATGGAAGTGGTGATGTTGACAATGATGGGTGAAAACAGTGATGATGACAATGGTGGTAGTGTCGAGAGAGGTGACACTAGTATAAGGTATGATTGCCCATAAACCTAGGCCTGCGAGAAAAAAATGGAAATTTTCACATGAGTGAAGCCTTTGAAAATGAAAAGCAATTTTGTAATAATAATTAAAACTAATATGGTAATTATGGAAGGACAAGTAAAAACATAAAAATGAAACAAAATATTTTCTGAAAGTAAACCAACCATTAGATTCTCTCTTTTTGGTAGAATGTTAGATTTCACATGTTCATTTATATATGAAATTTTGCCGGCTTAATTATGTAAAAAATCTCTGTGATTATACGAGACTAGGATCACCCCCTTGAAATATGTTTATAGTAAAAGAACCCTAAAATTTTTAAGTGTTTATGAAAGGCTCTTACTATCAAACTCCACCAGTTAAGTGTTGAGGTAGCCAACTATTAGTCACCTTAACATTGACAAATGTATTTGTTGACTTTTTAAAATAAAAAAATTAAATGTTTCATAAGCCCTATATTCTTCTTCTTTCCTCTTCACTATCACTCATCTTCTTTCCCCTTTTCCCCACTCTTTTCCTTATCTTTCTTTTCCTTATCTCGTATCCCCATCTTCCTTTCTCTACACGTATCACTTACCCTTTTTAACTTACAAAATAATTATCATATCCTACCCCGAAATTAGTAACCATAAGCCCACAAACCACTATACTAAATCCACTATACGAAATTAGTAACCATAAGCCCACTATAGCATGGGTAGTAATTTATCTTTATTGGGTACTTTATTTATGGCCACATATGTAATAAATAATTTATGTTTCTATAAGAGTAAGTGATTACTCATTTATATTCAAAATTTCAAAAAATATTATTATTTTTTTTAAAAAAAAGGCCAAAAAAAGTCAAATCTAAAAAAATGAAAATGGGCAAACAAAAAGTCCAAAAAAATGGGCCAAAAAGAAAAGTCCAAAAAAAACAAAAAATGGGCAAAAAAAAGTCCAAAAAAAGGGCAAAAAAAAGTTAAAAAAACAAAAATTAGAATTTAAAAAAAAGAAAAAGAAAAGGGGTGTTCGGTGGTTATTATTGGTGGGACCTAGTTTGGTTGGATAATTGGAGAAAATTGGGGAAATTGATACCAAATTTGGACAAATTGGATAAGTAGGATAGTGATGTCATTTTATGGGGAATCCAAGACCAATTTTCTTCTATAAATAGAATGTGATGTTAAGGTATTTGGGAAGGAAGAGGAAAAAAAAGGTGAAAGAGTGCTAAATTTTTGAGAAATTTTTTAGAAGTTTTTGTTTCTTAAAATTATGTTATGTAATCATAGTTAGGAAAATGAGTGCATCATTCTAGTATGTCTTAGTATGAGAGTTTTGTGAGCCAAAATACTGTGTAAGTGTTGTAACCGGTGTTCAAACACCTTCGAATCTAGTCCAAACGAAGCCAAAAGCAAAGGAAATCTACACGAAATTGATTTCCCGACTTCCATTCTGGTTCCTCTTTAATTGTTCTTGCATCAAGGTATTTTTTATTAATACAAGGATGTTTATTTACCTTTATTTATTCATCTTTATTTAATTGTTATTTATTTTTCTATACTTTTATTTTTCTTTATTTATATTTGTGTACTTTATTTTCCTACACTTTATTTTTCTGTAGTTATTTATCTGTTTATTTATTTTTTTGCATTTTCATCTTTATTTATTTATTTGTACCTTTATTTTTCTTTATTTACTTTTCTACACTTTTATTTTTCTTTATTTACTCTTCTGTACTTTTATTTTTGTTAATTTATTTATCCACACTTTATATTTCTGTAATTATTAGTTTATTTATTTATTTTCTATATTTTTATTTTTATTTTTATTTATTTATTTTTCTACCCCTTTATTTTTATGTATTTACTTTTTTGTCCCTTTATTTTTATGTATTTACTTTTCTGCCCCGTTTATTTTTATGTATTTATTTTTCTGCTCCTTTATTTTTATGTATGTACTTTTCTGCCTCTTTATTTTTATATATTTACTTTTCTGCCCTTTTATTTTTATATATTTATTTTTTTGTCCCTTTATTTTTATATATTTACTTTTCTGCCCCTTTATTTTTATGTATTTATTTTTCTGCCACTTTATTTTTATGTATTTATTTTTCTGTCCTTTTATTTTTATGTATTTATTTATTTATTTACTTTGCCCATTTATTATTTATTTATTTATCTTATCTTATTTATTTATTTTACATTTTTATTTTTATTTATTTATTTTTCTGTACCTTTATTTTTAATTATTTATTTTTCTGCATTTTTATTTTTAGTTATTTATCTTTCTGCACTTTTATTTATTTATTTTTCTACACTTACTATTTATTTATTTATGTTTGACCATTTTCAAATAGTTTATATATATATGTACATAATTATCCATTTTTATTATTGTCATGATTTCCTATTATTTTCTCTTAGTAACCTTTTGATAATTAAGAAAAATTATTATCATGAAAAAAATGACAAAAATCAAGACTAATAAATAATGTGTTATTTATTCATCTATCTTTCTCTTAAATTTAAAATGAGATCAATTTAGATGAGACATCTTATTAATCTTACTTTTTCTAAAAAAAAATTAAATGAGGTTCATTTGTCAATTTTAATTAATTAAGTGTATATATATATATATATTTCTTTATTTTCATGTTGATGTGTTTATTTCTATTTTTTTCTTTCTTACGTTTATTTTTTTTACTTTTTCATTTATTTATTTATTTATTTTTGAACCATATATTTCTCAATAAAATCAATGGATTTTTTTACTAGAAAATAATTAAGACAAGACGTCTAATCATTTTTTTATTTTATGGTCTTTTAATCATTTGTTTGTTTATTTTCTTAGAACTAAAAAATAATGAAATTTTAGGAGATATGTTTTATTATTATTTTTGTTTTATTCTTATTTATATATTTTTTATTATTATGTATATTATTTATCATTGTTGTTTTCTTTTTTTATAAAGGATGAAATATTTAATAATCATTTTTTGAAAAAATTATGCATGATCAATTTGGGTAACCATTTTTTTTATGGACAGTGCGAGGTGCTAATACCTTCCCCTCCTATAATTTGACTCTCGGACTAAACAGAATCTCATTTTTTTAAAAAAAAACCAGTGCTATTTAAAGGTTTTCCTAATATTTTCCTTAGTAAATATTAGTGGCGACTCCTTGAACCCTTTATTTTCTTTAGGCCTTCCAAGGGCCTCATTTCAATGTAGTTTCAATTTTCTTTTATTGTCTTTAACCAGTCCGCGTCGTGTGCCGGGACCCCGGTCGTGATAGCCATTAATTTCAGAATTCTACCAAGAATTGGCTTAGAACCATGCCTTAGGATTCTCAGGAGAAGAGAAGAGAGAAAACCAACTTAAACTTTCATTTTCATTCTGTCTCTCGAAGCTGTTTCTGGAACTTTAAATTTTAATTGCGAAGTTGACGCTACGCGTCCCCCTGACGCTACGCGTCAGGTTTCTCATACTGACGCTACGCGTCAAGTAAAAACCTCAATTTCACCTTTTATTCTATTCTAAATTTACACAAATGCCATATATCCTCAAATTTTCATAATTTAAATTTATTTCCACATTTATTCATTCTTTCTAAATATAAAAACACAGGATGTTACTTGGTGGATGGGTGATATGGTTGGAGGAAGTTTTGGTTTGTGATTGGGAGAGATTTTGTGGAAGTTGTGGTTGTTTAGGTTAGATCGGTTAATGGTGGTTTCTTGGTGTTTGAGTTGTGCTCTATGGAGGTTACTGATGATGGTTTTGGTGGTTATGGTTGAAAGTGATTGATAAGTGTTATTAAGCGTGGTTGTTTAGGTCGTTGATGGTCGGTAGTTGTGTTGGGATTGAAGATGGTGGATTGGTGTTGTGGTGATGGTTTTTTTTTAGATGGTGATGGTGATGAGTGGATCGAAAAATAGAGGTTGTATGTTGGTTAAGACCCTTATTTGTTTTCATGTGCTTTTTGTTTGTTTTTGTTTAAGGTTAAATGAACCGTTGATTATAAGCTTTCAATAGTGTAGTCATTTCTGTTTGTGGTTTAACAAAAGAATTGTTAAAAATAAACTTTTTTTAGAAAAATTACATGTGTTGAAGTTTAATGATGAGACCTTTTATAAATATTTATAGTATTTTAGGGTTTCTTGAATTTAACTTTTTCAATTTTACATTTTCAACCATAAATCAATCAATTTATCTTTAAATTAATGAAATATTTATTATCAATCACTTAAATATTAAACTAATTATTATTTTAATGAATCAAATATGCATTTTGATATATTTGTTATTGAACTGGTCGGTACCGGGGTTTGAGATCCGGTGTGGGAACTAGCCACAAAAGTTGATGATTTTAAATATTTATACATTGGTACAGTGGGTATCCGGTATTAAATCCGACCTCTCAGTGGGAGAGATCGGTCTTGTTGTCCTGGAGATCCTTCGCACCAGAGTTTCGCGTTGATAGGGGGCGAAAGGTGGTGCCACCTACGGGGATTCTCTAACGCTCAAGTTAGTAGAGTGAATGAGAACTCAAAGAACACTTAAGCAATGCAATAGTATGATAAGGGTAAGAACAACGTAACCTTGCATGCGTTGGAGAATATGCTATTTATAGTTGAACATGGAAAATGAATCGATGGGTGCAAGTGGGCCTGGAAGCTCTGATGCTGTGTGCAGTGTATCAATAAGAGTAGTTCAATGTTCAGTGTGTGACAGAGGGTAGGTCAATGATCAGTGTACGATTCTGACACAGGAATGGGGATAATCCACATTTTCCATATATCACGCCTGTAATTGTACTTTGTACCTTTTAGTGAATGATATAGACATATTCCACTGTGCAGGGTATCTATCCTGATAAGTAATGACTCCACTTATCTTATTGGGGCACTGAGGCAAACAGTTATACGTGACGGAAGAACGAGAACGGATCAAGTATCCGGTATCTCAGATGCAACCTCGGATGACCGGTGAGGGAAAGACTCCTAACATGGTGTCTTTATAGTAATATTGACCTGTGATACCAGTTGTCCTTCCAGTGCAGCCAAGATGACGTCTCATCATAGGGGACCGATATCCAGACCAGATCATTTGTCCCCTAGCTTGTGTGAGGGACTGTTAAGTTGCTCATATAAGCTATGCTGTTTGCAAGAGATTTGGATGCTGGCATCGGATGCAAAAGTTCTTGTTAAAATGCGTATAAGTTCCATGCTGAAACTCTGCCTGACAGGCCGTTTTATGGGTAAAGTAACCGTTCTTATGGCATCCCTACAACGGTTTTGGACAAAGATTTGTAAGAAAGGGAATCCCAAGAGTTTTTGGAAATCGTAACTCTTGGTATTCGAGTGGTTGCTGGAGCGCATTTAATGCATCTGAATGATTAGACAATAAATGCCTTTTAACACGTGAGTCATCATTGTTCCAAAAATATAACCGTCGTTAGGGCTATATTGGGCCTGGACTTTGGATGTTGGGGCCCATTTCACTTGAAACTTTTCGCGAAGCGTCGCCATTTTGCGCCTTTAACTATGAAACGACGGGGTCGTTTAAATTCAAAAAGTTGCGTTTTGGGGCATGTGACATAATCCCTGGTCGATTGTTGCACTCCTTCGTTACCTATAAAAGGGTGACTTAGCGAGTTTCACAATTTGCTTTTGCCTTCAAGCTTAGTGAAACTCTCCAAAATTCTAAAGACCCTGTTGCTGTCGTTTTTGTGAAGCTCTCATCGCCTTTAACTCTTTTCTTAGGTAACCTCCTTTATCCTTAAACTCACATTTCTTTAAGTTTCTTTGAACCACCACCATGTGCCCTAGGCAAAATAGCGCTGGTACCTCGAACAGGGGGAAACATAATTCTCGTGCCCCCTCGGGCCACCGTGGTGGGAGGATTCCTGTAAATCTTCCTGTGGCTGGGTCTCATCGCTCAGAGAAGGTTGGAACTTCCTCTTCGCGGTTGCCAGTGGTTCGGTACTTCCCTGAGGATTCCTTCAGCTTGAGGGCTATCAGTCTCTCTGACAATGGATCGAGTACAGAAGGGTACCTCTCTAACGATGTTGCCTTTTATCACAGTACCGAAGCATTTCAACACGCATCAGACAAAATGGAGGTTCCAAGGTCTGGAAAAATGCTGATCCTCCGCACTACTGAGGGGTGTGTCAACGTGGTTGCACACCGGCTAAACTGGGAGAGGTTGAACAGGGAGCACCCATATTGCTGGGTCGAGGAGGAATTTAAAGAAATAGCCTCATGTCACACCAAGGAAGATGGGGGCCTGGTGGATCCACGCTTCCAAGTCTACTCCGAGGAAAAATACAAGGGGCGTTTCCTTATTCTCGCACCCCGATCGATGGAAAGAGTATGCCACCTGGTCCTAGACGAGAGGTCGGTGTATATGTACGACTTCGTCTTTCAGAATCTGGGGGTGCGTTTCCCCTTAACGGAGTTCCAGATGGCCGTCCTCCGCTTCCTGGAATGTGCCCCTACGCAGCTGCATCCAAACGGTTGGGGTCTGGTGCGTGCCCTAGAAGTTCTTGGGGAGCACTTCAACTTTAAAGCCATTGTGGCAAAACTCTTTTATTATTACCAAGTGGTCTGTCGTGCAAATAAGAAGGGCAGCCTCGGGTTCATTACACTTTGAGGTGACTCAAGGATAATAAATTTCAAGTCCTTTACCGAATCTACGAAGATTGACGGTCATTTGTTCAAGCAATACTACACACAGATTCGGGTGAAAAGCAATAAGCCGGTCTTCTAGCTTAATAAAGAGGGGATTTCGAAGTTCCCCACCTGTTGGACGCACGAGCATTTCCTGCTAATAAGTCGTGCTTATTATACTGAAGAGGGCAAACTCTCTCCTCACTCTGTAGAGGTGTTGAGCGTCATGAGGTCCTGCTCAGTGGCCCTTAAGGGGTTTTCCTGTAAGCGCCTCCTTGGGAGTGCTGATGTCAGGGATGCATATCGTAGTAAATATCTGTTCTCTTGATTTTATGTCTGTTTAATATTATATTTCCCATTTTGACCTCTATACTAATGTCTGCCTTTCTTCTTTTTGCAGAACAAATCAAAAAAGCCTCCGCCGATATGCTTTCCTTAAAGTTTATGTTGGTGGATGATGACTCCTCTTCAGATGAGAATAACATTCAAACCAAGAGGAATTCCTTCAAGGCTGAAGCTCCACTAATTCCATTAACTTCCGCCGTGGGAGATAAAGTGCCCCTCCTCGAGGAGAAGAGCGGTGAGGAGCAGGCTCAGGAGCAAGGGCAAGATCTAGAACAACCCGCCCCTGAAAAGAAGAGGAGAAAGGTGCTGGTGAAGGCTGGGGACAAGAAAAAGCCTTCCGCTGAAGGGTCCCCTAAGAAGCAGCAGAGGACCTTAGAGGAGACCGGTATAAAGAAGGACAAGGGGAGGAAACCGGTCGAATCTCCTGTCACTCTTCCTTCCAACACCGATTCAGGGGTGAGGTCGGAAGATGAAGTTCTCCACATCCACTCTCCTCCAAAGGAGTCTTTCCTTACTCCCTTCCTTTGGTACCAAGGCTCCATGCCACCAACACTCCCCAAACCAAGATACTGCCTCCGGCCCTCGCTCGAAGCCGCTAAGTTGAGGAGTGCTTACAAGGCCGGTCGCTGGCAGATAGATGAGCTCTCGGGCCTACTGGATTCCCTGGGTGACACAGCGGATTATATGGAGCAAATTGAAAAACTCAAAGCCGACATCGCTATGAAGGATGCCTGGGAGGCTAAAGAAAGAGAAGCTACAAGGGGAGTTGAAACAGAACTGAAAAAGTTAAGGAGTCGGAGCAGAAACACGTTGCTGAAATAAGTCGTCTTCACATGGCGAACAAGTCTTTGGAGTGACAAGTTTCTGAACTTTAACAGCAGAATAAGTCAATTCCCCTCCTGCAAGAAGAGCTCCAGCTTGAGAAGAAGAAATCTGCCAAGCTGAGTGAAGACCTTACAGTAGCAGAGGCCGGCCACAGCAAAAGCACGGGAGAATGGGAGGCCAGGAAGAAAGAGTTACTGGCCCAAATTGAAGAACTAAAGAAGGGGAGTGCGTCTGCTAGCTCAATGGAAGAGGAGAACGCCAAGCTTCGGAAAAAGCTGGTTGTTTCCAAGGCTAAGGCGACCAAGGCTCTAGAAATATACAAAAATGTGGCCTTTGAGTCTTTTGGCCTAGCTCTTCGCCAGGTCTTTTATCGCAACCCCAACGTGAAACTCGACTTATATGGGCTTCATCCGTTCTACGAGTTTCATGGAGGGAAACTAGGTGCGGTAAAGAGTGACGGTTCACACGAGGATCCTCCCAATTCCCTTTATGAATTGCCTCCTCTCCCTGAAGGTTAGAGCATGGAGCCTTCACCAGTCACTCTGTGTCCTGAAAGTGCTGCTCAAGAAAACGTTCCAAAAGATGGGGAGCCCGGAGGTGAAGGAGTCCGAGAGCAGAGGAATGAAGGGGGAGAGGGGAAAGTACCCACAGCGGAGCACCAGACACCTGCCCCTTAATTTTTCATTTTTTTTTACTGCTGTGTACTGAGATCAGCTCCAGCTTTATTACAACCTATGTAAAATTTTCTTATGAATGGATGAACTTTTCTTCAATCCTCTATCTTTTGATATCTACAAAACATGTACTGTTATAATGTAATTTGATCATGTATGTTATGCTTTTTCCTTCACGGTAGTCACTAAGCCGTTCTTTATAATTAGTCTGAGGTCGGATTTGTAATAAACAGATGATAGAATTAGAGAGTCAGACGTGCAAATACTGTCCCCAAGTATGAGTGTATTGGGAGATAAATATCCATTGTAAGATGATGCCCTTAACTTCTTTAGGGATGGTGGATTAAATCCACTTCTGATAGTACATAAAGCTATTGATTCATTTGTAGAATGATACTGTTTCAGATAGGAATATCGATCTCAAGAAAATGCCTCAACCATAAGGATGATGATTGGGCCTTCAATCACAAGAATGGTGATTGGAATTGTCCGCGCCAGGAGTTACATCGTCAATTCACAGAATAGGTGATTGAGATCATCTGTCCTGGGGAAATTACCTCAATTATAAGCATGATGATTGAATTTTCACCGACGTTCAGCCAAACCTACTTGTCGTACTTGGAGTTTGGTACAACCTTGAAAAAGGTTTGATCCTACAACCCATTTCTTGAGGTTCGGTTTAATCCTACAACTCAAGTCTTCCCCGGCGTTTGGCCAAACCTACTAACCATACTCGGAGTTCGTTCAATCCTACAATCTGAGCCTTCAAATGGGGTTCGGTACAACCTTGAAAAAGGTTTGATCCTATAACCCATTTCTTGAGGTTCGGTTTAATCCTACAACTCAAATTTTCCCCGACGTTCTGCCAAACCTACTAACCATACTCGGAGTTCGGTTCAATCCTACAATCCGAGCCTTCAAATGGGGTTCGGTACAACCTTGAAAAAGGTTTGATCCTACAACCCACTTCACCGCTCGAGGAGTTACACCGCCAATCACAGAATAGGTGATTGGGATCCTCTGTCCTGAGGGTCTTCATATATAGCGGCGTAAAGCTATAAATCATAACACAAAAAGGGGTGAAGACAGCAAGTGCATGAATTGCATTCTTATTAAATTGAATAAGGATTACAAAGAGAGCGTAGTTGGGGTCATGCCTCGTTAAAACCTTCTTGAGAAAAACCCATTGGGAAAAAGCTCAAGTAAGGAAAAAGAGTACATGCCATCTTACCAACTAGCTGTAATAAATACGCAAATTTTGAGTGTTCCACTTGTTGCGGATCAGTGTGCCGTCGAGCTCTTCTAAGTGGTATGATCCCTTGCCAATCACCTCGGATACTCTGTATGGGCCTTCCCACATTGGTGCTAACTTTCCTTGGTGTACAAACTTGTTTCCTACACTTGCCTTCCTCAAAACGAGCTCTCCTGTGTTGAATGCCCTGTGTTGAACGCGTTTGTTGTCCCAGAGGGCAGCCTTTGCTTTTATCGCTTGATCCCTGACAAAAGACTCTTCTCTTAGCTCCTGGAGAACATCTAACTCCGACGCCAGATTAGCATTATTATTTTCCGCATAAAAGTATTCAACCCTTGTCGATCTGGTTTGGAGTTCCACAAGTATCATCGCCTCGACCCCGTAGGTAAGACGATATGGAGACTCATTGGTAGAAGAATGGGGTGTAGTGCGATATGCCCACAGAACATGGCATAACTGATCAGTCCATCCACCCTTTGCTTCACCAAGGCGCTTCTTAAGTCCCTTCAGCACTTCTCTATTGGTTACTTTTGCTTGGCCATTCGTCTGTGGATGTTCAACAGATGAGAAAATTTGGACTATCCTCAGCCCTTCAAGCAACTCTGTGAACTTCTTATCAGTAAATTAAGTGTTGTTATCTGTGACTACTCGTGTTGGTACCCCGAATCGTGTTATGATGTTTTCATACATAAAGCGGTGAGTTCGGGCTAATGTGATGTGGACCACTGGTTCTGCCTCAATCCATTTGGTGAAATTATCAACTCCCATAATGAGGTATTTAATGTCCCCAGGCGCGGTTGGAAAAGGCCCTAGGATATCCAAACCCCATTGGTAGAACGACCATGGCACAACCGATGTGAAGAGCTCTTCAGCCGGCGTGTGGTGAAGGTTAGAAAATCTTTGACAAGCATCGCACCTCTTGATAAAGTCAATGGAATCCTGCTTCATCGTGGGCCACCAATACCCTGCCCTGAGGATTTTTCTTATTAAGCTTCTTCCTCCGGCGTGGTGTCCACATTGCCCCTCGTGCACCTCTTCCATTACTCCTTATATCTCATTCTCTTTTAAACAAAGGAGGTAACGCACTGGGAATCCTCTTCTGTAGAAAACACCGTCAACCATGGTGAAATATGGCAATTCCCTTTTTATTCTTCTTCTCTCCTTCTCGTCGGTGGGCAGCTGCCCATCAGCCAGGTAACGAATGTAAGGGGTAACCCATGAATTTTCGCAGGAAGAACTGACCATTATGGCATTTAGAGAAGGGAACAAAGGAATGCTAGGCGATGTTAGCGTACTCTGGACCACTGTAGTTGTACTGCCAGGCTGTTTCGTGCTTGCGAGCCTCGATAGAATATCCACCCTAGTGTTTTCTTCTCTCGGCACATGCTTAAACTCCAGCATATCGAATCCTCCTTTCAATTCATTCACACAGTTCAAATATAGCTGAAGTTGGGGCTCACGGACCTGGTATTCACCTTGAATCTGTGATATCACCAGCTATGAATCGCTGCACAATGTCACCTCTGTTGCCCCAATATCAATTGCTGCTCGGAGTCCGGCAAGACATGCCTCATATTCAGCCTGGTTGTTGGAGGTTTTAAAGTTGAATCGAAGAGAGATCTCCAGGTACACACCGTCATCACTCTCCACAACAACACCAGCTCCACACCCTTTACTATTCGATGACCACATAAATGGTCCAGTGAGCACGAGGTGTGGCTGGATCTGCCCCTGTCATCTCTACGACAAAATCAGCTAAAACTTGAGCTTTAATGGCTCCTCGTGGTTCATAGGAGATTTCAAATTCAGAAAGTTTGACAGACCATTTGATCATCCTCCCTGTGAGGTCTGGCTTGCTTAGAATAGAACGGAGTGGCAAATCCGTTCTTACCAATATTGGGTGTACATGAAAATACGGCCTCAACCGTCATGAAGCCCAGATAACTGTGAGAGCAGCCTTCTCAATCTTCTGGTATCGGCCCTCTGCTCCTTGTAACGTCTTGCTAGTGAAATACACTGGCCTCTACCCCTTCGGGGTTTCCTTGACGAATGCTACTCCCAAGGCTTCATCAGAAATTGCCAAATATAAAATGAGGGATTCACCAAGGTCTGGCCTTACCAAGATCAGAGGGATCGACAACAACTCCTTAAGCTCTCGAAAAGCTTGTTCCTGCTCTTGTCCCCACTCAAAATTCTTAGACTTCTTTAACACCTTGTACAGGGGAAGGGATCTATGCGCCATCTTGGGCATGAACCGAGCCAGAGCTGCCACTTTTCCGTTTAACGATTGTACCTCCCTTAAATTCTTTGGACTCTACATGTCGAATATTGCTTGGTACTTTCCTGGATTAGCTTCAATGCCACGTTGAGTTAACATGAAACCCCAAAACTTCCCAGCTGGGACAGCGAAAGTACACTTCAACGGGTTCAATCTCATGTTATATTGTCTCAAGCGTGTGAATACCTGGCGCAAATCTTCAACGTGATCACCCCAAGCTGGGGTCTTGGCTATGATATCGTCAATGTACACCTCCACCAGTTTGGTGTGCATGCCTTCAAACACCTTGTTAATCATTCACTGGTAAGTGGCCCTAGCATTCTTCAAACCGAAAGGCATGACGGTGTAGCAGAAGACACCGTAGTCATTGACGAAAGCTATCTTTTCTTGATCCTTCTCCCACATCGGAATCTGGTTGTACCCCGAATATGCATCCATGAAACTTAGGTAGTGATAACCAGATGAATCATCCACCATACGATCGATGTTTGGGAGAGGATACGGGTCATTTGGGCAGCAACAATTAAGGTCGACATCATCGATACACATTCTCCATTTGCCATTAGCTTTTTGAACCATCACCACATTAGAAAGCCAAGAGGAATAACGGACCTCTCTGATAAAGCCTGCCTTCAGCAATTCCTCTGTCTGCTCGTAAGCTGTTTTCTGCTTCTCTGGTCTCAATCTTCTTTTCTTCTGGGCAACCAGCCTCGTCTTTGGATAGACAGATAGTTTGTGGCAGCAGAAATCAGGGTCCATCCCAGCCATGTCTGTAGCAGTCCATGCAAAAAGGTCTTTGAATTCCTGGAGGAGTGCAAGCAAATGATGCTCCATGACCGACTCCAGCTTGTCATTGATGTGAGTGACCTTCTCTGGGGAATCTCCTAAGACGACGTCCTTGGAACCTCTGTCCGACGTGGGCTTTGAGGGGTTGAGTGGATCGATCTTCAACTCTGTAACACCCCCTTATATACACGAGACATATATCTATTCTTCTTGCTCTTTTTTTAGAAAGATATACATATTTATCACTTCTTATCTCGTGTATACAAGGACGTATATACATCTGATTTTCTTTGAATTTTGAAAGTAAAAAGTTTCAAATTATTCATAATGATAAAATGAACTTTCATAAAATCATAAGTGATCAAAGATTACAGTATCATATCCAAAGAATAAGGTTTATTAAAGTTTAACCTTTACATTGATTTATAATCATCCAACTTAATATTGTATTAAGGTAAACTAAAACTAAAAATTTAATACCTCTACTTCAACTGTAACCAATTATTTCCTTATCTTCAAACCATGTGATTTTGAATCCTATTCTTATCACATCTCTTCTCCTATCCGATTGAGGATGAGACCAATTTACCCTCTTGTAATTTCATGCTTTCCTCTTGAACCGCTAGCTATATATCATATAACATATATTTTGGACACAAAATTCAAACAAGAAGGAATGGGAAACAAAATATAATACTTTACAGATAAGACATAAGCATAAGGGTTTTCACAATCTAATATAATAATTTTAATCACAATCATATACATAATCAATTATGAATGTAGAGTTTTCATAACATAACAATTATATTTTCATTCACAACCACCCACATAGAATGTCACAATCACATGAATGTCATGCAATGTTTTTAATACTATCATCTCATTCATTCTATGCGTGTGGGCCCTTAAAGTTTTAGTTTGCATTGGGCCAACCAAGAGTTTACACTGTTCCATAAATTCCGGATAATAATAACATAAATGCCTTCATGGCATATGAACAGCTCAACTGGCGTGGAAACACTTAGAGACTAGTCAGACTGAGAAAGTTTTTATTATGAAAGTACCCGACACTAGGGAGCGACCCCAGGTCACCTGAAGCACCCTTTCACACCCTCTCATCCCAAGGCTCAAAATTAAGCCTCCTCTAATGTATCCTTGGTTTCTATAATCCGTCCCCAGGCAATATCATATCTCATTTCTCTTTAATGATTCATGATGCATAAACTACTCGCATATTTAGTTGGTTAAGACTTTTAGAAACTCAATTATTAAATACCATAAAGGTTCACAAAATCATCTCAATGAACTGTACATTCCCATAAGTTCTTCTTTTTACTTCTGTTATACAGAAACAAATTTTGGTACAGTCTTCAAATTCAGATCTCACCAAAATTGAGTTTCCAAGCCTTAAATATCTCAAAACTTTCTCTTAAAAAACTTCACATATTTACATAATCTTTCCAAATTTGAATCTTAACTAGATTGAGTTTAGAAATCTCGACTATAAAATATCCTTTAGTTATTTCATTAGGGAAAACCAATTTAAATTTCTGATTTCTAAAAGAATATATATATATATATTTTAAATCATTAATTAAGAATACTTAAAACTATAAAAATTTTCTTTAATTCAAGAATTAATTATCTCAACCTCTGATTTTCATAAAATAGCTTCTTTCTAATACTAGATTTTATTCTACAGATTAAAAATAACGTTAATGAAAATTATTTCTAAGAAGAAATAAAAGACTAGAATAATGATAAAATACTTTCTCTTAGAATAAAAATTTAAAAGGTAAGGTAAGAAAATTCTTACTGAGTTTTAACTTTCCGTCATGCTTACTATATGCTCAAACTTTATATCACAAGGTCATCAATCATAGCATAAGTATAGTTCAGTCCATATGGGTCATAGTGGTCCAAGTCCTTGCATAGGTATAGTCCAGTTCGTATAGGTTATAAAAATTCAAGTCCTTGCATAGGTATGTTAGAGTTAGTGAAACCAGATATTTAATTTAAAATTTATTAAAAATTTTAAGTTAAAAAGTTAATATTTAAAATAATAATATTTTCAAATTTAAAAGGAGTAGGGGACTCCTCCCATTATTCTTATGTCTTTTCATATTATACTCTTATCTCACTCCCCCTTACCTCTTGTATACTGATTCGTTATTGTAAATCCGTGCACGCCTCGTCTCTGAGTTCTAAAACATACCAATTTCATTTTAATATAGTTACAAGATGAAAATTAAGATCACTACTTAAAGCAGAAATGGTAAATTTTAAATAGTGAATAGTGAATAGTAATAGTAACAGTAAATAGTAAAACGTGAATAGTAATAGTAAATTGTAAATCGTGAATAGTAATGGTAAATAGTAAATCGTGAATAGTAACGGTAAATAGTAAATCGTGAATAGTAAAGATAAATAGTAATAGTAAATAGTAATTTACTATTTGAATAGTAATTTACTATTGAAATAGTAATTTACTATTGAAATAGTATTTTACTATGCAGAATAGTAACTTGAAATAATATTATTTCCAGTATAATAATAGATTTCTAAAAACGATATAAAAATAACCCTAAAAAATATAAAAGAGATGTATTCGTACCTTAGAATTTTAGCAGAACCTTTTTCCAAATTTTTTTTTATTTCTCTCTCTTACTTCCACCACTATCTCATTAGCACTACTATATTAAGAAAACTTAATCTGAAATTATAAATTCTAAAGAAGAATTTCTTTGGTATTTATAAAAAAAATTACTATGCATTCCATTACTTTAATATAAAAGTACTATACATTTTTTGAAATTTAAAACCTGGTTACTGTGCACCTTTTGAAAATTTTGTACATGCACAGTGTTTTGCATAGTAAATGTCGGCAAAATTATTAAGCCAAATAGTAACCTTTCACTCGGTACATTTTAAATATTCAAAATTAATCATTTTTGAAATTTAGCGATATTATATCAGTTCTCACTAATTTTATGATAAGTAATATAAAGTTTAAATTTTAAAAATCTAAAATTTTCTATTAATAAAAATTTATTAGTACATTTTTAATTTTTTTACGATTGTTAAAAATCAAGATTTTACTCAAACTGATAATTTTTAGAAAAGTCTACTTAAAATGGATTTTAAAAAATTTTCTTATAATTTAACGTTGTAAATATTTTTAATTTTAAGTAACTTTATATGAATTTAAAATTATTTAAAATATATTATGTTATTAAAATATTTCAAAAAATTCCAGAAAATCATAAATATTATGTAGATCAAACAGTTCTAAAGAACCATAGTCTAATTCCTTCAAAATTTTATTTTAAAATTCTAATAAGAGTTAAATCTTAAATATCTAAAAACATAAATATAAGAACATAAAATAAAAATGGTGAATAATAAAGATATTAAAAATTCTTAATATAATTTTCTTAATTAGTAAATACTAATTAAGTCATTTTAAAATTCTCATTCAGAAATATTTTCATTTTATTATTATTATTATTATTTAAAAAAAACAAATAATTAAATATAAATACCAAAATTTCAAAAAAATGATAATAATAAACTAACTTATAGTAAGTATTTCTCAAGAAAGATATATTAATATCTATTTTCTATTTGTGTTGAAAATGAGATGTTACAAACTCCGCTCTAGGGTCAAGATCGATCAAACTGACAGACCCAACCGCTGTTCCTCCGTCATTCAACTTCCTCTTCTTGTTAACGCCTCTAGCTTCACCATATTCAGGCTCAGGTTGTAGCAATACCTGGCCATCTCTTGATCACCTCGGAGGGAAGATACACCATTTTCCTTATCAACGAACTTGATAAGTAGGTACGGGGTAGACACAATTGCTTCCATCGCGTTCAGAGTTGGACGGCCTATGATACCGTTGTAAGGCGATTCCACATCAATCACCAAAATTCTGGACTTCACCGATCTTGCGCCAGGCTCACCTTCGAAAGACACAAGGGTATCAAGATACCCCTTGGTGGGCTGCTTTGCTCCATTGAAGGCTGTGAGTTCCTGTGTATAAGGCTGTAAATCTGCATAAGTAAAACTCATTCTTTTGAAGCAATTGTAAGAGATAACGTCACAGGAACTTCCCTGATCAACAAGGATTCTCTTTACATTCTTGTTAGCTATCACAGCAATAATGACCACTGCATCGTCGCCTCCTGGGATGGTTGGGCCAAAATCATCATCTGTAAATGAGACTATCGGCGCTGTCATGCCGTCCCTGAAAGGGCGGTTATCTCTGGGCTTTCCTTGTACAGATAAAATCATCCGATGGTGATTCTTGCAAGTAGTAATTGACGCTCCTTGACGTTGAAATTTTTGCAGTCGTTATTCCGTCAAATTAGTACATTAAAATTAATTAACGTAGTACTAGGGTGTCAACCTAGGTCGTTCTCTCAAGGATCAACACAAAAATTTAGGAAAAATCAAGTTTTAACTAATTTTTTTTAACAATTAAAAATAAAAACTTAACAACTAAAAATTTTTACAAAATATAAGTTCACTAACATACAATTGGGGGGGGTTTGATTGATTTTTGTTGTCACAATTAAAATTAAAACAAGGTAAATAAAGGATTTAAAACAATAAATAACAAGCGATTGATTTTCTTGGAGTATTGTAAATAAATTTATCCTTGGTTCACTAAAAATAACTTGTATACTTATTAATGTTAATTTCTTAGCTCAATTTGAATTGATCAACTAAGCGTCTTTTTCAATTCACAATTCCTTTACTTTCATTTAAAAATGAATATTTGAATCAAGCATCCTAATTAAGCAAAAGGAGTCAAGATCTTAAAATCTAGGAATTATTGAGCATACATAAGAACATCGCCTATATACATAATCTATTCTCAAATTATGGAATTAAGCAAACCATAATTATTAAAAGTGATTATGAAAATATTCATTAAGCATGCATATTTCCTTAATCCATTCTAATTTGAAATCTTATTTAACTCCATTTGAATAACTAAACCGATTAAGCATACAAATTCAATTAAACAAAATGGAATTAAATAAGTAGAGAATGATTATGAAGAAATAACAATAATAAAAGCATACTATATTAAAATTAATGACCTCAAAATTACATTACAACATTCTCCAAGAAAATCAATCTAAGGGTTTTAGCCCTCCATAATTACAACTACAACAATAAAACTAACCCGGAAATGGAGAAGTTGTTGGATAAACTCCAACAAAGAAGAGAAGGAGAGGAAGAACGTATGAGTGAGGGAGGAATTGAAGAATGAAGAATGGTGTGTCTCTGCCCCTTCCTCTTGTGCCTATTTATAGGATTTCAAAAGCAAACTTTTGCCATAATTAATTCATAATGGAAGATGCACTCTTGATTAATCAAATCAATGGTGCTCCATGATCATCTTCAGTGCATTTCCCACCATCTCAGTGCTTTGCCCACCTTCCAGAAGCTTGAAAAACGTGTTTCTGGGCCAATTATTCACTCATGAATCGATTCATTGGTGGGAGGAATCGATTCATGCTTCCAAAATGCAATTCTGGGCTAATTTTACACGTATGAATCGATTCATTTAGGGAAAGAATCGATTCATTGCCTTTAAAACTCCTCCTGAATCGATTCAAAGCCAATTTTTGCAAGATTCAGACGTATGAATCGATTCATTGCAGGGAAGAATCGATTCATTATGCAAAATTTCACTTCTTGGTGTATTAAAGCCGTATGAATCGATTCATGAGGGGGATGAATCGATTCATCCCCCTGATTCTCCATATTTTGCGCACTTTTTCACCCTTTTTGAGATCCTTTTGAATATTTCTTGATTCCTTTGATCCTTAGGCACTTTGATCTTCATTTTGGATTGGAATTCTTGAGTTTCTTTGATCTATTTTCTTTTGGCACAAATTAACAATCAAATATTACATAAAGATCAAATGATAAAAATGTGTTAAAATGCAATATGTTACACACTAAGTGATGGCAAATTATACACATTTAAAATGGAGAATTAGAGATAAATCATGCATCATCAAATACTCCCACACTTATTCTTTTGCACTCCCGGGCAAAATCAAAATAAAAATAAGTATCACAATTTATTTAAAACATTAAATTGAAAACAACACACAGAATTGGCATGCTTGTCATGAAATCTTAGAAATATACAAAGAAACAAGAGTTATTCAACATGCAAGATGCAGAGCATCAAGATATATATAAAAATCATTCAAACATTTAGGCATGTAAAAATTAAATTAAACTGAAAAGAAGATCATAAGTGATAGAACCTCACAAGACATACTCTCAACCCTCAAGTGTTTAAAGTTTGTGTATACACTCAAAACAATTCCTGAAAAACAAACAGTCTAAAAATTTGGCAAGTTTCTTAATTCCACAATCAACACAAATGCATGTATAGATCAACAGGGCTTTCACAGGGTTGCAATGTGGCCAAGGTTAAAATGGATGAAATATTTATATATATATACCAAAAAGAATAATGAAGCAATTAATTTTACTGGCAAACAGTGAGGGTAAAACATTTATTGTATGGTATTTGGCAAATTTTTTTTTTTTTTTTAATAAGATTGCATAACACTTGGAACAAGAGTTGCAATTCCTTTTTGCACACCCCCACACTTATTTGAATGCCTGTTTTGACTTGATTCCAAAGCTTCAATATATTTCTTAAGGTAGGTATATTTTTGGTTTTTCATCCATGGCTTATTTGAGCTGCAACAAGGAAATAGTTAAATAGGCTCAAAATGGCTATCAAGAGATAATTTATTCATGGTAGGCTTATCTGGCTTAGTGGCTCAATTGAACAAAATGCCTGTATCACTTCAAATACATTCATATGAGTTTCAAGTATCATCAAGAAACAAGACAAAAATTAAGATGTAAGCTTCCAGGAATTAATCACACATGAAAGGATTAAGATGGTTTAAAGTGATCCATCAAATTTTAAGGTTCAAAAATCTCACAAGGTATAATTCCATCATATATGATCATTTCTCAATTATCATGTCATTCTCAACATACCAGAAAATGTTTGAGTTCAAATTATAACATATCATTAATCTCATATCAGACATGAAAGAATTTACTTGTTACTCATGCATATCTTAAAATTCCAATAAAATATGCCATTTTAAAACAAAAACACACAAATTTTTTTTTTTTTTTTTAAATCACACAAAATTTAATAATCACACAAAAACACAAATTTAATAATCACACAAAAACACATAAATGATCCCACCCCCACACTTAAATCATACATTGTCCTCAATGTAAGACAGAGCATACAAAATAGACAATAGAATGAAAAAGTAAAGAGATGGGTAAGAAAAACTCCCTCAAGGTGGATTAAACTCAAATACCACATCCTTTTGAAGCAGATTGGATAGTGGTCTAGCCTTCTTGTGCCTTTCCAAATTTTGCAGCAATTTTTCTTCTTGATTTTCATCAAGAGAAGTAAAGATTATCACCGGAAGCTCCTCATCATTTCCCAAGTATGAATACTTGAGGTTTTCAAGTAAGAAATTTAGCTCCAGATTAGGTGCCTGCAAAGTAGATGGAACTAACAAAGCAGATTTGGATTCTTGCACCTCAAAAAATTTGTTAGAGTCTTTTTGAAAATTTGTATTTAGAACATGTATTTCTATAGACTCTAAATCAGCAGTTATGTATTTGTCAATTTCAGCACAAATATGACAATTCTCAGAATTATTACATGCAAAACAACTGTATGAATCATCTATGCATTCCAAATCAACATCAGAAAAATGTTCAAAAACTAGTTCATCAATAATGTCAATTTGGAAAACAGAATGATTTTCAGAAGGGTGTTTCATGGCATCTAGAATGTTAAATCTTACCTTAGTGTCACCAAATTCCATGGAAAGAGTTCCAGCATGGACATCAATTATAGTTTTGGCTGTTTTCAAAAATGGTCTTCCCAAAATGATAGGA
Source organism: Clitoria ternatea (assembly GCA_037962975.1). Classification (NCBI taxonomy): domain Eukaryota; kingdom Viridiplantae; phylum Streptophyta; class Magnoliopsida; order Fabales; family Fabaceae; genus Clitoria; species Clitoria ternatea. The sequence continues at coordinate 52,242,158 of CM075675.1, forward strand.
ACAGGAATTTGAGGCATACCTTCTTCCATATCAAGTACGAAAAAGTCAGCAGGGAAAACAAGCTGTTCTACCTGAACCAAAACATCTTCTATAACTCCAGCAGGGTAAGCAGTGCTCCTATTGGCTAGCTGAATTACTACACCAGTAGGTTGTAAATTTCCAAGAGACAAAGTTTTAAAAACAGACATAGGCATAACATTTATTGAAGCTCCTAAATCTAACATGCAATTTTCAAATTTGTTATTGCCTATGATACAAGGTATAGAAAACGTACCTGGATCCTTGCATTTCTCAGGAATATTTTCCTTACCAAGCAGTGCAGATACATTTCTTCCCATGCTTATCCTTTCATTGCCCTTGAGTCTCCTTTTGTGAGTACACAACTCCTTCAGAAATTTGGCATACTTGGGAATTTGCTTGATTGCATCAAGAAGAGGTATATTCACTTCCACTTTCCTGAAAGTATCCAAAATTTCTTTGTCCACTTCTTCCATCTTCTTGCTTGGAATTGCTTTTGGTGGGAAAGGAAGAGGGATATGAGATGGAATTTGGTGTGGTTGTATCTCAGACTTTCTTGTGCTTGAAGAGGGTTCATCATTCTCAACTGTTGTGGGCACATCTTTTTGTTTTTCAGGTTCCTTAGGTATGGGTACTTCAAGGTTCTTACCTGATCTTAACTGAATTGCGCTCACATTTCTTGGATTTGCAGCTGGTTGAGATGGTAATTTGTCAGAGTTTTGAGATTGTAACTGGCTTAATGATGAAGCCAATTGCCCAATTTGGTTGCTTAAACTCTGGATGGTAGCATCATTCCTCTGTTGATACTCCAAATTCTGCGCAGCCATTTGTTTCACCAGATCCTCCAAAGAAGGGCCACTCGTGGGTGGTTGAGGTGTAGGTCTTTGGAAGGTTGGTGCATTGTTTTGAAATGGAGGTTGGGGATTTTGTTGTTGGTTTCCCCATCTCAAATTTGGATGGTTCCTCCAACCTGGATTGTATCTATTGGTGGAAAGGTCATGGTTTTGTGGTGGTGGAGGTCTATCATGGTAGATGTTAGCTGCATAGGCTTGGGGACTATTATTATCCTTTTCTTGTAGAGAAGGACAACAATCAGTGGGGTGCTCTTGTGAAGAGCAGATTCCACACACTTTAGCAGTCATGGATTTTTGATTTACTGCCAATTGTGTGACTAGAGTGGTGAGAGCATCAAGTTTGCTCTCCAATTTAATTCCAGATGAACTAGAATTGGAATCAAACATGGGTTTGAAAGAATCATTTCTCACACCAAATTGTTGAGAATTGGATGCCATCTTCTCAATCAGGTTTCTTGCTTCAGCAGCAGTCATATCTCCTAGAGCTCCTCCACTTGCCGCATCAATCATGTTGCGATCAACGTGGTGTAAACCTTCATAGAAGTACTGAAGAAGAAGTTGTTCAGAAATTTGGTGGTGAGGGCAACTTGCACAAAGTTTTTTAAATCTCTCCCAATATTCATAAAGACTTTCTCTAGAGAGTTGCCTAATGCCAGATATGTCTTTACGGATTGCAGTTGTTCTAGAGGCAGGAAAGAATTTTTCCAAGAACATTTTCTTTAAGTCATTCCAACTTGTGATTGATCTTGGAGCAAGGTAATACAACCAATCCTTAGCAACACCCTCTAAAGAATGGGGAAACGCTTTAAGATAGACATGGTCTTCTTGAACGTTTTGGGGTTTCATTGTGGAACACACAATGTGGAATTCTTTGAGGTGTTTGTGCGGATCTTCACCTGCAAGACCATGAAACTTAGGCAACAAGTGTATAAGTCCGGTCTTAAGAATAAAAGGGACATCCTCATCAGGATATTGAATACACAAACTTTCGTATGTGAATTCAGGAGCAGCTAGTTCTCTAAGAGTTCTTTCACGAGGTTCAGCCATATCAGAAAAACTAGCAGTACTTTCAACAGATTCAGAAAAAATACTATCACTATCAATATCAACAAAGTTATTATTAAATCTAGCTTCTCTAACTAACCTATGAAAAGTTTTTTCAATTTCAGGATCAAATGAATATAAATGCTCAAAAGTTCTTCTAGTCATACATAGCATACAACAAGATATTTGATCATGATGAGCAATAAATCATAAGAATCCTAAATCATGCAAAAGAAATAAAATAAACAAACAAACAAACAAAAGAAAATTTATTTTATTTTTTTTTTTAATTAAATTTTTTTTTTTAATAAAAAAAAATTAATTTAAAACAAGAGTTTTTCCTAAAGATCGTTGATCCCCGGCGGCGGCGCCAAAATTTGACGTTGAAATTTTTGCAGTCGTTATTCCGTCAAATTAGTACATTAAAATTAATTAACGTAGTACTAGGGTGTCAACCTAGGTCGTTCTCTCAAGGATCAACACAAAAATTTAGGAAAAATCAAGTTTTAACTAATTTTTTTTAACAATTAAAAATAAAAACTTAACAACTAAAAATTTTTACAAAATATAAGTTCACTAACATACAATTGGGGGGGGTTTGATTGATTTTTGTTGTCACAATTAAAATTAAAACAAGGTAAATAAAGGATTTAAAACAATAAATAACAAGCGATTGATTTTCTTGGAGTATTGTAAATAAATTTATCCTTGGTTCACTAAAAATAACTTGTATACTTATTAATGTTAATTTCTTAGCTCAATTTGAATTGATCAACTAAGCGTCTTTTTTAATTCACAATTCCTTTACTTTCATTTAAAAATGAATATTTGAATCAAGCATCCTAATTAAGCAAAAGGAGTCAAGATCTTAAAATCTAGGAATTATTGAGCATACATAAGAACATCGCCTATATACATAATCTATTCTCAAATTATGGAATTAAGCAAACCATAATTATTAAAAGTGATTATGAAAATATTCATTAAGCATGCATATTTCCTTAATCCATTCTAATTTGAAATCTTATTTAACTCCATTTGAATAACTAAACCGATTAAGCATACAAATTCAATTAAACAAAATGGAATTAAATAAGTAGAGAATGATTATGAAGAAATAACAATAATAAAAGCATACTATATTAAAATTAATGACCTCAAAATTACATTACAACATTCTCCAAGAAAATCAATCTAAGGGTTTTAGCCCTCCATAATTACAACTACAACAATAAAACTAACCCGGAAATGGAGAAGTTGTTGGATAAACTCCAACAAAGAAGAGAAGGAGAGGAAGAACGTATGAGTGAGGGAGGAATTGAAGAATGAAGAATGGTGTGTCTCTGCCCCTTCCTCTTGTGCCTATTTATAGGATTTCAAAAGCAAACTTTTGCCATAATTAATTCATAATGGAAGATGCACTCTTGATTAATCAAATCAATGGTGCTCCATGATCATCTTCAGTGCATTTCCCACCATCTCAGTGCTTTGCCCACCTTCCAGAAGCTTGAAAAACGTGTTTCTGGGCCAATTATTCACTCATGAATCGATTCATTGGTGGGAGGAATCGATTCATGCTTCCAAAATGCAATTCTGGGCTAATTTTACACGTATGAATCGATTCATTTAGGGAAAGAATCGATTCATTGCCTTTAAAACTCCTCCTGAATCGATTCAAAGCCAATTTTTGCAAGATTCAGACGTATGAATCGATTCATTGCAGGGAAGAATCGATTCATTATGCAAAATTTCACTTCTTGGTGTATTAAAGCCGTATGAATCGATTCATGAGGGGGATGAATCGATTCATCCCCCTGATTCTCCATATTTTGCGCACTTTTTCACCCTTTTTGAGATCCTTTTGAATATTTCTTGATTCCTTTGATCCTTAGGCACTTTGATCTTCATTTTGGATTGGAATTCTTGAGTTTCTTTGATCTATTTTCTTTTGGCACAAATTAACAATCAAATATTACATAAAGATCAAATGATAAAAATGTGTTAAAATGCAATATGTTACACACTAAGTGATGGCAAATTATACACATTTAAAATGGAGAATTAGAGATAAATCATGCATCATCACTCCTCCTCCAGCAAATCCTCCAGCGATCATATCAATCACCTCACATCGGCCTTGTATAACATCCTTAATTTTTAAAATATATTTCAATAAATCAAATAAAATTTTGCAATTAATTCAAATTTCCGAAACAGAATTTGAATTAAACAATTACAATATCAATTTTTACAAAAGCCGACCGGCTCTTTTTAAAATATACAAATAAATAATTTCACTCGGTATTCTCAGGAGTCGGCCAAGGCTTCTACCAAAATACACTCCTAGCTGCTGAGTGACTTCCCATATCATGGTTGGGCCCTTCATCCACTGAAAAATGACAACAGTAGGGGGTGAGCATAACATATCAAATAACAGTTATTGAATTGGATTAAAAGTCCAATTAATAACTAAATTCATCAAACAAAACCGATCACATAAATATCATCACAAATCATTCATTCTCAAAACTGAGACATATACATATACTCATCATAACAACATGTTATTCTCAATAGCATATAAATCAGTGCATACACATGCTCAATCAAATGGATCCAATCATTCATTCTCAATAATTATATATATCAACATCAGTACACATGATCAACCAAAATGGGATCATTATAATTTTTGTGTTGCAACACTGGCTCCCCGAGCCATAATTCAGCTCCTCGCTGATCCGGCCGTTTTACAGGTACCAAACCGCTCTGCGCCCATAATGTAACACCGAGTACCACTCCCAGAGTGATAGCGGTCCTCTACTCAGTGCTACAGGCCGGCCTTGAGTCCCACTCAAAGGCGTCCGTGGTATAAAGGAACCACCACAGGGTCTATGCCTTCATCAGGCCGTCCACATCTAGACCGGCAACACAGGCCCCCTGCAGTCCTGTGTTCGTCTCAATACAATTGATATATCAAATAATATCAATCATCAATCAACCATATATCAACATCAACTCATATTATTCCACTCGGTATAACAATAAGCATATCATGCAGTTATATATATCATGAAGAGTTCATGAATATATTTCATATCATCATTATCAGTCATATTTATAAAATCAGTACATCAATATGAATGGAAATATGAAACATAAAATGTCATATAATCGGGGTATCACACCATGTTCCAAACACATATCACATATAATAATGACACCCCAAATCCATTCATAAACCATCTATTTGAGATGTACGCTCCCCCTACCTGGAATAAGGAGTTCCAGCAACCTCTAAAATGTTATCCTGGTCGTTACTCAAGAATTCCGACTGGAATTGTACTTCTGCACCAGTTCCACGTTTTCTTCGTAAAGAGAAGAAATGGAAAGTTAACTTCCTTCTTGTTCGTTGGTTTCCAGTAAAGTTTGGAAAGAAAGGATTATTGGTAATGATTTCCACTTCAAAAGTTCTTCCATTAATCCAGTAATGGAAGTATTTATATATCTTGCATGCAGAAGAGACGTGAATGAATAGAAGTATTCTGACACACGTCTATTTAGTGATAATGAAAGGAATAAGATATTTAATGAAAAGGGACAACACATCAAGAAGGGTCCCATTCTTAGAAAACATCTGAGAAAGGATTTCGCTAGAAGATGGAAGAACAGGGTGACGTGGAAAGCATCCATAATAAAATATTTATTAATTTTCGACTCGGTTTCTGCATATTCTGACTCGGTTCTAGCTTATTCCGACTGTTTCCTCATTCTGGCATCTCTTTCCGAGAGGACTTATCAGAGCCTCTTTCCACTCAGAATTCCTTCTTTCAGAAATGGCCTACTCATAACTGTCTTATTCAGAAATATATCAATCAGACATCTCACTCGGTTATACTTCTTTCCGAGTCAGAGTCTTACTCTTTCGTCATTCGAAAGTTTCTCCACTGAAGGATTACTCGGGGTCTAAAGCTATTTTTGAAAATGAATCCGAGCACAATCTCTCGAAAACTCTAAAGATTGTTTCGAGCACGAATTAAATGAATTTATCACTCGGATATTTATTCTCCTCGGGATTATTCACTCAGAAAACATAATCGAAGTTGAAGTCTCTGTCCAGAACAGAAGCATTCTTCCTGGAAAGACTCACTCGGAAAGTCTCACTCAGAAGTGTCATAGAGACACTTCGCTCGGCAAACCATCCACCCAGATATACTCCACTCGGGAGTTTACTTAATCAGAAATATCGATCCGAGAAGTACTTCCACTTCTCTCGGAAACAACTCATTCGAAATCATTCCACTCGGAAATGTTTCCGTTTCACTCGGATTTACTTCACTCGAACGTGTCTCAATCGGACACAGCGTTACTTCGTTCAGAAATCATTCTCTTAATGATGTTTCACTCAGAAACATCTTAACTTCACTTGGAAATGATCTCCTGAGTCATGTTTCACTAGGAATCACATCCATTTCACTCGGAATCAAATTCATTTTACTCGGAAAATCTTGTCTTTGACATTTTTCACTCGAAAATTCATTCGGATTCTCTCTTTTTATCCTCAATAAATTATTTTTTCTAAAAATCATAAAAATTGGGATGTTACACCTTGCCTTTACTGCTGGGGCATACCGTCCTGCTGAGCGCCTTCACTGATTACCACTCCCTTTTGTTTCTCAGCGGCTGTGAATCTCCTGACCGGATTACGGCTGTTATCGCCCTCGTCATCATGATCTCTTCCTCTCTTCTCCATCCTGTCTAGTTTATCTAAGGACTTCTCCTTAAATAAGTATTGCTTCAACTTTCCCTCCCTGATGAGGGTCTCCACCACGTTTTTCAACGCCTTGGATTCATTTGTGGTATGGCCGACCTGTTCGAGGAAAGTGCAATATTGTCGATAGTTACTAGGTCTTTTCATTGGAGAAGGCTTCCTTATCCCATAAACACTGAGTGTGGGCCAACCAACTTCCCTCAAAATTTGAGAATGCCTGGAGTTCAGCGGGGCGTAGTTGCTGAAAGAGGCTACACGCCTGTCCCGCTGTTGAGGTCGGGTGCTCATGAAATCGTCTCTCTGGGCATGCTTCTCTGGCCTCACCCTCTCTTTATCTCTCCGCGGTTGATGTGAAGGCACTGCGGGTTTCAATCTAGCTGCTGTTGCCTCCAAATGCATCTCTATGCCTACATACTTCGAAGCTTTCCTCCGGAACTCCTCAAACGTCGTTGGAGGACTCTTCGCCAGAGACAAGGCAAAGGTTGATCCAGGTTGTAAAGCTTCAACAATAATATGAAGTTGAATGGCCTCCGTGAGGTTAGGCACCAAAGCAGCCTCCTTATAAAACCTCCTAAAAAACTCCTTAAGAGTTTCATTCTCTCCTTGCCTGATCTGGGCCAAGGTAAGAGAAGTCCTGGGAACATCTCTAGAAATAACGAAATGGCTCTCAAACGTAGCTGCCATTTCTTCCCAGGAATTTATCGAACCTGAGGGTAAACTCTTGAACCAGCTAAGAGCTTCCTCCGTCAAGGTTCTTGGGAACATTCTGCACATTACATCTTCATCTGCTCCCAAATACATGGCCTCATACACGTAAGCATCAAGGTGCTTAGTGGGATCTGTCTCCCTATTATACTTTCCGATCGAGAGTGGCTGGGTGGTTTGCAAATGATTGGGGATGAGCACGCTCATGAGCCTCCTTGAGAAAGGAACGTTGAGTCTATACGTTCCAGATGTTACCACCACCTGCTCCTTTCTTCTTCCACTGACTCTATCTTCAGAGTCATGAGCTTGCTCTCTCTCCTCATAGGTGGGAATCTTCGAATATTGGAGAGTAGTAGACTTCTCTCTCACTGACGTGTGGTGAGTCTCCTCAGCCTGAGACATCAGTTTTTTCCCTGTCACCCTTTTCTCCCTTCTCAACTCTATCAACTCCTCCCTAAGTTGCCTTATAACTTCATCTCGAGGATCGGGGGTTTCAACTGGTACCATCCTCCTCGAGTGGGTCACAGGAGATTCGAAAATGAGTCTCATACCAGCCTGCTGATGGGTCACATCCTCCACGTGACCATCGACAAAATCGCGTCCATCTCCCTCCATGGCTAACTACTGAACTTCTGTGAAAAGTGGAATAACTCTATCGGGTCTCACCGGGCGTGCCAATGAACTAGTCGGTACCGAGGTTTGAGATTCGGTGTGGAACCAGCCACAAAAGTTGATGATTTTAAATATTTATACACCGGTATAATGGGTATCCGGTATTATAATCCGACCTCTCAGTGGGAGAGATCGGTCTTGTTGTCCTGGAGATCCTTCACACCAGAGTTTCGCGTTGATAGGGGACGAAAGGTGGTGCCACCTGTGGGGATTCTCCGACGCTCAAGTTAGTGGAGTGAATGAGAACTCAAAGAACACTTAAGCAATGTAATAGTATGATAAGGGTAAGAACAACGTAACCTTGCATGCGTTGGAGAATATGCTATTTATAGTTGAACGTGGAAAATGAATCGTTGGGTGTAAGTGGGCCCAGAAGCTCTGATGCCGTGTGCAGTGTATCAATCAGAGTAGTTCAATGTTCAGTGTGTGACAGAGGGTAGGTCAATGATCAGTGTACGATTCTGACACAGGAATGAGGATAATCCACCTTTTCCATATATCACGTATGTAATTGTACTTTGCACCTTTCAGTGAATGATATAGACATATTCCGCTGTGCAGGGTATCTATCTTAATAAGTAATGACTCCACTTATCTTATCGGGCCACTGAGGCAAACGGTTATACGTGACAGAAGAACGAGAACAGATCAAGTATCCGGTATCTCAAATGCAACCTCAGATGACTGGTGAAGGAAAGACTCCTAACATGGTGTCTTTACAGTATGGATATTGACCTGTGATACCGGTTGTCCTTCTAGTGCAGCCAAGATGACGTCTCATCATAAGGGGCCAGTATCCAGACCGGATCAGTTATCTCCTAATATGTTGAAAAGATTTTAGTTTCACTAAAAATGTAAAAGAAATACTATCATTTTAAGAATTTTATCAGTAAAATAATCAATTACCAAATTTAAGTGAGTTGTAAATGAAGGTTATGATTGTATTTTTTTCATTCTCTTTTATGGGAATTACTCTAGTGGACTTTTAGATTTATAAACTAAAAATCATTTTAAAATAAAAAAATCATTCGTAAGTTTAAAAAAGTAATACAATGACTTTAGGGTATAGCTGACTGGTCTGACCGGTATCCGGGGTCAAGAGTTGACCTCTTCTGACTAGGGTCCAATATGGCCTCACATTCTCTTAATTTTACGTCGTCTCAGTGAGTACGGTGTTGTGCACCTAGGTCTAATCTGGAGCCTAAGTTCTTCGCGTTTGAGGAGTGAAATGATGTTCTGACTGAACTGTAATGGATCAACACACCGGAGGTGAACCTACAAAAGATTCTCTGATGCTTAAGTCAGTACGGTAATTATTGGAAATAAACAGATTACGGAGGCTCTTAAGAAAAATACTTAGAATCTCCTTCAAGTTAATAAATGAGTTGTATTTATAGGACTTCCCTAAATGAAGGGTTGATTTGACCTCCTTCTTAACATACTGTAGCGACAGTATTTGCAGGAACTGGTTTCCCATACCTTATCAATTCCTTGATCGGGGTCATTGATTATATGTCCGTACTGATGATTTCTTAGGAAATCGGTTCTAGGTATGCAATCCTGTAGTTTGGTGGTTTTTAGCTGCTTTCCTCATGAGATATTGAGCACCCCGTCCATTGATTACTGGGTTCGGTATGCACCCTAGATCTTTGACAATTCAGGCCGGCGGCCCTAAACAGGCAGAGCTTTATCAGGCTACGGGTCCCTTAGGGCCAGGCCAAAAAAGGGCCGCAAAAATTTAAGTCTTGAAATTAAAAGTCCTAGCCCGGCCCTCAGCGGGTTACGGGCCATTTCAAGCGACCCACTTTAAAAGAAGTTAAAAAATTAAAAATTTATCTAAAAAAATTAAAACTATGTAACATTCTTTTTGCGGAATAACTACGTAACATTTGTAATATATTTTTTAAAACGTTTCATAAATATTTATCATTAAAGTTCATAGCAAAAGTCAATAGAAGTCCATATTTCACACGTACGTTGAGAGGGAAAGTAGAAAGAAAGCAAGAAAAACTCTAACTAAAAAAGAAACTCTCAATAATTTTTATTTTTTTAAAAAATACTTGGGCCACCCGCAACCCGCACGGGCCGACCAGTACTCCTCCTATTTTTTTGGGCTTTTTTAAGGTTGAATTTTTTCTACTTATTAATTTTAAATTTTATTTTTAGGTCCACGCACTATATTTTTTTGGAGGGATTCGGCCAGTCCATTTTGCCACTCTACTTTAGGGTATGTATGCCATTTTACCTAAAAATAAAATAAAAAATGAAATACGTAAAGCTAATAACGAAACAGCTACAACAGAACAGAAATATTCAAATTAAAACCCGCTCATCGTAGCTACCTTCGCTTCTTTTCTTAGTTTACTCTCCCAGAACCACAAACAAATTAATCGCTAGTGGCTACTACTCATTTCACTCCCTGCACTAAAACGCTAAGAGTCTTTCAGATAAAATCGAAATCTAGGGTTAGGGTTAGGGTTTTCCCTTTTCTGCATCGCCATGGAAGCTGCAGTGGTCGATCCCGGTTCCAGCCTCCTCAAAGCCGGATTCGCAATTCCTGATCAAACTCCTGCTATGGTATGATTGCATTTTTATTTCTCAAAAGGCCTTGTTAAATTTGTGCCCTGCAGCAATGTGCGTCTCTAATTGTGTGATTCTTTTGATTCAGATAATTCCCACTCAGATGAAACGAATCCTTGATGATGGCTCGGTGACTGATAACCCGTCAGGTGATGATGTTGCCGTTGATCCGGTGTGCCGTGGTTATATCAGGGACTGGGATGCCATGGAGGATTTGCTGCATTATGTATTGTACTCTGGCCTTGGATGGGAAATGGGCAATGAAGGACAGATACTGTTCACGGATCCCCTTTGTACCCCAAAGGTTTTAGTTTATATGTTTATGTTTCTTAGTACCTTATTTTTGTTGAATTTTCTGTTGTGAAAAATGCCTGTTTTGATCACCTTATTGGCGGCTGTTTTGGGCCTTATTTGCTGCATTAAGCACTTGTGAATTATTTTAGCCCTGTTTTGAAGATCTTATTTTGGGTGTAGTTTTAACGCCTTAAAATGAAATTAAAGCTTATGAAAGCAATCTTTTGTTGTACATGTATTTATTATAATTCCTTTAAATTCACTCCATTAAATTGTCCAAACTCTATTCCTACATTAGCATTTCTTGAAGGATCTACTATCATTTAGCACTGTTTTCTCTTGGGCCTTGGTGAGTTGATGCCAGTGAATATTTTACAGGATTTAAAATGATTTTATAGGATTTAAAATGATTTTATAGGCCTCCCTGAGTGAGTTGATACTTGATACCAGTGAATATTCTTGCATTTTTAACATATTATTTTTAATTAAACTTTATTTACCATTTAAATAAATACTTATCACCTATTCCTTTTTACACGTTATTTTATTAATTGAAATTCATTTAATATTTAATACCATTTATCTAAGTGTGCCGCAAACCCAAATAGCTAATCGCCTAGGTACACCCCCACGTACTGCATACTTGTTAGGAAGCAAACCGCGTACCCGTACCACAAATCAGAGAGTTTTGCGAACTTGGTGACTATGATTTAGCTTACTTTAGGCCATGCTTATGACAGTAGAGCTTATTAATAAACTTCACTAGAATAAGTATTTATATGTGGCCGTTTTATCCTGATAAGGTCTTAATGCATCTATGGACTCTATATGTGGCCTGTGTAATCCTCTTTATCTCCTTAGTTACTTGACTTTATTATATACTGTAGACAATTTGGTATTTTTTTTCTAGGTATGTATGGAAAGTTTGTGTTTCCTGTATCCTGTTTATGATTTTATCCAACTACATAAGTTGTCTATCTGGTATGTTCTAGATGCTTGTAATGTTTTTGTATGATGTGTGTGTATTGTTATTCAACTTTCATAACAGATGTGTATGTTATTGTTTTCCAGGCTAACAAGGAACAGTTAGTGCAACTAATGTTTGAAACGTTCAACATATCTGGGTTTTATGCCTCTGAACAAGCAGTGTTGTCACTATATGCTGTAGGACGTATCTCTGGATGTACAGTTGATATTGGTCATGGAAAAATAGGTATTTATATTTTAAGGAATGGAAATTCAAAAGTTTTTTTGAATTATAGGATCAAATATGAATTTAAATACATGGTTTTATTGATTTTTTTTTAATTTGAATGTGAGCGCATAAGTTCTCTAGCATGTATGTGTGTGTGTCATATTCTTGCACTTGGGGCTCTATGGGTTACTAGGCATCTGTTGTAACGTGTAGTTCTATCTCTGTAATGTAATGGCCTAATGGGTAAAGAGAGCATTAAGGCATAGTGGAATGAGGATGGACAATGATAACATAGGAAATGATAGTGGAGAGGATTACTGGTACAACATGTTCCTTTATAGAGCTATGGGTAAGATGGAATGGAAGGTACAAGTAGGCTTGTGGCCAGGGGGAGACTCTGGAATAGGAGATGAATCACTTGAATCTTGAGTGATAGCAGCCTTCAAAATCCTATGGTTGCTTTAGAGCTTGGTTTAGATGGCCATTCTCTTGTTCTAATCAATATTGAATCTGGTATACAAGTGCATGAGTAGATGGCTGAATGCTTTCGTTGTGGTTTTGAGTAGTCAATCATGGCTGTCGCTGCTGCTATCGTGCCGTCGCGGCGCAGTGGGGCAGGTCCCTGAGATACATCTTTCACGATGTGTGTTGAGGGGAGGTTTGGATCGCGGGCGACACGCTGAGATCGCGGTGTCGTGGGTCATTGCAGCCGCAATTCACCACTTCCCTAAAACTACGTTGTTTTGCCTTGTTTTTAAGGGTAAAAAGGTAACTTCCCTCTTCCTCGTCCCTTTTTTTTAGGTTTTCTCGAAAGAAACCCGCTCCCCTTAATCAAAAACACATTCTTCTTCATCTAAACTCTCTCCCACTCTCTTCTTTGCTCACCCACCCTCTGGTAACGTCACCCACCCTCCGATAACCACACCCACAGCGGTCTAAGACTCTGGCAACCTTGCACAGCCCTTTGGTGACCCTGAAGTAGCTCTGACGACCTTGCTCTGCCACCTCCAATAGCCTCCAAACACCTGATGCCACCTCCAACAGCTTCCAACCACCTGTTATGTTTCTTGTTATGTTTTTGGTTTTAGTAATGTTTCGGATCATGTTTTTACAATGTTTTCATTTGGTGGTTTTTAATCATCTACTATGAATTTGGAGTGTTTTTAGTTATATTTCTCTGTTTTTTTAAATGATTCTGCATATATGCATGTTTATGTGTTTCCCCCTGCAATAGAATCAAATAGCGTCCGTGATTTGCTCCGCAATGCCACAATCCCAATTTAGGGGTGGGCGCCGTGTCACGACGTGATTTGGGATTGACTACTATGGTTCTAATCAATATTGAATGTGCTATCTAAGTTCACGAGTAGATGGCTGAATGTTTCTCTTTCAATATGAACTTTCTCTTAAGCTTACTGTGCAACTTGATCTTTTTGGGTTGCCTACTCAGATATTGCACCGGTGATTGAGGGTGCTGTTAACCACATTGCCTCGAGAAGATTTGAGTTTGGAGGTTCTGATCTAACTAATTTCCTGGCTCAAGAACTTGGCAAGTCCAATCCATTAGTGAATATCAGCATCTCTGATGTAGAGAAAATAAAACAGCAATACTCATGTTGTGCTGAAGATGATTTAGCATATCAGAAGACCCAAGGTTCTTGCCCTGTGGAGACACATACCCTTCCTGATGGACAGGTATGCCTCTTGGTTCCTCTAATAGAATAGTTTTCATGCTATATGATACTTGGTTGTTTCTTTGTACCTGATTTTATTTTCTGTCAGTTGCGCAATTCGTGTAAATTAACACTGGTTACATAAATGGGGGAAACAAATGAAAATGAAAGAGAGGGTGAGTTGAAGAATCAGCAAGGAGAGAGCAGGGTTTACTTTAGATTGTTGTTCTTGATTTGTACTAATCTTATGAGCAGAAGAGAGAAGGTAGTTGCCTAGATGACATGTTACTGTGGAATACATTCTGTTTTATTCCATTGCCATGTCAAACTGGATCTTTTTGGCTGTTCATGTAGAGTTTTCTTTCATTCTGATGTATATGAACTGGATGATTTGAACTTTTGAGAAATCCTTCAAGTTCTCTACAAGGTTTGCATTTTGCACTAGAAAATTATATTTTCCAATAGAAGGCAGTTTTGCAGCACTTTCCTCAAATGATGTTGACACTAGCTAGGCTGTCATTAGGAGGCTTTTTGAAACCTCAAGGACTACATTGTCTAACACATACAATTTGGAGGATCAATTTAAGGGTTTACTCAAACAAAAATGCATTTGAACATATTAAAATGTTGTGAAAACAGTTTGCACTTTGCCCTTGTATGACCATAAAAAAATACAATGATCTGTTCCATGTAAGGATGACTGGCAGATCAGAAATACAAGGTTGAATAGTATTATAGTAGTGATCGATGGTGATGTGTGGCTGAACAGAGATGCAGTACCACTTAAGAATGGAAGGATCAACAGTAACCCAGCATCGCTCAAGAAAACCTAAGGCTGAGCCTGGGTTCATGATGGAAACTTTGAAGAGTTGAATGGAAGCAACGGAAACTTTGAATTGTTGAACACTTGAATGATGGTGGTGGTGGAGGCTTTGGACAATTGAACAAAGGTTGTAGGGACTTCAAACAGTCGAATATAGCCATGGCAGCTTTAAATGAACAATGACTTTAAGCCACTTGGCAGAAGCTTATAACACTAGGAGAAAGAGAAGTGCTAAAAGGTGGGGTGGGATGGTGGTTCTTGAGTTAAATTTAGGAATTTATATTTCTCTAAATCATAAACTAAATGCAGTTTGGTTAATTGTGGATTAAATTGAACCACTTGATTGCAAAAGAACTGGATTGATACAAAACTGGTTTGTAGGTTGTAGTTTTTATTTTGGTAGCCCCCTATTACCTTTGCCTTACTAGTGTATGTATAGGGATAAATCTCTACCTTAAATGTGTGTTTTCTCGCATTCTTTGGATCTTCTATATTTTATGACATCATCTAAATCTAACAGTTGAATTATGTATAGGTGATAACAATTGGAAGAGAAAGATATACTGTTGGTGAAGCTTTATTCCAGCCATGTCTATTGGGTTTAGAGACTCATGGTATTGTTGAGCAGCTTGTCCGTACTATTTCAACTGTGTCATCAGATAATCATCGTCAACTTCTGGAAAATACTGTGGTTTGTGGGGGAACTTCTTCTATGACTGGTAGGTAAATCTTTGTTTTGTCTGTTCTGGTTAATCTTTAACAAGCTTGATCAGATTATATATCTGTGGAATCTATTAAGCTGGGAAGTTGCAAGACATGTGATTCTGGTGCAATATATGTCTTGAGATCCAAATTATTGACAAAAGAAAATATAGTAGCCTAATATTTAGGTTAGGTCTATTGCACTCTATTTAACTATATATAACATAAGGTCACTTATACCGCAAGTAGGAAATTATGATTCCATACACTAAAAATTTAAATACGCAGACCAAACTAGACTTACCAGATTTGATGCCCCTCATGCTATCACTGTTTGTAGATATGTGTGATGAACATTAACTTAATTGCTATGTAATGACTAATGAGCATTAAAAATTAATTCTGGATGTAGTTCTAGGTAAGTTTAAAATTTAAACACTAACGTAATTGCTCTGTCATAAACACAGTTATTTAATTATGGATTTCGAACTAGAACTCTTTTACATTGCTCTTCCTTTTTTACTTTTGCTGAGTAATAGCTTCCTTCTGCTATTGGTAAATAGGTTGGATTATTCTCCTGGTCCTTAAACTATATAGGAATTTTTAAGTAGGTCCTACTACTTTAACAACTTATAATTAGGTCCCTACTATTTAGTCATGTAATGGAGTTGCTATCAACATTTGTTAGAGTTTAGGGATTAGATTGTAAGCTTAATTTTAAAGTAAGTCCCTGAACTTTTTTAAAAATTCTGGTTAGGTCCATGTACTTAAATGGAACCTTAACAGAAATATTGACAGAGACCCAATACAATTACAAACAATTAAATAGTTCAAGGACCAAACTACAGGTTTTAAAAGCACAACAACTTATTTGAAATTTGTAAAGACTAGGATATGATATGATTTTATTACAATTGTTCTAATTAATTTGTTTGGTATAATGGGACAAAGTATAGTGGGACAAATCTCCGGTACGGATACCGCGTCTTGTATACTATCTCTTACATTCAATGGGGATTCAGTATTATGTCTTAGAGTCCAGCAAGGATCTCAAGGTCTTGGTATGATTCCGTCCAACAACTACCGATATTTCGTGTTGTGGGGTGAAATAAGATGTTACTTGTAAAGACACTCCGATGCTCAAGTCATTACGATGTCAATATTGGAGCCCAAGCATTTGGGTTGGTTGAACATACCTCAAAGTGTAGTAAATAAGTGGTATTTATAGAGTGGAGTGATGATTGCATGTATGGGTTCTTGTTTCAGTACTTTTTTGTAAAGTTCAGGAACAACTAACACATGCGTTGACATTTCTGACACAATTGCAAGTGTTGACCGTGTATGTCCTCAATATGCCCCTCAACCTCTATCTAATACCGGCTCATTAGTGATATTGGTTGTCATGGGTTTTGTGAGGGAGTGATACTGTGGTGCTCATATTGATACCAAACGCCGTGTGTAGCTACCGGTATGGGTCTACAGATACTGGCACCAGTGTCAGGCCCGAAGCACTCATATTTTTCTCTTGGTCAATTCATGTATAAAGATGCTACCTTACAATAACATGTATATTGTTAGGTTTTTGGTTTGGTTCTTTTCTTTCTATGATGGATGGAAATTATTCTGGTTGAGTAATGTATGTGTGAGCACTCACTGCTTGGTTATTGATAAGACCTGTTTAAGATTTGGAGAATAAACTGGAGTTGAGCTGGGATTTCATGAATTTGTTATGATAATAGATAAATGGGTTTTGTAATATTTACAAGTCACGAATATGTTCTAATATATATATATATATATATATATATATATATATATATATTATAATATGTAAAAAATAAAATATACATATTTTAAGTGCATAAATAAAGCCAATAAAGAAATATTAAGATGTATTTGTAACACAAATTAACTAATTTGTCTCAAATAAATAGTAAACTAAAAGTATGATATTAATACTAATATGAATTTTTAATCTGTACAAGTTCAACAATTTTTATGATAAGTTCTATCCCATTCTTTCCCATACTTACACATATCAATTATCAAACAACACACAGGCATACTGACCAGTACACTGAACGAAAGCTTGTCTGTAACTTAGTTACTTGTCTAAGTTGTCTTATGTTATTCTGTGTGGTGTGCTTGATGTGCATCATATGCACCATACTGTTTCATTGTTCAATGGCTTTGCATTTAGTTGCATATGGAATTTAGGTTTTGTCTGATTAGCAATTAAACCTATCTTGTGTAACACATTGATTTGTTCAGTATGTTCATGACAAGATGAGGGTCATCTCAGCAGTCTGAGCATTTTTTTATGAGGCAGCTGTTGCTTTACTTTTAATTTGGACATGCATTGCTTCTTGCTGCAGGCTTTGAAGAGAGATTTCAGAAAGAATCTAGCTTGAGTTCATCTGCTATTCGTCCTACACTGGTTAAGGTAATTTTGTTGTCGTGTAAAGTAAATAATGTATGTAATGATGTAGCATGTCTCATAGGCCTTATATTTATATAATGTTGCATATATCTACCACTGGAATATTTTAATTCATTTTTTGTGACCACTAATTCTGGAAATTTGGTTTGTATGGTAATGAAATATGGGATCCAAGTGTCTGCTATCCATGGTTTTTTCTTGCAATTCATGTGCTTATACCAGAATAAGCATAGTGTCTCACAAATCACAATCCCCCGTCCCTCACGGGGATGAAGGTGGAGGGCTTATCTTTATGAGAATTCATTGTTATCCTATACTTCTCTGTCCATAAACTTCAAATCAGTTATTCATGCTCTAATTTATGTTCCATCTGGTGGGTAAACTCTCGCGTATTGCAGCCTCCAGAATACATGCCAGAAAATTTAACCATGTATTCTGCATGGGTGGGAGGTGCCATACTTGCCAAAGTTGTTTTTCCTCAAAATCAGCATGTAACTAAGGCAGACTATGATGAAACTGGGCCATCCATTGTTCACCGGAAATGCTTTTGATGGAATTCGTCTGCAGTCTCCTCAAATATCCAGTTTACACTTGCATTGGCGCATGTGATGTGACCGGCCTTCATTTCACTTTAGATTCTTAATGCTAGCAAGGCTAGATGTCCAGGTGCTTGTGGGATTTTAAAAACTGAAGTGGACCTCCATTAACTTAATGCAATTGTGTTTCCCTGCTCTACTGTCTAGGCACCACAGGTAGCTCAGTTCAGTAAAATCTTGATCTGACAAAATCAAATATACATGTATGTTGTAGAAATAGAAACTTGCTCTATTGTCACACATTTTCTTCAACCCTTCCATCCTGGTTATTACCAACTTACACGTTGATTTGCTTGTAATTTGTTATTCTTTGGTGATAACATTGTTTAGTCAGTTAAAGGCAAAGTTATTAGCACATTGTAAAGGCTGTTAACATGAAATAACAAAATTACATACCTGCACAGGTATAAGGTGGTATCAATATGCAATGTAATATTATTCGAAGCGTTCTGTAACTAATGTCCTAAGGGTATTGTTTAAGGAATCCAAAAGTGGAATCTTTTTATTGGAAATTACTGTTTGGATTGTTTAAAAGTTATGGTGGGTAATAATATTTTAAAATGAAATTTTTTATTTTTGCATTCTTCACGAATGCCCTTTGGGTATTGGTGAGTATTTTTATTATTGGAAATAAACTTTCCCTTATGGGACATCCCACAAAAGTAATATACTAGGTGTTGTAATAAGGTTATTGTACCTATGGTATAAATGCATTTAGTATGTGAAATGGAAGCCGGTTCTATTTCTTTGCATGAAACCTGTACCCTTGAACATGGGCAGATACCATTAAGATTTTAGACCGCTAATATTGTCAATAGGCCTTATGGCTATGGCGAGAGTTTAATATTTAGAGTTGATGTTGGTCCTACTATCACCAATGACAACTCATGTTCTTTTCCAGGTTCATGCCTTCTAGACATGAAATGAATATAAATAACAGCTTTTTGGGTTGTTTTGATCTATCGTAGGCAGGCAACTCCACTTTTCAAGGGGTCAGTAACACTCAATGGAACTGTGAATCACATAGACACAATCAATTCCTATGGGGCTTGGTGCATATTTATATATTAGACTAGCATTATTAAGCTATGCATGTTACACCCATTAATATTCAATCTTTTCCGGTGTGGTAGGCATGAAGGTAGAGCACTTCATTCAAGTTGCTATAGTATCATTATTTTATTACTTGAACTTGTCCTGCGAAGGTATTAATGATCCATGCCATGCTTTGAATTTGATTTTCTTAGCTTTTTAGAACTAGTACGAATTTAATAGTGTTAATGAGATGTGTTAATTGAGTAATTCCACTGTCAACGGAGAATAAAAAAAATTGCATGATAATTTCCAGCTGTGATGGTTCTAAATGCTTGGACACGAGAGCTCCATTGTGTTGATAGTTCTACTAGGAAAATGATAGCTAGATCGCCCAGCATGGAAGAGATAAAACACGGATGGTTTTTTAGGATTTGACTTTAATGATTCATCATCTTTACGACTATTGATGATCACGTTATCTTGTTTGATATCTTATCAGTTTACTTTGAAATTAAAATATATTATAACTTTATAATGTCTCGATTGAAAAATTAATGTATACCTTTACCTTTGTCTCAAACCAACAAACCGTTGTTTCTCTTTTTTGTTGAATTGTTGATATGAGATTGAGGTAGAGACTGATTTTTCAATTGAAGGACAATATGAAATTATAGTATACTTTAATTTCAATCTAAATAGACGGAATCTCAAACAAAATACTGTAACCACTAATAATCATAAAAATGATGAATCATAGTAATTAATGCAAACAAAAGAATAACTTATTCCATAAATTTACACTAATAGTTAATTTAATTCTTAATATTAATAAAAATTTATTTTGACTTCCACAAATGCTAACCAATTTTAGTCCACTATTTATCTATCTCTACATTTGCTAATTTTGATAACATAATTTTCTAGCTTAACCACATATATCGTATATTGCAATGACTCTTGTTTGAGTTAGGAGCAACTAAATCATGCAAGTTAACCTTTTTGATGAAGATTTTTTCCAATTAAAGGTAATTATGTTTGAACCAAGAATATTTACATTGTAATGAGGCTAACTCTCACAATAAAGATTTTTTTTCCACATCTACAAAGTTTGAATCCAAGACCTTATTTAAGAATAATTAAACACATCGTTTGTTACTTAAGAAAAATACCACTTGAATCACCACATGTTAATTTTAATAATATTATTTGATAGAGAAGTTTACCTCAACACCACCACAAGTAATATTTTTTAAAAATAAATTAACAAAAGTCAATTTAGCCCTAAATCTTTTTCTTCTTTCCTTACCCTATCATCACCACCTCCTTTCCCATTCCTCATTAGAGGTGTTCATCAATCGATTCAATCCAATGCAAATCGTCAAACAACTAAAACTATTGAAATCCAAAGAAAATAAAAATTGAATTAATTGAAAATCACAAAAACTGAAACTTTTTTCTTGGCTCGAATTAGATTTCATATATATGTCTTAAAATCAATCTAATACAAATCAAACCAAATTTATATCTATATACAATTTTATTTACAAAATAAATGTGGAGCTCATATTCATATAATTATACATTTATGAAATTGTATTACTTAATTATTTTAAAAATTTACTTTTAAAGTTATTATTTTCATAAGATAAATATCTTAATATTTTGACCTGTTTATAATTTTAATAGTTTTAACATGAATTTAAATATAATTTTATGACTCATTTTTCTTTACTATTTAAGTTTGTATTTTGTATGAAAAATAAAGTTTACTAATGAAATAAAATTTATCTATTACCTTCTAATAAAAATTTATTCCAACTGAAACCATGGGTCATTCCTAATCTTTTTGAGGCTCATGGGCATAACGATTATAAAAGGACCCCATTAAAATATAAATAAATTTTCATTATAAAATAAAAATAGTTCCATAATTAAAATAACAATGTTTATATTATTTGAAATTCAAAACCTTTAAAAGTACACATGACTACAAACTCCTTATAACGATAATAATGATACTATTTTTAAATTATTAAAAATATAGTAATAATTTTATGAGACTATAATGAGTTTGATAAAATCACGATTAGTCTCTCTTATCTCTTACCCTTCCTTCCCTCTATTCTTTCTTAGAATTTGGTTGTGAGAAGGAATAGGTTGGACCGAATTAAACCTTACAAGATGTGTGCCTAGCTTATTAGTTAATTTTAAGATCTGAGTTTGTCCTATTATATGACTCATACTATACTTTTAGGTTTTGTCTATCCTATTTAGAAACTTGAATTATTCTAATAGTTTATATAAAGATTTGATTTACATTAAAAACCAATAAAAACACCAACACATGTATTAAATACCAATGAACCTATCTTAAATAAAGAGATAAACCTTTAAAAGTTAACAACCTATATAAAAAATATATTTAATTATCAATTTTGTATATTAAAACTAATTTTAACATATTTGAATCTTGTACATTTTGCTTTACACATAAACAGTATTATGTGTATTTAAAAATTATAATATATCATAAATTATGATTTATTTTACAAGATCATACAAGAGTTTAAAAAAAGTAACTAGAGAAGCTGAAAAGATTATTCTCAAAAAGCCTAAACTTAGTTTTTTTTTAAAAGTTAAATAGACTTTTTGAAAGAAAAACCTTATCCTAATTTTATTATTAAACAAGTTGAGTTAAATTAGAAGTTAGATTTTGACCATTGATAAGACAAGCAAACTGACCTATTTAGGACTCTTAATTTGATGAATTTTTTTTTGTCAAGTATAAATACTAACTTTCAAAATTAGAAATTTTTTTTTTTAAAATTTTGAACCTGGACGAATACCCACCTCACCCACCCTGTATCACTTATCAAAATAAGAACCTATCCCCCACCCAATCGGAGACCCACGCACACAACAAAACGAATCTAAATGAAACCCATCATCACTATCACTCATCTGCAATGAAACCCCTTCGAACTCAACAAGATTTGTACTCTAAATTTTATGTATTTATATATAAAATATTATTCTTACAGGTTTAACTTAAATATATTATTAATGAAAAAAATAAATCAACTAAACACTATTCTTTTTCTTTTTCCAAGAATTTTTTACTCACTCTTTTTAGTAACATATATTTAGATATTATATTGTTGTAGTTTTTTTATTTGTCTCTATATAATATATACATATGCAATAAATCATAGTTTTTAAAAAATTAATAAAAATATGAAAGTGAAATTCAAACGGTTGAAAATACAAAAGGTAATTAATGATATGAGCTAAAGTGAAGCTAGTGATATTAAATTTAGGTAATAAAAATTGAAGAAAATATCATGTTACGTCACAAGATAGAATGGAGAGAATAATAATATTGATAACTTACTAAAAATACTAGTACAGTAACCAAAGTTTTTACTAGTTTTCATTAAAAACAATGTTAGTGTTTCGATGTCAAGAACTATAAAAGTAAAACTTTTTAATTACAAATTACATTGGACTTAGAAATCTATATTTTATTAATTTTAAATATAACCTTTTATTTTTGTATTTATTATATTGTATCTTTTGCTGTACATTGAAAAAATTTTATGAAAATAATTATTAGGATATTATTTATTTTTGATTCAGTAACATAATTTTTCTCAGGTTTAAATAAACATTTAATTTTATTTCCCCATTAAGCAAAAAATGGTTTTTAATCTTTATAAATATATTTATTTTCGATTTTTTATCACTGCAAAAGAATTTGCTAGTTTGGATCTATAAATTTTAAATATTATAAAAATATTTTATATTAATATAATATTATTAATTGGTGATGTATATCATGCATTAGACATAATACATTACCGCTTATTATGGAGTGACAACTAATGTGATATATCTAAATATCAATGTTTTAAAAATCGGGCCCATGAAGGCATTAATTCACGGTTTATTGGTTCAATCGTGGTTGAATTGTGATCCAACCGGTGATAATATATATATATATTTAATATAATATGATATAATTATTGATATATTAATAATAAATTATATTCAAATAGTTTTTTATTTTATTTAAAAATATTTTTTAATGGATTTTTTTTAAAAAATAGCCAAAAAAGAAAAAAAATTAAAATTCTGATCAGTTCAACCGGTTTTCAATACCAATTCAACCTGTTTTCAATACCAGTTTTCAATCGGTCTCGACCAATTTTGGTTGGTTTTAACCTGTTCTTGATCGGTTTTGAATTCATCGGTTTTTTCCTTGACCGGATCGGTACCCTAACTGATTCCCGATCCAACCAGTCCAATCGGTCAGTGTTATCTGGTTTTTATAACCTTGCTAAATATATAAAAGATGAAAACTCATCAATTAATAATAATGGGAATATTATAGGATCAAAATCAACAAAAGGATTTTGTAAAAAGCTTCTTATATTTTATTATGCTTAAATTTTTTTGATGAAATTTATTATGCTTAATTGTGTAATGGGTTGGGTCCCAATGTGAAGAGAGGAATAAGGAAGAACAATGGGGCCCAAATCCGTATGCTCCAGTACACATAACAGAGAGTTGTCAAAGATAATGTGAACTCTGCCTACCCACTCCTTTGAAACCGTACCATTAAATAATTATAATTAATAATACCAATCATTATACACATTTTGTTTATAATGATGAATAATTATACATACCTACCTTAAAGATATTATTAATAGCATTTGGAGGCTGGTTATCTTAGAAATGGTAAATCACATAAACCTCTTGTTTGAAAAATTTCTCAAAATTATAATTCATCTTAAAATATTTAAAAAATTTACATGACATTAATTTTTTGTATGTTTTTAACCATCACAACTATTGTTGTCTATCGGTCGAGTTCGATCAGATTTAGTTAGTTTTGAGTCCACCCGTTAATTTAGGTATCAATTGATATTTGACACGAATCAATAAAAATATTTTTATAATCAGGGATGCATTTACATGTCTGTTGTTGGGAGATGATCTATTTTTTTTTAACATGTTATGCAGCAAATGTCAATTGTTCCCATATAAATTTTAAATAGTTTAATGTATGTGTGAGAAAATATTACCCCAAGATATAATTTTTTTTTGGATCTGTGACTGCTTATAATAGTAAATATATATGCGCCCACTCCAAGTAAATAATCCAGTTGATGTTTTAAAGAGGACACCGATTTAGATAACAAATTTAACTACATTTCAGCCTGAATTAGATATGAAAAAAATAATCTTTTACGAGTAAACAGATAGTTAAATACCATGAACTTTAGTATCATTCAAATTTGATCACGATGGGAAACATTCATGTTTCATGCTTAACAAAAGTGTGGTTTAGATCTCTTGAGACTTCCACAGCAGAGAAGGAGACAGTATTTTTGTTGTCATTTTCTTCTCAGCAAAATGGAACTAAACTGAAATATGTATACATATGATATAATGATGGATGATGGAGATTTAAGATACTATAGGGGTTCCCCACTTTTGAGTAGGCTCAAATAATTGGTCCCCTTCCCAACTTTATTTGTGTGCAAGCATACCGTGGATTGGAACATATTCCTGCAACAAAGAAAATTAAGAAAGCAAATAAATGAACAAGACAAATCATTCCTAACTTTTTGGCCTTCAACTTTGTTTCTTCATTCTCTCTAATAATTCAGAAATATGACTAACCATACATGTCTGTCTATCTTGGCCATTATTTGAATTTGCAAAATTGCATGTTTTGTCTGTCTTTATATCATCATACCTCCATTTTCTTTATGAGTTCTATTGCTGTGTCTGCTATGATCACAATTTTCCTTGCAGTGTTTTCTATAAAGCCCTCTTCCACTCCCTTATCAAATAGGCTCAGCAAGCTATTGAAGTACCCATCTACATTAATCAATCCCACCTGCAGATTCAAAGTATAAATGACAATTAATAACAAAAGAAGAACCAAAACCCATGTGCCAAATTCAATTATGCATGTTGCTCTTATTGAAATTTAGTGGTAAAAGAAACGAAAGTGAGAGAGAAAGTCGACTTATTTTGCTGACAAAAATCTAACAATTAACTGTTACTTTTGACTTATTAAAAAAATAGACACTTAATTAGTTTAATGACATGTTGATTCATCTTAAAGGGGTAAACAAGTATAATCATACAGGTTTGTCATGTATTCCTAGTTGAGACCAAGCTATCACCTCGAGCAGCTCTTCCATGGTTCCATAGCCACCTGAACAATGTGTAACATTGATGAAATTTCCATGGATGTGAAGTTACCAAGAGAGTGTTTGAAATGTGAAAAAAATGAAAAAAGAACAATGAAATCTTATAGCTTTAATATACCAGGAAGTGCTATGAATGCATCAGCATGTTCATACATTATTGACTTCCTTTCATGCATATCAGCAACTGTTCTCACTTCTCCAAAGGTTTCTCCGGATATCTAAATTTGGACTTTTATCAGAATCAACATTTCATGAAGAAGATTCAGATTGAAAGTTTTACATAATCAAAGATGAAACGGTACCTCATGAGGCAATAGAGCCTTTGGAATCACTCTTAACAAAGGAAAGATAAAAAAATCAAGTTTATGAATTCATAAATGAAAGTATAATAATGTAACCAACTATATTAAGAAAATGAAAGTATATATACCCAAGAACATTGCAACCTCCATTTAGCACAGTCTGAGAGATCAAACCCATCAGTCCTAAGCTTCCTCCTCCATAAACCAAATCAATTCTCCTTCGAACCTGTCAAAATAAATCAAAACAAGTAAACATCAAAATACATGCAATTATTAAACTTGTAGAAGCAAAAGAATTGCACAAAGGAAATTATCCATTTTTCTGTGATGAATTGGAAAATAACATTAGAGTAAGAATTACCAGCAAGTTACCAAGCTCAAGAGCTGCATCACTGAATGCACGCTTGTATCCAGCTTTACTACCACAGAAAACACAAATTCTTTTGAACCTTCCTTGCTGTTCATTCCCTGAAAACATCTTTGTTTCACCTTCCATCCTTCCAATGTAATAATTGTACAAGAGAAGTTCTAGTGAATGTCTGTGTGTATGAGGGTAACCAAAGGAGACACCCTTGTTACTCCTTTTTATGTGCTAGATAAAGAACTTGGAACTGCAACTATCTCATCATTTATATACAAATGATTTTCTTTGGTGGTCTGGAGGATGAAAATTCTATGCCATTCAGTAGTTCCATCTCAGCTATAGGTGGGCCATGCATTGTTGTGATAGGGCAAGTTTAAATACAACATTGTCATTATACTTTGTTTTGAAAGATTTATTAAAATGTCCTGAAGATATGCAAAGATACAGGGGATATTTGAAAGATTCGTGGGAGTTCTATAAAATAGGTAAGAAATATACAATATTTATTCTAAATACGAGCGCGAGAATATATACTAAGTCTAATGTGATTTTTTCAACAAATTTTAATGTTGGGTAAAAATCATGTGAGACCCATTCTTTTTCATTTAAGATGAAAGTTCAGGTTTGTACTTGGGACCTTAAGTTAAACTAGCCGGTGTTAAATATTTTGCCGTTGGTTGAACCCCCGCTAATGTTAACAAATAACTGCCACTAAAACCTGCTCTTTTTTTTTAATGTTAAATTAATTAGTAACTTTCTTTCCTTTGTAGTTGGTATCCAGATACATAGGCATTTGGGTTTTCCACTCAGGGTTTGACCAACCCCAAAAATAAATTTTACGGTCAAACAGAGTTTTGACTATCTCGAACGGCGTGAAAGATCAATATCAATCATTAAATTTTTCCATTTCCCCAACTCCGTTTCCCCAACTACAAACCAAACATACAATTAGTTATGTGAGTATTGTTCCAAATGATGAAAGAAGTTCTTCATAAATTTAATTAATGGTTTCTATAAGAGAAGCTTGCCTTAAACTCTTCTTACCATTAGTATATGTGAAAGATAGAGAGGTGGGGCCACGTTCATTAGGACATGTCATGGTAGAACGCTGCCAACAAACGTTCTGTTAAGGGTAAATACATTAGTTGGTCATTTATCTTTTAAGTTTTGTTTAATTTGGTCCTTTATTTTTTTTCAATCACGTCCCCTAAATTTTTTAAAATGCGTCAAGTTGGTCCTTCTATCAAATAAACCAATAACGTTGTCTGTGGGCCATTTGACTTTGCAAAGTTCTTTTGTTGCACAGAACCATAGGCCATTTGGCTCTGCAAAGTTCTTTTGTTGCACAATTAGGTTCATTTCTTTCTTTTTGCTTAGAATAACAATTCATAATTATGAAGAAATCTATAAGGAAAAACACAGTGAGAAAGAGCAAAGTATGTGACAATTACAAGATAATAAAAGTAGTTAGACGGGACTGTAAACTTTGGTATGCTGACCCATTTTGAAAAAGGGTAATTTAGTAAGGCTTAGTTGCTCGAGAGGCAGTGTATGAAGTTAACCTGCTCTGTCCAGTGTAGAGTGTCGTCTCGCGTCTAGGAAAGCCTCTGGAAATAGTGTGTATGATTCTTTTCCCATCATCCCTCACGTTCTTTGGCCTGTAGGATCAGGAACGCCCATGCTCCTGTCAACGGTGTTCGTGTGGTTATAACTCTAGTTGCCTCAAAGATTCCCTTTCCCTTTCCCGGCCAGCATCTCGTGGTGCTTCTCCTCTTTGGTCAACAAATTTCTCCAAGTATCCTTGTCGAATAAGGTGTTCAATTTGGTTTTTCAATGACTAACATTCCTCAGTGCCATGATTGAAAGTTCGGTGAAATTCATAGAACTTAGATCTATCTGAGCCCTTCATCTATTCTCTGGGTAGGGGCAGTTTGAGTAGCCCGGTATTGTAGACCTCGTGCATGATTTTGTCCTTTTTGCTGTTTAGGGGGGGGGGGGTGAAGGTGTTATACTTTGGGTTGGGATAGGCTGTGCTCTTCTGCTCTTTGTTTGGTTTGAGACTCTTCTTTCATGGCTCCACCCTCGTAGTACCTTACTCAGAGTTTCCCATCCGACCGACTTCTCGTTTCTCCATGTTGATGTATCAGGTTGCTTGTTGCCTGAAATTATCTAGATTCAAAGGGGTTTTTTTTTGGATAAAGAGTCAGAGAACTTACCTGGGCTTAACCCTATTTGGATTGCTTGAAGGGCCACCTCTGAGCTTAAGTCGTGGATTTGAATGACTTACTCGTTAAAGCGAGCCATGAATTGTTTGAGTGTCTCCTCCCTACCCTGTTTCATATTGACCAGGCTATGCAAGATTTGCTACACTGATCAGCTAAAAGGGAATTGGGTCAGGAATTTCTCTATCAAATCTACGAAGCAGGATACACTCCTTGAAGGGATGTTTCCTACGGAGCAATGCATCAGATGCCCCTATAATCAGCAAATTGGTGGTGAATATGGTAAGGTGTTCCTTCGGGTCATCCCCCCGTCATACTTCTCCATCGTCAGTGGTTTTTAGTGCGTTGTCATTAGAGCGACCATTATCTCTTCTGTGAATAAGTGAGTTGCGTAAGGCATTAAGGGCTCGGGTTTGTTTGCCACTTGCTTTGTTGTTTGAGTGTTGTGATAATTGAAGGACTCCTTCTCCTCCATCCTATGATTGTGTAGACCCTCATTCTCTTTGCGTAGTTCCTCCATTGTTCGTTGCAATGTCTAAACAAGGGTCAATACCTCTTGCATTTGGTCATCCTTGGCTTGTTTTCTCCCTTGTTGCTCTTGATGATTGCCTTTTTCCCGACGGCTGGGATTGTTACATGTGGTTATCATTGTCATCCTTCTTAGAACTGGTCTTTCATGTGTTTCTGTAGAAACTATTTCACCGGGCCCTCGGTGGGCGCTAAAATGTTCACTCTTGAGCACGTAACACACAAAACCCTAGAGAATTACTCTAGAAAAATTAAGGTTCTTTTACTTGAAAATGTTGAATTACAGAAAGTTTATAAGATTACATTTATACAACGATAAAAAGCGAAAAGAGGGGGAGGCTTCCAGCCCAAGCCCAATTGGCCAGGAGATAATTGTATCTTCCGTGATCATGGGAACTCAGGATCTCCATTATGCTCTCCAATAATAAAGGAATTTAGTGGGCCCCTCCCGATCCTGGGGAACAATTACTTAAATTTTATAATTGTAATATCACTTTATTAATTTTTTCATGTACTATTTTACTTTACTTTTAACATTGCATGCATGCACCATCCATCCATTATGGATTGATTGAATACTTGGCTATCTAATTATTGCACATGGTTCTTTGTAAGAATTTCATGAATCATATATTTAAATTATTTTTCATTAACATTTAAATTAAATAACCATTCCCTTTGGAAAAAAATATTCTAATATTTTAGAAGTGTGAATGGTTTTTCCCCTAATAAATACAAGGGTTTTCCCTGTCAAAATTTAAGAACTAACTCTTTCAAAATATAAAGATCATCTAAGTGAATCTTGTATTTTTGAACAAAATATTTTCTATAAATACAATATAATTCGAATTTCTAATACCTTGCTTTAGAATGAATATCAAAATATTTTATGAGTATGAATGATTATTTGATAAGTATGTTTTTTTATCAACAAAGAAAGAAGTTTTATTCTAATACAAGTACAAAGGGGTACCCAACCCAAATTCATCCTACAATATGTATCCTGTATATATTATCAAATAAAATATTAAAAGAGGGAATAATTATTTTTAGAAGACTAAATCACTACTTAGGTCTTTATCTATTTGATTTGATTCAAGTTAGTCCCATAATTTTGTTTTCATTTCAAACAGATTCCTCATCTCTCAAAAGTGTTCCAAGCTAGTATTTTTTGTTATATTTTTTTATACACTACCTTATCATTCACTTAGATGCTGCGGCAATTGGGGAGTTTTCCTCCACCTTCTTCTTTTCGATTAATCAAGTAAAAAAATCCAATTGATTATGAAGCAAAAAAGCTATATGATGAAAAGTTTAAGGATTTTGAAGGTAATTTACCTTTTTTTCTTGTTATGTTGTTGTTACCTTTTCCTAGTCAATTATATAGAAAAAACCAGGAAGACCATTGATAGTGTGAGCATCTAAGAGATTGAGTATCAATCTTGTTTGCATTGCTTGTTTGATAATAGTTTTGTGTAAGCTACCCATCATTTCCCTACCATTTTAGGCTAATGACAATGCTCAGGTATTAATTTTTTTTATGAAAAAATGGTTAACTTATTATTATGTACATATAAGAATTTTAGGAGAACTTGAATTAATAGTTAAACTTACCAAACAAAATGGGGACTTACTTAAAAGGTTGGAAGAATATGTAAGACATGTATTCTAGGAAGAAGGATAATGGAATCATAAAGAGTTACTCTTAGCTATAAGTTATGGGCATGCCACCATAATGTTCCTCTTTGTGTTTGTGACTTTGAAACTGTATACGTAAGTTTGACCTATTTGAATTAACATTGTGCAACATAGGTCCATCTATCCAAACCCTTATTGATTGGTGAATATGCCTTAAGATATGAAGAAATGTTGAATAATTTTGACAATTAAAAAGTTGTAATAAACTGAATTATAAGATATTACAAACCCATAATGGTTTTAATAACAAATTCAAATTCGATTCATCCTCAAGCTTGTTGTTTGGCAGTATTATGTGTTCGTACAACAACTGTGATGGATGAAGGGTGGGACTATTGATGGTGTTGTAAATATGGGTGGGAGTATACAAATTGTTTTAAGGGAGTGAATGATATAGGGAATGAAGAAGAAGCAGATGAGGAAATAAATCCTAAGATTAACTGGAACTAAGACATGGTTATGCTTAAAGGAAATAAATCTGGGACACACCATTTGGCAAGAAGTCCATGTGTGGAGCTTCATCTTTAAGGATCGATAGTGCTTCAGTATGGTTGTATCTTTGGGTCGTATCTTAAAGTTTGTGTTAAATTGTTAAGGACCAAGGAATGCGCAAAGAAAAATCGACTAAGTCTTAAAATGTTTTTTTTAAATACCAAAAATGGGTCAGGAAACAAAAAATGAGTAAACTGGACTGAAAAGTCATATTTTGGGCCAGATTGGCCTATATGGTTCGAGCCAGGCCTATATGGTTCGAACGACTCTAGTACTTGGCTCGAACTAACTTTTCCATTTTGGGCCTGTTGTTTTGGGTTTTTGACTTATTTATGAAAAGTGTTGTATTTTAGGAAACCTGACACACTTTTTTTTCCATTTCTGAAGAATTGTTTTCCTATAAATTGAGTGTTCATGCTTTAGAAATAGACACACCACTACTCTACACGAGTTGTTCTCTTTGTTGCTTTTTTTAAAGTTTTTTCGGTCACAAGATTCAATTGTAATCCTTGTTTTTTATTTGTGCTCTTATACTAGAGTGTTTTGAGTCTAAGGTGAGAGATAGAGATCTTTAAGATACTGAGGCTACTTTGATCTTGTTGGATTTAGGAAACGGGTTGTGAGGAAGTTTTACATTTTGACAAGATAGTTCAAGAGTTGTAAACAGATACCCTTGTAATTGTTTCATTATATAGTGTAAAATTCTAAGTCTTTGATTGGGAGACTGGACTAGATCATAATGGTGGTGATCGAACCAAGATATATTGGGGGTGTGCTTTTTCTTATCTTTACTCTCTTTACTTGTTTCATTAAATTGTTCACTTTACTTTCTTATCATAATTACTTGGACCTTTGTTTTTCATACATTTCTCAAAGATTCTTTTTACAAATCTTTTTATTTAAAAGAATTATTTAAAATAATTACTCATCTCTTAACTACTTCCATTAAAATCAAGAAGAAATCAAGACTTAATTCACCTTCTCTAAAGTCTTAGACCACTTTCCAACACAAAACTTTCATATTATATACATCGAGGGAGGGGAATAAAGTCATAATTAAACAACTAGATTAATAATTCAGTAATTAAATTATGACTATATATAATATAGAGTATTTATATTAAATTTTGTTAACATTAAACAACTACAGGGACATAATTAGTAAAACATTCTAACCTATAATTAATAATTAAAAATACAAAGAAAAATTTTCCACGGTTAATTTAATGCCAAATAATTGGAAAATATCAAAATTACACAAAAGGGGCAAAAACAACAGCCATACAGCATGCCAAACGCCCGAAAATAGCCAACAACAAGAAAATATGAAAAACAGCAACAGGAGCCAGCCCACGCTCAGCGTCAGCTCTGTTTTCACACCTGACGCTACATGTCAGCATGACAGTAACAACAATGTTGTTGTCATGAGTTTTAGGCCTTCCAGCCAACTTCTAACCTACCCAAATGGCCCGTTTTAAGTCCAATTGCCACAGCCATATGTTTTCCCCATTTCAGAACCGTTGGCGTTGTCCGTTCGCCAAAATTCTGACGTATGCTCAAGTTATGTGGAAAAATGCATTATGGTCAATTTAGTGCAATTAGGTGCATCAAACCTATCAAATTACCTTTAAACTAGGTAAGGCCTATATGCACAACTCATGAATGATATGGTGAATCTATTGATCCCTTTCGAGGGTCCAAAAACCTGTCAGATCCCAATTTCACCTTTCCGGTTCCTAAATTTCACATTATTCAACATTAATGCATTATGCTACTTTCTAATTCATCATCCTATAATTACAAAATTTATCACTGTTTCATCACCATGCATCTATGCTTCCTAGTGCAACTATCCCATGGTATCTACATTTCACAAAAACACCACATATCACCGCCACTAGTTTAGTTATGCATAAGTTCACTTTAAACCACTAATTGCCATTCAATTTTCATCAAGCTAGCACTCATTCACATTCTAATTCATGCACACACAAGAACAATCCCTCCCACTTATGCAATGCAACAATTCCCTGGACCTTAAATGCAATGCATCACAAACACATGGATCCATCCATGGTAGTCTATACATAATCTCATTAATTGCAATTCCTGGATATCCAAACTTATATATATATATATATATATATATATATATATATATATATATATATGGTGGGATCATCTATGGTCTTCACACTCCAATAACATCAAGTAAGCATCAAAATTCATCTCAACATCAAGTATATGTTAAAAAAGGATTCTAAGCTTCCAATAGAAGCTATTAGTTACCTAATCCACTAAACATTCTCATGTACACATACATACACATATCAAAACAGGTATGCACAGGAGCCGACCAAGGCAACTACAAAACAACTATGTGCATTATGTACAAAACATATATGCATAATGCTCTAAACTCGAGCTGAGTGATCTCTCATCATTCTCCACTGTGTCCTAAGTCCATTGAAAATATATCCGCAAATAGGGGTAAGCATTTACATAGTAAATGACAACTATAGCACTGATTTAAGTATCCATTCTTTTAGCATACAATAAATATCACAATCAAGCAATAATATAAACTAACATAATCATGTTATCCACTAATTCTCATCACCGTTCTATATCATCATGTTATTCCCAATGGTATACATATGTGCATATATAATTCTTATTTAATTGGATCCAATTGTTCATCATAAAAATTTATATTGCAACACTGGCTCTCAGCCATATACTTAACTCTCAGCTGATCCGACCATTTTACTGGTACCAAACTGTTTGCCCTTTCACGTAATACAATCACTATCAGCGACAATGACAGTGTTATGGGCTAACCCTGAGTCTCACTCAAGAGGTTTGCCTTGAGTCCCACCCAAGGTCTTTTATACATATACATATAGCATCTCATGCATTTAAATAATATATACTCATCAATTTTAATTCAATGAATAAGCGTCCCACGCTTTTATGCTCTTAGCATTTCATTTCAATTTATAAAATAATCTCATAAGCATCTCATGCTATACAAATATCATCTACTTCACAATTCAAGCATCTTATGCTAAATTCAAACATATTTATATTCATTCAAGTATCTTATACATAAGTACCATTCCATGAAATAATTCATACTTCTCATAACATAAACACCTTATATATACATATAACTTAATGATTTCAAAGCTCACCTTATATCTTATGCAATCTATCATATTCACATGGATGGCAAACAACATGCTCATCATAGTTCACAACACACATTATTCATAATTCAATATGTTAATATACCTCGAATCCGTTTATAAACCATGCATTTAATATGTAAAAGCTCCCCCTACCTCGAATAAAGAATCCTAGAAACTCCTCGATCGATCAAACACTAGCAAACCACAAATCGAAACTCCGATCTCTATTCCTCAAGTTCAAACAACTTCCTAAAATTAACAATACATATACTTAAATACCGTAGTCAACATTAACTTTGCATTTCGAACTATAAACATCAATCCATAATCATTTTCAATAAGTTTTAACTTACTGACAAACTCCGACGACCTCCAATACTTGATTCCGAATAACCCCGAACTCCGAAAACCTCTGAAATGGTTCCTAACCACAAAATTGGCATTCTTAAGCTTCCAATACATGATATGGGATTAATCAAGCCCATGGGTGTTAAAGACACTCACCAACAATGGATAATTCCAATTCTCCAAGATGCCCTAGAGCTGTCCACACTTGTGAATGGCTTCCAAGAGCTTTAAAATTCACAAAATCAAAGGAATTAGGAGATGGAAACAAGAATCATCCAAAACCAAAAGTAGAGGTCCATTAATTACCTTAAATTGGAGAATCTAAAGCTCTCCCCTCCAAAATCATGGCTGCCCAACGTGAAAAAAAAAGGAAAAGTGCTTGGATTTCACTTCAATTTGATGAATTTGAGAGAAATTGAAGAAGTCGAAGAGTTGGTGGTGCCGAAGAGGAGGAAAAGAAGAAGAAGAAAGTTTCTTTTTGTTGCATGAACGGGAAAAATATAAAAGAAGGAAGAGAAATTGAAATTTAAATGATTAAGGACATAGAAGTCATTTTCCCATTTGTTTACTTAATCTCCTCATTTTAATATAAATCCCCTATTTATTCTTACTTTGTCAAATAAATCCTAATTTAGGATGTTACAATTACACATTTCTTTTTTTTTATATTTTTAAGAACATAGATTACGTAATTTTATTGTACATAAATAACGTATTAAATTATTTTATATTAGTCTAAAATTATATAAATGTGATATATATATATATATATATATATATATATATATATATATATATATATGACATACAACATCTAATGATTAGTTTATTCGGCAACAATTGATTAGAGTATGTGGATAAAGTTGATACTCCTCGTCTATATAATCATGTTTGTACAAACAGTGTAAAACATACTACCTCCCTCCCTCCCTCCCTACTCTTTCGAGATATTTTTAAAATTTATATGGCATTAATTATTTTTATTTTTAATTAAAATATTCCTATTAAATGAGTAATTTTTATTAGAGTTTTAAAAAATAATAAATAAATTACATTACTTAAAACATTTACCTTTCTTATTATAATTGACTAACACAAATGTTAATTTCTGTCTCTATTAATTTTATTTTTCATATAAAATACAAATCAATGAAAAAAATTAGTGGATGGAGAATGAGTGAGAAAAAGACTGATATTCCTAATAATCTTAAGAGTAATTTAAAAAAATTATTTCTAATTTTAGATAAAATTAATAATTTTAATTAAATTAATTAACTTTCTTAATACAAAAATATGAGATGAAGTTTATTAATGATTTACATCCTAAATTCCGGTCTCTAAATTACGAATCGATCAAGGGCACATACCAAAAGATTCCTTGTTCCTCGTTAACCAACCAGAAACCATGATAAAATCTCCAACCAATTAAATGAATAATAAACTTTCATATTTATAGAAACTTAAATTTCTTATTTATCAAAAATATCTTGCGTTT
The DNA here is from genome assembly GCA_037962975.1 of Clitoria ternatea. Classification (NCBI taxonomy): domain Eukaryota; kingdom Viridiplantae; phylum Streptophyta; class Magnoliopsida; order Fabales; family Fabaceae; genus Clitoria; species Clitoria ternatea. Next base: position 52,278,427 of record CM075675.1, read on the forward strand.
AAGGAACAATCGTTGATTGTTAGGATTATGACTTGGTTATGTTTCTGCTATCTGATACCATGTCCTCTAAAACTAATACAGTTGATTTTCTTTATAAGCAAAAAAATTATTACCTAGTACATAATTGATGTTTGGTATCCATATTTGAATAATGAGAGCATATTGAAACCCTATTCCCTTTATCTTTACCATAATTCAAATGATAAAAAAAATTGCAATATCCAAAAATATGATTCTGACACTTTTTTTTATGAATATGATTGTTACACTTTGAGCAATCGCTTTCTTTTCCACTTTATGCCTACTTTATACCATTCAAATTAACATGCCCATATTTTTTTATGGTACATCTTAATATATTATTTTATATATTATGTATCATAATTTAATATTTTTTAATGAGATTAATACTATAATAAATATTTTTATTTAAATAGAATATGAAAAAGAAAAAATTATGAATAAAAAATATTTCTCATTTTATTCTCATTTCAATATTTAATTTTTTTATTTTATATATTTTCAAGCAAACAACAAATAAAAAACTCAATAAAATTAAAATAAATAAAGTTAGTAAACAATATTAAGTTTCATAAATAAATATATAAATTAAATATTAATATGTAAATAATTTAAAATAAATACATTATAAAAGAAGAAATAAACAAAGAGTTTTTATCATGATATTAAATATATATAAACTATAATTAAAAACGTTGTAAGATTTATGTGGTTAAAAATAAGTTAAAAGAGAAAGGAGAAAGGAGAAAGGAGGGTTGGAGATTTGAATCCCTCTATCTTATAGATTATTGCTTTCCACCTTCATTAACCGCAAAACTAACGTTAAAAAATAGAAAACGCAAAAAATCTTTAAGATAAGCTAAATGAAATTTTAATTTTATTGAATCAATGGTGTTTTAAAATTTTTTAGACTAAGATGTGTATTTACAAATCCTAATAACTTGATTCTTCTTTCTATCTTTGTCTCTTCAAGGAGAGCATTGAGGATGAAACTTGCCCCTTTGAACATATCTAACATTTTGACATGTGGCAATGGCACCATCATCTCCTTGGGGTGTTAAAATGACATCTTGCAAGTAGATCCCTTTGCAAGGGACTGTTTTGCTGCACTCAAATTTGATTGCAACTTCTGAGGCACTTGTTCCTCTAATGTTCTGGTACATAATGTCACTCAATTGCACTGCTGAATCCTGCAAATTGATATGATAATTTTCATGCAAAGCTATTATAGAAACAATTTCTTTAATTTGTTGGGTTGGGATCGTCAAAATCACCTGCTCATCGCATGGCTCATCCTGGTCACAGTAGTTCTGATCTATGATTATGGGATTACTCACATTTTGCATTGATATATTCTCAAATTTCACATTTCTCGCATACCCTGAACCTCCCTGTAATATGTAACATATATAACCATATAATTATAATTACAATGTTTAAGTATATCTTTTTCCCAGTTAAATATTTTATTTTTAGTTCTTAGTTAACCATGTTAACATTTAACATATTCAAGTTCACAATAAAATGTTAGAAATATATTTTAAGGACCAAAATTAAAATATTCTTATTTTATAAAGACAAAAACATTTTTAAATCTAATTAAAAGCACTTTTTTTGGTTAAATTACTTTGCAGGCACCTGATTCTCAATTGGTTTTATACTATTTTTTTTTTATTTAGTTCTTGGTCGTTAAAATTTATTAAAAGACTTAGATAAATTATAATCCATCCGAAAAAATACACAATTGATCAATAAATCCCTGTAATCTAAATATTCAAGTCCTTGGATTAAAAATCTCTTATACTTTACCTACCACCCTCCTCCCAAAAAATCTCTTATATGAAATATTAATAATATTAAATGCTTTAAGCATTACATTATAGAAAATGAGATATGCCTTTTCCTGTGATTGAGCATAAAGAATTTTGCCATGGTAATTGTCATGGCATTCCACAAAAAACAAATGAAAAAAATATATTTGTGGGTTGGAATTAGTTAAGAGGTAGTTATAGAAGAAAGTTGAACTATACATTTTTTTTTCTTTAAAAAAATGCCTTTGACTTGTGTGAAGGTTAGGAATTGGTGGAGTGTGGAAACTTGCCAAACCTTAGTTGTAGAATTGTTGGTCAAATTTGGGTCAGTTATAAGTGATAATCCACAAGATAAAACTTGTTGCATGAGCTAGTAGCTCAAATGTAACAGACTTTGAACTTCGCTAAACCTTCAGTCTGGTATTGACCCATGCTACCAATCCCTTATTATTGGTCAAATTCCTAACCCAACAGTGTCATTGCGCCTAAAATTTGGCAATTTGTCATCACTGCCTCTTGATTCAAATAATAAAGTTTAAGCAAGCCTTTCTTAAAGAAATTTGAACTTTGATGAAGTATAACAAAAATAATCAAATTGGTAACTGATGAGATTGGGTGACCTTGATTAGATTCTATGATCCAATGCTGTGAAACTCGGATTGAATTGACCGGTTTCATTAGTTGAATATACACATAATATTATTTTATTTTAAAAAATATTAAATATGACTTAATTTAAAATTAATTTCATTCAGATATTCATATGATATTTTTTATTATATATATATTTATCGAGTTAACTAGTTTAACGACCGATTTATTTATTCGACCACAGATATATTAAACCAGTATCTTTATCATAATTGTTTTTATCAACACTATCATTTATCAGTAAATAAATTTCTAAAGATTCATTTACCTATTATGTTATAAAGAAATTTATCATAAGAAGATAAACTAAACATTAACTACGTCTCTTGAAATATTAACTTGTTAGTCATTTTAATCTTTGAAGTGTTGATATTTTTAAAGTCTATTGCTTAAACTTCACTTTTTTGCTGTTTAAATAATCTTTATTTTCCATAGTGACTTTATTCTGAATAGGATATATATATATATATATATATATATATAAAATAACGTTTATTTTAACTGTTTAAAATGTTGTAGAGTGCCTAATTGCAAAGTACAACAAATTTACCTGCCAAGTCTTTATTCTAACTCCATTGGTGGTTCCTTTTAATGTAGCTCTGTTCACTAACACATTGGACACTTGAGCTTCTGAGTTACCCGCTCCTAAGCTTCCTATGCTGAAAATAACAAAACATTAACATTTTACCAATCAATCCCAAATTGGCCTAAAACAAAACTGCAACTTGGAGTTATATTCTGTATAATCATAAACCTTATTCCATGTCCTGGTCCACATGTAATATCTGTGACTCCAACATTCCTGGACCCACTTACTATGGAAATACAATCGTCACCTTCAATATAATAGTGAGAAAAACAAATTAGAGATTTTGAAATTCAATTGATTTATTTATTTTTTTTGCTTTTGTTGATTCTGATTTTCACCTGTCCCAATGACACTATTTTTTATGATAATATTCTGTGTTCCAGTGACATGAATTCCATCAGTGTTGGGGCTGTTCCCTGGTGCTCTAACAATCAGATTAGAAGCTGTAACATTGTTGCATCCTTGAAACCTAACATGCATTTGCTGTGCATTTTTGAACCTTAGATTTGCCACTTTCAAATTGTTGCATTCATAGAAAGTCACAGCCTGTGCATCAAATTTTCCAAAAAGCAGAAGGTTAATAAAAGTTACTATGGAAACAGAGCACCATGCCTCAATTTGTAATTGATAAATGGAACTTCTTGTTACAAATAAGAACATTGTCTTACCGTTGGTGCTGCTTTGCATGGCTGAAAAACAAAAGGACAGTAAAGAAATCATTGTCAGTATTGAAATTCATAATCATAACAATTTTAGTTTTAATATACCATATTCGTATTCGAGTAGGATGAAACTACTATTATGTATAGACACACGATCTAATGAAGCCGGATAAAACTATTATGTATAGAAGCTTTTTCATATCCTATAATTTGAATTCAAAATTACAATTTAAACTGACACCATCTAACTAATTTACATGTTTGTTAGTTAAATATAGGATTATTAAATATTGAATATTCTTTCATTAAAGTTCAAAGCACTAAATTGATTAATAATAATCATAATAATAACAAGTGATGATTAGAAAAAGGATATGGATATAATTTTTGAATTAAGGAATATTCAAGTATAATTACCGTGAAACCTTATGAGTGGTGAGTATAAGTGTCTCTGGTAATAATCAATTGTTAATCAAATATGCATCATTCACTGATTTAGAGGGGACAAATCCAATGGTGAATGTTGGTAAGAAGAGTGAAATTCAGTAACTTACCAAGCTTTCATTGATTTTGCAAGAGTTCTCCCACCATTTTCTCCCATTGCCATTGATTGTGCCACCACCATCAACTATGAGATTGGTGACACTATCAAACATAATCCAGAGATGTCTATCTCGTTCATATGCTTCCATTTTAGGCCATGCTTTGATTGTTCCATAAACCTAATTAATTAACATGAGGAAAGAAGCAGCAACAACACAGAATTGCGGTGAATTATTTGTGAGCATGAAGGGTAAAGTCAGCTAATTTCTGACTAATCATTGATTGAAAATGTTAATCTCACCCTGAAGGCAATATTGGGTTGGCATGGTCCTGAAAAAGTTATTGGCTTTAAATGATAGACATTATTTTCGGGGACAACAAGAACACCCCCTGTGAAACATGCTTCATTCCATGCCTTCTCAAATGCCTAAAGTGCAATAAGAAGAAACAAAAGTGACAAATTGATAACTCATGAATAGACTTGAATATGATATATTCATAATGTTGTTACATTTAAACAATGAGAGCAGAATGTGAATTGTAATCTCTATCCACTTTCTTTTACCTGGGTGTCATCTCTTCCATCATTAGCTTTGGCTCCGTAGTCATCAACATTAACTATTCTGTGAGGCCTTGTGGAAGGGGACAAAGGCGTAGATTGATGAGCCCTTTTCATAGTACTAAAATGTTCTTTATTTTGCTTCATCAACCTCTCATGTTGATAATTAGTTAGAAGATATGTGTCCTCTAGGTAGGAGCCAAGACACAAGCCAAATGAGACAAACATGATGGTGAAAAGTGAAATAGCTACACTTTGTGGAGACATTCTCATATGTTTCACTTTAAGGAAAAGGAAAAAACTAACTGAAAGAAGGGTATTAAAAGCTTGAAAGGATGTTAGAGAGGTTTGAGGTAAATGCAAAAGAATGAGTTATATATTTATAGGGAAGTTAGAGCTGGTTTTCTAGAGAGAGAAAATGAGGACTAAGTGGAGAGAGAGAATGGATTGTAATAAGAAACAAGCAAAGTGTCCTTAGAGGGAATGGGACGCTGGAAACTGAGACGAAACCAATTATGGGGTGCTACCGGAATTTGGAATTCATGATTTTTTTATTAAAATGGAATCTAAAATATCTCAAACAACCAATTTTTTTAGGTATAGAGATAATTAAAATAATTTTTTCTCTGACGAGATTTCACTATATGAAAACATGCTTAAAGAAATAAGTTAATTCTGTTAGACTTTATTAATGATTAAAAACATTAATTCATAAAGGAGGATGAATGTTAAGATTAAAATTAAAATCTCGTATATGACACTTTATATTTATATAAAAATCAGTTGGTGATAGAATTTCAATCCTAATAACATACTTGGTTACTTGGAATTGTATGGGATTTTGGTTAAATTGATGAAATTTTGTAAATTTAAATAAAGAAAAATGAAATTGGGGTTAGTTAAAATGGGTGGTTTGTGCTAGTTTACCAAGAACGGAATATGCAATATTAATGGAGAAAATCAAAGATTAATTATTTTCTTTCTTTCACAAAAGAGGGAGTCAAAAATTGGGTAACATTCAATTCAATCATTCATTTCACCAAAATGGCGGAAACCATATTTGGTTTTCTGAGGATTCATAAATGCAAAGAGATTCGATTATTACTTTTCTTAATCGTTAACATCTTCTTTTTTTTTTATTATTATTATTATTATTATTATTTTATTTTATTTTTTATTTTTTTCTAAGGACATTGTTGAAATAATTAAAGGGGACATTCTTATTGAAAGTTGGTTTGAGATTAAGTAGAAGTCACTATGGATAAATATTAATAATATTTTAAAATAAAAAGTTTCTTCATGTTTTTAAACTTGTTAACATTTTTCTTATCATTATTATATAAACTAAATATATATTTGGTAAAATATCTCAATTAGTTTAGAGGTGTTAAATGCAAATCATTTTTTGATTCCTGGGAATTGTAACTTAGAAATATTTTATTTCCATAATTGGTATACTTGGTTTTAAAAATATTTCCCAGGAAAACTATTTTAAAAGAATGAAAAACTATTCTTGAAAAAGTTAGAAAAATAGAAAAGGTATTTATTTATAAAATATTTAAAGAAAACTTATAGAAAACTGAAAACTGGGTTTTCTATTTTTTTAAGAAAAACAGAGAAGTCCGTAAAGAAGTTTTCCAAAAAAAACTAAAAAGTGGAAAAGTTTCTCAAGAATTTTTTTAGCTATTCCAAAAAATGAAAATTTTGAAAAATAAACAGAAAACTTTTCCTAGAAAACTAAAATAATTTATTGTAATTAAAAGCATATTTTCTGGAATAGCCAGAAAAATTCTTGAAAAACTTTTCCACTTTTTAGTTTTTTTTAAAACTTCTTTAAAGACTTCTTTGTTTTTCTTAAAAAAATAGAAAACCTGATTTTTAGTTTTCTATAAGCTTTCTTTGAATATTTTGTAAACAAACACCTTTTTTATTTTTCCAACTTTTTCAAGAATAGTTTTTATTTTTTAAAAAAAAACTTGCGATCTAAACACGACCTAAGATTTTTTTAATTTATTTTTATTTATAATTCTCACTAAAAATGGTGAGAATCCTAATTCCCGACTAGTCTGGAAGTTTTTTTATACGTGAAAATACAATTATGTTCTAGACATAAAAACTTATTTAAACATTTTTTACATATTAAATCTTCATCCAAAATTATTAGAAATACGAAAATAGCAGGAACTCAAAAGATTTATGTAATTTTCTAGAAATATTTTAATCATACCAAACATATTTATAACATTCCTATCAAATATAATTCCCACAAAATATTCCTAGAATTCAAAAAATGTTCATGTATCAAATACCCTCTTAAAGCAAATTAGAGTTGTTTGCGTGAGTAGCATTTTGAGCTACCCGGTGGTATCTATTGAAATGCTAAAATGTCACTTGAAGTAGCATTTTAAAAGTTTAGCCAGTGGAAGTCATTTTTATTTTATTATTTCTTTATAATTTTAATAATTTTTATTTCTACCCATTATTTTATTTTCAAAAACTAAAACATTTTAAAATTACCATTTATATTTTGTTTAATATTATATTTTTTAATAAAGTACTTTTATTGTGGATACAATTAAAAATTATAAATAAAAAACTAAAAAATTCTAACTTTTGTATAAAATTTCATTTATGTCAAGAAATTTTAAAAAATAAATGTTTGTTTGATTAAATTTAATAATAATATGTATTGAATTCTTTACTAAATACTCCATAAAATAAACAAATTTAAGTTCCTTCATATAGGGACGGAGGGAGGAAGTGTGACCCTAACCTCTACATTAAATATTTTAGATTGAAATATATAATTTTTTAATGGTGATCCGGTCTGGATACCGGCCCCCAATCTTGTGACGTCAGAGCGACCTCATATAAGGAAAACCGGTGTCCTGGTTCAACATTACCACACCGGATATCCGATGTCTGGCCTTCTGTTCTCATCTCACGACCGCCCCACTTATTTTCTCTATAACGGATCATTGTTCATTTTCACAGAACATTTATATGACTGTTGGCTTCTCAGTCACAGCAAGATAAGAGCCCCTAATAACTTATCAGCAAAGATACAGTATGTAGCAAAATATGTCACGTCAATGGCCTCAGAAAGCAAGTTGATGTGTCAGCAAATTATGCGGAAAAGGTGATTATCCTCTCTCCTTCCTATAGGATCGTACTCTGATAACTGACCTACCCTCCTGACACATTCTGAGTGCTGAGCCACCCTGATTGACATAATGTACACGCTATCAGAGCTAGGGGACCCACCTATATCCAACGACTCATTTTCTCACGTACAACTATAAATAGCTCATTTCAATACACTTGCAAGGTGATGTTGTTCTAACTTACACTTTACTATTACTTCGCTTGAGCATTCATTGAGTTCTTACACTCTTCTAACTTGAGCGTCGGAGAATCTTCGCAGGTGGCACCACCTTTCGCCCCCCTGCAACGCGAATCGTTGGTGTGAAGGATCTCCAGGACAACAAGACCGGCCTCTCCCACTGAGAGACCGGATTAATACATCGGATACTCACTGTTCCGGTGTACAAACCCTAAAAACACCTATATTCTTATGGCTGGTCCCACACCGGATCCTAGACTCCGGTCCAGACCAGTTCAAATGGTTAAATATGTTATTGATCCTTATGTTTTTATCATTTTTTTTTGTTTTGGTCCTTGAGTTATCTTTTGTTGGTTTTAGTCCTTATATTATTTAAATACGTTGAAATTGACCCTTAAAAATGTTGAAGGAGAATAAATAGAGTCCATTTTAAGAAATTGAAGGGTGTAATAAGTTAGAGAGATAAAACAAGAAACATATGACATAATATTTTTTGGTTATTTAGTTAGTAGTTAAGTTGTGTTATATTTTAGGGGTCAATTTTAACATATTTAATAACATAAAAACCAAAGTCAATAAAAGAATAACTCAGACATCAAAATCAAAACAAAAAATTAATAAAAACCTAGGGAGAAAAACATATTTAACCTATTTTTTATCATTAATTGTATGATAATTATTATATATTATAGTTCTAATGTCCATACTAAGCATTCACTAAACTAGTTTTACAGGACAAAATCTCTATTCTTGATAATGAAGTAATTTGTATCATGTTATAATTATATAACATTATGTTAAAAATGAATAAAAAATGTTAATCAATATAATTTAAAAATTATTTAGTTCTTAGCTCTTCTCTTTTAATATTGTCTAGATTGTCTGTCTTGGAGAATCAAAATAAGTCAAATTATAGTTGAAGGATCAAAGTGAAACATGTAATACCCTCAACTCGGGTCCTAAATCAAAAGGTAATTATCTAAGGTAATGAAATTTAGAGCATATTTTTTTCTTCCAGGAACAATTACCTTAAGGTTCAAAATCTAAGTCTCAAGGTCACATGTGATCATACTTTAGGTACCCTAAATCAATTCTAATCCAATTGCTTACCACTAGCATGCTATGAATATATCATGCCAAATCTCACAATTAAAGCATCATATGTCTATCATCATACATACATACTAGTTACCAAAACAGTTTACCAACATAATTCAACTAGAGTCCATAGTGTTTACAACCCAAGGAGTAAACTAGTATGATCCAAGGTAGATTAACGGAAAATGTTTATATATCAATATACACACACACACACATAAATATCAAAATGCTTCATTCTTCATTACGTCATTATCCAATTCCTTCAAGGGACTCACCAAGTGTTACCCTATTTAACATTCATTGGACCATAATATGGAAGAGTGGGATTATGAATAGAATAAGTACAAAATAAATAAGAATTATGCAAACACTCAAACATTACCTAGAAACTCATCCAATTTCAAACACAACAAGGATACAATGCTATGCATATGCCACATAACATTGGTTTATTCAAGTAATTTTCTAATTTAGCCAATGATGTTATGATGGATTTATTCTAATGGTGGGAATTTACTATAATTTAATAGTACTCATATCACTTTTTACTGGTACCAAACCAAATTGCCTCATTGTATCACTGTCTCACACTATGACTTGGATATATATAAATTGTGTTGCTGGTCGACTCTATAATACCTCGTCTAGAGCATACAATAAAACATATTTGTAGGGTTTGGGCTCATCACAAAGCTGCCCCTATTAGGTTGGCAATTAAGGGACTCCTACATCCCAAGATGCGTCCTTTATACTTATGATGCATTACTTGTTATATTTCATTATATTGCATATTGAATCTCAATTCAATTGCATAATAACCATATAATTATTCACACTCTACAAAAGGATGCATACCTCAATGATGTAGGAAGGAGGATCTAGTTCTTCTTCTTCTTTCTCTTTGACAAAGGAAAAATAAAATTAGGTAAAAAACCAGGAAAGGGGGAAAGAAGGAAAATGGGAGCCACTACCTAGAAAGGATAAGCCTCAATCTCGGCACCTAGGGGAGGAAACCCTAGGATAAGAGTTTGCCAAAGTTTAAAAAACCCTAGCTAAAATGAAGGAGGAAAATTCAACTCTACTAATACTAAAATATTTTCTCAATTCAAGGTGTGAGAATTACAAAGGAGAACATGCCTATATATAGGCTAAGAAGGAGAGACACACCATTTAACCTAATGGGCTTTACTTTCTCCTAAGCCTAAAAACACAAAACTAAAGAAAACTAAAAATGTGGCCAAAATTAAAGACCCAAACTTAAACATAAACATGAAATGGTCATGTAAGACCTAAAATCTAAACCTAGTATATCCAAAACATAAAAAAGAACTAATTTTCTAAAATATTACAAGAAAACATGAAAAAGGTCTTCAATTGTGAATCTTGGGGATTTGGCCCATGCATGGTGACAAGAAAGGAAGTTAAAGCTTTATGTGTGATGTTCTTGGCCTTCTTAGATCTTGACCTAGTCAAAGGTCCCTTGAAGCTCTCCAAACCTTTGTCCAAGACCAAGCTAGGATCATCTTTAATCATGTCCTCATTACTTAACCTAACACACATATCATTTCCATCTCATATCAATATATCGCCAATATCATTTGCTAAGGTTGAAAATGTGTTTTCATGCAATCTGAGACAGGGTAATTGATTACCAGGCATAGTGTGATCAATTATAGGAGCATAAAATCCCATTTCAAACAATCAGGTCAAGTAATTGATTACTAGGTTCTGGGTAATCGATTACCATACTGGAGTAATTGATTACTTGATAAATAGGGATTTAGTAATTGATTACCACTAGTATGGTAATCTATTACTTCATGTAGAAATAGACCCATAACACCATAAAATACAAAATTTACCAATTTCAACCATTTCAAACTATCACACATTCATCTTAGTCATCAAAAACTTATTATACAATCTTAATCAGTTCATCCAATTCACATTTCCTTTTAATTTTCCCAATTCAATAATCATTCCAATCAATTCACGTTTCATTCATTCTATTTGTTCAATATCATTCAATTACCAAGTTTTCTAATTCCTTATTTTATACCTCTACATATTCAAGTGTTCCAAGTCCTCCATTTTCCAATCAAACATTCTACATCCTACTAGTTCATTAATTAACTATCATCTCTATAATTTTCAACATAACTACATATTCCAATTACTATTTCCATTCAATCCTTACATACTCTAATTTTGTTCATCCAATTCATATATTCAAAAAAATCAATCACCATTTCATTCATTCCATTACATCACTGTTCTATCTACTAAATTCATAACTTACTATATACTCCACATACCAATACATGTAAGATAATTCAATTTAATCTATCATTTCCATCACAATTTCACATTTCCCCAATTCAAATTATAAGGTCATTTCCACAATTCCGACAGAACCATACTCTACCATTTCAATATACTAATACCTTCTAATAATTCATATACCAGTGTCTTTCCAACTCATTATTTCAATAATTAAACCACATTTCTAACAATCCTATATATAATTACATTTAATTCATCATTTCAATAAATAAGCTACATTCCTACACCTTTGCATATAAATACTTCCAATCTACCTATTCTCTCAATTACAAGTTTTCTAAGACTTCATCATTTACCAATTATCAAATTCTTAATCTTGACACTAAGTTTAAAGGCTTGAAAGGAAGGCGAAACTTTGACGAAACTTGAAATTGGTCACATAATTGGAATCATAGAAGTGAGGTGAGGATTATAGTGGCTCTAATTTCTATTTCCATGGCTTCTGACTTCAAACTAAAAATGGCATAATCACCGGGTGTCTTCTATTTTGATGTTTTTGTGTAAGAAAATTGTAGAAGTAAGTTTTTAGAACTCAAAAATAGTATTCAGTGTTAACGAGTTTTTGTTTCGATGCATTAAGTTGATGAACCAAGCGCTAACGAGTCGTTAGTTAAAGTCGAGCTTGAAAGAAAAGATGAAACTAATTGAGGTAAGCTTCAGAAACATTTGAAATGAATTTGAGGTTGTTTCGGTAAAACAGATCATGGTTTTGAAGGCCGAAACCTTAATCTCTTTCTTGAATCATTTGAATATTAGATATTTGGTGTACTCAACATTAAAAAAAAGTCTCGAACGCTTGGAGACAAGGTAAGGGGTTGTGCTTGGGATATTAATGAAAATAATATTTGGCATCGGATTCAGCGTATGTGAAAAGGTAAAATAGTGTACATACAATAAAAAATATATGTGGTTAAAAATGTAAGATTGTGTCATGATAATATGTGGTGAGTTAATTAATGATGTGAGTATGATTTGTGCTATGAAAATGTGACTTTTAAAATTCCTAAATGATGATTTATAATCTTAGATTCATAAGTATGTGGGAATGGTAATGTAGATTGTAAAAATTATATGTTTGAAGTATATAAGGGATGAATTATGATTTTATTTAGAATTATGGACATGTAAATATGGAATAATAATATAGAATGATGATTGCTATTAATTGAGAATGTGGAATAAGATATGAATGAAATAAAAAGAGAATAATATAAGTGACTTGGTTGTGGTCCAGGGTGATGGTTGTAGTGACGGAATAGTGTATTGAGAATTATATAAATTGATATTAAGATATATTGCTATGTGTGAATGATTGTGAGGTATGGACGGTCAATCAGTATAGTTTACCCCTCATTTTGGCTTTAATGGTCGAGCGAGGCCCAGTTGAGCTACCGAGAGGTCAGGTAGGATTTAGTGGTGAGGTAGGGACCTCCATGACGACCGATCCAGTTTAACATCTGGATACTAGAGAGTCTTGATTATATTGATTGAGAGTCAGTGATGTATTGAATTGATTTTTATATGTACATCTGATGAATTGATTGATGTCTTTGAGAGCATGGTGAGGAACTAAATGCCTTTATTATGTTATTGAATTCTAATGATTTCAAGTACTAATTAAGTATTTAGTAAAATAATTGAATAAAGGATGATATGTGGTAAACATAAGTTAGCTTATGCTTTTTCCTACATTGGGAATTATTTCCATTGATTTATTACTGTCAATTACTCACCCTTACTTATTGATATAATGACTGAAGACAGAGACCCTGTTAATACCATAGAGGCCAGTACCAGATGAATTAGGTGGAGCAATGCCAAGAAGAAGTGTGATATGTGCATAAACTCTTGTTTTGATAATTTAGTATTGTATGATATTTGATGTGTATATATATAACTTATGTTCATGATGATCTATGGTTGATAATGATCGATATTTTGAGACTTGATGAGTACTAGGAATGATGCTTGACAAATTTTATTGCCAATATAGCATATGGACACAGGTAAAGATGTTTAGCATGAGTAGTGTTATGCTTATTGATATTGAATCATATGTGTTATGACCAAGGATTGCGAATATATATGTATATATATATTATAAAATGAAACTGATCCAATGCATTATTGAATTGTATGATTATGGGCAGGTCATTGTTGTTGTTGTGTGGGCCTTAAGTCTTGATAAATTGCATTTGATAATTATAATAGTATAGTGGTAAAGATGTTGTAATTAAATGTGTTAGGTGCTAACATGAATTACGCATTGTAGCATTCATGACAGACCTTAAGTCTGGTTGGTAAACATTATTAGTAATGAGATAAGAAAGAAATTTGTATGGTTTGGAGTTGATAATCTACAGAGTAAAATGTTAGAGATTGAGTTTTAAGAAAAAAACTGCTAAATAAGCCAATTGAATAGATGATTTTGAATTCTAATAGGATTAAGTCCCCATAAGGTGTTAGTAGTACCTTAGGAGTATTTAAAACTTGTGAGATATGAAATAATTAATTAAATGTCATTTGGTGAGAGTTTAGTATAGGAATTGCACTAAATTGACCAAAATGTATTTTTCTCCCTAACTCCACGATATGGAGGAATTTTTAAGCATGAACTGCAACAACAGGTTCAAAATAAGTATAGATAGTACCCAAAAACGTTTTGTAACATTAAAAGGTCAAATAAGCAGATTAGGGGTTGCGAAAGTTGACTTAGAGGTCAAATTCTGCATAATTCTACAGTTGTGTCTGCTGGTAACCGATTACCAAAGAGCAAAATGTGAATTCCTGCATAGGTTACTCACAGGTAATCAATTATAGGATTTCTGTAATCGATTACCAAAGAGGAAAAAAAGGGATCTTAAGCGTTTTAAGGTTATGTAATGCTTAGGTTCTTAAGGTTTATTTGTCAGAGGCAATTCTAATTGTGATAAAAAATTCTCTAAATTTTATTAGACCTTAGGGTAAATTTTAGGAATTTAGGCAGGGATGTCACAGACAGTTGCTGCTCACAATGAATAACGAGAGAAAGATTTATGTTCCTAGACCTCTAGCCACATGAAGGTGGAACAGTTGCCTTTGGAGGCAACCAAACTGGGCACATTGCAGGAATAGGTCAAATTGGTAAAGCTTCCTTTCTTTGCATTGATAATGTGATCTATGTCAAAGGTATGAAACATAATATACTTAGCATAAGTCAATTTTTTGATAGCGGATATGATGTTTCTTTTGACAAAGAAAAATGTACAATTCAAAACAAAGATAAGACAATATGTTTCACTACTTTCAGACACAAACCTTTATAAAATTGAACTAGAAGATCTGAAAGATCAAGATGTAACTTATTTTTTCTCAAAGAGTGATGTGACCTAGCTCTAGCATAAGAGGCTTGATCACATCAACCTTAAACATCTCCTTAAGCTAAGTAAACTAGAGATTGTTAGAGGATTGCCAAAACTATCCTACAGTGGTAATACTCTTTGTGAAAGTTGTCAAATAGGGAAACAAGTAAAATCATCTTTTAAATAAAAAAATATTGTTTTAACCAGCAAACCCCTTGAACTGTTATATATGGATCTTTTTGGTCCAATCAATGTCTTGAGTGTGAGAGGTTAAAAAATACTCTTTTCTCATTGTTGATGACTTTACTAGACTAGCATGGGTTTATTTCTTAGTTCACAAGGATGAGTCTTACCATGAGAAAGGATTTTGTATCTCAACCATAAGAAGTGATCATGGTGGAGAATTTGAAAATGAAAAATTCAGTGACTTTTGTGAAAAAAATGACATTTCACAATTTCTCTGCTCCTAGAACACCACAACAAAATAGAACATTGTAAGAAATAGCTAGAACCCTTCTGTGTGAAGGATCCCTTCATGAGTACTTTTAGGTTGAAGTAGTTAATATTGCATGCTATATACAAAACCGTATCTTGATAAGACAAGAGCTTAAGAAGACTCCTTATGAATTGTAGAAGGGTAGAAAACCCAACATGTCATATTTCCATTCATTTGAATGTGAGTGCTTTCTATTGAACATAAAAGATCAACTTGGAAAGTTTGATTCCAAGGTTGGTAAAGGTACACTTCTGGGGTATTCAGACACCTCAAAAGCATATAGGATTTTCAATACTAGGACTCAAGTGGTTAAAGAATCCATACATGTTATGTTTAATGATAATCATAAGGTTGGCAAGGAATTGTCAAACATAAATGATGACTTTGCTAGTCTTAATCTTAATCAGAATCAAGAAGTAAAAACTAAAAAAAAAAATCCTTTAGACACAACAACTCTATTTGAACAAAACCCATCATCAAAAGATCATAAATTGTCTGAAAGACCATTTGAGGTTCAGCACCCTAAGGAATGGAGATTCAGACAATATCTCCCTGCTGATCAGATCATAAGAGAACGTTTGAGAAAGTAAGAACTAGATCCAGCTTCAAAGAACCAAAATCTGTTCTTATCTCTCAAATTGAGCCCAAGAACATCAATGAACATACGACGAAGATTTTTTGCTAACGTTGGAAAAGGGATAAGTCTAATTCCTATTAAAATAGGAACTAGAAATGGAACGAAAGGTATGATCCATGAAGATTGATATGTATATTCCATACAAAAATTAAATAAATTAATACTTAATATATTAATTGATTCTAAATGAATTTTGTTTCTTATTCATGGGTGTTTTTATATCTCTTTTTATAAAAAGGTTCGGTTAATAAAAAGAAGTAAATATACATTTATGTTATTTATAAAGTTATGATAAAAATACTTTTACTATTATAATTAAACTCATATTTATTAAAATTATCATTAAATATTAATTGTATATTTTAATTAATAATTTTTTACTTCTAATTTAGGTTTGGTCCCTATTAAGTTCTTCCCTTTACATTCAATTTATATTGATATATCTTATTTTTAGTTCATATACTATCGACTTGAATCTTTTAAATATTAATGTAATTAACTAAATTACATAACAATTTATTTATATGGTTGTTTATCTAACTATTATCAGGTAAGTTTTAATAGTATATGAAACATTATGAGAAAATAAAATTATTTAAGATACTAGACATCATTATCATCTTAAACTAAAATTTTAAAAAGTTCCGTGAATTTGTATAATACATTTTAATTAATTTTTTAAAACAATTTAATAATAAAAAAATTAGGAATATTTTATGGAATGTCTTAAGCAAGGGGTTTAGTTGTCCAATGAAATGAGCGACCTTGCATTGGAGAATCTAATGGGAATCTTAATATGGAAATTTGTTCTTAATGGAAAATTAACTTCTTTCAATTCAAACGATCAAAGAAAAATTCAGGTTAACAACTTTCTCCTTTATTATTTTTGTCTTTCATTGATTACTAGTATTTAACATGTTGATTATTATAGTTTTAAAATATGTTTGACTAATTAATATATTGTTTCTTTATTGTCTTTGAGCGTATAGACCATAAAGTATGTGAAAGCCATTGACAAAGTTTCCATAAATTAAATGTTGCGTGATTAGTGATCGGAATAATTTTCCTTTTATGGTGCGTTAGGCGACGCATAAATAAATACTCAGTTTTTCCCATTTTGACAAATATATGTATATGGAATTGGTAGCTATCCACTCACAATGTATTCCATGACAAACAAGGAACAATCTCTTGCACGTCAATTTCCGACTTTGCCTGTGGGTGTTTTTATTTTATTTGACCTGTTTTTACTTTTTAATTTTTTTTCTCTTTTTCTACTCTTATTTTCTTTTATATTTTTCCATATATGAACAAAACTAAAAATCTCTTCTTTTTTTTTTCTTTTACAGAACAGTAGCAAATCCAATGCGAAAGAGAACGTGGGATGAAAGTAGGCTTGAAAAAAATCTGTGTTCGTGAATAAACGTAAAGGGTATGTATTTATTGAATGAGTGGTATTTATATGTCTAAAAACAATATTTGCTTTTTATTAAATATATTTAAATATTAAGATTTTTTGTTGTTTGATAATGAGTTAAAATTTACTTAATATTAATTCATGATAATATTTTTAACTTATTTAGTTGTAATTATATTATATTATACTAATTTACATTATGATAATTGATCCGGGCTAGATACCGGTATTCGTTCTATAAGACATATTTCGACATCTTTGACCGTTCTCCAACGTGTCACCGGTGTCATCGGTATACATCCGAACTCTAAATCCGTATTAGGCATTCTTCCTATACCGGTTGTCCAGGATAACGCTATGCATATCGGATAACACACATGTCACCATACAGAAGACAAAGGGCATTGCTACAGGGACAAGGATGAAGATTCCGTTTCCCATATTACGAGCCATATTCTGCTCCTGGAAATGATCAACTTGTTCCCTAAGACTAGCCCTACTTTCTCTACGCTCAAATATAAAATAGCCACTTGCCTCGATCATGCTGGTGAGTGCGCATTAAATAATAATTTACTTGCTTAATGGAGGTTGGTGGTTCCCCACTAACAAGTCCTCGTATATCGAGCCAATCAGGTATAAGAACTCTCTTCAGTTTACTGGAGAGACTCCTTTTTTCTCTCTTTTTCTGCTTCTATCTGGATCCCATAGAGTGATCACAAAACATTCACTAGTGAAAAAAAGGCTTTTTACACCGGTCCTTTTTGGCTTTTTACACCGGTTTTAGGACTGGTGTGGATGGAGCCGGTGAGAAAAATAGGGACTTTTTACACCGGTTTTGGGACCGGTGAGAAAAATACATTTTACACCGGTCCTATTTATAACGACCGGTGTAAAAGACTACATTTCTCACCGGTTTTGTTCTTGTGGCCCGGTACAAAGAGGATTTTTCTCACCGGTCCTGTTTTTGGCCCGGTACAAAAAAGGACTTTTCTCACCGGTCGCATCGATTTGGCCCGGTACAAAGAGGATTTTTCTCACCGGTCCTGTTTTTGGCCCGGTATAAAAAAGGACTTTTATTTTTTTATCCTTTTTGCATTATTTTTTTACTTTCCCTTTTTCTACTACTAAATCGTGATGCTACAATGTCACAGAGAATAAAAAGAACAACACTTGTATTAAAAGTATATACAAATAGAAAGAACTCTAATCAAATAACTTTTATTAAAAATTGTCAAATTATAAGATAATATAAAAAAATTACAAATGACAATACTTATATCAAAGTATATCTAAATAGAGTTCCCTTTATATGGCCATTTCAATGCAAACAAACGAACTTAGAGGAAAGAGCTACATGTTTTCTATAAAAAGGAACGGAAGAAGCTGATACGGTTGCCAGGGAGCCAGCCGGTCCAGCTCTTCATACTTTATATTTACCCATATTGTCAGCAAATGCAACCAAACTGGAATTGAAATTTTCTAGAGAGAAATCCTACACATTCTCACAAAAATTGTCTAAAGTTTCATTCAAATATTGAACAAATTTCTTAACTCCGTGAGGTAGAATTGTAATCCCGTGAATCTTGAACAATTATGACCCAAATTAATCATATATAAACATGAAAATACTGAGATTCAGAGGAATAATTAGATAAAAAATAGTGTTACACCTGGTTTATAAAATTATACCTGTCCATACACATGATCAACTGGAATATCAAAATAGCCCATGGACTGTCCAAAATGGAGGTCACATACAGGAACATGATTTGCACTTGCTTCTGTAATTAAATTTGCTACAAGCTTGGCAACAATTGACTCGCGTCCTTGAGTCTGAAACAGTATTTGAAGACCATGTTAAAGTAAACTAAACTAAAATTTAATGTTGGATAATTTCAGTTAATCATAATTTCATAAGCTTCAGTTGTCCTGTGGCATAAAACACTACACAAAATACATGTATAGTTATTGTATTTTAATTTCAATAGAGCTTTTATCAGCAAATCTGTGCATAAGATTTTATCATTAAATACTACACAAATTACTAATCATTAAATATAGTTCACATACAAATCTGTGCATAAGATTTTATCAGCAATCAACAAGCTTCATTCATACATCTTAAGTAATCACTTTATACTATTGTCAATGTCATGTCACTAAACACAGATACAATTTCATTTACCTTAAGATCTCCACTTTATTTAATTGACACACACACACAAAAGCTATTTAACAGCAATCAGAAAATTGGCAGTGCATAAAATATCCTAACCTGCCTAACATGTACTGGTCGCTCTCCCATTTCTGAACATATAACTGCAAGCTCTGCCTCAGAATCAGCAATTTCCTGCCCTAAGAATACTCAAGACAGCCTAAATTCAATGAAAGAAGGATTCAAATGCTGCAGAAAAGTAAAATAAAACTAAAAGAAACTTCAGATCTATTTCACCAAAACCAAATTCAAGTATATTTCTTTCAATGGAGATAACAGAATATGGAATCCCATTAGTTCTACAACAGTAATTAGCAGATCCATTAGAAACATAGGCATGAAGATATATTATTATACCTGACAGTATTCACTTGGGGATTCATAGCCCTGAGAAAGAGGAATAAACAAAGATATATTATTATACCTCTAACTCAGCTTCAGCAAGTGTTGTCCATGATGAAGGACTGTCATCAATTAGAGCATTGAAAAGTTCAATCTGAGTTTCAAGTGGAGCTGCCCCAACAGTACTAAAAGCAGAGAAAGAAACAAGTGCAAAGAAACAACTATAAAGGATTATAAAAAAAGGATTATTTTGATTTGTTTGATTAAAATTTAGAGTTGATCTGTTCATGATCAGCTCTATGAGCGTTGCTATAAAGCATATATATGCTTCGCATTATGTTCTTCCCTTCATTCAGGCTTTGTTTGTTTCTTTGTTTTTATGGGTCATTCAAGTCTGTTCAACTCTTTCTTTTAATTACCCAGATAACTTCTTTGTATAACGAGATATATATTAAAAAAATCATCCACGTAACCTTTATGCTATTTGCAATTCAATTATACGGTTAATTATAGAAACAGCAATAAACTTGACAAAATTTTCTAAGGCCCCAGTTTCAACGAATGAGAACACAGGAGCCCATTTTCTAATGTGGCTTTTGAAATTTAAGTACATATTAAGCTAAATTAATACAAAAAGAGTTTACTTAAACAGATCTGAATAAAACACGATACATTAACAGGATCCTTCACACGGGGTTAAGAATAAAACCATGGGTGATTTGATTGAAGTTGTTAATTCTCCCAACTATAAATTGTTATTTGAATTCATATTTCATTATCTAAATCTTAATGCAGTGTTCCATTCATTCATTATAGAGAATCCATTTTCGAAGAATTTTAAATTAAGACAAGCAATAAGGTAGAGATGGTAGATTATAATAAAATTGAATGATCTTCTTCCTGTTTCTCTAAAATCAGCACGAATCAATGAAAATATTGGATGAAACAAATAGCACCAAATCCAAAAAGAAAACAAGATCACAATAAAAGAGAGAAAGAGAGAACTACCAGTCTCGTAAAACGATGTCTAGGGTTCTGAAGCTTCCCCAGCTCCGGCGGAATCTTGCCGGAAAGTCCACAATACGCGGCGTCGAACCTCACCAGCTGGGACAAGTTCTCGATCTCCGGCGGAGGTATTCAAGGTGGAGCCATTTGCCGTAGTGAGGAGGGATGCTGCCGCCGAGATGCAGGTGACGGAGGAGGGACATATTGGTGACGGTGAGGGGGAGAGGACCGGTCATGTTGTTGTTGTAGAGGTCAAGGACTCGAAGGTTATGGAGGTTGGAAAGTTGGGAAGGGAAGGTGCCATTGAAAAAGTTGTTGGAGAGATTAAGGAAGCGAAGGTTGGAGAGAGAGGAGAGGGAGGGTGGGATAAGGCCGGAGAACTTATTGTCGGCGAGGGAGAGGTGGGAGAGGAAAGGGAGGTGGGAGAGGTCGTCAGAGAGAGTACCGGAGAGGGAAAGAGAAGAGAGGTCGAGGGAGGTAACGTGGCGGCGTGAGTCGCAGGTGACGCGGTGCCAGGAACAGAAAGGGGTGGTGGAGTTCCATGAAGAGAGGGACAGGGAAGGGTCTTGGGTTATGGAGGATGATTTGAAAGAGAGGGAATGCGAATGGCGTCGAGGGAATGGAAGTGAAGGAGGAAGAGAAAGGGTGACTAGGGTTTGAGAGAAATGAGAAGAAGAAAGATGAAAAAGGATATTGAAAGGGTTTTCTCACCGGTCCAAAAATAAAAATCGGTATAAAAAATAATTATAATTTTAAGTTATACCGGTTCTAAATTAAAACCGGTGTAAAATATATATTTCTCACCGGACCGAGATTTAGACCGGTATAAAGTTACTTAATAATTACAAAATTGCCACCGCGCTATTTATTACACCGGTTATATTACAACCGGTGTAAAAAGCCTGGTGAGAAAAGTCTTTTTTCCACTAGTGATTCCACATTTGGAATACTATTATTGACTTGAGCGTCGGAGAATCTTCGCAGGTGACACCACCTTTCGCCCACACCAACGCGTGAGGTCGGTGTGAAGGACCTCCAGGACGCCAAGACCACTCTCTTCATATTGGGACTCCGGATATATAGACCGGATACTTGCACAACCAGTCTTCAATCACATTTAATCTTTGACTTTTGTGACTGGCCCCATACCGGATCTCTTGACCCCAGTGTAGGATAGTTCATTGGCACGCCCAGTGGGACTCAATAAAGTTATTCCCACCTCTCGTTTATGAAGCCTTATCTTGCGTCATGGAAGGCAATGGGAGAAACATACCAGATGGGCACGTAGAAGACGTCACTGCCCAAGAACAACCGACAAATAGACGCTTGGCTTTCGAGTCCCCTGTAGGGAGTTCAAGGAGAATGGTGTAAGTGTCTGCACCCGATCCAAGAGATGAAATGATACGAAAGTTAATGGAAGAACTGGTGGAGTTGAGACGTGAAAGAAAAAGCGTGGAGGAGAAAGCAACGTCCCAGACTGAGGGGGCACATCAAGTAGATGAGGGAAGGAAATCTGCTAGTATCCAGTACTCGTAGATTCCCACTTATGAAGAGAAAGAGCAAATACACGACTCTGGAGAGAGAGCCAGTGGCAGAAGACGTGAGCCAGCGACCATCCACGAGGCTTACAAGCTCCACGTTCCTTTCTCTCAGAGGTTGATGAATGTGGCCATCCCAAAGCATCTACAAACTACTCAACCACTTTCCATCGGGAAGTATGGTGGAGAAACGGATCCCACCAAACACCTGGATACATACGTGTACGAAACCATGTACTTGGGAGAAGATGAGGATGTTATGTGTAGAATGTTCCCTCGCACACTTGTTAATGATGCCCTTGGTTGGTTCAAGGGGCTACCATCAGGATCCATCGATTCATGGGAAGAAATGGCAGTGACATTCGTCGATCATTTTGTCATTTCTAGAGACGTCCCCAAGACATCTCATACTCTGGCCTAGATTAGGCAAGGGGAACGTGAGTCTCTCAAGGATTTCTTGAAGAGATTTTACAAGGAAACAGCCACTGTTCTAAACTTGGCAGAGGCACTACAGTTGCATATTGTGATAGAAGCCTTGCTACCGAACTCTGCTTTCACCCTGTCGTTGGTGAAAAGTCCTCCTGTGAGTTTCGAGGAGTTCAAAAGGAAAGCATCCAAGTACGTAGGCATTGAGATGCACTTGGAAGCAACAGCGGTGAAGGGAAAATCCCCAGCGCCACACCAACAACAACGGAGGGATAAGGACAGGACCAGATCGAAACTCATGGAGAGACCGTTTCATGGCGACGTCTTTGATAGCCCTGCACCGCGGCGCCAGGAAAAATAGGTAAATGCATTTAGTCATTATGCTCCTTTAAATTCTAAACCTTCACAGATTTTGAAGGAAATCGGATGGCCAACACTTTGTGTGTACGGGGTCAGAAAGCTTCCCCAGATCCGAAGACATGGAGACCCCCAGAAATACTATGAATTTCACGAGCAAAAAGGCCACTCGACAGACGAATGCCAAGCCCTGAAAAATGGTCTCAGCGGTGGCCTTTTTGGAGTTTCTCTTTGGCTGAATTTGGTTCTCAGTAGCAACAGATTTTCCTCCGGCCTTTAGATATTTCAACTTGTCCATATCTTTAGATTCTGTTTTAATCTCAACTGCATAATCAAAACAAGAAGATCGTAAGTATTAGAAAATTTCAAGACATGTAAAGAGAAATAACAGCAAAGAGAATGATCAAAAAGTACGTAAATATTCCTCGCGGGTAGTTTATGATCCTAACAAACGCCTGCAAGAGAAGAATTTATACGAGGCGGTGTATGCTTCAAGAGCAAAGAGAACGAAGGTTGAAGTAGGGGATACTTCATCCTTGTCAGTGAAATAGGCCTGGGAGGTTAGCAGAAAATGCTCATGAGATCAGCACACCGGGAATTTGTTAATTCCTTCTTTATTTAACCAGAAGATTGGGTCCTCAGGCTGAATCCGTATTCTGGTGAAGTATGACTTAAAGGAGCGACCATCAACCTTAGCTGAATTTGTATAAGATTCGAAGTTGACAAATTTTGACAGAGTCCGGAGAGTGATCAGGCTTACTCCTCCGCTCTGTTTGTTGGCACGACAGACCACCTGCGTAAAATAGAAAAGCATGGCGACCGTCGGAGTGAAGTTAAAGTTCTCCCTAAGCACTTCCAGAGAACGGACTAACCCCCATCCGTTAGGATGAAGCTGAGAGGGGGCGCAGTCCAGAAATCTTAAGACCCTCATCTGGAACTCTGTCAGGGGGAAGCGTACTCCTAAATTTAAGAAGAGGAAATCGTACATGTAGATCGCTCTCTCCTCCGGGATGATGTGACATATCCGTTTTGAGGGAAGGGGCGCCAACACCATAAATTACTTTTCATGTTTCTCCTTTTTATGAACTACAAAGCGAGGTTCGAGCCTTGCCCCATTGTCCCTGGCGTGGCAAGACGGTGTATCCCTAAATTCATCAGCCACCCAGCAATAGGGATGTCTTTGTTGGAGTTTCACCCAGTCGATCCGGTGTGCAACAATGTTGCACAAACCTGAAGCAGTTTTGAGAATATATTGCCCCGTCACCCCCTCAGTGGATGTTCCTTCGCCAGCCATCTTACAGAGAGCTAAATTGAAAACCTTTGCGCTATGATAAAAAGCCACATCGTCAGAGAGGTATAAATCAACGCTCTCCTCACTCTCACTAGAAGATAATTCTGAAGAGGGTATTATCACCCTCCGTCATGAGATAGGCAATGCTTCCCTCTCTGAATGAAGTGGCCAGGTGCTAGAGGGAATCACAGGGATCCTCCTACCACGACGTGCAGGAGTTCGAGACGAAGCTCTTCCTCCTCTAATCCTAGGGCCAACACGGTTCGAACCAGTATAACCTCTCCCAGACATTCAGAAAACTTAAGGAAAAATACATGGAGATGAAGGAGATGGTTACCTAAGGAAGGAGAAGATGGTGGAGCAAATTTCACAGAAGCAAGCACAAACGTCTTCTCGAAATTTTTGCAGAGTTTCGTCAGGAAGGCAAGAGTAAGTGATTTCTGAATTCACTAAGTGCTCCTTTTATAGGGGTGAAGAGTCTCAATTACCGGTTCAAGGGTTATGTCGTTTACCACCAAACGACACCCTTTCGTAAATACAAGGCTGTCGTTTTAAACCCTAAGGCGCGAAAACAGCGCCGATTCGTCAAAAGGCCTCTCAAATGGGCCTTAAAATTCGAATTTCAGGCCCATAAAGCCCCTGAGTGACGGTTACAAAGACATGCGCATTTAAAATAATAATGGCTCACCCACGTGCTTAAAGGCATTAAATGACCAATCATTAGAAATGTTGCAGTTGTTACTCGAATACTAAGAGTTTCAAGTTTCAAAAACTTTCAGGATTCTCGCACAACAGATCTTTGTCCGGATCCGTCGTAAGGAACGTTACGACAACGGAGCCTTCGTTCCCAGGACGGCTCTTCACATGACAACATAATGTTGAAACCCAACACACGTTAAATAAATATTTTTCCTACATAGATGAACCGATATCCAGACCAAATGCAAGCGATGTAGCTTATATGAGCAACTTTACTAGTCCCCCACACAAGCTAGGGGACAAATAAAATGATGATCAAATCTTGATACCGGCCCTAAGACAATGGTGATGTGTCATCCGATCTAGCTGTGCTACCGATTCCGCAGGTAATACATCGGACCTACAGAACCGTCTGGGCGTTCATCCATCATAGGGACATGCGTAAGGATTTGGGAACAGCGTAACGATTTCAGTCTCCCATGACGAATTCATCCATCATAGGGGCATGCGCCTCGCCACTTAGCCCATACTTGTCTCCCACGATAGATTAAATAAATATATTTTCCCATGCTCCGACAAAATAGAATGGGCATTATTCTTTCCTCGAGCCACCAGTTACGGTTAGTAGGTTTGGCCGAACACCGGTGAAGGCTTAGATTGTAGGATTAAACCAAACTCCAAGTATGACTAGTAGGTCTGGCCGAACGTTGGTGAAGACTCAATCCGTAATCTTACGATTGAGAGGTATTTCCCCAGGATGGATGATCTCAGTCACCTATTTTGTGATTTGATGATGTAACTCCTGGCGTGGACAATTCCCATCATCATCCTTATGATGGAAGACCCAACCATCATCTTTATGGTTATCATTCCTCTTTTGAAGGAACACTTCTTCCAGAATGGATAATCTCAATTACCTACTCTGTAAATTGATGATGTAAATCCCGATACAGATACCTGGTTGAAGTATTTTTGTAGTTCCCTAAGCTCGAAACAATACTCTCATAATGGACGACGTTTTTCCCTCTAGTGAGAGCGATACGAATTAATACTAGTCATCCGTCCTATGACACCGCTGTTGTGAACAACGGATCGACTCTTTCTCTCCCCAAAAGAATTAAGGGTAATGCCCTATCACAGGTACCAATCCCTTAACATACTTATACTTAGGGACAGTATTCATATGTATGATTCTCCGTTCTAAAATTCATCTATCTTAAATGAATTGATTAATTTTATGAGTCAATTATTTCAATCCGACCTCAAGATTAATCACATTGAACGGATTATTGAATACTGAAACGATAAAAGTATAACAAATACATCTAAATTATATTATTCTTCACAAAGTATTGAAGATAATGCTTGAGAGAAATAATATTCATTCATGAAAACCAAATTACATGTGTATTATTCAAAATTAATCAAAACCGGAGCTGATCCCGAAACACAGCTTTACATATGCAAAACAACAAGACTACGGAAGGGGAATTTGCTCTTGGGGCTTTTGCTGTCCCTCTCTTTCTCCGAAGTCTTGAGTTCCTCCCTTAGAGGCTTCTTCTGGGGCCTTTTCTTCAGGCGCTCTTGTACCTCCTTCAGATGAGACGCCTTATGGCGTAGGAACGGCGGAATCCGATGCCATGCTTTGACCCTCGGGAAGAGGGGGCAAGCCATACAAGGATTCCGGATGATCTTCATGACGATCTTCAACCACTACGACTAGCTTCCCTCCGTGAAATTCATAGAACGGACTTATACCATAGAGGTTTAGCTTCACAGCGAGGTTGCGGTAAAAAACCTGGCGTATCGCTAGGCCGAAGGATTCTTCAGCAACTTGGCTGCATATATCGATGGCTTCCTTCGCCGCAGCTTTGGCTACAGCCAGATCTTCCCATAACCTGAGAATTTCTTTTTCTGTCCCTTTGGATTCCGTGCTTCTGGCCTTCAGTCCCTCAATCTCAAGGAGGAACTTCTTTTCCTTTTGGGACCACTGCTCGACCTGTTTAAAGTAATCCTCCGCAGCAGCTTTGTTCTTATCTTCTAGTTTAGCCTGTTTAGCTTGACTGCTGTGGAGTTCTTCTTTTACTCATTAAACATTCTCTCCAAGCCTTTAACTATATCTTTGAGCTTGAGATTCTCATTATTCATGAGATCTCCGTACTCTTTGGACTTGGAGAGACGATCTTCAGCTAATTTCAGAGCAGCTTTATCTTTTTCAGCTGAGAGGTTGAGCTGCTCCACCTTATCACTCAGCCTGTCCACCTCTGCAGCATCATCAGCCAACAGGCTGAGCAAATCGAGTAACCCCGTGAGCTCTGCTAATTGCCATTTTCTGGCTTCACATGCATCCTTGATTTCTTTAGGTTCAAGTGTGGGCCAGAGTTTGTAGAGCGGCTGAGGAAGGGTTGCCGGAGTTGGTCCTTGGTATAAAAGAAATGGAGTAAGGAATGAAGCAGTTGGAGAGGAGATCAAAGTACTCGATCCAAAAACTCTGAAAAGTTTACCCTTATGAAGCTCGAAAGAAACCCTAGTTCTATCTGATGCTTCCACAGATTTACCCTTAGAGGCGCTCGCTCTTTCCGGGCTCCCAGAACGCTTGTGTTTTTTTGATGGAGGAGAGGAAGAGATGATGATTCCAGCAGGGTCGTTGTTGATCTTCCTCCTCCTCTCTTTTATTTTGGGTGGATCCATAAATGCATCGATTCCAGCTGGACCTCTTCAACCAAGGGAATCTCCCCCTCTACAATGGAAGTCAAAATAATAGACTCCGAATGGAATTTTATGGAATTCTTTTTTGGCTGAATATCGTTCTCACCAGCCACAGATTTCTCTCCAGCCTTCAAGGATTTCAGCTTATGCATATCGAGAGATTTCTGCTCTATTTCACCTACATGGGTAAATAAAATGCATCAACGAGGAAATAATCAATGCAATTAACAGAGGAGGTAAAGGGAAATAACACGAGAATTACATAAGTATTTATCCCAGACTTCACTCGAACTACTCAAAAGGCGTCTACAAAAGAATGCTTTAAAGCGTGTGGTGTAAGCTTCAAGGGCAAATAACACTGTCACCGATACAATGGATAGTTTGGATTGATCAGTGTAGTACGCTTGGGAGTCAGAAGAAAGTGTTTGGAAGTCCAGCTTAGTGGAAATTTATTAAAACCCTCCTTATTCTTCTAAAAAATGGGCTTATTTTCTTTAATCGATATTCTGGTATAGAAAGATTTAAAAGATTGCCCATCTTCTTTGGCTAAATCGGTGTAAGATTCGAAATTTACAAAAGAACATAGAGTTCAGAGCGTAATCAAACTGACCCCGCCTTTCTTATTGGCTCTCCGAACTACCTGGGTGTAGTAGAAAAGCATAGCCACGGTGGGGGTAAAGTTGAAGTAATCTCCTAATACTTTCAGAGCCCGGACAAGTCCCCAGCCATTGGGATAAAGTTGAGAGGGTGCGCAATCTAAAAATCTTAGCACACCCATTTGAAATTCTGTTAAAGGAAAGCGGACTCCGAGGTGGTGGAACACGAAGTCATGCATATATACAAAACGTTCATCTGGGACGATGTGGCATATCCGTTCTGTTGGTAGCGGTGCAAACACCAAGAACCTCTTTTTCAGCTTCTTTTCTGCATAGACCGTGAACCTCAGTTGAATTTGGGATCCGTCCTCTCTTGCATGATGAGAAATTAAGTTCTTAAACTCATAAGCCACCCATCAGTAAGGCCACTTGGCTTGAAGTTCCTCCCAGTTCAACCGATGTGCAATAACGTTGTACAACCCCTCAGCTGTCCTCAAAACTACTTGTTCTCCAGAAGGTCCCTCTCCAGGCATCGTTCTAATAGCATGGACAAAAATCTTTGCTCTACGATAAAAAGTCACATCGTCAAAAAGGTAACAATCATTACTCACCTCACTATCGAAAGAACGACTATACTCAGAGGATGACTCTAAGGAGGGAAGAATCACTCTTCGCCGTGAGTAAGATCCCCTTGCCGAGCGACGTGACTCAGCCTTAGGAAAAACCACAGGGATTCTTCCCCCATGGTGGAAAGAGATGTGAGAAGCTAATCTCTCCTTCCTAGGGCATATTTTTTCAAGAAAAATAGAGAAATGGAAGATGAAACTAACAGAGGAAAGAAAATGGTTACCCAAGGTAGCAAGGAAAGTGAAGATAGAAAGACCTTCATAAAACAAGTAGCAGGCGTCTCTGTGAAATTTTGTAGAGTGTTGCTAAGGAATTAGAAGCAAGTGATTCCCAGAATTCACTAAGTGTTTCTTTTATAAGAGACGAAGGGGTTCGGTTACAACTCCTGGGGTTGAGTTGTTCACGACTAAACGCGTCAATTTGCAATTCAAATGACATAGTCGTTTCAAACTTATGGGCACCAAAACAACGTCGATTCACCAAGAGGCCTCTCCACCAGGCCTAGAAGTTTTAAAAATTATAAGCCCATTAAGCCCCAGGAGACAGTTACTGAGGTATACGCCTCCAATGCAATAATTGCTCGCCCATGTGTTTAAAGGTATTTAATGCCTAATCATGCGACGCGATTTATGCCTTATAGCCGTTACTCGAATTTGAAGAGTCTCAAGTTTCAAAAAACTTTCGGGATTCTCATACAACGAATCTTTGTCCGGATCCGTTGTAGTGACATTATGACAACGGAGCCTTCATCGACAGAATGGCTCCTCATGACATAATAATGCTGAACAATACACATGTAGGTAAATATTTTCTGCATAAGTATACCGGCATCCAGACCTCTCATAGGTTGTATAGCTTATGTGAATAACTACACAGTCCCTCACACAAGCTAGGGGACATATGATCCGGGCTAGATATCGGTATCCGTTCTATAAGACATATTTTGACGTCTTTGACCGTTCTCCAACGTGTCACCGGTGTCATCGGTATACATCTGGATTCTAAATCCGTATCAGGCGTTCTCCCTATACCGGTTGTCCAGGATAACGCTATGCACATCAGATATAACACATGTCACCATACAGAAGACAAAGGGCATTACTACAGGGATAAGGATGAAGATTCCGTTTCCCATATTACAAGCCATATTCTGCTCCTGGAAATGATCAACTTGTTCCCTAAGACTAGCCCTACTTTCTCTACGCTCAAATATAAAATAGCCACTTGCCTCGATCATGCTGGTGAGTGCGCACTAAATAATAATTTACTAGCTTAATGGAGGTTGGTGGTTCTCCACTAACAAGTCCTCGCATATCAAGCCAATCAGGTATAAGAACTCTCTTCAGTTTACTGGAGAGGCTCCTTTTTTCTCTCTTTTTCTGCTTCTATCTGGATCCCATAGAGTGATCACAAAACATTCCATATTTGGAATACTATTATTGACTGAAGCGTCGGAGAATCTTCGTAGGTGACACCACCTTTCGCCCACACCAACGCGTGAGGTTGGTGTGAAGGACCTCCAGGACGCCAAGACCACTCTTTTTATATTGGGACTCCGGATATATAGACCGGATACTTGCATAAACGGTCTTCAATCACATTTAATCTTTGACTTTTGTGACTGGCCCCACACCGGATCTCTTGACCCTGGTGTAGGATAGTTCATTGGCACACCCAGTGGGACTCGATAAAGTTATTCCCAACTTTCATTTACGAAGCCTTGTCTTGCGTCATGGAAGGCAATGGGAGAAACATATAAGATGGGCACATAGAAGACGTCACTACCCAAGAACAACTGGCGAACAGAGGCTTGGCTTTCGAGTCGCCTGTAGGGAGTTCAAGGAGAATGGTGCAAGTGTCTGCACCCGATCCAAGAGATAAAATGATACAAAAGCTAATGGAAGAACTGGTGGAGTTGAGACATAAAAAAAAGAGCGTGGAGGAGAAAGCAACGTCCCAGACTGGGGGGGACATCAAGTAGATGAGGGAAGGAAATCTGCTAGTATCCAATACTCGCAGATTCCCACTTATGAAGAAAAAGAGCAAATACATGACTCTGGAGAGAGAGCCAGTGGCAGAAGACGTGAGCCAGCGACCATCCACGAGGCTTACAAGCTCCACGTTCCTTTCTCTCAGAGGTTGATGAATGTGGCCATCCCAAAGCATCTACAAACTACTCAACCACTTTCCATCGGGAAGTATGGTGGAGAAACGGATCCCACCAAACACCTGGATGCATACGTGTACGAAACCATGTACTTGGGAGAAGATGAGGATGTTATGTGTAGAATGTTCCCTCGCACACTTGTTAATGATGCCCTTGGTTAGTTCAAGGGGCTACCATCAGGATCCATCAATTCATGGGAAGAAATGGCAGCGACATTCGTCGATCATTTTGTCATTTCTAGTGACGTCCCCAAGACATCTCATACTCTGGCCCAGATTAGGCAAGAGGAACGTGAGTCTCTCAAGGATTTCTTGAAGAGATTTTACAAGGAAGCAACTGCTATTCTGAACTTGGCAGAGGCACTACAGTTGCATATTATGATAGAAGCCTTGCTACCGAACTCTGCTTTCGCCCTGTCGTTGGCAAAAAGTCCTCCTGCGAGTTTCGAGGAGTTCAAAAGGAAAGCATCCAAGTACGTAGGCATTGAGATGCACTTAGAAGCAATAGCGGTGAAGGGAAAATCCCCAGCGCCACACCAACAACAACGGAGGGATAAGGACAGGACCAGATTGGAACGCAAGGAGAGACCGTTTCGTGGCAACGTCTTTGATAGCCCTGCACTGCGGCGCCAGGAAAAATGGGTAAATGCATTTAGTCATTATGCTCCTTTAAATTCTAAACCTTCATAGATTTTGAAGGAAATCGGATGGCCAACACTTAGTGTGTACGGGGTTAGAAAGCCACCCCAGATCCGAAGACATGGAGACCCCCGAAAATACTGTGAATTTCACGAGCAAAAGGGCTACTCGACAGACGAATGCCAAGCCCTAAAAAATTGTATTGAGACCTTGATCTGAGAAGGCAAGCTCAAATAATACCTATTCAAAGGAAGGTCTTTTGATGAGCCAGACCGGACTGAGAAACTGGGAAGAGATCATAAGGACGGTGATGATGATGGTTCCACTACGGTTAGAAGATTTACCGCTGCTGAAAAACAGAAGGGAGTTATAACTGGTGAGTCCACGCAGCAGAATGTTATACCCTAACAGCAATGCCAGGGCCATAGAGAGGTCATTGATATGATAGCCGGTGGTTTTGCTGGAGGAGGAGCTTCCTTCACAGCCAGGAAAAACCATCATCGTATGGTCCTTTCTCTACATGGAAAACCAATAAATAATCATCCTTACAGAGATGGTGTCGCTGCTCCAATAATCTCTTTCTTTGATGATGATTTCGGACCAACTATCCCTGGAGGAGATGATGCAGTGGTGATTGTGGCAGTTATCGCCAACAAAGATGTGAAAAGGATACTTGTTGATCAGGGGAGCTCCTATGATGTTATCTCTTATAGCTGCTTTAAACATATGGGCTTTAATGACTCTGACCTGCAGCCTTACACGTAGGATCTGATAGCTTTCAATGGAGCTAAGCAACTAACCAAAGGATACTTAGACACCCTGATATCTTTCAAAGGGGAGCTAGGGGCTAGAACAGTGAAGTCCAGGATTTTGGTGATTGATATGGAATCACCTTACAACGGAATCATAGGCCACCCCACACTGAATGCAATGGAGGCTATCGTCTCAACTTTTCATTTGCTAATTAAATTTATTGACAAAGATAACAATGTATCTTCTGTTAGAGGGGATCAGGAGATGGCAAGGTATTGTTATAACCTAAGCCTCAATATGGTAAAGCTCGAAACCTTCAACAAGAAGAGGAAGTTAAATGATGGAGGATCGGCGGTGGGGTCTGTGAGTCTCATTGACTTAGACCCTAGGGCGGAGTTGAAGATTGATCCGCTTAACCCATCAAAGCCTACACTGGACGGAAGTTCCAGGGGAATCATATTAGGAGATTCTCTAGAAAAGGTTACACATATTAATGACAAACTAGAACCAGTAATGGAGCAGCGACTGTTGACGCTCTTACAAGAGTTCAAAGACCTTTTCGCCTGGACAGCAGCGGATATGCCTAGCATGGATCCGGACTTCTGTTATCACAAGCTTGCTGTTTATCCGGAGACGAGGCCGGTTGCCCAAAAAAAATGAAGGCTTGGCCCAGAAAAGCAAAAGGCTGCTTGTGAACAAATAGAAAAATTATTGAAGGCCGAGTTTATTAAAGAGATTCGCTATTCCTCGTGGTTTTCCAACGTTGTCATGGTTCAGAAAGCCAATGATAAGTGAAGAATGTGCACTGATTACGTGGATCTGAACCGTTGCTGTCCCAAAGATCCATATCCTCTCCCTAATATAGATCGAATGATGGATGATTCATCTGGATATCAGTACTTGAGTTTCATGGATGCGTATTCAGGATATAACCAGATTCTGATGTGGGAGAAAGATCAGGAGAAAATAGTTTTCATCAATGATCGTGGTGTCTTTTGCTACACTGTTATGCCCTTTGGCTTGAAGAACACTACGGCCACATACCAGCGTATGATCAATAAGGTGTTCGAGGGCTTACACACTCAGATAGTCGAAGTGTACATTGATGACATTATTGTTAAGACCTCTGCAGGAGGTGACCACATAGAGGATATGCGCCAAGTATATTCACGTCTGAGGCATTACAACATGAGGCTGAACCCTTTGAAATGCACCTTTGCAGTCCTAGCTGGGAAATTCTTGGGTTTCATGTTAACACGGTGCGGAATTGAGGCCAATCCAGGAAAGTGCCAAGCCATCCTGAACATGCAGAGCCCAAAGAATCTGAAGGAGGTTCAATCCCTAAATGGCAAAGTAGCAGCCTTGGCACGATTCATGCCCAAGATGGCTCATAGATCACTTCCTCTATACAGGGTCTTGAAGAAAACCAAGAAGTTTAAATGGGGACAATAACAGGAACAAGCTTTTCAAGAGCTTAAGGAGGTGCTGTCTAAACCTCCGATATTGGTCAAGCCTGACCTTGGAGAAACATTCATCCTGTACTTATCTGTTTATGATAAAGCATTAGGGGTCGCTCTGGTGAAGGAAACCCCGGATGGTCAAAGGCCAATATATTTCACAAGTAAAACATTGCAAGATTGAAAAGGCCGCTCTTACCGCCGTTTTCACTTCGTGACGCCTGCGTCCGTATTTTCATGCCCACCCTATTGTTGTGAGAACGGATTTACCACTCCAATCTATGTTGAGCAAGCCAGACCTTACCGGAAGAATGATAAAATGGTCCATAGAACTTTCAGAATTTAAAGTTTCTTATAAGCCGTGAAGTGCAATAAAAGCCCAGATTCTGGCTGATTTCATAGTGGAAATGCTGGGGACAGATCCAACAACACTTTGACAACACTGGACCATATATATAGATGGTTCATCTAATAATAAAGGCTGTGGAGCTGGCGTCGTGGTCGAGAGTGACGATGGTGTCCTCTTGGAGATCACCCTCCGTTTCAATTTCAAGACCTCTAATAACCAAGCTGAATACGAAGCTTGTCTCGCTGGGTTACGAGCTGCAATCGACATCGGAGCATCCGAAGTCACCTTGTACAACGACTCGCAATTAGTAATATCACATATACAAGGTGAGTACCAGGTCCGTGAGTCTCAACTCCAGCTATATCTGAACTGCGTGAAAGAGTTAAGTGAAAAATTTTCAACGCTTGAGTTCAAACATGTCCCTCAAGAGGAGAATGCAAGGGCGGATATTCTATCAAGGTTGGCAAGTATGAAACAGCCAGGCAGCACCACAACGGTAGTCCAAAGTACGCTGACATCACTTAGCATCCCTCTATTCCCTACTCTAAATGCTATCGGAACTGATTATGGAGACATATGGATGGCCCCCTATATCTGTTGTCTGGCTGATGGGCAGTTGCCTACCGATGAGAACGAGAAGAAAAAGATAAAAAAGGAATTGCCATACTTCACTATGATTGATGGTAACCTTTACAGAAGGGCACTCTCAGTACCTTACCTGATCTGTTTGAGGGAAAACGAGGTATAAAGAGTAATGGAAGAAGTGCACGAGGGACAATATGGGCACCACGCCGGAGGAAGAAGTCTGATGAGAAAAATTCTCAGGGCTGGATATTGGTGGCCCACGATTAAACAAGACTCCATTGACTTTGTTAAGAAGTGTGGCACCTGCCAGAAGTTTTCTAACCTTCACCATACACCAGCAGAAGAACTTTTCACATCCGCTGTCCCATGGCCGTTCTTCCAATGGGGGTTGGATATTTTGGGTCCCTTCCCAATAGCACCTGGGGGCATTAAGTACCTTATTGTCGGGGTTGATTATTTCACTAAGTGGATAGAAGCGGAGCCAATGGTACACATCACTTCATTCCAAACTCATCGTTTTATGTATGAAAACATTATAACACGATTCGGAGTCCCAGCACGAGTCGTTATAGACAACGGCACTCAATTCACAGACAGGAAGTTCACAGATTTGCTTGAAGGGTTAGGGATAACCCAGATATTCTCATCTGTCGAACTCCCGCAGACTAACGGTCAAGCTGCAGTGGCTAACAGAGAGGTGCTGAAAGGGCTGAAGAAACTTCTGGGGGAAGCCAAGGGCGGATGGACAGACTAGTTGTGCCACGTCCTTTGGGCATACCAGACAACGCCTCACTCATCCACCAACAAATCCCCATATCATTTGACTTATGGAGTAGAAGCAATGATACTTATGAAGTTACAAAATGTTTCTGTGAGGGTCAAGTACTTCTCTGAGGAAAGAAACAACGCCAACTTGGCGTCAGAGATGGATGTAATTCAAGAGCTCAGAGAGGAAGCATTCATTAGAGACTAGGCCATCAAAGCCAAAGCCGCCCTTCGGTACAATAAACGAGTCCAATCCAGGACTTTCAATGTTGGGGATTTGGTTCTGAGGAAAGTAAGTGTGGGAAACAAGTTTGCACATCAGGGCAAGCTCGCTCCGACATGGGAAGGTCCCTATAGAATATCCGATGTCTGCGGAAAAGGCTTGTATCGCCTGGAGAACCTTGATGGCACCCTGATCCGCAACAAGTGGAATATTCAAAACTTACACATTTATTATAGCTAGTTGGTAAGACGACGTGTACTCTTTTTCCTTACTTGGGTTTTTCCATTGGGTTTTACCAAGAAGGTTTTAACGAGGCATGACCCCAACTGAGCTCCTCTTGTAATTCACAATTAATGAAATATTTTGTGTGTTCACCCATTTCTTTATGATTTTATTCAAAGCACAACACCGTTGTGACAAAATACTTTCAGGACGGATGATCCTAACTATGAATCCGTTGTTAGCGATGAACTTCTTCGAGGGTATAAAAAGGTGAACCATACGGTGAAGGCTTGGGCGCAGTAGGCTGGTCCTTTTTCAAGACCACGTTGAACCCCAAGTAATGGGCGTAGTAGGTTCAGGATTAGCCCTGTTCTGAACCCTGTGTCGAAGGCTTGGACAATAGGATTAAAACTGAATTCCAAGTATGGTTAGTAGGTTTAGCCAAACACCGGCGAAGGCTTGGGCGTAGTAGGCTGGTCCTTTTTCAAGACCACGTTGAACCCCAAGTAACGGGCGTAGTAGGTTCAGGATTAGCCGTGTTCTAAACCTTGTGTCAAAGGGTTGGACAGTAGGATTAAAACCGAACTCCAAGTACAGCAAGTAGGCTCGACCGAGTGCTGGTGGAGACATGACACTGTTCTTCTGATGGGGAAATTCCCTTACGGAATGCAGATTCAATGAACACCTCTATGATTGACTCTTCTCAAGATGAAAGCTCCCAGCCATCCTCACACTGATCACGTGTTTTCTCACAAGGGCAGTCCCCATCGTGATGCTTATAGCCGAAAGCCTAATCATCAAAGGTTAAGGTACTCTCCTTACAAATCTTTTATATGCCAAATGTTATGATTTAAGTGATGACCTCGTCATGCCATAATCTCAATACAATACGAGGTGGATAAGCTCTCTCTTTTCTACCAAATCAAAGGTAACGTTCCATAAAACGAGCCTTTGTTACTAAAGTGCTCACACATGGGGACAGTACTTATATGTTACTACCCGTCTTACATTCTACTTACGTAAATCTGAACTGATTCATTGCACATACAACGATTCTATTTAAACTGTTTTCGCGGAATGGCTTAGAAACGATTAGGTGTCAGATGAACGCGATGGACAGACGTACAAAGAAAATTGTCATTTCATTAATGAAATCCTGAAGTACATAAATGATTTATTGAATTTCGGAGCTGATCCTAGAACACAGCGATATTAATTCAATAAAAATAATAAGACAAAAAAAGCCGCTACTTCTTTTGGCCCGCTCCTTAACTCTTTTCTTTCTGGTTTCCTCCGACCTCACCCCTCTTATCACCAGCAACGTCACCTGCAGCAGCATTAGCACTTGTTCCTTCGCCAACAGGTTGCTTGGCGATAGGGACCAGGAGAGAGGGCCCCATTGATTGGTCCTTGGGAAGGGGAGGCAGGTCGTATGAAGTGTTGGGAGGTTCCTCATGATGATCGTCGACAACTGCAATGAGTTTCCCCTATAAAATTCGTAGAACGGATTAATACCGCTCAAGTAGAGTTCCACTTTAGGATTGCGGTGAAGAATTTGACGCATAACCAACCCAAAGGATTCCTCGGCAACTTGGATGCAGATTTCAACAGCCTCATCCACTCTGGTGTTAGCAACAGCCAGCTCCGCTCTCAAGGCAGCGCCATCATTATCCGGACTCGCCAATTTCAGGCTTTCAATTTCCAAAAACAGCTCCTTCTCCCTGCGAGCCCATTCCTCAGCCTTCTTCGAATAAATATATGTTTTCGTTTTCAGTTCCTCATCTAGCTTGGAGGTATTTTCCTTCTCCGAACAGAGGCTCGCACTGAGGTCGAAGTTAACCTTTTTCTGCTCAACTAATTGGCCCTCCAGGTCCTTTATGGTCGATTTCTGGCTGAGGGTCTCCACGTGCATCCGCTCCCCGTAATCCTTGGACGTCCTTAACCGATCCTCAAGAAGCTTGATAGCCGCCCTGTCCTTAGCAGACACAACAGTAAGGTCATTGACTTTGCCCGTCAATCTGTCAACTTCCGGGCCGTCGTTCACCAACCTACAGAGCGACCTCAAGAGACCAGACAACTCTTCCAGCTGCCATCGTCCGGCCTCGCAAGCCTGCTTGATCTCTTTTGGCTCAAGGGTGGTCTTCAGCTTGTACCTCGGTTCAGGGATGGATTCAGGCACTGGACCCTCATACATCAGGAAGGGAGGGAGGCAGGAACTGTTTGGAGGAGGGCAAAATACCTTCAACGCAAAATAAGTAGTCAAAGGTTGAGAACCAGAAGTAGCAGCCTTGCTGGAGGCATCTGGAGTTGGTCTCATTGTGTTTTTTCCTTTAGAGCCCCCAGAATCGGTCCCTTCTTCAGAAGATTTGTCCTTTTTGGAAGGAGGGGCTTGTGACTCCGCCTATTTTGAAGGGTCATTCTTTAGTTTCCTCCCCCTCTCTCCGATCTTCTTTTCTTCGACTCCGGAGGTAGAATTTTCAGGTCCGCCCTCAATCAGGGGGACATCATCACCGGTAGAGAAAGTGAGAATAATAGTCTCAACGGTGGCCTTTTTGGAGTTTCTCTTTGGCTAAATTTGGTTCTCAGCAGCCATAGATTTTTCTCTGGCCTTTGGAGATTTCAACTTGTCCATATCTTTAGATTCTGTTTTAATCTCAACTGCATAATCAAAACAGGAAGATAGTAAGTATTAGAAAATTTCAAGACATGTAAAGAGAAATAACAGCAAAGAGAATGATTGAAAAGTACGTAAATATTCCTCGCGGGTAGTTTGTGATCCTAACAAATGCCTGCAAGAGAAGAATTTATGCGAGGCGGTGTATGCTTCAAGAGCAAAGAGAACGGAGGCTGAAGTAAGGGATAGTTCATCCTCGTCAGTGAAATAGGCCTGGGAGGTTAGCAGAAAATGCTCATGAGACCAACGCACCGGGAATTTGTTAATTCCTTCTTTATTCACCCAGAAGATTGGGTCCTCAGGCTGAATCCGTATTCTGGTGAAGTATGACTTAAAGGAGCGACCATCAACCTTAGCTGAATCTGTATAAGATTCGAAGTTGACAAATTTTGACAGAGTCCAGAGGGTGATCAGGCTTACTCCTTCGCTCTGTTTGTTGGCACGACAGACCATCTACGTAAAATAGAAAAGCATGGCGACCGTCGGAGTGAAGTTGAAGTGCTCCCCAAGCACTTCCAGAGAACGGACTAACCCTCATCCGTTAGGATAAAGCTGAGATGGGGCGCAGTCCAGAAATCTTAAGACCCCCATCTGGAACTCTGTCAGGGGGAAGCGTACTCCCAAATTTAAGAAGAGGAAATCGTACATGTAGATCGCTCTCTCATCCGGGATGATGTGACATATCCGTTCTGAGGGAAGGGGCGCCAACACCATAAATTACTTTTCATGTTTCTCCTTTTTATGAACTACAAAGCGAGGTTCAAGCCTTGCCCCGTCGTCCCTGGCGTGGCAAGACGGTGTATCCCTAAATTCATCAGCCACCCAGCAATAGGGA
Organism: Clitoria ternatea; assembly: GCA_037962975.1. Taxonomy (NCBI): domain Eukaryota; kingdom Viridiplantae; phylum Streptophyta; class Magnoliopsida; order Fabales; family Fabaceae; genus Clitoria; species Clitoria ternatea. The sequence continues at coordinate 52,318,414 of CM075675.1, forward strand.
TGTCTTTGTTGGAGTTTCACCCAGTCGATCCGGTGTGCAACAATATTGCACAAACCTGAAGCAGTTTTGAGAATATATTGCCCCGTCACCCCCTCAGTGGATGTTCCTTCTCCAGCCATCTTACGGAGAGCCAAATTGAAAACCTATACGCTGCGATAAAAAGCCACATCGTCAGAAAGGTATAAATCAGCGCTCTCCCCACTCTCACTAGAAGAGGATTCTGAAGAGGGTATTATTACCCTCCGTCGTGAGATAGGCAACGCTTCCCTCTCTGAATAAAGTGGCTAGTTGCTAGAGGGAATCACAGGGATCCTCCCACCATGACGTGCAGGAATTCGAGACGAAGCTCTTCCTCCTCTAATCCTAGGGCCAACATGGTTCGAACCAGTATAACCTCTCCCAGACATTCAGAAAACTTAAGGAAAAATACGAGGAGATGAAGGAGATGGTTACCTAAGGAATGAGAAGATGGTGGAGTAAATTTCACAGAAGCAAGCACAAACGTCTTCTCAAAATTTTTGCAGAGTTTCGTCAGGAAGGCAAGAGTAAGTGATTTCTGAATTCACTAAGTGCTCCTTTTATAGGGGGTGAAGAGTCTCAATTACCGGTTCAAGGGTTATGTCATTTACCACCAAACGACACCCTTTCATAAATACAAGGCTGTCGTTTCAAACCCTAAGGCGTGAAAACAGCGCTGATTCGTCAAAAGGCCTCTCAAATGGGCCTTAAAATTTAAATTTCAGGCCCATAAATCCCCTGAGTGACGGTTACAAATACATGCGCATTTAAAACAATAATAGCTCGCCCACATGCTTAAAGGTATTAAATGACCAATCATGAGAAACGTTGCAGCTGTTACTCGAATACTAAGAGTTTCAAGTTTAAAAAACTCTCGGGATTCTCGCACAACAGATCTTTGTCCGGATCCATCGTAAGGAACGTTACGACAACGGAGCCTTCGTTCCCAGGACGGCTCTTCACGTGACAACATAATGCTGAAACCCAACACACGTTAAATAAATATTTTTCCTACATAGATAAACCGATATCCAGACCAAATGCAAGCGATGTAGCTTATATGAGCAACTTTACTAGTCCCCCACACAAGCTAGGGGACAAATAAAATAATGATCCAGTCTTGATACCAGCCCTGAGACAATGGTGACATGTCATCCGATCTGGCTGTGCTACCGATTCCGTAGGTAATACATCTGACCTACAAAACCGTCTGGGCGTTCATCCATCATAGGGACATGCGTAACGATTTGCAACAGCGTAACAATTTCAGTCTCCCATGACGAATTCATCCATCATAGGGGCATGCGCCTCGCCACTTCGCCCATACTTGTCTCCCATGATAGATTAAATAAATATATTTTCCCATGCTCCGACAAAATAGAATGGGCATTATTCTTTCCTCGAGCCACCAGTTACGGTTAGTAGGTTTGGCCGAACACCGGTGAAGGCTTGGATTGTAGGATTAAACTAAACTCCAAGTATGACTAGTAGCTCTGGCCGAACGTTGGTTAAGACCCAATCCGTACTCTTACGATTGAGAGGTATTTACACAGGACGGATGATCTCAGTCACCTATTCTGTGATTTGATGATGTAACTCCTGGCGTGGATAATTCCCATCATCATCCTTATGATGGAAGACCCAACCATCATCTTTATGGTTATCATTCCTCTTTTGAAGGAACACTTCTTCCAGAATGGATAATCTCAATTACCTACTCTGTAAATTGACGATGTAAATCCTGATACAGATACCTGGTTGAAGTATTTTTGCAGTTCCCTAAGCTCGAAACAATACTCTTATAATGGATGACGTTTTCCCCTCCAGTGAGAACGATACGAATTAATACTAGTCATCCGTCCTGTGACACCGCTGTTGTGAACAACGAATCGACTCTTTCTCTCCCCAAAAGAATTAAGGGTAATGCCCTATCACAGGTACCAATCCCTTAACATACTTATACTTAGGGACAATATTCATATGTATGATTCTCCGTTCTAAAATTCATCTATCTTAAATGAATTGATTAATTTTATGAGGCAATTATTTCAATCCGACCTCAAGATTAATCACATTGAACGGATTATTGAATACTGAAACGATAAAAGTATAACAAATACATCTAAATTATATTATTCTTCATAGAGTATTGAAGATAATGCTTGAGAGGAATAATATTCATTCATGAAAACCAAATTACATGTGTATTGTTCAAAATTAATCAAAACCGGAGCTGATCCCGGAACACAGCTTTACATATGCAAAACAACAAGACTACGGAAGGGGAATTTGCTCTTGGGGCTTTTGTTGTCCCTCTCTTTCTCCGAAGTCTTGAGTTCCTCCCTTAGAGGCTTCTTCTGGGGCTTTTTCTTCAGGCGCTCTTGTACCTTCTTCAGACGAGATGCCTTCTGGCGTAGGAACGGTGGAATTCGATCCCATGCTTTGACCCTCGGGAAGAGGGGGCAAGCGAGACAAGGATTCCGGATGATCTTCATAACGATCTTCAACCACTGCGACTAGCTTCCCTCTATGGAATTCATAGAACAAACTTATACCATAAAGGTTTAGCTTCACAGCGAGGTTACGGTAAAAAACCTGGCGTATCGCTAGGCCGAAGGATTCTTCAGCAACTTGGCTGCATATATCGATGGCTTCCTTCGCCCCAACTGTGGCTACAGCCAGATCTTCCCATAACCTGAGAATTTCTTTTTCTATCCTTTGGGATTCCGCGCTCCTGGCCTTCAATCCCTCAATCTCAAGGAGGAACTTCTTTTCCTTTTAGGACCACTCCTCAGCCTGTTTAAAGTAATCCTCCGCAGCAGCTTTGTTCTTATCTTCTAGTTTAGCCTGTTTAGCTTGACTGCTGTGGAGTTCTTCTTTTACTCATTAAACATTCTCTCTAAGCCTTTAGCTGTATCTTTGAGCTTGAGATTCTCATTATTCATGAGATCTCCGTACTCTTTGGACTTAGAGAGACGATCTTCAGCTAATTTCAGAGTAGCTTTATCTTTTTCAGCTGAGAGGTTGAGCTGCTCCACCTTATCACTCAGCCTGTCCCACTCTGCAGCATCATCAGCCAACAGGCTGAGCGAATCGAGTAACCCTGTGAGCTCTGCTAATTGCAATTTTCCAGCTTCACATGCATCCTTGATTTCTTTAGGTTCAAGTGTGGGTCGGAGTTTGTAGAGCGATTGAGGAAGGGTTGCCGGAGTTGGTCCTTGGTATGAAAGAAATGGAGTAAGGAATGAAGCAGTTGGAGAGGAGATCAAAGTACTCGATCCAAAACCTCCGAAAAGTATACCCTTATGAAGCCCGAAAGAAACCCTAGTTCTATCTGATGCTTCCACAGATTTACCCTTAGAGGCGCTCGCTCTTTCCGGGCTCCCAGAAGGCTTGTGTTTTTTTGATGGAGGAGAGGAAGAGATGATGATTCCAGCAGGGTCGTTGTTGATCTTCCTCCTCCTCTCTTTTATTTTGGGTGGATCCACAAATGCATCGATTCCAGCTGGACCTCTTCAACCAAGGGAATCTCCCCCTCTACAGTGGAAGTCAAAATAATAGACTCCGAATGGAATTTTAAGAAATTCCTTTTTGGCTGAATATCGTTCTTACCAGGCACAGATTTCCCACCAGCCACAGATTTCCCTCCAGCCTTCAAGGATTTCAGCTTATGCATATCGGGAGATTTCTGCTCTATTTCACCTACATGGGTAAATAAAATGCATCAGCAACGAGGAAATAGTCAATGCAATTAAAAGAGGAGGTAAAGGGAAATAACACGAGAATTACGTAAGTATTTATCCCAGACTTCACTGGCGTCTACAAAAGAATGCTTTGAAGCGTGTGGTGTAAGCTTCAAGGGCAAATAACACTGTCGCCGATGCAATGGATAGTTAAGATTTATCAGTGTAGTACGCTTAGGAAGTCAGAAGAAAGTGTTCGTGAGTCCAGCTTAGTGGAAATTTACTAAAACCCTCCTCATTCTTCCAGAAAATGGGCTTATTTTCTTTAATCGATATTCTGGTATAGAAAGATTTAAAAGATTTCCCATCTACTTTGGCAGAATCGGTGTAAGATTCGAAAGTTACAAAAGAACATAGAGTTTGGAGCGTAATTAAATTGACCCCGCCTTTCTTATTGGCTCTCCGAACTACCTGGGTGTAGTAGAAAAGCATAGCCACGGTGGGGGTAAAGTTGAAGTAATCGCCTAATACTTCCAGAGCCCGGACAAGCCCCCAGCCATTGGGATGAAGTTGAGAGGGTGCACAATCTAAAAATCTTATACACCCATTTGAAACTCTGTTAAAGGAAAGTGGACTCCGAGGTGGTGGAACATGAAGTCATGCATATATACAAAACGTTCATCTGGGACGATGTGGCATATCCGTTCTGTTGGCAGTGGTGCAAACACCAAGAACCTCTTTTCCAGCTTCTTTTCTGCATAGACCGTGAACCTCAGTTGAATTTGGCCTCCGTCCTCTCTTGCATGATGAGAAATTAAGTTCTTAAACTCATCAGCCACCCAACAGTAAGGCCACTTGGCTTGAAGTTCCTCCCAGTTCAACCGGTGTGCAATAACGTTGCACAACCCCTCAGCTATCCTCAAAACTACTTGTTCTCCAGAAGGTCCCTCTCCAGGCATCGTTCTAATAGCATGGACAAAAATCTTTGCTCTACGATAAAAAGTCACATCGTCAGAAAGGTAACAATCATTACTCACTTCACTATCGGAAGAGCGACTATACTCAGAGGATGACTCTGAGGAGGGAAGAATCACTCTCCGCCGTGAGTAAGATCCCCTTTCCGAGCGACGTGACTCAGCCCTAGGAAAAACCACAGGGATTCTTCCCCCACGGTGGCCAGAGATGTGAGAAGCTAATCTATCCCTCCTAGGGCGCATTTTTTCAAGAAAAATAGAGAAATGGAAGATGAAACTAACAGAGCAAAGAAAATGGTTACCTAAGGTAGCAAGGAAAATGAAGACAGAAAGACCTTCGTAAAACAAGCAGCAGGCGTCTCTATGAAATTTTGTAGAGTGTTGCTAAGGAATCAGAAGCAAGTGATTCCCAGAATTCACTAAGTGTTTCTTTTATAAGAGACGAAGGGGTTCGGTTACCAACTCCTGGGGTTGAGTTGTTCACGACTAAACGTGTCGATTTGCAATTCAAGCGATATAGTCATTTCAAACTTATGGGCACCAAAACAACGTCGATTCACCAAGGGGCCTCTCCACTGGGCCTAGAAGTTTTGTAAATTGTAAGCCCATTAAGCCCCAGGCGATGGTTACTGAGGTATATGCCTCCAATGCAATAATTGCTCGCCCACGTGTTTAAAGGTATTTAATGCCTAATCATGCGACGCGATTTATACCTTACAACCGTTACTCGAATTTGAAGAGTCTCAAGTTTCAAAAAACTTTCAGGATTCTCATACAACGAATCTTTATCTGGATCCGCTGTAGTGACATTATGACAACGGAGCCTTCATCCACAGAACGGCTCCTCATGAAATAATAATGCTGAACAATACACGTGTAGGTAAATATTTTCTACATAAGTATACCAGCATCCAGACCTCTCACAGGTTGTATAGCTTATGTGAACAACTACATAGTCCCTCACACAAGCTAGGGGACATATGATCTGGGCTAGATACCGGTATCTGTTCTATAAGACATATTTCGACGTCTTTGACCGTTCTCCAACGTGTCACCAGTGTCATCGGTATACATCCGGACTCTAATTCCATATCAGGCGTTCTCCCTATACCGGTTATCCAGGATAATGCTATGTACATCGGATAACACACATGTCACCATACAGAAGACAAAGGGCATTGCTACAGGGATAAGGATGAAGATTCCGTTTCCCATATTACGAGCCATATTCTGCTCCTGAAAATGATCAACTTGTTCCCTAAGACTAGCCCTACTTTCTCTATGCTCAAATATAAAATAGCCACTTGCCTCGATCATGCTGGTGCGTGTGCATTAAATAATAATTTACTTGCTTAATGGAGGTTGGTGGTTCCCCACTAACAAGTCCTCGTATATCGAGCCAATCAGGTATAAGAACTCTCTTTAGTTTACTGGAGAGGCTCTTTTTTTCTCTCTTTTTCTACTTTTATCTGGATCCCATAGAGTGATCACAAAACATTCCATATTTGGAATACTATTACTGACTTGAGCGTCAGAGAATCTTCACAGGTGACACAACCTTTCACCCACACCAACACGTGAGATCGGTGTGAAGGACCTCTAGGACGCCAAGACCACTCTCTTCATATTGGGACTCCGGATATATAGACCGGATACTTGCATAACCGGTCTTCAATCATATTTAATCTTTGACTTTTGTGACTAGCCCCACACCGGATCTCTTGACCCCGGTGTAGGACAGTTCAATAATAAAATAATATTATATTTAATACATAACATATTGTTTTCCTTTTTATTATATATTTTTTAAATATTAATAAATACCGACGAGGACCCGTTACAACTACTCATGTGTATTGATATCCACAAAGTTTAACATGTACGTGTACAAATTGTAGATAGAGAGAGAGAGATAGAGAGAGAGAGAGAGAGCAATAAGGAGGAGTGGCAATCTAGCTTGTTTGTTGTGTCAACTATGTTGAGCCCTTGTATTGTAATTTTGTGTCTGTTTGACAAGAGGAACTTATAGTTTATAACTTATGGCTTTTCGAATAATTTATAGCTTATGATTTTTCAAGTAGCTTATAGCTTGTGACTTTTTAGGTAGCTTATTGAAATACGAATGCTTGATAAAACTATCTTAAATTGTGTTAAATGACTATAAATGACATATAATGTTTTAATTATATGAGAGATAGAAGTTATCATTTCTAAATAAATATAAATGTAAAAATGATAACTATAAGCAATTAATGAGAGAGCTTATAAGTTTTGAAAAGTCAAAACTATCTAAGTAGCTTATCAACTGATAAGAGCTTATGATATTTTAAAAGCTATAAGCTCTTTATTTTTTATGTTCATCAAATAACTCTAATAGCTTTTAAAAAATCATAAGTTCTTAAAAAAGTCATAAACTACTTACATCAAATGGATACTTTATATGCATTCATTTAATTGGTTATTTAACATCTATGTAAAAGAAGGCATCTATTAGGCTTTCATAATTGTTTGGGTTCATTGACAAGCATGTTGATGCCCACATAAGCATAACCCACAACTAGAAAACCGTATTCTAGAGTCACTGATGATGAGGCATTTATCATGTGCCTGACGTTATTTGCATTAGTTAAGATGTAAGTTAAGTCGGTCACACAAGTGTATGTGTAGCATCTGTGAAGCTGTCGTAAACTAGGTACGAAATTAAGAAAAGGTGGAACATTGCAATTTGATAAGTCTTGAAAAGACTTAATTATTTCACCTTTTATTTAACATAATTCATTAATTATGGTTTAGTTTAGATTCATTATTTAATAAATAGTTAACAATTCGTATTTTATTTATTTATTTTAAAAGAGTTTAATTTATGTAAGAAAATGATTAAAAAAAATTAATTAGTTAAGGAATTATGATTATTTATAATTTCACTGAACAGCCAGCGTACAAATGCTAGGCAATTATGTGTTTATTGGTGCAGGAACAGGTTGCGCTTAAGCAGAAAAGAAAAGGAAGGAAAATCCGAGTGAGATTCCACAAATCCGAGTGAAACTCCAAAAGTCCGACTGGGAAATGCTTCAAGACACCGACTGAAAAAGGGAATAGAATACCGTATGAAGAACTCGAGTGAGACTTTAAAAGCACCGATTGAAAAATACGTCAACTTCAGAACGCTGATTGAATAATCCATAACGCTCAAGCAAGCAAGCGCACGCTCAAGCGTGACTCCAAAACATCATCCCCGCCCAAGCTTCTCCATAACGCTTAAGCGAGAAAGCAATACTGCAGTGTATATTTCGAGCTCGCTCAAGCGAGAGCCCTTCACGCTCAAGCGTGAAGGCAGTTATTTAAACACTGATTGTTCCCTCCAAAAGACACTCGGCACCATCTTTGTTCCTGCTGTTTTCTCTTATGCTTTTGTACCTTAGTAATTTAAGTTCTGAGATGTAATTATTTATTTATTTCATGATTATGTAATTAGTTTAGTTAGTCTAGTTATTAAGTAAGCTTTCTTAGTGATTAGTTAAATTAGTTAGTTAGTTAGATGCCTATATATACTTGTACATACTCTGTAAAAAGGGGACGGTAGAATACAAAATACGATTTATTTTTCCCATTTTTAATCTCTCTCTAATTCTTTTCTCTCTCTAAATTCTCTCATCCATGTCTCTCCACATTCCTTCGACAGAATCCATTTCTATGGGTTTTTAAACCCCTAGGGTTGGGATTGCGAAGGTTTGCAATGAATTTTTGAAAGTGTATTGAGGAAGTTAACTTCTGATGCATAAGGAGAACAAGCTGAGGAGTGGATCTACTTTGCTGGATTGATAAATCCAGATCTGATGAAGAAACTCACCAGTGAGGAATCATGGTTGAGGCTTAGGTAACTTCTCGCTTCCTAACTAATTTAGGCCTAGTAATTAGGTGAATAGTTAGGGTTCAACCCCCAATTTTGCATTAGATTTCTCTGTTAATTGAGCACCTAAGGGATTAGGGTTTAATGCTTAGGAATTAGTGTTATTCACCTAAGGAATTAGGGATTAACCATCTGTGGATTATCCTCTTGAATCTGAAGCTTGATTGAACCTTAAATGCATATTTCTTGATGAAATTATAAACTGAAGCAATTCTAACCTATCTTTCATTACTCATATTTTACCTTTCACACTGTCTCTGAAAATACAAAAACATAGAAAACATAAAAACAACAAAAATAGAATGAATCCTATCTGCATTATGTTGGTTCAGCTTGTATCTGTCCAAGATTGAGGTACTTACCACAATCCTTGTGGGACGATCAAATATAATACAATTTTAACGACTGGTGCGCTTGCCAAAGAGTAAATCCTCTGAGAATTACACACCAAGTTAATGACTCGGAGATTTAGCATCACAATTTAACATCGATACAACTAGTAAATGCTTTAGGCGATCCATTTGTGTTCTTTTTTTCTTTTCCCCAAACAATAATGTACCTTCTTTTTTAAAACCATTTCATTCTCCTCTAATAGTTCATTGGGTGGTACATTTGAAGAAAGAAAATATACCATTATATTTATGATGAAGAGTAAAACATTTCTAATCGATAGGTTTTCTTTTTCATTTAAGTAGGAGGTTAGTTGGTACTCAACTTCTCTTAGTTTATGTATAATGAGTTGATAGGAAAATTAAAATCATAATTTAATACACACACTAGGGTAAATGATTATTACATATTGCTACAGAGTAGTTATTGGTTGTTAATGTTATTTCTTTTTTTTTAGAAATTCATATTAAAGAGGTTATGTTGTCCATTTTAAAAATATATATTAGATATGATGATTGAGTATTAACTAAATATTAAATAGTTAGTTTAGATAATTCTTAATATGTTAATAATTGTATTGTATGAGCTTTATTAGTTTTATTGTCTACTTTTATTTGTGATTATGCTACTAGTTGCTAATTAAAGTTTTAAATAACTATATATAAAATAAATTTATTATAAATGAATGCATAACATATTCGTAATGTAGGTAACAGATTATAGGTATATGTATGAAAGATTTGAATATGATAGGAAAGGTTTGAAAGTTGATTTTTTAATAGGGTTAATAAGTTTATTGTGAAGGCTAAGGAACAACCCTTCTTCTTAGCTATGGGTGGGATTGGATGCTCATATGTTAAGTGTATATGTATGAAGTTGTTGACTGAAATTCAAATGAGACTTTACTTTACAAGTCAGATTTCCACCTAAATTATTAGGCTTTGTAGAGCATGGTGAAGTTTTCAAACATGATAGTTTTATTGGTTTGTAACAATGTGGCAATAGTGTCCCAACGTAGAATGTAAGTAATTTTGATAATATGATTAGATGATGCATAACATGTTATGCCAATATTTCATCAATGAATTCTGAAGGTACATGTAGGGAGTGATAACGCAAGAAAAAAACTATTATTCATGGTTTGAATCTAAATATCATAGGATTGTTTCAACAACTAATGGATGGAAAAAGGAACTAACTTTGATAGAGCTGGAGAATATCTTGGTTAACAAGGAAACTTTAGACAAATAAATGTCTAAAGTGTCAATAAATGAGGAAAGACAAGACACTATTTGCCAAAAGAGATAAAGTGCCCAAAGAAGTGAAGACAATTGTGAGGCTCAATGATAAAAGTTAAAGCTTAGGAATCAAATAGGTTGACAAAGAGGTTGAAATGGAGAAGGTCCACAATGAAAAGGGGCTAGACAATAACCTCAATATAAAAATAATAGAGAAAAAGCGTGATATAATTGCTAAGACGATCGATGATACAAGTGTGGCAGGAAGGGTCACTTTGCTTCATATTGTCAAGCTAGGAAGGTAAAAGGTAATGTTGTTACACTCAATAAGAGTGATGAAGAACAGTAATTTCAAGAACCATTTATTGTACATGAATCTGGTTCAAGAAATGAGTTAGATAATGAAGAATTCCAATGGAATAATGGTTAAGAAATTGTATCATCATGCATAGATGAACCAACAATGGAGATGGCGTTGGTTACAATGAATAACAAAATAATTAATTATGATTATGATTGAATTACTGATTCTGGTTGTTCTAACCATATAACAAAAAACAAAGAGAAATTCTTAAACAAGAAACAATATAGGGGAAAATGTGTGGTGGTGACAAGGAATAACTCTAGGTTATTTTTTGCTCATATTTACAAGATGAATGTCCCTCATTTTGGCAATATCAAGTGCAAGTGGACCAGGTGTACCACGTACGTTGGCTGAAAAATAACTTGTTGTCAAACTAGCAACTAACATCGTTAGGAAATTGTATGATTTTAAGGCCTAAAGGAGTAAAAGTATATCATAGTTTGACTTTTTAGGTTAACCATAGATGAAGGGAATGTAGGTTGAGTCAATTTACATGATGTAAGCACAAGAGGCATATGCGAACAAGATCAGAAAGAATGAAATAGATTTTTGGAATGCAAGGCTCAAAGATAGGTTATAACAAGTTAAAGGTAATGATGAAGAAAGTGATATTGATGAGCATATGAAATTTAAAGATACGGTACGACATTATATATTCAGGATGCCAATATGACAAAGCTCATGTGGTTCCACATAAAGAGTCAAGATGTAAAGCAGTTCACAATTGAAGTTAATGCATTCAGATGTTTTTAAACCCTTGATAGATAAACATTTTAGGTTGTTTTCCGTCATTTTTTACCTTTATTTTGTGTAGTTAGACATTTGTTAACTAGCAATTTTCATCTTCAGTTTTATGAATATCAAGCATCTATATATAAACTGGCTTTATTATGGGTTTTGTGTTGATATTTTAGGAAATAGAGACCTATAAAGGAATAAAAAGCTTGAGTTGAGAAGATTCTATTTTTGAGGCCATTCGCCTAAACAAGCCATTTTTGCCTAGGAGAATCAAGGAAAATTTAGGCATTTCGCTTAGGTGACTCTTGTGGAACAACACATTTTCCACTCACTTCCTAGGCCATATAAAAGGCCCAATGTCATATTTTCGAAGCATGCAAACGTAAGGGAGAAGCAAGGAAATTAGAATTCACCATTTTGACACCTTGCAACTTGACATCCTTTGATGATTCTTTCCTTGTTCCATATTATTTAGTAAGCTTAGCTTAGTTTAATTATGTATGGCTAGCCTATTTTAGTTGGGATTGAATAACCTTCGTAAGGTTATGGTTTATAAATATTTTTGGTTTCTTTATGAAAATAATTCAAGTTAGTATTTCAATTTTGATTAATGCGCGTTTTTTAGAAGAACGACTCATATGTGTGCTTGTGAGTTTTGAGCAAACGATAGGATGAACTACCTATTATCCTTGATTCCTAAGGATAAGGTTAAGAATATAGCTATTAGTACTCATTTATAAAGTTGGTTCTATTTTTATTTGTTGGAGGGGTCTTCGTCTAAAGATAGGGTTTACGATCCATACTCTGAAGGATCGGGTTTAGTGAATTTACGTTTCGGTGACTTGGTCAATTCCATAATTGAACTTAATAATTACAAGAACATAAACTGAAAAGGTGTAGTTCAATCTTAACACGTTTCTCAGTTTATTTTAATTAATTTAATTTGTATTTACCTTATATTATTAAAAATCTAAAATCAATCATTTCCTTTATTTATGATAATTATATATATATATATATATGATAAATTAGCAACAATCATTCAATCAATTGCCATGTATCTGAGAAGCCCTAGAGGACGACAACCCTCATTTACAAATTTTGAAACTACAACAAAACTGGTACACTTACCAATGGGCTAACAACCCCTAAAATAACCTTCAATTAGAAGAAATCAGTAGATGGTCACATTTATTGATGATTTCTCAACAAGATGTATAACATCCCGTATGTTTTATATTTAAATTAAGAATTTGAGAAATACAGGGCTATTTTGTGATTTAAATATGAATTTAAGGGGAAATTCATAGTTTTACCTGACGCCCAGCGTCAGCGTCGCAGGAAGAATAAAAACTTCACAGTGGCGGCCCGTAAAAAAGAAGTCAAAAGTTGGGTTTTTGAGCTTTTCTCTCTCTTCTTCTTTCAAGTTCAAGAAGCTAATTAAAGCTCGTTTGTGGTAGGAATTCAAAGTTTATTGTGGATTGGAGGTGAGAAACTTAAGGTAAACACTAGGAATCTTTCAATTTTAAATTCCATGGAGATTTCCTATCTTTTGCTTATTTCTTGGAGAAGCAAAGGAGCTTTGAAATTTAAGATTCTAAACCGGTTAAAAGGCCCCTTATGACTTCTAAGTGAAGGATTAAGTGATGAACTCGAGTTCCACTTTGTATAGGTTGCGAACGAGGTGTCGAAAGCTTAGTGGCGAAGGGGGTTCCTTAAAATAGTTATTGGTTTCAGTTGTGGTAAGCTTATAAAGCCTTAGGAATTGACTTTTAAGTGTTTTCTTAGATTAGATTAGGATAACAATTAAACCCCTAAATCCATTTGTAATTCTTACATTTCTAGTGTTTGGGTGCGCCGGTACTTGCGACTAAATTAAGAGGCATCTCAAGTGAGGTAAGGGGTGTGTGTTAGAGTGTAATTTGTTAAGGCTTTAAGATTTTCATATTATGAACTGAAAGTTTTATACATATATATATATATATATATATATATATATGAATGTTTTATTTGGGAAACATGTATGGTGTGAATATTGTAATGATTGTATATGAGTTTAGTAAATAGAATTGATGTAATAATGATGATTATAATGAGAAAATGACGAGTCGTGAATATCTATTATATGACTATGACAATGATTGATGAAATAGAATTTGTTGTATTTGATTAGGTGATGAAAATGAAGATATTATGTCTAAAATGGTTTATGAAAGATGATAATGGAATATTGGAATAAATGTAATGCTGAAGATATGGAATTGATGCCTAGTGATGGCTTTGGGTATGATGATTAAAGGAGAAGGCTTTTATGCCAGGAATTGTATACTAATAGATTATATTGATGATTATATGTTGTATATGCATGATATATAGTGTGGACATTCGATCAGTATGCATTACCCCTCGTTTTTTGCTCCAGTGGTCCAGGTAGAGATCCAATTGAGCTACCCAATGGTCCAGGTAGAGACCCAGTGGTTGAGGTAGGGAATCAGCGTGTGGCTCGGTAGAGTTCACGGGATGTCGGTGTGACTCCCAGCTGGTGGCTGCTCTGTTAGTATCTGGATACTAGGTGTCATTATATATATCATTTGACCATGAGAGTCAGTTATGGCTAATTGTGCTTTTGATTTTGATTTGTGATATGTTTACCATATTGTAAATAGATTGAGAATTTTGATGGTTTTGAGGAGTTATGAAATACTTTGATGTTATAAGAGAACAGATAAATGGATTAATAAGCAAGTGGGTGTGAAATCCTTCAGGTGATACCACTCTGTTTAAATTAATTGTTTTGCTTTTTAATGCTAAGTACTCACTCTTACATTATTTTACAGTGAATGAGCAAAGAGATATTGCGGATACTGCAAAAACCAGTTCAAAGTGAGCAGTGGAGCAATGCCAGGAGAGCCCATGATATATATAATATATTCACTGTTAGACTTGCGGTTGCATATGTTTGTTTATGATGATTAATGCTTGGCGAGTAACTAATGGCACTAAGCCATTGGTGAATATATATATATATATATATATATATATATATATATATATATATGTGTGTGTATACATGTATGTGGTATGATATATTCCTGTCATGGATGTTGTGAGTGTGGCATGACACTGATCCATTAGATAATTATACATGCATAATGACCAGGAACTGCTTGTATGGACGTAGTTATGACACAGAGCCATTATGGTTGAAATCATGCATTATTGGCAGGGATCGTATTTCTGAATGTGATTGTGATGATTGACGATGATCATAATTATGTTGGATGCATTATGATGATTATTATGTTGTGATTGATGGAGTAATGAATTTGATGCATTATTCATATAGTGGAATCAAGGAACTAAATAGGTGATTTTGAGATCTAATGGGTTTCGGGACCCCCGGAAGGGATCAATAGGTTCCCTAGGATATTTAGAAACTGTATGTATTGGCCTTGGGCCATTTAGAGTCCATTTAAGGTATTTGGTGCAAGGATTTTACACCTAGATGAGTTAAATTGTATTTCGCACATAATTCATGCATATGTTGGAATTTTGGCAAACGGATAACGCCGACAGTTTCGAAATGGGGAAAACATGTGGCCCGTAAAATTTCATGGAAATCGGGCCTGAAACGGATCAATTAGGTACGTTAGAAGTTGACCAAATGGCCTAAATATGTGACAGCATCAGGTGCCTTTTTGCATTTTTAGTGGTAGTTTGGGGTTTAAAATGTCTTCTAGAGATGATTTTGAAGCTGTTAATGAAAAATCATTATTGGGAGTATGGTTGGAGTTATTTAATTATTGATTTTGAGAAAAAATTATTAGAATTTTTTTGTATTATTTAAATGAGTAAATTAAAAAAAATTAGTATGAGATTTTACAAGATGGGTGGACTTTATGAAAGAGAAATAAGAAGCTTTCATAAAGTTTAAAGAGTTTAATGAAAAAAGTCAATAAGGTATTTAAATGTAAAATCTGGTGTTTACTTATTAATAATATAGGAGAGTACATTTCAAAATAGTTTACAAAGTAATTTCAAAATTATGGAATAAGAAGGCAGTTAACATACCTATATACTCCATAACAAAACAGAGTCAACGAAAGGAAGACTAGATACTTGGAAAAACTTGCAAGAGCGTGCTGCATACTAAGAATGTTCCACTTAAATTTTTGGCATAATATATGAAAACAGTTGCATATGTCATTAATACGCTACCTCAAGTTAGGCTTGACTTTATTTTACCTCAAAAGAAATTATGAGCACAACACCATCAATAAGTTACTTTCATTTGATGTGTTTGTTACAAGTTTATATCGAGTCAAGAAACATAAAAAAATTAGACAAAAAGGGATATTGTTGTATATTTGTTGGATGTGATAGTTAACAAAAAGGATGAAGTTATTGTGAGCTACCAACAAGATGTTATGTATCCAAGAATGTAGCATTTGATGAAGAGTTTTCATAATGGTCATCTCAAGTAGTATTGTTGCAAGATTCAAAGGAGATTGGGAAGAGGGTACATGATAAGTTGGAAAAACAACTAGGAATTAACAAAGTTATCCCAATATAAGAAGATATAATAGTTTTTTATCAGGAAAGGGAAAGGTCCCTAGCAAAAAGTTAATCAAGTAGAAAAGCACACAATGCAGCCGATTTTTTTCCATGACATACAGTAGAATACACAAGTACATTTTCCAACTATGGAATACAATTTCACCGAGATAAACAACAGAGAAACTAGAAGTTTAAAGTGAAGAATTAGTCATAAACAGTACAAAAATTGGGTAACTGAAATGGCTATCAGCATCATAATGAGTAGGTTTTGTGTTATAGTGGTGTGCAATAAAAGAAAGGGGAAGTTGGCAAGGATTTTGGTTGATGAAAAGAGAGAAGAGAATGCCAACACATTAGCCATATATGACTGCAAAACTTGCCGTGAAGCTATACGTGTATATAGGGATGGGGCTTTGCCCCATATCTCCTTAATTACCCTCAACACTCAACACCCATTGCTGTTCAGTTCAGGTGTTAAATGCAATCATTTAGACTCATATATAAAAATACATACATTATTTACATAATTTGTTTTGTTTAGATTGTATTAAAAAAATATTTTTTAAGTTTAAAATTATTAAAATAAATATAAAAATTGTGAAATTGAGAAGATGTAAAGGGTAAATACAAAAATAATGAATGTATAGTATAAATAGATATTTTTTGTAATCAGAATCTAAAAAATTCATATTCTGATTATAATCATTTTTCTTTTAAAAATTTAATAGATTAAAATTTATTTTAAAAAAACTTAAATATATAAATAAATACTTTTCCTTCATATTATAAAAATAAATACTTAAAAAAAATTCTCAAACACAAGCTTATTCATTGCTAGACTTAATATGACTCCTTAAGTTGAACTTCCTATTAACTCACAAGTTAGATCGGTTTGGTTTCAAATTTGGCATTTGGCGTGCTTAGAAGCAATTCAATTAATAATATAAATTGAATCTCAACTTCATCTCAAAGTGAAAAAAACTAAAATGAAAAAATATAGGACAAATTGAAGAAATTGAGGATCCAAATAACCAAAAGAAGCAAAAATCCCTTTTTTCCCTTGCAATTCAATAATTGGTTTTTAGTGTCAATATTCAAAATCAACTTAAACAAATTATAAATATATATATATATATATATATATAATAAATTTTAGGGCTCATGTACGGAATAATATATGCAAAAATATATGTAAATTTTTTTGCATAATACAAGTATTGTTATCCCTAGTGTCATTGTTGGATGTTTGCAATGGGCTATGACTTCTTATGGATCGGCCCAATCTTAGGTCTCACAAAAAAAAAGTCTTATCTAAAATAAATATCTATCTATAATAATACTTGCAAGAGATTCTTATTATAGAAAAATATGATGGGTTATCACCTTGTACAATACATGTCTGTATACTATATTAAATGTATAAGTATCTACTTTTAGAAATGATGAAAAATAATGACAAAAAATATTTTTAATAGAAAGATGAAATTTAAACCTATAATAAGCAAATGAGTACTCAAACCCCTGATCACTAAATCAATCTTAGTGAACATATCAAATAATACAAATACATAAAATCTTAAAATCTAGATTTCAAATAATCTCATTTCCATACCTCAAATATTATTGATGATCCTATTTTCATTACTTATTAGAAAAACGGTCACATAAATATAACATATAATGCTAGGATAAATATTTGTATTTTCAATTTAAAATTAAAATATTTTACTTTAAATTTCCATCAGTGCAGCCGATATATTTATATGGGGAATTTAAATAAATATTGATATAACAATAGTTATATTTATTGAAATATCAAGAAATGATACAAGATAATATAAAAAGTTGGTTATATATATATATATATATATATATATATATATATATATATATATATATATATACACACACACGAATGATTTCGATGAGAAAAAAAAATTATTATGATAAATGAGAAAATTAATAACGAGTATGGTATTAAATTATAAAATGAGATCATCTCTTAATTTTAAAAAATGAACACTCATATCTTTTAATTTTTTAGAAAATAAATCATATAAAATACGTTATCTAAAAGGATATCTTATTATTAAATAATTAAATATTAGTTAATC
The DNA here is from genome assembly GCA_037962975.1 of Clitoria ternatea. Taxonomy (NCBI): domain Eukaryota; kingdom Viridiplantae; phylum Streptophyta; class Magnoliopsida; order Fabales; family Fabaceae; genus Clitoria; species Clitoria ternatea. Next base: position 52,336,400 of record CM075675.1, read on the forward strand.
AAATTATAAAATTACAAAAGTAACCTATAATAACCTTAGCTTTAAAAAATGTTCAAAACCATTGGCTATCTATGGTCGATGTCGTTTCTAAGACTTATCCCATCACTGCCACAAAGAAGGAAAACTCCAATCACTTACTTGGTCACGTCAAGATTGACAAGCTCTTTGACCATGGAACCTTTACCAAGGTCTACTATGCCAAAACATCAAATTTGGTAAAGGTGTTGTCATTAAGGTGATTGACAAGGAGGAGATTCTAAAAGGGTGGCTTAGTTGTATTAGAGATAGAATATTATTTTCATTCTGTTTTTATTTAATTGTAATTAGCTAAATTCTATTACAATTAGCTATAGGATGTATTGTTATTTTTTTTGTTTTTATCTCTTAGATAGAGTTTGTTACTTAAGTTGTATATATATAATAAATTCTCCTCTGTTGTTAAAGTACTGAATAATATTCATAAAAGTTCTTTATTAGACCTTATTTCTCTACCTTTTACAAGCTTCTTCTTCATCATTTTTCCTTCAAGCCTAAATGCAAGAACTTACATGGTATCATCGCTAAACTTTTGCCTTTGCGTCCTCTGAATCTTGCTTCTCTTTTGGAACTCAAGATTTTCTTGTTCTTCCTCATTGATTTCTCATGGAAAACCCTAACCATCTTTCTGATCACCTAGTAAATCCAGCCAATCCTCTTTTTCTACATCCAGGAGAAAATCCCGCACTCGTTCTTGTTACTCCTTTACTCGCTAAAAATAATATCAGCAATGGAAACACAACATGATCGTTACTCTCGAGATGAAGAACAAAGAGAAATTCGTTCTTGGAACTTTTGCTTGTTCTTCTTCCACCGATCCTCTACATGACACCTGGAAAAAATATAACAAAATGGTGATATTTTGGCTCACTCGGTCCATGACACCTTCCATTAAGCATTGGTGATCTACAAGAGGAACTTTAAAATTGCAAGGTGATTCCACTAGGGATGGCAAAACGGGCCAGGCCCAACGGACTGGCCCGCCAAGCCCGCCAAATTTGGCGGGGCGGACACGAATTTTTAGCCCGCCTCCCGCCAAGGCCCGCCCCGCCTGGCCCGCCAATTTGGCGGGCCAAAACCTTGGCGGGGCGGGCCGGCCCGACGGGCCCCCGCCAAAAGAAAAGATATATAAATATTACTAATTTATACTTTATTTTATTAAAATATATACTTTAATTTTCTAAAATTAAAAAAAAAAGTAACATCTCTTATTATTTATACATTTCTTTTAATAATATTTTCTTTAATTTTTTTTAAAAATTATTTTTCTAATTTTTTAATCTTAATTTGACACATTTTTTTAAAAAAAAATTACAACTTTAACTTTGGCGGGCCGGCCCGCCGGGCCCGCCTTAGGCGGGGCAGGCCCTGAATTTTGGCCCGTTTAACTTGGCGGGACGGGTCGGCCCGGCCCGCTTTTTGGCGGGCTTTGGTGGGGCGGGCCAGCCCGTTTTGCTATCCCTAGATTCCACTGTATCACAATACTATACTCGTCTGAAAATTCTTTGGAAAGAACTTTCAATATATCATATGGTTCTTACCTGTAAGTATACTTCCCCCTGTAATTGTGGTTTAATTCTCAAAATCCAAAAAGAATGAGATGATGAACGTGTTATCAAGTTTCTTTGTGGCCTTAATGATGAGTTCTCTCAAGTTCGTTCTCAAGTAATGCTCATGGAGCCTATGCCAAATCTTGTGAAAACTTTCTCCTTAGTTCTTTAACAAGAACGTTAGTTCAATGGTTCTTTACCTCATAATTCACAAGAATCGGTTGCTAACGTCAATTTTCAAGATCATTCTAACAAAATCCCTCTCACAAACCGTGGAGGTTTCTCCAATTCTCGAGGCAGAGGTCATTCCAATAGATTTACTAGACGCCACAACAAGTATTATGATCATTGCCAAAGAAGAAATCACACCTCTAAAAATTGTTGGCTCAAACATGGACTCCTAATAGGTTACAAAACCAATTTCAAGAACAATTCTGGTTGTTCTAAGCCTTCTGCTAGTGTTGTTAAATGTGAATCTTTTATTGTTACTAATCTTCCTGTTGTGTAGGCCGATAAGCCAAGTACTCAGTTTGGTTTTTTTAATGAGAAATATCAAGTCATACTTACCTTGTTACCATAGTCACAAAATACCTCTCTTCTAGAGACGAGTTTTCATCAATGCACCAACAATTCTCCAGGTTCTGCACCTTTCTCTTCTTCTTGGATATTAGATAGTGGTGCTACTGACCACATTTGCCCTTTCAAATATGCCTTCAAAACTCTCAAACCAATTTCTTCTGTTTCCATTCGACTACCTAATCAACATTTTGTCACTACTAAATTTTCCAGCACCATTATTTTAGAAAGTCTTATTCTTCATGACACATTTTTTGTTCCTGAATTTTCTATTCAATTAATTTCTATTCCAAAATTGATCAATTCCAATGACTGTTTTGTGATATTTTGTAAAAACCATTATATTCTTTTGCAAACAACTACCTTCTAGATGATTGGAGTAGCTAGAAAGTATCATGACCTATTCCATCTCGTAGGAAATAATGATCCTTTACGCCATTCGAGGTAGTCAAAACTCTATTTGATCATAGGATCTTTTTTTGGGTTAGTCAAACCTTGTGTTGCTTCAAATTATTCCAAGAAAGTACCTTTGTAATTTTATAATTTAATTGACTAATATTAATTATTTAATAATAAAAATACTTTTTTGGGTAATATATTTGGTAGGAGGAGCTTTCACTACTAAAAAAAACTTATTAGCGATGGCCAAATACGGTGGCTAACAAATGCTCTTGGCGTCGCTAACGCTATTAGCGACGACATTTATGACGGACGCATCATCGTCGCTATACCCATAGTCGCTGACACGGTAGCGACTCGAAAGTACGTCGTCGCTAATGTGTCGACGACGTAATTCCGTCGCTAAATTGGTCCTTATGTTGGTGACACATGCCGTCGCTACGGGTGCCCCATAGCGACCACGTGACGCTGTCGCTAAACCTGTAAAGTAGCGACCACAGGCAGGCGTCGCTAAGAGTATGTATTCAGCGACCACAGGAAGGCATCGCTAAAACTATGTATTCAGCGACCATATGTTACCGTCGCTAAATGTATGTACTCAGCGACGCGGATCAAACCGTCGCTAAAATAAAAATACAACGACAACAGCTGGTGGTCGCTACGTGTGAAGTTTCAGCGACGACTCCTGGCCGTCCCTAATATTTTTATTTGTTTTTTATTTTGAATATTTTTTAATTTAATATATTAAATTGATATTAACATTCACAATAAAAGTTTAAATTTAATTATCAAATAGATTTAATTATTATTAATAATCATAATAAGGCGTATTTCTTTGAATTTAATTACAAATATCGAATATGGATTGACATAATAAAATAATAAATCGAGAATGACATAAAAGAAATACTAAATGGAATCTGATATAAAGTATAAATCAAATATACAATGTCCATACATAAAAAAGTATAAAAAAGTAATCATGGTGGTGGGGGATCCTGTGATGGTGGTGGTGGCGACGATGAAGTAGGGGGAGGTAGCCTCGCCATCAACTGCATTAGTAGCTCCTGCTGCTAAGCAAGTTGTTGACGAGTCTTAGTGTGCTGCTCCTCAGCCCACCGGCGGTCCTCTTTGGCTTGTCGTCGGTTCGCCTCGGCCTGCTCCTCCAAAAGTTGCCTCTGGCATCGCTCCTCCTGTAGCTCGTTGTTCAGGTTTTGAATGACCTGAACAACATCCGCCGGAAGGCCAGAGGAGGAAGAGGAAGAGGTCTTCCCATTTTTCGCCAACTGCGTCCCGACGCTGCCCAATCCAAAGATCCTCCTTTTCTTGTTCACGCCGTCAATAACCTCCATATAAATGGCGTTGTCGTTGGAACAAGAAAGGGTGGGAGGTACCTCCCCCTCAGGTGTGGAGGCCACCAACTCTGCCTCCTTCTCAGCCCTCATGGCAAGATAAGCCTCCTGGAAAACAGAGATAGATGATAAAACTCAGTAATATATAACTTGTAAGTTTAATTATGTGTAAGTTAAATTAAATTACCGCCATGTCCGTGGATTTCTGGTTAACCCAAACACCGCACTTTGTTTTTCTTGGTCATTTGCATGACCTCAAACAAAGATGGCTCCCGCTGCTCCTTCTGCTCCTGTTGTTGACAATAAAATTAAAATTGTTAATAGATAATATTAACTCATTCATTAACAAACGGTAAAAAAATATAAACTTATAAATCTTTTTTTATGCTCAAGGACCGAAATACTGCCCCCAGTATAGATAGAGGCTGCAGCATCAGCCGCTCTGTTTGCCTTGTTCCGGGCACTCGCCTACTGGAACAAGACACCCCCTACTTTTGGACCATCCCGTCTCAATGGTCCTTGGGGATCCAACGAGGGTGCTCGCCCTTGTCCCTGTCCTTCCAAAGGGTACTCTTGATGATTTTAGAGGTCTTTGTGACAAAGACTTTCCTAATCTCATCAATCATACCCTCTGCCCACTGATAATCACACTGTAAAATGAAATGAGATTTCAAAATTAATAACAGGTGTATATTAACCATAAATTCACAACAAAGAGAAGTGTTAACTTACCGATAGAGATGGAAATGGGCCAGGTCGTCCGTCAGGGGCCTATGGCCCGGCTCGTTTAAAGCCTACATAGGCCAGGCTTATCGGGCTAGAAGGTCAGGCTTAGGCTTTTAAGAAGGCCTTTTTAACTAAACAGGTCAGGCCACAGGCTTTCTAAAAGGCCTTTAAAGCCGAACAGGCCGACCTATTTAATTAGATTAATTGTTAATTAGTTATATGTATATATAATATATTTATAACATAAAATAATATATATATATATATATATATAAATTAATATCACAAATTTACAATTGAAAAAATTAGGAGAGAATGAAACACAAATTTTTTTAGGTTGGTTTTGCATTTTAAAAGTTTCACTGTACGGACCTTTTAAACAGGCTTTTAAATAGGTCAGACCTTCAAACAGGCCAGAACAGGCCTTAAAAAAAGGCCTATGACAGGCTAATAGGCCAGGCTCAGGCCTTGAAAATTTAATGTAAGTCAGGCTCAGGCCTTTCAAAGCCCGGCCTGGCCTGGCCCATTTCCATCCCTACTTACCGAGAAGGTGCCAAACCACCTATCCTAGACAACCTTCCCAGCATCTGTCCAAGAGATGTATAGACCATCCCATTGGGCCTTCAAAACCTTAGTAATCGCTTTGGTAGTGCGACTACTATCAACAAAGTTGTAATAAACAACAATTATAAGCAAATAAAACAACATACAATATAGGGAGACTATCAAAATTTTGGCAGAGTCTCCCCTATAAATGTAACATGTCCAAATTTTAACGGTTGCCCTGTTACAAACAGAAGAGTTCCCAATACAGTTCAATCTATTCAAGTACTAAATAAATTAACATACAATAAACCAACAAGAAATCTATAAAAGTAGTAAATAAACTACCATACAAATAACATACAACTATGTGAGTTTTATATACAAGCCAACAAATAAGCTACCAACTAAGAAACTTAAAAACAAATTATTGTATACTTACTCATCTTCGGGCAGTAGTGGGACCAATATGGGAAGGGGGGATACCAGAGATGGGGTCTCCTCAAGGCCAGGGTCCGACTATGGTGGTGATGGAGTGGTCTCCTGTGGTGGAGTGGTGCTCTGCTGTAGGGTAGTCTACTGTGGAATAGTGCATCCAGGTGGTGAAGGAGTGGTGGTTTATTGTCTGGTGGTGGCCTGCTGTGGGGTGAGAGTCTCCAGACGGGATGCTGGGGTCCTCGAGCCACTACCCCGACTGAACGGTAGTCGACATCCTGTCATCTGTGGATAAAGACATGAAAATAAATGTTAGTCTCCAAATATAAAGATATGTATATATGTTTAATAACTACATACTCTGTTTGTTTCAGTTTGAAATCCCCCTCAATTTCAGTGTCACTATAGCTATCTGTTTCAACAGAATCCTAAGTCTCCAAATTGGCCCTAGACCGTTTTGATTGGGAGACAACATTTTTGTCAATGTGTTCACCCCCCGTAGTGGCGAGTGTCTCGTCCATTATCCCTAGCTCAATGTTGAACAACAGATAACTATCATTGAGCTCGTTCGGTGCAAGCTGATAAGCATCATCAACCTCATCAGAGACATTATCAGTGATCTGACTTCGGGCCTTGGCCTTGATTATTGCGTACCAGTCCCGATGCCCTCCTAGGAAGTCTGTGTAATAAACCTGCTCGGCTTGTTAGGCAAAAATGAAGGGATCAAACCCTTTATATCTACCATTTTTCTTTACCTCAACTAAGCCACAGTTGTTGTCAATCTTGGTTCCTACACCAATTATGTTGTCGTACCAATCACACTTGAATAGAACGATATCTCTTCTTAGTCGTCCGGAGAAAGAAACTTCAACAATCTCTGTCAGGACTCTATAAAAGTCTCCCTCTAATTGTCCGGCTCTGCCTTTAACACCAGCCCCGTAGTTATGGGTACGCATCCCTTCACTCCGTTGAAAAATGTTAAATTTGTAGCCGTTTACGTAGTAAATGGGCCATTTTTTAACAGTTTTCATCGGCCCCCAAGAAAGGGCTTGGAGTAAGGGATCTTCAATATGGTTGTTAGGGTCTTGAATCTATGTACAACATAACACATAGGTCATCGTTAGATATGTAACGTCAGAAGTACAACTAAAAAAACATAATATGATACAGGTCTTACGTATTATGCAAACCAATCGATGAATTTAGATGATACCTCACTATGAATTTGGTCATCAGTTATATCATTTTGCTCTAGTTTTAGCATATCTGCATATAAGCTATTTATAGAACAAAAATTTAGATACAATAAAAGCTAGCTTTAGAATGTAAAGTATAAGTTGGTGACTTACTCAAGATAGGGTTCCACTTCTGGGTAATTTAGAAGAATGTACAAGTGAACCGCCTTTCGATCTTTCTCATCAATGTAACACTTTGTGACCTTGCCCCCCAGACGGCCAGGATAGTTAAAAATTGAAATTTGATCATCCAACCCTGTGCTAGTGGCCACCCCAAGATTACGGGGAATTCTACTCATCCTAGTTTCTATCTCCGTCGGAAAATAAAAAGAAGCAAAAGTGGTCATTTCTTCCACCAAGTATGCCTCACAAATTGATGCTTCAACGCACGCTTTGTTTGACACTTTGTCTTTTAAAGAGCGTAAGAATCTAGAATAACATAAACAAATATTAACTTACATAATACTACTATAGTTGGACAAAATTTTGCAACGAAATTAAGTAGTCGTGGCGTTCACCTTTCGAATGGATACATCCAACGGTACTGCACTGGCCTACCCACTAAGGCCTCGTACGGTAGATGGATGGGGAGATGCTTCATCGAGTCAAAAAAAACTTGACGGAAATATCTGTTCCAACTTACAAATCAAGACTGGGATACTTTCTTTTATCTTCAGAAGTTTCTCCTCAGTTAACGAATTTGCCTTCAACTCCTTAAAGAAGTGACTCAACTCAACCAGCGGTTTCCATATAGGTTTCGGTAGGGCATGAAACATGTACGACAGTAGTTGTTGCATAAACACATGGCAATCATGACTTTTCATGCCAAACACCCTGCCCTCTTTCACATTGACACATCTACTCAAGTTAGAAGTGAATCCGTCAGGCAGGGTCAACTTATTCATCCATACACACACAACAATCTGTTGAGGTCTAGTTAAAATATACTTGGCATGCAGTTTGAACATTCTTCCACGTACCGCTTCCCTCAATTCCAACTCCTTCCTAGAACATCAAATCGAAAGGTCTAGACGACTCTTCTCGTTGTCCTTTGATGTCTATCACAGTGTCAAAAATATTCATGAAAACATTTTGTTTAGTGTGCATGACATCAATGTTGTGTCTTAATAACAAGTCTTTCCAATATGGCAAATCCCATAAGATACTCTGCTTCACCCAGTGGTGTTCCTTCCTATAACCTGTAAACTCCTTAACACTCTTATCTCAGATGTATGGACACTCTTCGACTCTCTGCAAACCCTTGCACCGGATAACCTACGGGGTAGAGGTTCATTCACAACCTTGTTCTTCTTAAAAGCGGTTTTGTTTCTCCTGAATGGGTGATCCAACGGTAGAAACTTTCTATGACAGTCAAAAAAACTTGTCTTGCCACTAACAGGGAGTGATTCCTCCCCCCCCCCGGTATGTTCCATGCATACAGGGCAAGCAAGCTTCCCAGACGTTGACCATCCAGAAAGCATACCATATGTCGAAAAGTCGTTAATGGTCCACATCAAAACAGCCTGTATCATGATATTGTTCTTCAGACGCATCATATGTCATCACCCCGACATCCCACAATTGTGACAACTCTTCAACCAACGGTTGCAAAAACACGTCTATTTTCGCCTTTGGATTTTTGGGTCCTAGAACCAATATAGATAGAAACATAACCTCCCTCTTCATACACATATCAGGAGGCAGATTGTATGGGGTCAGTATGACTGGCCAACAAGAGTATGCTCTTCTGTATTGACCAAATGGGTTGAACCTATCAGTACATAACCCAAGTCGTACGTTGCGCGGTTCGCCTAAAAAGTCTGGATATAGCTCATCCAAACACTTCCATGCTTTCCCGTCAGAAGGATGACACAGAAGACCCTCCTATGTTTGGTTCAGAGCATGCCAATGCATGTGTTTTGCCATGGACAATGAGGCGTACAGACGTTGAAGAAGTGGTGTTATAGGGAAGTACCACATTTTCTTCCAGGCCGTCTTAGTTATCTTCTCTCTCCTTTTAATGGTTTTATAGCGTTCCTCATTACAATGTACATATTTTATGAAACTCTTCTCTACAAACTCATTTCTGAACAGCATACACTCGCCAACACAACACTCTATCTCCACACAACCTAACCCCAGGTTTGCCACTCTTTTCTTAGCATGGTACAGGTTTGATGGCATTCGATTATTACTAGGCATGGTGGTACCCATCAGATCGACCATCCTATTAAACAACCTCCTAAAAGATTATAATCTATCTTTAGGTTTAAAGCAGCTAGGGAAGTGGATAATTCAGTGTGACCGTCGCACCCATCCTATAGGGGAGTCTGAGCGGCCGCCAACAATTCATAAAACCTCTTCACCTTTGGATTAGGATCCTCCTCTACATTGTCATCCTCATTCCCTACTTGGTCATCATGTTGTAGCATACGCCCAGTGGAGGGTCCAACATGATCCATCACCATCTGCTCCATGTTATTGTATGTGTAACATCCCTGTTTTTAGTAAGCAGCCTTAACCTTGTAAATTTTGAAGTATGGAAGTTTTGTAAGTAATAATAAGTAAATAGAAGACCCTACAGGTAGTCAAGAATTGATAATCTAATCCTATATCTAACACTGATATACTAAACTAATTAGACTTGTACCATCATTCATCGGGTCAATTCCTAGACACCTGATTCATACCGAAAAGAGGTCCACAATTGTCTATTCTACACTTTGGGGATATCTGATTTCAGCATGGACAGTCCCTAATGAACTGTTTTGACAAATCAAACACTTCTCCTAAAGAGCCCAAACTCTAATTCGGACCTCATCAACCTCGTTTCTTAGAAAAATTATCTAGTTAAATAGGAACCTCTGAATTCAACTCAAATATTTTTCCTGTTTTGGGCATAACCTTTTCATATGAGGTCAAAATTAAGAAATTTTCATCTCGGTTTCATCGCTACAAAAAACCTGACAAACTATATTTCTAGCCCCGAACTCTATCTCGTGATCTATCATCACCAAACTTGAAAAACCCTTTATTTAATCTTGTTAAATTCTTAGAAAAATCATACGAGCTCAGAATCAGTTCGTTGTAATTTCTTTGTTCTTGTATTAAATCCTTCTACAATTCTCGTGAAGAACTTGAGAGCTAGTTCTTACTCGATCATCCTTGAAAAGCAAAACTTTCCAAAGAAATAGTGATTTTCACACAAATAGTACCCCCTATAGAAAAATGCAAATATGTCTCTCATACGATGTCGAAATGACTTCGTTCTTTTTTTCATGGTTTCGTATCAAAAAATTCTACAACTTTCATGAAGAAACCAAAAGCTAATTCACAACGGATTTTGCATGGAAAAATTATCTTTCAAAAAAGAACTATTACACTAACTCTGATTTTTTTTTGTTTTTGGCGTAACTTTTGCTCCGGGTGTCAGATTTTTGCATACCATATATCACTTCGAAGAGAAAGAACCAATCTACAACTTTCTAGTTAGAAACTTTTTCAGATTCTAACTGTAACTATAAGTAACGTTTTGTTTTCTTTTAAAATTAACTATTCTTCCTAATAGTACCCCTATAGAAAAATACGAATATCTCTCTCATACGATATCGAAATGACTTCATTATTTTTTATTGGTTTCGTATTGAAAAATCCTACAACTTTCATGAAGAAACCAAAAGCTAATTCACAACGGATTTTGCACGACAGATTTATCTTTCAAAAAAGAACTATTACACCAGCTCTGATTTTTCTCTGTTTTTGGTGTAACTTTTGCTCCGGGTGTCAGATTTTCGCATACCATATATCGGTTCAAAGAGAAAGAGCCGATATACAACTCTCATGTTGGAAAATTTTTCAGATTCTAACCGTAACTATAAGTAACTTTTTGTTTTCTTTTAAAATTAACTATTCAAAACCGGTACCAATTAAATTTAGACCCGGTGGCCAGATTTTCCTATAAATATGGCATCACCCCTCTTCAAAATCTGCACCACTCTTTCTCTCCCTCTTCATGCAGCCTCTCTCTCTCTCCCTCTCTCCTCTATTGACACTAAACCACCTCTGTTCTTCACCAAAAACCATCTCTGACCACCGCGAACCTCTACTCTTCTTCATCCTCCACCACTTCTGTCACTCTCTCTTTTTGCTCAATCATTTTCATATTGGCAAATCCAAACTCTAATCATCACGTAGGGTCTAACTACGGAGACATATCATCGATCGGAGCTACGGTTTGAAAGTTAAATTTTTGCCCTCTCGTCTAGCATCACAAAAATACGACACCTGAGGTAAGGGGGTATATTCTCTGGTATCCTGGGGAGAACTGTGTGTTTGGAAAGACTAAGGTACTTTTGGTCCTTACCTTTTCGAGGGCAGGTTCGGGAATTGTTGTTAAATTAATATGCTTTAATTTTTATATATTTCTTTTATATATATTTTATTGCTATGTATATGATTAATTGGTTGTGTTGATTATTACTAATCATGATGATTAAGTGGATATTTTAGGTATTGAATTGTGAAAATATTAAGAACCATGGGTGTCTATGTGGATTCCAGTGAGGAAGTTTTAAAAGACGAGATAAACGAGGAAATAAGGATGGATGGTCACCATGTATATCACTGCTATTTTTATTATGATTACAATTATGATTATGATTATGAATATGATTATTATTATGATCATTATTATTATTATTATTATTATTATTATTATTATTATTATTATTATTATTATTATTATTATTATTACTATTATTATTATTATTATTATTATTTACTATTAAGCTTAAAGGCTGGCTTTGCCGCCTTATTCTCTGTATTTATCTTTCTTTTATTTCTGCTTATCTATATTATAATGGATGGCTCTGCCGCCTTATTCTTAACATTTATTTTTATTTTATTTAATTTCTGTTATTTATTTTATCGAATATATTGGTTGGCTCTGCCGTCTTATTCTCTGCATTTATCTTTCCTTTTATTTCTGCTTATCAACATTATAATGGACGGCTCTGCCGCCTTATTCTCTGTACTAATTTTTCCTTTTTATTTCATTTCTGCTTATCTATATTATAACGCACAGCTCTACCGCCTTACTCTTAACATTTTGTTTTTGCTTTATTTAATTTTTGTCATTTATTTTATCAAATACAATGGCTGGCCCTGCCGCCTTATTCTCTACATTTGTTTTTCCTTTTATTTCATTTTTTATATTATAACAGATGATGCCTTATTATTATTATTATTATTATTATTACTCTTATTATTATTGTTTTATTTATGAATAATGAAATAAGGAACACATTACTTACTCTTTAAACTAAGCATTATTTTAGCCAAAATATAACCAATATATTTTCTAAAATAATAATAAATAAAATAATAAAAATAACCTACAACGTCTAAAAAAAATAGGTGGGACCTAACAACATGAGAATAAATATTACAAGGCTGGAAACACATAGATACCCAGGGATCAAAGTAATGATAAAACTTAAATAATGCATTTTGCATCATGAAGATATTTTTGAAGGATTAAAACTAGAGCATACACCGGGTACGTTAGAGGATATTCACGTCCGATCTTTGAGGAGAATCTTGGAAGTACAACCGGGACGGAAACCCAATGGCATTAGAGTCGCGCCTGAAGCCGGGTCAGACGATGAAAGTCTGGTGTACTTTTACTAAATGACAGAATGTAACTATGATCGTGCAGAGCCAAGTCCCAGGATAATATAATGATTAGAACCTGTGAGTTCATTCGTACCTTATGATGATTAAATAATGATTGGGGGACTTGGTGGGCTCCGATCGCTCTAGTATGGAAACGTTGTGCCCAGGGGCAGCTTGAGTAGGACGACTTCCAAAGAATGAGATAATGGTGACGGTGGATTGGTTTATTGGGCCCACATGTATCATGAGACTTAAAATTTAGATAAACTATAATAAACCTAACTCATGCATTCCATAACAACATTATTGGTTGTTATAGTTATAAATATGTTAACTGTATTATTTATGTTATATTATCTGTTGACTGGATATGCCCACACCGGGAACCTTCAGGGTCTGGGGTATATACTCACCCTTTCTGTTTAATAATAACAGAGGAGCTAGGAAACCAAGGACCGGAGTACGAAGAACAGCAATACGTTGGACCAACTGGGAGCACTCAATAAAAGTAGGATATATGTAGTTGAATATATATAATAAATAATAAGACAATGGATGACTGTATGTATTTAAGGGTGCCTATGTGCCCCATTCTGTTAAGAGTACAATTGCTTATAGTTTATGAATGACTATGTGAATTACCTACTATTTGCTTCCACTGATCTGCCATTATTTTACTTGCGAAAAAAATTCACTTTTTCTAAAAACTTTTAACCTCTTAGTTAAATAGGATGATCCTATAGAAGGGTCTGTCTTCGTTAACCGAGAGTGTTACAATATGTATCCCTGTTTCCTCCGACCTCATAGTAAGACTACTGCACGGTTACGGCTGATGGCCTGGGCGGTAACTGCTTACCTTGGTTGTACCAACAGTAGTATCTTTCCATGAACCCTTTCTCACTTAGGTGGCACATGAAATTATCCACGTATAAAAACTTATGTATTTGTACCTTGAGCACGGACAACGAATCTTCTAAGTCGCTTCAAAACCAGGCGTGTTCACTGTAGCAAACAGAATGAACTCCAACAGCCCCATCATAAATTCCTCAGTCACTCGCCAACTGTGATCTAGCCGGTTATACATCCATCGCTGATTTGTTGGAACCTTCATTCATGATATCTAACAAGCAGAGTTATAGTTACTTTGATTTAAACATTATGTGACTATCGTTCATGAATCACTCTTTATCTCTTTGATGTTGCAAATGGGTGGGGCCCTATCCCATTTGGGATGAATATGCAACCATCCGTAACCCCTCGATGTTGTTTACGGTCTATCTTGAATTGTTGATGTTCATTTGGAATTTCGGTAGCATTTCGCATTGGTCCCCGAGTACACATAGATACGTGCGGTATGAAACACCACAAGCAGACATGCACCCGGAGACAATACAAAACACAGTTACCGAAATTCAAAATGGACATCAACAACACAAGATAGTTCCTAAACAACAAAGATGGGTTACGCCCTACTGGTTACAAATTCATCCCAAACTGTCCAACCGGGACAATTCAAGATCCAACATAACATGGTATGTCGGCCGGTTATCTTGAATCTTGAACGGGAACCTAATGGGTACACACATGACTAAACCCTACATTGTTAAATATAACACCCTCTGTTATATCTCAATAATTTCTAAAAAATTCATGAAATTTTTTTTACTAAAAATATAATCGCTAAAAAAAACTATCAGAGTAAAATTACATACAATATTTCTGAAATACCTCATAAATTATCATTAAAATTTATAAAGTAATTTTACATTCATCCAAATAAAATAGATATTAAACATCATTAGAAAGAGAGGAAACTCCATGGCCCAAGAGCAGTTGCCTAGTGACATTATTTATTCATTGGACCACGGTATTCATACCGAGCTCCCTTTCTAGTACGTGCTACATATACTATCGAGATTCTTTAATCCTTCCCTCTGTACAATCCATCAATTCAAACATATGAAACAAAACACGGAGAAATGAGTGAGAAACAGAATATAATATTCCCAAATGGGACATAAGAAATAAAAGGTTTTCACAAACTAGTATAATAATATCAATCACAATCACATACACAATCAATTATAAATGTTTGAATGTTATGCAATATCTTCATCATAACTTACCTATATATGTGGGCCCCTTAAATTTTAATTTACACTAGGCCAACCAGGAGTTTACACTGTTCTATAATTCCGGATAATAATAACATGAACAGCTCAACTGGCATGGAAACACTTAGAGACTAGTCAGATTGAGAAGGTTTTTATTGTGAAAGTACCCGACACTAGGGAGCTACCCCAGGTCCCCTGAAGCACCCTTTCACACCCTCTCATCCCAAGGCTCACAATTAAGTCTCCTCTAATGTATCCCCGGTTTCTATAATCCGTCCCCAGCTAATATCATTTTGTTTCTCTTCGATGATTCATGATGCATGAACTACTCACGTATTTAGTTGGTTAAGGCTTTTAGAAACTCAATTATATTATCAGGGCCTACGAATCGCGACATAGCCACCCCAGTAAACTGTACTTTTTCAACTTCTCAAATACACACATAGAATTTTAGTACAATTCCTTTTCAAATCACAAATCAAATCTCCTTATAATTTGAGTTTCAAAGCCTTAAATATATTTCAATACCTTCTTTAGAAAGTTTATAGGTCAATTCAAAATCAATTTCTAAAAACTCGAATTCGGAATTATCAATCTTTAAAACCTTAGTACTTGAAAATTTTGTATAATATTTTATACATTTTGAAAATAATATGTATATATATATATATATTAAAATTATTAGTAAAAAATTTATTTTTATAAAATAATTTCTCTTTCTTTTTCTTTCTGATAAACTAACTAAAAAAATCTAAATTTTAGTAAAGATATATACATATATATTAAAAGATAAAAAGAGATTTCTAAAAACTTATGTAGTTTTATTGAAATCTAAGAAATTTCTTAAAAGTAATTTGAATAAAGATGAATTAGTAAATAAAGAAGTAGGAGATAAGTAAATTCTTACTGAATTTTAGCTTTCCGTCATGCTTGCTATATGCTCAAACTCCACAGTACAAGATTATCAATCATAATCAAACATTGTCAATCATAATCAAACATCATAAAGCATAAATAAATATTAACAATCATAATCAAATTAAATAATTAAACATCAGTTATAAATATGATAATTTAAAATTCAATGATTATTTAAATTAATAAAGTTTGTTTAAAGTTTTATGGTCAATTCCTCGCACAGGTCTATGTAAATCCAAGATAGTCCGGTCCTTGCATAGGTCTAGTTCAGTCCATATAGGTCATAAATAGTCCAAGTCCTTGCATAGGTTCAGTCAAGTCCATAATAGTTCAAGTCCTTGCATAGGTTCAATCCAGTCTGCATAGGTCATAATAGTTCAAGTTCTTGAATAAATATTTCAGATATTAAGTTACACAAGATGCTTAATTTATTAATAACAATTATAATAAATTTTAAGTTAAAAGTTATTATTTAATGATAATACTGTTATGTTTAAAAGGAGTAGAAGACTCCTCCCAATATTCTTATGTATTTTTATATTATATCCTTATCTCACTCCCCCTTACCTTGATTTGCTACCAAAAGTGAATTCGCTCTACGCCTCCAAGTTCTAACAAAATATTAATACTAATTTATTTCAGTATGAGCATAAGATAAAAATTAAGATTGCTATCAGAATGATAAATAGTAAATACGCATAGTAATAGTAAATAGTAACAGTAAATAGTAAATCATCCATAGTAACAGTAAATAGTAATTTTGAATAGTAATAGTAAATAGTAAATCGTGAATAGTAAATTTTGAATAGTAGTGGTAAATGGTAAATCATGAACAATAACAGTAAATAGTAAATTTTGAATAGTAACGGTAAATAGTAAATTTTGAATAGTAATGGTAAATAGTAAATTTTAAATAGTAACAGCAACTAATAAATTTTGAATAATAACGGTAAATGATAAATTTGAATAATAACAGTAAATGGTAAATTGTGAATAGTGACAATAAATAGTAAATTTTGAATAGTAACGGTAAGTAGTAAAAATAACACAATGATAATTTATTTTTACCATAGTAACTTATTCATAATAATAGTATATTAATAGTTTAAGAGTGCTAAAAAGAATAATCTAAATAATCATAAAAGAATTTAGAAGAAAAATATTATTACCTTACACCTCCGGTAGAATCTCTTTTTACCAGAAGAACTTACTTCCCTCTAATTCCTTAAGAACTATCTCTCTAGATTCTCTCTCTAATTTTGGTGTGGAAATGTTGTAAATGAGCCATCTATTTATAGAAGAAAATTTTACTATTTAAGATTACTTAATTATTTATTTTACTATTTATGATGTAAGTATTTACCCACCGGTCACTATTCATGATGTAAGTATTTACCCTCCGGTCACTATTCATGATGTAAGTATTTACCCACCGATGATGTAAGCGGTGATGCCGGCAGTGGCATTTTGGTTATTAGATGAAAGGTTGAGGGTATTTTTGTCATTCTCAAAAAATGAAAAAAATATAAAAATTCCAAAAAATTATAAATTATATAACAATCAAAAAGTTCTAAAGAACTATAATCAAATTCCTTTGAAATTTTATTTTAAATAAGAAATAATGAAATTAGGGGTGTTACAACAAACATGGGTCAAACTAGAATTTAAATGCTTTATCTGTGGAGGACCCCATTTGAAAAGGGATTGTCCCAAAAACACTTATATTTGTTTTAAGTGTAACAAACCGGGTCATCACATCAAGGATTGCCCAGAGATAAAGAGGGAGAACCCTAAAGGTGCAAGTACATCCATAAATACTCAAGGTGGCGTACATAGTGCAGTCGGAAGGCCAAAGGCGAAAGGAAAGGTTTTTGCAATTAATGGGGAAGAAGTATCTCATTTTGACTCCATGGTGGAAGGTAAGTGTATCATTAATAAGATTCCTTTAACTGTTATGTGTGAACACCTATTTCGGTCCGACCCAAATGGAAAGGACACCGGTCCCAAATGTAAATATAACCGGTCCAAATTCCAAAAGGGGGGAACACCGGACCAGTTGTTGGAGTCCCTTGATGGCCGATGTCATGGATCTGACAACGAAAGAACGAGTGAGTCCAGCCCAAGTAAGAAACGACGATCTCGTGGGCGGATTCAGATTGAAAATAGGCACACCGGCTGGTAGTAGATCCGGACTAGGAGGGAGAACACCGCCCCTGTGAACACCTCTTTGAGTCCGGCCTAAATTGTTATAACACCGGACCCGGCCTTAAAACTGGCAACACCGGATAAGGCCCAAATTAACACCGGACCAATGTCGTGCGCCTGACAACAGAATAACAGGCCAATCCGGCCCCAAGGAAAGGGATCAGATCAAAAATAGGCACACCGGCTGGTAGTAGATCCAGACTAGGAGGGAGAACACCGCCCCTGTGAACACCTCTTTGAGTCCGGCCTAAATTGTTATAACACCGGACCCGGCCTTAAAACTGGCAACACCGGATAAGGCCCAAATTAACACCGGACCAATGTCATGCGCCTGACAACAGAATAACAGGCTAGTCCGGCCCCAAGGAAAGGGATCAGATCAAAAATAGGCATACCGGCTGGTAGTAGATCCGGACTAGGAGGGAGAACACCGCCCCTGTGAACACCTCTTTCAGTCCGGCCTAAATTGTTATAACACCGGACCCGGCCTTAAAACTGGCAACACCGGATCTGGCCTTAAGACTGGCAACACCGGACAAGGCCCAAATTAACACCGGACCGATGTCGTGCGCCTGACAACAGAATAATAGGCCAGTCCGGTCCCAAGGAAAGGGATCAGATCAAAAGTAGGCACACCGGCTGGTAGTGGATCTGGACTAGGAATTAGAACACCGCCCCTGTGATTACATTGAAAGGCTCAACCGGTGTTAGACACAGGTAAAGGTTCTTAAGATACCACATCGGATCAACGGGAGACTCCGTCCAACTGATAGCTTCACTAGCCGATGTCACAGATTTGACAACGGATAGACGAGGTCGGAAGTTTGTGCGCGATGACCTGGAATCGCACTCCCCAAAAGTGGCAGACAGGGGGAGGCGGAAGTGGACAATTAAAAATGCCATGCTGAAATCCTGTCCCCCACGAACAGTTAATGGCCAGGCTTGCACACCACTACGCGTATGGGTGAGTGGGAATTTTGGCTGTCCCAAACCCTCAGCCCATGGCCTCAAGGCCCTATAAATGCCCCAGCCAAAGAAGCTATGGGGGTTGCGTTTTTAAGGGGCTGGTTGGCAAGGAAACTTTCCTCAAAAATTCTCTCTGATTTCTTCGAAACCTTCTGAAGATCCCTCCTCACTTGAAACCAGTAATCTGCCATAATCACCAATATAAGTCCTTTGGCTTTGGGAAGCTTGGAAATTCTCAGTACTCAAAGCTATTGCCCTTTTCATCGCCCCTACCCTGTACTCACACCGTCCTCACACAGAGTCCACCCCGTTCCAGTTCTTCACTGCCTCGCCCTGTTACTGCCTTCATTGCTCTTCCACATCGTCTTTACACAGTATCCAGTAACTTCGGATCAACTTCTCACAACACCGGTCGTGTCCTTCAGTTTTCAAGATTTGGGTCCGACTCCGGTCTATTGTTCCTGTCAGCGTGCGAGTCCGGAATCAGTCAGACACTGTCACTGCGTTTGACTCGCACATCGGTTCTGAGCCCATCACACCGCGTGCGAGTCCAGAATTAGTCAGACACCGTCACTGCGTTTGACTCACACATCGGTTCTGAGGCCATCACACCGCGTGCGAGTCCGGAATCAGTCAGACACCGTCACTGCGTTTGACTCGCACATCGGTTCTGAGCCCATCACACCGGTTCCACCCTGTTCCTTATTTCTTTTACTTTCAGTCTTTTATTTTCCTGTCAGTTCGCTGTTTGTTGGTTATGGTTGTCTGTGTGCCATAGTTTACACTGTTAATATTTTTGTCCTTTTTCCCTAACAAGTACATATAATAAAAATAAATGATTTTGTAAAAAATAGTGTCGTACGGGAGTACTCCCGTCTACACAACCCACTTAGGATTCGTGCACGTGCGAAGAATTTCGCTTTGCATGAGTCTTCCACTCTAATGACATCCATCAACATCTCTCAGATTTCTTCCTAAAAATAATAATATTCAGAACTACGTAACCCTGATTTCTTGATAATTCAAGAATACGTAGGAGCAGGACTTTAACTCCTGTCGGGCCCACCTTTCTTATTTCCTTTTACTGATTTATGTCCTTGCTTTTTGTGTTCCTTTCGTGTTGTTACTTTTTTTTCGTTTCCGTGAAAAATCAATTTAGACGTGACGTCTTGTTGATTTCCCCCTAGTTTTTGCTCAAGCCTCGCCATAATTCATAGGGAAGGGATACTTAGGACGAGACGTCCCGCTTATCTCTTTCCTATCCCTGTTTTTTCCGAGAATATCTAATTTAGGCGTGACGCCTTATTAGCATTCCCTTCCCCTCTCTGTCTCATATCGAAGTCGAGTTTAATTCGAATGAAACGTTCCATTGACCTCGCTTCGACATTCTATGTTTGTACAATTCTCCCACTCCATTCTATCATTTTCAAAATAAAGATAAAAAGGGAAGAAACCATGTTTTATTTAAGGCTATTTATATTGTGCTTTCAATCTTGGTACTGTCTTTGACAGGCGATGTAGGGTGCTAATACCTTCCCTACTCGTAACCGACTCCCAAACTTGGATTTCAATTTTTTAAACCAGTGCTTTACTGAACTTAGTTTTTTCCCAATGTTTTTCCTATGGATAAAAACGTTGGTGGCGACTCCCTGTTTCATTCGATACGCTTTTCTTTTTCGCCACGCCGTCGCGATCCAAGTCGCGACAGATGGCGACTCCACTGGGGACGCTTAAGAGAGTCAGGCCAGTTTGATTGAAAGCGCATGTTCTTCTTATATAGCTTTTGTTAGCTTGGATTTCTTCCCCCTTGTTTTATTTTCGGTTAATTGTTGTGAATGTTTGTTCTTGTTTTAATTGTCTTGTTATTTGTTTCGTTGTCTATATTTTGCATGTTTATTGAACCCTAGGGTAGGAGACCATGTTACTTTTCCGCAAACATTGAACCCTAGGGTAGACGACTTTGTATATTTGCTCTGTGTTTGTTCTCTGTGCAGAATGGGTAAGGTATAAGGTATGGACTGCCCTTCCACACACTACACTCATAATTATTTGCACACACATATGAGTGGCGCCCTATACCCGGGCCCCAAATGAAGCTTAAGTTAGGAGAGGTTGGTAACGGAATCGTATGGGATGTACTTCCTATCCGGTATTCGTGAGAACCTCAACCAGAGTTCGACCTCTCATGATATACGCACTTAGTGAATTCCTCACTGTTTGCGTCCCTGTCATGATTAGGATCTTGGCTCTGGTGACCTTCTAGATGTCTAGCGGAAGCCACCCAATGTGAGAAATCCACTGTTAGATAAGCTATAGGTCCCAGAAAAGACTTTCAGAAAAACCTGGCTTAAGGCACAAAAGGGCAGGCTTTACTATACCTTATCTCATTCTCGCTTTCCCTTTAAATCCAAAATTGATGGACTGCTTACATGTTTAAAGGGTTACTTTATTCCAAAAAGGGTGAATTATTTTTCTTTCTAAAAAAAAATAGTAATCCTTTAACAAGTAAGCAGTTCCCTCTCTTTTTGTGTACTTATGGGTCCTGGGTTATAGATCTTCCCAATCGTCAAAACAAAAATGAAAACAAAATTCTATTCAAGCAGATATTGATGACGTTGGGAAGATCCATAACCCATGCGACTTTAGTTTCACATGAGTTTTGCCGACCGCTACTTCTCAAACTGAAAGTGTTATCCGATAAATTAATAAAGAAGTAGTGGTTCACAAAACATGACAGTAACTGATTTCTTTTTCTCTCTCTTTGCTCTTGCAGGAAGCTGTTTGGAACTTAGTGGGTACCTTTGAGCAATATAGAAATTAACATGAGATCTGATAGTTGTGACACAAATGTGACCGAGTTGAGGAAAGTATTGCACCTTAAGGCCAAGAAGATTGACATGGGTAGTCTGCAAACAATGGGGAGAAAATTAAACCTGACACAGAAAATGGCTTTTACAAGAAAGTATGGAAGGATTCTGAAGTTGTTAGAAGTGGAAGTGCAAACTGAGGCGATCACCGCCTTAGCACAATTCTATGACCCACCTCTCAGATGTTTCACATTTAGAGACTTTCAGTTGGCCCCATCTATTGAAGAATTTGAACAAATCTTGGGGATGCCTTTGGAAGGACAGATACCTTATCGTCATCTTGACCATCATGCAACTATTGCTTCCATCGCCCGTGTTCTGAAGATCCGTCCCGACACCTTGAGGGATGTACAACTAAATAGAAATCAGATCCCCGGATTCACTCGGGAATTTCTCGAGAAACATATGCAGGTCCTAGCAGAAAAGGAAGATTGGGAAGCCTTTATGGATACTCTAGCTATTACCATCTATGGCGTTGTTTTGTTCCCCAACATTGATAATTATGTGGATTATGATGCTATTGCCGTATTCCTAGCTCGTAAGCACAGGCTTGAGAATCCTGTCACGGCTGTATTGGCAAACGTGTACTGCACCATGGATTTCTGCCACACACAAGGTGGAAAAAGGGTTGTTTGTTGTTTACCTATTTTGTATGTATGGCTCACATCGCATGTTTTCCACTAAGTCTGTAAGGCCGAATGTCCGGTTTCTGATCTGAAGCTATGTCAATTAGCAGTGAAAAGTGGGCGTGAGTGGGCCAATCACCTTATAGGGCTCACAGCTGAGAAAGTTAGGTGGTATCCCCAATGGTTGGAAGTTGAATCAATTGTTCATCACTGTGGAAACTACCCAAATGTTCCCCTTATCGGCACGCAAGGATGTATCAACTATAATCCCATCATAGCCAAGCGTCAGCTAGCTTATCCTTTGCTTGGACCACCTGATGAAGAATCTCTCACTCCTTTCATCTCATATTACTCGAAGGGAAGCTATGTCTTTGTCATTCGGGATATAACGAATGCATGGAAGAAAGTCCACCGAAAGGGAAGAGAACTGGGGGCCCGAAGCCATGCTGTCAGAGAAGAATATTATGAGTGGATCCTAAATAGGGTCTCTATTGTTAAATTACCCTTCAGAAGTCCCCCTCATCTCCAGGGAAATCCTCCTGCTCCATCACTTGTTGCGGAGGATGAAGCAACCAAGGCGCTAAAGACCAAAATAGAAGAGTTAGCTGCCAAGAACAAGAAGCTAGAGGAAGACTTATTGAGATGTCAGCAAGAATACACCCTTTAGAAAATGGAGAACCTGGAGAACAAGCAAGTTGTTGAAGAGATTAGGAAGAAACGAAAGATTGATGAAAACTACATGATAAAATAAGACCAATGTCTTCAAGCGGCCAATTCTCAACTAAAAATGAAAAACAAGCAAAGTGATACCATCCTGGCTGAGAAACATCTTCTGAAAGATATGCTGGCGCAATCAAAAGAAAATGAGCAGAATATCATGGTGCAAAAAGAGCTCCTACAGACACAAGTCCACAAATTGGAACAACAGCTCAATGAAGTGGTAAAGGCTTGCGAGCAAGAGATAAATAGGGAATGACAACGCGCCATGAACGTTGAACAAGATTGTCAAGAGACCATACGCCTCTTGGAAGCTGAACAAAATGAAACTGTTCACTTATGGATGGATCGCTTTGCTAAGCTGGCGTACCTGGCTAACGGGACTCTAGAAGATCTCCCGTTTTTACTCAAACAAGCGGAAGGAATGGCCAACCCTGTCAATACTCCTAGAGAAATTGTAACGTTCTTAGATTACTGCAGAGGACGAATTTGTAAAATGAGGGAAATGATTGCCCGAGCTAGGGATGACTGATTTATTTTCCCGCTTTGTAACTCAGCACTTTATGGCAATAATGTACTCTTTTCGAGATAATGGATTCCTTTGTCTTCACAACTATCTCATGTTAATTTCCATTCAATGCTTTACTTAGTACTTTTGAACGTGACGTTCTGAGGAACAGTCGAAGGATCCGTCAAGTTCCAACATTGCTTCCCGCGTAATCTCATTTCACTTAATTTTTTCTTTAATTCACTTATCTTTTCTAAATTTTTGTGTTCCTTTCTAAAGGCAACACGAGGACGCACCCTTACGGAACCCGACTACAGAGGAAGCTCATGGCTGAGACAGAACAAACGAATGAGAACCTCAAGAATGAGAATAATCAGCTAAGGGAACAGATTGCAGAACTAACGAAGCTCTTAGAAAAAGGGGTCACTGAAGGGGGGCCTTCTGCAGGAAACAAGGGTCCGACATCAAGCCAGGTTATGAATCCCACGGCAGTTCCCCTCACTATTAATGTTGGGAATCCCAATCAGCCTACTGATTCCCACGCCAGGCCTTATGGCTATACGCCACCACACATTTTCATTGGCTCAGACGGTAGCCCTGTACCCTTTCCACCGTACGGCCTACCTCCGGGATATTTCCCTCCTCTATTAATCAATTCCCAAGATGGCAATGCCCTACAATGGACAAACCTCCAAATTCCAAACTCTATCCAAACACCCATGCCACCAGCCAACCAAGCCTTAGGTCCTCAAACCGCCCAAGCTCAACCTCAAGTCACTCAAACTCAAACCATCCTGGCTCAAACAACCCAAACTCAAACCGCCCAAACAGCTCAACTAGTTCCCATTACCCAAGCAACAGCCCAACAACAGGAGCCGACACAAAACACTAATCTGGTGAACCAACCTTATTCGATAACACCCTACTACCCATACTACGGCTACCCATATGGATACCTGAATCCTTACACTGCCAACCCGTGAGATGTGGCCCAGACGTTGAATCCGGTTGTTGATCATGGCACAACCGTAGAGTCTCAGCAAAGAGGGAAAATAGAGATCCTGGAAGAGCGACTACGAATTGTGGAAGGTGTGGAAGGCCTTGGCTTAACAAGTGCTTCTGAACTCTGTTTAGTTCCAGACATCATTATTCCACCAAAGTTCAAAATGCCAGACTTTGACAGATATCGAGGAGTGACTTGCCCTCGAAATCATCTTACGATGTATTGCCGAAAGATGGCTTCCCATGCCTCTGATGATAAGCTGTTGATACACTGCTTTCAAGACAGCCTAGCTGGGGCTGCACTCACTTGGTACACTCATTTGGAGCGAACTCGTATTCGCTGTTGGAAAGATCTGGCGGATGCCTTTTTGAAGCAGTACAAGTATAACTTAGACATGGCGCCTGATAGAATTCAACTCCAAAACATGACAAAGAAGGATAATGAGACTTTTAAGGAGTATGCGCAGCGCTGGCGTGAGATAGCCGCGCAAGTAGATCCTCCACTCTCTGAAAGAGAGGTAGTAGCCATGTTTATTGACACTCTCCAACCACCTTTCTATGATAAGATGATCAGCAGTGTTTCATCCAATTTCTCTGACATTGTGATTATTGGAGAGAGAATAGAGAGTGGTCTAAGGACGGGGAAGATTTCCAAAAACCCATTTGGGGCACCCACTGTAAAAAGATCAGCACTAGGTGAAGCGAGAAAGAGGGATGGGGAAACCAACTCTGTCTCTTATGACCAGGGGAGAGCTCAGCCCAGACCATTTGGCTCTACCACTTTTCAACATACCAATCACTTCCCTCATACTCCATACCCCCATATGGCAGCCGCTACCCATAACCAGATCCCCTATCCCACATCTCCACAACCCCACGTCCGTCCGCCCATTGCCAGGGCACCGAATCCACAGCCAGCCCAGTACAATCCTCTACAACAATGGCCGCAACCACCTAATCCCAACCAAAACCAAAGGAGAACAAATAATGACCGGACACCAGTCCAATTCGACCCTATTCCTATGACATACACTGAACTTCTACCTCACCTTATTCGATACTCCCTTGCAGTCCCTTGTCCTTCTAGGCCAGTGGAACCTCCATACCCTAGGGGATACGATCCAAACGCCCGGTGTGATTATCATGCTGGGGCACCTGGGCACTCCACAGAAAATTGTATGGCCTTGAAATATAGAGTGCGAGATTTGATCAAAGCCAATTGGTTAAATTTTAAGGAAGGAATGCCAAATGTGACTACAAATCCCTTGCCCAACCATCAAGGTCCTGAGATTAATGCTGTGGAAGGAGGTGAAGAGCTTGTGGCGAATGTCTCTGATGAGGTAAACATGATACATGGGGAAACAGGAATGTCCGTTCCTAAACCGTTGGTAATTTACTACACCAAGAACACCTCGAAGACTATAAGCCCTGTGCATCAGCCTGTCATAATCCAGACACCCGCTCCTTTTGCATTCAGAGATTCTCACGCGGTTCCATGGGAATATAATGTGGAGGTAACAGCTGAAAGCCCAAAAATGAACGACTCATTTCTGTCAAACATATCAGGGATAGGAGGGGTGACCCGGAGTGGTCGAGTTTACTATCCACCAGAATCAAGGAAGGAACCGACTCCAGTGAGTGGAACTAGTGGTAGTGGAAAAGCCAAGATAGTCAAAGGGGGCGTTGATGAGGAAATCAAGAGAGCTGTGACTAATGAGGAAGCTCAAGAGTTTTTGAAATTTATTCGCCAGAGTGAGTACCAGGTGATAGATCAGTTGAACAATACCCCGGCGAAGATTTCCCTTTTATCACTTTTGCTGAACTCTGAGCCCCACCAAAAATTTTTGATGAAAGTGCTTAATGAGGCTCACGTCACTCATGATATCACCGTTGATAAGTTCCAAGGAATAGTGGGGCACATCGCTGCTGATAATTATCTGTCATTCACAGATGATGAGATACCCGCGGAGGGAATGGGGCATAATAAAGCCCTCCATATCTCAGTGAAGTGTCGAGATCACATATTGGTAAAGGTGCTGGTCGACAATGGGTCGTCATTAAATGTCATGCCAAAATCTACATTGGCCAGGCTCCCTTTTGATGGAACCTATATGAAACCGAGCTCTATGGTGGTAAGAGCATTCGATGGCACTAGGAGGGAGGTGATAGGTGAAATTGAGCTTCCAATTCAAGTAGGGCCATGTACTTTCCAGATCCTCTTCCAAGTGATGGACATTATGCCTGCCTATAGCTGTTTGTTGGGCCGTCCCTGGATCCACTCAGCTGGAGCGGTTCCCTCTACCTTGCACCAAAAACTAAAGTTTATTATTGATAATAAACTAATTATCGTTTCTGGTGAGGAAGATTTTCTGGTCAGTAAACCCCTATCTACCCCCTACATTGAGGCTGCAGAAGAAGCACTTGAAACTTCATTTCAAGCACTGGAGATCACAAATACCACATATGTTGGGGAAAGAAGTGTAGGAATGAAAGCCCATATGCCGAATGCATCCCTTATGATGGCCAAAATGATGCTACAAGGGGGATATCAACCTGGGAAAGGCTTGGGGTTTGGTTTAAAAGGAAGAATGGAACTGTTGCATCTGCAAGACAATAAAGACAGGTATGGTTTGGGATACCAGCCTTCAGCTGCTGACAGGAGAAGAGTAGTAGAAGAAAAGAAAGAGAGAAAGATTACCCGTTTAGAGGGTCGAGAGCCCCGCATCGCTAAAGTCCCCCTATGTGACCTCTACCAGAGCTTCCGAAGTGCTGGTTTGGTACCCCTGATCATATAGCTGCTATTGAAGATGATCCCTATGAAGGTGGAAGCTTTGTGATCCCGTGCTCATCAGGCAGAGATCTTTGTAACTGGGAAGCCATCGAGCTACCCACAACTTTAAATGTTCTATCAAAGTAATTGACAAAGACTTTAATGAATTGTTGGCCTCATTGCTATGCCTAAGGCTTTGAGGCATTTTTTTCTGTAATAAGGGCAAACACATGTTTTTTATCATTTTCAGTCTTCATAAATAAATGCGTATTGAATTCCATTCCTTCTGGCTTTCCATATCTTTGCATTGATTCCTTTATCCTTTACTTATTCATTTTTATTATTCACCGTAATAACCTGAATAAACGCAGATCTAAAGATGATCCTCTTGAGAATAATGAGCTTGCAATCCCATTTCATGACTTTGACCACCCGGTTGACTACGCTGATGAGGAATATGAGGAAGTTTGTGATCCTTCGCCTGAATTAACAAGGTTATTGGAACAAGAAGACAGAGAGATTCGGCCTTATTTGGAGATAGTCGAGATTATTAATTTGGGGAGTAAAGAGGATAGAAAAGAAGTCAAGATTGGTACCTTCTTGAATAGGAAGCGGAGGCAAGAACTAATTAAACTGTTAATAGAGTTCTGTGACATCTTCGCTTGGTCTTACCAAGACATGCCCGGCCTGGATACTAGCATTGTTGAGCATAAATTGCCACTAAAGCCAGACTGTCCCCCGATAAAGCAAAAATTGCGCAGGATGAAGCCCGAAATGCTCTTGAAAATCAAGGAAGAAGTTAAAAAGCAGTTCGATGCCGGATTCTTAGCAGTGGCAAAATACCCTCAATGGGTAGCAAATATCGTCCCTGTCCCGAAGAAAGATGGAAAGGTACGAATGTGCGTAGACTATCGGGATTTAAATAGGGCTAGCCCCAAAGACGATTTTCCTCTGCCACAGATTGATGTCCTGGTGGATAACACAGCACAACATACAATCTTCTCATCCATGGATGGTTTCTCTGGGTATAATCAGATTAAGATGGCACCCGAAGACATGGAGAAAACCACGTTTACCACTTTATGGGGCACCTTCTGTTACAAAGTTATGTCTTTCGGTCTGAAAAATGCTGGGGTAACCTACCAAAGGGCAATGGTGACCCTTTTCCATGACATGATACATAAGAAGATAGAGGTTTATGTGGATGATATCATCGCTAAATCTAAAACTGATGAAGAGCATATTATTGATCTGAGGAAGCTTTTTGAAAGATTAAGGAAGTATAAGCTCAGGTTGAATCCGGCCAAGTGTACTTTTGGCGCAAGATCAGGCAAACTGTTAGGATTCATTGTAAGCAAGAAAGGAATAGAGGTAGACCCTGACAAGGTCAAAGCGATTCTCGAAATGCCTCCTCCCTGTACAGAAAAAGAAGTCAGAGGATTCTTAGGAAGATTGAACTACATTGCTCGATTTATCTCACAGCTGACAGCAACTTGTGAGCCAATCTTCAAGTTACTTCGTAAGAATCAACCGACGCAATGGAATGAAGATTGTCAAGTGGCTTTTGAAAAGATAAAGCAGTATTTACGGGAGCCACCGATCTTGGTACCGCCGACCCCTGGAAGGCCCCTGATCTTGTACCTGACAGTGTTAGATGAATCTATGGGTTGTGTATTGGGGCAGCATGATGAGACTGGAAAGAAAGAGCATGCCATTTACTACTTGAGCAAAAAGTTCACTGACTGTGAAATGAGATATTCAGCTTTAGAGAGAACTTGTTGTGCATTAGCATGGGCGGCCCGACGTTTAAGGCAATATATGTTAAGCCACACTACTTGGCTTGTTTCCAAAATGGATCCTGTCAAGTACATCTTTGAAAAATCGGCCTTAACAGGAAGAATCGCTCGATGGCAGGTTCTATTAACTGAATACGACATAATCTATGTCACTCAGAAAGCCGTAAAAGGGAGCGCTTTGGCGGAATACTTAGCCCATCAACCTATAAGTGACTACCAACCCATGCACTTTGAATTCCCGGACGAGGATATCTTGGCATTGTTTAATAAAGAAGATACCCAGAAAGACAAATGGATTTTGAGATTTGATGGAGCTTCTAATGCACTAGGACATGGGATTGGTGCCATCCTAATTTCACCAGATCGAGAATTCATCCCTGTATGCGCTAGGCTTTGTTTTGACTGTACTAACAACATAGCCGAATATGAGGCATGCTCTCTGGGGATCCAGGCCGCATTAGGTGCAAAAGTGAAGAAGTTAGAAGTCTACGGGGATTCCGCCTTGGTCATTCACCAACTGAAAGGTGAATGGGAGACTAGGGATAGCAAGTTAATCCCTTATCAAGCTTATATCATGGAACTAATCAAGGAATTTGATGATATCTCTTTTCACCATGTCTCCCGAGATGACAATCAAATGGCTGACGCTTTGGCCACCCTTGCCTCAATGTTTAAATTGAGCAATGACCGTGATATGCCTCTCATTGAGGTAGAAAGGCACAACAAGCCCGCATACTGTCAAGCAATAGAAGAAGAGTCGGATGGGAAACCATGGTACTATGATATCAAAAAATATATACAGACTCGGGAATACCCTGAGGGTACCATAGAGAATGATAAGAGGACCTTGAGACAACTTGCAATGGGTTTCTTTTTGAATGGTGATGTGCTTTACAAGAGAAATCATGACTTTATCCTCCTCCGTTGCGTCGATACTGTTGAAGCAAGCGAGATCATGGCGGATATTCATGAAGGATCCTTTGGAACTCATACCAATGGACATGCCATGGCGAGAAAGATCTTGAGAGCTGGATACTATTGGATAACCATGGAGGCCGACTGTTTCTCTTATGTTCGAAAATGTCACAAGTGTCAGATATACGCTGACCATCTTCATGCGCCTCCATCATCCTTGAATGTCTTATCGGCGCCGTGGCCTTTCTCGATGTGGGGCATGGATGTTATTGGACCCATCGAGCCAAAAGCCTCCAACGGTCATCGTTTCATTTTGGTTGCCATTGATTATTTCACCAAGTGGGTGGAGGCAGCTTCATATACCAATGTGACAAGGAACGTTGTAGTCAAATTTGTCAAGCGAGAATTGATATGTCGGTATGGCTTGCCTAGCCAAATCATTACTGACAATGGCACAAATTTGAACAACAAGATGATGAAAGAACTGTGTGAAAGCTTTAAGATTCGTCATCACAATTCCTCTCCTTATCGGCCAAAAATGAACGGGGCAGTCGAGGCGGCCAACAAGAATATCAAGAAGATTATACAGAAAATGGTCCTAACTTACAAAGATTGGAGCGACATGCTCCCTTTTGCACTACACGGGTATCGCACCTCAGTTCGAACTTCGACAGGCGTAACCCCTTTTTCACTGGTTTATGGTATGGAAGCAGTCCTGCCTTTTGAAGTAGAGATCCCATCCCTTAGGGTGATAATGGAGGCGGAACTAAAAGAGGCTGAATGGGTCCAAGCTCGATATGACCAATTGAACCTAATAGAGGGGAAGAGACTGGATGCCCTCTGCCATGGATAGTTGTATCAGAGGCGTATAAAATGAGCGTTTGAAAAGAAAGTACGACCTCGACAATTCCAGGAAGGAGACTTAGTCCTCAAGAAAATCTTGCCAATCCAAAAAGACAACCGGGGCAAATGGACACCTAACTATGAAGGTCCGTATGTAGTGAAGAAAGCCTTTTCTGGGGGAGCCTTGATACTCACAACCATGGACGGTGAAGACTTGCCAATGCCCATAAATGCGGATGCGGTCAAAAAATACTTTTCTTAGGGAAATAATGTCAAAAATAAATTAAAAAAAAAAAGAGAGACGCTCGCTAGGCTGAAAACCTGAAAAGGCGGCCTAGGCAGAAATTAGAGCGACCCGGTGAGTCGAAAACCTAAAAAGGCGGCTCAGGCAAAAATTAGGGTCAAGATCCTGACAGTATGACTGAGACTTCCCATGCAAAAAGTACGAGTCCAAACTGGGGCATATAAGTCACGACTGAATCGCTTTCCTAGAAGCAAAGTCGAAGAGATAGCTTGAAGTCATGATGTGGGGTTTAAGATGTGCGTTATCCTCAGGAGTTCACTAAGAGATCAGCGAGTTTTCCCTGTTCCCTCAACTATCAACTTGTGTATTAGAATTCTTTTGTTTTCCCTACTTCCCTCTCCATGTACTTACTCAACTCGTAAATAAATTTCACCTCTTTTTCGATACGTGTTTATATCGTGAATTTCATGAATCAGATAAGGCATGTGTTTCCCTTTATCAAATAAAATGAAAATATAATTATTTAAAGTTGTGGGGCAAGATGATCCTATTGCTCAAATCTCACCTCAGGGGATTATTATGAAGACTTGAACCCTGACATACTCTTTGAAGTTAGAGTTACTTCGTTCGTTCTGTTTGGTCATGAGTCGCCTCAAAAGATCACGGTTCCATGGGGAGCTTCCTCAGATCTCTATTTACTTTGCCATTGCTATGCTTATCCCTTTTCTGCAGGTTGTTATAACAAGCAGTCATTTGGAGCCTCAAATTCTCCTTCCCAGTGGAACCCTAATCGTCAAAACTGGCACTTCCCAAGTTTCTTCAACAATGGAACTGCACTTCTCAAACAAATCAAACTGGGGCATCTCCCCCTGGTCCATTCTCT
Source organism: Clitoria ternatea (assembly GCA_037962975.1). Taxonomy (NCBI): domain Eukaryota; kingdom Viridiplantae; phylum Streptophyta; class Magnoliopsida; order Fabales; family Fabaceae; genus Clitoria; species Clitoria ternatea. Next base: position 52,368,299 of record CM075675.1, read on the forward strand.
TACAATTAAGAGACAGTTCCTCCTAGATTCCTCCAAACCATCCTAAACTGGGGCATCTCCCCTGGTCTTTTTTCTCGCCAAGGGGCAATCCCCCACCTTTTATCTTTTTGCAAACTAAGGGCCACACCCCACATTTATTTTTCTGTCAGTCAAGGGGCAATCCCCCACCTTTTATCTTTTTGCAAACCAAGGGCAACCCCCCACATTTATTTTTCTGTCAGTCAAGGGGCAATCCCCCACCTTTTATCTTTTTGCAAACCAAGGGCCACACCCCACATTTATTTTTCCTGTCACCTTTTACCTTTCTGCAAACCAAGGGCCACACCCTACATTTATTTTTCCTGTCAGTCAAGGGGCAATCCCCTACCTTTTATCTTCCTGCAAACCAAGGGCCACACCCCACATTTATTTTCATGTCAGTCAAGGGGCAATCCCCCACCTTTTATCTTTCTGCAAACCAAGGGCCACACCCCACATTTATTTTCCTATCAGTCAAGGGGCAATCCCCCACCTTTTACCTTTCTGCAAACCAAGGGCCACACCCCACATTTATTTTTCCTGTCAGTCAAGGGGCAATCCCCCACCTTTTATCTTTCTGTAAACCAAGGGCCACACCCCATATTTATTTTCCTGTCAGTCAAGGGGCAATCCCCCACCTTTTATCTTTTTGCAAACCAAGGGCCACACCCCACATTTATTTTTCCTGTCACCTTTTACCTTTCTACAAACCAAGGGCCACACCCCACATTTATTTTTCCTGTCAGTCAAGGGGCAATCCCCCACCTTTTATCTTCCTGCAAACCAAGGGCCACACCCCACATTTATTTTCATGTCAGTCAAGGGGCAATCCCCCACCTTTTATCTTTCTGCAAACCAAGGGCCACACCCCACATTTATTTTCCTATCAGTCAAGGGGCAATCCCCCACCTTTTATCTTTCTGCAAACCAAGGGCCACACCCCACATTTATTTTCCTGTCAGTCAAGGGGCAATCCCCCACCTTTTATCTTTCTGCAAACCAAGGGCCACACCCCACATTTATTTTCCTGTCAGTCAAGGGGCAATCCCCCACCTTTTATCTTCCTGCAAACCAAGGGCCACACCCCACATTTATTTTCCTGTCAGTCAAGGGGCAACCCCCCACCTTTTACCTTTCTGCAAACCAAGGGTCACACCCCACATTTATTTTCCTGTCAGTCAAGAGGCAATCCCCCACCTTTTACCTTTCTGCAAACCAAGGGTCACACCCCACATTTATTTTCCTGTCAGTCAATGGGCAATCCCCCACCTTTTATCTTTCTGCAAACCAAGGGTCACACCCCACATTTATTTTCCTGTCAGTCAAGGGGAAATTCCCCACCTTTTATCTCTCTACAAATCAGGGGCCACCCCCCATGTTTTATCTTCAGTAAAGGGGCAACTCCCCACTCTCGCCTTCCTGTCACCCAAGGGACGGCACACCACTTTTTGAAAAAAAACAGCTCTCTTGATTCTTCAAAAAAAAAAAGGGTGTTGATCCGATATGGACGCTAGGTAGAGGTTCACTCTATTCCAAGACATGGGTGGTAGTCCAAAGGGCGGTGTCATGACCCTCAAATCGAGTAAACTAGGAACCGTGAATTAGGTCACAAGGGACGGTGTCCCAGTGGTTACACTGGTTACTACTTTGGGGCGTAACAAACGGTATCATAAAACTTACCTCGGATAGAATTGGATCCAGGGTTTAAGTTGCTAAGGCCGATGTCATGCACAATACATCGGCCATTCAAAAGGGAACAAAAGTTGAGGACGGGGTGGTCATGATGCACTAATCCGAGGTTCTATACTTTGCGAGGACGATGTCCGGTTGATGGGTCCCATTTATCCCCTACATCGGTGTTCATGTCTTTACTCCCTTTTCACCTCGGAAATACGAAGGTTCCGTATTTCTCTTGTGAAAAAGGAGTAAAGAGGGGCATCTGTGAACACCTATTTCGGTCCGACCCAAATGGAAAGGACACCGGTCCTAAATGTAAATATAACCGGTCCAAATTCCAAAAGGGGGGAACACCGGACCAGTTGTTGGAGTCCCTTGATGGCCGATGTCATGGATCTGACAACGAAAGAACGAGTGAGTCCGGCCCAAGTAAGAAACGATGATCTCGTGGGCGGATTCAGATTGAAAATAGGCACACCGGCTGGTAGTAGATCCGGACTAGGAGGGAGAACACCGCCCCTGTGAACACCTCTTTCAGTCCGGCCTAAATTGTTATAACACCGGACCCGGCCTTAAAACTGGCAACACCGGATAAGGCCCAAATTAACACCGGACCAATGTCGTGCGCCTGACAACAGAATAACAGGACAGTCCGGCCCCAAGGAAAGGGATCAGATCAAAAATAGGCACACCGGCTGGTAGTAGATCCAGACTAGGAGGGAGAACACCGCCCCTGTGAACACCTCTTTGAGTCCGACCTAAATTGTTATAACACCGGACCCGGCCTTAAAACTGGCAACACTGGATAAGGCCCAAATTAACACCGGACCAATGTCGTGCGCCTGACAACAGAATAACAGGCCAGTCCGGCCCCAAGGAAAGGGATCAGATCAAAAATAGGCACACCGGCTGGTAGTAGATCCGGACTAGGAGGGAGAACACCGCCCCTGTGAACACCTCTTTCAGTCCGGCCTAAATTGTTATAACACCGGACCCGGCCTTAAAACTGGCAACACCGGACCCGGCCTTAAGACTGGCAACACCGGACAAGGCCCAAATTAACACCGGACCGATGTCGTGCGCCTGACAACAGAATAACAGGCCAGTCCGGTCCCAAGGAAAGGGATCAGATCAAAAGTAGGCACACCGGCTGGTAGTGGATCCGAACTAGGAATTAGAACACCGTCCCTGTGATTACATTGAAAGGCTCAACCGGTGTTAGACACAGGTAAAGGTTCTTAAGATACCACATCGGATCAACGGGAGACTCCGTCCAACCGATAGCTTCGCTAGCCGATGTCACAGATTTGACAACGGATAGACGAGGTCGGAAGTTTGTGCGCGATGACCTGGAATCGCACTCCCCAAAAGTGGCAGACAGGGGGAGACGGAAGTGGACAATTAAAAATGCCATGCTGAAATCCTGTCCCCCACGAACAGTTAATGGCCAGGCTTGCACACCACTACGTGTATGGGTGAGTGGGAATTCTGGCTGTCCCAAACCCTCAGCCCATGGCCTCAAGGCCCTATAAATGCCCCAGCCAAAGAAGCTATGGGGGTTGCGTTTTTGAGAGGCTGGTTCGCAAGGAAGCTTTTTTCAAAACTCTCTCTGATTTCTTTGAAGACCTTCTGAAACCCTTCCCCACTGGGAAACCAATAACTTGTCATAATCACTGATCACCAATATAAACACCTCCCCAAATTATACCGTCCCAACACCTCCCAATTCACCATCTCCATATTCCTTGAACACCACACCGTCTCAGCCTCCAACCCACATCGTCCTAACAGCATCCTCCCAACAGCACTGTCCTCCCTCAGATCCTCATCCACTCCACCGATTCACTATAGCCCTTCACACCGATCTCCTAAACTTACCATATTGTACCTATATCCCCGAACACCGCCCGGTTCTGCCCTAATCCGTCCTAATCCCTCTACACCGTCCCAACAACTCCTGAACACTTCCAATACTCCTTAAACACTACACCGTCCCAATACCCCCCAAAATACAACACCGTCCAGCAAATACATTGTCCATCAAGCCACAACACCGTCCCTTTCTCCCGAAACCGTCCTCACCAAAACCGACCTCCTCACCCCTTCTCCTACACCGTCCCAGTACTAAATTATTCCCCAGATTCCATACTGTACCTTACCTAGTCATTACCCTTGCCAATCCTCAACATCGTCCATACACAGCGCCCAGTCACTCCCTCACCTCGGATTAGCTCCCACCAATATCGGCTACACTCTTCAGTTTTCAGCATTCGTGCCCAACACCGGTCCAGTGCTTCTATCAGCGTGCAAGTCCAGAATCAGTCAGACACCGTCACTGCGTTTGACTCACACATCGGTTCTGAGCCCATCACACCGGTTCCACCATGTTCCTTATTTCTTTTACTTTCAGCCTTTTATTTTCCTGTCAGTTCGCTATTTGTTGGTTATGTTTGTCTGTGTGCCATAGTTTACACTGTTAATATTTTTTCCCTAACAAGAACATATAATAAAAATAAGTGATTTTGTATATGTTTTATTTTCCAATCTAAAAATTCTTTTTTCTTCTTTTTTTTAAAAAAAATATAGTGTCGTACGGGGACACTCCCGTCTACATAACCTCTTTAGGATTCGTACACGTGCGAAGAACTTCGCCTTGTACGAGTTCCCCACCTCAGTGACATCCATCATCATCTCCTAAGTCTTTTCCTAAAAGAAAAACATTCAGAACTACGTAACCCTAATTTCTTGATAATTCAAGAATACGTAGGAGCAGGACTTTAACTCCTGTCGGGCCCACCTTTCTTATTTCCTTTTACTGATTTATTTCCTTGCTTTTTGTGTTCCTTTCGTGTTGTTACTTTTTTTTCGTTTCCGTGAAAAATCAATTTAGACGTGACGTCTTGTTGATTTCCCCCTAGTTTTTGCTCAAGCCTCGCCATAATTCATAGGGAAGGGATACTTAGGACGAGACGTCCCGCTTATCTCTTTCCTATCCCTGTTTTTTCCGAGAATATCTAATTTAGGCGTGACGCCTTATTAGCATTCCCTTCCCCTCTCTGTCTCATATCGAAGTCGAGTTTAATTCGAATGAAACGTTCCATTGACCTCGCTTCGACATTCTATGTTTGTACAGTTCTCCCACTCCATTCTATCGTTTTCAAAATAAAGATAAAAAGGGAAGAAACCATGTTTTATTTAAGGCTATTTATATTGTGCTTTCAATCTTGGTACTGTCTTTGACAGGCGATGTAGGGTGCTAATACCTTCCCTACTCGTAACCGACTCCCAAACTTGGATTTCAATTTTTTAAACCAGTGCTTTACTGAACTTAGTTTTTTCCCAATGTTTTTCCTATGGATAAAAACGTTGGTGGCGACTCCCTGTTTCATTCGATACGCTTTTCTTTTTCGCCGCGCCGTCGCGATCCAGGTCGCGACATTATGTATGACTCAGGTGCATCACATTCCTTTATTTCCAATGATTGTGTAGAAAAACTAAAATTACCCGTGATAGAATTGCCATTTGATTTATCTGTTCATACTCCTGGGAATAATCTCATTGTCACTTCTAAAGCCTGTTGGGAATGCCCTATTGTCATAGATGGTAGGGACTTTAAGGCTAATCTCTTTTGCTTACCCTTTTCTGGCTTAAAAGTTATTATTGGGTTAGATTGGTTGTCTGACAATCATGTTCTAATAGATTGTCATAACAAAACCATAATGTTTAAAGAACCTGTAAATTTGAATCCAGAGGATTCGAGATTTCTAACCGCCAACCAAGTGAGTGCCTCTTTAAAAGGAGGGGCTCAAGGATTCATGCTATTGCTTTCAATGAAAGGAGAGCAAGAACCAAAAATCAAAAATTTGTCGGTCGTGGGTGAATTTCCTGACGTTTTTCCAGAAGATATCCCTGGTTTACCCCTAGAAATAGATGTGGAATTCGCCATTGATCTAGTACCTGGAGTTGGACCAATTTCAATTACACCATACCGAATGTCGCCTCTAGAATTAGCAGAGTTAAAGAACCAACTTGAAGAGATGATAGAGAAGCAGTTTATACGACCCAGTGTATCCCCCTGGGGTGCACCAGCGTTAATGGTTAAGAAAAAGGATGGTAGCATGAGGTTGTGTGTAGATTATCGGCAACTGAACAAGGTGACGATCAAGAACAGATATCCTCTGCCAATGATTGATGACCTGATGGATCAACTGCGTGGTGCCACGGTGTTCTCCAAGATTGATTTGAGGTCTGGATACCATCAAATAAGGGTGAAGAAAGAAGATGTACCGAAAACTGCTTTTAGAACACGCTATGGCCATTACGAATATCTAGTGATGCCTTTTGGTGTAACTAATGCACCAGCTGTATTCATGGATTACACGAATCGGATTTTTCATCCTTATCTAGATAAATTTGTAGTGGTGTTCATTGATGATATACTAGTATACTCTAAAGATAGAGAAGAACATGTTGAACACTTGAAGGTTGTGTTGGAAATCTTAAAAAAGAAACAATTGTATGCAAAGCTGTCGAAGTGTAAATTCTGGTTAGAAGAGGTGAACCTTTTAGGACATGTAATTAGTCAATGAGGAATAGCTGTAGACCCTTCTAAAGTGGAAGCAGTTTTGAAATGGGAGAGACCAACCACAATCACTAAGATCAGGAGTTTCTTGGGCTTGGCTGGATACTATAGGAGATTCATCGAAGGGTTTTCAAAGTTAGCATACCCACTGACCAAGCTAACACGGAAAGGATAACCTTTTGTGTGGACGACACAATGCAAGAATAGTTTCCAAGAACTAAAAGATCGACTTACTTCTTCGCCGGTGTTAGTACTCCCTGATCCACATCGAAGTTTTGAAGTTTATTGTGATGCGTCTAAACAAGGACTAGGAAGTGTACTCATGCAAGACAAGAAGGTTGTAGCCTATGCGTCACGCCAATTAAGGCAACATGAGATTAACTATCCTACCCATGACTTAGAATTAGCTACTGTAGTTTTTGCCTTAAAGATTTGGAGGCATTATCTATACGGTGCAACATTCGATGTGTTTAACGATCATAAGAGTTTCAAGTATTTATTTCGACCAAAAGGAGTTAAACATGAGGCAACGAAGATGGATGGAGTTCTTAAAAGACTACGACTTTGAGTTGCAATACCATCCTGGAAAAGCGAACGTAGTAGCTGATACTTTAAGTCGAAAGTCTCTGCATGCGTCCACAATGATGATTAAAGAGCTAGAATTGATAGAGAACTTCAGAGATCTTAACCTAGCAGTAAAGGTTAATGCAAACAGCTACAGATTAGGAGCGTTACAAGTGACAAGTGAATTCCTGAAGCAAGTTTTAGAGGCTTAACGAGAGGACGAATTCCTACAAGAGAAGAAAGAACTCTTAAAACAAGGAAAAGAAGTTGAGTTCAACGTGGAAAACAACTAATTGCTGAGGTATAAGGATCGAGTGTGTATCCCTGACCAAGAGGAGTTGAGGAAAGCAATTCTGGAAGAAGGCCACAAAAGTTATATGAACATTCATCCTGGAGCTACTAAAATGTATCAAGATTTGAAGAAGTTATTTTGGTGGCCTGGAATGAAGAAAGCGGTGGCAGAGTATGTGGCTGCATGTCTAATTTGCCAGAAGGTTAAAGTAGAACATCAAAAACCCCCTGGAATGCTACAATCAATGGAAATACCAGAATGGAAATGGGATAGCATTACCATGGATTTTATGACTTCTTTACCTAAAACTCCATTAGGACATGATTCAATATGGGTAATAGTTGATAGATTAACCAAGTCTGCCCACTTTATTCCCATTAATATTCGTTACCCTATGGATAAGCTGGCAAAATTATACATCGAGGAGATTGTGAGATTACATGGAATTCCTTCCAGTATCATTTCTGATCGGGACCCTCATTTTACATCGCAATTCTGGAAGAGTTTACACAAGGCTTTGGGAACAAGACTACGTCTAAGTTCAGCATATCATCCTCAGACAAATGGACAATCAGAAAGAACAATCCAATCTCTAGAGGACTTGTAACGAGCTTATGTGTTAGAGCATAAAGGAAATTAGAATCAATTCTTACCATATGTGGAGTTCACCTACAATACAACAGTTTCCATGCTAGCATTAACATGGCATCTTTTGAAGCATTATATGGAAGAAAATGTAGGACTCCGCTATGTTGGTTTGAGACTGGTGAAAACTTGATGCTAGGACCAGAGTTGGTACAACAAACCACAGATAAAATCAAAATGGTTCAGGAAAAGATGAAGGCAGCACAAAGCAGACAAAAAAGTTACTATGACAAAAGAAGAAAGCCGCTCGAATTTCAAGAAGGTGATCATGTATTCTTGAAAGTCACACCTACGACTGGGGTCGGTCGGGCAATGAAATCTCGAAAACTAACTCCTAGATTTATTGGTCCATATCAAATAGTTCAGAAAGTTAGTCCTCTTGCTTACCAAATAGCATTACCACCTTTTCTTTCAAATATCCATAATGTTTTTCATGTGTCAAATTTACGAAAGTATATATCTGACCCTACACACGTTATTGAACCTGATATCATACAAGTTAAAGATAATCTTACATATGATGCACCACCTGTCAGAATAGCTGACAGAAGAATAAAAAAGCTAAGGGACAAGGAAATTCCACTCGTGAAGGTCATTTGGAGTGAAACGAGAGGAGAATATGCTACATGGGAACTAGAAATTGAGATGAAAGAGTCTCATCCCCAATTTTTTTACTAAAAAGTGTAAATTTCGAGGACGAAATTTTTTTAGGGGAGTAGAGTTGTAACACCCCTAATTTTATTATTTCTTATTTAAAATAAAATTTCAAAGGAATTTGATTATAGTTCTTTAGAACTTTTTGATTGTTATATAATTTATAATTTTTTGGAATTTTTATATTTTTTTTATTTTTTGAGAATGACAAAAATACCCTTAACCTTTCATCTAATAACCAAAATGTCACTGCCGACATCATCGCTTACATCATCGGTGGGTAAATACTTACATTATGAATAGTGACCGGTGGGTAAATACTTACATCATGAATAGTAAAATAAATAATTAAGTAATCTTAAATAGTAAAATTTTCTTCCTATAAATAGATGGCTCATTTACAACATTTCCACACCAAAATTAGAGAGAGAATCTAGAGAGATAGTACTTAAGGAATTAGAGGGAAGTAAGTTCTTCTAGTAAAAAGAGATTCTGCCGGAGGTGTAAGGTAATAATATTATTCTTCTAAATTCTTTTATGATTATTTGGATTATTCTTTTTAGCACTCTTAAACTATTAATATACTATTATTATGAATAAGTTACTATAGTAAAAATAAATTATCACTGTGTTATTTTTACTACTTACCGTTACTATTCAAAATTTACTATTTATTATCACTATTCACAATTTACCATTTACTATTATTATTCAAATTTATCATTTACCGTTATTATTCAAAATTTATTAGTTGTTGTTACTATTCAAAATTTACTATTTACCATTATTATTCAAAATTTACTATTTACCATTACTATTCAAAATTTACTATTTACTGTTATTGTTCATGATTTACCATTTACCACTACTATTCAAAATTTACTATTCATGATTTACTATTTACTATTACTATTCAAAAATTACTATTTACCGTTACTATTGATGATTTACTATTTACCGTTACTATTTACTATTACTATGCGTATTTACTATTTATCATTCTGATAGCAATCTTAATTTTCATCTTATGCTCATACTGAAATAAATTAGTATTAATATTTTGTTAGAACTTGGAGGCGCGGAGCAAATTCACTTTTGGTAGTAAATCAAGGTAAGGGGGGTGAGATAAGGATATAATATAAAAATACATAAGAATATTGGGAGGAGTCTCCTACTCCTTTTAAACATAACAGTATTATTATTAAATAATAACTTTTAACTTAAAATTTATTATAATTGTTATTAATAAATTAAGCATCTTGTGTAACTTAATATCTGAAATATTTATTCAAGAACTTGAACTATTATGACCTATGCGGACTAGATTGAACCTATGCAAGGACTTGAACTATTATGGACTTGACTGAACCTATGCAAGGACTTGGACTATTTATGACCTATATGGACTGAACTAGACCTATGCAAGGACCGGACTATCTTGGATTTACATAGACCTGTGGGAGGAATTAACCATAAAACTTAAAACAAACTTTATTAATTTAAATAACCATTGAATTTTAAATTATCATATTTATAACTGATGTTTAATTATTTGATTTGATTATGATTGTTAATATTTATTTATGCTTTATGATGTTTGATTGTGATTGACAATGTTTGATTATGATTGATAATCTTGTACTGTAGAGTTTGAGCATATAGCAAGCATGACGGAAAGCTAAAATTCAGTAAGAATTTACTTATCTCTTACTTCTTTATTTACTTATTCATCTTTATTCAAATTACTTTTAAGAAATTTCTTAGATTTCAATAAAACTACATAAGTTTTTAGAAATCTCTTTTTATCTTTTAATATATATGTATATATCTTTACTAAAATTTAAATTTTTTAGTTAGTTTATCAGAAAGAAAAAGAAAGAGAAATTATTTTATAACAATAAATTTTTAACTAATAATTTTAATATATATATATACATATTATTTTCAAAATGTATAAAATATTATACAAAATTTTCAAGTACTAAGGTTTTAAAGATTGATAATTCCGAATTCGAGTTTTTAGAAATTGATTTTGAATTGACCTATAAACTTTCTAAAGAAGGTTGTGAAATATATTTAAGGCTTTGAAACTCAAATTATAAGGAGATTTGATTTGTGATTTGAAAAGGAATTGTACTAAAATTCTATGTGTGTATTTGAGAAGTTGAAAAAGTACAGTTTACTGGGGTGGTTATGTCGCGATTCGTAGGCCCTGATAATATAATTGAGTTTCTAAAAGCCTTAACCAACTAAATACGCGAGTAGTTCATGCATCATGAATCATCGAAGAGAAACAAAATGATATTGGCTGGGGACAGATTATAGAAACCGAGGATACATTAGAGGAGGCTTAATTGTGAGCCTTGGGATGAGAGGGTGTGAAAGGGTGCTTCAGGGGACCTGGGGTAGCTCCCTAGTGTCGGGTACTTTCACAATAAAAACCTTCTCAATCTGACTAGTCTCTAAGTGTTTTCATGCCAGTTGAGCTGTTCATGTTATTATTATCCGGAATTATGGAACAGTGTAAACTCCTAGTTGGCCCAGTGCAAATTAAAATTTAAGGGGCCCGCATATATAGGTAAGTTATGATGAAGATATTTCATAACATTCAAACATTCATAATTGATTGTGTATGTGATTGTGATTGATATTATTATACTAGTTTGTGAAAACCTTTTATTTCTTATGTCCCATTTGGGAATATTATATTCTGTTTCTCACTCCTTTCTCTGTGTTTTGTTTCATATGTTTGAATTGATGGATTGTACAGAGGGAAGGATCGAAGAATCTCGATAGTATATGTAGCACGTACTAGAAAGGGAGCTCGGTATGAATACCGTGGTCCAATGAATAAATAATGTCACTAGGCAACTGCTCTTGGGCCATGGAGTTTCCTCTCTTTCTAATGATGTTTAATATCTATTTTATTTGGATGAATGTAAAATTACTTTATAAATTTTAATGATAATTCATGAAGTATTTCAGAAATATTGTATGTAATTTTACTCTGATAGTTTCTTTTAGCGATTATATTTTTAGTAAAAAAAAATTTCATGAATTTTTTAGAAATTATTAAGATATAACAGAGGGTGTTATATTTGTCCTCTAGGTTTCATAAATGTTCAACTTTAGTCCTATTATATTCTAACCCTCCCCAGTTTATTTGTTAGACTGAGATTCTTTTCATCATATATGTTACTTTTTCTTCTTTTTCCAATAAAGTGATTCTTTTACTAGATTTTGACAAATAAAATACTGAGATTTGACTCACAGAACTATTAAAATAAGATATTTCTAAAACTTAGAGGACCAAAACAAGTCAAACTAATGTTAGAGGATCAATGTAATACTGACCATGAAGTTAAAAGACAAAAATATTATTTTGCCTCCTTCCTTTTTCTCTTTTTCTTGAGCATTTTATTATGTATTTCTGTGTTCATCTTCTTGTTTGAATTATTACTAGGAATGAAGGGAGTCTGAATGTCCATGTGTATTGGTAGAAACTTGAAAAGAATTTCAAAAGGAATTAATAATAAATAAATAAAGCAAGTCCAGAAGAACGGAGCTGTGCATTGTGTCAGATTAGCACTACCAGTGAACATTGCTTAGCGGCACATCTTAAAGGGAGAAAACACAAGGCGAATGAAAAAGAGCTTAAAGTCGAGTTTCATGTAACTAATAGCATATTCATGTTATCCTTAATTTAGAAATGAATCAAAAGTATGGTTCTGCTAAGGAATCTCAACCAGATTGCAAACATTTTGAATCCAGTTTCCAAATCTATTATATGGTGTGAATAGACCAAGGAAAAAATTAAATATTGATGGTTCTATACAAAGAGAAACTGCAAGTTTCAGTGGGCTTTTTTGTGATTACAAGGGACAACCATTATGTGCTTTTATTTCTAAAACTCCTTCAGGGAATATTTTCTTGGTTGAGTTGTGGGCCATATGGAGAGGCCTTGTCCTTTCCTTGCATCTTGGGATTAAACCAATATGGGTGGAATCAGACTCCATGAGTGTTGTGAAGACAATCAACAAAAAATAACCTTCTAGTCCAAAAGCTTATGGCTATGTGAAACAAATATGGGAACTACTAAATAAGTTTGATAAATATCAAATTTCTCACTCGTGGCATGAAACTAATAGGGCAGTAGATCATCTTGCAAAGAGTTCTTCTGGGAAATGATATGGTTTTTTGGCCACCTGATTTTCCACCTACTCTTTGTAATATCATTGAAGATGATGCCAAGGGACAGATATATCTGGGAGAAGGTATCTGGTTGAGAAAATTGAAGGGAAGGATAATCATAGTAGAGAGTCAAGTTCCTAGAATCTGAACCATAATTAAAGAGAGTGTAACCTATAGTAGGACAAGTGTTATTATAGTACTCATTTCTTGCAACTTTGAGTGTAGGACTAGAGTCATTGACTTCAAGAAGTTGATAAGTCTATGACATAATGGTAAAAGTTGCTACTTTTCCTGTGCAATCTAGCTTAAAGGCAGGATGGCCATAGTATTCAGGTCTAGTTGAACCCCAAAATGGATAACTCAGGCTTTTAAGATTGGCATAATGAAATGAAGAACTGTATGTCTGATAATGCACATCATCAGCACAACAAGATGTTGAAATTTGATCTAGGATGAAGGTTATGATCAAGAATGAGAAGAAAAAGCCTAGCTGAAGAAATTGCATCTTCAGAAAATTAGCTTGGTAGAGACAGGGAATTAATTGACACTGAAATAGATAAATGGAAGAGAGGAGTTGATAAATGCCACTGGCTTGGTGAGTTTTGAAAATGCAGATTTTGGTCACCTATTAATCTTGACCAAGCCAACAAATATCTGCAAGTTTAGTTAGAAAATGTATTAAGGGTTGGTATTCTGTGTCAAACAGTTCACGCTGCTAATTACCAAACTATATTCAACTACTCCAAAGCTTAAACTACTCTAGCTTTCTCGTGATTCATGGAATATATCAAAAGTCAAAAGGGGTGTGACACGTTTAAAGTTAGACTTTTCTCATAGAATGTGTGAAGTTTAAGAATTAAACAAAGTGCATGATAAGTAGATATACTTTAAGGAAGGATTTGTTGAGTTTATTATGCTATCCTATCTTTAGGATTCTGTTTTAAGGTTGTTTAGGAGTTTATCTATTTTCATTATCTCTAACCATAGTTATCTCTAAGTTAGCCTTATCTTTCTATTTTCTGCCTATTTAAAGGCTTGCTCATTCTTCAATAAAGGCATTCAATCTCTAATTTGTTTAGACCTATTTCTAATCTCTAGAGTACATACTAGGGTTTTAATGTTATGAAAGAAATAAGTCATGCTTACATTAATGTTGTAGCTTTAGAATTTCCATGATACCCACAACCATCAACCATTATACCCATATTTAATACCCCAATAAACAAAACACGCATTCGAGAGAAGGACTAAGATAAGAGACATACCTTGCTGCTAAGAGTTAGATAAGAGTGAATCCAAGGAGTGAGGGAGAAACCAGAAGCTGTATATTGAATTTAAGCAATGAAAATGGTAGTAAGATATTCAAATCAATAATAAAAGTGAGGGATGACTTGATTCCCTTATAACTTCAACTAAAAATAAGGAAATACTTAATTTTGGTTAAGAACTAAAAACCCTAAAATTGTGATTCTCAATTCCTTAATGAACAACCTTTTATCATAATTCAGCAAAATCTCTATTTCATGAATTATGATGTCAATTTAATTCATGCATTTTATAAACAAGGGACCCATGTTACAAAAGAAATTCCTAATAGAAACAATTTCTGAAGTATTATAATGTTGTCATACCATACTTTAAAGCTATTCTGGTGAATGCAAATAATATTAAACTTTGGACAAAATAAAAAGCATAATGTAGAGATTTGTTATGTTTTTCTGTATTAAGTTTTCAGCTACCAGTCATTAACATTAGGAACTAATTAATTGATTGTTAGTTACTGATTTGTTTAGTTTTTCTATATTAAGTTTTCAGCTATTTGTTAAGGGTAGTTTAGTTTCTTAGGTTATTATGTGGGTATCCAAGGCAACTCCAGTCACAAACTGCCAAAACCACATGAGATACTTATGACCTACTTGTTTTACACCAAAAATCAGTTCACATTCTAATGTAAAATCTATGGCTAAGATTAACATGTCCAAACAGAAACAAATAAAAATAATTTAGAATTTCCATGATACCCACAACCATCAACTGTCTCTATTTTCCTCTATTCGAATTATACTTACTAAAACTTAATACCCCAACAACAAGAACATGCATGAATGAAGTATATACAACTTCTATCTTGACAAAAATGTTTAAGAGAGTGAACATAAATTTAATAATCTAGTTGGATAGTTTATTTAGAGGAATTAAATTCAAACCACAGATTTTATATTTTTTTATAAACTAAAAAATAGAATATAAAATCATGTGGTGGTTCATCACTCCATCTCTTAATATAGGCTAATATATACATATATATTAGAGTTAAATATGTCATTTTTCCTCAATTGTTGGAATAGAAAAAATTAGTATAACATGATAAGAATAAATTACAAAAATCATTATTGAGGACTGTTAAGCCAAAATTATATTTCACTCTTTTAAAATTTATGGTGGTTTTATTTTTGTTCTTGGCAGGTTAAATCTGATATTTTAATTTTTATAATATTTTAATTTATGTGAGTTTGTAACATCTAATGAGCTTCTCAATATTCTATTTTTCTTTCTATTCTGAAACTGGTTTTCAAGCAGTGAGCATTTGAGAACAAAAAGAACCCACTACAACTATAAAGAAACTACAATACATCTAAATCTGTATAAAAAAATCTACCTCTTTGAACCTGATAATATTTGGATGTCCTAAAGATCGGTGATTAATTATCTCCCTTTGAACTTTCTCATCAATCTGATACCATAAAGATAACTCACTTAGAAGAAAGGAAGAGAAAAAGCAATTTGTAAGAAATTATTTTAAAGGAAAAAAAGTGATGCAACCCTTCATCTTTCTGCATAAGGATTAAGGAAAAGAATTAGGTAATTAAGCTTAATGTTTAACAATAATGTAGAGTCTGGTGATAGAAGCTAATTAAGCTTGAGAAAGAGCATAATGAGAAAAAAAACAAAATTTTATGACTATTTTTTAATATCACACATAAATGAAATCCACTACATCAGCTTTAGGTCCAAAAGATGTTGTGAAGAGAATTCCAGCACAATGAGATCACTCTTTTCTATTATATATGATATTATAAAACTTCAATCACATGTCACATGTGACCCCTTTATGAGATCACTAGTGATTGTAACTGGAAATCTAGATGGAAGAATTGAATTATCATTTCTCACAGAGTACACTCAAACCATAATTGAATTAAACCCCGAATAAGATTGTCTCTGAATCAGGATTGTTTTAGAATCAGAAAAGAAAAGATATTTATGGTTAAAAGAAATCAATTGAAAATTAACAATTATCATAAATTCATAATGCAAATCTGTAGAAGTGAATTTTAATTTTGAAATATTAGATTTGTCAAGAAAAAATGAATGGTTGAAGAATTATAAAAATAAAACAGTCATCCCCTTGAAGGCGGGCGAGAATTCAAAGCATTCGCCATCTTATCTCTCATTGCTCTTTCCTGTTTGGTCACAGTAGTGTTGTTCCTCTTAATGCTCACAATTCTTAACATAGAATAAAAATATTACTTATTAATGTATATTTTGTCGGAAATCTTGAAGAGTTCCCGTGGATAACAATGTTTTTAAGGATTTATTTTGTTAGGGTGATGTCTCAGTATTTAACGACTCCTGCTATGTTAGATCTAGATTTGTAATTAGTAAAAATAGATAAATTTGTATGGAACAAGGCTTGAAAAAATTATCAAATGATGAAAAAAGTAAGAAAAAACTAACTAAATATAAGTACAACTTGGTTATTTAAAGATAGGTTCTAACCAATTCAAAGATAAGTTTTGATCAAATCCACGGATAAGTTTAACAAAACCAAACTTATTTATAAAAATTATAAAATAATTTTATGAATCCTATCAATAATTTTTGAAATGCATCGTAATTTCCAATCGAATTAAAAATTGACATCAATTCAAAATAACAAGAGTCCTTACAATAATTGTTGATAATATTTAATTTTGGATGACTAGGGTCACATGTTATTCCAACTACAGGATATAATGATTGTTTACTGGCACATTTATATGATAATAAGCTGGTGAGTTGAGCTGCATGTATGATATGTTGAGGATAATGCAGAATTTCCAAACCAATAAAATATATGCCCAACATCGTTTCTTCATGGATTCTGTCCATAAATTAACTAAGCCCCTTATCATCTAACCTTGACGTGTGCAATGTTTCTTATTTTGAGAGGTTCCTGTTTTGGTTTGTATTAAATGGAGTGATGTAGCTGCCTAGTTTGCCACTCCCACTCATTGTAATTAAATTAAATTTCAGACCTTAGTACAAAGTGGGTTATGTAGTTCAAGCCTAAAGGGCTCTTCCAGGAGGGAGGGGGCATGTTATGGGTGCTGAACTTTTCAACCACTTTTGATTGGAATACAATTTTTCATCTATTTTATATATTAAAATTATTGTAAAACTCACAATAAAGAAGTGAACACTACTTATCAACAAGTGCCAATGAAAGAAACAAAAAATATTTTGCTTTGATATTCAAATGAAAATTAATAATAACATCATAACATGCCACAACTGAATATTTGAATAACTCATTTCTTTATACAGTTCAACACACACAGATCAAGTTCATCAAAGGGAAGATATCCAGCCAGAATGACGTAATACAACACAAACACAGATAGCACTTACCTAGCTGCTGAGGGAGTGAGAGACGACAGAGACGAGGGACAATCGTTGCTTCACCGCCGGTGAGGGAAACCCTGGAGACGAGAGAGAGAGAGAGAGAGAGAGAGAGAGAGAGAGAGACTTACTATTTAACACCCAATCAGTTACTATTTAACAAAGGCCTTGACATACAAAAATAAAAGAAAACAGAGTAAGCGTGAGACACTTACTTGTATGAGTCGAGGGAGTGAGTCGTCTTATCCCAGAAAGAGTAGGAAAGTCTGCTTTGTCAGAGATAGAGGAAAGCCTATTTCGTGGAAGTCACCCCAGAGGCCGTCTCAGGAGGGGAAGGAAAGCTTCGCCTGAGGAGGAGGGCAATGTTAGGCAGGGGAGGGTACGGTGAGGAAGACAGAGGGTAGGGGAGGGAATTAAGGCAGAGAGGAGGGCAATATGGGTCAGTTATGTTGGTGCTCGAGCAGGGAAAGGCACATTGAGGAAGACAGGGGGTAAAGGAGGGCACCAGGGTGGAGAGAAAAAGAGAGGTTAGGGTTCGTCAAAAACTCAAAGAGGGAAAGGTTGAGGACGAGTAAGTTATAACAATTAGCGACGGTAAAAAACCTGTCGCCAACACCGTGACTAAATTCAATAAAACATGAACACGTGGACAAACTAGCCACGGTCTTCTATATCCGTCGCTATAATAAACATTTAGCGACAAAACATCTATCTTTATCATAAACATTTACCGACTTGAAAGAGCCCGTCGCTACATTTTGAAGTATCCAAACCTAGCAACGGTCGGATACCTGTCGCTACCTGGAACAAGAAAGGGCTTAGCGACCAAAACAATTACCGTTTCTAACGTTCCATCAACTGAGAATCTCCGTCACTATATTCAATGCACAAAATTTATAGGGAATTTTTTTTGGAAGGAAGCTAAACGTAGCGACGGAATGCATCGACCGTTGCTACCGTTGGTTCATAAAATACTTGGAGGGAAATATAGTGACGGTTGTATAGCCCATTGCTAGATTTTTTGTGGTTAGCGATGGCAAAGAACAGTCGCTACATTTACACGCCAATTAAAACCTTTGGAGGGAAACAAAAATGGAGGGGAGTGAAGGATTGCGACCGAATTAGCGACGGTGTAGTTTTAGTGACGAACTGTTGCACCTTTGAGTGACGGAATTTGGTTGGTCGCTAAGGTGGTCACTAATTTGGTCCCTTTTCATATGGTGGTTGCTAACTCGGTCGCTAATTAGTGACGGTGTCGAGTGGTCGCTAATTCTACGTAGCTATTTGTGGTTTTTTTTAGTAGTGTTTCTTACCCTCGACATCTTTAATATTTTTCCTCTTCTTCTTCTCCTGTTGTTGTTGTGTCTCATGGCCACCCTGTTCAGTACCTTCAATCAAAGGTATGTTACCCAAGACCCCAGACATGAGCAATATGGATTCAGTTTGAGCCTTGGTGACGTTCCGCTTTGCCTGGATCTCGTTTTCTGCGAGGTTAAGACGGGAACCAGCTAGCAAAGCTTTCAAAGCTTCCATCGCTTCACACTTCTTGATTTCCCCTACATTAAGAAAAATTAGCACGTTAAATACAATGCACAATTCGTAATAGAGTATAACCACACAAGAAATGAATAGGGAAATTACTTAAATAAGAAGCTCGTTGACTGGCGGTCCTTAATAGACGTTTACAGGAAAATTTCCCATAACGAGAAGAGTATTCATGCATGGCGTTCAGGACCTCTATCGACTCCGACGATAACTCATTCTCATCAGTGAAGTAGTCCTTCCCTATGAGGAGAAAGTGCTCATGGGTCCAAGCTGGAGGGAACCTATTTATACCATCCTTGCTTCGCCAGAAAACTTGTTTATTTGGCTCCACACGGATCTTTACAAAGGACTTTTTGAAGTTTTTCCCTTTTGTCTTTGTCAATTCTACGAAAGCTTCAAAATTAATAATCTTTGGGTCACACCGGAGTGTGAGGAAACATATGCCACCGGCCTTGTTAGCCCTCCGTACTACCTGGCAGTAGTAGAAGAACATAGCTATCGTTGGAGTAAATTTGAAGTGCTCCGCCAGCACTTCTAAAGCAAGCATCAACCCCTAACCATTCGGATGCACCTGTGAGAGGGCACACTCCAAAAACCGCAAGACGCCCATCTTAAAGTTGGTCAGGGGAAATCGAAACCCAAGTGGCGAGGACAAAAAATCGTACATGTACAAGCTTCTATCATTAGAAGGAGTGTGGCAAATTCTGTCACCGGGCAGGGGGGCAAGAACCATGAACCTGCTCTTGTACTTTTCCTTAGAATATACTTGTACCCCGGATTTATCCTTACAACGTCCTCCCTGGCATAGCGGGATACAATCTCCTTGATTTCATCTTCAACCCAACAGTAGAGGTACTTCTTATTCAATCTAACCCAGTTAATTTAGTGTGCTACCACATTCCTGCACCTCAGTATTGTCTTAATAGTCTTGATTGGCTCTCCACCCTCTTTAGTAGTCATGGTTTGGATTGTTTTTTCGAACGCGTGTACACCGCTGTAAAAAGCCACATTGTCAAAAAGGTAATGTTCGTCACTAGCCTCGCTCTTAGGCACGTTGCCAACCCTCGAGCTTGTGGAAGAATCTGAAGAGGGCGGTCTCATTCGACGCCCAGTCTGATGAGCCCCGCCCCTTTCTGAACAATGTGGCTCGGCCCTAGAGGGATTCATTGAAATCCTCCCTTCCCGATAACTAGAACTAATGTTACCCCTCCCACCACGCATGGCTGTTTTACTAAGAATGAAATGGAATAACAAAGAGGGTAAAAGGAGGTTACCTAAAGTGAGAAGGAGGGGTGGGGTAAAACTTGTTGGAATTCCTCACGAACAGAAGCTCGACAATCTTTTCATAAGTCGCGCAGAGTTTTCCTAAGGTTCAGAAAGTAGATGCTTTCTCAAAGTGTTTAAGTCTATCTTTTATAGGTGTGGCAGGGGGCAAGGTAGCAATGTTTTATGATTAAGAGAGGTGTCATTTTGAGGAGTAAAACGCACGTCGTTTTGAAACGATGACTAAACAAGGCAATCATTTCAGTTCAGAGCGCGTGAAGGTTACGTTGTTTCGAAGATTGAAGTAATAGGCCGTAACGGTTGAACTTTAAGGCCCAACACGTAAAAGAGACTGTGACAATTACAAACGACGATTGGCCAACTCCCGTTACAAACAATCATTAACCTCTTACACATTATTGGCAATAAATGCTCATAATCAATGGTAATCAAGAACTTAGAAATTTTTCGCACAAAGGCAAGGAATATCCAAAGGCCGATATCCACACCTATAAAGGGTTACATGGAAAGAAGTTGTAGCTTATTCGAGCAACTGATTCAGTCCCTCAAACAAGCTAGGAGGCATATGATGCAGTCTAGACCGGCCCAAGGGTGAAAAGGTAATTTCACCTATTCTTTAGACTCAACTGGTGCCGTAATTGATACCTCAGATTCAATAAACAGTATGAATTACTCTCTGTATACCGGAAAATCTAGCTCATCACATAGCACACCGGAAAGTGATTTTCCAGCTCGACAAATAGGACAAGGTGCACTGTTGGAAAAGATGCGCGGAGGCGCCCATGTCATATGGCAGCCTTTTTGCAGAGTTGCACTGGCACACTCTATAGAGTTTCACCTAACTTGAGAGGACCCATACGTTACCTGCATGCATGCATATAAATAAAGAGCAATTTACAACGAAGGTACGTTAGATACCATCCATAACCTGCGTTCAAATTCTTAAGCATCATCAGTTAACTTGAGCGTCAGAGTCCTTTTGCAGGTGACACCACCTTACGCCTCTCAACGCGTAAGACCGGTGTGTTGGATCTCCAAGACTCCAAGGCCTTATCTCCCCACTAGAATAAGGACTATAATACTGGATCCCCACTGGACCAGTGTACAAATCTCGCAGGAAAGGATATCTTTATGACTGGTTGCCACACCGGATTTACTACCCCGATTCTGACCAGTTCAATATTTTACATGAGTTGTTTTTTAAAAATTAAAAGATGAACATGTTCATTAAAAAATAATCTCATCTTATAATTTAAGGGTTGTGATTAATTTTATATTTGTTATTATAACACTGTCTATAATATATATGTGTGTGTGTTTGTTTGTGTGTGTATATATAATTTTAATATTTAAAAACGAAGCTCTATTTAAAAACACTCTAATTTCTGTTATTTTCTGATGTCAAAAAATAAAACGTGTTTTTATATCCTAGCATCATATTCTAGCATTAAATAAAATGGCCATTACACTTTTTGTTTGCTAGCGATGATGAAAATGAAGTATGTAATGATATATAATTAATTAGTTAAATAATTTATAAAAGGGGAAAATGCACTTTACCCTTAAAGTTTTTAAAAGGTGCACGTTAGTCTCTATGTTACAGAAAACTTAACTTTGACGAAAAATTACACGAGTGTTACATATGTTTATTTTATTGGCCAAATATACCTTAATTAATTTAAACAAATTAAATCACTACTTTATTTTAAAATTAATAGTGTTACATGCGAAAAAGCTTCAATTAGACTATTTATAACTAAATCAAAGATTTGATTTCCAAACACAAAAACAAAGAAAAAGATAACTACTACAAAACAACAATGATAATCAAGTTTACTAGGTCGAGAGTAGCACTTAAAATTAGATACCTTGTAAGATCAAATTGTGAAACTTAAATTGATAATATTTTGATGCTAACAAGTATTTTAGAAGCCTTTTTTACGGATTTATTTACTTTGAAGGTGTTTCTTCTCCTTATATCTTGTTTAGTTTTTAGCTATGGACAATGCTTTCAGTTAGCCTTACTTTTGGATAAAAGTATGGAAAAAGTTTTAAGCTGAAAACATGTCGAATTATTGGTGATGAGATGTTTTTCTTTGCATTTCTTCTTTTTATGTAAATGAAATTTATTGAATTTTGAGAACTTGGGTGCAAGGAGCATTGCTTGAATTGTAGCATCTTGATTTTTGTCAGTTATAAGTCAAAACTTACATCATGCAGCAGATAGTACAATGGACAACTTGTTCGCTATTAAATTAGCCTCTTGTTCTTAATTGAAGCATAATAATTCAAAGTAATACTACGTACCTGAATCAATGGCAACTCGAACTGGAAATATTATAAAAGTTTTTGCATATGGGAGAATGGTTTGTTGTCAACACACCTTTTTTACACACAATCAAAAGACTATTATGAAGAAGTTCTCTTAGGTTTAAGCTTTTCTACACATAAAGTTGTTGCAAATTTGGAATAAATCATTGTTCATTTCTTTTAAATAAATTAGGCTATAATCGATTAATAAAATAAGCATGCGGAACATACATGTGATTTTATGTTAAAATAAAAAATATTAACATGCATCTTTTAAAAACTTTAAGGATCAAGTTTTACTTTGTAAAATTTTTTTATAACTTTTTGTCATTAAATGCACATAGTCCATACCATTTGTTTGTTCCTTATTACCAAAGGCCTTTTTGAGTGTTTGTTTGGATCATCCTCTATTCCACTTTCTTAGTGTGCTTGCTATAACACGATAACAAACAGCCACGCAGTCTCTTGAAAACATGAGTGATTTTAGTTTATGCTCCATTGTGTAATGTTTAGAAGATTGAATTAACCCATTTTTTAGAGTATTCTATATTATACTCTACTCTATTATCCAACCAAAATAGTTAACAATGTGTTTGTCTATGTTCTTCCTTTTTTCTCAAACATACAAATCTCATGATAAAGATAAATTTTATTTGCTTCATAGTCGCCTATATTTTTTTCTAGGGGGTTTTATATAGGTGGCTGGAATCCACTGCAACTTGAATCGCTATCTACCTGTTAGTGGTTGCTCACTTATGATGATGGAATTCAACACTGCCTTTTAGTTGAAGTCAAAACAGTATAATATAATACTTCTCACAGAAGGATGATCTGATTGGTAGGTCAAGTTTAATCTTGAAGGTTTCGATATTATCTGCCTAAAACATATCCATTTCTATGAGTTTAAACTGTATTTTGTGGAACCCAATGTAATTGATGATAATGAAGATGATTCATGAATATAACAAAAATGCTTAACAATTTCGAGCTTGGGCTCCTGCTTTGGAATCTTAAAGATCCAATGAACAAAGAATTCCAATTTTGTTAGTCACTTTAGGAAAGTTATTAATTATTATCTCTTTCTGTTTTTAGCCTATATAAATTATCTCATGTAAAGTGTCTGATAAGTTCTCAATGAAGCAATATTCAATGTCTGTTTTCTTATTCCATCAATCTTGACAAAAAAATGTTCTTCCTTCCTTCAATGTTGATCTAGTTAATTTCAAGTCAAGTTCCCTTCTCTTATTGGTTTCTCTTTTACAGAAAGTTTTTAATAAACTTGTGAGTGGAAGCGGTTTTGGAGCACAAACTGGACTAAAATCAAAATTGCTTTTGTACTTTGTTTGGTTACATAACTGCCTTTGTACTTTAACTTACGTAAGTCATAAAGCAAAATGAAAAAAAAAAACAAAAATTAAATATTTTCAAGTAACTATAGTATTACTATTTACCAAACCCAAAATGTTGTATTCACGGTAAAATGTGCAGCAAATTAACCATGAATCAATTGTTTTGTGTAAATTTGGTATGGGCAAAATAATATAACTAAACTTAAAAATAATTCATTTAAACTAAATTAAATTGGAAAAGATGGTTCAGACGAACCAAACTAAGTTGTTCCATGTACACATTAAATTGATTCAGTACTAGAAGTGTTTATGAATCAATTTTAACTTTTAAGATAAATATCATATGTTCTAATTAAATTATTAACGTGCAGTTCCACTTAAAGATCCTTTGCAGGATTTCGATTTTTCTTCTGGTAATTTTAGGATTTGTTAATTTTAGGATTCATTTTATTTTCCTTATGTTTAAGTATTATATATCCATCTTATTGTACATTGTTTGCTCTACTTGAAAATTTTATTGTATCTGAGACCCTCTTCAAATCTAATTGATGTATATATGAAAAAAAAATCATAATTATAAGACTTAGTTGAATGACAAAAACAAAGGAAACCTTCCTCTCATTATGTTTAAGAATTACAATAAGTTATTTTAAGTGAAAGACACTTAACTATAAAATCTTATAACATTATGAGTAATACATAATATATATATATATATATATATATATATATATATATACTTTATGATTCTTTTATTGTATTCCATGTAGGACTTCCTTATACCGAGCTACTCAATCAATCAAGGACCGAACAAAGATGAGGCTCGATTCACCAAATTCAAACTGCTAACCCAAGTCAAGGGACGCTTTCAAGAGCACCAAGTTTTCAAAGCTGATTTAGTACAATTTATCGATTGGATTAAACCTGAATGATGACTACACCAGTTTAGCAATCCAAGATATTTCAAATCAACAAATCCCACACGCCATCAATTTACTGATTAACCGGCAGTTGACATCCAGGAGGAACCATATTTCAAGTCATATAATTTGGTAACACCTGACTACGGGTGTTGGGTAACAGAAAGGTCATTAACCATGTTCTTCACTATTACACAGATATCATCATGTAAAACTACACAAATGCATTACTAAATCTTAAAAGTATTGAGCAATAACCTAAAACTTCTGGTTTCACTCCCATGTATGCTGTCTCCAAATGCATACAAGTATATTGAAAACACCAACCATGTCCTCGCAACAAAATCTGAGTTACAATTACCAAGTAACATGCTAAATGCATTGTTTTTGAAAAGTCAAAATATGGATTGAATGAGTGCGCCGTCACTCATCATATTTTGTATCCCTTTCCCTCTCCCTCCCCACCCCTACTACTTTTAATCGAAATAAATCAGATCTTAACAGGTATACAAATGAGTCATCAATTCTGAAATGCACTATTTGCATTTGAAGAAAAAAAGTTATCATATTTCAGTATACAGCAAATATCTACTAGTGTTCAAAATAACAAGTCTTGGAATCCCAAGAAATATATTTGCAATTTACAAAGACGGGGAGCAATTTTGAGTGAGATGTTGCCAGGGCGAGTGCAGTTATAAACGTTTAGGCTGATCCTTGTAGTATGTACATGAGAGTTTGAATGAGTTTAACAATCAATCATTCAAAATGCAATAGCTGCCTGGTCAATCTTAACAAAATGCAATTAGCTTACAAGCGAGGCAAATTGGTATTTCAAATGCTTCCGAGCATCTTAACCTTTATTTATCTTACACTGAAGCACTCAAGAACATTGCTTTATTGGGTATAGGTTACCAGGGATATAATCTTTGTAAAGGTCAGTTCTTCTACCTGATCCTGCATTAGTTCAATAAGCCATATTAGCAATTGCATTACATTCTACAGAAATTTAGAGAAATTACTCCAATCCAGGTCATGTTCTCTTTTGTGATATCTAACTTCGGTGCAATCCTTCCAAATTAGAGAATAAGAACAATATGTCCCACATCACTAAAATCACTGTACAGAACAAAATAATTGTCATTCAGAATGAGAAAACAAACTCTGGAGAAGATCACACAGCTCCTAAATGAAAATTTTTTACTCCTATTCTTCAGTAATAATCTGACAGATCCTATTATGATCTATTACTTCTGAAATTTGTTGTTCCTTTGGAAATATCTATGCTAACAGTGGAAAAACCATCCAAGTATGGACGACCAATGACCTTAGTGGCAGGATATACTATTAATTCCAAATTGAGCTTTATACCAAAAATCATATCACAGCAGTTAGCTGAATCATATACAAGATTGAACATCCACTGTTCACTTTGAAAGAACACACGATTAAGCTAATTGCACAGTGCTTTTCTACCACATTCCACTTTTCAGCTATGCAAAATTAGGCAGTGATTCTAATCAATAAACTATGTCAAAGACCTATGCTTACACTTTACATCACAGATGTATAGTCCTTAGTCCTTACAATAAGGAGGCATCCCCTCTACAGAGCTTATTTGAGTTATCTCATCATAGAAACAGTTTAAGCAGAAAATGATGTGTTTGGACTTGCTTAAGGATCTGCACTCCTTACAGTAACAACACATTTGAAAAAGCCTATACAGGGCTTATTTGAGCTTATTTGGTTACGCTTGAGATCCTTTTATAAGCTCTTTCTCCCTTATTTAACAAGCTTTAAGGATTAAGCCGATAGGTAAACCATTTTAGTTAGTTACATTGTTAGTTAGTTAGTTGATGTCTGTTAGTTGTCTGTTAGTTGTTGTGACCTATGACCTGAGAAAGTAAGAAGGCAGCTTGCCTATAAAGAAGGAAAAGGGTTGAGAGGGAGATTTTATCTTGTAATTTTGAGTGAGGATTAGGACCTTTGGGCATTGAGAGGTGCAGACCCTCAAAGTTCGGATTTCCCCTATTCTTTCTAATAAAGATACCAAGTTTATATTATAAGCTCAACAAAGTAAGCATATCTGAACATGCCACTCAGGTGCAACAATTCCCCTAGCTGTCTTAACACTTACTTACTAATGAGATTACAGAATAAATTGTTTACCCAAAATCTAACACTTCTTCTGTAAGTAGTCATAGTCTCATAGACTGAACCTAAGCAGATCCATTTAACAACAACAAAGTAATATCTTATCCACCAAGTAGCTTACAAGCATTAGCACAGGAATCAAATCCAAGATATTCATAACACAATTCTGCAGCAAAACAGTCACCAACCATCCAACACAATCAATCAATCAATATATCATACATACATACTGTAATGCGTCAATGCAAGCCGACCCAATCCGGCGGTGGCCAGAACAACTTGGAAAACCGGGGACAATCAGACAGAGGCGAAATCCGGCCATCATCCAAGCTAAAAACACCAATCCCCCAGGCGATACAATTGGCATCCAAGGCATCATCTCTAAAAACGATACAATTTCCCTTACCAACACGCAAATCCCTAGCGGAAGCAGAGAACGCAGAACCATCCCCCAAAAACAAAACACTCTCCCCCAAACCATTGACCGTCACCCACCTCTTCCCTTCCTGGTCAAGCCTATACACATCAAACCACACCGTCCTCTCCCCCCCAAACTCATCCACCTCGTCGTCGTCCTCGCCATCACCCAAAACCAAACCCGCGTTCGGAAAGTAGTGCGAGGACAAGTACTTGTCCACCAGCAACAGCTCCCCTTCGCACTCCACCAAGAATTTCTTGTCCCCTCCGAAGACCGGTTCAGCGACGGATCCCAAACCGGAATCAAGCCCGACCGCGACGGTCCGACCGGTGTGGTCGACCGCGTAAAGGTTCCCCTTGAAGGCACAAACGTCATCGAACGGGGTGGGCATGTCGGGGATAATGGTCCAGGAAGAATCCCCGGAGGTGAAAAACGCAAGCTTGCCGGAAACATGGATAGTGAGGAAGACGAAACGGCGTCGTTCGGGGTGGTGATGGAGAGGGAGAGGGAGGAAAACGAGTTTTTCCATGTAGAGGGAGTCAGGGGGAGAGGTGTCTGCGAGGAGGAACTCGTGGGCGAGATCGAGGGCGGGGAGGTGGTAGAGGTCAAGGAGGAAAGGGTGTGGTTTGAGGGGGGAACGGGAGAGCGGGTGGTAGAGGGTGTGGTGGGAGGTTTTGATGAGCCAAGGGGGGTTGTTGGGAGGGGTGATGAGGAGGAGGGTGGAGTGGGAGAGGGAGAAGGTGGTGTTGGTGTGGGAAATGGAATGGTGGGTGGGGATTGGGAAGTGGTTGTTGTTGATGGGGGATGGAGAAGACGAGGCTCGCCATGAGGAACATACGGATCGGAAACGAAGAAGGTAGAGAGGGCTTTCAAGACGTTGGGCTATTAGGTGGAGGAGTTCCTTCGGGAGCTCCGACCAGTCTCCCATTCCTATCACTTCGATCATCTATCCATGCTTCTTTGCTTGCTTATCTTTTCACCGACTCAACCAAAAAAGGCTTTTTTTTTATGAATAACGCTCTTTTTGAATAATATTTACACATCTGGGGTCCTTGGAAAGAATTCTGTGTCGAGTGTACCTTTTGTGTGTCGCACCTCTCAAGTATGACGACGACTCCAAAGACGACACATGTATGGTGCAGATTTCAGAAACGACACATTAAGGGTGGTGCATCTTGTTCATACGATACATATGGGTGGTGCACATTCCTTAGGCACCTCCATTGTGCACGTAGTTTTTGATCACAAAAATTTGTTTTAGATATGGAAAGGAAAAGTTTATGGCTAGAAATTATAAATCAAAGCAATTTATTAGTTATTATTATGGTCAATATGGTTAGGGTATCTAAGGTTCTATTGTTTTAAGACAGATTAAGAATACGTACGAAAGTAAGAATATTACGGTGAACAAAGTCTTATAACAAACAATTGTAATAAAATGTTGTATATTTAAGAATTTGAATTTGGAGTACAATAGTGAAACTCAAAGTTGTTTTCTGAGTTATGTGATTTTGATGACGAAATCTATTTTAGGGGGTGAATGTAACATCCCATGTTTTATATTTAAAAAGAATAAATAAATAAGTAAATGAGTTCAAATTATAAAAAGTTTAGCAGTATGTGGCATTTGTGTAACTTTAGGATGGAATAAAAGGGGAAATTGAGGTTTTTACCTGACGCCGCCAGGGTAAAATTTTTGACCTGACGCGTAGCGCCAACGTCACAATCAGAATTAAAAGGGAACAGTGACAGCCACACAAAACAGAAGTTAAAATATCAAGTTGGGGCTATTTCTCTCTTCTCTTTTCTTCTGAGCCCTAAGGCATGGATTCAAAGCAATTTTTAATTGAAGTTTGAAGTTAATTACGGATTAGAGGTGGAAATTACAAGGTAAACATTTGGAATCCTTCATTTTTTAGATTTGGTGGAAGATTCTTTCTATTCTTAGTTTTCTTTGAGATTTGAATAAGCTTTGAAATTTGAGATTCTGAACCGATTAAAGTGTCAGACCTGAGTGGCCAACTGACCAAAGTCATGAGAGGGCCGAGCTGCCCATACCGGTCAGTACCTGCACGAAGCCCACGTGTAAGGACCTGATCCAGCACACATTACGAGGTGCTACAGTGACACTCCCTCTCTATAAATATAGCCAATGCCATCAAAAGTGGTAAGCTTCCTAGTACCCATCTTACAGACCTGATATAGCTCTGATGTTAGAATCCGGACTGACTTGAGCATTGGAGTGTCTTTGCAAGTACCACCCCCTTTCGCCCCCAACGCGTTTAGCCAGTGTAAGGAGCTCAAGACATCACAACCATGGTCCGACCCAGAGACCGTCCAATCCAACAACCCACTAGCTTCTGGATCCGGTCCGGGTCCCTTACTCTCGACCCCGGTACGAAACAGAACATTGGAGTTCCCACTGAACCCATTTATAACACCGTACTCCCACTGATACGGTTCGTTCATTAAGTCCTGAAATTGCTACATGGATTGATAACATTCCTAAATCTAAATGGTCGTTGCCTATGATGAGGACGGTCACAGGTTTAGGCACATGACCACCAACCTTTTAGAAGTGGTCAATAAAGTTTTGAAGATGCACGAAATTTACCCATAACAACATTAGTTAAGTACACGTACGATTATTTAGTTCAGTACTTTGTTAATCGTGGTGGGCATGTGATGGCTGAAATAGCAAGTGGTCTGTAACAGCCCAATTTTTAATTAAATTTGAAGCGGTAATTAAACAGTGAAAAAAATTAAAATTTCTCATAAAAATAAGAAATGAATCCTAGAAAATAGGAAATTTAATACAAGGATATTTTTAGTCTGACTTAAAACGGAATTAAACGAGAATGGAACGTAGAATAGAATAATAAAATAAAATAAAAATCTTCTACAGTAAAATGCTATAGTAGAATGCTACAGTAAAATGCTACAGTAAAATGCTACAGTAAAACGTCACATGAAAAATCTTGTGAAATGTAGAGAATTCATGAGAGTTCTCCATTTTTCCCACCGCCTCATTTCACTTCGATTTGCTACAGTGATTTGCTACAGTAACCGCTATTGGAAGCCTATAAATAAGGCTCCAACCTTCCAAATTTTCTCAAATCAAAAACCTCACTAATCCTATAACCTTTCAGCTCCATCTTCAAGCTCTCAAAACCTTCATTGTCATACTTAAACTCTTTAATTTTCGCATAAGAAGAAATTACGCAAACTTGAAGATTTGAAGAAATACAAGGGAGTTTAGCATAAGGAAAGCTTAACGATCTTCACTTGAGGTAAGAAAGAGGGGATAAGATATTAAATACATAGAAATTAAGTTAGAATTGCTTGCTTAATTGTTTAGAAACTCATATAGTTAGATTTTAATTTAATTTGAATTAAATTATGAAATTGATGCCAAATGGTTTGGAATATGATATTAAACAATTACTATAACATAGAAAATGTGTTTCCATATTCTTTGAATTATTAAATGTTATGGAAAATATATTTCCATATGTTTGAAATATGATATAAAAATTATGGAAAATGTGTTTCCATATGATTGAATTATGATATAAATAATATGGAAAATGTGTTTCCATATTCTTTGAATTACAAACAAAGTATGCTTAATTGATTGTTATAATAATTTTATTGTTACAATTAATTATACAGGAATTTGATAATTTAATGCATTCATGCATCATGTGCATTGGCCGTTCAAAGAATCAACAGAGGGGTTCTTTGAGGGGGTTTCCGGTGGGGGAACGCGCTCTGTTGAGCAACAGACCTCTGCGGTGGTTTTATACCATGGCCGTCTTAAGGACTAAGCAGTGTGTCCTTAAGGGGGGTCCCGCAACACTTGTTATTGATATTATGATATTATTATCCGATGTGGTGTTGCATTATGGGGCGCGGTATCGGTTGGATATCCGTAAAAATGTTATTGTTGGAAATCACTGCAGATGTTCCAACCAGAATGGATCCATCATGCATTTTCATTCATATAAAAGAACGGAATATAATAAGTATAATACAAAATACTTGTTTGACATCTGCATCGTATAGCATCCTACTTGTGATTGTGTATGTTCTAATTTGATTTCTATTTATTTGATATTTTATCTCACTCTTTCTGTTACTTGTGGCAACCCTTTAGTGGTTAACCAAGAAGATATGTGACAAAGTGGCTGATGCTTGATGTGGATAAATTATGAAGGCTTTTGAGGCTGATGCTTGCTTGCGTGACTACTATGGCTGTATTATGTGTATGTTATGTTTTGGTATTTTACATCTTTATATTTTATAAGATCTAGGTGTCTGTTGTAAAATATAATATGTATGGAACTCTGATGTTATGTATAATAATAAGAAGTTAATTATGTAAAGGTTGCGTACTCTGATATTGTATTAGTAACCTCTAGAATCAGGTTGTGAATCTCTTGATAATTACCAGGTGAAAAATAAGTTATCCATGAGATTGTATATGGTGACAGTAATTATCTTGGGATTTGCAAGTTGGCTCCAGGGTGTTACAACTGAAGTGGTATCAGAGCAATGGTATATAAAATATAAAGAAAACCTTAGGAAGTGACTAGGAATTAAAGAAAGATAGCTTGAAGTGTGTAAACCTTGATTGCTATTTGTTTGAAATTTGTGTGCCTGTGTGTTATGTGTGCTCTTTGTATGTTTCTGTTTAGTATAATTACTAGTTAGATATCATAAAAATTGTTAGAACTCTGAGTATATTAGATACTCAGTAACTGAATGCAGTGGTACTCGTACCTGTAGGATAAGAAATGGCTAGACGTCAGAACGATGATGCCATAGCTGCTGCATTCAATCAATTTGCTGAGATCCTTGAAAGACAGGAACAGCAAAGGTTAGCTGAAGGAACCCATGGACTTGACTGTTTCCCGAAAAGGAAACCTACCCAATTTAAAGGAGACTATAATCCAAAGGTGGCTTACCTGTGGATTAAAGAAATGGAACGTATCTTCCGATCATTACCTTGCACTGAAGCCCAGAAGGTAGAATATGTTATCTATATGATGGTAGGGGAAGCAGAAAATTGGTGGATCTTCGCTCGCGATAGGTTACTGGAAGCCGGTAGGTTACTCAACTAGGAGAATTTTAAAGAAAGCTTTCTCGAGAAATATTTCCCTGCTAGTGTTAGAAGCAAAAAGGAATTAGAATTTTTAAAATTAAAGCAAGGGAATATGTCTGTTGGAGAATACACTACCAAATTTGAGGAATTATCATTATTCTATCCTCCTTTCCAACAGCCAGGAACTGAGGCCTGAGACCTCAGTTTTGAAAATGTGTCAAATTTGAAAATGGCCTGAGACCAGAAATTAAGGAAGCCATAGGACATCAGGAGATTAGGAGTTTTCCCATTTTAATCAACAAATGCAGAATCTTTGAAGAGAACCATCGGGCTAGGATTGAGCAGGAGAAAAGTAGTAAACAATTGAGACCTCAATTAGTGAGCTTTAAAAGGCGAGGAGCATTTAATCAGAATCGATTTCGAGGAGGATCAACTTCATCATCTGGAGGACGCGTGAACCAGCCAATCACATAGAACTGCTACAAGTGTAGAAGAAATCATAGAACCCGTGATTGTACACAGACAGGTGTTACCTGTTTCCAATGCAACCAGAAGGGACATATTCGTCCTAACTACCCACAACTTCACCAAGGCACTAACACTGTGAATGTTAAAACTGATAACAACAACAATGGAGCCAACAGAGGAGGAGCCAACATTCAAGTGGACGTAATACCAATGGTCGCGGAGGACTTAATGTCAAAGGCACAGCTGGTCGAGGACGAGAAAATGGACAGCTAGTGAATAATCAGAACAAATCACCTGCAGCTGGCAGAGTATTTGCAATTAGTGGATCAGAGGCATCGCAGGCAGATGACTTAGTACAAAGTGAGTGCATTCTTAACGATACTACTTTAGCAGTTTTATTTGATTCTAGTGCGACACATTCTTTTATTGCTTAAGAATGTGTTAGGCGTCTGAATTTACCTATGAAATTTATGCAATATGATTTGCTTGTCTTTACTCCTACTAGTAACCATCTTAGGACAGCTAACATGTGTGAAGGTTGTTCTATACATATAGGAGGTAGAAATTTTAACGTGAACCTAGTATGCTTACCATTAAAGGACTTGGAAATCATTTTGGGGATAGATTGGCTATCTGCTAATCATGTCCTTGTGGATTGCCGTAATAAAACCGTGATCTTTCCACCTGACAACATGGAGTGTCAGGAGTATGATGTAACATCCTAGGTCATTTTACATTTATTTTTATTCATTCGATTAAATTTTACAATAAATTTTTCACTATCAATAATTATAATTAAGTTATAATTCAAAATAATGTTTATGTTTCACTAAACATATTTAAAATAGTAAACAGACTCAATTAAATTAAACAATCAAGGAAAAAGGAGAAAACTAGTTAAATAGAGCAAAAGGAGGGAAAAAGGGAATCAGGAGTAT
The DNA here is from genome assembly GCA_037962975.1 of Clitoria ternatea. Taxonomy (NCBI): domain Eukaryota; kingdom Viridiplantae; phylum Streptophyta; class Magnoliopsida; order Fabales; family Fabaceae; genus Clitoria; species Clitoria ternatea. The sequence goes on from CM075675.1 coordinate 52,402,071, forward strand.
CTCGCTTAAGCGAGGCACCAACTCGCTTGAGCGAGGTTTATATTCTATGCTTGGGCGCGCCACACTCACGCTTGAGCGAATACATTCATATACATCAGGCCTTAGTTCGCTTGAGCGAGATTTCCTCGCTTGAGCGAATTAACTCCAGTAACCTTACTAACCTGACTTGCTCTAACAAACTACTCTCGCTTAGGCGAGGTTTTTCCAATAGCTAGTTTCCTCTTTATTCGCTTGAGCGAGCACATCTCGCTTGAGCGAATAAACTCCAGAATCTAATCCTATGGTCCTCGCTTGAGCGGAACTCAATCCGCTCGAGCTAAAACCACCCAGTAGCAGCCCCTGATACCTCATACACTTCTCGCTTGAGCGGGGATTTCTCCCGCTTGAGCGAGATCAGCACAGTGGCCATTTCCTCTATTCCTCGCTCAGGCGAGGTTATAACCGCTTGAGCGCAAAACCTCCAGAAACCACATTCTCCTAATTCTTTCCTATCTCGCTTGAGCTAAATCATACCCGCTCGAGCGAGATTTGACCAGAGAGCATAACACTGACATAAAGCCCTCTCGCTTGAGCGAGAATTCATCTCGCTTGAGCGAGTTATGCAGTACATGCGAAGGACTTAAAGTTTTCATACCAACCCACAAATTTAAACACTCACATGTCTCCTCTGACTTAGTTCATCCACTTACCAACATTTCAATCATGCAATACACTTCACTTCTAATTTCATTCTGCTAAATGTACATCAATCATCAATGCACTAGACCATTCACCTATCATCCCACATCATTCATATTTCTAATCATAGATCAAACCTGTTGATATTCATGCATCAAATATACTACCATTGGCTCCATGCCAATATACATCAACAACATTCAGTTTTCTATTTGCTATTCATCACATTCATGACTACGATAACAGTATTCCAAATTGACTCACCATGCATACACAACATCCAAGCACAACATACATAATTCACAACACACATTACACACATAGTTCATTTCATAAATTCCCTTCGCTTCTTGGCATCAATTCTCCGCTTGACGCATCTCCGGGGCTTCAACCTCCTCCCTGTCATTGGTTACTAAAATTAAAGAAACAACAGCAAGGGTGAGTGTTTGGTATCATAATTAATGTAGAATAACAATTTAAGAACAAGGAACATATTTACTAGTTTTTGTTTGTACCATTCATCTTACATCTTGTTCTCAATTTCTACTTACCAATTAAGGATTCAATTCCAATTCTTTATCTCCAATTTGTCAATCACAATGAACAATCATCATAAAACATATTCATATCATTACACAATGTTAACAATACATCGAATAACACAACTGACTCTCATATCAAATCGACGCCTAGTATCCGGATACTAAAAGGATCGGCCTTCAGCTGGGGGTCCTGCTTGACACCCCGTGAACCCTGCTTGGTCCACTGAGTCCTACTTGACTCTCCTCCTCAACCACTGGGTCCTACTTGACCACTGGGTAGCTCAACTGGGCATAAACACCACGGGAGCCAGAAACGAGGGGCTGCACATACCGTCGGCCATCCTACACCACATAATCATACAAGTATATTCATATTTCTCATATCATACTGCAAGTGGCCAGCAACAAAACACATATTCATCAATTGGGCGACCTACTTGTCAAGCCCGTCATCACATTGCCACTAAACTCATCAAATCATCACAATTCTCATCACGTCATCCTCATAATCATTACAAACCACACTCAATTTACATTCATACACATACTACCATTACGCATTATCAAATTTCATTATTTCCATGTTTCATTCAATGACTTAATTCAATCATACTTACCTATTCTAATTAATTATAACCCGAACACCCCCCTTACCTTGGTTCCGAGCTCCGACGACTCGTTCTTGACGAGATTGGCGTTCTCTCAACGCTATGTCCAACGTCCTACGTTCGAAGTTAACACCCACTTCACCGTTCGATCCTCCGACGACTGTTTCGTTACCTACGGAGGTCGAACCGCAAAATCCGTCAATGTTAAACCATCCATATTACTTTAAAAAGCCATTTTCAAGCTTCTACGCACTAGAGGAGTAAGAAACGAAACTCATTTCCCCCATGCACGACCCTTCGGCTTAACGGAGAAAACGAAAGAGCTACGAAAGCTTAATTTAAAAGACCCATTGGACTCACCTCGAAACTACGGTCTCAAAAACGTAGTTGTCTCAGAGTTTCGGCGAGAAACGGTCTCCCTCTTGGAGCATGCAGCCACGGTAAGCTTGAGGAGAAGAAGGAGAAAGGTATTCGCGTGGAGGTGAGGAAGAAGGAAGAAAAGAATTTAAAATTTAAGGCATAAGGGCAATTGGGTCATTTCCTATTTCAATTTCATTTTCTTTTAAAAGTTTTAATTAAAACTTTTACCTTTCACCCTTCACCTTTTACCCCATGGTAACTTCAAATTTATCTTCTTCTATTTACTTTCATTTAATCTTTTATAATTAATTAATCAAATAAATTTATTTATCCCCACAACATTTAATTATTTCTAATTGCATTTTTAATACTAATAATTCCCAAAATTTCAATAAATCCGGTTGGGCAATTATTAATGTTTTTCGTCAATTAAAACTTTTCTAAAATATTAGGGATGTTACATATGATGCCTCATAAAACCCTATAGGATATTCCTTAAACAATGAAGCCCAATTATTCATGGTATTTGCACTTATAGAAGGAAAAGTTATTCCTGATGTAAGTAAGATACCAGTAGTCTGTGAATTCTCAGAAGTATTCCCTGAGGATGTTCTAGGATTACCTCCTGATCCAGTCTGGATACCGACCCTAAGAATAAGAGATCATTATCTTAGCCGGCCTAGAGTTCAATCGGTATCACAGGACAATGACCTAGTCGGTAAAAATATTAGCCGGCCTAGAGTTCAATCGGTATCACAGAATACCGACCCGGTCTGCAACTATATGATGTAAGTTTCTCCTACACCGGTCATCCGAAGTAGTGTCTGAGACATTGGATACCTCATCCGTTCTCATTTCACCCATCACTTATAACCGATTGCCTCAGTCATTTCGAGAGGTTGATCCAGACCGATCAACCAATTTCTATCATATCACATGCAACCGGTGTCATCGGTATACATTCGGACTGTAATTCCGAGTCAGGCGTTCTCCCTGCACCGATTAGTCCGGATAACACCATGCACACCGGATATCATACACGTCACCCGATAGAAGACGATGGGCATTGCTACAGGGACCGATCAATGATTCCATTCCCCACACTACAAGCCATACTCTACTCCTGGGAATGATCAACTTGTCCCTTAAGTCTAGCCTATACTTCCTACGCTCAATATAAAATAGCCATTTGCCTCAATCATGCTGGTGAGTGCGCATTAAATAATAATATACTTGCATAATAAAGGTTAGTGGTTCCCCACTAATGAGTCCTCGTAAATCGAGCCAATCAGGTATAAGAACTCACTTCAGTTTACTGGAGAGGGGTTCCTGGTTTTTCCATCCCTTACATTCCACACTTAGAATATATTACTGACTTAAGCGTCGGAGAATCTTTGCAGGTGACACTACCTTTCGCCCATACCAACACGTGAGGTCGGTAAGGAGGACCTCCAGGACGCCAAGAACGGTTTCTTCATACAGATACACCGGATATACATACCGGATATTCACAGAACCGGACTTCAGACATAGACTTTTCTCACTACTTGTGACTGGCCCGACACCGGATCTCTTTGACCCCTATTTAGGACAGATCATTGGCACGCCTGGTGGGACACGTTAAAGTTATTCCCACTTCTCGTTTGAGAAGTCTTGTCTCTTATCATGGAAGGCAATGGGAGAAACCAACCAGATGGGTACGTGGAAGACATCACTGCCCAGGAACAACCGGTGAATAGGCGTTTAGTTCTTGAGTCGCCTGTGGAAAGTTCAAGAAGGATGGTGCAGGTGTCTGCACCAAATCCAAGGGATGAGGTGATACGAAAGTTGATGGAGGAACTGATGGAATTGAAGCGTGAAAGAAAGAGCGTGGAGGAGAGAGTCATGTCTCAGACCAAGGGTACACATCACATAACCGAGGGAGAAAAATCCTCAATCCCTCAATATTCAAACATCCCCACGTTTGAAGGGAAGGAACAGATCCACGATTCTGATGAGAGAGTTGCTAAAGGGAAGAGGAAGCTAATGACAGCCTCTCCGGTAACTTATAAGCTCACAGTCCCTTTTTCAAGGAGACTTATGAGTGTACACATCCCTAAGCACCTGCAGACTACTCAACCTCTCTTTATCAAAAAATACAGTGGTGAAACTGATCCTACTAAGCATCTTGATGCTTATGCATTTGAAGCCATGTACCTGGGGGCAGATGAAGATGTCATGTGCAGGATGTTCCCTCGGACTCTTGTTGATGATGCCCTTAGGTGGTTCAAGGGGCTACCATCAGGTTCTATTGACTCATGGGAAGAAATGGCAACAGCGTTTGTGGACCACTTTGTTATTTCCAGTGATATTCCCAGAACATCTTATACTTTGGCCCAGATTAGGCAGGGGGAACATGAAATGCTCAAGGACTTCTTGAAGAGGTTTTACAAGGAAGCAGCTGCTGTTCCAAACTTGGCAGAGGTACTACAGTTGCACATCGTGATAGAAGCTTTGCAACCGAACTCTGCTTTCGCCCTTTCATTGGCGGAAAGTCCTCCGGCGAGTTTTAAAGAATTCAGGAGGAAAGCATCCAAGTATGTGGGCATTTAAATGCACTTGGAAGCAACAGCGGCGAGAGGGAAATCCCCAATGCCACAACAACGGAGAGATAAGGACAGGCCCCGATCGGAACGCATGGAGAGACCGTTCCGGGGCAACATTTTCGATAATCCTGTACTTCCGAGTCAGGAAGAATGGGTAAATGCATTTAGCAATTATGCTCCGTTAAATTCTGAGCGGTCACAGATTCTGAGAGAGATCAGATGGCCAACGCTTACTGCATATGGGGTCAGGAAACCGCCCCAGCTTCGCAAGCATAGTGACTCTCAGAAATACTGTGAATTCCATGAGTAAAAGGGCCACTCGGCAAACGAATGTCAAGCCCTGAAGAATACTATTGAGACCCTGATCTGAGAGGGTAAGCTCAAACAATACCTTTTCAAAGAAAGGTCTTTTGATGAACCAGACCGGATTGAGAAAAGGGGAAGGGACTACGAGGAAGGCAATAATGATCATCCCACTCCGATCAGAAGATTTACTGCTTCTAAAAAACAAAAGGGAGTTATGATGGGTGAGCCTGCACAGCAAAATGTTATGCCCCAACAACAACATCAGGGCCGACGAGAGGTCATTGATTAGGGAACAGGCCATCAAAGTCAAAAAAAATGCCTTTCGCTATTACAGCTAGTCGGTAAGACGGTGTGCACTCTTTCCTTACTTGAGTTTTTTTGATCGGGTTTTACCAAGAAGGTTTAACGAGGCATAACCCCGACTCGGCTCTCTTTCTCTTGTAATTCATAATGAAATATTCTATATGTTCACCCATTGTCTTTATGATTTTATTCGATGCACAACACTGTTGTGACAAGATACTTTCAGGACGGGCGATCCTAACAATGTATCTGTTGTTGGTGATGAACCTCTTCGAAGGTATAAAGGGGTGAACAATAATTTGAAGGCTCGGATTGTAGGATTAAACTGAACTCCGAGTACAACTAGTAGGTTTGGCCGAACGTCGATGAAGGCTTGGGCGCAGTAAGCTGGTCCCTCTTCCAGGCCACGTTGAACCCCGAGTACGGTGAATGGGTAAAATCCAACACCGATTGAGAAGGCCGATGAACGGGTAAAATCCAACACCGAGTATGAACCACGGTGAATGAGTAAAATCCAACACTGATTGAAGGCTTGGGCGTAGTAAGCTGGTTCTTCTTCAAGACCACGCTGAACCCCGAGTAACGCTGTAACGCCCCAGCCGTTTTTCAGGAATGAACGACTCGCCCCATAGACCAACACGAGACCTTTCCAATGTGCTTTTTGTCCTAACTCACACATTTCCTGAGAACTTCCCAGGAGGTCACCCATCCTAGAATTACTCCAAGTTAAGCACGCTTAACTTTGGAGTTCTTAAGTGATAGGCTACCGAAAAGGCTAATGCATTTGTTGGTATAGGTAGTATGAATTCATTCCTTTAAGCTATCATTGACTGTATAGTCCCATACCTATACAGTCTTTGGATCCCTCTCATTCTGGTATGTATTCGATTTGTTCATGTGTCCTATAACATCCCAAAAATTTCAATCCCATGGATAATCATTTTTAATCTAGATCATTAATGATATTATCCAGTTATATTAACCTTCTACATAAGTTTGGCTGTGAATTGAGGCTTCTTTTGATTCGTTCAAGTAGTTTTCTATACTATTAACCTCTGGTAGCACTCTGATTGGAACATTACCGAGTAAAATATTAGTGAGCAAGAAATTTCGAGTGAAAAAGGTCAGAAATAATACTTTCCGCGTGAATAAAAGATCTGTTTCCGAGTGAAGGTTATGACCGAGAGAAATTCCGAGTGAAGGTTGAAATTCCGAGTGAAGGTTATGTCTTCCGAGTGAGTCATGACCGAGAGAACCACTTCCGAGTGGAGTCCTGGCCTCTGACACTTTTGAGTGAAGCGTGTCCAAGAGAACCATTTCTGAGTAAAAGAAAGCTTTGGCTTCAAATGAGACATTTTCGAGTCAAATGTCTTCGAATGACTCATTTCCGAGTCAAACATCTTCGAATGACTTATTTCCGAGTCAAACGCCTTCGAGTGCCTCATTCCCGAATAAAACATCTCCGAGTGAAACGTTTCTGAGAGAAGTACTTCCAACCGAAGAAAAGCTGATTTCGAATAAGTGCTTCTCGGACCAAGATGTGTCCGAGTAGTGAATTTCCGAATCGGTTAGCTCAGAGTTAAGAGCAACTTTCCCAAATGGAATGTCCCCGAGTGCAACACTTCTGTGTGGGACGGTACTGAGTGACATTTCCAAGTGAAATTTCCGACTTCAGCGTGATATGGCACCGATTGAAATATACCGAGTAAGTCATTCCCAGGGGAAGTACTGGAACAAAGAAAGACTGACTTCGAATGAATATATTTCCGAGTGAAAAGCTTCTGGGTAAAGTAAAATATCCGAGTGATTAACCCTATTCTATTCGTGCTCGGATGTCTTAAAGTTGCCGAGAGCTTATGCTTGGTTCGTCTGCAAGCTTGTCTTCGACTCCGAGTGATACTTCTAAGTGGAACAATTTCCGAGAGGAGTGACAACTCCGAATGATCCTTTCGGTTAAGATTTCCGAGTGACAGAACTCCGAATGATCTCAGTTATATGATTTCCGAGTGACACACTTCCGAGAGAAGTATTTTTGAGTGAAGACTGACTTCGAAGTCACAGATATATCCGAGTAGAAAATTCCCGAGTGAATTAAGTCTGAATGAAAAGTGACCGACTTTGAGAGAACACTTTCAGACAGAGATATCCGAGTGAGATATTTCTGAATGAGTCCAGGTGAGATATTCCCGAGTGAGTCATTCCGAGGAAGGAAAGGCTATGCCCAAGTGTTTCAAGCAAAAACACTTCCGAGTGAAATCCCTCCCGAGTGAAGCTATTCTGAACAAGAGACTCTGATGGAAACTCTCGGAAAAGAGATGAGCCAAACCAGTCAGAAATTGATAGGGGACTGATCAATGGAAACTGACTGGAACAGGGCTGAAACTGTGACGTCATTCCTAACCAAAAGGTTGACTCATGCTAGTGACCAGTCCGCTGGTTCACACAAATCCGAGTGTGTCATTACGGTCAGTTCTGGAATAATTTCACCGAGTGAAAGACCAAGCGAGAGAGAAATCGGTTCTGTAAAATTCTCACCCAAGTGAAAGACCGAGTGATAGGAAGCCTCGCCGAGCGAGCGAGTGTGGAAGGGAAGGATGGCCTCTGGTCGGATTTCGCTTAAGCGAGAGGGTGCGTCACTCAAGCGAGTGCTTGAGGAAATAGTTACTGGAACAATTTCGCCCAAGACACATACAGGGACTTTTTACTCCAATCATAGCATCTTTTACATATTTTAATATATCTACTTCAATCATGCAAGCTGGCGACGGAAATGGTCAAAATATAGCTCACTTCTTATCTAAAACCTCTACTATTTCCATAATTGGTGCACCTAACCTCCAGTCACGAGAAAGCTTGTCCCCCACTTGTCTTGTACATTATTAAATCAATACCACACCTTTTCCAAGTCTGAATTCTCAGAACAACGAAAATTAGAAAAGGTCTCTCTTTCTCATTTCCTTCTCTACGTACAAGTCACTCTGATTCGAAGCTAGGACAGTAAGAAGAAAACATTTTTCAGCTAATCTAAGACCCTTCATCAAGGTAAGAGGGGATAGGGTTGTGAATAAATATGGAATGGGTAGAATTGTATGCTGTTCTAGGATTTTCTAGAATTATTTTCATAACTTGTTGCTCAATTTTGAAGCTGAAAATGTGTGAATTTTACTCTGACTTCTTCATCAAAGTTGTAGATCTTTTTGTTATGTGAATTTTGAGACTTGAACCGACTGATTTGGATATGTATAGCATGAGTTATAGCCAAAATACTACAGCATGTCTGTTTGCAATACGTATCTTCTATTTTGTGTATATATTAATATTCTGGGAATTATACATACGTTTTTAGACTTTGATGTCATCACAAAAGTTGTAGATATTTATGTTATGGATGTATAGAAAGTGGTTTCAAGTTAAAAGGATTTGATTTGCTCACGTTATGTGTGATATCCTGGATAGTGGAGTCCCGAGTGGGGAATTTCTGAGTCCAGTGTAACTTGTTCCGAGTGGAGTGCCTCCGAATATGCAATTCCGAGTGGGATGGCACCGATGGGGATATTCGGTGTGAGTTGTCCAGGAGTACTCTGGAATAACTCCACTCGAGTGAAAAAGAAAGGAAGTCGGTTTTGGAATGAAGTGCCGAGTGAATGACCGATCAGATGATGAGTCGGTGTTTGGAATGATTCTACCGAGAGGAAATCTGAGTGAGAGAAGACTCAGATTTAGGTTGATCATGTCGAGTGGAAAATTGAGTGAGAGATGGGTCGGTCAGGAGCATCTTGCCGAGTGAAACCTTAAGTATTGGGGAGTCTTGTTGAACGAGAGGGTATAAGCTTGGCTCTGGAAGTTTTTCGCCTAGGCGAGGAGGTCTCGCCCAAGCGAGTCGGTATGGAATTCGGTTCTAGACGATTTTCGCCCATGCTCGCTGGCTTTGCCAAAGCGAGGCTTGCGTGTCTCGTTCAAGCGAGTCGGAATTCACTTGAGCGAGATCGACCCCTGATGCATAATAACTCCTTTCGCTCTGCTTTTCTTTACTTTGCTCAAGTGTGTCCACGCTGGCTCGCTCAAGCAGATGGGTCTCGCTTGAGCGAGGGACACCATGTTGCTCTTTTTGTCTTGATTTCAACTCATTTCATTTCGCTTGCAATAAAAGTGCATTCATGCAATATTTTAAAGGAATTCTGGACTCTATATGACTCATGGAATTTCATGAGGTCCTTTCTCTTAAAGTTTATTTTTGCAACATTTAATTTGATTAATTCTTCCGCTGATTTTTAACTCGGAAAATTATCATAAAATTAATCTTTTAATTTCACCTTCTCATATCTTCATATATGGGAGTGGTTCATCATACTGTGATTAGGTGATGTTTCTATTTGGAATTTGAAATTATTGTCTTCATGAAAGTTGTAGATAATTTTGTTATGGAACTACAGAAAGTGGAATTACTTAAAAAGGATTTGATTTACTCATGTTATGGTCGTTTTACTAATGTATGTTGCTGTGGTAAAATTCTAAAATTTACCTATAATGGTTATTATGGATGAAAATGATATTTCCATGTGGGCAATGATTTATTTTTGAATTATTGAGGGCCATGAAGGTGTAGGGATTCATGATTATACTAATTCCTACTTGTGTATTTTGGTATTTGAAAGCGAGGGCCATGAAGGTGTAGGAATTCATGGTTATGCTAATTCCTACTTGTGTACTTCGGTACTTCAGAGCGAGGGCCATGAAGGTGTAGGGATTCATGGTTATGCTAATTTCTACTTGTGTACTTCGGTACTTGAGGGCCATGAAGGTGTAGGGATTCATGGTTATACTAATTCCTACTTGTGTACTTATTTTTGCAAGGGCCATGAAGGTGTAGGGATTCATGGTTATGCTAATTTTTACTTGTGTCTCTATGAGACTTTTTACTGCAGTATTTCCACCAAACCAAAATGGATCCAGCATGACATCATTTGACTAAGTTAAAGATTTATTAAATATAAATGAACTTGTTTGGCATATTCATCATATCATTATGGTTTGTTAATTGTGTTTGTGCAATTTTACTTATTTTATATTTATTCTATATTCTGTCTCACTCTTACATTAATTTTTACAGTGCATGCTACACAGAATGACGAGTGATGCTATTAATGGAGCTTTTATGATTTATTGCTTAGACTTTGGCTTCATTAAAATTTAATGGATTGTAATGATATTATGTACCATGTACTGTAATCTTCTCTATCGTTTCCGCTATATAAATGTTTTAATGTTTTAATTGTTCACGACTAGTATGCATGATAATATTCTGCATTTATCAATTTTTACGTGACCTCCGACTTTAAATTACGAGTTTCAAAATGATTATTTAAAAACGTGAAAAATTTGTTCCAAAATTTTGGGGCGTCACATGTCCCTCCTACTGGAAGCCTTCCAGGAGCCGCTCCTTGTTCGTGCCTATACACCGACGATCACTCCCCGCCCTCAACAGTGCCCGGGATGCCACATGCCCACCAGCTTCCGCCTGGTTCGTCCCCAAACCATACCGTACTAAGAGAGGCTAGGCTCTGATACCACTGTAACGCCCCGGCCGCTTTTCAGGAATGAACGACTCGCCCCACAGACCAACACGAGACCTTTCCAATGTGCTTTTTGTCCTCACTCACACATTTCCTGAAAACTTCCCAGGAGGTCACCCATCCCAGAATTACTCCAAGTTAAGCACGCTTAACTTTGGAGTTCTTAAGTGACAGGCTACCGAAAAGGCTAATGCATTTGTTGGTATAGGTAGTACGAATTCATTCCTTTAAGCTATCCTCGACTGTATAGTCCCATACCTATACAGTCTTTGGATCCCTCTCATTCTGGTATGTATTTGGTTTGTTCATGTGTCCCTCCCACTGGAAGCCTGCCAGGAGCCGCTCCTTGTCCGTGCCTATACACCGGCGATCACTCCCCGCCCTCAACAGTGCCCGGGATGCCACATTCCCTGCTGGAAGCCTGCCAGGAACCGCTCCTTGTCTGTGCCCATGCACCGGCGATCACTCCCTGTCCTCAACAGTGCCGGGATGTCACAACGGGCGCAGTAGTTTCAGGATTAGCCCTGATCTGAACCCTGTGTCAAAGGCTCGGATTGTAGGATCAAACCGAACTCTGAGTACGACTAGTAGGTTTGGCCGAACGTCGGTGAAGGCTTGGGCGCAGTAAGATAATCCTTCTTTAAGACCACGCTGAACCCCGAGTCAATTGAGAAAAACGGTGAATGGGTAAAATCCAACACCAATTGAGAAGAACGGTGAATGGGTAAAATCCAACACCGATTGAAGAAGGCTCGAGTTGTAGGATTAAACCGAACTCTGAGTACGACTAGTAGGTTTGGCCGAACGTCGGTGAAGGCTTGGGCACAGTAAGCCGGTCCCTTTGTCAGGCCATGCTGAACCCCGAGTATGGTGAATGAGTAAAATCCAACACCGAGTGAGAAGGCCAGTGAATGAGTAAAATCCAACACCGAGTGAGAAGGCCGGTGAATGGGTAAAATCCAACACTGAGTATGAAGAACAGTGAATAGGTAAAATCAACACCAATTGAAGGCTTGGGTGCAGTAAGCTGGTTCTTCTTCAAGACCACGCTGAACCCCGAGTGACGGGCGCATGGGTGCAGTAAGCTGGTTTTTCTTCAAGACCATGCTGAGCCACGAGTAGCGGGCGCAGTAGGTTCAGGATTAGTCCTGATCTGAACCCCGTGTCGAAGGCTCGGATTGTAGGAATAAATCAAACTCCGAGTACGGTTAGTAAGATTAAACCGAACGCCATTGGAGACGGGTTGTAGGATCAAACCGAACCCCAGTCGAAGGCTTGAATTGCAGGATTTTACCGAACCTCAGAAAATGGATTGTAGGATTAAACCGAATTTCATCATGACTAGTAGGTTTGGCCGAACGATTGAAGAAGAATCAATCGTCATCCTTATTAGTAAATTCGCCCAGAAGTACTTCCCCTAGGAATTCCTCACTCGGAAATACTTTCCCTTGGAATTCCTTACTCGGAAACACTTCAAATTCAAAGTCAGGCTCGTGAATTCTTTAGTCGGCAATACCTCCCTGAAGTCCGACTCGTGAATTCTTTAAATCGAAAATCTCACTTCGAAGTTACAATCAGGAATTATTTACTCGGGAATATCTCTACCCGAAAACGTACTCATTCAAAGTCAGTTTTTCTCTGACCAGAAGTACTTTCTCTGGAAAAAGACCCACTCGGTATGTCTCACTCGGTGCCATACCACGCGAGAATCAGAAGCGTTTCACCCAGAAATGCTTCACTCGGTGCCATGCCACGAGGGAGTCGGACACGTCTCACTCGGTGCAATCCCAAATAGAAGTGTCTTACTCGATGCCATCCCACGTGGAAGTATCGCACTCGGGGACACCCCACTCGGGAAAGTTGCACTCAACTCGGAGACACACCCACTCGGGAAAGTTGTACTCAGAAACTTCTAACCCGAATGAAGACTCGGATTATAGGACTAAACCGAACTCCGAGTATGGTTGGTATGATTAAACCGAACGTCGTCGAAGCCTTGGACCGAGTACAACTAGTAGGTTTGGCTGGATGTTATGGGAGAATTAATCATCCCTATGATGGAAGACTCGATCATCACTCGGAAATATTCCCCTGAGGGATTACTCAAAAATCCTCCTCCCGGAAGGATCAATCGGAGATCTTCCACTCGGAATTTTCAAGACAACACGAGTCCTCGACATAAAAAATAAAAGACTCGGATAAAACGTATAAACTCTTACCGAGTAGCATGAATAGATTACAAGTAATGAAATTTCCCAGGTGACACGGCCAGAACCAACCTCACTCGGAGTCACTCACTCAGAGTCGAATATTTGCTCAGAATCAGTCATTCAGAGTCAAATGTTCACTCGGAACCGATCACTCAACAAATGCTCGGGGACAATATTCAACGGTTAACGGGTACTGCAAAGATATTTTTGCAGGTTATACTGGCATCAAACCTCTCGTAGGTTGTATAGCTTATATGAGGGACCCTCATATAAGCTAGGGGACATATGATCCGGTCTGGATACCGGCCCTAAGACTAAGAGATCATTATCTTAGACGGCCTAGAGTTCAATCGGTATCACAGGACAATAACCTAGTCGGCAAAAATATTAGCCGGCCTAGAGTTCAATCGGTATCACAGAATACCGACCCGGTCTGCAACTATATGATGTAAGTTTCTCCTACACCGGTCATCCGAAGACATCGGATACCTCATCCGTTCTTATTTCACCCATCACTTATAACCGATTGCCTCAGTCATTTCGAGAGATTGATCCGGACCGATCAACCAGTTTCTATCATATCACATGCAACCGGTGTCATCGGTATACATCCGGACTGTAATTCCGAGTCAGGCGTTCTCCCTGCACCGGTTAGTCTGTATAACACCATGCACACCAGATATCATACACGTCACCCGACAGAAGACGATGGGCATTGCTATAGGGACTGATCAATGATTCCATTCCCCACACTATGAGCCATACTCTGCTCCTGGGAATGATCAACTTGTCCCCTAAGTCTAGCCCATACTCCCTACGCTTAATATAAAATAGCCACTTGCCTCAATCATGCTGGTGAGTGCGCATTAAATAATAATATACTTGCATAATGAAGGTTAGTGGTTCCCCACTAATGAGTCCTCGTAAATCGAGCCAATCAGGTATAAGAACTCACTTCAGTTTACTGGAGAGGGGTTCCTGGTTTTTCCATCCCTTACATTCCACACTTGGAATATATTACTGACTTGAGCGTCGGAGAATCTTCGCAGGTGACACCACATTTCGCCCATATCAACGCGTGAGGTCGGTGAGGAGGACCTCCAGGATGCCAAGACCGGTTTCTTCATACAGACACACCGGATACATATACCGGATATTCACAGAACCGGCCTTCAGACATAGACTTTTCTCACAACTTGTGACTGGCCCGACACCGGATCTCTTTGACCCCGATTCAGGATAGATCACCTCCTGAACGAGAGATAGAATTCTCTATTGACTTAATTCCTGGAGCAGAACCCATTGCTAGAACACCCTATAGAATGTCTCCAATTGAACTGACTGAACTAAAGAAGCAAGTGGATAAGTTATTAGGAAAGCAATTCATATGACCTAGTGTATCTCCTTGGGGAGCACCTGTACTACTAGTCAAGAAGAAAGATGGTAGTATGAGACTTTGTGTCGATTATCGCCAACTGAACAAAGTGACGGTTAAGAATAAATACCCGTTACCAAGGATTGATGACCTTATTGATCAACTACGAGGAGCTACTGTGTTCTCCAAGATAGACCTGAGATCGGGATACCATCAAATTCACGTAAAGAAAAAAGATATTCCAAAAACAGCCTTTAGAACATGCTATGGCCATTATGAATATTTAGTTATGCCTTTTGGTGTAACTAATGCTCCAGCCGTGTTCATGGACTATATGAACCGGATATTCCATCCATACCTTGATCAATTTGTCATTGTCTTTATAGATGATATTCTCATCTATTCCAAAACCAAGGAGGAGCATGAGAAGCATTTGTACTTAGTGCTACAAATACTAAAGGAGAAGCAGCTATATGCCAAATTATCCAAATGTGAGTTTTGGCTTAATAAAGTAAAATTCTTAGGCCATGTGATATCTTGGAGTGTCAGTCGACCCTGCGAAGATTGAAGCTATAATAGCTTAGGAAAGGCCGAAGATTGTCACAGAAATCAGGAGTTTCTTAGCACTTGCAGGTTACTACCGAAGATTTATTGAAGGATTCTCTCGAATTGCTCTACCCATGACTCGATTAACCTGTAAGAATAAACCTTTTATTTGGACTACTGAATACGAAGCAAGTTTCCAAGAATTAAAGAAAAGATTAACAACTGCACCAGTTCTAGCCTTACCAAATCCACACGAAAACTTTGAAGTTTATTGTGATGCTTCAAAGTTGGGACTTGGTTGTGTCCTAATGCAACAAAGAAAAGTAATTGCTTATGCTTCAAGGCAATTACGACCACACGAACTTAATTACCCTACTCATGACTTAGAATTAGCGGCCATTGTCTTTGCTTTAAACATTTGGAGGCACTACTTATACGGTGCAAAGTTTGAAGTTTATAGTGATCATAAGAGTCTCAAATACCGGTTTGATCAAAAAGAATTAAATATGAGACAACATCGATGGATGGAATTTCTCAAGGACTATGACTTTAAGTTGAAGTATCACCCAGGGAAAGCCAACGTGGTTGCTGACGCACTTAGTAGAAAAGCTATTCATGTGGCAGCTTTAATGATAAAAGAATTAAAAATGATTGAACAATTTAGAGACTTAAACATAACAGTTGAGGAGAAATCTTCAGTAAATATGGTTGTCGGAGTTCTAAAAATCTAAAGATTTTCTGGAGATGGTGTGTGAAAAACAAAGATTAGATGTATGTCTCCAAGAAATGATCGAGACACAACATAATGGAAAAGATCTGGGATTACAAGAAGGTTCAGATGGAGTATGGAGGATGAAAGGAAGAATATATGTCCCAGAGGATGCAGAACTAAAGAAGATGATTCTAGATGAAGCCCATAAAAGCATGCTTAGTATTCATCCTGGATCTACGAAGATGTATCAATATTTAAGAAAGGATTTCTGGTGGAAGAGGATGAAAAAGGAGATAGCTGAGTATGTTTCATCTTGCTTAATATGTCAGAAAAGTAAAGTTGAACATCAAAAACCATCTGGTGGATTACAACCACTAGAAATACCAGTATGGAAATGGGATGACATTGACATGGACTTTGTGTCAGGCTTACCTAAAACACAAAGAGGCAATGATGCTATCTGGGTGATAGTCGATAGATTAACAAAATCAACCCATTTTCTTCCGATCAACATGAAGCATTCATTTGAGAAATTGGCTCAAGTGTACATAAAGGAGATAATGAGATTACATGGAGTACCGTCAAGCATAGTATCTGATAGAGATCCTAGATTTACTTCTCGATTCTGGGGAAGTTTACATAAAGAGCTTGGTACCAGACTGAAGTTAAGCTCTGCCTATCATCCACAGACTGATGGACAGTCAGAGAGGACTATCCAAAGTCTGGAGGATTTACTGAGAGCATGTGTATTAGAACATGGTGGAAGTTAGGAACATTACCTTCCACTAATACATATAATAACAGTTATCACTCAAGCATTGGGATGGCACCATATGAAGCATTGTATGGTAGAAAGTGCAGGACATCAATCTGTTGGTTAGAGACAGGTGAGCACTGACTCTTGGACCAGAAATTGTCTAGCAAACAACAGAGCAAATTCAGATTATCAGAGAAAGGATGAAAATTACGCAAGATCGGCAGAAGTCATATTATGATCAAAGGAGGAAGCCATTAGAATTTCAAGTTGGAGATTATGTATTCTTAAAGGTATCACCCAACAAAGGAGTTGGAAGAGTGTTAAAAAGTAAGAAGCTTACTCCAAGATATATAGGACCATATGAGATTCTGAAAAAAATTGGTAAAGTGGCATATCAGATTGCATTGCCACCTCACCTTTCCAATCTTCATAATGTGTTCCATGTCTCACAATTACGGAAGTATGTACCTGATCCAGACCATGTGATTGAGACTGATGATATAGAAGTTAAGGAGAACCTTACGATTCCAGTAACAGCAGTGAAGATAATGGACAGAGACGTCAAGTGACTAAGAGGCAAGGAGA
Organism: Clitoria ternatea; assembly: GCA_037962975.1. Classification (NCBI taxonomy): domain Eukaryota; kingdom Viridiplantae; phylum Streptophyta; class Magnoliopsida; order Fabales; family Fabaceae; genus Clitoria; species Clitoria ternatea. The sequence continues at coordinate 52,419,211 of CM075675.1, forward strand.
TCTCATTGGTGAAAGTAGCTTGGCAACAAGGAGATGAAATAAGCATGACTTGGGAACGAGAAGATGAGATGAGAAGTCAATACCCTGAATTATTCTAACAAGGTACGTTTAAATTTTGAGGACGAAATTTTTATAACGGGGGGAAAGTGTAACAGCCTAATTTTTAATTAAATTTGAAGCGGTAATTAAACAGTGAAAAAAATTAAAATTTCTCATAAAAATAAGAAATGAATCCTAGAAAATAAGAAATTTAATACAAGGATATTTTTAGTCTGACTTAAAACAGAATTAAACGAGAATGGAACGTAGAATAGAATAATAAAATAAAATAAAAATCTTCTACAGTAAAATGCTACAGTAAAACGTCACATGAAAAATCTTGTGAAATGTAGAGAATTCATGAGATTTCTCTATTTTCCCCACCGCCTCATTTCACTTCGATCTGCTACAGTGATTTGCTATAGTAACCGCCATTGGAAGCCTATAAATAAGGCACCAACCTTCCAAATTTCCTCAAACCAAAAACCTCACTAATCCTATAACCTTTCATCTCTCTCTTCAAGCTCTCAAAACCTTCATTGTCATACTTAAACTCTTTAATTTTCGCATAAGAATAAATTACGCAAACTTGAAGATTTGAAGAAATACAAGGGAGTTTAGCATAAGGAAAGCTTAACGATCTTCACTTGAGGTAAGAAAGAGGGGATAGGATATTAAATACATAGAAATTAAGTTAGAATTGCTTGCTTAATTGTTTAGAAACTCATATAGTTAGATTTTAATTTAATTTGAATTAAATTGTGAAATTGATGCCAAATGGTTTGGAATATGATATTAAACAATTACTATAACGTGGAAAATGTGTTTCCATATTCTTTGAATTATTAAATGTTATGGAAAATATGTTTCCATATGTTTGAAATATGATATAAAAATTATGGAAAATGTGTTTCCATATGATTGAATTATGATATAAATAATATGGAAAATGTGTTTCCATATTCTTTGAATTACAAACAAAGTATGCTTAATTGATTGTTATAATAATTTTATTGTTACAATTAATTATAAAGGAATTTGATAATTTAATGCATTCATGCATCATGTGCATTGGCCGTTCAAAGAATCCACAGAGGGGTTCTTTGAGGGGGTTCCCGGTGGGGGAACGCGCTCTGTTGAGCAACAGACCTCTGCAGTGGTTTTATACCACGACCAACTTAAGGATTAAGCAGTGTGTCCTTAAGGGGAGTCCCGCAACACTTGCTATTGATATTATGATATTGTTATTCGATGTGGTGTTGCATTATGGGGCGTGGTATCGGTTGGATATCCGTAAAAATGTTATTGTTGGAACTCACTGCAGATGTTCCCACCAGAATGGATCCATCATGCATTTTAATTCATATAAAAGAACGAAATATGTATAATACAAAATACTTGTTTGACATCTGTATTGCATAGCATCCTACTTGTGATTGTGTATATTCTAATTTGATTTCTATTTATTTGATATTTTATCTCACTCTTTCTGTTACTTGTGGCAACCCTTTAGTGGTTAACCAGGAAGATATATGACAAAGTGGATGATGCTTGATGTGGATAAATTATGAAGGCTTTTAAGGCTGATGCTTGCTTGCGTGACTACTATGGCTGTATTATGTGTATGCTATGTTTTGGTATTTTACATCTTTATATTTTATAAGATCTAGGTGCCTGTTGTAAAATATAATATGTATGGAACTCTGATGTTATGTATAATAATAAGAAGTTAATTATGTAAAGGTTGCGTACTCTGATATTGTATTAGTAACCTCTGGAATCAGGTTGTGAATCTCTTGATAATTACCAGGTGAAAAATAAGTTATCCATGAGATTGTATATGGTGACGGTAATTATCTTGGGATTTGCAAGTTGGCTCCAGGGTGTTACATGGTCAAATGATCTCAACTAAAGTCCTTGAGAAACTAGCTATGTATCAAGCACAAACATGTTCCATTGATGTGTGAAGGTACGATACGGAATCCACCAGGTTTGAGGTTAAGTACATGATAAATCCAATCACCTAAACAGGTGGGTTTGTATGGACCGTTAACCTAAAGGAATGATGGTGTCAGTGTGGTCGATTCCAAGCATACAAGTACTCATATATGCATGTCATTGCTAGATGCAACGTTGTTAATGTGAACTTTTTTCAGTTCATTAGAGATAATCGGTTGATTTCAGAGATTAATGACACACATATATTAATGTTCCAAATGAAGAAATGAGATGGATTGGGTTAATTCCCAAAGCCACTCCAAATGTGGATTGTGTCGACAACTAGGCCACAATAGGTCGAAGTGCCCTACAACAATCGAGAGCTGTAAGTAGTGATATTGTACATTTGTATTAGTGCCCAAATGCAATTTAGGTTGATGTACGTATGGATATATCATTATTCGTAATAACGATGGATAACAATGTCATAAACATAAACTAAACAAAATCATAAACATTGTCATACACATAAAGACAACATAATCACTGGGTAACATACAACCATATGATTAAAACATAAACATTATAACTACTAACGTCTTTGGTATGCATTAGGGGATAGGAAACAAGGCCTCGGGATTCCACGATTTGCCCTAAGTGGGTTATGTCGAACATAATCCACCTGTTCCTCGATTTATGATTTGTCTGTGGGTTGTACAATTTGTTGAGGACCTTTGCCAATCTCTGACGCGTCCATGTTCAAATCAAACATCTGGGGCACAAAACCAAATGAACTGCCTATATCAAGTCACCAGTTGTGATGTTGAGGTGCTGCTGGGGTCCTAAAATTTTGGGGATATGGAGATAATGTCTTAATTTCTGATTCGGGCATGTAGGAGGATATCAGTACTTGAGACGATGATAGCTGACCTGAGTGGAAACTTCCCCTAAAATCTGTAAAGAATAGAGACACCTCATACCCAAACCCTATGTTAGGGTTGGGGTATTCATTGGTGTTCATGGGCTGCTGGCTGGACTGTGATGGAAAGTAATAAGTTGGCCACAATGACGCCGGAGGCTGCTGCGAAGGAACGACGTAATGTCCTATTTGTCGAGGTGACATGGTTGGTATAACGAATTGGTCGTTTGCCTCTCGCATTCTCTGATGGAGGATCCTTTCACATTCCACACGACTCCCGAGCATGTCTATATTGACCTCTACATATGGTGCCTCATGTATGGGCATAGGTGCATGGACTCTCACCTCTAAGATTTTATCTTCTTCATTCATTGACATTAGTATGTTTTTTGCATGCAACCGAATCGAATCCAGCCTAAATGTAGGAGGCTCTAAGGGATTGTCACTCTCTGGTGACGATAGATATTGTATAACCTTCAAGCTGTCATACTGAAAACAAAAAAAACAATGCCCTGTTAATACAGATACAAATACATTTACAATTTAAAATACAAAATTGAGAATCCTTACCAAATATCCCATTGCAGCCCATTTTCTTATACTCATCTCCTAGTACAGGTCTTGTACCATCTAAGACATTTCTCCAAACAACGGTTGACCCGACCACACATGTGCCCCTTTGTCATTCCACAATGCTAATTACACTGCTATGTATGGACCAAGCAAACCAATGTTGGCATGCCACACAGGGGTAGATGGCACAGAGCCTGAGTGTAGGCATGCCCAGACTAGTGTAGGAACGCCCATAACAGGTCATATTTTCTGATTCTGCAAATTGGACCTTATATGAAAATCTTCCAACTTTTAGGACCCCTAATTCACTTGTTTTAACTCTAAATGATCCCAAATTTCATAGACACCATGATTTTCCCATTTCGAATCTGTTGGTGAAGTCCATTCACCAAGATTCCGTTGTAGGAGAGAGATACACAATAGAATGCAATTTAACTATTTTATGCTAAACTCAAGATGCTAAATTCATCAAATGCATATCAAATCATAAATTTAACATGTACACAAACTTAACTTACTATTCCTAACTTGTAGAAACTATTTGGGGAGTTTAATTCCCATAAACCCTCATTATGACATACCAAGTTCCATTATTGCGTTATATTGTCACATAACATCACCTCAAACATTTAACTCAATCACAAGCTACATGAACCCTATCACAATACATTAAACCTGCCCATGACATTTACAATGCAATATTGTCAATGGCTCAATGCCTATGTCATCAAAATCACAAATCCTAATATCAAGTCTAGTTGCAATTCATCGAGATGCATACAAATCCAGGTTCCAACTAAGTATTATATAGCCATAATCCATATAATCAAAAGACATGCATTATCATCAGCTCATCAAAACATTAAGTGTTATATTATGCACATATATACATCTACATGTTCATCACTATGGTTGTACAATACATTTCCACCTCCGGATCATCATATAGACTCATCACCCTACACATTCACTGAAAATCCACAAGTTTAAGGGGTGAGTACTAAATCAAATAATAAATAACAATTTAATAACAAGGCAATCATTTCATCATTCTTATGATCAATTGAGCGTTAATCTTTTTCATCATCAAGTCAAACTTACATCGCTAAGCATAATAAGCATGACGGCTACATAGAATCAAAATCAACCATCCTCAAGTAACACAAACATTAAGGCTTCTAATGATCAAATCATACATCTCCAAATACCGTTCCAGTCCTCGATCACTATCAATAACTTATTGAATTCCCATATGTGTACGTACATATGCATATGGATGTATATATGCCATGGACTTTTGAAAATATTTCATTCAATGCATAAAAACATGTTACATGGATCCGTCTTAAATAATGGAAAATCATGGTGCCAAGGATAACCCACTCAATGAATCATAACACTATAATCGAGGGGCATCTGGGTAACCATGCAGTGAATCTTAACACTATAAGTGGTGGTACTCAAGAACTGTTAAGTGAATCATAGCACTATAAGCAGCAGTCTTAAAGGCAAATCGTAGTGCTTGGCGAATCGCCGATGCATATGATGTCATGGGATGTATATATGCATATGATGCGAATCTTAACACATAATAGTAAATGACATTATAACCTATGCTCTACTAAGCCAACCTCAAATCAACAATCATCATCCATCACTTGACATTCCGCAATCACATCAATGAGGAGCTAACCAACACAATCATATAATATCACATATTCTCATTTAAGTAATACATGCCATCACATTCATATTCAACATATAATATTAATCCACAACATAATTTAATTACCCTTGTATAGCCACAAACACAATTCAACATTAATCATAAATTGGTTTTAAATCTATTTCAACCACTGAATAATTTTAATCAAGCTGGCACATGCTAACAACAAGGTTCAAGGCCATTGTGTATTCTTTCTTCACTAAAGCAATAATTGGAACATAACTCGCATAAATAAATAATTAATTTTTTATCGAGCCCATAGTTCTAGAATTAAATCCTTTTTATTATTCAAAAAGTAATCTCTCTCGTATGGTAACATACCTTTAGAAGTTTCCTGTTTTCCCAAAACGTTTCGATTATTGATCTTTCTCTAACTCAATAATTCCTAAAAATTCATAGCAACACTTTTAATTATTCCAAACTTCCTAACGATGCATTTCGAGGCTAAAACCATGAATTCAATAGGGGTTCAGTGATTGTCGATTTACCGAAACTTAAAACGATTATGTTTTGCTCTTCCATAACCTTCGACGCTTCAAATTTAAATTGATATCTTCCAAAACAAAATCTTAAACGTTGTCCACACGATACCCATGCAAGAATGAGTAAGGTTTTAGGTTTTAAGCTTTCTATGACTGTGGTTAGGTTTTAGGTTTTAAACAAATTCTTATCACCATGGGTTTAAGCTTTCTATGACCGAATAAAGACAAGAAGAAGGAGTAAGGTTTTAGGTCTTACCCTAAGCTTTCAAATGGAAATTATAATGGTTCCCCAAGCTTCAATGTCTACATCAATGGCTGCCACGGTCCTAGTGAGAAAAGAAGAAAAGTCATTTATCATTGTATGCATGTGAAGGAACCAAGAAGGAAAAGGAAGGGAGTTCACATGCATTTACCTTGACTACAAAGTAGAAATTGATGGGTTGGACTTGAAGATGATGACACGACGGAGATTATGGTGGGATAAGGGAGTGAGTGACACAAAGATGGTGTTGGATTGAGGAGGAAGAAGAAAATTGTTTTCTACCAAAGGAGAGGTAGATGCACACGAGAGAAAGTGTAGAAAGAAATGAAATAAAAGTTATTTAGGATAGAATTTTAAGAATTTAGATTAAATTTAGTATTTAGATGTTAGTTATTTAATTTAGTAACTGATTAAATTAAATTTGTAAATCATGAAAATTAGTTTACTCACAATTAATAGGAATGTGATTTTTATCTCAATTTTTTAAAAAATATTTAAGATGTTACACTTTTATATGAACATAAGATATATATTATAAAATAAAGTATTTTTAGTACAATAAATTATTTATAAAAAATGGTATGAGGATAAACTATTTTTTTTATTTCTCACAACTTTAAAGATTGATACATAATTTGTATTTATTGTACTGATGATGTTGTATTTAATATTTAAATAAGAAGTTGAAAAGCATAAAACTGAACTAATTAAAACAACAATGATTTAGTTTGATTTTATTTTATTTTATTTTAACTAAACTAAATCAAATCACATATTTTTTTAAGATGATAAAGATAATAGTTTTTTTATTAAAAATTACATAAATTATTAGGAACTATGATACATAAATTTTAATAATGTTTTAGATGTAAAAAAAGTCATTTTATTTTGTTTTCCAATAGGCTTTATATATATATATATATATATATATATATATATATATATATATATATATATTAATATAAAGTTGAAAGGACAAGGAGGGAAAAGGCGTGTAACAGAAGGCAAGTAATAGTATATTCTAATTCTAGCTCTGCAGAAAAGCACACCTACTCTAATAGACGTTGTCCATGATTGGAAAGCTTAATTTCATTATTATATTTTTTGCCGTCCTTCCTGTTAATTTCCAAAATAATAATATATAATGGAAAGTGTTCATCCTAGCCAAAAAGTTTTTTAGAAAATGGAAAGTGGATAAAAATAGGCGTCATGAATCCAACTTTATTTTAAAGTTTTATTCAATAAATATATCATATTGATTTTTTTAAACCTATTTAATTAAAGTGGTTGAATTTAAGCTTTTAATTTTTTTTAATCTATCAAATCAATGTTTTTAAAATTTTATATAAAAAATTATAATTCACAATATATTAAAATTTAAATATACATGATAATTTTTATCTAATTATTTCTTTCTATTGAAAGAGTTTCTTACCGTTTTAAAAATTAAACAAATAAATTTTTACCCAAAAAATAAAAAATGGGGTAGTCACGAACGGCAATGCCTGTCCTCCTTCCACTGGTTGTATATAAAACGCGGGGGTTAGTTACTTACTGTATACATTAACTCCACATTTTTTATATATAATATAATAATTAATATAGCATATATTATACCTTAAAAATTATATAAAATATTAATTTATATAATGTAATAATATGATATGTACATTAACTATATATATACACTTCTTTTGATCCAATTTATAAGAATTTTTTTTAAAAAAATACATATATTAATTATTGACTTTCAAATAATAACGACATAATATTATATGTAAACCAAATAATATAAGAATAATCTATTTGTACAATATACAATATAACGTATATTTATTTGTATAATATAATATAACAATTTACCTTGTCCGTGTAATGTTTTACCGTATGAGAAATTAACAAATAAAATTTTTATTTTGAAAACATCATTAATTAATGTCTACCGTCTTTGATTTCTAAACAACTCTCTTATATTTTTTTTTAAACAATAATACATTTGACTTATTATATTGTGCAAGATTTCACACATTCAAAAAAAAAATTCATAACATGATACATATTTATTTTTACAATATTTTCTCATTGAAATACAATATATAGTATAACAATTTATCTAATTTATATAATTTTATAAGGGTTAAAAGTTTAAAACGGAAAATTTTCTTTTAAAAGAATCATTAATGTCTATTTCCCTTGATTTTTAAGTCATTCATACAGAGGTTCTAATAAATAAATTTACTTTTAATTTTTCACCACATGTAAGGTTACACGTGTTAGACAAACTCATGATATATATAATTTTTCACATTATAAAAAATATTTTATTTCAAAATATCATTAATGTCTACCCACTTTAATTTTTAACCAATCCCCTTACAATTTTCAATAATAATAAAAACACTAACTTTTGATATCTTATCTTATACCAAATTTCACAAATTAAACAACTCATAATATAATATTGATTTGTAGTATATAGAATTCAAAGTTTATATTTTTAGATTATATATCTTACAGCATCATAATATATTTTTTCATAGAATAATACTTCATAATATGTTAAATATATTTCGAACATTTTTATAATGTAATTTCAAGAAATAAAAAACATTAGAACACTTTAAGAAAAATATAAAATTAAAAACATTATATAACAAACTTTATTGTTATTATAGTTTATACAATTATATAATAAAACAATATTTTAAATTTATTTTGACATAAATTTTCCACATACTTTATTTTTACATAATAACTTTTATTCTATCAAGACAAAAATTGAAAATATAAGTTATAGTTAAATAATAGTTTAAATTTCAGGACATTATTATAAGATAATATTAAAACATTTTTTTCTTTTGCGCTCATGTTATTATTATTCTTTGTAACTCATGTTGTTATAATTGATTAAATTTATAAATTTTAAAAATAAATTTATGAACATGAAAATATATTTTATTTAAATGATATTATTTTAAGTATTTTACTTTAATTAATATTTGATTATTTAATTTATATATTAAAATTAAATACATAATAAAAATAAGATTTTTATAAGTAGTAAAACTTATAGTCACATACACCTTGTAGTTAACCCAAGTTATAAATTATTAAGACCTTCTTCAGGGTGGTTTTTAGTTTTTAGTTCCATGTTTTAGTTTTTAAGGTTTTGAATTTTAAAAAATTGTTGTAAAATTTTTATTTAATCTTAACTATATTATATGGAATCAACAATAATAATATAATCATGATGATATTCAAGAAAAATATATGTAATCACGATGGTGGTGGTAGTGGCAATAGTGGGTGCGGCAAAACAATGATGATGACGACAATAGTTTTGGTGGTGGTTATGGTGGCGGTATAGGGTGTAGGATTATGGCGCCAACGGTGACATTGGTTATGGTGATGACAATGGCGATGATTGTCATGGTGAGAGCGGTGGTTGTGGCGACAATAGTGGTGGTGGCACTGATGATGATAATGACAATGGAAATAATGGTGCAATAGCGATGGTAGTGATAGCGGCCATGACGATTATGGGGGTGGGGATGGTGGTGGTAATGACAATAATGAGGTGATGGTGATGATTGTGGCGGTGGTGACGACGACAGTGGTGATCATAGGGATGACGATGAAGGTGATGGTGATGACATTAATGGTGGTAATGGTGGTCATTGTTTTAGGTTTGGGGTAATGGTGACGTTGATAGTGGTTATGGTGTTGACGATGGCGATGTTAACAGTTATGGTCGTGGTGGCAGTGATGATTTGTGGGTATGAGGGTGGTAGTAATAATGGTGGTGGTGGCCATGGTGATTATGGTGATGATGACAATGGTGAGGTAATGGTGGCGGCTATGGTGGTGGCGGCTATGGTGGTGGCGGCGGTCATAGGACTTATGGTGATGATGGCAGCGGCGATGAAGGTGGCGACGACGATGACAATGATGATGACGACAACAATGGTGGTAGTGGTTGTGGTTTTATGTCTGGGACTATTGACTTTGACGATGGTTATAGTGATAGTGATGATTGCGGTGGTGGTGGAAATGACAACGACGTTGAAAAGGTGGTGGCGATTGTGTGTGATAGAAATGGTGGCAGCGATGATTGTGGTGATGTCGGTGTCGTGTTGGTGGTGGTAGTTGGTTGATGATGGTGGTTTTAGGTTTATGGTCAAAGGTCATAAAACTAAAAATCAAAATAAGAAAAGTTTAGTTACTATTTTCACCCCTTAATATAAGATTATGTTCGTTAAGCCCGAAACTCAAAATGGGTCAGGTTTGAACAACAATATTAAAAACTTAAATTTTCTCAGATCTTTCTAGCCCAACCCGTTAAAGTCTACACTTAAGTCGGGTTGAGTAGCCTATATTAACAACTTTAATTACTATTTCCAACCTTAATATAAGATTATGTTTTTTAAAAAATTATCCCTTTCTCTAAGACATTTTTTCAAATTTTTATATTATTAATTACTATTTTTAAAATCAAAACATCTTTACTAATGTATAATTTTTACTAAAATAAAATAATAATAAATAAAATATACCAATAAAATTTAAATTCGTAACTGAATAGCTTATTGTTAATAACAAACTAGTCTAATATTTGTTGAGAAATAAGTAGATCTTTAACTGAGTAAACAATGGAGAAAAATAAAGATAGGTTAGGGAATGGAGTATTAATTTAAGGTACCTCGCGGATCCTTAAGGAGGATTCATGGAGTAAAATTTAATAAAGCAAGTCCGCGTGACTAGTGACTAGTGACCAGTACACAGTGGTGGCATGGAAGAGACTTTTCCCTGACATCTTTTTTATATTTAAACTCTCCACTCAATGTTCTTTGATCATACTTCTTTTGTGATCACTCACTCACTCATCTCTTGTTCCTTGCAAAAATGGCTCTGCCTTCACTTAGAGAAAATTTACATACTGGACCCAAGGATGCCTCCTTGCTAACACAGCAGCATAATCATATCTCCTCTCTCATCTGGTCTGGCCAGGTTCATAACACAAACTTCCCTTCTAATATGTGTTCCTTCAACTTCTAACTTTCCATTGAGATAAATGAAGGAAAAAGTTCAAATATTTTTTTTATAATACATTGAAAGTTTAAATTTTTATTTTGATGAAATTTAGGATTCGGTGTTTACAGCTTTATTTTATTTTGGTTTTGGTTGTTTTTTTTTCATGTTTGTATATACATTCATTATAATAATAATTATTATTCTTAACGTTTATGTGACATTTATGGGTTAGTACTTGTGATGAGGTAAGGATGTATAAGGGAAATGGAGTGGTGGTTAAAAGGAAAGTAAACAATAGTCACTTATTGGTGATTCCGAATTCATGCATGTTTGGTTGGAAATTTAGGATTTTTTTTTGTTATTTGTGCTTTCATGGGTACTTAGAGCTGTCGGATCAATCTGTAAAATGGACGGGTTTTTCAATTAAAATCTTAAAATTTAAATTAAATTGGTTCTTTGAAAGATATGGTGATTAGTGATTACATCTATGTTCTTCAATTTCAATCAAATTGGTTTTCCAAACTCAGTGATTATCATCTAACTTTTGTTCAAGCGCATGTCACTGATATTGACTATAAACAGGACCGTTTGTTGCGGGCAAGGCAGTGCTATTTTCCACCGGGACCGAAGCCACATGAATCCATTCTCACAATGCTTAAGACCACAGGGTTTGGTTATGTTGCCCAAATAGAAAACGTCAACATTGACATTTCTCTTATTAGTGCATTGGTTGAGAGATGGAGACCGGAGACACGAACATTCCATTTCCCTAATGGCGAGTGTACCATAACCTTAGAGGATGTTGCATTGCAACTTGGGATTCCTATAGATGGAGATGCTGTAACCGGAACAATCCCTTCAGATCTGCGAGGTCGGTGCCGAGAGCTGTTGGGAGCAGCACCACCGAAGAATACTTGGGATGATGAAACATTGGAACTATCTTGGCTTGCTACGAAATTCGAGAAACTTCCCAATGACGCTTCTATGACTGTTGTTAAGCAACATACCAGAGCTTACATTCTAAGGCTGATTGGGGGCTTACTAATGCCAGATAGGTTGGGTACAAAGGTTGACTTAATGTACCTTCCTTTGCTAGAGAATTTGTCAAAAGTTGGACATTATAGTTGGGGTTCCGCGGTTTTGGCTTGCTTATACCGTGAGTTGTGTCGTGCTTCTAAAACTGGTTCCACTGAGATTGGTGGGTGCTTGGTACTTCTACAAGCATGGGCATGGGATCGCATTCCCACCGTTGCGCCACCACTTCGGACTTTGTCTGATGATCAAGCGTCCAGAGGATGGGGCTTTCCTCTTGCACGCAGGTAATGTCACCTTACTTGAACTCGTTCTTTTTAGTTTTACTTGATTGGTTTTTGTCCTCGGTTTATGTTGTAACAGGTGGAGTCAATATTTCAAGAATACTAAGGAAAATGTGAGGGCTTACAGGTTGGCTTTGGACCAATTAGATGACCATGAGGTAAATGTTTAATCTTCTAAAAATGTTGATCTAACTGTGAATTTAAGTTCTGTTTGATTTTCAACTGTGTTTCTTAAATGGGGTTGACTAAAAATTCATTTTTAATTTATTGGTTAAATAAAGTTTCAAACTGTTTCAAACAATATTTCAGATAAATATTGCTTAGTTAATGAAACTAAGTTTATATACATGAATATCAAATAAACATTTAGTCTTCTGACAAATAACGTCTCCCAACTAGGTTTTTTAAAGATTTGGATCATTAAAATAGATTCCTAAATTCTCAACCTCAACAGAAGAATTAATTAATGTCGTAACTATTTTGATCATTTGAACATCTGTTTGCTAGATAGAATCTTCTGAGTACTTTGTTAGTGATCGCCTATTTTTAAATGACTAAATTTTTTTTCTTTATACATAAACCATTGTTAGTATGGCATCTGTGTACAAGTTTGTTTAACTACTAGGTTAACTGAAAACATAACTTTTCTGAATGCTTTTTCTAGTTTATATGGACACCATATGCCTCACCAACTGTTAGACGGTTCATTCCTGAAGATCCTGGTGAAGTTTGCTATGCAATGGTGCCATTGATTTGTTTTGGCATAATTGAGTGGCATCACCCGGACAGAGTAATGCGGCAATTTGGCCTACGACAACCCATTCCGCACCCACCAACCAACATGGACAGGGTTGAAGGGGTGAGCATGATTGGAAGAGCAAAGTGGAATGTGGCAGAGTGCGGAACATGGATCAACCTCTGGATGCAACGCAGAGACCGTCTTCTTCATGGTCGTCCTTTTCATGGTCAATTAGACCAAAATTCAGATTACATGAGATGGTACCTCAATGTCACTCGAAGATGGATCTCCTGTGAGGGTGCCCGTGTCGGGACTATGGTATATACTTCTATCTCAACTTACCTGTTTGCGGTTTGGTAAACAATTTTAAAAATGAAATTGTGCCTATAAATTCATCTAATTATTAATATTGATTTGCATACAATTTGAGTTGATTAAGCTTTATTTGACCAACAAATAGAAAATAGCTCTTGGTTATTCCGGTCAGAACTTAGAATCAAACAGATACTTAGTTTTATGACATGTTTTGTTTCTAACTGGACTTTCTCAACCGGGGGTTACTGAAAGACCACCTTCTAATTCATTTAACAAAACTTGAACGATGTGTAGTAATAATGATTTTATTTTTATAATTTTATTTTTACGACTGAATGAAGAGTATATCTATGATCATAAAACATGTGAACATTGCTCTCTTGCGTAAATGTAAAATTGGTAAAAATTGATTTGTCTTTTGGTGAAAAGGAGCAAAATGAGTATGCAATTACAAATTAATTGGCAATTTTCAGGTGTTTGGGGTGCGCAACATTCTAAAATTGGCTAAGTCAGAGACTACTACTAATCCAACAATAACGAGCATCATTCACACATGCAATGAAATGATAAATGTCTCACAACAGTATTATCAGCCACTCCCATCCAAGAATTGGCAGTTTGTCCCACCTGCCAAGGAAAACTTCAGAGCAGGTGATATAAAAAATGTTGCATACAAACAACCACCCCCACCACCCCAACCTATGGGTTATTATCCTTATTCTCAGAGCTACAACCCAATTCAATACAAACCACCACCACCACCACCACCTTATCCATCATCCTCTTATCATGTTCCTCATAATAATGCCCCCTTTCCCCCATCTTGGCCTCATAATTCTTACCCTGGTGCACCAAATGCTGTGGTTACTGCCAAACCTGGCACTGCATCCACAACTTACCCCCCAATGGTTGATATGAAATCAGTGCCTCAACGTCGTCCTCCTGTTCCTGCCTCTACCCTTGCCCCTGCCAATGCACCTGCACCTTTCATGCCTTATACCGAGACCGAGGATGAAGAAGAGAGTGAGTATGATTCTGAATTTTCCAATGAGTTGTATGGGTAAGTAATCATTTCATCACTGGTGGAGACCGGAGAATGTCGCTTCACAGCTAATTATGCTAGAGGTTTAAGAGACAACTTTGTCAAAATGTGTAGGGTTGTGTAGTTTTTATGCTGTAAAATATGGTAATTGTGCAACTATATATCCTTGTGTTGTGTTAATGTGTATCATCAGATCTCTAACTGAACTAAACCTTGTTATCTTATGTGTGCCTTGGTTTATGTCTGTAATGCATGGTATATTTGTTGGAATATCTTGTCCTTGTATGGTATATTTGCTGGTATACTTTGTTCTTATAATTTAATAATTATATTGTCCCCGACCAGACTTTTTAAATATGATGATAATGTCAAATTAGTTGTTTTGAAAATTGATTTGATTTTTATGTTGGTTCTTAGGTCTTTTTACGGTTTTTAACCGTGTTGTCTAAGGACAACTACAGGATCAAATAATCTATAGATCGACAAAATAACATTAAAGAGATAAAAATATTTTTAACTTCTTTACAAACTCTTTCATATAATTAAAGTTAATGTGTCTCCTCAAAAGAGTAATGTATAAAAGTTGATGACGTTCTTGTGTCTTCACCGAAAGTCGATGTTATTATCTGAGAAGTTTGAGAGAAGTTTAATTTATTTTGAATCCAATTTTCTAGCGACAAAAAAAAATAAATTCTTTTTAACTAAAAGTGATGTCTTCTTCTAATTTCTTTAACATAGTACTTTAGTATTAAGTACTTTAATATTTCTATGTAAGTAGAGTTGTTCTTTTGCCTTATGGAAAATTATACTGAATAAAATTTTAAGGGCCCGTATACATGAATAAAATGAATCATGAGTTAAGAACATTAAATTGTATTTATATACATCCATATATAATTGTTTGTGCATATGATTGTGATTGATAGTATAGTTAATATCTTTGTGAAAACTCTTTATTGATTATGCTTATTTCTTTCATGTATATTATATTTTATTTTTCGCTCTTTTCTTTATGTTTTGTTTCAAATTTTTTAATTTGATGTTTCGTACAAGTGGAAATTGAAGGATCTGAATCATAAATATAGTACGTGCTAGAAAGGGAGCTTGGTATGAATACGTGGTACAATGAATAAACGAAGCTATTAAATAACTGTTGTTAGGCCATGAAATTTTCTCTTTCTAAAAGTGTTTAATATTGATCTATTTTATTATGGATGAATGTAATGATATATTACTTTATAAATTTGTTTAATAGTGCAATGATAATCATGACATATTTTAGAAAATTATTGTTTTATAGTATCTAATCTATTCTGATAGTTTCCCTTTACTTAATATAAAATTTTCAACGATCACATTTCTAGTATTGAAACTATTTTTATTTTTATATTTTAAAAAAACTTTGTAAATTTATGAACTCTGAGACTTGAGTTAATTGAGATGTAACCAATGGTGTTGCAGGTAGTCCTTTTAGAGTTATGAGTAGGTGGATATTCATTCTTTTGATCAAAACAATTACAAATCAACATTGAAGTTTAAACTTTGACACGAATCTTTCACAAAAAGTGTTTGGCATGAATTTGTAAGGTGTCAGAGTTCTTCAAACTTTAAGACAACTTCTAAAAATATTATTTCTTTAGTTTGTATTTATTGCAAAGTACACTTATACAACGTTGAAACATTAGTTTTATAAATAATGTAATATTTTTTATCATAATTAAAATTTTTGAGGGGTCTTTAAAACCTCAAATATTTCTTCGGAACTTAATACATGATCAAAGTGGTGATTTAGCCTTTAAACTCATCCGAAATCCAAACAAACCTAATAAAAATATTTCAATTTTATAGTTTTTGATTTCAATTTACAGTTTATTTAGATCTCACATTTTTATTAGATTATATGATTTATATTAGAGTAGATTGCTTTATGAACACCCTTAATTAATAATGGATATCTACCGATTAAACTTAAAACCTCTTAAATGCCATCTAATTTGTGTGAGATGAGTAAGAAAAAATTTAAAAAACTTTTATGATTCACTAATAAGGATATTTTAGACAAATTATATTATTTTGTTATATAATAATTAAGACGTATAATTATTTTCTTTAAATACGTCTACAATATTAAATCTAAAAAAGAGGGCTGTTTTAAAAAAAAAACTAAAAAGGAAGCAGTAAAATATTCATTATTTTATCAATAATGAATATACACTAACTAAACCAAAACCTCAGATTAAATTACGCAACCCTTACCATTATGTCAACTATTTTTTCTGCGCATCTTTGTTAGTTAAATCTTATCTAGATTATATGAAAAGAGTTAGAACCGAAAGAAAATTAAAAAAATTATCTAACTCACTAACAAGGATATTTTAGATAAATTAGATTATTTTTTTATGATAATTAATACATTAATTGTTTTCTTAAGTTGTGTGTAACATTAAATCACTGCCCATTTGGAAAAGATGCTAAAAAAATTAATAACTAACATTGATTAAATGAACTAATTCATTTAATTAAATATGATTTTGTGAGTTTTTTAACACAAAGTTTGATCATCAATGAAATAAAAAAATAACTAACCTTTGACAATCACAAAAATTGATACAGAGGAGTAAAGTATTCGTCATTTTATAAACGCTTATATCGTATGAGTGAAACAATATATCCAGTTTAACAGTTAAACTCAACAAATTACTTTCAATGAGACAGACAAGGATTTCTACATATTACGGTTAGTTACATACTGAGTTGCCGTGTTTCAAACTCCAGCTGTTGCCACCCTTCTATTCTGACTCCTAACATTCTCTCTCTCTAACCATTCAAAATATAATAATATTTGTCACTTTACATGGAAATATGCATTATTGTGTAATTAGTTTTTCTATCATCTAATGTCATATTCTGTATTAATAATATTGAGATATTTAGAGAAGGAAAAAAATGGAGTTGGTGAAGTAAATGATTGAGGGGGTATGATACAGATCCATTAGGTTTCTATGTCAAGATTTAAAAAACTCTCACAAAACACACTCTTTCTGTCGGTGGCGGCATAACAGTCAAGTTCGTAGTTACATTGTCACTTTCGTTATGCTCAAGCCAATTGTGCCTTTTTATATACATTTACAGCTACACACATGCTAACTACCAGAGAAATCAAGCTTTAACTCTGAGGCTAGTGTGAGAGAGAACGAGACAGAGAAGAGAGAAACATTTCTCTATTTTTTTTGTTACTCTCTCTCTCTCTGTCGGTCAATCTTCGATCTTCTATTCAGTTCTGAATCTTGTGGTGTTGAGTTGGGGTGCTCCTGATCCTTGTCTATTTCTATCACTTCAAGTCGGGCGGTTGCGATCCAGTTTTTGGCTTCATTGCACTTGAATTTCATCTGGGGTTGTTCACAATTTGAGTGATCTGTTTATTTTGGTGGCGAAGATTGCTTTTTTTTTTTTGTGGTAAGTGTTTTCTGCAACGTACAAAATGTACAGTTTTTGGCTTCATTTCCTTTTAATATCATCTGGGTTTGTTCTTAATTTGAGTGATCCATTTATTTTGGTGGCAGAAATTGTATTTTTGTGGTCAGTTTTTGGCTTCGTTGCCCTTGAATTTCATTTAGCTTTGTTCATAATTTGAGTGATCCATTTATTTTGATGGCAGAAATTGTTTTTTTTTTCGAGGTAAGAGTTTCATGCAATGTGCAACATGTTAGTATTTTATTTTTATGCTGGAAAGTTGAGAAAATTGAAAACAGTGCCTTTTTTGTTTTAGTAGATTTGGCACCACAGGGAAAGAATATATTGCATTTGGTGCGTTAAAATGAAGTGTTGCCCCATCATATACATATCGTAACATTTCACTGTTTAAAGTTTGACCCCCATTTCATTTCATCTACCTTTTTTCAGCAATCCACTAGAGTTCACTAGATCTAAATTTTTTCCATGTTTGGAACTGTTGACGATGTTTGTTGGAACCTTGTGATCTGATTCATGGTCTTGTCCTTAGGGCTTATGCAGATCCGAGGTTGAATTTGTGTCCCAAGTATAGGAGTTGCTTCCAAAGTGGAACTAGGAGTGGATTAGAAGAAAGGAATCTTTCTAACTGATCGTCTCAGCTACTGGAAAGTGCATAAGGCTTATAAGGAATGTGTGTATCTTGTCAAGTTTAAACTATCTTTTGATCCTTTATTGGCATTTGCGAAGAGCTGCATAAGAGCCTATGATGGAATCAGAGGGGGAAGCTGGGGTAGGTTATATGAATTTTCGCTCGAATAGTGTAAGAAGCTGGTGTTTGAGGTTGCCATTATTATTTGTTGAGGCTTAATCATGAATTTTGGTACCATTTCCAATATGCAGGCAAAGCCAATGAATGCTTTGGGTGGCCAAGTCTGCCAGATCTGTGGTGATAATATTGGGAACAATGTGGATGGCAATCCGTTCATTGCTTGCGATGTTTGTGCTTTTCCTGTCTGCAGGGCATGCTATGAGTATGAAAGGAAGGATGGAAATCAGTCTTGTCCTCAGTGCAAGACCCGGTACAAGAGGCACAAAGGTAAATGATGATAAATCTGTTGTAGAATGCAATTTTCAACATGCTTTAAGCATTAGTGCAAGTTTCATATGACAATCAAAGTAAGATTTTGTCAGAAACATACCCTTTTCTCAATGAACTATAATAGTGGAATTTCTATAGCTATGACTGGCTTCAGATTAAAGCCACTTAACCCAAGTACTCCACTCTTGATATCGACAAAGGACAATGTTGGTAGGTATAGGCTTTCTCCTACCATTAGTAGTCCAGGCTACTATCTTTTCCTCAAGCTTAATCAGGAAAGTTTATAGAAACTTTACAGAAGATTTCAGTTGTACTTGATGACCTATTCCAACAGCTTGACCTAGAATTAAGAAAATATCCTAGTCACTTAAGTAATTGATTTTCATTATCTATGTCACTGGTGCCTTAGTGATTAACCTATCATAAAATAATGGATTCATGTATACCCGCCAGTAGTAGATGTAATTCATGTGCTGGTGCACAATGTGTTTTTCATGATATCAACTTATTGATCCAGAGCCCAGTCCATACATGAAGAGGATCCACCTTTTGAATCTATGTAATGATTACGCTACTTATTTAATTGATTCTAGGTAGTCCTGCGATTCTTGGAGACCATGAAGAGGATGGGGGTGCTGATGATGGTGCAAGTGACTTCAATTACAATGCAGAAAATCAGAATCAAAAACAGAAGATTACAGAACGTATGTTGGGCTGGCAAATGGCATATGGGCGAGCGGAGGAGGTTGGTGCTCCAAATTATGATAAGGAAGTTTCTCACAATCACATTCCTCTGCTGACCAGTGCACAAGAGGTGATTCATCTAAGTTCCTCTGCGATAATTTTTTCTCCATTCCCATTCCCAACCCTTAAGATTTAAGAATGTCCACTTTCTCCATCATCCCCTTTGAAACAAATATCTCTGAAGGGAATTAGAAATTTGATTTTCTTTCATGTATCTTCAATTTCAGGTATCAGGAGAATTATCTGCAGCCTCACCCGAGAGGCTGTCGTCAATGGCATCTCCAGGAGGTGGTCGTGGGAAGCGTATCCCTTATTCATCTGATATTAATCAGTCACGTATTGCCCACTCTCTAACTATGCACATTTTTATGTAGTGCTATTATTATATTTCTTCTTTATCAAGCTATGTGATAGTGACTTTAGGTTTTTGGTTATTATATTTCTGCAGCAAATCCTGGATTGGGGAACGTAGCATGGAAAGAAAGAGTTGATGGCTGGAAAATGAAGCAAGATAAAAATGTTGTTCCAATGAGCACAGGCCAAGCTACTTCCGAAAGAGGAGCCGGAGATATTGATGCTAGTACTGATGTGCTTGTGGACGATTCGTTGTTGTGAGTACTTCTTTATTTAATTATAAGAATCTGTGCTGCTTCTTTTTTATTGCAACTCTGTGTTCTCTAGCTCTGTTGGCATCAAAAAGCTATTTTGAATGTCGTTCATTTATATCATATTCACGCCTATTCTGTTTTCCAGAAGTTATGAATCTTGCCGCATTTAGTAATATATAATGACTAATACCTGGAGAGTTTGTAACCCAACTCTGTTATTAAATTTTTTTATAATTGTTTAAAATAGGTAAAGTGTTTCAGTCTTGTATATGCTCGATGCTTGCATCATGAGACAGCTATATGATTTGTTTTTATTCTGCAGGAATGATGAAGCTCGGCAACCTCTCTCCAGGAAGGTTTCTATTCCATCGTCTAGGATAAATCCATACCGTATGGTTATTGTGCTGCGTCTGGTTATCCTCTGCATATTTTTGCATTATCGAATTACAAATCCTGTTCCCAATGCGTATGCATTGTGGTTGATATCGGTTATATGTGAGATTTGGTTTGCCATATCTTGGATATTGGATCAGTTCCCGAAGTGGCTCCCTGTGAATCGTGAAACATATCTTGACAGGCTTGCACTAAGGTAGGGCTCTTCTAGACCATCACAACTTTCCCTTCCAGTCTGTACAAAGAAACTGTCATTTGGCATGTTTCATAGATTCCCCTCTGAATTATGATATTCTTTTGATATAAATGCCATGTGGGTTGCAGATATGACCGGGAGGGTGAACCATCACAGCTAGCAGCTGTTGACATTTTTGTCAGTACTGTTGATCCATTGAAGGAGCCCCCACTTGTGACTGCCAATACTGTACTATCTATTCTTTCTGTTGACTACCCAGTGGATAAGGTCTCCTGTTATGTCTCTGATGATGGCGCTGCTATGCTGACATTTGAAGCTTTGGCTGAGACTTCAGAATTCGCAAGGAAATGGGTTCCTTTCAGCAAGAAATATAACATTGAACCCCGGGCACCTGAGTGGTATTTCGCGCAGAAGATTGACTACTTGAAAGATAAGGTTCAACCATCATTTGTCAAAGATCGTAGAGCAATGAAGGTTGGATATTGACTTACAAATGAAGTGTTCTACAATCTGGGCTTGCATGTGGACAGCCCCCTACTTTTCTTTTTATTGAGACATTTTTTAATGTTAATTTCCTTTTTCTGTTTCAGAGAGAATATGAAGAATTTAAAATTCGTATCAACGGACTTGTTGCGAAGGCACAAAAAGTTCCTGAAGAAGGATGGGTGATGCAAGATGGTACACCATGGCCTGGAAACAACACCAGAGACCATCCAGGAATGATTCAGGTAGTTTGGACATTAGTTTGTTTGACTTTTTTTGGTTGGTTGAATTCTCATGATAAACAAGAACTATTACAAGTAACAATATCCTTTTGTGCTTCATTCATTAAGATTTTCTATATTATATTTTCAAAAGTTTACCTAGGTGGAGTAAATATTAGAGGGGTGAAATTAAGTATATCATCTGTCGTTTCGAATGTTTTCTCTTGTGAATTTCTGTTTAAGAAAGTTTACTCTTGTAAATGATATTTATGTGAATTTCTTACTTTCTGCAGTTGATTACATGATATGTCTCATCCCATGCCTTTTTTAGATTTTTGTGTTAATAAATCTATGAACATGCCATTTGCTAAGTTCCTATTCTCTATCTGTAGGTTTTCTTGGGTCAAAGTGGTGGACTTGACACTGAGGGTAATGAACTTCCACGTTTAGTGTATGTCTCTCGTGAAAAGCGTCCAGGGTTCCAACATCACAAGAAGGCTGGTGCCATGAATGCACTTGTGAGTACCTAGAGAAAATGTGGAAATTACTTATCTCCACCCACCCATGTACCTATCTCACCACCAACAATTAATATGCTTGTTTCAGGTTCGAGTATCAGCAGTCCTTACAAATGGACCTTTCTTGTTGAATCTTGATTGTGATCACTACATAAACAACAGCAAAGCCTTGAGGGAAGCTATGTGCTTTATGATGGATCCCAACCTTGGGAAAAATGTTTGCTATGTCCAATTTCCACAGAGGTTTGATGGTATTGATAGGAATGATCGATATGCGAACCGGAATACTGTTTTCTTTGATGTAAGTATTTTGCACTGTATTCATGTGTTTTCTCTTAGGTTTTAGGTCAAAGATTCACGTTAATGATATTCAACTTCTTGTTGCAAGGATGATTCCTTGCACTTCACATATATTCACTGTAAGTTAATTGCGATAACTTGTCTCTTTCTCAACAGATAAATTTGAGAGGTTTGGATGGCATTCAAGGCCCTGTTTATGTGGGTACTGGATGTGTCTTTAATAGAACAGCTTTATATGGTTATGAACCTCCTGTTAAACCCAAGCATAAAAAGCTTGGGTTGCTCTCTTCACTCTGTGGTGGTAATCGAAAGAAGAGGTCAAAATCTAGCAAGAAAGGCTCGGACAAGAAAAAATCTAGCAAGCATGTCGACCCAACTGTACCTGTCTTCAATCTTGAGGATATAGAAGAAGGGGTGGAAGGTACACCTATCATTTTTCTTTTTTTAATAATTCTTGGCCTTTCTGTGTACATTTAATTGGGTGATCTGTCATGTAAACTATTTTTTACCTCATTTTGTTATATCAAGATTTGTACATCCATTGTTTCTCCATTACTATAATGAAGAGCATGATAGCTTGCTTTTGAGATTCTGTGAAAGCTTAAACTTCACTTCTAATGATATCTTAAATTGACTGGACCATCTGTAAAACTTGCATATACCATATTAATCCTGCACACTTTTGCTAGTTATTTTAAAAATTCTTTGGTGTATACTTTACATGGCAATTATTGAGTCGTTTTCAATTGCTTAGCCCTTTTCCTATACAACCTCTTTATGTAGGTGCTGGATTTGACGATGAGAAATCATTACTTATGTCACAAATGAGCCTCGAGAAAAGGTTTGGTCAGTCTGCTGTTTTTGTTGCCTCTACCCTTATGGAAAATGGTGGTGTTCCTCAGTCTGCAACTCCAGAAACTCTTCTTAAGGAAGCTATTCATGTCATCAGTTGTGGTTATGAGGATAAAACAGAATGGGGAAGTGAGGTATGAGTTGCCTGATGTAAATAGGGGTGCCTGTAACTGTAATATAATTAGTGTCGTTAGAAAAAAGAAAAAATGCATTGATATAATTTTCTTATTTTGTCTGCTGTTCCACAGATAGGATGGATCTATGGTTCTGTCACAGAAGATATTCTTACTGGATTCAAGATGCACGCCCGCGGTTGGAGATCTATATACTGCATGCCCAAGCTGCCAGCATTTAAAGGTTCTGCTCCAATCAATCTTTCAGATCGTCTGAACCAAGTGCTTCGGTGGGCTTTAGGTTCAGTGGAAATTCTTCTAAGTCGACACTGTCCCATCTGGTATGGTTATAGTGGAAGGCTAAAGTGGCTCGAGAGGTTTGCATATGTGAACACCACAATCTATCCAGTGACTTCCATTCCCCTTCTCATGTATTGTACCTTACCGGCCGTCTGTCTCCTTACTAACAAGTTCATTATTCCACAGGTTTGTGATTTCTTCATTGATATAATTCAGTAAATAGCTGTCCTGCAGTCTTAATTTGGATGTTGTTCTCAACAATCTTTCTTCTAAATTAATTGCCTTGTTACCTTATTGAGATTATGAGTGGGATATGTAACAAAAATAAAAAATAAACAATGGTATCGGATAAAGGGAGAGAAAGGGAGTGAAAGCAAAGTAATACAACAAACAATTGTCATTTATAAGAAGTATTCGAGTCTTAAAAGTCAGCTCTAGAGAGGAGGGTGTCACAAGTCTTATAAAGAGTATTTTGATTATATTCTTAATTGATGAGACGAAGATATTGATAATAGGAGGATCATAGACAGAGGGCTACCAAGCTATAAATGTGATAGAAACTGGTTCAGATCAGAAGCAAATGAAGTATTATTGATAGAATGCAAAAGAAAGATACAACTTTCTAGGTATTCAGAGAGACCTAGATCTCTTCCATTGCTAAAGGCCCTAATTCTCACTCAAATCAAGATACCCCTCCCCTTTAATCTTTCTCTTATTTACAATTATGGCAACATGCCTTGTTTCTTCTCACTATCTCTGCCTATAGCCCGCAAACTAACAACAATAAACAACTAACTAATTATGTAACTAACTGACTAATAGGTATCTGTCAAGATGTTGTCTTGATTCTGATTGATCAAAATGTTGACTGTTGAGGATTGACCACATGTTTATTTAAAATGTTGGAAAAGTACATATTACTTTAATGCGAGAATTACACAATATGATATAGCAAGCAATAGCATATCTTCTATGTTGGATGGTTAACCAAATGGGTTATGAACAATGTTCAAGGTGATTCAGATGTATGTTTTATTGGAAAATGTTATCGACTACATCCTATTAATCCTACATCGTAGGTTTCCTCCCGGAAAGCTGCCACTCTAGCTAGACCTTGTAAATTGCAACATCTCTTATGCAACATATACCTTCCTAAAATGAATATTGCGTGACACAGTTGTATGTACTTGCAGATTAGTAACATTGCAAGTATATGGTTTATCTCTCTCTTTCTTTCCATCTTCGCGACGGGTATCCTTGAGATGAGGTGGAGTGGTGTTGGAATCGACGAGTGGTGGAGAAATGAACAATTTTGGGTCATTGGTGGTGTTTCAGCCCATCTCTTTGCTGTGTTCCAAGGTTTACTCAAAGTGCTTGCTGGAATTGACACCAACTTCACAGTTACCTCAAAGGCATCAGATGAAGATGGAGACTTTGCAGAACTCTACATGTTCAAATGGACAACCCTTCTCATTCCACCTACAACCCTTCTCATCATAAACCTGGTAGGGGTTGTTGCTGGTATCTCCTATGCCATCAACAGTGGGTACCAATCATGGGGTCCCCTCTTTGGTAAGCTTTTCTTTGCATTTTGGGTGATCATCCATCTCTACCCTTTCCTCAAAGGTCTCATGGGGCGCCAGAACAGAACACCAACCATTGTGGTGGTCTGGTCCATTCTTCTTGCATCCATTTTCTCTCTATTATGGGTCCGAATTGACCCGTTTACGACCAAAGTCACCGGTCCTGATGTTGAGCAGTGTGGAATCAACTGCTAGAGGAAATGAAAAGCTGGCAGATTGAACAACTTGTCTCTCTTACCCGCTTCTCAACCAAACAACACCAATCAGCCTGGTGGAAATGTTGTCATATTGTCTTGCAATTCTTTTGATATTTGTTCATGCATGCCTTAAGTTATGTGCAGTTGATGCTCCATATAGAAAAATCAAATTAGAATCTAAATTATTTAAGGTTGTTTATTTTTTTGTAACACTTTGAACATACCTTCCATTCTTTTGGAGAATCTGTTTATCTTAAATTATTCATCAAAGACAACACATCCTTGTATACATAGTTGCTATCTTAATGAGCTTTTCTTTTTATCTCTTTGCAATGCAAAATAAGCTTCTACATCTGCAGTCAATTTTGTTACACATTTTATATGGTTCTTGTCATTTTTTTATTGAGCTTAATTGCATTGAAAGTATATTCATTGATATACGAAATTCAATCAACTTTACATGATTGACTGGTTATCTTTGCTCGAGTAGATAGCAAAAATGGTAAACGAAAGAGGAATAGGATAAAGTTTTGATTTCCTTTTTTATTTCATTAGGGTTACGGTTAAAAAGATAAGTAATGTTTCAGATTTAATATAATTTTCTTGATGATTGCCATGCAAATAAATTCCGTAAATAATCTAACATGAATATATAACATTTTTGTTGCAGTGTCAGCTAAATTCATAGAATTAATTTTCAGGGTTTATTAAAATTAGAGTAAATTTTACATAAAGGACAAAACAACATGAAGAATAAACCCTAAGAACATAAATAACACGTGGTTCAACAAAATATACAATGGAAATATAACCTACATGCCCTAACAGGTTTAAGGATGGACCTACCAAGCTATAGGTCCCCAACAAGGTAAATGGTATCCTTTCCTTCCCATATATGACGATATGAGTCAGGAATCAAGGACTACCGACCTCAAGGCATCACTACATGACTAATCGTACTTCAATTCACATTCATACCAATCTAAAATAACCCTTGTACATACGCAGGACTACATCCTCAACATAATATTATTGCAAGACAAAATCTAAACCTCCAATGAGGTGTCAGCTACTTGTCAACTAACAATCAGATAAGTATAATCATCACAAATACTAAGAGATGACATCAACCACATGTGTGTGTTACCATATTGGGCGTAACCACACTAAGGAATGGACCTGGGCCAGGTGTGCTCACATAAGCATGCTAGCCCTTGGGCGTCACCACATTGGCTTTTTGAGGTGTCTAGACCTAGGCGTGGCAACTTCTTACGCTTGGGCTTAAGCACCTGCCAGTAGGCATGGCAATTGGGCGGGGCGGTTATGGATAATGTTTACCCGCTACCCGCCCCGTGATGGGCAATCCATACCCGTGCCCACCTCGTTACCCGCCGAGTACCCGCCTAAACAGATTTAAGCGGGTTTGACGGGTACCCGTGGATTTATGGGTATCCATAATTAAATATTATTCAATTAAATCTCATGAAAAATATAACTTTAAAAAGAAAAAAAAACACAATTAAAATCATAATCATGATATAAAATATTTTATGCATTGTCAAGTGTCCAAATCTTAATATGCAAATTGTCAAATGTCACATAATAATAAAATCTAAATTGTAAATTGTCACACAAAAGGCAATATAAGAACAATCCATTAACATAATACATGTCAAATCATATGTAGGTTTCATAATTCATATCCTTCACATCTAACAGGTACCCGCTGGTACGGGTACCCCTATACCGCTACAGGCACCGTTTATTAACGGGTTTTAAAAATACCCATTTAATCTACCCGTGGGTACCCGTTTGGCTATCCATATCCGCCTCATCACGGGTAATATCCACGGATATTTATGGGTACGGGTTTTTTTTTCCATTCCTACGTGTCAGGCCAGACGTGCTTACGCTGGCTGGTGGGTGTAATAACGCCCATTGGCAAGGAATGATATGTAACGCCCCAGCCGCTTTTCAGGAATGAACGACTCACCCCACAGACCAACACGAGACCTTTCCAATGTGCTTTTATCCTCACTCACACATTTCCTGAGAACTTCCCAGGAGGTCACATTTGTTGGTATAGGTAGTACGAATTCATTTCTTTAAGCTATCCTCGTCTGCATAGTCCCATACCTATACAGTCTTTGGATCCCTCTCATTCTGGTATGTATTCGATTCGTTCTGGAAGCCTGCCAGGAGCCGCTCCTTGTCCATGCCCATGCACCGACGATCACTCCCTGCCCTCAACAACGCCAGGATGTCACATGCCCACCAGCTTCCGCCTGGTTCGTCCTCGAACCATATCGTACTAGGAGAGGCTAGGCTCTGATACCACTGTAACGCCTCGGCCGCTTTTCAGGAATGAACGACTCACCCCACAGACCAACACGAGACCTTTCCAATGTGCTTTTATCCTCATTTACACATTTCCTAAGAACTTCCCAGGAGGTCACCCATCCCAGAATTACTCCAAGTTAAGCATGCTTAACTTTGGAGTTCTTAAGTGATAGGCTACCGAAAAGGCTAATGCATTTGTTGGTATAGGTAGTACAAATTCATTTCTTTAAGCTATCCTTGACTGCATAGTCTCATACCTATACAGTCTTTGGATCCCTCTCATTCTGGTATGTATTCGATTCGTTCATGCGTCCCTCCCACTAGAAGCCTGCCAGGAGCCGCTCCTTGTCCGTGCCCATGCACCGACGATCACTCCCCGCCCTCAACAGTGCCCAGGATGTCACATTCCTCGCTGGAAGCCTGTCAGGAGCCGCTCCTTGTCCGTGCCTATGCACCGGCGATCACTCCCTGCCCTCAACAGCGTCGGGATGTCACATGGTACACACCTGGGCATGGTCTACTCTTATGCTGGGTCGTAACCATGCTCGGCACTTGGCCAACATATGACCTTTTTTTGTGTTTTGGGATTTTCGCTCTAATTTGGGTACCAGTTTTGGGTAAAACCACCTTAATTTCATTGTTAGCTATTATTATTACGATTGTATGATGTAAACGATTGGACATCAAAAAATTTTGGTCCCCGGATATCACGCATTAGGTTATGTTACGTATTGTGTCCTTTACGTGTAGGGTTTTGTTTTCGTCGATGCCTTGGGATCTAAGCCATCACATTTTTAGTGTTATTAGAGAGTTGCTATTTTAGCTTGCACTTGGATTTAAATTTTGGCGTCACACCAATGAGTGGCAAGGTCAATCACTCGATATGAGCATGATTGACTAGACCCCAACGAGTGGCTTTTTAAGCCCCAACAAGTGGTGTTGTCAATCACCCGATATGAGTATGATTGACTGAACCCCAACGAGTAGCATTCTAAGCCCTAACGATAATCACTCGATATGAACGTGATTAACTAGACCTTAACGAGTGGCATTCTAAACCCCAACAAGCGGTAAGGCCAATCACCTAACATAAGCGTGATTGACCGGACCCGACGAGTGACATTTCATCGATGTGACACTCTAAAAACTTGGTTAAAATTAAAAGTTCACTCGATATAAGGACGATTGGACGTATAAAACCGAGATATGAGACACTTGTTCAAAGTTAAAATGAAGTTTACATGCAATTTAGATAACTTCAAAGATTATTATTATTATTATTATTATGCCAGGTTATTAAAACTGGTGTATGAAATAATAAATAACTATAACGTAGACATATTTCCATAAAAAAAAACTTCATTGTCACTTTAGGAATCATAGGTCTATTGCCCAGTGTATAATATTAAAAAAACAAAAAAGGAATTGGGCACAACGGTCGCAGAGATTCCTATACATGACAAACAACATCAATTAAAGGCGAAGCCTATCCCATAACAAGGCGCAAAAAAGGTAATTTGAAAAAGAGAAAGCAACAGCTTCAGGACTTAGGCACGCCATCTTTGAGATCAAACCTTTCTCTTCCCTTTGCCCTTCATACATATACAAACAACACAACCCCAATATATGGAAGATCCAATCACCTATATTAGGCATTATTATTGCAAAGTTCTCTTTATGCCTTGAAGAAGAATGAATGGGAACCTTGTCCAACTAGAGCTAGTAATTCGGGCGGGCGGCCTTAAAAAGAGTTACAAACTACTTAGGGCCGGGTGTGAACACCTATTTTTGTCCGGTGATATATATTAAAAAAAAAAAAGAAAAGAAAAAAAAAGAAGAAAAAAAAAAGAGTTTTTTGTCCTAGAGTCCGGAGTCAATGTCGACTGCATTAACGGGGTCCTAGCACGGTTTCATAACCGGTGTTACCTCATTAGTTCTAAGCTCGTACAGCCTCAGTGGAGTACGGTATTTTACACCTCAGTTCGAAGGGAATCCGAGGTTCTTCAAGGTTAAAACTGATGTGTTAATCCGTACTTGAACTTCAAGACACACCGGAGGTACACCTGATGTGTTAATCCGTACTTGAACTTCAAGACACACCGGAGGTACACCTGCAGGAGATTCCCCAATGCTTAATATTTAACCGAGGTGAAGAGAAATGTCTATAGTTGACCAATGATTTCAGACCCCGGTTATGACTTACCAGTTCTCGTTGGTGACGCGGTACAGTGCTTAGAACCCCGCCCAGTCCAGATTGCCACCCCGGATCATATTAAAAAAAATAATATTAAAATTGCATAGTGACCGTTGGAATAGTAACCCTTCCCCATCTCTATAAATACCCAATCCCTCTTCATTTCCTATCACACCTCTCATTTCATCAATTCTCTTCATTTCTCTCAAGCAATGGCTGATAGATGCCGAAGCCAAGAGGAAAGAATAAGGGAGGGAAGACGATGTTTTGTGACTACCTTTTTACTCCTTATAATGTGGGTAGTAATTTATATTTATTGGATATTTTATATATTTCCATATATATAATAAATAATTTATGTTTCCATTTGTACCTTTAAATAAAAGGCCAAAAAAAAAATAAATGGGCAAAAAAAAAAAGAAAAGAAAAAAAAATCA
Source organism: Clitoria ternatea (assembly GCA_037962975.1). Lineage (NCBI taxonomy): Eukaryota > Viridiplantae > Streptophyta > Magnoliopsida > Fabales > Fabaceae > Clitoria > Clitoria ternatea. The sequence goes on from CM075675.1 coordinate 52,449,624, forward strand.
GAAAAAAAATAAAAAAAAAACGAAAATAAAAAAAAATAATAAAAAGGGCCAAAAAAAAAGAGAAAAAAAAGGGCCCAAAAAAAAACAAAATAAAAAAAAAAGCCCAAAAAAAAAGAGAGATATGGGCCCAAAAAAAAAGGTCCAAAAAAAAAAAGTTAAAAAAAAAACGAAAATTAAAAAAAAAAGAAAAAAAAGAAAAAATCAGAAAAGAAGTGACGGTGGTTTTAGTGGTGGGCCCCGGTTTGGTTGGATAATTGGAGAAAATTGGGGAAATTGATATGGAATTTGGACAAATTGGAAAAGTAGGAAAGTGATGTCTTTTAGGGAGGATCCAATGCCAATTTTCTTCTATAAATAGAAAGTGATATTGAGGCATTTGGGAGGAGAAGAGAAAAAAGAGGGGAAAGAGTGTTAAATTTTTGTGAGAATTTTTAGAAGTTTGGGTTTTCAAAAATTACTTTGTGTAATTCTAGTTAGGAAAATGAGTGCACCACTCTTGTTTGTTTTAGTATGTGAGTTTTTGTGAGCTAAAATACTGTCCAAGTGTTGTAACCGGTATCCAAATACCTTCAAATCAAGTCCAAACAAAGCCAAAAGCAAAGGAAATCCACACAAAATTAATTTCCTGACTTCCGTTCTAGTTTCTCTGTAATTGATCTTGTACCAAGGTATTTTTTATTAATACAAAGTTGTTTATTTATATTTATTTATTCATCTTATTTATTTTTCTGCACTTTTATTTTTCTTTATTTATATTCAAGCACTTTATTTTCCTGCACTTTATTTTTCTGCAGTTATTTATCTGTTTATTTATTTTTATGCATCTCCATCTTTATTTATTTATTTGTACCTTTATTTTTATTTTATTTTATTTTATTTTATTTTTACACTTTTATTCTTCTTTATTTACTTTTCTGCACTTTTATTATTGTTAATTTATTTTTTTGCACTTTATTTATCCGCACTTTATATTTCTGTAATTATTAGTTTATTTTTTTTATTTTTTACATTTTTATCTTTATTTATTTATTTTTATGCCCTTTTATTTTATTTATTTACTTTCCCGTCCCTTTATTTTTGTTATTTACTTTTCTGCCCATTTATTTTTATGTATTTACTTTACTGCCTTTTTTTTATTATTTACATTTTTACCTCTTTATTTTCATGTATTTACTTTTCTGCCCCTTTATTTTTGTTATTTACATTTCTGCCCCTTTATTTTCATGTATTTACTTTTCTGCCCTTTTATTTTGGTTATTTATATTTCTGCCCCTTTATTTTCATGTATTTACTTTTCTGCCCCTTTATTTTTGTTATTTACATTTCGGCCCCTTTATTTTCATGTATTTACTTTTCTGCCCTTTTATTTTGGTTATTTACATTTCTGCCTCTTTATTTATATGTATTTACTTTTCTGCCCCTTTATTTTTGCTATTTACTTTTCTGTCACTTTATTTTCATGTATTTACTTTTTTGCCCCTTTATTTTTGTTATTTACATCTCTGCCTCTTTATTTTCATGTATTTACTTTCCTGTCCCTTTATTTTTGTTATTTACTTTTCTGCTGCTTTATTTTTGTTATTTACTTTTCTGCTCCTTTATTTTTTTATTATTTATTTTTCTGCCCCTTTATTTTATGTATTTATTTTTTTCTGCTCTTTTATTTTTATGTATTTATTGTTATGTCTATTTATTTTTATTTTTATTTTTTTGAACTTTTCATTTATTTTTTTTTTCTACCTTTATTTTTTTATTTTATTATTATTATTATTTATTCTCTATACTTTTTATTTTTAGTTATTTATCTTTTTGCTTTTATCCTTCTACACTTTCTATTTATTTATTTACGTTTGACCATTTTAATAGTTTATAAATATGTTATATATATACATAATTATCCATTTTTATTATGGTCATGATTTCCTATTATTTTCTCTTAGTAACCTTTTAATAATTAAGAAGAAATTATTTTCATAAAAAAATAAAAAAAATCAAGACTAATAAATAGTGTGTTATTTATTCATTCATTTTTCTCTTAAATTTAAGATGAGATTAATTTAGATGAGACATCTTATTAATCTTATTTTCTTAAAAGATAATTAAATAATATTCCGTGTCAATTTTAATTAATTAAGTGTATTATATTTCTTTATCTTCATGTTGATGTGTTTAATTTTATTTTATTTTTTCTCTTATCTTTATTTATTTATTTATTTATTTGTTTTGAACTTTATATTTCTCAATAAAAATCAATTTTTTTTTACTAGAAAATAAGTAAGACGAGACGTCTTATTGTTTTTTTATCTTTTTATTTTTATGGTCTTTTAATCATTTATTTATTTATTTTCTTAGAACTAAAAAACAACAAACTTAGGAGATGTATTTTTTTACTATCTTTGTTTTATTTATATTTATATATTTTTTATTGTGTATATTATTTATGATTGTTTTATGAAGGATGAAATATTTGATAATCATTTTTTAAATTATGCATGATCAATTTGGGTAACCGTTTTTTACGGACAGTGTGGGGTGCTAATACCTTCCCCTCCTGTAATTCGACTCCCGGACTAAACAGAATCTCATTTTTTTACAACAAAAAAAAAACCAGTGCTATTTAAAGGTTTTCCTAATATTTTCCTTAATAAATATTGGTGGCGACTCCTTGAACCCTTTATTTTTTAGGCTTCTCAAGAGCCTCACTTCAATGCAGTTTCAATTTTCTTTTATTTATCCTTAACCAGTCCGCGTCGCGCGCCGGGACCCCGGTCGCGACAGATGGCGACTCCACTGGGGACATTTTGAGAGTCAAGCCCGTTAAATTGATCTTGTGTATTTTGTTGATTGTTAATTATTTCATCCTTTATATTTATTTGTTATGTTATTCTTGTTATTTATCTAGTCTTCCGTTAATTTTAGATTTTATACTTTTTTTTTTTACTTCTTTATTGCCTTAATTTAGAACCTTAGGGTAGAAGACATGTGATATTTATTTTGCTTTATGTTTGTTCATTGTGAAGAATGGGTAAAAATCCAGGTATGAATGCCCCACACACTTCACATTCATCATAATGCACACACTATTAGAAGGGACCCTATTCCCGGGCCCCGCAAAAGACATAGGCTAGGGGAGATTATTAGCGGTGTCATTTAGGACGAGACGTCCTACCATGATTCGCGTGAAAATCTCAGCCCGGGTGTTATCTTAGTTATGATGTCCGCACTAAGTAGGATTCCCTACTTTTTGCATAAGACTCATAGCTAAAGATCGGAGCTCCGGTGACCTTCTTAGAACCAATTAGAACAATTACCTTTTGAAGAAACACGATTAAATAGCCTTAGAGCCAATTAGGTGGTTACCTTGTCTAAGACACAATTGGGCAAACATTCCTTTTATCTTTTATTCATTTGCACAAAGTTTTTTTTTAAAAAAAATCATCAAAAATGTATATTTTCTATACTCAAGTCATGATAAATACTATCACTCTTATGTGAAGATATTTATCAAACTGTTTTCTTTGTTAATCTGATTCATTTATTTCTTTTGTTAAAGGTGAAATTTAAACATCGGTAAGTATCACTAAAAATGGAATTTAACATGAGATCAAGTGATCAAGAAGTGAAGGCAACTGGTTTAAAAAATTTGTTACACCTCAAAGTCATCAGATCAAATACTAGCAATCTGTTGTCCTTAAGCAAAAGGATGGATATTACCCAGAAAATGACCTTTACAAGGAAGTATGGAAAGATCTTAAAATTCTTAGAGGTCGAAGTGCAAGAAGGGGCCCTTACTGCTCTAGCTCAGTTTTATGATCCTCCTCTTCGCTGTTTTACATTCAAAGATTTCCAGTTAGCTCCTACATTGGAGGAGTTTGAACAGATATTCGGCTTGCCGTTAGAAGATTTGAAACCTTATCGTCGAACTGAACATCATGCTTCAATCTTCAGTGTAGCTCGTATCCTCAAGATGGATCCTGAAATGCTTAAGAAGGCTCAATTAAACAGGAACCAAATTTCAGGATTCGCACTAAGCTTCTTTGAGCAGCAACTCCTCAGTCAGGCAGGGAAAGGAGAATGGGACGTGTTTGTTGACATTTTGGCGTTGGCCATCTATGGTGTGATCCTCTTCCCAAGCCTTGATAATTATATTGATTTCAAGGCAATTGATGTTTTCCTAGCTAGAAAGCTTAGGGGTGAAAGTTCCATGACTGCTGTCTTAGCTGATATCTATTGTACAATGGATTCCTGTCATAACCGGAATGGGAAAAAGATTGTCTGTTGTCTACCCGCCTTGTATCTATGGCTTACTTCTCATGTCTTCAATCAAGTTGGCAAGGTTGAATGTCCTATTTCTGATTTGAAGCTCCTTAGGTTAACCAAGAAGACTAATAGGGAGTGGGCAGGACATCTGGCAGGATTATCTGCTAGCATGATTCGGTGGTACCCTCAGTGGATGAACGTGGATTCCATTATTTACTGCTGTGGAAAATTTCCGAATGTGCCTCTCATGGGAACTCAAGGATGCATCAATTACAATCCTAGCATTGCAAAAAGACAACTTGCTTATCCTATGATACAACCTCCAGAAGAAGAAACAGTAACGCCTTTCCTTCATTATTATATTGAGGGAAATAGTGCTCCTGTTATTCAAACTGTCATTGATGCTTGGGGCAAGGTTCATAGTAAAGGAAAAGAATTGGGTGTCCGAAGTCATGCCGCAAAAGAAAGTTACCACCGGTGGATTTTAAATAGGGTAGCCATTGTTAAATTACCCTTTAAAGATCACGGTGCTCATGTGAGAAATCCAGTTCCCGATGAAAGCAAAGAGATTGAAAATTTGAGGAGTGAGTTGGCTAAAATGACAAAGAAAAATCAAGCTTTGGAGGATGATTTGATCAAAATTCAACAAGACAATGCTTCCCTTAAGAGAAAAAGGTGTGAATTAGAAAATGCCTTTAAAGACATGGGTAAGAAGCGACAAATTGAAAGAGAACATATGATGCAATTGGATCAATGCCTCCAAACAGCGAACAGCCAATTGAAGACCAAAGAGAAACAAAAGGATGATATATTGGCTGACAAAGGGCGGTTACGAGGAATTCTAGCCAAGACAAAAGAAGAAGCTCAAGTTGAAAAGAACCTTATGCAAGCGCGAATTGATGAACTAGAACGACAAGTCAGAGATGTCGTCAGTGCTTGCGAGCGTGAAATAAATGAAGAAAAATGGCAAGCCATGGAAGACAAGGATAGATATGAAGAGATTATACGTTTAATGACCCTAGAAAGGGTTGAGTTGGAAAGTCTTGTCTATTCTTGGAGAGACCGTTTTTCTAATCTAGCCGGTCTTGCTAATGGAACACTTGGAAATATTCCTCACCTGTTAAAGAAGGCTGAAGCGATGATGAATCCGCTTTCTACACCGGAGGAAATTACAACATTCATCCAATACTGCAAGGGGCGATTGGATGAAATGAAGGTCTGGATTGCTAAAGCAAGAGAGAATTGATTTTGAGTTGTTGTAACAAACAATGTATCAGAACTTGTTGATCAATGAATAAATCTCATGTTGAATTTGCATTTTTCTTCTAACTTAGTACTTTAGAAAAAGACATTCTAAAAGAAAGGTTTATCTTTGCTTACCGATATCTTAAATTCATCATGTATTTACTTTACATCTCTTTATGTCATTTAACAATACTTGTTCTTGTACCAAAGGGGGTTTCTTTGTATTTATTCACATCACGGGGAGAAGGGGCTCAAAGCATCCTTATCAAACCAGACTGCAAACAAGACTCATGGCAGAGCCGGAAAGCGCAGTTGAAGAATTGAGGAATGAAGTTGGTCAGATCAAGGAGCAGATGGCAGAAATACTTAAGCTCCTTGAAAGAAGAGGTACAGAAAGGGGATCTTCTGCAGGAAATGGGGAACAAACATCCATCCCTCAAGTTCAAGCTCAAGAGGGGAACCCTATACCTTTAAATGATCCTGCTCCAGTCACTGAAACTCCATTCATCCCACACCAACCTTATGGTATGCCATTGCCACCTTTTGTTTCCCAAGACGGGAATGTTCAGCAAGCATATGCTTGGCCTCCATACGGCTTACCTCAAGGGTATTACACCATGCACCCTAATCCTAATCAAGAAAATCCTCCTGCTGCTCAACAAATTCCCAATCCCCCGATATCTAACCCTCCAAATTTCAACCAATCAACAGCTGTCCCCCAAAACACTCAGGCTCCACCCAATGTCACTCCACCTAATACAATTCCACCACAAAATCACCAGACTCCAAATGATGCCACACAACCAAACCCACAAGCAGTGCCATATTATTTCCCTTATGGTTGCCCAATACCACAGGCAGGTGCTTCCCAAAACCTGTCACACAAAGCTCAGGTCCCTCCACCAAATCTTGATCAGCCAGCAGCGCCTTTGTCAAAAGGGCAAATGGAGATATTGGAAGAAAGGTTGCGTGCAGTAGAGGGAGGAAGTGGCTTAGGCATAACAAATGTTTCTGAATTATGCCTAGTCCCAGATGTGGTAATTCCTCCTAAATTCAAATTGCCGGAATTTGACAAATACAAAGGAACAACTTGTCCTCGTAACCATTTGACCATGTACTGTCGAAAGATGGCTGGATATGCTTATGATGAAAAACTGCTGATTCATTTTTTTCAAGATAGCCTTGCTGGGGCAGCGTTGAGCTGGTACACTCACCTTGAAAGAACTCGTATTCGTTGTTGGAAGGATCTAGCCGATGCCTTTCTGAAGCAATATAAATACAATATGGATATGGCACCAGACCGGCTACAACTTCAAAATATGACCAAAAGGAATACTGAGTCCTTCAAGGAATATGCTCAACGATGGAGAGAAATGGCTGCACAAGTTGAACCACCCCTGATAGAGAAAGAGATAGTGGCAATGTTCATTGACACTCTTCAGCCACCGTTCTATGAAAGGATGCTTGGGAGTGTATCATCAAGCTTTTCTGATATGGTGGTAATAGGGGAAAGAATTGAAAGTGGTTTGAGAACAGGAAAAGTTGTCCAAAGTTCCCCATCAATAGGAAGACCTATGACAGGGGCAGGAAGAAGAAAGGGTGAGGAAGCAAATGCTGTAATGGGAAATCAAGGTCAACATAATCAAAAAATGTTTCAACCTTCCCCTTTCCCTTTCCCACCTCATTATCCACCGTACGGAACTTACCCTTATGTAGCTGCTGCTTCTGGAAATCCATTTCCCCATCCTCAATCATATAGACCCCCACCCGTCCATAATTTCAAGAATACACCACCACCTCCTCCCCAACAATGGATGCAAAATCCCAACCCAAATCTTCCACAAAAAAAGCCAAACAATGACCGTCCTTCTGTCCAATTTGATCCAATTCCCATGACATATACTGAACTTTTACCTCAACTTCTCAAAAGTTCTCTTGTTGTACGATGTCCTTTAAAACCCGTAGGGCCACCCTATCCTAAGGGGTATGATCCTAATGTGAAGTGTGATTATCATGCTGGGGCACCGGGGCATTCTACAGAAAATTGCATTGCCTTAAAGTTTAAGGTACGTGATTTGATAAATGCCAAGTGGTTGGATTTTGAAGAAGGCTCCCCAAATGTAATTAGAAATCCTTTGCCTAATCATGGAAATACTGGGGTAAATGCAATAACACATGACTTGGGAAATGATCATTGTCCCCCTTGCAATGATGTCAACATGATCCATGGGCAGCATGGTACAGACTCAGTAAGCCCAGTCACCCCTGTTCCTTTGGTGGTCTATTACACCAAGAAACCTTTGACTGAACCAGTCATGAACCATCCGTCCTTGACAATTAGGACCCCATCTCCATTTTCATACAAGGATACCCATGCAGTACCTTGGAAGTATGAAGTGGATGTAATCCCTCAACTCCTAAAGGGATCGTCATCCTCAGTAACCAATATTTCTGAGACAAGTGGAATGACTAGGAGTGGACGAGTTTATGCTCCTGAAAACTTGAGAAAGGAGGATGTACCTGTAAGTGAAAAAGAAAGTCGTGGTAAAGAACAAGATCCTCCCCAAGGAATAACAGAGGAAGATGCTTGTGAATTTTTGAAATTTATTAAGCAAAGCGAATACCAGGTCCTCGACCAGTTAAACCGCACTCCTGCAAAAATATCCTTGTTATCTCTCTTATTGGACTCAGAACCACATCGTGGAAAGTTATTGAAGGTCTTGAATAAAGCACATGTTGCGAAAGATATTTCGCCTGAAAAGTTTGAAGGGATAGTGGGGCATATTGCCTCAAATGACTACTTAACTTTCACCGACGAAGAGATACCTGCTGAAGGAAGAGGTCATAATAAGGCATTACATATCTCTGTCAAGTGTCGGGATCATATCGTAGCCAAGGTCCTAGTTGATAATGGTTCCTCTCTGAATATCATGCCAAAGTCCACTTTAAATCAACTACCTTTTGATGGGTCACATATGAAGCCAAGCTCAATGGTAGTAAGAGCTTTTGACGGTACTCGGAGAGAGGTCATTGGAGATATTGAGATCCCCATCCAAGTGGGCCCATGCACCTTCAACGTATTGTTTCAAGTGATGGACATCAACCCTGCTTATAGCTGCCTATTAGGGAGGCCTTGGATACATTCTGCCGGTGTGGTTCCATCTACCCTTCATCAAAAGCTTAAATTTGTGGTAAACAACAAGCTAGTCATTGTTTCTGGTGAGGGAGATTTCCTTATCAGTAAGCCCATATCAACTCCATATATAGAAGCGGCTGAAGAAAGTCTTGAGACTTCCTTCCAATCATTGGAAATTGCTCACACCACCTATATGAGCGAAGGGTTACAACTAGCTCGTCCTTCTAAAGCTTCTATGATGGTAGCTAAAGTGATGATGAAATCTGGATTCCAGCCAGGGAAAGGGCTTGGAAAGATGCTTGATGGAGGAGTAGACCCATTATTGGTTAAGGAGAATAAGAATGGCTTTGGGCTGGGGTATCATCCATCTCCAATGGAAAGAGCGAAGGTTTTCGCAGATAAGAGAGAAAAGCAACTTGCACGGTTAGAAAACCGAGAACCCCTAACTGCAAAGATCCCTATCTGTGACCTTTACCGAAGCTTCAGGAGTGCAGGCTTGACATCTCCAGACCAAGTGGCGGTCATCGATGATGAGTCCAAGAGAGAAGAAGACTTGATTTACCCTTGTCCTTCAGATACTGAACTGTGTAATTGGGAAGCCGTTGAGCTTCCAGAGATCATTTCAAAGTAATTGTTCACTTTGTAGGTTTTTGTTTAAATCCTTTGGCTATGCCTAAAGCCTTAGGACGAGTTTTAATAAGGGCAAAACATGTTTCCTTTATCATTTCAAATAAATAAAAGTTAAGTTCAATTATCATTTTCCTTATTTTGCCTTTTTTATATTAAATAAATTGCAGATCTGAAATTGAATTCCAAAATAATAAGATTGCTTTCTCCCATCATGATTTTAATCCAACAAGCGAAGAGGATGAAGAGTCCGATGAACCTTCCCCTGAATTACTAAGGCTGCTAGATCAGGAAGATAAAGAAATTTCTCCCTATCTAGAAATTGTTGAAGTCATAAATTTGGGGAGTGAAGAAAACAAACAAGAAGTCAAGATCGGCACCTCTTTGAGTAGAGAACATAGGAGGGAATTAATAGAATTGTTAGTCGAATTCAGTGATGTGTTTGCTTGGTCATATCAGGATATGCCGGGATTAGATAACTGCATCGTTGAACACAAGTTGCCATTAAAACCCGGTTGTGTCCCCATAAAGCAAAAGTTGAGAAGGATGAAGCCAGAAATGCTCTTAAAGATTAAAGAAGAGATAACCAAACAGTTGGATGCCGGGTTCTTGGCTGTCTCTAAATACCCTGAATGGGTGGCCAACATTGTTCCGGTCCCGAAGAAAGATGGGAAGGTGCGAATGTGTGTTGATTACCGGGATTTGAATAGAGCTAGCCCAAAAGATGACTTTCCATTGCCACATATTGATGTTCTTGTTGATAACACGGCCCAACATTCTATTTTTTCATTCATGGATGGATTTTCTGGGTACAACCAAATCAAGATGGCACCCGAAGACATGGAAAAAACCACTTTCATTACTTTGTGGGGAACCTTCTGCTACAAGGTGATGTCTTTTGGATTGAAAAATGCCGGTGCCACTTACCAAAGAGCGATGGTAACTCTATTTCATGACATGATGCATAAAGAGATAGAGGTTTATGTGGATGATATTATTGCCAAATCCAAATCCGTTGAAGGTCACTTGATTGACTTACGAAAGCTCTTTGAACGCCTGAGAAAATTCAAACTCAGATTAAATCCGGCTAAATGCACTTTTGGGGCTAGCTCTGGAAGGTTGCTTGGTTTCATTGTCAGTGAGAAAGGTATCGAAGTGGATCCCGATAAAGTAAAGGCAATCATGGAAATGCCCGCTCCTAGCACTGAAAAAGAAGTACGAGGATTCCTTGGAAGGTTGAATTACATAGCTCGTTTCATTTCTCAACTAACAGCTGTATGTAATCCAATCTTTAAGTTGCTTCGTAAAAATCAACCATCACAATGGAATGATGATTGTCAGGAGGCCTTTGACCAAATAAAGCAATACTTGCAATCCCCACCGATCTTGGTTCCCCCAACCCTGGGAAGACCACTCCTGTTGTATTTGACTGTGATAGATGAGTCTATGGGCTCTGTACTGGGGCAGCATGATGAGTCTGGGAGAAAAGAGCATGCTATTTACTATTTGAGCAAGAAGTTCACTGAGTGCGAAGCACGATATTCCACTGTAGAACGAACTTGTTGTGCATTAGCATGGGCTGCTCGTCGCCTAAGACAATACATGTTATCTTATACTACTTGGTTGATATCTAAGATGGACCCAATTAAGTACATCTTTGAGAAACCGGCTCTGACGGGAAGAATAGCTCGTTGGCAGGTTCTTTTGACTGAGTATGATATCATTCATGTCACCCAAAAAGCTGTAAGAGGGAGTGCTTTAGCTGATCACTTGGCCCACCATCCCCTAAAAGAGTACCAACCAATGTCATTCGAATTTCCTGATGAAAATATTATGATTGTCCTAATAGAACTTGGATTTTGATGTTCGATGGGGCGTCGAATACACTGGGGCATGGGATTGGGGCCATCCTAATCTCACCAGATAACAAGCTTTTCCCGTTCACTGCTAGACTTTGTTTTGATTGTACCAATAATATTGCAGAATATGAAGCTTGTGTTTTGGGGATTCAGGCGGCACTTGAAGCAAAGGTGAAATCTCTACAAATATACGGAGATTCTGCCTTGGTGATTCATCAACTGAAAGAAGAATGGGATACTAGAAATGGAAAATTGATTCCTTATCAAGCTCACATCATGGAACTAATCAAAGGGTTTGATGAAGTCTCTTTCCATCATATTCCTCGGGATGATAACCAATTAGCCGATGCTTTAGCCACGTTGGCCTCCATGTTCAACGTAAGTAGGGATTGTGACATGCCCTTCATCGAGATTGAAAGGCGTCTCGAACCTGCATATTGTCATGAGATAGAAGAAGAGCCCGATGGGAAACCATGGTTTCATGACATCAAAAATTATGTTCAAAATCAAGAATATCCCCCTGGTATCTCAGAAAATGATAAAAGAACCCTCAGGCGCCTAGCCATGAATTTCTTTATGACTGGGAATACACTCTATAAGAGAAATTATGATTCTGTTCTCCTTCGTTGCGTAGACGTGACGGAAGCTAACAAAATCATGAAGGATGTTCATGAAGGGCCTTTCGGAACACATGCAAATGGGCACTCGATGGCAAGAAAAATTCTCAGATCTGGATATTATTGGATGACAATGGAAAATGATTGTCATAACTATGCCAAGAAATGTCACAAGTGTCAAACCTATGCAGATAACATTCATGCACCACCATCTTCTTTGCACGTTCTAACTGTGCCTTGGCCTTTTGCTATGTGGGGCATAGATGTTATTGGTCCCATTGAACCAAAAGCATCGAATGGGCATCGCTTTATTTTGGTGGCCATTGATTACTTCACTAAGTGGGTTGAAGCAGCTTCCTACACCAACGTGACTAAAAATGTTGTGGTCAAATTCATCAAGAGAGAATTGATTTGTAGATATGGTTTACCAAATCAGATCATCACTGATAATGGTACAAACCTGAATAATAAAATGATGGATGAACTTTGTGAGGAATTCAAAATCAAACACCTCAATTCATCTCCATACAGACCTAAGATGAATGGAGCAGTGGAAGCTGCTAACAAAAATATAAAGAAAATCATACAAAAGATGGTTGAAACCTACAAAGACTGGAGTGAGTTGCTTCCTTTTGCTTTACATGGGTATCGTACCTCTGTACGAACTTCGACAGGGGCAACACCCTTCTCATTGGTGTATGGTATGGAAGCTGTTTTACCAATAGAAGTGGAAATTCCGTCTTTAAAAGTAATCATGGATGCCAAATTAGAAGAAACTGAATGGGTTCGGTCCCGGTATGATCAATTAAATTTAATTGATGGGAAAAGGTTAACCGCTCTCTGTCATGGGCAGTTATACCAAAAGCGTATGAAGAAGGCATACGAAAAGAAAGTGCGACCTCGTCAATTTCATAAAGGTGATTTGGTACTGAAGAAAATCTTGCCGAATCAAAATGATCACCGAGGCAAATGGAAGCCAAATTATGAAGGACCATTCGTTGTAAAGAGAGCCTTTTCTGGAGGAGCTTTGATTTTGACAAACATGGATGGTGAGGAGTTATCGTTCCCGGTCAATTCAGATGCAGTCAAGAAGTATTATGCTTGAAAGGGATAGGGTAGTCTTTATGTCCTCTAAACGTTTGGATTAAAAATTATGATGTAAACTTGTAATTTTCCCAAGTAAATATATGGAATTCTCAATTTCAGTTCCAATCCTTGTCTTGTCAGGTTTCATTTGCATGCATTTTGTGAAAAATATTAAAAAATATGAAAGGCATATTTTTAATCTCAAACAAGCTTGATACTTCCCAATTACACAGACCTTGGTAATCAGGATATTCCGCTCTGCCATGAGTAATAACAAGTCCCATAAGGATTGTGGTAGTCACCTGGAGGAAACAAGATCTTTGACCTTTGGTTTTCCACTTGACTATTTCTTCCATGCAGGTTTGAGGGCACAACAAGGACAAACGCTCCCCATGAAGAGTCGAGATCAACAGTTTCAGCCTATCCCCTAACTCCAGTCGGGATGGTTTACTAAGATGTGAAAATGCAATCCTTGTATTCACTCAGAACCCACACTAAACTAGAAAAGTCAATCTCAGACACATTCTTCTTGATCATAAATCTCATATAATTCTCTACCATAAGTCATTATGGTAGAGGTATCTCCCTTAAGTCTTACTTCATGTCCAAGCCTAAGGTATCCATTCCTAGGCTACTCAAATCAAATCAGGGGCATCCCCCCAGTCATTTAGTTTCATGTCAAAGCCTCAGGTATTCATCCCTAGGCTATCTCAATCAAAATCAAATCAGGGGCATCCCCCCAGTCATTTAGTTTTATGTCAAAGCTTCAGGTATCCTTCCCTAGGCTATCTCAATCAAAATCAAATCAGGGGCATCTTCCCAGTCATTTAGTTTCATGTCAAAGCCTCAGGTATCCATCCCTAGGCTATCTCAATCAAAATCGAATCAGGGGCATCCCCCCAGTCATTTAGTTTCATGTCAAAGCTTCAGGTATCCTTCCCTAGGCTATCTCAATCAAAATCAAATCAGGGGTATCTTCCCAGTCATTTAGTTTCATGTCAAAGCCTCAGGTATCCATCCCTAGGCTATCTCAATCAAAATCAAATCAGGGGCATCCCCCCAGTCATTTAGTTTCATGTCAAAGCTTCAGGTATCCTTCCCTAGGCTATCTCAATCAAAATCAAATCAGGGGCATCCCCCCAATCATTTAGTTTCATGTTAAAGCTTCAGGTATCCATCCCTAGGCTATCTCAATCAAAATCAAATCAGGGGCATCCCCCCAGTCATTTAGTTTCATGTCAAAGCCTCAGGTATCCATCCCTAGGCTATCTCAATCAAAATCAAATCAGGGGCATCCCCCCAGTCATTTAGTTTCATGTCAAAGCTTCAGGTATCCTTCCCTAGGCTATCTCAATCAAAATCAAATCAGGGGCATCTTCCCAGTCATTTAGTTTCATGTCAAAGCTTCAGGTATCCTCCCCTAGGCTATCTCAATCAAAATCATTCAGGGGCATCCCACTGTCATCTATTTTGTGTCGAAGCCTCAAATACCCATTCTTAGGCTCCTCGAAATGTCAAGACAACTTCATATTTTTCCAAAGCTTCAGGTATTAACCCCTAGGTTATGCCATTTATCTTCCTGTCATGTTCCAAGTGCCTCTCCTTAAACTGTCTAGCATAGAGACAACACCATTCGGCTATTTACTTCTTGTCAAAAGTTGTCGAGTATTCTTAGTGGTGTTCACGTCTTTACTTTCTTTTCACATCAATAATATGAATATGTCTCATATTCTTTCATGAAAAGAAGTAAAGAGGGGCATCTGTGAACACCTATTTTTGTCCGGTGATATATATTAAAAAAAAAAAGAAAAGAAAAAAAAAGAAGAAAAAAAAAAAGAGTTTTTTGTCCTAGAGTCCGGAGTCAATGTCGACTGCATTAACGGGGTCCTAGCACGGTTTCATGACTGGTGTTACCTCATTAGTTCTAAGCTCGTACAGCCTCAGTGGAGTACGGTATTTTACACCTCAGTTCGAAGGGAATCCGAGGTTCTTCAAGGTTAAAACTGATGTGTTAATTCGTACTTGAACTTCAAGACACACCGGAGGTACACCTGATGTGTTAATCCGTACTTGAACTTCAAGACACACCGGAGGTACACCTGCAGGAGATTCCCCAATGCTTAATATTTAACCGAGGTGAAGAGAAATGTCTATAGTTGACCAATGATTTCAGACCCCGGTTATGACTTACCAGTTCTCGTTGGTGACGCGGTACAGTGCTTAGAACCCCGCCCAGTCCAGATTGCCACCCCGGATCATATTAAAAAAAATAATATTAAAATTGCATAGTGACCGTTGGAATAGTAACCCTTCCCCATCTCTATAAATACCCAATCCCTCTTCATTTCCTATCACACCTCTCATTTCATCAATTCTCTTCATTTCTCTCAAGCAATGGCTGATAGATGCCGAAGCCAAGAGGAAAGAATAAGGGAGGGAAGACGATGTTTTGTGACTACCTTTTTACTCCTTATAATGTGGGTAGTAATTTATATTTATTGGATATTTTATATATTTCCATATATGTAATAAATAATTTATGTTTCCATTTGTACCTTTAAATAAAAGGCCAAAAAAAAATAAATGGGCAAAAAAAAAAAAGAAAAGAAAAGAAAAATCAGAAAAAAAATCAGAAAAAAAAATAAAAAAAAAACGAAAATAAAAAAAATAATAAAAAGGGCCAAAAAAAAAGAGAAAAAAAAGGGCCCAAAAAAAACAAAATAAAAAAAAAAGCCCAAAAAAAAAAGAGAGATATGGGCCCAAAAAAAAAAGGTCCAAAAAAAAAAAGTTAAAAAAAAACGAAAATTAAAAAAAAAAAAAGAAAAAAAAGAAAAAATCAGAAAAGAAGTGACGGTGGTTTTAGTGGTGGGCCCCGGTTTGGTTGGATAATTGGAGAAAATTGGGGAAATTGATATGGAATTTGGACAAATTGGAAAAGTAGGAAAGTGATGTCTTTTAGGGAGGATCCAATGCCAATTTTCTTCTATAAATAGAAGGTGATATTGAGGCATTTGGGAGGAGAAGAGAAAAAAGAGGGGAAAGAGTGTTAAATTTTTGTGAGAATTTTTAGAAGTTTGGGTTTTCAAAAATTACCTTGTGTAATTCTAGTTAGGAAAATGAGTGCACCACTCTTGTTTGTTTTAGTATGTGAGTTTTTGTGAGCTAAAATACTGTCCAAGTGTTGTAACCGGTATCCAAATACCTTCAAATCAAGTCCAAACAAAGCCAAAAGCAAAGGAAATCCACACAAAATTAATTTCCTGACTTCCGTTCTAGTTTCTCTGTAATTGATCTTGTACCAAGGTATTTTTTATTAATACAAAGTTGTTTATTTATATTTATTTATTCATCTTATTTATTTTTCTGCACTTTTATTTTTCTTTATTTATATTCAAGCACTTTATTTTCCTGCACTTTATTTTTCTGCAGTTATTTATCTGTTTATTTATTTTTATGCATCTCCATCTTTATTTATTTATTTGTACCTTTATTTTTATTTTATTTTATTTTATTTTATTTTTACACTTTTATTCTTCTTTATTTACTTTTCTGCACTTTTATTATTGTTAATTTATTTTTTGCACTTTATTTATCCGCACTTTATATTTCTGTAATTATTAGTTTATTTTTTTATTTTTTACATTTTTATCTTTATTTATTTATTTTTATGCCCTTTTATTTTATTTATTTACTTTCCCGTCCCTTTATTTTTGTTATTTACTTTTCTGCCCATTTATTTTTATGTATTTACTTTACTGCCTTTTTTTTATTATTTACATTTTTACCTCTTTATTTTCATGTATTTACTTTTCTGCCCCTTTATTTTTGTTATTTACATTTCTGCCCCTTTATTTTCATGTATTTACTTTTCTGCCCTTTTATTTTGGTTATTTATATTTCTGCCCCTTTATTTTCATGTATTTACTTTTCTGCCCCTTTATTTTTGTTATTTACATTTCGGCCCCTTTATTTTCATGTATTTACTTTTCTGCCCTTTTATTTTGGTTATTTACATTTCTGCCTCTTTATTTATATGTATTTACTTTTCTGCCCCTTTATTTTTGCTATTTACTTTTCTGTCACTTTATTTTCATGTATTTACTTTTTTGCCCCTTTATTTTTGTTATTTACATCTCTGCCTCTTTATTTTCATGTATTTACTTTCCTGTCCCTTTATTTTTGTTATTTACTTTTCTGCTGCTTTATTTTTGTTATTTACTTTTCTGCTCCTTTATTTTTTTATTATTTATTTTTCTGCCCCTTTATTTTATGTATTTATTTTTTTCTGCTCTTTTATTTTTATGTATTTATTGTTATGTCTATTTATTTTTATTTTTATTTTTTTGAACTTTTCATTTATTTTTTTTTTCTACCTTTATTTTTTTATTTTATTATTATTATTATTTATTCTCTATACTTTTTATTTTTAGTTATTTATCTTTTTGCTTTTATCCTTCTACACTTTCTATTTATTTATTTACGTTTGACCATTTTAATAGTTTATAAATATGTTATATATATACATAATTATCCATTTTTATTATGGTCATGATTTCCTATTATTTTCTCTTAGTAACCTTTTAATAATTAAGAAGAAATTATTTTCATAAAAAAATAAAAAAAATCAAGACTAATAAATAGTGTGTTATTTATTCATTCATTTTTCTCTTAAATTTAAGATGAGATTAATTTAGATGAGACATCTTATTAATCTTATTTTCTTAAAAGATAATTAAATAATATTCCGTGTCAATTTTAATTAATTAAGTGTATTATATTTCTTTATCTTCATGTTGATGTGTTTAATTTTATTTTATTTTTTCTCTTATCTTTATTTATTTATTTATTTATTTGTTTTGAACTTTATATTTCTCAATAAAAATCAATTTTTTTTTTACTAGAAAATAAGTAAGACGAGACGTCTTATTGTTTTTTTATCTTTTTATTTTTATGGTCTTTTAATCATTTATTTATTTATTTTCTTAGAACTAAAAAACAACAAACTTAGGAGATGTATTTTTTTACTATCTTTGTTTTATTTATATTTATATATTTTTTATTATGTATATTATTTATGATTGTTTTATGAAGGATGAAATATTTGATAATCATTTTTTAAATTATGCATGATCAATTTGGGTAACCGTTTTTTACGGACAGTGTGGGGTGCTAATACCTTCCCCTCCTGTAATTCGACTCCCGGACTAAACAGAATCTCATTTTTTTACAACAAAAAAAAAACCAGTGCTATTTAAAGGTTTTCCTAATATTTTCCTTAATAAATATTGGTGGCGACTCCTTGAACCCTTTATTTTTTAGGCTTCTCAAGAGCCTCACTTCAATGCAGTTTCAATTTTCTTTTATTTATCCTTAACCAGTCCGCGTCGCGCGCCGGGACCCCGGTCGCGACACCGGGCCAAAAAAGGCCCATAAAAATTTAGGCCTTGAAATTAAAGGCCCTAACCCAGCCCTCAACAGGTTGCAGGTTTGATCAGGTGGCCTATTTTAAAAGAAAGTTAAAAAATAAATTTATAAAAAATTAAAACTACATTTGTAAATTTTTTAAAAACTACGTTTCAATTCATCACCCTAAGATATCATCAACTAGTATTTTAAACTACTACTACCAAAATCTTGCTTCTATTTATTTAATTTCGATGTTAATTACACGCTATTATTTTTAATAAATAATTACTTTTAAATTCACCTCTAATCCATGACCCAATCAATATAAGTATATCTCAATTATTTAGTTCTCAAAATAGTCTTTTCAATTGAGAACCATGTTAATTCTATTTTAAAGCTTCACGCACCTTATTTCAGTTTTAATTACTTCTTTCACGTCTTGTTTCATATTTGTTACTCTACTTAATCAATTATCATTATATCTTGCTAAGATAACATTTCCTTGGGCCTTTTTTTGTCTCTCACTAGCCGATCGAGTGTCATTGTTCTTCCCACTTTATTACTCAACAAACTAGAGCAGTCATATTAAATCCATGACACCTCCTTTAGATCAATAATTAATATAAACCACACACACAGTATAGAAAACACACAGAGTATACAAAAATTATCATCCTGATAGAAACTAGAGTCAGAACAGAGTATAGAAAACCACACACACAGTATAGAAAATAAAGAGAGATAAGAGGAGGGAGGGACCTGAGACTCTGTTTGTGAGAGGCGGCGGATGAGAGGAGGGGGGACCTGAGAGAGACGATTCAAAAAAATTTGAAATATGAGGGCACTGTTACCACATATATATAACATTAAAATATAAATTCTTTTACAAAGATATAACTAAAAGAAAAGAACAGGGAGATAAGTGGAGGGAGGGACCTGAGAGAGAGAGACGAGAGTGGGTTTGTGTTCGTGTGGCGGCTGGAGATAAGAGTGAGAGTGGGTTTGTAATGTCCGTTCGTGGGAGGGAGTTGGGATCAAGGGAGTGAACAACGAGATGAGGGGAAGGAGTAGGGAGGGACCTGAGAGAGATACGAGAGTGGGTTCGTGTGGCGATTGGAGATGAGAGTGGGAGTGGGTTCGTTTGTGCGAAGGGGAGTTCTTGGGACCGAGGGAGGGAGGGAGGCAAGGAGGGAGGGAGTCAAAAATTAGAAACCAAGGAAAACCCTACAAGATTTTGTGTTTTTTTTAGTTATAGGCATTCCCTTCCCTCCCAAAAATTCTTATTTTTTATTTTAAAAAATATTCGGGCCGCTCGCAGCCCGTACTTGGCCTATTTTATTTGAGCTTTTTAAGTATCAAGTTTTTTTCCACTTATTAATTTTGAATTTTTTATGCCCATGCACTACATTTTTATGGGCAGGCTTGGGTCAGCCCATGTAGGTGAGCCCATTTGGCTAGCTTTATGTCCAACTTTACACCATCGTGCTCCTTAAAATAGCGGGAGCTTATCGACATCGATTCCCGATGAACCTAGAAATACTGATCCTTGGATTTTTCAATGATTCAATCAATATGGTCCTCTATCACGTTCATGTTCACCATATCAGTTATTATTTGCTTGCTTGTAGCATCAAATTGGTGGGATCCTTCAAAATCCATCAATTAGACAATGTGCTGTAAAAAATAGGCATTGGTAGAAAGGGATATTGTCAGAATGATAATAAGCAAAGCTCGAATCTATATCCCGAGAAACAAATAAAAAGGATATCGGTGATGTAGGTTCGACTCCTTAGCGGAATTAGATGACGAGACCAATATGTCAAGGTACTAGTTTAGGGTCTTACTTAAAAGCCCCTTCATCCCCAGAGATGAAGGCATCTCGAAGAACTTATGAATGTCTATTTGTGGCCCCTACGACTTACATCGAAACTCACAGATGACCATAAGGTGGCTCAAAAAATATTTCAACTGACTCATCACTCGTGTGGCCGCCCATTATATCCCAGACTTAAATGAAAATAGAGAAAGCAACAAAGAGCTTTGAATGTTTACATGTCATCAAGTCAACAATCATGCCTTTAAATTGGCAGTTTTCAAGTTGCGACCAAAGTGCTCCACATGATTAGGTTGAACTAAGAACATGTCTAAATAATTAATTTGGGTAGTTTTAAAGGCCCAACAACAAAAGGACAAGTGATGTTGTGTGGTTAGAGCACATGGTAACCTCTCACGTGGTGGGGAGATAATGGGGTAACTCCTTTCAAGTTGTGATTGTATATTAAGACATAAAAACAAAAATTGGACTTAGAAGTAAGGAGAATGAATTCAGAGGCTTTGACATCCAAAAAGAAATGCCAAACACTATTGTGACTATTGGCAATCAAAAAAATCAAGAAGCAATAATACATATCTAAACTTTAATCTTCACATCTTTTACTTTACTATATTTTGGTTATGTTTAAACCCTTTTGTTGTAGTTGTATTGCATATGTGTATGTTTCTTTATATTTCAAAATCTGATGTCTTTTTTGATTACTGTTTAAGTTGTTTTCTCGTATTATAGTTTACTTGATTTATGCAACTTGATGATTATAGACTGTATCAAGTATGATTTATAATGTGTTTTTGTTTTTTGTGTTGCTATCGTAATTTCTATATCAGTTTGAGTTATTCATTCATCGTGTACATCTTCTTTTTTACTCTATTTCTGTTTTCTACTTTAAATTTCATTTATACTTGAAACTCCTTAACACTGTAAACTTCTCAATTTAAAAGTCCAAAAGGAACTTCGATTCACATCCCAAATTGAACTTATGAATTAAAGGTTGGACAAAAATTTCACCATAAACACATTTTTATTAAAACATATATTTATGTAATTAAAATTAATAAAAAATATAAAATACAGTAAAAATATAGTGGGGTGGAGTCTTTGTTTTCATGCACTGCATATTTGGGCCGCTTTATTGGGTTGCTGGAACTTGTATCCGGCTAACAAAACAAAAATAGATGAACTGGTCTTATTGACCAAAAATAAAAACAATAATTTAATATGACGTACATTTAATCGGTTCTGAGTGTATTCACGTTATCATTGAAGACCCCACATGGATTGAGTTTACACAAAAATTATTCTTCTATTATTATTTTTTTGGTCTCACCTCTCTTATCGTTTTCCATACCCTAACCAGTTTTCACTTGAAACCCAATTGTACGGTGATAATTGATTGTTGAGGTTTCTTTCATTTATTTATTATAAATAAATAAATAAATCAGTTCATGAAAGTGACACTTTATTAATTTATTGGTAATAAAATTGTCATAATTCTTGTAGCATATATTGGCAATTGAACGATCAATTTGTTTACAATTTGATAGAATTTTCTTCTATAGAAAGTGAATATTTTTAACGTTTAATATGTTTTTGCTAATTATATTTTTATTAAATTTTGGTTTTGGTTCTGGTTCTCAGTTATTTTTTATTGGTTTTAGTTTTTATGTTGAAATTAGTCTCTAATGTTAGAATTAGTTTCTAAAATATAACACTGTTAACTCAACTGCTAACTAAATAAATGAAAATATTATGTCATATATCTTTTATCTTATTTCTCCAACTTATTCTACTATTTAACTTCTCTAAATAAACTTTATCTTCTTCTTTATCAACGGTTTTAGAAAATAATTTTAATATATTTAATAACATAAAAACCAAAATCTATAAGATATAAAATAGAGATAAAATTAATAAAAACATTGAGATAGAATAACATATTTAAACATTATTTTTATTATAGAAACTTAACAAATTAAAGACCTCGTAAATAAGTTTTTGGAGGCTAAAACCCTAATTACTCTAGTAAATAAAAAGATGTGGGCAGAAAATTTAAATTTACTAAGTAGATTATTACTAAGTCGCAGTTTATATTGATAATATCGATTAAGTGAAAGTTGAAATCAATTTAGTTTAAATATATATGGAAGGATCACAATTTGATGACGACGTTAATTTGTCGATTTGAAAAGTGTGTGGAGTGAGATACAGAGGAAGTCGATTGGGACATTGAGTTGAGATGGATTAGAGGAAGCCAAACAAAAGTGTAAGGTCATTTTCCAATGGCATTGAGATGCTTCTTTTCTTTCACAAACCTCACCTTCATTGATTGATAGGGTTAGAAAATAAACAGAACCACAACAAGTAGCATTAATTAAATTGAATTTCAAGATTTGTCTATTAACCAAACCAACCACACTGCGTTCTCGGGTTCCCGCCTGCAGAGGTGTTTTGTCGTGTTATCCATTCAATGCTATTCTTCTTTTTTTCTTAATGAAATATTCTAGTTCGACTTGGAGAATTCATAGTGGTGAAATTAATTTAATTTATTTCATTCATAAGTTCAACTTAAGACGTGAATTGGAATTATTTTTGGATTTTAAATTGATAAGTTTATGATGTTAAGATCCTTTTAAGTAAAATGAAAATTTAAGGTGGAAAATAAAAGTGGAGTAGAAGAAAAGGTGTAAACGATAGACGAATTAAAACAAAGCGAGATGGAAATTATTAAAAGCAACACTAATCACACCCAAGAAGTCTGAATTTCAAGTAAACAGAGATCAAGCAAAAACCTGGCCTCATACACATATGCATCATGGTGTTTGCATGAGTCAGCCTCACCCGTATACTTGTCTATAGAGAGTGGCTGGGTGATTTGCAAGTGTCTGGGGGTAGACACACTCACGCGTCTCTTGGAGAAAAGAATACTCAACTTGTATCCAGACGTAGGAGAGCTGGAGTGAACACTCTTACTATAACATTCTTAATTTTAAAATAAATTTCAGTAATTCGAATAAAATTTTGTAAATAATTTAAATTTCAAAACAGAATTTGAATTAAACAATTACAATATCACTTTTACAGAAGCCGACCGGCTCTTTTAAGTATACAATTAAATATTTCACTCGGTATTCACAGGAGCCGGCCAAGGCTTCTACCAAAAATAACTATATAATCCGAGTAGCTGAGTGACTTCACATATCATCTCCGTGTCCTACATCCACTGAAAAATAGCAACAGTAGGGGGTGAGCATAAACATATCAAATAACAGTTATTGAATCGGATTAAAAGTCCAATTCATAACTATATAAAACATAACCGATCACAAATATCATCACAAATCATTCATTCTCAATAATCATATATATAAACATCAGTACATACACATGATCAATCAAATGGATCATTATTAAGTCTTTTAAATTTGTGTTGCAACGCTGGCTCCCCGAGCCTCGGCCATTTTACAGGTACCAAACCGCTTTGCGCCCATAATGTAACACCGATCACTCTCAGTGATAGCGGTAACATAACTCAGTGTTACGGGCCGGCCTTGAGTCCAACTCAAAGGCGTCCGTGGTATAAAAAGGAACCACCACAGGGTCTATGCCTTTCATCAGGCCGCCCTCTCATCTGGGCCGGCATCACAGGCCCCCTGCAGTCCTGTGTGCGTCTGAATACAATTGATATGCCAAATAAATATCAATCATCAATCACATATCAACATCATCTCATATCATCCCACTCGATATAACAATAGGCATAGCACATGATAACTTCATGCATATAATTCATATCATCATCATCAATCTCATATGAATTCAATATCGTTAATATGAATGGAAAATAAATAATATAATATAATTTATTCAATGGGGGTCTCAATAACATTTCACACACATATCATACATATCATAACAACAACACCCCAAATCCATTCATAAACCATTTATTTGAAATGTACGCTTCCCCTACCTGGAATAAGGAGTTCCAGTAGCTTTAAAATTTATAATCAAGTCACTGTCCACTAATTCTTACTGGAATTGCAGTCTTGTACCAGTCCCAAGCTTTTTCGTAAAGAGAGGAAATGAAGATTTAATTATCTTCGTTGTTTAATGGTTTCCAGTAGAGAATTAGAGAAAAAAGATTATGGTGTTTTCACTTTCAAGAAGTCTTAAACTAATCCAACAATAGATGTATTTATATATATATATTTCACGTAGAAGAGACATGAATGAATTGAAGTATTCTGACACACGTCTCTTTAATGATAATGAAGGATTAAGATATTTAATGAAAAGGGGCCAGCACATTAAAAAGGGTCCCATACTTAGAAAATATCTGAAAAGTGAACCTGCTAGAATGTAGAAGAACAGATTTACTTGGAAAGCATCCATAATTAAAATAATTATTAATTCCGAATCGGTTTCAGCTTATTCCAACTCAGTTTCCGCATTTTGGGCATCTCTTTCCGAGAGGACTCATCAGAGCCTCTTTCCACTCATAATTCCTTCATTCGGAGGAACTTCACTCGGAAAGGTTTCATCCCATGAAACACAGTTTTTCTTTCTCGGAAATAACCCACTCAGAAATGTCTTATTCAGAAATATATCAATCAGACATCTCACTCAGTTATACCTCTTTCTGAGTCAGAGTCTTACTCTTTCGTCATTCGGAAGTTTCTCAACTGAAGGATTACTCGGGGTCTAAAGCTATGTATGAAAACGAATCCGAGCACAATCTCTTGGAAACTCTAAAGATTGTTCCGAGCACGAATTAAATGAATTTATCACTCGGATATTTCTTCTCCTCAGAATTATTTACTCACAAACATACTCAATCGGAGTTCAAGTCTTTGTCCAGAAGCACTCCTCCTGAAAAGACTCGCTCGGTGCCATCTCACTCGGAAGTGTCATACTCAGAGACACTTCACTCGGCAAACCATCCACCCAGATATACTCCACTCAAGAGTTTACTAATCAGAAATATCGGTCCGAGAAGTACTTCCACTTCTCTCGGAAACAACCCATTCGGAATCATTCCACTCGGAGATGTTTTCGTTTCACTCGGATTTGCCTCACTCAAACGTGTTTCAATCGGATAATATTTTTTTTAACTCTGAATGATTTCCTTAATAATGTTTCACTCGGAAACATCTTAACTTCACTTGGAATTAGTCTTCTGTCTTATTTCACTCGGAGTCATATTCATTTCACTCGGAATCAGATTCATTTCACTCGGAAAATTCTTATCTTTGACATTGTTCACTCGGAATTTCATTCAGAAATTATTCTTTAATTCTTTTTAAATTATTTTTCTAAAAATTATAAAAATTGGGATGTTACACTTACGCCTAGGGTTTAGTTGCTTTGCATGAGACTAAGTTTCCTACTCCACTTCGGACATAGGAATCCTTGAATATGAAAGTGTATGAGACACTTTATGCCTGGAGACTTTAAGCTGCTAAACCTTGTTAGGGCTCACCTTCTCCTTGAGCAGAACGCTTACGCCTTAGTTCAACTAGCTCCTCCCTGAGCTGCCTAATGATCTCATCCCTCGGGTGAGGAGTAACCACAGGGACCATATTCCTAGCTGAAGTGTTGGAAGTGCTAAAAGCCAAATGTCTTGGCTCCAAGAACGTTAGATCTTCAACGTGACCTTCAGGCTCACGATTCTCCATGATTCCTAAACTCAAGAATACAAAAATGGGACTTGAAGTTTATAGGTCCCACTGAGCATGCCAGTGAACTGGTATGGGTCGGGCTTTTGGATTCGGCCTCGTGACAATCCTTAAAATGATGATTTATGTGTAAGTTTTACACCAGTTCAGTAGGGATCCAATATTATATCCTCAATTCCAATGGGGAATAGAGGTCTTGGAGTGATTCTTTGTACCAACAATACCAACCTTACGCGTTTCGGGGTGAAAAAGGGTGTCACCTGCAAGGACACTTCGACGCTCAAGTTAATGAAAGTTCAAGAGAATTTTAAGGCTCAATCATAAGTTTTTAAGAGAATGTTCTACCTTTGTTATGTTGATACATGAGACTTTATACCTAGGGGTAATGGAAACGTCTCCTTGTTTACCAAGCTCTCCATACAACGCGTCAGTACTTTTCTAATACCCTGCTCAAAGGCTGGTACATGAAAGGGACGTGACCAAACAACTCTACCTATTAGTCAGTCATTTTGCAGGTTGCTTATTTAACATATTGATGCATAGGTCAACCATGAATTTTTGATGTTGAGAGAATGACTTACACTGAGGTTGGTTTAATGACCTTGCGCGAGATTCCGGATATCCGATGTTGAGATAATAGCTCATATCGGATATTATATGACATCGGTCCTTAGGACGATTTTTAGTTAAATTACCATTAAGTCTAGGGGCCAGCACTAAAAAAAAAACCTCACAACCGTTAAATGTTGTTTGGCTTTATGATCACACTCGTCTTTATCTTTGTCGCTTACATTTATCTTTGAGAGGGTGTCATTATCAACAACATCCATTACCTCACCTACTACTAGATGTTTGGTGTTCCATTTGGATCTTAATTCGCTAGCCTTTTTGTAAACTTAACATTTCAAATAATATTGATTCTAAATACTAATGAAGAGATTTGTATTTATTAAAGGATGTTTATTCTTATTCAATAGTAAGAAATGTAGGGTCAAATTAAAAACATACACTACATTGTTATGAAATAAGAATATCCAGTAATGGCTATTACATTTATTAATAAGAGAGAACCTAAGAAAACTTTTATAGTAGATATGTACGAAATATGCATTTATGCATACTAACTCTTAAGGTGCATTGAAGAATTCGTTGAGGTATGGTCGTAGAGAAAGAATGAGGATTTTTTTATCCTCTCACTTTTCCAAGTCATAGTTGAGGATGAATCCTCTTGAGTGAATGTGAAGCACGGATGGGGATTATAACATCCCATTTTATACTCAAATAGAAAATCGATATTAATATGTCTTTAATGAGAAATACTCACAATTAGTTAGTTTATTGTTTTTTATAAAATTTTGGTATTTATATTTAATTATTTTGTTTAAAAATAAAAATAATAAAAATAAAATAAAAATATATATGTATTTTGAATAAGAATTTTAAAACAACTTAATTAGTATTCATTGATTAATGAAATTATATTAAGAATTTTGAATATCTTTATTATTCACAACTTTTATTTTATGTTTTTATATTTATGTTTTTTATATATTTATGATTTGACTCTTATTAGAATATTAAAATAAAATTTTGAAGGAATTAGACTATGGTTCTTTAGAACTTTTTGATCTACATAATATTTATGATGTTTTGGAATTTTTTGAAAATCTTCAAATATTTTAATAAAATAATATATTTTAAATAATTTTAAATTCATATAAAGTTACTTAAAATTAAAAATATTTACAAGAAAGTGAAGTTAAATTATAAAAAAATTTTCTAAAATCTGTTTCAAGTAGACTTATCTAAAAATTATCGGTTTGAGTAAAATCTTGATTTTTACCAATTGTAAAAAAATAAAAAAACGTACCAATAAATTTTTATTAACAGAAAATTTTAGATTTTTAAAATTTAAACTTTATATTACTTATCATAAAATTAGTGAGAACTGATATAATATCGCTAAATTTCAAAAAGGATCAATTTTAAATATTTAAAATATACGAGTGAATGATTACTATTTGGCTTAATAATTTAACCGACATTTACTATGTAAAACACTGTGCATGAATGAAAATTTCAAACTTGCACATTAACCAAAAATGAAATTTTCAAAAATTACACAGTACTTTTATATTAAAATGATGAAATGCATAGTGAAATATTTTCCTATAAATAAGGAAATCATATTTTCAGATTAAATTTTATTAATATAGCAGTGTTAGAAAGATAGTGGTAGGAGTAAGAGAGAGAAATAAAATTTTTGGAAGGAGGTTCTGCCAAAATCATAAGGTAAGAATAATTCTCTTTTATACTTTTTAGGTTTATTTTCATATCATTTTAGAAATCTATTATTATACTGGATACAATATTATTTTAAGTTACTATTCTGAATAGTAAATTACTATGTCAATAGTAAATTACTATTGAGAATAGTGAATTACTATTTAAATAGTAAATTACTATTACAAATAGTAAATTACTATTCAAATAGTGAATTACTATTTACTATTACTATTTATATTTTACTATTTACCATTACTATTTATGTTTTACTATTTACAGTTACTATTCATGTTTTATTATTTACTGTTACTATTCATGTTTTACTATTTATTATTCACTATTCAAAATTTACCATTTCTGTTTTACGTAGTAATCTTAATTTTCATCTTATGCCCATACTGAAATAAATTGGTATTAATATTTTTAAAAATCGGAGGTAGCGAACTATCTTTTGGTAACAATTCAAGGTAAGAAGGAGTGAGATAGGAATATAATATGAAAAGACATAAGAATAATAGGAGGAGTCCCCTACTCCTTTTAAATTTAAGAATAATATTATCATTTTAAAATAATAATTATTTAACTTAAAATTTATAATAAAATTTAAATTAAGTATCTTGTGTAACTTGATCTGAAATACCTATGCAAAGACCTGGATAACCTATGCGAACCAGACTAAACCTATGCAAGAACTTGGACTATTATGGCCTATATGGACTAAGCCAAACCTATGCAAGGATTGAATTATGTGGACTTACATAGACCTGTGTGAGGAATGAACTATAAGGACTTGAAAATTAAGTTTATTAATTTATATAACTATTAAACTTTGAATTATGATTTTTATGAATAATATTTAATTGATTTGATTGATAATATCTATTTGTGATTGATGATATTTATTTGTAATAAAAAATTTGATTATGAGTGATAATGTTTAATTGTGATTGACAATATTTGGTTGTGATTGATGCGTGAATTAATGAGTGATTGATAATATTGAAATATGGAGTTAGAGCATATAGCAAGCATGACGAAAAGCTAAAAACCTAGCAAGAATATTCTTACCTTACACTTTAAGTTTTTATTCTAAGAAAAAAATTATTTTATAATTACTTTAGTCTTTTATTTCTTCAAAAAAATAATTAAATTAAATAAAATTATTTTCATCAACCTTACTTTTAATATTTAGGATAAAAATCTAATATTTATTTTAGAAAGAAACTATTTTATGAAAAATAATTTATAAAAAGGTTGAGATAGTTATTTCTTGAATGAAAGAAAAATTTATAGTTTTAAGTATTTTTTTAATGATTTTAAGAATTTAATTCCTTTAGTGAATTAGAATTTTAAAGTAAATTATTTTGATTTTTTCCAAGGTAATAACTAAAGGATATTTTGATATAATTAAGGTTTCTCAGCTTGATTTGTTACGATTCAATTTGAGAAAGATTACGCAAATATGTTAAATTTTCTATGAGAAAATTTTGAGATATTTAAGGCTTGGAAACTCAATTTTTAGTGAGATTTGAATTCGAAAGTTGTACTAAAATTATTTATGTATAACAGAAATTCAAAGGAAAGATCATAGAAATGTACAGTTTATTGTAATGATGTTGAAAACCTTTATGATATTTATTAATTGAGTTTCTAAAAGTCTTAACCAACTCAATACGCGAGTAGTTCATGCATCATGAATCATTAAAGAGAAATGAGATGTAATATTGCCTAGGGACGGATTATAGAAACCGAGGATACAATAGAGAAGGCTTAATTGCGAGCCTTGGGATGAGAGGGTATGAAAGGGTGCTTCAGGGGACCTGGGGTCGCTCCCTAGTGTCGAGTACTTTCACAATAAAAACCTTCTCAATCTGACTAGTCTCTAAGTGTTTCCATGTCAGTTGAGCTGTTCATATGCCATGAAGGAATTTATGTTATTATTATCCGGAATTATGGAACAATGTAAACTCCTGGTGGCCCAATGCAAATTAAAACTTTAAGGGCCCACATGCATAAAATGAATGAGATAGTAGTATTAAAAACATTGCATGACATTCATGTGATTGTGACATTCTATGTAGGTGGTTATGAATGGAAGTATAATTGTTATGTTTATGAAAATCTTACATTCATAATTGATTATATATATGATTGGGATTGGTATTATTATATTAGATTGTGAAAACCCTTATGCTTATGTCTTATCTGTTAAGTATTATATCCTGTTTCTCACTCCTTCTTGTTTGAATTTTATGCACAAAATATATGTTATGTGATATATAGGTAGCAGTCCAAGATGGAAGGATATGTAATTACAATGGGGTAAAGTGGTCTCATCTTCAATCAGATAGATGAAGAGATATGACAAGAGTAGGATTCCAAAACTCGATAATTCAAGGACTAGGAAATGATTGGTCACAGTTGTAGTAGATGTATAGTTTAGTTTTACTTTGCCTTATTACAATATCAAGTTAGATAATTATAACAAGGTAAATGTTAAACTTTGATAAACTTTCTTATTCGAATATAACACTGTAATGATTTATCACTTATGATTTCTATAAATTATTTTTGTCATTATGGATAAATATAAAAAGATGATATTTTTTTTACTTTTAATATTCAAAGGAAATCAGATGTATATATGTCCTTGTATGCGTGAGATAAAGAGTGGTAAATATGTATATCTTTCTAAAAGTTTTTTTTAAAAACAATAAAAATACATATATATCTCGTGTATATAAGGAGGTGTTACAAGGATGCTAATTGAAATGAACGATTGATGTTTTAAGGGAGTAGAGTTAAGGAAATGCAACCAACACAAATTTGAAGGAGATTTACTTACTTGGTTAGTGGAGGTAAAATAACTATGAAGGGTAAAATTGTAAAGGTGAAATGCTTCATGAAAGGAAAAAGTGAAATGCTTGGGTGAAAGGGCAAAATTGTAAAGGATATGATAAGCAAACACATAGGATAAGATAATAGTAGGATAGAATATGAACATGATAATTCTTATCCTAATAATGATGAAAATAATAATAATAATAATAATAATAATAATAATAATAATAATAATAATAATAATAATAATAATAATAATAATGAACATATTGACAACAACGACGACCTAAAGTTAAATTCTTTATCATATCCTATATATTCCTAACCCTTATCTTATCCTGTTGACGTACGAAACATAAGATAACAGAAAAATAATTTAACTTATCCTATCTTAATAATCTTATCTTGTCTACCAAAAAGGCCCTAGAAATTCCATAAACTTGGTTTATATTTTATTATGATAAAAAATTGGTTTATGCCCGCACGTTAGGGGGTTCGGTCTTTTATTTGAAGTTTAATCAAAATTTTAAAAGGAAAATAACTTCCTAATCTATATCATTTCATAAATTAAAAAAATCTGTAACTACACATGCATGTAAGTATTTAACATAAATGAACCGAAAGTGAAATTGCTGACTTAAAGTTGACGCGCACTAACAAAAAGAATTTTGGTCTCAATGTTATTTACTTTTGTTATTTTCTATTCGTTCATCCTTTGATAACTAAATGAACAAAAAGCTATTGCGCTAAGGTGATATTTTGTATGTGGTATTTTTTTTACCAAAAATAATAAAATACACAAACATTAACCCATGTTTAGTAGAATCATAAAAAAAAATATTTGTAAGTAAGAGTACTGAAAATATTAAATTCTGAATTTCCATGTTACCCATGTAAGTAAGTGGATAATTAGAAAACCTGGAAATAATTTCATTTGGGACAAAATAAACTTTACCTCATGCCTAAACTTTTACTGGAGAAGTTTTCTTTATCTAAATATTGGAATAGGAAAAAAAATATAAATATCGTTTTTATTCATTATAATAACAGCACTCATGGAAAAATAGGCCAGTTTTAAAAAATGAATATTTATAAATACTATATAAATTTGATGATTTATAAATAAATGTGAACACTTATTAAAAAGAATGCTGCTAGTTTAGAATAATAATTTATTTCTCAAACGATACAGTAATCACATCATAATTAATAATAATAAATGGAAAATGAAAATTTATTATTTACTAGCAATATACTGCCCAGGTACATTTGATATTGATGGTACGTACGTAATAAAACAATAAACAATCATAATAATAAATATAAATAAATTTAAAATAATTTAATAAATAATGTGGATAGGTAGAATATTTATATTGCATAAACTTGAATTCAAAGATCTTTATAATTAAAAAACAAAACAAAACAAAATAAATTATAGATGCATAGTGGTATATTTTATTTGAAGAAATATTTTGAGATACATAAAAAATTATTTAGAATCTATACAATGTAATTAATAATTTTTAAATAAAAAGTTTGACATTGAAATTATTGGGTTGTTGGTGTAATTTCGTAGATAAAAAATTATATAAAATTCATTTATTTGTTGTAGAACTTATTGAAATAATATAGTATAATATTGATACAACAAAATGTCTAAGTTTAAGTAAAAAAAATAAATCATAGATTTCATTGTACAAATTTCATTTAAGATTAGACAATTAAATTAATAATGACGTATTTTTCATACTGATCCGGTCTGGATACCGGTCCCTACAGTTATGACGTCAGCATGACTGTTCTAGGGGGCAACCGGTATCACAGGGCAGTATCTTCACACCGGTTATCCGCTCTCACTTCTCCGTTCTCATTTCATCGGATACTTCATCCGTCCTCACTTCCCCGTCACGTATAACCGTTTGCCTCAGTGTCATAATGAGATAAGAGAGGTTATAACTTATCAGTATGGATACTCTGCACAGCGGAATGTGCCAATATCACTTGCAGAAAGGAGTAGGTACGATCGCAGGCGTGATGTACGGAAAAGGTGATTATCCTCCATCCCTGTGTCAGGATCGTACACTGATAATTGACCAACCCCCTGTCACACTCTGAGCACTGAGCCACTCTGATTGACACTTTGTACACGGTATCAGAACCTATGGGCCCACCTGCATCCAATGATTAATTTTCCACGTCCAACTATAAATAGCATATTCCAATACACATGCAAGGTTACGTTGTTCTAACTCACATATTACTATTGCATTGCTTAAGTATTCACAGAGTTCATACACACTCTCCTAACTTGAGCGTCGGAGAATCTTCGCAGGTGACACCACCTTTCGCCTACGCCAACGTGAAATTCTAGTGTGAAGGATCTCCAGGACAACGAGACTGGTTTCTCCCACTGAGAGACCAGATTACAATACCGGATACCCACTGTACCGACGTATAAACACTAAAATATATATACTTTTGTGGCTGGTCCCACACCGGATCGTAGACCCCGGTTCAGACTAGTTCACATACTAATAGAAAATATATATTTCTAATTAATCACAAACTTAAATAATAAAAATTAAAGTTGACAAAAAAATCTAATATATTTTCATCTTATTTCTACTTTATTTATTTCCTTTCTATTCATATTTATTTTTATCTCATTTCATCTTCTCTTCCAAGATAACCTACACATAAAAACACTAAGGCTGCGTTTAGTTACAGAAAATTATTCTAGTTTTCTTGGAAAAGTTTTCTGCTTATTTTCTAAAATTTTCATTTCCTAGAATAGCTAGAAAAATTTTGAAAACTCGTTTAGATAATGTGACAGTTTTTTTAATTTGAAAAACTAAAAAACAAAAAAAGTTGTTCAAGTGCACTTAGTTTTTCAAATTTTTTTAAACATTTTTTAATTTAAATTAATTGAGATATGTCTTATATATATATATATATATATATTATTTATGACAATATTGTATAGTATATGCATAACATAAAAATTATGACAAAATTTTAAAGTAATATTAAAATGAGAACAAATGAGTTTGTGTTTAAATTTATTTCAAAATAGTAACAATAGAACTTTTAGAATTAGTAATAACTTGTTTCATTTTCTCATTTAGTTACAACAGTCTTTATCTTCTATTGACCCTGTCTGTTAAGATCTCTAAAAAATATTTTTCACATTCTTCACTCCAATCCATAGCCTCCCCATGTTGAGCATGCCCACCCATCTATTTAATAACCCAACTTCAGCATCTAGTTTATACATATACTATACAAAATATGTTTATATGTTTTTCAGGTCATGTGAGAAAGAAATATAACTTAATTATGAAAATATACAATGACATTCTTATATAGGCTTGATTTAAAGTGAAGTGAAATCAGATAAAAGACAAATCACTTCAAGTCCTACAAGCAATAATTAAAATAATAATAAACCAAAGTGCACTAATTAATTAATTGCAACACTTTCACTAACGAATACCACTGTTACTCCCATATTTTCCTTATTTATAATTGATGTTATTTATACAGACAAAAAAAAAATTCTGTATAAAGAACAAATATGAAAACAAGTGTGCCACTAAAATAGGTGATGTGATGAAGAAAACTAAAGAAAAAGCATGAGTCTGTAGAAATTATAAAAATATGAATACCATGGAAAGAAATTCATTCCGCTAAGTATTCAAGTTTGTAGCAACATTTTCCTATCGAGTTGTTCCATATATTGTAAGCATTAGCTCTCCACTATTGTCCTCTGTTGCAATTTTTTTATCAAGATTAATGAGTGTTCTATAATCCGTAACTACTTATTAAAAGTTGGTGGTATTACTAAGGTTGAGGATGAAAATTGAGGAAGAAGATGGTTCTTAAAATAGAGGAAGCAGATGCGGAGGAAGAAGCCGTGAGCAAAATTGAGGAAGATGGTTCTTAAAATAGAGGAAACAGATGCAGAGGAAGAAGACGCGCTCGTGGGATCTTTTAGAAAATTTTAGAGGACCGCGTTTTCCATTTTTTTAATTTCCTTAGAAAACATTTTAAAATAGTTTTCTGATTTTCTAGAAAAATAGAAAATCAGGTTTTCTATTTTTCTGTAAAAAAATTTTAAATAATCTACAAATAAACAAGTTTTTTATTTTTTAAATTTTTTTAAGAATAATTTTTTATTTTTTTAAGAAAACTTATGAACTAAACGC
Source organism: Clitoria ternatea (assembly GCA_037962975.1). Taxonomy (NCBI): domain Eukaryota; kingdom Viridiplantae; phylum Streptophyta; class Magnoliopsida; order Fabales; family Fabaceae; genus Clitoria; species Clitoria ternatea. The sequence continues at coordinate 52,484,704 of CM075675.1, forward strand.
AGCCTAAATATTCACAAAATTTATTCACCACCTCTAACAATTAACTTCCACACGAAATTGAAAATTACTTACACGCCCTCCTTCAATATTACCAAACATGCAAATCAATATCATCCCTCCGATGGAAACCGACAGAGGAGTGAAGAAATCAGAATTAGGTACACACTGATGCACCTTTCAACTTTACGTTTACGCAATGAAGAGATTAAAGGTATTAGGTGGAATATTTTTGGTCTCTTTGGAGGAATAGGAATAATGCTATCTTTGGGAATAATAAGGTCCTCGATGACAATCCCAAATTATCACTTGAAAATGGACGGTGGAGATTCCCTCCTCATGGCTTCCACTTCCACAACTTGAATGTTGAGATAGATTCATTAACAATATTGCAATTTGCAATTGATTAAGCATCATACAATCCTTTCCGTCTTGTAAAGGTTTCTTTACTTAATTTTTTTCTCAAAGAAAATTCATTTATAATAAACCAAACAATAATGGTAAAAGAGTAATACATAATATTATAAATTAATAATAGTCAATTCAGTGTGTTTTATTTTCTAATTTCATTCGTCAAACTGTTTAACCAACCTCAAAAATAAATTTTACGGTCAAATATGACTGTTTAAAATGGTGTATCTTTAGATTTTTTTTCATTTTCATAACTTCGTTTTTCCGACTGAAAACCAAATAGACCATATATACTCAACTAAAAATATTTTTCAGACATTAAATCCTTAAAAAGAACCAAAAAACCCAAAAAATATGTAATCATTTGGTTGAAAAAAAATGAACAAAGGAAATATCTTAATATTTGAATCAATTAAAAATATATTTTATTTATTTCGTTAAATAAAAAATTGTATATATTTTTTATATTTTAAAATTTAAAAATTCATTGACGCAAAATTGAAAAGATTAATTGAACCTTTTTGTTATGATTTTTTTCCTCGTGCAGCATGCCTTCTTCTTTTCCAGTAAGTTTGACTGGTACTATCCTTAACCTTCTTGTTCTTGCAAATGTCACTCTCCAATTGGCGGATTCTAAATTTCCATTTCATTTCACTTTATCATTTCAATCAAATCCCTTACAGTCAACCGGTTCAACCCATTTTCTCCTTTATCCAAAGTCCAAACCCATTCGGTCCCAGCATCCCCCTTACTGGTCCTTCCGGTTCCCTGTTGACCCAATGCATGACTTCATTTAGCGTGCATTTCAGTGTCATTTCATTTCACTCGCATTTCATTCCGCTCCCCCAATCCGTTGGTTTCTTAAATTCACCCTAAATTCCCAACATTTCATTACACTTTCAATTTCTAAGAGGTTTCTCTCTTCTATGAACTCTTCCAATGTTTCCTCGGTTCTATAGATGGAGATGGAAGCTCTGAATCTCGGCTTTGCCGAATCTCGTTTTCTTCTTCGGAGTCTGTCTCTGGGTTTTACCAGTTTCAATTTGGATTGACCAGAAACTTCCCCGAATTTTTTTATTATTGGGTTTAGATTCGATCTTAGCTTCATTCACTCCTAATTGGTGAGTTATTACTCCTTAAATTAGTTTCTTTTAAGCTTCTGAGCTGATTTGATTGTAGATTGGAAAAAAATTGTGTTTATGAGTGCGACTCCTTGTTCGAAACTAACTTCTCGTGTATTTTTATGATGTTTTATAATTTTATAGTGATTTTAGTGAAGGGATGAGTATCTGTGGCCTTTGCTTTTTCTTTGGTTAATTCTTAAATAGTTTTCTGTTCCTTTGATTTTTTTTTTTTGTTGTGTATTAATTTTGGTCTTGTAGATTCTTGAAATGTGCAAGAGATTTTCTTTTTCTGGGTACCTCTGTTGGGAATAAGAACCATTTTCATATAACATTTTTTTTGTCCTTCCTATTTGTTTAATTTTTTTTAATACTTTTTGGGACAAGGTTTTAACTTTAATCATTCTGTTAGATAGGATTCTGATTCTGATTCTAGATTTCATTCAGATGTATTCCTTTGCACAGATTTTACTAGAATATTAATTTGGCCGTCTATTTGCTTTTATTTTATGGGTTGCGTCTGGTTTTTGAACTTCGTGGTTTTGTTCGTGATGTAAAAATTTCAGACTCCGGAGGTATGATAGTATTATTATAGTTGTTATTAGAAAGACTGATCTTGTTATTTTCATCTCATGTATGTCTGTGTGATTGTGCTCTGAATGAATTCCCTTTTCTATATCCACCTTAGCTGTAGTTTCAGTTGCACTAGTTGCTCTGAAAATGTTGTGCTCAGCTGTGGTTTTTCCTTTTTTTTTTTCTTGCTTCATTTTTTTGGGCTTATCCTCGGTAGTTTTGATTTCATGGTTACCTGGGTAATTGATATTCTTTTCACTTTTCAGTCCTGATAGATCAAGCAAGTATGGTTTCTCGGAAAGTTCAAGGAGGTCTTTGACATTTATAATTTGCAACTTGTTCTCATATTATTTGGAGGGACCCAAGTAATTTTGTTTTTTTGAAGCTCAGAGTACATAAATATGCATACAATTTAATCCTTTTTGGTATTGTAGGGACTTGCAACTACTCTAACACGGGCTAATTATTTGTTAAAATCCGTAGGGATTAGTTTCTATGGCTAAAATTATTGTAATATTGTAATTGTGGATTCATGGCTGTCTGTTTTGGTTTTGACTTTCCTTTTTCCGTTGATTTAACTTCTTTCTTTATTTGATATTACTTGTGGTCTTTTATTAAGTTTAATGATTATTATTGTCCAGCTAACTGAAGCATGTGCGGTGGCCCAGAGAAATCAAAATCTCGTTCAACTGCATCTTCATCTCTGGAGGAGGGCTCAACTAACATTGAAGACATGAAAAATCTAACTGTTCATACAGATGATTCTTTTTCCAACTTACTTGAGCTTGCTTCTAACAACGATTTGGAAGATTTCAAGCTAGCTTTAGATAGAGATGCTTCTCTAGTAAATAAGGCCGGCCTCTGGTATGTCCGCCGAAATGGATCTAAACAAATTGTTCTTGAACAACGGACTCCTTTAATGGTTGCTGCTATATATGGGAGTATTGATGTTCTTAAACTAATACTCTCATATCCTGAGGCTGATGTAAATTTCTCTTGCGGGACAGATAGAAGTACTGCCCTTCACTGTGCTGCTTCAAGTGGTTCTATTAATGCAGTTGGGGCTGTGAAGCTGCTGTTATCAGCTGGTGCTGATTTGAGTTGTGTGGATGCTAGTGGACACCGTCCTGTTGATGTTATTGTTGTTCCTCCTAAGCTTGAACTTGTGAAAGCAACTCTTGAAGATCTACTTTCAGTTACTGCTTCAGATGGGTCTTTGGGTGACTGTCCTATTCCATTTGCTAATTTATCAACTACTGATTCAGATGCTCATTTACCATCACCTGAAAATGGGTTGCCAGTCTCACCGGTTGCATCAAAGTTTAGTGATACAGCTGGTAATTATTCTTCAGAGAAGAAAGAATATCCAATTGACCCATCACTTCCTGATATAAAGAACAGCATATATGCAACAGATGAGTTTCGTATGTTTTCCTTCAAGGTTCGTCCTTGTTCCCGAGCTTACTCTCATGACTGGACTGAATGTCCTTTCGTTCATCCTGGAGAGAATGCTCGGCGGAGAGACCCTAGAAAGTTCCATTACAGCTGTGTGCCATGCCCTGAGTTTAGAAAAGGGTCTTGTAGACGTGGGGATATGTGTGAATATGCCCATGGAGTATTTGAGTGTTGGCTACACCCTGCTCAGTATCGGACAAGGCTGTGCAAAGATGGTACTAGTTGCAATAGAAGGGTGTGTTTTTTTGCCCATACAGCCGAAGAGCTACGCCCATTGTACATGTCCACAGGATCCGCTGTTCCTTCACCCCGTTCATCTGCCTCTACTCCTAATGTCATGGACATGGCTGCTGCACTGAGCTTATTTCCTGGTTCACCATCATCAATCTCGTCCATGTCTCCATCCCCGTTTGCACAGCCAATGTCTCCATCTGCAAATGGTGTTTCTCACTCATCATCTGCTTGGCCACAACCGAATGTCCCCGCTCTTTATTTACCAGGGAGCAATGTTCAAACTAGTCGATTGAGATCGTCTCTTAGTGCCCGAGACATGCCACCTGAAGACTTTGATGTGTTGCGGCAAGAATTTGATAGCCAGCAACATCTTTTGAATGACTTGGGCTGTTTCTCACAACCCCATCCTGGTGCCATTTCTGTGAGTCGTTCTGGTCGGTCCAAGACACTAACTCCATCAAACCTTGATGATCTATTTTCTGCTGAGATATCTTCATCTCCTCGGTATTCTGACCCAGCAACAGCTTCTGTATTTTCCCCAACACACAAATCAGCCGTATTAAATCAGTTTCAACAGCTTCAAAGCTCTTTATCACCCATAAATACAAATGTCTCATCACTTAGGAACGTCGAGCACCCCCTTTTACAGGCTTCCTTTGGTGTCTCTTCTCCTGGCCGAATGTCACCCAGGAGTATGGAACCAATCTCTCCAATGGGTTCACGATTATCAGCATTTGCACAGCGTGAGAAGCAGCAGCAGCAGCAGCAGCAACAGCTGCGGAGCCTTAGTTCAAGGGAACTTGGTGCTAACATTCCTGCCTCAGTTGGATCCCCTGGTCATATTTCCTGGTCTCAGTGGGGATCTCCTAGAGGAAATGGTAAAGTAGATTGGTCAGTAAATGGAAATCAGGTAGCTCGATTACACAGATCATCCTCATTTGAGCTTGGAAACAATGGGGAGGAGCCTGATCTATCATGGGTACAATCACTTGTCAAGGAATCCCCAAATGAGATAAAAGAGAAGTTGGCAGGCTCTAGCTCTAATGCATCTGTTAATGGACTGAATTCAAACCCCCATCCTCAAATAGAGTCTATTGATCATGCTGTTTTAGGAGCCTGGCTCGAGCAAATGCAGCTGGATCAGCTTGTAGTCTAATCAAAATTGACCCTTTCCATCTTGTGATAGGTATTTAATTTCACAAGGTATATATATTCTTTTTTGGCAATTTTTTTGGGTGGAGCAAGGAGAGGGTATGTAATGAACATTGAGGGATAGCTGCTAAGTTCCCGAATAATCTTTTTATTGTTTTTATTTCTATATTCTGATTTTGTCATTCATTACTTTTACTAAAGACAGTTTTGGGGATAGGGGGCTTGAAGAAAACCTCTTTCCATGCTGATGCTATCCATTAAGAATTTGTTTTCTTTTCCAAAACTATGTCGTATTTGGTTTCCCAGTATATAAGCTTTGTTGTATTCGGTTCTTCAAATTCATTGAATTGCTATTTTTATTGGTATTAGTGGATTGATCTTCAATGGAAACTATAAAAGTTTAAAGGAGCTAGATAAATAATAAATAAATAACCATTGACTTATTTTTATTTCGATGGATATATTTTTGGCTTATTTATTAAGCATATATAAATTTTGGGGAAGGTCTGTTTTAGACCTTGTATAGTCAATTTTGATTTAAATTTATTCGTGTAGGCAAGTCTTTGCGTTTCAAGAAATTTGTAAGTAATTCACAGCGTCACAAAAAATGGTATGATTAAATGCTATTAGTATGTAGTGAGTGGTAGGTAATAAGAATTATTGGTGTTAATTTTAATATCATGAGGCTAAAATAAACAAATAATTTGTTGTGTTTACATTTTACGGGGGTTGAAAATACATTTACGTTTTAAATTTCAATAAAGACGACGAGACGTTAAAGGCTTTTCCAAAAGTTTTCAGGAGGCTTTAGATAAATTCATTGTCTCAAAATAAATCAATTTAAACCTATCTATGTTTTCTAAATCGGGATATAATATTCATATGATCAAATATACAATATTTCAAACCATATTTCTCTATTACTTTTTATATAATTTCTTCTATCATATCTTCCTTTTTTTCTTGTTTTTATCATAGTCTTTATTATACATGTACATGTTGAATACATAAAGTTTCTGATTCTCTGCAATCTGTGCCTGAATCTTGAAGAGTGGTACGATGCATTTGTTTGAAATTCAAATTGGAGGTTCAAACAAAATCATGGCAACCCTGGCCAGTGTAGTATTGCAATAAAAGCAGCAGTTGAGTGGATTTTTATTGGGCCAAACATGATGAATAATTGAGTTTCCCTTGTTTGACATTTGGTGGCCAACTGTGAAACATGTGGCTGGATTGCATTCAATATTGGATGAAGGTTTTGGTTGGATGATATATGTTTTGCTGGAAATTATTTTAATATAAATTATAATTGAGTGAAGGTGAAAAATTACTTTCTAATCATATTAAAAAAAGTTCATAGCAAATTATAACTATTTATTTGTTTTCGTAATATAGATAAAATTTGAATAGGACATATTACGATAGGGATAGATCAACGCGATTCGAATTTAGATGTGACTACTTTTTATGGAATACTTTGTAAAAATTTTACTTTGTTTGGACTGAATGTAAGGTGAAGGTTAAGGTGCACCTTTGGATTTTTGGGTTTACGGTAAACCTAATCAAACTGACCCGTTATAGCAGGTTTCTCTTGTCTTTAAGAAATTATAAATTTGGCTTATACATTATTTAAATTAGAATTAGACACATTTGTGGTCAGTTTTATAATATTAAAGATTAGATTAAAAAATCAAATAAAACCTTAATTAATTACCTAATCTAGAACTAAAACTTGCTACACAAAAACGAGATTAATAAATGAATAAACGAATATTCTGAAAGCTTCATCCCAGGGGAGGGGGTGGTGGCCGGGTTCTGGTGGCGTGAGGGAAAGCGTCAGAGGCTCGTAGTGGGGCAAGGACCGGCAATTCACGGACGATGCAGGGGAGATCGGCGTCGGACTCGTGCAGGGAGGTCGGTGTCTTCGTGGTCTGGTTCGGTTGGGTCTGTGTCGGCCGGTTCGTGGAGGTTGACGGCGGCTCCTTCTTCTTCCTCTCTGCTGTTTTGTTGTTGTTTGCTGTTTGTATAATGGTTGATGGATGTTGCTGGTTTGTTTTGATTGAATGTTGTTGGGTATGGGTTTGTTTGGGTTTATGATTGTTGTTTGTTGCTGGTTTAGAAGATGAGAGTGGTGAAGGTCTGTGATTTTTGAGGGTTGTTGGTTTTCTGATGCTGGTGGAATGTAAGATGAAGAGAATGAATTTTTGATAGTTCTCAGAGAAGGGATCCCTTGTTTCTGGTCTTTTTAGAAATTAATTAATTAATTGATTTATGTTTGATAGGGATGTCTTTGGTTGTGTTCTAGAGAGAGAGAATTGTGAACAGGGGGTTGTTGCATTTGTTCAATCCAACGGGGTTTGAGTCTTGCTGGGTTGAATTGGCGAGTTTGGGTTACCCAGTTGAGTAAAGTTTCGATTTTTGATGGTGGCATGTGTTTGAACCGGAGAAGAAGAAGTGCAGGATTTGAACTGGAGAAGAAAGCCCAAGTCTTTACTTGAAGAAGATGAAAAACCAATCAAACCTATTTTTTTAAGATTTCTCTAATTTTTTTAATTTAATAAAACTAATAAAGTTTGTTAATAAAATTAATAGGGTATGTTATTAATTACATAGTTAATTAATTATATTAAAATTTGACATATTTAGAATTTAATAGATTTTAGGGGAAAAATAAAAATTTTATAAATTTTATATGGTGACCTATTAGACAGGTTACCATAAATAAATATCAACTATTAACATCAAACGATTGATATCTTTTAGTCTATCGTACACCCACTAAATTAAAGTCCACTTTAGCCTTCACCCTGAATGTAATAAATAGGGTGTTGCCTATTTCAATCTTGAGAAATCTTATGATGTGACTTCTCTTGCCTTTATCACAAGACAAAGTAAAACGTAAGACAATAAATGTACTGTGGATTGGTGAATTTCTCTGAATGGTCATGAGGACATGGGGTGGACCGCTCTATCTATAGGTGTTGTGGTAACTTATCATCTAATCTAATGGTAAGGGGTGATCTTATATGTTATTTGACATTTTTAACTTTCTTTATTGAAATCACATTTCATACACAAAAATCAATTGAAATCACGTGCCTTTTGGACCCAGAAAAGAGAATAGATGTTCATTCTCCATAAAAGTTGGGTGACTTGGCTCCGAAGCAATAGAATAATTATCTCTTCTATTTAAGTTCTGCTTTGTTCAAAAAGGAAACACAAGTAATGGATGACATCATGTAAAAGGAAATAAAATGAAATTAAAGGTAAATATGGAAATTGAGTGATAAAAAATAGAATTGCTGCAATCATTTGGAAACTTTATTAAGCAAAGTATTAGTGGAATGTTTTTAAGGTTTAAAGAAATCCTAGAGTATTTATTATCGATTATAATGACTAATTTTTTTATATTGATGGGTAGGGGATAATCAATCTAAAATTTTAAAGTTAGTTTCATACCCAAATAAATATCAAACTTTTAACATTTTGTTTATTGAATGATGAATTTCTTCCGTTCAACTACGTTCTTGGATTAAATATCTAGTATGAAGAATGAAGAAGTTGAATATTATAAAACTATTTTCCAATATGTTATTTTTCTTCATTATCTAGGGTTCAAATTTATGGAGTATTTCTTCTTATCAAGTTCTCAGGAGAAGCTAACTATCAAAGCTTGTTAGTTTGGCATAGGCATGACCTTATAAACACGTGCAATGCAAATTATGATCAGGGACAAACACACGATATATTTACAGGAAAAAAATGTGTGAATGATGGATAAAAGTATATATGACGATTCAAATGAATAAATTTGGTAAATTGCTTTTTAATGCTCAATATGCATAACAAAAAAAGGAAAACATGATGATCCATGAACAGATACATTGTGCTTTTCTTTTTTTTTTGGTGGGAGATGCATTGTGCTTTGTTTTTGAAAAAAGTGCGCCCAATATGGTTGGAGCCCATACTTTGTAACCCAATGAAATATTTGTCCTATATTCACTTAACTGTACGATACCAATGTTTTCAAGACCATCGGTTCAAGTAAATCGTAATCAAACTAAAGTTTAACCGTAGTTTAACCGGTAATATTAAAAAATTGATTCGGACCAGTTACCTAACTGGTTCACGGTTCAACCGGTTAGACCGGTCAAACCGGTTCAGTTTTGATAACCATGCTACATACAACACCCTCTTGCGCCTTGGAATTCTGAATTGATGTAATGCTTTGTAATTGTATCTTGTTGAGAGTGTCATCCTCCTTGACCAAGTATTAGTGTTGAAGGTTTAATTTTTATCTTGAATAAAAGTAATTTTCGAACTCTGATTCGCTTGTCTCATTTAAAGAGATATATACAAATCAACAAATAAATTAATTATTGTAATTGTTGATGAATACTTTGAGCTATATCAAGAAAGAATAATGTAATGTTGTGGAAGTAGGTCCTCCATAATGTGAGTATAATCAGAACTAGGCGCTGATGAACACATTTGGGTGAGAGGCTTTTTTTTTCAAAAATATTTATTAACTAATGTAATTGTGGAGTTAGTATCAATGCTGACCCATTCTTCTGCTGGGCTTTTCTTTGTTCACCAATGTTATTGTACTTTACTTTAGTTTAAGTCATTCATATCAAATGTTAACCAAAAAAAAAAAGTCATTCATATCAAATTAACATATTGAATTTTACCATTTATTTTCAAGCTAAGTAAACAATCAGAAGAGAAAAACAACATAGATTCCAAACACAATATTCTCAATAAAAAAAATATAGAAAGGTCAATCACAATATTTAATAATTGACGTTAAAATAAGTTTTTAAATCAGTTACATGATTGACCAATTTTAAAGTTTTTTGTTTTCCTTAGTTCACACTTGAACCTATTCCTAAAGTTTCTTACGCAATTCTTCAACTCCATGTTGTAGGTCAAATCCTAGAATTAAACTGATGACATGCAAAGTTGGTGATAATTCCTTTTCCTTGTGCATCTTGAAATGATTCTTGGTGACTAAGAATCCTAATAGTTTATCATCCATTCTTGATTTTGATTTCATCATTGACGAAAGAGTTAGTGTTGGCATAACCATCATATAACTCTTTGATCACATTTCCATGAACTTTGATAGAAAAGGCGACATGCATCCATGATGAAGAACAAAATAAAACATTGTTTGGAGATCTTAGCTTCACTTTCTTTGTTATTTATAGGAATATGGATAATTTGAAGTTAGGATAGGAGATGATGGAATGGTGGTGGAAAAATGGTGTGTAAAAGTTGAAGTTTCAAATTGTCCTATGAAAGTCAGACGCACATATTATATACAAGCTTGCTATTGAGAGTGAAGAGTGAAGTCTGCGTGCTCATGGACATGGACGGGTGTTGAGCATGGGCCGTGTTTAGCTCACTCCTGTGTGTAAGATCCCTGTTAATAAATTAAATTTATTATGTCGTATAAAATTAATTAATTATTATTGTATATTAAATTAAATTAATTGAAATTTTTTAATAAATTGATTAAGTCTATATAATCAAATTTGATGAATTAATTGTAGAGTTAAACCTTAAATTAGATTGTGATAGTAAAATAAAACTTAACAAGTGATGAAAAGTATAAATTATTTTGAAATTAAGGTGATGCTTTATTTACTAAAATAAAAAGAGAATAAATTATAAAAGAAAAGAAAATAAATGGAGAAATGACCGAATTGCCCTTAAGCTTTACAATATTTTTTCCCTTTCTCCTTCTTTCTTTCTTGTGCACGCCACAGAAGTTTGATTCTCCCATGGCCGTGAACTTCGTGGACATGCTTAGAGCTCGTTTCTTTATTAGAACTTGAAATTGATCACATATTCAGGATTGTGTAAGAGAGGTAAGCACATTGATAACTCCAAGTTCATATTTCATAATGTTCCTCCCAAAACCAAATTTGGCATAGGCAATGGGTTTCTCTTAGGTTGATGCTTTTATGCAAGAATTGGATGGAACCAAGCTTTTAAGGTTTGAAAATGGTGATGATAACAAATTTTTGTTTTGGTACCTGTAGGTTCGGCGAGGCGTTAGCCAAAGAGGAACTTGAAACCAAGAGCGGAATTAACTGAGGTAAGTTTTGGAAGCTTTAAAATCTCATTTGGACTTATTTCGGTAAAATGGGTTTTGATTTCGGAGGTTGAAATGCTTACCCATTTCCTAAACCCTGTGAATTTTAGATATTGGGCAAACACGGAGGCGAAAACAAGTATTGGAAGCGCAACGTCGAGGTAAGGGGGGTGTACTAAGTTAAGATTAATATAGGAAGTTTATTTACATCGTGAGGCGTATAGGAAAATGATAGATTATAGCCACCATTAGCCAATATAATTAATTATGATGATTATGCACCGGTTGATAATGAACTAAATAAGAGTTAAATTAATAATGAAAAGGCCGAGATTTAAAATATGAATATACATGTATATGAGTTGAGAAAGGAGAGCTGCGATGATGAATTATATATATATATATATATATATATATATATATAATTGATAAAGATTATAATGTAAAATGAAAAATGGAATATTTGACTCGTAAAATGGTGAGTTATAACATATGTGAAACAAGAGAGGCTATGAAAATTGAAAAGGATTGATAGATTGATGAATGATTAGTTACATTACTAATTGTTGTAAATTAAGTGAACAAGGTGTAAGTTTATTGGAAGTTGATGATTTATCAAGCTATATGTGAATTGATGTTTAGTTAATGTAAAAACTAATTAATTATGAACATGTTGATTATAATGTTATATGAAAACAATGATGATTTAAACTATATATTAATTTTGAAAATTATTAAAGCAATTGTTATGATGGTGATAAGATATTTATAGGTGATGACACTTAACGATATTATTTATTCAAATGATGATTGGTGCGGAGATATGAATTATGCATTAGAATATACTGGTATTGTGATGGAACTAAATAAGAATTAATAGTTATTAAATTCTATATGTGGAAGAAAAGTGATTGAGGTTGTCCCTTTGTGGCCGAAGTGCCGAGACGATGAAGTATGAATTTAGTTATATACGTTAAAGGTTCCTTTGAGGCTGGAATGTCGGAACTAAGTTGGAAATGTGGTGAGAATTAATTATATGTGTTATGTATGCATTGAGTTGTTATTGGATGGCTACTAGTATGTTTCGCCCCTCCCTTTTGGCTCTAGTGGTCCGAAGGAATCCAGTTGAGCTATCAGTAGTCTGGAGGGACCAAGTGGTTGAGGGGGAGAGCCGGAGGGCTCAGTGGATCGAAGGATCCATGGGATGCCAGAGGAGTCCCAACTGATGACCGATCTATTTTAGTATCTAGATACTGAAAAGTCTTATTTATATTGATTGAGTGTCAGTTGTGCATTCTGTGAAATGATTTGATATTGAAGATTGAGATTATAATATACATTGATATGGATTCATTAGAGATGGCAATATGGGCTGGGCCCGCGGGCTGGCCTGTTTGGCCCGTTAAAATGGGCCGGACCAACCTCTGAGGCCCATTTTCCCAGATACCCATTTTTAAGAGATCTTCTTACTCACTCTCAGCTAATAATATTATACCATATTCACCCGCTTCAAGAAAAAGTGATACAATAATTTTGATACCGATTAGGCTCTGATACCACTGCTGGCCGAGAGCCTCCTTAACTTAAATATAAACATCAAAACATACAGACAATGCATTTTCGACAACCTCAAGCCTACTCTTGCAACCATGGTCACCAATTTTGGCATTTAAATCTATGCTAAGAAGGATCATAGCATGGATCTTTTTTGACATATTTCTGATACACAGGATCCTTAAATAAGGCAAGTGTAGAGCATACTTTATGTCCTATGATTATTGTATCTCTTGATCGGAACAGTGCCTATAGTATAATACTACTACCTTGAGCTTTCAGAAGAAAGAAGAGGAATTAGAAACTCATAATTTAAAAGCACACAAAGTTTATTTATGAAAGGCTTTGTTCTCTCGAACTTCTGCCTTCTATCTTACAAGAGGATCCCTTTTATAGACAGGGATTTGGAAACTATTCAAGATAAGAAGATATGATTACATGGATTACACGCTATATTACAATGACACGTGGAAGATAGCATATGATAAGATAAGGTGGCCGACAAAGAGATAAAGTAAAATGGCCGACAATCAGATAAGGTCTTCAATCTTGATAAGATTCGGATTTTTTTCAGGCACGTGTCTCTTTAGTCCTTGTAGATACATTCATGACTGGGCCCACAGTTTTTGATCGGATCTTCATCACTTGAGTCTTCTTCTGGTTCCTTGTAATGAAAAACCCTATCATCATAGGATTGTTCATCTTTAGCCATTATTATCTGGTAAGCTTCATATGGTCTAGGAACCTTTGAGACTTTCTTGATTTCTTCTTCTGGAACTGCTTCGGGTCGATCATAAAACTTTATCCAATCACTTTCAGGAGGGCATATGACATCTACATGACTTAAAATTGCATATGTTGAATTTCTCTCTCTGAGACTTGCATCTGCCATGTTAACTTTATGAAGATAAATCATTAATTCTTCTTGTGGAAGATCTGGTGCTTTATAATCATTCATGAACTCTTCAAATTTGGAATAGGTCCTCCAAATTTTTACTTGATTATGAGTGTATATCCTCTTGGTTTGGGGATTATGAAAATAAGGCCGGTGAAGCAAAGCTACTGTGTAGAAACTGTAACTTAATTGATCCGTCTTATTTTTCATAAAATCAATCTCTCTTTGCAAGTCTTTTATCCATTTTTCCAGAGGTTGATACCAGCTCATAAAAGTCTTGATGAGAGAAGAACTGTAATCAGGATCCTTGGTTGTTCCCAGGGTATTCATCATAATCCATGTAGGAAATATGATGGGATAATTATACATTACTGTTACACACCACAGATACCACATATCTTTTTCTTGAAAGAGTTTTCCAAGAAAGAGTCCAAAGATGTTTAGGAAAGGTTTATCAGGATTAAACCAAGTTATTTTTGGAAGGGTTCTGTGTTTTTGGAGGGAAATTACCAAATAGTGAAAGATATGAGTTCTGGCAAAGAGTTTTATCTCTACAGGTCTTACTCCTTTCATATATTTGAACTCAGGAGGAAATTGGGGAAATTTGGATGGAGAAGATGATGATGAAGATGGTATTTCAGTGTTCATCATGATGAGAGGATAAGAATGAGAGGATGAAATTATTGGGATTGGTTTTTTAAAAGATTGTTTTCTAGATAAATAATCTGGGATCAGATTATTTTTTTCTTGGATGTGTTTCACAATAAAATCATATCTTAAAAACCATTCGTTTAGCCTGAGGATTTGAGGATTTGGTGAAGTTTTGTTTTTGAACTCTAACATTTTTAGAAATGAAGAGTTATCAAGTTGTACCTCAAATTGGTGACCTCGAAGATGGAAGTCAAACTTTTTGATTCCATATTTGACAGCAAGAGTTTCTTTGTAGGTGGTATGATAATGAAGTTCACCATTGGTGAACTGCCCACTGGCATGTCCACAATAGAGTTTTTGTCCTCCGATTTCTTCTATCAGAACTGCTCCCCAGTGATGATCACTTGCATCTGTCTATAATATCCTTTTTCCTTCTCCAGGAATTTTCAATGGCGGAGGATTCTTAGTTGCTTCTTTCAGAAATTTAACAGCCTTAGTTTACTCCTTTCCCCATGGTGGTGCATTCTTTTTAAGCATCTTAGAAAGCTTTGAAGTATGATGAGAAATATGAGGGATGAAGTCCCTAACATAATTCAGAATTCCTAAGAATCGTTGAATTTGTTTGGTAGACATATTCTCATCAGGGAAGTTTGGAAGATCTTCTGCAAGATAAGGCTGAGGATGGTATTTTCTTTGGGCAAATCGCATTCCCAGAAAGACAACCTCTTTTGTTCCAATCTCAGATTTTCTTGCAGAGAGCATGACTCCATAACTGTTGCAGATAGAATGGAATTGTTGAAGAAGCAGGTTATGGCTAGCTTCATCAGGAGAGAAGAGTAGGATGTCGTCAATGTAGACGAGAGCACTGTGTAGGATGGGTTCAAATACTCGAACCATGGCCTTTTGAAATAGTGATGGGGAAACTTTAAGCCCAAAAGGCAAGACAGTCCACTGATAGTGTCCATTTGGAATACAAAATGCTGTTTTTGGGCGATCTTCTGGATTTAAGCCCAATTGCCAAAAACCTGATTTTAAATCGAATTTTGAGAAGATGAAGGCATTTTTGATGTAGGTGTACAGTGAACTGATCTTTGGTATGGGGAACTTATCGTCTTTGAGAAAAAGGTTTAATGGCCTGTAGTCAATAACAAGTCTTTTCTTTCCTCTGACTTGTTCTGATCTCTTGTTGACATAGAAGGCCGTGCAAGCCCACTTAGATTTTGTGGGTTCAATTAATCCTTGCTTTATTAGTTCTTGGCATTCTGCTTGTGCCATTTTGAGTTCTGAGGGAGACATTCCCGGTGTGTAGCTTTAGTGGGATTAACGTCTTCATTCATCTTGAAAGGTAAATTCACATAGAACTCTTCTCTTTTCCACAATGGTTTAGGATGTTGGAAAAGATCATGGCCTTCAGCACATAACTTTATCAACTGATCTCGGATCTCTACATCTCGGATCTCTACAAATTCAGGAGGAACTTCTACCAAAGAGAAAAGTCTTGGAATTTGACAAAAAGGCTTGAAATTCCTTTTGTGCTTTACTCCATTTGCTAGAATCTACAGTTTTTGATTTTTAATCAGGATATCTCTTCCGATTAGTATGTCTTTCTCCGGCAAGTCTGACCCAATAATTTTTGTCCAAATTGTGTAGTCTGGAAATATCTTGATTCCAATTTTGGACTTGGTTATCAGATTGGTTTCAAATGATTCTCCATTGGCAGCTTTGAAACTTTGTTTGTGACTCTTCCAGGTATGGGAAGGTAAAATAGCCGGATTCATGAATGTTCTTTGAGCTCCTGTGTCAATAAAGGCGATCACCTTTATAGGAATATCATATTTTGATGGGAGGATATATACCTCAAGATTTGGTAAAGGAGGGAGTTCAACTGAAGCTATTGTTGGATCTTTTTGAACTTCTTGGATCCTTAGAACTGGGAAATGTTCGGGCTCGGCTGAACTTTCAGAGTCTGTTGAACTTGATGTTTCTTCTTCAGAGTCCTCAAGGGCAAAAGCAGTTTTGTTGTTTGGAGAAATTTGTTCTTCATAAAGAGATTCAACATCGTCATCTTCTTCTATTGCTAATGTATGTAATAGTTTTACTGCTTTCTCTTTGTTTTGTAGACAATCTTTGGAGAAATGTCCTTTCTTTTTACAAATGAAGCACCTCTGGCCCTTGCTCTTTCCTCTAAAGGGTTTCTTTTTGAAGAATCAGAATTTTTTTTTTCCTTTTGTATGAGGACTTGTTTTTTTTTTCTTTCTTTGTAGAGTGAAGCTTTGAATTTTTACAAACACAATTTTCTTTATCACACTTTATCTTCAAATACTTCTTCTTACAAATGCCCTTGTACTTCTTCTGATTGTTCAGCATCTCTTCTATCAGGCTCTGCTGGCTACAGATCTTGTCTAGAGCAACCATTCCTACTTGGTGAATTTCTCCAAGTGTCATTTCTGTAATATTTTTGTTGGCTGCTTGCAAGATTCTCCATATTTCTTCTTGAAGTTCTTCTGGGAGAGAACTTATATAAGTATTTTTGAGACTTGGATCATTAAACCCATTCAGCTGATAAAATCTCTGAGACATTCTTTGATAATGTCTTTCGAGATCTGATTTCTTTAGCGAACAACATCTTATTTCAAAATACTCTTTTCTGGCTTCTTTCTCAATCACAGAAATGTCTCCCAGGAAGTGAAATTGGAGAAAATGAATTACATCTGAAATAGGTTGGCTGTGGAGTTGTTCTTGATTTACCGGAC
Source organism: Clitoria ternatea (assembly GCA_037962975.1). Taxonomy (NCBI): domain Eukaryota; kingdom Viridiplantae; phylum Streptophyta; class Magnoliopsida; order Fabales; family Fabaceae; genus Clitoria; species Clitoria ternatea. The sequence goes on from CM075675.1 coordinate 52,501,600, forward strand.
CAATGGATTGATACCATTCTTTAAGAACTCCGGTCATTCTAGCACAAAACTCTTCAACCACCTTATATGATTCTTCATGTTGGACAATTTTTGCATCCATCCAGGCTTTGAACTCAAGGAATTTTTTATTCTACTGAGAAGGAGGAATTCCATCTATGGAGAAAAATGAAGATCTAGTGTACATAGGGGTATTTATTTCTATGGGATCTAATCCAGGTGGAGTAGATGTTTCATCTTGTCTCACCATTAGGATTCTTGAGATATCAGCATATTCATCATACACTGTTTCTGCTTCAGTGGAATTCAACTCAGTGTTTTGCCAATCTCCTTCAGAGAAAGTTTCTCCTTCAGTGGATTCATACTCCTCTTCCTTGTTTTGGGAATACATCAAAGGTATTACATAGGATAATGGTTTATGTGAAACCATCAAGGAAAGTTTGGGTGTCTGTATAGGAGATTCTTCTGACACAGAATCTTCTTCATCATTCTTTATAGGAGGAGGAACAGGTTGTTCCTTTCTCTTCCCAATAGGATCAAACTTTCTCGAGGTAAGGTTTGGAGGAATAAATGGGCTAGGATTTTGTATGGCTTGAGGAGTGTATGATGCAAAGATTTTTAAGGGTGGTATAAAGTAAGGATCTGGTTCAAAAGAGTTTTCTTTGAGAGAAGGTTTTTGGCTCTTAGAGGCAACATATCCTCTTAATTCTTCATACTGAGCTTTGACCTTTCTTAGTTCTCTTTCTTTTTCAACAAAGGTGGAGCTGATCCTTTCTCCCTTCAATTTCTATACTTCTGCCTCAAGTTGTGCCATCTTTTTCTTTATTTCAAAATAATGATCTTGCAGCCTTTGGGACATATTTTTAATCTCCTTATCTAAGGAGTCAGCAATCTTGTCAATTTTCTTGTCCATGTTCTGCAAGAATTCATTCTGAGCCACAGCATTTTCAGTTTGCCAATTCATCACTTCTTCTGCTTGAGTAATTGGCCTTGTTGATCCATTAGTGTTTACTTCAGAAGGAACCACAAAGGGTCTAGTCTGTATCTTTCTAACAGGATTAACTTTTCTTTCCAAGGAAGGAAAGTTTGCATTATAAGAGGCTGAAGTGGATGAGAACATCATACATGCTTGTGACATGGTTGTCTGTTTAGGAAGTGGTTCAATAGGTTTACACTTTTGTACAGGTAAAGGTTTTAGAAATGGTTTAGTTGGTGGAGGCCATGTGACTAAAGATGGGTCATTTGGTGGTGAAGAATATTTATGTTTTCTGAGGATCTTCAGAGCTTCTTCATAGAAGGGAAGAGACTCGTACTTCTTTCTGATTCCAACCCAGGGTCTATTATCAGGATCAGATCTCCTTTCAGGCTTCTTAGGAGATTTGCAAGGAGACTTCTTTTTTCTCCTTCTGGGTTCATCATCATCACTACTATCATCTTCACTGCTATCATAGTCCATGTAACAATCACAGTCTGGATCACACATTTCCGGTGCCACATCCCATATAAAGTGACCATTTATCTTGTCACTATAAATGGGTGTTCCATCAGCTTTAAATGGATAAACAAGAATTTTCTTTTCCTGTTCTCCTAGGGTGATCATCATGGTTGAAAAGACTGGATTGGTTGAAGAGGAAGAAGATTCTCCTTCAGACTTGAAGATAGTCTTTACTCTACCATCAGTGAGTCTCTTAAATGATGACTCAGTGGACACTATGGGTTTTGGTTGTTTTTTCTGTGCCTCATAGTCACTAATCCATTCCATAGGAATGAGTTTTAGTAACTCTTCTCTAGGGATTTGCCTGGGAACCTGGATGATTGATAGAGTTTTCTCCTCAGAATTTGCTATCACCATCAAAGTATTTTCTAAAATTTTTGAATCTACTAGAAGATCAAAGAGATGATCTTGCACTTTGAATATGATCTGATGATTCAGAGTAGCTTTGAATGCATCCGAATCCTGAGGGGCTCCAATAAGTTGAACTTAAACTTGGAACCGATGTGGAAGAGTCGGATCTTTCAGATGGACATTAAAATTTGGAAATATGGTTAAAACCATACTTCCAGCACTAAGCGTTGTGAGGACTGTGCCAATCACTGCATCTTCATAGTGATGGAAGGTAGAGTCTATAAGAGAGACTCTTGCTGTAACAGGCATGCCTTTTCTTCCATGAAGGGTTAGGATTAACCGAACTGCACCTAGATGTAGTGCAACATAACCTTCTTTCTACCATAATTTGATTAGATCTGGATTTATTTCCAGGTCTACATATTGCTCTACAGAAGTAGCATGAAGAGGACAAGAATTAAGCTTCGAAGTCTGGATAACTTCTTTTACTCCAGGTCTAGGGGTAGAAATAAGCTTTTTTACGGACCAGGTAAAGTTGGATTTATGTCTTTTGAAAACATTGTAAGGATTCAGAAGAGGCGGTACAACACTTTCTATTTGAGCATCCTCTGGGACAAAGGTATACTCAATAAGGTTTTCGAGTTTGTTTGAAAGGGTCTTTTTACAGGATTTAGGAACAGAAAGGGAAATTTTTGAAGAGAGACTTACAACGCTGGGACGAGGGTTTTCACTCATGTTTTTAAGAGATCTTCTTACTCACTCTCAGCTAATAATATTATACCATATCATGGGCCAGCCTGACCGGCCCGGCGGGCCTTTATTAAAATATATTTTAATATGTGATATATAATATTGATATTTGGTTGGTTATAATTTTGATTATTTGATAAGGAATTAATTTTGATGACTATTTATTATTTCCATTTAATAAAATAAATTGAATTAATTATAAAATTTTTGCTTTGGAAATGTGAAATCTAATTTTTATTTCTAATTTTTCTTAAAAGATATTTAAAAATAGTTTAAATTTAAAATAAAAAATAATTTGTATAATTTTATTTAAAAAATGGGTTGGGCCATTTTGGCCCACCGGCCATATAGAAAACAGGCCGGGCCAATTTTTTGGCCTGTTTTCCTATTTTGGCCTGGCCCGACCTGACACGTAGGCCCGTTTTGCCACCCCTAGGATTCATGATAAATTATGAGTCAATAGTGATTAAATTATTTGAATTAATATTGTAATAATTTCATTATATTGTTAAAGATGATTACGATGGATATGGTGTATGAAATCTGTTAATGATGTGAAAATGTAATATAGTAGATTACTAGTTGGTTGAAATTATGAAATAGAGTTATGTGAAGGGAATGGTATGAATATGGATACGGATAAGGAATAAAAAAGGTAGCGTGGATTAAATCAGGGTAAGAGGTAAGAGTATATTAGTTATATAAATGAGAAGTTGAAAAAAATTAATAAGAAAGGTATCTAATCAAAAGGTAGCTAGATTATGTTTTTCTTATTGGGGTATTTTTAAATTAATCTTTAATTTCAAACAAATCATCCCCTTGTATTTTAAACAAAAAAGTGAATGATGATAGAAAAATTAATGGACACCACAGAGGCGAACATTGTTACATCCTGATTTTTAATTAATTGCCAATTAAGGTTAAATTAAGGATTAAGGTTATGGATTGATTAAGTTAATGGTTGATTAAGATTAATTGCCAATTAGGCAAATTGTTGAATAATAATAATAATAATAATAATAATAATAATAATAATAATAATAATAATAATAATAATAATAATAATAATAATAATAATAATAATAATAATAATAATAATAATAATAATAATAATAATAATAATAATAATAATAATAATAATAATAATAATAATAATAATAATAATAATAATAATAATAATAATAATAATAATAATAATAATAATAATAATAATAATAATAATAATAATAATAATAATAATAATAATAATAATAATAATAATAATAATAATAATAATAATAATAATAATAATAATAATAATAATAATAATAATAATAATAATAATAATAATAATAATAATAATAATAATAATAATAATAATAATAATAATAATAATAATAATAATAATAATAATAATAATAATAATAATAATAATAATAATAATAATAATAATAATAATAATAATAATAATAATAATAATAATAATAATAATAATAATAATAATAATAATAATAATAATAATAATAATAATAATAATAATAATAATAATAATAATAATAATAATAATAATAATAATAATAATAATAATAATAATAATAATAATAATAATAATAATAATAATAATAATAATAATAATAATAATAATAATAATAATAATAATAATAATAATAATAATAATAATAATAATAATAATAATAATAATAATAATAATAATAATAATAATAATAATAATAATAATAATAATAATAATAATAATAATAATAATAATAATAATAATAATAATAATAATAATAATAATAATAATAATAATAATAATAATAATAATAATAATAATAATAATAATAATAATAATAATAATAATAATAATAATAATAATAATAATAATAATAATAATAATAATAATAATAATAATAATAATAATAATAATAATAATAATAATAATAATAATAATAATAATAATAATAATAATAATAATAATAATAATAATAATAATAATAATAATAATAATAATAATAATAATAATAATAATAATAATAATAATAATAATAATAATAATAATAATAATAATAATAATAATAATAATAATAATAATAATAATAATAATAATAATAATAATAATAATAATAATAATAATAATAATAATAATAATAATAATAATAATAATAATAATAATAATAATAATAATAATAATAATAATAATAATAATAATAATAATAATAATAATAATAATAATAATAATAATAATAATAATAATAATAATAATAATAATAATAATAATAATAATAATAATAATAATAATAATAATAATAATAATAATAATAATAATAATAATAATAATAATAATAATAATAATAATAATAATAATAATAATAATAATAATAATAATAATAATAATAATAATAATAATAATAATAATAATAATAATAATAATAATAATAATAATAATAATAATAATAATAATAATAATAATAATAATAATAATAATAATAATAATAATAATAATAATAATAATAATAATAATAATAATAATAATAATAATAATAATAATAATAATAATAATAATAATAATAATAATAATAATAATAATAATAATAATAATAATAATAATAATAATAATAATAATAATAATAATAATAATAATAATAATAATAATAATAATAATAATAATAATAATAATAATAATAATAATAATAATAATAATAATAATAATAATAATAATAATAATAATAATAATAATAATAATAATAATAATAATAATAATAATAATAATAATAATAATAATAATAATAATAATAATAATAATAATAATAATAATAATAATAATAATAATAATAATAATAATAATAATAATAATAATAATAATAATAATAATAATAATAATAATAATAATAATAATAATAATAATAATAATAATAATAATAATAATAATAATAATAATAATAATAATAATAATAATAATAATAATAATAATAATAATAATAATAATAATAATAATAATAATAATAATAATAATAATAATAATAATAATAATAATAATAATAATAATAATAATAATAATAATAATAATAATAATAATAATAATAATAATAATAATAATAATAATAATAATAATAATAATAATAATAATAATAATAATAATAATAATAATAATAATAATAATAATAATAATAATAATAATAATAATAATAATAATAATAATAATAATAATAATAATAATAATAATAATAATAATAATAATAATAATAATAATAATAATAATAATAATAATAATAATAATAATAATAATAATAATAATAATAATAATAATAATAATAATAATAATAATAATAATAATAATAATAATAATAATAATAATAATAATAATAATAATAATAATAATAATAATAATAATAATAATAATAATAATAATAATAATAATAATAATAATAATAATAATAATAATAATAATAATAATAATAATAATAATAATAATAATAATAATAATAATAATAATAATAATAATAATAATAATAATAATAATAATAATAATAATAATAATAATAATAATAATAATAATAATAATAATAATAATAATAATAATAATAATAATAATGCAAGAATGACCTATAATAATGCAAGAATGACCCATGTGCCATTGGCTTTAGAGAACTTCAGTCCTCTCTTTCCCTCTCTCTATCCACGCTGAAATGGGAATAATGATGGCTGATGGGACTGCATTTAATGAGAATGTGACCTTTGATGGAGAGCTGAACTGATGGGGCTGTGAGATGATAAGCTTCGGTTGCATGTTTTCCTCTCACTCTCTTCATTGTTGCTTGGTGCATATTCGGTTGGAAGAGGAAACGCTCCTCCTTCTCTCTAAAGCTCTCTGAAGCTTCTGCTTCTTCTCCTTCGCTGTTCGTCTTCCTCTTCGTCTTCTTCATCTTCTTCTTCCATTTGAATGGTTGTATGAGGCTCGGTTTGGGAGCCTGCTGCAGCGTGTGAGGTGCCTCAGTTGTGGAAGATGGTCCACTGATGTTGAGGCAGAGCTGCTCTCATGAGGAAGCAGTGGCTGGTTCTCCAAGGCTGAGAACGTGTTGATGGGATGATGGAAGGCTGTGTTTGGATCTTCCCACGGCTGAAGGCCGAGTAGAGTGCTGCTGTTGGTTGGGGCCGAGTCGTTCTGTATGAACGAGTGGCCATGTGACTACTGGAAGCTTCATTCCAGTTAAGGGGGTTTTGCATCTCAAATGCATGGTTTATGAACAGATTCCAGGTGGTTTGTATGAATGTGTTATGTTATGTTTGATATATGTTGAGTGATGTGCTGTAACATATGCAACGCCCAGATATTGTATTATTTATGACCATGGAGGTCTGTATGAGGTGATGTATGAATTCTGTTCATATGATGTATGATGTATGTTGTGGTTGTATTAAATGTATGAGATGCATATGATGAATGCCGAGTGCAATTGTGTGGTTTGTCATTGGTCCCTATGTGGGTGATGGTATGATTATATGCATGTGATGCTTGATATTGATTATACGTATGCTGAGTGCATAGGATGGGGACTGTTATAATAATTCCGAGTGGAATGTTATATGAGAAAGCAGGGAATGCTTGCTGTAGAGAATAATCCGAGTGGATGGCATGGTGATTGCCGAGTGGATGAGATGTGAGCTGAGTCATCTGATTCGTTGTGGAAGTGCCGAGTGCATATAACGTTGAATGCTAAATACCGAGTGGGCAATCGGATGAATATGTGTTGAATACAAATAAATATGTGTTGAATGTAAGTGAATATGTGTTGAACATATTGAAAGACCTCGGGTTGGACTCGGGGCAGTGCCTAGGGTACTAAGCGTGAGAAAAGACGCTTGATGAAATACCTTGGGTTGGACTCAAGGCAAATGCCGAGTGCATTGGCGTTGGACGCCGGGTGAATGAGACCGTATGCATCCGATTCGCCACTGGAATGCTTGGAGCATATAGCGTTGGACGCTAATACCGATCGGCAATCAGATGACAATATGTGAGAATATGATTAAATCCTTGAGCAGGGCTCAGGCACACTCCTTGAGCAAGGCTCGGAGTTAAGCATTATTGATGGTGCTTAGAATATATTTGGGGTGAAATCCGAGTGGATGAATCAAAATATTGTTATTGAGGATGTTGTGCATTATAGCCGATTGAAATGGGTGAATTCTGATCGGAGGATGTTGTGTGATTGTTTATATTAAATGGCAGTGTGTATGTTTTGATTGATGATAGATGTTATATTGCTTAATTGAGGATTCTGTGATAAACACGAGTCAGTAACTGTCATCTAATATGTAAAGCTCACCCCTACACCATTTTTCAGTATGTGCAAGTCGGTCTGGAAGTGATGTGAAGGACTCAAGTCCGAGTGATGGGCACTCCGAATGTTGAGTGCATGTGTTGTATATATATATATATATATATATATATATATATATATATATATATATATTATGTTTAGTCAGTTGTAGCCTTGGCCGGCTCATAACAATGTTGTATAATGAATACAAATATATATGTATAGGAATCCGAGTGCATGTTCATATATATATATATATGGATTACATTGAAATCATGTAATTGTATCGGATGATAAGTGTTGATGAATGAATAACGATAAGATGATAAGTATTCCGAGTGTATGAATATATATATATATGTATAAGTGTTTTATGTTGATTTGATGCTTCCTATCGACTGAGATGAGTGGTTGAATGAATAATGATAAGTGTTTAAATGTTGTTGTGAGAGCCGTGTCTGAGTAGAGATTACTGTGTAGCTTTTTCCGAGTGGAGAAGACAAATGGATTCTGAGAGAAATTCCCTTTGATGAACCCATTCTGTGTAGGATTTGATGGGAGAATTCCCCGAGTAATGATAGGCCTAAACATTACTGTCACGACCGGGATCGCGGCGGCGCGGCCGACCCTCAAAACTATTTTAAAAATAAACAGGGAGTCGCCACCAATATTTTTTAGGATAAAATACTGGAAAAAACCTTTCGTTAAAGCACTGGTTATAAAAACGAAATTCCATGATTCGGGAGTCTGATTACAGGTGAGGAAGGTATTAGCACCTCACAACTGTCCGTTATAAAAACGGTTACCTCAATTTGATAGCGCGCATTATAATTAATCTGAACTGTCCTTTACAAGGGGTGTAAAGTTATGATTCTGAAACAACTCAAAATGTACATGTAATGTCAATCTGATACAAGGGTATGTTATACAGATGCAAATACGGAGTGTCCTTGTGTATTGGGTGGAGTATAATCCACACTGGGGCGGAGTGTAACTCACTCTGTGGCGGTGTAGTAGTCCGCCTGAAGTTGTTTTCTTTGCCTTGACACAATTGGTGGTGGTACCTGCAATTATTCTCCGACACTCAAGTCAGTATTTCAGAATACTCTTAGACTTAGAAAGCAAATCTGAGAGAATTATGCAAGTAAGAGAGTGTAAGGTTTAGAATTGGGGATCCCCATATACCTTTTTGCTGAGGTTTATATACCTGTTACTGGTGCTCCATTATTAGTGGGACCCGTTCCTTGTTTTCAGGCATTATGCTGGAAAGGTAGTGGGTCCCTGCGCCGTTTGCAAGCACTGTTATTGTAGTGGGTGTTTCCACTTACTTGGAAAGCGTGAATGCTTTATTATTTTATTTGTTTTTCCCTTTAATGCGTGACAGCGTGATTCCCATTTTCAACCTCTCAAGACAGAGTCAGTCTCGTGCCGGGGTTATAAGTATGGGCTCGCTACGCAGTATGGGAAATTCAATATTCCGCCTGTATTGAGACTATGGCTTGGCGGAGTAATATGCATTAGGGATATTTCATGCATAAGGTATTCGATATTTTCTTCCTTGGCGGAGTTACAAACCTTGGCGGAGTAAAACACCTTGGCGGAGTAACACGCCTTGGCGGAGTTACTTGCCCTGTTTGTATGTACTCCGTATAGAAACAATTATAATGTATTCGAAGCGTACTTCTCTTGTTCGAAATGTTGATCTGGCAAAGTATTAAAGCCATGCTCTTGGGGGCCGGTGTTGGGACCGGATCATAATCCATTAATTATTTTAACTTCTTCATGAAAAGAAAATATACGAGATGACAAAATATACAAAAATAAATAAAAAAATAAACACAGAATATTTACATGAGATCAACAGGACGTCTCGTCCAAATTAATCTCGCTCCGCCTTTTTTTAAAAAAAATATTAAAAAAGATATAAGATTAACAGGACGTCTCGTCCAAATTAACCTCGCTCCTTCTTTTAAAGAAATACTACAAAAATATGAGATTAACAAGACGTCTCGTCTAAATTAACCTTGCTCCTTCTTCTTTTTTTTAAAGAGATATTTAAAAAGTATGAGATTAACAGGACGTCTCGTCCAAATTAATCTCGCTTCTCATTTTGATAGCAAGACAAAAATGGAAACTCTAGAAATTAAATAAAAGGAAGATGGGCCCGACAGGAACTATTTCCTGCTCCTACGTATTCTCGAGCTTTCGATAAATCAGGGTCACGTAGTTCTTTAAATGTTTTTTTTAGGAAAAGATTAGGAAAATATTGATGGGCATCATTTTGGTGAAGAATCTATACAAGACGAAGTTCTTCGCACGTGTATGGATCCTATAGAGACTGTGTAGACGGAAGTATTTTCCGTACGACACTGACTAAAAATGATTTTTTTATTTTATTTAGATTTGAAAGAAAACACAGGAGACATCCGTTTCCCTTTATTATTATTTTTTAGGCTACAGGGCGAAAGAGGGAGGGTAACAGAAACTACAAGAGAGAAAGAGAAACAGTAGATTCGGAAAAAAGAGGGGAAAATGGGTGAAAACCGAGTGAGGGAAGAAAATCCGAGTGGGAAAAGGAAAATCCGAGTGAAAAAATGAAAAATCCAAGTAAAAATATGGAAAACCGAGTGAAAAGAGGAAAGTCCGGGTAAAAAATGAAAAATCTGAGTAAAAATATGGAAAACCGAGTAAAAATAGTGAAACCGAGTGAAAAGTAGAAAATACCGAGTGAAAGTTGAGAAACCGAGTGATGGAGCAGGAGAGCTGGTCTCAGGATGCTGAACAGTGAGGTGTGAAGGGCGCTGGTGAGGAGAGGGGCTGTACCGAGTGGTGTTTGGTTGCTGTGAGGGAGCTAGAGGGTGTTTGGCTGCTGTGAGGGAGCTAGAGGGTGTTTGGCTGCTGTGAGGGAGAGAGAGAACGAAGGTAAACTTAGGCAGAGTTTTCTCTTAATGAATGCCTCCCCTCAAAGCTTCAGCCCTTGCCCATTTATAGGCTTGTCCGAGTGGAAGGCCAGCTCAGGCTTCTACTCAGAGTGGAGTAAGGGACAACGGCTGGTGGAAATTTTTAATTCCTCCACTTCCGCCCCTGTCTGCCACCCCCAGGATTCCTGGATCCACTTGGGTGGTGGAATCCAAGTCAGCACGGGCGAACAGGGGAAGCCGGGTGGAAATCCGAGAGAGGATGGTGGAAATCCGAGAGAGAATGGTGAGTGAAGATTGGCTCGGAAATCTGACTGAAAAGGACACGGAAATGATTGTGAAATGGCTCACTCGGCAAATATTCACTCGGACTCGGTTCTCTTTCCTCTCAGAAGATCGACTGAGTCGTACTCTTCTTCCAGTCAGAATCTGACTACTCAGAATCTAACCCTTGGATGTGTTCACTCGGACCTGGTTTTATTCCTTACTCAGCGTTTGGCAATTTTCACTCGGAAAGGCTTTTTTTCAATCAAAATCTGTTCTTCCATATACACCCCGAGTCGGATTTTAATTCACTCAGACTTGTTTTCACTCAGATCAGTATCAATCAGAAGCTTTCATTTGGATTTAACTTCAATAGGGCTATATTTCACTCGGATTTATTGCAATCAAAGAGCAATCCTTCTCAGCATTCATCCTTCAACAGAGTATCACTCGGAATGGCTTGACAGGGAACCTTCCACTCGGATTCACCTTCAACAGGGAAGCATTTCACTTGGAACTGACTCATTCTGAGTAATTCTACTCGGATTTGATCCTTTTTGAGTCATTCCATTCGGACTTCTCTTCAACAGGGTCATAATCCACTCGGAATGGCTTGACAGGGAGCCTTCCACTCGGATTTATCCCAAACTGAGTCATTTCACTCGGATTGTTCTTTACTGGGTCTTTTCTTCAAGCCTTTCCTTTATTTTTGCTTGCCACAATGAGGCCCAGTTGGAGACAATACTCGGCCAAATACCACTCGGATGTCTTTTACTCGGAAATGATCATTCCGAGTCCTTTCACTCGGAAATGATCATTCCGAGTCATTTTTTTTGTGTGTGAATAAGAAAAGGTAGAAGTAAAGTTGCCCCTTCGTGCTTTAAGGTGGGTTTTTCTGAAGGTCTCCTAATGGTTCTAAGGTTTGTCTAATCAGTGATACCTTACATTAGGTGGCTTATTCTAAAATTTCTAAAGGTCACTAGAGCCAAGATCCTACTCATGATGTTGACCACAACAGTAGGAAGTCTACTAGGTGTGGGTACCATGAATAAGTCGAACTCTAGCTGAGATTCTCATGGTAACCAGACAGGAAGTACATCCCAAATGGCTCCGCTACCAACCTCCCCTAATCTTAAGTTTCATTTGGGCCTGGGTATAGGGTCCCACTCAAAGGTGTGTGCAAATTGTGAGTGTAGTGTGTGAAAGAGGCATCCAATACCTGTACCTTACTCATCCTGCACATAGAACAAACACAGAGCAACAAAATAGAGTCGTCTACCCTAGGGTTCAATGATCACACAGATATTAACAGAACATAAATGATAGAATACAAATAAAATAGGAACCAAAGAAAAATAAAATAAAGAAAGAAGTCAAATAATTAATATGCTAATTAAAATATACGCTATCAAATTGACTGGCTTGACTCTCTAATTCCCCAGTGGAGTCGCCATCTGTCGCGATCGGGATCGCGGCGACGCGGCCGACCCTCAAAACGATTTTAAAAATAAACAGGGAGTCGCCACCAATATTTTTTAGGATAAAATACTGGAAAAAACCTTTCGTTAAAGCACTGGTTATAAAAACAAAATTCCATGATTCGGGAGTCTGATTACAGGTGAGGAAGGTATTAGCACCTCACAACTGTCCGTTATAAAAACAGTTACCTCAATTTGATAGCGCGCATTATAATTAATCCATTAATTATTTTAACTTCTTCATGAAAAGAAAATATACGAGATGACAAAATATACAAAAATAAACAAAAAAATAAACACAGAATATTTACATGAGATCAACAGGACGTCTCGTCCAAATTAATCTCGCTCCGCCTTTTTTTTAAAAAAATATTAAAAAAGATATAAGATTAACAGGACGTCTCGTCCAAATTAACCTCGCTCCTTCTTTTAAAGAAATACTACAAAAATATGAGATTAACAAGACGTCTCGTCTAAATTAACCTTGCTCATTCTTCTTTTTTTTAAAGAGATATTTAAAAAGTATGAGATTAACAGGACGTCTCGTCCAAATTAATCTCGCTTCTCCTTTTGATAGCAAGACAAAAATGGAAACTCTAGAAATTAAATAAAAGGAAGATGGGCCCGACAGGAACTATTTCCTGCTCCTACGTATTCTCGAGCTTTCGATAAATCAGGGTCACGTAGTTCTTTAAATGTTTTTTTAGGAAAAGATTAGGAAAATATTGATGGGCATCATTTTGGTGAAGAATCTATACAAGACGAAGTTCTTCGCACGTGTATGGATCCTATAGAGACTGTGTAGACGGAAGTATTTTCCGTACGACACTGACTAAAAATGATTTTTTTATTTTATTTAGATTTGAAAGAAAACATAGGAGACATCTGTTTCCCTTTATTATTATTTTTTAGGCTACGGGGCGAAAGAGGGAGGGTAACAGAAACTACAAGAGAGAAAGAGAAACAGTAGATTCGGAAAAAAGAGGGGAAAATGGGCGAAAACCGAGTGAGGGAAGAAAATCCGAGTGGGAAAAGGAAAATCCGAGTGAAAAAATGAAAAATCCAAGTAAAAATATGGAAAACCGAGTGAAAAGAGGAAAGTCCGGGTAAAAAATGAAAAATCCGAGTAAAAATATGGAAAACCGAGTAAAAATAGTGAAACCGAGTGAAAAGTAGAAAATACCGAGTGAAAGTTGAGAAACCGAGTGATGGAGCAGGAGAGCTGGTCTCAGGATGCTGAACAGTGAGGTGTGAAGGGCGCTGGTGAGGAGAGGGGCTGTACCGAGTGGTGTTTGGTTGCTGTGAGGGAGCTAGAGGGTGTTTGGCTGCTGTGAGGGAGCTGGAGGGTGTTTGGCTGCTGTGAGGGAGAGAGAGAACGAAGGTAAACTTAGGCAGAGTTTTCTCTTAATGAATGCCTCCCCTCAAAGCTTCAGCCCTTGCCCATTTATAGGCTTGTCCGAGTGGAAGGCCAGCTCAGGCTTCCACTCAGAGTGGAAAGCCAGCTCAGGCTTCCACTCAGAGTGGAGTGGGGGACAACGGCTGGTGGGAATTTTTAATTCCTCCACTTCCGCCCCTGTCTGCCACCCCCAGGATTCCTGGATCCACTTGGGTGGTGGAATCCAAGTCAGCACGGGCGAACAGGGGAAGCCGGGTGGAAATCCGAGAGAGGATGGTGGAAATCCGAGAGAGAATGGTGAGTGAAGATTGGCTCGGAAATCTGACTGAAAAGGACACGGAAATGATTGTGAAATGGCTCACTCGGCAAATATTCACTCGGACTCGGTTCTCTTTCCTCTCAGAAGATAGACTGAGTCGTACTCTTCTTCCAGTCAGAATCTGACTACTCAGAATCTAACCCTTGGATGTGTTCACTCGGACCTGGTTTTATTCCTTACTCAGCGTTTGGCAATTTTCACTCGGAAAGGCTTTTTTTCAATCAAAATCTGTTCTTCCATATACACCCCGAGTCGGATTTTAATTCACTCAGACTTGTTTTCACTCAGATCAGTATCAATCAGAAGCTTTCATTTGGATTTAACTTCAATAGGGCTATATTTCACTCGGATTTATTGCAATCAAAGAGCAATCCTTCTCAGCATTCATCCTTCAACAGAGTATCACTCGGAATGGCTTGACAGGGAACCTTCCACTCGGATTCACCTTCAACAGGGAAGCATTTCACTTGGAACTGACTCATTCTGAGTAATTCTACTCGGATTTGATCCTTTTTGAGTCATTCCATTCGGACTTCTCTTCAACAGGGTCATAATCCACTCGGAATGGCTTGACAGGGAGCCTTCCACTCGGATTTATCCCAAACTGAGTCATTTCACTCGGATTGTTCTTTACTGGGTCTTTTCTTCAAGCCTTTCCTTTATTTTTGCTTGCCACAATGAGGCCCAGTTGGAGACAATACTCGGCCAAATACCACTCGGATGTCTTTTACTCGAAAATGATCATTCCGAGTCCTTTCACTCGGAAATGATCATTCCGAGTCATTTTTTTTGTGTGTGAATCTTCTTCATTTGTGGATGGGCTGAAATAGGTGTTCACAGATGCCCCTCTTTACTTCTTTTTCACAAGAGAAACACGAAGCTTTCTGTGTTTTTGAAGTGAAAAGGAAGTAAAGATATGAACACCGATGTAGGGACCAAGTGGGACCTCTCGATAGGTATGGCGTTCGAGTTGTTGTAACCTTTTTTCACATCTGTCTCTCTCTTTTTCCTTTCTCTCCCCTTTTTTTTGTTGTTTTTTTTTGTTTTTTTGTTTTTTTTTATTTTTTTTGTTTTTTTTTTGAGTTCTGAATGGACCGGGAAAAATTCTTTCAGTGAGAAGATCGGGATTGACCCCCGGTAGATTGGAAAATAACGGGTGCCTGTATAGACGACTGGAAAGTAAAGGGTGCCTGAATAGGCAGACGGAAAGTAAAGGGTGTCTGAATAGGCAAACGGAAAGTAAAGGGTGCCTGAATAGGCAAACGGAAAGTAAAGGGTGCCTGAATAGGCGGATGGAAAGTAAAGGGTGCCTGAATAGGCGAACGGAAAGTAAAGGGTGCCTGAATAGGTGAACAGAAAAGGTAAATGGGTGCCAGCTTCGGCGACTAGAAAAGTAAATGGTGCCTGAATAGGCGAACAGAAAGTAAATGGGTGCCAGCTTCGACGACTGGAAAAGGTAAATGGGTGCTAGCTTTGGCGACTGGAAAAGTAAAGGGTGCCTAAATAGGTGAACAGAAAGTAAATGGGTGCCAGCTTCGGTGACTGGAAAAGGTAAATGGGTGCCAGCTTTGGCGACTGGAAAAGTAAAGGGTGCCTGAATAGGCGGACGGAAAGTAAAGGGTGCCTGAATAGGCGAGCGGAAAGTAAAGGGTGCCTGAATAGGCAAGCGGAAAGTAAAGGATGCCTGAATAAGCGACTGGAAACTAAAGTGTGCCTGAATAGGCGATCAGAAAGTAAAGGGTGCCTGAATAGGTGAACAGAAAGTAAAGGGTGCCTGAATAGGCGAACAGAAAGTAAAGGGTGCCTGAATAGGCGAACAGAAAGGTAAAGCATGCCTGAATAGGCGAATGGAAAGTAAAGGATGCCTGAATAGGCGAACAGAAAGTAAAGAGTGCCTAAATAGGCGAACAGAAAGTAAAGGGTGCCTGAATAGGCGAACGGAAAGGTAAAGCATGCCTGAATAGGCGAATGGAAAGTAAAGGATGCCTGAATAGGTGAACGGAAATTAAAGGGTGCTTGAATAGGCGAATGGAAATGCAGAGATTGGAGGAGCTAACAGGACATCTCGTCCAAATTAACTCACTGGACTTAAAGGCTCTTGGCGATGCCTCAGTTTGACATGACTGAAGGAATCTTGGGGAATTGCCTCCTTAACTGAAAGAGAATGAACCTGGGGTGATGCCCCGGTTTGACATGACTGAAGGTTCTTGGGGAATTGCCCCTTGACTGGAACAGAATGAACCTGGGGTGATGCCCCAGTTTGACATGATTTGAAGGAACCTTGGGGAATTGCCCCCCTTGACTGGAACAGAAGAAATCTGGGGAGATGCCCCAGTTTGACATGGTTTGAAGGAACCTTGGGGAATTGCCCCCCTTGACTGAATAGATCTGAGGTGATGCCCCAGTTTGAGATGGTTTGGGAAATGTAGTTCCACTGAGGAAGAATTTAGTGATTCGGGGTACTGTCCCTGATTGAGAATGGAAAATTTAGGGTCCATCGGGGCAGAGATCTTGAGAACTGCCAGCTTTGGCGATCGATTCCACTGGGGAAGAGAATTTGAGAGATGCTGATTTTGGAGTTGAGCGAGAGACTTTGAAGATTGCCAACTTTGGCGGTTAAGGAGAAAGAAATTTTGAACGGTGCCTGCTTGGGCTATGGAGGAAAAAACCTTGAAAAGTGCCAGCTTTGGCGATCATGGTTCCATTGGGGAAGAGAATTTGAGAGATGCTGATTTTGGAGTTGAGCGGGAGACTTTGAAGATTGCCAACTTTGGCGGTTAAAGAAACTTCGAACGGTGCCTGCTTGGGCTATGGAGGAAGAAACCTTGAAAAGTGCTAGCTTTGGCGATCACGGTTCCATTGGGGAATGTTCTTCTAAGCCTGATTAGAAAAGTGTTCTTATCAGGGGGATGATCTGAATTGTAGGCTTACTGGGGAGAGTTTGGTGATTCTGTTGGGGGAAAGAATTTCGCTGGAAACTATCCTTGGGCTTGGGAATGGGATACGCTTGATGGTTGGAATGTATCAGGTAGATTCCTTGGAAGGGAGTTTGAAAAAGTGTCAGCTTTGGTAGTTGAGGAGAAGACTTCAAGAAGTGCCAACTTTGGCGATTTAGGGAAGGAGTTCTGAGAAGTGCCAACTTTGGCGATTTAAGAAGAGATTTTGAAAAATGCTAACTTTGGCGATCTAAGGAAGGAGTTTTGAGGAGTGCCAACTTTGGCGGTTGAAGAAGAGAAAACTTTGAGAGGTGCCATCTTTGGCAGATTAAGGAAGAGATTTTGAGCGGTGCCAACTTTGGCGATTTGGGGGAAGACTTTGAGAATTGCCAAGTTTGGCGATGGAGGAAAGAATTTTGAGGAGTGCCAACTTTGGCGGTTCGAGGAAGGAACTTGAGGTGTCAACACTTGACATGACTGTCTGTTGTAATAACCTACAGAAAAAGGTTAGTAGTGCAAAGTAAAATTCACAAACTGGGTAGGTCCTGTGAAACCACGAGCCTTAGGATAACTCATGGACAGAGGAGAATGAAAGATGGCGATCATAGCTTTGAAGCACGTGCCTTGGCTGAGTCCTCGTGATGATTGTCTAAGACGAGGTCGAGTAGTGGGAGCGTCTTGTTCCTTACGACTTTAAATGTTCACCATTCTTTCATTTTATTTTTATAAAAATACAATGTTTTATCAAATCAATGTAATTCATAACACGTATCGAAAAAGGATTCATGTATGTCAAACAGAATACAGAGAATGGACAAAGGGGAAAATAGATGGGATGAAATGAAGTTACATAGGACGGGTCAAGGCCAGGAGAAACAGGGAAGGTTCAAGGATCCTCCAGTGAATTCTTGAGACTAGTGAGAACCTTAATCCCACGTCACGACCTCAAGTACATCGTTCAACTCTGCCTTCGAGAGGGTAGTTTGACCATGGTCCACATGCCTCAGTTTGCACGTTTTGCATTGGGAACTTTAGTTACTCTGTCGAGATGTTGACCATAATTTTTACCTGAGCCGCCTTTTCAGGTTTTCAACTCACCGGTTTGCTCTAACTTTTGCCTAAGCCGCCCTTTCAGGTTTTCAGCCTAGCGAGCTTTTCTCTTTCTTTATAATGTGTTCTTGTTTATTTTGGGCTGCATCCTTTACAGTAAAAAGTTAAAACTGATCACACTCCAGTTGAGTCTGCCTATCCTTTTCCAAATTTAGTTTGATCCTTTGGGAGCTGTTGTCACTTCAAATAAGAGACTCTATTCCTATGCCATGTACCCAAGGAAATATTGGTGAGACTTTTGGCATCGATGAGAGGGAATTACTTTGAATCATCATTTTGGCCTTTATTTATTTATTTATTTATTTATTTTTACTTTTTTTCCTCCTTTTTTGTTTTGTTTCATTTTTTTTATCCCCTTGATGATGTAATGACTCAATCTGATAGACTATTTCCTTGGTTACATGGGCATGAGGAATGGCGTACCCTTTAAGGTTGAGGTGTTGTTGACGACAAGAATGCAAGTTCTTGGTTTAGTGACATTTATTCCCCCAATACAGAAAATGACAGCTTGCTTGATGATCTGGACGTAACCAACTTTCCCGCTTGGTATGTTCATTCAAGCTTGACTCTGCTTTTCATTTTTCATTTTTTTCTTTTTTTTATTTTTTTATAAATTCTCCCTTGACTATATCTACATTTGTAGGCATTTAGTAATTTCCCCCTATTTATGCTGGTAACTGTTGTGGTTTTTCTTAGTTGACTGGCCTACCACTTGTCCAATTCGGGACTCGGCAATGTTGTCATTCACATAGATTCCTTCCACGTCTTGAAACAAAATACTAATGCCTTCTGATAGATTACCACCGTGATTCCTTCAGTTATTCTTGACTTAGGGGTATTCTTTAACCTCTTGTTCTAACAATCTTGTCAAGGTGGCTCACAGGTTTCCCTACCCTTCTTCGTTGGCATAGTCAACTGGGTAATCGAAATCGTGAAGCGTGATTGCGATTTCACTAGTCTCAAGAGAATCATTTTTGGATCTGCAATTTTGTTTGTTATGGCAAAATAAAGAAGAGATAGGAAAAGCAAGTTAAGGAGAATGAGTCAAAAGCAAGGATAAAGGGACGAGAATTTTTTTGAATTTCGATACGCATTTATTGATTGACTGGTAAAACAAGTTTTTTTTTCTCCCTTATTACATGAAAAATCCCAAAGCCTTAGGCATAGCAGAGGGATAAACAAGACTTTAAGGCAATGGCAAATTATATTGGTGAATCATTTAAAATCGAAGGGAGTTTGACAGCCTCCCTATTACTGAGCTCTTGGTCTAGCGGGCAAGCGATCACCAAATCAGTATTACCATCAAAACCATCTTCATTATCGGCCACCACGACATTAACTTCTGAACCTCCATGATTGGGCAGGGGATTTGTGGTCACGTTAGGGCTTCCTTCCCGAAAATTAATCCAGTCGGCTTTGATCAAATCTCTTACTTTATATTTCAAAGCCATGCAATTTTCTGTAGAATGCCCTGGTGCCCCAGCATGGTAATCACAATGAGCGTTTGGGTCATACCCCCTTGGGTAAGGAGGTTGAAACGGTCTCATGGGGCATGGAGCTACCAGACCCTTCTGAACGAGGATTGGCAAAAGTTCGGTATATGTTATGGGAATTGGATCGAACTGCACAAGGGTGCGCTCATTGTTGGGATTCCTTGTGTTCTGATCATGATTGGGTGGTCGAGTCATCTGCTGCGGGTGATGGTATGTCATGGGTTGCGGCATTGGCACTCTTGCCATGGGCGGACGAAAGTGAGGAGTATGAGTTGTCAGGCCCTGAGTGGCAGCAGCCACATAAGGATTGAGAGCTTGAATCATGGTAGGGGCGAATGGTCTCGGCGGAGTCGTCTTTTGATTAGAAGAGATGGAATTAGTTTCTCCATCCCTTCTCCCAGGCGCCGGCTTTCTTGTCATGCTTGTCCCAGATGGGCCCTGAGTGATTTTTCCTGTTCGTATTCCGCTTTCCACCCTTTCTCCAATAGTCACAATGTCGGAGAAATTGGATGAAACACTACCAATCATCTTGCCATAGAAAGGTGATGGGAGTGTGTCAATAAACATTGCGATTATCTCTTTTTCCGATAATGGGGGGTCCACTTGCGCCGCTGTTTCTCTCCAGCGTTGGGCATACTCCTTAAATGTTCACTGTCCCTTTTCAACATATTCTGTAACTGAACCCTGTTGGGTGCCATATCCATGTTATACTTGTATTGTCTAAGGAAGGCATCTGCCAGGTCCTTCCAACACCGAATATGGTTCCGCTCAAGGTAAGCATACCATGTAAGAGCGGCCCCCGCCAGACTATCTTGGAAGCAGTGAATCAATAACTGGTCGTTAGAAGAGTAAGATGCCATCTTTCGACAGTACATCATGAGATGGTTCTTAGGACAAGTCATTCCCCGATACTTGTCAAAGTCAGGCATTTTAAATTTGGGCGGGAGGATAACATCCGTGACTAGGCATAGTTCAGAAGCATCTATCAGTCCAAAACCTCCAGCGCCTTCCATCATTCTCAAACGCTCTTCTAAGATTTCTATCTTTTCCTTTTGGGGAGCTGCGACCGTGCTATGACCGCCTACCAGGTTCATCATGCGGGTTGTATCTTGGAGATTGGTCATATAAGGAGTTGCGTATCCGTATGGATAGCCGAATGGCTGGTTGAACGGAGGCAACACATGGGACTGGTTCATTAGGCCTGTATTTGGTGAGGGTCCTTGGGGTTGGGCCATAGTTTGTACAACATAAGTTGGTTGGGTCATCTGGGTTCGTGTGTTTTGGGCTTGTGCGTTGCAAGTTGGCTGGGTCATCGGGGCTTGTGTATTTTGGATTTGGTGGGTTTGTGGGTCATGGGCTTGCGTGTTTTGGGTTTGGTAAGCTTGTGGGTCATGGGCTTGCGTGTTTTGGGTTTCTTGTTGGTTAGCGAGCGGGGGATAGTACCCCGGTGGTAGGCCATAAAGTGGAAAAGGTACTGGGTTGCCGTCAGGACCAACAAATGTATGCTGTTGTGCATAAGACTGGCCGTAGGGTGGCTGGGCCTCGATGGCAGGATTAGGTCCTTCGACATGAATAGTGAGAGGGGGTGTCGTTGTGTTAAGTAGTTGGGTTCTTGCTAGGTCAGAGCCAATGAGGGGTGGTGCGGTGACAGGCTGCTGTTGGCTGTCCTCAACACCTGCAGAGGAGGCTCCTTCTATGAGTTTCTTTTCTAAGAGTTTAGTTAACTCCGCCACTCGTTCTTTCAGCTGATCGAACTCAGTCCTGAAGTCTCCTTCAACAGCTTCTGCCTCAGCCATGAGTTTCCTTTGAAGTTGGGTCTGGTAAGGATGTCTACTCGTGACGTCGGGTGAAAGAAAAACAAGAAATGTCAGGTGGAAATAGAAAGAAGGAGAATGTCATGGGAAGCAATCACAGGCTTTGGCGAATATCCTTTGACCATTCCTTAGAACTTATCGTTCAAAAGTACTAGGTATGGTAAGCACGGAAATTAATACGGGATAGTTGTGAAGACAGAAAAATCCTCCATCTTGAAATGCAATAAGAGCCTCAAGTTTAGCTATTTCTAGCTCAAGGAACCATGACTCTTCTCTTAAAGGTTTGATCCCACGTTAATTTCCATATCTTGTTCAAAGGTATTCGTTAAGCTTTGAATAGCTTCCGGTGAGAATAGAAAGAAATGAGAGAAAGAGACATCAGGAAACGACGTGTTTTACAAATCGATACTCCCCTAGTAACTTTCTTGAAAACATTTTTGTATTTAGGGGGGTTACGATTTGACAAAACTTGTGTCAAGTCAAGGATCATGTGAGCTATGGATTTTCTGATCATTATTAAAACAAAAAAAAGAATTGATTTTTTTTGATTTTTTTAATCCTTTTTCTGTTAAAATTTTTAGCTTTTTTTTTTGATGATTCAGAAAATTCGTAACTCAAGATCCTAATACTTAAGCAAATATAAAAGGAAAGGACCACCTTCCCATTAAAGGATCACTGGTCAAAAGTAGGTCATTTTTTGGAAAAAGTAATCCAATAAACGGGCAAGTGGTCCCTTAATTTGGATCAGAAGAGAAAGTGAGAATAAGAAAAGGTAGAAGTAAAGTTGCCCCTTCGTGCTTTAAGGTGGGTTTTTCTGAAGGTCTCCTAATGGTTCTAAGGTTTGTCTAATCAGTGATACCTTACATTAGGTGGCTTATTCTAAAATTTCTAAAGGTCACTAGAGCCAAGATCCTACTCATGATGTTGACCACAACAGTAGGAAGTCTACTAGGTGTGGGTACCATGAATAAGTCGAACTCTAGCTGAGATTCTCATGGTAACCAGACAGGAAGTACATCCCAAATGGCTCCGCTACCAACCTCCCCTAATCTTAAGTTTCATTTGGGCCTGGGTATAGGGTCCCACTCAAAGGTGTGTGCAAATTGTGAGTGTAGTGTGTGAAAGAGGCATCCAATACCTGTACCTTACTCATCCTGCACATAGAACAAACACAGAGCAACAAAATAGAGTCGTCTACCCTAGGGTTCAATGATCACACAGATATTAACAGAACATAAATGATAGAATACAAATAAAATAGGAACCAAAGAAAAATAAAATAAAGAAAGAAGTCAAATAATTAATATGCTAATTAAAATATACGCTATCAAATTGACTGGCTTGACTCTCTAATTCCCCAGTGGAGTCGCCATCTGTCGCGATCGGGATCGCGGCGACGCGGCCGACCCTCAAAACGATTTTAAAAATAAACAGGGAGTCGCCACCAATATTTTTTAGGATAAAATACTGGAAAAAACCTTTCGTTAAAGCACTGGTTATAAAAACAAAATTCCATGATTCGGGAGTCTGATTACAGGTGAGGAAGGTATTAGCACCTCACAACTGTCCGTTATAAAAACAGTTACCTCAATTTGATAGCGCGCATTATAATTAATCCATTAATTATTTTAACTTCTTCATGAAAAGAAAATATACGAGATGACAAAATATACAAAAATAAACAAAAAAATAAACACAGAATATTTACATGAGATCAACAGGACGTCTCGTCCAAATTAATCTCGCTCCGCCTTTTTTTTAAAAAAATATTAAAAAAGATATAAGATTAACAGGACGTCTCGTCCAAATTAACCTCGCTCCTTCTTTTAAAGAAATACTACAAAAATATGAGATTAACAAGACGTCTCGTCTAAATTAACCTTGCTCATTCTTCTTTTTTTTAAAGAGATATTTAAAAAGTATGAGATTAACAGGACGTCTCGTCCAAATTAATCTCGCTTCTCCTTTTGATAGCAAGACAAAAATGGAAACTCTAGAAATTAAATAAAAGGAAGATGGGCCCGACAGGAACTATTTCCTGCTCCTACGTATTCTCGAGCTTTCGATAAATCAGGGTCACGTAGTTCTTTAAATGTTTTTTTAGGAAAAGATTAGGAAAATATTGATGGGCATCATTTTGGTGAAGAATCTATACAAGACGAAGTTCTTCGCACGTGTATGGATCCTATAGAGACTGTGTAGACGGAAGTATTTTCCGTACGACACTGACTAAAAATGATTTTTTTATTTTATTTAGATTTGAAAGAAAACATAGGAGACATCTGTTTCCCTTTATTATTATTTTTTAGGCTACGGGGCGAAAGAGGGAGGGTAACAGAAACTACAAGAGAGAAAGAGAAACAGTAGATTCGGAAAAAAGAGGGGAAAATGGGCGAAAACCGAGTGAGGGAAGAAAATCCGAGTGGGAAAAGGAAAATCCGAGTGAAAAAATGAAAAATCCAAGTAAAAATATGGAAAACCGAGTGAAAAGAGGAAAGTCCGGGTAAAAAATGAAAAATCCGAGTAAAAATATGGAAAACCGAGTAAAAATAGTGAAACCGAGTGAAAAGTAGAAAATACCGAGTGAAAGTTGAGAAACCGAGTGATGGAGCAGGAGAGCTGGTCTCAGGATGCTGAACAGTGAGGTGTGAAGGGCGCTGGTGAGGAGAGGGGCTGTACCGAGTGGTGTTTGGTTGCTGTGAGGGAGCTAGAGGGTGTTTGGCTGCTGTGAGGGAGCTGGAGGGTGTTTGGCTGCTGTGAGGGAGAGAGAGAACGAAGGTAAACTTAGGCAGAGTTTTCTCTTAATGAATGCCTCCCCTCAAAGCTTCAGCCCTTGCCCATTTATAGGCTTGTCCGAGTGGAAGGCCAGCTCAGGCTTCCACTCAGAGTGGAAAGCCAGCTCAGGCTTCCACTCAGAGTGGAGTGGGGGACAACGGCTGGTGGGAATTTTTAATTCCTCCACTTCCGCCCCTGTCTGCCACCCCCAGGATTCCTGGATCCACTTGGGTGGTGGAATCCAAGTCAGCATGGGCGAACAGGGGGAGCCGGGTGGAAATCCGAGAGAGGATGGTGGAAATCCGAGAGAGAATGCTGGAAATCCGAGAGAGAATGATGGAAATCTGAGAGGATGGTGGAAATCCGAGAGAGAATGATGGAAATCCGAGAGGATGGTAGAAATCCGAGAGAGAATGGTGGAAATCCAAGAGAGAATGATGGAAATCCAAGAGAGAGTGACTCGGATTAGTCTCTCAGTCAGCGTTCATCCACATTGGGAGTCAATTCCGAGTGGAATGAAGCATTTCCAATAGAAAGCCAAGTGAAAATACTCCTTTCCGAGTGAGAATTCTTTTGGGAAGAGTCCTCCTGTGAAAGGTCGAGTATAGGTTTTGCTCGGTGTGAGGCTGCTGTGAAACATTCAATCGGAACCGAGTGACAAGTAACTCGGAATCGACTGAAATAGGTAAAAAGTGACTCGGAGGTTGAGTGGAAAGGGTGTCGAAAATGGTTAAAAGAGTGACTCGGAATCTGGGTGAGAGTGGTGAGTGAGTTTTGGGGGAAAATGGTGACTCAGATTTGGTGAAAATGGGCTTGGTGATGTTGGCTAAAAGGGTCGGGAAAGGTTTAAGTATGGCTCAGAAATTGGTGGAAGTGGGCTCGGTAATTGGCTTGAGGAGGGATGGCACGGAATGGGTGAAAAGCGATCGAAGATTGACTCAAAACTGATTCAAGATGACTCAGAATTAGGTGAGAATGATGACTCGGAAATTGGTAAAAATTGACTCAGGAATGGGTAAAGGATAACTCAGAATCTGGGTGAAAAAGGAGGGGATTCGGTATTTGAAGGATGGGTGAAGATTGGCTCGGAAATCTGACTGAAAAGGACACGGAAATGATTGTGAAATGGCTCACTCGGCAAATATTCACTCGGACTCGGTTCTCTTTCCTCTCAGAAGATAGACTGAGTCGTACTCTTCTTCCAGTCAGAAGCTGACTACTCAGAATCTAACCCTTGGATGTGTTCACTCGGACCCGATTTTATTCCTTACTCAGCGTTTGGCAATTTTCACTCGGAAAGGCTTTTTTTCAATCAAAATCTGTTCTTCCATATACACCCCGAGTCGGATTTTAATTCACTCAGACTTGTTTTCACTCAGATCAGTATCAATCAGAAGCTTTCATTCGGATTTAACTTCAATAGGGCTATATTTCACTCGGATTTATTGCAATCAAAGAGCAATCCTTCTCAGCATTCATCCTTCAACAGAGTATCACTCGGAATGGCTTGACAGGGAGCCTTCCACTCGGATTCACCTTCAACAGGGAAGCATTTCACTTGGAACTGACTCATTCTGAGTAATTCTACTCGGATTTGATCCTTTTTGAGTCATTCCATTCGGACTTCTCTTCAACAGGGGCATAATCCACTCGGAATGGCTTGACAGGGAGCCTTCCACTCGGATTTATCCCAAACTGAGTCATTTCACTCGGATTGTTCTTTACTGGGTCTTTTCTTCAAGCCTTTCCTTCATTTTTGCTTGCCACAATGAGGCCCAATTAGAGACAACACTCGGCCAAATACCACTCGGATGTCTTTTACTCGAAATTGATCATTCCGAGTCCTTTCACTCGGAAATGATCATTCCGAGTCATTTTTTTATGTGAATCTTCTTCATTTGTGGATGGGCTGAAATAGGTGTTCACAATTACTGAGTGAAAAATAAGAGTAAACCCGAGTGGGAAAGGGATTGAATATTCCCGAGTGGGAAATCCGAGTGAACCTCTTCTGAGGAAAGAGTTGTTGTAATGGTTAAGATTAACATATATTCTAAGTGTGTGATACAGGTATAATCCGAGTGAATGAGATTCTATATCCCGATTGTTGAGACTTAGAACAAGTCTGAGTGGGACTTAACTTAATGGTTTTCCCTGAGTGAATAAGATATCATATGCCGAGTGAATCTGGCTGGAATATTCTGAGTGGAGTATGGTTATGGAGACCCCTTCTGAGTGAAGGAAGGTCTATGTGTTCTCCGAGTGGGAGATATAAAAATATACCGAGTGATGGGTGTTTGGTACATTCCCGATTGTGTTGAAGTTAAATACACCGAGTGGTGTTTGATTGGGAAATATTCCGAGTGAGGAAGATTTATGGATTCCGAGTGGGATAACCCTCATTTACCGAGTGGATTGTATATGAGACCCTTGAGGATAGAAAATAAATGACTAAGTATGATATGTTGGGTTGTTCCCGAGTGAATGGAACTCTGGATCCCGAGTGATCGAATACCAAGTGTGACTTCTCGCCTCAGCGAACAAGGCATTCGCTCCAGCGAGTGTGGTGGCTGGAAGGCTTTTATATTGGCTTCGCTTAAGCGGCTTGTGCTTCGCCCGAGGGAGTTTGGCTGTCTCGTTCAAGCGTGTAGGACCTCTCCTGAGCGAATGAACGTTGTGTTGGGGGCTCGCTTAAGTGCTGTTGTTCCTCCGTTGTATGCCTTATGATTGGCTTTTATTTTCCTTGCCTTCCTTCCTTTATTCTTTTGTGCCCGGTTTACTTGGTTTATTTTTTTGGGAAAAATTTTCCCTGTTTTGGTATTTATTTATTTATTAAATTAGGGTGTTTCATTTTGGTATCAAAGCAGACCAAAAGGTCCATGGCCAAGGTATGCCTACTGTGTGTGGGCGGTTTTGTGCAATATGACCGATTGTCATTATTGCTTGTGGTATTTTATTGGATTTGATGCATGCTTATGCATGGTTTGTATGGCTGTATGCCTATGTGTTTGCTAGGGACAGTAGTGAGAGGTACTACTGTGTAGGTATTGAGTTTGGGTAAGATATTGTTACTACCCTGGTTCAAATATTCATAAAATGCTTAGAAGTTATTCTAAGTCTGCGAGGATTAGAAGAGATTAAGTGAAGGATATATTTAAATGCTGACCTTTATATGCACTGAAATTGTATTGGTTGGTTCGGGTTCTTGTGTATGCCATGCTAATGGTTCATGGCTGAGTCATGCCTGTTGAATGGATTAGGACTCATATTTGAGTTGATTAAGTGAATGATAATGAAGGAGTTCCCTAGTGTGTGTTTCTGAGTTTAGTTGATCGGTTTTGCCATGTGTAGGTGATGAATTTATATCCTCTTGGCACGGGAACCCCATATGATATATGATGTATGTGATTTATGGTATAAATAATGTGTTGCAGTTTCCTAAGTTGGAAATATGGGTATGTGATAGGTGATTAAATGTAAAATCTGATGCATGTTTGATTGGGGTAGTGTCTCGGTTTCTGATGTGTGAAAACCGAGTGAATGGTTGGTGGATGTTAGGCCACTAGGCATGTGACCCTGTTGATTAGGCATGGATTGTTGAGACCGAGTGAAGTGATTGTGTAATAAATTCTGAGGCTTGAATTATTGTAAGAGGAAATGCAAATAGCGAATGGTGATGCTGAATTCTGGGTATGCTATGGTATTGAATATGGTGATGATGGAAAATATATTGTAACCCGGAGCTGTATATCCCAGTGAGTGTAGTGAACTATTTGGCTTAAGGCTGAGTTATGGTCGGTAATGAATGATGGCATTAAGGGCTATTAGGCTGTTGAACCATGATTTTGTGATGAATAAGATTAAAGAAGAGATATTTACTCGGTATGAACTGGAAAACCGATTGCCATTATGCCATTTTAGGGTGAGTATGATGGACATTTGATGATTGTTATCATGTAATTTACCCTAGAATATGTACAAGGACAAGGTATATGCCCTGTATGGGTCGGAAATCTATTGATAATATACATTTTACAGTGATGATGACTGTTATTTTGCTGACTGTTGGCATGTGATGCATCATAGTTGGTGCGTAATAATGATATTAGTATAGGAATATTGCTTATAAAATTGTAAGAATTGCCATTAATTTTCCTATAGATTAGTATTATCTGAGTAAGTTTGGTCGGTGTAAGTAAAAAGGGTGCGAGGATGCTGTTCTGAGGTGACTCTACATGCCATAGGTATTGTGGCAGTGTACACTTTTGCAGCGACTCTATGCAATTGTTGTGACCCTATAGGAATGAGGCATCATCCTATAAGTTGGATGCAGCAGTTCATAGGTCGGGCAAGTGAGACTGTAGCTGCTTATGGGGATGGCTTGAGTCTATCGGGCTGCTCCAAGCAAATATGAGGTTGTACTGAGTGGACAATAAGTAGTGGTGTATCAGAATGTGGATGAGTGAATGAAAGGAATATAATTCTGAGTGAAATCTTTCTGGGAGAAAGAATTATGTTGTGTTATTCCGAGTCAATGGTGACACTTCCGAGTGGGAAGGTGTTATGAGTGATGTCTCGGTGTTCTGTGTGGAGCGGTCGGTAAACCGCTTTAGAAGCCAATTCTACCGATTGGAATTTAAGCAATGGATGAATACTTGAGATGCATAAATGTGTAATTGCTTATAGTGGTACGTCAGTGATATGCCGAGCAGTTTATTGAGGCTATGCATGTGTTTGAATTTCGAGGACGAAATTCTTTAAAGGAGGGGAGAAATGTAACATCTTGATTTTTAATTAATTGCCAATTAAGGTTAAATTCAAGATTAAGGTTATGGATTGATTAAGTTAATGGTTGATTAAGATTAATTGCCAATTAGGCAAATTGTTGAATAATAATAATAATAATAATAATAATAATAATAATAATAATAATAATAATAATAATAATAATAATAATAATAATAATAATGCAAGAATGACCCATGTGCCCTTGGCTTTAGAGAACTTCGGTCCCCTCTTTCCCTCTCTCTCTATCCACGCTGAAATGGGAATAATGATGGCTGATGGGACTGCATTTAATGAGAATGTGACCTTTGATGGAGAGCTGAACTAATGGGGTTGTGAGATGATAAGCTTCAGTTGCATGTTTTCCTCTCACTCTCTTCATTGTTGCTTGGTGCATATTCAGTTGGAAGAGGAAACGCTCCTCCTTCTCTCTAAAGCTCTCTGAAGCTTCTGCTTTTTCTCCTTCGCTGTTTGTCTTCCTCTTCGTCTTCTTCATCTTCTTCTTCCATTTGAAGGGTTGTATGAGGCTCGGTTTGGGAGCCTGCTACAGCGTGTGAGGTGCCTCGGTTGTGAAAGATGGTCCACTGAAGTTGAGGCAGAGATGCTCTCGTGAGTAAGCAGTGGCTGGTTCTCTAAGGCTGAGAACGTGTTGATGGGATGATGTAAGGCTGTGTTTGGCTCTTCCCATGGCTGAAGGCCGAACAGAGTGCTGCTGTTGGTTGGGGCCGAGTCGTTCTGTGTGAACGAGTGGCCATGTGACTACTGGAAGCTTCATTCCAGGTAAGGGGGTTTTGCATCTCAAATGCATGGTTTATGAACGGATTCCAGGTGGTTTGTATGAATGTGTTGTGTTATGTTTGATGTATGTTGAGTGATGTGCTGTAACATATGCAACGCCCGGATATTGTATTATTTATGACCATGGAGGTCTCTATGAGGTGATGTATGAATTCTGTTCATATGATGTATGATGTATATTGTGGTTGTATTAAATGTATGAGATGCATATGATGAATGCCGAGTGCAATTGTGTGGTTTGTCATTGGTCCCTATGTGTGTGATGGTATGATTCTATGCATGTGATGCTTGATATTGATTATGCGTATGCTGAGTGCATAGGATAGGGACTGTTATGATAATTCCGAGTGGAATGTTATATGAGAAAGCAGGGAACGCTTGCTGTAGAGAATAATCCGAGTGGATGGCATGGTGATTGCCGAGTGGATGAGATGTGAGCTGAGTCATCTGATTCGCTGTGGAAGTGCCGAGTGCATATAACGTTGAACGCTAAATACCGAGTGGGCAATCGGATGAATATGTGTTGAATGTAAATAAATATGTGTTGAATATAAGTGAATATGTGCTGAACATATTGAAAGACCTCGGGTTGGACTCGGGGCAGTGCCTAGGGCACTAAGCGTGAGATGAGACGCTTGATGAAAGACCTTGGGTTGGACTCAAGGCAAATGCCGAGTGCATTGGCGTTGGACGCCGGGTGAATGAGACCGTATGCATCCGATTCGCCACTGGAATGCTTGGAGCATATGGCGTTGTACGCTAATACCGATCGGTAATCAGATGACAATATGTGAGAATATGATTAAGTCCTTGAGCAGGGCTCAGGAACACTCCTTGAGCAAGGCTCGGAGTTAAGCATTATTGATGGTGCTTAGAATAGATTTGGGGTGAAATCTGAGTGGATGAATCAAAATATTGTTATTGAGGATGTCGTGCATTATAGCCAATTGAAATGGGTGAATTCCGATCGGAGGATGTTGTGTGATTGTTTATATTAAATGGCAGTGTGTATGTTTTGATTGATGATAGATGTTATATTGCTTAATTGAGGATTCTGTGATAAATCCGAGTCAGTAACTGTTAATATGTAAAGCTCACCCCTACACCATTTTTCAGTATGTGCAGGTCAGTCTGGAAGTGATGTGAAGGACTCAAGTCCGAGTGATGGGCACTCCGACTGTTGAGTGCATGTGTTGTATATATATATATTATGTTTAGTCAGTTGTAGCCTTGGCCGGCTCATAACAATGTTGTATAATGAATACAAATATATATGTATAGGAATCCGAGTGCATGTTCATATATATATATATGGATTACATTGAAATCATGTAATTGTATCGGATGATAAGTGTTGACGAATGAATAACGATAAGATGATAAGTATTCCGAGTGTATGAATATATATATATATATATATATATATATATATATATATATAAGTGTTTTATGTTGATATGATGCTTCCTATTGACTGGGATGAGTGGTTGAATGAATAATGATAAGTGTTTAAATGTTGTTGCGAGAGCCGTGTCCGAGTGGAGATTACTGTGTAGCTTTTTCCGAGTGGAGAAGACTTAAATGGATTCTGAGAGAAATTCCCTTTGATGAACCCATTTTGTGTAGGATTTGATGGGAGAATTCCCCGAGTAATGATATGCCTAAACATTACCGAGTGAAAAATAAGAGTAAACCCGAGTGGGAAAGGGATTGAATATTCCCGAGTGGGAAATCCGAGTGAACCTCTTCCGAGGAAAGAGTTGTTGTGATGGTTGAAATTGGGATATATTCTAAGTGTGTGATACAGGTATAATCCGAGTGAATGAGATTCTATATCCCGAGTGGGTGAGACTTAGAACAAGTCCGAGTGGGACTTAACTTAATGGTTTTCCCCGAGTGAATAAGATATCATATGCCGAGTGAATCTGGCTGGAATATTCCGAGTGGAGTATGGTTATGGAGACCCCTTCTGAGTGAAGGAAGGTCTATGTGTTCTCCGAGTGGGAGATATGAAAATATACCGAGTGATGGGTGTTTGGTACATTCCCGATTGTGTTGAAGTTAAATACACCGAGTGGTGTTTGATTGGGAAATATTCCGAGTGAGGAAGATTTATGGATTCTGAGTGGGATAACCCTCATTTACCGAGTGGATTGTATATGAGACCCTTGAGGATAGAAAATAAATGACTAAGTATGATATGTTGGGTTGTTCCCGAGTGAATGGAACTCTGGATCCCGAGTGATCGAATACCGAGTGTGACTTCTCGCCTCAGCGAACAAGGCATTCGCTCCAGCGAGTGTGGTGGCTGGAAGGCTTTTGTATTGGCTTCGCTTAAGCGGCTTGTGCTTCGCCTGAGCGAGTTTGGCTGTCTCGTTCAAGCGTGTAGGACCTCGCCTGAGCGAGTGAACGTTGTGTTGGGGGCTCGCTTAAGTGCTGTTGTTCCTCCGCTGTATGCCTTATGATTGGCTTTTATTTTCCTTGCCTTCCTTCCTTTATTCTTTTGTGCCCGGTTTACTTGGTTTATTTTTTTTGGGAAAAATTTTCCCTGTTTTGGTATTTATTTATTTATTAAATTAGGGTGTTTCAAACATTAAATGAGGCCAAGAGGAGATCAATGCCAAGTGAGATGGAAATGATGTTTTGATTGATATATGTATATATTCATGCTTTGAGAATTTAAGGTGCTACGATGTATGATGTGTATGGTATATTTTATATTCTGTAATGAATCTTGGCTAATGATGATGAGTGGTGTGTGACTGAATGAGTTTTAGGAGTAATAATTAATGCATTATGGTTGCTAATATGGTTGATAGGTAGTCGATATGTTTTAACAAATGATAATATGTTGATGATGATGGTGAACAATTTATATGTGTGCTATGCCTATGAATTGCGAGTGGTTGTGGATTGGCATAGAGCCATTATGTTTAAGCAGTATATTAGCTAAAAGCTAGAAGTGTTTCGAGTTTGTTAGATAAGGAGAGAAGCACTGCAGGAGCACCTAAACCCTAAACCCTACATCCGGACTGTAATTCCGTATTAGGCGTTCTCCCTATACCGGTTGTTCAGGATAACACCATGACACCGGACAACACACACGTCACTGCGCTAAAGACAAGGATTATTGCTACAGGGATCGATCAATAATTCCCTGCACTACGAGCCAAATTCTGCTCACGGGGATGGTCAACTTGTTCCCTAATCCTAGTCTATATTCTCCATGCTCAATATAAAATAGCCACTTGACCCAATCATGCTGGTAAGTGCGCAATAAAATAATGCTAATGGGAGTTAGTGGTTTCCCACTAACGAGTCCTCAAAAAACGAGCCAATCAGGTATATGAACTCATTTCATTAATGAAGTGGGGGATCTTCAACTGTTCTCATGAACAATTACTCTCTGAAATACATTCCTTACTTGGGATATCATCACTGACTTGAGCGTCGGAGAATCTTTGCAGGTGACACCACCATTCGCCCACTTCAACGCGTTAGGTCGGTGTGAAGGACCTCCAAGACGCCCAGTCCGTTCTCTCTGCTCAAGGACAACGGATACTAATACCGGATACTCATACATCCGGTCTCCTATACGGTATTTACATACTGTTTGTGATTGACTTGAGTCCGGATCTCTAGACCCCGGTTCAGGACAGATCAGCAGGTAACACTATCTTTCACCCATCAACGTGATAAGACCACTATGATAAACGGAGAATGAACGCCAAGACTTCTAACTCTTCATTGGATCAAGAGGTATAATATACCAGATCCTCACAGAGTTGATACCAATGCTCTCACCGGTTGTGCTATCCCGATACTAGATAGTTTAAGAATATAAAAATTTTCTTGGATTTATATATTATTCTATGTTATTATTATATTGAATAATTGTTTAAAAATAATTAGGAGATTGAAATATGTAAGGTAAAAAGTGATACTTATTCAACAAACCTTTTATATAGAGTTGCACGGCTGGAGGGAATAATTACTTAAATTAAATAAAGAGAAAGAATATGTGATGGTAAAATTCAAAAATTAATTAGTACATTAAGCAACTATCATCATTAAGTAAAGATTCTAAGAGTTAGATTCTCCAGTGAATTTATCACTTTAATTAGCTAGCTTTCACTTTTCTTGCGTGGCTCTTATTTTGATTATTTGGATTCTACTTCTCAAATAAACTTGAAACTATATAGAGAATATTCGACCACCTTACTTTTGCCATTGGAATTTGATTTGGTGAAATCATACAAGAGGGAAAAAGACGAACCATATATACATGCTTCCTCAAAATTGTCCTATTCCTATACATATATATAGTTATATAGTTATGCTCTGGAGATGACTTCTTGTAGCATTTCAAGACAAAGGTAAGATGATTGCAAAATTTGCCATTATTGGAGAAAGAGCAAGAAAATAATTGAACTCTAAATGATTGAAAGAGTAATTTATTTTTCTCATATATGAACTCACCGTTTACATACTAAACAGTACAAAGAAGTCTAAATACAACAAAATATCACATTGAGCAGAAGACACATTAAGCAGTGGCGAGGAAAAGGGTAAAAAAAATATAAAAAAAGATACTCTCTGAATATAGCACTAGCACGTGTAATTGGAGCAATCCAATATATACTAAGATTATGACAATAGTAGAGAGAGGTAGCTTTGTCTTGAAAAAAAGACAACGTTAACTGATCCTAAGTGGTGGGAAAGTGAAACACAACATTTGCTGCTCAACGATGAAATTTCATTTGTTAAATGTCATCATCAATGGAAAGAACGACCTCTCAGAAAACGCCAAGGTCCGGTAGCTGTTCCCATCCTGCATACATAATCATTAAGCACAAATGATTGAGATCTTGTCTTTTTTTAAACAACTAATTAGCTTCTACTTATAGATTTTATATTCATTATGTTACTCATTTAGTTTGTAGTTAAAAATATGAAAATAAAAAAATTTAAAAGTTAATATTGATTATTTACGATGCCGTCAAAACTAACGGAAAACAAACGAAGACAAATTCACGACTCAATAAAGGGAGGGATGAATTAATTTTATAGGCAAAATTATCAACACTTTTTTGTTGGTTTCTTAATATTTTATAATAATGTTCCTTTAAAAATTAGGGGGAAAAAATTTACCTCCATATGCCAGCAAACATGCGAAGACTCATATAGATGGTTAGAGCAATCCAGATCCCAACGAAACCTTTGCTCCTAGAGAGAAGGAATAGTGAAGCAACACTTGCCAATGACACAGTGACCTTTACAAGTTAAGAGCATAGAAAATAAATTAGGACAGAAATTCCACATTGTGAAAAATGAATTAACAAAAATAGATTAAAGAATGCGAACTTGCCAAGGAGTAAGCAGCATAAGCAAAATCAGATGCCCCATAGTTCACACCATCAAAGACGAAGGCTAATGAATTGATTGGTTGTGTGGCAGCAACAAACTGTGATGATGGGTAAAATAATTAAATTAAATAACAAATATAGCAAACATTATGAATTTGAATTGTGTTTATTTTATTGTGCAAGAAGGAATTATAATATATACCGGGAGGCCTATTCTGATTAGTTGCACAACAAGAACACTTTGGGAAAAGATTCCAGCTCCAAAGTAAAATCCAACTCCAACCGCAAGAGAAAGTCCCACTCCTAAAATAAAACTCATTTGCAGTGTTCTTGTGGCAACAAGAACCACCTTTTCATAATCTTTCTCAGCAAAGGAACAAGCTAGGATTGCCTGTGAGACAGGGAAATTAATCAATAATCAGTAAACTCATTTTATTATTATTGTTATTATACATCCAACTTCACCAAAGCTTTTTTTTTTAATTGTAGGAATAACGATAAAAGAGAAGAGGATAAATCTCAAGGATAATTTTGCCGAAGTTAAGAATGCATTTTGGAGGATAACATACACTACCAAGTATTATTAGAAAACCAATGGTTGAAATTTTGATAATATAAAAAAGATATACTAAATTTCATAAATCGTTAATTATTCAATTAATGATTATTAGATGGATATGGCATATCCGAACAATAAGAAGAAAAGAAATATTTTGTTTTATTGTTTTACCTGTACAGCAACAGCCAAACCATCAGCAAGAAGGGAAGATGTGAGCCACACCTGGAGGCAGGTTTGGAATGCAGCCATAGGAATTGGGCCTAACCTTGCTGCCAATGAGGCTGCTAATGTCTGACAGAATGTCACTGCTACTACTCTGGCCAACAACAGACCTCCTATTCATATTGAAAAAAATAAATTAATTAAAATAAGTAAATTCTAACTTCACAATTGATGAGCATATCTTTGACTTCTACATTAGTATTGGACTTACTTGAAAGTCACAGACATCACCATAATAATGTTAATTTTAAACCATTTTTTTTTATTTTTTGATTTCTTATCTTTAGAAGCTTAAAAAATCTGTCTTACTATTTCATTAATAATAAAGTTCCAAAGAAAACATGCATGCTATGTTTAAGGCTCTCCTGCATACCATTTTTAAGAAACCTGAAAATCTGCAAGTCCTTGATACTTGGAGGTAGGAGATCCACTT
The DNA here is from genome assembly GCA_037962975.1 of Clitoria ternatea. Lineage (NCBI taxonomy): Eukaryota > Viridiplantae > Streptophyta > Magnoliopsida > Fabales > Fabaceae > Clitoria > Clitoria ternatea. The sequence goes on from CM075675.1 coordinate 52,538,156, forward strand.
TTCTCATTAATATCAACAAGAGGGCCAATGCCATCATGTACCTATTTAAAAGGATCACCATTTCTTAAGTTCACAAGTTTGCTAAAGGAAATGTTTGAACATAACTTGGATAAAACAAGGTAAGGTAAGACTTACTGAGAGAGAACATGCGAAATGGCTGCACCTCTGATGCCCATTTTGCAGTAAAAGATAAGAATTGGATCCAAAGCAACATTCAATGCATATGCCGAAACTACATAGAAAACCACATAAACAGATGCACCACGTTAAGGAAAATGTTGTCAAATTTAAAAACAAAGTATCTCCTAATTATTTGAGGTTCCTTCTGTTTTTTTCCTTATGCAGATTTGAAATCCAATTAACATTTTTTTAATGCACATTTCCTTTAAACTTGACTTGCAAGCTTTAATTTTTTGCATTTTCATGCAATCACTATATATGTCTCTAATTAGGCTACAATTCAAGACCATGGATCATTTCAACATACCAATGACATATAAAGGAGTTGTTGTGTCCTTGAACCCTCTAAAGATTCCTTGCATGGCTAAGGAGAGAAGCACTGCAGGAGCACCTAAGGCTCTCAATCTCAAGTATTTTACAGCTGGGAGTAGCATAGGAGAATCCTACACAAAAGAGAAATAGCCCCCCTTAAGTAAAAGCATAATGTACTATATATAATGAAGACATGTAACATATAATCTTGGCGATAAAGATACCTACAGGTTTTAGTCCCATTGCAGCTAATAGAGGTTTTGCTGCAAATACAAGTGTTGCTGCTTGAAGGAGGCCAAGGATTGTGCCAAAAAGTAATGCTGTTGATGCTGAAGCAATGTGCCTCTTCTTCCCTCCAGCTTTTGATGTACTCTTATTACTACTAGTACTAGTAACAGAGGTAGACTTGCATATATTTGCATTGGCATCTGATAAAGAAATTAGTAAACATTGAATTAAAATGTCAGAACTCAACCATATTTTTCAATGCATTTATTTCCCTCGACTCATATGTCCATGACATGATATCTAAGGTTGACTATAATGAATCTCTTGCTCCTTGGCCTGTGTTTATGCATTTGAAGCAAATTCATACCAACATGCATGCTATGTTTAAGCTAGAAGGGAACATAGAGAAAGTACCGTCTCCAGTATTTGTCTCACTTCTCAAAGTACCATCCACTTCCAAATTCTCAGGCGCATAACTCTTTGGCAACAGCTCGTTTGTGCCACCACTTGCAGCAGAAGATTCTGTTGGATTCTCATTGTTCTCTTTGGCTGCACCCTTTTCAATGTCTTGAAGAAAATGATCATCAGGCATTACTTCATTGGACTTGGCCTTGATGTTTTCAGTGAACTGCTTATCTGCTGCTGTGGTGTTGATCTTCTCAATGGTATTTTCCTCAGCCACAAATGAAGTAGTGATACTAACCAGAGGGAAGATGGTGATCCTTGAAGCTTGGTTGAACAATGCAATGGAAACTCCTGCAGCAGCAAGTTCCACCGGCCCTAAACAATTGAACAATTCAAAGTTAGCTTAAACTGTGTAGAACACTAAAATGACTCTAGTTAAGACGAGTAAAAAGGTTATAGCCAATGCAGAAAACCATGATCATTGCAATTTACGTGTGTGTGTCTCATTTGTGCTAGCATGATGTAATAATAATAACAATGACAAGGAAATTTACCCAAGTGGCCTATGAATGCTGTGTCTATAAGAGAAGCAACGGGATCAGCTGCAACAGCCAGTGCAGATGGGAATGCAATCCCAAGTATCTCCTTAGCAATGGAATCCATCTTGAAAACATTTCTACATTCACATTTATAGAACAAAGTATTAATTAGTAATTCATAGGAATACATTTCTTGTCATTAACAAACAGGGGTGATGATAAGTTGAAAACACATTAAGGGTACCTTGCATCTTTAAAGAAAACCGAGAGAGGCAGGGTCCTCTTGTTCTTGGATGCATTATTTGAGCTAATACCATTATCATCCATGATATCCTAAATCTTATATAAGAACGCAATCAAGAAGAAGATGCAAGGAAATTTCCCTTCAGTGTGAGCTAGGTAGCCAAATCTCAACAATCTGCAATGTATAATAACGATCACCATGCAGAAAGAAAAGCTCAACTAGATAATTAATATGCTAGTTATATAGTCATTTCAGATACGAAAAGCCAAATATTCAATACATGTGTAGCTTATGATATCATTGATTAGTGAAAAAGTAACAGACAAGAGTAGCATAATTATGGTCTTTATCACTTTTTAGAAATTGAACCTTCCTCAGATATGTTTCAATGTCACTTTCACGCTGGCGACATAATTTGAACTAACGAGGCATATGTTAAAAGATGGGTTAGGCAGAACATAGAAGAGTGTGCTCAAATATTAATGCTAGAACCGTCCCCAGTTCCACACACTCCTGATAGCCACATTAGGAAAAAACCTCTGCTAATTCAAGTTTAACAAGAATCTAGGAGAGCGACACTTAATAGACAAACAATAAGAGCCTATATTTAGATACCGAATCTAATATTTTTGCATTTTAATATTTATATACACTTTTAATTTTTTTATAAATTAAATATGTTTTTAGTTCTTATAATTTATTTATTTTTGTTAGTTTTAGTTTTTTATAAAATTCAGATGGGTTGAAAATAAAGAAATAAATTCTGAATATTTTTCTTCTGACCATAAATAGACCGCTTTCTTATTTTCAGTGACGTATGCGCGAAATGAGCATTCAACTAAGGAAACTGAAGTCTAGTTTGCTTATTTACAAGACACCACATTAATTGCAATCAATGTAGAAAACTAAAATCAATGTAGAGAGTTATACTACTTCCGTCCCTCTTCATAGGATGATTACTGTCACATTTTAATTTTAATTAACATGAGAAAAATATTAAATAAAACTTTATCTTATAATTAAGATTATTAAAGTACTTTTTTTGTCTTATAAATAAAAATAGGAATGGAAAGAGTAAAATGATAGTACAGGTCTTTTTCCCAGTTAACATTATATTGCATTCGTTCATTTTCCTTTGTATAAGAAATATATAATTAAAAGTATAAAAATCAAAGGAAAGTATTGAAAACATTTATGTTAATTAATAATATCATTAATTTAATGTTTTATCCTGAAACAACCCATAACTTTAACAATTGGGGCAATTAAAAATTTATCTATGTTGTTTATTTTTAGGAACAAGAAAAATATTTTGTCGTTTCTATAAAAAAGAGGTAGTAGAAAAATATTAACAGGTTTCTTATAAGAATAAAAAGTAAAACTATTTTTATTAAACATTATTATAAATACATGACTCATAATTTCCAATGTTTTTAAATAATTTCTTACTTCTTTACCCCAATTTCCAATGCTCTCAAACTCCCGAACAATAACAAACAGACATCTGTTTGTACACTTTACGTAGAATATGGATTCATCAAACTCGAATCGATATTCAAATTAATTTCGAGACTAAAAACTTTACTTTGATTCATGAACTTCACTTTGATTTGTTTCTTCTTTGTTACTCTTAGTTGCCACGTAAATGCATAAATCGAATGTATAGTTGCCTTTTTGAATCCTTAATCAACCGTAAATAACTATAAATTCATCAAATGAAAAAAATAAGGTGTATCTAGGTTAGGTTGAGATTCTCTTAGCTTACCTGATGGAACTAGATTGATTATAATCGAAAATATTTTGAAAAGAAAAAAAAAGAGTAATTATAATATTTTTGTTTATTTATTTATTCATTTGAGATAAAAAAAACATTATTCCTATTTATCCATTCACTTACTATTTTAGACTCTGTTAACGATGTTTTCCAATTTTAACCTTATACTGATACCACGTAGTAATAATAAATATTTCATCACCACACTAATACTTTTATATTAATGAATGAGAATAGAAAAAGTAAAGAACGATATTATAAGAATTTTCAAAAATATTTTAATAAAAAAAAGACGTGCATTGATTAGATTTCCCACTATGTACGGTGAATAAATAGAAAGAAAAAGGAAATACAACTTGTGTAAAAAAAATGAAAAATGGCTATATATATATATGTATATATATATTTCAATCTATAAGCCTCGTTTGGATCCAGCCCATGCTTACCCTTTTTACTTGTACTAAATCTTCAGTTTGACAAAATTCATCTTAATATCTAATATCATCACTGGGAATTAATCAGGGGTGAAACTGCAGTGAAAGATAATGAGATTCTTAACTTTAAATCAGGAGGGACAACCTGCTTTAGTGATAAAGGATTCTTAAAAGAAGGAGAAAGTAGTGAATCTGAGTATGATAAAATTAATAAATTAATTGTTAATTTTTATCTATTTTTAAAAAATAAAATTAACCAATTAGCTTGATGTACGCACTAAAATGCACTACTAATCCAGCACATTGTTTCCCACTATCTCTCCACCATGGAGAATCAAATTTCCTTGGAGTTGTAGCAAATCACACAAAATTGGATAAACCAAAATGTTATACGCACGTTTAACGTACACCTTTTTTTTTTTACAGTAGCACAATATGTAAATTATCTAAATTAATTTCTATTACTAAGCCATGGATACATTTGATTAACGTATGTGTTTGCAATGGATAGTTTTACTATATTTAAATATTACGGTATAACTTATTGAATCATATAGTTTTTTTCGAAAAAGAAGTAAAAGATTAACCAAGTTCATATTTATTATTTAATAGAATAAAATAAATAAATAAATAAAAACCTAAGAAAAAGACTATCAAAAATAAGATTTAATATTTATAACTATTAGTTAATAGCGATGTGTATAACCTACTATTGAATTGTAATTAAAAGCTTATGCTAAGAATTAGGAATGGTATATTATTTAATAAAAATAAAAATTAAATTACGATTGGTAAGATATATGAGAAAAAGAAAATGAACATGTTTAGTAGGGGTGGTGGTTTACATGAAATTATAAATTTAATTAAATCCAAAAAGTTATAGGAAAAAATTGTTTTGGGAAGAAAATTGAGAGAAAATAAATAATCCCCAAGAAGTGGAAGACGGTTCCATTGGTGGGCCCCACATGCACTTCCGTACAAAGGATGTTGTGGATATTCTCGATCAATCATCACTGTCCGTGAGCAAGCCACTGGGATCATCACACTAATTTTTTTATAATTTAAATTCTTCAACTTTGAATCATATAATTTTATTTTCTCAATTCTTTTATATAACCAATTTCTTTTGCTGAAATTAATATGTAAATTTTTCTTTACCTATGCGTTCTATTTTATTTTACTGATAATTTAATAATTTTAAAGTTGTTATTGTTTGTTGATTCTCATACATAGTATGTGCATAATTGGTACGTAGTTGGTAGGGATTATAACGATTTCTACTTTTAGGTCCCGTTTAAAAGTTTAATATAACCTCAAATCATTTAATATATATTAAAAAAGAATGATGCAAAGGATAATGATGAGTATACACATTCTATATTTGGAGCCTAGTAGATGAAAAGCGAACACATAAATAAAAAGTAAAAAAAAGAAAGGAGTTAAGGGTGGAGATATGTATGATAATAAAAAATATGTTGAAAACGAGGAATAAACATGGAAGCTGCGTGGCATGCAAGTTGCATGAAGTTAGCTTTAGAGGCGTGAATGAGTGAGTGATTTAATTAGTGTGAGCTGATGTTGAAGAGTTCAGATAATTTACTAAAGCATATATTTTCACCATTTTAATCAAAGAAGGATTTAATTACGATTAGCTATAGGAAAAAGCAAAAGTATATGCATGTTTTGTCACCAGACATTGCTAGCTTTCTGTCGAATATGGAGTAAGGATAGATGCATTAATTAGGAGATGAAATGAGGAATGCAGATGGTACCTGGGTATGTTGAGGACAGAAGAATGAGAGGAAAGGTAATAAGCTTTTCCACAGCAAAGCTCTTGCTGACTTGTTACATGACAAATTCCAAACCAACACCACTTCCCTTTTATAAGTACCCTTTGCCCCACTCAACCTACGTATTCCAAATGTATTTTATACATGCCTGATATTTAATTATTATATCAGACTCCATCAGTTTAATAGTGTGTCATATAACTTCATATCTTTTTGAGCCACGGAAAAAACAAGCATTAAAGAATTAAAGAAAACATTGTGCTGCTCATAGTAGTAATAATAATGATTCTATATGTATTACTTGATTTTTATTAATCAGTTGTGTGCTAGTAATACATAAAAGGAATTAACTTCTCTTTTTATGTGAATCTCCAACCAAACATGCACATGCAACAATTAACTTATTCATAAATATTGAGTTTAAAACTCTATGAAATATAATTAATTATATTAAAACCTAGTAAGTTTATCATTTATATGATAATGTTGTTTCAATTGAGTCCGATTACAATTTATCAAATAAAAAAAATATACACACTACTCTCTTAAGTCATTTTTATGATAATTTTCTTGGTCCTTTTCAATTTATGATACATTTATTATTATTATTTTTCACGTTGCATTCCCTTATTAACTAGATCGTGCTTATATTAATACAATATGAAAAAATTACTACTTCTCCCTTTTTATTAATATGATTGATAATTTTGAAAGTAAAACACAAATAATTGAAACTTAATATTCTTCCTTTGAAAAATAGTCATAATTCGACTATCCTTTTTTATAAAATATATTATGAAGCTCTCTTTCACTAATTAATTACTTTCTCTAATTTTTTGTCAATAATCTTAAGGGTATATTTAGGAAAAGAAATTATTTAAATTGTAAAATGGCTATTATTGAGAATAGGGTTACCTAAATTAGTCATATTTTTCAATTGATGTAAAGTTAAGTAAAAATCTTATAGAAATAATAGTTTATTTAACTAATGAAATTTGACATACTTAATAGATGATATAAATTTTTAAACATGTTGTTTGTTAGAAATTTGAATTAACATTTAATTATTGGTTAGAAAATACATTGGATTCAAAGAAAAAAAGAGCAATGAGAATAGAGTGACACGTGTCGACATGGCCCATAATTTAGTATAGAGAATAGTAGCATAAACAAAAAAATGTTGATGTCCACTACATAGATTGATAAGCAAGGTGTAAGCTGAAGTATATAATATTGTTCTACTTTAGGCTACAAATTGTGGTGCATTTCATTCGTTACTCGTTGGGATCAAAGGGTGTTCCATTTTGTGGGCTACGTGTGAATCCCATTAACCTCCAATATCCCAATCTTGGAAATTAATATGTACTCCCACAATATGACCTAACTTTTTCAGCTTTAAATATCCACTCATCACTCTACATTTTTTTATTTATGCCCACTGTAATACTTCCTACTTGTATTTGTTTATACTTTACATGTGCTAACCAATATTTTCAACCTAAGGTTGTTTGATTCTATTTAAAAGAAAACATAATCAAGTAATCGCATAAAATATGTGATTTGATTTTCTTCCATTTAACTAAAATACAAAAATTAAATTAAACTGAATCATTGTAATTTGAATTGGTTCATTCCCCATTTTAAACTTTTATTTTAAATATCAAATATCTAGATATCAATATAATAAATATAATTATATAGTTATTTTTAAAAGTGGCGAGAAATAAAGAAAATATCCTTTATCAGATTTTACTACTTTTTATAAACTATTTTATAATTTATATATTTTATAAAAAAAACTCGAAACAATATTAAGTTAAATTATTTGTATATATTTTAGGTTTAATAAACTCATAACAGAGTATGACATTAATTAAATTAAAGGGTTATTTTAAGTATAATTTTTTTAAAAAAAAAGACACTTAAGTTCAGTTTGGTTTGGTTTAGTTCGATTTTACGAACGGGAATCATATGACAAACCAAATTGCGTTTGAAGATGCAGTTTTTTGACATTGCGGTTAGCCATTTTGACAATTTGTAGTTTGAACCGGTTCAATTTTATAGTTAGTTGCAGATTGGTTTGATTCCTGAACATCTTATTATTAACAAATTAAAAATAATTTTTTTATTTAATTTTACTTGTAGTTCCTTTAATTTATCTTATATGTAATTTCTACCGCTCAATTTTTAATTGAACAAAATAAATTCCCCATCTTTTAAAATTATGTAATTTTAGTTTCTCTGATAATTTTATTCTATATTAAATTCTCAAATGAATTAATTTTTTAAGTTTAGAATTACAAAATTTAATGAAATGTTGGTAAAATATAAAAGATCTTACACAAGATGTGAGTTGTGAGATCAGGGGTTGAATAAATAAATTTTTATACATTTTTATCTTAAAAATTAATATTTTGGTAGGTGAGTTTTAAGCAGAAGAAAATGTAATCAATTAGATTCATAGACATATTACGTAGAAAATAGAATATGATAATTTTAAGTAGAAAAATTGAATTGATAAACAAAATTGTACCATTGGACCGAAATTCTACATACACGAAATTAGAGTGCACATAAAGTTAAAATATTAAATATACTATTAAATTTAATTTAAAATTATTATAAACTGAAATCACTGTAAATTTTAAAAAATTCTTGCTATCAAATTCTTGTTATCAAATTTAATGATGTCGCATATGATTAAACATAAGCACTCTATTAAATATTTAAAATTCTTATAAAATAGATTCTCGGTATCAAAATTTAAAGTTGTTGCATTTGAAACCCCCGACACAATTTTTTAAAAAATAAATAAATTAGATGACTTAATTGTTGGAGCACTGGAAGCAATATTATTTATGATGGTAAGATTAATTTGTTTAGTGGAGATTTTTTTCATCTAATGTTTAAATATAATTAAATATGAAACACTTGAACTAATTAATATAAAGTTAAAATATTAAATATTTTAGATGATTATAAAAGAAATATAATTTGGAAAAAATTTCACGATCAAATTTTAATGTTATTAAACAGCAAAACACACACACCTTATTAAATATTTTAAATTATTATAAAATAAATATAGATTGAATAAATTTTTCTATCAATTATTTATTTATTTATTTGCCATCAAATTTTAATGTGATTGCAATACCACTGATAACACGTTTAGTAAATATTTTAAATTATTATAAATTAAATACAAATTGAATAAATCTCGCTTATAAATTTTGAACCCAAGGATTTTTTTTAGTTAAACATGTTTTTTACTAGGGGTGTCCAATTTCGTTGTTATCCGTGTGAACCCAAGCTACCCGATTTTAAAGGTAAGAACGGGTCGGTTTGTAACGGGTTTTCGGGTAAAAAAAGGTCATTTAAACGGTTTATTGTGACTAAAAACGGGCGGGTTCGGGTTAAAAAAATTAAACCCGATGATACCCATACTCAACCGACTGCTACTAGAAATATCATGCAGTTATTTCTCTTTATTGATTTCTAGATATATTGACGATACTTTCTTTAAGATTAGTCTTTGTGTAGTCAACCTGAAGTCATACATGAGTTTATCATCAAATTATCATATTCTAAATGCATGTGTTAGATTTGAATACTTAATAACTTTTAAGCTTTTTTCTGGTACTAGTACAATCTATGATTAGAAAAAAAAATAATCTAATAGAATTACTTTCTACTGCTTCAATGCTATGTAAACTTTCATATTCCATAAGGCTTTGGTTCTAAAACGTGAAATACATCATTTTTATATGCAGGTTTTTGCTAACATTATTTTATACGTAAAAAGTGGCAAAAAATAAAAATTAAATTTTCCTAAGAAACTTAACCGAAAAATCCGACCGAAAAAACCGAGAACCGCACTTAACCGAACCCGACCAAACCGATCATAGTATTGGGTGAAAATGAGTTATTATTTATGTTTCATGGATAACAATGGGTGGACTCAAAAGTAACTGAATCCGACCGAACCCGACCGATGGACACCCCTATTTTTTACCCATATTTTTATCAATTTTTTATTTTGGTCCATTGATTTTGTCCTTATATTATTTAGTATTTTAAAATTGGTCTTTGTCACAACAAGGTATAAGAGCAATCTTATGCTTTGGTATCATTAAAAATGTCACACCTGCAACGTACGTTGCCAATGTGCTTTGTCCTCAATCACATACTTCCTGAGAACTTCTCGGGAGGTCATTCATCCCAGAATTTCTTCAAGTTAAGCACGCTTAACCTTGGAGTCCTTAAGTGATGGGCCACCGAAAAGGCAAATGTATTTGTTGGCATAGGTAGTACGAATTAATTCATTTAAGCTATCCTCGACTGTATAGTCTCATACCTATACAGTCTTTGGATCCCTCTCATTCTGGTATGTATTCGGTTCATTCATGTGTCCCTCCCACCGGAAAATTGTCAGGAGCCGCTCCTTGTCTGTGTCTATGCACCAGCAATCACTCCACGCCCTCAAAAGTGCCCGCGTGTCACATGCCCACCAACTTCCGCCTAGTTCGTCCCTGAACCATACCGTACTAGGAGAGGTCATGCTTTGATATGTAACGTCCTAAATTATTTTTACATTTATTTTTATTCAAACGATTACATTTTACAATAAATTTTTCCATTTCCTTGAAAATTTATCGATATTTAGAGAAAAATAATTTAATATGAACACAACGGATGAGAGAAAGGAAATCAGGGCGTCTCACTTGCGCGAGGCCCCTACTCGTCTAAGCAAGATTCCGGACTCTCACTTAGACGAGGTGCTGTTCGTGAACGAACACCTTTCGCACATCGGATTATACAAACATACAACCGGTCTCACAAAACTTCACTCTAAAAATGGTTCTGTGAACCCAAAGAGTTACCATGAAAACAAATGCAAATAACAGTGATATATTTTGAAAATATAGTTTTACATATGATCCGGTCTTAATTAAACACAACAGTAAGCATAATAAGAAGTATTTTTATACACAAATAAGACTCTATAAAGAGTCACTCAAATTCATCTGGACCCTGGCATCGTTCTCCCCCTTGGCCCAGCTCCACGGCTTCTTCCCCCTCCCTGCCTCTGGTTACTAAAAACATATGCAAGGGTGAGTGTTTGGCATAATAATTAATCTAGAACGGATCTTAACAAATACACATGCATATCTATACATACACATCAATCATTACTTCTAAATAAACATACCGAAACATAAAGTATTTCATGCAGTAACTGTGTTAAACCAAACACACAATTCCATCTATTTCCTCACATTCATCGCATTTATTACATGCATCACATTCATTACATACATCACATTACATTACATGCATCATGATCACAACTGACTCTCATACGATCTGACTCCTAGTATCCGGATACTAAAGGATTGGCCTTCAGCTGGGGGTCCTACTTGACACCCCGTGAACCCTGCTTGGTTCACTGAGTCCTGCTTGACTCTCCACCTCGACCACTGGGTCCTACTTGACCACTGGGTAGCTCAACTGGGCACGAAAACCACGGGAGCCGGAAATGAGGGGCTATCATATACCGTCGGCCATCCCATACCACATAATCATTCAACAATTTACCTTTCATAATGATATCAATTTTCTCATCCCTCGGGTAGCCTGCTTGCTAACCCGAAGTCGCATAACACTGATCATTTCACATTAGATATCAATTTTCTCATCCCTCGGGTAGCCTGCTTGCTAACCCGGAGTCGCATAACACTGATTACGTCAATATTAAATATTTCAAGATCATGCATGATAACTCAACCACACACCCAATTCTCAACTCATCAATGTACACTATCACACATGCACAAGTATAAACACACATCACGTTTAGTAACATTTTCCTTAACCCGTTTACGCAACCCAAGGACCTGAATTAGAAGCGAGTCCTATTCTAATTAATTATAACCCGAACACCCCCTTACTCTGATTCCACGCTTCGATGATCTGTTCTTTGTGTCGATTCTTTCCTCCGAGCACTGGTTTCGCAGTCTCAACTCCTTCACTCATTCTTCTGCTGTTTAGCCTACTACCTACGAATCATAATGTATAGCTCATCACCTCCACGCCCCTAGTTCATGGACAACATCTGGACTCACACTCACCAGAGGAGTGGAGAACAGCCACGAATATAGCCATGCATGGCTCTTAACAGCTAAAGAATAAAAGAAATAAGGGAATCACAATTGGGTTGGATCAGTAGACTCACCTTGAAGTCCCGATCACAGGAATGAGGTTAAATTGAAGTTCAGACGCAAATGGAGTCTCACTCCAGTGCATGCAGATCAACGTTAAGAGAGAAGAGAAAGACGGAAGAGAAGGAACAAACTGATAGCAAGGTAACTTGTGAATAACCAGAGGGAAGGAAGAGAATCTTCTTATATATATGTGGCTCGTGGCAAGATCGTCTTTTCCTTTATTTTATTTGTATTCTTACTAAATTTAATCAATTTCACTATTTTAAAATATTGCATAGTTATCAAATCAATTACACGTGTCTATCCCCCCAATCGTCTAAGTAGTCACAATCCTCAAATGATTCGCAAGAATATAGGCCCGATATAAATATCGGCCCCGCCGTCCTAACTTAATGTTCATACCTCGGAAATCCGAGCTACAACTTGAGAGGTCGGATATATCATCCGCTCTCGACTCTTTGTCACACACACCCGTTGTTTCAGTTAGTATGAGGTTGATCCGGGCTACGACACCGTGTGAGGCGCTCTCCTCACAACGGTTGGACCAGACCGCCTAGCCTTGCCCGCTCTTCCTTACTCATCCGATCTTCAGCTCCGCCTGTCCGCGCTTCTGAGACCGATCTCGACACCGGCTCAAACAGAATAAACACTAAATAGAATTTCTAAACATTCACTAACATTTCCCATTTCATAATTTTCATTAAAATATCAGGGATGTTACACTCACCCCCCCTAAAAGGAGATTTCGTCCCCGAAATCAGTGTTTCGGTTGAAAAAGATGAGGGTACATCCGCCTCATATCGGATTCTAACTCCCAAGTGTAGTTCATCCAATGTAAATTCTGCCACTTCACCTTCACCAGCGGTACCTCCTTGTTCCTTAAACGTTTGGTTTGGTGCTCTTCAATGCTAACCGGTACAGCCTCCACTGTCAGGTTTTTCTTCACTTCAATGGAATCACTCGGTACAATCATTGTATCACACGGAATGTAGGCTCGAAGTTGTGATACGTGGAACACGTTGTGAATGTTAGTCAATGATTGGGGAAGATCCAGCCGATATGCAACTTCACCAATCCGCTCTAGTATTTGGTATGGTCCAATATACTTCGGATGAAGCTTTTGACTCTTCAAAATTCGACCTACACCTTTGGTTGGCGAAATTCTTAGAAACACCCAATCACCCACTTGGAATTCAAGGGGTCTATGCCGATTGTCATAATAGCTCTTTTGCCGGTCTTGAGCAATTTTTATCTTCTCTCGGATTAAAGTGATTTGTTCGTTCATCTCTTGAATCATCTCAGGCCCCAGATGAAGAGCATCGCCGTTCTCTTTCCAACATAATGGGGTACGACATTTCCGACCATAAAGAGCTTCATACGGAGCCATCCCAATGCTGCTGTGGTAACTGTTAGTATATGCAAATTCCACCAAGGGCAAGTATTTTTCCCATGATCCACCCTGTTCCAGTACACATGCCCTTAACATATCTTCAAGAGTTTGTATAGTCCGTTCTGATTGGCCATCGGTCTGGGGATGGTAAGCCGAACTCAATTTAAGCTCAGTACCCAACTGTTGTTGCAAACTCCCCCAAAACCTTGAAGTAAATCGGGGATCCCGATCGGAGATAATGCTTGAGGGCACACCATGCAGTCATACGACCTCAGCAATGTACAACTTAGCTAATCGATCTAACGACCACTTCATATTTATTGCCAGGAAATGCGCACATTTAGTTAGTCGATCAATAATTACCCAAATCGCGTTGTATCCGGTTTGAGTACGAGGTAGTCCGGACACGAAGTCCATGGTGATACTTTCCCACTTCCAGATCAGAATTTCTGGAGGTTGAAGCAAACCTGGAGGTCGTTGGTGCTCAACCTTGCACTTCTGACATATAACACAGGATTTCACGTACTCGATTATTGCCTTCTTCATGTTTGGCCACCAGAATCCCTTCTTTAAGTCATGATACATTTTTGTCACTCCTGGATGTATACTTAGAGAGCTCTTGTGTGCTTCTGTTAACACCGCCTGCCTGAAGCCTCCATGTGCAGGCACCACAATTCGATTCCTGAATCTCCATACGCCATCCTCTCCTCGAGTTATCTCCTCATTTTTACCTTGGGCCTGAGTGTCAATCAACTTCAGTAACTCTTCATCGTCTTTCTGCGCGGCCATTACAGACTCCAGAAATTCATTGGAGATTTTTAACATTCCAATCGTCATTCGATTTGGCGCACTCATGACCACTCCAATATTCAAATCCCTAAAGCTTTCTAGCAATTCTTGTTCTCTGCACATTAAGTAAGCCACGTGTAATACCTTCCTGCTTAATGCATCTGCCACAACATTTGCTTTGCTCGGGTGATACTTCAAATCGAAGTCATAATCTCTCAAATACTCCATCCACCTCCTCTGTCTCATATTTAGCTCCTTTTGATCAAATAAATACTTTAAACTCTTGTGGTCACTGAATACTACAAAGCGAGCTCTATACAGGTAATGGCGCCAAATCTTCAGTGCGTACACTACTGCTGCGAGTTCCAGATCATGGGTCGGGTAATTCTCCTCATGTGGCCTCAATTGCCTTGAAGCATAGGCAATTGCTCGATCCGCTTGCATCAACACACACCCTACTCCAAATTTGGACGCATCACAATATACTTCAAATTCTTTGGTCACATCGGGCAGTGCAAGCACGGGCGCAGTAGTTAAACACTGCTTCAGAGTTTGGAAACTTAATTCACATTTCTCCGACCACACGAAAGGGTTTCCTTTCCTAGTCAATCGAGTCAGAGGGAGTGCTATCCGAGAGAACCCCTCAATGAAACGTCGATAGTATCCAGCTAATCCAAGGAAACTCTGGATTTCAGTTACTGACTTCGGTGTCTCCCAAGTCATAACCGCCTCAATTTTTGTCGGATCGACTGAGACTCCTTCCTGGGAAATTACATGCCCTAAGAATTGTACACTACTCTTCCAGAACTCACACTTAGATAATTTAGCGTACAACTTCTTCTCGCGGAGTGCTTGTAAAACAAGTCGAAGATGTTGAGCATGCTCCTCGTCCGACCTCGAATATACCAAAATGTCATCAATGAATACTACCACAAACTGATCCAAGTACGGTTGAAAGGTCCGATTCATATAATCCATAAAAATGGCAGGAGCGTTTGTTACTCCAAAGGGCATTACTATGTACTCGAAGTGTCCATAACGAGTCCGGAATGCTGTTTTTAGGATATCCTCCAACCTCACTCGGATTTGGTGGTATCCCGATCTCAAGTCAATCTTAGAGAACACAGCGGCGCCTCACAACTAGTCCAGTAAATCATCAATCCGGGGTAGTGGATATTTATTTTTGATCGTCAGTTTGTTCAGCTGTCGATAATCAATACACATGCACATACTACCGTCCTTCTTCTTTACCAGTAACACCGGAGCGCCCCAGGGTGAGGCACTAGGTCGGATAAAGCCCTTTTCTAATAATTCGTTCACTTGTTTCTTCACTTCGGTTAATTCCACCGAAGACATTCTATATGGCGCTCGGGACACCGGTTCTGCCCCGGGAATCAAGTCGATAGAGAAATCAATCTCTCGACTGGGAGGTAGCTCCGGAATTTCTTCCGGAAAAACGTCAGGAAATTCACAAACAATCGGAATATCATTTAGCAGGAGGTTATGTCGACCCTCCGAAGCGAATAAAACAACATACGTGGTTAGGAC
The DNA here is from genome assembly GCA_037962975.1 of Clitoria ternatea. Lineage (NCBI taxonomy): Eukaryota > Viridiplantae > Streptophyta > Magnoliopsida > Fabales > Fabaceae > Clitoria > Clitoria ternatea. The sequence goes on from CM075675.1 coordinate 52,554,013, forward strand.
ATCGCTCACCCCGTTCTTCACGTCAAGTTCCTGGGAGAAAACAATATTCTTCCGATAACAGTCGACCAACACATGATTAGCAGCAAGCCAATCAAGACCTAGAATAACGTCTAAGTCCTTCAATGGCATACAGATAAGATTTACTCGAAAAGTACGGGCTTCGATTTGCATCGGTAGTTCTCTACACACTGTAGTTGCACGGAAAGTAGAACCAGTTGGAGTGGAAACAATAAGAGCGTTCTCCATCAAACTGATTGGCAGACCAAGCCGTCGCACACAGCTTTCCGAAATAAAGGAATGGGTGGCACCAGAATCATAAATCACATCAACCAGATAACCATAGATGAGGCACTTACCCTGTACCAGATTGTCATTCCTCGTAGCCTCTGAAGCATCAAATGCGAATACACGCCCAGTCATGGCGTTCTGGGCATCACTAGATTGGGCGTCATATCTCCCCGCTTGTGGGTTCCCTCTACCAGCTCCATTCCGACCTCCTCTCGAGAAGTTGGAACCCCGGGTCCCAGAAAAGTTAGTTCAGTTATCCGTCCTGCCCCGCTGCTGCCTTTGAGGGCAATCGGGCCTGAGGTGCCCTGGTCGTCCGCACTGGAAGCACACAATCTGATTAGCTTGGCAATGTTTGGCAATGTGTCCTTCTTGACCACAATTGTAGCATGTACGATTCCCAGGGGGATTACCCGATCGACCAGTGGAACCACGGCCAGAGGAGGATGAGGAGGTAGCAGAAGACTTGCCGCCCCGAAAGAATTGACCCATCCTCTTGAAGCTGAAACCTTTTGCCTTCAATGGCTTTTTATCTCTTGCCTGAGACATCCTTTGCAACTGCACTTCTTCTGTTAGCCTTGCTTTGTTCACCAAGGTCGGATAGTCCCTAATCTCCATCGGTACGATTACACTACGGAGCTCAATCCGTAGTCCAGCTTCGTATTTGGCACACTTGCTGCCTTCAGTCCCTTCTAACGAGAAAGGGTGGTAAAAATCACACAGCTCGTCGAACTTGCTGGTGTACTCAGCTACAGACATCCGGTCTTGCTCTAACTTCAGGAATTCCATTTCTTTCCGGATTTTGTAGTTGTCTGGGAAGTATTTAACAAGGAACCTCCTCCGAAAATTCACCCATACTAACGGCTCATTGGCTGCGTTCATTTGCACCTTCACGCGAGACCACCATACTCTAGCCTCATCTTTCAATTGATATGTAGCAAATAAAACCTTTTGCTCCTCAGAACACTCAAAATATTCAAAAACTTGCTCGATATCCCTAATCCAGATATATGCCCCATCATAGTCGTGTCCCCCCTTGTAAGTCGGAGGATTCCTTTTCAGGAATTTATCCAGAGTGGGACCGGACTCGGTCCTACTCATCAGCTGAGTAAATCTAGAGAAGAAATCATCTCCTCCCCCAGAACTGTTCTCTCCGGCCATTGTAATTCTACAATGAGCAAACACATCACCATTAATAACCAAGATTAGTCAAGGGATTGTAAACTTACCTTATATTCATAGAATACTACGCCAGTGGAGTGCCAAGGGAACGGTGCCAGACCACACACAATCTCAACACAACAAAATACAATTAATTTTCATAAAACTATCACATTCACTAGATCGGCCCACACACCGGCTCTAGAAAGAACCGCTCTGATACCAAGTGTAACGTCCTAAATTATTTTTACATTTATTTTTATTCAAACGATTACATTTTACAATAAATTTTTCCTTTTCCTTGAAAATTTATCGATATTTAGAGAAAAATAATTTAATATGAACACAACGGATGAGAGAAAGGAAATCAGGGCATCTCACTTGCGCGAGGCCCCTACTCGTCTAAGCGAGATTCCAGACTCTCACTTAGACGAGCTGCTGTTCGTGAACGAACACCTTTCGCACATCGGATTATACAAACATACAACCGGTCTCACAAAACTTCACTCTAAAAATGGTTCTGTGAACCCAAAGAGTTACCATGAAAACAAATGCAAATAACAGTGATATATTTTGAAAATATAGTTTTACATATGATCCGGTCTTAATTAAACACAACAGTAAGCATAATAAGAAGTATTTTTATACACAAATAAGACTCTATAAAGAGTCACTCAAATTCATCCGGACCCTGGCATCGTTCTCCCCCTTGGCCCAGCTCCACGGCTTCTTCCCCCTCCCTGCCTCTGGTTACTAAAAAAATATGCAAGGGTGAGTGTTTGGCATAATAATTAATCTAGAACGGATCTTAACAAATACACATGCATATCTATACATACACATCAATCATTATTTCTAAATAAACATACCGAAACATAAAGTATTTCATGCAGTAACTGTGTTAAACCAAACACACAATTCCATCTATTTCCTCACATTCATCGCATTCATTACATGCATCACATTCATTACATACATCACATTACATTACATGCATCATGATCACAACTGACTCTCATACGATCTGACTCCTAGTCTCCGGATACTAAAGGATTGGCCTTCAGCTGGGGGTCCTACTTGACACCCCGTGAACCCTGCTTGGTTCACTGAGTCCTGCTTGACTCTCCACCTCGACCACTGGGTCCTACTTGACCACTGGGTAGCTCAACTGGGCACGAAAACCACGGGAGCCAGAAATGAGGGGCTATCATATACCGTCGGCCATCCCATACCACATAATCATTCAACAATTTACCTTTCATAATGATATCAATTTTCTCATCCCTCGGGTAGCCTGCTTGTTAACCCGAAGTCGCATAACACTGATCATTTCACATTAGATATCAATTTTCTCATCCCCCGGGTAGCCTGCTTGCTAACCCGGAGTCGCATAACACTGATTACGTCAATATTAAATATTTCAAGATCATGCATGATAACTCAACCACACACCCAATTCTCAACTCATCAATGTACACTATCACACATGCACAAGTATAAACACACATCACGTTTAGTAACATTTTCCTTAACCCGTTTACGCAACCCAAGGACCTGAATTAGAAGCGAGTCCTATTCTAATTAATTATAACCCGAACACCCCCTTACTCTGATTCCACGCTTCGATGATCTGTTCTTTGTGTCGATTCTTTCCTCCGAGCACTAGTTTCGCAGTCTCAACTCCTTCACTCAGTCTTCTGCTGTTTAGCCTACTACCTACGAATCATAATGTATAGCTCATCACCTCCACGCCCCTAGTTCATGGACAACATCTGGACTCACACATTTCCAGAGGAGTGGAGAACAGCCACGAATATAGCCATGCATGGCTCTTAACAGCTAAAGAATAAAAGAAATAAGAGAATCACAATTGGGTTGGATCAGTAGACTCACCTTGAAGTCCCGATCACAGGAATGAGGTTAAATTGAAGTTCAGACGCAAATGGAGTCTCACTCCAGTGCATGCAGATCAATGTTAAGAGAGAAGAGAAAGACAGAAGAGAAGGAACAAACTGATAGCAAGGTAACTTGTGAATAACCAGAGGGAAGGAAGAGAATCTTCTTATATATATGTGGCTCGTGGCAAGATCGTCTTTTCCTTTATTTTATTTGTATTCTTACTAAATTTAATCAATTTCACTATTTTAAAATATTGCATAGTTATCAAATCAATTACACGTGTCTATCCCCCCAATCGTCTAAGTAGTCACAATCCTCAAATGATTCGCAAGAATATAGGCCCGATATAAATATCGGCCCCGCCGTCCTAACTTAATGTTCATACCTCGGAAATCCGAGCTACAACTTGAGAGGTCGGATATATCATCCGCTCTCGACTCTTTGTCACACACACCCGTTGTTTCAGTTAGTATGAGGTTGATCCGGGCTACGACACCGTGTGAGGCGCTCTCCTCATAACGGTTGGACCAGACCGCCTAGCCCTGCCCGCTCTTCCTTACTCATCCAATCTTCAGCTCCGCCTGTCCGCGCTTCTGAGACCGATCTCGACACCGGCTCAAACAGAATAAATACTAAATAGAATTTCTAAACATTCACTAACATTTCCCATTTCATAATTTTCATTAAAATATCAGGGATGTTACATGATACCACTGTAATGTCCTAGTTGTAACGCCCTGGAGTCAACTTGCAAATTCCAAGATAATTACCCTCACCATATAAAATCTCTTAGATTACTTATTTTTCATCTGGTAATTATCAAGAGATTCACAACCTGATTCCAGAGGTTACTGATACAATATCAGAGTACGCAAGCTTTACATGATTAACTTCTTATTATTATACATAACATTAGAGTTCCATACATATTATATTTTACAACAGGCACCTAGATTTTATAAAATATAAAGATGTAAAATACCAAAGCATAACATTCACATAATACAGCCATAGTAGTCACGCAAGCAAGCATCAGCCTCAAAAGTCTTCATAATTTATTCATATCAAGCATTATCCACTTTGTCATATATCTTCCTGGTTAACCACTAAAGGGTTGCCACAAGTAACAGAAAGAGTGAGATAAAATATCAAATAAATAGAAATCAAATTAGAACATACACAATCACAAGTAGGATGCTATGCGATGCAGATGCCAAACAAGTATTTTGTACTATACATATGTTATTATATTCCGTTCTTTTATATGAATGAAAATGCATGATGGATCCATTCTGGTGGGAACATCTGCAGTGATTTCCAACAATAACATTTTTACGGATATCCAACCGATACCGCGCCCCATAATGTAACTCCACATCGGATAACAATATCATAATATCAATAACAAGTGTTGCGGGACCCCCCTTAAGGACACACTGCTTAGTCCTTAAGACGACCGTGGTATAAAACCACCGCAGAGGTCTGTTGCTCAACAGAACGCGTTCCTCCACCGGGAACCCCCTCAAAGAACCCCTCTGCGGATTCTTTGAACGGCCAATGCATATGATGCATGAATGCATTAAATTATCAAATTCCTTTATAATTAATTGTAACAATAAAATTATTATAACAATCAATTAAGCATACTTTGTTTGTAATTCAAAGAATATGGAAACACATTTTCCATATTATTTATATCATAACTCAATCATATGGAAACATATTTTCCATAACATTTAATAATTCAAAGAATATGGAAACACATTTTCCATGTTATAGTAATTGTTTAATATCATATTCCAAACCATTTGGCATCAATTTCACAATTTAATTCAAATTAAATTAAAATCTAACTATATGAGTTTCTAAACAATTAAGCAAGCAATTCTAACTTAATTTCTATGTATTTAATATCCTATCCCCTCTTTCTTACCTCAAGTGAAGATCGTTAAGCTTTCCTTATGCTAAACTCCCTTGTATTTCTTCAAATCTTCAAGTTTGCGTAATTTCTTCTTATGCGAAAATTAACGAGTTTAAGTATGACAATGAAGGTTTTGAGAGCTTGAAGAGGGAGATGAAAGGTTATAGGATTAGTGAGGTTTTTGGTTTGAGGAAATTTGGAAGGTTGGAGCCCTATTTATAGACTTTCAATGACGGTTACTGTAGCAAATTACTGTAGCAAATCACTGTAGCAGCTCGAAATGACATGAGGCGGTGGGAAAAATGGAGAACTCTCATGAATTCTCTATATTTCACAAGATTTTTCATGTGACGTTTTACTGTAGCATTTTACTGTAGCATTTTACTGTAGAAGATTTTTATTTTATTTTATTATTCTATTCTACGTTCCATTCTCGTTTAATTCCGTTTTAAGTCAGACTAAAAATATCCTTGTATTCATAATTAAATTTTCTATTTTCTAGGATTATTTCTTATTTCTCTGAGAAACTTTAATTTTTCACTGTTTAATTACCGCTTAAAAATTGGGCTGTTACACCAGTCGTTTTTTAGGAATGAATGATTTTCCCCACAAATCAACACGAGAACTTTCCAGTGTGCTTTATCCTCAATCACATTCTTCCCAGGAGGTCACCTATCACAGAATTTCTCTAAGTTAAGCACGCTTAACCTTGGAGTCCTTAAAGGATGGGCTATCGAAAAGGCAAATGCATTTTTGGTATAAGTATTACGAATTAATTCCATTAAGCTATCCTCGACTGTATAGTCCCATACCTATACAGTCTTTGGATTCATCTTATTCTGGTATGTATTTGATTCATTCATGTGTCCCTCCCACTGAAAGCCTACCCGGAGCCGCTCCTTGTCCGTGCCTATGCACTCGCGATCACTCTCTACCCTTAACAGTGCCCAGGATGTCATATGCCCACCAACTTCCGCTTAGTTCGTCCCCGAACCATACCGTACTAGGAGAGGCCGTGCTCTGATAACACTGTAACGTCCCAACCACTTTTTAGGAATGAAGGACTTTCCTCACAAACCAACACAAGACCTTTCTAGTGTGATATATCCTCAATCACATACTTCCCACGTCTGGTTCGTCTTTGAACCATACCGTACTAGGAGAGGCCATGCTCTGATACCAGAGTAACGTCTCGACTGCTTTTTAGGAATGAATGACTTTCCCCACAAACCAACGCGAGACCTTGCTAGTGTACTTTGTCCTCAATCACACACTCTCTGAAAACTTCTCAGGGGGTCACCCATCCAAGAATTTCTTTAAGTTAAGCACACTTAACCTTGGAGTCCTTAAGGATGGGCCACCGAAAAGGAAAATGCATTTGTTGGTATAGGTAGTACGAATTAATTCCTTTAAGCTATCTTCAACTGTATAGTCTTATAACTATATAGTCTTTGGATCCCTCTTATTCTGGTATGTATTCAGTTCATTCATGTGTCTCTCCTACTAGAAGCTTACCAGTAGCTGCTCCTTGTCTGTGCCTATGAACTGACGATCACTCCCTGCCCTCAACAGTGCCCAGAATGTCACAACACCCATTTAAGAAAAATAGGGGAAAATTTTTCCTGATGCGTGTTCCCCGACATGAGGAATATCGGTATTATATCAGGATAAGAATAACTAAACATCATTAGTCACATGCACACTTACGCACACACACACACACACACATACTCATTCATGCCTTTACTAATTCCAACTTAATATCTGGCACTTCCAGGTGCATGTTGGTCTAAGTTACTGTACGTATATACATACATATACAATATTTAACCAAAAGAACCGGCCAAGGCTACAACATATATATATATATATATATATATATATACGCACACACACATATAGTATGTCCTTAGGCACATGTGAATCCATCCTAGGATTCACCCACCAAGGCGTCTTAAGCTTTCACTATTCCTCATTATGCTCTAAGTTCACTGCATTACAAAAATTGGTGCAGGGGTAAGCATATATATGTTAAATAACAAATATTGAACTGGATTGAATCACAACATAAACCATCACCTATCAAGTTCTAACATTCACCACATCATTCAATAATCATCACAATTCATTATCACGTCTTTACTTTTCCATTTAACATAAATCAGTACCTCATCATCACTTACACAAGTACATTCGAGACCAATAACTATAGTTGTCCGATAACTTTTCAATCAAAATCTATATGTCATTGTATATATATGCGGATCCTACTCTATTGATGGGATTAATACTGTAGTATTATAATTTTCTCAACATATACCATAGATATTTTTACCGATATCGAACCGCTTGCCCATAATGTAATAAGTCACTCTCAGTGACAATGACACCTTAACTTAAAGTGTTACGGGCCAGCCTTGAGCCTATCAAGGTGGCTGTGGAATCCAAAGAAAACCACCACAGGGTCTGTGCCTGTCGAAAGGCCGCTTTCCCATCTAGGCCAGCATCACAGGCCCCTCGCAGTCCTATATGTGTCTGAATGCAAATGTTATGCTAAACAATTATCAATCATCAATAAAGCACCTGATTACTATCATTAGGGGCTACCACTTGGTTACCATCACCAAGAGTTTCACAACCAAACATTTCATCAAAGTATAGCTTACATTTACTACTAATCACAACAATCCACATAATTAATTCACAACATCAATTAAGTTACTTCAAGTCCATTCAATCATCATCAATATATTTATTGTCAATAATTATAACCCAATTCAATATTCATCATATCACCAATATATCAAATAGCATAACTTAACGGGTTCCAAGCAATCATCAATCATATCAATAACAATATCAAGAGGGGATATATCATTAATCATATAATTAACAATATAAGAATCCAAAGACATTTCCATCCGTTCATAATTCATGCATTTAAAATAAACGCCTCTACCTGGAATCTGAGATCTCAAGCTAACGTCTCCGGCTCTAAAACCACATTTTCCAATCACACTTAGGAGTTGCATCCTAGCAACGAACTGAACAACATCAACTGATTCTAAACCTGATTCTTAAAGCTTCGAGTCCTTCTTGCATGACTCATAACTCACGATTAACTTGTATACAATATCGTCAATGGTGGAATCGAGAGCTCTATAGTACATAGCTTGCTCTCGTAGAAGAAGAAAAAGAGGAATGTATCTTGTTTTTCCTTCCACTTGCATGTGAGATAAAGAGTGGAAATAAGAAAGGACTATATATATATATATATATATTCCTCACTGTAACATCCCTGTTTTTAGTAATAGTCCTATTTTGTAAATTATGAAGTATGGAAGGTCTGTAAGTGATAATCAATGAATAAGGCACTCTGTGGATGGTTTGTAATACTCCAAAAATTTCATTTTTGGGTATAATCATAGAATTTATATAGATCAATAATAATATTATCCATATTCTAAGTGAAACATGTCTTATATAAGACTTTCCGAGTGAAGAAAGGTATCAATTCCGAGTGAACAAGAGAAATTCTGAGTGAAGGTTGTGTCTCCGAGTGACCGAGAGAAATTCCGAGTGAAGGATGACAATTCCGAGCGAAGGTATCTTTTCCGAGTGGGACATGGCCGAGAGAGTCACTTCCGAGTGGAGTCCTTGTCTCAGAGACAATTCTGAGTGAAGTGTGTTCGAGAGAACCACTTCTGGGTGAAAGGATCTGAGTGACTCGACTTGGAGTGATTCACTGTCGAACCAGACACCTCAGAATGACTCATTTCCAAGTCAAGTATTTTCAAATGACTCGTTTCCGAGTCAATCATTGTCAAGCGTTTCATTTCTGAATGAAAGTTCCCTGAGTGCCTCATTTCCAAGAGGAGTACAAAGGAAAATTCATTTTCGAGTAAAGAAATTCCGAGTGGGTTATCTCAGAGTTGAATGTAACTCTCCCGAATGAAAGATCTTCGAGTGTAATTTCGAGTGGGAATGGCACCGACTGGGGGATATGGTGTGTCTGTCCAGAAGCACTCTGGAATAACTTTGCTGAGTGAAAGACTTAGTGCTAGGAAGCTTCGCTCGAGTGAAAGAAAAAGGAGTGAACTTTGTGACAAGTTTACCAAGTGAAAAATCGATAGAGTGATGGGTCGGTTTTAGAGTAATTGCCGAGTGGAAGGCTGAGCGAGAGATGACTCAGATTTGGAATGAAATTACTAAGTGAAAGACTGATTGAGATGACTTGGATTTAGTTTGAAATTACTGAGTGAGAGGCTGATTAAGAGATGACTCAGTTTCAGAAGATTCTGCCAAGTGGGAACCTGAGAGCTTTGAGTCGGTCTGGGATGACTTAACCGAGTGAAAGACTGAATGAAGAGGAATCGGTTCTGAATGAGACCGGATGGGACATTTCTGAGTAAGTCCTGATCCATCCTGAACCGGGGTCTAAGATCCAGTGTCAGGAACGACCTCAAGAATTAAAGATTTAATGAAGAGGGATGTCACCCGATGTCTCCTATATCACATCGGATGACCGGTGTAAGAGAAAGGATTTGACTAGTGTATTGTAGACCGGATTAGTACTCTCGACACCAATTAGCTACTAGGAAGGCTGAGACAGCCCTTGTCCTTAGAACCAGTATCCACACCGGACAACCTTGAGCCGGTATTCAAGACCGGATTAAGTCCGTTCGAGGAAAGGAAACTTTCTGAGTGAAGCAGTTGAGAGAGGAGACTGATGAGTTCTCCTCAGATGGACTCGGAAGTAGTTTCCAGTCGGCATATATGCTGACTGGGTAGAGTTACAGTCAGTATTCAGTGACAGAATTAAATTTTACACCAATTTTATCATCTTATGCATATTTTAATATATCTAATCCAATCATTCACACCCTAGTATGTAGGCGGTCAGAAGTGGACAATAATACAACTCACTTTCTTATCTAAACCTTCATTATTTCCACAATTAACGCACTAACAGCCCACTAAAATCCACTCACGAGAAAGCTTGTCCCCACTTGTCTTTGCATTATTAACACTACCTCTTGTTAAGACCGGAACTCCTTAGAACAAGTAAGTCAGTGAATTTTCTCCTTCTCATTTCCTCTTCTCCATCAAGGCACCTTCGATCTAAAGCTAGGATAGTAAGGAGAACATTTTCAACCAGTCAAAATCTTCAATCCAAGTAATAGGGGATAGGGTTGTGAATAATTATGAAATGGGTAGAGTTGTATGCTGATCTAGGATTCCAGTATTATTTTCGTATCTTGTTGCTCAGTTTTAAAGCTGAAAACGTATGAATTTAATTCTGACTTCTTCATCAAAGTTGTAGAAATTTTTGTTATGTGAATTTTGAGACCTGAACCGATTGATTTTAATGTGTATATCATGAGTTATAGCCAAAATACTACAGCATGTCCATTTGAAGTACATATCTTATGTTTTGTGTATATATTAATATTCTGGGAATTATACATGCATAATTAGCCTTTAATGTCTTCACAAAAGTTGTAGATATTTATGTTATGGATTCATAGAAAGTGGTTTCAAGTTAAAAGGATAATTGTAGATCTAGTTATGCCTAAAATACTGAAGTATGTTCAAGCTGAAAATCTGTTAGTATGAAATATGAATTTTATTTTTAAAACTGGGAATTTTGTGGTGAGAATTAGTGATCGGTGTCTTCATGAAAGTTTTAGATATTTGTGTTATGAGTAATTTAGAACTGGTCTCATGCCAAAATTATTTTTGTATCTCCAGAAACGTTAAAAATACTAACATATGTACGTTTTGAAAACTCTCTTTGAGGTAGTTTTGTATTCTGTGGATAAGTGGTGTTTCTGTTTGGAATTTGAAATTATGGTCTTCATGAAAGTTGTAGATAATTCTATTATGGAACTACAGAAAATGGAATCATTTAAAAAGGATTTGATTTGCTCATGTTATGGCTGTTTTACTAACGAATGTTGCTGTTGGAAAATGTTGAAACTTACCTATAATGGTTATTATGGATGAAAATGATATTTTTCATATAAATAATTATTTATTATTGAATTATTGAGAAACTATGGATTATTATGGATGTTATTGAGTGCCCTATACTTGACTTACAGTATGTATATTTTTGTCATAAATAATTACGAATGACTAAATTAATGTATGTATGAATGCCTTGTGGTTTATTGAGATATGTTGTTGAAAATAGTAAATCCATGATTCTGAAAATTATCATATGTGTTGTGTCCTTTGAGGACTTGTGATTTTCCAAGTGATTATGGAAATATTGATATCATGGTATGTTAAATCGATTAAAGAGAATCAAAGGCATTCATGCATCATAAGCATTTGGACGCACCATGGAATTTAGGGGTTCCATGATTGCCTACCCTGGTGGGGGGTTACTCTACGATGAGTTAAAGCCCTATTTACACAGGAACCATGGGGGTGTAGGGATCCATGGTTCTGCAAATTCCTACTGGTATACTTATTTTCGCGAGAACCATGGGAGTGTAGGGATCCATGGTTATGCAAAATTCCTACTTATATACTTAATTTCGCGAGAGCCATGAGGGTGTAGGGATTCATGGCTATGCAAATTCCTACGGATGTCTCTATGAGACTTTTTACTGCAGTATTCCCACCAAACCAAATGGATCCAGCATGACATCATTTGACTAATTAAAGACTTAATAATTATAAATGAACTTGTTTGGCATATTCATCATATCATTATGTCTTGTTGATTGTGTTTGTGCAATTTTATTTATTTTATACTTATTCTATATTCTGTCTCACTCTTACATTAATTTTTACAGTGCACGCTACACAAAATGACGAGTGACGCCATGAATGGAGCTTATATGAATTATTGTTTGGACTTTGATTTTGTTTTAATTTAATGGATTGTAATAATATTATGTACTATGTACTGTATTCTTTTATAACGTTTCCGCTATATAAATGTTTCAATTATTCACGTCTAGTATGCATGATAATATTCCGCATTTATTAACTTTTACGTGACTTATTACAAATTTCAAAAATGATTCTTTAAACGTAAAAAAATTATTCAAAAAAATTTTCGGGACGTTACACTCACTCTCCCATTGCACGTGGCATAAAATTGGAATTAGAGTTGGATAGCTGCCTCCTGGTTCTCTTAACATACCAGAAGAGAAAACAAAAGGTAGGGCACAGTCATTGGTTGAAGCTTAATCCCTTCATGCATTTTAATCTGTCGTACCAACTTTATAACTTTACTTAACCGACATCGTTCTCCAACTGTACGTGTAAATGGATACATCATAGAATAACCATACCAGATGTCGTCCTTCATCCTTAGAAGGTTGGTATCATCCCATATTGCATACCTTACCAAAATAACCGGTATCTAAAAAAACCAGGATGTCACAGTTTCAAAAGACATTAACAGAGAAAAAAGATAGAGTCTATTTTAAGAAGTTTAAAAGTGGAATAAGTTGGAGAGATTGAACAAGAGACAAAAGAAAAAATATTTTCATTTGTCGAGTAAACCATTGTACTAATGATGTTATATTTTAAGGATCTATTTCAATATATTATAGACCAATTTCAATATATTAAATAACTTAAGAACCAAAACCAATAAAAAAATTAAGGGATCAAAATAGAAACATTACTCAAAATAAAGGGACTAAAACCATATTTAACCTTTTTTATGATGCTTTGAAACCACATATTAAGCATACACATACATATACTATTTGAGCTATAACATATAAAGATAAAATATTAAATATAATCTATTACATATTTTAAATTGTTATAGAATAAACATAAAATGAATAATTTCTCCCTATGAAATTTTAATATTGTTCTTAAAGTTGAGTAGTGGATCAGATTCACTAATTCGACATGTAAGCATCTAAACTAATCCAAACAACGAAATGAACTTTTTAGTTAATTGGATTGTATCACTAGAAAACATTAGCTTATCTACTATAATTTAGCCAATGAGAGACACCTGTCCTTTAGCGACGTCAACCATAACGATCAGAGGTCATCTACTATAATAAATAAAGGAGTTTTTGTATGGGAAAAAATCCCCACAACAACCAAAATTGCCCACATTACAACCTTTTTTTGTGTGGGAGTCGCGTCCCATGTAAAAAACTCTAATGCAACATTTGAGCGGGAGGGGATCACACACAAAACCCTATTTTTCCCGATGACTCTTTTTCTTCTTAGTGTTGTTTAACGATAAAAGAATGGTCTGTTGCTATGTAGAGTTAAGCAAAAACAGCTGCCTACTATGTAGCTGTCGCGACCGAGATCGTGACGTGATGACTGACCCTTAAAAATAAAACGAGTTTCGAAATCCTTTCGAAAAGAAAACAGGGAGTTGCCACCAATATTTTTTTAGAATAAAAATATCGGGAAAAACCTCTTTTAAAACACTGGTTATGAAAATGAAATTCTAAGTTCGGGAGTCGAATTACAGGTGAGGAAGGTATTAGCACCTCACAACTGTCTTTATAAAACGGTTACCTCAAATTAATAGCGCTTATTTCAAAAAAGTCTAGAAATTATTTTAACTTCTTTTATGAAAAGAAACATACACAATGACAAAGCATACGAAAATAGACAAAATAGATATGAAAGTTAGAAATAAGATTAACAAGATGTCTCATCCAAATTAATCTTAAATCACACAATCTGACTAAGCAAATATAATGAAATACAAAATAATGACAGTAAGGGATTAGATGGTAAGAAACTAAACAGTAAGAAAATAGTAACGGTAGAAAACTAAACAGTGATAATAAGAAACGTCAAAATAGTAACAGTAATAAGACTTGACAAAACAGTGATGGTAAAAGGTTTGACAAAACAATGACAATAAGCAGCGACACACGGTGATAGTAAGAAGTGTAACATCCCCGTTTTAAAATTAAATGTTGAATGAAGAATAAACCATTAAGACTTGATTCCAACCAGAAAATAACTGTTAATTGCATTTAACTAAGTAGGATTAAGCCATTAAAGTATAAAAAAATGGTGATGGTCAGGGATGGAGTGGAGTGCACGTGGCTGCTGCAGCACACACTCTCCCATCCCACTCTTCTCTTGTTCATGCGCATGTACACATATATATATATATCGTGAGCCTTTAGTGAGGAACACACTTACTCTTTCTTCAGACTCTCTCCTCCGTCACTTCATCCTCTACTTCCTCTCTTCGTCTCCATTTTCTTCTTCTTCCATCTTACTCTTCGCTCCTGGAGATCTTGATTCCAGTACTGAAGAACGGACCACACTTCATCCCAGAATCAGGCGCAGGATACGACAAAGCCAAGGAAGACCGGACGAACCAGGAGAAGGACATCGGACCCGACAACAAGAACGAAAAAGGTTTCTGAGGATTCTTCTAAAGGTAGGGGGCGCTTGCATGTCGAATGCATGGTCTAAGAACGGTACCGGATGAATGCATTGCTGAATGCGGGTGTGTGTGTGTGCATGTTTTTATAATCATTAGAACTGATGCTGTGCATGTGTGCATGTATTCACAATTACTAAAACTGATGCATGATTTGAGATTCTGATAGTGATCTTCGTGGCTATGGCGTAGTCTGCTCGTGGATGATAATGATGGATCTATTTTGTTGTCACTATGAAAAGTATGTATGTGCATGTTCTTAATTGGATTGCTCAATGTTGTTAGTCTGATGACCGATTGTAACATGCGCTGGTGTGACTGACTGAATGATGACGAGTAGTGGAGGATATTCGTTCTTACTTAATGACTACGGTAATGTGTTCATGACGCGATGATGTGTAATAATGAATGTGTTAGTTGCATGAGTAAGAGTGGGGTGACCCATGGAAGGTCAAGAACCCCAAGGGAAATGACTTCCAGTTACCAACCCTGGCTAGATCCCAATAGGGCTCGTGGTAGCCGTTGGAGCTAGAGAAGTGAGTCTCGAGACGCCGTGGGGAGGCCGGTGCCACCTGGTAAGAGCTGAGGGACGAGGGGCCAAAAGAAAGGGGGCCGTAACTGAGAGTCTTTTCCCGAGTCGGATCCGCAGGCATGCATATAGAAATAAGGCTGATTGTGGTGATGTATAAATCTATGTATGTGCAAGTGTATGATTTTGAATGCATGATTATATATTTGGATGTGGAATAAACTCGGTGAATTATGTGTGTCATGAACATTGTTGAATTGTATGATTTTGGTTACTTGAGAAAGGTTGAGGTATAGCAGGAGCGTGTACTGACGCTGATACCGAGTCTGTGAGTATCATTTTACATGTAAAAGCTCACCCCTGCAGTGGCCATTTTCAGTGAATGTCTCTCGTGAGGAGGATCAGAGGCAGAGCTGGAATGCTGGGCGGAGTACTGATGCATTTCGAAGGTTTAATTAAGGCGTTGTTAGATGAAGCCCGGACTGGCTCATACCGGATATTAATGTTTTGCGATGAATAGAACTTTATGAACAAGTAGAAGTCTGATTTTGCCTTGTAAATATTAATATACACTTTTATGTATATATATGGATGTATGGTTTTGTGTGTGTGATGCTATGTGCCGTCTTGTTTTATAATCGTGCTTTAATAGATATGCAGGGACAGTCTGATTGAGCAGGTTATAGCTAAGTACGAATGAACCGAGAATTGTCTTAGGAAAATTTATGTCGGATACGTTGGGCGGAGTCGTACCCCGCCTGAAGTATGGGAGCAATCCGCCCAAGCGAGAGGGCTCGCGTTGGATCGATGTAGTTGTTAGAGTGGGACGCCGTCCAATTATCCTTCCTATCCGTTGTGATACTGACGCAATCCGGACCCCGGTGTTGAACCCCGGATTTGGGCGTTATGGCTAAGTCCGCCCAGGCGTTGTCATAATTAGTTGAGTTGGGCGGAATAGGTTCAGACTCTTCCTTTCTCCACAACCTACTAACGTATGTGTACCTTGTAACTTCTCCTTTTTCTGAGTGAAAGGCGAGTGTGAGGATTTACTTAGTGAACCCTTGTCCATACCCGATGGAGGAAATTACCTTGTAGTTGTGTTGAAGAGGCGTTATGTAGATTTCGTTTAGACGGCGTCATACCTCGCCCAAGTAACTAGGACAGCCCGCCCAAGATAAATATACCCCGCCTAGCCAAGTAGGATGATTCTAACTTCGCCTTTCCACCAAACGATATGCGTGTGAATGTATTAACATATTTCCCTTATCTATTCCTCCTGTTGAGTGACCAGTATTTCTTGAAGGGAAGCCTCAGTGCGAAATCTCCTCTATCCGCTGCTGTATTACCATACTCCGCCTGGACGGTGTAAGACCCCGTCTGAGCGAATAATCGGTGTTGTGCAGTCCGCCCTAGTGTTAGTGCGTTACGATAAACCCATCGAGCCGACCTCAGTTTTAGTCTTCCCTGTAGGTTGCTATGTGCGTGTGAAAGCTTTTCGTTCTTCCCTTGCCTGCTCCCTCATATATCGAATAATACGGGACTGTTTTGTGAAAAATTTTCTGTTATTTTCTTTGAAATTTTTATTTTTAGTTGCAATTAATTAGGGTGTTACAAGAAGCCTGACAAAATAGTGACATTAAGAAACTTAAAAAAACAGTGATAATAAGAAACGACAAACAATGACAGTAAAAAGCTTAACAAAATAGAGATAATAAGAAACGAAAAACGGTGACAGTAAGACACTTGACAAAATAATGACAGTAAAAAAAAAGTGATAGTAAGAAACTTAACAAAATAGTGATAGTAAGAAAAAAAGTAAAATCGAGTAAAAGTAAAGGTTAACAGAACGTCTCATCCAAATTAACCTTAATTTGTACATAAATTTAAATACTATAATAAAATTAATGATATAAAAATAAAGTTGATTAAGAAAATATTATTTTTAATAAAAGTATTAAAAACATGAGATTAACAAGACGTCGCGTCTAAATTAACCTCATCTTAAAGAAAATACTATATTAAATAAAAATATTAAAAACATGAGATTAACAAGACGTCTCGTCTAAATTAACCTCATTTTTAAGAAAATATTATTTTAAATAAAAATATTAAAACATGAGATTAACAAGACGTCGCGTCTAAATTAACCTCCTTACGACAATAAAATTTTAAAATATTGACTATATAAAATTAATCGATATAATAGCAGAGACATAAAAATTAATAACGAGATAGTGGGCTCGACAGGAATTGATTTCCGCTCCTATGTATTCTCAAATGTACTGAGAAATCAGGGTTACGTAGTTCTTTGATTAATTGCGAGAAAAATATTTAAATTGTTTTTGATTGATTTTTGATTTTTTAATAATGAAAGGGATTTAATGGAAGGAGAAATACAAGGCGAAGTACTTCGCACGTGTACAAACCTTTAGAGTCTCATAACAACGATGTAGGCAAAAGTAATTTTGCATGACATCGCTCATAAGATTTTGAAACAATTATTCTAAAAAACATATATTTGATGTTTTTAAATTAAAATAAATAAAAAACAATTAATATTTATTTTAAGAAGTATTTTTAGATTTTACCATAAATAAAACCATTTACTTTCTATTCTTAAAAAAAGATCTTAGATTTTAATATTTTTTTGAATTTTCACCATAAACAAAAGCTATTCACATTTATTTAGAAAATAATATTTTGGAGTTTTGTGATTTTATTTTTACTCGTAGCATAAAGCTTATTTTTTTTTAAAAATTATTTAACTTATTATAAGAACATAGCTAAAAATATATACTTATTTTCTTATTCATGAAAAAGAATCTATTTTATTTATTCCAAAGATATTATTATTATTATTTTATTAAATAAAAATATTTTTCAAGATTCTAAATATAAATAAAAATAAAAAATAAAAAATATTTATATTTATTAATATTGGGCTTCTAAATCCCATTACCTAAAAACAACAAAAAAAGAAGAAAGAAAGAAAGAAGGAGCTTTAAGAATGGGCCTCACTAATTGAGGCCCAATTAACTAAACCTAAAAAACAAAATAAAGGAAAGAAAGAGAAATGGAGGGGCTGCTGGCAGAGAGAAGAAAAGAGTGAGTGCGTGACTTAGAGAGTGAGGGAGAGAGTGACGCGTAGAGAGTGAGAAGGGGAGAGAGAGAGAGAGGGAAAAAAAAGAGCCTGAAAGAGAGAGTGAAGGAGACTGACAGAGGGAATCAGAGGGGAAGACCGAGAGGGAGGAGAAAGAGACTGGAGGTGGAGGTGGAGAAACCGAGAGGGAGAGGGAAAAGAAGGAGAGATCGAGAGGGAGAGGGAGAAACCGAGAAGTGTTCCTCTTCTCTTTTCTGTTCCTCTTTTTGCTGTTTGGGTTTTGGTTCTGATGGTTTTAGTTTTGAAGATTTTGTTAATGGTCGTGATGTTTGAGAGGATGATGATGAAGGTTGAAGTTGAGATAAAGGAATTATTAGAGATGAGGTGATGAAATTGGGTCTTTTCTTTTTTGGTTTTTTTCAATTTATTTTAAAGATGATGATATGAGGATGAAGATTGTTGGAGATGAGATTGGGTCTCTGTTTTGGTCTTTTTTCATTTTTAGAATGATGGTGAAGGTGATAGGTCTGTTGGGTTTTTTATTTTCTTCACTGTTCTGTTGCTGTTGGGGGAGGGGGAATTCTTTGTTGTTGGCTTTTTTATCATGAGGATGAAGAGGATTAGGAGAGGAAGAAGATGAAGCTGGTAGAGGAGTATTAGGGACAGGTTCCAGATTTCGAATGGATTTTCCAGAATGGAGGGAGAAAATTATTATTTAATTTTATTATTAATTAAAATGAAATTAAATAAAATGGAGGACAAAAAATGGTGTTCACAGCTGCCCCTCTTTACTTTCTTTTCACAAAAATATGAATGGTTCATTCATATCGCGAAATGGAAGTAAAGACGTGAACACCGTCTTGACACCAACAACCTTAAAGAGCTAACGACTCTGACAAATATAAGACTCAAATAATGTCAGCTTTGGCAATAAGAAAGACTTAAAAGTACCAACTTCGGCGATGAAGACTTAAAGATGTGCCAAATTTGGCAAACAGAAGACTCAGACCATGATATCTTCAGTAATTTGAAAATACCGACTTCGGCAATGAGATCTCGGTGTGGCGCCAACTGTGGCAAATAACATACTTAAGCAATGCAAGCTTTGGCAACAAAAGAGGTCCAAAAATGCCAGCTTCGGTGATGATAACTTGGAGAGATGCCAACTTTGGTAAACAGAAAACTTTAAACAATGCCAACTTTGGCAATAAGAAAGACTCAAGAAGTGCCAACTTCAGCAATTGGGAAGGATAAACAAGATGCCAAGTTTGGCGACTAAAGTTAGAGCTTTATCTCGAAAAATGAACAAATCAGAGGATATTTCCTTGATATCAAAAAAGGGGTATCCTAGAGAGGGATATTTGAAGCTTCGAAGAAAAATACATGACACTGGGAATTGCCCCGATGCGTTTTGATTGAAGAACACATCCTAGGAATGGGTACCTGAAGCTTTCTTGGTAGAAATCAAATAACTAGGGGATGCCCCTTGCTCAAATTGAGAAATGGAATAGCCTAAGAGTAGGTTCCTGAGGCCTTTTGATAAAAAAAAAAATGATTTGGGGGGATGCTCCTAGCTTAAATTGAGAAATAAAATAGCCTAGGAGGGGGTACCTGAGGCTTTCTGATAGAAAGTAAATGACTTAGGGGATGCCTCTGGCTCAAATTGAGAAATGGGATAGTCTATGAGTGGATTCCTGAAGCTTTTTGATAGAAAATAAATGACTTGGGGATGCCCCTGACTGAAATTGAGAAATAGGATAGCCTAGGAGTGGATTCCTGAAGCTTTTTGACAAAAAATAAATGACTTAGGGGGATGCCCCTAGCTCAAATCAAGAAATGGGATAGCCTAGGAGTGGATTCCTGAAGCTTTTTGACAGAAAATAAATGACTTGGGGGATGCCCCTGGCTCAAATTTAGAAATGGAATAGCCTAGGAGTGGGTTCCTGAGGCTTTTTTTACAGAAAATAAATGGCTTGGGGGATGCCCCTAGCTCAAATTCAGAAATGGGATAGCCTATGAGTGGATTCCTGAGGCTTTTTGACAAAAAATAAATGACTTGGGGGATGCCACTGGCTCAAATTAAGAAATGGGATAGCCTAGGAGTGGGTTCCTGAAGCTTTTTGACAGAAAATAAATGACTTGGGGGGATGCCCCTGGCTCAAATTGAGAAATGGAATAGCCTAGGAGTAGGTTCCTGAAGCTTTTTGGCAGAAAATAAATGACTTGGGGGATGCCCCTGGCTTAAATTGAGAAATGGAATAGCCTACGAGTGGGTTCTTGAGGCTTTTTTTATAGAAAATAAATGACTTGGGGGTATGCCCCTGGTTCAAAAGAGATAATAGACTTAGCGGTGATGCCCCAGGTTTGACAGGAAATAAAAGACTTGGGGGTGATGCCCCTAGTTTGACAGAAAATAAAAGACTCGGGGGGTAATACCCCTGGTTTAACAGGAAAATACAAGGTTTAGGGGTGTGCCCCTCACTCTGAAGGAAATGAAAGACTTGGGGTGATGCCCCTGGTTCAAATTAGGAAATAAAAGACTTGGGGCGATGCCCCTAGTTCAACAGGAAATGAAAGGATCGGGGGTGTTTCCCCTTAGTTGACAGGAAGTAAAAGGATTAGGGGTTGACCCTCGGTTGACTGGGAATGAAAGGATTAGAGGTGTTGCCCCTCAGTTGACTGGAAATAAAAGGATTGGGGGTTGACCCTCAGTTAACAGGAAATGAAATGATTGGGGGTGTTGCCCCTCGATTGACTGGAAATAAAAAGATTGGGGGTTGACCCTCAGTTAACAAGAAATAAAAGGATTGAGGGTGTTGCCCCTTGGTTGACTGGAAATAAAAGGATTGGGGGTTGACCCTCATTTAACAGGAAATGAAAGGATTGAGGGTGTTGCCCCTCGGTTAACTGGAAATAAAAGGATTGGGGGTTGACCCTCGGTTAATAGGAAATAAAAGGATTGGGGGTCTTGCCCCTTGGTTGACTGGAAATAAAATAATTAGGGGTTGACCCTCAGTTAATAGGAAATGAAAGGATTGGGGCTGTTGCCCCTCGGTTGACTGGAAATAAAAGGATTGAGGGTTGACCCTCGGTTAACATGAAATGAAAGGATTGGGGGTGTTACCCCTCAGTTAGTTGGAAATAATAGGATTGGGTGTTGACCCTCGGTTAATAGGAAATGAAAGAATTGAGGGTGTTGCCCCTCGGTTGACTAGAAATAAAAGGATTGGGGGTTGACCCTCGGTTAACATGAAATGAAAGGATTAGGGGTGTTGCCCCTCGGTTGACTGGAAATAAAAGGATTAGGGGTGTTGCCCCTCGGTTGACTGGAAGTAAAAGGATTGGGGGTTGACCCTCGGTTAACAAGAAATAAAAGGATTGGGGGTGTTGCCCCTCGGTTGACTAGAAATAAAAAGATTGGGGGTTGACCCTTGGTTGACTGGAAATAAAAGGATTGGGGGTGTTACCCCTCGGTTGACTTAAAATAAAAGGATTTGGGGTTGACTCTTGGTTGACTGGAAATAAAAAGATTGGGGGTTGACCATTGGTTAACAGGAAATGAAAGGATTGGGGGTGTTGCCTTTAGGTTGACTGGATAGGAGAGGATGCCTCGTTCGGCGACTGGAAAGGAAGAAGGATACCTTGCTCGGTGACTGGAAAGTAAAGGGTGCCTTGTTCGACGATTGGAAATTAAGAGTGCCTTGTTCGGTGAAAAGAAAGTAAAATGTGTCTGGTTCGGCGATTGGAAATTAATGGTGCCTCGTTCGGCGACTGGAAGGTAGAAGGGTGCCTCGTTCGGCGACTGGAAAGTAAAGGGTGTCTTGTTCGGCGACTAGAAAGGAAAAGGGTGCCTTGTCTGGTGACAGGAAAGTAAAGGGTGCCTTGTTCGGCGACTGGAAAGTAAAGTGTGCCTCATTCGACGACTGGAAAGTAAAGGGTGCCTCGTTCGGCGATTGGAAAGGAAAGGGTGCCTTGTTCGGCGACTGGAAATTAAGAGTGCCTTGTTCAGCGACAGAAAAGTAAAGGGTGCCTTGTTCGGCGACTGGAAAGTAAAGGGTGCCTTGTTCGGCGACGGGAAAGGACAGGGTGCCTTGTTCGGCGACTGAAAAGTAAAGGGTGCATTCTTCAGCGACTGGAAAGTAAAGGATGCCTCGTTCGGTGACAGGAAGGTAAAGGGTGCCTTATTCGGCGACTGGAAAGTAAAGGTGCCTCGTTCCGCGATTGGAAAGTAAAGGGTGCCTTGTTCGGCGACTGGAAAGTAAAGGGTGCCTTGTTCGGAGACTGGAAAGTAAAGGGTGCCTTGTTCGGCGACTGGAAAGTAAAGGGTGTCTCGTTCGGCGACTGGAAAGGAAAGGGTGCCTTATTCGGCGACTGGAAAGGAAAGGATACCTTTTTCGGCGACTAGAAAGCAAAGGGTGCCTCGTTCGGCGACTGGAAAGGAAAGGGTGCCTTGTTCGGCGACTGGAAGGTAAAGGGTGCCTTGTTCGGTGATTGGAAAGTAGAAGGGTCCCTTGTTCGGTGACTGAAAAGTAAAAGGTGCCTCGTTCAGCGACTGGAAAGTAAAGGGTGCCTTGTTCAGCGACTGAAAAGGAAAGGGTGCCTTGTTCGGCGACTGGAAAGTAAAGGGTGCCTTGTTCGGCGACAGGAAAGTAAAATGGTGCCTTGCTCGGTGATTGGAAATGTAAAGATTGCTAGTTTTTTTTGGAAAGAAACTTGAAAGACGCCGGCTTTGGCAATTTATAAAAAAAAACTTAAAAGATGCCAGCTTCAGTGATTTATGAAAAGTAACTTGAGAGAAGTCAGCTTTGGCGATTGAGAAGAAAACTCTGAAAGGTGCCAGTTTTGGCGATTGAGGAAGAGTCTTCAGGAAATGCCAGCTTTGGCGATTGAGTAGGCTTTGAGAAGTTCTAGCTTTGGCGATTGAGGAAGAAACTTTGAGAAGTGCCAGCTTTGGCAATTGAGGAAGAGTCTTTAAGAAGTGCCAGCTTTGGTGATTGAGGAAGAAACTTTGAGAAGTGCCAGCTTTGGCAATTGAGGAAGAGTATTTAAGAAGTGCCAGCTTTGGCGATGGAGGAGGCTTTGAGAAGTGTCAGCTTTGGTGATTAAGGAGAAGACTTTGAGAATTGCCTACTTTGGCGATTAAGGAGGAGACCTTGAGAAGTGCCAACTTTGGCGATGAAGGAAGAGTCTTTGAGAAGTGCCAGCTTTGGCGATGGAGGAGGCTTTGAGAAGTACCAACTTTGGCGATTGAGGAAGAGACTTTGAGAAGTGCCAGCTTTGGCGATTGAGGAAGAGTCTTCTTGAAGTGCCAGCTTTGGCGATTAAGGAAGAGTCTTCTTGAAGTGCCAGCTTTGGCCATTAAGGAAGAGACTTTGAGAAGTGCCAGCTTTAGTGATTAAGGAAGAGTCTTCTTGAAGTGCCAGCTTTGGCGATCGTGATCCTACTAGGGAAAAGAACTTGATCGAGTTGTCGAGACTCGACATGACTGTCTAACCTGCAGAAATAAGTTTGTAGTACAAAGTAAAACAAATAAGAATCTGAGGAGACTTCCCACAAAACCATGATCCCTACAGACTTGAGGCAACTCATGACTGAAATAGAACAGATGAGGTAACCTTAATTTCGGGAACGTGTCGGGCCCAGTCTTCATAATGATTGCTTGAGGCGAGATCAAGTAATAGGAGTGTCTTGTCCGCACGACTTTAAATAGTCATTACTTTCTCATTTTATGTATTAAGAGAAAATACATATCCATCATATCAATGAGACTCAACATGAATACGTGTCGAAAAAGATAAAATTTTATTTGAGTTGGATAAGTATAGAGGGAGGAAAGCATAGAAAGCAAAAGAAACAAGCATGGTTAAATATGAAAGATTGATAATTGGGTGAAACAAGGAGGGTTTTACAGATCTTCCAGTGAATTTTTGAGAACAGTGCATATCCAATCCCACTTCATGACCTCGAGTACACCGTTCAACTTTGCCTCTGAGAGGGTAGTTCGACCATGGTCCACGTGCCCCAGTTTGGAGTTATACATTTTGTGTTGGAGGTTTCAGTCATATTATCAGAATTTAGACACTAATTTCTTGAGCCGCCTTTTCAGGTTTTTGACTCACCGAGTTGCTCTAACTTTTGCCTAGGCCGCCCTTTCAGGTTTTTAGCCTAGCGAGCCTTTTTCTTCATGACATGTTCTTTTTGTCTTTGCGTCTAAGAAGGTAGTTCAACCATGATTCATGTGCCCCAGTTTGGACTCGCACGTTTTGCGTTGGGAGACTTTAGTTACTCTGCTAAAATCTTGACCCTAATTTTTGCATGAGCCACCTTTTCAGGTTTTTGACTCACCGGGTTGCTCTAACTTTTCCCTAGGCCGCCCTTTCAGGTTTTCAGCCTAGCAAGCTTTTCACTTTCTTTATAATGTGTTTTTCTTTTCTTGTTTATTTTTGGCTGCATCCTTTACAGTAAAAGGTTAAAGCTGATTACACTCCAGTTGAGCCTGCTCAGCCTTTCCAGATTTAGTTTGACCATTTTGGAAACTGATGTCACTTCAAATAGGAGACTCTACTCCTATGCCATGTACCCAAGAAAATAAGGGTGAGTCTTTTGGCATCAAGGAGAGGGAATTACTCTGAGTCATCATTTTGGCCTTTATTTTCTTGTTTTTTTCATTTTTCATTTTCTGGATTTTTCCTTTTTCATTTTTTGTTTTCTTTTGTTTACCTTTTTTTATTTTATTTTGTTTTATTTTTTTATCCCCTTGATGATGCAATGACTCAATCTGACAGACTATTTCCTTGGTTACATGGACATGAGGAGTAATTATGTCCCAGAGATGGAATATTGTCTTTTGTTATGTTCTTGTATTGAAGACATCCGTACCCCCATATAAACGGGTGACAGCTTGCTTGATGATCTAGACGTAATTAGCTTGTCCCATTTGGCACGTGCATAGGACGCCGAGCTTGATTTGTTTTTTTCATTTTTTGATTTGATTTTTTTTTGCAAAGCCTCCCTCGATTGCATCTGTATTTATGGGCATATGCAATTGACCCCTATCCAGGTTAGTGAATAACAAGGCTTTCTTTAACGATGGACATGCCCCTGTTCATTTTAGGATTGGCAGTGTTGTTGTCCATATAGACTCCTATTTCATCATGTCATGAAACAAGGTTACCATCACGTTCCGATAAATTGCCCCAGTGTTTCTTCAAACCAAAGCACATCAATAACTTAATCAATTCCCTTTGTCGTTCTTGACTCAGCGGAATACAAATCTTGACCTTTTGTCCTCTTTATTTGATGATTTCGCCTGCCTCTTAATAGGGCTAAATCTCTCTAGACCCTCCTTATTCAAACATCTTGGTCTATTCAGACAAGGGACCATAGTCTTCTCACCCTCTTTGTCAGCGCGATCAACTGGGTAATTGTAGTCGTGAAACTGGACTGTGACCTCACTGTTCTCAAGACAATTATTTTTAGACCTGCATTTATTTAGTTTGTCATGGTGAATGAGAAAAAGAAGCAAATAAAGGGAAAAGGATTCAAGGCAAAGATAAGGAAAACAAGAAAAGGCATTTTGAAATTCGACATGTATTTATTGAGAGAAAATTGGAATGATAAACATGTTTTTGCCTTTATTACATAAACATCCTAAAGCCTTAGGCATAGCTATTGGGTTGGAAAGTCATTAAAACATCTCTTAGATTGAAAATTTAAAGTCGTAGGGAGTTTGATAGTCTCTTAGTCACGAATCTCCCCGCCTGGCGGCCAATCACAAAGTTGTATCATCACAAGGGCCATGTTCAGTGGTGATGACATCCCTTCCATACTCCTAACCCTCTTTTATTGTAGTAACCCCAGAACTCCCATGGTTAGGCAAGGGGTTTATGGTCATGTTGGGACTTACTTCTTGGAAACTTATCCATTTGGCTTTGATTAGATCCCTCACTTTGCATTTTATGGCCTGACAGTCCTCAGTAGAATGCCCCGGGGCTCCAGCATGATAATCACATCGGGCGCTAGGATTATACCCTTTAAGGTAAAGGGGAACCACCGGTTTCAAGGGACAGGGTACCGCAAGGGAGTTACGGATAAGGTGAGGTAAAAGTTCTGTGTAGGTTATGGGAATGGGGTCGAATCGGGCTGGTGTTCAATTATTGATGGGTTTTTTTGTGCTTTAGATGGAATTAGGAGGCCGAGTTCGTCGTTGTGGAGGATAGTATAGCATGGGCTGTGGATTAGGGGGTTTGAAAACAGGAAAATAGAAGTAGGTAGGTGTTTGAGCGATAGATGGATGGAAGTGGGATTGTAGTGGGGGAGGATTGGAATCTTGGTTATGGGTGGTGGTGGCCATACAAGGTGTAGGAAGATTGCAGGCTGAAAGGTAGTGTGAGTTATTGGCCTTGGTTGGGCCTTCTTTTGGTTGTAGGAGATAAAGTTGGTTTCCCCTTTTCTCTTTCCTTTATTTCCCGATGCAAACCTTCTAGTGATAGGTGCCCTAGATGGTTGGGAGGATTGTGAAACATGGGGATTCATCATTTGAAAATTATAATCCTCTTGTTGGTTATGGAATGAGGGAGAGTATCCTTGGGGTATTCCATAAGGTGGGAAAGGTACAGGATTACCATCTAGGCCAACGAATGTGTGTTGTGATGTATAACCATAGGGCATTCCACGAGGTAGTCGGGGGTCAACCACTTGCTTTGCTTTCCCAGTGTTGACAGTGAGGGAGGTGGTCATAGGGTGAGTAATTTCAGCCTGTGTTAGACCAAGGCCTGGGGAATGTAGTGGGGTTAGCGGTTGTTGTTGGGAATCCTCGATACTTACAGAGGAGCCTCATTCTGTGATTCTTTTCTCTAAAAGTTTAACCATCTCCGCCATTTGCTCCTTTAGCTGGTTGACCTCGTTCCCTGAGGTTTTCATTTTCTTGTTCTATTTCAGTCATGAGTCTATTCCAAAGTCGGGTTCCGTAGGGGTGTTTTCCCATGATGTCTTTTGAAAAACAAAAGTGTCAGGTGGAGATTAAAGGAAATAAAACAGTAGGACTGTAAAATACAATGACGCGTGAAGCAATCATAGGTCTTAATGAGCATCCTTTGACTATTCCTTAGAACAACTCGTTCAAAATTACTAAGTAGGATAAACATGGAAATTAATATGGGATAGTTGTGAAGACAGAAGAATCCTCCATTCTGAGATACGACAAGGGCCTTAAGTTTAACCATTTCTGGCTCGGGCAACCATGACCCTTATCTTACAAGTTCGATCCCATGTTAATTTTCATGTCTCGCTCAAGGGTATTCGTTAAGCTCTGAATAACTTCTGGTGAGAATAGAAAGAAAAGAGAGAATGAGCCATCGGGAATTGATGTGTTTTGTAAATCGCTACTCCCTTGGTAACATCTTGGAAAACATCTTTACATTCAGGGAAGTAACGATTGACAAAACTTGTCATTTTTGGAAAAAGTAATCCGTTCAATGGGTAAATAGTCCACCAATTTGGATTAAAAGGGAAAGTAAGAATAAGAGAAGGTAGAGGGAAAGTCTGCCCCTTTGTACCCTAAGTTAAGTTTTTCTGAAAGTCTTTTTCTGGGATCTATAGCCTGTCTAACAATGACTCCTCACATTGGGTGGCTTGTACTAGACTTCTAAAAGGTCACTAGAGCCAAGATCCTACTCATGATGTGACCACAACAGTAGGGAATCTACTAGGTGCGTACATCATGAAAGGTCAAACTCTAGTTAAGGTTCTTACGATTGTCGGATGAGAAGTATATCCTAAACGACACCGCTACCAACCTCCCCTAACTTAAGCTTCACTTGGGGCCCGGGTATAGGGCGCCACTCATAAGTGTGTGCAAATTGTGAGTGTAGTGTGTAAAAGGGGCATTAAATACCTGTACCTTACCCATCCTGTATAGAGAACAAACACAGAACAATAACATAAAGTCATCTACCCTAGGGTTCAATAATGTACAAATATCAATGGAACGTAAACGATGAGAATTAAACAAACAGGAATCACATACAAATAATGACAGACAATAAAATAAAGGAAAGAAGTCAAATAATTAACAAACTATTAAAAAACATGCGATATCAACTCGATTGGCTTGACTCTCTAAATTGTCCCCAGTGGAGTCACCATCTGTCGTGACCGGGATCGTGACAGGATGACCGACCCTTAAAAATAAAATGAGTTTAGAAATCCTTTCAAAAAGAAAACAGGGAGTCGCCACTAATATTTTTTAGGATAAAAATATCGAGAAAAACCTCTTTTAAAACACTGGTTATGAAAATGAAATTCTAAGTTCGGGAGTCGAATTACAGGTGAGGAAGGTATTAGCACCTCACAACTGTCCGTTATAAAATGGTTACCTCAAATTAATAGCGCTTATTTCAAAATAGTCTAGAAATTATTTTAACTTCTTTTATGAAAAGAAACATATACAATGACAAAGCATACGAAAACAGACAAAATAGATATGAAAGTTTGAAATAAGATTAACAGGACATCTCATCCAAATTAATCTTAAATCACACTATCTGACTAAGCAAATACAATGAAATACCAAATAGTGACAGTAAGGGATTAGATGGTAAGAAACTAAACAGTAAGAAAATAGTCGGTAGAAGACTAAACAGTGATAATAAGAAATGACAAAGCAGTAACAGTAAAAAGAATTGACAAAACAATGATGGTAAAAGGTTTGACAAAATAGTGACAATAAGCAGCGACACACGGTGACAGTAAGAAGCCTGACAAAATAGTGACATTAAGAAACTTAAAAAAACAGTGATAATAAGAAACGACAAACAATGACAGCAAAAAGCTTAACAAAATAGTGATAATAAGAAACGACAAACGGTGACAATAAGACACTTGACAAAATAATGACAGTAAAAAAAAAGTGATAGTAAGAAACTTAACAAAATAGTGACAGTAAGAAAAAAAGTAAAATCGAGTAAAAGTAAAGGTTAACAGAACGTCTCATCCAAATTAACCTTAATTTGTATATAAATTTAAATACTATAATAAAATTAATGATATAAAAAATAAAGTTGATTAAGAAAATATTATTTTTAATAAAAGTATTAAAAACACGAGATTAACAAGACGTCGCGTCTAAATTAACCCCATCTTAAAGAAAATACTATATTAAATAAAAATATTAAAAACATGAGATTAACAAGACGTCTTGTCTAAATTAACCTCATTTTAAAGAAAATATTATTTTAAATAAAAATATTAAAACATGAGATTAACAAGACGTCGCGTCTAAATTAACCTCCTTACGACAATAAAATTTTAAAATATTGACTATATAAAATTAATCGATATAATAGCAGAGACATAGAAACTAATACCGAGAAAGTAGGCCCGACAGGAATTGATTCCCGCTCCTACGTATTCTCAAATGTATTGAGAAATCAGGGTTACGTAGTTCTTTGATTAATTGTGAGAAAAATATTTAAATTTTTTTGATTGATTTTTGATTTTTTAATAATGAAAGGGATTTAATGGAAGTAGAAATTCAAGGCGAAGTACTTCGCACGTGTACAACCCTTCAGAGTCTCATAACAAAGATGTAGGCAAAATTTATTTTGCCGACATCGCTCATAAGATTTTGAAACAATTATTCTAAAAAACATATATTTGATGTTTTTAAATTAAAATAAATAAAAAACAATTAATATTTATTCTAAGAAGTATTTTTAGATTTTACCATAAATAAAACCATTTACTTTCTATTCTTAAAAAAAAGATCTTAGGTTTTAATGTTTTTTTAATTTTCACCATAAACAAAAGCTATTCACATTTATTTAGAAAAAAATATTTTGGAGTTTTGTGATTTTATTTTTACTCTTAGCATAAAGCTTATTTTAAAAAAAAGTATTTAAATTATTATAAGAACATAGCTAAAAATATTTACTTATTTTCTTATTCATGAAAAAGAATCTATTTTATTTATTCCAAAAATATTATTATTATTACTTTATTAAATAAAAATATTTATTAAGATTCTAAATATAAATAAAAATAAAAAATAAAAAATATTTATATTTACTAATATTGGGCTTCTAAAGCCCATTACCTAAAAACAACAAAAAAAGAAGAAAGAAAGAAAGAAAGAAAGAAGGAGCTTTAAGAATGGGCCTCACTAATTGAGGCCTAATTAACTAAACCTAAAAAACAAAAGAAAGGAAAGAAAGAGAAATGGGGGGAGGGGCTGCTGGTAAAAAGAAGAAAAGAGTGAGTGAGTGACTTAGAGAGTGAGGGAGAGAGTGACGCGCAGAGAGTGAGAAGGGGAGAGAGAGAGAGGGAAAAAAAAGAGAGCCAGAAAGAGAGAGTGAAAGAGACCGACAGAGGGAATCGGAGGGGAAGATCGAGAGGGAGGAGAAGGAGACCGGAGGTAGAGGTGGAGAAACTAAGAGGGAAAAGGAAAAGAAGGAGAGATCGAGAGGGAGAGGGAGAAACTGAGAGGGAGACGAAGATGGGAAGTGTTCCTCTTCTCTTTTCTGTTTCTCTTATTGTTGTTTGGGTTTTGGTTCTGATGGTTTTAGTTTTGAAGATTTTGGTTGATGGTGGTGATGTTTGAGAGGATGATGATGAAGGTTGAGGTTGAGATGAAGGAATTATTAGAGATGAGGTGATGAAATTGGGTCTGTTCTTTTTTGGTTTTTTTCAATTTTTTTGAAGATGATGATATGAGGATGAAGATTGTTGGAGATGAGATTGGGTCTCTGTTTTGGTCTTTTTTCATTTTTAGAATGATGGTGAAGGTGATGGGTCTGTTGGGTTTTTTATTTTCTTCGTTGTTCTATTTCTGTTGGGGGAGGGAGAATTCTTTGTTTTTGGCTTTTTTATCATGAGGATGAAGAGGATTAGGAGAGGAAGAAGATAAAGCTGGTAGAGGAGTATTGGGGACAGGTTCTAGATTCTGAATGGATTTTCCAGAATAGAGGGAGAAATTTATTATTTAATTTTATTATTAATTAAAATGAAATTAAATAAAATGGAGGACAAAAAATGGTGTTCACAGTAGCAAAAATTAAGCAAGGTTGAATTATGTGTATGGAAAGGGAATGAATTGCTTAGTGATGGAAGGCATGTCAGTCACTAATACTTTTACTATTAATCTGGCCTTAGACTTGTAGCAATGCATAGTACTGGACATTGTGTCATCCGTCACTAGCTTAGGCAAGCATTTAACGGAAGGTTAGGGTAAAGAAAGGTAAGCGACAGGTGTCTGTCGGTAACTATATTTAGTGATCCAAGATTAGAAAAATTGTGGGAAATGAAAATGTTAGTGACAACTACGTGTTTAATCGATAATGGTTTGCAAAAAAAATTGTAGCTAAACTTGTCACTATGTTGGTCTTTAGAAGTTGAAAAGGATTCCATCACTAAGTCTGTAGCTATATTGGGTGGGCAATAATTAAAAAGTTAGAGAAAATGAAAAGTTTACGATAGATATGGATGGTCTCTATACTTTGTGACGTCCTAGGTCTATTATATAATTATTTTAAACTGCTTTAATTAATTTCACAAATAAATTTTTCACAAATAAATAAATAAATAAACCTATATTGATCAAAATAATTATTTTCAGTAAAAAGTGTTAAAATATAACATATATCTTGATTAAAAACCCCAAAGGCCATTAAAAGCCAAAGAAACATAAAAACTGAAACAGGGGTTTGACGCTATGCGCCAGCCCCATGCTACGCGTCAGACTCTGTTCGTAGCCCTAGCGCTACGCACCAGGCCTGACACTTGTCAGGGTATCAGTAGCAGCACCTGATGCTGTTATACATTTTAGGCCAATCGGCCAACTTCTAACCTACCCAAATAGCCCGTTTCATATCTGATTGCCACGAAACTTCACAGGCCAGATGTTTTCCCTATTCCGGAGCTGTTGGCATTATTCGTTTGCCAAAATTACATCCTATGCGCAAGTTATGCACAAAATGCAGTTTAACCCAATTATGTACAAAACCCTTGTACCAAACAACCTAAATGGACACTAAAAGTTCCAAAGCCTACATGCACCATTTCAAATTGTCCTAGGGGGTCTATTGGTACCTTCCTGGGGCCCCAAAACCCACCATTTCTCAAAGTCATCTATTCAGTTCCTATTTTCGCATAAAACACCTAGTTCTAACATATGCATAATCATTCACATCATCTAATCATTAAGCAATTCACCTTGTTGCATCGTTCATGATTCACAAACATAACAAATCTTGCCCATCATAATTATTAAACGTTGGCTCTGGGCCATTATACATCAAACTAACACACCAATCATATAACCATCATAATTCAATCCTCCTCATCATTAAGGATTCATTAACATCACATGATCATCATTATGCAATCCGATATTAACATCACATATCAACCATCAACAGCCACATATCAATTCATGACTATGCAATCCGATATTAAACACTAAAAGACTATTAAGTCGCATAACACATGCTATATTATCACACACGCTAAATCCACGACATAATGCAACTCATTACATGATTCTATTATCCCTTGGCCTCAACTCTCCGCTTGGCGCATCTCCAGGGAATTCGCATCCTCCCTGTTAGTGGTCACTAAGATTAAACAACAACAAGGGTGAGTGTTTGACATATCATAATTGATATAGGATAGAATGATAAATGTAATTATTGAATATTTACTATTCTTATTATTATTCAACTTACCTGATGTTATTGCATTTATATGTTTTCTTACCTAAATGTCTTAATGCATTGTATCTATATATTTCTCAATATAATTTACAACACAACATAACCCACATACATGTTCCGCTATCCAAAATAATATAAATCACATAGTACGTGCATAATCAATCATCTATCTCATCAGGAAATATCAATTCATATATCACATCACTGACTCACATGTATATTGACTCCTAGTCTTCGGATACTAAAGGATCGGCCTTCGGCTGGGGGTGCTACTTGAAACCCCGTGGACCCTGCTTGGTCCACCGAGTCTTGCTTGACTCTCCACCTCAACCACTGGGTCCTACTTGACCATTGAGTCCTTCTTGAACTCAACCTCAACTCAGTACCCAATTCCTGCTGTAAACTCCCCTAGAATTGAGAAGTGAAGCGGGGATCACGATCAGAAATAATACTCGAAGGTACACCATGTAACCTTACAGTCTCAGTGATGTACAGTTTGGCTAACCGGTCCATTAACCAATTCATGTTCATGGCCAGAAAGTGAGTACTCTTGGTCAACCTGTCCACAACTACCCAAATAACATTACATCTAAAATAGGTTTGAGGCGATTTGGATACAAAATCCATCATAATACTTTCCCATTTCCAAATCAGAATCTCCAGAGGTTGAAGCAAACCAGGAGGTTTCTGGTGTTCAACCTTACACTTCTGACATATCACACAAGATCTCACATACTCGACGATTGCTTTCTTTATCCCTGACCACTAGAATTCTTTCTTCAAATCATGATACATCTTAGTAATACCAGGATAAATACTTAAAGAACTCTTGTGTGCTTCGGATAATACAATCTATCGGAAATCACCATCTACATGCACCACAACACGGTCTTTGAACCGCCAAATACCATCATTGCCTCTGCTTAATTCCATATCCTTGCCTCTAGCTTGGGCATCAAGTAACTCCAATAACTCTGTATCATTTTCCTGAGTTGCTGCTAAAGATTCCAAAAACTCATTAGACATCTTCAACATCCCAATTACCATCTGATTTGGGGTTTGTACAACGACCCCAATGTTCATGTCACGGAAATCTTTAAGTAATTCCTGCTCCTTTCCCATCAAGAAAGCTGCATGCAAAACCTTCCTGCTTAAAGCATCAGCCACAACATTCG
Organism: Clitoria ternatea; assembly: GCA_037962975.1. Lineage (NCBI taxonomy): Eukaryota > Viridiplantae > Streptophyta > Magnoliopsida > Fabales > Fabaceae > Clitoria > Clitoria ternatea. The sequence goes on from CM075675.1 coordinate 52,588,197, forward strand.
CTTTACCAGGATGGTATCACAAATCAAAATCATAATCCTTCAAATACTCTTTTTGATCAAATAGGTACTTCAAACTCTTGTGGTCACTGAATACCATAAAGCGAGAACCATACAAGTAATGTCGCCATATTTTTATGTAAAATACCACAACAACAAGTTCCAAATCATGAGTTGGATAATTATGCTTATGCGGCCTCAGTTATCTAGAAGCATAAGCAATTACCTTGTCATCCTGCATCAACACGCATCCCAAGCCAAACTTGGAAGCATCACAGTATACCATAAACTCCTTTGACACGTCAGGTAATGCAAGTACTAGCCCCGAAGTCAAGCATTGCTTCAAATTCTGAAAGCTCAATTCACACTTCCCTGTCCATACAAATAGAGTCTTCTTTCTCATCAACTAAGTCAAAGGAAGTGCAATACGCGAAAATCCCTTGATAAAATGGCGATAGTAACCTGCCAATCCAAGGAAGCTCCTAATCTCGGTCACTGATTTAAGCCTCTCCTATGCCATAACTGTCTCAATCTTAGATGGATCCACAGATACTCCATCACAAGAGATCACGTGCCCTAAAAATTATACACTTGCTTCCCAGAAGTCACATTTAGATAACTTAGCATACAACTTCTTCTTACGCAACACTTGCAAAACAATTTGGAGATGTTGTTCATGCTTGACAATGGACTTTGAATATACCAGAATGTCGTTAATGAACACCATAACAAACTGATCCAAGTAAGGCTGAAAGATCCGATTCATATAATCCATAAAGATAGTTGGAGAAATCGTTACTCTAAAAAGTATCACCACATATTCGAAATGACTATACCGCGTCCTAAACGCCGTCTTCAAAATATCCTCTGATTTCACCCTGATTTGATGATACCCAAATCTCAAATCAATCTTAGAAAATACCACAGCATCTTGCAACTGATCCAAAAAGTCATCAATTCGTGGTAAGGGATACTTATTCTTAATGGTTAACTTATTTAACTGAAGGTAATCGATACACATCCGCATACTACCGTCCTTCTTCTTTACTAGTAATACTGGAGCACCCCAAGATGAAGCACTCGGTCTAATGAATCCTTTATCTAACAACTCATTCACCTGCTTTTTTACTTCAGCTAACTCCATCGAAGACATTTTGTATGGTGCACAGGACACAGGTTTCGCCCCAGAATCAAATAAATAGTAAAATCAGTCTCCCTGCCAGGAGGCAATTCTAGAATATCTTCTGAGAACACATCAAGGAAATCACAAACCACTGAAATATCAGCAGGCTTAAGATTATACCGCCCTCCAAAACAAATAGAATAACATAGGTTACAGATACATCACTCGCCACATTCTTAATGTCAAGATCTTGAGAGAAGATTATAGTCTTGCGGTAACAATCCACCATAACGTGGTTAGTGGCCATCCAATCAATACCCAAAATAACATCTAGAATCTTCAACGACATACAAATCAAATTCACCAAGAAGGAACGCTCTTTAATTTGTATTGGCAGTTCCCCACACATAGTGGTTGCCCTAAATGTGGAACCAGTAGGAGTGGAGACACTAAGAGCATTCTCATTTAACACCACCGGTAGGCCAAGTTGTCGAACATAATTTTCAAAAATAAAAGAATGTGTAGCACTAGAATCATAAATAACATTTACTAGGTAGTCATGAATAACACACTTACCTTGCACTAGATTATCATTTCTTGCCACCTCTGAAGCGCCAATAGTTTCAGAATAGGGAAAACATATGGTCTGTGAAGTTTCGTGACAATTAGACTTGAAACGGGCCAAATGGGTAGGTTAGAAGTTGCCCGATTAGCCTAAAATGTGTAACAACAATAGGTGCTGCTATTGTCAAGCTGACGCTGGGTGCCAGCCTGACGCGTAGCGTCAATGCTACATTTTGGGTTTCACACGTAACATTATTGAGTTTCTTCCATTTTAATGGCTTTTAGAAGTTTTTAATTTATAACATATTTTATATTTTCCCCCTTTTACTGAAAATATTTTTTTATAAATATGAGGTAATTAAATTAATTATTTATGAAAGTCTATTACGAAATTTAATTAAACAACTTAAAATAATTGTAAAATTGACTTATAAAATCTACAAAGATATGGAATTTCTAAAATGAACAAGGCAGAATGACTGTAGCTGAATACACAATAAAGTTTGTTGAGTTGTGTGATTTTTACCATCTATTTTCTTTGTAAGGAACCGAGGGTAGTAAATGTACAAAATATGAAGCTAGTCTAAGGATTAAACTCCGAAGTGTAATTGTTCCTCTTGAAATCCATGGCTACCCTACTCTGGTGAACAAGGCCAGACTTACTGAGGAAGTACAGTTCCAGAGAATATCCCAATTAAGGGATAAAAAACCATTGAAAGCAACAGGATTCAATTTTAAGATGGGTCAGTTTTTCCGGGGTGGCAAGTCTTCTGCCTCATCATCATCTTCTTCTGGTCGTGGTTCTACCGGCCGTTTTGGTGGCCAGTCGGGAAACCGTGCATGTTATAACTGTGGCTAGGAAAGTCACCTCTCTAGACATTGTCTTGCTAACCAAACTGTTTGCTTCCAATGTGGGCAACCGAGGCACTTGAGGCCTGATTGTCCACAGAGGCAGCAGCAGGATAGACAAGGTAACCGAGCAAATGCTTCTATGATTCATGGAGGTAATTTTCAGTGGGGAGGCCGAGGCGGCTGTGGCAGTGGAGATCAACACCCGAGGCGGTCTGATGCTCAGTCCAATGGTGCTCAGAATGTTATGGTTGGGCGTGTTTTCGCTTTTGATGCTTCAGAGATGGAAAGAAATGATAATCTGGTGTAGGGTAAGTGTGTTATTCATGGCTACCTGGTAAATGTTATTTATGATTCTGGTACTACATATTCCTTTATTTCTGAAAACTGTGTTTGACGACTTGGCTTACCGGTAGTGTTAATGGAGAATGCTCTTAGTGTCTCCACTCCTACTGGTTCCACATTTAGGGCAACCACTATGTGTGGGGAACTCCCAATGCAAATTGAAGACCGTTCCTTTTTGGTGAATTTGATTTGTATGTGTTGAAGAATTTAGATATTACTTTTGGGTCTTGATTGGTTGGCCGTTAACCACGTTATGGTGAATTGTTATCGTAAGACTATAATATTCTCTCAGGAACTTGACACTAAGAATGCAGTGAGTGATGTTTCCACAACCTATGTTATTTTGTTTCCTTCAGAGGGGCGGTATAATCTTAAACCTGCTGATATTCCAGTGGTTTGTGACTTCCCTGATGTATTCCTGGAAGATATTCTAGAATTGCTTTCTGGCAGGGAGATTAATTTTATTATTGATTTAATTCTGGGCGGAACTTGTGTCCCGTGCACCATACAAAATGTATTCAATGGAGATAGTTGAAGTAAAGAAGTAGGTGAATGAATTGTTAGATAGGGATGGGAATAGGCCGGGCCGACCGACAGGGGCCTATGGCCTGGCCTATTTAAGCCTGGTCAGGCCTGGCCTATTTAATAAAAAGGTCAGGTTCAAACTTTTTAAAAAGCCTTTTTAATTTAAAAGGCCAGGCTTAGGCTTTTAAAAAAGCCTTTTAGGCCTATCAGATTGGCCTATTTATACATCCTTATATAAAATTTATATAATTAATTTATATATATTAGTTTTATAAAATAAAATCAGACTTATAAATCATATTACTAAATTAAAATATATTTATATTTATAATTTTAATATTTTATTTTATTAATTTTTAATGATTGTAATAGTAAAAGAGGGCTATTTAAAAGAGGGCCTATTGGCCTATTTAAAACATATAGGTCTATCGGCCTATTTTTAAAAAAAATTATTTATATTGGACTATTTCAATCAAGCTCGTGAGCCTATTTATTGGCCTTTATAAAATCAGGCTTTTATATAGGCTATTAGGCCTAGGTAGGCCTTTAAACAGTCCAGGCCAGGCCTATAATTTTGGCCTATGTCAGGTAACAGGCCAGGCTCAGGCCATACAATTATGAACCAGGCCAGGCTCAGGCCTTACAAAGCCCGGCCTGGCCTGGCCTATTCCCATCCCTATTGTTAGACAAAGGGTTCATTCGACCGAGTGCTTCACCTTGAGGCGCTCCTATGTTACTTGTGATGAAGAAGGACGGTAGTATGCAGATGTGGATTGATTACCGTCAGCTGAATAAGTTAACCATCAAGAATAAATATTCCTTACTGCGGATTAACGATTTGTTAGATCAGTTGCGAGGTGCTGTGGTATTTTCTAAGATTGATTTGAGATCTGGGTACCATCAAATTAAGGTGAAATCAAAGGATATCCTGAAGACAGCGTTCAAGACACGGTATGGTAATTTCAAATATGTGATAATGCCTTTTGGAGTGACTAATGTTCCAGCTATCTTTATGGATTACATGAACAGGATCTTCCAGCCTTACTTGGATCAGTTTGTAGTGGTGTTCATCGATGACATTTTGGTATATTTGTTGAAGTCCATTGAGGAATATGCACAACATCTTGAGATTGTTTTGTAGATATTACGTGAGAAGAAATTGTATGCTAAGTTATCGAAGTGTGATTTCTGGGAAGCAAGTGTATAATTTTTGGGGCATGTGATTTCTTGTGATGGAGTGTCTGTGGATCCATCTAAGATTGAGGCAGTTGTGGCATGGGAGAGACCTAAGTCCATGACCGAGATTAGGAGCTTCCTTGTATTGACGGGTTATTATTGTCATTTTATTGAGGGATTTTCACGTATTGCGCTTCTTTTAACTCAATTGAGAAGGAAGGAGACTCCCTTTGTGTAGACAGAGAAATGTGAATTAAGTTTCCAAACTTTGAAATAATGTCTGACTTTGGTACTTGTACCCGCATTACCTGATGTGACAAAGGAATTTATGGTATATTATGATGCATGCAAGTTTGGTTTAGGATGCGTGTTGATGTAGGATGACCGGGTGATTGCTTATGCTTCTAGGTAACTGAGGCCACATGAGTAGAATTATCTGACTCATGACTTGGAGCTTGCGGTGGTGGTGTTTGCCTTGAAGATCTAGCACCATTACTTATATGGATCTCGCTTTGTGATATTTAGTGACCACAAATGCTTGAAATATTTGTTTGATTAGAAAAAGTTAAACATGAGGACAAAGGCGATGGGTGGAATATTTAAAGGATTGTGATTTTGATTTGCAATACCATCCTGGTAAAGCGAATGTTGTGGTTGATGCTTTGAGTAGGAAAGTCTTACATGCAGCTTTCTTGATGGGAAAGGAGCAAGAGTTACTTGAAGATTTTCGTGACATGAATATTAAGGTTGTTGTGCAAACCCCAAATCAGATGGTAATTGGGATGTTGAAGATCTCCAATAAATTCTTGGAATCTTTAGCAGCAGCTCAGGAAAAGGATGCAGAATTGTTAGAACTACTTGATCCCCAAGCAAGGGGCAAGGATATGGAATTAACTAGAGGCGGTGATGGTATTTGGTGGTTCAGAGACCGTGTTGTGGTGCCTGTAGGAAGAGATTTTAGGCAAGTTGTGTTATCTGAAGCGCACAAAAGTTCATTGAGTATTCATTCAGGTGTTACCAAGATGTACCATGATTTGAAGAAGGAATTCTGGTGGCCGGAAATGAAGAAAGGATCATTGAGTATGTGAGATCTTATGTGATATGTTAGAAATGCAAGGTTGAGCACCAGAGACCTCCTGGTTTGCTCCAACCTCCGGAGATTCCGATTTGGAAATGGGAGAGTATTACGATGGATTTTGTATCTAGGTTACCTCGAACCCGTTCTGGATGTAATGCTATTTGGGTGATCGTCAATCGATTGTCTAAGAGTGCACACTTTCTGGCTATGAACATGAAATGGTCCTTGGATAGACTAGCTAGATTGTATATCACTAAGATTGTAAGATTGCATGGTGTGCCTTCGAGTATCATTTTTGACCGTGATCCCTAATTTATTTCTAGATTCTGAGGAAGTTTGCAGCAGGAGTTGGGTACGGAGTTAAGATTGAGTTCAGCTTATCATCCTTAAATAGATGGCCAGTCTAAGTGAACTATTCTGGCACTGGAGGACATGCTCAGGGCTTGTGTATTGGAACAAAGAGGCTTATGGGAGCGATATTTTCCATTAGTGGAATTCACTTATAACAACAGCTACCATAGTAGTATTGGAATGGCGCCTTATGAGGCTTTATATGGAAGGAGGTGTCGTACACCTTTATGTTGAAATAAGAATGGTGATGTAGTTTATCTGGGACTCGAATTGATTCAGGAAATGAATGATCGGGTTGCCGTGATTCGTTAAAAGATGAAGATTGCCTAGGATCGTCAGAAGAGTTACTATGACAATCATCATAGACCACTTGAATTTCAGGTGGGAGATTGAGTATAGGTTTCACCTACTAAGGGTGTAGGTCAAATATTGAAAAATCAAAAGCTTAACCCGAGATATATTGGGTCGTATCAGATCTTGGAGCGGATTAGTGATTTAGCTTTCAAATTAGATCTTCCCTAATCATTAACTAACATCCACAATGTGTTCCATGTGTCTCAGCTGAAGGCATACATTCCTTGTGATTCAATGATTGTACCTGAAGATTCCATTAAGCTGAAAGGTGATTTGACTGTGGAGGTAGCACCTATTTGCATTAAGGGATATCAAACTAAGCAGTTGAGAAACAAGGAGGTATCCTTAGTAAAAGTGAAATGGCAAAATCTGAATGGAGTGACCTATACTTGGGAATTGGAGTCTGACATGAGGCGGTTGTATCCCTATTTTTTCCAATGTGGTATGTTGATTTCAGGGATGAAATTCCTTTTTAGGGGGGGGTGGATGTAACATCCCTGGTAATTTAATATTGGAAATGATAAGGTAAATATTTGATTAAGTTGAATTAAAGGGAAATAAGGATTTTAATATGAAATAGTGATTTAAAATAAATTTTAGAAGGATAAGATAGTTTAGAAATGAATTTGAAGGAAATGGCATCAGGAGCCTAACGCGTGGCGTGGCATTGGCGCGTAGCGTCAGATGAGAATTAAAGACCTGGCGCAGAGCGCTAGTGGGACACGTAGCGTCAATGTCGCGACTTGTTTTAAAACGAGTCATGCAAAACAGAATGTTAAAACACCTTTTCTTCTTCCTTTTTCCTTCCTTTATGCGATTTGTGACCAAAGCTAGTGGAAGCCTGTGATTTATTGCATTTTTGGGCATTGGGACCTAAGGTAAGCCATTGAGGATCATTGATTTTAAAGTTCTTCTTTTTTTTCCTTTCTCTCTTTTCAAAAATGAACCATGCATGTGGTGTTTGGGGTTTGGATTTCATGTTTCTATGGACTTGAAAGCTTGGGTTTTGCATTTGGCATGTTTAGAAAGGTAATGTACTAACGAGGTTTGCGTTTCGGTAATCTTAGGTGCTGGAACGAGCGTCGAAAGGAGGAACCATGAACCAAGTGCGAGGTTTACGTTTCGGTAATATACTAATGAGGTTTACATTTCGGTAATCATTGACGAAGTGGACGTTGAGTTTGGAAGAGGAACCGTGAACCAAGTGACCGGAGGACGCAACCGACACCAAGAACAAATTATTAAAGCTTGGAATCGAGGTAAGGGGGTGTTTGTGTCGTAATTAATTAGGATTGACATGTATGGTAGTTTTGGGAAGCTTAGAAATTATTTAGGAGTTCCTAAAATTAATGTAGACTAGTTAGACATAATTTATATAATTATTTACGAATGCTTATGTATGATTAAAAAGTTAAGGTCATGAGAGAGTATGCTAAAATAATTATGCGATATAAGGCATGTAAATAGATATCTGGACTATGTGAGTATGTACAATGCCTTGTGATTTGTAAGTCAGAATGAGTAATAATTATATTTAAGATAAATATGTTAATTGATTAAGTATGTGTTATATTAATTATGCACAACTTGATGAGAATGATGAAATGACGATTATGAAAATTTTGGGACATGGCTTGTGAGGGCTGAGTCGGTGTGACCGCCCTGTGTGGTGTTCATATGTCAATTTCTGACAATTATGGATAGATTTGATAATGATTAAAGTCATCATGATGTGATTTTATATGTGATTATGTGGTATGGGACGGCCAACGGTATGATGTACCCCTTTTTTTCTAGCTCCCATGGTTTTTTCTCCCAGTTGAGCTACCCAGTGGTCAAGTCGGACTCTGTGGTTAAGGTGGGGAGCCAAGTCGGGCTCGATGAACCAAGTCGGGCTTGATGAACCAAGTCGGGTTCACAGGGTGTCAAGTCGGACCCCCAGATGAAGGCCGATCCTTTAGTATCCGGATACTAAGAGTCAAAGATATATGTGAGTCAGTTGTGTAATATAATATTGATATATGTCTTATGATGGATGATAAATTGATGTTATGATGTTTATGATGAATTTAACGAATTTACGACATGTGGTTTGATATAAGAATGAATATATATTGATGTAATGTATGTGGATTCTGTTGTTTTGGAAATTGAAGTGATGCTTAGGCGTACTATGAATTATCAAGAACAGGATAAAGTGAATCTAGTCATAAGTATAAATGTAATGGAGTAGGTAAGCTAGTAATGATATGGAAAATAGGTAGTAAATGTTTAAGTTTATTATTCACCGTTCTATATTAACTGTGATATGCCAAACACTCACCCTTGCTGTTGTTTATTCAATTTAGTGACCAGTGACAAGGAGGATGCCAATGCCCCGGAGGTGCGCCAAGCGGAGAAATGATGCCAAGATGCGAATGGAATTACAAAATGAAGGAACTATGGTATATGTTTAGTTTATGTAATGATAAACCATCTTTTACTTGAATTGGTGAATTAGTTCAGTTATTTGTTACTTTGTGGATTATGTGCGATGATGATTCGAATCATGATGATGATGTTTGAGATAGGAGTTAGTGTGAGATTGTATAATGGATTAGAAGAATAGGTGATGTCATTGATGTTTTACGTTGAAATTGATGATACTTGTGAGATATTGGCACAGAGCCAATATGTATGTGTTTAATCATTGCCATAAGCAGGCCTTGTGATGTTTGTAAATTATATGTGTCATGTGATTAGCAAATTGGGTGATGAGTTGATTAACTTGATAATGTGATGTATATCGTGGAATAAGCATTTATGTGAAAGTAAGGAACTAAATAGGTGAATTTGAGATCCGGGGGTTTTGGGACCCCCAAAAGGGATCAATAGGTTCCCTACATCATTTTGAGACTGTGCATATAGGCCATGGACCAATTAGAGTCCATTTAGGTATTTTGCTGCAATGGTTTTGAACATAAATGGATTAAACTACATTTTATGTATAACTTGCGCATATGATGGAGTTTTGGCGAACGGAAAACACCAATAGTTCTGGAATGGGGAAAACGTGTGGCCCGTGAATTTTTGTGACAATTGAACCTAAAACGGGCCAAATGGATAGGTTAGAAGTTGGTCGATTGGCCTAAAATATGTAACAGCAACACATGCTGTGTAACACCCCGGCCCGAAAATAGTGGTAAATTTTTCACGATTTGAATTAACTTTAAGGAGAAGAAGTTCAATATATATAATACCGAGTAATTACCCCGGATCATTTAATAACCCATCTCATATATAAAGATATGAGAAAGGTATTGGAGTGCACCTCGGATGACCGGACTTGAGGCCGTCACAAGGGAAAAGCGGAAGATGAAATTAAATTCAAGAGTTATTAAAATATCTACTAAAAAGAGGATGAAAGATGCCTCATCGATTTGTTAAGCAATAGAAATATAATTTCATAATAATAATATCATTCATATATTATCAAGGTCATTAATGAAAATTAGCCATACACATAAGGTCTAATTTTCCTACATGACCTCTAAAATCAACTATCATCAAATCAATTTCAAAATAAGCATATAACACCATATGCTATACAAGATAAATACACATATGCCGACCAAGGCTCACCCATATTCCTTTCATATTTACCTTTATCAATCCTCGACCTCCAAAAGAGTAAGAGTTTACATCACACCTACATCAAGCTTAAAAATGGCAAAGGGAGGTGAGTAACATAATCCAAATGTACCAAAGTCATACATTATGATGATATTTATACATGTGTGCATTATGTTCATTTTTCAGGAAAACATCCAAGCTTCACACACATGATACATCATTCCATCTCAGCACAATACATGTCCAAATAAATATATTCACAAGGCAATATCATATATATATATATATATATATATATATATATATATAATATCTTTATCATTCTTAATAATCACCACACTTTTAATGTTAGTACCTCAACTTACTTCCTGTCTATTAACAACCATCCATCGCCACCACGGGTTATCAACTAGGCATGTCTCCAGTTATATGCAAATGCTCTTAAAGCTAATGCATATGCACAATGGAATTATTTTCAAGTATGGATCCGACTGTGGGACACAACAACATATCAAGTATGGGCGAAGCATAGGTGTGCTATTATGCCCCTACTACAGTAGTAAAATGTGTACACATATATCTTAATTCATGCATGCTTACAACATCATACTTTTACTGGTACCAAACCACTCTCGCCCATTTGTAGCACTAGTCACCCCGTGACTACGGATCATCAATCATGGCCTCACTTGCCAAAGTGCTACGGGCCTCCCCGAACACACATCAAGGGAGCCGTGCCCTGTCAGACACCGAGGTAAATTACTCATCACAGAGCCGCCCTCCCACAGGGCCTGCCACATAGGGTGCCTCATCACCAAACTAAGGGCAGCTTCGTGATTCCCCGAATCACTAGGGAGCAATAACAGTATACCCGTACACTGGGCCGCCCTCCCACTGGGCCTGCCTATTGGAACCCCTAACATTCCATATAAGCAGCGAATGATATGCCATGGATGCAAATGCCAATCAATGCACTCTCACACTATACATCCTAAATGCCACTCAATCAATCGTCCATTCACTACTACCACTTAGTGGATTTCGATATTCTCAATCTTTACCAATTCTCGTTGGACTCACACACATCGACAGTTGAGGGCAATCATAATTATCAATTTACATATATATAATTGGGATATTTCACATCATTGATTTCAATTCAAAATATGGTCTCAAACCATCATGACATATTCCATCAACATATTCAACACAATATCTAATCCGGTCTTGATAGCAGTACCAAAGTACGGATATCACTTTATCCGTTCTGTGTGTAATACTGAATCAGCAGGTAAAACTTCAGACATTAAGATCGATCTCCTCTCATTAGGATACCAGATAATTATACCGGATACATATAGCACCGATATAAAACCTCAGCCATCTACTGACTCTTGTGGCTGGTCCTATACCGGGTCATTGACTTCGACTCAGACCAGTTTAATATCATATTTATCATCCCAAATACATGCCACATAACATCAATCATCCTAAATGCACTTAAATCATGAAATCATTACATCGTCTACATAAGCAATCATTAAGCACAATCATATACACATATTTTTACATCATCAATGGATAAAATCATGCATTTAGAATAATTACCCCCTTCTACCTCAAGAGAAGTAGAAATCACCGCGGTCAGATGGTTCCGCCTCGTCACTGGGGTTATTTCCTACATCACAATATATCACACAATTGTTTTCTATTCAACCACCTCAACTTAATGTTCATATTCATTTACTTGGTGTCTTCCAACATCTTAACTCTCAAGTCCCATTTATTTTATTCATTCCACCATAACCACCACGGTTTAGGCGCCTACATTTATTATTGTGCACATTTAATGCCAAACCCATTAACGGGTTCCCACATTGATGGTTCCTAACAACCATCATCAGTTATTAAGCCTCATTAATGGCCATTCACCATTAATAACATTATTCTACCTCACCAATAACAATTATCTAACATAATAAATGCTTCTCCACTCATATTTTGCATTTTTCCCAAATCATAACGTTAGGGTTTCTCTAATAACCCAACAACACTCATTAAATCACTTTCCCAACATTAAAACCCAAAAACCCATAGTTTATACTCTTGAGAAATAGCAAAAGTTTACCTCTAGAGAAGGAATGAGAGAGTTTTCCAAGAGAGGGAAAAGCCGCACGAAAATGAGGAGAAATGAGGGTGAGACTTCAAGCTCCAAGCTCTTCCAAGCTCCTCCAAGAACGGAAATGGGAGAGGAGAAGAGAGCCACCACCCTTTTTGCTTAGGGTTTTTGAAGAGAAGTAGAAGAGGAAATGAAGGAGAAGCATAGAGAAGAAGAAGAAGCAAAGTGTTTGTTAAGAGGGACCAAGAAACTGACGGGAATAAGAAGGGAAAATGGGCCACTTGGCTTTATTTTTAATCCCTCATTAAAGATTCATCGTTTTATGACAAACAGGATCTTTGTTCGGGCTCAATACGTTATCCAAAAATTATTCCGAATACATATTCGGATTCCTAATAATATCCTTAACACCAATATCATCCTAACCGGAGATACTTGGTCTGACACCCATATTTCAACCGGGCTCATTTTCAGCTTATCCGGTTCCAATAAATTATAAATAGTTCCCAAAAATCTTAATTTATTTATTCCCAATATTTTGGAACATTAAATAACCTAAATATAATTAGTTAATATTTATCTCCTTAATTAATCCTTTATTTTAAAAATTAGGGTGTTACATGCTGCTACTGTCAAGCTGATGCTGGGCGTCAATCCGACGCGTAGCGTCAGGGATACGTTTTGGATTTCACGCATAGCGTCAGACCCTTATTTCAGTTTTTGAGTTTCTTCCATTCTAATGGCTTTTGGAAGTTTTTAATTTATAACATATTTTATATTTTGCCCATTTTTACTGGAAATTATTATGTTTATAAATATGAGGTAATTAAATTAATTATTTGTGAAACAATTATTATGAAATTTAATTAAATAGTTTAAAATAATTGTAAAATTGACCTAGGACGTCACATCCCTGACTCCATCCTTGGGAACATCCTGCTGCTAGAGGCAATGCTCCCACAACTCTTGAACACCACCATCATCTAAGTCGGAGTTGTATTTGTTAGCTCGTTATCAACATCCTCGAGGGAAGAGGTTCTCTATTCAGGTGTCCGCATAATCTAGATGATAGCCTTAAGACGTCTATCTCTAATTTGCGAGCATGCACAAATCGCTAACTGGTTAAATCATCTTATTCTTCACACTAGCTATCGAGAACTTCCCACTAGTAATCTCTCACCGACAATCATCTCCAACATCGACAATTTAAAAAAGATGTTAAACATTAAAAAGAAATAAAATATTATAAATTAATATTGAGAGTATCTTTGTCTTGTTTTACTTGTGATGTAGTTTGACAACATTAGCAAGTTATTGCTCAACATTAGCCTTGAATAAGTTAAAGTTATCCACAACTTAGGATATGACAATTCTTTTAAATTTCATGTCGCTTTTATTTAAAATTTTACAGCACCTACATATCACATAAGAACACCTTATACAACCCTCTAAATAGTAATAAGGTTGCTTAGAAGCCTTATTCATTAATTCTTTAATCTCTCTAATAAAGTCACTTTTTAAACCTCTCATATGGTGATACATTTTATCATAGTCTACAAATGACCCATATCAAAATCTCATTGCCAATGAATCACTAAGTTATAAAACATGTATTATTCAAAATTGTACACTGACGTATTTTCCTAAAAATATAATTAGGAATTTCTAATTTATTTATTTTGTAAGTTATAATTAGAAATTTAAAATTTAATAATTACCAAAAGCTATTAATTATGTAAAAACTGAGTACATATTTAATATGTATGTTTCTAGTTTTTTTAATTTTTTAAATTCTAATTTAAATTTTATTATTTTTTATTTTCATAAAATCTAATTAGAAATTTCTAATTTATTTATTTTATAATTTACAAAACTAATTTACTTATGTAAAAATTAAGTATATATGGATGTTTCTAATTTATTTTTTGTAATCTATAACTAAAAATTTAATATTATGATTCTTAATAAACATGTATAAAATCTGGTACTAACATAACAAAGTATATAATATACTCTAATAAACAAACTTTACAGTAAGTCCTCAATCCTAATGTTCAAATATCAATGTTTCTTAAAACATGATAATATAAGTCATCTATCCTAGAGTTCCTACAATTATCCTAAAAAACGTTAAAGCATAAAAATAAAGAAACTAAATAGGATACTAACCTTTGAGTTGTTTAAAATTTAAATCTAATTAAAATGTTCCTTTTTTAGGCCACAAACACAATGAGAACCATTTTGAATGTAAAAGATTCCTCTAGCTTTGAACCATACAAAATAAAATTTTAGATTTTGGGAGAAAGTGAGAGAAAGTTTTACAGAAATTGGGAGGGAAGGGAGGCTATACACATTTGCAGGGTTGGATTTATCCTACGCCTCATTCTAGGTTAGGATTTTAAAATTATAACTTTTCCTATGACAAAAGGAACACATATCAAAAAGTTCAAAAATGGTGTGGACACCAAGCCCCATCCAAAATTCAAAATGGAATGGGAGTTTTGTCCCACACCAAAATCAAGCTATGTGAACCTTTAAAATTTTTAGAATGACATAAAACTTGTCTCATGTTAAATCAATGAAGTCTCACACCATACTTCCATGATAAAATTGATTTTTCTTATAGTTCATGTATATTTTCTAAAATATATATTTGATTAATAGATATTAAATGATTTTGGATTTGTCTAATATTTTACAAATAGTATCTATATATTTTAAACTTTAAATCAAATTATAAGTTTTAAAAAAAAATAAAAAATTAGTAATATTATAAGAATTGGTTTGTGAAGGTTGGTATGATTATCTCGCGTGGCCGTGGACATACACAAAGTTGATGAATTATCTAGAAGATTAGATGTATATGCTGAGTGCTCTTGTCACCTTGATCTTAATCATAATAATTATCACATACCATTAAGCTGGCATTTCCACCTTTTCGAGTGGAAACCGTATTAAAATGACATTATGTATACTTTCGTGTGCAAGACACACGATCTTCAATTAATTATTACATTTGCACATTCATGTATGTTATATTATGTAAAGCTGATACAAGAAATAAAAGTTCTACTTTACATTGTTAGATATTTTATATTGAACAGAATGCAACAGTTCAAAAACATAAGATCTTAAAGTATGCGAACTGACACAAAACAAAATTACACTGATCAAGATTACAAGAGTATTTAAGCTTTACACGACACCTCAGTTGGCATTTTCACTTTATACCTGTGGAGTGCACGCACTCATGGTATACAAAAATATCAAGATGTACATTTTCGTGTGGAACACACATGGATTAAAAATCAATGGATTGTTCGCATATAGGAAAAACAGATACACAGGTAATTCAACTCAAACATTGATGACTAGTTAGGTCGCAATTTAAATTTTGATTTTTTTTTTTGACACGAACATATAGTGTTAGCAAATATATAACTTTGATATTTTATAACTACAAGAAACTTGAGTTCCACACCTAAGAAAAAAACATTCACCCTAGAGTCTTTAGGCGTATGACATGTCTTCCATGCTAAGTGCTCCCATATGTATTACCATATGACCATGACTCGCACGCCCTCATATGACATAAGACAATGTCCCACCTTCTCCTAATTCTTTGAAACAAACTGGTCGTCCAGGGTAGCATCAAAATGCTGATGACCACTCTAGACGACTCACCTTGTTGCGCTCGAGCTAGGGTAGTCATATGGGACTGTCATTGGTCAAACTATGCTTACAATTAACTATACCGGCTAATTGACCTTTGACGTCTTGCAACTTCTTTCGAAGGTGTGCCACCTTTGGATTTGAACGTGTGGACTCAGCGTCTAACAGGGAAGGTTGTGGTTCCATAAAGGCGACTGTGGAGTCTCCTACCAACAATCTTTGTCTAGAGTTGAATTCTCACGGCCACCTCAAGAGGTTGGCTTCCAACCTTGTGCTTAGCTATACCCTATTGTACTTCTCATGCTCACTAAAACATTAAAAATTATAAATAATATTGCAAAGTTAATTAAATTTAAAATGAGGACACACTTTATCATTAAGCTCCTCTAATAAGTTTACTTTTTAAACCTCTCATATAGGGACATACTTTATCATATATCTATAAATGGTTCATATCAAAATCCGTATTTCCAACACACCACTAAGTTGCAATATATGTATTTTTGAAAATTACAAACCTATAAACTCTAATTGGGAATTTATAATCTATGTATTTCATAGTTTATAATTAGAAATTAAAGATTTTATGATTAACAAACCAAAAGTAATTATGTAATAATGGAGGACATATTTAATTTGCAAGTTTTCAACTTTTTTATTTTGAAATTTATAATTAATTTTTTTAATTTTCTTATTAAACCTTAAAATCTAATTGGGAATTCATAATTTATTTATTTTTAATTTATAATTAAAAATTAAAATTTTATGATTAACACACCTAAATTAATTATGTAAGAATTAGTATATATTTAATTTATAAATTCCTAACATTATTTATTTTGTAATTTATAATTGGAAATTTTTAATTTTTGTTAAACCCTAAAATCTTATCAGGAATTTATAATTGATTTATTATGTAATTTATAATTATGAATTAATAAATTTATGATTAATAAACTTAAATTAATTATGTAATAGTTGATTAAATATTTAATTTATAAGTTTTTTTATTTTTTAATTTATAGTTAAATTTTTTTAAATCCTAAACTCTTATTAGGAATTTATAATTTATTTATTTTATAATTTATAATAAAAAATTAATTAATTTATGATTAACAAACCTAACTCAAGTATGTAATAGTTGAACATGTATTTAATTCATAAGACAAAAGTATGCAACTCAAGAGCTATTTCTCACTAGACTTGGCCCATTCCAAATCCTATTTAAATCATGCATATAACCTATTGGAACCTTCCCATGGTATCTAAACCTCCTAAAACTCAATATGACCCTATAACTTCCTTAATTATGCATAAAACTCAGAATGAACTTTATTTTATGCATTTTCCATCAACCACATTCTAATGCATAATCTAACTCAATCATAACTCATTTACACACATCAACAATTCCTGCCCATCACATTCATATCATGTATCAATCTCATAATTGTAATTCCCGGGCATAGCAAACATCTCATATGTATATGGTGGGACCATCCATGGTCACCACATCTATATATCATCGTCATAATGTATAACATCATCCATATTGTCATCATAGACAATCAAAATACAATATAGGCTTCCAGTTAAAGCCATCAGATACTTATAATCCACTACACAATTATACAAATTAACTATCAAAATAGTTATCTACAAGAGCTGACCAAGGCTACAACACCAAAACGTTATACAATGCATATACAATTATATATACAATCTCTCCTATGTGCCATGGTGAGGTCTCACCAATCACCATCATGATCCAATCTCACTGAAAATATAGCCACAAAATAGGGGTGAGCAAAGTACATGATAAATGATAGTTATTGAATCGAATCAACTATCCAATTCTCTAACATCTAATATAATATCACAATCAATCATCATAATCGATTATCTCATTAACTATCACACAACACAATTCACAACTCAACAAATATTCTCAACATCACACACATAGGCTATACCATTCTTGTTATTCTCAATAACATACAAATATGCATTTACATTTACATTCATTTGGATCCAATCACACATCAATAATTTAGTGTTACAACACATTGGCTCTCAGCCATATATTCATCTCTTAGTTGATCCGGCCGTTTTACTGGTACCAAACTGTTTGCCCTCTCACGTAATACAATCACTCTCAGCGATAACGGGAGTGTTACGGGCTAGCCCTTAGTCCCATTCAATAGGCTTACTGTAACACCCTCTGTTACACCTTAATAAATTCTAGAAAAATTTGTAAATTTTTTTACTAAAGATATGATTGTTAAAAAGAAACTATCAGAATAAATTACATACATCATTTCTGAAATACCTCATAAATATTATTACAACTTTATAAAGTAATTTTACATTCATCCGAAGAAAATAAATATTAAACTTTATAAGAAAGAGAGGAAACTCCATGGCCCAGAAGCAGTTACTTAATAACATTATCTATTCATTGGACCATGGTATTCATACCGAGCTCCCTTTTTAGAACGTGCTATATTTACTGCCGAGATTCTTCGATCCTTCCCTCTGAACCATCAATTTAAAACATATTAAACAAAAACACAGAGAAAGGAGTGAGAAACAGAATATAATATTCCCAAATGAGACATAAGCAACAAAGGGTTTTCATAAATTAATATATAATAATATCAGTCAATTACATACACAATCAATTATGAATGCATCGATGTTATACAATATCTTTATAATAACTTACCGATATATTAGGGACCTTAAATTTTGATTTGCACTAGGTCACTCAGGAGTTTACACTGTTCCATAAGTCTGGATAATAATAATATGAACAACTCAATCGGAATGGAAACATTTAGAAACTAGTCAGATTGAGAAAATTTTTATTGTGAAAGTACCCGACAATAGGGAGCTACCCCAGGTCCCCTGAAGCACCCTTTCACACCCTCTTATCCCAAGGCTCGCAATTAAGCCTCCTCTAATGTATCCTCGGTTTCTATAATTTGTCCCCTGATAATATCATTTTGTTTCACTTTAATGATTCATGATGTATCAACTATTCGCATATTTAGTTTGTTAAGGCTTTTAGAAACTCAATTATTAAATACCTTAAAGGTTTACAACATCATTTCAATAAACTGTACATTTTCTCAATTCTCTAAATTTCTGTCCCACAGAAATAAATTTGGTACAGTTTTCAAATCTCACTGAAATTGAGTTTCTAAGCCTTAACTATCTCAAAACTTTCTCATATAAAACTTTACATAATCTTTCTCAAATTGAATCTTAACAAGATCGAATTTAGAAATTTCAATTTTTTCTAAATATCTTTAGTTATTAAGTTGGAAAAAGAAAATGATTCTCTTTTGAAAATTTTATTTTATTAAAAGAGAATAATCTTTAAATCATTAACCAAAAATACTTAAAATTATAAAATTTTTCTTTAATTCAAGATTTAATTATCTCAACCTTTTTATAAATTAATTTTCATAAAATGACTTCTTTCTAAAATAAATACTAAATTTTTTATTCTAAATATTAAAAGTAAAGTTAATAAAAATAATTTCTAAGAAGAAATAAAAGATTTAAAATAATAAAAATTTAAAGAGTAAGATAAGAAAATTCTTACTGAGTTTTAGCTTTTCGTCATGCTTGCTATATACTCAACTTCATATCACAAGATCATCAATCATAATCAAATATTATCAATCACAATATCATCAATCACAATCAAATAATGTTAATCACAATCAAATAATATCGATCACAATTAAATATCATCAATAATAATCAAATAGTAATAATTATAATCAAATTAACTAAATATAATTCAAATTTTAATGGTTATTTAAATTATCAAAATTGATTTTGAGTCTTTATAGTTCATTCCTTGCATAGGTCTATGTAAGTCCATATAATCCAGTCCTTGCATAGGTATAGTTCAGTCTATATAAGTCAAACCAGTCCAAGTCCTTGCCTAGGTTCAGTCCAGTTCGTATAGGTTATGAAAGTCCAGGTCCTTGCATAGGTATGTCAGAGTTAGTTACACCAGATATTTAATTTATAATTTATTATAAATTTTAAGTTAAAAAGTTAATATTTTAAAATAATAATATTATTAAATTTAAAAGGAGTGGGGGACTCTTCCCATTATTCTTATGTCTTTTCATATTATATTCCTATCTCACGTCCTCTTACCTCTTGTATCCTGATTCGTTATTGAAAGTTCGTGCGCGCCTCGTCTCTGAGTTCTAAAACATACCAATTTCATTTTGATATAGTTACAAGATGAAAATTTAGATTACTATTTAAAACAGAAAGTGTAAATAGTAATTATACATAGTAACGATAAATAGTAAATTTTAAATAGTTATCATGAATAATAACAGTAAATAGTAAAACATGAATAGTAATGGTAAATAGTAAAATGTGAATAGTAACAGTAAATAGTAAAACATGAATAGTAACAGTAAATAGTAAAATGTAAATAGTAAAGGTAAATATTAACATTAAATAGTAATTTACTATTTGAATAGTAATTTACTATTGAAATAGTATTTTACTATTCAGAATAGTAACTTAAAATAATATTATATCCAGTATAATAATAGATTTTTAAAACGATATAAAAATAACCCTAAAAAATATAAAAGAGAGGTATTCTTAGCTTGTTATTTTAGCAGAAACTCCTTCCAAAAAAATTATTTTTCTCTCTTACTTCCACCACTATCTCTCTAGCACTACTATATTAAGAAAATTTAATAAGAAATTGTGATTTTTCTTTGTTCCTTCGCTCGGTATTTATAGGAAGGAAAATTACTATGCATTCCATTATTTTATTATAAAAGTACTATGCAATTTCTGAAATTTTCATTTCTGGTTACTATACAAGTTTGAAAATTTCATAGATACACAGTGTTTTACATAGTAAATATCGGCTGAATTATTAAGCCAAATAGTAACCTTTCACTCGGTATATTTTAAATATTCAAAATCAGTCCTTTTTAAAATTTAGCGATATTATATCAGTCCTCACTAATTTTATAATAAGTAATATAAAGTTTAAATTTTAAAAGTCTAAAATTTTATGTTAATAAAAATTTATTGGTACGTTTCCAATATTTTACGATTGGTAAAAATCAAGATATTTCTCAAACCGATCATTTTTAAATAAGTCTACTTGAAATAGATTTTAGAAAATTTTCTTATAATTTAAATTCACTTTCTTATAAATATTTTTAATTTTAAGTCACTTTATATGAATTTAAAATTATTTAAAATATATTATTTTATTAAAATATTTCTAAAATTCCAAAAATTTTCAGAAAATCATAAATAATACGTAGATTAAAAAGTTCTAAAGAACCATGGTCTAATTCCTTCAAAATTTTAAAATAAAAATAAAAATAGGGGTGTTACACTTACCTTGAGTCCCACTCAAGGTCCTTGTGAAATCCTCGAAACCACATAATATAGAATCTCATTTATATGCATACATCATCAACAAGCATCTCATGCTATATCACATTACTCAATTTTACATCTCATGCAATATTTCAACATCAACATTTCAAGTGTCCTACTACATCTTATGCATAGGAACTATTCAATCAAGCTATCACAATTCATGTAACATACTAATATCCACTCAATTATATCAATGCATCCCATGCAATTCATCGAATATATTATGGACGGAACACATCACAATAATTGATAATTCACTTTATCAGGCTAATGGGGTATTTCATAATTAAGCATATCAATTCATCATTTTTCATAACTTTATAACCCATACATGTCAAGATACCCCCAACCCATTTATAAACTATGCATTTAAAATGTAATAGCTCCACTTACCTGGAATTAACGATTCTAAAGGTTTGAACGTTATCCAACACTTTCTAATCCTTTCCGGTTATCAACTCCCAACGTGAATAATTCCTAAAATCATCAACATTCTAATTTAAATAACCTTACGCTACTAGAATCATGTTTTGAAGGTAAAACTACCAAGTCATGCCTACTTCGACAATCTCCGCTTACCAAACAATACCGACAACCCTCGATTCTTGGTTCTGAAGGAATCCGAAACTACCCCAAACCTTGAAACGACTCCGAAACACTCTTACGATGATTAAACGCTGCCCCAACGAGATGACAAGTCCAAATGCTTCAAAATTCAACAAAACGATATGAATTGAAGGCGGGGTTCGGAATTCATTCAAAGAGCCAGAGTGGTTGAACACTTACCACTTGAGAAACTCAAAATTGAAGCTCTTTCTTAGCCTTCCATGGATTCCATGTGAAGAAGAAAAAGAGGGATGATGATTCTTGCTTCCAATTTGATGAAATTTAGAGAAGAGATAGTGAAATTGAAGTTGACACTCGCAGAAGAGGAGAAGAGAATGGAGCCTGTTTCTTCCTTCTGTTGCATGCGCGTGAGATAGAGAAGTGAGAGAGGAAGAACTTCACTTTTCTTAATTGAGCCACTAAGGGTAATTTGGTAATTCTAGCCCACTTTCTATTTAATTAATTATAACAATCCATTTCATTTTAATGATTAACATAAGATTGGCCATTTATCAAAATTAGGATGTTACAAAGCAATTTTTAAATTTTTTTATTAAACCCTAAACTATAATTAGGCATTTATAATTTATTTATTTTTAATTATAATTAGAAATAAGTAAATCATATTTACACACCTAAATTAATTATAAAATAATTGAGTACATATTTTATTTATACGTTTCAAATTTTTTATTTTGTAATTTATAATTAGTATTTTTTATATTTAATCCTAAACTCTAATTAAGAATTTATAGTTTATTTATTTTTAATTTATAATTTGAAATTAATAAAAGTAGGAATAAAAACTTAAATTAATATGTAATAATTGAGCACATGTTTAACTTGTAAGTTTCTAGTTTTTTATTTTGTAATTTATATTTATCAATTTATTATTTTATAATTCCTCGTAAATAGGTTTAAATTTTTATCTTACGCAATGTAATATACTATAGTAGGTTACTAAACTTTGAATTATTTCAAATTCCTACTCTAATTAAAATGTTCATTTTCATGTCACAAACACAATAGGAAAAAACAAAGAATGAAATGGATTAATCCTCTACATAAAAACCACACAAAAAAGGTGTTGAGAAGATTTAAGAGAAAGTTTTTAATTTTGAAAGGAAATGAGGGAGAGAGGAGTTGTTGCACACATAAAAGTTTCACACCCATCCCTTAGGATTTTAAAGATTGACCATTTATGTGTCCAAATGAGCAAATCATACATGTACCTAAAAATGATGTCCAAGTCAATTCCATACCCAATTTAAATTTTAAATCGGTGTGAGAGGCTTGTCTGACACCTAAAATAAATTTCATGCGCCTTTTAATGTTTATGAAAAGAATAATATTGTAAAAAAATTAAATATAAATGACTAAATTGATAAAAAATCATAAAAGGTGAAATCAATAATTTAAATAAACATAAATAATTAAAGTTGAGACAAAATATTATCTGACCTTATCAAATTACTAGTGTGTGGTTCGGTTTACTCAGTTCCATTGAAAAATAACATGTCATCCAATCAAATATAATATGATCAAATATAGTTTGAAAATTATATTAGTTATTTTGGTTTTAGTTTTGTTTTTTAACATATAATATGTGTTTTTTATTTCAGAAAAATTAATAGTTTTTTATAAGTTCAATATTATTTAAGATGTTATAACTTATGAACACTAGTGGAGAAAAAAGATATAAACTCGGTTAAATTGGGCTTTTAAACACGATTCTAAAACCAAGTTTGTTCCGACTGTGGTAATAGCTAAGAACTTTTAACCACGATTTTCAACCAAGTTTATAGAAGTTCTTTAAACTCGGTGGTGTTGAACCGTGTTTAAAATATGCACATTTAAACACGATTATGAGCATCACCATGTTTAAAAGTTTTATTGCTATAATCAAGTTTAAATATAAGTGTTTTTTTAAAACACAAGTTCTGTTTTATTGATTCTCAAACTTGTAATGTTACACAACCAAACACAGTATATCCCAGATAATTCAGTTCATGCACAATATTCATCAATTAATGAAAACAAATGAAATAATATTAATATGCTATAAACAACATGATGAAGAAACTGATCTATATACAATGAATATTATGTACATGAATGAAATAAAATAAAATCCTAAATCCCAAGTACAATCCTACACTAGGTACAATGAATGATATAAAATAATAAATGTGTATCGGAGTTCTTCCCCCACTTCATGAATGTATGTGGCCCATTGTTTTCTAACATCATCTACGTCTGTCAGAGGGAAGTATGATCGGTGTTGAAAGTGCTGTAAATAAGACACAAAATAATTAGCAATAGTGAAGGATAAAAACTTAATTACTATGTGAATACAAATTTATAGAGTGTAGACAAGTGAATACTTATACTTGTTCATCCATCTACTATATGGTTTTGGATAATGGTCAACATAATCTACATGACGTAATACCCACACTCATAACTACCCTACTGCCTATGAGACTACAAGGCACATCAAATAAACACATCAATAATGTTATTTCAAGTTTTCAGAACTTAATTAATGACAATGCTTCTTATTTGAAGCACCTACTTTTGGGTTGACCCACTGGCCTTTTTTCTGTTGACGCTTCCCTGTAGTCGAGAGTATCCAGCTACAGCCTTGTGTAAGAATAAAACACGCAATGAGTTAGAATTGTAAAAGAACAGAATGACATAATTGAATATGTAAAGTTATTTAATTTTTTAAATGAACTTACGCCTCTACTATTACTTTGAAGTCCGCAGGAGCAATCCTATGCAAGGAATCAAAACATGTAGCAATGAATCCTTCGGACAAATAACCATGAGCTGCCAATGAGAGCTACAATGAACCCTGGTAAGTGAGAATGCAAAATGATTAAATTAATAGACAATAATTATGGAAGAGACTCTTACTCTCTATGATATGAGGCTAAGTATATTGTCTTCCTTGGTTCATGCATCCAATTCTGGATGTATGCCTAAGTCTCTTCTCTATTGTTCTCGCTCTTTTGTCTGAATAAGGGCTCTAAGAAACCATAAGTTCCCTAGATACCCTTCTCTATACAATGTTTATGCAAAACCTAAGAAAATTTATACACGGTTAGTGACAAATAACATGTTAAATGAAATAATTAAATATTGAATGATATACTTACTGCTCCCAAAACTTACTGATGGAGATGCTTAGCATTGTCTGCCCCATCATGTTCTCTAACAAGTCACTCCATGTAATGTAAAGCGGTAGTGGACTTGGGCATCCGAGCATATGTTCCTGCCATGGTACCATGACGATATCCTCACCTAGCTTAGCCCCGACAATCCATAGCATCTAGATTGAATCAATGGTAGGCTCTCGCTTCCTAGATGTTGGGCCAACATTTTGCTGAATAGTTAAGACATTAAAAGAAATGTGCTATAATTTGAACTGTAAACTTATAATATAATTTATCTTCATTTAGGGAGCATACTTAGGGAAAAACAACTTCCAGAAGTTTGTTGGGCCACATGAGGAAGTGTCCCAACGCCTGGCCGATAACCCTCACCTCCGTAGTTGCAACTGGCACAACGATATTCTCCTCAATGATCTTGACAACAGAGACCTTTGACATACCATTAAGTATTGATTGATGGTGAACCAAAGGGCCTAAGTCGTACACCATACCAGTGGCAACAGGCTCCTCCAACCCATCAATAAACAAGTCATATTGATGGGTGACCGCAACGGCGACCCCTTTGTCATTAGCGTCAAGTGCAGCCCAAGACCCCTTTGTGTTAACCCGCCTAACCTACATATTTACATAGCAAACATAAGTTATTTAAATATTAATGAACCAAATTAAATCTAATGAAATAAAATGATGTACAATACTACAACTAATCTAACATGTGGTCCACCGTCGATATAGTAGGATCCCGTTGATGGTTGAGTGAGGTCTTTATCTCCTCCCGAAACTTAGCCATCTCCTGGTGCAGTTTCTTAATCTTCGCCTGATACTTTGCCTCCATTGTAGCTAACTTCGACTCAACCTTCTACTCCACTAACTCTTCCATGGATGGCATCAGGGCGGGACCACCGTGGAAGCTCCAGAGGCCTACAGAGAAGGATAATGAGAAACTAATAGCTTATTAGAAAAAAATGAAGCAAAATAGTGTTAAACTTACGGTGACCTCAATTAGCAGCACACACTCTACCAGGGTGCTCTGGTTTTCCGATGGTTGCAGTGAATATGCCCTGCCTACCATAGGCAACGAAAGAGCATTGGGTTGATTGCTCAACCAAGGAATCTTGCAACCAAAACCAAGTGAGTGTTGTTAGGAATTGATGGAAAGATAAAATAAATTATTAAAACCTTTTAAGAAGTTGAATACTCATAATTCTTTGGGAGACCTCTTAAGCTTATGTTGAAGTATGGTCCCCAGTCTTCCTGATCCTGGCACGTTTCCATTTCTTATTACGCGTGGGTGGGGAGAGGGGATCCACAACAAGGGTGTCAGGTTGGCTAACCTGACGTTGGGTGGTCTTTTCCTTGGCCATCTGCCACTCTAATAGTCGGTAACCCTTACATGACAACCTGTGGGGGGGCACTCATTCTTCGCATGAATAGCCTGTGCTTTTATTCGTTTGACCTACAATAAAAAGAAAATGGGTTAGAGTTAGATTGGAAATATAAATGAATAAATCATATTAAATACCAATGTATCATAAAGTCCTCAATGTGTATTGATGCAACAAATGCATCCCAAGTTTACTGATCGATAGATGCCTACTTATCTCTTGGAAACTGTCCTTGCAGCTTCCTAGAGACATACCTATAATTCACGGTTAAAATAAGGATTTGTAAGATTTTTGTTTCTTTAAATCGATATTTTTAACAACTATGCATACTTGTTGGTGAATGAGGCCTTGAATGCCCTCCACCGC
This sequence comes from Clitoria ternatea, assembly GCA_037962975.1. Classification (NCBI taxonomy): domain Eukaryota; kingdom Viridiplantae; phylum Streptophyta; class Magnoliopsida; order Fabales; family Fabaceae; genus Clitoria; species Clitoria ternatea. Next base: position 52,614,943 of record CM075675.1, read on the forward strand.
TCAATGATAACTCTGAGGACCTTCCTCCTTAGTGTGTCAGCTGCAGGTATGTCCTAGGCATCCTACAATTGCCAAGTTAAGATGATTAAGTTTATTATGTACAATAATCCGTAATACACTAAATAAACAAACTCAAATGATATTTTATTACCAGAATTTAGCCTAAATGTGGTTCTTGACCACCTCCTTAACACTATCCCAGTCGAGGATGATAATGGAAACCTTCAACCGTGGCGGAACACCTAAGTAACTGATAAACTTAGGGGCATGGTCTTCTAAAGGTATCCTATTGTTGACATCAATGTCTTCTAAAGGTATCCTCATACAGAGTCGCGTATACGTGAGCTCTCTTAAAACTTTCTGCCCCTACTTCACAAATCATATCCTCAAGTTGATCATTCATGTCGATATCAATGTCATTTGCAGACCTTCGACATTCAATTTGAAAAGTGTTACTTGGCCCGACAACATCTTCACCACGCCATATCCAACATGTATAACTCATAAGAAAACCATCACATTGCAGATGTTCTTGCACCACTTCCAATTCTAGTTGACGTATGTTCAAGCATTTAACCCAAAGACAAAAATATCTTCCATTCACCTTATTAGCATTTCATACTACAAATTCTATGAATGATTTAACAACACTCACATACTCTTTATTTATGTGTGATGCATTTATCCAACTTCAATCCATACTAATTGTTTATAATACACATAAATATAACGTTACTATGAATATCATTTTTTTTTACAAAGATGATGGTCCTACCCATTCAGGATGAACATTTTTCTATACTTCATCACTACGTACAAGTATAGACTCTTTTAAAATTTGATAAAACTTTAGCAGCATTTCACATTGGTCTCTAAGTACACGAAATGAAAATGATGACATCAAATTCAACCACAATCAAATATGCGCCCAGAGAATAATACAAAATACAAGTAATCAAAACTTGATTAAATTTTAAAGTAAGTCCTAATTTGTACATAACAATGACGTATAAAGAATTGCTCATCTCAAACTGTCCAAACAGATAATTCAAGATTCAACACAAACGATGAAATTAATTAATTTAATTACCATTTGTGTCGAATCTCAAACGGGAAACTACAGTTCACTCATGCAAAGCAAAGAAATTTTAAACTACTTGCAACAACTAAATCAATTAAATCACAATATGGTTTAGGAGATTTAATTGTTTTCTGTTTATTGATTTAGGCTTCAGAGGTGATGGTATTCTTAATAGGTTTGTTGGAAATTTAACATCATTTTTGTTGAAGGATGTCAAAATGGTCGTAAAAAATGAAGAGGACGACAAGCATTTTTAATTAGTTGATAATGTTAATCTTTTCACAAAGATATTAAAATTAATTTATATATACTTTTAAAAAAGAAAATATTAACAAATTTCCTAACATACTTGTTAAGGAAATGAAATGAGAAATTTTTTATTTAAAACATCATTAAAACTTACTTTAATTTCTAAACAATTCTTACTTAATTTCCAATAAAATTAGTTTACATTAATTTCCTTAAACAATACCCTTAGAATACGCTTAGGATATTAATTAACAACACCATCCGATCCGTGAACATTCTTAAAATAGACGTGTACCTATACTATGTACTCATTTTGTACATGGGTACATACCTGATATATACCCAAAAACTTTTCCAAGCAAAAAAAATGAAAAAAATGAGTACTAGTTGGATACTTGTTGGGCAACCTGTAAAACTACTTGGTTATTTCACCTTTTATTGAAAAAATTCAAAGTAAGAAATAGAAATGAATGAATCGTATAAATACGATCTCTTCTTTAGTTGAACGTAATAGAAAGTTTGTGAGACCATAGAATATTGGAATCTGTTAATTTACTAAGAATTTCAACCCTAACAAATGACTTCTCTTGCTCTCTATTGCATGTTACCACTTGATGCAACCTTGTAACTTCACACTAGTTTCAACTTTATTTTTTTTTATCTTTCTATTATTTTATTGCATTTATGTGTGTTTTATTTTATTATATACATATATTACGGGTACCCTTAATTTTAAAAAAAAATATCATATCTCATACTTATATTCATGCCTAATAACGATTCCAACATCATATCTATACCTATGCAACATAAACAACATTTTTTTTAAAAAGGGAAGAAAGTAAAACTTCATGTTGTGATGTGAACAAAATAATACAAGTAATGTGAAAATGCAGAGTATTGCATTGTTTTGTCATTCGCACTTACACGTTTGGTAAACAAAGATATATGAATCCACTCACAAGACAAGATAATGAAGCACAAATACAACCTATAAAGGAAATGGCAAACATATATAGGAACAAGAAAACTATGACCTAAGGAAAACAAAGTTAGAAGAAGGTAGGGAGATGTTGACATCTTCAACAACAATGAAAAACCACAAAGGAGATGTGAATCCATTAGATGAAGCACATGAACATTATATAAGAGATTGGGAGAAGCTTTACTTACTTAAACGAGAAAGGAAGAGAGGGGTTGGAGTAGTGGTGGCAAAATGGCACGGTTGTGATAGAAGTTAGATGCCCTTAATGGCTTGTGAGAACCTAGAGACAAAACCCTCAATGGCAGTTTACACCTCAAATCCTTGTTGAATTGACCGTGCTCTAATACAGGTTAACCAAGCTAAATCCCTTACTTTGGATCATCCTGTTTAACTAAGAGTGCACAAATTGATGAAAAACGTGAATGTCTTTTTGTACAGAAAAACATCTCAATCATGGTGGTCTATCATCTCATTATACATACACGATTCAACAGTGCTTTACAACTCAAATGAAGTATGGGCACACAGGCTCCCACAAAATTCTAACTTAACTAATTTAATACAAAAACAACCTAATTGTCCTAAGGACAGTCCTAGGACTTAAGCCTAGTCAAGGTTCATCCAGAAGATGGACCCCACTATTGCTACCTCCCTATCAAACGATGCAACACTCCCAGGCTTCCCAGGAAGTCTTGGGCGGGGTTGCATACTCTAGTGGAGGTGATCGTATAGGAGACAAAAATGAGGTAACTCTTCATTCCTCTAAACCATGTTCTCTGTTATCCCAATATCCATCCAGAGAAAAAGAAGCCCCATAGCCTGTACATCTAGTTCGACCGAAGAATCTTTGGGGACCAATGAAGAATCTTCGGGGACCAATAAATAGAGAAAATTAAATGACTAAGGATAATTTAATAAAACTATAATATATTTCAAAGAAATTTAATAATTTTAACTAAATTAACCAATTTTTTAATATACGTAAATTAGGTAAAAGAGTCTAATACGGTAATTTTTTTACATGTGGAATTATTAAATTTTAAATAAAAAACTTTTGCAAAACCTAAATTTTCAATACTAAACCGATTCTAATGGGTAATATTAATTATTCACTCACTGAGTATGATTTTACTAGGCATCACTATGTTTTCATCATTATATACTCTTTCTCACATGTAGTTACAAGTCTGTGATGATTTTTAATTTATTTATGATCTGGTGCTAATACCAGCATTTGGGCAAGAAGGTAATTTGACTTAAAGTCATCATGCATGACCGACATCTCACATAATGTTGTAATCTAACATCGACTTTCAACGCCGCACATGAGACTCATGATCTAATACCAGTACGAGCTATTTTCTCGAGACTGGTAGGTCAGAGTTGACTTATGCAATTGCGTGTTGGAAAACAACTTATAAAGTGACGGATGGGAAGGTACAATCGTTAGGTAATGCCTTTGTCATGTGTCAGTTTTCTTGCAAAGATCAAAATCATAGTGACACCATATATGGAAAGTTCATCAACGCAAAATGACTCTTCCACTATTCTAAGGTATAAATAACTACTCAACAATGAAAAGGTAGAACATTCTTACTCTGATTAACGCTCAAGCTCTTACATTCTCTCTAAATATTCCACTGACTTGAGCGTCAGAGTGTTCTTGCAGGTGACTCCTGCTTTCGCCCAACAACGCGTGAGGTTTGTGAGATTTATCAAAGGAGCACTCCAAGACTTTTATTTCCCCACCGGAATAGAAGATATAATATCGGATCTCTACTAGACCGGCATAAAATTAGTTTAAACAACATCATTTGAGAGTTGGTCTCCATACCAGATTGTGCACCCCGTCCCAGTTCAATTTCTTTCTTATTTGTTGATGAAAAAATATATTACATATTAAAACATAAATCGATAAAAGAAATTCATGAGTATATTATTTTATTCTCAATTTAAAAAACTGTTAGCCACGTGAATTAGTTTTGATAAGCTTGTCATGTTTGGATACATTCTTTTTCCTGTATTGCATATCATGTCACCATATTTTCCTTCTTTGAGTGCAACTTTCAAGTTTCATCACTTTGGCTATGAAAAATTAAATATTTAGCCATTCAGGTGTGGTTCTGTATATTTATATATTGTTTTGGCTCTTTCTTTCCACTTTTATTTATTAATCTACAAAAGTGAAGCGTGCCTAGAAAAAATAGAAAAGTTAAAAGGAACTAAGGAAGACACAACAGATGAAGGATATCGTGCAATTCATTGAATTTCATCATTGCGTTCTCCACAATCCGTGGGCTTTGAAGGTTTACTCAGTTATTTTAATCGCAATTCAAATAGAATACGTAATGCAGCCACCTTATCAGAATATTTTTTGAGTTATAAAAAAATAGTTTTACCATTAAGCTTTGTCACGTTTAAAAAATTTGACGTAATTATATATATAGTTATATTATATTTATGAAATATATATTCGTTAATAAAATCTATCTATAAAATAAAATTTTTTATCTTTTTTATTTAATATAAAAATTAAAATTAATGAACGAAAACAGACGGAAATATTTATTTTGTAAATAAATTTTATTAATGAATATGTATTATAATTCTAAGCAAATATAATACAACAATATATGTTTGTATTACATCTCTTAAATGTGTTAAGTAGCTTAATAATAAAGCTTTTCTTTCATCTTCTATAGGTTGTGGGATCAAGCTTTGTTACACTTATTTAATATGAAAAACAATAAACAAATTAACATCAATAAACTTGTACTTAGGATATTTAATAAATAATCTAATATATATTTAAATAACTTATATCATCCTCAAGCTTTCTAAAATAATTATTGTTAAGAATAACAAATTATTTTTGAATAATTAATAATAGATAAAAAACTATTAATTAAATTAAAAAATTATATATTTATAAAATATATAATATTTTATCTATGTGTATATATATATATATATATATAATATTTTTAAAGAGTAAATTAGTAGTTTAGTTTCAATATTTTATAGTTTCCTTCAGATAAAATAAAATTTTTGAATTAAATTAAAATATTTTTATGTAAATCTTTTCTTTTTTTTTTTTCTAATGTAGTGAGTGATAAGTTGTTGTTCATCATCAAAGAAAATGTGTATTTTAGGTTTCAGAAACACTGTTAGCAATTGAAATGTTTAATTCCTAAAAAACAACCAAAGAAAATGTGTATATACATTTTTTTTTAAAAGGATAGGAGAAGTTTGTTTAATAATGTCACAATACATGTATCATCTAAGGACAATACAACACAATCATTTGTTACTTCTAGACTGTGTCATCCTACAGTGATGTGTCACACAAAAAACAATTTCAGACATATAATTTCTTTAAAATAATCTCATTTTTGAAAATGTTTTAAAATGATATTATTGATAAAAAAAGTCCTAATTAAAAAATTAGCTTGTCTAACGGTTTTAGATCTACATATATAATTTTATGAAATATATTATAATTATAAAATTACAGTTTATAAAATAAAAAATTATTAAAATAATTTTAATACAAAAATTGTCAGATTTAAGAGTATAAAAAAATTCATTAGTATCCTGTAAACTCAACTCTGAAAACTTGTCCACTTGTAAGAGTCTACCTTTATTAAAATAATATTTAGATTATCAAACCTATACATGTGTCTAGCAAAAAAATTTACACTAAAAACATCATTCAAACTTGAAACAATAAAATATTAGTACTTAATAGAAGCTGAAACCTAAATTTCCAAATGAGACAAAAGCCAAAGGCCGAGAAAGGCGAGCAGACTTTGGCAGTGTTGCAAGCAGAAAAGGAATTATATTACAAAAGGGAAATTAAAGTTGAAGATTAATATGGGTGTTTCATTGTGTTGGGTGCATGGAAGGGTAAACAAAACTTTAATCAATTTCTTAGCGATCTGTTCAACCGATAATCTATATATGTGAAGAGAATTGATTCATCACTTCAGTTGCCGGATGAGTTTGTTTTGGAGATCGAAGAGAGGAATATGGTGCAACTATTTCCTAACAATGGAAGCAATTATGTATTAGTTTGTTATGGATTCTAGTTATGAACTTTGGTTTTGGGCAAGTTGTTACACGCGGAGAAACCATATTTACTTTGAACTTTATGTGCTACACCTGAACATATTTGTTGCTAAAGGATATTAGGAAGCTTTCAAATGTGAAGAAGACTGTAAAAAAAGGAATTTCTCTAAGACTTTTTTGCTATAATTTGTTGAAAATAGGAGTGCTAGCTTCATCATCCATTACACGCACCAAGACACTACCCAAATCCTTAATTCTTCTATGGCAATCCACAACTAGCAAATGATTCAGAAGTTATGAAGGGTTGTATCTAAAGGTGAAGAGAATTCGCAGAAAGCTACAGAAGAGTTGTCAATCTATAGAAAAGATTCAAGCCTCTTTTGTCTTAAGCAGGTTATAAGAAAAAGAGTCATACCAGCATGGCAAGTAAAATAAAATTATGGAAGTGTTTGTGTTTTCTTAATTTTTATTACATATCGTGAAAGGCCTAAGTTAAAGTCATTGAGACGTGGGTAGAATTGGAGTATCTTTGCGTATGTAAGTAAATGTCAACTAACATAATTTTAATTATTTTATATAATGATAGTACTACTAACTTTTTCTATATTAAGTTATGATTTAGGTTCATTAAAAAAAAAAGTTACTCAAAGTGGTTTTCAATTACCCTGCTTTGGTTTCTACTTCTAGATCTAGAAAGAGAAAAGGAAGTTATTCAAGAAGAGGAAGAAGAAAATATGACGAAGAAGAAAAGTAATTTTTTATGATGATCATGATGATTATCTTTAATATGTAAAATTGATAATAAATGTATATTGTATATAGGTTTTTAGTTTTAGAGATATATTAATTTGCTTTAGATAGATTTATTGATATATTTAATGTATTATTTATCATTTCATTGATAATAATTTAAATTGAACTTTTGTATATACTATTAAGCTAAACCAAACTGTTAAATAGGTTATGTCAGACTTAAAAAATTCAGTCTCTATCAAGCTACAAACTTTACTTAGGTAAATTAAGTATTAAGCCAAACCCAGACTCTATAAAACCTAGCTTGATCTAACCTATTTTTACCCTTACTAAAAAGATTAGAGGAATTAACTAGTAATTTAGTCTAATAATAATAATAATAATAAATAAATAAATAAAGTTTGGTTTTACATGAGACATAATCTCACACCAAGATTTAAGGTGGCTTCTGTCCCATGTCAAATGGTCTTAGCATGAGTTTTCAGATTTTAGTGTGAGACTCAGTCCATGTTAAATATAAAAATTCTAGTGTGTTAAACTCAATTTAGTTAATTTTATGAATATTTACGATACAAATATCCAAAATTAAGTAATAGATAAATGATTTATAGATATCACAAAACCAAGTTTATTTTAGATGATACAATTATACTAAAGAAGACATTAGCCGAATATTGTTAAATAATCATAATGTTGGACAATAAAAGTTGAATCAAGTAAATAATCTCAATAAATGACTAATAAAATTGATGACTATATAAGTAATTCAAAAAATTCACATTCAAAATTGGATTTGGTCCATTGTGTTTAATTGTTGTTTTGGATGCAGATAAAAAAAATCCACGCTTAAGTAACAGTAAAAGAATTTATTAGATTGTATGGCATAATTTAGTAATTTAAGTTCAGAAAATTAAATTTTTGAATATATTTGTGAAACATAAGAAATATAGGATATGAAGGCATGTAAGTTTATATGAAAATACTTATCATAAAATAAAATTTAAAGCAAGTTAAATCTACTCATTTTAAAAGTTATATATTAAAATTATTAAGTAGCTTCTTAATTTAAATTATTACATTTTAACAAAATTATTTTTAGGGCTAAATAATTAAACTAAAATTGACATATATATTCTCCATGGTACATGAAAAAAGTATTGACAGTAAAGCAACCGATGCATAGAGCCATAAATACGACAACGACAATGATTGCTTCCACCAATCATGTCCCATCCTTTTTTAAATCTGACTAAAATAAATAACAAAGGGCCAACACTATTCTTTAGGCAAAAATAAAATAAATATGTTAGTTAAAATAACAGGAAAACCAAATAATATTTTTATTATTTTATTTTAATTTTACAAAACCAAGAAAATAATAAAAGACGTTGAATGATAGAATAAAATAGTTTTCAAAGTACATCAAGAAAAGAATTTGCTATTAAATGTTCTTTTAATAGAGATGTTGAATGCTAAAATTCAACCCAAAATAGTTATTTTAAAACAGTATTAATTGAAAGCAAGACATGTAAAAAAAATCATTAATTAGTCTCAAAAAGCAAGGTATTTACTAAACAAGTTGCCATGAAAAATCACCTCATTCAAATTATTTAGTGATATATTAGTGGCTACAAGGATGCTTATTTAAATGTGTCCAAATTAGAAAAATCCAAATTACATTTATGAATTTATGAAAAATTAAAATTATTTATCATGTGGCCCATTTCACTTGTGATACATATATGAAATCTTTTATCATGTGTTTAAAGGTTCAAAATTACTAATGGTGTTCGCGAGACGCTTTTAAAAAATTGCGCATATGGTAAAAGATGTGGTTTATTTCTTCTTCCAAAAGCAAAGTGGCATTACAGAGATATAATTAATAAAACTGATAAGTGCATGTATCTTTCTTGCTATGTTGACATTATAAGCTCATGCTTTTATAAATTTAGTTCACCACAGCGCAGGTGTTTCATACAATAAAAAATTAAGCTAACCAAATTAATCATTGACTATATTTCATATATCTTATGTTCTGGTCATTGTCATTAGTTCCATTTTGTTTAGCCAATATTCTCCACTTAATTAAAAGGCACATCAAAACATACTATGCTTTACAATACCTTTTTTTTTTTTGCGGGAAAATGTTGATGCACTAATCTTCCCTGTAATTAGACTAACTAAAATTTATTTAAAATGAAAAGGATGTACTTCCCTCAATCACGGGTCTAAAGAACCTTTTGACTTTGTTTGTATTAGCAAGAAAATCCTAACAAAGGCATAAAAACTACTAAAAAGTATGAAAACATTAAAAAAATAAAGATAAAAATAACATTTTTTTTCTTCTCTCAATATGATGCGAATGCGGGTCCATAATTGTCTCATCATCACATCAATAATTAACACACCATCAATACCAGTGATCGGAGTTCGCCAATTCCACCAACCACTGTTTCGGGTATAAGGTATTAATTCATAACCTTCAACAATAATCAATTGGATCCACACACGTCATACTCTAGGTAACCACACAAATAAGAACTAGTAGAGACACTCGCTTAAGTAGAAATACAATAGGCTTGCCACGGACTACCTGACGTCGGGTGCTACACCAAGTCCCCTAGGTGCCTGACCTATTCATACTCCCAAGACCCCACTCACTTGATGGATCACAACGAACATGTTCTCTAATATACCCCATCATTATATGCTCTAGGATGTCACCACAGATCTCAATCCCAATGCGCATGATGCATGACAATGCAGATTTCATTTTCTTTAATCTTATTACTTACATCAATTTCATTATCATCACCAGGTAAGGTCCTCCCTCGACTAGCCTTTTGTCCTTAATGTCAAACTTAGTGCCCCTAAGGCTTGTATCACTTAACTAAATTTATCTTCACTAACCCTTTCTATTCATATTACTTTTGTATAGATAACCTAGTTAACATTAATCTTCTTAAGTCTTTTATTAATTTATGTGATCATACTTATGTATCAATTAAATAAAAATACCATGTAAAATTTTTATTGTTATTTCTCTTTCAAAATAAATATCTTTTATTATCAAAATAGAATATCTAATTGTAATTAATCATTTCAACTTCTTTATTTAGTATTTTATCATTTCTTGATTATCGTATAAGTTAAGGATTACTAAGAAAATTAGTGTATGATATTCATACTTATAAGAAAATATATAGTTATTATTTTGGACCATTACTGTGGACACCGTCCTGTTGTATTTACTACCATAGAACTTTGTTCCTCGATTTTAATAATTAGTTTATGAAACATCAAATCACTTTCTTAAGGTTTAACAAATAATTAACCTAATTCATTTCCTTATTTCTTAAAGCTATATTTTACAAAAAAAATTATTTTCGGATGCTTATCGTTTCTTACCAAAATCTATAACTTTATATTTATTCTCAAAATTCCAAGTTAATTATCCAAATAACAAGCTGAGTAATCTTATGCCGACTATTTCTTAAATTATGAATAGCTTGTTACTTTTTAAATAATGATTATATTATATAGCGTCCCTTATTAATTCGATACACGACATCTTTGTTGTTCGATTTCTTCCAATGTAGATTAAGGACAAAGTCTCGATGAATCGCTCAATTCCAGAAGTCACAATCGCAATCATAATTACAACACGTTAATTCACAATACACATTCATTAGCATCCCTGCAGGGTTCTCATATGCTCATTCACACAACTACCATCATATTCTTAATCAATCCTCTGTAATAGACCTTACCAGGATCTTAACTCATTCATCACAATCATTCATCATACAAACTCAATCATTAATCATTCGCATTACAATTCAGCATCATCAAACATAACATATCCTAATCTCAGTCATTAACAAGTATTTTCACAAGTTTCCCCTTAATAACATGTTTCACTCAGCCTTGTAGAATGCACACACAATCTCATAATTCTAATCATAATTACCACAGACGATTACAACACATCTTCATCATACTTAAATAAATTTATACACAACAACATACTTCACCCATATTACCTAACTCTACATACATTACCGTGAATTCGTTAACAATTATCACTAATAACTAATGAATCAGTTCATTCCAACCAGCCATAATATATCAACCGATTTTCAAATATTCACATCATTCACGTAGCCTCACATAACTCTATACATATCATTACAGACATATCACAGCTATTACAGGTTATCAATCTTGCTCAAGTAAATTCAATAATTAAATCATAGTACACACACATAATCTCACACCTAAACTATTGACTTATCAATACAATATTTCTTACTCTTTTTGGTATTCCTTCTTCCATTATTCTTACCCTACGTTATGATACCACCCGTGTTCTATTAATTTCTTCTAATGTTTTTTTATTAATTCCTTCTTAACACTTTACAAATTTTTCAGCATTTATTTTACTTAAGTTCCATAACACAGCTAGGGCAATAATTTTCCTTATCTAGTCAAAGGTCATATTTGCTTTCAAATTTCTTTCCAACTTTAATTAAATTATTCTAACACATCACTAAGTCAATTTGAATTCAATTTTACACTAACATAATATGTTTCCTTATTTAATCCATAAACCTTAATATTTCATAAAGTAACTATCAGACTCTTATACATATTTTCTACCTTAGTTTCATATCCATGCTTTCATATACTAGTCTAAAATTTAGATTTCATTAGACTAAGTTAAATCACATTCAGAATAATACTAACTCATATTTTCAAATATTCAGGCAATTAAGTATTTTTCACTATAATATCAGTCATCAATGTATATATATGTATACTCCTCCAGGAAATTCATTCCCTGTTTTTCATGTTCTTCCTAAATACACCTACAAAAAACTAAAACTTGAAACTAATTAAAATCCCTCTACACCTACAAGTGGACAACCATCTAACCCCAAATATAATGGATAATTTGGTAGTGAATGAGAAAACAAATCCCCTATTTAATTATTTTATTGCATGATTAGTCTTTCCGAAATTTTGTATCAAATTAACTTTCTTCTTCAGGAGAAACTAAGCGATTGATCCAAACTAGTCCATGAAATCCTAAACATTTTAAAAGGATTAAAGTATATATCATGTTTGTAATATTGATAAATTATGTTATTCAATGATGTTCATAAGTCCCAAGAGGGTTCCCTAGAGTTGTTTTAGAGCATGCTTATTGAGTCTTCGATTTCATTGATTTCACCTTCATCCCTACCTTGTTTATGTATGGTCTTGTAGAAAAGTATAATACAAAATTTCCCTTATTATCTAATCCCATTTGAATTATAGATAAGAAAAAAATCAATTTATTACCAAAAGGTTTGAATTTAAGGCTAAATACATAAGTTGATTTCTTAGTTATTAGCTTTGTTTTAATATGGTCCCTTAATATTTTTTGTTTCAATTTTGTTCCCTATCTTTTTAAAGTGTTTTAAATTAGTTCTTCCATTAGTAACTGCGTTGGCTCAAAATTTTGTAAAAACATGGTTGTTAGGTTTTGTATCCAAAACAAACCTCGAAACCTAGGGCAAGATGGATATCATATTGGACCACACATAACTTTTAATACATTTTTATTTATATAGGATACATTTAATGTTTTCATTTTAGTGTTGATATTTTTTTGGATAAAAGTATTTTAGTATCACTTTTAATACAACTTAGATAAAGTGAGTATCATAGAATATAAATTCACATTATTTTATTATTTCCTTTTACTTAATACATTATTATGATCTGGGCCTCATATCAACCCAGATGATATAGACACTGGACGGTGTCTCGCTACGCTTAGACACCTCCAGCAGGCGTCCCTCAGATACTGGTAGACCTCTCAATGATTTTGTACCCATAACCAGAGTCCGTAAGGATCAGAGTCACAAGGAGTTTGACAAATTTGCCGGGGGCACAAACGTCATGTAGCTTTATTCGCTTTTTACAGATTCTATAATGACACACGTCACATAGGACGACTTTGCCACCCAAGTTTATAAATATCCTTCATTTATTTCTCATTAAGGTATGATCATCAACCCTCGCTTAAGCTCATACCTTGGTTGATTCAATAACTAACCTGAGCATCAAAGTGCCTTTGTAAGTGACACCCCATTTCACCTCTTAATGCAATAGACTGGTATGTTGGCTGAACGAACTAATTATAAGACTCATTGTTCTTTATTAAATTGAGAGATATAATACCAAATCCCCACTAAACACGTGTAATAAAGAGAGATCAACCTCGGTACTGATACCAATCACTCTGTCCTCATACTGAACAAATCGCATTATATTATATATTTCATAATATAGTGTTTAAATATACTTTTAATAATATTTATTGTTAAATATTTATTCAAAAATATATTTTTCATATTTTTAAGAATATATTTATTAAATATATTATTAAATGCTACCCTTTATAGTTATTAAATATTATTTCATATATATTTCATGTATGATAAATAGAATTTTAAAGATGTATTTTATTATATATTTTTACTAAAATATTTATTATATATACTTTTATAATGTATTTATTATATATTTATATATTTTAACAATATATTTTTACAACATATATGTTGCTATCCAATTTTGTCAGGGAAAATTTAAAAACTTTTCAAAAAATAAATAATAATAATAAATACCAAAAATATAAATATATATATATAGTATGATTTAATTTTTAAGAAAAAAATGTGAACACCCCCTTTTGTATAGGGTAAAAAAAGAAAAAAAAGAAAGGAAGAGAAAAAGAAAGAACAAAGCAAAAAAGAAAAAAAAAGAAACAAGAGGGAAGAAAAGAAAGAAAAGAGATAATAAAAATAGATTAGATTTAGTCCCATGATGAAAGTTCTAAGATTAGGAGTCTCTAAAATCTAAATTGTTCGGTTTATTTAGTCTCACATCGAATACTCTTAGGAGAGTTATGCTTGTTATATTACTATATAAGCAACACCTAGTAACACTTGGAAGGGGACGAGAGTGGGGCGATGGAGATAGCTCATTTCTTAGTATAAAATATGGTTGCGGCTTTAACCGATCTTCCACATTAGAAAGATTTGATTTCTTCCACGGGAGTCTCAGTTTAGAAGAAACAAGAGACATCACTGAATCCGAAGGCAGTTTTAAAATTTTCTCTTTGGCTCGGAAAAGAATGTAAGTTTTTTTTATTGTTTTCTTTCTTCTTATGCTTTAATTTATTAGCCTTTTGTTGTTTATTATTTTGATTGTTATGTTATGATTTATTAGTTTTTTTCTTTTATTTTCCTTCTTCTGTCTTTTATTTTATTTTTGTTTTCTCTTTTTCATTTCTCTCTAAAAAATATAATAAAATCAATAAACCCAAGGTTTCAATATATATATATATATATATACAATATTTATGATAAATTTAGATGATACATCCTGTTGATTCATGTTTTTCTAAACCTCAACATTTTAAACTTATTCTATGTTTTTAAAATAATAAACCAAAGAACTATGTAACTCTAATTTCCCTTAATGCTTAGGGAATACGTAAGAGCGGGAACAATTAATCCTGTCGGGCCTAAATTAAAAAAATAAATATATCTCTTTAACTCATAAAAATAAAAATCATCACGCTTTTAATGACGACTCAATTAATTTGGATGAGACGTCCTGTTAATCATTAAAATTATTAACCCAATTATTTAACCGACAATAAATCCATATGGCATCTCTAAGAGGTTAAGATTAAAAATTTACTAGGATTATTCAAAAAACTTAAACAATTTAAGGTAACCGTTTAACACGAACAGTGTGAGGTGCTAATACCTTTCCCACCTGTAATTAGACTATCGAACTTAAAATCTCAATTTAGGACCAGTACCTTCACGTTAGGGTTTTTATGATATTTTACCTTAAAAATATTGGTGGAGACTCCACGATTTCCGAAGAGAACTCGGGAAACTAATTTTCTTTTTATGGTCGGCCTTCCGTTGCGATCTTGGTCGTGATAGATGGCGACTCCACTGGGGACTTTAGAGAGTCAAGCCCATTCAATTTGTTTAAGCATATTAGAATAATCTCATATAACCTTTTACCTACGTGTTTGTCCCATGATTTTTGTCAATATATGTTATTATGGAACCTTAGGATAGAAGATATTATATTATTGTGTTATTGAACTCTAGGGTAGAAGATTTTATTTGTATTGCTCTATGTTTGTTTCTTGTAAAGGAATGGTAGGGTACATGTATGTATGCCCCACACACTACACTTACACTTTTCACACACATTTCGAGTGGGATCCTACACCCAAGGGTCTTAATAAACCATTAAGATTAAGGGTGGTTGTGCAACGGTGTCATTTGGAACGTTCGTCTCCTTCTGACATTATGAGAGCCTCAACTAGAGTGTGATTTCCTCATGCTACCAATACCTGGTAGGCTTCCTACCACTGTGGTCAAAATCATGGGTGGGGTTTGAGCTCTAATGGCCTTTAGTAATTTAAAATAGTCACCCAATGTGAGAGGACACTACTAGAGAAGCCTTAGAACCAATAGGAGACCTTCAGACAAACCTTGTTTAGGGTACACAAAGGGCAACATTTCTTTTACCTTTCATTTTCTAAATTAAAAGACTTTTTTCCTTCCCCCACAAAAGTTTTTTTTTAAAAGCCCAATAATTCGACATGTGGCAAGTGGTTCTCAAGCCCATTCAATTTTATTCTCTAAGTTATAGGCTCCTTGGATCGTAAACTTTTTATGCAAAGCTTTTCTGAAAAATCAGATGATCCGAGAAGTTTGTAACTTATTCTTAAACTTCAAAATAATGATTGAACAAGCCCACAAGTTAATTTTTTTCCTTTTTTTTTTTCATTTCCTTCTTTTACTTTTCCTTTTCCTTTTCACTAATACATCTTGTTTAAAAAAAGAGAAATCACAGGGAGGCACCCTTCCAGAACTCAGATTTAGGCAAGACTACTGAGAACTTAAGGAACAAGGTCAACCAGTTAAGGGAACAAATAATTGAGTTGACCAGACTTCTAGAAAAGAGAGTCACAGAGGAGTACCCTTCAACAAACAACAAGCAACAACCAACTCCTCTGTTGTACCTTCCTGGTTTCACTCCTACCAAACCCAGGATGCTCTACCCACTAATAATATCAGAAACTCTGACCAAACCGCTAATCCTCACACCACACAGTTTCCATCTCCTAAAGCTTTCACTGATCAGGATGGTAACCTCATACCCTTTCCGTGGTATGGTTTACCTCCTGGTTATTTTCCTCCTGTAATCTCGGGTCTACAAGATGGAAATGCAATACTAGCAAGAAATCCACAGGTTTAGAATCAAGTGTCGAACCAACAGACCTCTAAGCCTCGAAACACTCAATCACCTATAGTTCTAACAATTCTATTTATTACAAACCCACAAGTTACGACGCAATTAAATCCTACATGTCAAACACCACTCTTTCCTCACCTCCAATCACAACATAATTATCCTTATGGGTATATGATGCCTCGTCTTGTCGTCGTTTAGAACTCCAATCCTACAATTGTAACTCCCAACCTAAGGGAAAGATGGAGATTCTCGAGGAGCCCTACGCATCATGGAAGGTGTGGGAGGTTTTAGTTCAACAGATGCATCTGAACTTTGTCTAGTCCCAGATGTGGTGATACCTCTCAAATTTAAAATGCCTGAATTTAACAAATATCGGGGCACGTCCTTAAACATCCCTCTTTTTAGAAACAATTTTATCCTTGTAAATTTTAATTATGGAGGGTTTGTAAGCAAGAATAAGTCAATATATACCCTGTTGATGGTCTGTAGTACCTCAAAAATGTCATTTTTGCACGTAATAATAGAATTTATATGGAATATTAGTGAAATTATGCAAAAACCGAGTGAAAAGGGCTCTGTTCCGAGTGACAGAGAAGAATTCCGAGTGAAGGATTAGAAATTCCGAGTGAAGGAGAGAATTCCGAGTCAGTATCATGTTTTCCGAATAAAACATGACTGAGAAGGCTACCACCGAGTGAAGTCCTGACCTGAGAAGCAATTCTGAGTGAAGAGTGTTCAAAAGAATCACTTCTGAATGAAAATCCGAGTCAAACACCCTAGAAAGGCTCAGTTCCGAGTTGAATGTTTCCTTTTCTGAAAGAAATTACTGTGGTTGGAGCATTCCGAGTGAAAGAATGTATAAATACTCATGTTTATGTTGATTTGATGCTTCCTGCCGATTGGAGTGTGTTGTGGAATCAATTGGGAAGGATTCCGAACGGTTTCCTATGTATTTGCTTAGGAAACCGAGTGGAAAATGGTGGAGGGAGCCAATTCCGAGTGAGATACACTCCACTGAACCAAAACCGAGTGAGACTCGTACGTGTATGCCTTGTTCCGAGAGCTAATGGTTGAAATAAACCTTAATTGGAAGTATAATTGAAGAAATTGGCCTAAACCGAGTGAATAAAGTGAGGAAGACTCGGATTTCCGAGTGAAGATTCTGAGAAAGAGAGGACTCGGTTTGAAGAGGTATTACCGAGTAAGAAACCGAGTGCCTGAGTCGGTTCAAAGGAATTCTGAGTGAAGATTTGAAGCTTCGCTCAAGCGAGCAAGCCACGCTCAAGCGAGCCTTGAAATTGTTGACTCGGAAGTAGGAATTCCAGTCGGAATAGTCTTAACCGAGTGTAATTTCACTCGGTATTCACTAACAGAAGTGCGTATTGACTTCAATTTTGTCTTTTAATGATATTTAAATTCAATCGTGCGCATTATGGATAGTGGACGACCAGAAATGGGCACTGACTCAGCATAGATCTTTATTTAAATCCTAGTGACCTTTCCATTAGCACTCCACTAACAGCCCTCTCAGAAAAGCTGTCCCCACTTGTTTTTCCACTCACTTCCTCCCTATTTAAACCAGTGCCAGGACCCTAAGGAACCCACACACACGACACAAACACCTTAATCACTCTCCTTCCCAGCAAGTTTCTTTCTCTCTTTTCCCTTCTGTTTCACTCGGATTTGAAGCAAGACAGCGAAGGGAACCTCTTTCTTTCCATCCAGGAACTTCATTGAGGTAAGGGGGTATATTCTTGGGCGCCTTGTGGGAAAACCGAGTGAAGGACAGATTCAGTGTGTATGAATTAAATGCTTTATATTGTTATCTGTATATGCATGTATATATATATATATCTGTTACCGAGTGTATATAATCAGTGATGAATTGTGAAATGACATGTACTTATTGGACTGAAAATACTAAGAATCATGGGTACCGTGTGATTTCCAGTGAAAAACTATGAATAAAAGATGAGTTTAATGATAACAGGTTCTGTTTTAGGCCAATCCGATCGGTTTTGGTATCATTTCAATCGGATTCTTTATATTACCAACTCATTTTCATTCGGATATAACATATTTCACTCGGAAAACACTCTATTTCTCTCGGACAGCATCTTCCAAGTCCTATTTTACTCGGAAATCTCTTTCTTACATTATTTCACTCGGAACTTGACTTAATTTCACTCAGAAAATATAATTATCTTTTACTCAGAACCCTTTTTCAGTAAATTCACTCGGAAAACATCATATTTCACTCGGACAGTAGCTTCCCAGTCTTATTTCACTCGGTAAACACTTTATTTTACTCAGCAAGCAGTTATTTTACTCGGATTTGTTTTATTGCAGTCAGACAGAACTCTTTTCAACTAATTTCACTCGGTAAACTCATGTTTCACTCGGAACTTATCTTATTTTCACTCAGGAACTCATTTTCACTCAGAATTTAAGTAGCTTCACTCATGAAAACCTTTTCTAGTGATTTTAACTCGGTAAACCCTTAATTTCACTCAGAAAACTCCTTTTAGTTTAATTTCACTCAGAATATATAGTTAAATTAACTCAGAAAACTCTTATCAACCTGATTCCACTCGGAATCAGGATTATTTCATTCGGATTTACTTTACTCGAAGGTATTCTAGTCAGCAGAATGATTTTTCACTCGGAAATTATATAAATTTTACTCAGAAACCTTTCTGCTCAACACTTTTAACTAGGAAAAATATTTTTAACTTCCCTGAGAAAACTTTTAACCTGATCTCACTCGGATTGATGCTTATTTTATTCAGAAACTCACTGCAGCCTGAATTTACTCGGTATCTAAACTCATTTCACCCAAAAAAATTCATTTTTCACTCGGAATAGACTTATTTTACTCGGATAATTCAGTTTCACTCGGTATTCAACTCATCTCACTCGGCAAACTCAATTTCTCACTCAGTATTAAACCTATTTTTCTCAAAAAGTTTGGAAATCAACATTTCTACTCGGATATAATTTATTTTAATTGGAAAAATCATTTCCACTCGGAATCAGACCTGTTTCAGTCGGAAAACAGCCTTCCAGTACAATTCCACTCAGATTTTTAGCCAGATCGCTTGGAGAACCCTTCTCTGAATGATTCCACTCGGAATCATACCTATTTCACTCGGATTTACCCCTATTCCACTCGGAAAACTCTGTTTTTAGTGATTTTCACTTGAATTTTCAATTGGAAACTAATCTTTAATATTTTTAAGTTATTGGTAAGTTATAATTATCATTCTTATTTTATTATTATCATTATTTATTGTTAAACTTAATATTGTTATCATTATTATTAGTTTTATTATTATTATACATTGTTAACATCTAAATTATGTGTAATTACATAAAGAATATATTATTTTACTCTTTATGAAAGAATATATATAATAGATATATTTCTAAAAAAATTAATAAATGAATATCTTACAAGGTTTAAATGATTGATGGAATTCAAAGAACTTGAGAATGATATGATGAGACTGGAAATACAAAAGATACCCAGGGATCTAATGATAAAAATAAATGCATTTCGCATCATGAAAATATTTTTGAAGAAGAAAAACCTCTAGAGCATACACTTGGTACAGTGGAGGACACTCACGTTCGATCTCCATGAAGAATCTTAGGAGTACAACTGGAACGGCAACCCAATGGCATCAGAGTCGCGCCTGATAGCCAGGTGAGACGATACAATTCTAGTGTACTTTGACTAAATGACGGAGTGTAACTATGATCGTAGGGATCCAAGTTCCAAAAATATTTAAATCAATGATAAGAACCAATGAGTTCATTTGTACCACATGGAACTTGGGCGGACCCTGATCGCTCTAGATGATTGGAATGGTGATATTCCAAAGAATGAGAAGAAGATGAAACGATTTATTGGGCCCACATGCATCATGAGACTTAACCAAAGATAAATCATAATAAATCCAAACTCATGCATTTCATTACAACATATTTGATTGATATAATTGTGAATATGTTATATGTACGATTTATTTCATGGCAATATGCTTGATTGTTATAACTGTGAATATGCTAAATATATGATTATGTGATGACAACATGTTTGATTGTTATAATTGTGAATATGCTAAATGTATGATCTATGTGACATTGTATGTTAACTGGATTATGTCCGTACCGGATGAACCAATCAGGGTCTTGAGTTATACTCACCCTTACTGTTGACCATTTTTCAGAGGAATTAGAAACTCAAGAACCCGAGTGTGAAGATCAGCAATACGCTGAACTCATTGAGAACAATCATTAAGGATAGAATATTTGTTATTAATAATCAGACACCGGATAACTGTATAATATTTAAGGGTGCCTGCGTGCCCCATTCTGTTAAGAGTACAATTACTTACAGTTTGTGAATGACTATGTGATATATACAATATTGCTTCCACTGATCTGCCAAGTATTTATAAAAAAAAAATATTCACTTTTTCTGAAAACTGTTAACACTCTCAGTTAAATAGGATGAACCTACAAAAGGATTTGTCTTATCTAACCGAAGGTGTTACAATGGTGGTATCAGAGCATAGTCGATTCATTAAGCTTGTGGAGTGGACCATTAGGTTTCCACGTCTGATAGAAATATTGAACAGTCCATAACACTCATAAGACTAAATATCCTATGTGGAATGCTCCACCTAACACATACCCTGAATCTATTTGTTGATATTCTTTCAGCAAATTCCTAATGGCACGCCAAAATAACAATCACGTGATGGAGAATCTTCTTACCAGAATTGTGGAGGTAATAGAAAGACAAGAGTTACCTCATGCTTCTGCCAGACAAGGATTAGCTGATTTTCAAAGGAACAATCCTACGCAGTTCAAAGGAGGCTTCAATCCAGAAGGAGCACAACTATGGATCGAACACCTTGAAAAGATTTTTGTCGCTATGCGATGTTCTGATGAGGATTGTGTAACCTTTACTGTCTTCATGCTGGTTGGAGAAGCAGAACACTGGTGGACTCATGCTAGAGTCAGACTAGCTACTGATGGGTATATCATTACTTGGGGACAATTTAGGACAGAATTTCTCGCTAAATATTTCCCCGAAGACATAAGGAGGCAAAAGGAGCAGGAATTCTTTAATCTGAAACAAGGCAATATGACTGTTGGGGAGTACGCTGCTAAGTTTGATGAACTGGCAAAATGTTGTCCCTACTACACCCACATGGGAGAAGCGTCAAGATGTGCAAAGTTCGAAGCAGGGCTACGACATGAGATTCGTCAAGCCATATGTTGTCAACAAATTACACAATTCACTACTTTGGTTGACAGATGCCGCATATTTGAGAACACCTCTAATCTTCGACGACCTGGAGTGTCTAATCATGGGCCAGAGCGACGTATGCCAGATCGACAGCAAAGAAGGGATTTTCGAGGAGATCGACTATATTTCCGATCTTTCAACTCAGCCAACCGAATTCCTCCTAAAGGTCGGGAGAACCAAAGCGGTAGAAACTGCACAATTTATGGACGGATCGGACATCGTGATGTTGACTGTTGGTACAAGAATAAAAATAACCAACAACAAGTAACTCAAAGACAGGCAGTACGACCAACAGGTCAAGGAAGTGGAGGATCTACTGCAAATGTCTCTACCAACAATGCCCCGAGAATGCAAAATGTTCCCCGCAACAACAACTTCAGACAGAACAATAATCCTGGAAGGCCCGGAAACAACTCAACCGGAAGGCCAGGGGGAAATGCCAGAGTTTTTACCATGAATGGTGCAGAAGTATCACAAGAGAACGATCTTGTGCAAGGTACATGCTTTATAGGAAGTACTCTATTAAATGTATTATATGATTCTGGAGCCACTCATTCTTTCATATCTGAGAATTGTGTAAAACATTTAAAGCTTCCTACAACCTCTCTGCCCTATCAAATGATTGTCACAACTGCCGCCAATAAGCCCATTTGCTCTACTCGCATATGTCTAGAATGTCCTCTCAACATCGAAGGGAAAGCTTATCAAGTAGATCTGATATGTTTACCTTTGATTGATCTAGACATTGTTCTAGGGATTAATTGGCTTGCTGCCAATCATATTCTGATTGACTGTCATAATAGATCCATCTCTCACGGGTCTACTACATCTGAATGTGATCAAGTCACAGATTCTTGCCTTATTAGCTCAGAAAAGGTAATCTCAAAAGAAGTCTAACTATACATGATCCTTATTAAAACTGAAAGTAAGGCCACTTCTCAACTTGAACAGATTCCTGTTGTTCAAGAATTTCCAGAAGTATTCCCTGAGGACATACGAGAGCTACCTCCAGAGCGAGAAGTCGAATTCAGCATTGATATTATACCGGGCGTGGGACCAATCTCTATTGCTCCTTACCGGATGTAACCCAAGGAACTTAGTGACCTCAAAGAGCAATTAGAAGAACTTCTAGAGAAAGGAATGATTAGACCCAATGTCTCACCTTGGGGAGCACCAGTTCTTCTAGTCAAAAAGAAGGATGGCAGTATGCGGTTATGTGTTGACTATCATCAGTTAAATAAAGCTACGATCAAGAACCGTTACTCTCTTCCAAGGATCGATGATTTGATGGACCAATTACGAGGAGCCACTATCTTCTCGAAGATTGATCTGCGACCAGGCTATCATCAAATCAGAGTGAAGAAAGAGGATGTACCCAAAACAGCATTCAGAACACGATATGGGCACTATGAGTATCTTGTTATGCCTTTTGGAGTCACAAATGCACCTGCAGTCTTTATGGGATACATGAATCGAATCTTCCATGAGTACTTAGACAAATTCGTGGTTGTATTCATTGACGATATTCTCGTCTACTCCAAGAGTCATGAGGAACACGAGGAGCATCTTCGAATTGTTCTAAACACTTTGCGTGCAAGGCAATTGTACGCCAAGTTTTCAAAATGTGAATTCTGGTTGACAGAAGTGAAATTCTTAGGACATGTCATCTCTAAGGAAGGAATTGCTGTGGATCCTACAAAGGTAGAAGCTGTACTAAATTGGGAACAACCCAAGAATGTGACGGAAATCCGCAGTTTCCTTGGACTGGCTGGATATTATCGTCGATTCATCGAGAATTTCTCTCGAATTGCAGCACCTTTAACTAAGCTGACTCGTAAAGATCAACCATTCGAATGGACTGACAAATGCGAAAGCAGTTTTACGGAGTTACGCCAACGACTCACTAGTGCACCTGTCTTGATTTTGCCAGATCCTGCCAAGCCATATGAAGTATACTGTGATGCGTCAAGAAAAGGACTAGGATGTGTCCTAATGCAAGAAAGAAAGGTTGTTGCTTATGCTTCAAGACAGCTAAGAACCCATGAAGTTAATTATCCAACACATGACTTGGAATTAGCTGCAGTTGTGTTTGCCTTGAAAATCTGGAGACACTACTTCTATGGTACGTACTTCGAAGTCTTCAGTGATCATAAGAGCTTGAAGTATCTATTCGACCAGAAGGAGTTGAATATGCGACAACGTAGGTGGATGGAATTTATCAAAGATTATGATTTTGAACTCCGGTATCATCCTGGAAAAGCTAATGTTGTGGCTGATGCACTCAGTAGAAAGGCTTTACGTCTATCATATATGATGACAAAGGAGTTGGAATTGATAGAACAGTTTCGCGATTTGAATCTAGCAGTAACACCAAAAAGGGGAATCCTTATGGTTGGAATGCTAAGAATCTCCAATGATTTCTTGGAACAAATCAAAGAAGCTCAAGCCAATGACCAGGAATTACAAGATCTAGCAGAAAAGACAAAAGAAGGAGTCTCAGAGTTTAGCAAAGATGAACATGGAGTGATCAAGTATCAACAGAGGCTCTGTATTCCAGTCAACGCAGATCTTAAGAGATTTATCCTGGATGAAGCACACAAAAGTAAGTACAGTATCCACCCAGGATCAACCAAGATGTATCAGGACTTGAAGAAATTATTCTGGTGGCAAGGAATAAAAAGGGATATCGCGAAGTATGTAACAGCTTACCTGATGTGTCAGAAGGTAAAGGCGGAACAAAAAGGACCAAGTGGGACCCTTCGTCCTTTGGATATTCCAGACTGGAAATAGGATGAGATTGCTATGGACTTCGTGAGTGGATTTCCCAGGACATCAACTGGATATGATGCTATTTGGGTAATCGTGGATCGATTAACAAAAACCGCTCACTTCATTCCTGTCAATATGAAGTATTCCCTAGAGAAACTCACCCAGATCTATATCAAGGAGATCGTACGGTTACATGGAACTCCCACTGCAATTGTGTCCGATCGAGATCCTCGTTTCACATCACAGTTTTGGAAGAGCCTGCAACAAGCTCTAGGAACTCGTCTGAAGTTAAGTTTCGCATACCACCCGCAGACAGACGGACAATCAGAAAGAACAATCAAGACTCTTGAAGATTTGTTGCGTCTTTGTGTCCTAGAACATGGAGGAAGTTGGCAAGAATATCTTCCACTTATTGAGTTCACTTACAACAACAGCTATCATGCAAGCATCGAAATGGCCCCTTATGAAGCTTTGTATGGAAGAAAGTGCCGTACACCTTTATGTTGGTATGAAACTGGTGAGAAGACAATAATTGGACCAGAGATTGTTCAGAAGACAATAGAACAAGTTCAGAGGATTCAAATGGCAATGAAGGCTTCGCAAGATAGACAAAAGAGTTACTATGACAAACGTCGGAAGCCATTAGAATTTGAAGAAGGTGACCATGTATTTCTCAAAGTTACTCCTACCACTGGAGTAGGAAGAGCTTTGAAGGCCAAGAAGTTAAGCCCCAGATATGTAGGACCCTATCAAATTCTGCAAAAGATAGGAACTCATGCGTACCGCATTGCTCTGCCACCTGAGCTGACAAACCTTCACAATGTATTTCATGTCTCTCAACTCCGCAAATATGTACCAAGCCCTGATCATGTTCTAAGTCCCGATCAATTCGTTCTTAAAGAAAACCTTACCTTTGAAGCATCGCCAGTTAAGATTGCTGACCAACGTCTCAAACAGCTAAGAGGCAAAGAAATCCCTTTGGTCAAGGTAGTTTGGAGTCAGACAGATGATGGGGATGCTACTTGGGAAATTGAGGAGAAGATGAGAGAATTGTACCCTCAATTATTCCAACTTTGAATTTCAGGATGAAATTCCTAAAAGGGGAGGAGAATGTAACATCCCTCTTTTTAGAAACAATTTTATCCTTGTAAATTTTAATTATGGAGGGTTTGTAAGCAAGAATAAGTCAATATATACCCTGTTGATGGTCTGTAGTACCTCAAAAATGTCATTTTTGCACGTAATAATAGAATTTATATGGAATATTAGTGAAATTATGCAAAAACCGAGTGAAAAGGGGTCTGTTCCGAGTGACAGAGAAGAATTTCGAGTGAAGGATTAGAAATTCCGAGTGAAGGAGAGAATTCCGAGTCAGTATCATGTTTTCCGAGTAAAACATGACTGAGAAGGCTACCACCGAGTGAAGTCCTGACCTGAGAAGCAATTCTGAGTGAAGAGTGTTCAAAAGAATCACTTCTGAATGAAAATCCGAGTCAAACACCCTAGAAAGGCTCGGTTCCGAGTTGAATGTTTCCTTTTCTGAAAGAAATTACTGTGGTTGGAGCATTCCGAGTGAAAGAATGTATAAATACTCATGTTTATGTTGATTTGATGCTTCCTACCGATTGGAGTGCGTTGTGGAATCAATTGGGAAGGATTCCGAACGGTTTCCTATGTATTTGCTTAGGAAACCGAGTGGAAAATGATGGAGGGAGCCAATTCCGAGTGAGATACACTCCACTGAACCAAAACCGAGTGAGACTCGTACGTGTATGCCTTGTTCCGAGAGCTAATGGTTGAAATAAACCTTAATTGGAAGTATAATTGAAGAAATTGGCCTAAACCGAGTGAATAAAGTGAGGAAGACTCAGATTTCCGAGTGAAGATTCTGAGAAAGAGAGGACTCGGTCTGAAGAGGTATTACCGAGTAAGAAACCGAGTGCCTGAGTCGGTTCAAAGGAATTTCGAGTGAAGATTTGAAGCTTCGTTCAAGCGAGCAAGCCACGCTTAAGCAAGCCTTGAAATTGTTGACTCGGAAGTAGGAATTCCAGTCGGAATAGTCTTAACCGAGTGTAATTTCACTCGGTATTCACTAACAGAAGTGCGTATTGACTTCAATTTTGTCTTTTAATGATATTTAAATTCAATCGTGCGCATTATGGATAGTGGACGACCAGAAATGGGCACTGACTCAGCATAGATCTTTATTTAAATCCTAGTGACCTTTCCATTAGCACTCCACTAACAGCCCACTCAGAAAAGCTGTCCCCACTTGTTTTTCCACTCACTTCCTCCCTATTTAAACCAGTGCCAGGACCCTAAGGAACCCACACACACGACACAAACACCTTAATCACTCTCCTTCCCAGCAAGTTTCTTTCTCTCTTTTCCCTTCTGTTTCACTCGGATTTGAAGCAGGACAGCGAAGGGAACCTCTTTCTTTCCATCCAGGAACTTCATTGAGGTAAGGGGGTATATTCTTGGGCACCTTGTGGGAAAACCGAGTGAAGGACAGATTCAGTGTGTATGAATTAAATGCTTTATATTGTTATCTGTATATGCATGTATATATATATATATATATCTGTTACCAAGTGTATATAATCAGTGATGAATTGTGAAATGACATGTACTTATTGGACTGAAAATACTAAGAATCATGGGTACCGTGTGATTTCCAGTGAAAAACTATGAATAAAAGATGAGTTTAATGATAACAGGTTCTGTTTTAGGCCAATCCGATCGGTTTTGGTATCATTTCAATCGAATTCTTTATATTACCAACTCATTTTCATTCGGATATAACATATTTCACTCGGAAAACACTCTATTTATCTCGGACAACATCTTCCAAGTCCTATTTTACTCGGAAATCTCTTTCTTACATTATTTCACTCGGAACTTGACTTAATTTCACTCAGAAAATATAATTATCTTTTACTCAGAACCCTTTTTCAGTAAATTCACTCGGAAAACATCATATTTCACTCGGACAGTAGCTTCCCAGTCTTATTTCACTCGGTAAACACTTTATTTTACTCAGCAAGCAGTTATTTTACTCGGATTTGTTTTATTGCAGTCAGACAGAACTCTTTTCAACTAATTTCACTCGGTAAACTCATGTTTCACTCGGAACTTATCTTATTTTCACTCAGGAACTCATTTTCACTCAGAATTTAAGTAGCTTCACTCATGAAAACCTTTTCCAGTGATTTTAACTCGGTAAACCCTTAATTTCACTCAGAAAACTCCTTTTAGTTTAATTTCACTCAGAATATATAGTTAAATTAACTCAGAAAACTCTTATCAACCTGATTCCACTCGGAATCAGGATTATTTCATTCGGATTTACTTTACTCGAAGGTATTCTAGTCAGCAGAATGATTTTTCACTCGGAAATTATATAAATTTTACTCAGAAACCTTTCTGCTCAACACTTTTAACTAGGAAAAATATTTTTAACTTCCCTAAGAAAACTTTTAACCTGATCTCACTCGGATTGATGCTTATTTTATTCAGAAACTCACTGCAGCCTGAATTTACTCGGTATCTAAACTCATTTCACCCAAAAAAATTCATTTTTCACTCGGAATAGACTTATTTTACTCGGATAATTCAGTTTCACTCGGTATTCAACTCATCTCACTCGGCAAACTCAATTTCTCACTCAGTATTAAACCTATTTTTCTCAAAAAGTTTGGAAATCAACATTTCTACTCGGATATAATTTATTTTAATCGGAAAAATCATTTCCACTCGGAATCAGACCTGTTTCAGTCGGAAAACAGCCTTCCAGTATAATTCCACTCGGATTTTTAGCCAGATCGCTTGGAGAACCCTTCTCTGAATGATTCCACTCGGAATCATACCTATTTCACTCGGATTTACCCCTGTTCCACTCGGAAAACTCTGTTTTTAGTGATTTTCACTTGAATTTTCAATTGGAAACTAATCTTTAATATTTTTAAGTTATTGGTAAGTTATAATTATCATTCTTATTCTATTATTATCATTATTTATTGTTAAACTTAATATTGTTATCATTATTATTAGTTTTATTATTATTATACATTGTTAACATCTAAATTATACGTAATTACATAAAGAATATATTATTTTACTCTTTATGAAAGAATATATATAATAGATATATTTCTAAAAAAATTAATAAACGAATATCTTACAAGGTTTAAATGATTGATGGAATTCAAAGAACTTGAGAATGATATGATGAGACTGGAAATACAAAAGATACCCAGGGATCTAATGATAAAAATAAATGCATTTCGCATCATGAAAATATTTTTGAAGAAGAAAAACCTCTAGAGCATACACTTGGTACAGTGGAGGACACTCACGTTCGATCTCCATGAAGAATCTTGGGAGTACAACTGGAACGGCAACCCAATGGCATCAGAGTCGCGCCTGATAGCCGGGTGAGACGATGCAATTCTAGTGTACTTTGACTAAATGACGGAGTGTAACTATGATCGTAGGGATCCAAGTTCCAAAAATATTTAAATCAATGATAAGAACCAATGAGTTTATTTGTACCACATGGAACTTGGGCGGACCCTGATCGCTCTAGATGATTGGAATGGTGATATTCCAAAGAATGAGAAGAAGATGAAACGATTTATTGGGCCCACATGCATCATGAGACTTAACCAAAGATAAATCATAATAAATCCAAACTCATGCATTTCATTACAGCATATTTGATTGATATAATTGTGAATATGTTATATGTACGATTTATTTCATGGCAATATGCTTGATTGTTATGACTGTGAATATGCTAAATATATGATTATGTGATGACAACATGTTTGATTGTTATAATTGTGAATATGCTAAATGTATGATCTATGTGACATTGTATGTTAACTGGATTATGTCCGCACCGGATGAACCAATCAGGGTCTTGGGTTATACTCACCCTTACTGTTAACCATTTTTCAGAGGAATTAGAAACTCAAGAACCCGAGTGTGAAGATCAGCAATACGCTGAACCCATTGAGAACAATCATTAAGGATAGAATATTTGTTATTAATAATCAGACACCGGATGACTGTATAATATTTAAGGGTGCCTGCGTGCCCCATTCTGTTAAGAGTACAATTACTTACAGTTTGTGAATGACTATGTGATATATACAATATTGCTTCCACTGATCTGCCAAGTATTTATATAAAAAAAAAATATTCACTTTTTCTGAAAACTGTTAACACTCTCAGTTAAATAGGATGAACCTACAAAAGGATTTGTCTTATCTAACCGAGGGTGTTACACGTCCTGTCCTCGGAATCATCTGACCATGTATTGTCGGAAGATGGCTTCCTATGTCTTCGATGATAAGCTGCTTATTCACTGCTTCCAAGATAGTCTGGCAGGAGCCCTCTTGACTTGGTATACGCATCTAGAACGCACTCATATACATTGCTTAAGAGACTTAACTGATACATTCTTAAAGTAGTACAAATACAACATGGACATAACGCCTGATAGGCTAAAGTTACAAAATATAACTAAGAAAGATAATGAGTCTTTCAAGGAATATGCCCAGCGTTGGCGAGAGATGGCTGCACAAGTGGACCCACCATAGCTGGAGAAGGAGATTATGGCAATATTCATCAACACACTTCAAGATCCTTTCTATGACAGGATGATTAGAAACGAATCTTCAAATTTTTCCAATATCGTCATTATTGGGGAAAGAGTAGAAAATGGGGTAAGGATAAAGAAAATTACCCAAACTTCATATAGGGAACCTTCCATGAAAAAACATGTGCAAACCGAAAGGAGGAAGGACAATGAGACTAATACTGTTACCTATGATCTAGGGAGCTCTCATTAAAGGTTGTACAACCTTGCAATTTCCCCCCTACCAACCCCTATCAGTTCATGTCGTATCCTTAGGTAGCTGTTACTACTAGCAACTACTCTCTCTAACCTTTCCCTCAACCACCTCGTTATCATTCATCCATGCCACCACACAATCACCAGCACATGCCAATACAACCACCACAACAATGGACTCAACCACCAAACCCTAATCAGAACCAGAGAAAGGCAAACAATGATCGTGGCCCTGTTTAGTTTGACCAAATCCCTATGAGTTATATTGAACTGTTGCCACAACTTATCCAAAACTCCTTTGTGGTGCCTTTCAAAAACTCTTGAACCACCTTATCCTAAGGGATACGATTTGAATGCTCGGTGTGAATATCATGCTAGGATACTCGATAAAAAATTGTTTGGCTCAAAAATACAAAATGAGTGACCTGGTTAAAGCCAAGTGGCTTAATTTCCAGGAAGAAAATCCAACTGTGGCTACAAATCCCTTGCCTAACCACAAGGGCTTTGGCGTTAATGTTATGGAAGAGGATCAAGTAGCTGCTATTGAAGACAGTTCCTGTGATGACGTAAGCTTTGTACACCCCTGTTCACCGGGCATGAAACTTTGTAACAGGGAGGTTGTTGAGCTTCCCATGACTTTAATTTCTGATTCAAAGTAATTTATAATTACCTTAATAACTCGATATTCCCATTGCTATGCTTAAGGCTTTGGGGTTTTTTCTTTTTACAATATGGGCGAAACATGTTTTGTCATATATTTTTTAAAATTTCATTAATAAATGTGTATTTGAATATCTCTTTCTTTGCACATTTACCGCTTCCCTTTCCCTTTATCCTTCATTCGACCATTTACCCTAATGTAGATTCAAAAATGATTCACTCGAAAATAGTAAGGTCGAGATCCTATTTCACAACTTTGAGTATTCAGTTGATCACGTTGACGAATACGGTAAGGAAGACTATGGTCCCTCGCCCGAATTAACCAGGATGTTGGAACAAGAGACCAAAGAAATTTAACTCTATCAAGAGGTAATTGAGACCATCAACTCAGGGAACGAAGAAGATAAAAATAGGTCAACATTGACATTTTCCTTAGTCAAGAACAATAGGGAAGGTTGATTAAATTGTTTATATCCTTTGGTTTAAAAACACTGGGGTAATTTATCAGAGGGCGATGGTAACCTTGTTTCATGAATTGATGTAGATGACAACATTGTCAGGTCCCAAAATGAACAGGGGCATATTATTGAGCAACATGGATGGAGATGACTTGCCAATGCCCATAAATGCATACACAATCAAGAGATACTTTGCCAAGAAAAAAACAAAAAAATAAAAAAAAAGAATCAAGGTTGGCACCCTATGCACATATCAATTGGGGCAAGTTGATGCCCTCACATTGTCATATCGGTGCACGTCTAGATTATCGAGCAAACTGTCACCTTCTATATAGGGGGCACATATGTCATCAAGCTAAGAATGCAACAAAAAATAATATTTCATCCTTGTTGCAATCAACACCCTAACCTTAATAGGGTATAACTACTTCTCATGCTAATGTAACCAAGGAAATGGTCTACCATACTGAGCAACAAAAGTACCAAGGGGATCATTCGAAGGTCAAAAAAGGAAAAAAGAAAAAAAAGAAAAAACAACAAATGAAAAAAATCAAGAAAAGGACAAAAAAGAACAAAAATAAAAGCCAAAAAAGAAGACTCGAAATGGTCCCCTCTCATTAAGACCAAAAAGGCTTACCTCATTTCCTTCAGTACATGACATTGAGGCAAACTTGCCTATTTAAAGTGACATATGTTCCCCCAAAGGATGAAACCAAATCAAAAGAGGCTATGCGGGCTCGGTTTCAGCATAATCAACTTAAGCCTTTTGTTGTGAAGAACACAATCTTGATTAAAAAAAACAAGTCATAAAAAAGGAAATTATGCTCGATAGGCTGAAAACCTGAAAGGGCAGCCTAGGTAAAAATTAGACCGACCCAGTTAGTCGAAAACCTTAAAAGGTGGCTCAGGAAAAAATTAGGGTCAAGATTTTGTTAAAGTAACTATATATTCCCCATGCAAGCAGAACACGACCAGAATGGGCCACAAGGACTATAATTGAATTACTTTCTCAGAAGCAAGATCGAAGGATAAACTTGTCATTGTGATACGAGATCAAGATTCTTACTGTTCTCAGAGATTCACTAGAGGATCTGCAAACACTCCTTACTTCACCTACTACTAAACTTTTGACCACATTTATTTCGTTGTATTTGATTTCCCTTTGTCTTTTCCTATACTTGATCAACCCACATAAATAAAATTGCTACCTTTTCAATATGTATTTAAACATGAGTTTCATTAATAAGACAAAACATGTGTTTGTAACAAAATAAAACAAGGCAATGACAATTCTTTTAAAAAAAAGGTTATGGAATCAAAATACTTCTGTTATCTGTTAGCATCTCAGGCAAAGCATCACAGGGACGAGCTGCATACATGCTTTGAAGAGACGGCCGCCTCGTTTATCCATTTCATCCATAAGTATCACCCTAAAATCTATAAGGATTCCAGTTCCAGAGGTTTTTCCCCGGATTTAAATCATTTAAATTTCTAATTGCCGAGCAGGGCACCATTTTTACTTTTCAGTCACCGAACATGGCATCCTTTAAATTTCTAGTCGCTGAACGGGGCACCATCTTACTTTCCTGTCATCAAACATGGCACCATTTAAATTTCCTATCACCGAACATGGCATCCTTTAATTTTTCTATCGTCGAACATGACATCCATTAAATTTTTAGTCGTCGAGCAGGGTACCATTTTACTTTCCTATCGCCAAACATGGCATCTTTTAAATTTTTAGTCACCGAGCGGGGCACCATTTTATTTTCCTGTCACCAAACATGGCATCCTTAAAATTTTCAGTCGCCGAGCGG
The DNA here is from genome assembly GCA_037962975.1 of Clitoria ternatea. NCBI lineage: Eukaryota > Viridiplantae > Streptophyta > Magnoliopsida > Fabales > Fabaceae > Clitoria > Clitoria ternatea. The sequence continues at coordinate 52,648,305 of CM075675.1, forward strand.
GGCACCAGTTTACTTTCCTGTCACCGAACATGGCATCCTTTAAATTTCCAGTCGCTAAGCGGGGCACTATTTTACTTTCCAGTCGCTGAGCGATGCACCATTTTACTTTTTAGTCACCCAACGAGGCATCATTTTACTTTCTAGTCACCGAGTGGGGCACTATTTTACTTTCCTATCGTCGAACATGGCATCCTTTAAATTTGCAGTCATCGAGCGAGGCATCATTTTACTTTCTAGTCATTGAGCGGGGCACCATTTTACTTTCCTGTCGCTGAAAAGGGCACCATTTTAATTTCTTATCACCAAACATGGTATCCTTTGAATTTGTAGTTACCGAGCGGGGCACCATTTTACTTTCTTATTCGTCGAAAGGGGCATCATTCAAATTTTCTGTCACTAAACATGGCATCCTTTAAATTTCCTGTCACCGAGCAGGGCACCATTTTACTTTTCTATCGTAAAAAATGACACAATTTAATTTTCCTATCACCGAACATGGCATCCTTTAAATTTCTAGTCGTCGAACGGGGCACCATTTAAATTTCCAGTCACCGAACATGGCATCATTTTACTTTCTTTCGCTGAGCATGACATCCTTTAAATTTCTTGTCACCGAAGCTGGAACCCTGTTAATTTCCTTGGTGCCAAACACAACATTCTTTAAAGTTGGTACCCTGAACAAAATTGGTTCACTCAATCCTTACTTATCCCTTACTGTGACACAGTAAAGGAAAAGTAAAAAGGGGCAAGCTGTTGCTACCTAATTTTGTCTGGGCCAATTTAAAAAATTTTCAAAAAAGAAATAATAAAAAAATACCAAAAATATAAAATAAATAAATAATATATATCTAATATAGGATTTTTTTTAAGAAAAAAGTGTGAACACCCCTTTTGTACGGGGTAAAAAAAGAAAAAAAAAAGAGGAAGAGAAAAAGAAAGAAAAAGAAAAAAAGAAAACAAAGGGAAGAAAAGAAAGAAAAGAGATAATAAAAATAGATTAGATTTAATCCCACATTGAAAGTTCTAAGTTTAGGAGTTTCTAAAATCTAAATTGTTAGTTTTATTTAGTCTCACATCGAATACTCTTAGGGGAGTTATGCTTGTTATGTTACTGTATAAGCAACACCTTGTAACACTTGAAAGGGGACAGGAGTGGGGCGGTGAAGATAGTTCATTTCTTAGTATAAAATGTGGTTGCGGCTTTGACCGATCTTCTACATTAGAAAAGATTTGGTTCCTACATTAGAAAAGATTTGGTTTCTTCCATGGGAGTCTCAGTTTAGGAGAAATAAGAGACACCACTGAATCCGGAGGCGGTTTCTCTTTAGCTCGAAAAAGAAGGTAAGTTTTTTTTTATTGTCTTCTTTCTTCTTATGCTTTAATTTATTAGTCTTTTTATTTTTTTATTTTTATTTTTATGCTCTAATTTATTAGTTTTTTTCTTTTCTTTTACTTCTTCCATCTTTTATTTCATAAACCTATCTTTTTCCTTGTTTCTATCCTCTTACTTGACACTTTTATTTTATTTTATTTTATTTTCTCTTTTTTCATTTCTCTCTAAAAATATAATAAAATCAATAAACGTAAGGTTCCCATATATATATATATATATATATATATATATACAATATTTATGATCAATTTGGACGAGATGTCCTGTTGATTCACATTTTCTTAAACCTCAACATTTTAAATTACGTAACCCTGATTTCCCATAATGCTTGGGGAATACGTAGGAGCGGGAACAATTAATCCTATCGGACCCAAATTAAAAAATAAATATATCTCTTTAACTCGTAAAAGTAAAAATCATCACGTTTTTAATGACAACCCGATTAATTTGGACGAGACATCTTGTCAATCATTAAAATTATAAACTCAATTATTTAATCGACAATAAATCCATAATGCATCTCTAAGAGGTTAAGATTACAAATTTATTAGGATTATTAAAAAAATTAAACAATTTAAGGTAACCGTTTAACATGGACAATGTGGAGTGCTAATACATTCCCCACCTGTAATTAGACTCCTGAACTCAATTTAGGAACAGTACCTTCACATTAGGGTTTTTTCAAAGTTTTACCTTAAAAACTTTTGTGGCGACTCCACCGTTTCCGGAAGGAATCCGGGAACTTAATTTCTTTTTACGGTCAGCCTCCCACCGCGATTCTAGTCGCAACAATATATATATATATATATATATATATATATATATTAAAGATATTTTTAAATATATTTTTAGTAAATATATAATATTTTAGATATATCTATAAAAAAATATAATTTTAATGATATATATTATTAAACATATCCTTAAATATATTTTTCAAATATATATTATATATTTAATAAATATATATAAAATAATATAAATCAATATACAGGATAACATTTAGTTTTAATAAATATATTATTGAAAAACATCGTACTAAAATGTATTTAATTATAAATATTATATATTTGTATTTTTATGGTAATCATTTCATTCATATTGCATATAAAGTAATACTAAAATAAAAACATGAAATGTATTCTATATAAATAAAACTTGTCGTATATAATTGAAAATAATCCGTGCGTCATTAATGTCTTTTTAACGGAAAGATCAATTTAAGAATTAAAAATATAATGAGAGTAATTATATATGGTTTTTTCAATGAGAAAAAATATTATTATGAGAAATAAAAAAATTAATAATAACTGTTAGATTAAATTATAAGATAAGATTATTTTCTGATTTTTTATAAAAAAAACATATTCATCTTTTAACTTAAAAAATAAATGTTAACAAATCATATAAAATATATTATCTAGAAATATTTTAATTATAAAATAATTAAATATTAGTTAATCAAATTATAAAATTAAAATAATATCCTTCCATGACAAGTTAAAAGAAATATAAAGGATAACTTCAAAATATAGGATAATATAGGAGTGACAAACACACTGCAAGATTGAGATATTGTCTTTGATGTGTGCAACTAAACCACCTTTAGAATCTTCTCTTGATGGGAACCTTTATCAATTTTGATATTTCCAGTGTAGTAGACCTCAACGAAGGTTCCATGGGCTTGTGAATCTTAAAGTAACGAAGTAAGATATTGAAGTTTTCCTTCTTTTTGTGGTGATGGGACGAGTCTTGAAAATAACGTTAACCATGAATGTCCAATAGTTTTGAACGATTTACAGGATACTTTTGTGATTTTATAATTTGATTAAGTTAATATTTAAATGGTTTGTAATCAAAATACTTTTTAGATAACATTTATTATATAGTTTGTTAAGATTTTTTTGAAAAATTAGATAATAGTTTACAACCTCGTTTGGTTCATAGTTGGGTTTGTCAAATTAAAGTTTGATTAACTTAAAAAAAATCTTACGGTTAAACGGAGTTTTGACGATCTCAAATGACGTAAAGAATTAATATTAATCTTTAAATTTTTCTATTTTTATAATTCTGTTTTTCTAACTGTAAACCAAACACACATTTAAATGAAATCGGCACATAATCCAAGGTAGGTTATCTAGTGGGAGAAACATGAGTCCATCCACGACCGATAAGAACGAATGAGTGATTCTGTGTTTTTCTTGAGTAGTGAAGTTTAACCCTTCTTGATGAATAATTTTTCTGTTTTGATCAGTCTTCGGGCTTGTTTGGTTCGAGCAGTGAACCTCCGTTCCGTGCCGTTGAAGGACCTTTTCTCCATCGTCGGGTCTCCGTTGGCCTTCGTTTCTGTTTGGCATGCTCTCTCTGCTCCATTCCGTGGAGGCTAACGGCATTACGTTGGCCAGAATGTCCGTTGGGCAGAAGGAGGCGCGACTTCCCTCCCTTCAACGGCGTTGGGCGAAAGTCGACAATACCCCTCCAACGGTTATAAGACGCAGTAGACCATTATCAACCAGAAAGCTCTAACCTTTACGCGATTTCGGTCCAGATCCAAGGGAAAGGCACAAGGTTTCTGACTTTGCTTTTTGTTCTTTCTGAAATTTCTGGTTTGTTGGTTGATGGGTTGGGGGGTTCAGGTGTGGCTCATGGGGTGGGTGTGAGGCTGCTGGTGGGTGGGGGTGGGGGTGGCGGACCGAGGGTGTGAGGCTGCTGGTGAGTGGGAAATTATTAGCAAAAAGAATGGAAATTATTTGGTTGATTCCGTGTTTGGGATGCAATTGACAGATACTTGCTATTAGCAAGCAAGCATGATGCCATCTTGGCTTAACAGAGGATGCAATGGTTCTGCTTCAAACAGAGTAACGTCTTGCAAGTGCAGCCAATAATTAACATTTTTTTAATATGTTTAACTTTTAATTTATAGATATTAAATTATTTTTGTTTTGATGCTTATAGTACATTATTGATTTATTTTAATTATGGGTTTTTAGTGTATTGTAAATTTATTAGTTTTAATATATGAATTCATTTTTAATATATTCTTATTTCATAATATATATTGTAAATTTATTAGTTTTAAAAAAAGGTTGTGATTTATTAGTTTTACTATGATAAAAACAATCAAATATATTCTTATTTCATAATATATAAAATTAATCACATTAATTAATTGGTTTTATTATATATAAAAAATTTTACATTAATTAGTGTTTAATATATTCATTCATTTATTAAATATGTGTTATTAAATTTAATTCCCTTTTTGGTTTTATATTATACATTTAATATTAATATAAATAAATAAACACACAAATTATATATATATAGATATATATTTAAATTTATACACTTTTTAGTAATTTTATCCTCAACTACCATTTCTCAAACCTAATTCTACTACAAACCAAACAAAATTACTACAACTCAACTCACTTTAACTCAACTATTAACTAAACAAAACTCCGTTTACAAAACCTCAGTTTTCTAAACTCCATTTACAAAACCTCAGTTTTCTAAACTCTGTTAACTCAATTTTATACCAAACATCCCCTTAGTTGGGTAGGGGAACAACTGAGATTTAATTTTTAAAAGGGTATATCAGGTTCTATCGAAATGATTTTTAAATATAAAAATTGCACGTCAAGTTGGCAGGTGATGGGATATTTTTTCTGTTGTTGCACGCATAGAGTAAACCTAGCTAATGTACGAAGTAGAATAAGCATGTAAAAAGGGAAAATAAAAACTCGGGAATAAAAAAGACATGATAAGTGCATGGTAAGTGAAATGGGACGTAGCCATGACAACTTCCATAGTTGTGAAATGCATATGCGCATTATAAGACGAGATAAAACGATAACAAAAGTGTGCATATGCTTTCGCTCTTGATTCGACAACATCTCGATCACTCTTCATTTGCTTTACAAGGATTTAACTAATCACATCCCGTGAAAGAAGAATTCATTTTGACCTTTCTATTGTTGGCCACCATGATTTAAATAAGAGTTATCTGTAATTTATATACCTCTGGATAAGCCCACTAATCGATAATGAAGTGATGAATTTAAAATCGATCTCAGCTATCATTATTATGGATGTCTAATTTCTAATGCATATACGCGTCGGGGTGTTACTGGTCGTTTGTTTCTCCGTTCATGGAGAGGGTGATACGGAGTTCGACAAAATTGAAAAATATTTAGGGTTTGGTGGTCTTTCGATGGCAAAAGGAACAAATTTATTCGTTACCCGTAAAATGTACTCAATATAGAAGATAGTTAGTTACCCTTCTAATAAAGATGATGAATTACACTAAAAAGGCTAATATACTATTCCAGTAAATTAACAGCGTTTTTAGTGACAGTGGCCTTTCCGTTCTATATGGCTAATGATATATATAGGGTTGAATCTTAATTTTCTATTTAGATTTCGTTAAAGACTATATCTTTTAAAATAATGATATTTAAATATAGTTAAAATACTATGTTCTACTATAATTATTTGGATTCATTTGAATTTAGTTATTTAGATTTACGGATGATTCTTTAATGTATTTGATATACTTTAAAATAATGATACGATGAAGCAATGATTTATTTAATTAAAATGCCAGCAACAATTTCAGGTATAGGGATAATTAGGTATTTTCAAATGTATGCAGTTGATGATTGAAAGTTGCTATAGTATGGGTATGGCTAATTTACTACAACAGCAATCACAGATTGCTTTGCGCCATATGCGAATTATGTCAACTTTTTTAAACAAGCATGTGTATATAGTCGACAGACACTACACGTGCGTCAATCCTTAAAACAGGTGTACGTTGAATCATAGTAGATGTTAGTTAGCATCCGGTTTTAAAATGCTAAAGGCGATAATGACTGGCGGTAGCCATTTGTTGGTGTAGCATCAGCTATTGGTGTATGCTAGTTTGACCGTGTACATGGTGGAGATGTATAATAAGAACAAGAAGGAGAAGGCAGAAACAGAAGAAGAGGAGTCATTAGAAGAAAAAAAATGTCACTTGAAATTAGTGTCAACCAACGTGAATACTAAATAATGTTTGCCACAAATATAGACGTCACTTAGTGTCACCCCAAAAATTGATCTAGTATTTGCATATGATGTTTTAGTGTTAGTCCTTCGACGCCAATGCAAACACTTCATATATATTGTGTCTGACTATTCTATTTTTTTGGTACAGAGTGAACTTCTGATTAATTTTAAAGCTGATTCTTGTAGTGATTTTGTTAAAATTCTAAAGTTTTATATAACTAAAAATTCATTATCTAACTTTTCAATATTACCTGCCAAGATAGCATCCACACCGGAATTATGTTCCATGATGTAAAACGTCTCTCACGAATGCCTCTCAACATCAATAGATTCTCACGTGATACTGATCTCCTTACTAGAGTCCTTACGGACAGTGAGAAAGCGAGAGAATCGTTTGGAGCACATCAACATTTGGCCTATAAAAGATGTTAAGAATGTCTATTACTATGACAGTTTTATCCTTCTTTTACATATTTCATACTGACATATATTACGTAGGACGTTCTTACTACCTAAGTCTATAAATATTACATATTTATTTTTCATTAAAGTACATTCACCAACCCTGGCTTGAACTCCGATATTAATTTATTGGTATTGACTTGAGTGTTAAAATGTCTTTACAGGTGACACATTGTTTCACCCTATAACGCAAGATATACTAGTGTATTGGCTGGACAGATTGACTACAAAAATCTTTATTCCCTAATGGACTAAGAGGTATAATACTAGATCTTCATTGAACCGGTGCAGCACGTCAGAGAGAATCACTCAATATTGAAGACAAATATTATATCTCTATACCGGACATTGTGCGTCCCGAATTACAAATTGAGATTTGTGAATAAGTTTTCATGATGTATAGGTCTCAACACAACATAAGTCAGCACGCCACATAAACGATAATGGATCAATAACTAAAACACCTTCCTTATATATGACGATATGAGAAGGCACACACACAAGACACACCTGATGCTCTAATACCATTGAAGAATGTCACACCCTAATGCTTTGATACCACTAAAGGAGTCATACCTTTTTAATAAAAATACGGGAAATTTTTTTCCAATTTTAGCAGATCAATTTAATCGCTCAGAAGCCCAATATATATATATATATATGTGTGTGTGTGTGTGTGTGTGTGTGTGTGTGTGTGTCACTATGTAATGCTCAAGCTATTTCCTGGACATAATATATATAATTCGATAACATAGTATACTTTTAACTTACTAAGTCCTACAGCAAGCCATTAGGAGCCAAAGCAACTACTAAACCTCCAATGAGGTTATCAGCTACCTATTTCCACTATACCAAAACATATATATATATATATATATATATATATATATATATATATATATATATATATATCCAGAGTTACAAAGAGCTGGCCAAGGCGATACTATACCAAAAGCTACATTAATATATATTTATATGGGTCTCTAAGACCATAACATTTCCAACGAAGCAATGACCAAGCATCACCTCGATCCGCATTCACTGAAAAATGACAACAACTTAGGGGTGAACATGTATATGTTAAATGATAGGTAAAGAACCAGATTCAACACAACTCATCAATCGAACATCTTGTTCCGCACATAATCAATAGTTCATCATAATCAATACCATGTGTACTATCATTTAATACAATTACATTACCTCAAATGCAATCATCTATAATCAACATACAATATAAGTTATCCCACAACATTTAAATCATAATATTTATATGCAGATGCAAATGCAAATGCATGCTGATTTGACTTTAATAATGGGAATTATATTATAATGTATAAATTTTTACCATATATAATCAATTCTATTTTACCGATACCAAACCGTTCGCCCATAATGTAACATCAGTTACTCTTAGTGACAGCGAAAACTCAAATAGATGTTATGAGCCAGTCTTGAACCTAATCCAAGGCGGCTATAGATATCGAAGGAAACCAAACAAGGTTTTTACCTATCCAACGGCCGCCCTCCTATCTGGGTCGGCACCACAATTATGAATCATCAATAAACCACCTGATTACCATCATCAGGGGATACCACTTGGTTACCATCACCAAGGGTATTCATCTCAACATAAACATAGCATGAAACAACCAATAAGTAATCATCAATGCAACATACATAATAATGGCAACCTTATGCCTAGTTTCAATTATCAACAACTAATATCATATCCAAATATTGCAACCTCACGCAATTTAAAAAGTAATCATTCATTCATCATCAACGCATACACATGAATAGAAGCAACATATTTTAAAATTATCAATCAAACGAACAATAACAATTAAGGGGGTATATTGCCTACAACCATAAATATCATCATCATTATCATCATAGAATTCATCAAGCATCAATCAATCAATATCATATTCATTAATATAAATAAGCATATGTACCCCTATTCATTCATAATCTATACATTTAAGATATAATGTTCTCCCTACTTGGAATCCTCGATTCCGAAGCTCAAAACACCCCTTGAACACTCTGATTACTAGTTTGCAAAGTCAGAAATTTCTAAATTAACAATAATAATTTTTAATAATCCACGCGTTACTTTAAAATTATATTCTAGCGCTTAAACAACCAATCCTCTTAGATTTCGATAATCCCCATAAATTCTAAAATTTAATAATAATTATTTTAACATCCTTTTGTTATTAAAAATATATCGTAAAGCTGAAATTACGTTAAACAGCTTTTGATATATTTTTCACAATTCCGATAATTCCTTAAAATTCCTGAGGCTGTGTTAAGTTCATATGTTTTCTTAGAAAAATAAAAAAGTTGCTTATTTACAAAATATAATTTTTTTAGAAAAATAAAAAACCTGATTTTCTATTTTTTAAGAAAATCAAAAATTTATTTTAAAAGGTTTTCTAAGAAAATAGAAGAAATAGAAAAGACGGTTTTCAATCCAGCCTCTCACGTGTCTTCTTCCAGTCTCTCGCTATATGATTATTATTAGCTATTATCAAATTCTACACGAGGATATCTCACTGCTACATGAGGATTATTATTAGTTATTATCAAATTCTACCGTGTTTATTATTAGCTATTATCAAATTGGTTTTTTGGTTTTTTTTTTGCTTTGCTTCTCCATTGTACACAAGGATTATGATCCACCTTTGATTGCCATTACCATTTGCAACCATTTGCTTTATATGATCCCTTTATGCATTCATTCCATCTAGTATGCATATAGAAAATGATTACAGTAACACAAAATAAGCCTTAGCATAAATAATATATATATATATATATATAAGACATATCTCAATTAATTTGAATTAAAGAATGCTTGAAAAAAATTTAAAAAATTGAGTGCACTTAAACAAATTTTTCAGTTTTTTGGTTTTCCAAATTGGAAAACTGTCACATCATCTAAACAAGTTTTTAAAAATTTTCTAGTTATTCCAGGAAATGAAAATTTTGAAAAACAAGCAGAAAACTTTTTTCAAAAAACTAGAATAATTTTCTGTAACTAAATGCAGCCTTAATAATTCCAAGATACTTAACGAAGCATTTTGAGGCTCAAAACATAATTTGACATATTTTAGGTAATTGTTGACTCATCAAAATACACCGTTTAAATTCTGACTTTTAACATTACTTTAATTTTCAGGTCTTTTAACACCATCAGATTCCATGTTTTAACACCTATAGTTTCTAGCTTTTAACACCATTAGATTTTTAATTTTTAACACCAGCAGTTTCCAGCTTTTAACACCGCTACGTTCTAAACTTTAACACCATCATATTTCCAGTTTTTAACATCAGTAGTTTCCATCTTTTAACACCGCCAGGTTCCAGCTTTTGACACCATCAAATTTCAATTTTTAACACCTTCAATTTCCAGCTTTCAACATCGCCAGGTTCCAGCTTTTAACACCTTTAATTTCCAGCTTTCAACACTGCATATTTTTTAGCTTTTAACACCATCACAGAAGACACAAAGTGCCATGATCTTGCATCTAAAACTCTAAAAATCAACATGCAAAGACTAATCTTATCAAATAGCATTATCAAGATTGTATGCATGAAATTAGATCAAGATTTAATGGGCAAAGTATCCCTCTTTACCTTAGTAAAGCTCCCAGTCAAAGGCAAGACAATGGTGCTCCAATTTTGTTCCCTTGCTTCATGATTCCAGCCACCAAAAGAGGAAGAGATTAATGCTTTCTAAGTGATTAATGAAGTGAAAACATGATGAAAATAAGAGGTGGTGGTAGCGTGGAGAGAAGAAGCAAGAGTGGTGATGAATTTTTTCATGAAAATGACAAAGAGATTATTAGAGAAAGATGTAAATGTGTTATGGTCAAGGAGGAAGAGATAGAAAGAAATCTAATTGCCTTGCTCCCTAAGTCGTTCCAAGCAGAAATATAAGTGGGAAATTCGGTCCAATGAGGAGGAAACAAGTGGTACAAGGTGGCAAAGCTTCATTGGCCAATTTCTTGAATGGAATGGTAAGGTGTCACAAAGAAAATAGTTTTCTTAATCCGCAAATAAGGTTACGATATAATGGGAATTTGAGAAAACACCTAACATGAAAGTTTTAGATTTTTTTTCCTCTTTAGAACGAGAGATACGCTTTGAATACTAAAGGTTGTTCTATATGATAACGAATTCATGATTAGCGTTTTAAAAAAACTACTTGGGAATATAGGCAAAGAATTAGCTTTCAAGCTCTTAATCAAAGTTATAGATATATGTGTCTAGGAATTTTTTTAAAAAAAGAATCATTTGATTTCGACACCGTCTGAAGGAAAAATGCCAAAAATACTGCAAGAGGGTCAAGTTAAATCAGTGAACTTGTAAATGTTGACATTGTTTTAAAAACATGGATCAAGGAAGTGAGAACTGGGTTTTGTGATCAATATAAAAATTATAAATATTTTCGATATGGAAAATTAGGGATGAGAATGGCTCGATTCTGATAACATTAGAAAAAGATATGCCAAATATATCGAAGGGTGTGCAAGGATAATATGAATTATCAGGCTTAATAATTTATTCCCATTTTTTAAAAAATTTAAGATGTTACAATTTCCCTCCAATCATTATTGTGAGAAGCTTCATGATTCAACCACTGAATCACTAGGTAAATAATAATAATGCTCGTGCACAGGGGCCGCCCTCCCACTAGGCCTCAATGTGGAACCTCTAACATTCCAGACCGAAAAACGACAGTGATATGATATGGCTTCCAACGTCAATATCTTAGGTATTTAATAACCACTAACTCTCAAGGTCTACCCATACTCAACACCACCAATCCACGATGGATTTCTAAGTTCATACTCAGTGGTTAGTGGTACACAGTCATCAATCAATTCACAGTCATTATAAAATAATAATTAATAAGGCTTCATTAAGCCCATCAACATATTTCACATGGTATGCATAGGGATTTAACACTCAATTCAAAATGAACATCATCTATCAATCAGTTCCTAATGGTCAAGCAATGGTTCATTCATACATAAAACTTTTATCAATTAATGTATATAATTTATAGGTTCACCAATGCCACCATATCATCACATACGTATATATAATGTATAGCACACTACACATATTCTAAATGCATTCAATCACATATTTGTTAGTGCGAATCAGCCATCAACCATCCATATATACAAACAAGGGAAAAGATATTCCATTCAAGGTAAATATGACATATATCTTCACATATATATTATCAATAATTACGTATCATGCATTTAGAATATGAAACTTAAATTCTCCCACCTTAAGAGAGGTAGTCTGGGAGTTTTGACAGTCTTGTCTCATTAACCGGATAAATTCCTATATTTAAATAAATGTAGAAACACATTAATTAATCTAGTCAACCCAGATTCTAAATCTTAATCACATAATGAAATTTATATTTTGTCTCTAAAATTTACTAATATTGTTTTAGGCCTATATCTTTTTTTACGTTGGGTTTCAGGGATTCTTTTTTTTAAAATTGTCTCTTTCTAGCATTTTAAAAGCCAAAGCCTAAGCATAGGGAAAACCGACAAGTCAATAAATATTATCTTAGCCTTACAAGGCTTCGTAAATTATTTTCTGTATCTTTTACGTTTAGGATTTTTACCCATTTATTACAAAAAAATCCTTGATTTTAACTTCAGACTATGGATTCACATATACTTTCATATTTTCAGCTTAATTTAAGCTATTGATGTCGTATTTAGGTGAATCCAGTTTTAAAACTTTTGTAACACATTTTTTTACCACTTTTATGAAGACATCAAAAAGTAGTTCAGAGTCAAAAAAATCCAATTTAAGCCAATGCCTCACATTAAACATGATAACCTTGTGAATGTTTCCCTATTTTAAACATAACTTAAGCTACTGGTGTCTGATTTAAGCGATTTCAGTCTTAAAATTTTCATCGTAAAAAAATTTACGACAACTTTTATGAAGATACCACAAGCCAGTTTTGAGTCAAAACTTTATAGTTTACGTAAAAATGCCACTGACCCGTAACCAATTTCCAGCCTGGGCAGCACTCAGTATTTAAGGCATAACTTTTGCTCTAGACACCAAATTTAGGTGTCCTTTAGCTTGTTAGAAAGAGGAAAGAAAGATGAACAACTTCTATGTTGATGATTTTTCCAAAACCTGAACAGAAGGACCCCATGCAGACAAATCAAAATACCTTGTGAAACTAACAATTTTCAACATGCAAAAACAAAAGAGAAGATAATCATGCATGTGGAGATAAGTATGCATATAAGGAAAGGAGAATGTTTAACTTATCGACGTCAATTCCACACCGATCGGTGACCGAGACTCCTCGTTTCGGAATCCAATTGAACGTTTAGTTAATCCTCGACGAACCTCTGAGCCTCATGATGATGGTGGCTACGCATGCGAGGGGATTTGAGAGAGGAATAGAGGCATGTCAGTGAGAGGGAGATGGAGTACAGTGATGGTGATGAGGAATGAGAAGATGAAGCTAGAGAAAGATAAAGAGGGCACGGTGATGAAGGGGAGAGGAAGGTGATCAAGGGTTTGGTGTGGTGGTGGTGAAGAAGAGAAAATACATGCTGATGGGGAAGAGGAGAATGGTTCGCCCTTAAGGGAGAATAAAGAAGGAGATGGTTTTTGTAATGGTGGAGAAAGGAGAAAATGAAGGGTAAAGAGGGAGAGAGGATTTCAGTTTAAAGAGAGTAAGGGAAAGAGAAAATGAGAGAAAGTGAGAATGAGAGAGAGCTTTGGTTTAAGGTGGTGAGTGGAAGTGAATTAGAGAGAACAAAAAAAAAAGAGGGAAATGGTGGTGCAGAGAGGTGTAGAGAGAAAAAAGAGTGGAAAAGGAGAGAATAATTTAACCTAATTGATTGAGGTTAGCTAAGGGTAGCTTCGTCCCTTAACCTTAATGGCCGACAACCGACTAACATTATTTCGATTTAGTTCCTAACAATTTTGAAATTAATTCCTTGACCTAATAGATTGTTCTAAAATTTTAATTTATCAATCTTCGGATAATTAATTTAATTAATTTATCAATTAATAACGAATCATTGAGAATAAATTGAATGCTAATTTATTTTCCTAATATAACTTAATTAATTAAAATTGAAATGTTCCAGACATATATTATATAAGTAAAAATTATTATAATTGGGTATGTAAACGAATTAATGTCTAATATTGAGTATATAATAATAATAATAATAATAATAATAATAATAATAATAATAATAATAATAATAATAATAATAATAATAATAATAATAATAATTTCACATATCAAATGAGAGTTGCTTTATAGAAAAATGAGATAAATTAATATTAATGAATAAATATCATTATGATTCATAAAAATTAAAGCAAAAATCATAGGTGATCGGGGTAATCGATTTTAATAAGCTCATAATTTTAATTATCCATATTTATTGTATGACTAAACTTTACTTTCCTGGTTCTCATGCAAAACTAGCTTTTAACAAAATTAATATGATATATATATATATATATATATATATATATATATATGAAATGATTAAAAAAAGATTATTTATTTATAACTGTTAAATGTTAAATATTGATAAATTTAGTGATCAAAGTCAAATTTAGTTATAATAAATCAATTAAATTAATAAAAATCATGTTCTATAGATGTAATGGTTTACGATAAATTGAGATTTGTTAGACTCTAGGTGTAAGTTAATTTTACAAAAGTTTTTTAATATTTTTAATCTAATCGTTAAATAAATAAATTTATTCAATGAAATTCCTTATAAGTTAAGAACATTTGATATTTAGCCAAATCCATACTATAAAAAAAGTGAACTTATTAAACTATAATGTACAATTTACAATGTTTTTAAGATTATTAAAATAATAAAATATCGATTCAAATAAATTATAATACATTAAAACAAATAATAATAAAAATTAAATCCCATTCATTCAGTTAAGAAGTGATAGGAGGGAAGGGGTTATGGAATCGTACTGAAGTAATATTCAATGACAAGACAATTAGTTGTACCCAGGAAAATGTTGGAGGGTTGAATATCTTCCTAACAAATCGAAGGATGGTAGTTTAAATTAGATTTTATTTGACACAAAAGATGAATGAATATTCAATTCACATTCCTTCAAAAATAAAGCAGTGGTTCTACGATGGCAAGTACGGGTTTGGACATTTGTTTCCAACCATCAGAAAACAAAGAAATTAATGTCTATGTTGATCATTCCGAAATTGTCGGCCACAACACTACACATAGCTATATATGAATTATTATCTTAGTTGAATTTCGTATGTACGAAACTAGCCACTATTCCACTCATGCGTGTGAATAATAAAATTTGGTATGATCTATATCAATAATTAGTACATTGTTGGAGAAAATTTTCATTCTTGCATATATGCTACTTTCAGACTGGACATTTACAAAGTACAAAGTCCAAAACATTTAGATAATTAGAAATATTCATCATTTTGATTCCCACTTTTTTTACATTTCCCAGGAATAAATCATGTTTTTTTAAAAAAAAATCTCTAAAAAATTAACCTTTAACTGTCGGCCGAAGAATACTTTTTGATTTACTCAAAAATGAAAAGCATTATTATGTTAAATGATATATAATTTTTATGTTATAAATTTTTCCATAATTATTTTTGTATTAGAACGATATTCATTTCTTTTCTCCAAAAATAATGTTGTCCTCTTTTTTGTTTTTTTATCTAGTATAATTTAAAAAACAATTATTTATTTTCATCAGTCATTTTAGAAATTCAAAAAAGCTTTATTACTAATTTTCTCATTATACTTTTAATAAATGATTACATAATATGTAAAAATAACCAAAAAATTAGATGATAAAATTATGTGATCTAATGTTATTTAATTATTTTCTTAATTTGTATGTTAATCAAAATTACACTAGATAAAAAAGAACTAACAAATATACCTTAACTGAAAAATGCACAAAAGGTAATAAAAATTTGTCTAGTTGATTAAAAATTTAACTTGTGACTATCAGTCTATAATTGTATAGATTTAAATTTCACCAACGTAATGATCTGATGTCTAAAATAATACATAAAATATACTCCTACTATGTTCCTTGGTTAAGTGAATAAGTGTTTCAATAATAATAATAATAATAATAATAATAATAATAATAATAATAATAATAATAATAATAATAATATTATTATTATTATTATTATTATTATTATTATTATTATTATTATTATTATGTACTGGACTTATTTGGTAATTACAAATATGAACAGATAAAATTTGATAGATATTAATAAGAATATAACACTATTATTAATTATTTATATATCTTTATCATTTTTTGCTCTATTTTAGTTTTTTTATACTTACACTTTTATTTTGTTTAATGTTTAGTTAAGTATTCGTAAAAATAATAAAACTAAGATAATAATATATAATAATAATATATAAAAACTGGTTATTATTATTGTAAATTTATTAAACATTATACGACTATGATAATTAATAAAATTAGGTATATTATAATAATATAATGATATTATTTATGTGTTTTGCTATGTACCATAAATAATATATCAAATTTAATTAACTATAACATTCAAATAAAAATGTAGATACAAAATTTATTTAGTGTACTATTATTCAAAAATAACTATTCCTTATAATTAATAAACTAAGACTAAAATAATACAGATCTAAGAGATAACGCGATTAAAATGATATGCATGGAGGTTTTAATAGATAACAAGATTTAAATAATAAAATGATATGTGTAATATAATACTAACATAGTACACATTCGGAATTCATAACAATTTATTATAATAAAATATTTATCGCTGTAATATCAAGATGATAAAAAAAATTAAAATACTTAACGGAGGAAGTGCACGTATTAGAAAATATTTATTATTTATTATAATTTTATTTGTAAAATAAATTTGTACAATTAAACTGTAAAATAAATCAGAAAAAAGAAGAGTATAAAAAAATAAAAAAATGTAAAAAAAAAAATGGATATAGTTATAAAGATTGTAGGAAGTAGTGAAGGAAGCGGTAGCGGTGTGATCTAAATATCTTGATTGATTGGCACGCTGAGACGAGTTGTGTGGGTGAGATCATCATGCACATCGTTTCATAATTGTGGTGCCAACATCACTAATGGATCTGACATATAACAACTCCCGGGCCTGAAACTCAACATCTTCAAAAAGCCATTTATCATTTCAGCTATGTTTAAACTCTACTTTTATTTGACCACAAAAACTTCCCTCTTCAATAACGCTAAAAATCTTTAATTACCAATATAACACTATTTCGAAAATATGTTACGATTTTATTTTCAATCAAATCAATTGTACACCCCAATGTAGATGACATAACACTTGGAACATGGCATGTCTATTAGCACCTATTCTGTTCCCAAGGGACACTATGTAGAAAAGAAATGATATGGAAAAAAAAAGAAGGAAAGAAATATGAAGGAACAAAATATGTTGTTGTTATAAGAACTTTTTTTTTAATCATTAATTGTGTTTTTTGGATAAATATTTATACGTCTAGGATTGTTTTGAAAATTTTTTCATATCCGGGACAGTTTTTTATGTGTCGTATAGGCCCTGGACGACACTTAAGTCACATGAAGCAATGATGACATAACGAGGAACTGGCACATGGACATGGTGCATGAGGCCTGGGCGTGTTGTGGTACATGGGCCTTGGGCGACACACCTTGTGTGGTGCATTTAGGGAAGATGACACACTATGTGTGGTGCATTGGGGAATACGACACATTGGTACATGTAGGCCGAGACAAAAAAGTGGTGGTGCATAAGGGTTGTGCAACACAACATAAAGTGGTGTTGCATTAGGGTTGTGCAACATACCCATCTTCCCTATTCGAAAGTCGCCCCCTATCTTGCAACCTCTTCAAAGCCAATCATGGAGACATAGTGAAGGCAAGAGGGGTCCCTCAAGGTTGTCCTTTTTTTGCGTTGTGGTCCCAAATTCAACATTGTGGTCTCAACATAGTTATTCAATGATTATTTAAATTATACTTTAGTATGTATGTGGTAGGTGTTTTATGGTTTTTAATTTGGTTGTTTTTTTACGTTTTAGTCATTGTTTATTTAAGTAATCTATTAATTGTTGTTAAGTGATGCAATTAGTCAATGTGAGTGATAGAATGTGTTTATTTTAGGAATTTATAAATGTATTTTTAGGTAATTCCTAAATTAGTAAATATTGGTTAATTTTTAAAATATTATATGACATAGTAATGTTTTTAGAGACATAATTAATTATTGTTTCGGTTAGGTTATTTTGTATTTTTAATAAAATATTATGAAATAGTTATACTAAATGAAATAGTTATTTAGAATTTGTATAAGTAATGAATAATGTTATGTAATTGTGAATTTTTAAAATATTATATAAAATAGTAATTTATTTAGTGACTTAATTATTTAAATTGAGTTAGGCAATTTATTTAAATAAAATATTACAAAATAGTTATATATAATTCACTTAGTGTTTTACAATGAATTTAAGGTCCGTTTTTAATAAAATATTATGAAATACTCTTAATGTTCATAATATGTTTTTTGCATTCCAAGAGAGCCGTGGAAGGGCACAGGATTTTATATTTTAAATTTTGCATGTCAGGTTAGGTATTTGTATTTATATTAAGTAGGCTAAATATTTTATTGGGTGATGATTAAATTTGAAATTAAAAGAAATAGCCCTTGGTAAAAGTTAAACCTAGGACTTTAAACTTAAACACCACATGTATATCCACTAGGCTACATGTCACTTTTATGTTGTAATTGGTAATATTTGTATATAAAGGTAACTTTTCAATATCTTGTAAATATAAATTTAATTTAATAATTATTATTAATAAAATACTTAAAAATATATTTAATTTTATTATTTTTAATTAAATATTTTTAAATTTATTTTATTTTATTTTATTATTATTAATTAAATATTTAAAAATATAGTTAATTTAATTATTTTTGATAAAACATTTAAAAATATGTTTAGTTTAATTATTATTAATAAAATATATTTAATATAATTATTATTAATAAAATACTTATAGGTATTATTAATTTATTTATTGTTAATAAAAAATATTTAAAAGTATATTTAATTTATTATTGTTAATAAAATATTTAAAAATATATATAATTTAATTATTATTAATAAAATATTTAAAAATATAGTTAATTTAATTATTTATGATAAATTTAAAAATATATTTAGTTTAATTCTTATTGATAAAATATATTTAATTTAATTATTATTAATATTTTAAAATATATTTATTTTAATTATTTTTAAAAATATATTTATTAGTAAGAATGTAAAATAATTTAAAATATATTTTAGAATTAATAAAAATATAATTATACTAATAATATATTTTTTATTTTAATTAGTTTAATTATATTTTATATGTTTATTGATAAATATTTTTAAATTATATTTTGAATTACTACTAATATATTAAAAATATATTTTAAATTATTTTATATTTTTATTAATAAATATATTTTTAAAAATAACTAAATTAATTATATTTTAAAACAATATTATATTAATAATAATTATATTAAATATATTTTATTAATAAAAATTAAACTAAATATATTTTTAAATATTTTATCAAAAATAATTAAATTAACTATGTTTTTAAATATTTTATTAATAATTAAATTAAGTATATTTTTAAATATTTTATTAACAATAATAAAATTAAATATACCTTTAAATATTTTATTAACAACAAATAAATTAAATATACGTATAAGTATTTTATGAATAGTAATTAAATTAAATTTATATTTACAATATATTGAAAAGTTATCTTTATATACAAATATTGCCAACTATAACATGAAAGTGACATGTAACCTAGTGGTAATGCATGTGGTGTTTAAGTTTAAGGTCTTAGGTTTAACTTTTTGGCCAATTTGAATTATAAAAATTTTAAGGGACCAAAAGGTGTATTTAGCCTATTAAGTAACATGGGTTGATTTTTTTAGTATATGACAGCCTGAAGGTTATATAATATGCCTCCTGCTTTCATATTGGATTTAATTCAGAAAGAAACAGAAAACATATAGAATCCTGGAAGCCAGAGTCCATACACCTATGCCCATGGAGGAGGCACCATATGCGGAGGTACATGTAGATATGCCCGGGACTTGTGTGGAACACGAAGGGATACTCCGTCGGAGACTACGAGAGCCAGACGAACAATTCGTTCTACTAACCATGCCACCTAGACAAACAGGGCATTACTTTGTTCCTTCATAACAGCCTCTAACCTCACCATGGCCAACCTACTACTTTCCATCTTAGTCCATGTAGTAGCCGATGAACACGAATAAATACCTCAACCCACATATGTTTAGGGATGAGGTGCCACTATTCTTTATAATTTTTGGCGGGGGGGAGTTTCCATTCAGGTTAACCTACAGTATGTATATCTTTGTGATGAATAATTATGAATGATTAAATTAATGTATACATGAATACCTTGTGGTTTATTGAGATATATAGTTGAACTGTAAATCCATGATTTTGAGAATTGATATATGTGATGTGTCCTTTGAGGACTTGTGGCTTTCAAGTGATTGTGGAAGTATTGATATCATGGTATGTTAAATTGATAAAGAGAATTAAAGACATTCATGCATCATAAGCATTTGAACGCACCATGGAATTTAAAGGTTCCATGATTGTCGGCCCTGGTGGGGGATTACTCTATGATGAGTTAAAGCCTTATTTTCGTTGAGCGCCATGAAGGGTAGGGATTTGTGGTATATGCTAAGTCCTACTTGTGTACTTTGGTACTTGAGCGCTACGAAGGGTAGAGATTCGTGGCATTATGCTAAGTCCTACTTGTGTCTCTATAAGACTTTTTACTGCAGTATTCCCACTAAACCAAAATGGATCCAACATGACATCATTTGGCTAAATTAAAGATTATTAAATGTAAACGACCTTGTTTGGCATATTCATCATATCATAATTGTTTGTTGATTGTGTTTGTGCAATTTTACTTATTTTATATTTATTCTATATTCTATCTCACTCTTACATTATTTTTACAGTGTATGCTTTACAGAATGACGAGTGGTGAAATTGATGAAGCTTTTATATTTTATTGCTTGGACTTTGACCTTATTTGACTTTTAAAGTGTTGTAATAATATTATTATGTACCTTGTACTACAATCTTATCTATCGTTTCCGCCATATAAATGTATCATGTTTTATTCATTCACGACTAGTATGCATGATAGTATTCCGCATTTTTTAATTTTGATGTGACCTCAGAATTTAAATTACGAATTTTAGAATGATTCTTTAAATGCAAAAAATTTATTACAAAAATTTGGGTTAATTAATTTGAATTTGTAATTTGGGTTTTGAGTGTCACAAGTAAACTGCGTTGCAAATTAAAACAAACAAGTTGACATTAGACATAGCTTATGACAACAACACCTTTACTATAATAAGTTGGGGGGCAAATGATCCGGTATCCATACCGATTAGGGATGTCAATGTAGGTTACCCGACCCGCCCAGCCATCAACCCGCCAAAATACGGGGCGAGGCGGGTTTGGCCCTACTAAAGGCAGGTTAAAATTTCTGGCTAGCCCTATTTTGATAGCGGGGTGGGGCGGCCCGCTAACCTTTAAAATTTTAAAAATTTAAAATTATTTTTAGTATTTGAAAAAAAAATTAATAGGAAGTTAGTTAATGATTGGTGCACTTAAAAATATAAAAGAATAGAAATTAATAAAAAATAATTAACTTATTATTTTGAATAAGAAAAAGTTAATTAAATAAAAACAAATAAAGTAGTATACCATTAAAATAAAAAATTTGAATATAATTATATTAATAATTATAGCTCAAACACTAATCAAAGTAATATGCTAAAATGAAATAATCTCATTCCTCATAATAAATTAACAATAATAAATAAGGACTACGCATTTAAGTTTCCATTAATATTTATTAATAAAAAGTGTAATATCTATCAAAAATAAATAATCAAACTAACATCAATAATTAAACTAGTCAGATTCATTTTTAGAAATAGGTGATTAAAGTTATCAAACTACCACTAATATCAAGAATCAAACTAGTAAAATGCATTCTCCAGAAGAAGTAATTAAAGTATCAAACTATCACTAACATCAAGAATCAAATAGGTAATCAAACTAGTAAAGTGCATTCTCCAAAATAGGTAATAAAAAAATTATAAGATATTATTAATATTATATTAGTATTTTTTAAAATAAAATCTTATGTAACCTATCAGGTCAACCTGCCCCTCCCCGCCAAAAATCTACAAAAATACGGGACGGGACGGGTCAATTTTGAACCCACCGCGGAATAAATTTAGTTAACTCGCCCCATCCCGTTTTAGGCGGGTTGGCGGGTCGGCCCGCTGGGCTTAACCCGGTGTGACATCCCTAATACCGACCCCTAAACCAAGGGATGATGTAACACCCTGGAGCCAACTTGCAAATCTCAAGATAATTACCCTTACCATATAAAATCTCTTAGATAACTTATTTTTCACCTGGTAATTATCAAGAGATTCACAACCTGATTCCAGAGGTTACTAATACAATATCAGAGTACGCAACTTTTACATAATTAACTACTTATTATTATACATAATATCAGAGTTCTATACGTATTATATTTTACAACAGGCACCTAGATCTTATAAAATATAAAGACGTACAGTACCAACAACATAGTATACACGTAATACAGCCACAGTAGACATGCAAGCAAGCATCAGCATCAAAAGTCTTCATAATTCATCCACATCAAGCATTATCCACTTTGTCATATATCTCCCTGGTTAACCACTAAAAGGGTTGCCACAAGTAACAGAAAGAGTGAGATAAAATACTAAATAAATAGAAATCAAATTAGAACAACCACAACCACAAGTAGGATGCTATGCGATGCAGATGCCAAACAAGTGTTTTGTATTATATTACGTTCTTTTATATGAATGAAAATGCATGATGGATCCATTCTGGTGGGAACATCTGCAGTGATTTCCAATAATAACATTTTTACGGATATCCAACCGATACCGCGCCCCATAATGCAACACCACATCGGATAACAATATCATAATATCAATAACAAGTGTTGCGGGACCCCCCTTAAGGACACACTGCTTAGCCCTTAAGACGGCCGTGGTATAAAACCACCGCAGAGGTCTGTGCTCAACAGAGCGCGTTCCCCCACCGGGAACCCCCTCAAAGAACCCCTCTGCGGATTCTTTGAACGGCCAATGCATATGATGCATGAATGCATTTCATTACCAAATTCCTTTATAACTAGTTTTAACAATAAAATTATTATGACAATCAATTAAGCATGCTTTATCTATAATTCAAAGAATATGGAAACACATCTTCCATGTTATGGTAATTGTTTAATATCATAATCCAAACCATTTGCATCCATTTCACAACTTAGTTCAAATTAAATTAAAGTATAACTATATGAGTTTCTAAACAATTAAGCAAGCAATTCTAACTTAATTTCTATGTATTTAATATCTTATCCCCTCTTTCTTACCTCAAGTGAAGATCGTTAAACTTTTCTTATGCTAAACTCCTTTGTATTTCTTCAAATCTTCAAGTTTGCGTAATTTCTCCTTATGCGAAAATTAAAGAAAGAAGGTTTTGAGAGCTTGAAGAGGGAGATGAAAGGTTATAGGATCAGTGAGGTTTTTGGTCTGAGGAAATGTGGGAGGTTGAGGCTCTATTTATAGGCTTTCAATGTCGGTTACTGTAGCAAATACTGTAGCAAATTACTGTAGCAAATCACTGTAGCAAATCACTGTAGCATCTCGAAATTGACATGAGGCGGTGGAAAGTTGGAGAATTCTCACGAATTCTCTACATTCTTCAACATTTTTCATGTGATGTTTACTGTAGCATTTTACTGTAGCATTTTACTGTAGCAGATTTTTATTTTATTTTATTATTCTATTCTACATTCCATTCTCGTTTATTTTCGTATTAAGTCAAACTGAAAATATCCTTGTATTCATAATTAAATTTCCTATTTTCTAGGTTTCATTTCTTATTTCTCTGAGAAATTTTAATTTTTTCACTATCTAATTTACTGCTTAAAAAATTGGGCTATTACAGATGATACGAAAAGGCAAAAGGTGATGATCCAATAAGATGGCACAAACCGGATGTCAGTATAACCGGTATGCTTACTGTATGATACCGGCCAAAAAGCTTACAAACGAGTCAACCTCTAAACACATGTTGCAACTTAACTGAAAAACAACCTAGTCACCTGTCACATGTTAAATCAAGAGTTGGATCTTCACAAAGGCTATAAATATTATCGTTTATAATGAATTAATTCATTTATTATCTAAATACCTCAGTATTATTTAATTTGTACTGGGTTAAGCTTTAAAGAGTCTTTACAGGTACCATCGCCTCTTGTTCCAGAGCAAGTATCTTGAGAACCCCAGATACCGTGGTAGAAGGTATTGAGCTCCCACGCGTAATAACAGAGTGAAAGTGAGATTCCATACCGGTTAAGAGAGTATTCAGATCACCCCCTACATACCGGACAATTTAATATATTATAATATTATATTAAAACTTGTACCAAAGCTTTTATATATCAATATTTTAATAGATTTTAAACCCATGGTAATTTATCATTTTTAATTGAAATTTTAAATTATAATTTTGTTGTGTTATATAATTTAGTTAAAACTTTAAAAGATAGTTTAACTTAAAGAAAATTTTAATGGTATAATTTACTATATATTAGAGATGTTTATGGTACGATTGAGTTCAATTTTAAAATAAAAAACTAGTGAATTACGATATAACCAAAAAAATATAATTTAATTTAATTTGATTGAAGTAAAATATAAAAATTGGTTCAATTTTACGATTTTAAACTTCTCCTTATAATAAGATATATCTCAAGGACAAATTAAACCAACAAATTTCATTTGCATTTCTTTCAAGTAATTAAAAAACAAATCATGGGTATGAATGAGGGGCACACGTCAAGCTTTTTGTTATAGTATATCATACAATTTTAAGATAGTAATAAATGAAGTAATAATGTGTTTGAGACCCCATAATCAAAAAGTAACTTTACAAGTGCTATTAAATGTTTGGGATCGATGTTTCTTATCGTAAGACTTGTTGAGAACCACCAAACACTCAACACGGTGATGGAACCTTGGGTTTATAAGGCTCGGAACCACTCGGAAACTAGAACTAAGAAAAACTCTTATTACTATTGGCAATCCTTTTCCTGAATCTAGCATATCTTGCATGCTTCTTCCTGCACCATACATGGCCTTGTTCTTTGCTCCCACTTCTAATGCAAATATTGTTAACCCACTCTCAGCATAGAGTTCTGGCCCCTGGATCATACCACAAGTTAATTAAAAGAATTTTAAAATAATAATAGAAGGTTACATGAGACATTTTAGTGTGAACAGTTTTCACACAAAATATGTAAAAATCATTTGTTATATCCCATTAATTATTAACACTTACACATACAATACTTTTCTTTCGGATATCACGGGTTTTCTTTTGTTTGGTTACCAAGAAAAGTATGACACTTAATATGAAAAAATATGAGAAATTGAGTGTGGTTTGTTTTATGAGAAAATAATAAAAAATAATCTCATATTATATTAAAAGGACAATAATACTTGTACTCCAAATTGAGAAAAAAAAAACAAAAGAGCAAAAATAACATGAAAGAAAGGAATGAGTAGTTGGTTGATTTTCTCACACTTTTATAAAAAAAAAATAAATTTAGACCATAAGATTCACATAAGAAAATCTTCTCATCATATAACTCAAAATATGTTAAACACTTAAAAATTTTCCAAATGTCATTTTTTTTCTCATGAGATTTATTTCTCATAAACCAAACATATACATAGGGTTAGTCTTTTGGTTTTGGTAACTTTTCCCATATTTTTGTTTCTTACTGTTAAGTTGTTTTATATATGAAAATTACTAAACATCCTATTAAAATTATTTTTCCTTTATGTTTTGGGATAGGATGTTTAGTACGGATTATACAATCCAAGGCATAGGGTACTGGGGATGTATATGCATAAGATGTGAAACATTTAGATTGTATGATCCGGAAAGAGTAATTCTATACGTATGAATCGTACAATTCATAAAAAATGTCATCCATCTATAAATTACACAGTCCAAAAATTAATAAATTATGTTTACTTGTATGATCTGAAATTTGTGTTTAGTTTGATTTAAAATCGGATTAGGATCCACTATCTATTATTAATTTGAACATCCGGAGGTTTAAATAAAAAATTCATCTCAATAGTTTTAAGAGTAACTTTTGAAAATTCAAATGAAAAAAAAAATGAAGGAGATGTATATGAAGTAAAAAGTGTGGTGTATTTAGCTATAATCGCTTATGAGGCCTGGAACAGTCTGTTTATAAAATTTATCATATTATCAAAGCCCCTATCCCCTAGCCCTTCCACTAGGACTATCAAGACTTAGTCCAATGACCTAAAGCCCAATCCGGAAGGGAAAGGAAGGTTAGAAAAAAATAGATATTAGGGTATGTTTCATTTTCTTTTTCTTTTTTTTTCTATTTTCAGTTTTAGTTATAATTTTGTCATTTTATTTTTTTTAAAAAAATTCATGCAAAAAAATAAAAATAGAAAATAAAAATAAAAATAAGTTGATTTCAATATTTTCCATACAAATTTTTAAAAATTAAAATAAAATGACAACTTTATAGTTAAAACTGAAAATAGAAAAAAAAAATAAAAACGAAAACCAAACCTGTCCTAGGGAGAAAATAAAAACTACAGAAAAGAAAACAGTGGTGTTATTGCATAGATAATGAGTATATTATTGTTGATGTTAAGGATATACTTACATTTGAAAATGCGAAGGGTAAGATGGAAAATTTCATGTCCATAGTGGGAGGACGAATGTGAAGACCAAAGAACCTGGATTTGTTTTCTATGATTAAATTCATGGAACAATTGCAGGTCAAGATCTTTGTTGTTACGCCACTTCTATCCACCCCTTCCGCTAGTTTAAATTCTGGAATCCTTGCTATCTGTAAATTTCAAAAGTAAATATATACATCAAAAAATGGAGACTACAATGGCCTACATTAATATATACATTATGCTGCTAGTTAATTCACAACTGATATTATAATTTTTTTTTGGTGATAGTAATATTTTATAACTTAAAGAGTCTGGTACAATAATAATAGTTCATAATATAGTTTTTTTAATTAATATTCCCAGTCATGAAGAAGATACTAGTTAAGAGCATAACTTTAAATATAACGAATAAAATGGACAAGTTGTCCTAAATGGGTAAGGCTTTTTCAAACAATTTCAAAAAAATTCACACTTATTTAAACTTCAATTTTATATGTTTAAAATACAAACATTTTTCAACCTGCAATTAAAAAGGCCTGCACGCGCAGTGGCATCTATGGATGAAATTAAGAAATAAACAATTATCACTTATCCTCCTCCTCCTCCTCCTTTTTTTATTTCTTTTGTTCCACCACCATTTACAAAAACAATGAATTGGAAACAATATAAATGAAAGACTGATACAAGTTGAGAATCAGTGGGAACCAAAGTTTGAATTTGTTCTCAACTTTTCATGCCCATAACATTCACTATGTTGGTCTTATACCACAATGTATTCAGTCATGGTTAATTTAAAGCTTATATATCTGTCTTAAAGATTATTAATCTTACTTTTAACACATAACACATACTTTTGTCGACTTCAAAAAATAATTTCTATTACTATATGTTCACAAGGCGTCAAGCATTCAAATATGTTACATCCTCCACAGTCTTATTGAAATAGTATCACTATAAAAAAAATTGTCATTTATTAATAAAAAAAATTTAAAAATTTAAAAATGGTTAAAAAAAATCTTTGTTGGTATAACAAAAATATAGTGTTAATAAATATATTTTGTGTTTTTACTAACAATACAATATAATTATATTAACATTTGATGCAATATTAATATAACTCAGCGTTATACTAATAAATAATTATTAAATTGTTAATATAGATAATATACTAACATTTTATTTTTAGTTAAATATTATATCAACAAAAAAGTAATAATTTCTAAATTTTATTTGTTAATAAATGACAATTTTTTTAAGTATATGTAACATGATATGTGAATGTTTGACAAGTCATTAATATGTAGAACTTTTTGTACAAAAAATTTTAATTTAGTAAAAAATGCTTAAGAAGGACTATAAACCAATTTTATTATATGTACGGAGGCTTAAAAATACGTTGAAGAGAGTTGTCATAACTTTCTTATGATATATTTTTTTATTTCGATAAAAAATACATATTAAAGATGTTAATTTAAAATTTTCTACCTAAACTAAGCAAAGTTTCAAATCTCGTTGGCGATCGAGTAGTATTATGTCGCGATTATTGCAAATGGGTGAAGCTTGATTCGGTTATTAATTATGAATTGAAAGCAATCATTAACAATTTGGTGGTATATAATATATATATATATATATATATATATATATATATATATATATATATATATTATATGAAAAGTTGTTTTACGTGAGAGTGAAAGGAGCGAATCTGGACCGTATAATCATACAATGGATGATTGATATTAAAATTTTTTCAAAATTACATGATTACTTAAAATAATTCATATAATTAATCTCAATCATCCATTGTATAGTTGTATGACTCAGATTCGCTCATCTCATTTTCACATAAGAGAGTCTTTCTCATGTCACGATAAGGTAGGTTACGACCTTGGACAACTATGATACTAAGATGAAGAAGCCGCATGGTCCACACATTTTCAAGCAAGTGTTGAATAAGATTCTTCAATTGTACATGAGACACATAATAAATATACAAAAAAACTCTGCATGTATGGTTCAATAACGTTATGTTTAGTTGAACCTAGCTTGTATATATCAACGTCCTCAAACTTCTCACCATCATACTGTTCTAGGGGATGGGTTCAACATTAGATTAATTTTTTTGAAATATTTTTTTCCTTGGAAATTTTAATTATTGATATAAATTAATATGTTTTAGACTTAACAGTAAGATATTATCATATCTATAAAAATTTGCTATATATTATTATACATTTAATATTAATTATTGTATGATATATATTAATCGTGTAAATTTACAATATTTATCTTAATAATTTAATTCATCTAAATAAAAGACTAGCTAATAGAAAAACTCTTGATAATTGCAATTTTTTTGGTCACGAAGATGGTATTTGGGTTGTATTTACATTGTTTTCCTAAGTCCCATTATATAGTTTATTTAGACTATCATTCCACCAAAAAAATATTTATTTAGATATCAAATATATGGGATGATCCTGGGTACGTACCTCAACGGAGACATTGGGTGACGGAGGCTTTGTAGCAATGTAGAAAACAAGCAGTGCAATTCCAAAGCTCAACAAAATTCTCCAAATCATTTGCAACCAAATCCAAGCACAGGAATCAGAGTTACGGTAAGAGAAGTAACTCTTCCACCCTCCTTTTCTCTTCCCATAATAATACTCATAAAACAACCCTTCTCCTTCGTTCTCCTCCTCCTCCCTTTCATTGGCACTGTCATTGTTGATGACGACACGACGATTAATGTCGTCATTTTCAGTGGCAGTGCCATGGCTACCATCATAAGAGATTTTCTTATGGTGTAAGAAGGAATGACTTGAGCCACGGGAGGAGGAGTAGCGGCAGAGGGCGTAGCGGGAGGCTTCTTCTTCGTGGGCCGGGTTCAATGGGTGGGTGTCGGACCGGATTGGAGAATGAAAGGTTGATTCGGCGTCGTGTTGGATGTTGCTGCGTATATCAGCGCTGTTGGCATGGGAGAGAGTGGAAGGGCTTTGGACGAAGTATGCACAAGGGTAGGATTGGTACATAAGAGCCTCGTTGTCTTCAACAACGTTGTTGTGATGCATTGTCCCATTATGGTTGGACATTATTAATGTGCTTTGTTTTGTCAGCGTTTGGAAGGAGTGGGTTTTAAACAGAATAAAGAGTAAAATGCATTATGAGGGAGGGCCAGTGTAGAGGGATTTTATTTTCATAAAAGCTTTGTTTAGTTAAAACTGTTTTGCGCATCATAGCACAGCTTTAGGTATTCATTAAGGCACATGAATGCAGGTATCATAATTATGTTGTTGCTTCTAATTGGATCTCTTAATTTCAATGGTCTAACAATCCTATCCCATGTTTTCATTAATTGTGTGTAATGAATTTTTATAGGAGTTTTACTTGGGTACCCTCTCTATATTGAGAGTTTCAATACCCCTAGTCACATGTCATGCCATGTGTGAAAATTATGTGTAATTTAAATAGAATTAATGCCTTTAGCCACGTGTCATGTCACGTGTCGAAATAAATGGTACGCATTAAAATATTTAAAATGTCAAAATTTGATAGTGTCAAGACTTGAACCCATAACACATGAGAAAGAAACAAAGAGTTACCATTAAACTACTTAACACATTTAAAAATTATGACGTACCTATATAGTTATATTATATTTGTAGAACGTATATCTGTTAATAAAATTTATTAACAAAATAAATATTTTTGTCTTTTTTCATTTAGTATAACAATTAAAATTAAAATGAATGAATGAAAAAATGTAAGAATATTTATTTTGAAAATAAATTTTATTAACGGATATAAATTTTACGAATATAATATAATAATATATGGTTATATTACATATCTTAAATGTAACCTAGTGGTAAGGCTACTTTTCCATCTCCTGCTCAAATCGAACACTTCAAATACTATCTTAGAATCCAAACAAAAATGATGACTTGAAAAAATATGTGACATAGATTGAGTTGACACATGGTTAGAGACTAATACATGTGGCATAAATTCAATTAACACATGACTAGGGGGCTAGGAGCATTAGAGCCCTCAATTAATACGCTTAGCAACCGGTCAAACTAGTCACACGTAGATAGTCAACATTTTAAAATATTTATATTTCAAAATTTAAGTGTAACAAGGTTTGATCCCCTAACGTATATATGAGAGATAGAAGATAAGCCTTGGCAAATTAAAGGATATATCATTAGTTTTTTTAGGAATAGATGCCTACAGTCACTTGTGTGAAGCAACTGGAATGGATGCCTCTAGCCACGTGTCAACTAAATTTATACCACATGTATTAGTCTCTAGCCACATGTCAACTCTGTCTATGCTACATATTTTTCAAAATCATCATTTTTGTTTGGATTCTAAGATAACATCTGAAGTGTTTGATTTGAGTAGGAGATGGAAGAAAAGCCTCACCACTAGGTTACATTTAAGAGATGTAATATAACTATATATTGTTATATTATATTTGTAGAATGTATATATATTAATAATATTTATTTGCAAAATAAATATTCCTGCCTTTTTTTCATTCGTTAATTTTACTTTTTATACAAAATGAAAAAAAGACAAAAAAATTTATTTCATAGATAGATTTTATTAACGGATATACATTTTACAGATATAATATAACTATATATAGTTGCATCATATTTTTTAAATGTGTCAGATAGTTTAGTGGTAAGGTTCTTATTTTCTCTCCAATGTATTGTAGGATCAAGTCTTGTTATATTCAAATTTTAGCATATAAAATGTTTTAATGCGTTGACTATTTATGAGTGATCGATTATTAGACACAATCATGTCCATCCATCCTAGTTGCTTAAATCACACATGATTTCAACATGTGGCATGACACAGGCATTAATTCTAATTATTTAAATCACACATAATTTTCACATGTGGCATGACACATGACTAGAGGTATGTAAAAAAATACAGAATTTGTTAACTTCAGTCCTTCACTTGAACCGACATCACCAAAAATAACAAGCTTTTAAAAAGAAAGAATATATAGGTAGTTTTGTTTTTTAAAGAAATTTTATTGAGATTTAAGTCATGCATGTTATTCTCCCACCACATATATTATAATAGAATAAAAGTTACAAAATGAATTTAGTTTGGTTGACTTATCTCTCCAGAGAAGATAGATATTGGATTAAGGGATATATAATCAAACAGTTTGTTTAGTTTCAGCTTATTTAGATCTATCAAAAAATAAGTTATTTGTAGGGATAGCTAAGTAGTTGGGTTCACAATATAAAATAAAAATAAATAAATAATAATTTAGAAATATTATTAATTCTTTTATATAGTTTTTAAAAAATTATTATTTTTAAAAAAGTAGGTTAAAAGAGAAAATGAACCATTACAAAAAATTATTTTATTAAAAATTTTTTAATAAAAATTATTTTTAATAAAAAAGGAAGGGAAAAATAAAGCAATACGCTATTTAAATGGCGTGGTGTTGACAAAAAAAATGGCGTGTTAAACTCACCTCCTTCATCTAATGTAATCTAATTCAACCTTTTATTTAGTGGATTTTAAAACATCATACTTGTGGCACCCTGAATTGCCAATTAAGATTTTTATGAATAAATTTGTTTTATTAGTGATATATATATATATATATATATTTATATATATGAGATGTATCTTCTGAGAAAAGTTTTATTATATGAGAGTGAGAGGAGCAAATCAAGGTCGTATAACTATATAATGGAGGGTTGAGATTAAAAGTTTTTCAAAGTCACATGATCACTTAAAAGGTCACATGATTAATCTCAACCATCTATTGTATGGTTATACGGCTCAGATTCTCTCTTCTTATTCTCACATAAGAGAACCTTTTTCATATGATACATCATATATATATACATATATATCACCTCAACGTAACTCGACACGCCACATAAATGATAACGTAACAGATCAATAATTAAAACACATTTCTCATATATGACGATATGAGAAGACACACACACAAGTCACATATATAGTATATATTAAAGTTTATACACAATCTTAAAACATCTTTATTATGTCCACAGGTACAATGACCTCAAAACAATAAATGTACAAAGTTGATAGTCAAGGTATTTCTACCACTATTTTACCTTAAAACCATAAAAAGTATCATTTTTAAAAGGAGGACATCTACCTATACCATGAAACCTGCATCACAAGCCTAAAATGGTCTACACAGGAGAGTGGATCACACATCCAAAATAATGCACATTACAATTGTGATAATATATACATGTGCATATATAATTTATACACTCCCCAAAGGGAATCAATTCGAAAATTATACAGTCAACAATGTATTCGTTATATCACAAACACATGTACATATATATAATCATTTTCATAGCATTCTCATAAACATCAACTTAGAAACAAGTGAATATATATATATATATATATATATTGATCAACAATCATAAATGTTAGACCATTTCTCTTATTTTCTTATTAATTCTTATTCGCCACACATAGGCATCTCTTTCTTATTGGCATATCACTAACTCATATGCTAAACACATATGTTCATCACAACAATATCAACAACAATAATGCTAGTGCGGATCCGACTCTAGGAATATAACAAAGTGTGGTAATTATACGTAAGTGTGCTATTACGTATATATTGCAGTATCATCAATAATAATGTGTACATATATTAATACCAATGTATATCTTTTTTACTGGTACCGAACCGCCTCGTCCATATACAACACTAATAGCCATCCAAGGTGACATGTAGTATAAACATGACCATAATTGTCAACGTGTTACGGACCTTCCTTGAACACACATCAAGGAAGATGTGATCCATAAAGGAATCACCAGGGGGTATGCTCACGCATTGAGCTACCCTACCACTATACCTCCTTATAGGATCCCCCTCCAATCACTATTATGAGAAGCTTTATGATTCAACCACTAAATCACTAGGGTAAATAATAACAATGTTTGTGCATAGGGTCGCCTTCCCACTAGGCTTCCTCATAGAACCCCTAACATTCTAGACCGAGAAGCAATGGTGATATGTCTTCCAACATCAATATCTCAAGTATTTAATAACCACTAACTCTCAGGGTCTTACCACGCACACTTAACATCACCAATCCACGATGGATTTCTAAGTTCATACTTAGTGGTTAGTGACACACAGTCATCAATCAATTCTCATTCATTATGAATAATAATTAATAGGGAATCATCAAGTCATCAATACATTTCACTAGGGGTTCAATACCCAATTCAAAATCAACATCATCTATCAATTAGTTGGTGGTGATCAAGCAATGGTTCAATACCAAATTCAAAATTAATGTATATAATTTGTAGCTTCATCAATGCCACCATATCATATATATATATACACACACACACACACACATATAACACACCACACATATACAAACAAGGGAAACATATTCCACTCAAGGTAAATATGACATATATCTTCACATATATATTATCAATAATTATGAACCATGCATTTAGAATACGAAACTCAAAGTCTCCCACCTTAAGAGAAGTAGTCCGAGAGATCTAACAGTCTTGTCTCGTCAACCGGATAAATTCCTACATTTAAATAAATGTAGAAACACATTAATTAATCTAGTCAACTTAGATTCTAAATCTTAATCACATAATAAAATTTATATTTGACTTCTAAAAATTTTTTATACTATTTTGAGCTTATACCTTATTTTTACATTAGGTTTTGGGAATTCATTTCCTTAAAATCGCTTATTTATAGCGTTTTTTAAAGGCCAAAGCTCGAGCCTAGGGCAAGCCAACAAGTCAATAAATATTATCTTAGCCTTACGAAGCTTCCTAAATTATTTTTTATATCTTTTACATTCAGGAGTTTTACTCATTTATTACAGTATCCTTGATTTTAAATTTAACCCACAAATTCATGCATATTTTTGTATTTTCAGCTTAATTTACACTATGGATGTTGTATTTAGGTGAATAAGATTTCCATAACATGTTTTTCTACCATATTCATGAAGACATCAAAAACTAGTTTAGAGTCCAAAATTTCCAGTTTCAGTTTCTAGCCACTACCTTGTCTTAAACACGATAACCATACGCATGCTTCCCTATTTTTAACATAACTTAAGCTACAAGTGTCTGATTTAAGCGGTCTTGGTCTTAAAATTTTTGTAACGAAAGTTATTACAATTTCTACAAAGACACCACAAGTCAGTTTTGAGCCAAAACTTCCTAGTTTACGTGAAAAGGCTACTGACCCGTATCCAATTTCCAATAAGGATAATGCTCAGTATTTAGGGCATAACTTTTGCCCTAGACATCGGATTTAGGCGTTATTTAACTCGTTAGAAAAAAGAAAGAGGAACAGCTTTTGTATTCATGATTTTTTTCAAAAATAAAATGGAAGGACCCTATGAAAACAAATCAAAATACCCAACAAAACTTACAATTTTTAGTAGCAAAAACAAAAGAGGAAATGATCATGCATGTGGAGATGAGCATGCATGCAAGGGAAGGAGAATGTTTAACTTACCAACGTCGATTCCGCACCTATCGGTGACCAAGAACCTTCATTTTAACTTTGATCGAGTCTCCAATCAAACATTTAGTCGACCATGATGAAACCTTCGAGCATTTCGACGATTGCGGCTCTATTTGTAAGGGGATCTAGGGGAGAAAGTGAGACATATCGATGAGAGGGAAAGTACGGTGATAGTGATGAGGAAGGAGAAAATAGAGCTAGAGAGAGATCGAGAGAGCACAGTGATAGAGGGTTTGGTGTGGTGGTGGTGAAGAAAAGGAAATGGATGGTGGTGGGGTAGGAAAATGGTTCGGCCATAGGGTGGTGAATGAGAAAAAGATGGTTTTGGTGTGGGGATGATGATGAAGAAAAGAAAAATGGAGAGTGAAGAAAAGAGAGAAGAGAGAAAAGAAGTGGTGTGATGGTGGTGTCATGAGGTATAGAGAGAAAAGATAATGGAAAATGAAAGAAGAATTTAACCTAATTGATTTAAGTTGGTCAAGGGTAGCTTGGTCCCTTAACCTTTTGATTCAGTTCCTAACAATTTCAGAATTAATTCCTTGACCTAATAGGTTGTTCCAAAATTTTAATTTATCAACCCTTGAATAATTATTTTAATTTATTTATTAATTAATTATGAACCATTGAAAATAAATTGAGTGCCCGGTTTATTTTCCTAGTATATCCTAATTAATTAAAATTGAGATGTTACAATATTGATCCATTTTGTCATTCTTAGTTCATCTAGAAATTTCAATAAATACTTTATTGAAATTTATTGGTTAGATTTAGATAAATACTTTCAGACTGTAAACTAATATAAAATCATGACTCGTGATATGTCTTTTTCGATTGATGAAAAATTGAAAAAAGAAGGAAGAGAATATACTAAAATTAATTAATAGCGGTGAGTAAACCAGTTCAAACAATATATCCCAAACTCTCATAAGTGTTTCTAATTTGTTCTTTGAATAAGATTTTTATTAGAAAATTGTTTGTCAAGTTTTTATAAGATCATTTTTTAAGTTTTATATTATTAATTCTTTTTATCAAAATATCTTTATTAATAAATAATTTTTAATTTAAATAGTAATATAACCAATTTTTTATATTGGGTAAAATTAAATTTTACATTTCATCCATTAATTTCTCTCTCTTTTTATATGAATATATTTCAATAATTTTAAAAAATGTTATAAAACTAATATAAATTATAGGAAAATTTAATATTTTAACTAAATTAACTACTTTTTTCCTTAACTATGAATTTGATGAAAGAAGAAAAAATTTATATAAAAGGATGAAAGTAGTAGTATTATCTCAATTATTGAATATAAAAAAAATAACTCACCCTTACTTTTAAAAAATAGTTTGTTTCGTTTAATTTTTCAATGGAACTTGTTAAAAAGAGTTTATTCTTTTTATATTAAAATCAAAACGTGTATTTATAACATCCCAATTTTTAATTATTGGTTAATTTTTATTAATTGAATAATTAATTAGGATTGTTAAATTAAATTAAAAAGGGTGCTTAATTTTTGAAATTTATCTAGATAATTTTTAGGTGGCTAAAAGTAACCAGATTAGTTTTAGAAATTAATCGCATGGGCAAAATGACCATTTCACCCTTAATGCATAAACTGATTAAATTCGTCACTTTCACTCTTCACTGACGTATGCAATGAAAGAAAAATTGTGTGATTCCCTTTCTTCTCCCTCTCTTCTTCCACCGGCAGACATCACCCTCTTCCTTCCTTCATCCTCTCATTTCTCCATTAATGCAAGGTTAATTTCAAGCTCTATTTTCTTTCCTCTTTTCCGCAGGCAGCATTAGAAAGGCCAAGGGTCCTTCAAATTTCTTCATTTTGTCAAGGTTAGCAAGGGAACCCATTTCCAATTTTTGCTTGCTTCTTGAATTTCATCTTTAAATTCTTCAAAATAATGGTTTAAGGAAGCTTTGGAACCATTTGGTGGATGTAGACAACTTTGATATTTCAGGTTTCATTTGATTTATTAATGTATAAGGTAAATTCAAAGACCCATTATTCAGTCTGGTTCCATTTCATGGATTTAAGCTTTAATCCCTTTATTTTCCAGGCTATAGACCATTTCAGAACCATTTCTAAGTTGTGGGTTGCTTTGAAGCTTTGTGGAATTGATTTCGGAAACTGTCGGTGACCGTTCAGTAAATTAAAATTTCAAACCTCAGTCCTTTCGAAACATTGATAGTATTTGTAAGGTTTTGGTTTTATGAATAATTAGAAATTAGTTAAATTAGTTTAAATTAGTAAATAAGTAATCAGAAAGCTTCGATTGTGTTTGTTGTAACACCCTCTGTTACACCTTAATAAATTCTAGAAAAACTTGTAAATTTTTTTTTTAAGGATATGATTGTTAAAAAGAAACTATCGGAATAAATTATATACATTATTTCTGAAATACCTCACAAATATTATTAAAACTTTATAAAGTAATTTTATATTCATCCAACGGAAATAAATATTAAACATTATAAGAAAGAGAGGAAACTCCATGGCCCAGAAGCAGTTACTTATTAACATTATTTATTCATTGGACCACGGTATTCATACCGAGCTCCCTTTCTAGAACGTGCTATATTTACTGCCGATATTCTTCAATCCTTCCCTCTGAACCATCAATTTAAAACATGTGAAACAAAAACACGGAGAAAGGAGTGAGAAACAGAATATAATATTCTCGAATAAGACATAAGCAACAAAGGGTTTTCACAAACATTACATAATAATATCAATCACAATCACATACACAATCAATTATGAATGCATGAATGTTATGCAATATCTTCATCATAACTTACCTATATATGTGGGCCCTTAAATTTTAGTTTGCACTGGGCCAACCAAGAGTTTACACTGTTCCATAAGTCCGGATAATAATAATATGAACAGCTCAACTGGCATGGAAACACTTAGAGACTAGTC
The DNA here is from genome assembly GCA_037962975.1 of Clitoria ternatea. Taxonomy (NCBI): domain Eukaryota; kingdom Viridiplantae; phylum Streptophyta; class Magnoliopsida; order Fabales; family Fabaceae; genus Clitoria; species Clitoria ternatea. The sequence continues at coordinate 52,686,767 of CM075675.1, forward strand.
AGATTGAGAAAGTTTTTATTGTGAAAGTACCCGACACTAGGGAGCTACCCCAGGTCCCCTGAAGCACCCTTTCACACCCTCTCATCCCAAGGCTCGTAATTAAGCCTCCTCTAATGTATCCTCGGTTTCTATAATCCGTCCCCAGACAATATTATTTCATTTCACTTTAATGATTCATGATGCATGAACTACTCGCGTATTGAGTTGGTTAAGGCTTTTAGAAACTCAATTATTAAATCCCTTAAAGGTTTACAATATCATTTCAATAAACTGTACATTTTCTCAATTCTCTGAATTTCTGTCCCACAGAAATAAATTTGGTACAGTTTTCAAATCTTACTGAAATTGAGTTTCTAAGCCTTAAATATCTAAAAACTTTATCATATAAAACTTTACATAATCTTTCCCAAATTAAATCTGAACAAAATCAAATTTAGGAATCTCAATTATTTCCAAATATTTTTAGTTATTAAGTTGGAAAAAATAAAATAATTTTCTTTCAAAAAATTTTGTTTTATTAAAAGAGAGTAATTATTAACCAAAAATACTTAAAATTTCAAAAGTTTTCTTTAACTCAAGATTTAATTAAATAAATTCTCATAAAATATTTTCTTTCTAAAATAAATACTAATTTTTTTTATTCTAAATATTGAAAATAAAGTTAATAAAAATAATTTCTAAGAAGAAATAAAAGATAATAAAATTTAAAGAGTAAGGTAAGAAATTCTTACTGAATTTTAGCTTTCCGTCATGCTCGCTATATGCTCAAACTTCACATTACAATATCATCAATCAAAATCAAACAATATCAATCATAACTAAATATCATCAATCAATCAATCATAATCAAATCAATTAAATATCATTAATACATATCATAATACAAAATTTAATGATTATTAATATAGTCAATTTTAGTCCTTTTGGTCAATTCCTCGCATAGGTATATGTAAGTCCATATAATCCAGTCCTTGCATAGGTATAGTTCAGTCCATATGGGTCATAATGGTCCAAGTCCTTGCATAGGTATAGTCCAGTCCATATAGGTCATAATGGTCCAAGTCCTTGCATAGGTATGTTAGAGTTAGTTAAACCGGATATTTAATTTAAAATTTATTATAAATTTTAAGTTAAAAAGTTAATATTTTAAAATAATAATATTATCAGATTTAAAAGTAGTAGGGGACTCCTCCCATTATTCTTATGTCTTTTCATATTATACTCTTATCTCACTCCCCCTTACCTTGAATTGTTACTCAAAATGGATTTGCTTTGCGCATCCGATTTCTAGAAATATTAATACCAATCTTATTTCAGTATAAGCATAAGACGAAGATTAAGATTACTACTTAAAACAGAAATGATAAATTTTGAATAGTGAATAGTGAATAATGAATAGTAAATCATGAATAGTAATAGTAAATAGTAAAACGTGAATAGTAACAGTAAATAGTAAAATGTGAATAGTAATAGTAAATAGTAAATCGTGAATAGTAACGGTAAATAGTAACAGTAAATAGTAATTTACTATTTGAATAGTAATTTACTATTGAAATAGTAATTTACTATTGAAATAGTATTTACTATGCAGAATAGTAACTTAAAATAATATTATTTCCAGTATAATAACAGATTTCTAAAAACAATATAAAAATAACCCAAAAAAATATAAAAGAGAAGTATTCTTACCTTAGGATTTTGGCAGAACCTTCTCTCCAAAAACTTTTCTTCTCTCTCTCACTTCTACCACTATCTCACTAGCACTACTATATTAAGAAAACTTAATCTGAAATTGTGAATTCTAAAGAAGAAATCCTTCGGTATTTATAGGAAAAAAATTTACTATGCATTCCATTATTTTAATATAAAAGTACTATGCATTTTTGAATTTTTTATTCCAGGTTACTGTGCATCTTTTGAAAATTTCATACATGCACAGTGATTTGCATAGTAATTGTCGGCAAAATTATTAAGTCAAATAGTAACCCTTCACTCGGTATATTTTAAATATTCAAAAAGAGTCCTTTTTGAAATTTAGCGATATTATATCAGTCCTTACTAATTTTATAATAAGTAATATAAAGCTAAACTTTTAAAAATCTAAAATTTTCTGTTAATAAAAATTTATTGATACGTTTCAAATTTTTTAACGATTGGAAAAAATCAAGATTTTTCTCAAACCGATAATTTTTAGATAAGTCTACTTGAAACGGATTTTAGAAAATTTTCTTATAATTTAAATTCACTTTCTTATAAATATTTTTAATTTAAGTCACTTATATGAATTTAAAATTATTTAAAAAATATTATTTTTATTAAAAATTTCCAAAATTCCAAAAAAATTCCAAAAAATCATAAATAATACGTAGATTAAAAAGTTCTAAAGAACCATAATTTAATTCCTTCAAAATTATAATATAAAAATAAAAATAGGGGTGTTACAACTCTACTCCCCTTAGAAAATTTCGTCCTCGAAATTTACATTAATCAGTAAAACAAATGAGGATGAGACTCTTTCATCTCAGTTTCTAGTTCCCATGTAGCATCTTCTCCTCTCGTTTCACTCCAAATAACCTTTACAAGCAGAATTGTCTTGTCTCTTAATTGTTTTATTCTTCTGTCACCTATTCTAACAGGTGGTGCATCATATGTAAGATTATCTTTAACTTGTATGACATCAGGTTCAATAACATGTGTAGGATCAGATATATACTTTCGCAAGTTTGACACATGAAAAACATTATGGATATTAGAAAGAAAAGGTGGTAATGCTATTTGGTAGGCAATGGGACTAACTTTATGAATTATTTGGTATGGACCGATAAATCTAGGAGTTAGTTTTCGAGATTTCATTGCCCGACCGACTCCAGTCATAGGTGTGACTTTCAAGAATACATGATCGCCTTCTTGAAATTCGAGCGGCTTTCTTCTTTTGTCATAGTAACTTTTCTGCCTGCTCTGTGTTGCCTTCATCTTTTCCTGAACTATTTTGATTTTATCCGTGGTTTGTTGTACCAACTCTGGTCCTAGCATCAAGTTTTCACCAGTCGCAAACCAACATAGCGGGGTCCTACATTTTCTTCCATATAATGCTTCAAAAGGTGCCATGCCAATGCTAGCATGGAAACTGTTGTTGTAGGTAAACTCCACATATGGTAAGAATTGATTCCAACTTCCTTTATGCTCTAACACACAAGCTCGTAACAAGTCCTCTAGAGATTGGATTGTTCTTTCTGATTGTCCATCCGTCTGAGGATGATATGCTGAACTTAGACGCAGTCTTGTTCCCAAAGCCTTGTGCAAGCTCTTCCAGAATTGTGATGTAAAACGAGGGTCCTGATCAGAAATGATACTTGAAGGAATTCCATGCAATCTCACAATCTCCTCGATGTATAATTTTGCCAGCTTCTCCATAGAGTAACGAATGTTGATGGGAATAAAGTGGGCAGACTTTGTTAGTCTATCAACTATTACCCATATCGAATCATGTCCTAATGGAGTTTTGGGTAAAGGAGTCATAAAATCCATGGTAATGTTATCCCATTTCCATTCCGGTATTTCCATTGATTGTAGCATTCCAGGGGGTTTTTGGTGTTCCACTTTAACCTTCTGGCAAATTAGACATGCAACCACGTACTCTGCCACTGCTTTCTTCATTCCAGGCCACCAAAATAACTTCTTCAAATCTTGATACATTTTAGTAGCTCCGGGATGAATGCTCATATAACTTTTATGGCCTTCTTCCAGAATTGCTTTCCTCAACTCCTCTTGATTAGGGATACACACTCGATCCTTATACCTCAGTAATTGGTCACTTCTTACATTGAACTCGACTTCTTTTCCTTGTTTCAAGAGTTCTTTCTTTTCTTGTAGGAATTCATCATCTCTTTGAGCCTCTAAAACTTGCCTCAGGAATTCACTTGTCACTTGCAACGCTCCTAATCTGTAACTGTTAGCATTAACCTTTACTGCTAGGTTAAGATCTCTGAAGTTTTCTATTAATTCCAGCTCTTTAATCATTATTGTGGACGCATGTAGAGACTTTCGACTTAAAGCATCAGCTACTACGTTCGCTTTTCCAGGATGGTATTGCAACTCAAAGTCGTAGTCCTTTAAGAACTCCATCCATCTTCGTTGCCTCATGTTCAACTCCTTTTGGTCGAATAAATACTTAAGACTCTTATGATCACTAAACACATCGAATGTTGCACCGTATAGATAATGCCTCCAAATCTTTAAGGCAAAAACTACAGCGGCTAACTCTAAGTCATGGGTAGGGTAGTTAATCTCATGTTGCCTTAATTGGCGCGACGCATAGGCTACAACCTTCTTGTCTTGCATGAGTACACTTCCTAGTCCTTGTTTAGACGCATCACAGTAAACTTCAAAACTTCGATGTGGATCAGGGAGTACTAACACCGGCGCAGAAGTAAGTCGATCTTTCAGCTCTTGGAAACTATTCTCGCATTGTGTCGTCCACACAAAAGGTTGTCCTTTCCGTGTTAACTTGGTCAATGGGTATCCTAGCTTTGAAAATCCTTCAATGAATCTCCTATAGTATCCAGCCAATCCCAAGAAACTTCTAATCTCAGTGATCGTGGTTGGTCTCTCCCATTTTAAAACTGCCTCCACCTTGGAAGGGTCTACAGCTATTCCTCCTTGACTAATTACATGTCCTAAAAAGTTCACTTCTTCCAACCAGAATTCACACTTCGACAGCTTTGCATACAGTTGTTTCTTTTTCAAGATTTCCAACACGACCTTCAAATGTTCAACATGTTCTTCTCTGCTTTTAGAGTACACTAATATATCATCAATGAACATCACTACAAATTTATCTAGATATGGATGAAAAATCCTATTCATGTAATCCATGAATACGGCTGGTGCATTAGTTACACCAAAAGGCATTACTAGATATTCGTAATGGCCATAGCGTGTTCTAAAAGCAGTTTTCGATACATCTTCTTTCTTCACCCTTATTTGATGGTATCCAGACCTCAAATCAATTTTGGAGAACACCGTGGCACCACGCAGCTGATCCATCAAGTCGTCAATTCTTGGCAGAGGGTATCTGTTCTTGATCGTCACCTTGTTCAGTTGCCGATAATCTACACACAATCTCATGCTACCATCCTTTTTCTTAACCAACAACACTAGTGCATCCCAGGGGGATACACTGGGTCGTATAAACTGCTTCTCTATCATCTCTTCAAGTTGTTTCTTCAACTCTGCTAATTCTAGAGGTGACATTCGGTATGGTGCAATTGAAATGGGTCCAACTCCAGGTACTAGATCAATGGCAAATTCCACATCTCTTTCTGGGGGTAAACCAGGGATATCTTCAGGAAAAACGTCAGGAAATTCACACACAACCGGCAGATTTTTGATTTTTGATTCTTGCTTTCCTTTCGTTGAAAGCAATAGCATGAATCCTTGAGCCCCTCCTTTTAAAGAGGCACTCACTTGGTTGGCGGTTAGAAATCTCGAATCCTCAGGATTCAAATTCATTGGTTCTTTAAACATTATGGTTTTATTATGACAATCTATTAGAATATGATTGTCAGACAACCAATCTAGCCCAATAATAACTTCTAAGCCAGAAAAGGGTAAACAGAAAAGATTGGCCTTAAAGTCCCTACCATCTATGACAATAGGGCATTTCCAACAGGCTTTAGAAGTGACAATAGGATTGTTTCCAGGAGTATGTACAGATAAGTCAAATGGTAGTTCTATCACAGGTAATTTTAGTTTTTCTACACAGTCATTGGCAATAAAGGAATGCGATGCACCTGAGTCATACATAACAGTTAAAGAAATCTTATTAATGATACACTTACCTTCTACCATGGAATCAGCATGAGATGCTTCTTCTCCAGTGATTGCAAAAACCTTTCCTTTTGCTTTCGGCCTTCCGACTGCACTGTGCGCGCCTCCTTGAGTATTTATGCTTGTACTTGCACCTTCAGGGTTTTCTCTCTTCATCTCTGGGCAATCCTTGATGTGATGACTTGGTTTGTTACACTTAAAGCAAACATAAGTGTTTTTAGGACAATCCCTTTTCAAATGGGGTCCTCCACAGATAAAACATTTAAAATTTGGTGCAGATGTTGGGTAATAGCTTCCAGTTGAAGCTTGGGGTCTGTTAGGAACAGATGCTGCTCCAAACCGGCGAAATGGTGCTTGGTAAGGCTTATTCCTTCTAAAATCTCTTCTTTGGTGATGGTGAGGTCCTCCACTTCTTATTTCTCCTGCCTTGTGAATGGGCTCACGACTTTTGGTCATTCTATCCTTATGGTCTTCTTCAAAGATCCTGCAGCGATTTACCAATACAGAAAATTCACGGATTTCCTGCATTCGTATAGCTTCCTTAATTTCTGGCCGCAGTCCATTTACAAACTTTGCACACCGATCTCTTTCATTAGTAGCATCATTATAATGAGAATGAAAACGAGATAGCTCTTCAAACCTGGATGCGTACTCTCCAACGGTCATATTTCCTTGGGTCAGCGATAGGAATTCGAATTGTCTTTTCTCTTTAACATCAGCTGGAAAGTATTTCTCCAGAAACATATCCTTGAAATAATCCCAAGTGATCTCCACGTCATTGACTTCGAATTGTCTACGCATGCTATCCCACCAATGTTCGGCATCCTCAGATAAGGCATAAGTAGCGAAGACTACCTTATCAGCTTCATTACATTGCAATGCTCGAAAGATCTTCTCTATCTCTCGAATCCAGATTTGTGCTCCATCAGGGTTATATCCTCCCTTGAAATGAGGTGGATTGCGTTTTTCGAATAGGTCCAGCCTTCTCAAGGCATCGTTACCTTGACCTTCACGTGCTCCCATTGCATTGATTAAGCGTTCTACAACTCCAGCAAGATCGTTTCCAGCCATTAGTTTCCTGTTTCACAGTAACTGAGATTTGTCACATCAATCACAGTTACTACCAAGTCAGATATTCTACCTATACAGAGTTTACAGACAAAGCAAGATAGACCTTTTCCCCAGGCCTATTGGATTAACTGCTCTGATACCACTTTGTAACACCCTCTGTTACACCTTAATAAATTCTAGAAAAACTTGTAAATTTTTTTTTTAAGGATATGATTGTTAAAAAGAAACTATCGGAATAAATTATATACATTATTTCTGAAATACCTCACAAATATTATTAAAACTTTATAAAGTAATTTTACATTCATCCAACGGAAATAAATATTAAACATTATAAGAAAGAGAGGAAACTCCATGGCCCAGAAGCAGTTACTTATTAACATTATTTATTCATTGGACCACGGTATTCATACCGAGCTCCCTTTCTAGAACGTGCTATATTTACTGCCGATATTCTTCAATCCTTCCCTCTGAACCATCAATTTAAAACATGTGAAACAAAAACATGGAGAAAGGAGTGAGAAACAGAATATAATATTCTCGAATAAGACATAAGCAACAAAGGGTTTTCACAAACATTACATAATAATATCAATCACAATCACATACACAATCAATTATGAATACATGAATGTTATGCAATATCTTCATCATAACTTACCTATATATGTGGGCCCTTAAATTTTAGTTTGCACTGGGCCAACCAAGAGTTTACACTGTTCCATAAGTCCGGATAATAATAATATGAACAGCTCAACTGGCATGGAAACACTTAGAGACTAGTCAGATTGAGAAAGTTTTTATTGTGAAAGTACCCGACACTAGGGAGCTACCCCAGGTCCCCTGAAGCACCCTTTCACACCCTCTCATCCCAAGGCTCGTAATTAAGCCTCCTCTAATGTATCCTCGGTTTCTATAATCCGTCCCCAGACAATATTATTTCATTTCACTTTAATGATTCATGATGCATGAACTACTCGCGTATTGAGTTGGTTAAGGCTTTTAGAAACTCAATTATTAAATCCCTTAAAGGTTTACAATATCATTTCAATAAACTGTACATTTTCTCAATTCTCTGAATTTCTGTCCCACAGAAATAAATTTGGTACAGTTTTCAAATCTTACTGAAATTGAGTTTCTAAGCCTTAAATATCTAAAAACTTTATCTTATAAAACTTTACATAATCTTTCCCAAATTAAATCTGAACAAAATCAAATTTAGGAATCTCAATTATTTCCAAATATTTTTAGTTATTAAGTTGGAAAAAATAAAATAATTTTCTTTCAAAAAATTTTGTTTTATTAAAAGAGAGTAATTATTAACCAAAAATACTTAAAATTTCAAAAGTTTTCTTTAACTCAAGATTTAATTAAATAAATTCTCATAAAATATTTTCTTTCTAAAATAAATACTAATTTTTTTTTATTCTAAATATTGAAAATAAAGTTAATAAAAATAATTTCTAAGAAGAAATAAAAGATAATAAAATTTAAAGAGTAAGGTAAGAAATTCTTACTGAATTTTAGCTTTCCGTCATGCTCGCTATATGCTCAAACTTCACATTACAATATCATCAATCAAAATCAAACAATATCAATCATAACTAAATATCATCAATCAATCAATCATAATCAAATCATAATCAAATCAACTAAATATCATTAATACATATCATAATACAAAATTTAATGATTATTAATATAGTTAATTTTAGTCCTTTTGGTCAATTCCTCGCATAGGTATATGTAAGTCCATATAATCCAGTCCTTGCATAGGTATAGTTCAGTCCATATGGGTCATAATGGTCCAAGTCCTTGCATAGGTATAGTCCAGTCCATATAGGTCATAATGGTCCAAGTCCTTGCATAGGTATGTTAGAGTTAGTTAAACCGGATATTTAATTTAAAATTTATTATAAATTTTAAGTTAAAAAGTTAATATTTTAAAATAATAATATTATCAGATTTAAAAGGAGTAGGGGACTCCTCCTATTATTCTTATGTCTTTTCATATTATACTCTTATCTCACTCCCCCTTACCTTGAATTGTTACTCAAAATGGATTTGCTTTGCGCATCCGATTTCTAGAAATATTAATACCAATCTTATTTCAGTATAAGCATAAGACGAAGATTAAGATTACTACTTAAAACAGAAATGATAAATTTTGAATAGTGAATAGTGAATAGTGAATAGTAAATCATGAATAGTAACAGTAAATAGTAAAACGTGAATAGTAACAGTAAATAGTAAAACGTGAATAGTAATAGTAAATAGTAAATCGTGAATAGTAACAGTAAATAGTAACAGTAAATAGTAATTTACTATTTGAATAGTAATTTACTATTGAAATAGTAATTTACTATTGAAATAGTATTTACTATGCAGAATAGTAACTTAAAATAATATTATTTCCAGTATAATAACAGATTTCTAAAAACGATATAAAAATAACCCAAAAAAATATAAAAGAGAAGTATTCTTACCTTAGGATTTTGGCAGAACCTTCTCTCCAAAAACTTTTCTTCTCTCTCTCACTTCTACCACTATCTCACTAGCACTACTATATTAAGAAAACTTAATCTGAAATTGTGAATTCTAAAGAAGAAATCCTTCGGTATTTATAGGAAAAAAATTTACTATGCATTCCATTATTTTAATATAAAAGTACTATGCATTTTTGAATTTTTTATTCCAGGTTACTGTGCATCTTTTGAAATTTTCATACATGCACAGTGATTTGCATAGTAATTGTCGGCAAAATTATTAAGTCAAATAGTAACCCTTCACTCGGTATATTTTAAATATTCAAAAAGAGTCCTTTTTGAAATTTAGCGATATTATATCAGTCCTCACTAATTTTATAATAAGTAATATAAAGCTAAAATTTTAAAAATCTAAAATTTTCTGTTAATAAAAATTTATTGATACGTTTCAAATTTTTTAACGATTGGAAAAAATCAAGATTTTTCTCAAACCGATAATTTTTAGATAAGTCTACTTGAAACGGATTTTAGAAAATTTTCTTATAATTTAAATTCACTTTCTTATAAATATTTTTAATTTAAGTCACTTATATGAATTTAAAATTATTTAAAAAATATTATTTTTATTAAAAAATTCCAAAATTCCAAAAAAATTCCAAAAAATCATAAATAATACGTAGATTAAAAAGTTCTAAAGAACCATAATTTAATTCCTTCAAAATTATAATATAAAAATAAAAATAGGGGTGTTACATTTGTAATGTAGGTTCACTTCCGAAACGATACCAGAACGAGTGTTTGGATTGGAATCCCAGATTTCAATTAGGGGGAACATTATATTTTAAATGTATGAGTTATGAACAGATAAAGGATATAGTTATATTTATATATGATGATTTAATTGATGTATGATGAAATTAATGACAATAATGTTATATGATTGAATTGGTAGTATATCCCTTCTTTGTTATTATTATTTATGTAACTGATGGTTATTAGAATTGAATGAATTTTGTTCATATGGTTTGTATGATCAATAAATGATTATGATGAATATTTCATGAGGTAGCAACTGATAGCTATTATGTTAATAATGAGAAATAAAGACAAATTGAACTGATGATGTAAATGGATTGTGTTTGATAAATTTGCATGTTATGCTTGAATCGAAAATATGTTAAAAACCCCCGGTGATGGTAATCGGGAGGTCTGATAATGAATTATGGATGTTGTGGCATAACATTTGCATTCAGACACACACAAGACCGTAGGGAGCCTCTGATGTTGGCCTAGATGGAAGGGTGGCCTGAAGGTAAGGCACAAACTCTGTGGTGATTTTTTCAGATGCCACAGCTACTTTGGGACTCTAAGGCTGGCCCGCAACACCTGAGTTGAGGAGCCATTGTCACTTGGAGTGACTGGTGTTGCAAATAGGAGAACGATTCGGTACCGATAAAAGGATCTAATGATATATGTTAAGAAATTTTAGTACTGTAGTATTTATCCCATCAGTAGAGTTAAATCCACATGTATATGCATTAGCATATAGATATTGAGATTAAAGTACAGTTGGACAATTATTTATGATTGTGATTGTAATTACAATTGTGTGGTAAATGTGCATTTGGAAATGTTAAATGGCAATGTTATTGATGATGAATTGTGATGATTGGATGGTGAAATGAAAAGTATGATTATATATACATGGTTATGAACTAGATAATAATATTAAAATTAATTATGTGAAATCCAGTTTAATATTTGTCATTTAAGATACATATGCTCACTGCCTAAATATTTTTATTACAGTAAACTTGGAATAAAGAGAAAATTTATGAAATACCAATATGGATGATCCTATGGTGTTGATATTACTGAAATTGTGTTATGGGAAGGTCTTGTGGATGTATATAGCATGTGAGGTGAATGAATATTATAGAAATGCTATATAGTATTGAAATTTGATGAAATGACATATTGATTATTGAGAATTATTAAATAAGGAACTGAAAGGCTAGATTTTGATCTATGGGGTTTTGGGACCTTCGGATAAGTTTGATAGCCTCTATATAACATTTAAATTATGAGAATTGGTTTGGTCCAATTTGAATGAAATTAGAATGGTTTAGTTGATGCAAATGACCTAAAATGGCCTAAATGTATTTTTCTGCATATCTCCCTCATTTTCAAGAATTTATAGGTGTGGACAGGTAGTACGAATTAATTCCTTTAAGCTATTCTTGACTGTATAGTCCTATACCTATACAGTCTTTGGACCCCTCTCATTCTTGTATGTATTCAGTTTATTCATATGTCCTTCCCATTGGAAGCCTACCAATAGATGCTCATTGTTTGTGCCTAAGCACTGACGATCACTTCTTACCCTTAACAGCGACCAGAGTGTCACTTGTCACCAGCTTCCGCCTGGTTCGTCCCTGAACCACACCGTACTAGGAGAGGCTAGGCTCTGATACCCGCTGTTGAAATGCCAAATGGGACAGTTCTACATAATGCAATATTGGGTCCAATCTATGCTAAATTAGTTTCTCATCTCTTCATCAAAGTTGTAGGTATTTGAGTTAATTAGAGTTTCGTAACTCAAGTTATGCACAAAAAAACAAATTGTGCCACTGCTAAAATCCATCCTTGACTCACAATTTTAACTCTCAAGTCCTGTGCAAACCTGAGAAAAAGTTTTATAGGGTCTGACGCATAGCGTAAGGGGGTTCCCACGCGTAGGTCTTGACACGTAGTGTCAGGTGGAAATTGTTAGGTTCATACGTAGCATCAGGGGGAGGGGGGGACGTGTAGCTTCAGCCCCTTGGCCTTCATATTTATAAAAATTTGTATTTTTAATTTAGCTTCCACTTTTAGGGTTAATTTATCCGGTATTAAGGGAGGTATCTAAGTAACCAAATTGAGTTCGTAAAATCAGAAAAATTCCCTTTGTATTTTTATTAAATAAGTGTTATAGTTTTAAATAAAAATAATCTAAAAATATTATTCATTCTATAAACTGAGATAATTATATTTGCTTATATTTTATTGATTTTTTTAAAAGCGGTAGTAATATATGTGAAGCGCTAAAATGATTATACCGTTTCATTTCACTACAGAGAAAGTAAATCTAATTAATCCGCTTATTGAGGGAAAGCCATGCACTCTGTATAACTCCTATAATGCCATTAATTAATTTGCTTTACACCGAATTGTTTCTCTTTTCGCATCCAAGAAATGATAGCAAAGTAAGCACGCTTTAAGCATACTGTTTCCCCTATAATGTCTTGCCAAAGATTTAGATCTATCCCTAAATTAAAGGATAACAAATTACCTATATTATTTAATTTTTACAATTATCATTTATATAAGACAAAATTTAGAAATAGTTAAAAAAATCTTTGTTAGGATAGTCTTTAACTAAAAAAATAAAATGTAGGTAAATATATTTTAAGTTTTTACTAATAATTATATTTGATGTAATATTTTGGTGTTAACCATGATATCCTCATTTGAGATCAATCGTATTATTTATTTTATTAACCACATTTGATATAACTTAACTTTATATTAATAAATAATTTTATTAATTAGTATACAGTTATACTAACATTTTAATTTTTGTTACCAAAAAAACTTTTCTAGTAAATTTTTAAATTTTGTATATTAGTAAATGAATTTTTTTATATATAGTGTGCCTACCTTGTTTCTGATTATATATTCTATTTCCATTAAAAACGTAATATAATTTTTTTGTTATGGACTACTATTAATTCTTGCAACTATAGTTATGAAATTGATTAGCAAGTCAAGAAAATAAGTTCTAATAAGTTATTAATATATTGGTTTCATTAATTAAAAAAATATTGGTTTAAAAAAAGTTATTAATATATTATAGTTAGATCAGGATTCAAATCATAGGCATTTGCAGGTTTGCGATCAGGGGATCGACCTACAAAGAACAACTTTTCTTTTCATGTTAATTAGTTATATTTCCAGTTTTCAAATGAATTAATTAATGTTACACATATGATTAATCCCTCATCTTTGGAAGCTAATTGATTTGATTGTTATTCAATTTCAATCCCTTTAGAGTTGCAGGCTCCTACATTTTCAGAGTGAAAAACAAAATACATATACACGCCTGTTATTTTTATAGAGATTAGTTTTCAACTTAACCGGAAACAATAGGGTGTAAACGTGAGTGGAGAAAAGATTAAGAGTGAAGTAGGGATACAATTTAATCGAATATTTCTTGCTTGAGAAGAGAGAAGATAGATTGTTATCCAAGTTGGCCATACAGTGTAATGATTGTAAAGTAACAATGAAAACATTGAGCTAAATGGTCTAATGAAGAGGGTATCTTTTTGCTTTTGTACCAAGACATTATGAATCGCACCTCTCACTACCATCATGATACATGTCTATGGATTCAATGGAACCTTTATTATAGCAGTAAGCTCTAACTATTGGATAATGAATCAGAATAAATAAATAAATAATATGTTGACTCCCACAAGTTATAAGCTCAATATAGTTTACTATTGAATGCTAAATATTATTATTTCATCGGCTCCTCTTTCCTGAGTTGTTTCCAAAGAATTATGAAGTTAGAATCTAATTACTTATCGTTTACAATACTCATGCATAAGTTGCATGTTGGGTATTTGAGGTTAATTTCAACTTAAGTGGTGCATTATAAGTACTCAGGTAGTCAGCATCAAACTAAATCCCACTCTAACTATCTAAAATGATATAAATGGTGGAATTTATGAACGATTTGTGTTGGAATCATCGACAACGTAACTTGGGAGTAAATATTGTATCAAGTCGTATTAACATCTAGTGATCTAGTATAAGAGTATTCTATAGGAACGAGTCTACTTTATTTCATTATCAAAGGTACTACAAAATTATGTTTTAAAAGGATTCTAAGCGTTATGTTTTTTTATATAGTTGATTGTTTTGTAACATTTACTTTTGAAAGTACCTTTAAGAATCACCTACCGATTCCTAACATTTTGAATGACATTAGGAGTAGAGAGGGAAGTGTCAATGACAAGGGATCACACTCTTAATCAAAAGTCTTGTTATTCATCTTGAAGTATTTCAACACCTTCAATCAAATTGAAATGTTAAAGTGGTAGACCATTATCTGTGTTTCAATGGAACCATTTATTGGACTATAAATGAGAAATGGATTCCGGTGCATACCATTAGTTCATTAGTAAAGTGTGACTTAATGATACTCTTCCCCTGCAACACATGCCCAAAAGGACATCCCACAAACCAAGCTGGCAAAAAGACTTTGTTTATTGTTCTCCAATTATTTTAAAAAAATGTTATTTCCTTAATTTTTAGTGGACCTTTAAATATTCGTGTTTTCCCTACGAAGGTTGCTCATGAATGAAAATATGAATTTTCTTTGATAGCCTACAATACATAGTATACTTTCTTAGTCATCCCTTCGTATTTTTCTTTAAATTCCATCGTAGTTCTAATATTTTATGAGCAATAAAGGAGTGCATTATTGGTGCTTTCATACTGCACTCATGCCTCCAAAACCCAGTAACAATAAGGACTTTGATAAGGTTCTCCAAGGAATTTTAGAAAAGTTAAGGTTTCTCCAAACCCATTTTGAGAATAGTCGTTAAATTCAAGATGCAAGACATCAAACCTTGCAACAAATCATGGATTCCCATCATAAAACCATGACCAACTTTTTGGGGGTTCTCTTAGAGCAAATGACATTTATCCCATAGGGAAACTTCACCCATAGGTCTTCATCCACTGTGTCTTAAGCCACCACCTCATAACTCATGATGAAAAACATGTTTTCTTGCTTCTAATAATAGTTCTACTATTATCCCTTTTTCCATTCCCTTATCTACTACCATCCCACCACTTCCTCTGTCTCTTCTATTTTACCTCATGCCTACATTTCTTAAACCCCTTACATTCAATTTGGACGCATATTTAGGAATATCCTTGGCTCTACCTATTCTACTAACCCAGCTATTTTGTCCATCCCCAACCCCATTTCCCCTACCCTCCATTGAACCCTACCTTTAATTTCCTAAACAATAATCTCTTTCCTAACCAAAACCCTACACCCCTACATCCCCCTAAACATGAACTAGCCCTTTTTAATGGTTTGGAACCCTTATATTGGTTATTCCAAACTGAACAACTTTTCATGTTTTATTGAGTTCCTTTGGATTTTCACCTATCTATGCATGGTTGTAATCTATATAAGAGGGGATACACTTCGTTGGTTTAAGTGGATGTACCATAATCACCAACTAACTGATTGGTAGACTTTTGTAAGAGCTCTTAAACTCTAATTTGGCCTCTCTACCTATGAGAACCATTAAATTGAATTATCCAAACTCTATTAACAAGGTTTTGTGATGGAGTATCAAGCCTAATTTGAAAAACTCTATAATCAAGTATTTGAGCATTCCTCTAATATTATACTAAATTGTTTCCTCTAAAGACTTCGCCCTAAAATTAGGCGTGAATTAGTAATGCTCCAATCTCAAACCATAACCCATGCAATTAGTCTTGCTAAATTGATTGAGTAAAAAATCCAAGACTCTAAACCCAAATACCATAAATAACCCACTTCATTTCAATCTTTCCCTAACCTTCCATTTTATTTTCCACCTCCCCCTATCTCCCACATCCTTCATCCCCATCTTACCTATCAAATGACTCACCCCTGCCCAAATACAAGAGAGACACACACAAAGGTTATGCTATAATTGTGATGAGAAGTTTGTACTAGGCCATAAATGTACCACTAGTCGTTTCCTTTTCCTTACGACTAAAGATGACATTATACCCGATACCTTCAATGAGAAAAATCTCACTTTACCTCAACTAACCACATAAGCCATCAATTTTTAACTCTTTCCACAAGCCTTTAGTGGTAAACCTTTTCCTGAAATATTAAAGTTCCAAGTTTATATTGCAGGCCCACTTGTCCAAGTCCTAATTGATTATAGAAGCTCTCATAACATTCTACAACCTTGCATAGCTACCCATCTTAACTTACATTCCTAGTCCACACTTATATTTCCCATCATGGTTACGAATAGTGCCTATGTTTTTCTGTTTGGGCTTGTGCACTAATGTTTTGATTTCCATTTAAGGACATGATTTTTCTGTCTCCTTTTACTAACTCCAAATTGAGGGTGCAAACATTGTATTGGGAATTGAATGGTTGTGCTCTATTAGGCCTATTACTGCTAACTTTGTTGTTCCTAGTATGTCTTTCACCCATAATACCTAAACCATTACCCTTTAAGGAGAATCACTCACCCTTATGCTTCCATCTACCTATACATAACTATGCCACCTCCTATATAAAGATTCCATCTCCTTTTTTCATATACTCACATTTTCCCTTACTTCTTCAACCTCCTTTAACCTCCCTGACAGCCTTAAGCCCACTATTCAATTACTTCTTTTGTCCTACTCCTTTATTTTTTAGAAACCATATAGACTAACCCTTATCAGACCACATGATCACCACATACCCCTCATTCTTAATTCTACCCTAGTTAATATTAAACCTTATCATTACCCTCACTCCCAAAAAACGCCATGGCTTCCCTTATCCAAGACATGCTTAAAAATGGAATTGTTACCCCTAGCATAAGCCTTTTCTCCTCCCTTATGTTACTGGTTTAAAAAAGAAAGATGACACTTGGTGATTTTATGTTGATTACAGGACACTGAATGTTATCATTATCAAAGATAGAATCCCCATCCCCACAATTGATGAACTATTGGATGAATTGGGATTTGCTAAGGTGTTTTTCAAGATTGATATACATCAAGGTTATCAGCAAATACCTAAGACAACATTTCAAACTTGTGATAATTATTACGAGTTCCTAGTTAGGCCTTCTGGCTTATCTAACACACCCTCCATATTCCAAAACGCTATGAATGATCGCCTACATCCTTATCTAAGCGGTTTATTTTAGTTTTCTTTGATAATATTTTGATTTATAGCCCCTCCCTTAATGCATATTATGAGCATTTAAAATTGGTTTTTGTTTTGTTGGCTACTAAAAATTTTATGCTAAATTTGTTAGGGAATCTCCTAGGGTTAAGTAGCAGAAACACATAGGATTCCCGATAGTCTTGCAAACTTGTGTGTTTTAAAGCATACACATATAAGAATTGTATTTTTTAAAAAGTATACCTTTTGTAGACACAAAATAAGTTGGTTTATCAAAGCAATCTTAGCTCTGTCCTCAACAGCCTACGCGAGCACTCCCACTAGAAACTACAGTTTTGAATGCTAGTTTGATAATGTGTAGCGCTCATAACTATTACAAAACTATGGGTATTTTTAGAGCAGCCTCCTATGAGCATCTCATGCTCTATTTATAGGCTTAGGTCTGACCTGATGAGATCTTTATAACGATTTAGTTCCTAACTCATTTTGAATGAGTTAGGCCCAATAACTTTATTTTAGTCTAACTAAAGCAAAAAACTATAATCTGGCAGGCTTACTTTATGCTTGTGACTCTATAGGAAAAATATTCGATCATATTAATAATAAACCATTTTATTATCAATAAAAAATACGAACGACATATAGCAATGCAACATTATATCTGAGTATTATTTATCATCGACATAACTTATAAGTGATAACCATTTTATAAGTTCATTCTTCATGTCTAACTATTACTTTCAATGTGTACCTGTATAAAGACTTAATATCGTCCATATCCATGATCCATGATCCATGAGATCAGATCATCAGTACAGTCACACACTAGTCTTTAGTGTAGTTATATGTCCCCATGTAAATATTTGACTAGGGATACTTTAGGAATAATTCTCATATGACCTACTAGTCTAATGATAAATAGGTTTAAAATAATATTAAAATTGAAAAGACTTATTGATAAGCAAAAAATGATACAATAAAAGGCTTAATAACTAGTAGTGAATACACTAACAAAATTTTCCAAATGTGTTTTTGTTTCTTCTACTGTGAATTATTTAGGTCATATCATTTCTCCTACTGGTGTATCTCCGAATCTTGATAAGATTAAAGTTGTAATTGATTGGCCTCAACCACATTCACTCATGACACTCAAGGATTCTTTGGCTTCACTGACTTCTATAAATGCTTTATACGTCATTACACCTCTCTTGTTGCTCCTCTCATAGATATGCTTCGTTCCACTATCATTGGTTGGAGTATAACAACCATTGAGACCTTTATAAAGCTAAAAAATAAAATTACAACAACCTTAATCCTTGGTTTACCATATTTCTCTAACCCATCTTTACCTTTATTTCTCTTTGATCCGTTTCACTCCTCACAACCTAATGTGTCTACTAAACTCCCTCTCACCTCTATTTTCTTTTTCGGTCCCACTTTCCAATACACATTTTACTTTAACTACTTCTCAGTCATCCAATCTTTCCATTTCCCTACCCCATTTGATCTCACCATCTATTCCAAAAGGGAACCTGCCGTCTTTTTCTCTTAATGTTGGCATCCAACTTGTCCTTCACTTACTAATTGATTCCTCACATATGTTAGATGTTATCGCTAAAATCCATGGCTCAAATTTACCTATCGTTGCTCCAGAAGCTTCCACACCTGTTGCTAATTTGGGCATTAAGGACAAACTCATTCCTAAACCAAGGGTAATGATACTGGACTAATAAGGCCAGTTCTTCCACAGCAACACAGACCCAAAAGGATAGTCCACAAACCAAACTAGCAAAAAGACTTTGCTTAATGTTCTCCAATTATTCTAAAAATGTTATTACTAAATTCCTTGTTATTTTCTTAATTTTTAGTGGACTTTTAAGTATATGTGTTAGCCCTACAAAGGTTGCTCATGAATGAAAACATGAATTTTCTTTAATAGCTTGTAGTATTATACTTTTTTAGCCATCCCTTAGCATTTTTTAATTCCATTGTAGTTCTAATATTTTATGAACGACTTAAACTTCTTGAATCAAATTGAAATGTTAAAGTTTTAGACTGTTGTTTGTGTACTAAAGTTTAAAGGGTAATTTTAAAATATGACCACTGTTGTAAATGAGAAATTGGCCTTCATGCATATCATGGTTTTAAAAGTAAAATCTCACATTATAAGAAATTCTTAGTGATTCTAGAGACGTCAAAATGAATTGTAACTCGTGAGCCAACCCGGTTGGAGGTGGGTTTTAGGTGAGCCGGGTTGAAAAAAATGATTCATTTTTGAAGCGAAGCTTTTTCTGGCTCGACCTATTGAACCCAGCTCATAATGAACCAAACCCGTAATGAGCTGAGTTGGCCCACTGTGATATATAAGTTAAGACTTTAAGCTAAACTTTATTAATGAGTACTTTGGACATTTATTTAGTATGATATTTTTAATTCGTATAATCTTAAAGTTGAACTATGAAATGTATTTGGTTTTGTTTTATGGATTATGAATTATGGATTATATGAATTATGGATTTAATTTACAATGAAAGATATTATGTGTTTGTATTTTCATAATAATGGAATTATTATATGATATAATATTTATATGGAATTTGGTATTAGAATGTGAGGAAAATAAAAAAAATATTTTTTCTATTTTAAAAATATTTTTTGGCATTTTTGTATTTTTATTTGATTTTTAATTTATTTTAAAAAGGTGGTCAACCCATGAGCCACCCGGTGGGTTGGTAGGTTGAGTCACATTGAAAAATATGGCTCACTCTAGAAGACAAGCCGGGTTGGATCGGATTATAAAACCTGTGGTGAGCCAATCCATGTGGGTTGGGTTGGCCTGTTTTGATAGCTCTAAGTGATTCACTATCTAGGTTAAATTACAAAGCTTCCATTTTGGAGAAAATATAATAAAAAAATACGTATAAGGGAACAAATCCTATTTTAATCTAAAATAAATGTTAATAATATGATTTAATCCTCATCATACTAAAGGAAGCAAATCCTAAACACAGTCCTAATTAAAAAAATATAGTGATCATATTTGACTTTCTAATAAATCTAAAAATACCTACTAAATAAAATCACTAAAATATCCTAATCTGATTTACAATAAACATAGAAAAGTATCATATCTTGATAAAATACTGTAACAATTATTTTGTATTTTTTTAATAATCTCGTGACATGTGATTTTGTAATTAACCTGATTTGATGAGGAGCGGGCAGAACCCGGTTTGGCATATTCCAGATTAATAGACCAAACGACGAACCATCCCACATATTTGGGGCTGCCTAAACCAAAACAATTGGGCCACTTTTCCTAACTGCTTCATTTTGCCCAAAACTCACTGCTGCCAGAAACATCTGCATTTAACTGCCAGACATTTGCCTAAATTCAAATTTTAAATTGGTGTCATACACATTCCACTGGGAAAAAGAAGTGTGTATAACAATGAAATTTATGTGTTTAATTTCCTAAAATGTCCTCTAAGTTTATAGGATCTCCTCAAACTTACGGCTCCTAAGATCTAAATTTAAAACCATACAATCCTTTGATAGCTCAATACCTAAGAATCTAGTAAGCAACCACTAGGCCAATATTTCAATTTTAAAAAATTACAAAAAAAAAAGTTTTGGAATTAAAATGACAAAAGCAGTTGAACATGAAAATGATCAATCCACCATCTTGCAAGAATATTGCCATGCGGGAATCTGGAAAGGAAAGAAGATGCCAGTTGTGGTGCACTGCCTCAACTCTCTAAGCACATATTCCTTTAACACTAGCCACTAACCAGTCAATGCACCGTAAAGTAATGTTGATTCTAAATAATTTTTTATCCTTTATTTCCTAAATAATCACTAATCAGTAACTTGTATTAGATTAGTCTTAGAATTTTTTAAATTTCTTTATATATATATATATATGAGCTCTATTCGTGTGTAGACTTTATCCAAAGAATTTAACAAGCAGAGATAGACTTAAATAACTAACAAATCTATTAACAGAAATAAATAATAGCCAAACTAACAAAAACCTAACAACCAGAGATAGTTGACAAACACAAGTTTAACAGCAATGATAACCAAATGGGGTCCTTATTCTTATTATAGGTTAATATCAAGTTTTGAGTTTGTGCTATCCTAGAAATTCAATTACGTTTAAATTTGTTTGGAAGAATATTGTAACTCTTAATATCTATCTACTCTATTTTTAGCACCTATAATTAAAATGTTTATTTTTTAGTACTGCTATATTAATAATCTTTTTAGTGATATTATTAATTTTTTCAATGGCCAACAACATCTAATATAATTGAAAGATAGTTAAATCTTTTAGGTATATACATATAAAAAACACTTTATTAAAAGATCGATTTTAATAATTTTTATAACTAAAAAAATTATTCTTCATTTTTTTTTGTTAAAGGACACCCTTAAATTATATAAAAAAAAAACAGAGAATCGAAGAAACTCTCATTTCCTCAAATATTTATAGAACCCTAGTCTGGCATAATTGCTATATCATCTTGAAAGGAAAGCAAATATGGCATGCTCTAAACTTCAAAAGGTGGAAGCAAAAGTGCATATCAAGGCCTCTGCAGAGCAGTTCTATGATATTTTATGCAACAGGACACACCATATTGCCAGCATTTACCCTGAACTAGTGCAAGCTGTTGAAATTCATAAAGGTGAATGGGGCACAGAGGGATCTATCATCTCCTGGAATTATTTTTATGGTATGGGGTACTTTCAACATCTCATCAACAAATACATAATTTAGCATTTACCCTATTTTTCTTTTCTAACTTGTATCCAGGAAAGAAGATATGGATACCTTAAGTAAGTATTAATTTTAAGGCTAAAAATATTTTTGTCATCCTCTAAGCTATTTTAAGTTTCATTATGACTTTTAAAATTTTTCAATTTGGTCTTATAATTGCTCAAGAGTTTCATTCCACATTTATTCTTTTTGTCAACTATCGTTCTCTACACGGCATATCTATTTTCCTTTAATTGTACACAACACTATTACCGCTGCCATATTGTTTTAAACATGAAACGAAATCGAAGTTGTAAGATAAAATTGAAACCAAATTATTTTACACAAATTGGCCTCCACATTTTTCTTTTTTTCTTTCGATTTTTTGTCGATTACTTTTAATCCTTGCCTACTTTTTTAGATCCTAAGGTCTTACTTTAATTTTTTTTTTTGTTTTTAATGCTGATTTTTTTAATTTTAGTACAACAAAATATAACAGCCAAGAAGACCCTGAAAAACATCAACACTAAAAAGTTACATAGACATAATTGTCAAGATAATGAAATTGAATTGGTTGAATAAATAAAATGTGTAAAATGATGTGAATTCAGATACGAGTTGGATTTCTAATAAAAAAAATTAGTGATTTTATATATGCTAATAAGCTCATTTATAAAACTACCTCCTAAGTTAATCTATTACAAACTTCCCCCGTGATTTTAGTGCATGTTTTAAGGAATTTTTTTAAAAAAAATTTCCTTTCTAATAATAAAAAGAGTGAATAATTATTTTTTTAAAAGTAAATTAAACTATTTGAAGGGTTTTGATTCTGTCAAAGTGAGAAGGTTGTAGTTTTATATTTCTGTCTACTAAAAAAAGATTGTATTTTAGACCATGGAGTAGTGTACTAACCGGAGTTAATTTAATTTGATATGTATCCCTTTGTTGGAGGATTTGGCTCCTTCAAGGTTACACATATTTTTATATTTTATTTTTTCTATTTTTGGGTTTTGGATAACAACAGGGGGAAAAAGTTGTGTGACTAAGGAGGTGGTTGAAGGCATAGACAAGAAAAACAACAAAATGACCTTCAAGGTTATAGAGGGAGAGATGCCAGGATACAAGAGCTTCAGCTTTATATTGCAAGTTAATCCAAAAGGAGAGGGAAGTGAAGTGCATTGGGTCCTTGAATATGAGAAACTAAATGACAACATTCATGATCCTCACACCTTGTTGCAACTGGATGTTAAGATGAGCCAAGCAATTGATGCTTACCTTACCCAGAACCATAAGTAAATCAATATCAACATTTAAACCTTAATTATGTCCTGCTCTATAAATAAAATTGATGGGACTTAGTTGACACTTGACACCGTCAATTATGTTAAAAGCCTAATAAATTGTCCCAGTCTTTCTAGCTGTGTATGTGAGCTGGGTAAGTTCTGTATTACTGTGTGGTTATATATTCCTTCTGTCATCATTGATTATATTTTAACTTCTCAGAATCATGTTTGCTTTGAAATCTCTATTATAAAAATGTTACCAGAGTTACTCAAACTCAAATATAAGGTCTTATGAAGAATAAACACACAAATCAGAAAGCAACCTCAAATAATTGAGGTTAGTAAGTTACGTCAATGTGAGATAGTTATGATTTGTATTTTATCTTGAAAAATATGAAATTTTTTTTAAAATTTTTTTTTTATCGTGACTGGAATGGTGATGAGAGTTATGAATATTTATTTAAAGGTAAAATATCAAGAAAATATTTGTTGAAATACTAGTTATTAAAACAAGAATCATGAGTATGGAAGTTAATTTAAAGGTGGGAAAACACCACACTTCCCATTATATAACAGTTACCCCAAATTATTATTTTAAATAACTCAGAAATCAATTCAACCTCCTTTTTTTAATAAACAACAATGAACGAAGAAAGAAATTTTATATGAGTGGACGTAAAATAATAAGAAAAGGGAAGGTTTCCAAAATGAGATTAAGAAGACGTCTCATCTAAATTAATCTTCATCACGATAAAACCGGCACTTCAAATTAAATAATGCAATTCCTATTATAACTTTGAAATTGACCCAATGGACAAATGATCATACACAAAGAAATATTTAAAGCAAAAATAGACCCGACAAAAATTGGTCTCGCTCCTACGTATTCTCAAGTACACCAAGAAATCAGGTCACATAGTTCTTTCGGAGATTTGAAAATTGATTTTTAGATTTTTGTTTAAGAAGAAATTTTAACTAAAATGAGTTGATTTTAATTATTGAAAAGAAGGTATTTTATTTTTTTATATAAAAGAGATTTTAGTATATTATTGAACGTGAAGAAAATTAATAAGAATAACATACACAATGGGGAGAGGGAATTTATCATTCACTAGTGGAGAAAGGGGATATAAACTTGGTTAAATTCGGCTTTTAAACACGGTTTTGCAATCATGATTGTTCCCGCTATAGTAATAGATAAAGACTTTTAACTACGATTTATAACTGAATTTATATAAGATCTTTAAACTCGATTTATAACCGTGTTTAAAAGCACTAATATTTAATCACATTTAAAAATTTTCATATTTAACCACAGTTAGTTACATAATCGTGTTTAAAAGTTTGGACATTTAATCACGATTATAACAATAACTGTATTTAAAATTTGGACACCTAAACATAGTTATGGCAATAGCCTGTTTAAATGTAAGCATTTTTTTTTTGAAATTCAGGTTCTGCCTTATTGATTTTCCAACCGTGCAATGTTACAAACAAAACACAGTATATCCTAGTCAGTTCATTTCATACAGAGTAATCACCAATTAATGAAAATAAATAAAATAATATTAATATGCTATATACAATGAATATTATGTACATGAATGAAATAAAATAAAATTCTAAATCCTATGTACAATCCTACACTAGGTACAATGATAAAAAAAGAATAAAAATCCTATACTATCGAAGTCCTTTCCTCACTTCATGAAAGTATGTGGCTTATTTTCTTTTAATATCATCTACGTGTGTCAGGGGAAAGTATGATCGGTCTTGAAAGTGCTCCATTCTAAACTCAGAGGTAGGGTTCCCATTCACTAGGATAGAGACATTTGCTGATTAAAGGTAACTTGAGACCCAAGATATTAACTTATCATAAAACCCAACTTAGAGATAATGTACATAAAAAAAACTCAAATTAACGATGTCATGTTTTCTCAAAGTCTAGTTTAAGTACTAAACATGGTTTTTTCCTAATCACCTCATCCACAATCTCATTGACTACAACTACATTATCAAGCATATGTTTTTCCCTATAAATGTTGATTGTGTTTCAGAAATTAGTGAGCCAATAACTTTTCGAAGTCTAGTAGCCAAAATCCTAGAAATTAACTTATGTAGGCTACTGACAAGAAAGATAAGGCAATAATCACCCAACCCTTGAGGATTTTCCTTCTTTGGAATGGGTGCAATAAAGAATGGATTACACCCTTCTGACAAACTTCTATTCAACTAGAATTTTCCTATAACCCTAAAAATATCCACCTTGATCTTTACAAAATAATTCTTGAAAACATAAATTGAATCTGGCTAGTCCAAGACTTTTATTTCCACCACAGTCTCAGACTACTTGTCTGATTTCCTCCTCTGGTGAAACAAATGATAGTCAACCATTCTCCACATCACTAATTCTATTGAAGACTAAACCATCTAAAATTGGAATTTTCCAAATTTTCACTTTATATTTATGATCCGGTCTGGATACCGGTCCCCAATGTTATGACGTCAGAATGACCTCTAAGGAGGGAAACCGGAGTCACAGTTCAGACGATGCCACACCGGATATCCGTTGTACTTTCATCTGTTCCCATTCCATCAGACGTTCTATTCGTCCTCGCTACAACGGATGCTTCATTCGTTCTCATTTCACGTCGATAACCGTTTGCTTCAGGGTCACTGTGAGATAAGAGTTCCTTATAGCTTATCAGCGAAGATACCCTGCATAGCGGAATGTGTCAATGTCAATTACCTCAGAGAGTTAGTACATGTGTCAGCGAAATATGCGGAAATGTGATTGTCCTCCATCCTTATCACAGGATCGTACTCTGATAATTGACCTACCCCCCTGACACACTCTGAGTACTGAGCCACTTTGATTGACACACTTCACACGCTATCAGAGCCAATGGGCCCACTTGCATCCAATGATTTATTTCCTATGTTCAACTATAAATAGCATGATCAAAAACACATGCAAGGTTACGTTGTCTTAACTCACCTTTTTTACTATTGCATTGCTTAAGTGTTCACTGAGTTCATACACTCTTCTAACTTGAGCGTCGGAGAATCTTCACAGGTGGCACCACCTTTCGCCCCCTCTCAATGCGAAACGTCGGTGTGAAGGATCTCCAGGATAACAAGACCGGTTTCTCCCACTGAGAGATTGGATTATAACACCGGATACCCACTGTACCGGTGTGTAAACTCTAAAACACCTAAACTCTTATGGCTGGTCCCACACCGGATCCTAGACCCCAGTTCAGACCAGTTCATTGGCACGCCCGGTGGGACTCGTTAGAGTTATTCCCACTTTTCGTAGAAGTTTGGTTGTCAGAATGGAGGGTGATGGACGTAATTTTGTTGATGGTCATGTGGAGGATATGACCCACCAACAGACTGGAAGGAGACTCATCTTTGAATCTCCTGTTACCAATACTCGAAGGATGGTGCAAGTGCCAACCCCTAATCCTCGTGATGAGGTTATTAGGCAGCTCAGGGAGGAGTTGATGGAGTTGAAGCGGGAGAAGAGAGGAACTGGGGACAGGGTAACGTCCCACGCAGAAGAGGCTCACCATGCATCAGTGAGGGAAAGATCTACAACCCTCCAGTACTCAAAAATCCCTACGTACGAGGAAATGGAGCAGACCCAAGACTCTGGTGATAGGGTCAGTACCAGGAGAAGGGAGCAAGCAGTGGTGACCTCTGGTGTTTATAGACTCAGTGTTCCTTTCTTGAGGAGGCTAATGAATGTCGTCATCCCTAAGCACTTGCAAACGACTCAGCCGCTGTCAATCGGCAAGTACAATGGAGAAACTGATCCTACTAAGCACCTGGATACTTATGTGTATGAAGCTATGTACCTGGGAGCTGATGAAGACGTCATGTGCAGGATGTTTCCAAGAACACTGACGGAGGAGGCTCTCAGCTGGTTCAAGAGCCTGCCCTCAGGATCCATAGATTCTTCGGAGGAAATGGCAGCTGCATTTGAAAGCCATTTCGTCATCTCTAGGGACATCCCAAGAACTTCTCACACCTTGGCCTAGATAAGGCAAGGAGAGACCGAAACTCTTAAGGAGTTTTTGAAGAGGTTCTACAAGGAGGCTGCTTTGGTCCCCAACCTCACGGAGGCCATACAACTCCATATTGTAGTGGAAGCTTTGCAACCTGGATCCGCTTTTGCCCTATCATTGGCAAAGAGCCCCCCAACAACCTTCAAGGAGTTTTGAAGGAAATCTTCCAAGTACGTGGGTATAGAAATGCATCTGGAGGCTACAACAGCTAGAATGAAGCCTCCAGTACCCTCTCAGCAGCCACGGAGAGAGAAGGAGAGGATAAGACCAGAGAAGCATACCTTCCGAGAGGACTTTGCAAGCTTTCGACCTCATCAACGAGATAGGCACGTCTCGTCTTTCAATAACTATGCTCCTCTGAACGCCAGGCATTCCCAAATCATGAGGGAGGTTGGTTGGCCAACGCTCAGTGTTTTTGGTATAAGGAAGCCACCCCCAGTCAAAAGAATTGGTAACCCACGGAAATATTGCGCCTTTCATGAACAAACTGGTCACCACACAGACGAGTGCAAAGCGTTAAAGAATACGGTGGAGACCCTCATTAAGGAAGGAAAGTTGAAGCAATATTTGTTCAGAGAAAGATCTTCTGACGAGCCTGATAGGATGGACAAAAGAGGGAGAGATCCAGACAATGAAGATGACAATAGCCGTAACCCAGTCAGGAAGTTTACTGCAGCTGAAAAGTAGAAAGGAGTGGTAATCGCTGAAGGAACCCAGCAGAACAACATGCCTCAGCAACAGAGGCAGGGCAGGCGTGAAGTGATTGAGATGATTGCTGGAGGATTTGCTGGAGGAGGAGCATCAATCACAGCCCGAAAAAATCACCACCGGATGATTTTGTCTGTCCAGGGCAAACCTAGAGATAACCGCCCTTTCAGGGACGGTGTGGCAGCACCGATGGTGTCATTTACCGATGATGACTTTGGCCCAACGATCCCAGGAGGAGACGACGCAGTGGTGATCATCGCTGTCATTGCTAATAAGGATGTGAAGAGGATCCTCGTTGACCAGGGAAGTTCTTGCGATGCGATTTTTTATAACTGTTTCAAAAGAATGTGTTTTAAGCCGTACACACAAGAGCTCACAACGTTTAATGGGGCGAAGCAACCTACTAAAGGGTATCTTAATACCCTCATTTCTTTTGAGGGAGAGCCTGGTGCGAGAACAGTAAAATCGAGAATTCTGGTGATCGATGTGGAATCCCCCTACAACGGGATTATAGGCTGTCCTACCCTGAATGCAATGGAAGCAATTATGTCCACTCCTCACCTCTTGATCAAATTCATTGACAAGGACAACGGTGTGTCCTCTCTCCGCGGAGATCAAGAGATGGCTCGATACTGTTATAACCTGAGCCTCAACATGGTTAAGTTGGAAGCGTTTAATAAGAAGAGGAAGCTGAACGACGGAGGAACAACGGCTGGGTCTGTCAGTCTGATTGACTTGGACCCCAGGGCAGAATTGAAAATCGACCCTCTTAACCCCTCAAAGCCCACACCGGATGGTGGTTCCAGGGACTTCGTCTTAGGAGATTCCCCAGAGAAGGTCTCGCACATTAATGATAACCTGGAGGCAGGCATGGAGCAGCGTTTGTTAGCTCTCTTGCAGGAGTTTAAGGACCTTTTTGCATGGACTACAGCAGATATGCCTGGGATGGACCCTGATTTCTGTTGCCACAAACTTACTGTTTACCCAGAAATGAGACCCGTGGCCCAGAAGAAGAGGAGGTTGGGATCGGAGAAGCAGAAGGAAGCATGTGAGCAAACAGAGGAACTGTTGAAGGCTGGTTTTATAAGGGAGATTCGTTATTCATCCTGGCTTTCCAATGTAGTGATGGTGCAGAAAGCTAATGGCAAGTGGAGGATGTGCACGGATTATGTGGACCTTAACCGGTGTTGCCCCAAGGATCCATATCCTCTCCCAAATATTGATCGAATGGTAGATGACTCATCTGGTTATCAGTACCTCAGTTTCATGGATGCTTATTCTGGGTACAATCAGATTTTGATGTGGGAAGGAGATCAAGAGAAAACAGCCTTTGTCAATGACCGAGGTGTTTTCTGTTACACCGTCATGCCATTTGGATTGAAGAACGCTGGTGCTACTTATCAGCGCATGATCAATCAAGTATTTGAAGGAATGCACACTAAGCTGGTGGAAGTATATATCGATGATATCATTGCAAAGACTCCTGCTGGAGGAGATCACATTGAAGATCTGCGCCAAGTGTTCACTAGGCTGCGACAGTATAATATGAGGCTAAATCCACTAAAATGCACCTTTGCAGTTCCAGCGGGGAAGTTTCTGGGCTTCATGTTGACCCAGCGGGGTATTGAGGCCAATCCTGGAAAATGTCAAGCCATACTGGATATGCAAAGCCCTAAGAATCTAAGGGAGGTGCAATCATTGAACGGGAAGGTAGCCGCTCTAGCTCGGTTCATGCCCAAGATGGCGCATAGATCTCTTCCTCTTTATAAGGCTTTGAAGAAACACAAGAGTTTTGAATGGGGAGAGGAGCAGGAACAAGCTTTCCAGCAGCTTAAGGCCGTGCTTTCAAGTCCACCAATTCTGGTAAAGCTTGACCCTGGTGAGACTCTGATTTTATATTTGGCAATTTCTGATGAAGCCCTAGGTGTGGCTCTGGTTAAAGAAACTCCGGAGGGGCAAAGGCTGGTGTACTTTACCAGCAAGACGTTCCAGGGGGCAGAAGGAAGATATCAAAAGATTGAGAAGGCTGCTCTAGCAGTTGTGTGGGCTTCACAACGGTTGAGGCCATATTTTAATGCGCACCCAGTTCTTGTGAAAACGGATTTACCCCTCCGTTCAGTACTTAGCAAGACAGATCTGGCTGGAAGGATGATTAAGTGGTCTATCGAGCTTTCTGAGTTTGAAATTTCTTATGAGCCTCGAGGCGCTATTAAAGCTCAAGTACTGGCAGATTTCATGGTGGAAATGACAGGGTCGGCTCCAGCCACACCTTGAGCGCATTGGACCATTTACGTTGATGGGTCATCAAACAGTAAGGGTTATGGAGCCGGTGTTGTAGTGGAGAGTGATGATGGTGTGCATTTGGAAATTTTCCTTCGGTTCAATTTTAAAACCTCCAATAATCAAGCTGAGTATGATGCATGCCTGGCCGGCCTCCGAGCGGCGATTGACATCGGGACGTCAGCAGTCACATGGTGTAGCGATTCACAGTTGGTGATTTCACAAATCCAGGGGGAATATCAGGTCAGAGAACCATAACTTCAACTATACTTGAACTGTGTGAATGAGTTGAAGGGGAGATTCGATGTTTTAGAATTCAAGCATGTGCCAAGAGAGGAGAACACCAGAGCAGATATCTTATCAAGGCTTGCAAGCACAAAACAGCCTGGCAGTACAACGACGGTGGTTCAGAGCATATTGACAACACCAAGCATCCCTCTGTTTCCCTTTTTGAATGCCATAATGGTCAATTATCCTTATGAGAATTCTTGGGTCATCCCTTACATCCGCTATCTGGCAGATGGACAACTCCCTACTGATGAGAAGGAGAGGAGACGAGTGAAAAGAGAATTACCGTACTTCACCATGGTTGATGGTGTTCTTTACAAAAGGGGATTCTCTGTCCCGTACCTCCTTTGTTTGAGAGAAGACGAGGTACAAGCAGTGTTGGAGGAAGTACACGAGGGGCAGTGTGGGCACCATGCTGGAGGTCAGAGCTTAATGAGAAAAATCCTCAGGGCTGGTTATTGGTGGCCTACGGTGAAGCAGGATTCAGCAGATTTTGTGAAAAAATGTGATGCTTGCCAAAGATTTTCCAATCTTCATCACACACCGGCCCAAGAACTCTCTTCATCTGCTGTGCCCTAGCCGTTCTACCAATGGGGCCTTGATATCTTGGGTCCGTTCCCCTCCGTTCCAGGAGGTATCAAATATTTGATTGTGGGGATAGACTACTTCACCAAGTGGATCGAGGCTGAGCCAGTAGTGCATATTACATCTGCGCGGACAAGGCGCTTTGTGTATGAAAATATCATAGCTCGATTTGGTGTTCCAGGACGGATCATGACTGACAATGGCACCCAATTCACAGACAGAAAGTTTACTGACTTGCTCGAGGGACTGGGGATAGTCCAAATATTTTCATCTGTGGAGCACCCTCAGACGAACAGCCAGGCTGAGGTAGCTAATCGGGAGGTACTGAAGGGGTTGAAGAAGCGTCTTAGAGAAGTGAAGGGGGGTTAGACTGATCAGTTATGCCATGTTTTATGGGCATACCGTACTACACCACACTCCTCCACTAATGAATCCCCATATCGGCTTACTTACGGGGTCGAGGTGATGATACCAGTAGAGTTACAAACCAGATCAGCCCGGGTGGAATATTTTTCAGCAGAAGATAATGATGCCAATCTGGCATCAGAATTGGACGTTCTTCATGAGTTAAGAGAGGGAGCATTTGTCAGAGACCAAGCGATAAAGGCTAAGGCAGCTCTCCGGTACAACAAGCGTGTCCAATACAGAGCATTCAACACCGGAGACCTTGTCTTGAGGAAGGCAAGTGTGGGTAATAAATTTGCTTATCAAGGGAAACTAGCACCAACATGGGAAAGCCCTTACAGAGTTGCTGAGGTAACAGAAAAGGGATCATACCGACTCGAGGAGCTCGATGGAACCCCAATTCACAATAAGTGGAACACTCAGAACTTACGTATTTATTACAGCTAGTTGGTAAGACGGCTTGTACTCTTTTTCCTTACTTGAGTTTTTTCCCATTGGGTTTTCTCAAGAAGGTTTTAACGAGGCATGACCCCAGCTGCGCTCCCTTTGTAATATCCATTCAACTTAATGAAAGTGCAATTTACGACTCTATCAATCTCACTCTCTCATTTGTATAATGTGATTTATAGCTATAAGCCGTTCTTAATTGAAGACCCTCAGGACGGATGATCTCAACTACTCAGTCTGTAGTTGACGATGTAACTCCTCGAGGGACGATTGAAGACCCTCAGGACGGATGATCTCAATCACCTATTCTGTGTATTGAAGATGTAACTCCTCGAGGGGGAAATGGGTTGTAGGGTTGAACCAAACCCTATCTGAAGGCCCGGATTGTAGGATTGCACCGAACTCTGGGTACGGTTAGTAGGATCAAACCGAACACCGTCTGAAGGCTTGGATTGTAGGATTACACCGAACTCCAAGTATGGTTAGTAGGATCGAACCGAACACCATTTGAAGGCTTGGGCACAGTAAGCTGGTTCATCTTTGAAACCACGCTGAACCCCGAGTAACGGACGCAGTAGGTTCAGGATTAGCCCTGATCCAAACCCCGTGTTGAAGGCCCAGATTGTAGGAATTAAACCGAACTCTGGGTACGGTTAGTAGGATCGAACCGAACACCGTCTGAAGGCTTGGATTGTAGGATTGCACCAAACTCCAAGTATGGCTAGTAGGACCAAACACCATTGAAGACTTGAGTTGTAGGACAAGACCGAACCTCAAGAGAAAGGTGTAGTTCACTAACCTTTTACAAAGTCATACCGAAACCTACATGAAGGCTTGGGGGAAAAGGTTGTACCGAACTCCAAATATAATTTTTGTCCTTATTTTTGAAGCATTCAGAATGGGGCGGTTGAACGCGAATATGGCCGTTCTATACCTCCGAGATCGGATGAACCTTTCTAATTTCCAGAAAGTTAAAGGTAACGTTTTGCAACAAACTTTCTTTTCCCAAAATACTTATACTTGGGGACAGGGCATACTTTAACTTATTTGTTGCTTCTTTGATTACCATTTTTGTTATCTTACTTTGAGTTGATAAACACGCTTTAAACAGCAATATAGCTAAGCAGAGCGGATTTGTAAGGTATTGAAAAGGTAAAGTATTGTGTATACAACTAAGTTATCCAGCAACTGTATATTTGACACAAGTGATTGAAGAGAAGCAAAAACAAATCTTATTTTTATGAAGAAAAATTTTATGTGTCTCAAAGTGTTAAAACTGGAGCTGATCCCAGTACACAGCTATAAATGAATGCATAAAATCAAGGAGCAGGTGGTTGATTCTCCGAGGTGGGCTCTTCCGCTCTCTCCTCTTCAGCTGCCTCAGTTTGAGCCTTATCCGCTCCAGTCTCTGGGCCAGTCTGAGCACCTTTTTGTGTTTCACCTTCGGGGCCAGGATTGGATAGTGCAGGTTCCATGCTTTGACCCTCCGGAAGTGGAGTCAGTTCATAAAGAGCTTCGTGAGGATCCTGGTGCGAGCCGTCCTTCTTCACTTCGACAAGTTTCCCTCCGTGGAACTCATAGAACGGATCCAATCCGTATAGATTAAGCTTCACGTCAGGGTTGCGGTAAAATACTTGATGAAGTGCCAGGCCGAAGGATTCGTAAGCCACCTTCTTGCATATTTCCAAGGCTTTGGCAGCCTTGGCCTTAGCAGCAGATAATTTTTTCTGAAGCTTGGCAAAATCCTCCTCTGATGGACCAGTGCTCGTACTCCCCTTCTTCAGCTCTTCGATCTGGGCCTGCATTTCCTTTCAAAGGATCTTCCACTCCCCTAGGCTTTTATTGTGACCGGCCTCAATTATTTTGAGATCGTCAGTAAGCTTGGCCGATCTCTTTTTCTCTAATTGTAGCTCTTCTTCAAGGAGTGGGATGGACTTATTTTGCTGTTGAAGCTCAGTGACCTGCCGCTCTAAAGCCTTGTTGGCAAAGTGAAGCTGGCTTGTTTCTTCTGTCTTTTTCTGAAGTGTTTCCTTGGCTTTCTCCAGCTCAGCCTCCACACCCCTGCGAATCTCAGCTTGCCTGGCTACCCAGTTTTCCTTCTTGGCGATGTCGGCTTCAAGTTTTTCAACTTGCTCCATATAGTCCGCCTTCTCGCTCAAGGAGCCCAAGAGGCCGGATAGCTCATCCAGTTGCCAACGGCCGGCCTTGCAAGCACCTCGAACTTCAGCAGCATCGAGGGAAGGGCGGAGACAATACCTTGCCTTTGGAAGAGTGGGGGGTGCAGACCCCTAGAACCAGAGATAGGGTGAGAGAAAGGATTCACCTGGAGGATCAAATACTGGGGAAGGACCGCTCCCAGAGTCTGGCCCAGACGTGGTCTGTGAGGGAGGGGCAGTTGAGTCAGAGACGAGCTTCTTCCCTTTGTCCTTTTTTAACCCAGATTCCTCAAGGGTTTTTTGATGCTTCTTTGCGGGGTCACCAGAGGGAGGCTTCTCCATGCCCGACATCTTGACCAGACACCTCTTTTTCTTCTTTTTCTCTGGGATGTCCTCTTCATTACTCTGCTCCGTAGCCTTTGTTTGTTTTTCAGGCTCTTCCTCATCAAGGAGAGGGACCTCGTCTCCCACTGCGGAGGTCAGAGGAATGGTTGAAGCCTTGGTGGAATTCCGCTTGGCTTGAATTTCATTCTCTTCGGAGGAAGAATCGTCATCAGCCAGCATAGTCCTCAGGGACAACATTTCGGGACAGACTTTTTCAATTTGTTCTGCAAAACAAGGAGAATTGAGTTAGCACTTGGGAAGAAAAACAATTAGAGCGGAATAAATGCATAACGTAACCACAGTTAAGAACGGGTATTACGGAGGTAGGTGGTTCGGACATCGTCACCCCCCAGGAGGAGCCTGCAGGAAAACCCCTTAAGGGTCTTTGAGGCCGTCTGCATGGCACTCAGTACCTCGATGGAGTGAGAGGAAAACTCACTCTCTTCAGTATAGTAAGCACGGCTCAGCAGCAGAAAATGCTCGTGCGATTAACTGAGAGGGAATTTAGTGAATCCTTCCTTGTTGAGCCAGAAGACCGGCTTGTTGGGTTGAATTCGGACCCGTGTGTAGTAGTGTTTGAAAGAACGTCCGTCCACCTTCGCGGATTCGGTGTAGGACTTAAAGTTCACCATCCTCGAGTCACAACGGAGTGTTATGAACCCAAGGCCGCCCTTCTTGTTGACACGGTGGACCACTTGGTAGTAATAAAATTGCTTGGACACAGTGGCAGTGAAGTTGAAATGCTCTCCTAAAACTTCAAGAGCCCGCACCAGACCCCACCAGTTGGGATGCAGTTGAGTAGGAGCACAGTCAAGGAAGCACAGGACGGCCATTTGAAACTCCGTCAGGGGGAAGCGAACTCCCAAGTTTTGGAAGACGAAGTCATACATGTAGACCGACCTCTCGTCAGCAACACGGTGGCAGACCCTCTCAGTTGGAAGGGGGCAAGGAAGAGAAAGCGTCCCTTGTACTTCTTCTCAGAGTAGATTTTGCAGCGGAGAGTGACCGAGCCGCCCTCTTCATTTGCGTGATGAGAAGGGATTTCCAGGAATTCATCTTCGACCCAGCAGTACGGCCTTTCCCTGTTCAACTTTTCCCAATTCAGCCGGTGTGCCACGACGTTGACACGCTATTCAGTAGTCTGCAGAATCAACGTTTTGCCAGACCCTGGAATCTCCATGGTACCTGATGCAAGATGGAATATGTATGTGTTGTGATAGAAGGCAACATCGTCAGAGAGATAGCCTTCGTTACTTGACCCATCCTCAGAGCTGCTGGTGGCCCTCGAGTCAAGGGGATCCTCAGAGCGGCGCCGATCAACTGGCGCTCGCGAGGACAAAGTCTCAGCTCTCTCGGTGCGACGAGGCCTAGCCGCAGGAAGATTCACTGGAATCCTTCCTCCACGGCGGCTAGAGGGGGCACAAAAGCTCAGATTCCCCCTGTTTGAGGTACCAACGCTGCTTGTTCTAGGGCCAATGATTGAAGCAAATGACTAAAGATAATACGGAGGTAAAGGTTAGGGAGGTTACCTAAAAGAAGGAAGAACTTTGTGAGGACGAAAGGCAGCAAGGGAATCTTCAGGAATTTCAGCAGAGGTTCACTAAGCTTGATGGCAGAAATGGATTCCGAAACTTGTTAAGTACCCCTTTTATAGGTAACGAAGAAACACAGTGAACAGCCAAGAGTCGCAACGTTTGTTTCAAAATGCAACCTTTAAGATTCAAACGACTTCGTCGTTTCATAATATTAAAGCGCGAAAATGGTAACGTTTCAGTAAATGTTCTTACGAAGTGGGCTCGCATAAGTTGAAATCCAGGCCCAATAAGCCCAATCGACAGTTACACTCTTGGGTAATGATGGTTCACGTGTTAAAAAGGGACATTTAATGTCCAATCATTTCAGACGCATTTAATGCATCCCCACCACTCCTCGAATACCAAGAGTTTTGATTTTCAAAAAACTCTTGGGATTTCCCTCAATATGAATCTTTGTCCGAATCTGTTATGGATAATATAAGAAGAGCGGTCACATAGTTGGCAGAGCGGATGTTGAGGAGTTTTCAGAAGGAATTTCTATAACGTTCCACCGGCATCCAGACTTCTCAAAGGCTGTATAGCTCATGTAAGCAACCTAACAGTCCCTCACATAAGCTAGGGGACAAATGATCCGGTCTGGATACCGGTCCCCAATGTTATGACATCAGAATGACCTCTAAAGAGGGAAACCGGAGTCACAGTTCAGACGATGCCACACCAGATATCTGTTGTACTTTCATCCGTTCCCATTCCATCAGACGTTCTATTCGTCCTTGCTACAACGGATGCTTCATTCGTTCTCATTTCACGTCGATAACCGTTTGCTTCAGGGTCACTGTGAGATAAAAGTTCCTTATAGCTTATCAGTGAAGATACCCTGCATAGCAGAATGTGTCAATGTCAATTACCTCAGAGAGTAAGTACATGTGTCAGCGAAATATGCGGAAAGGTGATTGTCCTCCATCCTTATCACAAGATCGTACTCTGATAATTGACCTACCCCCCTGACACACTCTGAGTACTGAGCCACTTTGATTGACACACTTTACACGCTATCAGAGCCAATGGGCCCACTTGCATCCAACGATTCATTTCCTACGTTCAACTATAAATAGCATGATCAAAAACACATGCAAGGTTACGTTGTCCTAACTCACTTTTTTTACTATTGCATTGCTTAAGTGTTCACTGAGTTCATACACTCTTCTAACTTGAGTGTCGGAGAATCTTCACAGGTGGCACCACCTTTCGCCCCCTCTCAACGTGAAACGTCGGTGTGAAGGATCTCCAGGACAATAAGACCGGTTTCTCCCACTGAGAGATCAGATTATAACACCGGATACCCACTGTACCGGTGTGTAAACTCTAAAACACCTAAACTCTTGTGGCTGTCCCACACCGGATCCTAGACCCCGGTTCAGACCAGTTCAATTTGGATTCAAAAATATTTATAGCATTATTCTTAACAATTCTAGGTTTCTTATTCTAGATACCTTATAAACCATGTAAATAGTTCACTTTTCTTCTTTTATTTATTGTAGCATGAGAGTATCTAGTATTTGTGTCACCCTTCTTTATCCATCTACACCCAGCCTTTAGGCAATACAAGTATTTTTTTTAGATATATTACACTCTATATATCATCAATGAGGTTCCTTCTCCTATTTAGCTTGGAAGTACTTAGGTTTCCTTCAGTATCCCTAAAATCTAAGACATTAATCTCATGGATTAGTTTTAAAATATGGTTCTGTATGTCCCTGAAACATTCTTTATTCCATTCCTTTAGAGCTATTTTTGTCCTTTACAAGTTTTCTTTCAAAAAGAAGTCTCCTCACCTACCCCTCCACATTATTTTCTTCCTAAATTTGTTTCACCAATACCTTTAAATTTGGTTCTTGTAACCAATCATTTAAGAATCTAAAAGGTCTAGGTCCTAAGTTAGATTCTAAGACCTTGAGAAAGATGCGACAATGATCTAACACATCCCTATCAAGGACGTATTGTCTACTTAGAGGTTGTTTGGTTGAGAGTTCACAAATTTTTTTCATTTAATGAATCCGATTTTGTTTCTTAAATGCAAATGAAATTCACCTCTACCCCCCCTAAGATTCTTATATGGATTTATTTTTACTCACTCCCCAGAACCCTTTAATATTATATGACAAGATACATAGGTTACAAACTAGTTCCTTACACCTTGATACTCTGTCTAATTCTTCCACATCCCTTTTTTCCATGCTTACCAATCTTCAAGTATTTCATTTTCATCTCCTTTCCTAGTGACCCCTAGTTTGACCCCTAAATCCCATAAGCTTTTCACCTCAGTCCCAAGAAATTTTTACCCAAAGCGATTACTACAATATGCAATATCATTATTTGAAATTGAACATGGTTGGAGAATGTTTATTTCATTGCTTTGCCTAGCATAATCCTTCAACAATGACTTTTTCTAACTATTCATCAACTCGTGTGTACTTAATTTATTCCTTTCCTTCCTTAAGGTGCCTCTATAGTCAATGCTAAAAATCCTTATTGCTTTGTGGATGAGATTTTCATTGATGTCTATTCGAACATCTACCTAAGCCTTCTTCAAAATGGTTAAGAAATTTAATGGTCTTAACCACTAAGCACTTTTAAACGATAAAGCTTTATACATGGACCACAACATCCTCATTTGAGGAAATTATCATTTTCCAATTTTGTAGTTTCTTAGTGTACACATGTTCATAAATTTGTTGCATATAGGCCATTTGAAATTAAGGAATGGTTCATATAGCATTCAATCTCACAAATAATGAACAATTTTTATTAGTCAGCCTAATACTTCCTTGAATGAGTTCTGCATCTAAATTGACATAGGGCAAAGCTCCGGAAGAGAGATTGAAAGCTTGAATTCAGTTTTGGTTAGTATCTTTTGTGTGGCATTCAACTAGGCCTATGTCATGCTTTTATAATTTTCTTCCTTAACTTATCCTTCTTCAATGCCATGGCTCTTATTGCATTAATTAGACTTGTATCCTTATCACCTCCATGCACATAGCTTCCCTCTAGTTATGCCTAAATATTTTATAAACCCATCAATTTTCAAGGACTATTTTATGTGTCAGTTTCTTTAATCCTTCTTCAAATTAGTTGTCCCTAGCTTATCAATAACTAATAAAGTCTTAACCGTAACATTTTTTGATTGTCTTGTTGTGTTTCCATCTACCTAGTTGGATTCAATATTCACATTGGAATATCCCGATAGTACTTCCTCTCTCAATCATGAATGTCAATGAATTCAGATATGAATGATCTAATTCTTCTCCCTATATCTTAAGTTCATATTGATTCATTATCCCTAAAATCTTTGACAACAACATATATTATTTTCCTTCACAGGTTGTTCTTGTAATAACTTCAACATAAAAATACTCACCTTAATCTTCACTTTGAAACTTCTAACAATGTTCTCCAAAGATAAGGTCCTGACCAATAGTCTTTCACATTTCAGATTGTTGAGGTCCTATGTTTCATGACCCATTTGAATGCCAAAACTACAAATGATTTTTTGAAAAAATAACCCTTTTACTGGGTATTCCTCAACAATGTACTCATACTTTCCTATATGTTACCTTAGTTTCAAGCTTCCACTTTTCAAGCTTCCACTCTTCAACCCATTCAAATATATTTCCTAACCAATCTAAAGCTTCTTATAAGACTTCTTTAACATTTTCCCCCTCACATGATTTCAATAGGATTATATAATTCGCCATATAAGTACACTTAATTATTTTCATACCTTCCATGTAAAACATTTGTTCCACCTTCTATTTACTTAGAGGTTCCCTTAGTCTACCTACATAACATTTCATAAACCAACCTTTTTTCCCCCATCAACCTCTATTTTGTTCCTTTCCAAAACTCATCTTCTTTTTCTTTTTATATGGCCAGTTTTGAACTCTTCCTTCTTTCCCTCAAAATTTTTATTCACTTTGGCAGTCATTCCTATCTTTTGTTTATATGAAGCTGGGATATCATTCATTCCATTGACAAATTGTGGTTGATTGACATATAGCTTGACATTTCCTATCAAAATTTTATCGTGTTTATGTTCCAAATCAAATGGGTTTATAACGTGAATGAATCTCATGAACGTGAGTCTCTTCTCAAGTTTATCTTTTTCTATCAATATGAATGCTTCCCAAACACAACCCCATCTTTGGAAATTTTGCCATATTTCTTTGTCATTGAAGCTATTAGTAAAACTGGTGAACTAATCAGACTTGATTCTTTAGCCTAGCTTTTCTCTCTACTATTGTCCTGGATGCCTTTACCTATAGACTATCCTCGGAAGAATCCTTTCTAATCTCTTGATGTCCTAATCACCTAGAACTCTTTCGGCCTTCATCTTATCTATTCCTCTCCCCCAACCCTCATTGTAACACCCTTTGTTACACCTTAATAAATACTAGAAAAATTCATAATTTTTTTTACTAAAGAAATTATTGTTAAAAGGAAACTATCAGAATAAATTACATACATCATTTCTGAAATACCTCATAAATATTATTAAAACTTTATAAAGTAATTTTACATTTATCCAAAGAAAATAAATATTAAACATTATAAGAAAGAGAGGAAACTCCAAGGCCCAGAAGCAGTTACTTAATAACTTTATTTATTCATTGGACCACAGTATTCATACCGAGCTCCCTTTCTAGAACGTACTATATTTACTGTCGAGATTCTTCGATCCTTCCCTATGAACCATCAATTTAAAACATATGAAATAAAACACGGAGAAAGGAGTGAGAAACAGAATATAATATTC
This sequence comes from Clitoria ternatea, assembly GCA_037962975.1. Lineage (NCBI taxonomy): Eukaryota > Viridiplantae > Streptophyta > Magnoliopsida > Fabales > Fabaceae > Clitoria > Clitoria ternatea. The sequence continues at coordinate 52,727,835 of CM075675.1, forward strand.
CTAAATAGGGCATAAGCAATAAAGGGTTTTCACAAACTAATATATAATTATATCAATCACAATCACAATCACACACACAGTCAATTATGAATGCATGAATGTTATGCAATATCTTCATCATAACTTACCTATATATATGGGCCCTTAAATTTTAATTTGCACTGGGCCAACCAGGAGTTTACACTGTTCCATAAGTCTGGATAATAATAATATGAACAGTTCAACTGGCATGGAAACACTTTGAGACTAGTCAGATTGAGAAAGTTTTTATTATGAAAGTACCCGACACTATAGAGCTACCCCAGGTCCCCTGAAGCACCCTTTCACACCCTCTCATCCCAAGGCTCGTAATTAAGCCTCCTCTAATGTATCCTCGGTTTCTATAATCCGTCCCAAGACAATATCATTTTGTTTTACTTTAATGATTTATGATACATGAACTACTCGTGTATTTAATTGGTTAAGGCTTTTAGAAACTCAATCATTAAATACCTTAAAGGTTTACAACATCATTTCAATAAACTGTACATTTTCTCAATTCTCTAAATTTCTGTCCCACAGAAATAAATTTGGTACAGTTTTCGAATCTCACTAAAATTGAGTTTCTAAGCCTTAAATATCTCAAAACTTACTCATATAAAACTTTACATAATTTTTCTCAAATTAAATTTTAACAAGATTGAACTCTCAATTATTTCCAAATATCTTTAGTTATTAAGTTGGAAAAATAAAATAATTTTCTTTTGAAATTTTTATTTTATTAAAAGAGAATAATCCAAAAATACTTAAAATTATAAAATTTTTTTTAATTCAAGATTTAATTGTCTTAATTTGTTATAAATTAATTTTCATAAAATGTCTTCTTTCTAAATTAAATATTAATTATTCTTTTATTCTAAATATTGAAAGTAAAGTTAATAAAAATAATTTCTAAGAAGGAAAGATTTAAAGTAATAAAAATTTAAAGGGTAAGGTAAGAAAATTCTTACTAAGTGATTTAAGGGGTGGTGCAAATAGTGATTTAAGGGATGCAAATAGTGATTTTTCGTTTTCTTTAATAATTATTTTTTAAAATTTTTTTAAAAAATAAATTCTAAAAAATATACTGATCAAAAACTTCTAAAGGTCTATGGTCAAATTCCATCAGGATTTTAATATAAAATTTTTAGTAATAAATTAAAATAAAAATAGGGGTGTTACAACTCTACTCCCCTTAGAAAAATTTCATCCTCGAAATTTACATTATTCAGTAAAACAAATGGGGGTGAAACTCTTTCATCTCGGTTTCTAGTTCCCATGTAGCATCTTCTCCTCTCGTTTCACTCCAAATGACCTTTACACGCGGAATTGTCTTGTCTCTTAACTTTTTTATTCTTCTGTCAACTATTCTGACAGGTGGTGCATCATATGTAAGATTATCTTTAACTTGTATGACATCAGGTTCAATAACATGTGTAGGATTAGATATATACTTTCGTAAGTTTGACACATGAAAAACGTTATGGATATTAGAAAGAAAAGGTGGTAATGCTATTTGGTAGGCAAGAGGACTAACTTTATGAATTATTTGATATGGACCAATAAATCTAGGAGTTAGTTTTCGAGATTTCACTGCCCGACCTACCCCAGTCGTAGGTGTGACTTTCAAGAATACATGATCGCCTTCTTGAAATTCGAGTGGCTTCCTTCTTTTGTCATAGTAACTTTTCTGCCAGCTTTGTGCTGCCTTCATCTTTTCCTGAACTATTTTGATTTTATTTGTGGTTTGTTGTACCAACTCTGGTCCTAGCATCAAGTTTTCACCAGTCTCAAACCAACATAGCGGGGTCCTACATTTTCTTCCATATAATGCTTTAAAAGCTGCCATGCCAATGCTAGCATGAAAATTGTTATTGTAGGTAAACTCCACATATGGTAAGAATTGATTCTAACTTCCTTTATGCTCCAACACACAAGCTTGTAACAAGTCCTCTAGAGATTGAATTGTTCTTTCTAATTGTCTATCCGTCTGAGGATGATATGCTAAACTCAGACGTAGTCTTGTTCCTAAAGCCTTGTGTAAGCTCTTCCAGAATTGTGATGTAAAACGAGGGTCTCGATCAGAAATGATGCTTGAAGGAATTCCATACAATCTCACAATCTCCTCGATGTATAATTTCGCCAGCTTCTCCATAGAGTAACGAATATTGATGGGAATAAAATGGGTAGATTTGGTTAATCTATCAACTATTACCCATATTGAATCATGTCTTAATAGAGTTTTAGGTAAAGAAGTCAAAAAATCCATGGTAATGCTATCCCATTTCCATTCTGGTATTTCCATTGATTGTAGCATTCCAGGGGGTTTTTGATGTTCCACTTTAACTTTCTGGCACATTAGACAAGCAGTCACGTACTCTGTCACCGCTTTCCTCATTCCAGGCCACCAAAATAACTTTTTCAAATCTTGATACATTTTAGTAGCTCTGAGATGAATGCTCATATAACTTTTGTGACCTTCTTCTAGAATTGCTTTCCTCAACTCCTCTTGATCAGGAATACACACTCGATCCTTATACCTTAACAATTGGTTATTTCCGATATTGAACTCGACTTCTTTTTCTTATTTGAGGAGTTCTTTCTTCTCTTGCAGGAATTCATCCTCTCGTTGAGCCTCTAAAACTTGCCTCAAGAATTTACTTGTCACTTGCAATGCTCCTAATATATAGCTGTTAGCATTAACCTTTACTGCTAGGTTAATATCTCTGAAGTTCTCTATCAATTCCAGCTCTTTAATCATCATTGTGGATGCATGTAGAGACTTTCGACTTAAAGCATTAGCTACTACATTCGCTTTTCCAGGATGGTATGGCAATTCAAAGTCGTAATCCTTTAAGAACTCCATCCATCTCCGTTGTCTCATGTTTAACTCCTTTTAGTCAAATAAATACTTGAGACTCTTATGATCGCTAAACACATCGAATGTTGCACCGTATAGATAATGCCTCCAAATCTTTAAGGTAAAAACTACAGCGGCTAACTCTAAGTCATGGGTAGGGTAGTTAATCTCATGTTGCCTTAATTGGCATGACGCATAGGCTACAACCTTCTTATCTTGCATAAGTACACTTCCTAGTCCTTGCTTAGACGCATCACAGTAAACTTCAAAACTTCGATGTGGATCAGGGAGTACTAATACTGGTGCAGAAGTAAGTCGATCTTTTAGCTCTTGGAAACTATTCTCGCATTGTGTCATCCATATAAAAGGTTGTCCTTTCCGTGTTAGCTTGGTCAGTGGGCATCCTAACTTTGAAAATCCTTCAATAAATCTCCTATAGTATCCAGCTAAGCCCAAGAAACTTCTAATCTCAGTGATCGTGGTTGGTCTCTCCTATTTTAAAACTGCCTCCACCTTAGAAGGGTCTACAGCTATTCCTCCTTGACTAATTACATGTCCTAAAAAGTTTACTTCTTCCAACCAGAATTCACACTTCGACAGCTTGGCATACAATTGTTTCTTTTTCAGGATTTCCAACATAATCTTCAAGTGTTCAACATGTTCTTCCTTGTTTTTAGAGTACACTAGTATATCATCAATGAACACCACTACAAAGTTATCTAGATATGGATGAAAAATCCTATTCATGTAATCTATGAATACGGCTGGTGCATTAGTTACACCAAAAGGCATTACTAGATATTCGTAATGGCCATAGCGTGTTCTAAAAGCAGTTTTCAGTACATCTTCTTTCTTCACCCTAATTTGATGGTATCCATACCTCAAATCAATTTTAGAGAACACCGTGGCACCACGCAGCTGATCCATCAAGTCATCAATCCTTGGCAAAGGATATCTATTCTTGATTGTCACCTTGTTCAGTTGCCGATAACCCACATACAACCTCATGCTACCATCCTTTTTCTTAACCAATAACACTGGTGCACCCCAGGGGGATACACTGGGTCGTATAAAGTGCTTCTCTATCATCTCTTCAAGTTGTTTCTTTAACTCTGCTAATTCTAGAGGTGACATTCGGTATGGTGCAATTGAAATGAGTCCAACTCCAGGTACTAGATCAATGGCAAACTCCACATCTCTTTCTGGGGGTAAACCAGGGATATCTTCAGGATAAACGTCAGGAAATTCACACACAACTGACAGATTTTTGATTTTTGATTCTTGCTCTCCTTTCGTTGAAAGCAATAACATGAATCCTTGAGCCCCTCCTTTTAAAGAGGCACTCACTTGGTTGGCGGTTAGAAATCTCGAATTCTCAAGATTCAAATTCACTGGTTCTTTAAACATTATGGTTTTATTATGACAATCTATTAGAACATGATTGTCAGACAACCAATCTAGCCCAATAATAACTTCTAAGCCAGAAAGGGTAAACAGAAAAGATTAGCCTTAAAGTCCCTACCATCTACGACAATAGGGCATTTCCAACAGGCTTTAGAAGTGACAATGGGATTGTTTCCAGGAGTATGTACAGATAAGTCAAATGGCAGTTCTATCATAGGTAATTTTAGTTTTTCTACATAGTCATTGGCAATAAAGGAATGTGATACACCTGAGTCATACATAACAGTTAAAGGAATCTTATTAATGATACACTTACCTTCCACCATGGAATCAGAATGAGATGCTTCTTGTGACACCTCGAAATTGGGGGTAAATTTTTCGCGATTTTAAAGATATTAATCAATAAGGGAAATTAAGTGGTGAAGCATTAAATCGCCACCCCGGATCTATAAAACCTATCCCATATGTGAAGATATGAGAAGGTGAGTTTTGAATATAATATAAGAGATATTCTTATTTAAAATTAGCGGAAGAATTTAAATAAATTTATGTTGTATGTTTGCATTTCAAAGAAAGTGGATTAAAAGAGAATTTAAGTCAAATCAGAGTTACACAACTCCAATCAAGATGAATATGGTTTGTAAAGAATTGTAACTCAAATATCTACAATTTTTATGAAGAAGTTGAGAGCTAATTATACCCCAAAGATTGCTTAATTTGTTAATTTATGAAATCAGCCCTGCTGAAATTTTCAGCCTGAACACCCTTTAGTATTTTGGGCATAACTTGGGCTACCGAACTACGATTGACGCAAATTAGGTATCAAAACGACGGCGACAAAATTATCTACAACTTTGATAAACAATTAAAAAACTGATTCTTCACGCTTGAGCGTGAATTTCCATGCTTAAGCGCGATTGAGTTTGAAAAGTTACGCTCAAGTGAAAACGAAGAAAATTAAAAGAAGGAAAATTAGCATAAGGGGTCTTCACGCTTAAGCGTGACCCCCTTTCGCTTGAGCGTGAGCATGTTATCATGCTTGAGCGTGAGAAACAATCAGCCTCTCCCCACACAATCACGCTTGAGCGTGCCCCTTTTACACATGACTCACGCTTGAGCGTGAGAAGAAAAGGGAATCAGGACTCATGCGCGCTTGAGCGCAAAACGCTCGCTTGAGCGTGGGATCCTTCACGCTTGATCACGCTTGAGCGTGACACCCTTGCACTCTCAATTTTCTCTTTAGTTTGCTTGAGAGAGAGTTTCTCGCTTAAGCGAAAACACTCCAGTAGCTCACCTGATACTTCTCGCTTAAGCGATCCTTTCTTCGCTTGAGCGAGATTAACACAGAATTGTTTCTTCTAACAAGCGCTTAAGCGAAATCAATTCTCGCTTGAGCGAAGGATGGACAGTGAGAAAATTTTAGATGCAGAGCATTCACGCTTGAGCGAGGAATCTTCTCGCTTGAGCGTGTTTAACAAATTATGTAGAAAACTTAGAAACTTATGCACTCTTACATACCTAAATCAATCCTTCACAAAATAATTCAAGCCAATAATATACCTGTGCAATATATATACATTCATAATTGAATCAATTAAACACACATCCAAATTTTCATTCCAATTTATCCACACAAGTAATTATGCCAATTCAAAGCTAAACAAAATATATAAAGTTATACATACAAACATTCCATACAATCCAAAATCCAAAATACTGCCGGCCAAGGCATTCTTTACCATAATAGGCTATCTTCACACCTCTTCTTCACTCAACACGTCCATGTGCAGCCCTACAACACAGGTGCTAAAAAAAATATACCACAGGGAGAGTGAGTATACTTTCTCAATGATGAAAATCTAAAATTTATGATAATATATACATGAATGCAATATAAACATCATCTATAAAAACTTCAATCCATACTAAATCATCAAATATCAATTTACTAAACATAATCATATATGTATCCTTTTTAATTCACAAGAAACAAATCGTCCACTAACCTATTCACAGTTGGTTTCAAAAGTAAGTTCCATTTATCCTTCACACAATTCACTCAACAGGATATCATTCTATGCCATGTTCTTATGGCTAACACACATGGTAGTGTTTAAAATGCATATGCACAGATCTGATTATTATTTCAACAGAGATCTCATTCACTTAAATTAACATCATCATTCTGGGATATACCCTTCGTGGCACCCCTCAAGGTGATATATTCATCAATCATATCATCATCATCACTTCGGGATAAATACCCTTTGTGGCACCCCGCAAAGTGATATATTCATCAATCATATCATTATCATCACTCCGGGATATATATACCCTTTGTGGCACCCCGCAAGGTGATATATTTATCAATCATACCATCATCATCACTCAGGGATATACCCTTCGTGGCACCCCGTAAGGTGATATATTTATCAATTATACCATCATCATCACTCCGGAATATACCCTTCGTGGCACCCTGCAAGGTGATATATTTATCAATTATACCATCATCATCACTTCGGGATATACCCTTCGTGGCACCCCGCAAGGTGATATATTTATTAATATCATAACATAATTATCACATGATATACCATTCTTAGCCTCAAAAGGTCTCAATCCACAATCAATCATTTTAGGCACCAAGTTCAAATCCACATCACAAACACATGATATTACTTTCATTCAAGTAGACATGCCACATTACCTCATCATATACATTATCAACATACATGTTCTCATACATTTAGAAAATATACCCCCTCTCCTACCTCAAGTGAAGTAGTGATCAACGCGGTCCGAAGGTTCCGCCTCGTCGATGGGGTTATTCCCTATATTAACATATTCAAAGAATCATAATTAATCAACCACTCAACACAAATTCAACTTTAACTAACCATTTTTAATATCTACAATTCATAACATGTATAAAACATGTTACAGGCATTCTTTTCCTTTCTTTATTAGGCTTTGGGAATTCCTTATTACCATACCACCTTTATTATATCTAAAAGCCATAAACCCCATAACCTAACATCCATGATAATGCTTTGTCAATCATAACCCAAACTCTCTATAGCTTGTATTTGCCTTCAAATACCTCAATTTACCAACATTCACCATTTTCCCCAAATCTTTAAAAGTTAGGGTTTTTCACTAACCCATCAGCATTCATAAATACCCATTAACTTTTTTTTTTCTTCTTTCAGCCATAAAGTATCTACCTCATTAACACTTCATAAGACCCACAACATTAAAGCAAACAAAAAAAGTGAATATGGCTTACCACACCCAAACGATATGGGTTCCAGGAAAAGAGAAGAGGAGCTGTAAAAATAGAGGAAGAAAGAAGAGAAATCCAAACTCTAATAGTTTCCTTCTAAGCTCCAGTGAATGAAATTTGAGAAGAGTGAAATAGAACCACCTTTTCTTAGGGTTTAGAAGAAAGAAGAGAAAAGGGGAAAATAGAAGAAGAAGAAGAAATATGTCTCTACCAAATGGTCTCAGGAAGTCACGAAAAATGAGAGAAGGAAAATGGGCCTTTAGCATTTAACTTTAACTTCTTCATTAAAATTTCATCATTTTTCCATAAACAGGTTCTCTGTTTGGGCTCAATACTTATCCAAAAATTATTCTGAATATATATCCAGACTCCCAATAATATTCTCAACAGCCCTGACCAATATCATCTCAAACAGAGATACTTGGTCCGACACCTATATTTTATCCGGGTCAGTTTTCAACTTGTCCGGTCATAATAATTCACTAACAGTCTCTGAAAATCTTAATTAAATTATTTCTAGCATTTTGGGATATTAATCAACCCCCATCCAATTATTCAATATTCATTTCTTAATATAACTTCTATTTTTTGCAAAATTCGGGGTGTTACAATCCACCCCACCTAAAAAAAAAATTTGTCCTCGAAATTTGACATACCGAATTCGAATGCGTGAGGATACCATTCACGGATATCATCCTCGCGTTCCCAAGTGAGTGACTCCATGTTTCCATGCTTCCACACTACCTTCACCAAAGGTACCATTTTATTCCGTAATTTCTTCACGGAATACTCGACAATACAAACCGAAATGGGAGGGACAGACAAATCATCCCTCACTTCAACATCGTCAGTAGGGATCACATGCAAAGGATCATGAATGTACTTTCTCAACTGCGATACATGGAATACGTTATGCAGGTTTGCAAGTTGTGGAGGGAGTGCAATCCGGTAAGCAACATCCCCAATCCGCTCTAAGATTTTATAAGGTCCGATGAACTTAGGGCTTAACTTTTTGCTCTTCAAAGCTCTACCAATGCCCTTATCACGCGAGACTCGTAAGAACACATGATCACCAACTTGAAATTCAAGTGGCTTCCTCCTTTTGTCATAATAGCTCTTCTGTCGGTCTTGAGCAATTTTCATCTTCTCCCGGATCATCTTGATCTGTTTTGTGGTTTCCTCAATAATCTCAGGCCCTAAAGCCAAAGTTCTCACTAACTTCTAGCCAACATAAAGGGGTTCGACACCTCCTTCGATATAATGCCTAATATGGTGCCATACCAATACTAGAATGGAAGCTGTTATTGTAGGTGAATTCAATCAGAGGCAAATATTTTTCCCATGAACCACCGTGCTCTAAAACACAAGCACGCAGCAAGTCCTCAAGACTCTGAATAGTCTGCTCAGATTGTCTGTCAGTTTGAGGATGGTACGCCAAACTTAGCTTCAATTTTGAACCCATAGCTTCATGTAAGCTTCCCCAAAACCGGGAAGTGAATCGGGGGTCACGATCAGACACTATACTCAAGGGCACTCCATGTAACCTCACAATCTCTTTGACGTATAATTGTGCCAAATCCTGCAAGGAACTCTTCATACTGATTGGTAGAAAATGTGTACTCTTTGTCAAACGGTCTATAATCACCCAAATTCCATCACATTTGGTCCTCGTTCTTGGCAATCCGGACACAAAGTCCATGGCAATTGCATCCCACTTCCAAACGGGAATATCAAGCGGTCTCAAAGTACCAGAAGGTCTCTGATGTTCTACCTTTGCTTTCTGACAAATAAGGCACGAAGCTACAAAATTGGCAACGTCACGCTTCATTCCAGGCCACCAAATATTCTTCTTTACATCTTGGTACATCTTGGTCGCACCAGGGTGAATACTAAAAATGCTTTTATGTGCTTCTTCAAGCACCGTATGTCTTAGATCTCCGAATGGAGGCACATACACACGACCTTTTACTCGCCATAAGCCATCAACATCTTCCATAAGAAATAAATTCTTCCCATTATCTTGAGATCTTCTCATCTCTTGTAAATAATCATCATCCCCTTGTTTCTCCTTTACAAGCTCCAAAAACTCATTACATATCCTCAAGGTAGCAAAGCATAGCTTCTTGGAAGATTGAACCTTGGTCCCAACATTCAAGTTCCGAAATTCCTCAATCAATTCGAACTCTTTGACCATCATGGCCGACATATGCAAGGACTTTCGACTAAGAGCATCGACAACAACATTAGCTTTTCCCGGATGATACTTTAATTCAAAATCATAGTCCTTTAGGAATTCCATCCATCTCCTTTGACGCATATTCAATTCTTTTTTATCAAAGAGGTATTTCAAGCTTTTGTGGTCACTAAAAACCATAAACCTCGAACCATATAGATAATGATGCCAAATCTTTAAAGCAAACACAACCGCCGCCAACTCCAAGTCATGAGTTGGGTAGTTAACTTCATGAGGTCGCAACTGGCGTGAAGCATAAGCTATAACACGTTCACTCTGCATTAGCACACATCCCAGTCCATGTTGCGAAGCATCGCAATACACCACAAAATCTTCTTGTAAATCAGGCAATGCCAAGATAGGCGCAGAAGTCAACCTCATCTTCAACTCCTCAAAGCATTTCTCACATTCAGCTGTCCATACAAAAGGTTGGTTCTTCCTTGTCAAGTTCGTCAAAGGTTTTGCAAGACGAGAAAAACCTTCGATGAACCTCCAGTAATATCCGACAAGTCCAAGGAAACTCCTAATTTCCGTAATCGACGTAGGTCTAGACCATGCCATAACGGCTTCAACCTTAGAGGGATCCACCGAAACACCGTCTTCAGATATCACATGTCCAAGAAACTGGACGCTCATCAACCAGAATTCACATTTAGAGAGCTTAGCATACAATTGGTTCTCTCTAAGGATATTTAACACAATCCTCAAATGTTCCTCGTGCTCTTCTCGACTCTTGGAATATAGTAGAATATCATCGATGAATACCAGCACAAAATGATCCAGGTATTCATGAAAGAGGCGGTTCATATAACTCATGAACACCGCTGGAGCATTAGTCACTCCAAATGGCATTACGACGTACTCGTAATGGCCATATCGCGTCCTAAACGCAGTCTTTGGAATGACTTCGGTTCTCACCCGAATTTGATGATAACCAGAACGTAAGTCGATCTTCGAGAACACCACCGCACCTCTTAGTTGGTCCAACAGATCATCAATACGAGGCAAGGGATATCTATTCTTTATTGTCAGCTTATTCAATTGGCGGTAGTCAACACACAACCGCATGGATCCATCCTTCTTTTTGACCAATAAAACAGGAGCCCCCAAGGTGATACACTGGGTCGAACAAACTCCTTCTCAAGTAGCTCCTCAACTTGCTTCTTGAGTTCAGCCAACTCCATAGGAGACATCCTATACGGAGCTATATACACTGGTTCTACACCAGGTACAAGATCGATAATAAACTCAACCTCTCTCAGAGGTGGTAAACCGGGTATCTCTTCGGGAAAAACATCTAAGAATTCTGACACCACAGGGACACTAAGGGGATCGGGACCACTCGTCCCATCAGCAAGAGATAGTAACATGCAAAGTTGATCTATACCTTGCACATCAAATTGTCCCGCGTCAGAAGAAGGGAAAATAACTGTTTGTCGACAATCAACTAAAACTTTATTGAAGGAGAGCCAATCCATACCAAGAATGATCTCCAATCCCTTCAGAGGTAGGCAAATAAAAGACACAACAAATCTTCTCCCATCTAGGAGTATATTGACATTATTACACCAGTTAACCGATCTGAGATAAGTACCGGTTGGAGTGGTAACCACTAGAGCATTTTTCATTAAACACACCGGCAATCTCAATCGCCGAACACAATCCTCGGATATAAAAGAGTGGGTTGCACCCGAATCATAAATAACATGAACAGAATGCCCAAGTATTTCACATTTACCTTCAACTAAGTTTTCAGCTTGTGTTGCTTCCTCACCGGTCACAGCAAACACTCTTCCGGCATTTGGTTGAACATTTCCACCATCCCTATTTCCTTCACGAGCACCATTGCCATTAACTCGGCCATTGACACGCCTTCCACCATTATAACCACCTCGGCCACCATTTCGGCCACCATTGTTTATATTACCACGGCCCCGACCACAATTGTGGTCTCCGCGGTTCACGTGATCAGGTGTATTTGCACGGTTGGGAGTATTACCTTGCATATGAGCTTGCCTCACAAGTAAAGGACATGCAGGGTGAATATGTCCTATCTGATCACAATTATAACATATCACATCATCCCGTTGTGCACACTCGTGAATATAATGAGGTCCTCCACACCTATAGCATCTCGGTCCATTGGCATTTGCATTGCCCCGGCCAAAAGTGTTACTGTGTCCACCGCCTCTAGCTTGGACATTAGAATGAGCACCCCTCTGAAAATGTCCCCTTCTGAAATTTCCTTGCCTTTTAAAGCTGGAAGACTAACCCTTCAACTTTGAGTCAAATTTGGATTGAGGATGGGGAGCATGTTCTTCATAAATGCGGCACTTATTTATAAGTACCGTGAAGCTTCGGATTTCCTGGTGACATATAGCCCTCTGAATATCAGGGCGTAAGCCATTCTCAAATTTTATGCACTTAGAGGCTTCAGTCCCCTCTTATTGATAGGGAGGGTAAAATTCGCAAAGTTCCTCAAATTTGGAAGCATATTCTTCCACTGTCATTGTACCTTGTTTGAGTTCCATGAACTCCAGCTCCTTCTTACCCTTATAATTCTCAGGCACATACTTTCTCATGAGTTCAAACTTAAAATTTCCCAAGTCAAAGGAATGGCAGCAGCAATCATTCAACTTTTGGTGAGTCTCCACCAAGTCTCCGCTTCATCCCTCAGCATAAAAACAGCATACTCCACTTTCTGGAGCTCATTGCATTCAAAGCTATCAAAGATCCGCTCAACATCTCGGATCCAAACATAGGCTTGCTCGGGCCGGAATCCACCATGAAACTCAGATGGTTTTCGCTTTAAGAACATATCAAGGCCTTGAGTACCTTGAATAACAGGAGCAGGTTGTCTTTCCGCTTCTTGTCTTTCACGGTTTTGTAACTCAAGGAGGTCGGCAAAGCGATTCAAGGCTCTAGTGATAGCGTTATCATTATCTTGACGATGACGGGCCATCTCAATATCTATAATCATAACATCAGATTTCACTAACATTAGTAGACTAATCTATAAATTTCTCTATAGTTTTATATTATAGTACTTCATCGTAAAAATTTAAGTTATGGCCCTTCATCATGGAGTCCAACATCAACCAACTCATATTAAAGCTCATAAAAGCATATCATCATATCATGGTGTCATATGCATTCATAAAACATAGGATTCATCATTAAGGAAGAAGAGTGTGAAGAAAGCTTGGTCGGACTTATAGCATTCACATTCAATCTACAGTCAACTCATACATAGTCAAACAACAATGACAATCATTCATCAATTTCATATCCTATTCTAATAATAATAACAATTAATCACAGTAATACAGAGTGAATAATGCTCTGATACCAGGTTGTGACACCCTGAAATTTGGGGTAAATTTTTTGCAATTTTAAAGATATTAATCAATAAGGGAAATTAAGTGGTGAAGCATTAAATCGCCACCCCGGAACTATAAAACCTATCCCATATATGAAGATATGAGAAGGTGAGTTTTGAAAATAATATAAGAGATATTCTCATTTAAAATTAGCGGAAGAATTTAAATAAATTTATGTTGTATGTTTGCATTTCAAAGAGAGTGGATTAAAAGAGAATTTAAGTCAAATCAGAGTTACACAACTCCAATCAAGATGAATATGGTTTGTAAAGAATTGTAACTCAAATATCAACAATTTTTATGAAGAAGTTGAGAGCTAATTATACCCCAAAGATTGCTTAATTTGTTAATTTATGAAATCAGCCCTGCTGAAATTTTCAGCCTGAACACCCTTTAGTATTTTGGGCATAACTCGGGATACCGAACTCCGATTGACGCAAATTGGGTATCAAAACGACGGCGACAAAATTATATACAACTTTAATGAACAGTGAAAAAACTGATTCTTCACGCTTGAGCATGAATTTCCACGCTTAAGTGTGATCGGGTTTGAAAAGTTACGCTTAAGTGAAAACGAAGAAAATTGAAAGAAGGAAAATTAGCATCAGGGGTCTTCACGCTTAAGCGTGGCCCCCTTTCGCTTGAGCATGAGCATGTTATCATGCTTGAGCGTGAGAAACAATCAGCCTCTCCCCACACAATCACGCTTGAGCGCGCCCCTTTTACACATGACTCACGCTTGAGCGTGAGAAGAAAAGGGAATCAGGACTCATGCGCGCTTGAGCGCAAAACGCTCGCTTGAGCATGGGATCCTTCACGCTTGATCACGCTTGAGCGTGACACCCTTGCACTCTCAATTTTCTCTTTAATTTGCTTGAGCGAGAGTTTCTCGCTTAAGCGAAAACACTCCAGTAGCTCACCTGATACTTCTCGCTTAAGCGATCCTTTCTTCGCTTGAGCGAGATTAACACAGAATGGTTTCTTCTAACAAGCGCTTAAGCGAAATCAATTCTCGCTTGAGCGAAGGATGGACAGTGAGCAAATTTTAGATGTAGAGCATTCACGCTTGAGCGAGGAATCTTCTCGCTTGAGCGTGTTTGACAAATTATGTAGAAAACTTAGAAACTTATGCACTCTTACATACCCAAATCAATCCTTCACAATATAATTCAAGCCAATAATATACATGTGCAATATATATACATTCATGATTGAATCAATTAAACACACATCCAAATTTTCATTCCAATTTATCCACACAAGTAATTATGCCAATTCAAAGCTAAACAAAATATATAAAGTTATACATACAAACATTCTATACAATCTAAAATCCAAAATACTGCCGGCCAAGGCATTCTTTACCATAATAGGCTATCTTCACACCTCTTCTTCACTCAACACGTCCATGTGCAGCCCTACAACACAGGTGCTAAAAAAAATATGCCACAGGGAGAGTGAGTATACTTTCTCAATGATGAAAATCTAAAATTTATGATAATATATACATGAATGCAATATAAACATCATCTATAAAAACTTCAATCCACACTAAATCATCAAATATCAATTTACTAAACATAATCATATATGTATCCTTTTTAATTCACAAGAAACAAATCGTCCACTAACCCATTCACAGTTGGTTTCAAAAGTAAGTTCCATTTATCCTTCACACAATTCACTCAACAGGATATCATTCTATGCCATGTTCTTATGGCTAACACACATGCTAGTGTTTAAAATGCATATGCACAGATCTGATTATTATTTCAACAGATATCTCATTCACTTAAATTAATATCATCATTCCGAGATATACCCTTCATGGCACCCCTCAAGGTGATATATTCATCAATCATATCATCATCATCACTTCGGGATAAATACCTTTTGTGGCACCCCGCAAGGTGATATATTCATCAATCATATCATTATCATCACTCCGGGATATATATACCCTTTGTGGCACCCCGCAAGGTGATATATTTATCAATCATACCATCATCATCACTCAGGGATATACCCTTCGTGGCACCCCGCAAGGTGATATATTTATCAATCATACCATCATCATCACTCCGGAATATACCCTTCGTGGCACCCCGCAAGGTGATATATTTATCAATTATACCATCATCATCACTTCGGGATATACCCTTCATGGCACCCCGCAAGGTGATATATTTATTAATATCATAACATAATCATCACATGATATACCATTCTTAGCCTCAAAAGGTCTCAATCCACAATCAATCATTTTAGGCACCAAGTTCAAATCCACATCACAAACACATGATATTACTTTCATTCAAGTAGACATGCCACATTACATCATCATATACATTATCAACATACATGTTCTCATACATTTAGAAAATATACCCCCTCTCCTACCTCAAGTGAAGTAGTGATCAACGCGGTCCGAAGGTTCCGCCTCGTCGATGGGGTTATTCCCTATATTAACATATTCAAAGAATCATAATTAATCAACCACTCAACACAAATTCAACTTTAACTAACCATTTTTTATATCTACAATTCATAACATGTATAAAACATGTTACAGGCATTCTTTTCCTTTCTTTATTAGGCTTTGGGAATTCCTTATTACCATACCACTTTCATTATATCTAAAAGCCACAAAACCCATAACCTAACATCCATGATAATGCTTTGTCAATCATAACCCAAACTCTCTGTAGCTTGTATTTGCCTTCAAATACCTCAATTTACCAACATTCACCATTTTCCCCAAATCTTTAAAAGTTAGGGTTTTGCACTAACCCATCAGCATTCATAAATACCCATTAACTTTTTTTGTCTTCTTTCAGCCATAAAGTATCTACCTCATTAACACTTCATAAGACCCACAACATTAAAGCAAACAAAAAAAGTGAATATGGCTTACCACACCCAAATGAAATGGGTTCCAGGAAAAGAGAAGAGGAGCTGTAAAAATAGAGGAAGAAAGAAGAGAAATCTAAACTCTAATAGTTTCCTTCTAAGCTCCAGTGAATAAAATTTGAGAAGAGTGAAATAGAACCACCTTTTCTTAGGGTTTAGAAGAAAGAAGAGAAAAGGGGAAAATAGAAGAAGAAAAAGAAATATGTCTCTGCCAAATGGTCTCAGGAAGTCACGAAAAATGAGAGAAGGAAAATGGGCCTTTAGCATTTAACTTTAACTCTTTCATTAAAATTTCATCATTTTTCCATAAACAGGTTCTCTGTTTGGGCTCAGTACTTATCCAAAAATTATTCTGAATATATATCCAGACTCCCAATAATATTCTCAACAGCCCTGACCAATATCATCTCAAACAGAGATACTTGGTCCGATACCCATATTTTATCCGGGTCAGTTTTCAACTTGTCCGGTCATAATAATTCACTAACAGTCTCTGAAAATCTTAATTAAATAATTTCTAGCATTTTGGGATATTAATCAACCCCCATCCAATTATTCAATATTCATTTCTTAATATAACTTCTATTTTTTGCAAAATTCAGGGTGTTACACTTCTTCTCCGGTGATTGCAAAAACCTTTCCTTTCGCCTTCGGCCTTCCGACTGCAATGTGTACGCCTCCCTGAATATTTATGCTTGTACTTGCACCTTTAGGGTTTTCCCTCTTCATCTCTGGGCAATCCTTGATGTGATGATATGGTTTGTTACACTTAAAGCAAACATAAGTGTTTTTAGGACAATCCCTTTTAAATGGGGTCCTCCACAGATAAAATATTTAAAATTTAGTGCAGATGTCGGGTAATAGCTTCCAGTTGAAGCTTGGGGTCTATTAGGAATAGATGCTGCTCCAAATCGGCGAAATGGTGCTTGGTAAGGCTTATTTCTCCTGAAGTCTCTTTTTTTGTGATGGTGAGGTCCTCCACTTCTCATTTCTCCCGCCTTGTGAATGGGCTCACAACTTTTGGTCATTCTATCCTTATGATTCTCTTCAAAGATCCTGCAGCGATTTACCAATACAGAAAATTCACGAATTTCTTGCATTCGTATAGCTTCTTTAATTTCGCCGTAATCCATTTACAAACTTTGCACACCGATCACCTTCGTTAGTAGCATCATTATAATGAGAATGAAAACGAGACAGCTCTTCAGACCTGGATGCGTACTCTCCAACGATCATATTTCCTTGGGTCAACGACAGGAATTCGAATTGTCTTTTCTCTTTAACATCAGCTGGAAAGTATTTCTCCAGAAACATATCCTTGAAATGATCCCAAGTGATCTCTATATTGTTGACTTTGAATTGTCTATGCATGTTATCCCACCAATGTTCGGCATCCTCAATTAAGGCATAAGTAGCGAAGACTACCTTATCAACTTCATTACATTGCAATGCTCGAAAGATCTTTTCTATCTCTCGAATCCAGGTTTGTGCTCCATTAGGATTATATCCTCCCTTGAAACGAGGTGGATTGCGCTTTTCGAATAAGTCCGGCCTTCTCAAGGCATCGTTACCTTGACCTTCACGTGCTCCTATTGCATTGATTAAGCGTTCTACAACTCCAGCAAGATCGTTTCCGGCTATTAGTTTCCTGTTTCACAATAACTGAGATTTGTCACATCAATCATAGTTACTACCAAGTCAGATATTCTATTTTCTATTACCTACACAGAGTTTACAGATAAAGCAAGATAAACTTTTTCCCCAGGCCTATTGGATTAACAGCTTTGATACCACTTTGTAACACCCTCTGTTGCACCTTAATAAATACTAGAAAAATTTGTAAATTTTTTTTTACTAAAGAAATTATTGTTAAAAGGAAACTATCGGAATAAATTACATACATCATTTCTGAAATACCTCATAAATATTATTAAAACTTTATAAAGTAATTTTACATTCATCCGAAGAAAATAAATATTAAACATTATAAGAAAGAGAGGAAACTCCATGGCCCAGAAACAGTTACTTAATAACTTTATTTATTCATTAGACCACGGTATTCATACCGAGCTCCCTTTCTAGAACGTACTATATTTACTGTCGAGATTCTTCGATCCTTCCCTCTAAACCATCAATTTAAAACATATGAAACAAAAACACGGACAAATGAGTGAGAAACAGAATATAATATTCCCAAATGGGGCATAAGAAATAAAGAGTTTTCACAAACTAATATATAATTATATCAATCACAATCACAATCACACACACAGTCAATTATGAATGCATGAATGTTAGGCAATATCTTCATCATAACTTACCTATATATGTGGGCCCTTAAATTTTAATTTGCACTGGGCCAACCAGGAGTTTACACTATTCCACAAGTCTGAATAATAATAATATGATCAGCTCAACTGGCATAGAAACACTTAGAGACTAGTCAGATTGAGAAAGTTTTTATTGTGAAAGTACCCGACACTAGGGAGCTACCCCAAGTCCCCTGAAGCACCCTTTCACACCCTCTCATCCCAAGGTTCGTAATTAAGTCTCCTCTAATGTATCCTTGGTTTCTATAATCCGTCCCCAGACAATATTATTTTGTTTCACTTTAATGATTTATGATGCATGAACTACTCACGTATTTAATTGGTTAAGGCTTTTAGAAACTCAATCATTAAATACCTTAAAGGTTTACAACATCATTTCAATAAATTGTACATTTTCTCAATTCTCTGAATTTCTGTCCCACAGAAATAAATTTGGTACAGTTTTCGAATCTCACTGAAATTGAGTTTCTAAGCCTTAAATATCTCAAAACTTTCTCATATAAAACTTTACATAATTTTTCTCAAATTGAATCTTAACAAGATCGAATTCTCAATTATTTCCAAATATCTTTAGTTATTAAGTTGGAAAAATAAAATAATTTTCTTTTGAAAATTTTATTTTATTAAAAGAGAATAATCCAAAAATACTTAAAATTATAAAAATTTTCTTAAATTTAAGATTTAATTGTCTTAATTTATTATAAATTAATTTTCATAAAATGTCTTCTTTCTAAATTAAATATTAATTATTCTTTTATTCTAAATATTGAAAGTAAAGTTAATAAAAATAATTTCTAAGAAGGAAAGATTTAAAGTAATAAAAATTTAAAGGGTAAGGTAAGAAAATTCTTACTGAGTTTTAGCTTTCCGTCATGCTCGCTATATGCTTAAACTCCACATCATAAAATTATCAATCAAAATCAAGAATTATCAATTATAACTAAATATCATCAATCACATCAAATATTATTAATCACAATTAAATATCAATCAAAATCAAATATTATCAATTATAAACAATTCAAATAAATTAAATATCACTCATAAATGTAATTCAAATCTTAATGGTTATTTAGATTAATAAGATTGATTTTGAGTCTTTATGATTCCTCGCATGAGTATAGTTCAGTTCATACAAGTCATAATAATACAAGTCCTTGCATAGGTTCAGTCTAGTTCGCATAAGTTATCCAGGTATTTGCATAAGTATTTCAGATCAAGTTACACAAGATACTCAATTTAAGATTTATTATAAATTTTAAGTTAAATCGTTATTATTTCAAAATAATAATATTATTAAATTTTAAAGGAGTAGGGGACTCCTCCCATTATTCTTATGTCCCTTCATATTATATTCCTATCTCACTCCCCCTTACCTCTTGTATCTTGATTCGTTATCGAAGATCCATACGCGTCTCTCTTTGAGTTCTAAAATATACCAATTTTATTTTAATATAGTTACAAGATGAAAATTAAGATTTATACTTAAAACAGAAATAGTAAATTTTGAATAGTGAATAGTAACAGTAAATAGTAAATCATGAATAGTAACAGTAAATAGTAAATTGTGAATAGTAATAGCAAATAGTAAAATGTAAATAGTAACGGTAAATAGTAAAACGTGAATAGTGAAAGTAAATAGTAACAGTAAATAGTAATTTACTATTTGAATAGTAATTTACTATTGAAATAGTAGTTTACTATTCAGAATAGTAACTTAAAATAATATTATTTCTAGTATAATAATAGATTTCTAAAAATGATATGAAAATAACCCTAAAAATATAAAAGAAAAGTATTCTTACCTTAGAATTTTAGCAGAACCTCTTTCCTTTGAAAAATATCTTCCTCTCTTCACTTAGCACTCTCCCAACACTACTAACTTTTCAATTTTCAGTGAAAACACGGTGCCTCATCCCTCTTTTTATAGCAAAATAAGTTATTGTGCATTTTAATATTTTATTATAAAAGTATTGTGCAAAATTTGAAATTTTCATATAGGTTACTGTACAAAGTTTGAAAATTTCACAAATGCACAGTGAATTTCACGTGAAGGAAATTGAAAATTATGAGGGGGTTGCGAATAGCAATTTTGGAGGTGTGAATAGCAATTTAGGGGGTGGTGCAAATAGTGATTTAAGTGGTGCAAATAGTGATTTTTTATTTTTTTAATAATTATTTTTTTAAAAATAAATTCTGAAAAATATACTGATCAAAAACTTCTAAAGATCTATAGTCAAATTCCATTAAGATTTTAATATAAAATTTTTTGTAATAAATTAAAATAAAAATAGGGGTGTTACACTCATCATAGTTTGTGCACCATTTTGAGAAGTTCTTGATCAAAACACTAACATTATATTTATGAAATAGTCTGCTGATTAATTAATACACATGTGTGTTGATTCATTAATACAGACGTGTGTGTGTATATATATTGAACTGTTCTTTACAGGGGGTGTAGAAGTGTGCTTATAGAACAACTCAAAATATACATATAAGTGTGTTTTGATACAAAGCAATATATGTATAAATGTAAATACAAAGAGTCTTCGTATGTTGAGGCGGAGTGTAATGTACTGCGGGACGGTGTCACAGTCCGCCTGACGGGATCTGATTTGCCTTGACCCAATTGGGGGTGGTACCTGCAATCGTTCTCCGACGCTCAAGTCAGTATCTCAGAATACTTAGAGACTTAGAAAGATAATCAGAGAAGATTATGCAAGTAATAGAGTGTAAGGTTCAGAGAATGGGAATCTGCCCCCTTATACCTTTTCAAGAGAGGTTTATATACCTGTCACGGGTGCTGCATTATTGGTAGGACCCGCTCCTTGTCTCCAGGCATAATACTGAAAAGGTAGTGGGTCCCTGCGCCGTTTACTAGCACCATTATTGTAGTAGGTATCACAACTTGTCTGGAAAGCGTTAGTGCTTTAATATTTTATTGTTATTTCCCTTTATGCGTGACAGCGTGATTCCCATTATTAACCTCTCAAGACAGAGTCAATCTCGTGCCGGGGTTGTGAGTATGGGCTCGCTACGCAGTGTGGGAAACTCAGTATTCCACCTGAGTTGAGCCTATGGCTTGGCGGAGTAACAACTTTGGCGAGGTTACATTCCTTGACGGAGTAACATGCCTGGACGGAGTTACATTCCTTGGCGGGGTAACGTGCCTGGGCGGAGTCATGAACCTTGGCGGTGTTACTTGCCCTGGCGGTATGCACTCCGTATAGTATTTGTAGTGTATTTGAAGAGTACTTCTCTTTATTCCAAATGCTGATCTGGCAAGGCATTGAAGCCATGCTCTTGGGGGCCGGTGTTAGGACCGGATCATATGCCCCCTAGCTTGTTATAGTGACTGGCGGAGTCACTTTAATAAGCTACAACACTTAAGTTTAGCTTTTGTAGGCATGGGTTTAGGCGATATTTGCTAGTCCGGGTTTTGTGGACAAGTGCTTTCGTGCATTTATTAGCTGTCATCACTTGTCACGCCTGTCATTAATGCGCCTCGAAACCACGTTTTTTGTTCTTCAGTCTCCTATTGCCGCGTATGCCCTCGTAACGGTTGCCATTCTAATGATGGGATATAAATGCGCGTGATGGCAATTGAGAACCGTTTTCGAGGTTATTACCGTGGGCTTTGGATTTTGAAAATGTGGCCCATGAAATATCTGCCCTTAGATATATCTATTGGTTTCAGTAAAAAAGGAACCGTCAGTGGGGTAAATCCAACGGTTGTAATCGCATGTTTCAATTTTAGAACCGTCGACGAGATTCATCTAACGGCTGCAAACACATCTTCGAAATTTCTGAGGATTCGCTTATTTTCCCCCCAAGCCATGCCTATAAATAGGTAAACTCTCAGAAGGGGAATGTTTTGCTTCATCTCTCTGTTCGTATTTGTTTGCTGAAAGTGTTTTTGCTATTCTTTTGCAAGTTCACTGGTGTTTGGAGTTCTTCTATCTTTCAGAAGCTTAAGGTACTTGCTTCTTCTTCTTCTTTGCTTCTTCATTTCCTTTGGGTTAGCTTTGTTTCCCCTTATTGTGTGTTTGTAAAAAGGAAGATGAGAGGAAAGAGGGCAGGGTCACGTTCTAGGGTTTCTGTTCGTCCCATGTTCTCTGACATTGAGAGTGGAGATGATGCTTTTTATACTGGGAGGGACTCGACGTTTTATAGCAGCGTGGAGTACTTTAGTAATGCTGTACATTCATTTGTGTCAGGAGGTGTTTCCCATACACAAGTGCTGACTATGGCAGAGTGCAGAAATGTTGTATTGCATGGGTTGGATTGGGAGAAAACACTCGAAAATGACCCTTACTGTTGGGTTGAGGAAGATGTCAAGGATGCTTCCTCTCGACATGCGACGACAAGCGGAGGGGTAGTGGAGTTGTCTGTTCCTGTTTGGAAGGACGAGAAGTATGAGGATAGGTTCATCGTCCGTTCACCCAAGACGTATGAACGGGTCTGCCATCGTCCTCAGGATAATCGTACCATATATATGTACGATATTCTGTTCACCCAGTTAGGGGTGCACTTCCCATTGAATAAATTCCAGATGGGTGTGCTCAGGTTCTTGGATTGTGCCCCCTCCCAGCTGCATCCGAATGGATGGGGAATAGTGCGCAGCTTTGAGGTAATGGCTGAACATTTGGGGTTTACGCCTACAGTGGCGTTGTTTTTCTCCTTCTGCCGCATTATGAGGAGAGTAAATATGAAAACCGGCGGCATGGGTTTTGTGACTCTCCGGGCGGAGCCAAAGATTCTAAACTTTAAGGCGTTTGCTGACTCCGCCAAGGAAGGCGGACTTCACTTCAGGATGAGTTTCGTGAAGATATCCGTCAGGAAGGACAAACCTATTTTTTGGCGGAATAAGGAGGGTGTTGATAAATTCCCAGTGGCATGGACGCATGAGCACTTTCTCTTAACCAAACAAGCATATGAAGTTGAGGAGGGTGCTCTATCGGCGGCGTCTGTGGAAGTACTCCGGATGTTGAAAGAGTACAACTCCGTCCACAAGCTGATTCTTTGTCGAAGGCTGCTTGGGCGGGATGCTCAAGGATACTTGAGTAATATTATGAACAATTGCAATGTGATTGAGTATTTCCTCTATCTTGCATTTTCTAACTGAATCCTCATTTTGTTATTTTGCAGGAGAAATCGCGGAGTTCCCTGGGATGGACCGTATTAAGCAGATGCAAATGAGCCGCAGGGAAAGGAACGCGGAGAATAATGTGCAGCCCAGGAGGAGTTTGACTGCTGCTCTCACAAAGACCCTTCCCTTCCCTGTCTCCACCAACATAGCAAATTTTGAAGGTGGTGCAGGATCTTCAGCAGCTGCTGTTGAAAGGCGTTCTAAAAAATGCCAAGAACCAGAAGCTGCTGAAGAAGAAGAGGAAATAGACCTCCAGCCTTTGCAAAGAAGGAGGACTAAGGGCAAGAAGAGGGCTGAGGCGGGGACGTCAATTGATGCCGCCATTGATTTGGAGGAGACTCCGGAAGTACCTGTTGTGGGTACTTCTGCTGCTACGGGCGGAGCTGAAGGCATTCTCGAAGAAGATGTCGGGGGGGAGCAAGCGGAGGGATTCCAAGCTACTTCTGACCAAGGTATGGGGGACGAGACAGAGAGAATTCAAATTTCCCCAGTCCGCCCGTCTGAGGATCCCGCCCTGAGTTTGACCACTCGAGGTACAGCAGTTTTCCCGATTGATGTGCCAGGGGAATCATCCAGGCGGTTGGTCTCTTTGCCTGAGGCGGGGTCTCGCTTGAATCCCTTTCTGTACTTCACGAATATAGGATCCCGCCAAGCAGAGAGGCGTGATCCAGAATACATCCTCCGCCCCGACATCGACTTTGACGAGATTCCGGAGGGAGCAGCAGCTGCGAGGTGGCACCTTGCAGAGATAGATGGTTTCCTGGCCTCTGTCCCTCGGATAGCTGACGTTGCTGCCGAGGCCAACATGTTCCAGGCGTCTTATCACGAGTCTGTGGAAAAGATTCGTAGCTTGGAACATGACAATGAGCAGCTGTCGGAGGTGATCAAGGCGAAGGATAAACATCTTGACACCGCCGATGCTAACACCAAGAAGCTGGAGGAGGAGCTGGCTCGGGTGAGAGCTGATAACGCTTTGCTGGAGAAGCAGGTCTCCGGCTTAAAAGAGCAAAACAAAAAACTGGGCGAGGAGGTGAATGGCCTGACCCAGGTGAGGGCTGACAATAATCTGCTAAAACAACAGATCTCAGACTTAATTCAACAGAAGCAAAAGTTGGGCGAGGATGCAAGTGAGCTCCAGCAGAGGTTGATTTTTCTTGAACTTGATAAGGCCACTGCTGAAGATACCTGGGTGGCGGAGTTAGACCAAGCAGCTACTGCGTACACTAACCTTGAAAAACAGGTTGAAGTGTTGCAAGCTGAAAAAGCTACCTCTGAGGCCGTCAATGAAAAGCTTGACAAGGATTTACAATCCACGCTGGATGCGGCTGAGGCAGCGATTGATGATGCTTTCAGCATGGCTGTTCGTCAACTCCGTTACCGCAATCCAGGTGTTGCTCTAACCACCACAGGCATTCATCCTTATTATGAATTCATCAATGGAGAATTGATGGTGCCTGTTCAAGGGGGTCATGCTCCTGCGCCCAATGACGAATATGTTCTGGCGGACTTGCCTCCCTCTCAAAGTTTAAGCAAACCTGGTGAAGGTCAGGCCACCTCTGTCCAACAAGAAGGGACGCCGTCCAACCCTTAAAGACCAGCTCCTGAGACCTTTCGCCAGCTTTTATTTTTTGAATTTTGTTAATATTGCCTTGTTCCAGGATAGGCTCTGGACTTTTATCAATCCTTGACAATATTAATAAAGTATATTTCCTGCAAATGTATACTTGTTCATAGATGTAGTGTTTAAGTCCGTCGTATTTATGCCTTGTATAATGATATTGAGAAGGCGGAATATTTATCTGAGGACTTAATGAAATATGACTAAGTATAACGAGGCGGAATGGCCTTTTTGAGAATTTAACTGAAGTAATTTCAATAGTGAGGCGTAGTAACCTCGTGGGAATTTCATTGAAATGATTTTAATAGTGAGGCGTAGTAGCCTCTTAGGAATTTAAAAGGAATTGGATTCCGTAAGAAGGCGGAGTGGCTTCTTAGGAATTTCAATGAGGTTAGATTCCGTAAGAAGGCGGAGTCGCCTCTTAGGAATTTAAAAGGAATTGGATTCCGTAAGAAGGCGGAGTGGCTTCTTAGGAATTTCAATGAAGTTGTATTCCGTAAGGAGGCGGAGTAGCCTCTTAGGAATTTCAATGAAGTTGTATTCCGTAAGGAGGCGGAGTAGCCTCTTAGGAATTTCAATGAAGTTGTATTCCGTAAGGAGGCGGAGTAGCCTCTTAGGAATTTCAATGAAGTTGTATTCCGTAAGGAGGCGGAGTAGCCTCTTAGGAATTTCAATGAAGTTGTATTCCGTAAGGAGGCGGAGTAGCCTCTTAGGAATTTCAATGAAGTTGTATTCCGTAAGGAGGCGGAGTAGCCTCTTAGGAATTTCAATGAAGTTGTATTCCGTAAGGAGGCGGAGTAGCCTCTTAGGAATTTCAATGAAGTTGTATTCCGTAAGGAGGCGGAGTAGCCTCTTAGGAATTTCAATGAAGTTGTATTCCGTAAGGAGGCGGAGTAGCCTCTTAGGAATTTCAATGAAGTTGTATTCCGTAAGGAGGCGGAGTAGCCTCTTAGGAATTTCAATGAAGCACAATTTTACAAGTATTGAACTTACTTGAACTTGTTGGGTAGTGCTTGAGTTTGTTTCTCATGTACTCCGTAAACATTGGGAGTTAGGCAGAGTCAAGTTTTGGATGGAATGTTCATCCTTTTGCATTTTGATTGGAGTGCAACTCCTGATTGAATGAAAATCATCGAAGTGAGGATTGCTATGGTGCAGCATATAGCTGCGACACCAATTTATCCTGCAAGAAATTGGTTAAACCTTCGAGGCGGTATGGTGCAGCGTATAGCTGTGACACCAATTCGTCCTGCAAGAATTTGGTTAAACCTTCGAGGCGGTATGGTGCAGCATATAGCTGTGACGCCAGTTCATCCTGCAAGAAATTGGTTGGGGTTAGCGTGGTGCAGCATATAGCTGAGACACCAGTTCATCCTGCAAGAAATTGGTTGGGGTTAGCGTGGTGCAGCATATAGCTGAGACACCAGCTCTTCCCACAAGAAGTCTGCAGGACCTTGGGGGCGAATTAGTGCAGCATATAGCTGTGACACTAGTTCTTTCCATAGGCGGCCTGCGGGACCTTGGAGTCGGTATGGTGCAGCATATAGCTGAGACACCAATCCTTTCCCCCC
Source organism: Clitoria ternatea (assembly GCA_037962975.1). NCBI lineage: Eukaryota > Viridiplantae > Streptophyta > Magnoliopsida > Fabales > Fabaceae > Clitoria > Clitoria ternatea. The sequence goes on from CM075675.1 coordinate 52,754,597, forward strand.
AAGGAGTTTTCTGTACCTTAGGGTCGGTATGGTGCAGCATATAGCTGAGACACCAATCCTTTCCCCCCAAGGAGTTTTCTGTACCTTAGGGTCGGTATGGTGCAGCATATAGCTGAGACACCAATCTCCCAAGGAGTTTTTGTTGACTCCGTTTGTGAAGCGGCGTTGCATGTTGGTTGATCTTTATGGAATAAAGAGTTATGCGTTTGTGCTTCAATTTTAGAGTCGTTTTATCTGCATGGGAATAAATTCTGCCATGGATAATCAATTCAGAGTTAGAGTGAAGATTAAATGCAGGAAGGCATTTCATTGAGAATGGAATTACATAAAAGATTGAGTTGGGAGATATCTTTTCGAAACCTTTTCAAGGAAAGCATACAGAGGAGGATCCTTGAGTTAGGAAGAAAAGATCATACCGTATTACCCAACTAACTGTAATATATGCGTAAATTCAAAATATTCCATTTATTTCTGACCGGAGTGCCATCCAAGTTCTCTAGGCGGTATGTACCTTTGCCCAAGACCTCGGTGACTCGGTATGGACCTTCCCAATTTGGTGCCAACTTGCCTTGGTGCGCAAATTTGTTGCCAATGTTGGCCCTTCTCAGGACCAAATCTCCCTCTTGGAAACGGCGTTCACACATGCGTGCGTTATACCGTTTGGCGGCCTTTGCTTTGACAGCTTGATCTCTCACAAAGGCTTCCTCTCTTAACTCCGCCAAAACCTCCAATTCGTGTGCGAGGTTCTGTTGGTTGGCCTCCTCATTGAAATAGAGGACTCAAGCTGAAGGGGCTGTTAATTCAATGGGAATGACTGCCTCGACTCCATATGTCAGCCGATATGGAGATTCATTCGTAGTGGAGTGTGGGGTGGTTCTATATGCCCATAAAACGTGGCATAATTGATTTGCCCAGTCTCCCTTTGCCTCACCAAGGCGTTTTTTGAGGCCCTTCAAGATTTCTCTGTTGGCGACCTCTGCTTGTCCATTGGTTTGAGGGTGTTCCACAGAAGAGAAAATCTGCGTGATGCTGAGATTTTCTAAGAGTTCAGTGAACTTGCGATCTGTGAACTGGGTGCCATTATCAGTGACTATGCGTTCAGGGACTCCGAAACGTGCAATGATATTCTCATAGACGAATCTTCGAGTCCTGGCTGACGTTATGTGCACCACTGCCTCTGCCTCAATCCATTTGGTGAAATAATCAACACCAACTATCAAGTATTTGATACCACCGGGAGCAGTTGGGAATGGACCTAGAATATCCATACCCCATTGATAGAAAGGCCAGGGCGTTATTGATGATGACATTTCCTCAGCTGGAGTATGGTGAAAATTCGCGAATCGTTGACATTGATCGCATTTTTGAACATATGAGGCGGTGTCTTGCTTCATAGTGGGCCACCAATACCCCGCCCTGAGGATCTTTCTCACTAGACTTCGTGCCCCTGGATGATGTCCACACTGCCCTTCATGGACTTCTTCCAAAACAGCTTGCACCTCGTTTTCATTTATGCAAATTAAATATGGGACAGAAATTCCTCGGCGGTATAGCTGCCCATCTAGGAGCGTATAATAGGGTGCCTCCCTCCTTAGCTTCTTTCGCTCAAGATCATCCGTGGGTAATTGTCCATTAACAAGATAACGAACTATTGGTGTTACCCAGGAGTTATCATCAACGGGGCGGCTTTTAATCATATGAATTGAAGAGGGAAGGGATATACTTGGCTCGGCCAAAGTACTCTGTACAACCGTGGTTGTACACCCCGCCTTCTTTGTGCTGGCTAACCTGGACAGGATATCAGCTCGCGTATTTTCTTCGCGAGGTACATGCTTGAAAGTTACTTCATCGAAGCGCTGTTTCAGCTCATTGACGCAGTCCAGATATTGTTGCAGTAGAGGTTCTTTAGCCTGATACTCACCAAGAATTTGTGAGATGACTAGTTGAGAATCACTGCATAGGGTGACAGTTTTGGCCCCAATATCTTGTGCTGCTCTGAGTCCGGCTAAACAGGCTTCATACTCCGCCTGATTGTTAGACGTAGTGAAGGTAAAGTGCAATGAAATTTCAAGATGTACCCCGTCATCACTTTCTATAACGATTCCTGCCCCACATCCTTTGCTGTTTGAAGACCCATCGACGTATACTGTCCAGTGTGAATGATCTGCATCTGGGTTAGAGCCTGTTAATTCAACTACGAAATCTGCTAGGACTTGTGCCTTAATAGCAGTTCTTGGTTCGTAGGATATGTCGAATTCAGAGAGCTCTATGGCCCATTTGATCATCCTTCCTGCCAAGTCTGGCTTGAACAATATAGTACGGAGTGGCAAGTCTGTGCGAATCAGGATGGGATGTGCATGGAAATATGGTCTTAGACGTCGTGAGGCCCAAACAACTGCAAGTGCTGCCTTTTCAATCTTCTGATAACGGCACTCCGCACCATGCAATGTTTTACCAGTGAAGTATACCGGTCGTTGGCCTTCGACTGTTTCTTTGACCAGTGCCACTGCCAGCGCTTCATCTGAAACAGACAAATAAACGATGAGTTGCTCACCTGGGCTTGGTTTTACCAGGATTGGAGGGCTGGCTAAGACATTTTTCAAGCTCTGGAAGGCCGCCTCTTGCTCTGGGCCCCAATTGAATTTTTTATCCTTCTTCAGCATCTTGTACAAGGGGAGAGAGCGATGAGCCATTTTTGGCATGAATCGTGCTAGAGCTGCGATTTTGCCATTGAGGGATTGTACCTCTTTCAATGTTTTGGGGCTCTGCAACTCTTGTATCACACGACACTTGTCAGGATTAGCCTCTATGCCTCTTTGCGTTAACATGAAACCCAAAAATCTTCCCCCAGGCACAGCAAATGTACATTTTAGTGGGTTGAGTCTCATGTTGTATTGCCGTAGGCGTTGAAAAATGAGGCGTAGGTCTTCAACATGGTCTCCTCCCTCAGGAGTCTTGGCGATGATATCATCAATATAAACCTCCACCAGCTTTGTGTGCATGCCCTCAAAGACTTTGTTGATCATGCGCTGGTAGGTGGCCCCAGCGTTCTTCAGCCCAAATGGCATGACATTGTAGCAAAAGACCCCTCTGTCGTTGATAAATGCTGTTTTCTCCTGATCATCCTCGCACATTGGAATTTGGTTGTATCCGGAGTAAGCATCCATGAAGGATAGATACTTGTATCCTGATGAATCGTCAACCAGCCTGTCAATGTTGGGGAGAGGATAAGGATCTTTGGGACAACATTTATTCAAATCAACGTAGTCTATGCACATGCGCCATTTGCCATTGGCTTTCTGCACCATAACCACGTTGGACAGCCAGGAAGAGTAACGGAGTTCCCTGATGAACCCCGCCTTGAGGAGTTCTTCGGTTTGTTCGCAAGCAGCATTTTGCTTAGCAGGACCCATACGTCGTTTCTTTTGTGCCACTGGCTTAGTTTCAGGATACACCGCCAGGCGGTGGCAACAGAAGTTAGGATCCATACCAGGCATGTCTGCGGCTGTCCAGGCAAAAATCTCCTTATATTCATGGAGGAGTGCAATCAGTCTCGCTTCCATGTTAGGCTCCAGCTTGTCATTAATGTTAGTTATTTGCTCCGGGGTGCTGCCCAAAACAATAGACTTGGAGCCACCTTCAGGAGTTGGTTTCAAAGGGTTCAGTGGGTCTATAGAAGACTCCGCCCTGGGATCAAGATCCACCAAGTTGACGGATGCCGCCGCACTGTTTCCTTCATTCAATTTCCTTTTCTTAGACATGGTTTCAAGCTTCACCGTGTTAAGACTTAAATTGTAACAGTAACGAGCCATCTCCTGGTCACCCCTGACGGATGAGACTTGATTATCTTTATCAATGAACTTGATTAACAAGTGGGGGGTTGAAACGATGGCCTCCATGGCATTCAGAGTAGGCCGCCCAATGATGCCATTGTATGGGGATTTAACATCAATGACGAGGACCCTGGATTTCACAGTCCTTGCTCCAGGTTCACCATCGAAGGTAATCCTTGTGTCCAAGTAGCCTTTAGTAGGCTGTTTGGCGCCATTAAAGGCTGTGAGGTCCTGTGTGTAAGGCTGCAAATCAGCGTCAGTCAGTCCCATGCGTTTAAAACAGTCATAAAAAATAACGTCGCAGGAACTTCCCTGGTCAACTAGGATGCGTTTTACATCCATATTAGCGATCACCGCAATGATCACTACTGCATCATCTCCCTCAGGGATGGTTGGGCCAAAATCATCATCTGTGAAAGTTATAGGCGGAGTCTGAACTCCGTCCCTGAATGGGCGATATTCTTTGTTCTTGCCCTGCACAGATAAGATCATACGATGATGATTTTTCCGGGCGTTGTTTGAGGGTCCGCCTCCTGCGAAGCCTCCAGCAATCATGTCCACCACCTGCCTTTTACCTCGCGACCTAGGTTCAGGGCTCGGTTCTCGTTGGGCGGACTCCAAAACAATACCTTTTTGTTTCTCTGACACCGCCGTACGCTTTGGTTCCCGAGTACTATCAGGATCCGGAGAGCGATCACGATGTCGCTTTTCAAACTTCTCAGGCTCATCATGAGATTTGCCTTTGAACAGGTAATGTTTCAGTTTACCTTCTCGAATGAGCACCTCAATAGTATTTTTGAGTTGCTTACATTCTTCCGTGGTGTGGCCAACTGATTCATGGAATTCACAATATTTCCTTGGGTTTCCACCGCGCCTGATTAGGGGTGGACGTTGAATTCCATAAACATTGAGGGTGGTCCATCCTATCTCACGCAAGATTTGCTCGCAGGTTGTGTTCAGTGGTGCATAGTGAGCAAAATTGAACACGCGTCTGTCTTGCTGTTTAAAAGGTTGGTTCCCTACTTTGTCTCTTTGGTTGGATTTGTCATTCTTCAACAATTTATCTTTCCCTTTGTCTTGGGATGGAGTTGTAGGGAGTGGTTTACTGCGAGATGCAGTGGCTTCCAGATGCATCTCAATACCCACGTACTTAGATGCCTTCCTGCGAAATTCCTCCATCGTAGTTGGAGGTCCCTTTGCCAAAGACAAAGCGAAAGGTGACTTTGGTTGCATAGCTTCTATGAGAATATGCAACTGGATTGCCTCAGTCAGATCAGGGACCATGGCCGCCTCTTTATAAAATCTCTTAAGGAAATCCTTCAGAGATTCTTTGTCGCCTTGTTTGATCTGAGCCAAGGTATGAGAGGTTCTGGGTGCATCCCTGGAGATCACGAAGTGGCTTCCAAAAGCTGAGGCCAGCTCCTCCCACGAATCAATGGAACCTGAAGGTAAGCTCTTGAACCAGCTAAGAGCTTCACCTGTAAGAGTTCTGGGAAACATTCTGCACATGATGTCCTCCTCAGCTCCTAGAAACATGGCCTCATAGATATAAGCATCTAAATGCTTAGAGGGATCTGTTTCCCCAGTATATTTCCCTATAGAAATGGGCTGCATGGTTTGCAAGTGTCTGGGTACATGTACATTCATGAGCCTTTTGGAAAATGGGATACTCATCTTATATCCTGAGGGGGAAGCGTTTGAGCCTGCTCTCCTTCCTTCTTGATGCTGAGCATTTACCAGTGGGAGGCTTCGTTGCTCCTCCATGTACGTAGGAATACGAGAGTAGTGAGGAGTACTTGATTCCTCCTGCATGTGTGATTCATGATGTGGTTGTCTTGCGGGACCAGCTTTCTCATGCGCTGGGTTTGCTTTTTCACGACGAAGTTCTGCAAGTTCTTCTCTCAAGATTCGAATCATGTCATCTCTCGGATCTAGAGAATCAGCTTGCGTTGCTTTTTTATGAGCACCATCATCGAAGTTAAGACGTCTGGGATTGCGTGGAGGAGAATCCTCGTTCTGCATCTCTGGTCCTTGTCTCTCCATTGATGATGAAGATTGATCAAGATTGTGGGATTACCTAGTTTACAGGTCCCACTGGGCGTGCCAATGAACTGTTCTTTACAGGGGGTGTAGAAGTGTGCTTATAGAACAACTCAAAATATACATATAAGTGTGTTTTGATACAAAGCAATATATGTATAAATGTAAATACAAAGAGTCTTCGTATGTTGAGGCGGAGTGTAATGTACTGCGGGACGGTGTCACAGTCCGCCTGACGGGATCTGATTTGCCTTGACCCAATTGGGGGTGGTACCTGCAATCGTTCTCCGACGCTCAAGTCAGTATCTCAGAATACTTAGAGACTTAGAAAGATAATCAGAGAAGATTATGCAAGTAATAGAGTGTAAGGTTCAGAGAATGGGAATCTGCCCCCTTATACCTTTTCAAGAGAGGTTTATATACCTGTCACGGGTGCTGCATTATTGGTAGGACCCGCTCCTTGTCTCCAGGCATAATACTGAAAAGGTAGTGGGTCCCTGCGCCGTTTACTAGCACCATTATTGTAGTAGGTATCACAACTTGTCTGGAAAGCGTTAGTGCTTTAATATTTTATTGTTATTTCCCTTTATGCGTGACAGCGTGATTCCCATTATTAACCTCTCAAGACAGAGTCAATCTCGTGCCGGGGTTGTGAGTATGGGCTCGCTACGCAGTGTGGGAAACTCAGTATTCCGCCTGAGTTGAGCCTATGGCTTGGCGGAGTAACAACTTTGGCGAGGTTACATTCCTTGACGGAGTAACATGCCTGGACGGAGTTACATTCCTTGGCGGGGTAACGTGCCTGGGCGGAGTCATGAACCTTGGCGGTGTTACTTGCCCTGGCGGTATGCACTCCGTATAGTATTTGTAGTGTATTTGAAGAGTACTTCTCTTTATTCCAAATGCTGATCTGGCAAGGCATTGAAGCCATGCTCTTGGGGGCCGGTGTTAGGACCGGATCATATATATATATATATGTATATATATGTGTGTGTGTGCGTGTGTAACACATTTGATTTAATATTGTTGAACAAATTATACAAATTCAATCCAAATAAACCAATTACATTTGATTGGTTTACATTTGTTTTTCTCTTGAAACTAACCCAAACCGGCCTATACTCACCTCTAGATAATTTGAAATTCTTCTACATATATTAAATCAAATTTTATTAGATTAAATAGTCAAAAAGTATTCCTTAAATATGATGATATCAAATAAGATATTAAAAATTAAGAGCATGGTAAAGAATAAATATTTTTCAAAACAATAGGATAATTGACTAGGTTCATTAAAAAACTAATTTATTGGTTGTAACTAAAAAAAACTAACATGGTTAATTCAATCTTTCCAAAACTTATTTTGTCATCTTCATCTCTGAAAGGAAATATTCAGTGATCACCTTATCTTTGACACTGATTTCATTAGCTATGTGTTTGTGGTGAAATTTATCCAACCTATTGGATTCATAAGTTCAATCTGGGACGTGAATCAAAGTCTTCTTTAGGCTCTTAAATTGATAGGTTTATGGTGTTAAGGTCTTTTCAAGTAAAACAAAAATTTAAAGTGGAAAATAGAGATCGGGTAAAAGAGAAAGTGTAAATGATGGACGAATTAAAACAAAGCGAGATGAAAATTATTATAGCAACACAAACAGAAAAACAACACCAATCACACCCAAGACAGTCTGAATTTTAAGTAAATAGAGATCAAGTACGATGAAATGAGATAACTGTTGATGCAAGCGATACAATCACATAATAAAAAATACATATAAAAAATGCAGCAAAACTACAAAAACAGAGGTCTAAAACAGAACCAAGATGCAATAAAGAAAAGATGCGGGAATTTAAAGTTGAGAGATAAACTGATGCTCGTAGATGCTTCCGATTTACCAACAGTCGTGATTGTTGATGTCTTAGGCGTTTTGCATTAGATACCAGAGATTTCTGAATCTGTTCCCCCTTAATTTCTCTATTCAATTTCTTTTTATGTTTTCCCCAAAAATTGTAAACTTGAAAGAAGTTACCCCTACATGGGATGTTACCACTACATGGAAAGTTACTCATGTTTTTGTATCATGCAATGCCAAGTATCTAAAGGCTGACCAACCTTTAGTAAATGTCCCAATAATTTAAACAAACATATGTTCAGCCTTTAACTCCTCATAGGGACCAATTTGGGCGTAACTTGAAAGGTTGTCCACTTGAAGCCTACCAACTTAATGACATGTCTATGTGGGTTCTTTGTTTTTCTCTTATTTTTCCCCAACCAAGGCTTTTTAATTAGTAATGAAACACTTTAATATTAATTTTTATTTAGGAGTTGTCAGTTTAATTTAATCAATCAATCTCCTTATCAAATAATTGACACAAAAATGCATCTCAAAGGATCTATTTTCATAATATTCAAGAGCGCCCATGTAAGTCTCTTTTCATAAACAGATGCCCCCTAAAATGTTATATCTCAAAGTAATGAGAGAATTAATATTTTAAAAAATCCAAATATTTATTAAAGTCTTTAAAGATCCAATCAACTTATTACATATATTTTTATTTCAAAAATCATAAGTCATGGAAATTTAACTTTGAAACCTATTTTCAATATAATTGCTCCAAGACCACATTACAGTATCCCATACATTATTTGTCAATCGCTTTTGCAAATCAATTTGCCAAAACCTGATAGCACCTTGGCTTTATAGGCCCAATCTTCATTGACATATCAGAGGCCCAATTTTAACATATCACACACACATGGGTTCTGACTAGCAATTACCTAAAATTCAATATAGGAATTGTTTTTCACTTCTCTGCTCCAATTTCATTCACTGTCATGCTTACACCACGGTTGTACTACCTTACAGCCCTCTCATATTCTCCACGACAAACCTGTAGCAATGTCACCATCTTCATTCCTAACCACGATGGCCACTGCATGTCGTCTTCACCACTCACACGACAACTTCTTACTCAAAAGCCTACTCATGCGACAACTTCTCTACCTCACAGCTTCATCTCTCTAATTAGTTTACAGTTTTTCTTACAACTCATTATTTCATGGCTTATTCACAAGTGCCATTTTCTTTTTCAGTGACCAGCACTCCTAGTCCAGAAAGGTCCTTCCTTCTTGACCCCAAAGGAAATGATGAAAAGCAAGTTGTTTGGCATGACTAGGTACTGATTCCCTTCATGATTAATGATAAAAAAAATATCATTTTAGGTCTTTACATGCCCACTCTAGATGATGATCTAAAAGATTTTTTTATTCACCCATGACTGATCGTATACTTGCATAGAGAGATTCTATCAGGACTGAATTTTGTGATAATTTCAAAAATATTTTCTGTTCATGCCCTTCTATTAGTAAGAAATTTTATTTACCATGGTATGAGAGAATGGAGAAAAAGAAAAGTCATATGTGGAAACAGATAGGAATATATAATTTCATAAAGTTGAGCACATATCCTCTAGCCTACAATTGTCCTCTACTTATGGCCTCATTCTTTTATTGTAATTGTACTACTTACACCTTTGAAGTACCTGCAGGGATGATTACCACTACTCTTTTTGACATAGCTACCATATGTGACTTAAAGCCTATTGGGATTGAGTATTCAGGGTTTCCTTCTGTCTGTCTCTGATAATGCATTGCCTGACTTCACAAAATGCAGATATCAACTTTTTCTACAAAACATGTCAACCTCCAAGCGTGTCACGGAAAAAGAACATGTTGTTTTTTTATTATACTGGTTGTCTATGTTTGTGTTCTGTTCTAGGACTTTATAGGTTTCTAAGGCTTTTTGCCTATAGTCAATGTTTTGAACAAGGAGGTCCAACTCAACTTGAGCAAATTAGTTCTGGCCACACTTTATAGGTCATTAGATGAGGCTGTAGCTACTTTGTTGGATCCATCCCCCATTAGTTTGATCAACGGATCCTTTTAGCTACTTTAATTATGGTTCAATGTTATTCTTCCATTTTGACTTCATCTAACAGCACCATCTAACATCCTCATGGATATCGCAGGGTATTATCTATCCTGCCAGAATGAGAATATCTATCAAGGTCTTCATATCCTTGATCATTTTAAACAACATTTTGGTTATTTTCATAACTTAGAAGACTATTTCTCTTAGATTTCTCCTTTCGTCTCAAAATGCCAAGGTCTTAAGTAGCTTTTCTGCCCTTTCCTTGATGAAGATCCTGTCACCCAACAAGACACCATGCACATATGGAAAGAGCTCTTGACTTGCTTTCTATTGACAGCAAATATTTTTGTCAACGACCCAAGAACCTTGGTGTACCAACCTTATTTAGTGGCTAGGCAATTTGGTCTCACACAAACTATACCTTTTTTCTTTTTTAAGCGCCTGAGTGAAGTGAAAAATCAGTATAGCTCTAAAGGTTCATTTGACTTTAAAAGACTTTTTAAGAGGTATAAAAATAGGCCAATAAAATTGACTCCTACCTCTTTTGAATCATCTTATTTCACTACTCAAAGCTTTCACAACCAATGGCATTCTTATTACATTTCTTTTCAAGTTTCTTTGATAGAATGCTATAGGCGTATGACCTTCACCATTCCAGCAAAACCTCTGAAGTCAGTCATTTTCCTTCCCTTTTTTATAAATTTGATCGTGAATATTTTCTCAAATTTATTTTATAGCTTGGAAACATTGTAAGATGAATTCCAACGTTTCAAGCGAGGAAGAAAATGTCACATTATACCCTGAGAACTAGCAAAAAACATACTTCTCTATCTTCTTTGAAACCAGTATATTCCCTCTTTCTTTTCTTTTTTTTAGTTTTAATTATTCCTTGTTTGCACGCTAAGAAGTTCCTAGACTTAGCTTTGGAAATACTAAACTGAAAACCAAAGCTCAAGGGTTTTCTACTAGGTTGTGAGCCAGTTCACATGCTAAACAGACTTTTAGGGAACCATCTTCTGAACCTATAGTAAGCTCTATTCATTACATATTCTGCTTCCCAATCAATGTTCTTCTTGTAATCAATAGCTTTATAACATTTCAGGAATTACACACTTCTGAATCCAATTTTTCTAGTGAACAAAATGCTTATGTGTCTTACTATTCTACAACTCCATTGGTTTGAAACCCAATACACATACCTACCAGTGCGAATAAATTTGGCTTTTAGTAGCCTTTCTGTAACACCCCTATTTTTATTTTTATATTGAAATTTTGAAGGAATTAAATTATGGTTCTTTAGAACTTTTTAATCTACGTATTATTTATGATTTTTTGGAATTTTGGAATTTTTTTAATAAACTAATATTTTTTAAATAATTTTAAATTCATATAAGTGACTTAAATTAAAAATATTTATAAGAAAGTGAATTTAAATTATAAGAAAATTTTATAAAATCCATTTCAAGTAGACTTATCTAAAAATTATCGGTTTGAGAAAAATCTAGATTTTTTCCAATCGTTAAAAAATTGGAAACGTATCAATAAATTTTTTATTAACAGAAAATTTTAGATTTTTAAAATTTCAGCTTTATATTACTTATTATAAAATTAGTGAGGACTGATATAATATCGCTAAATTTTAAAAAGGACTCATTTTGAATATTTAAAATATACCAAGTGAAGGGTTACTATTTGACTTAATAATTTTGCCGACAGTTACTATGCAAAACACTGTGCATGTATGAAATTTTCAAAAGATGCACAGTAGCCAGGAATAAAAAATTCAAAAATGCATAGTACTTTTATATTAAAATAATGGAATACATAGTAAATTTTTTTCCTATAAATACCGAAGGATTTCTTCTTTAGATTTCACAATTTCAGATTAAGTTTTCTTAATATAGTAGTGCTAGTGAGATAGTGGTGGAAGTGAGAGAAGTAAATTTTTTTGGGAGAAGGTTCTGCTAAAATCCTAAGAAATCGGAGGCGCAAAACAAACTCTCTTTTGGTAACAACTCAAGGTAAAGGGGAGTGAGATAAGAGTATAATATGTAAAGACATAAGAATAATGGGAGGAGTCCCCTACTCCTTTTAAATTTAATAATATTAATATTTTAAAATATTAACTTTTTAACTTAAAATTTTTAATAAATTTTAAATTAAATATCCGGTTTAACTAACTCTAACATACCTATGCAAGGACTTGGACCATTATGACCTATATGGACTGGATTATACCTATGCAAGGACTTGGACCATTATGACCCACATGGACTGAACAATACCTATGCAAGGACTGGATTATATGGACTTACATATACCTATGCTAGGAATGGACAAAAGAAACTAAAAAAAATCAACTATATTAATAATCATTAAATTTTGCATTATGATATGTATTTAATGATATTTAATTGATTTGATTATGATTGATTTATGATTGATGATGTTTAACTGTGATTGATAATATTTGATTGATGATATTGTAATGTGGAGTTTGAGCATATAGCGAGCATGACGGAAAGCTAAAATTCAGTAAGAATTTCTTACCTTACTCTTTAAATTTTTATTATCTTTTATTTCTTCTTAGAAATTATTTTTATATTTAGAATAAAAAAAATTAGTATTTATTTTAGAAAGTAAACATTTTATGAAAATTAATTTATAACAAATTGAGATAATTAAATTTTGAATTAAAGAAAAAATTTTGTAATTTTAAGTATTTATGGTTAATGATTTAAAGATTATTCTCTTTTAATAAAATAAAATTTTTAAAAGAAAATTATTTTATTTTTCCAACTTAATAACTAAAGATATTTGAAAATAATTGAGAATTTGATCTTGTTAAGATTTAATATGAAAAAGTTTTGAGATATTTAAGGCTTAGAAACTTAATTTCAGTGAGAATTAAAAACTGTACCAAATTTATTTCTGTGGGACAGAAATTCAGAGAATTGAGAAAATGTACAGTTTATAGAAATGATGTTGTAAACCTTTTAAGGTATTTAATAATTGAGTTTCTAAAAGCCTTAACCAACTAAATACGTGAGTAGTTCATGCATCATGAATCATTAAAGTGAAATAAAATGATATTGTCTGGGGACGGATTATAGAAACCGAGGATACATTAGAGGAGGCTTAATTATGAGCCTTGGGATGAAAGGATGTGAAAGGGTGCTTCAGGGGACCTGGGGTAGCTCCCTAGTGTCGGGTACTTTCACAATAAAAACTTTCTCAATCTGACTAGTCTCTAAGTGTTTCCATGCCAGTTGAGTTGTTCATATTATTATTATCCGGACTTATGGAAAAGTGTAAACTCCTGGTTGGCCCAGTGCAAATTAAAATTTAAGGGCCCATATATATAGGTAAGTTATGATGAAGATATTGCATAACATTCATGCATTCATAATTGATTGTGTATGTGATTGTGATTGATATTATTATGTATTCGTTTGTGAAAACCCTTTGTTGCTTATGTCTTAATCGAGAATATTATATTATGTTTCTCACTCCTTTCTCCGTGTTTTTGTTTCACATGTTTTAAATTGATGGTTCAGAGGGAAGGATCGAAGAATATCGGTAGTAAATATAGCACGTTCTAGAAAGGGAGCTCGGTATGAATACCGTGGTCTAATGAATAAATAATGTTATTAAGTAACTGCTTCTGGGCCATGGAGTTTCCTCTCTTTCTTATAATGTTTAATATTTATTTTCGTTCAATGAATGTAAAATTACCTTATAAAGTTTTAATAATATTTATGAGGTATTTCAGAAATAATGTATATAATTTATTCCGATAATTTCTTTTTAACAATCATATCTTTATTAAAAAAAATTACGAATTTTTCTAGAATTTATTAAGGTGTAACAGAGGGTGTTACACTTTCAATTTCTTCTTTAATTTTATGCATAACTTTAGGAGAAAACTTGGGCCTACTTTTTGGCTTTCTTTTCAGGATATAATGGCAACCTATGTTCCACTAATTCCCCACTCAGCCCAAGCATTTCTTCATAGTTCCGGGAAAAACAGTCTTTAAATTCTTTCAGCAACTCGATCATATCAGTTTTCAAGTCACTATCCAACAAAGTACTTATGTATGTTGGTTTTTTATCATAATCATCACCTAAGTTTACCTCTTCTAATGGATCTCGGGCTTCTATTTTCCTAGTGTTCTCCACTAATGGTTTCTCAAAACCTATAGGTAATCATTATAAATACAATATAATCTTTCTTTAACAAGTACATTAAGTAGATTGTTTTTCTCATTCACATAATTTGTAATTCCCTATACATTAACAGTAACATATTCTTTCTCACTCTCAACCTAAACAGGATCATTACTTAGGTGAATGTAATTTTTTTCATCCTTTGCATGGTTTGCGTAATCACATTTCTTCCTTTACTCTCATCTATCATTTTTTTAAAATTAGGATCTGCATAATAATAGAATGTGAACACAATGTAAATTTTATTGCATATATACATATATATAAAATAGAATAAAAAGCTTTTTTCCAAGGTTTTACAAGACATTTGATATATTACACAAAAAGAAAATTATTGAAAGGAAAATGCATGACAACCACTAGATAACAAGACACTTACTTTTTACATTATATACAACAAAACTTAGCAAAATCCAATCCCACGAAACTAGTTGGAACCAATTTTTAGGTCCATTTGACCTCATAACACCAGTCAAATTCTTTCTCTTTTTCAAATTTGGTTTCAGCTAATAAAACAAATGATCTTTTCCCATTTTTCTTCCTGCTCATTATACGATTCTTTAGGCACCACTATCTAGTCATCCCCTTGCTCTTGGCCAGTCTTTTGCTTCACTTCTTCAATAATCTAAAAACCAAGTTGAGATATCTCTGCCCTAATTGAGTTCACAAGGCTATGCATGTCGGACCCATGTAATTGAAGTGGTCGTATAAAGGCCAGATTCTTCTTAAAAACAACAACAATATTATTCACTTCAAGCATAAAATAAGCATCATCTACCATTACCGCCTCTATATTGCCATCTTCATTCCAAAGGAACATCTTTTGGTAAAGTGTAGAAGGTATTGCCTCTACACCATGAATCCACTCTCGGCCTAACAACAGGTTGTAATTAGCCTTAGATGGCACTACAATGAAGAGAGTGGTCCTGGAAACAGTTCCTACTTACAAATTCAAATCTATACAATCGGGTGAAGTTGATGACTTACCATTAAAATTTGTAATCACCACATTACGAGGAATTAGCTTGTCTTTATTTTTGCCCAACTTAGGTAATAAATGTTCTAGGATTAAGTTTATCGCTACCCTCATCTATTAAAACCTTATTCATTATTTTTCCTTCCATTTTGGCTTAAATAAACAGTGGCTTCAAATGTTGTTTCAAATTAAATGAAGGCACATCAAATATAGGTTGAGCAGGGTTGAGAACCCACCAATGTAATATTGACTCACCATCCTCATTATCTTCAACAAAATCATCGTCAAAAGGAAAATTTTGGGTTTCTTTTCCTTCATGTTCAAGTGGCAACACAGACACCATACCACATGTGTCCTTCAAGTTATCTTTAAAACTAGTTTCGAAGTTCTCAGAATATAAAACATCTTTGTTTTCATACATCCACATGGGCTGCTTCTGCTTTTCCATTTGGACTTTGACTCCTCCTTGCACCACTTGAGTATAAAGAACATTAGACGTATTCTTCCCTTTAAATTTTTTGAAAGTTTTTTTGATTTGTTGGTTTTTCTTCCATTGCGATTCCTGTGAAGTTTTTCCCAAACTTTCTTTTGCTTTTGGAATCAGTCTTCCATCTCTAATGCCCCCCTTCCAGCCTGCACGTTTTGCTACTTGAAGTTAACAACTTTACCACCAGGTGTAATGGTTACAACTCTAACCTATTTGTTAGGGACCATTGGTTGGACATAGTGCTCATTTTCCCTAAACATCCTTATAGCTAACTTTGGGTAAGCCTTGAGTTGTTTAATTTCTTTAGCACCCAGCTTGTACACTTGACTCTTCACCTCATCGACTCTTACCTTTTTACAGCCACTTTGTTAAATACCGCACAACATCTATGACATAATGAGGCATCACCGTCTTCCTTTTTCTTCTTAACAAGGAAGTCCAACAAATTTTTCCCGACTTCAGGATAAACTTTTTGACCACTATTGTCAAATTTTTCTATTATGGCTGTATTTACTCTCAGGCATTACTTGATTGTGCAGTATCAACCATCAACACTTGAGCAGCCCCATATTTCAAGTCAACCGTCAAATTTTCAACAGGCTCTGTATAATTCACATTCAACTGAAATGGATCTGTGTTCACTTTCATAGGTATTTTGCCTTTGTCTTCAAATTTTAGCTTGCCTTCTTTAATGGCTTTTTGAATTAAATCCCTGAAATGCACACAATGATTAGTCCAATGACCAAAAGCATGATGATACTTACAATATTATTTTCCTTTTAATTGTTCAACTGTAGGGATATTGTGATCATCTTTTTCAATACAATTTGTTTATCTGTGAGTAAAATATCAAAGGTTTGGTCTGCTTTAGAGATATCAAAATTATACTCTTGTTTCTTTGTAAAAGTGTTTTTTTATGCCTATTAACATATGGCCTTGAAGAAGAACATACATAAGGACGTCCAGGTTTGAGTTTAGCAATGTTTATTTCATTTCCCTCTTCACCCACATCCTCATCATTTGTTTCATCATCGATTTCAATATAGGCTACTTTATCTCTTCTTGTGGATCTTTCAAACCTTCTATTTCTTTCTTTTTCAAGCTTTAATTGTTCAATTTTCCTTACCTTATTAGCCAATTGGACCATATCTCTAAGTTATTGATTAATTAATTTTTTCCTAATTGAATAATCCAAACCACTTGCAGTCATTTGAACAAGTTCATACTCAGGCACTGAGTATGGCACCTCACCTTTATTTGGTGAAATCTGTTTAAGTAATCATCTATAGATTCATTATACAACCTTTTAACATTAACTAAGTCCATTAAACTCATACTATTCTCACCCCTAAAGAATTGTTCATGAAAGTTCCTCTCTAATTGGTTCCAATTATGAATAGAATTTAGGGGGGAAATGTTGAACCAAGTAAAGACATTTTTAGTTAAAGGACTTGGAAAGTATTTTATCTTCAAACATTCATTATTAGCAAGGTCTCCACACTCAATTTGATACCTAGCTATATGCTCTACTATAGATTCTCCTACTTCACCAGCAAACATAGAGAATTTAGGAACTTTCTAACCTCTAGGGAGTTCAGTTTGAATTATTTGGTCTAACAAAGCTGACACGAAATATGGCTGATTAACTTGGCCCATATTAAAGACATTCCTAACCAGGGCCTATTCAACCAAATTGTTGATCACTTGATGCTACCCTCAACCCCCTCCACCCACATTAAGTTGTCTCACTTTTTCAAGTAGGTGATCAACACTTTGGTTTCTATTAACCAATACTAATCTTGATTTAAATTGTGTTGATATAGCGGATTTGGACACTGCATAAAATTGTGTACACGTTGTACAGGAAATATAGTTACAACTTGATTAACAATGGGGTCTTGAGAAGCCCCAAGGGTTGTGGCCATTCTTTCCATTTGTCTTTCTAAATTTTGATAGCTAGCCCTTAAAATAGTAGATAATTAATGCATTAATGCATGAACCATGTCATGATTACTCTCATCCATTTATTGCCTTAGGAGTTTAAAGCAACATTTGTTAAGGGATTAGACATAGCATCTCCATAAGAGTTTAACACAGGCATCATATAGTTTAAAGGAGTTGTATTGTAGTCACTCCACTATGAAGGAGAATAGTGGGCATACCACCAACAGTCAGCATTTGCTACCCTATAACTTGAGAAACATTTTGAGGGATGAAACCTTGAGGTAAACCATATAGTGGAACTGCATAATTGTTGCCCTTTTGTTCATCTCCATTCAGAGGAAAATATGGTAACACTTAGCTGACCACAGGATTACCAAGCAACGTGGCATTTAGAAATCTAGTCACTATGGCTTTTATTTTCACTACAGCCACTTGAACTATTGTTTTGTTCATTATTATTCATATTTCTCCCTGACGTAATTTGTACGTCTTCACCATTTCTTTCATCACCGGTGATAGGAGATTAACTTGAACCTCTTTGCCTACTATTAACCATTCCTATGATTTTTCCACTTTGTAACAACATACAATATTCAAGTTCTGTTCAAGTTATCTGTTTCTTAACACACAGTATCTCAAACTTTGTCCCACTGGGTGTGTCAATTTGTTTATGGTGAAATTTATCCAACCTATTTGATGCATAAGTTTAATCTTGGACGTGAATCGGAGTCCTCTTTAGGCTCTTAAATTGATAGGTTTATGGTGTTAAGGTATTTTCAAGTAAAATGAAAATTTAAAGTTGAAAATAGATATGGAGTAGAAGAGAAAGTGTAAACGATGGACGAATTAAAACAAAGCGAGATGAAAATTATTATAGCAATACAACCAGAAACACAACACCAATCACACCCAAGACAGTTTGAATTTCAAGTAAACAAAGATCAAGTGTGACGAAATGAGATAACGGTTAATGCAAGGGATACAATCACATAATAGAAAATACATATAAAAAAATGTAGTAAAATTGCACGAACAAAGGTCTAAAACAAAACCAAGATGCAATAAAGAAAAGATGCAGGAATTTAAAGTTGAGAGATGAACTGGTGCTCGTAGACGCGATTATGGACGTGTTAGGCATTTCGCTTTGGATACCAGAGCCTTCTGAATTCGCTCTCCGTTAATTTCTTCGTTCAATTTCCTTTTATGTTTTCCCCAAAAACTGCCAAATTGAAAGAAGTTACCACTACATGGGAAGTTACTTATGTTTTTGTATTATGCAATGCCAAGTGTCTTAAGGGTGACCAACCTTTAATAAATGTCCCAATAATTTAAACAAACATGTGTTCAGCCTTTAACTCCTCATAGGGACTAATTTAGGTGTAACTTGAAAGGTTGTCCACTTGAAGCCTACCAACTTGATGACATGTCTATGTGGGTTATCTATTTTTCTCTTATTTTCCCCAACCAAGGTTTTTTAATTAGCAATGGAACACTTTAATATAAATTTTTATTTAGGAGTTGCCAATTCAATTTAATCGATCAATCTCCTTATCAAGTAATTGACATTAAAATGTATCTCAAAGGATCTCTTTTCATAAAATTCAAGAGCGCCCATGTAAGTCTCTATTTTATTTAAAGACTTAATGTTCTTATCCCTAACACAATGACAAACAAATTTTTTCTTGTAAATATTTTGACATAATTATGTGATTAACATGCAAAATTGATGTCAATTATTTTTATTGTTTTGGTCACATGATGAGAATACAGAAAAATAAACCACAGGTTTTCTTTAGATACTTAATTTAATTAAAAACTTATACAATAAATCACTTTTAAATGCTACAAAATGGGCCATATTGACATGACGACTTAATATATCAAATGTTTATTGTGTAGCATGTCATGGGTAGGTGGTCCTTTGTATAACAGGTCATGGATCTGACCCCATACAATGCATTTTTTTATTTTTTTAATTTATCAACCAATTAAAATTCAACATGTGAAGTCACCATATCAACAAGATTCACATCAGCAATATCTGATACATAAAATAGTCACATCAATAGGGTTAATGATATATCACATCTTCATTAACAGAATTAGTCAATAATAGATATAACCATAAAAGGAACGTAACTAGAACATTTAAAAAAGGTCTCACAGATTAAAAAAAAAAAGTTAAGAATCTAACTCAAAATTTATTATAAAGATAATGATTTAGAAAGAAAGAAAAATAATGAGGAATTGAATTTATAAATGGGTAAATTAAATTAAATTTGATCTATTATAAGTTACTTGATTTTTCTTTATTTATAAAATCACTTTAAGCGCCAAATGCTAAGGAGAATATATATATATATATATATATATATATATATATATATATATATATATATATATATATATAGAGAGAGAGAGAGAGAGAGAGAGAGAGAGAGAGATTTCAAATTGTTGATATTATTGGTGTGTTTACATTTTCTTGTACACTATATCTACATTACCTGGTACTAAATAATAACTTGCAAGTCCACAATATTATTCCTTGTGTTATACACGATGCTACATACAATTTCAACTAGGCTTTATTTTGCTCTTGACAATCTAAATGATCACTATTCACAATTCTCATAAACGATTATTGCACCAACCTATTCCCGAAAAATGACAAGTACTTCACAAGGAAACCCCCAGGACACAAACAACCAAAGAAATATCCTACGCCCACCCAATACACGTGTATACTTGCACAACTGAATCTATCACAATTGACATTTGGGTTACAAAGTTTGTAAAGCAAGAAAAGGAGAAAACAATGACTGGTAACAAGATTAAGATATAACAATTAAGCAAAAGGGTTTGTATCCTAACAAGTGTTTTTAAAATATCGGTTAAGGAATTAAATTAGAAAAAAATATAGAAGAGTGTTACCAATTAATGCACTTATACTGTAAATTAAGTGCATTAATTCACACCATGATTTTTAATAAAAAACTATTTATTAATTCCTTAATCGGTATCTTTAAAACACTAGTTAGCTTGAGAATTGAGAAGAAATAAAAAAGAGAAAGAGAAAAGTGAAAGAATTGGAATTCCAAAGAAGGACCATAAGTTGTTTAAACTTGGAAATCAAGGGAAGGAAAATAGGATATGTCTTGCATCAAACCCTCTAAGTCCCATTCTCCCATTCTCAAGTTTTCCCCTTGCCCATGATTTCCAAACCCAAACAAGTCCTCTACATTGTTGGAGCTTTGAATGTGATGATGATGATGATCAGTGTTATTGAAGCAACTATTATTAAAGTGGTTGTTGTTATGGATTTTCACGTCAACAGGGTTACTACTAGTATTGGCCTCGATGCTTCTTCTATTTTCTAGTGGAGGAAGGAATAAAAAATCACTTTCTAACCCCATTTTATTAGGCTCCAAAATCATCCCATAATCACCATTAACTCCATCATGATTAACCATACCAACTTGGGTTAAACATGCAGCCATAACATTGTTGCTGTCAGGGAAACCGGCTACACTGGTCATCATGTCATAACGGTTGGTGGACAAGAAGGAAAAAGGATCAAGTTGGTCAGTTAATACCATGGCCGGATTTTGCATGGATGATGATGATGTTGATGAGGAGGAATTATCCATGCACATGGTCATCACATCATGCTCGTTCATGGGCATCACATCTGAGTCACTGTTGTTTGGTGATGAAGTTGAGTTTTTGTCCATTTTCATTCTTTTCTTCAATGTGGAGTTCCAGAAATTTTTTATCTCATTATCCGTACGACCAGGGAGACGTGCCGCAATCTGAGACCATCTATCATTTACAAAATTAATTAACGGATAATTATTTAGAAAAATAGAGAAAACAAAATTAGGCTAATAACATAATAAAAATAATTGTATATTGCAATGAAGAATAATGTTTTTTAATACTTTCCAAAAACAATAAGGAAAAAAGAAATTTAGTTAAAAAATGGAGAGGGTGATGATAAAGGATAGTAAAGGAATAAAAGAGGAAGAAATGGTAGATCACAATAATCATTCCATTGTTATAATTTTGTTACATGTCAATAAACTTAATAATAATTATAATAATGTTAACTATTTAACAGTTTTCATCAGATTTATAAACATTTAGAAATTTAAAGAAACTGAATTGATAAGGAAAAAAATTAAAGACAACACTAAAAAATATATATAAAATTTAAAGAATCAAACATTCATTTTTTGATTTTTTTTAATATTTTAAAATAAGATAAAGTAAAGATAAATATGGATTGAAGAGTGGACATTCAGAATTCAAACTATTCGTTTACCATTTAAATGTTTATATCAAATACATACTGTGTTGATATATTTTTAAAATATTGTATATTAGTAACATTTTTTTTCATATGTTTTGCTAGATGGATGAAATTGATTGATGACAAAGCTCTAATATTTCATAGTAATTGATGGTTCAATATTTTCAAAGATTACAAATATTGTGAATAGACAATGTATTATGTGTCAGGCCAATCTTGAGTAGAAAGCTAGAACATGTGAATATGTGATATCCAAGCCAAGGCAAAAATCATGACTTACGTTTAGGTAACGTCATCTTATGTATACATGTGTAGTTATCCACCGAGTTAGTCGAAAATTCTATTCAATTCAATTTCCAAAAGAAAACACAATTTCTTATCGTTTACAATATCATTACTAGATGAACGTTTTAATAATTAAACCCGTTACATGGTTCATGATCACGGTGCATCTAATGCAGACATAGGGTTGTTAAAGAAACCATGAAATATAAAAATATATATATATATATATATATATATATATATATATATATGTATTATGTGAGAGAGTGAGAAGAGTGAATCTGAACATACAACAATACAATTGATGGTAATCATATGAGTTTTCAAAATAGTTATGTGAATTTCTATTATTTGGTTATACGGCCTGAATTCACCCCTCTCACTCTCACATAACATTTCTCATTATATATATATATATATATATTATAGTTAATTTTTGTGGTTGAATTGTAAATTGAATTATACTTAAAAATAGATTTTAAAGTCGATAAAAATGGTATATGAATATGAAGGCATCTGGCAAAGTTTAGTCATACGATTTTTGAAAGAGTAATTAATTACTCTCACGTTATGTTTTTTACATTAAGGAGAGAGATGAACAATAAAAGATGCATATGAGAAAAGATGGAGGGAATGGTATACATTTTTAATTATGAAATGTGAGACTGTAAAAATAATGTTTTGAAGGGCGTGTAAATATTGTGACATGTGAGCAATATATATAGTAAATAGTAATTAAGTTGAGTTGGAGTTATAGAATGTTGTTGAGGAGAGGGAAGGTACCTGTTGCCAAGAATGGAGTGCAAATGAATGATGAGGTCTTCCTCTTGTGGTGAAAAAGCACCACGCTTGAGATCAGGTCTCAGGTAATTGATCCAACGAAGACGGCAACTTTTACCACATCTTTGAAGTCCAGCATTCCTAGCAATGTCACTCCAACAACCTTGCCCTTTAGTAATCATGTACCTTACCAGCTTCTCATCTTCCTCAGGTGACCATAACCCCTTCCTCAGCTTGCTCTTAACATTGTTGTTATTGTTCATTTTGTCTTTCCCCATAAGATCAGGTTTCCTCATTTGCCTGCTAGAGGGAGCCTATGTATATGAATATCTATACCCTTTGATTCTTCTTTTATTAAGTGGGTTGTGATGGAGAGAGATCTATGAGAAAGCTATATAGGTGAATGATGGTTTTGAGAGACAGGGAGAAGGCTTCATGGGGTGGGAATGGTAAGTAAATAATGATGATGCTGATGGTTGAGGGAGGAGGGAGTTTGCTTAAAATATGAATGTGTGTTGAGAGAGAGAGAGAGAGAGAGGGAGAAAAAAAGAAATGAGTTTGTCTAGCTTGCAATGTTTTTAAAATTGAATTTAGCAATTACCTAAAGAAATATTAATTTAAACAAATAGTAAATCATACTTGAATTGATAATAATAAAAATTTATTTTAAATTAATTATTTAATTGATTCACAATTTAAACAATTATACCAATCAATCCGATCTTATGACAATACTCATTATTATCATCTTGAATAAGTAAGAAATAAAAAAATATATATTAAAAGTTATCTACAAAATTAGAGGACACTGCATTAGTTTTATTTTTAATATAAAAACGTTTTTCTTTTTTTTTATTATGTGTAAACTTTCACACGTTAAACAAATTTGTATAAATAAAATGGGATCGTGTTTGTTGGTTGATAGGTAGAGTGGAAAAACGGATTGGAGGGGGACCTCCAAAGAAAGAGAGTGAAGAGAGAAGGATGGTTGGTCTTCTTGTCTTTGACTCAATTCTTGTCTTTTTCGTTACATTTTACTTCACTCACAAGGTAATCATCATCATCTTTTATTTATATGCAACACAAACAATTTTGCTTCAACTACATATAATATACTCTCTCTTTCTTTCTCTCACTATTGGTTTTAAACTTCAATTTCACGTGTGTGGAGATTACAATAGAGAGAGAAAGAGAGGCAGAGGACTGTGCTACCTTACCAATAGTGATATTAATTTAAATGACAAAAAGTGTGGCATGCTTGACAATTGTTAATTGTTTAATTCTCAAATTCTTTTTTATTGTTGTGTGTAACTTACATTCTTTGCATGAGTTTTATTAGGGGGGCTAACCACTAATTGGCATACTTCTGAAGCAAACAATGTTACGCCTCCCATCAAAGCAATGCCACCCCTTTTTTTCTTTTAATGACATAATTTCATCATTGCCATACATTGAACAATTAGACTCTCATTCTGTCAAAAAATGAAACATGGTATACAATATTCATGACCTTGAGCTGTTTAAGTACAAAAGGTTTCACTTTTTAATCCTCTTAATTCACTTTTAACTTGCAGAAGTTACTGATCAATGGCCACATTGCAATCAAGTTGCAGTACTTAGAAGACTGTTATTAATCACTCGTTCTTTTTTCAAAGTTAGTACCATTATTAAAGATACTATGAATGAGGATTAATTATATCAATTAGAAGATTACCCTTTTCTACTACTAAGCTTTAAAAAAAATAACAAAAGGCTAGAAGATGAGTCGAGATTTCCTGTGTGTTGTTAAGATAACTTAAGTGAATGGTTAAATTTTGGTTGTTTTACTTTATGTTCCCTCTTTGACAATGACTTCAGCTTGCCATTCAAGAACTATACGTGTATCTCTTATCCATAGTAACTACCGTACCATGTCTCTTTTTCCCACCCCTTATTTTATCCCAGATTAAAATTTGACTTTCAGTGATCTAATTTCATAGTTTTGTCTTAATATTCCTAATATCCCTTACAAAACAGTGACAAATTTTTAACTTTGTAACCTTAATCTCTATTTTAACAAAATCAATAGGGTGTAGTATAGTAATAACTCGCTTCGTTTCTTAATCACATATGTGTAGAGACATTAGGCATACAACAATATTTTATGATCAACTAACAATCATTTCATACAATTCAGCGTAAAATCATAATAATTAACAAGATAAGAGAAAAAAAAAAGTATGTATCTTACATTTTCCCTAAGTAAATTGATCTTGGTTTTACCAAATATCAGCCTGAAACTTGAACCAAAAAACCATAGTAATTAACAAGATTCATGTCATAAGATTTTTCAGTTGTGTGGATAAAAATATGGCCACATCCTATAATCCATCCTTTTCTTCCTAGCTGTCAAAGTATATCTCCTGAGTAATTCCCTTTCCATTACCTAATTACCCTAGACAGACCAAGAATTTTATACAAAATATTTCATGAGCCTAAGAAACGAGTCACTGTCTAATTCAAAATCAGATACACTCATGAGGGAGTCTTAGTCAATTCCAAAATATTGCAAGGGCAATATAGTTATTCACTCTACACCAAATCTCTATTTTGATGGAGACTTCCACAATCTTCTAAGAAAAAGTGATTCAGAAACCTCTCAATCTACTCAAATGTTTCAAAAGCATCAGTTTTCCTATCTACAGCTGTCCAGGAAGTAGAGGGAGAAGAGAGGGAAAAGCCAATAAACTAAGATCCTTTTTTTTAATACTTATGAGGGTGTCCCAAGCAACATTCTACTTAGTTACAAAGACAAGAAAAAACAACTCATCTGGGTATTCTGTGTTACACCTTGTATGTACTACAACATTGTAATGTTACTAGAATGCTAAGGCCAAAAAGTGGTTCTACTTTAAAACTAAAAATCATGAGCTAAAAAGTGAGAATACTTGGAAAGAAACATGGAACTACAAAGGGTCACCAATATTAATACAGAAAAAAAAGGCCCAGATAAAAATTCGAATCTAACTTCTCCTTTTCCTCTATGTATCCTTTTTAGTTTTATTTGTTGATTTATGGAATATATAATCACCAATGGAACATGAACTGTTCTTCACAGGGGGTGTAGAAGTATGCTTGTAGAACAACTCAAAATATACATATAAATGTGTTTTTGATACAAAGCAATGTGCGTATAAATATAAATACGGAGAGTCTTTGTATATTGAGGCGGAGTGCAATGTACTCTGGGGCGGTGTCACAGTCCGCCTGACGGGATCTACGTTGCCTTGACCCGATTGGGGGTGGTACCTGCAATCGTTCTCCGACGCTCAAGTCAGTATTTCAGAATACTTAGAGACTTAGAAAGACAGTCAGAGAGAATTATGCAAGTAAGAGAGTGTAAGGTTCAGAGAATGGAAAAAAAATCCCTTATACCTTTTCGAGAGAGGTTTATATACCTGTTACTGGTGCTGCATTATTGGTAGGACCCGCTCCTTGTCTTCAGGCATAATGCTGAAAAGGTAGTGGGTCCCTGCGCCGTTTACATGCACCATTATTGTAGTAGGTATCACAACTTGTCTGGAAAGCGTTAGTGCTTTAATATTTTATTGTTATTTCCCTTTATGCGTGACAGCGTGATTCCCATTATTAACCTCTCAAGACAGAGTCAATCTCGTGCCGGGGTTGTGAGTATGGGCTCGCTACGCAGTAGGGGAAATTCGGCATTCCGCCAATATTGAGCCTATGGCTTGGCGGAGTAACAACTTTGGCGAGGTTACATTCCTCGGCGGAGTAACATGCCTGGACGGAGTTACATTCCTTGGCGGGGTAACGTGCGTGGGCGGAGTTATGAGCCTTGGCGGCATTACTTGCTAGGTATCACAACTTGTCTGGAAAGCGTTAGTGCTTTAATATTTTATTGTTATTTCCCTTTATGCGTGACAGCGTGATTCCCATTATTAACCTCTCAAGACAGAGTCAATCTCGTGCCGGGGTTGTGAGTATGGGCTCGCTACGCAGTAGGGGAAATTCGGCATTCCGCCAATATTGAGCCTATGGCTTGGCGGAGTAACAACTTTGGCGAGGTTACATTCCTCGGCGGAGTAACATGCCTGGACGGAGTTACATTCCTTGGCGGGGTAACGTGCGTGGGCGGAGTTATGAGCCTTGGCGGCATTACTTGCCCTGGCGGTGTGCACTCCGTATATTATTTGTAGTGTATTTGAAGAGTACTTCTCTTTATTCAAAATGCTGATCTGGCAAGGCATTAAAGTCATGCTCTTGGGGGCCGGTGTTAGGACCGGATCATATGCCCCCTAGCTTGTTATAGTGACTGGCGGAGTCACTTTAATAAGCTACAACACTTAAGTTTAGCTTTTGTAGGCATGGGTTTAGGCGGTATTTGCTAGTCCAGGTTTTGTGGACAAGTGCTTTCGTGCATTTATTAGCTGTCATCACTTGACACGCCTGTCATTAATGCGCCTCGAAACCACGTTTTTTTTGTTCTTCAGTCTCCTATTGCCACGTATGCCCTCGTAACGGTTGCCATTCCAATGATGGGACATAAATGCGCGTGATGGCAATTGAGAACCGTTTTCGAGGTTATTACCGTGGGCCTTGGATTTTGAAAACGTGGCCCATGAAATATCTGCCCTTAGATATATCTATTGGTTTCAGCAAAAAAGGAACCGTCAGTGGGGCAAATCCAACGGTTGTAAACGCATACTTTAATTTTAGAACCGTTGATGAGATTTATCTAACGGTTGCAAACACATCTTCGAGATTCCTGATGATTCGCTTATTTCCCCCCAAGCCATGCCTATAAATAGGTAAACTTTCAGAAGGGGAATGTTTTGCTTCATCTCTCACTTCGCATTTGTTTGCTGAAAGCGTTTTTGCTACTCTCTTGCGAGTTCATTGGTGTTTGGAGTTCTTCTATCTTTCAGAAGCTTAAGGTACTTGCTTCCTGCTTTTCTTTGCTTCTTCATTTCCGTTGGGTTAGCTTTGTTTTCCCTTATTGTGTGTTCATAAAAAGGAAGATGAGAGGAAAGAGGGCAGAGTCACGTTCTAGGGTTTCTGTTCGTCCCATGTTTTCTGACATAGAGAGTGGAGATGAGGCTTTTTATACTGGGAGGGACTCGACGTTTTATAGCAGCGTGGAGTACTTTAGTAATGCTGTACATTCATTTGTGTCAGGAGGTGTTTCCCATACACAAGTGCTGACTATGGCAGAGTGTCGAAATATTGTGTTGCATGGACTGGATTGGGAGAAGACACTCGAGAGTGACCCCTACTGTTGGGTTGAGGAAGATGTCAAGGATGCTTCCTCTCGACATGCGACAACAAGCGGAGGGGTAGTGGAATTGCCTGTTCCGGTTTGGAAGGATGAGAAGTATGAGGATAGGTTCATCGTCCGTTCACCCAAGACGTATGAACGGGTTTACCATCGTCCTCAGAATGAACGTACCATATATATGTACGATATTCTGTTTACCCAGTTAGGGGTGCGCTTCCCATTGAATAAATTCCAGATGGGTGTGCTTAGGTTCTTGGACTGTGCCCCTTCTCAGCTGCATCCTAATGGTTGGGGAATAGTTCGCAGCTTTGAGGTGATGGCTGAACATTTGGGGTTTACGCCTACAGTGGCGTTGTTTTTCGCTTTCTGCCGCATTATGAGGAGAGTAAATATGAAAACCGGCGGCATGGGTTTTGTGACTCTCCGGGCGGAGCCAAAGATTTTAAACTTTAAGGCGTTTGCTGATTCCGCCAAGGAAGGCGGACTTCACTTCAGGATGAGTTTTGTGAAGGTATCCGTCAGGAAGGACAAACCTGTCTTTTGGCGGAATAAAGAGGGTGTTGATAGATTTCCAGTGGCCTGGACGCATGAGCACTTTCTCTTAACCAAACGAGCGTATGAAGTTGAAGAGGGTGCTCTATCGGCGGCGTCTGTGGAAGTACTCCGAATGTTGAAGGAGTACAACTCCGTCCACAAGCTGATTCTTTGTCGAAGGCTGCTTGGGCGGGATGCTCAAGGATACTTGAGTAATATTACGAACAATTGTAATGTGATTGAGTATTTCCTCTATCTTGCATTTTCTAACCGTATCCTCATATTGTTATTTCACAGGAGAAATCGCTGAGTTCCCTGGAATGGATCGTATCAAGCAGATCCAAATGAGCCGCAGGGAAATAAACGCGGAGAATAATGTGCAGCCCAGGAGGAATCTGACTGCTGCCTTGACAAAAACTCTCCCCTTCCCTGCATCCACCAACATAGTAAATTTTGAATGTGGTGCAGGATCTTCAGCAGCTGGTGTTGAGAGGCGTTCTAAAAAACGTCAAGAACCAGAAGCCGCTAAAGAGGATGAAGAGGAAATAGACCCCCAGCCCTTGCAAAGAAGGAGGACCAGGAGCAAAAAGAGGGTTGAGGAAGGAGCATCAATTGATGCTGCTATTGACTTGGAGGAGACTCCGGAAGTACCTGTCGCGGGTACTTCTGCTACTATGGGCGGAGTTGAAGGCATCCCTGAAGAAGATGTCGAGGGGGAACAAGCGGAGGGATTCCAAGCCGCTTCTGACCAAGATACGGGGGACGAGACAGGGAGAGTTCAAGTTTCCCCAGTCCGCCCGTCTGAGGATCCCGCCCTGAGCTTGACCACTCGAAGGACAGCCGTTTTTCCCATTGATGTGCCAGGGGAATCATCCAGGCGGTTTGTCTCTTTGCCTGAGGCGGGGTCTCGCTTGAATCCCTTTTTGTATTTTACAAATACGGGATCCCGCCAATCAGAGAGGCGTGATCCAGAATTCATCCTCCGCCCCGACATCGACTTTGATGAGATTCTGGGGGCTGCTGCAGCTGCGAGGTGGCACCTTGCAGAGATAGATGGTTTCTTGGCCTCTGTTCCCCGGATAGCTGACGTTGCTACTGAGGCCAACATGTTTCAGGCGTCTTACCACGAGTCTGTGGAAAAGATTCGTAGCTTGGAACATGATAATGAGCAGCTGTCCGAGGTGATCAAGGCCAAGGACAAACATCTTGACACCGCCGATGCCAACACCAAGAGGCTGGAGGAGGAGCTGGCTCGGGTGAGAGCTGACAAAGCTTTGCTGGAGAAGCAAGTCTCCGGCTTAAAAGAGCAAAACACAAAACTGGGTGAGGAGGTGAGTGGCCTGACCCAGGTGAGGGCTGACAATAATCTGCTGAAACAACAGATTTCAGACTTAATTCAGCAGAAACAAAAATTGGGCGAGAATGCAAGTGAGCTCCAGCAGAGATTGATTTTCCTTGAACTTGATAAAGCCACTGCTGAAGATGCCTGGGTGGCGGAGTTAGACCAAGCAGCTACTGCATACACTAACCTTGAAAAACAGGTTGAAGTGTTGCAAGCTGAAAAAGCTACCTCTGAGGCCGCCAATGAAAAGCTTGACAAGGATTTACAATCCACGCTGGATGCGGCTGAGGCAGCGATTGATGATGCTTTCAGCATGGCTGTTCGTCAACTCCGTTATCGCAATCCAGGCGTTGCTCTATCCACCACAGGCATTCATCCTTACTATGAATTCATCAATGGAGAATTGATGGTGCCTGTTCAAGGGGGTCATGCTCCTGCGCCCAGTGTTGAATATATCTTGGCGGACTTGCCTCCCTCTCAAAGTTTAAGCAAACCTGGTGAAGGTCAGGCCACCTCTGCCCAACAAGAAAGGATGTCGTCCGACCCTTAAAGACCAGCTCCTGAAACCCTTCGCAAGCTTTTATTTTTTGAATTTTGTTAATATTGCCTTGTTCCAGGATAGGCTCTGGACTTTTATCAATCCTTGACAATATTAATGAAGCATATTTTCTGCAAATGTATACTTGTTCATAGAAGTAGTGTTTAAGTCCGTCATATTTATGCCTTGTAAAATGATATTGAGAAGGCGGAATATTCATCTGAGGACTTAATGAAATATGACTAAGTATAACGAGGCGGAATATTTTTTTTGCAATTCTGGTGAAGTAAAATTCAGTAAGGAGGCGAAATAGCCTCTTAGGAATTTCAATGAAACAAATTCAGTAATGGGGCGGAGTAGCCTTTTTGAGAATTTAACTGAAGTAATTTCAATAATGAGGCGTAGTAACCTCTTGAGAATTTCATTGAAATGATTTTAATAGTGAGGCGTAGTAGCCTCTTAGGAATTTAAAAGGAATTGGATTCCGTAAGAAGGCGGTGTGGTCTCTTAGCAATTTCAATGAGATTGGATTCCGTAAGAAGGCGGTGTAGCCTCTTAGGAATTCCCAAGAAATAGATTCCGTAAGGAGGCGGTGTAGCCTCTTAGGAATTTTGATGAAACAGATTCCGTAAGAAGGCGGAGTGGCCTCTTAGGGATTTTGATGAAACAGATTCCGTAAGAAGGCGGAGTAGCCTCTTAGGAATTTCCATGGAATTGGACTCCATAAGAAGGCGGTGTAACCTCTTAGGAATCCCCAAGAAATAGATTCCGTAAGGAGGCGGTGTAAAGCTTTGGATGGAGTGTTCATCCTTTTGAACTTGGACCGGAGTGTAATTCCTGATCAAATGAAAATTGTTGAATCCAGGATTGCTATGGTGCAGCATATAGCTGTGACACCGATTCATCCTGCAAGAAATTAGTTAAACCTTCGAGGCGGTATGGTGCAGCATATAGCTGTGACACCAATTCATCCTGCAAGAAATTGGTTAAGCCTTCGAGGCGGTATGGTGCAGCATATAGCTGTGACACCGATTCATCCTGCAAGAAATTGGTTAAGCCTTCGAGGCGGTATGGTGCAGCATATAGCTGTGACACCGATTCATCCTGCAAGAAATTGGTTAAGCCTTCGAGGCGGTATGGTGCAGCATATAGCTGTGACACCGATTCATCCTGCAAGAAATTGGTTAGGTTTTGGGGTTAGCGTGGTGCAGCATATAGCTGTGACACCGGCTCTTCCCACGAGAAGCCTGCAGGACCTTGGGGGCGAACTAGTGCAGCATATAGCTGTGACACTAATTCTTCCCATAGGCGGCCTGTAGGACCTTGGGGGCGAACTAGTGCAGCATATAGCTGTGACACTAATTCTTCCCATAGGCGGCCTGTAGGACCTTAGGGTCGGTATGGTGCAGCATATAGCTGAGACACCAATCCTTTCCCCCCAAGGAGTTTTCTGTACCTTAGGGTCGGTATGGTGCAGCATATAGCTGAGACACCAATCCTTTCCCCCCAAGGAGTTTTCTGTACCTTAGGGTCGGTATGGTGCAGCATAAAGCTGAGACACCAATCCTTTCCCCCCAAGGAGTTTTCTGTACCTTAGGGTCAGTATGGTGCAGCATATAGCTGAGACACCAATTCCCCAAGGAGTTTTTGTTGACTCCGTTTGTGAAGCGGCGTTGCATGTTGGTTGATCTTTATGGAATAAAGAGTTATGCATCTGTGCTTCAGTTTTTGGAGACGTTGTCTTATCTGCATGGGAATAAATTCTGCCATGGATAATCAATTCAATGTTAGAGTGAAGATTAAATGTAGGAAGACATTTCATTGAGAATAGAACTACATAAAGGATTGAGTTGGGGTATATCTTTTCGAAACCCTTTCAAGGAAAGCATACATAGGAAGATCCTTGAGTTAGGAATAAAAGACCACACCATATTACCCAACTAACTGTAATATATGCGTAAATTTAAGATGTTCCATTTATTTCTGACCGGAGTGCCATCCAAGTTCTCTAGGCGGTGTGTACCCTTGCCCAAGACTTCAATGACTCGGTATGGACCTTCCCAATTTGGTGCCAATTTGCCTTGGTGCGCAAATTTGTTGCCAATGTTGGCCCTTCTCAGGACCAAATCTCCCTCTTTGAAACGGCGTTCGCACATGCGTGCGTTATACCGTTTGGTGGCCTTTGCTTTGACAGCTTGATCTCTCACAAAGGCTTCCTCTCTCAACTCCGCCAAAACCTCCAATTCGTGTGCGAGGTTCTGTTGATTGGCTTCCTCATTGAAATAGAGGACTCGAGCTGAAGGGGCTGTTAATTCAATGGGAATGACCGCCTCGACTCCATATGTCAGCCGATATGGAGATTCATTCGTGGTGGAGTGTGGGGTGGTTCTATATGCCCATAAAACGTGGCATAACTGATTTGCCCAGTCTCCCTTTGCCTCACCAAGGCGTTTTTTGAGGCCCTTCAAGATTTCTCTGTTGGCGACCTCTGCTTGTCCATTGGTTTGAGGGTGTTCCACAGAAGAGAAAATCTGCGTGATGCTGAGATTTTCTAAGAGTTCAGTGAACTTGCGATCTGTGAACTGGGTGCCATTATCAGTGACTATGCGTTCAGGGACTCCGAAAAGTGCAATGATGTTCTCATAAACGAATCTTCGAGTCCTGGCTGACGTTATGTGCACCACTGCTTCTGCCTCAATCCATTTGGTGAAATAATCGACACCAACTATTAAGTATTTGATACGGCCGGGCGCAGTTGGGAATGGACCTAGAATATCCATACCCCATTGATAGAAAGGCCAGGGCGTTATTGATGATGACATTTCCTCAGCTGGAGTATGGTGAAAATTCGCGAATCGTTGACATTGATCGCATTTTTGAACATATGAGGCAGTGTCTTGCTTCATAGTGGGCCACCAATACCCCGCCCTGAGGATTTTTCTCACTAGACTCCGTGCCCCTGGATGATGTCCACACTGCCCTTCATGGACTTCTTCCAAAACAGCTGGCACCTCGTTTTCATTTATGCAAATTAAGTACGGGACAGAAATTCCTCGGCGGTATAGCTGCCCATCCAGGAGTGTATAATAGGGTGCCTCCCTCCTTAGCTTCTTTCGCTCAAGATCATCCGTGGGTAATTGTCCATTAACAAGATAACGAACTATTGGTGTTACCCAGGAGTTGTCATCAACGGGGCGGCTTTTAATCATATGAATTGAAGAGGGAAGGGATATACTTGGCTCCGCCAGAGTACTCTGTACAACCGTGGTTGTGCACCCCGCCTTCTTTGTGCTGGCTAACCTGGACAGGATATCAGCACGTGTATTTTCTTCGCGAGGTACATGCTTGAAAGTTACTTCATCGAAGCGCTGTTTCAACTCATTGACGCAGTCCAGATATTGTTGCAGTAGAGGTTCTTTAGCCTGATACTCACCAAGAATTTGTGAGATGACTAGTTGAGAATCACTGCATAGGGTGACAGTTTTGGCCCCAATATCTTGTGCTGCTCTGAGTCCGGCTAAGCAGGCTTCATACTTCGCCTGATTGTTAGACGTAGTGAAGGTAAAGTGCAATGAAATTTCAAGATGTACCCCGTCATCACTTTCTATAACGATTCCTGCCCCACATCCTTTACTGTTTGAAGACCCATCGACGTATACTGTCCAGTGTGAATGATCTGCATCTGGGCTAGAGCCTGTTAATTCAACTACGAAATCTGCTAGGACTTGTGCCTTAATAGCAGTTCTTGGTTCGTAGGATATGTCGAATTCAGAGAGCTCTATGGCCCATTTGATCATCCTTCCTGCCAAGTCTGGCTTGAACAATATAGTACGGAGTGGCAAGTCTGTGCGAATCAGGATGGGATGTGCATGGAAATATGGTCTTAGACGTCGTGAGGCCCAAACAACTGCAAGTGCTGCCTTTTCAATCTTCTGATAACGACACTCTGCACCATGCAATGTTTTACCAGTGAAGTACACCGGTCGTTGGCCTTCGACTGTTTCTTTGACCAGGGCCACTGCCAGCGCTTCATCTGAAACAGAAAAATAAACGATGAGTTGCTCACCTGGGCTTGGTTTTACCAGGATTGGAGGGCTGGCTAAGACATTTTTCAAGCTCTGGAAGGCCGCCTCTTGCTCTGGGCCCCAATTGAATTTCTTATCCTTCTTCAGCATCTTGTATAAGGGGAGAGAGCGATGAGCCATTTTTGGCATGAATCGTGCTAGAGCAGCGATTTTGCCATTGAGGGATTGTACCTCTTTCAATGTTTTGGGGCTCTGCAACTCTTGTATCACACGACACTTGTCAGGATTAGCTTCTATGCCTCTTTGCGTTAACATGAAACCCAAAAATCTTCCTCCAGGTACAGCAAATGTACATTTTAGCGGGTTGAGTCTCATGTTGTATTGCTGCAAGCGTTGAAAAATGAGGCGTAGGTCTTCAACATGGTCTCCTCCCTCTGGAGTCTTGGCGATGATATCATCAATATAAACCTCCACCAGCTTTATGTGCATGCCCTCAAAGACCTTGTTGATCATGCGCTGGTAGGTGGCCCCAGCGTTCTTCAGCCCAAATGGCATGACATTGTAGCAAAAGACTCCTCTGTCGTTGATAAATGCTGTTTTCTCCTGATCATCCTCGCACATTAGAATTTGGTTGTATCCGGAGTAAGCATCCATGAAGGATAGATACTTGTATCCTGATGAATCGTCAACCAGTCTGTCAATGTTGGGGAGAGGATAAGGATCTTTGGGACAACATTTATTCAAATCAACGTAGTCTATGCACATGCGCCATTTGCCATTGGCTTTCTGCACCATAACCACGTTGGACAGCCAAGAAGAGTAACGGAGTTCCCTGATGAACCCCGCCTTAAGGAGCTCTTCGGTTTGTTCGCAAGCAGCATTTTGCTTAGCAGGACCCATACGCCGTTTCTTTTGTGCCACTGGCTTAGTTTCAGGATACACCGCCAGGCGGTGGCAACAGAAGTTAGGATCCATACCAGGCATGTCTGCGGCTGTCCAGGCAAAAATCTCCTTATACTCATGGAGGAGTGCAATCAGTCTTGCTTCCATGTTAGGCTCCAGCTTGTCATTGATGTTAGTGATTTGCTCCGGGGTGCTGCCCAGAACAATAGGCTTGGAACCACCATCAGGAGTTGGTTTCAAAGGGTTCAGTGGGTCTATAGAAGACTCCGCCCTGGGATCAAGATCTACCAAGTTGACGGATGCCGCAGCACTGTTTCCTTCGTTCAATTTTCTTTTCTTAGACATGGTTTCAAGCTTCACCATGTTAAGACTTAAATTGTAACAATAACGAGCCATCTCCTGGTCACCCCTGACAGATGAGACTTGATTATCTTTATCGATGAACTTGATTAACAAGTGGGGGGTTGAAACGATGGCTTCCATGGCATTCAGAGTAGGCCGCCCAATGATGCCATTGTATGGGGATTTAACATCAATGACAAGAACCCTGGATTTCACAGTCCTTGCTCCAGGTTCACCATCGAAGGTAATCCTTGTGTCTAAGTAGCCTTTAGTAGGCTGTTTGGCGCCATTAAAAGCTGTGAGGTCCTGGGTGTAAGGCTGTAAATCAGCGTCAGTCAGTCCCATGCGTTTAAAACAATCATAAAAAATAACATCGCAGGAACTTCCCTGATCAACTAGGATGCGTTTTACATCCATATTAGCGATCACCGCAATGATCACTACCGCATCATCTCCCTCAGGAATGGTTGGGCCAAAATCATCATCTGTGAAAGTTATAGGCGGCGTCTGAACTCCGTCTCTGAATGGGCGATATTCTTTGTTCTTGCCCTGCACAGATAAGATCATGCGATGATGATTTTTCCGGGCGGTGTTTGAGGGTCCGCCTCCTGCGAAGCCTCCAGCAATCATGTCCACCACCTGCCTTTTACCTCGTGACCTAGGTTCAGGGCTCGGTTCTCGTTGGGCGGACTCCAGAACAATGCCTTTTTGTTTCTCAGACACCGCCGCACGTTTTGGTTCCCGAGTACTATCAGGATCCGGAGAACGATCACGATGTCGCTTTTCAAACTTCTCAGGCTCATCGTGAGATTTGCCTTTGAATAGGTAATGTTTCAGTTTACCTTCACGAATGAGCACCTCAATGGTATTTTTGAGTTGCTTACATTCTTCTGTGGTGTGGCCAACTGACTCATGGAATTCACAATATTTCTTCGGGTTTCCACCGCGCCTGATTGGGGGTGGGCGTTGAATTCCATAAACATTGAGGGTGGTCCATCCTATTTCACGTAAGATTTGCTCGCAAGTTGTGTTCAGTGGTGCATAGTGAGCAAAATTGAACACGCGTTTGTCTTGCTGTTTGAAAGGTTGGTTCCCTACTTTGTCCCTTTGGTGGGACTTGTCATTCTTCAACAATTTATCTTTCCCTTTGTCTTGAGGTGGAGTTGCAGGGAGTGGTTTACTGCGAGATGCAGTGGCTTCCAGATGCATCTCAATACCCACGTACTTAGACGCCTTCCTGCGAAATTCCTCCATCGTGGTTGGAGGTCCTTTTGCCAAAGACAAAGCGAAAGGTGACTTTGGTTGCATAGCTTCTATGAGAATATGCAACTGGATTGCCTCTGTCAGATCAGGGACCATGGCTGCCTCCTTGTAAAATCTCTTAAGGAAATCCTTCAGAGATTCTTTGTCGCCTTGTTTGATCTGAGCCAAGGTATGAGAGGTTCTGGGTGCATCCCTGGAGATCACGAAGTGGCTTCCAAAAGCTGAGGCCAGCTCCTCCCACGAATCAATGGAACCTGAAGGTAAGCTCTTGAACCAACTAAGAGCTTCGCCTGTAAGGGTTCTGGGGAACATTCTGCACATGACATCCTCCTCAGCTCCTAGAAACATAGCCTCGTAGATATAAGCATCTAAATGCTTAGAGGGATCTGTTTCCCCAGTATATTTCCCTATAGAAATGGGCTGCATAGTTTGTAAATGTTTGGGTACATGTGCATTCATGAGCCTTTTGGAAAATGGGATGCTCATCTTATACCCTGAGGGAGATGCGTTTGAGCCTGCTCTCCTTCCTTCTTGATGCTGAGCATTCACCAGTGGGAGGCTTCGTTGCTCCTCCATGTATGTAGGAATACGAGAGTAGTGAGGAGTACTTGATTCCTCCTGCATATGTGGTTCATGATATGGCTGTCTTGCGGGACCAGCTTTCTCATGCACTGGGTTTGCTTTTTCACGACGAAGTTCCGCAAGTTCTTCTCTCAACATTCGAATCATGTCATCTCTTGGATCTAGAGAATCAGCTTGCGTTGCTTTTTTCTGAGCATCATCATCGAAGTTAAGACGTCTGGGATTGAGTGGAGGAGAATCCTCGTTCTGCATCTCTGGTCCTTGTCTCTCCATTGATGATGAAGATTGATCAAAGATTGTGGGATTACCTAGTTTACAGGTCCCACTGGGCGTGCCAATGAACTGTTCTTCACAGGGGGTGTAGAAGTATGCTTGTAGAACAACTCAAAATATACATATAAATGTGTTTTTGATACAAAGCAATGTGCGTATAAATATAAATACGGAGAGTCTTTGTATATTGAGGCGGAGTGCAATGTACTCTGGGGCGGTGTCACAGTCCGCCTGACGGGATCTACGTTGCCTTGACCCGATTGGGGGTGGTACCTGCAATCGTTCTCCGACGCTCAAGTCAGTATTTCAGAATACTTAGAGACTTAGAAAGACAGTCAGAGAGAATTATGCAAGTAAGAGAGTGTAAGGTTCAGAGAATGGAAAAAAAAAATCCCTTATACCTTTTCGAGAGAGGTTTATATACCTGTTACTGGTGCTGCATTATTGGTAGGACCCGCTCCTTGTCTTCAGGCATAATGCTGAAAAGGTAGTGGGTCCCTGCGCCGTTTACATGCACCATTATTGTAGTAGGTATCACAACTTGTCTGGAAAGCGTTAGTGCTTTAATATTTTATTGTTATTTCCCTTTATGCGTGACAGCGTGATTCCCATTATTAACCTCTCAAGACAGAGTCAATCTCGTGCCGGGGTTGTGAGTATGGGCTCGCTACGCAGTAGGGGAAATTCGGCATTCCGCCAATATTGAGCCTATGGCTTGGCGGAGTAACAACTTTGGCGAGGTTACATTCCTCGGCGGAGTAACATGCCTGGACGAAGTTACATTCCTTGGCGGGGTAACGTGCGTGGGCGGAGTTATGAGCCTTGGCGGCATTACTTGCCCTGGCGGTGTGCACTCCGTATATTATTTGTAGTGTATTTGAAGAGTACTTCTCTTTATTCAAAATGCTGATCTGGCAAGGCATTAAAGCCATGCTCTTGGGGGCCGGTGTTAGGACCGGATCAGAACATAAAACAAGTGCTTAAAGAGAAAGTGATTCATGACTAAATTTCAGGCATCCAGTTCCATGTGTTAACTTCCCTTGTTCCCTTCCATTTTTAGTTTACAGCCAAACCAAAAAACAATGTTCCAAATAATCGCCTTTTTTAATTTTTCAAAAAAACAACTCGTGGAAAGAAAAGTTACGTGGGAATGGACCCATCCAACAAGCCTCAATTATGAAGCATCATCCAGGTTAGCTTTCAATGTAAGAAGATGAATACTTTATGTATCATATCCACTCTGCTTCTCTTCAGGTTGAACATTAACAGTTAAATACTTTAGTTGCCAAATAATCATAAAGGAATGAAAAAATCCCTGAGTCTAATTTATTAGGGGGTTAGTTTTCAAGCCGGGATTATTTAAATAAAATTGAAATAAATTTTTGATTTGTTGACTAAACCAAACTAAAGAATGTCTTAAATAGCGTGCAGAGTTAATAACCTTTTAATAGTGTTTCGAATGAAATTTTATTTACTCAATCAAGTTATTGAACAAATACTTAGTGTTATTTGATTAATCAAGTAAACAAAGCTCAACAAACAAACAGAGCATGTAGTTCAATGTTAATAATATTTAAGTTACACATCATTTAAAAATATCAAAACTCAGTTAAACTAATAAATAAACTGCCCATTTAATATAGTTGGAAAAACGAGGTTTAGAAAAAAGAGAAATCTAATTATTAATATTGATCCCTTTATCAAACACCATTTGAAGGTATTCAACATTTAAGCAAACGAGTTGCAAAAAATATAATTACTTTATTCCATTAACCTAATTTTTAATCAAACATACCCTTATTTATCGAAGAAAAGAAAAAGTTCACTTGTTATAAATTAAAAATTTAGGACAGTTTAGTCTTAGAAAATTAATCATATTCTACTTAGCTCCTAATATAATTAGTTGTCTATGAAAATGTTAAACACATGAATAGTCTAAATTATCCCTCAAATATAGTCCTAAGGGACTAAATGGTTCATTTGTTTCCTTTTCCTTTCTAGGGATAGTATTTTTAAGGAATAATTTGGGTATTTACTGAATTTATTTCTTTCATACAGAGACAGAGTCAACATACTTCACGAGTTTCAATTATGTACAGATATAGACCATGGTTTAATGGGGGGAAACATACGTACTATATTTAATCTAGGTAACGGGACGGTTCGAGACGGATTTCACTCCTACCATCCCCATCCCTATTATCCTAGATCGTAACCGTGTCCGTGCCCGTCCTCATCCTCGTCGGGCGAGATAAAATGACTCTCGTCCTCGTCCCCGATCAGGATCGGGGAAACCCGTCCCGTTTTTATAAAAAAAATTTCTTATCAAGTATTTTAAAAGTTATTGTTGTATCTACA
The DNA here is from genome assembly GCA_037962975.1 of Clitoria ternatea. NCBI lineage: Eukaryota > Viridiplantae > Streptophyta > Magnoliopsida > Fabales > Fabaceae > Clitoria > Clitoria ternatea. The sequence goes on from CM075675.1 coordinate 52,794,845, forward strand.
AAATTATTAAATATTTTACATACAATAATAAAAATAGTAATAAATCATCTTAGACACAACTATTAAACATTGTCTAATAAATCATCTCTAGTAGCATATATATATATATATATATATATATATATATATATATATAGTAAGAGTATTAAGTAATTTAAGTATGTCGGGGCGGGGACGGGGACGGGGGTGGGGCGGATACTAGTTTTACCATCCCCGTCCCCGCCCCCGACTTTTACCTACCGGGTAAAAACCGCCCCCGTCCCCAAAACCAAAAAAAGAGGAAAACACACTCAAACGGGGGCGGTGCGATGCGGTTACCCACGGGGATAGATTTTTTTGCCATGCCTAATTTAATCTTTGTAGCATTCATTTTATTAAAGGAAACGAGAAACGTATCAATTAATTTTCTGACAAAGAGATACGTCATAACAGAAATTTTCTTCCATGGATTCAATTTGCTGATCATGTGATAACACATGCTACGAGCGTCACGCAAGTGTAGTTGATACAAAATTATTCCAGAAATTTGACACATACCAACTGCAACTCTATTTCCTGCGAGAGGACATGATATCAAATTGTTAGTACCTAATGTGACCAGTAATCTTCACAAATGCCAAACTATCTTCAATTTTTATTTCCATTCTCAAGAAACTAATATAAATAACAGGAGGCCTTTTTTTAGCAGTTATAAACCATATCACGTGCTGGCTACGAAGTATGCAGTCAGAAATAACCTAGCTATAGAATCCACAGATTTGACTTCTGAAAATATATAATAAGTACTTTACAGTTTACACACTAAATTAATACTTTGAATTGAGAAGAGAAATAAAATAAAGAAATAAGAAAGTGAGAAAGAGTGAAAATAGGAACATAAAATATCTTATTCGGATATAAAAATAAATAAATGAAAAATTATCTTTCACTTTATAAAAAATAAATAATAGAATAAAAAATATAAAAAGAATTCTTGTAATATATTTGCTAGTATAAAATATTTAATTTTTAATATTATAAAATATTTGATTTTAAACTCCAAAAATGAAAATTAAATCCTCAATTTCCTTTAATTTTCTTCCATTCTTTTGTATGGCTTCCACAGTTTATACTTCATTTCTTTTCCACTCAAACAAATAAAATATATTATTTCCTCCTTAATTATCGTCTCCTTATTTCTATTCTATTTCACCCTCAACAAACAAAGAATAACGTGGACACATCCTTAATTTATACATCACCTTAAAGAAATCAAACCTAGATCCAAGACCACAAGAGTATTTGGGAAACAAAGTTGAGCAGAAACACATTGCAAAACTTTGTAACAGCAAAAAGTGCCTGTTGATCTATACTGATCAGTAGTATTAGGAAGCATCGTTCACATGTAAGTTACCCAAATTGTGACCGAAGCAACACCCATCTAAGGACACCATATATCATTTGAAATTTTGCAATCCTTGGAACAAGCAAGTAATGCCAAAAGACAACAGGAGCTAGCTGAGACCTCTAGGGGCCAAACAAAAAACATTCAGATACATTTAAATGACAATGGAGCATTACAGTAAGTTAGAAAGAAGTAGCTTTTATTTGCAAAATGATGGCATCATCCATCCCATAAACATCCAAATCCACACAATTTATGATGAACAAGAATGCAGTATGTTCTTTAAACCATGATAACAGATTGTCAGGAGAAAATTGTTCTTTTTAAATATTGGAAATATTTATTGGCTCTCGGAGGGTCCTCTCCATCTGTAGTGCCCTGGTCTTAATAGACATGTCAAAGACCTTCTGGCTAAATTCCAGCACAAGACCACCAAGTATGCTTGGATCAATCTAAGAAACCAAAAAAAAAAAGAACCCAAGTTAACAACTAGAACACAGATAGCACACCTTAACAAATCAAAAGGGAGGAGAAAAAACAATATCACACTAATACCTTCTGTTCAAGATGAACCTTTGCCCCAGAACCTATGATTTCTTGAACAGTCTCTTTCAGCGCCTTTTCCTCTTCAGGAGGAAGAGGCTGATACAAAAATATAGCATGTTAGGTAATGGAGTACAAAAGCAAAAACTAATATAATTTCAAAAAATATCCAACCAATCATTTAAAAGTCAATGCTATTATAATTTCAAAATCATCAAAATACACAGCAAGCAGAAAATCATGAGTTTAGACTCTTCACTAACAGGAACATGAAGCAGTGATGTTTTGCAGATGCAGAAATGATCTATGAACTCACAAATAAAAGAACATGCAGGGGTTTGCTAAAATACTACCTCTAGTATTTTGATTAGTATACTCTGTTAGTGCTTGAGCGGGAAGCAACCCCTTGTTTATTAGGTAGAATATTATAACATCGGATTGGTTAAAAATATTTCCAAAAGTGTTGCTCACTAAAGAACAAGCTAGCTTTGGATTTCAAATGAGTATTTTAGCAAGCTCAATTTGAATTAATTAAAATCAGTTGTTAGAACTTGATCTTTACAAAAATTTGAAGTTTAATCATTTATTCTTTATCATAATTGTGAGATTTTCCCCAGATTATGAGATCATTAGCAAAATTAATCCATATCCATGATAAATCACCACTTTATTCACCATCAGTTCTTAATTTTTAGGCTTTTTGATCTGTCTTTTACACTTTTTTTATTTATTTGGGGTGTTTAAAAGAGAAGAAGGGAGTGTTTGAGCAGTGTTATCAAATGGCAGTTATGGCAACTCCATGGTGCCGTTTCCTTCCAAACCGCATCCTGCCACTGAAAATAGCGGCCAATATTGCGGTGTCCGCCATTCTCCAAATAGAGGCTGCAATAGGCATGGCGGATGAGGCACTCCATGGTGGTCATAGCGGCACCATGTGTCTCTTCTGGTTTTGGGCCAGGTCGGGTCAACTCAAGACCAAATAAATTAGGTTTCCCTTTCCTGTTTCTGCGCCCCCTTTCACACTTCAAAGCTCTCGAAAGTCTCTGCCCCCCGCATTCACTACTGCTCCAATGAGCAGTGTCCTCCGGCAAGGCAGAGCAGTGGCAACAACCATGAATTCTCCGGCGACCATTCCGACAATTTTTTGCAAAATTTCTGCAAGAAACACAGCATTCTGATGAGGTTCTTCTTCTCCGGCGACTACTCTCTGTTTTTCCCTTCGTTTTACCCTGTATAATGTGTTTATATCGGTTCATAATCTGTTTATGTTTTCTCTTGTGATTTTCTTTGTTTATATGGTTTTCTACTATATTTATATTTTGTGTTTATATTTCTTTGTTTATACTTTATAATGCTTTCTTTGTTTATACTTTATATTTCTACTGTGTTTTTGTTTCTTTGTTTATACTGTTTTCCTTTGTTTAAAATAGTTATAGGCTGTCTTGCATTATAAAAATATATCAATTTTGATATATTTCATACGGTTGCTGTTGCATAATACTTAATTTCATAATACTATCTTGCATTATATCAATTTTGATATATTTTATACTTTATGTTTGTTTAGCATTTGGATGTTATTTGGAGATTTTGGCTTGATTTTGTTGTTGGTGATTGATTCAAATACTTTTGGATGACATTTTGCTACTATAATATGTTTTTTTGTAGTTATTTATGACATTATGTAGTTTAATTGTCCATTTATATTAATTTGTGCTATAAATTTTATAAAGTCTTTTTAGCAGCCCCAATAACCTGCGACCACTATTTAATAACACTGTATTTGAGAGAGGGGTGTAAAAATGGTAATTTGGTGATTAAATTTTTTTAAAAGCATAAAAGAGATGTTTGAAGAAATCACAAAAAAGAGGAGAAACTACAAGCTAGAAGCTAATCCCATAAGTTTTTAATATAAAGCTCCTTTTTAAAATTTTCTATATAAAAATAAACTCCTTTTTTAATAAGTACCTTTTTCAAATCTTATTTGGACTGACTTCTCCTTAAGAAAAGAGAAGCCCCAAAATAAGTTGGGTCAAACATACATACACTAACTTTAAAAGTTTTGGTATAAACCCAACTTCAATTGATTTTATTATAATGAAAATTTAAGATAAAGAAATTATAAATTATTACTGACAAGTACATCTACAAAATGTTAATCCATATCATGGTCCAGATATCCTATTAACAAAATTATGGATCTGAGTTCTGCAATAGAAAGTGCGAAGATTAATACATTGCAGATGATTTTAGGATATACTAGTATTAATGTTGTACTTACAAAGACAGTGGTCACAGTCGCTTTCACTTCTCCCTTGTATGCCATTGCCAACTCTTTAAATCTCTTCGAAATGGTGTCTATGTTTTTAAGCCTTCCATTCTCAGCCACAACAACTGCTCAAGAAAAAATTAATCAATATATCATAATATGATTAGTATCAGAAAAATAACATAGTATCTAATAAGTTTTAAATAAATGAAATTGTATTAAGTGTTGCAGATGGGACAGCTTAGTAACTAGCAGTTTCCAAGACAGCATAAATTCTAAACATTCAAGTACCATGACATGTCACCTTGAAGACTTAACATATTATAGTTAAATTACATCACCATACTCTAGGAAGGAAAAAAAATCTAAAATAAAATGTAATCATCATATTTGTAAACTATATGCAATAGGTCCTAATGCAAAGTAGTAATATAAGGATTAAGGAGGTATACAGATTCCAGCACAAAATATAAAATGCCTCAATAAACACAGATACAAGTTCTATGACCAAGAAAAGTAATAAATGATGACACTGCATGGTTCATTGTTTTGGATTTCCAAGAGTATCCTCCATCCCGATAGATAGGAGACTAATCACCAGGAGTATGGGGCTAGAATCTAGATTCCATTTAGCTAGACCATCGCTTAACCCAATGAGGATGCAGGATTACAATTTACAGTTAATCTCCATGTTTAGAGGGGGGAACTAGATATCAATGCCATTGACAGAAGATAAATGAACTAATAAAATAACTTCTCTTACAAAAGCTGTTAGGACCATACAGATTAAGATACCACAATATTTATTTTAGGAATGTAAAACAGGACACTTATTCATACCAAGAAAGTTCTTTGTAACATCTGAAAACTTAGCTTCACCACAAATCTCCTGAATGGCTTTTACTCTAACATCCTTAGCCACAGACAAGTCCTTTATGAACAGTGAGAATTTAGAACTATTCTTTACAGCCTCAGCAAATTGCAGAATCTCAGACTCAACTTTTTCCACTGCTTTAGCCTTCACTGCGGCAATATACAAAGCAGTAGCATAGTTTCCTGAACCTCCATACAAAGCCAGAGGAACCTAAAAAGCAATGAAGATTGACAAGACGAAAAGAAAAATTCAATCCATCTGTTCATAACAACAAACAAGGAGGGACAGGGAACTTTCCAAACACTCAATCAGGCCTAATCGCAATACATTATATGATGAAAGAATAATATAACCAATCTATTAAAGAATATATTCAATCTGTTCCTTGCGGTTGTATTCCACCAAATGTACACTGATTATTCATATATTTCCTTTCATTCATTTAATCATATACAGGGTAAAAAACCAACAACAATTCAAGACCAATACATTCAATTACCTGAACTTTTTCTTCCTTTAGCCCCGGCACATTGGCATAATTTCTGGAGGTCTGCACAAGTATAACATAATTAATAGAATTAAATAAAAACAAATGGAAACAAGCTATTCCAAAATAAACTTATCAAAAAAATGCAATCAACAACAAGAAATGCTGAAACATGATGCAATGATCCGAGTCCATTGTAAGTAATCGAAAAGAAAAGTATACAGATTCCTTAACCTCAATGCAATAACAAACCACAAAATACTGAATCAGTTTATATACAGAAAAAGGGGGTTATGGTCACACCCACATAAATGGGGGAAAATTTTCGAAAAAAAATTGCAAATTTAGTGTTGGACATGAATTGGAATGACATCGGAAGAAAAAGAGATTCGGATTGGTTGGTTCGTTCTTACCAGTGGAAGAACGGAAGGGGCGAGGAGGGATCGTTGAAGAGTGGATCTCTGGGAACCTAGAGACCCTAATTTGTTGAAGAGAGAGATCCCCGATCTGACGCGGTTGCACAGTGCCATCACTGCGATCAAAAACCCTAATTTTGTGAAGCTTCAGCGAGTGCGATTGTTTTCTTCGGAGAGAGCTACAGAGAAACTGAATTTGAATAGGGCTAAAATGAAGAAGCTCCAAATGAAGCAGTAAATTTTACACGTGGGAGGGGATGATTCGTTATGTCTATTATTTTGCTTAATTTAGACGAAAAAAATATATTTTTTGTATTTTAAGTATGTTTCGCATAGATTATTTTTAAGATTATTCTTGTAATCAATTAAAAAAAAAAAAACTATATGTGGTTAGTTTTAATATTAGAAAGTGTGATTGTAAATATAATCTATTATGTTTAAATTGTATTGAATGAAGTATTTTTATATAATAAAATTATTAAAATAGAAATAGAATATTAGAGATGACAAAATAGATTATATCAGCACAATATTCACTAAGGCTTGATGGGCTAAAACTTTGGCAGGACGACTAGTCTAACGAGCCCTTTTAAAGATTAAAATAATATAAATATAATAATTTAGACTTTATTATATTTTTATATTTTAAAACTAAAAAGAATCAAGTCTCCCACTTTCTTCTCATTATTTGCTTTGATTTCTTACCAATAAAAATACTTTCAGATTTTTTGTGGTTGCTTATATTAATGTAACATATATTTTTTTAAAATTTTTTATAGCCAACCCACCAACGTCTCATCAGGTCCATTTGGTATGTAGTTGAGAAAACGAGGTTTAGAAAAATGAGAAATCTAAAGGTTAATATTAATCCTTCACGCTATGATTTAGAGGTTGTTTGGAGAAACTCTCCAACGGAGAAAACCTCCGTTAAATGGAAGTGACTTTTTGATCCTACGGGTCAACGAAATTTTGATTGTCTCGAACGGCGTGAAGAATTAATATCAACCTTTAAATTTTTCACTTCAACTCAACTCCGTTTCCCCAACTGCAAACCAAACACCCTCTTATTTTCTCCCGCTATCAATCTTTTCTTTAAAAAAAGCATTTTTTTTATTGTGATGTGTGAGTCCGTTAACCCGTTGTTAAGTGGGACAAACCTTATTTTTAAACCTTTTTAATTTGGTCCAACTCGTCTTTTGACAGGAGGGACCAACCTATTTTATTATCCTAATATTTGACATTAAGTACATGAAAGTACCTAGGTAGTAAAAAAATTCAAATAACTTATCTTTACCTAATGAATTATAATCAAAATGCTAAATGTCACAGCCCAATTTTAAATTAAATTTGAATCGGTAATTAAATAGTGAAAAATTAAAGTTTCTCAGAAAAATAAGAAATAAATTTTAGAATATAGGAAATTTTATTCCGGTTATAAGGATATTTTTATTTCGTGAATCGGATTTTAAAGTGAGACTAAACAAAAATAAAACGTGACAATAAAATGTAAAATTATTAAGGAACCCATTATTAAATTAAAAAAAAGAGAGAAAGAAAATATCTTCTCTCTCGAAAACTCTTTGTGTCTCCTTCTTCCTTCACCGCCTCATTTCCACCGTCATTGGAAGCCTATAAATAAGGCTTCAATCTTCCAAATCTCTTCAAACCAAAAACAATACAAATTCCTTAACCCTCCATCTCCCTCTTCAAGCTTTCAAAAACTCCATTACTACACTTAAGCTCTTCAATTTTGCATAATAAGAAATTACTCAAACTTAAAGAATTGAGGAGATACAAAGGAGTTTAGCTCAAGAAAAGCTTAGGGATCTTCAATTGAGGTAAGAAAGAGGAGATAGAATATTAAATACATAGAAATTAAGTTAGAATTGCTTGTTTAATTGATTAATGGTTTAAAAACTCATAATTAGATTTTAATTTAATTTGAATTAAGTTGTAAAATTGATGTTAATTGGTTTGGAATATGATATATGATATGTTTTTGATGTTGTATGATGATTTGGAATCAATTGGTATGTTTAATTTGCATTTAAAATCAATTAAAACAGCAAAAACAGAGAAACAGAGGTGCTGTTTGCTTCTGCAGAATCAGACCTTTTAACAACGGACATTTTCAAGCGGTGTTAAAAACTAGAAGCGGTGGTTTCGTAAATAAAAACGTGTGGTGGTATTTTTGTAAATATATCAGAAGCGGTGACATTTTTGTAAATAAATTAGAACGATGGCAATTTCGTAAATAAGACCAGTGGCATTTTTGTAAATATGATTAAAAACTTAAAATAATGATTTTTTTAATAAAAAATCAGAATTTTTATTATTATTGGATTTTTATTATTCTAGAGACTTTATTTTAAAATAAAATAAATATAATTAATTAAATTAAATTTAGAAGTTTATTTAAACATATTTAAAAGAAGAAAAGTCTTGTTTTTAAATTATTTTAGTAGTATAATTTTATATTATGGAAAATATATTTTCCATATTCTTTGGAATATGATATTGAATAATTACTATAACATGGAAAATGTGTTTCCATATTCTTTGAATTATTAAATATTATGGAAAATATGTTTTCATATGTTTGAATTATGTTATAAATATTATGAAAAATGTGTTTCCATATATTTGAATTATGATATAAATATTATGGAAAATGTGTTTTCATATTCTTTGAATTACAAATAAAGTATGCTTATTTGATTGTTATAATAATTTTATTGGAATTTGATAATTTAATGCATTCATGCATCATATGCATTGGCCGTTCAAAGAATCCGCAGGGGGTTCTTTGAGGGGGTTTCCGATGGGGGAACGCGCTCTGTTGAGCAACAGACCTCTGCGGTGGTTTTATACAACGGTCGTCTTAAGGGCTAAGTAGTGTGTCCTTAAGGGGGTCCCGCAACACTTGTTATTGATATTACGATGTTGTTATTCGATGTTGGTGTTGCATTATGGGGCGCGGTATCGATTGGATATCCGTAAAAATATTATTGTTAGAAATCACTGCTTATGTTCCCACCAGAATGGATCCATCATGCATTTTCATTCATATAGAGAATGGAAATATTAATATAAATATAATACAAAATACTTGTTTGGCATCTGCATCGCATAGCATCCTACTTGTGATTGTGTATGTTCTAATTTAATTTTTATTTATTTGATATTTTATCTCACTTTTTCTGTTACTTGTGGCAACCCTTTAGTGGTTAATCAGGAAGACATGTGACAAAGTGGATGATGCTTGATGTTGATGAATTATGAAGGCTTTTGATGTTGATGCTTGTTTGCGTGACTACTATGGCTGTATTATATGTATGCTATGTTTTGGTACTTTACATCTTTATGTTTTATAAGATCTAGGTGCCTGTTGTAAAATATAATATGTATGAGACTCTGATATTATGTATAATAATTAGAAGTTAATTATGAAAAGGTTGCGCACTCTGATATTGTATCAATAACCTCTGGAATCAGGTTATGAATTACTTGATAATTACCAGGCGAAAAATAAGTTATCCAAGAGATTTTATATGGTGATGGTAATTATCTTGGGATTTGCAAGTTGGCTCCAGGGTGTTACACTAAAGGTACTAAATTGTTTTCATACAATATAAGAAATAAGTTAAAAGGCAAGCAGTAGATAATAACTATAAGAACTTTTTCACATGAGAGATTATAATATTATTCTTATAATCTCCACTAGACACACACTTACTACTAGGGGTGATCAGATCCACGCAATCTGAACTGGGCCGAACAATTTGGTACAGTCCACAAGGTCTAGTTCGGTTAATTTCGGATCTAGAAAATAGAAACTGAAAATCGGATTAAAATGGGTAAAACCGGTCGAATCTGAATGAAATAATTTTTACCAACAGTATCCGTAACCGACCAAAAGCAAATCTAAAAGACCCTTTTTCCCTTTTTATCGAAGGCCCAACCCATTCGGTCCAATGTCCACTCTACACATCATGTTGCTTGCTTTAGTGGTTCACTTCTTCTGACACTCATCGTCTTTTCCAAATCAAATTCTAAAATAAAAAAAAGAAACCCCCTAAGAGAGAGGAAAGAGAAAAGACTAAAAGCAAGCAGTAGCAGAAGAGTCTAGTGTAAAGACTCAAACCCTCAAATTTCCTCCCTCCCAAGTTTTGTTTTCTTTCAAACCCTAGTACATAGCACCATCACCGTGGCGACCGCCTCAAACCACAGCACCACACGACACTTCCGCTTGCATTTGACTGTGTCCTACTATCCTTAACCTCGTGACGGTACTTCTCCTTCTCTCTCGCGAGTTGGTGCTTCCGGCGACGGTCATCTTGAGATCAGATCAAGGTATGTTATGGTTTTATATCTCCCTATTTTTTTGTTTTTGTTTTTTTGCTATCCTAGTTAATGCTTCCCACCATAAGCATCTCCCTATTTTTTTGATCAGTTTGTCTCTCTGACCCCGCGGTGTAGCTTTTCTCTTCCTCTATCTTGTGACTTGTTGTTGTGTTTCTTCTAAGCAACATCAAGGTTAGGTATGTTACGTGTCTTCATTTTTCTATTTTTCATCTAAGTAGCATTTCAGACATCGTTTTAGGGGTTTGGTTTCTAATGATGATGATGTTAACTGTTAAGGGTTGGGGGTTTTGTTTTTTCTGTTGTTGTTTAGTGATTTCTTTGGGCATGTATCTAATTAAGCTTAGGGTGTAAACTGTGAAGGGTTAGTGTGTCTATATTTTTGTGTTTTAGATGTCTTCATCCTTAGGTTGTAAATTGTGGGTGTCTATTTTTCTATTTTATATGTGTTTCTATTTTTATATGTGTCTTCATCCTTATGTTTTGGGTGTCTATTTTTCTATTTTATGTGTGTTTCTGTTTGTTTTCATCCTTTGTGTCAAGTGTATCTACCCCATTGATTTATAGTACAACATGAATGAGCCCCCAACAAAAAATTGAATTCACTCAATTTATCTTAAGCTTGCGAAAGTTGATTAATATTCATAGGTGAACTGTCATTAGTATCACCATTTAAGAGATGTTCAGCTACAATATAGGTATCAAATAGTTATCTAGAAAATTTTTAAACCAAGTTCCACTTCAAAGAGAGCCTTTTAAACCAAATTGAAAGCCACTGAAAAATCAATTAAGGAGATAATTTCTTCTCTGGTATTTCCAAAGTTATCAATCTGTGCATTAAAGTTGATTTTACCACCCTGTTGATAGCATATTAATTAGTTTATAAATAGTATTCAAATTAAACAATTCATTCCTTAATGAAATACAAAGAAGACAAAATTTATGCCTTAATTTGAATATTTGATCATTTAAATGATTGAATAAAAACTAATTAAAAATGGATAAATTTATGCCTTAAATAAAAAAATAACTAAATGAAATAATTGATTATAGATATATAATAATTATATAATAAAGTTAATGTTTAAAAAATTTTATTTACTTCTATATAAATGACATGCATGTTTTTCACTGGAATCATACATTTAATTCTCTTTGCCTTCTTTTTTCTTCTTAAATTTTTATGCTTTTGTCATTCTTATTAAAAAAATTTATTTACTTCTTATAGTGTTTCTTTTGTTCTCTTTAGCTGTTTGTTCTTTAGCTATGACATTTTATCATATTAGTTTCTTAACTTTGTAAGATTTTAGTTCATTAATTTTTAAATATATACTCTTAGCTGTTTGTGTTTTTTTTGTTCTCTTTAGCTATTTGTTTTTATATCTATATTATGACATTTTATCATATTAGTTTTTCAACTTTGTGAGATTTTAGTTCATTAATTTTTAAATATATACTCTAAGTTGTTTGTGTTTTTTTTGTTCTCTTTAGCTATTTTTTTATATCTATATTATTATGACATTAGTGGAAAAAAGGCTTTTCTCACCGGACTTTTTACACCGGTTGTAATATAACCGGTGTAAAAAATAACGCGATGGCAATTTTGTAAATAGTTTATAATTTTACACCGGTTTTCCTTTGAACCGGTGAGAAATGATAATGTTTACACCGGTCCTACTTTTGGACCGGTGAGAAATAATAATGTTTATATCAGGCTTATTATTGGACCGGTGAGAAATCTTTATTATACATTACAAACACTAACGCCTCCCTCTTCTCAAAGCCCTCCCCTTCGCCTCCCTTTCTGCGCCGAAACCCTCTTGTCGCAACCTGGATCGCGACGGCGCGGCGAGAAAGAGAGAAAAGGGGTGAAATGAAACAGGGAGTCGCCACCAACGTTTTTATTTATAGGAAAAACATTGGAAAAAAACTAAGTTCAGTAAAGCACTGGTTAAAAATTGAGATTCAAGTTCGGGAGTCGGTTACGAGTAGGGAAGGTATTAGCACCCTACATCGCCTGTCCGAAAAAAGTACCAAGATTGAAAATGCGCAACATAAAATAGCCTTACAAAAAAATGGTTTGTTTCTTCCCTTTTATTGTTGTATTTTTTTTATTTAAAAAAAATGACAGAATGGAGTGAGAGAATTGTACAAACATAGAATGTCGAAGCGAGGTCAATGGGACGTTTCATCCGAATTAAACTCAACTTCGATATAAGACAGAGAAGGGAAGAGAATGTTAATAAGGCGTCACGCCTAAATTATACATCCTTGAATAAAAAAAAGACCGGGATAGGAAAGAGATAAGCGGGACGTCCCGTCCTAAGTATCCCTTCCCTACGAATTATGGCGAGGCTTGAGCAAAAACTAGGGGGAAATCAACAAGACGTCACGTCTAAATTGATTTTCACGGAAGTGACCAAAAAAAGAGCATTTATGAAAGAAACATGAAAGTAAGGAAATAAATTAGCAAAAAAAAGAATAAGAAAGATGGGCCCGACAGGAATTGAGGTCCTGCTCCTACGTATTCTTGAATTATCAAGAAATCAGGGTTACGTAGTTCTGAAAAATGTTTTTTTTTTAGGAATAGATTAGGAAGATATTGATGGGCACCATTCTAGCAAAGAATCCATATAAGGCGAAGTGCTTTGCACGTGCACGGATCCTATAAAGGCTGTGTAGACGGAAGTATTTTCCGTACGACACTAATTAAGAAAAATGGATATATAAAAAATAAAAAAAACTGAGTAGGAGAAGAAAACGAGTGCAAAAAATGAAGAAAAACGAGTGAAGAATAAGAAAACCGAGTGAAACTATGAAAATCCGAGTGAAAACAGAGAAAACCGAGTGAAACAGTGAGAATCCGAGTGGAATAGGAAAAATCCGAGTGCAAAATAACAGAAACCGAGTGCAAAATAGTAAATCCTAGTGAAACAGTGAGAATCTGAATGGAATAGGAAAAATCCGAGTGCAAAATAGTAAATCCGAGTGAAACAGTAAGGATCTGTGTGAAAATAATAGTAAATCCGAGTGAAACAGTGAGGATCTGAATCGAAATGAGAGAAGACGAATGCAAAATACTAAATCCTAGTGAAAAGAGGATTACCGAGTGATGATGGAGTAGGGGTGCTGGTCTGAGAGGGGAAAAAGGAATGGGAAGGTGCTGGGAGGTGTGGAGGATTGTGGACAGTATGGTGAGGGACGGTGGAAGAAGAAGAGGAGAAGAATTGCTGTGAGGAAAAGAGAGAATAGAGGTTTGGTTTTGGGCAGAGTTTTCCCTCCTCTGAATCGCCTCCTTTCAGCTGGCCTCCTCCTTGCCTATTTATAGGCTGGGTTGAGTGGAAGGCCAGCTCAGGCTTCCACTTCCGAGTGGAATGCCAGCTCAGGCCTCCACTCAGAGTGAAGTGGGGGATAACGACTGGGTGGGAATTTTTAATTCCCCCCACTTCCACCCCTGTTTGCCACTTGTCTGCCACCCCCAGGATTCCTGGATCCACTTGGGTGGTGGAATCCAAGTCAGCACGGTCTAACAGGGGGACCTGGTGGGAATCCGAGTGAGAATAGAAGAATTCCGAGTGAGAATTATGGAAATCCGAGTGAAAATGTTGGAAATCCGAGTGAGGATAGTGGAATTCCGAGTGAGGATATTGAAATCCGAGTTAGAAAGGTGAAATCCGAGTGAACATGGTGAAATCTGAGAGAAGATGTAGAAAACCAAGAGAAAATATTGTAATCCGAGTGGGATTTTGAAATTCTGAGAGAGGAATGTTGAAAATCTGAGAGAGGATGTGGAAAACCGAGTGAAATGGTGGAATGCCGAGTGAAAATGGCTCGGCTTAATCCCTCAGTCAGTGTTCAACCATGGTTGGAATCGACTCCGAGTGAGAAAAGGGGTCAGTCCTCATTTTGCCTCCTGGATCGGAGTGGAAAAGATTCATTAAGTGCAAAAGACCGAGTGAAATCATGTTGATGTGTCACTCGGAACATTCAGTCAGAACCGAGTGAAGCACTTCTCACTCGGTTCCTAAATTCCTCTCCACAATCCGAACCACCAACGACTCGGAACCGACTGAAATGTGTGAAGTGTGACTCGGAATTGAAACATGGCTCGGAAAGGTGTAAAAGATGACACGGAGGGGATTTGGTGTTGGTGAAATTTGACTCGGGAAAGTGTAAAAGAGGACACGGAGCCGATTAAAAATCAAAGAGAAACACTCGAAAATTGATTTGGAGAGTACCTGGCTCGGACTTCACTTCCTCTTCCCCAATCCGAGTGGCCATTGACACGGAACCGACTAAAATGGCTCGGAAATTGGAATTTTGGCTATTTTTCACTCGGAAATAAACTTCTTCACACTCAGAATTAGAAATTTGAATTTCTTCACTCGGAATGGCTCTGACAGGGAGCTTTCCACTCGGAATTGACTCATTTTGAGTAGTTCTACTCGAATTTGCTCCATTCTGAGTAGTTCCACTCGGATTTGATCCAAGAGGAGCATATTTCACTCGGATTTTACTCATTTTGAGTGATGCTACTCGGATTCAACTTCAACAGGGGGTTTTTCACTCGGATTTGATCCGTTCTGAGTATTTTCACTCGGGCTTACTAGTTTTGGGGCCATTCCACTCGGATTTTTGTTCAACAGGGGCATTTTCTACTCGGATTTCATCCTTTTTGAGTTATTTCACTCGGAAATGCTTCATTTTGACTCGGATTTGACCATTTTTTGAGTTTTTCACTCGGATTTATCTCTACCAGGGCTGTATTTCACTCGGAAATGCCTTAACCTGAGTCATCTTGTTCAGATGTGATCATTTTTTAGTCATTCCAATCGGATTTGCCTCCAACAGGGTTGTATTTCACTTGGAAAAGCTTCATTCTGAGTTATTTCGCTCGATTCTGATTATTCTGGAGCCATTCTACTCGAATTTGACCACTCTGAATTGGAATTCAGTATAAAAAATATTTATTCCACTTGGACCGGACCAAAAGAGGTGTTCACAGATGCCCCTCTTTACTTCTTTTTCACAAAAGAAACACGAAGCTTCTGTGTTTTTGAAGTGAAAAGGAAGTAAAGATATGAACACCGATGTAGGGGGCCAAGTGGGACTTCTTGATCAGTATAGCGACTGATGGTGTGGGCATACACGAGTCAGTGTGACTTTTCTTTTTCTTAAAACGAGCATTCTCCACTTCCGTTTCTCTTCTTCTCTTCTTCTTTTTTTTTTTTTTGAATGGACAGGGAAAAATGGTCTTTTAGTTAACAGGAGGTAATGAGATCAGGATTGACCCCCAGTAGACTGGAAAGTAAAGGTTGCCCTCATGGGCGACTGAAAAGTAAAAGGTACCTCGATAGGTGGTTGGGAAATAAAGGATGCCTCGATAGGCGACTGGAAAGATAAAGGATGCCTTGATAGGCGGCTGGAAAGATAAAGGATGCCTTGATAGGCGGCTGGAAGATAAAGGATGCCTTGATAGGCGGCTGGAAAATAAAGGATGCCTTGATAGACGGCTAGAAAATAAAGGATGCCTTGATAGGCAGCTGGAAAGGTAAAGGATGTCTTGATAGGCGGCTGGAAAGGTAAAGGATGCCTTGATAGGCGGCTGGAAGATAAAGGATGCCTTGATAGGCGGCTGGAAAGATAAAGGATGCCTTGATAGGCGACTGGAAGATAAAGGATGCCTTGATAGGCAACTGGAAAGGTAAAGGATGCCTTGATAGGCGGCTGGAAGATAAAGGATGCCTTGATAGGCGGCTGGAAAGATAAAGGATGCCTTGATAGGCGGCTGGAAGATAAAGGATGCCTTGATAGGCGACTGGAAAGGTAAAGGATGCCTTGATAGGCGGCTGAAAGATAAAGGATGCCTTGATAGGCGGCTGGAAAGATAAAGGATGCCTTGATAGGCGGCTGGAAGATAAAGGATGCCTTGATAGGCGGCTGGAAAATAAAGGATGCCTTGATAGGCGGCTGGAAAGGTAAAGGATGCCTTGATAGGCGGCTGGAAGATAAAGGATGCCTTGATAGACGGCTGGAAAGATAAAGGATGCCTTGATAGGCGGCTGGAAAATAAAGGATGCCTTGATAGGCGGCTGGAAAGATAAAGGATGCCTTGATAGGCGGCTGGAAAATAAAGGATGCCTTGATAGGCGACTGGAAAGATAAAGGATGCCTTGATAGGCGGCTGGAAAATAAAGGATGCCTTGATAGGCGACTGGAAGATAAAGGATGCCTTGATAGGCGGCTGGAAGATAAAGGATGCCTTGATAGGCGGCTGGAAAGATAAAGGATGCCTTGATAGGCAGCTGGAAAATAAAGGATGCCTTGATAGGCGACTGGAAAGATAAAGGATGCCTTGATAGGCGGCTGGAAAATAAAGGATGCCTTGATAGGCGATCAGACGGGAAAGAATGCCTGAATAGGCGAATGGAAAGTAAAGATTAGGGGGGGAGCTAACAGGATGTCTCGTCCGAATTAACTCATTGTTGGCATGAAATGCAAAGGTTGGGGGAGCTAACAGGACGTCTCGTCCAAATTAACTCACTGCTGGCAGGAAATGCAAAGGTTGGGGGAGCTAACAGGACGTCTCGTCCAAATTAACTCACTGGACTTCTAGGTTCATGGCGATGCCCCAGTTTAACATAATTGAAGGTTCTTGGGGAATTGCCCCTTGACTGGAAGAGGAGGAACATGGGGAATCGTCCCCTCGATTGAGAAAGGAGAAACATAGGGTGATGCCCCAGTTTGACATGATTGGAGGGATTCTTGGAAATTGGCTAGAACAAAAGGAATCTGGGGAGATGCCCCAGTTTGGAGGTGATTTGAAGGTTGTTGGGGAACTACCCCTTGAATGAACAAAAGAAATCTGGGGAGATGCCCCAGTTTAAGTTGTTTAAGAAATGTATTTCTACTAGAGGAGGATTGATGGTTCGGGGTACTGCCTCTTTAGGCGAAAGAGAATGAACCTGGGGTGATGCCACAATTTGAACTATTTGCTTTGAAACCTCAGGGAGCTACCACTTGAGCGAGAAGGAAATGATTCTGGGGTGATGCCCCAGTTCGATTTGTCTAGGAAGTGTAATTCCACTGGAGAAGGATTGATGGCTCGAACATCACTCTTAGATTAGGAAGGTAAAATCTGGGGTCCGCCTAGTATGTGTAGATTTACCGAGAAAAACATGCCGGGGCTCTTTAGGGAGAATTCTTCTTGCTTGACTGTTGGAGCGTATCAAGTAGATTCCCCGAAAGGGAGTTTGAAAAGTGTCAGCTTTGGCAGTTGAGGAGAAGACTTCAAGAAGTGCCAACTTTGGTGATTTGGGGAAGGGTTTTGAGGAGTGCCAACTTTGGCGATTAAGGAGGAGACTTTAATGATCCTAGTTTTGGCAGCTGAGGTTCCATTGAGGAAAAGGTCTTGATTGAGGTGTCAGAGCTTGACATGACTGTCCGTTATAATAACCTGCAGAAAAAAGTAAGTAGTGCAAAGATACATTCAAAAAAACTGGGTAGTTCCTGTGAAACCGCGGCCCTTAGGATAACTCATGGGCAGAGGAGATTCAAAGGGGTGATCATAGCTTCGAAGCGCATGCCTGGCTGAATCCTTGTGATGATTGTGTAAGGCGAGGTCAGGTAGTGGGAGTGTCTTGTCCCTTACGACTTTAAATGTTCACCATTCTTTCATTTATTTTTATAAAAAACATAATGTTTTACCAGATCAATGCAATTCATAACACGTATTGAAAAAAGGATAAATTTTATTCATGTAGGTCAAACAGAATACAGAGAATGGACAACAGGGAGAATACAGGGGATGAAGTGAAGCCTCGTAGGACAGGTCAAGGCCAAGGGAAATAGGAAAGGTTTAAAGATCCTCCAGTGAATTCCTGAGACTAGCGAGAATCTTAATCCCACGTCAAAACCTCAAGTACCTCGCTCAATTCTGTCTTTGAGTGGGTAGTTTGACCATGTTCCTGATGCCTCAGTTTGCATGTTTTGTATTGGGAGCTTTAGCTACTCTGCCAAAATCTTGACCCTAATTTTACCTGAGCCGCCTTTTCAGGTTTTTGACTCACCGGGTTGCTCTAACTTTTGCCTAGGCCGCCTTTTCAGGTTTTCAGCCTAGCGAGCTTTTCATTCTCTTTATAATGTGTTCTTGTTTTTTTTTGTTTTTTTGTTTTTTTTTTGCTGCATCCTTCACAATAAAAAGTTGAAACTGATCACGCTCCAGTTGAGTCTGCTTAACCTTTTCTGAGTTTTAGCCTGATCCTTTGAGGAGCTGATGTTACCTCAAATAAGAGTGTCTTCCCCTATGCTATGTACCCAAGGAAACATTGGTGAGTCTTTTGGCATTGATGAGAGGGGGTTAATTCGAGTCATCATTTTGGCCTTTATATATTTTTTTGATTTTTTTTGATTGATTTTTTTTTTGTTTGCCCCTTTTTTTTGTGTGTTTTTTTTAACCCCCTTAATTACGCAATGACTCAATCTGACAGACTATTTCCTTGGCTATATAGGCATAAGGAATGGCGTACTCTTTGAGATGTTGATGATGACAAGAATGCGAGTTATTGGTCTAATGACATTCATCCTTCTCGTATAGAAAATGACAGCTTGCTTGATAATCTGGGCATAACCATCTTACTCCATTTGGCACATGCATTGAACTCCGACCTTGATTCTATTTTTCCATTTTTCATTTTTTTTTGACAAAGTCTCCCTTGACTGTATTTACATTTGTAGACATTAGCAATTTTCCCCTACTTATGCTGGTAACTGTTGTGGTTTTCTTAGTTGACTGGCTTACCACTTGTCCGATTCGGGACTTGACAATGTTATCATTCACATAGATTATTTCCACGTCCTGAAACAATATTACTAATGTCTTCTGATATATATTGCCCCGTGATTCCTTCAGTCATTCTTGGCTCAGGGGTATTCCTTGACCTCTTGTCCTAACAATCTGGTTAACTTGTGTGGTGACTCACAAGCTTTCCTACCTTCTTTGTCAGCACAATCGACCGGGTAGTTGAGGTCGTAAAATAGGATTATGATTTCATTAGTCTCAAGAGGATCATTTTCGGATCTTCAATTTTAGCGCTTTATGGCAAGAAATAAAAATGGAGAGAAAGGAACAAACAAGTAAAGACAATGGATCAAAGCAAGGATAAAGGAATGAGAAAAATCTTTTTAGAATTTCGATACACATTTATTGATTGATTGGTAAAACAAGTTTTTTTTTTTTGCCTTTATTACATGGAAAGTCCCAAAGCCTTAGGCATAGCAGAGGGATAAACAAGACTTTTAAGGCAGTGACAGATTACTTTGGTGAATCATTTAAAATTGTAGGGAGTTCGACAGCTTCCCAGTTACTAAGTTCTCGTCCTGGCGGGCAAACGGCCACCAAATCAACATTGTTATCAAAACTATCAACCACCACGGCATTAACTTCTGAGCTTCCATGATTAGGCAGGGGATTCTTGACCACGTTAGGGCTTCCTTCTTTAAAATCGATCCATTCGGCCTTGATCAAATCTCTCACTTTATATTTCAGAGCCATGCAATTTTCTGTGGAATGCCCCGGTGCCCCAGCGTGGTAATCACAATGAGCGTTTGGGTCATATCCCCTTGGATAAGGAGGTTGCAATGGCTTCATGGGGCATGGAACCAATAGACCTTCCTGAACGAGGATTGGAAAAAGTTCGGTATATGTTATGGGAATTGGATCGAACTGCACCGGGGTATGCTCATTGTTGGGATTCCTTGGGTTCTGATTATGGTTGGGTGGTCGAGCTACTTGCTGGGGGTGATGGTATGGCATGGGTTGCGGTATTGGAGCTCTTACCATGGGTGGACGGAAATGAGGAGTATGAGCTGCTGGGCCACCAGTGGCTGCGGCCACATAAGGATTGGGAGCTTGAATCATAGTAGGAAAGAATGGTCTTGGCGAAGGCGTCTTTTGATTAGAAGAGATAGAATTAGTTTCTCCATCCCTTTTCCCAGGCGCCGGCCTTCTTGTCATGCTTGCCCCAGACGAGCCCTGAGTGAGCTTACCCGTTCGTATTCCACTCTCCACTCTTTCCCCAATAGTCACGATGTCGGAGAAGTTGGCTGAAACACTACCAATCATCTTGCCGTAGAAAGGTGATGGGAGCGTGTCGATAAACATCTCGACTATTTCTTTTTCCGACAATGGGGGATCCACTTGCGCCGCTGTCTCTCTCCATCGTTGAGCATACTCCTTGAACATTTCACTGTCCTTCTTCACCATATTTTGTAAATGAACCCTGTTGGGTGCCATATCCATGTTATATTTGTATTGTCTAAGGAAGGCATCTGCCAGGTCCTTCCAACAATGGATATGGTTCCGATCAAGGTGAGCATACCATGTAAGAGCAGCTCCTGCTAGACTATCTTGGAAGCAATGGATCAGTAGTTGGTCGTTAGAAGAGTAAGATGCCATCTTTCGACAGTACATCGTGAGATGATTCTTAGGACAAGTCATTCCCCGATACTTGTCAAAGTCTGGCATCTTGAATTTGGGTGGGAGAACAACATCTGTGACTAAACATAGCTCCGAAGCATCTATTAGTCCAAAACCTCCGGCGCCTTCCATCATTCTTAAACGCTCTTCTAAGATCTCTATCCTTTCCCTTCGAGGAGCCGCGACCGCGCGGGTTGTATCTTGGAGGTTGGTCCCATAGGGGGTTCCGTATCCATACGGATAGCCGAATGACTGGTTGTACGGAGGAAAAACATGGGACTGGTTTACTAGGCCTGTATTTGGTGAGGGACCTTGAGGATGGGCCACAGCATAAGTCGGCTGGGTTATCTGGGCTTGTGTATTTTGGGCTTGGGCGTTGTAGGTTGGCTGGGCCATCGGGGCTTGTGTGTTTGGGATTTGGTGGGTTTGTGGGTCATGGACCTGTGTGTTTTGGGTTTGGTGAGCTTGTGGGTCATGGGTTTGCGTGTTTTGGGTTTGGTGGAGTGGTGGCATATTTGGTTGTGTGGGGTATGAAGCATGAGGATTTACCGCTTGCTGGTTGTGGGCGTCTTGTTGGTTGGCGAGCGGGGGATAGTACCCCGGGGGTAGGCCATAAAGTGGAAAGGGTACTGGGTTGCCGTCTAGACCGACAAATGTATGCTGTGCGTAAGACTGGCCGTAAAGTGGCTGGGTCTCAATGACAGGGTTAGGTCTCCCGACATGAATGGTGAGAGGGGGTGTCGTTGTGTTAGGGAGTTGGGTTCTTGCTGGGTCAGAACCAAGGGGAGGTGGCGCAGTGGCAGGCTGTTGTTGGGCATCCTCAACACCCGCAGAGGAGCCTCCTTCGGTAAGTTTCTTTTCTAAGAGTTTAGTTAACTCCGCGACTCGCTCTTTCAGCTGATCGAACTCGGTTCTAAAGTTTCCTTCAACAGCTTCTGCCTCAGCCATGAGTTTCTTTTGGAGCCGGGTCTGGTAAGGATGCCTACCCGTGACGTTGGTGTCTTTTTTTTTAAAAAAAAGAAAGAAGAAGAAAAAAAATGTTAGGTGGAAATAAAAAGAAGAAAAATGTTGTGGGAAACCATCACAGACTTTGGCGAATATCCTTTGACCATTCCTTAGAATTTATCATTCAAAAGTACTAGGTATGGTAATCATAGAAATTAATATGGGATAATTGTGAAGACAAAAGAAATCTTTCATCCTGAGACGGGAGCCTCTAGCTCAGACATCTTCTTCGGGCAATTACAGCCCTTATTTCTTAAGTTTAATCCCATGTCAATTTCCATAGATACTCAAAGGGTACACGACCAAAAGAGGATTATCTATTCACCCGAAGAATACTGTGTGTTTCAAAACGAGTCATTATTTCAATAACTCAGTAAATCTGCGGGTGGTAGATAATTCATTTTCTTGGATAAAAGGGGAAAGCAAAAGTAAAGTAAAGTTTGCCATTTTGTGGCCTAGGTCAGGTTTTGTTGAAAGTTTTCTCTAGGCCCTATGGTTTGTCTAAAAGTGGCTCTTCACACCAGGTGGCTTATTCTAGACTTCTAGAAGGTCACCAGAGCCAAGATCCTACCCATGACAGGGACGCAACAGTGGGGAACCACTAGGTGCGTATATCATGAGAGGTCGAACTCTGGTTGAGGTTCTCACGAACACCGGATAGGAAGTACATCCCATACGATTCCGTTACCAACCTCTCCTAACTTAAGCTTCATTTGGGGCCCGGGTATAGGGCGCCACTCATAAGTGTGTGCGAGTAATTTGTGAGTGTAGTGTATGGAAGGGCAGTCCATACCTTTTACCTTACCCCATTCTGCACAAAGAACAAACACAGAACAAATATACAAAGTCGTCTACCCTAGGGTTCAATAATTACAGGAAAGTAACATGGTCCTCTACCCTAGGGTTCAATAAGCATGCAAACATAGATAATGAAACAAATAACAAGATACAATTAAAACAAGAACAAACATTCACAACAATTAACAGAAAATAAAACAAGGGGGAAAAAATCCAAGCTAACAAAGGCTATATAAAAAGAACATGCGCTTTCAATCAAACTGGCCTGACTCTCTTAAGTGTCCCCAGTGGAGTCGCCATCTGTCGCAACCTGGATCGCGACGGCGCGGTGAGAAAGAGAGAAAAGGGGTGAAATGAAACAGGGAGTCGCCACCAACGTTTTTATTTATAGGAAAAACATTGGAAAAAAACTAAGTTCAGTAAAGCACTGGTTAAAAATTGAGATTCAAGTTCGGGAGTCGGTTACGAGTAGGGAAGGTATTAGCACCCTACATCGCCTGTCCGAAAACAGTACCAATATTGAAAATGCGCAACATAAAATAGCCTTACAAAAAAATGGTTTGTTTCTTCCCTTTTATTGTTGTATTTTTTTATTTTAAAAAAATGACAGAATGGAGTGAGAGAACTGTACAAACATAGAATGTCGAAGCGAGGTCAATGAGACGTTTCATCCGAATTAAACTCAACTTCGATATAAGACAGAGAAGGGAAGAGAATGTTAATAAGGCGTCACGCCTAAATTATACATCCTTGAATAAAAAAAGACCGGGATAGGAAAGAGATAAGCGGGACGTCCCGTCCTAAGTATCCCTTCCCTACGAATTATGGCGAGGCTTGAGCAAAAACTAGGGGGAAATCAACAAGACGTCACGTCTAAATTGATTTTCATGGAAGTGACCAAAAAAAGAGCATTTATGAAAGAAACATGAAAGTAAGGAAATAAATT
The DNA here is from genome assembly GCA_037962975.1 of Clitoria ternatea. Taxonomy (NCBI): domain Eukaryota; kingdom Viridiplantae; phylum Streptophyta; class Magnoliopsida; order Fabales; family Fabaceae; genus Clitoria; species Clitoria ternatea. The sequence continues at coordinate 52,818,406 of CM075675.1, forward strand.
AGCAAAAAAAAGAATAAGAAAGATGGGCCCGACAGGAATTGAGGTCCTGCTCCTACGTATTCTTGAATTATCAAGAAATCAGGGTTACGTAGTTCTGAAAAATGTTTTTTTTTAGGAATAGATTAGGAAGATATTGATGGGCACCATTCTAGCGAAGAATCCATACAAGGCGAAGTGCTTCGCACGTGCACGGATCCTATAAAGGTTGTGTAGACGGAAGTATTTTCCGTACGACACTAATTAAGAAAAATGGATATATAAAAAATAAAAAAAACTGAGTAGGAGAAGAAAACGAGTGCAAAAAATGAAGAAAAACGAGTGAAGAATAAGAAAACCGAGTGAAAAATAAGAAAACCGAGTGAAACTATGAAAATCTGAGTGAAAACAGAGAAAACCGAGTGAAACAGTGAGAATCCGAGTGGAATAGGAAAAATCCGAGTGCAAAATAACAGAAACCGAGTGCAAAATAGTAAATCCTAGTGAAACAGTGAGAATCTGAGTAGAATAGGAAAAATCCGAGTGCAAAATAGTAAATCCGAGTGAAACAGTAAGGATCTGTGTGAAAATAATAATAAATCCGAGTGAAACAGTGAGGATCTGAATCGAAATGAGAGAAGACGTATGCAAAATACTAAATCCTAGTGAAAAGAGGATTACCCAGTGATGATGGAGTAGGGGTGCTGGTCTGAGAGGGGAAAAAGGAATGGGAAAGTGCTGGGAGATGTGGAGGATTGTGGACAGTATGGTGAGGGACGGTGGAAGAAGAAGAGGAGAAGAATTGCTGTGAGGAAAAGAGAGAATAGAGGTTTGGTTTTGGGCAGAGTTTTCCCTCCTCTGAATCGCCTCCTTTCAGCTGGCCTCCTCCTTGCCTATTTATAGGCTGGGTTGAGAGGAAGGCCAGCTCAGGCTTCCACTTCCGAGTGGAATGCCAGCTCAGGCCTCCACTCAGAGTGAAGTGGGGGACAACGGCTGGGTGGGAATTTTTAATTCCCCCCACTTCCACCCCTGTTTGCCACTTGTCTGCCACCCCCAGGATTCTTGGATCCACTTGGGTGGTGGAATCCAAGTCAGCACGGTCTAACAGGGGGACCTGGTGGGAATCCGAGTGAGAATAGAAGAATTCTGAGTGAGAATTATGGAAATCTGAGTGAAAATGTTGGAAATCCGAGTGAGGATAGTGGAATTCCGAGTGAGGATATTGAAATCCGAGTTAGAAAGGTGAAATCCGAGTGAACATGGTGAAATCTGAGAGAGGATGTAGAAAACCAAGAGAAAATATTGTAATCCGAGTGGGATTTTGAAATTCTGAGAGAGGAATGTTGAAAATCTGAGAGAGGATGTGGAAAACCGAGTGAAATGGTGGAATGTCGAGTGAAAATGGCTCGGCTTAATCCCTCAGTCAGTGTTCAACCATGGTTGGAATCGACTCCGAGTGAGAAAAGGGGTCAGTCCTCATTTTGCCTCCTGGATCGGAGTGGAAAAGGTTCATTAAGTGCAAAAGACCGAGTGAAATCATGTTGATGTATCACTCGGAACATTCAGTCAGAACCGAGTGAAGCACTTCTCACTCGGTTCCTAAATTCCTCTCCACAATCCGAACCACCAACGACTCGGAACCGACTGAAATGTGTGAAGTGTGACTCGGAATTGAAACATGGCTCGGAAAGGTGTAAAAGATGACACGGAGGGGATTTGGTGTTGGTGAAATTTGACTCGGGAAAGTGTAAAAGAGGACACGGAGCCGATTGAAAATCAAAGAGAAACACTCGAAAATTGATTTGGAGAGTACCTGGCTCGGACTTCACTTCCTCTTCCCCAATCCGAGTGGCCATTGACACGGAACCAACTGAAATGGCTCGGAAATTGGAATTTTGGCTATTTTTCGCTCGGAAATAAACTTCTTCACACTCAGAATTAGAAATTTGAATTTCTTCACTCAGAATGGCTCTGACAGGCAGCTTTCCACTCGGAATTGACTCATTCTGAGTAGTTCTACTCGGATTTGCTCTATTCTGAGTAGTTCCACTCGGATTTGATCCAAGAGGAGCATATTTCACTCGGATTTTACTCATTTTGAGTGATGCTACTCGGATTCAACTTCAACAGGGGGTTTTTCACTCGGATTTGATCCGTTCTGAGTATTTTCACTCGGGCTTACTAGTTTTGGGGCTATTCCACTCGGATTTTTGTTCAACAGGGGGATTTTCTACTCGGATTTGATCCTTTTTGAGTTATTTCACTCGGAAATGCTTCATTTTGACTCGGATTTGACCATTTTTTGAGTTTTTCACTCGGATTTATCTCTACCAGGGCTGTATTTCACTCGGAAATGCCTTAACCTGAGTCATCTTGTTCAGATGTGATCATTTTTTAGTCATTCCAATCGGATTTGCCTCCAACAGGGCTGTATTTCACTTGGAAAAGCTTCATTCTGAGTTATTTCGCTCGATTCTGATTATTCTGGAGCCATTCTACTCGAATTTGACCACTCTGAATTGGAATTCAGTATAAAAAATATTTATTCCACTTGGACCGGACCAAAAGAGGTGTTCACACCTCTCATCACGCACCAACACTCACAAATCCCTCTTTTCCTTAACACTTAACCACTTTCATTCCTAAAACCCTCTCCTCTCTCCACCGCCATTGGACACCGCCACCTTGACGTCGTGCTCCTACGCCCCCATCTCTGTGGAACACTACAAGGCCCCAACGCACCCTTCTTCGATTGGAGCTTCTTCCTTTGACAAAACCCCCGCGCCTCCTCTCTCCTTCATGTATGGTGCCCAGGTTGTGTCGTCATCGGTTGTAGTGATTTAGGGATTTAGGGTTTCAGATATAGAGCCCCCTTTTATATTCGAAGAGTTCCCTAACCTGTAAGCCTAGTTTTCATAGGTGCTGCTTCGTCTTCTCGCCTTCACCGTCTTGCTTTTTCATTGCTGTTCATTTGCCACTATATACAACTGTTGCATTTTTTCTTTTTTGCAAGTTTTCGTAAATTATTTTTGACTATATATATATATATATATATCTTTTCTATTCCAACAGGTGTTGAGAGAATTGAAGATGGAGACAAGGATTTTATTAAGCCTAATATGGCTAGTAGATTAGATATGGATTCCTTAGCTCTGCAAGATGCTCATAGAAGTGATGATTCTAGTTCAAGTCCTGCCAATGTGAAGAATAATGAATGTAGTGATGCTTCTCTAGAGTTAAACAAACCGTGAAGCTTTGGACTCAACAGAAAGATTAATTTAATTTGTACTCTGAGATAACGCTCCAATGGGTTAGTGAAAGTTAAGCTTTTAGTAATTAAATTGTGATGATACCTTTAGCTCATTTTGTAGTTAGAACTTTGGTTGAGAAACTTTAAAGCTTTTGAAGATAATTATTTTACTCTGTTCAGCTCCTTTTTTGAGCAGCTAGAACAGGGGTTCCTAACACAATATTTTGAGAATTCCTTTCCCCTTTTAGGGAGCGTACTCTGTTTGGTGCTTGTGATGTATACGTACTTATCTTGTTTGATAAATGAATAATGATTGGTAGACATATCACGGGGATGTTTCTAGAGTAAAAAAAGGAATAAATTCAAAAAAGGAAAAATGTGATAGGGGATTTAATATAGATGGAAAGGAAGAGGGATGCTGAACAAATTTATGAGAAAATGAGTTGTATATAAATCAGTACTCTTGATAAATGAGTTGGTTAAAAGATGAAGTTCAAAATCTACAAGACTTGGATATTCCAGAGGCACCCCTAGTCCTATAATATTGGATTAACCCTATGGCATTACCAGGTTACTACTTACTGCCCTCATGCTATCATGAATAGAAAATCTACAACTGTGTTGTCCTGCTTGAATACACTTGATAACTTGCTGATAATTTTGGACTGATTTAATTTTGTATATGCTAAATAGTATCCCTTGTCTGTCTTTTTTCTTGCTAAATGAACTTCTTTTGTTGTAAATGATGTTATTTTTTTAAAGAACAGGATCTAAAGAGAATAACTAAATGAAGATTTTCCTGTTGGGCTATTAATTAAGAAGTGTTGCACACTGGACCAGGTGGGTTTTTTTACCTTAACTACTACATTGTCTACTATGTTCAACCAAATTGGTTTTTAGATGAGTGAGTTTTATATGGCGTATGTTAATAGGGGAAAGCTGTTGTGACATTTTTGGATGCAATTTTGGACAAGACACTTCGTAGTACTATTGCCTTATTAACTGCTCGTGGTCGTGGGAAATCAGCTGCTCTTGGTTTATCTATTGTCGGAGTTGTTGCTGTGGGGTACTGTGTTTTTACACACACACACATAGTTATATATATATATATGCATAGTTACATCAATTTGGTCAGTATCTGATGGAAAAATTATCTATGCAGGTATTCAAATGTCTTTATAATTGCCCCCAGCCCTAAAAATTTGAAAACTTTGTTTGAATTTATATGCAAAGGTTTTAATGCTCTTGACTACAAGGTACTGGTTCTCTCCCTTGTTAGCAGCTGTAACCATTATTGGTTAATTGAAATAGTTTTACTTGTAAAATTTCTTTGGGTGGCAGGGAAATAATTGCACCCAGACAAGTGCCTTTTTTTCTACTCACGTGTCAATGCTTAATAAATCTCATATCATTCTATTTTTTCATCTCTACTTTTTCTTATATTAAGTCTTAATCAATCAATATTAATTCTACACTGTTGCCTCAATGCATAAAATACTCATGCTTCCTCTATATTTCATTGTCGAAAAATTTGTGGGAAAGAAATGTATTAACAAACTTAATGTGAAATTCTTTGGTTGATTACAAAAAATAAAAAAATATGAAATTATTTACCATTGATGTTTGGTCCATTAAAAAAGTGTGAAAAATATACTAATCTATGTTCTAAAGGCATTGGTTCAATAAACAAAAATATTTTTTTTTTTAAATTTTAAAACATCATTAACAATCATTCGTATAATTTTCACATAATTTTCAATAAAAAATTATCACGTTTGTTTCTTTAAACAATGTTTTTAAAATACTAGTTTCATGATATAATTGCCATTAGTATCACTCTTATCACTATTATATAATTGCCCGTTAAGCTGTTTTTGTGGCTTTGCAATTAAACTTTATTGACTTGTTAATATGTTTATGTTGATGATAATTTTAGCAAGTGTATTTAAGCACTGTAATATTTATCTTGAAGTTCATTATGAATTGCTCTCTTTAAAATCAGCCCAATCAACACAAAATTCCATTAATATTTGCTTTTTAGATATTAAATTGAAGGAACTTCCTAATATTAATTCTTGATGTTGCAGATTTTTCAGCTCCTTCAGTGCAGTTCCCTTTGTCACTTTGACTGGCCTAGAACTCTTTGTTTTCGGATTTCCCTTTGTCACTTGTGAAAATTCTGCATTTTTTGTAATTTTTTATATTATCTTGTAATTAATAATTTTTTAATAAAAGTTATATGATTAGAGTTCTTGTGAAAATTCTCCATTTTTTGATATAAGTATTGTCCTTTTTATTCTCTATGGACGAGGACAATTATTGTAGCATCACGATTTGGTAATAGAAAAAAGGGAAAGTATAAAATAAAAAGGAAAAAAGAAAAACAAATAAAACTTTTTTACACCGGTTGTACTAACCAACCGGTGTTAAAAGTCTATTTTTGTACCGGTTGTCACAAGCAGGACCGGTGTGAAATATAATATTTACACCGGTTGCTACCAACAGGACCTATGTAAATATTATATTTCACACCGGTCGTAATCCTAAGACCCGGTCTAAAATCTATTTTTCTCACCGGTCCCAAAACCGGTGTAAAAAGTCCTTATTTTTCTCGTCGGCTTCATCTACACCGGTCCCATAACCGGTGTAAAAGGTCAGAAAGGACCGGTGTAAAAAGTCTTTTTTCCACTAGTCATATTAGTTTCTCAACTTTGTGAGATTTTAGTTCATTAATTTTTAAATATATACTCTTAGCTTTTTGTGTTTTTTTTTGTTCTCTTTAGCTATTTGTTTTTATATATATATATATTATGACATTTTATCATATTAGTTTCTCAACTTTGTGAGATTTTAGTTCATTAATTTTTAAATATATACTCTTAGCTGTTTGTGTTTTTTTGTTCTCTTTAGCTATTTGTTTTTATATCTATATTATGACATTTTATTATATTAGTTTATCAACTTTATGAGATTTTAGCTCGTTAATTTTTAAATATATACTCTTTTGAGGAAACTCATTAAACATTTTATTAGAGTTAGGTTATTGGTTTATTTAAAATTATAGAACCTAACAGAAATGAATAACTCTTACTTATAATATCAGCAACTATTCTTCCATTGCAAAAATGACCAATGGGCCTTTTCGAATACAATTGTATAGGGTTCATAATGTTGTTGGAATATCACTTGTTAAGCTTATTCTAAACAATAACCGTTTTTTATTCCATTTTTTGTCTCAGCCTACAAGGAACTTGATATGACAGATCCAAAAGTGAAAGGATTGGATCATTTGGCAGCTACTACTGGACATGATAGTATGCATATAACTTTAAATTGTATTGTTAATTAATTGACTTGTCAATTTGTATATCTATTTGATATGTTTAACGGTATATGCCCTTTTAATTGATTATTTGCAACAATGTTTATGTCTTTTGTTAATGTGTTTTATGTCTTTTATTAATGTATAATAAGAATGATTATCTCATAGTGGTTGATGTTTGATTATTTGTAATAGTGTATATAAATAATAAAATAAAAATAGATTTTATATTTATGTTTTATTATTAGTATTTGAATATTTTCAATAGTATTTATATTAGTCTTTTTGGTAGCTTAGGTTTGTGTTCTAATTTTAATTTTAATTGACTTATCATATTGTATGTGCGTTAGTCGCATTTTATTTTTATGAGTAGATAATAAAAAAATGAATTTGTATGTCTTTTATAGATGAATAATAAGAATGGATTCTGCAGGTGAATATATTATAAGAAACTTACAAGTTTTGAATATATATTAAATAATCTATGTTTATTATGGTATAACATAAGACACTAACAACCTTTGAATAATAAGAATGAACTATATAAATGAACCTATATATATATATATATATATATATATATATCATTGTTATAAGATAGTAACAAGCTTTGAATAATTTAACAGTTTTGCAGCAAACTAATAACAATGAAGCTGTAATTACGGGGGTTGAATCAGTTCCCACCAACCCTGCACATGCTGCAGGTGTTGATGGTGATTGTCAGCCTAATGAAAAACCTGATGAAGCCACTAATAAAAGAAAAAGAATACCAAATGCTAGTGGCACCAGAAAGAAATCAGTCGCCTGGGGTCACTTCACTAGATTACCAGTAGTGGATGGAAAAGAGCCTGAAGCTAAGTGTAATTATTGTCCGAAGACATTTTACTATGACACCAAGAAGCATGGAACCTCTAACATGCTTGCCCATGTGAAATCGTACTTGAAGAACCCCATGAACACAACATCTGATCTAAGTCAATCTGTTCTAACTTTTGCAATAGATAACAATCAATTAGGGTCAACACTAAATAAGTTTCATAGGGATGCATGTAGAAAAGTTGTAGCGGTGTTCATCATATTAGATGAGGTTCCTTTTAAGGTTGTTAAAGGTGAAGGGTTCAAACATTTGTGTAAGGTGTTATATCCCCTTTTTAAATTCCCATCTAGATTGACAATTGCTAGGGACTGTTACGAATTATATGTGGGTATGAAAGTAGAATTGAAGAACCTATTTAAATCTAACACTAGTAGGGTTGCCTTAACAACTGACTACTGGACATCGGTCCAAAACCTCAATTATATGAGCCTAACGGCTCACTTTGTTGATAATGAATGAGTATATCAAAAGAGGGTCATCAATTTTCTTGTAGTTGAGGATCACAAGGGTGATACTATTGAAAAGGAGGTGGAGAAGTGTTTAAGAGAGTGGGGTCTAAGTCGTATTTCCATAATCATAGTGGACAATGCATCAGCCAATGATGTGGCTGTTGCATACCTGAAAAATAGGCTTAATAACATTTCTAGTTTGGTCATTAATGGTGAGTTTCTACATGTTAGATGCTATGCTCATGTCCTTAATCTCATAGTTCAGGATGGAATAAAGGAACTTAGTAAAAGCATCTCAACCATTAGGCATGCTGTGAAGTATGTTAAATCATCTCCACATAGATTGAGGAAGTTTAAACAGTGTATTCAGGAAGTTGGAATTCACAACAGTGAGTTAGTGTCTTTAGATGTCTCTACAAGGTGGAATTCAACTTATTTTATGTTGGACTCTGCTGAAAAAGTTTGAAGAAGCTTTTGAGAGACTAAAATTTCATGACCCTGGTTATTTAGAATGTCTTGGATCAGATGGTGTACCTACTTGTATAGATTGGGCAGATGCTTGTGTGTTTGTGAAATTTCTGAAAATTTTTTATGATGCTACCAAAGTCTTCTCAGCCTCAAATACAGTTAGCATCAATAATGGGTTTCATCAATTAGTCCTTATTCATTGTGAAATTAGTGAGGCGATACATAATATTGAAAGCTCTTTAAGCAAAATGGGTGCTGACATGAAAAGGATATATGATAAATATTGGGATAATCTACACTAGATTAACCACTTGCTGTATTTTGGTGTCATTTTGGACTCGAGATACAAGTTGCAGTTTGTTTCATGGGAATTTAGAAAAATGCATCAAGGTGGTGTGTTGTCTCCATCTGAACTTACACGTAGTGTGAAAGACAGCTTGCTTAGGATGTTTACATCGAGGGTCTGGTTTGGTAAGTGTTAATGATAACCCATTAGAATTGGAAGCTCGAGGTAGGGAAAAGTTAGATAACTCTTTCCAAGATTTTTTAAATTCTCAAAGTATGCTTGACCAAAAAAATGAAATAGAAACATACCTTGATGAACCATGTGTGAAAGGGGATAACAACTATGATCTTTTGATTTGGTGGAAACAAAATGCATCAAGATTTCCAATTTTGTCCCGTATGGTTAGCAATGTGTTATCCATACCAATCTCAACTGTAGCTTCTGAGTCTGTATTTAGCACTGGAGGCAGGGTGCTAGATATATATATATATATATATATATATATATATATATATATATATATATAGGAGCTTATTAAGTCTTGAAATGGTTGCAGCCCTTATATGTGGTCAGAACTGGTTAAGGCCAACTCTGAACCCTTTTTTAGAGCTAAATATGAGTCAGGAGCTTCAATCTTCTGGAGATATAGTTCAAGGTTAGTTTCTATCTATCATTTTAAAAAAAATATTATTCATTATTCCTATGATTTAAATATACTTTAATTTATTAAAATTTATGCTAGATATTGAGGATGGCAAGAAGGTAAGCAATCACATTGGACAACAAATTGTGGCTGTCACAGGAGTAAGATTTGTAGCAGGTTGTGCTGCAGGACCTAGTTAGTCTTAATAGAATAAAAGGTATACAATCATCAAATAATGTATTTACAATAGTGTCTTGGAAACTGTTAAAATTATAACTATTGATTTATATATATATTTTTCTTGTAGCATTGTTTGGATGGTGTTTTTTTTGGCAAAGGTCACTGTATACAATATTATTGGTGCTTGGATCAATTAACAGGTATGAAGGGTCCTTATTTTTTTTATAGTAACTTGCTCCAATTATTTACTTACATATACTGTTTGTTTGTAGCATTGTTTTGGATGATATTTTTTTGGCAAAGGTCACTATATTATTTAAATGCAATGTTACTGGTGCCTGGATCCTTGATCAATTAACAGGTATAAAGGTTTAGTTTACCGTATTTGCATTTTTTAACCATTGGGTTGCAGTATGTAAATGTGATTAAAATGTAAATAAGGTCATCTTTAATTGTTTTTTTACAGATCAGTTTTAGTTTTGAAGCAAAGTATTTAGGAATTCATAATATTTTGAAGGCTGACATTCTCAGAATTTGGATCAATTAACAGGTATGAAGGCTTAGTATACTATATTTTCCTTTTTAAACCATTGTGTTCTAGTATGTAATTGTGATTGAAATTGTGAATGAGATCATCTTTAACGGTTATTTTTTATTTTTTGCATATCAGTTCTAGTAAGCAATGGATTTAGGATTTCACAATTTTTTGAAGGCTGGCATTTTTAGAATTTGGATCAATTAACAGGTATACTTTATAAAGACTTAGTATATGTATTTGCATTTTCGTAACCATTATGTTGCAATATGTAATTATGATTGAAATTGTGAATAAGGTCATCTTTAACAGTTGTTTTTTCTATTTTTTACAGATCAGTTCTATTTTTGAAGCAAAGGATTTAGGAATTCACATTTTTTGAAGCCTGACATTTTTAGAATTTAGATAGTTATTTGTGCTTATACATATTCATGCACAAATTTAGAATGTTGTCATTACTCATTTTGAAAATTTAGCATGTTTATGCCTAAATTAGTCTAAAGTCACCTACTGTTCAAACTTTAATTTTGCATAGTTTTTTATGCTTATGAATATTTATACACTTATTAGGTATATTTTAGTTTAAGTGTTAATATTGTCACAAAGTATGAGAATTAAGTTTTAGTATTATATGCTTATTTAATTTATGTTATAAATCGTAATTGTATTTCATAGTAAAGAAAAAACAAAAAGACTTGAAAATTAAAATGGCCCATTGCAGGTTTTAAGTTCTCCTAAAGATTTTGATTTAATATAATAAGGCAATAAAAAAACATAATTGAAAATTGAATTGGCCCAATATAAGCCCAAATTAAATCTAGAAGTTTGTTTGGTACAATATCTTTAAGGGATATTTTAAAAGTTAAAAAAAATTAGTTTGTTCAGCACTAGAAAATGATTGGCCCAATAAGAGGCCCAAATCTGATTATCCACCCGACCCATCCCGAAATCTGACCCATCCAAAATTCGACCCATCCAAACATTCACCCGGTCGAATTTGGGCCTTATTTTCTAATTTCAGATTCTGGTCGGATTGGGCTAATAAGGGCCCGAATCTGACCTACCGACCGTTTACCAGCCCTACTTACTACCTCTATTTCATGATATTCTAATCTTATCATCAAGATTAAAAAAATATTTATTTCACCTAATATTTTTAAAATATAATTTTGCTTCTCAAAATCCTCTAATATTAAATTATGGAAATGATAACTTAGAGAATATGTGATATTTTTAAAATCTATACTTACAGTTAAGGGAATAAAAAATGTTTAATTAATAAATTAAAAAAATAATCAATATTCCTTATATTGTGTCATCATTGACATATCATTCACTAACAAAACATTAACAATAATAACGTGATATTTTCAGAGACTAACATAAGACAAAAAAAATTATAAAGACTAATGACAAAACTAGATAATTTTTAGGGTGTTTTTCATTATGGCTCCACACATGTAAATAGGATTATACACATGTGGGCCTTTTTTTCTTTGGCATAACATATGCTTGTACTAATTAGGAATAAGGATATGTTAGAGTGTTTGAGTCTGATCTGGTTTCTATCACAGACAAATCACTATCTTGTATGCTCAGACTAACAATAGAGCAAGAGAGAAAAACTAACACTGAGGATATTTATCCAAACGAATTAAAATTTCAATAATAATAGAATTGATAATAATAAAAAATAAATCAATTATCTCACTACGTTTCAATTGTTTCCTGAAAAGTTTTTAATTAATTAATATTAATATTATTGACACTAAATTATTTACTGTGTGAAAAAATACTATTATAATTATTATGTTTGGGTGGGGACGATTGTTAGGGTGGAAGGAAAAGGTTGGTCATGTGTATGGAAGGATGAGCCTTTTGTTGAAAGAAAAGGTGAATGAGTGCGTAGGGAATATGCTTCATACTTGTAGCATATCATATAGGGTCTGGCTCATGATGTCGTGGATGATCTGCTTCATTCTAGTAAGGAAAAGAAAAGCATTTATTTAAATTAATCTCACCTCTTAACGTTGAGTTAATTTTGAGTAGAGAGGAGTATATATATTATGATTTTATTTAAATTAATCTCACCTCTTAACTTAATTAGATGGTCATGAGTACTTGTTTTTGTTTTTTATTATAGTGTTTTGTTCTTATTTGATGGCTTTGTAATTAGGTGGTTATTAAAATGTTAGATGCATACAAAGAGATCTACAAAAATTTTCTAGAGATTTAAATATATTGAATAAAGATTATGATACACATGTTTTCACTAGGTAAAGGACAAAGAAAAGTAAGAGGGGTAATGAAAGATTGTGTAGGGTTTGAGATTAATTTTGGGTAGTATACGATGCATGATATTAATTTTAGTTTAAATTAAATTGATTGTTTAATTTGATATGGATTGTCTTGATTAGTTATTCTCATTTGTTCAGTGTATCATTTTGTTCTCATTGAATACTCTTTTTCTTTCTCTCTTTATATATATATATATATATATATATATATATATATATATCAATTTACATCTGTTTTAAAGCTTACACTTTTGTAACTTTTTAAGGGTTATATATATTTTTGTTCTTACTAAAATAAGTGTCTTTTGATTTTGGTCCTTATAAATTTTGAATTGGCCGGAATGTAAGGGGCACTTTGACTCTCTTACAACCGGTCTTAAACCTTTTTGTCACTCCTCTTATACACTGGTTCAGTTGAAATCCAGTATTGTATTACACGAGCTTAGTAGAAGCATCGTGTCTTCTAATAAGATTCACGAACACGTGATGGTGGTACCTGCAAGGACTCTTTAATACTTAAGTCAGTATAGATTTCAAAGATACCAGAGAGCGTTAAGAGTACTTACTTGATTCATCATAAATGATTATTTATACTGTAATATGTGTCCAACTCTTAATTTGACGTTTTACAGGATTAGACTTTTTTTAACAAGTTACAACCCTTGCTTAGAGATTTTGATTCACTGTCAGGCTTTTGATTGGGATCCACTTAGTAAGCATACCGACAACACTGACAATCGGCGATCTGAGCTATCTTTTTGGATCCGCATCTTTCGCCCTTGCCTATCTTTCCTTAGTTTTAAGGGCCGGTATGGACACCGAATCAAATTTATTTTACATCCTTTATCTATTGAATATTTTGTTTTTTAGTTCCTACTTTAAATTTGAATTCGTTAAATGTTGATATGAATAACTAAATTACACATTAACTTGTTCATATGGTTCGTACATATCCAACTAATTGTTAACATATTACTCTAATAGATTAAAATATAATTTTTAACAGTTAAAGTTGCTTTTAAAATTATAATGAATAAAACTATTGAAGTTTTAAATTATAAAAAATTGTATTTTAACATGTCATTGTCACATGTTAACAATTAATAAATTCAAATTTGAAGTAAAGATTAAAAATAAAATATTCAATGAAAAGACATAAAAGAAAAAAATTATTTTATAAGGACCAAAATCAAAATACCTTTATTTTATATGGAAAATACATATTTAAACATGTTTTTTTAAAAATTTATACTTTCATTAAAGAATTGATTATTTAGTCTAAATTATCATCTTAATGTTTTTTTCTTATCAGTCCCATAACTTTTATTTGATTCAAATAGGTTTCCCAAGTCTTCTAATTGCTCTAGATAGGTCTTTTACATCATATTTCTATTAACATCGTTAATAGAAATCTGGTGCTACATTTGTATGTTAAACTGTCACATCATTTAATGGAAAATGTCATTGTTTTGTATTGTGGAAAGGGTAACCGTTAGATTGTTACCATTAGATCTACTTCTTTCCCATTTATAATTTAGTGTTCTTTTTCTTTCCCTTCGCTAATTGAGGTTTAACATTGACATCAATTCCTTAAATTTCTTGGTTGTATCTCTCGAGGGCGTGGATGATTTAATGAGTTCCATAATTAAAGCATCCATGACTACTAGGGGAGGCAAAAATAAGTGAGGCTCATTGGGCCAAGACTAATAGTTCAAAGGGTTGGCCAAGACAGGTTTTCTAGTGTATCAACCCACTTGGACCTAACCATTTAGGCTCACCAAAAAAATAAGAGAGAAGATGGGACAAGGTGACCCATCAAACCCTTTATTTAAATTAGACATAATTTAGTAGTAATTTTAATACATTTTGAGTATTTTTTAAATATTACTTTTTTAATGAACTATAAGGAGAAATAAGACGCTACAAAAGAAATTCACTAAAAAAAACTTCAAAAAAATGATGAAAAAAGTGAGGTGTTTGTTAACCCACCACTAAAACAAGTTGGACAAGATTTCTTGCCATGTTTTCATATTCTAACACAACCCACTAACCCGTTTTGTTACCCCTAATAACTATTAGGCATCACTAATTAAAGGATTCCCAACAAAATATCATAATCCTACTAACCCCGAACAATACTCTCTAGAAGACAATTGATAAGTGTAAAAACACAATCAAAAACCATAAAAGATTGGATATGCCAGTATTGGAAACTATCTCTTTGAGAATGGTTTGATCAGTCGACTACATAACATGTTGATAATGGATATCATATAAAAGTGTTTGAGTTCTTGAGACGTGGAATTGAGTCCCGAAACATAGGTATTCAACATAAGTCTAGTGTGGTATAAATATATACTACCTCACATTTCTCTTAACGTTGGAAGAAAAACCTAGTTCGAATGGTTAGAATACTTAAGAGACTTATTTGAAATAAACAAAAAATATATACACTCACTTGAAACAAAAGATAAAAGATAAGATAACCAGAAAAATCAACTTATAATTTAATTTTCATGGATCCAAAACTTCTAGTCATTTGAAGACCACCAATGACATCCCATAACCCAGCTACATACGAGGAGACGTTGCCCAAAAATGATGGAACCTCAAATTTTTAAAATGTTAAAATTTCAAAAATTCACATTTTAATTTTAGCTTTCAAATTTAAATTTTTGCTAGCTTTTTATTTTTAGGTTGAAATCGAAATATATATCATTCGTTAATCAGGAGCAAATTGTAAACATTTCAAAGTGTCATTTCTGAAGGAAATCCATAAACTATTTTGAATGCATTAAAATTATATATATATACACCAAAAATTAAACTCTAAAATGTTAATAATAATTCTGATTTTGTAACTGAAATAACTGAAGTTGTTATTTTAGTTAATCTTGAAAGTTAGTTGTAGTCATTTGTATAAATAAATGATTAATAAGATTGAATTCTCATTCTTTCTTTTACTTTAATATACAAGTCTTCTATTCCTTTTCAATTTCTCTTCCTAGAGTGAGTTTGTTAGAATAGGAAACTCTAGCTTAACAGTGGTATCAAGGAGCATTGGTTCGATCAAGAAGGGATCTTGCTTATTCGATCATGGCTTCCAATGGTCATTTTCCAGCGAATCTTCCTATCCTCACCGGGAAAAACTATAGCAGATGGTATGTTCAGATAAAAGCATTTCTTGGATTTCAAGAATTAATGGATGTGGTTGAGAATGGGGTAGAAGTCCTCAAGGAAGGAGCTTCAGAAACTCAGAAAGTGAGTGCCAAAGAATTAAAGAAAAAGGACTACAAAGCCTTAGTCATCTTGCATCAATGTGTAAATGATCCTCACTTTGAGAAGATCGCAGTAGCAGCTTTTGCAAAAGAAGCATGAGATATTCTGAATAAAGCATATTTTGGTGATGAAAAGGTTAAAAGGGTTAGGCTCCAAACTCTTAGAAGGCAATTTGAACTGCTTCAAATGGCAGAAAGTGGAAGTATAGGTGACTATTTCAACAAGATGCAGACTCTTTGATGATGCATGATTTATCCTTAATTCCTTAGTTTAAATGTGTATAATTTGCCATTACTTATTGTATGATTTATTGCATTTTAACATATTTTCATAATTTAAGCCTTATTTAATATTTGATTTTTAAAATGAATTAAGGATTAATTTTTAATAAAAATAATGAAATCTTGGTTTCTCTTGTTTTGTAGTGTATGATTGAGCCCGCATGTAACATCCTAGGTTGATTTACCCTTTTTATTTACATACGGTAAATTATTTTCAAAATAAATTTTCGCGTTGAATAAAAATTTGTATCTTAATATGAATTAGTATCTATTTCCCTTAATAAATAATCCACTCGGCCTTGATGTAACATAATATTTACCTCTTTTAGTTACATAAAATCATACTCAGAATGAACAAAACCATTTCTAAAATAAATCCTTAAATAAAAGTATGTTAAAATAATAACCGTTCGGAAATGGTTCCACTCGGTCTTGATAATCATTAGTATTCACTTAAATATAATCAACGTAATAATAAGAGTGTACGTGAAATAATATTCGGTCGGAATACATCCTTCGGTAAAGTGGAGTTACAACAGCGGGAGAAGAAGAAGAAGACAGGGTCATTCGCCTGAGCGAGACCCCAAGGTACCTGAGCGAAATCCGAGAGTCGCTTAAGCGAGTGCCGACTCGCTCTGAAGTCTGAGCGAACAAGACGCACATGTGGACTCACATGGGGTTTCACTCGGTAAAATGGTTTACTCGGCAAAAGGGTTTCACTCGGAAAACACTCAACTTCCATTCACTCGGACATTCCACTCTTGACTCTTTACTGCCTTTCACTCAGAAAGCTTCGCTCGGTCACAACTCTCTCGGAGATAATTCAGCCTCCTTTACTCGGTTATAGTTTCTCCGGATATCCTCACTCGGAGAATACCCTATCCTTACTTCCCTCGGAAGAAACTCTCTCTCGGCCATATTTTACTCAGAAACACTCTCACCTTCCCTCGAAAGCACTCAAATTTCCACTCGGACACATCCAACTTCTCCCCACTCGGAATCATGATATACCTTCTTCACTCGGAATCTTTAAACACTTTCTTCACTCGGAACTCTCTCCCAACCAATCCTACTTGGGACATTCTAACCTTCCACCCGGAAGGGGATCTCTCGGTTATCCTTCACTCGGGAATGAATCCGTTAGTTAATGAGCTGTCCCAGCAAACATGAGAACATATATATCAATGTATTTTAAAATATAAATTCACGTCCGATTCAAATTAAGTTGGCACACAGATAATATTAAATACTCGGAAACTCCTTATACACACATATACTCTCCATAATCAGTCAAAATCACTCGGGCCTTGGCATCGATCTCCCCCTTGGCGTGACTCCATGGCTCCGACTTCCTCCCTGTCACTAGTTACTAAATTAAAATAATAGCAAGGGTGAGTGTTTGGTATCATAATTAATATAGAGCGGAATTTAACAAGTTAAATATATATATATTCTATCCGAATGCATCTTCATCCCTCTTTCAAATCGTACTCAACAATCATGACAGCGAATTTCACTCGGCAAACTTAATAACAAATCACGCTAGGTATATATATATGTATGTCTCAATCGAAAATCGTAGCAGTTCACTCGACAAAACCCAACAACAGCATTCAGTAAAGATAACAATTCATACTCATCAAATATGTTAAATTTTCACTAGGAGATTTATCAAGTCACACTCAGAAATTATAGCACATTGCACACAATGAACATATCAACTCAACTTAGCAATTATATCAAATTCATCAATAATCACCACTGACTCTCATGCAATCTGACTCCTAGTATCCGGATACTAAAGGATCGGCCTTCAGCTGGGGGTCCTACTTGACACCCCGTGAACCCTGCTTGGTTCACCGAGTCCTGCTTGACTCTCCACCTCGACCACTGGGTCCTACTTGACCACTGGGTAGCTCAACTGGGCACAAAAACCACGGAGCCGGAAATGAGGGGCTATAACATACCGTCGGCCGTCCCACACCACATAGTCATACATACAGTTCACATTTCACATGTCAAACGTGGCCATTAACATCAATTTCTCATCACTCGGGTGACCTGCTTGTCAAACCCGGATTCACATTATAACACCGATCATCTCAACATTAAATATTCAAGCTCATGACATGATTAACTCAGCCACACACACCCGATCCTCAACTGATCAGTGTACACAGTCACACATGCACAAACATAGGCACACAACAACATTCAATAACGTTTTCTTACCCTGTTCATACCATTCAACCGCTCGGATAGGAAGTAAGTCCTATTCTAATTAATCATAACCCGAACACCCCCTTACCTCGGTTCCACGCTTCGATGATCTGCTCCCGGTGTCGGTCCCTTCCTCTGAGCACTGGATTCACAGTCTCAGCCCTATCACTCAGCCTTTCGCTGTTTAATCTACTACCTACGGGTCAGAATGTAAAAACCCATTAACTCAATGCCCTCAGCTCTAAGGGCCACATTTGAGCTCACACTCACCAAAGGAGTGGAGGACAGACTTGAATACAGCCATGCATGGTCCTTGGCTACCAAAGAAACGAAAAGGATAAGGAGCCATAAATAAAACGGATCAGTGGACTCACCTTGAGGCCACGATCACAGGGATGGGGTTCGATTGAAGTTTTAACACGAACGGAGTCCTCCTCCGGAGCATGCAATTCAGCAACGAGAGAGGAGAAAACGAAGAAGAAGGAGAACAAACCAAGAAGAAAAAGAAGAAGAAGAAAAAGTGGTTCGTGAATAATGAAGAGGGGAGAGAGAGAATTTCCTTTTATATAAAGCTCAGGGGCAAGACAGCCTTTTCCCCTATTTCATTTGCATTCTCATTGAAAGTTTTAATTAATTTCACCACATTGGACTCTTTTATAGTTACCCAACCAACTACGCTTATTTACTTTCACAACGTTTAATTATTCGTGATTGCCTAATACTTCTTAAGAGTGTTGACCCGATCTGGATACCAGCCAACTGGTATCCAGGCGTAGTACCCACACCTCGGTAATCCGAGCTAACGCTTGAGAGGTCGGACACTTCACCCGTCCTTACATCTTTGTTATGCATATCTGTTTGCTTCAGCCATTACAAGAGGTTGATCCGGACTATAATTCCGAGTTAGGCGTTCTCCTCACACTGGTTAGTCCAAGACTGCTCCAGGCACACCGGATAAGCATCATTCGCAAGACAGCACGTCTTTGACCGTTCTCCCCTGTACAACCGATCTTCAACACTGTTTGGTCCTCACATCTGAGACCGGCCCGATACCGGATTCCTTGACCCCGGTTCAGGCAGATCAAATATTAAATAAATCTCTAAAACATTTGCTAATATTTTCCACTCTTCATAATTTTTATTAAAATACCAGGAATGTTACACCGCAATTGAAAAATAATTACCATAATTCAAACGGAAGAAGCCACACCTCAAGAAATGGTCAAAAATGCAAGAAAAAGCACCAGAACAGGCCTGAGAATCGATTCACCAACCTGGGAATCGATTCCTACACTTAATTATGCCTGGGAATCAATTCCCCAAAGGCAGGAATCGATTCACACAGCTGGGAATCGATCCCCAACCCCTAGAAATTGATTCATTTGCTTGGGAATCGATTCCCAACCCCCAGGAATTGATTCCTCACCTCAAGAATCGATTCATGTGATGTTTTCGACGTAATTTTCAACTGAATAAATCCATTCCCGCATGAAATCATGGATGGAATCATGGAGGAAAATCAGTAATGTTTTTAGGCACTACAAAAAACAGGAAAACATCACTATGCAATTTACGAAAGCACTACGCGGAATAAAATATTTTATTGTAACAGAAGCCTTCCTTGAACGCTATAAATAGAGGGGAACGAGAGGCTTCAGAGACACCATTTCCTTCACATCTTCTCTTTTGTTCTTTCTTTCCTTGGACAAGCAGAGGAAGGCTTCTGGAGGAGTTCTTCCATTCCGGGTTTGGTCTTTTCTTATTTTTAGTTTGTTTTAATTATAGAGGGCTAAAACCCTTAGATTGATTTTCTTGGAGAATATTATAATATAATTTTAAGGTTGTTGTTTTTAATATAGTATGCTTTTATTATTGTTAATTTCTTCATAATCTTACTCTACTTATTTAATTCCATTCTATTTAATTAAATTTGTATGCTTAATCGATTTAATTATACAAATAGAATAAAATAAGATTTAAATTAAAATAGATTAAGGAAATATGCATGCTTAATGAATATTCTCATAATCACTTTTAATAATTATGGCTTGCTTAATTCCATAATTTAAGAATAGATTATGTATGTAGGTGATGTTCTTACATATGCTCAATAATTCCTAGATTTTACAATCTTGACTCCTTTTGCTTAATTAGGATGCTTGATTAAAATATTTATTTTTAAATAAAAGTAAAGGAATTGTGAATTAAAAAATACGCTTAGTTGATTAATTCAAATTGAGCTAAGAAAATAACATTAATGAGAGTGTACAAATTATCTTTAGTGAACCAAGGATAAATTTAATTACAATACTCCAAGAAAATCAATCACTTGTTATTTATTATTCTAAGTTTTATATTTACTCTGTTTTTATTTTAAGTGTAACAATCAATCCAACCCCCCCCCCCCAAATATTTTTGTATGTTTGTTAAATTTTTGTTTGTTAAAAATTAATTTTAAACTTGATTTTCCTAAATTTTTATGTTGATCTTCAAGAGAACGACCTAGGTTGACACCATAGTACTACATTAATTAATTTTAATGTACTAATTTGACGGGACCACGACAGTAACACGTCAAATTTTGGCGCCACAGCCGGGGATCAACGATCTTTAGGAAAATTCTTGTTTTAAATTAATTTTTTTATAAAATTGAAAAATTTAAAAATAAAATAATATAATATAATAAAAAATTTTATTTTGTTTGTTTGATTGTTTTCTTTTATTTCTTTTGCATGATTTAGGATTCTTATGATATATTGCTCATGATGATGAAATATCTTGTTGTATGCTATGTATGACTAGAAGGACTTTTGGGCATTTATATTCATTTGATCCAGAAATTGATAGAACTATTCATATATTAGTTAGAGATGCTAGATTTAATAATAACTTTGTTGATATTGATAGTGATAGTATCTCATTTGAATCCGCTGAAAGTACTACTGCTAGTTTTTCTGATATGGTTGGACCTCGTGAGAGAACTCTTAGAGAATTAGCTGCACCCGAATTCACATACGAAAGTTTGTGTATTCAATATCCTGAAGAGGATGTCCCTTTTATGCTTAAGACCAGGCTTATACACTTGTTGCCTAAGTTTCATGGTCTTGCGGGTGAAGATCCATACAAACACCTCAAAGAATTCCACATTGTGTGCTCCACAATGAAACCTTAAAATGTTCAAGAAGACCATGTCTATCTTAAAGCGTTTCCTCATTCTTTAGAGGGTGTTGCTAAGGATTGGCTCTAATACCTTGCTCCAAGATCAATCACAAGTTGGAATGACTTAAAGAAAATGTTCTCGAAAAAGTTCTTTCCTGCCTGTAGAACCACGCAATCCGAAAGGACATATCTGGCATTAAGCAACTCTCTGGAGAAAGTCTTTATGAATATTGGGAGAGATTCAAGAAACTCTGTGTAAGTTGCCCTCACCATCAAATTTCTGAACAACTTATTCTTCAGTACTTTTATGAAGGTCTGCACCACGTTGATCACAACATGTTAGATGCGGCAGGTGGAGGAGCTTTAGGAGACATGACTGCTGCTGAAGCAAGAAACTTGATTGAAAAGATGGCATCCAATTCCCAACAATTCAGTGTTAGAAATGATGCTTTCAAACCCATGTATGATTCAAATTCTAGTTTATCTGACATTAAATTAGAGAGAAAACTTGACGCTCTCATCATTCTGGTCACACAATTGGCAGTGAATCAAAAATCCATGACTGCCAAAGTGTGTGGCATCTGCTCCTCACCAGAGCATCCCACTGATTGTTGTCATTCTCTATAAGAAAAGGATGATAATAATCCCCAAGCCTATGCAGCCAACATCTACCATGATAGACCTCCACCACAATAATAGCAACAAAACCATGACCTTTCCACCAACAGATACAATCCAGGTTGGAGGAACCATCCAAACCTGAGATGGGGTAACCAACAACAAAATCCCCAACCCCCATTTCAAAGCAATACACCAACCTTCCAAAGACCTGCACCTCAACCATCCACAAGTAGCCATTCTTTGAAAGAACTGGTATGGCTTGTATGGCTTAAAACAAGCTCCAAGAGCTTGGTATGAAAGATTGGGCAAATTTCTTTTAGAAAACAACTTTGAAAGAGGAAAGGTTGACACAACATTATTCATAAAGCACAAAAAGAATGACATACTATTGGTGCAAGTATATGTTGATGATATAATCTTTGGTGCTACTAATGAGTCGATGTGCAAAGAGTTCGCTAAGTTAATGCAGGAAGAATTTGAGATGTCCATAATGGGGGAACTTACTTTCTTCCTTGGACTACAAATCAAGCAAACTAATGAAGGCACATTCATTAGTCAATCAAAGTACTGCAAAGAATTGCTTAGGAAATTCAACATGGACAAGGCAAATGACATTGCCACACCAATGGGCACTTCATGCTATTTGGACAAGGATGAGAAGGGTAAGGATGTTGAGCTTACAAAATATAGAGGTATAATCGGATCCTTACTTTACTTAACTGCTAGTAGACCGGATATCATGTTTGCTTTTTGTATGTGTGCAAGATATCAAGCATGCCCAAAAGAATCACACCTTACTACAGTAAAAAGGATAATGAAATATCTTGTTGGAACTCAAAATGTTAGCTTATGGTACCCCAAAGGGGTTGAATGCACTTTAGTTGGTTATTCTGATTCAGATTTTGCAGGATGTAAACTTGATAGGAAAAGCACTAGTGGAACATGCCACTTACTTGGTAGTTCTCTTGTTTCTTGGCATAGCAAGAAACAAGTAAGTGTTGCACTATCCACAGCTGAGGCAGAATATGTTACACCTGGTAGTTGTTGTGCTCAAATCCTTTGGATGAGATAACAATTTCTAGATTTTGGTGTTATGTTAGACCATGTGCCTCTCAAATGTGATAACACCAGTGCTATAAATATTTCAAAGAATCCTGTAATGCATTCAAGAACCAAACGTATTGAGATTCGACATCATTTCATTAGAGATCATGTATTAAAGGGTGATTGTGTGCTCGAACATGTTGAAACTTCCAAGCAATTTGCTGATATATTC
Source organism: Clitoria ternatea (assembly GCA_037962975.1). Taxonomy (NCBI): domain Eukaryota; kingdom Viridiplantae; phylum Streptophyta; class Magnoliopsida; order Fabales; family Fabaceae; genus Clitoria; species Clitoria ternatea. The sequence goes on from CM075675.1 coordinate 52,841,525, forward strand.
ACCAAACCTCTAGCAAAAGATCAATTCATACATATTAGGAGAGAATTAGGAATCCTTGATATAACCAATTGTGTTTGAATAAATACTTGATTTTGATAATTCCTTGATTCTGATTATGTTTCATTAAGTTCGAAATGTTCTAAGGAATAACTTAATAGATTTCCAGCCTTCTGGAACAAAATCTGCAAATTCTGGGTGTTTTTAAGCAAAATAATCGATTACAAAGATTGAAATAATCGATTAGCAAGCTTCTGGTTCTTAGCTAATCGATTACTCCTTGACATCTAATCGATTACCAAGCTTCTGTTTTCTGCCTAATCGATTACCCCTTGGTCCATAATCAATTACAAAGCCTCTGTTTCAGGTCCAAAACGTTTCAACTTTCCTCTAATCGATTACCAGCCTCCCTTAATCGATTAGGACGATTCTGTTTCTCAACCTAATCGATTACCCATCTTCCCTAATCGATTACCCACTGTACGAAACAATTCAAATTCCTCAGAAACAGTGAACTAATCGATTACCTATGCCTCGTAATCAATTAGCCTCGAGTCTGTGACAGTCAAACGTTGTTTTCCGAGGCTGCTCATTTTCTTCTCACATTAAACCACTTTCTCTCCTTTCTAAACCTACCTTTTCCCTATAAATTCACCCCTCCTCACCTTCTCCACTCACACTACCTCTTCCACTCCCTCAAGCTTCAAAAGCTCTCACTCTCTTCTCATCTTCTTTACCTTTCTCCACCACTATGTCTTCCTCACGCAATGTCAAAAGGGCAAGGTCCTTCATGGCCCAAGCCAACAACCCCTTAGACTTCTCTAGGTTTTTCTCCTCTCCTAGAGACCTTCAAAATTTCATTAAAAACTTTTTTGAGAAGGCCATAATCTCTCCCCACTTCATCAATGAGGAAACCTTCAACCACCCAAGCTTCACCTTCACCCAAAACATCCACCACTATGAGCTTTTGCCTTTCCTCACCCTCAAGGAGGAGTTGTAATATCCTGAACTTGTTAGAGTCTTCTATTATAACCTAAGGTTAGTTGATGGGTTGCGAGAGTCCAAGGTCAAGAACGTGACCATAAGACTCACCAATGCTCAATTTTTAGAAATCTCTCTTCTTCCGCTAAATGATGCTGAGTTTGCTGGAGGAGATCCCGAGGATGAATGGGCCTTCAATCCCATTACTGCACGCCAGTCGCTGTGGAAGGCTAACCGCCCAAGGAGCAACCACAAGTTGGTAGGTCACCTTACCATGAACAACCGTCTCCTTCACTTTTTCTTGGTGAAAATTTTGCTTCCTCGCGGTGGGAATTATGCGTTGGTAGAGGAGGACGATGTTCTCCTAATGTGGGCAATGCAAAATCAAAAGGAAGTTAATTGGGTTCAAATGATCAAACTGCATATGCTCCAAGCCAAACATCAACAAAAGCTCCCATATGCAATCTTACTTACCAAACGTTTCAAAGCTGTAGGAGTTGATTTGGCTGGTGAGTTTTCTGAAAAAGTGCCTCCCAAGGCTTGCATTGGCACTCATCACCTCACAAAATTGGGCATCGTTTTTCTCTATGGAGCTTGGTACTCAAGGATGGAAGGCTTTCATGCCAACATTCCTTTTGAAGCCCCTGCTGATGAGCCAGTCCCTCCTCCTCCTGTAACACAAGCTGCACCGGAAGCCCCCTCTGATCCATTCGCATCTCTCTACGCTCACCTTGACCGCCGCTTCGACCGCATTGAGAACTCTCTTCAAGAGTTTTCAATGACTGAGCAGCAGCACTTTGAGATGATGCAACAGCGCTATGATGAGCTATCTCACCAAATCTCCGAGCTTTGCTTTTTCAATTCAGATAACTAAATTTGTTTTTCATGTTTGGTTAATGTGTTTTGTGTTTTTCTCAATCATGCATAAGTTCTTAATTCTGCAACATTTCCATTGATGTACTTTCCCTTTTGAATTGAATAAAGATTTATCTTTCATTATATGCCTCCATTATTTTTGATGATTCCAAAGGGGGAAAAGAAGTAATTGTTCATCCAAATTATTGTTCAATCTGATATTGGCAAGTAATTATTCATCCAAATTATTGTTCAATCTGATATTGGCAAGTAATTGTTCATCCAAATTATTGTTCAATCTGATATTGGCAGCTAAAATAAATTACTAAATGATTAAATATCTCTAAAGTGGTTTATTATCTCTAAAAGACATAGATTCCTTAAGATAGGGGGAGACTTGAATCTGTTTAAGAGATAAGAGATAATGTAAAATCTGAAAATCTGTTTAAGAGATAAGAGATAATGCAGAATTCAAAAGATATGGTTTTTGCAGATAAATACTTAATTAGAGATAAGCTTATTGTTTAAACTAACAACCCTTAAGAGATGAACATGGTTGTCATCATCAAAAAGGGGGAGAATGTGTTTGAATATGATTACAGGTACAAGGATTTTGATAATGACAAAGGAATTTTGAAGAATATCTTGCAAAAATAAGATTCAGCATCAGACCTGCAAAAACAGCGTAGCTAATCGATTACAGAGCTTCTGACATGTAACTAATCGATTATAGAGACAGGGCTAATCGATTAGAGAGCTTCTGACTTGTAACTAATCGATTACACCAGTATGCTAATCGATTACCAACATCAAAAATTGGATCAAATGTATCAGGCATATATGCTAATCGATTACAGGACTTCAGCCAATTGATTACCAAGCTACTGAAACGACACTAATCGATTACATGGGTGTGCTAATCGATTACCAAGATCAAGAAATGAATTAAATGCATCAGGTGCTATGGCTAATCGATTACTGTACAAAATCTAATCGATTACCAGAGTTCTGACTTTAAGCTAATCGATTAGATGGTGAATACTAATCGATTACAGCATGAACTGGACTAAAAAATTCGAAGAGTAATCGATTACAGCTCGAGGCGTAATCGATTACGATAGTGGGAAAACATATTTTAGTTGGAAACAGCTTATTTTTTCACCATTTCTCAGATACCCACTACATGCAACGGCTAGGAACTCCATTATGCTCATCTCCAAGCCCTATAAATGCAAGACTCCTTCAAGCTACTCAATGCACCAATTACATCCATCAAAGAAAATCAATTCTTAAGTCTTGTGAGTTTTATCCTTGTATAGTTTCATTTTTCTGAAACTTAGAACTTCAACTTGCATATCCTCTCTTGTTGAGAATTAGAATTTGAGAGAGCTTTCAATTGTACATCTACTCTATTAAGAGAGTCACTTGCTTGTAAACACTACTCCAAACACAAAGGTTTTCACTCTAGATTGAGTGGTCACAAAGGTCGGGGTTCAACCTTTGGGTATTGAGAGTTTGAGAGATTGGGTGGGTTGCCCTTGTGCTAGTGAGGATTGAGTTCTTGAGTGTAGAACACTAGGAAGCTGCAATTGCTCATAGCTTGTAATCTCTAAACTTCAATAGTGGAAACCCTTCAAATGGGTTGCTTGAAGGCGAGACGTACACCGGGGTTGGTGGAACTCGTTAAATTGGTTTGCAAGCTCTTCTCCCTAACTCTTTTACATTTATATACTGCATTGAATTGATTTAAGTTGGTTGATTGGGATTTACATACTTGAGCTTGCTTGAATTAGTTAACTTTGAACATTGCACACCAAGTGTTTGATAAATTGCCTTATCCATATTTGCCTCTTATTTTGCATTATCTTTTGTACTTTACTTGATCTTACTTTCATAATCTCTAAACTTGTGCTAAAAGAATCAAGTTCAAAGGCATTTCAAGCAAAGTTTTAAAAACTCAATTCACCCCCCTCTTGAGTATTGAGGCCACTTGAATAACATGATGTGCCCTCTTCAAGCACAAGAAAGTCTGAATCACCCCAAATTCCACCTCATATCCCTCTTTCATTCCCACCAAAAGCAATTCCAAGCAAGAAGATGGAAGAAGTGGACAAAGAAATTTTGAATACTTTTAGGAAAGTGGAAGTGAATATACCTCTTCTTGATGCAATCAAGCAAATACCCAAGTATGCCAAATTTTTGAAAGAACTATGTACTCACAAGAGGAGACTCAAGGGCAATGAAAGGATAAGCATGAGAAGAAATATATCTGCACTGCTTGGTAAGGAAGTTCCAAATATTCCTGACAAATGTAAAGATCCAGGTACGTTCACTATACCCTGCATCATAAGAAATAACAAATTTAAAAATTGCATGTTAGATTTAAGAGCTCCAATAAATGTTATGCCTATGTCTGTTTTTAAATCTCTGTCTTTTGGAACTTTACAACCTACTGGTGTAGTGATTCAACTAGCCAATAGAAGTACTGCTTACCTTGCTGGAGTCATAGAGGATGTTTTGGTTCAAGTAGATTAACCTGTTTTCCCTGCTGACTTTTTCATACTTGATATGGAAGAAGGCATGCCTCAGATTCCTGTTCCTATAATTTTGGGAAGACCATTTTTGAAAATAGCCCAAACCAAAATAGATGTTTATTCTGGAACCCTCTCTATAGAATTTGGTGACACTAGAGTTCAATTCAATATTCTTGATGCAATGAAATACCCATCTGAAGATCACTCTGTTTTTTATATTGACATTATGGATGAATTGATTTGTGAATGTCTTTCTGATATCTCTCAAAATGTTGATTTGGAATGCATGGATGATTCAAACAATTGTTTTGCATGCAATGATTCTGGAAGTTGTGGTATTTGTGCTGAAATTGATAAATACATAACTGCTGATTCAGAGTTTTTAAATATGCCTGTTAATCATTGTCGTAACCTGGATCGCGACGGCGCGGCGAAAAAGAAAGAATATGATGGGTGAAACAGGGAGTCGCCACCAATGTTTTTATCCATAGGAAAAACATTGGAAAGAAAACTAAGTTCAGTAAAGCACTGGTAAAAAAAATTGAAATCCAAGTTCGGGAGTCGGTTATGAGTAGGGAAGGTATTAGCACCCTACATCGCCTGTCAAAGACAGTACCAAGATTGAAAGCACAATATAAATAGTCTTAAATAAAACATGGTTTCTTCCCTTTTACTGTTGTATTTTTTATTTAAAAATGACAGAATTGAGTGAGAGAACTGTACAAACATAGAATGTCGAAGCGAGGTCAATGGAACGTTTCATCCGAATTAAACTCGACTTCGATATGAGACAGAGAGGGGAAGAGAATGCTAATAAGGCGTCACGCCTAAATTAGACATTCTCGGATAAAAGCAGGGATAGGAAAGAGATAAGCGGGACGTCTCGTCCTAAGTATCCCTTCCCTATGAATTATGGCGAGGCTTGAGCAAAAACTAGGGGGAAACCAACAAGACGTCACGTCTAAATTGATTTTCACGGAGGTGACCAAAAAAGGACATTTATGAAAGAAACATAAGAGTAAGGAAATAAATCAGCAAAAAAGGAAATAAGAAAGATGGGCCCGACAGGAGTTAAAGTCCTGCTCCTACGTATTCTTGAATTATCAAGAAATCAGGGTTACGTAGTTCTGAGTATTATCATTTTTTAGGAAGAAATCTGAGAGATGTTGATGAACGTCATTGAGGTGGAAGACTCATGCAAAGCAAAATTCTTCGCACGTGCACGAATCCTAAGAGGGTTGTGTAGACGGGAGTGCTCCTGTATGACACTATTTTTTTACAAAATCACTTATTTTTATTATATGTACTTGTTAGGGAAAAGGATAAAAATATTAACAGTGTAAACTATGGCACACAGACAACCATAACCAACAAACAGCGAACTCACGGGAAAGTAAAAGACTGAAAGTAAAGGAGATAAAGAACAGGGTGGAACCGGTGTGATGGGCTCGGAACCGGTGTGGGGGTCAAACGCAGTGACGGTGTCTGACTGATTTCGGACTTGCACACTGACAGGAACAATGGACCGGAGTTGGATCCAAATCTTGAAAACTGAAGGACACGACCGGTGTTGTGGGAAGTTGATCCGAGGTGAGTGACTGGATGCTGCGCAAAGATGATGTGGAAGAGCAATGAAGGCAGTAACAGGGCAAGGCAGTGAAGAACTAGAACGGGGTGGATTCTGTGTGAGGACGGTGTGAGTACGGGGTAGGGGCGATGGACGGGGCAACAGCTTTGAGTACTAAGAATTTTCAAGCTTCCCAAAGCTAAGGGGTTTATATTGGTGATTATGACAGGTTATTGGTTTCCAGTGGGGAAGGGTCTTCAGAAGGTCTCAAAGAAATCAGAGAGAATTTTGAGAAAAGCTTCCTTGCGAACCAGCCTCTCAAAAACGCAACCCCCGTAGCTTCTTTGGCTGGGGCATTTATAGGGCCTTGAGGTCATGGGCTGAGGGTTTGGGACAGCCAAAATCCCCACTCACCCATACGCGTAGTGGTGTGCAAACCTGGCCATTAACTGTTCTTGGGGAGCAGGATTTCAGCATGGCATTTTTTAATTGTCCACTTTCGCCTCCCTGTCTGCCATTTTTGGGGAGTGCGATTCCAGGTCATCGTGCACAAACTTCCGACCTCGTCCATCCGTTGTCAAATCTGTGACATCGGTTAGCAAAGATATTGGTTGGACGGAGTCTCCCATTGATCCGATGTGGTATCTTAAGAACCTTTACCTATGTCTAACACCGGTTGAGCCTTTCAATGTAATCACAGGGGCGGTGTTCTCCTTCCTAGTCCGGGTCCACTACCAGCCGGTGTGCCTATTTTTGATCTGATCCCTTTCCTTGGGGCCGGACTGGCCTGTTACTCCGCACGACATCGGTCCAGTGTTAATTTAGGCTTGGTCCGGTGTTACCAGTTTTAAGGTTGGGTCCGGTGTTATAACAATTTAGGCCGGACCGAAAGAGGTGTTCACAGATGCCCCTCTTTACTCTCTTTCACAAGAGAAATGTAAATTTCCGAGGTGAAAAGGGAGTAAAGATATGAACACCGATGTAGGGGCTAAATAGGACCTAAATCCGGTGTGGGGCTCAATGATGTGGCCCTTTAAACAGCCGACGTGTCCTACACGTGGTCCACGTCACGAGGTGACTAAGCATCCCACGTGTCGTCAGCTAACTGGTTCTTTTCAAAATTCAAATTTCGCGCCATTGGACCGGAATGCCAAAAGTCGGCCCTTTTTAATGGGCCTTGGGCCGGAATACGGAAGGTTCTGGATCCTCGCCCCTCCCCCTATAAAAGAAACTTCGGGGATCCGTCACTCACTCCTTTCTTGATATTGAAGTGCTGTCTCTCCGACGTTCAACCTCTCCGGTGTTCAAAGTTCTCCTCCGGTGTTAAAGCTTTTCTCCGGTGTTACGTCCTGGCTCGTACTAAGAGAACTGCACGCATCGCCTCAGCAGGTAGCCATCATCTCCTTCATTTTAATTTGTAGATAAGTCATGGGGGACACCGGTTTGAGTAATGACTCCATTGAGGTCCTATCTGGTCCTCCTTCAATTTCATCCCGGCGTCAGCCGGGTGGAGTTTCGAGCCGAGGTCTGAGTCACCAAAGTGGGGCAACCTCGGGGGCTTCACATCGGTTCGTCTCATCGGGACACCGTTTCTCCGCATTGCCTTTGTGGGAAACTGAGGGGTTTGACACATCGTCAGACTCTTCGTTTAACTTTGGCACTGCTAGTGAAGGGGGAAGCAGTGCCGATCTATATCTTACTGACGATGTGGCCTTTTACAGCTGTATTCCTTTCCTTCGCCATACCATCCGAATGGCTTCTAAAAATTCCTCCACCGGCGTCGCTGTGATCACCGACCCTGTTGAGACAAATGTCTTGGCACACCGGATCGACTGGCTAGCTAAGAAGGCCAGGGATCCTTACTTCTGGGTTCATGAAGACCCAAAGACAATTGTTTCCCGATATGCTGAAGATGCTGCCGACGTCACCATCGAAGATGTCATTGTTCATGCCGATGTTGAGCATGAAAATGACTTTACTGTATTCTGCCCCCAAACCTCAGACAGGATCTGCCATCAACCGGGGTCAAGGAATCTCTTCATGTATGAGATGGTCTTCTCCAAGATCGGCGTCCGCTTCCCATTGACGGAGTTTGAGATGGGGGTACTCCGGTTTCTTGACTGCTCTCCCAGCCAACTTCACCCCAATGGCTGGGGTTTGGTAAGGGCCTTGGAAGTACTTGGGGAGTACTTCCACTTCGTCCCCACAGTGGCCCTCTTTTTCACTTATTGCAGGGTGATGCGCCGGGGTAACTCTGGAAGGGGTCTAGGCTTCATCAACCTCCGCTGCGACTCAAAGGTGGTTAACTTCGAAAGTTACACCGAATCGGCCAAGACGGACGGGGTCAGTTTCAAACACTCCTACGTCAAAGTCGAGGTCAATGCTGGTAGGCCGGTGTTCTGGGAGAATTCTGATTTTTCCAGAAAGTTTTACACCGGTTGGACTCATGAACACTTTCTCCTGACAAGCAATGCCTACATCGTCAGTGAGAGTACCTTGTCAACTGAGTCCAAGAAAGTCCTGGACGCTCTGAAGGGTTATTCGGTCATTGCCAAGTTCTCCTGCAAGAGGCTTTTGGGGACGGAGTCAGGCCGGGATGCTTACCTTGGTAGATATTGTTTACTTTCCTCCCTTTTATTATCTATTTATTTTTTGATATATTCACACCGGTACTAACATCGTTTTTCCTTTTTAGGCGAGATGGCTCGGATAGACATCCTCAGGAAACTGAGGGAGGCTGCTGAAGCTCGGAACGCCGCTGCTGCTGCACAGGAGAACAGGGTGACTCCTCGACGCACACCGGCCAAGATGGTGAGCATACCGGCAGAAAATGTTGAGGCGATGACTCTGGGGCCAGCTGAAAGGGTCCCAGTTAAAAGGAAGTCCAACCTCGGCTCATCCTCCAAGCTGAAAAAACACAAGGCTCCAAAGGTTGTGGCCGAGGTAGAGGTGCCAACGGAGGAGGAGGCTGGTCCTGTAAATATTTCCCCAGTCCGGTCTCAACTTAAGGACATCGTTGTCAACTCCCGCCTCTCGGACTTTCTGGAGTATGTTGGAGGGACACCGGCTCGGGTCCACATCCCCTTCAAGCTCAAAGCCGATCTTCCTGCTCCTGAGGCTCAATCTGCTGTCGAAGCAGCCATTTTCAGTTTGGTTAAGGCAGCCGGGGTCTTCAGCTCTTTGGGCCGCTCTTACTATTCCGGTGTCGAGGCTAAGGAATGCCTAGATCGGATGAAGAAAGCTGAGGCTTTGAGAGTTGAGGCTCAGACTGTTTTGACCCAGAAGGAGCAGGAACTGGTTAAAAGCAAGGAGGACCTATCCGAACTCACTGCTGCCTACACATCGGCTGCCAAGAGGGCAGATGCTGCTGAAGCTAAGGCTAAGGCTTCAGAGGACGCTCTTCAAGCTCTCCGTACCGAACTAGATGAGGCCAAGGCTGCGAAAGCCGAGGTGGACAAGAAAAACAAGGAGCTATCCGAGAAGCTTGCCGATGTGAAGGAGGAGCAGGCAAAGGAACGGATGGAAGCCGAAGAGCAGATGGCTGAATTTTTGGTATTGGCCGATGTCGCCTTTAGTTCTGCTGTTCGTCAGGTTGTACACCGGAATTCCGCTGTATAGCTTAATCTAAATGGCATAGGTGTCTACTATGAATTTCATGGTGGCCATTTATATGCTATGGACCGGGGTCAGGCTTCGGAACCTGAGGATATTCCTTATGAGCCGATGCCTCTCCCCGAAGGCCAAAGCATGGAACTAAGGACGGTGTCGGAAGAATCCGAAAGGACAGCTTCTGCTAGACCGGACTCTCCAGCATCCAACTCTTAGGATTTTTCTCTTCCTCTTTTTTTTTTTTCTTAGCCTTGTTCCGGGATGGGCTCCGGAGTTTTAACTTTTGTAATGGCCTCAGTGCCCCCATTAATACAATGCAATTTTCCCACATCTGCTTGTCTTATTTTTTAAATATCTCCAAGTATTTCTCTCGTGTGACCGGTGTAGGGTAACAACTTGAAGTAACACCGTCTGATCAAAAATTTGTACTTAGAATTAGGACTTCATTTCTTTTTTGCCAGTTTAATTCGAACACCGTCCTTTGCAAAGCATGGAACCTCGGATAATAGCCACCCCGTCCACAACTTCGATTACCTTTTGAATCTCCGGTGTAATGGGTATGACATAGGCCTTAGTAACTTCAACCCTGAAACCAATTCTGTCCGAAGTAGATTTCCTGATACTGTTTGTTGCTTCCCCAAAGTAGTAACCGGTGTGACCATCGGGATACCGTCTCTTATAACTTCACAGGGCCTACTTTGTTTGACTTTGAGAGCCATGACACCGTCTTTGGGATCACCATATTCCGTAATAGAGTGAACTTCTACCTAGCGTCCATATCGGATCAACACCGTCTTTTTTTTCTTTTTCTTTTTTTTTGTGGAGAATCAAGAGAGCTATTTTTTTTTTTTAAAAGTGGTGCGCCGTCCCTTGGGTGACAGGAAGGCGAGAGTGGGGAGTTGCCCCTTTACTGAAGATAAAACATCGGGTGTGGCCCTTGATTTGCAGAAAGGTAAAAGGTGGGGAGTTGCCCCTTGACTGACAGGAAGATAAATATGGGGTGTGGCCCTTGGTTTGCAAAAAGATAAAAGGTGGGGGATTGCCCCTTGACTGACAGGAAAAATAAATGTGGGGTGTGGCCCTTGGTTTGCAGAAAGGTAAAAGGTGGGGGACTGCCCCTTGACTGACAGGAAAAATAAATGTGGGGTGTGGCCCTTGGTTTGCAGAAAGGTAAAAGGTGGGGGATTGCCCCTTGACTGACAGGAAAAATAAATATGGGGTGTGGCCCTTGGTTTGCAGAAAGGTAAAAGGTGGGGGATTGCCCCTTGACTGACAGGAAAAATAAATGTGGGGTGTGGCCCTTGGTTTGCAGAAAGGTAAAAGGTGGGGGATTGCCCCTTGACTGACAGGAAAAATAAATGTGGGGTGTGGCCCTTGGTTTGCAGAAAGGTAAAAAGTGGGGGACTGCCCCTTGACTGACAGGAAAAATAAATGTGGGGTGTGGCCCTTGGTTTGCGGAAAGGTAAAAGGTGGGGGATTGCCCCTTGACTGACAGGAAAAATAAATGTGGGGTGTGGCCCTTGGTTTGCAGAAAGGTAAAAGGTGGGGGATTGCCCCTTGATTGACAGGAAAATAAATGTGGGGTGTGGCCCTTGGTTTGCAGAAAGGTAAAAGGTGGGGGACTGCCCCTTGACTGACAGGAAAAATAAATGTGGGGTGTGGCCCTTGGTTTGCGGAAAGGTAAAAGGTGGGGGATTGCCCCTTGACTGACAGGAAAAATAAATGTGGGGTGTGGCCCTTGGTTTGTAGAAAGGTAAAAGGTGGGGGATTGCCCCTTGACTGATAGGAAAATAAATGTGGGGTGTGGCCCTTGGTTTGCAGAAAGGTAAAAGGTGGGGGATTGCCCCTTGACTGACAGAAAAATAAATGTGAGGTGTGGCCCTTGGTTTGCAGAAAGGTAAAAGGTGGGGGACTGCCCCTTGACTGACAGGAAAAATAAATGTGGGGTGTGGCCCTTGGTTGGGGTGATTTAGAGAGATCTTGGAGGAAATTGTTTCTTGGCTAGAGGGAAAAAAATCTGGGGTCTACTGGGGATACATGGTGGGCTTACTAGGGGAAAGAAATCTGGAGATGATCCAGTTCAAGCTGTCTTGGATGATTCGGGGAACTACCCCTTGATTGAGAACATAAAGTTTGGGATTTGGGGAAGAGATCTTGAGAAGCGCCAACTTTGGCGATTGATTTCACTGGGGATGAGGATTCGAGAGGTGCTGATTTTGGAATTGAGTGGGAGACTTTGAAGTTTGCCAACTTTGGCAAAAGAGGCTTAGAACGGTGCCTGCTTTGGAGATTGGAGAGGAGACTTTGAGAAGTGCCAACTTTGGCGATTTAAGGATAGAGTTCCGAGAAGTGCCAACTTTGGCGAGGAAAGTTTCACTGGGAGGAGAGGACCTGATAAGTGCCAGCTTTGGCATTTGGGGTTCCCTTGGGGATGAGAATTTGAGGCTCCAAACGAAACTGCTTGTTATAACAACCTACAGAAAAGGGATAAGCATAGCAATGGCAAAGTAAATAGAAATCTGAGGAAGCTCCCCATGGAACCGTGATCTCTTGAGGCGACTCATGACCGAACAGAACGAACGAAGTAACTCTAACTTCAAAGAGTGTGTCAGGGTTCAAGTCTTCATAATAATCCCCTGCGGTGAGATTGAGCAATAGGATCATCTTGCCCCACAACTTTAAATAATTATATTTTCATTTTATTTGATAAAGGGAAAACACATGCCTTATCTGATTCATGAAATTCACGATATAAACACGTATCGAAAAAAAATAGGTGAAATTTATTTACGAGTTGAGCAAGTACATGGAGAGGGAAGTAGGGAAAACAAAAGAAGTCTAATACACAAGTTGATAATTGAGGAAACAGGGAAAACTCGCTGATCTCTTGGTGAACTCCTGAGGATAACGCACATCTTAAACCCCATATCATGACTTCAAGCTCCCCCTTCGACTCTGCTTCTAAGAAAGCGATTCAGTCGTGACCTATGTGCCCCAGTTTGGACTCATACTTTTTGCATGGGAAGTCTCAGTCATACTGTCAGGATTTTGACCCTAATTTTTGCCTGAGCCGCCTTTTCAGGTTTTTTGACTCACCGGGTCGCTCTAATTTTTGCCTAGGCCGCCTTTTCAGGTTTTCAGCTTAGCGAGCGTCCCCCCCCCTTTTTTTTTTTTTAAGAAAAGTATTTCTTGACTGCATCCATATTTATGGGCATTGGCAAGTCTTTACCGTCCATGGTTGTGAGTATTAAGGCTCCTCCAGAAAAGGCTTTCTTCACTACATACGGACCTTCATAGTTAGGTGTCCATTTGCCCCGGTTGTCTTTTTGGATTGGCAAAACTTTCTTGAGGACTAAGTCTCCTTCCTGAAATTGTCGAGGTCGTACTTTCTTTTCAAACGCTCGTTTCATACGCCTCTGATACAACTGTCCATGGCATAGGGCATCCAGTCTCTTCCCCTCTATCAAGTTCAATTGGTCATATCGAGCTTGGACCCATTCAGCCTCTTTTAGTTCCGCCTCCATTATCACCCTAAGGGATGGAATCTCTACTTCAAAAGGCAGGACTGCTTCCATACCATAAACCAGTGAAAAAGGGGTCGCGCCTGTTGAAGTTCGAACTGAGGTGCGATACCCGTGTAGAGCAAAAGGGAGCATGTCGCTCCAATCTTTGTAAGTTAGGACCATTTTCTGTATAATCTTCTTGATATTCTTGTTGGCCGCCTCGACTGCCCCATTCATTTTCGGCCGATAAGGAGAGGAATTGTGATGATGAATCTTAAAGCTTCCACACAGTCCTTTTATCATCTTGTTGTTCAAATTTGTGCCATTGTCAGTAATGATCTGGCTCGGCAAGCCATACCGACATATCAATTCTCGCTTGACAAATTTGACTACAACGCTCCTTGTCACATTGGTATATGAAGCTGCCTCCACCCACTTGGTGAAATAATCAATGGCAACCAAAATGAAACGATGACCGTTTGAGGCTTTTGGCTCAATGGGTCTAATAACATCCATGCCCCACATCGAGAAGGGCCACGGCACCGATAAGACATTCAAGGATGATGGGGGCGCATGAAGATGGTCAGCGTATATCTGACATTTGTGACATTTTCGAACATAAGAGAAACAGTCGGCCTCCATGGTTATCCAATAGTATCCAGCTCTCAAGATCTTCCTCGCCATGGTATGTCCATTGGTATGAGTTCCAAAGGATCCTTCATGAATATCCGCCATGATCTTGCTTGCTTCAACGGTATCGACGCAACGGAGGAGTATAAAGTCATGATTTCTCTTGTAAAGCACATCACCATTCAAAAAGAAACCCATTGCAAGTCGTCTCAAGGTCCTCTTATCATTTTCTGTGGTACCCTCAGGGTATTCCTGAGTCTGTACATATTTTTTGATATCATAGTACCATGGTTTCCCATCCGACTCTTCTTCTATTGCTTGACAGTATGCGGGCTTGTTGTGCCTTTCTACCTCAATGAGAGGCATATCACAGTCATTGCTCAATTTAAACATTGAGGCAAGGGTGGCCAAAGCGTCAGCCATTTGATTGTCATCTCGGGAGACATGGTGAAAAGAGATATCATCAAATTCCTTGATTAGTTCCATGATATGAGCTTGATAAGGGACTAACTTACTGTCCCTAGTCTCCCATTCACCTTTCAGTTGGTGAATGACCAAGGCGGAATCCCCGTAGACTTCTAACTTCTTCACTTTTGCATCTAATGCTGCTTGGATCCCCAGAGAGCATGCCTCATATTCGGCGATGTTGTTAGTACAGTCAAAACAAAGCCTAGCACATACAGGGATGAATTCTTGATCTGGTGAAATTAGGATGGCACCAATCCCATGCCCCAGTGCATTAGAAGCTCCATCAAATCTCAAAATCCATTTGTCTTTCTGGGTATCTTCTTCATTGAACAATGCCAAGATATCCTCGTCCGGGAATTCAAAGTGCATGGGTTGGTAATCACTTATAGGTTGATGGGCTAAGTATTCAGCCAAAACGCTCCCTTTTACGGCTTTCTGAGTGACATAGATTATGTCGTATTCCGTTAATAGGACCTGCCATCGAGCGATTCTTCCTGTTAAGGCCGGTTTTTCAAAGATATACTTGACAGGATCCATTTTGGAAACAAGCCAAGTAGTGTGGCTTAACATATATTGCCTTAAACGTCGGGCTGCCCATGCTAATGCACAACAAGTTCTCTCTAAAGCCGAATATCTCATTTCACAGTCAGTGAACTTTTTGCTCAAGTAGTAAATAGCATGCTCTTTCTTTCCAGTCTCATCATGCTGCCCCAATACACAACCCATAGATTCATCTAACACTGTCAGGTACAAGATCAGGGGCCTTCCAGGGGTCGGTGGTACCAAGATTGGTGGCTCCCGTAAATACTGCTTTATCTTTTCAAAAGCCACTTGACAATCTTCATTCCATTGCGTCGGTTGATTCTTACGGAGTAACTTAAAGATCGGCTCACAAGTTGCTGTCAGCTGTGAGATAAACCGAGCAATGTAGTTCAACCTTCCTAAGAATCCTCTGACTTCTTTTTCTGTACAGGGAGGAGGCATTTCGAGAATCGCTTTGACCTTGTCAGGGTCTACCTCTATTCCTTTCTTGCTTACAATGAACCCTAACAGTTTACCTGATCTTGCGCCAAAAGTACACTTGGCCGGATTCAACCTGAGCTTATACTTCCTTAATCTTTCAAAAAGCTTTCTCAGATCAACAATATGCTCTTTGTCAGTTTTAGACTTAGCAATGATATCATCCACATAAACCTTGACAGGGCCCGCAAGCGCACGGGTTATGTCGCGTAATATAAAAGATTATCGTTCTCCACAGGGACTGTGTTCAAAGTACCAGCATATTGAAATTTAATTATCCACACAATTAATTTTTAAGGTTTTTATAAAATAAAGTACAAATTAAAGTTGCATAGAATATAAATAAAATAAAATTTACTTGACACTTAAAAAATCAGAGTTGAGAATATCTTGGGATTTCGGGGGATTAAGACTCTATTTTATGTTTAATGAATTTTAACTTTTCATAAATAAGAATCGAATTAAGTTTTCCAAGGCGAATTTTCCAAAAGCTAATTAATATGTTCCTCTCGGAATCCTATTAATGTACCTAACCTATGGAAAGCGCTGCTTAATCCTCAGAAAGGCCCATTATCGTTTTATGAAAATCCCTTTTATTTCCTCAAAAGAATTTTGATTACTTTCACGGTTTTACCGAGGTCACAAAAAGCATTACAAAAATCTTAGGTTTAGTTCAAAGCTTTCTGGTAAAAATAAATCTCTCGATTCTATTTATTACCTAAACTTACTAATATACCCGTAAGTATACAGTTTTATCATTTAGGTTCTTGTTAGGAATTACTAAAAGCATTAAGCATAGTTGAACTAAATGGAAAACAGAAATTTATTTAATTCCAAGTCAAAATAACATTAAAATAAAATATTATCATACCCTCTTCATCCCAAGATAATTAATTTAGCTACTCATGAAATAATTCAAATTCATATAAATAATGGAAAAATAAAACATACAAGACATGGTAAAAAATAAAGACTTACGGGTTTCTCCAAAAGCTCAGAATAATTTACCACTGTATTTCCTTGTTGTAATATTCCTCCACCAATTACAAATTGGAACACTCAATTTCACAATTCTCACAACTCTCACACAAAATAAAAGAAAGAAAAAGAAAATAAAAAGAGAAAGAAAATAAAACAGAGAAAGAAAACGAAAGAGAAAGAAAGGAATGAAGCTGATGAAGAATGGGATTTTGATCTGGATCGGGATGCCTTCTCTGCTTGGATTGCTTCTCCTTTTATAGGCGAAGGAAGGGAGGAAGCCAGCTAAGAAAACGCGTTGCAAGTTGGAAACTTTCGGTGCATGTGATTTCCAGCTGTTCCAGTTGTCTCCAATTTGCGTATTTTTGTTGTTTCCAATAATTCCGCGCATGATTTCACTGATGAATCGATTCCTCCAGTTGATTTTTGCCTTCAAAATAGCGTGTGAATCGATTCCTAAAGGTGGGAATCGATTCCCAGCATGATGAATCGATTCCTGGCCTTCATGAATCGATTCCTGCCTTTTTAATCCTCAATGAATCGATTCCTATAAGGGGGGAATCGATTCCCAGCCCTATGAATCGATTCCCAACAGCCTTGAATCGATTCCTGGCTTATGTTTCACATGGGATCGATTCCTGTAAGGGTGAATCGATTCCTACCCTTTCCTGGAAGTGTTTTCTTGCATTTTTGAGGCATTTTGGACAGTATAGCTCATGGTTCTTGATTGCTTTCATCCTTTGGCACTTTGACCATCTTTTTGGGTTCTTGAATCCATTTTCCATTTATATTCATTCATTCTTAAAATGGATCATCAATAATTCCAAATCTATTAATTTCTGCAAAATAAAAGTACCCGAGTAGAATACAGTGGAAAGAAAGCAAAAATCACAATAAATAAAGGAAATACAGTGCATAATGATTAAAATCCTAAGTAAACTAAATCTAATTTATTATGTTATAAAACACTTATCAAAATACCCCAAACCAAAACATTGCTTGTCCTCAAGCAATCACCATATTCACAAGATAAAATACAGAAAACACTAAGCTTAATAAACTAAGGAATCCAAAATAGAGAAACAGATTTATTCAAATGCCAATTTTTATTTACTTATGTGAATCAAATTTCAATGTCAAGACTTGAAATACTCTTCTCACAATTTTCACTCAAGTGTTTCAAGGTTTGTGTATCTCTCAAATCATCATAGTCAAAAAATATTACCATAAGCTTGTTAATAAACCAGAAACTCCATAGTTTAAATAGAAAATATGTCAAAGTCTAAAGGTCTTTCAAAGGTTGTAATGTGGCCTTGGGTTGTATTGTCAAGGTAGGAATTTCAAGAAAAATGGAATACAAAAGGGCTTTAACAGTCATGAATGATTCAAATCACCATTATAAATTTAACAGAGCAAATTTTTGAACTTTTATGGACTTTTTAGAATTCATTCAATATCATCCTTTTGATTTTCTTTTTCTTTTTCTTGCTTTTCTTTGCATTCAATACATATTTTTCTTAAGTCCTTTTTTCTTTCTTTGCTCCACTAAATTTCCAACTTTTTCACCATTTAAGAGAATATTAGTCAATGAAAGGTTTCAAAGAAAAAATTTTCGCTTTTAGGCTCAAAAGGGGAAACTAGGGGTCAAATTATACAAAATTCTGAGGCTTAGAATAAGACCTAATTGTGCCTTTATCATCCTAAGACATATAATCAAAAACCATTTTGAATCGGTTGAAAAACAAGTTCTAGAATATTAAAGACTATGAGATTCACTCAATCAAGAAAATATGGATTTTGAAAATTTGTTTGATAAACAACCCATTTTGGCTCAAGTCTAACCATGGAAAGTCTTTTCAAAGAAAATTTTAATCACATAAGGTTCATTTAAGCATTTATTTGGCATTTTAAACAATCAAATTTTAAAAATTTTACTCAAAATTTTGGGATCCTTAGATACTTTAGCCTTGTATTCAAAGTAAATTTATCATGCAATAATGGTAAATTACAAGATTACAAACAAATCAAGGAAAACACACATGCAAAATAAAATAACAATCACACAACGTAAATAAAACAGTTAAGTTTTCTTACCTACCACCCCAAACCAGAATTTGACATTGTCCTCAATGTTAAAATGGATGATAAAAGGATAAGAAAACTTACCTGGAATAACCCCAAACCAGCATCTGACATAGTTGGTTTTTTTTTTATTTAAAAAATAAAAATAAAGACATGGGGTTACCTCCCCACAAGTGCTAAGTTTTAAGTCTGCAGCCAGACTTTTGTAAACCAGTTTCAGCTATACAATTCATACCTGAACACAGGTTTTAATGGTCTGAATTCTACCTTAGGGATCAGTTCTCTTTTAGCCAAAAAATCACAGAAGTGTGTTTTTGAAATGCCTGGATTTTGAAGCTTGGGCAGTACCTTCTTTTGGATCAGTGTACTGCTCTCCTCAGTTATGGGACGAGATAGAGACTCATCAAATTTCTTCTCTTTCTTAGCTTCTTCTTTAGTTATGCCAACCGGATCATCATAATGAGTACCACTCCTAAGAGTGATATCCATTGTGTGGTTAGATGGTTCCACCTCAGGTTTTACAGGAAATGTTTCTGGTGTTCTCATAGATAAAGAGGTTTGTTGGATAATTTGATTTTCCAAAATTTTGTTATGGGTGGCCAGAGAGTCCACCTTTGAAGCTAAGGTTTTTATGGCATTTGAGAACTCTTCATTTCGTTTTTCTTGGGTGCTTACAAAATTTTCCATCAGTTTTTCAAGTTTGGATTTTTGTGGAGGATAGTTTTGGAACACTGGTAAGCTTCTAAAATCACTATTATGGTTATAGTTCCCAATAGCATCCAACTGATGAAATTTTTGTTCATGGTGGTTTAAGGATATTGCAAAATAGCAATTTATAGCAGTATGTCCTGAATCACCACAAATCGAACAATAAAAGTCAGTAGCACCTGTTAAGAATTCCATAACAGACCAAGATCAAGGGTGATCTTTGAAAATAAAAATAAAAATAAATAACTAGAAATAAAACAAACTAAAAATAAAAATATTAACAAGTATGATCTAATCGAATTTCAATATTGCCGATATTTGAGGGACAACAGTCCCCGGCAACGGCGCCAAAAACTTGACAGGGCCCGCAAGCGCACGGGTTATGTCGCGTAATATAAAAGATTATCGTTCTCCACAGGGACTGTGTTCAAAGTACCAGCATATTGAAATTTAATTATCCACACAATTAATTTTTAAGGTTTTTATAAAATAAAGTACAAATTAAAGTTGCATAGAATATAAATAAAATAAAATTTACTTGACACTTAAAAAATCAGAGTTGAGAATATCTTGGGATTTCGGGGGATTAAGACTCTATTTTATGTTTAATGAATTTTAACTTTTCATAAATAAGAATCGAATTAAGTTTTCCAAGGCGAATTTTCCAAAAGCTAATTAATATGTTCCTCTCGGAATCCTATTAATGTACCTAACCTATGGAAAGCGCTGCTTAATCCTCAGAAAGGCCCATTATCGTTTTATGAAAATCCCTTTTATTTCCTCAAAAGAATTTTGATTACTTTCACGGTTTTACCGAGGTCACAAAAAGCATTACAAAAATCTTAGGTTTAGTTCAAAGCTTTCTGGTAAAAATAAATCTCTCGATTCTATTTATTACCTAAACTTACTAATATACCCGTAAGTATACAGTTTTATCATTTAGGTTCTTGTTAGGAATTACTAAAAGCATTAAGCATAGTTGAACTAAATGGAAAACAGAAATTTATTTAATTCCAAGTCAAAATAACATTAAAATAAAATATTATCATACCCTCTTCATCCCAAGATAATTAATTTAGCTACTCATGAAATAATTCAAATTCATATAAATAATGGAAAAATAAAACATACAAGACATGGTAAAAAATAAAGACTTACGGGTTTCTCCAAAAGCTCAGAATAATTTACCACTGTATTTCCTTGTTGTAATATTCCTCCACCAATTACAAATTGGAACACTCAATTTCACAATTCTCACAACTCTCACACAAAATAAAAGAAAGAAAAAGAAAATAAAAAGAGAAAGAAAATAAAACAGAGAAAGAAAACGAAAGAGAAAGAAAGGAATGAAGCTGATGAAGAATGGGATTTTGATCTGGATCGGGATGCCTTCTCTGCTTGGATTGCTTCTCCTTTTATAGGCGAAGGAAGGGAGGAAGCCAGCTAAGAAAACGCGTTGCAAGTTGGAAACTTTCGGTGCATGTGATTTCCAGCTGTTCCAGTTGTCTCCAATTTGCGTATTTTTGTTGTTTCCAATAATTCCGCGCATGATTTCACTGATGAATCGATTCCTCCAGTTGATTTTTGCCTTCAAAATAGCGTGTGAATCGATTCCTAAAGGTGGGAATCGATTCCCAGCATGATGAATCGATTCCTGGCCTTCATGAATCGATTCCTGCCTTTTTAATCCTCAATGAATCGATTCCTATAAGGGGGGAATCGATTCCCAGCCCTATGAATCGATTCCCAACAGCCTTGAATCGATTCCTGGCTTATGTTTCACATGGGAATCGATTCCTGTAACGGTGAATCGATTCCTACCCTTTCCTGGAAGTGTTTTCTTGCATTTTTGAGGCATTTTGGACAGTATAGCTCATGGTTCTTGATTGCTTTCATCCTTTGGCACTTTGACCATCTTTTTGGGTTCTTGAATCCATTTTCCATTTATATTCATTCATTCTTAAAATGGATCATCAATAATTCCAAATCTATTAATTTCTGCAAAATAAAAGTACCCGAGTAGAATACAGTGGAAAGAAAGCAAAAATCACAATAAATAAAGGAAATACAGTGCATAATGATTAAAATCCTAAGTAAACTAAATCTAATTTATTATGTTATAAAACACTTATCAAACCTCTATCTCCTTATGCATCATGTCATGGAAAAGGGTCACCATTGCCCTTTGGTAGGTTGCCCCAGCATTTTTCAGACCGAAAGACATCACTTTGTAACAGAAGGTGCCCCATAAAGTGGTAAACGTGGTTTTCTCCATGTCTTCGGGTGCCATCCTAATCTGATTATACCCAGAGAAACCATCCATGAACGAGAAGATTGTATGTTGGGCTGTGTTATCCACCAGGACATCAATCTGTGGCAGAGGAAAATTGTCTTTGGGGCTAGCCCTATTCAAGTCCCGATAGTCTACGCACATTCGTATCTTTCCATCTTTCTTCGGGACAGGGACGATATTTGCTACCCATTGAGGGTATTTTGCCACCGCTAAGAATCCGGCATCGAACTGCTTTTTAACTTCTTCTTTGATTTTCAAGAGCATTTCGGGCTTCATCCTGCGCAATCTTTGCTTTATCGGGGGACAGTCTGGCTTTAGTGGCAATTTATGCTCAACAATGCTAGTATCCAGGCCGGGCATGTCTTGGTAAGACCAAGCGAAGATGTCGCAGAACTCTATTAACAGTTTAATCAGTTCTTGCCTCCGCTCCCTATTCAAGAAGGTACCAATCTTGACTTCTTTCTTATCCTCCTTATTTCCCAAATTAATAATCTCAACTATCTCCAAATAAGGCCGAATTTCCCTGTCCTCTTGTTCCAATAACCTTGTTAATTCAGGCAAAGGATCACAAACTTCCTCATATCCCTCATCAGCATAGTCAACCGGGTGGTCAAAGTCATGAAATGGGATTGCAAGCTCATTATTCTCAAGATGATCATCTTTAGATCTGCGTTATTCAGGTTATTACGGTGAATATATATAAAAAAATGAATAGGTAAAGGAGTCGATGCAAAGATAGGGAAAGCAAGAAGGAACGGAATTCAATACACATTTATTTATGAAGACTGAAAATGATAAAAACATGTGTTTGCCCTTATTACAGAAAAATGCCCCAAAGCCTTAGGCATAGCAATGAGGCCAATAATTCATTAAAGTTTCTGTCAATTACTTTGATAGAACATTTAAAGTTGTGGGTAGCTCGATGGCTTCCCAGTTACAAAGATCTCTGCCTGATGAGCACGGGATCACAAAGCCTCCACCTTCATAGGGATCATCTTCAATAGCAGCTATTTGATCAGGGGGTACTAAACCAGCACTTCGGAAGCTCTGGTAGAGGTCACATAGGGGGACTCTAGCGATGCGGGGCTCTCGACCCTCTAAACGGGCAATCCTTCTCTCTTTCTTCTCTTCTACTACTCTTCTCCTGTCAGCAGCTGAAGGCTGGTATCCCAAACCATACCTGTCTTTATTGTCTGGCAGATGCAGCAGTTCCATTCTTCCTTTTAAGCCATGCCCTAAGCCTTTCCCAGGTTGATATCCCCCTTGTAGCATCATTTTGGCCATCATCAGGGATGCATTTGGCATATGGGCCTTTATTTCTACACTTCTTTCCCCAACATATGTGGTATTTGCAATCTCCAGAGCTTGAAATGAAGTTTCAAGTGCTTCTTCCGCAGCTTCAATGTAGGGGGTAGACAGGGGTTTACTGACCAGAAAATCTTCTTCACCAGAAACGATAATTAGTTTATTATCAATAATAAACTTTAGTTTTTGGTGCAAAGTAGAGGGAACCACTCCAGCTGGGTGGATCCAGGGACGGCCCAACAAACAGCTATAGGCAGGCATAATGTCCATCACTTGGAAGAGGATCTGGAAAGTACATGGCCCTACTTGAATTGGAAGCTCAATTTCACCCATCACCTCCCTCCTAGTGCCATCGAATGCCCTTACCACCATAGAGCTCGGTTTCATATAGGTTCCATCAAAAGGGAGCCGGGCCAATGTAGATTTTGGCATGACATTTAATGACGACCCATTGTCGACCAGCACCTTTGCTAATATGTGATCTCGACACTTCACTGAGATATGAAGGGCTTTATTATGCCCCATTCCCTCCGCGGGTATCTCATCATCTGTGAATGACAGATAATTATCAGCAGCGATGTGCCCCACTATTCCTTGGAACTTATCAACGGTGATATCGTGAGTGACGTGAGCCTCATTAAGCACTTTCATCAAAACTTTACGGTGGGGCTCAGAATTCAGCAAAAGTGATAAAAGGGAAATCTTCGCAGGGGTATTGTTCAACTGGTCTATCACCTGGTACTCACTCTGGCGAATAAATTTCAAAAACTCTTGAGCTTCCTCATCAGTCACAGTTCTTTTGATTTCCTCGTCAATGCCCCCTTTGACTATCTTGGCTTTTCCACTACCACTAGTTCCACTCCCTGGAGTCGGTTCTTTCCTTGGTTCCGGTGGATAGTAAACTCGACCGCTCCAGGTCACCCCTCCTATCCCTGATATGTTTGACAGAAATGAGTCATTCATTTTTGGGCTTTCAGCTGTTACCTCCACATTATATTTCCACGGAACAGCGTGAGAATCTTTGAATGCAAAAGGAGCGGGTGTCTGGATTATGACAGGCTGATGCGTAGGGCTTATAGTCTTTGAGGTGTTCTTGGTGTAGTAAATTACCAACGGTTTAGGAAAGGACATTCCTGTTTCCCCATGTACCATGTTTACATCATCAGAGACATTCGCCACAAGCTCTTCACCTCCTTCCACAGCATTAATCTCAGGACCTTGATGGTTGGGCAAGGGATTTGTAGTCACATTTGGCATTCCTTCCTTAAAATTTAACCAATTGGCTTTGATCAAATCTCGCACTCTATATTTCAAGGCCATACAATTTTCCGTGGAGTGCCCAGGTGCCCCAGCATGATAATCACACCGGGCGTTTGGATCGTATCCCCTAGGGTATGGAGGTTCCACTGGCCTAGAAGGACAAGGGACTGCAAGGGAGTATCGAATAAGGTGAGGCAGAAGTTCAGTGTATGTCATAGGAATAGGGTCAAATTGGACTGGTGTTCGGTCATTGTTTAGTCTCCTTTGGTTTTGGTTGGGATTAGGTGGTTGCGGCCATTGTTGTAGAGGATTGTACTGGGCTGGCTGTGGATTCGGTGCCCTGGCAATGGGCGGACGGACGTGGGGTTATGGAGATGCGGGATAGGGGATCTGGTTATGGGTAGCGGCTGCCATATGGGGGTATGGAGCATGAGGAAAGTGATTGGTATGTTGAAAAGTGGTAGAGCCGAATGGTCTGGGCTGAGCTCTCCCCTGGTCATAAGAGACAGAGTTGGTTTCCCCATCTCTCTTTCTTACCTCACCTAGTGCTGATCTTTTTGCAGTGGGTGCCCCAAATGGGTTTTTGGAAATCTTCCCTGTCCTTAGACCACTCTCTATTCTTTCTCCAATAATTACAATGTCAGAGAAATTGGATGAAACACTGCTGATCATCTTATCGTAGAAAGGTGATTGGAGAGTGTCAATAAACATGGCTACTACCTCTCTTTCAGAGAGTGGAGGATCTACTTGCGCGGCTATCTCACGCCAGCGCTGCGCGTACTCCTTGAAAGTCTCATTATCCTTCTTTGTCATGTTTTGGAGTTGAATTCTATCAGGCGCCATGTCTAAGTTATACTTGTACTGCTTCAAAAAGGCATCCGCCAGATCTTTCCAACAGCGAATACGAGTTCGCTCCAAATGAGTGTACCAAGTGAGTGCAGCCCCAGTTAGGCTGTCTTGAAAGCAGTGTATCAAATGCTTGTCATCAGAGGCATGGGAAGCCATCTTTCGGCAATACATCGTAAGATGATTTCGAGGGCAAGTCATTCCTCGATATCTGTCAAAGTCTGGCATTTTGAACTTTGATGGAATAATGACGTCTGGGACTAAACAGTTCAGAAGCACTTGTTAAGCCAAGGCCTTCCACACCTTCCACAATTCGTAATCGCTCTTCCAGGATCTCTATTTTCCCTCTTTGCTGGGACTCTATGGTTGTGCCATGATCAACAACCGGATTCAACGTCTGGGTGATATCTCGCGGGTTGGCAGCGTAAAGATTCAGGTATCCATACAGGTAGCCGTAGTATGGGTAGTAGGGTGTTGTCGAATGAGGTTGGTTCACCAGATTAGTGTTTTGTGTCGGCCCCTGTGGTTGGGCTGTTGCTTGGGTAATGGGAACTAGTTGAGCTGTTTGGGCGGTTTGAGTTTGGGTTGCTTGAGCCGGAATGGTTTGAGTTTGAGTGATTTGAGCTTGAGCTTGGGCGGTTTGAGGACCTAAGGCTTGGTTGGCTGGTGGCATAGGTGTTTGGATAGGGTTCGGAATTTGGAAGTTTGTCCATTGTAGGGCATTGCCATCTTGGGAATTGATTAATAGAGGAGGGAAATATCCTGGAGGCAGGCCTTACGGTGGAAAGGGTACAGGGCTACCGTCTGAGCCAATGAAAACGTGTGGTGGCGTATAGCCATGAGGCCTGGCGTGGGAATCAGTAGGCTGATTGGGATTCCCAACATCAATAGTGAGTGGAACTGCCGTGGGATTTATAACCTGGCTTGATGTCGGACCCTCGTTTCCCGCAGAAGGTCCCCCTTCAGTGACCCCTTTTTCCAAGAGCTTCGTTAGTTCTGCAATCTGTTCCCTTAGCTGATTATTCTCATTCTTGAGGTTCTCATTCGTTTGTTCTGTCTCAGCCATGAGCTTCCTCTGTAGTCGGGTTCCGTAAGGGTGCGTCCTCGTGTTGCCTTTAGAAAGGAACACAAAAATTTAGAAAAGATAAGTAAATTAAAAAAAAATTAATTGAAATGAGATTACGCGGGAAGCAATGTTGGAACTTGACGAATCCTTCGACTGTTCCTCAGAACGTCAAGTTCAAAAGTACTAAGTAAAGCATTGAATGGAAATTAACATGAGATAGTTGTGAAGACAAAGGAATCCATTATCTCGAAAAGAGTACATTATTGCCATAAAGTGCTGAGTTACAAAGCGGGAAAATAAATCATTGATTCCTAGCTCGGGCAATCGTTTCCCTCATTTTACAAATCTGTCCTCTGCAGTAATCTAGGAACGTTGCAATTTCTCTAGGAGTATTGACAGGGTTGGCAATTCCTTCCGCTTGTTTGAGTAAAAACGGGAGATCTTCTAGAGTCCCATTAGCCAGGTACGCCAGCTTAGCAAAGCGATCCATCCATAAGTGAACAGTTTCATTTTGTTCAGCTTCCAAGAGGCGTATGGTCTCTTGACAATCTTGTTCAATGTTCATGGCGCGTTGTCGCTCCCTATTTATCTCCTGCTCGCAAGCTTTTACCACTTCATTGAGCTGTTGTTCCAATTTGTGGACTTGTGTCTGTAGGAGCTCCTTTTGCACCATGATATTCCGCTCATTTTCTTTTGATTGTGCCAACATATCCTTCAGAAGATGTTTCTCAGCCAGGATGGTATCACTTTGCTTGTTTTTCATTTTTAGTTAAGAATTGGCCGCTTGAAGACATTGGTCTTGCTTTATCATGTAGTTTTCATCAATCTTTCGTTTCTTCCTAATCTCCTCAATGGCTTGCTTGTTCTCCAGGTTCTCCCTTTTCTGAAGGGTGTATTCTTGCTGACATCTCGATAAGTCTTCCTCTAACTTCTTGTTCTTGGTAGCTAACTCTTCTATTTTGGTCTTTAGCGCCTTGGTTGCTTCATCCTCCGCAACAAGTGATGGAGCAGGAGGATTTCCCTGGAGATGAGGGGGATTTCTGAAGGGTAATTTAACAATAGAGACCCTATTCAGGATCCACTCATAATATTCTTCTCTGACAGCATGGCTTCGGGCCCCCAGCTCCCTTCCCTTTCGGTGGACTTTCTTCCATGCATTCGCTATATCCCGAATGACAAAGACATAGCTTCCCTTCGAGTAATATGAGATGAAAGGAGTGAGAGACTCTTCATCAGGTGGTCCAAGCAAAGGATAAGCTAGCTGACGCTTGGCTATGATGGGATTATAGTTGATACATCCTTGTGTACCAATAAGGGGAACATTTGGGTAATTTCCACAGTGATGAACAATTAATTCAACTTCCAACCATTGGGGATACCATCTAACTTTCTCAGCTGTAAGCCCTACAAGGTGATTGGCCCACTCACGCCCACTTTTCACTGCTAATTGACATAGCTTCAGATCAGAAACTGGACATTCGGCCTTACAGACTTGGTGGAAAACATGCGATGTGAGCCATACATACAAAACAGGTAAACAACAAACAACCCTTTTTCCACCTTGTGTGTGGCAGAAATCCATAGTGCAGTACACGTTTGCCAATACAGCCGTGACAGGATTCTCAAGCCTGTGCTTGCGGGCTAGGAATACGGCAATAGCATCATAATCCACATAGTTATCAATGTTGGGGAACAAAATAACACCATAGATGGTAATAGCTAGAGCATCCATGAAGGCTTCCCAATCTTCCTTTTCTGCCAGGACCTGCATCTGTTTCTCGAGAAATTCCCGAGTAAATCCGGGGATCTGATTTCTATTTAGTTGTACATCCCTTAAGGTGTCGGGACGGATCTTCAGAACACGGGCGATGGAAGCAATAGTTGCATGATGGTCAAGATGACGATAAGGTATCTGTCCTCCCAAAGGCATCCCCAAGATTTGTTCAAATTCTTCAATAGATGGGGCCAACTGAAAGTCTTTAAATGTGAAACATCTGAGAGGTGGGTCATAGAATTGTGCTAAGGCAGTGATCGCCTCAGTTTGCACTTCCACTTCTAACAACTTCAGAATCCTCCCATACTTTCTTGTAAAAGCCATTTTCTGTGTCAGGTTCAATTTTCTCCCCATTGTTTGCAGACTACCCATGTCAATTTTCTTGGCCTTAAGGTGTAATACTTTCCTCAACTCGGTTACATTTGTGTCACAACTATCAGATCTCATGTTAATTTCCATATTGCTCAAAGGTACTCGCTAAGTTCCAAACAGCTTCCTGCAAGAGCAAAGAGAGAGGAAAAAAAAGAAATCAGTTTCTGTCATGTTTTGTGAACCACTACTTCTTTATTAATTCATTGGAAAACACTTTTAGTTTGAGAAGTAGCGGTCGGCAAAACTCATGTGAAACTAAAGTCGCATGGGTTATGGATCTTCCTAACGTCATCAATATCCGCTTGAATAAAATTTTGTTTTCATTTTTGTTTTGACGATTGGGAAGATCTATAACCCAGGACTCATAAGTATACAAAAAGAGAGGGAACTGCTTACCTGTTAAAGGATTACTAGTTTTTTTTTAGAAAGAGAAATGATTCACTTTTTTTTTTGGAATAAAGTAACCCTTTGAACATGTAAGCAGCTCATCAATTTTGGATTTAAAGGGAAAGCGAGAATGAGATAAGGTATAGTAAAGCCTGCCCTTTTGTGCCTTAAGCCAGGTTTTTCTGAAAGTCTTTTCTGGGACCTATAGCTTATCTAACAGTGGATTTCTCACATTGGGTGGCTTCCGCTAGACATCTAGAAGGTCACCAGAGCCAAGATCCTAATCATGACAGGGACGCAAGCAGTGAGGAATTCACTAAGTGCGTATATCATGAGAGGTCGAACTCTGGTTGAGGTTCTCACGAATACCGGATAGGAAGTACATCCCATACGGTTCCGTTACCAACCTCTCCTAACTTAAGCTTCACTTGGGGCCCGGGTATAGGGCGCCACTCATAGGTGTGTGCAAATAATTGTGAGTGTAGTGTGTGGAAGGGCAGTCCATACCTTATACCTTACCCACTCTGCACAAAGAACAAACACAGAGCAAATATACAAAGTTGTCTACCCTAGGGTTCAATGTTTGCGGAAAAGTAACATGGTCTCCTACCCTAGGGTTCAATAAACATGCAAAATATAGACAACGAAACAAATAACAAGACGATTAAAACAAGAACAAACATTCACAACAATCAATAGAAAATAAAACAAGGGGGAAGAAATCCAAGCTAACAAAGGTTATATAAAAAGAACATGCGCTTTCAATCAAACTGGCCTGACTCTCTTAAGCATCCCCAGTGGAGTCGCCATCTATCGCAACCTGGATCGCGACGGTGCGGCGAAAAAGAAAGAATATGATGGGTGAAACAGGGAGTCGCCATCAACGTTTTTATCCATAGGAAAAACATTGGAAAAAAAACTAAGTTCAGTAAAGCACTGGTAAAAAAAATTGAAATCCAAGTTCGGGAGTCGGTTACGAGTAGGGAAGGTATTAGCACCCTACATCGCCTGTCAAAGACAGTACCAAGATTGAAAGCACAATATAAATAGTCTTAAATAAAACATGGTTTCTTCCCTTTTACTGTTGTATTTTTTATTTAAAAATGACAGAATTGAGTGAGAGAACTGTACAAACATAGAATGTCGAAGCGAGGTCAATGGAACGTTTCATCCGAATTAAACTCGACTTCGATATGAGACAGAGAGGGGAAGAGAATGCTAATAAGGCGTCACGCCTAAATTAGACATTCTCGGATAAAAGCAGGGATAGGAAAGAGATAAGCGGGACGTCTCGTCCTAAGTATCCCTTCCCTATGAATTATGGCGAGGCTTGAGCAAAAACTAGGGGGAAACCAACAAGACGTCACGTCTAAATTGATTTTCACGGAGGTGACCAAAAAAGGACATTTATGAAAGAAACATAAGAGTAAGGAAATAAATCAGCAAAAAAGGAAATAAGAAAGATGGGCCCGACAGGAGTTAAAGTCCTGCTCCTACGTATTCTTGAATTATCAAGAAATCAGGGTTACGTAGTTCTGAGTATTATCATTTTTTAGGAAGAAATCTGAGAGATGTTGATGAACGTCATTGAGGTGGAAGACTCATGCAAAGCGAAATTCTTCGCACATGCACGAATCCTAAGAGGGTTGTGTAGACGGGAGTGCTCCCGTACGACACTATTTTTTTACAAAATCACTTATTTTTATTATATGTACTTGTTAGGGAAAAGGATAAAAATATTAACAGTGTAAACTATGGCACACAGACAACCATAACCAACAAACAGCGAACTCACGGGAAAGTAAAAGACTGAAAGTAAAGGAGATAAAGAACAGGGTGGAACCGGTGTGATGGGCTCGGAACCGGTGTGGGGGTCAAACGCAGTGACGGTGTCTGACTGATTTCGGACTTGCACACTGACAGGAACAATGGACCGGAGTTGGATCCAAATCTTGAAAACTGAAGGACACGACCGGTGTTGTGGGAAGTTGATCCGAGGTGAGTGACTGGATGCTGCGCAAAGACGATGTGGAAGATCAATGAAGGCAGTAACAGGGCAAGGCAGTGAAGAACTAGAACGGGGTGGATTCTGTGTGAGGACGGTGTGAGTACGGGGTAGGGGCGATGGACGGGGCAACAACTTTGAGTACTAAGAATTTTCAAGCTTCCCAAAGCTAAGGGGTTTATATTGGTGATTATGACAGGTTATTGGTTTCCAGTGGGGAAGGGTCTTCAGAAGGTCTCAAAGAAATCAGAGAGAATTTTCAGAAAAGCTTCCTTGCGAACCAGCCTCTCAAAAACGCAACCCCCGTAGCTTCTTTGGCTGGGGCATTTATAGGGCCTTGAGGTCATGGGCTGAGGGTTTGGGACAGCCAAAATCCCCACTCACCCATACGCGTAGTGGTGTGCAAACCTGGCCATTAACTGTTCGTGGGGAGCAGGATTTCAGCATGGCATTTTTTAATTGTCCACTTTCGCCTCCCTGTCTGCCATTTTTGGGGAGTGCGATTCCAGGTCATCGTGCACAAACTTCCGACCTCGTCCATCCGTTGTCAAATATGTGACATCGGTTAGCAAAGATATCGGTTGGACGGAGTCTCCCATTGATCCGAAGTGGTATCTTAAGAACCTTTACCTATGTCTAACACCGGTTGAGCCTTTCAATGTAATCACAGGGGCGGTGTTCTCCTTCCTAGTCCGGGTCCACTACCAGCCAGTGTGCCTATTTTTGATCTGATCCCTTTCCTTGGGGCCGGACTGGCCTGTTACTCCGCACGACATCGGTCCGGTGTTAATTTAGGCTTGGTCCGGTGTTACCAGTTTTAAGGCTGGGTCCGGTGTTATAACAATTTAGGCCGGACCGAAAGAGGTGTTCACAATCATAAGGAGCTAGAAAACATTAACCTAAATGCAGGATTTCAAGAAGACTCTAATAATATTTTTGAGGTGCAAGCAGCGGATTCCAAATCTACCTTGTTAGTTCCATCTGTTTTGCAGGCACCCAAATTAGAGTTGAAACCCTTACCTGAGAACCTCAAGTATGTATACTTAGGGGATGATGAACAGCTCCCAGTGATAATTTCCACTTCTCTTGATGAAAATTAAGAATAAATATTACTACAGGTTCTAAAAAGGCACAAGAAGGCTATAGGCTGGACATTGGCAGACATCCCTGGAATTAGCCTATCCATGTGCATGCATAGGATATTTCTGGAGGAAAATGCTAAAGCAGTAAGACAACCTTAAAGGAGACTCAACCCTGTAATCCTTGATGTGGTTAAGAAGGAGATTACCAAGCTTCTACAAGCAGGAATTCTTTACCCTATCTCTGACAGCCAATGGGTGAGTCTGATTCAAGTGGTTCCTAAGAAAATAGGGATCACAGTTGTGAAAAATGAGAAGGATGAATTGATCCCTTCCAGGGTGTAAAATAGTTGGAGACTCTGTATTGACTACAGAAGACTAAATCAGGCAACAAAGAAAGACCATTTCCTTTTACCCTTCATTGATCAAATGCTTGAATGTCTCGCAGGTAAGTCTCACTACTGTTTTCTTAATGGATTCTCTATATATTTTCAGATTCACATTGCACCTGAGGATCAAGAAAAGACCATATTCACATGTCCCTTTGGCACTTTTGCTTATAGGAGAATGCCATTTGGCCTATGCAATGCTCCTGGAACTTTTCAAAGATGAATTATAAGTATTTTTCATGATTTCATTCAAAATTGCATAGAGGTGTTTATGGATGATTTTACTGTTTATGGATCTTCATTTAATGCATGCTTTAATAGTTTGGATAAAGTTTTAAACAGATGTATTAAAACTAACCTTGTCTTGAACTATGAAAAATGTCATTTTATGGTAAAACAGGGAATAGTTTTAGGGCATGTAATCTCTGAGAAAGGAGTTGAGGTAGATCCTCCCAAGATAGAAGTCATATCACATTTTCCTTACCCCTCTTGTGTATGAGAGGTTCTTTCTTTTCTTGGTCATACAGGTTTCTACAGAAGATTCATAAAGGATTTTAGCAAGAAAGCTAGACCATTATCTAATCTGCTTCAAAAGGATAGTGGTATTTGAGTTTGATGAAAAATGTAAGGAGGCTTTTAATTGCCTCAAGCAAGCATTGACCACTACCCCAATAATCCAAGCACCTGATTAGACAGCCCTATTTGAGATAATGTGTGATGCCTCTAATTATGCATTGGGAGCTGTCCTTGGTCAGAAGATTGACTTACAGCCTAGGGTCATCTACTATGCATCTAAAACTTTAGATGCCACCCAGGTAAATTACACCACTACTAAAAAAGAGCTCTTGGCCATTGTTTTTGCATTAGATAAGTTCAGATCTTACCTACTCGATTCTCGAGTAGTTGTCTTTACTAACCATGCAGCTCTGAAGTACTTGTTGAAGAAAGGTGAGTTCAAGCTAAGATTAATTCGTTGGATGCTCTTGCTCCAAGAGTTTGACTTGAAAATTCATGACAGAAATGGAACACAAAACTTGGTGGCAGACCATTTAAGCAAAATTAAGAACGCTTTTGATTCGGCACCTATTCGAGACCATTTTCCCGATGAACAACTCATGAGTGTTCCTAACTCTTTTAATACACCCTAGTTTGCTAACATTGTTAATTATCTTGTTGCTTCTATTTTTCCACCATATGCATCCAAAAACCAAATTTCAAAATTAAAAAGTGATGCAAAATATTATATATGGGATAACCCGTATTTGTGGAAGTTGTGTAATGATCAGGTGATTCGAAGATGCATTCCCGATCATGAGATAGAATCAGTTCTTCAATTCTGCCATGCTTCACCCGTTGGTGGACATTTTGGTCCACAAAGAATAGCAAGAAAGGTGTTGGGACTCTGGTTTATACTGGCCCACCATTTTTAAGGATGCATGGAGAACTTGTAACACCCGTGAGGAATGCCAAAGAGCTAGTAATGCTATCACATGGCGTCAACAGATGCCTTAACAACCTATGTTGTTTTGTGAAGTATTTGATGTTTGAGGCATTGATTTTATGGGTCCATTTCCTCTATCATTTGGTTTTACATACATTCTGTTAGCTGTAGATTACGTTTCTAAATGGGTGGAAGCTAAAGCCACCAGAACTAATGATGCTCGAGTTGTTGTGGATTTTGTTAGACCTTAATTTTTTTGCAGGTTTAGCATCCCGAGAGCAATTATTAGTGATCAGGGAACACACTTCTGCAACAGAACCATGCAAGTTATGCTCAGGAAGTATGGGGTTATTCATAGAGTCTCTACTCCATATCATCCCCAAACCAATGGACAAGCAGAAGTCTCTAACAGAGAAATCAAAAGAATCCTGGAGAAGATAGTACAGCCTAACAGAAAGGATTGGAGTAGGAAACTGGATGATGCTCTTTGGGCACAAAGAACAGCTTTCAAGGCACCCATAGGAATGTCTCCCTATAGAGTTGTTTTTGGAAAGGCATGTCATCTTCCGTTGGAGATTGAGCATCGTGCTTATTGGGCTGTAAAAGCTTGCAACTTAGCACTTGATCAAGCAGGTAAAGAAAGGAAATTACAATTGAATGAGCTTGATGAAATCCGTTTGGCAGCTTATGAAAATTCAAAGTTCTATAAGGAGAAAACAAGGAAATTCCATGATAGCTCAATAGCTAGAAAGGAGTTTGCTGCTGGACAGAAAGTGTTACTATTTAATTCCCAAATGAAACTAATGGCCGAAAAATTACGCTCTAAATGGGAAGGACCTTTCATTGTCACTAATGTATTTCCCATGGAGCTATTGAGATAAAAAGTGAGAACTCCAACAAAAGCTTCAAGGTTAATGGACAACGCTTGAAGCCATTCTATGAAAATCCTTCACTTGTAGATGTCACAATGGAGGAGCATGCTTTGGGGGAACCACTTCTTGATCCCCCTTGAGGGAGTTTTTTTTAACCATCTCTTTACTTTTTCATTTTATTGTCTTTTCTGTATGCTCTATTTTACATTGAGGACAATGTATAATTCAAGTGTAGGGGTGGAACTGTTCTTTATTTTGTTTTGCGTATTATTATATGATTGTTTTTCTGTGTGAAAAAATAAATAAATAAAGGTTTTTGTGTGTGATTTTTGTTTAAAATGGCATATTTTATTGGAATTTTAGGATATGCATGAGTAATAGGTAATTTCTTTCATGTTTGATATGAGCTTAATGATATGTTATGATTTGAACTCAAGCATTTTTTGGTATGTTGAGAATGACATGATAATTGATAGATGATCATATATGATAGAATTATACCTTGTGAGATTTTTGAGCCTTAAAAATTTGATGGATCACTTTACACCATCTTAATTCTTTCATGTGTGATTTATTCCTGAATACTTACATCTCAATCTTTTTCTTGTTTCTTGATGATACTTGAAACTCATATACATGTATTTGAAAGGACACAAGCATTTTGTTTAATTAAGCCACTAGCCACATAAGCTTACCATAAATAAATCATCTTTTGTTAGCCCCTTTGAGCCTATTTAACCATTTCTTTGTTATAGCTCAAATAAGCTATACACCCACTTAAAGAAGATGTTGGAGCTTTGGAATCAATTTAAAAAAAGGCATTCAAATAAGTGAGGGAGTGTGATAAAAGGAGTCGCAACTCTTAGTTTAAGTATTATGAAATTGCATAAGAAAAATATAAGAAAAAAATGATATTGATGATTGCGACCAAATGTGATTAAACAAATGTTTTACCTTACTACTTTCCTGTTAAATTAATTACTTCATCATTATTTATGGCATATGAAACTAATTTCCAAATCTTTACCTTGGCCACATTACAACCCTGATAAGCCCTGTCAATCTATACATGCATTTGTGTTGATTGTGGAATTGAGAGATTTGCCAAATTTATGGGACTGTCTGTTTTTCAGGAAATATTTTTGAGTGTAGACACAAACCCAAAACACTTGAAAGTTGAGAGTATGTCTTGTGAGGTTCTGTCACTTTTGATCTTCTTTTCAGTTTGACTTAATTCTCACATGCCCAAGTGTTTGGATGATTTTTATACATATCTTGATGCTCTGTATCCTGCACGTTGAATAACTCTTGTTTCTCTGTATATTCTTGTCACTTGTGGTATTGGGAAAGTTCTAATCAAGAGGAAAGATGGCAAAGAATCCTGTATTGAAGAAGTACTCTATGTTCCTGGAATGAAATGTAACCTGCTGAGTCTAGGCCAACTCTTGGAAAAAGGCTATGAAATGCTAATGGCGGACAAAATGATGAAAGTCTATGATCAACCGAAGAGATTGATATTGAAAGCCCCTTTGTCCAGGAATAGAACTATTAAAATTGGCATACAAGTACTGGAACACAACTGTCTACTTACAACTGCAAGTAAGGCTGAATGGTTATGGCACCACAGGCTCTGTCACTTGAATTTCAACGACCTAAGTCATATGCATGAGATGGCAAAAGGGATTCCCAAATTGAAAGCAATTGTAACATCCCAAAATTTATGATTTTTAAAAAAATAATTTATTAAAGATTAATGGAGAATTTCCGAATGAGATTCCGAGTGAATACTGTCTAAAATAAGACATTCCGAGTGAAATGGTATAATTCTGAGTAAAGTAAGGCCGAGAAAACTATTACCAAGTGAAGTTAAGATGTTTCCGAGTGAAACATTAATAAGAGAATCATTTCTGAGTTAAGAGAACTGTGTCCGAATGAGACACTTTTGATTGAGGCAAATCCGAGTGAAACGTCTCCGAGTGGAATGTTTCCGAATGGGTTATCCCGAGAGAAGTACTTCCGAATAAGAGAAGCTTTGAATTTGAATAAGTACTTCTTAGGCTGAGAAATTTTTGAATAGTGACCGAATGAAGAACCTCCAAGTTCTGTGACTTTCCGAGTGAAGTATCTCTGAGTGTAATACTTCCGAGAGGGATAGTACCGATTGAGATATCCGAGTGGTGAATTCATTTAATTTGTGCTCGGGTCGATGTTCAGAGCTGCTGAGTTTGAACTCGGGTTCGTCTTCGAAATGGTCTTTGATTCCGAGTGACCCTTTCGAGTGGAAAGATTTCCGGGAGAGGATTGTCTTCAAACTCTGAGTACTTTTTTCAGATGGAAGACTTCCGAGTGACGCAAATGAAGGCTTGACTCGAGCAGAAATATAACTGAGTGAGATGTCTGAATGAGATATTTCCGTGTGGGTCACTTTCGAGGGAGGAAAACTGGGTGATTCATGGATGGAACCTTTCCGAGTGAATTTCCTCCGAATGAAAGAATTCTGAACGAACAGAGGCTTTCTCGGAAAGATGTGCCCAGAACGAAACCGAGTCGGAATTAATAATTATTTTAATTATTGAAGCTTTCCACGTCATTCTGTTCTTCTACCTTCCAGCAGATTCTTTTTCTGATATTTTCTAAGTATGGGACCCTCTCTGATGTGCTGTCCCTTTTCATTAAATGCTTATTCCTTCCTTATCATTTGAAGATACGTGTAGCAGACAATTTCCTATCGTTCACGTCTCTCTTTTGCATGAACGATATATATACCAACTTCTACTGTTGAATGAGTTTAGAAACTTTTGAAAGTGAAAACATCATCTATAATCTTTTTCTTCCAACCCTTGTTGGAAACCATCAAATGAAGAAGAAATTAATCTTCCTTTCTTCCCTTTTATGTGAAAGCTTGAATTTCATAAGAGAGAAAGCTTGGACTGATTCAGTACTAATATTCCAATCAGAATTCGTGAAGCTAAGATTGAATAGAGCTTGAAAAGTTACTAGAACTCTTATTTCCAGGTAGGGGGAGCATTACATTTCAAATGAATAGTTTATGAATGGATGTGGGGTGATATTGTTATGATGTATATATGTTATTTGCATAAATTGTTATTGAGACCCCGATAGAATAACATATTTTATGTTTTTATATCTTCCATTCATATTATTGATATTGATGTGATGATTGTATATATGTGTGACCGATGATGAGAATGGTTTCCATGAATTTTTCATGAGATGCTCGTGTGATGAATGAATATGAAATATGATGTAGTTTCCACTAAAGACCTTGGGTGGGACTCAAGGCAACCTCTTGAGCGGGGCTCAGGGTTTTAGCCCATGGCACTAACCGTTGTCGCTGGGAGCGATTGTGTCACATGAGGGTGCAAACGGTTTGGTATCAGTAAAACGGCCGGATCAGCTGAGAACTGAGTTATGGCTCTGGGAGCCAGTGTTACAACACAAATTAAAAGACTTAATAATGGATCCATTTGATTGAGCATGTGTATGCACTGATATATATATATATATATATATATATGTATTTGAGAATAACATGTTGCTTTATGATGAGTTTGTATGACTCGGTTATGTTTTATATATATAGTTATGAATTGGACTTTTAATCCGATTCAATAACTATTATTTGATATGTTTATGCTCACCCCTACTGTTGTTATTTTTACAGTGGATGTAGGACACAGTGATGGCATTTGAAGTCACTCAACCGACTGGAGCATTATGTATTAGCATGTACAATACATAGTGCACATAGTTATTCTTGTAGAAGCCTTGGCCGGCTCCTGTGTATACCGACTTGTTATATTTATTTGTGTATTTAAATGGGTCGGTCGGCTGTTGTAAAACTGACTGTGTTATTATTTAATTCAAATTCTATTTTGATATTTAAATTATTTGTGAAAAAAATTTATTTGTTTATTGTAATTTGATTTAAAAATAAGAACGTTATATTTTGGTATCAGAGCAGACTTGAAAAGTCCAAGGCCAAGGTTAAGCTACTAAATGTAATGAATTGAGTGAAATCATATCACTGTTGTTGTTACGTATTATAGTTGAGGAAATCAACTATAAATAAATTGCTTCCATAACCATGAGAGGTACTAAAGTATGATGATTATTTCAGGATAAGAAAATGGACCCTCATGGTATGGATGCAATGGCTGCTGCCTTCCAGCGTGTTGCTGACATTTTAGAAAGGCAAAATCAACCTCAACCGAGTGACAATCATGGTATTGATTGTTTCTTAAAGCGAAAGCCGACTGAATTCCATGGAGGATTTCAGCCCGACCAAGCTTATGCCTGGATCCA
Organism: Clitoria ternatea; assembly: GCA_037962975.1. Taxonomy (NCBI): domain Eukaryota; kingdom Viridiplantae; phylum Streptophyta; class Magnoliopsida; order Fabales; family Fabaceae; genus Clitoria; species Clitoria ternatea. The sequence continues at coordinate 52,879,872 of CM075675.1, forward strand.
GAACTTAGAACAGATCTTTGGCAGTCTGTAGTGCACAGAAGCACAGAAGGTCGAGTATGTTGTTTTCATGCTTTAGAAAGAAGCTGAAAACTGGTGGAAAATGACCAAATCCCGACTGATGGCTACGGGAACCGAGCTGATTTGGGAAAATTTCAAGGAATGTTTCCTTGAAAAATACTTCCCGAACACGGTCAGAAGTCAAAAGGAATTGGAATCCATGGAACTCTGACAAGGTAATCTGAGTGTTGAAGAATATGCAGTGAAATTCGAGGAGCTTTGCTTATTTTATCCTCCTTTCCAGATGTCGGGCACTGAAGGCTCAAAATGCATCAAATTTGAGAGTAGTTTGAACCCAAAAATTAAGAAGGCTTTCCGACACCAGGAGATTAGAAGCTTTCTGACCCTTGTCAATAAATGTCGAATATATGAGGAAGATGATAAAGCTTCAACCGGGTCGAGCAGTAGGTCGGACAGTTCTTCGAAGCTACCACCGATCAGTTTTAAGAAGCAAGGGAAGTCTGTTAGAGGAGAATCATCTTCTAGATCCCGAGGCCGAATGAATTCTGGTGGCCGATCGGTGAGTCGTCCAAGAGACATTAAATGCTTCAGGTGTGGTGGCAATCATTATGCTCGGAATTGTGATAAAGATGAAGAAGTTATTTTCTACCACTGCAACGAGAAAGGACACGTTCGTCCTAACTGTCCTCTTCTACAACCGACTGAATCGAATGCTAGTGTAAACCGTGGAGGCTTCCGAGGACGAGGCCGTAGAAACGGTAACAGAGGAGGTAGAGGCGATGGTGGATGCGGTAACAATTCTGTGATGCCGAGGAATGATCGGGATGGGAGTTCTAGTTCACCAGCTACAGGCCGAGTGTATGCTATTACTGCCGAGGAGGCTGCTCAAGCCAATGACCTGGTTCAGAGTAAGTGCTTACTCAGAAATACTATTCTTGATGTGGTGTATGACTCGGGTGCAACTCACTCATTTATTTCCAATGATTGTGTCATGCGTATGAGATTACCTGTTGTTACTATGAATTGGCCATTAAATGTATCTAATCCGACTGGTGCTAAATTATGGACTTCCATGATGTGTGAGAATGTATCCTTCACTCTGGGTGATAGAAATTTTACCGCTGATTTAATATGTCTACCTTTGAGAGGTCTTGACATTGTTCTCGGTATGGATTGGCTATCAGCCAATAGAGTCCTAGTTGACTGTCGGAATCGGCAAGTGATTTTTCCTAAACAGAAAGTCGATGACTATGAAATTCAAGGTATATCTCAGCTATTTATGCTATTTTGTATGGTTGATGGAAAGAGTGAATCTAGGATTCGAGATATTCCTATTATTTGTGACTTTCCTGAGTTGTTCCCGGAGGATGTACCTGGTGTTCCTCCTGATAGAGAAATTGAATTCTCTATTGATTTGATTCCTGGAGCCGAGCCAGTCTCCAGAGCTCCTTATAGAATGTCTCCGATTGAATTAGCCGAGTTAAAGAAGCAAGTTGACGAATTGCTTGAAAAACAATTTATCCGACCGAGTGTATCACTGTGGGGTGCTCCGGTGTTACTCGTCAAGAAAAAGGATGGTAGCATGTGGTTATGTGTTGATTACCGCCAATTGAATAAGCTGACCATCAAGAATAAATACCCATTGCCTAGAATTGACGATTTAATTGATCAGTTACGTGGTGCATTGGAATTTTCCAAGATTGACTTACGATCGGGATACCATCAGATCCGAGTAAAAGCTGCTGATATTCCTAAGACGGCATTCAGGACCCGGTATGGTCATTATGAATATGTGGTAATGTCGTTCGGAGTGACTAATGCTCCGGCTATGTTCATGAACTATATGAACAACATTTTTCATTCTTACTTGGATCGGTTTGTAGTGGTATTTATTGATGATATATTAATTTATTCTAAGTCTCATGAGGAACATGAAGAGCATCTCCGATCGGTACTTTAAGTGTTGAAGGAAAAGCAATTGTTTGCCAAATTGTCTAAATGAGAATTCTGGATGGATAAGATTCAATTCCTGGGTCATGTCATCTCCAGTGAAGGTGTCTCGGTAGATCCTTCAAAGATCGAAGCTGTGATGACTTGGGAGAGACCTAAGTCGGTCACTGAGGTCAGGAGTTTTATGGGTTTAGCCGGTTACTATCAGAGATTCATTGAGGGATTCTCCAAAATCGTCTTGCCATTGACCAAGCTAACCCGGAAGGATGTTCCTTTTGTGTGGTCTTCCGAGTGTGAACATAGTTTTCAAGAATTGAAGACTAAGCTGACTTCTACTCCTGTATTGGCATTGCCGAATCTACAGGAAAGTTTTGTAGTTTATTGTGATGTATCCGGACTCGGCCTAGGATGTGTATTGATGCAGAATGGCCGAGTGATTGCTTATGCTTCAGGTCAATTACGACCAAACGAACAAAACTACCCTACCCATGATCTGGAATTGGCAGCTGTGGTCTTTGTACTGAAAATTTGGAGGCATTATCTTTATGGCTCTAAGTTTGAAGTATATAGTGACCATAAAAGTCTGAAATATTTGTTCAACCAGAAGGAGATGAATATGAGGCAGAGAAGGTGGATTGAATTTTTAAAAGACTATGATTTCGACTTGAAATACCACCCGGGAAAGGCAAATGTTGTAGCCGATGCCTTAAGTCGGAAGTCCATTCACATGGCAATGATGATGGTTAAAGAAATGGAGTTACTTGAACAATTCTGAGACATGAACCTGTAAGTGGATGTCTCTTTGTCTCGAAAAGTAACTCTTGGTACATTGAAAATAGCTAATGAATTCTTGAAGATTGTTTATGTACAGCAGATGTCGGATTCTTATTTAGCCGAGATGAAAGAAACTCAGGCTAAAGGCAAGGACCTATTTTTAACCGAGGGTCCTGATGGCATTTACCGAGTGAAAGATCGGATTTATGTACCTGACTCGGGTGATTTACGACGATCGGTGCTCAATGAGGCACATAGGAGTATGTTGAGTATTCATCCGGGGACTACTAAGATGTATCATGATTTGAAGTTGCAATTCTGGTGGCCCGGAATGAAGAAAGATGTAGTTGACTTCGTGGCTCACTACATAATTTGTCAGAAAGTGAAGGTTGAACATCAAAAACTGTCCGGTGGTTTGCAACCTTTGGAGATTCCCGTGTGGAAATGGGATGCTATTGCCATGGATTTCGTAATGGGATTACCCAGAACTTGGAGTGGACACGATGCTATTTGGGTTATTATGGACCGATTGACAAAGTCTGCACACTTCTTGCCGATCAATATGAGTTACCCCTTGCCAAGACTAGCACAGTTGTATATTAGTGAGATAGTCCGACTGCATGGCGTTCCATCTTTAATTGTGTCGGATAGAGATCCGAGGTTTACTTCCCGATTTTGGAGAAGTCTACATCAGGAGTTAGGTTCCAAGCTCCGACTGAGTTCAGCCTATCATCCTCAAACAGATGGGCAATCTGAGTGGACTATCCAGAGTTTAGAGGACTTGTTGAGGTCCTGTGTGCTAGAGCATGGTGGTAGCTGGGAGCAATACCTTCCACTGATCAAATTTACTTATAATAATAGCTATCACAGTAGCATCGGTATGGCTCCATACGAAGCTTTATATGGCAGGAAATGTCGAACCCCTCTTTGCTGGCCGGAATCGGGTGAGAGTTTAATGTTAGGACCAGAGATTGTGCAGCAGACCTCCGAGAAAATTCAAATGATCAAAGATAAAATGAAAGCATCCCAGGAACGTCAGAAGAGTTATTATGATAAGCGGATGAAGCCGATTGAATTTCAGGTCGGCGACAAAGTCTTTCTGAAAGTCTCTCCTAGCAAAGGCATTGGGAGAGCATTGAAAAGCAAGAAATTGAGCCCGAGGTATATTGGTCCGTATGAAATATTAAAGAGAGTCGGACCTGTAGCTTATCAGATTGCGTTGCCTTCTTATTTGTCGAATCTACGTAGTGTATTTCACGTTTCTCAATTGAGAAAGTACTTGCCGGATCCTACTCATGAAATGTCGGATGATGATGTTGAAATCCGAGAAAACTTGACCATTATAGCCGAACCCACTGGTATAGTGGACCGATCGGTAAAACGCTTAAGAAGTAAGAATGTTCAGTTGGTCAAGGTTGCATGGCAGCAAGATCAGTGTATCATGCATACATGGGAACGTGAAGATGCTATGAGGCAACAATATCCCAAGTTATTTCATTAATGTGTGATTTTATATTTAAAATTTCAAGGACAAAATTTTTGTAGGAGGGGAGAAATATAACATCCCAAAATTTATGATTTTTAGAAAAATAATTTATTAAAGATTAATGGAGAATTTCCGAATGAGATTCTGAGTGAATACTGTCTAAAATAAGACATTCCGAGTGAAATGGTATGATTCCGAGTGAAGTAAGGCCGAGAAAACTATTACCAAGTGAAGTTAAGACGCTTCCGGGTGAAACATTAATAAGAGAATCATTTCTGAGTTAAGAGAACTGTGTCTGAATGAGACACTTTTGATTGAGGCAAATCCGAGTGAAACGTCTCCGAGTGGAATGTTTTCGAATGGGTTATCCCGAGAGAAGTACTTCCGAATAAGAGAAGCTTTGAATTTGAATAAGTACTTCTTAGGCTGAGAAATTTTTGAATAGTGACCGAATGAAGAACCTCCAAGTTCTGTGACTTTCCGAGTGAAGTATCTCTGAGTGTGATACTTCCGAGAGGGATGGTACCGATTGAGATATCCGAGTGGTGAATTCATTTAATTTGTGCTCGGGTCGATGTTCAGAGCTGCTGAGTTTGAACTCGGGTTCGTCTTCGAAATGGTCTTTGATTCCGAGTGACCCTTTCGAGTGGAAAGATTTTCGGGAGAGGATTGTCTTCAAACTATGAGTACTCTTTTTAGATGGAAGACTTCCGAGTGACGCAAATGAAGGCTTGACACGAGCAGAAATATAACTGAGTGAGATGTCTGAATGAGATATTTCCGTGTGGGTCACTTCCGAGGGAGGAAAGCTGGGTGATTCATGGATGGAACCTTTCCGAGTGAATTTCCTCCAAATGAAAGAATTCTGAACGGACAGAGGCTTTCTCGGAAAGATGTGCCCAGAACGAAACCGAGTTAGAATTAATAATTATTTTAATCATTGAAGCTTTCCACGTTATTCTGTTCTTCTACCTTCCAGCAGATTCTTTTTCTGATATTTTCTAAGTATGGGACCCTCTCTGATGTGCTGTCCCTTTTCATTAAATGCTTATTCCTTCCTTATCATTTGAAGATACGTGTAGCAGACAATTTCCTACGTTCACGTCTCTCTTTTGCATGAACGATATATATACCAACTTCTACTGTTGAATGAGTTTAGAAACTTTTGAAAGTGAAAACATCATCTATAATCTTTTTCTTCCAACCCTTGCTGGAAACCATCAAATGAAGAAGAAATTAATCTTCCTTTCTTCCCTTTTATGTGAAAGCTTGAATTTCATAAGAGAGAAAGCTTGGACTGATTCAGTACTACAATTCCAATCAGAATTCGTGAAGCTAAGATTGAATAGAGCTTGAAAAGTTACTAGAGCTCTTATTTCTAGGTAGGGGGAGCGTTACATTTCAAATGAATAGTTTATGAATGGATGTGGGGTGATATTGTTATGATGTATATATGTTATGTGCATAAATTGTTATTGAGACCCCGATAGAATAACATATTTTATGTTTTCATATCTTCCATTCATATTATTGATATTGATGTGATGATTGTATATATGTGTGACCGATGATGAGAATGGTTTCCATGAATTTTTCATGAGATGCTCGTGTGATGAATGAATATGAAATATGATGTAGTTTAAACAAAAGACCTTGGGTGGGACTCAAGGCAAAAGACAAAAGACCTTGGGTGGGACTCAAGGCAACCTCTTGAGCGGGGCTCGGGGTTTTAGCCCGTGGCACTAATCGTTGTCGCTGGGAGCGATTGTGTCACATGAGGTTGCAAACGGTTTGGTACCAGTAAAACGGCCGGATCAGCTGAGAGCTGAGTTATGGCTCTGGGAGCCAGTGTTGCAACACAAATTAAAAGACTTAATAATGGATCCATTTGATTGAGCATGTGTATGCACTGATATATATATATATATATATATGTATTTGAGAATAACATGCTGCTTTATGATGAGTTTGTATGACTCGGTTATGTTTTATATATATAGTTATGAATTGGACTTTTAATCCGATTCAATAACTATTATTTGATATGTTTATGCTCACCCCTACTGTTGTTATTTTTATAGTGGATGTAGGACACAGTGATGGCATTTGAAGTCACTCAACCGACTGGAGCATTATGTATTAGCATGTACAGTACATAGTACACATAGTTATTCTTGTAGAAGCCTTGGCCGGCTCCTGTGTATACCGACTTGTTATATTTATTTGTGTATTTAAATGGGCCGGTCGGCTGTTGTAAAACTGACTGTGTTATTATTTAATTCAAATTCTGTTTTGATATTTAAATTATATGCGAAAAAAATTTATTTGTTTATTGTAATTTGATTTAAAAATAAGAACATTATAGCAACAGCTGACAGGTGCAAAAATTGTTTGGAGGGCAAGCAAACTCGAAATCCCTTCAAAGCCTTTTTTCCAGTAAAGTCAAAATAAAAGCTTGAAATTATCTACTCAGATGTATGTGGGCCATTGCAAGTTGAATCACTTGGTGGTAGCAGGTACTTCATAACTTTCATTGATGACTTAACTAGAAAAACATGGATTTATATGATCAAAAGAAAAAGTGAAGTGTTTAGCACATTCAAAAAATTTAAAGCTATTGTTGAAAAACAATGTGGAAGCTTTATCAAAACCTTAAGAATTGATGGGGGTGGAGAATACACCTCAAAAGAATTTGTTGAGTTTTGTGATACAACAAGAATAATTAATGAGCACACACCACCATACACTCCACAACATAATGGTGCTACAGAAAGGAGGAACAGAACCATAATGAATATGGTCAGATGCATGTTGAAGACAAAGAGCCTTCCTCATTCTCTATGGAGTGAAGCTGCCTCTACAGCTGTCTATGTACTCAAAAGATGCCCTACCAGCAGACTAAAAGGTATCACACCTGAGGAAGCTTGGACAAACACCAAGCTTGATATTTCTCACCTTAGAATCTTTGGATCATTATGCTACAGACATGTACTTGACCAGATTAGGTAAAAACTTGATAATAAAGCTGAGTTGATGATTTTCCTTGGTTATCATGTAACTGGAGGCTACAGACTATTTAATCCCAAAAATAAACAAGTAGCGATTAGCAAGGATGTCGTGTTCGATGAGCAGAAAGATTATGAATGGAAGAACAATTGTGTGACTGAGACAGCCGGAATTCAAGTCGATCTTGGTGATTCTAGTAACCTGAACAATAATGATGAGTGTCTTATGGAACTACATGCAGTTGAATCTGACCAAAGGAGACCACAGAGGCTTAGGCAACCTCCACAAGCTCTAAGGGACTTTGAAGTCTACACAGATCAGCAAATTATTGATGTGGGTGGTCTTGTACACCTAGCATTGTTTGCAGGAATGGAACCTGTAAATTGTGATGAGGCCTTGAAAGATCCTAAATGGATTATTGCAATGAAAGAAGAATTAAGTGCCATAGAGAAGAATGAGACTTGGGAATTGGTGACATTACCCAAGAAGAAAAAACCTATAGCAGTGAAGTGGGTATACAAGCTGAAAAGAAATCCAAATTGAGAAGTAATCAAGCACAAGGCCAGATTAGTTGCAAAGGGATTTTTGCAGAAAGAAAGAGTTGATTATGGAGAAATCTTTGCCCCTGTAGCAAGGATAGAAACTGTGAGATTTGTAGTAGCTATTGCATGTTTAAAAAATTGGGCAATATACCAATTAGATGTGAAGTCAGCCTTCTTGAATGGACCACTTGAAGAGGAGGTCTATGTTGAACAACCACAAGGATTCAAGATCACTGGTCAAGAATGAAAGGTATACAGACTGAGAAAGGCTTTATATGGCCTAAAAGAAGCTCCTCGAACCTGGAACAAGAAGATTGATAGTGTATTGACTGAAATTGGCTTTGACAAGTGCCCCTCAGAACATGGAGTCTATGTGAAGTACAAATCTACAGCTGAACTGACAATTTTGTGTCTTTATGTGGACGACTTGTTGATAACTGGCAGCAATGGAAAAGAAATAGAAGGTGTAAAGAGGTTACTATTGAAGCAATTTGAAATGACTGACTTGGGGCTCCTATCATATTTTCTTGGCATAGAATTCAAATAAATAGAAGCTGGTGTCATCATGCATCAATCAAAGTATGCTGGAGACATTTTGAAGAAGTTCATGATAGAGGATTATAATGCAGCAACCACTTCAGCAGAAGCAGGCTTGGTATTAAGTCTAAAAGATGAAGGAGAACTTGTTGATGCTACTGTGTTTAGACAGATGGTGGGCTCACTAAGATACTTGTGCAACACAAGACCTAATCTTGCTTATAGTGTTGGTATAATCAGTAGATACATGAATGCACAGATTCAGATGCAGATTCAGATTGGAGAAGAGACAATGATGATAGGAAAAGTATTGTTGCATATGTTTTCATGTATGGAAAAGCACCTATATCATGGTGTTCTAAGAAGGAAGATCCAGTTGCTTTATCCACCTGCGAAGCAGAATACATAGCCGCTTCCATGGGATCATGTCAAGGCTTATGGCTAAGAAAGTTACTGAAAGAAATGGAAATTCAAAAGCAAAAACCAGTGACACTACTGGTTGATAATAAGTCTGCAATAAACCTTGCTAAACATCCAATTGATCATGGGAACAACAAGCATATTGAGACTAGGTATCACTTTATTAGAGACAAAGTAAACCAAGGGGAGATCAACCTAAGTTACTGCAGATCAGAAAGAAATCTTGCAGATTTGATGACAAAGCCACTCAAGAAAAATAGATTTAAAGAATTGAGAAGAATGCTAATGGTTGATGCAGAATAGAAATCAAAATTATGGAGGGATGTTAATAATAATTCTGATTTTGTACTGAAATAACTGGAGTTGTTATTTTAGTTAATCCTGAAAGTTAGTTATAGTCATTTGTATAAATAGATGATTAATAAGATTGAATTCTCATTCTTTCTTTCACTTTAATATATAAGTCTTCTATTCCCTTTTCAATTTCTCTTCCTAGAGTTAGTTTGTTAAAATAGGAAACTCTAGCTTAACATAAAAGATATTAAAACCTTTCGGCAATCAATTCCTATGATACTTCCCAAATTTAATTTTAAAAAACAAATAAATAGAGGGGTGCATATGGCAATATCTACGACTTTATATCCATTCCCGAGTAAAAGTTGCCTCATGTTAAATTTTAAAAGTCACACTAATCTTAATTTTCCAGTCAAATTACATTTATAGTAAAAAGTAAATTCTGCACAAACACAAGGAAAAGAAACACTCGTTTTACACACTTTTCTTTATTTTATTCTATGAGTTGTAAATATTAAAATAACAAAAAATGTAAATTGCCCTGGCTACAAGTTTAGTTTCCTCCATTCATAATTGCTATTTTGCTTCGGTCACCACTAAACTCAAAAGTAGGGTTGTTCAATTTACGAATAATCATTAAATTGAATCAAACTAAATCAAGAATCATAAAAATTGTCAACTACAAAAATCGTAAAATAAAAAATCATAATTTTTAGTGTGGTTCGATACGACTTTCGGTTCCCTCTCCTAGAACTAAACCAAATCAAATCAAACCGCATCTTCATACATTTTTATTTATCATTATACATTTTAGAATCAATCTTGTTTAAAATCAATCAAGTGAAGTCAACATGTAATTTTTTGACCAAGGAGAGTAGTTAGAGTCAATTTTGTTTAGAGACAGTTAAATGAAATTACAGTACTAACAACATTTTAAATATTGCAGTTTTATATAATTGTTATTTTTTATTTATAACTACACTTTGTTATAGAGTCATGCTGATTCAGTATAATTGTGACATTGATTGATGATTTTTTACAAAACCGTAAGTATTTTTAACATGTGATTCGGCTCATTTTTTTCTTCAAAATCAAACCAAATCGCACCGTGAACATCCCTACTCAAAAATGACATTTAAAGTTAGCTTTTATGAATACGAGTAATTGTTTATTTGATTAAGCATCAAACATTCAACATTAATCTTTTGTAATTTTCATTGGATCCATCAGAATTCTCTTTCACCATGAATGTAAGTTGGGAATTTCTTTTAACATCGTTCATTTTCTCCCTTTCTTTAATCACAACATTTTTTCCTTTATAAGAGAGTAAACATATTACTTTGTCTCTCACTTTTACATGATCGAGTTAATAGGTCCTTTGAATATTAAAAATTCATGTGTGGTCTCTCACCTTTCATTTCTGTTAGTGTAATAAGTCCCTCTGCCATTAATTTCTTCAAACTTCCATTAACTTTTACTCACCTAACACCTTTATGGGTAAACACATGGATATCAAAACGCTTGCACTTTACTGAGTGGGATGTGTTCAATTTTTAATTACGTTTATCCCCATATATTTTAACCTTAATTTTACCTATCTTTTTCATTTTACCATTCTTCACTTAACACCACTTCAAGAACTTGTTCAAACCAAAGCCACCACAACCTTCCCTCCATATATCCCTAACTAGCTAGAACTAAGTCAAACTCATACCCTCTTCATAAACAAGAATCAACACAGAAGACTCACTATCACCATAAAACCTTTAACCACGGACGAAATTAAACCCCCTTAAAAATTGAAGTTACTTACCATTCAAATCATCGCTACACAAACCACCATATTCACCTGCACAAACCACAAGTAATCCTCAACCTGCGAACATGCTTCATGACACGAACAAAACCGCATCTTCCATTAACCTTTTCCGTGTGCCTCTCCACCACGAGCCCCTCATTAGTGCTCATCACCTGCATCACCAACCCACCTCTAGTAGAGCCACCTTCACCAAGCCACTCGTGCCGACCATCATAACCCATACTAACCACGAGTCTAAGAGTTGTTGTAGAAAAGTTGGTTTTTTTCTCCTAACATTGAGGTGGGGTTATTGGTTTCATTCAAGGGCGAAGATGGAGTGTTGTTGTCATTAGAGAATGTGGAGAGAAGTAAATAGGAAATGATGGACTAGTATCATGTGGATTGGATTATAGATGCAACTTATGGGTTTGGATTTGTTTATGAAATGTAATGGTGTTATTGTCCTAATTATCTCTAGGTTATTTATGAGTTTTCTCCATTTGCTATTAGTTAGAGATTCTTTATTTGTTTGTTTTTAATAAGGGGTAAGGGTTTTGATTTAAAGGGAGTGAGGATGATGGGTTTGTTGATTTAAAGGTATTGATGAAGGAAAGGGCGTAGTTAAGATGATAGTTTTACTTAGGATTAAAGTTATTAGTTGGGTGATAAAGATGAAAATGACTATTATCAAAGGTTTTAAATTACAAACAATGCTATGTCATTTTTTAAAAAATTGACTCAATAAAATTACGTGTCACTAATAAAATAACACATAAAAATGTCAATTAAGCAAATGTTAATGAAAGTTTGAAGAAATTAACACGAACCTATTATACCAACAAAAGTGAAAGGTGAGAAACCTCACTTAAATTTTTAATATTTGAAGATCTATTATCCCAATCATGTAAAAGTGAAGGGCTAAGTAATGCATTTACTTCTTTTTAATGTTTTTTTTTTCTAAAATCTTTTAGAGCTTTTAGATTTCCATTGAGAATTTATAAATTTAAGACGACATTCTGAAAAAAAAATAGGACATTCTGAAAACTGATTTTCAAGAAGTTCCTAATTTTGGAAAAAAAATAAAAGGTAAAATAGGGTGTGATTATGAAAATATACGATATTAAGTATGAGTACTGTAAGTCTTCTCAAATTGAAATACTTGGTCTAAATAATATGCTAGAATCCCTACATATAGGATACTTGATTAAAAAATGGTAAATTTTTATAAATGTAATTTATTAAATGTTATAATTACAAGGATTAAGAGTATATCTTGAAAATTTTAGTAGACTATTGTGTGCTAGTTACAACGAATCTCTGAGGGAAACCACATGGTATTAAAAGAAATTCCCATGTAGTTTTAACCTTTTTAAACTATCATTGTTTGACTGTTCCTTATGCACCTAGTTTACAACATTATTCAAAAAGACGATAGAAGCATTTGCATTTGATATGTAACTAGAAAATAAAATATAGGCAAGCCACATTCAAATCTCCCTTGTATTTTTTCCACTGACAAATTTGACATGAAATGAACCCTCCATGATTCAAAGCCAGATGCTCAAAAATATATTAAAAAAAACTAGTGCCAGATATATAATAAACTTGGTAAACTTAGTAAAAAGCTACCACTCGGCGGTTCACATAACTGTATATTCAGAAGAATTGAAAGAATCGGCATCCCCAACGATGTAGGATTCTCTCCCTCCTGCAGTAAATGACATTTTTATAAGTAACAAATTTCAATATATATGTATCGGATTTATTTTTCTTTTCTATAAATTTGTTTCTAACGAGTGTTTAACTGCGCCTAAAAACTAGTCATTAATTACAAATTATGACATTTTAAAAGTGTTCAACACGGGGTTAATAGACTATTAAATTTTTTCATTAACCTTACCTGAACCAACGCAATGAAACTCATATTTTGGTTTCACATTTATATTTTTATTTTCAAATATATTTTGAAAACATCAAAATAAGGCTAACCAAGGATGAAATTTTAGATTCTTAAAACAATTTACAAATATTATCCATAAAGAGATAAAACAATTGGTTTGAGTGAACATGATGATGGTTGGGTGATTTAATCCAAATCCAAATATCCAAACAAACCAATATTTTTAGTTTGGATCATTGTTATCAAAACCTATCGGTTAAATTGTGAACCAGTCAAGTGATAGGTCTAGGTCAATTCTTTATTGCAACTATATCAACCATGATTCACCCCGTATAAACCCATATTTTCACCGATTTAATAACCAGTCCAATTTTAAAAACATTGGTTTGGATCATGTCAAGTTGATCAAATTCACAAATCTATCGAGATCACCCCACATGTACAGGAAACTAATATGAAACATTTCAGTACAAAGAAAGAACTACTTCAGTCAGCATAACTAACCTTCGAGCACTTGATACTTGACTAGTACTTGATGTTCCAAAGCAAAGAGGAATATTTTTTATTAATGGCATACTCCAATTCAGGTGATACCCTCCTTGACATTCTATGTGATATCAATCTTGACCTCAAAACTGCCAGCAACTCCTTATGACGTGATTCCTTTCTCTTAAGTACTTGTACATAGGCATGATACCCAAGCCATTCCACTTCTTCCTTCTCCAACTTGAGAATGGGCTGCATATCGGAATTGAGAAGCATGGAATCCATCATTTTCTTTATCAGCGGGTGCATATATCTGGCAGTTGATCACAAAAGGAGACAGAACTGAACTATGATTATAAATTCCTAAAATCAAATTATTCAGAAAGAAATACGTAATCATTTGATTGAGAACCTATGAATGTTTTGCTTTAACAAGAGCCAATCGAGAAAATCAACAATGAGAAATAGCATTCTTAAAGCCAGTTCAACAGTTGAATAATATTTTGAGTCCATACCTCAAAGATCTCTGAATAATGTCTGAACAAAAGCTTTGGTCAAGTGCGCAGCTGAATGATAGATCCCGAATATAACAATGAAACTTCATTGCACATAACAAAAACACTTGATAAATATTTAATCTCACAACAGCTGCTGAATTTATGTTTGAATCAAAGAATATAGGATGGCATTTAGGTCTTAGAAATAGACGCAACTTCTTCTCCAGAATTGTACCAGGTTTACCTTGCCAGCAAACAGTAAGTGTCGAGCTTAAATGGTTGCTCAAGTACCTGTTAGGCATGGCGAACTACTTAATCCAAGAAAGGAACCAAAAATAAATAAATTCACATTATGAAATACTAATACTTCACTCTAAAAATAGCTTTCAGAATAGTTCAATCTAATAACTGACATTAAACAATATGAAGTTCCAAATATTTGTAAGCAATCTAACAAATGTACTGCAGCTAAACACACCGGAGATGTTTGTTTGGGACAATTTTAACTTAAAATGTAGAATAAACATCCAAATTACCTAACTATAGTTGCCGAATATGGGAAGAGTCGGTAGATTTCTCAAACTAATCACATGATACAGTCAAATCCCCCCACCCCAATGCCCTATTCATGAGCCGAACAGATCAACAGAATATATATATCAATTACAATTTAATGTACAAGTCATAACCAGTGAAAATTCCTACTAAAATAAGTCACTAAATATGACCATACCTGTACAGCCCTAACAACAGGGAACTTTATGAATAAACCTAAGACATCAGTATAACATGAGTAGAAACCTTTTGTTAACCAGAACCAAACTGAGACAGTCTGTAAAACCATTATGCTTACAGAGTTATTTTACTAACTCGGTAAAACAACTTCAAAAATTAATGCAAAAATACGTTGAATTTTCATGTGTAATGGAGAGCTGATTAGAGTTATATTTCCCTTCAATTTTTGTCTGTTTCGTTTTAATGCTTTTGTAAGAGGAGGACTACCACTACAATTTAACATTTAACTGTTCTCTCCAGCTCCTCTCTTTTTGCTACTTGATGTTACAACTTACAAGGTATACCTCACACCCTATCAGTGAGACTAATCTTTATTCACTGTATCAATGAACTCAAACCACTAGGCCCCTTAACTGCTACACTGCTCATTTCATGTAAACAATAATTAATATACACAAGTACATGTGTATCTATGGTCAATGTTATCTAAATTTGAAAATGCACACTCGAACTTTAATGATCAATAAATACAGAAGCAAATGTGTCTACCAAACATGCTAATAACAAGAATACACATCATATGCCCAATAAGATTAATCAAAAAGCTTTGGTTGGAGATTAACTTTGTGTAATCAGCCTGAATTTCCATAGTAGAGCAATTGATGAGAAGACCACTCCATCGAAGAAATGTAGCACCATCTGCACCCGTATTAATCTTGTTCAATGTGGAGCCTGACATCTGTTCAACATCAAAGTTAGCACCAAACTTTTTCTTATTCATGTAGCAGTTGTAACCGCGAAATCCCCTTTTTAGCCTGGAGAAAAAGCTAGCTGCCTGCTTCTTTGAGGTTGATATAAAAAGGAAATCATCAATAAATCGCATTAGCATGTAACATGGAGATGAGACTTTGTCATCACGGTTGGTGCATGCAGAATTATTCTCCTCGCAACTTCCAGATTCAAGTGATTTTTCAAGATATGGAAATATTACATGTCTCTCCAAGTGACCATAATATAGGGAGCAGAGCAAAGATGACAAAATCCCTCCCTGAGAGATACCAACACCTTGCAAGTAAAATTTTCCATCAAACTGCAACACATTGTGCTTCACATGCTCCTTAAGATGTGAAATCAGCACTTTCTGTATTACACACTTCTGCCGCTCCTGATACATATAAGGTTACATTCAGTATTGTATAAGATACCATTTTTTAAACATTTCATAGTCCTAAAAACTCATGTGCTTGGAAAATTTCCCCCAGTTTCTTTGAAGGTAAAGCAATACAATACATGATAGCTTGACACAATAAGTACAGTTTGGAAATTAGACAGGCTTACCCATATTTATATAATCATATCACATACTTTTTTACATTCATGTTATTCTCATAAGATGGATGAGCTGTCATCAGAACAACTCATGTTGTTCTCATTCTTGTGAGAGAGATATCGTTCAAATGTACTCCCCTATTTACACAACTATGAGTCATCTTCATTTTGTGGCACATCTTTAGAACTACCGTTACAAAATCTTCCCCAAAACAGTAATTCCACCTACTGAGACTTTGGTGCTTCTTTCAGTGATTCCTTTTGAGACTCAGGCTGTCTACCATTAAGACTTCTAGGCAACCTCATTTGGGAGGCTGGTGGTGCCACATTTGGACCAGAACACAAGCCTTAGGAGTTCCTGAGAACAGTATCCGGCAGCATTTGTTATTTTTAGTTTTTGGCAGTGGCTTTGTCATTCTTGTCGATTCAGTGTATTCATGAGCACTCATGTTGGTTTTCTCCAAGTTACTCAGGTTGGCTGCTGCTGCTGACTTAAAAATGTACTAAAGCAGTGTAATTCAGATTTAGCCTACACGACCAGTTTGGCTCAGACTGGGGTATTGTTTTTGGTTTGCTTTATTAAGAAATTATTCTTTGTAGTTGGTTGCTTTCTCCATCAGGAGTTAATAGATTTGGACTGGACCTAATTCACTTTCAAAGGCTAGCACAAGAGACAAAAATTTCCTCCAACCCTACATGAATTACTGGGGTCATATTCTTGACAAATGTGGGACATTTTAATACAACCCTCTCACACCAACATTAAGACTAGGGATCTATTTGGTTCCCAATTAGGGTTGTCCAAATGGGGTTAGCTAGAAGCAACTTTTTAATGCCTGTTTGATTGCTTGTTGTGCTAACCAAACTAGGGTTGGGCCAACGGAAAAAAAAAAATCCATTGGCTCAACAGAAATTCAGTTTTAACAAACAACATGCAGAATTAATATTAACCATTAGATTTTTTCATTTCCACAACTAATTACCAATCGGCCACTTAATCCGTTAGTCAAACGGAGTTTGTAAGTGTCTCGAACAATGTGTTAGATCAATGTTAACCAATGGATTACTCAGTTTGTCAAACCCAGTTTCTATAACTAAATACCAAACAAGCACTAGATTGACTCTTATACCATATTAGTAAGAAAGAAAGGCTGCAGAAGGCAGATAAGTTTTCCAAAACAAAAGCTCTTGTCATACAGTGAAATGTGTTCGGTCCTTTGATACTTTGACACCACATTTGTCTAAAATATGGCCTAATAATCCTTACAATCTTTGAGACAATCCTTCTGTGTGGTCAATCTCTAATATGGTATCAAAGTTTATCTAGTCTTAACGTTGTACCACCCACTGACCTTTGTTTGTTCTTACAAATTTCACCAACCAAATGTCTGGTGAAGTCTTGATTGTGAAGGGGTGTATTTTCTTAATATTTCTCATATTGTGTAGGAATATATGCTTTACAAAGAGATGAGAGATTACAGGAGTTATATAAGGAAGGGAGGGATTATAGGAGATTTATTATTACAGGAGATATACAGGGAAGGAAGAGATTATAGGAGATTTCCTAACAGCTAGGATATATACAAGGTATAAAATAATACAGCTATAAATTTCAATAATATACATTAACATGTGGCACATCGCCATTGAAGACTAGGGATGCCATTAGAGGATCCTAATATCGACTAAAGTTTGTTGCTGGGTGGTATGATATCTAATTGTTTTGGAACCATGTGCCAAGGAGAAGCACAAAACTATCTCTAGCAAAGATGTTGCCACCAATTCAAGAAGAGTATTGGCGGCCTAAGAAGTGTTTTGAAAGACTGGCATTCTTTGTTTTTTATATCTATCTAGGTTTGCTAAGCTTGAAGGGGGGAGTTGGAAGAAATTAGGGTCGGCCTATTATGATGAAACAATCACTTATTTACAAATTCTTGAGAGATCTTAAAAAAGAGATTAATTCTGTGGAATAAAAAAGGAAACATGAACTTAAGGTGCGTCTGGAAGAGCTAATGCTGAGCTTATAAAAATGACTTTAACTCTCAAACTCTTTTTGACTTGGTTCAATACAAGTTTCTAAGGGTAATAGATCAAAATAAGCTCTTTTTAACTTATTTTAACAAGTTTCTAGATCAAATTTATAGTATAAATTCTTATGTAAAAATAACTTATTGCATAAACTTTTAATTAAGTAATGTACCCCTAGTTTTGTTAATATTGGTCATGAGCCAGCCTCTATAGTACTAGCATAGTTATCAATCCAAAATAATGGCACGGATGGCTGACCCTAAAGTCATAAGAGTGACTGTCATTCTTATTCTCGTTTCCTAAACCCCAAAAGTTAGTTAACATGAATTGATGTATAAGACAATAAATTTTCTAAGAAAAATGGGGACTATGATGCGACACATTGCACAGGCCAAGATGAGGCACAAATGCAGAATACACCACTAACCATTATTGATAATAGCCTAATAGGAAACAATACTGTATTTAATATGAATTGATGTAGCAGACAATATATTTCCTAAGGAAAATGAAGGCCAAATTGTGGCACATTTTACAAGCCCTGGATGAGGCATACATGCATAAAACACCACAAACGATCATTAACAAAATGAATAAAGCAACCAATTTCCTAAGCTATCATTGAATAGTGCAAATTGAATCATGTTAATGGAATATACAAGGATACGTATGTCTGCTTCAAATTGGCTTCCTTATTGTGTGCCACTGCATGGACAACGGAATCTTAAATCTTTTTTTTTTGGGTGAACAATCCTTAATATTTACACATATAATAATAAATAAATTAAATTGTTGAAAGTGTCACACTGAGAGATATGGCTAAATTAAAGTAAATAGGGAGTAGGCATTAGGCAATTTTCACTCTATGAGCTAACTTTTAGTGTTGAGTTAGGCCAAAACCTAAATTTCTACATTAACAAATTCTCAGCTAAAATATGGTTGAACAAACAATATTAGGAAGAAAAGAAAATTTTCAATTAAGATACATGTGGCACCCACCTAATGATAAAAAATTTCAACAGTGTGGATCATAAATAGTTGGAAGAGAAAGATCATGACTGGCAGTACAAGACACATTTATACTTGAAATGGGTAAACTTATGATGACCCAAAATGAAACAAAACAGATTATGATAGAATGTGCAAATATACACACCCTGATGACTTTCACCAATGAAAAATTGTACCTGGTTAACAAAGACACCATGCCGGGAACGAAAGGAAGGAAACGAAGTTAATTGTGTATGACCAACGTTTTTTGTTTCATCCAACAATGTAAACTGCTTTTGAACCCACAGAGATTTCTTTGTGCAAACAACTTGATCATACTGTTTAAGAGAATATTCATCTTTCAGTAGAACATCTGTCATTATGCCAAGCAGCTTGTTCTGATCAACAGAATCAAATGCTTTCAACACATCAGATGTGACAATGAATAAACCAGGCATTGGTGCTGATCCCTTCTTCAGACCAACCAAAAATGGGCATAGTTTTTTGTAAACATCATTATAATCAAACACCGAAGAACCTAGCTTCTCAGATTCCTTTAACAGAATTCCTTTTAGAATAGTATGGGTATCACGAAGAACATAATTCACAGACTGATAACGTTCAAACTTGATTTTCTGATGTTTTGCATTCCCCTCTGTTTTGCAATACTGAACCCCCGTAGGGGACACAGGCAATGGCATTCTCGAAGAACCTTTCAGATTTGCCACCATCCTAACTCCATTTTCCTTTGGTTGCAGTCTAAGCTTTGAAAATCCAAATGGTCTACCACTAAGAATATTATGTACCTGCACATCATCCAGGTTTTTGTATCTCCAGTCTTTGAAGCAAGTGATAGTGCTATCTGCCAACTTCTCCCAAACTGATTTTGTGTAGTAGTAAATATCTTGTTTCCCATGCTCACTTTCAGTAACATAGAAGTTCGCTTGCACTAAAGGTACAACCAAACAAGAGAAATACCAGAAGATCCACTTTTCTAGAAGCTTCCGTTTGACACCATGTACAGCATCATTCCAATTTCTGATTTCTTTATGAAAGCCTTTATTTTGTCCTTCTATATGCTTTAGAACACAAGAATTTTGACTATTCAAGAAATATTTATTTGATAGGAAAGGAAACCTTGATGTTTTCAGCTCATGCATACACAGCTTTAAAGGAAATTTCTCAAATCTACGTAAGTGTATGAACTTGGAAATATTTCTCCTCAGTATTCTCCAATTAGAAGGAGTACCTAGTAATTCAGGAGGGAGTAAACTCCTAGAAACAGCCCATATGAAAGATACAACTTGACTTTTTGAGCAGTACGACTTAACTATCTCACACTGTGAATCTATTGCTTCCACAGTATCTGCACAATGTTTAGTATAAAACTCTTGAGATTTCTTGTGCACATTTGTGTCTGACACATTGTCCTGCATAAAACATTTATGTTGATCAGGACCACATACGTTTCTGAAGTTAGTAGTTACAAATAATTGCATTAAGATTATTAGGCAAAAGCTAAAAGTGCTTTCAATTTTGAATTTCGTGTGTCTCAATCAGCAAACTGAGCCAAAAATGTACCTAAGCAGATCAATTAAGAGAATTCTAGGGAAAGCTTTTTAAATAACCTCAACAAAGTGGAAACTTCTTGACCAACCAATATAGTAAAATATTTAATATCCCAAAGAGGACCAAAAAAGAACCTTAAGTCTAGAGCTGGATCTTCGAACACTGCGTTCATCCAATGATGGAACAACACAATGCTTATTCAAGAGCTTTGTATGCTGGCAACACCGTGTCCTACAAATGAGATGCTTAAACCACTTAACAAGGGAGTGATACCTGCAGAAAGTATTAAAATAATTACAACTTACAAGACATGAGTTTCATAATTGACTTTGAATACTAATGCTTGCAGAAGGCTTATTATCTGTTTTGGGGGATTAAGCTTTGTCATTTAATTTGGTTAATAATAAAGTGCGGCTTTGAGATTGAGTTTTTAACTCCTCCCCCTTCTACATAAAGTAGATTACACATTTCATTATTAGATACAATGAACCATGTTAAGAATTAGATGTCAAAATTTGTGTTCTAAGGGAATAGTCTTGCAATAAGTTTTCTCTATATCATTTCTTCCTGGCCTCGGTATCATTCGGCAGTACAGACGCCAGCAATCAAGGAACCATCTAAAAGTCCATTACACTGAAACTGTGGTCTCCCTCCGAGCCAAAGAATATTCAACTTCCATGTTCCAGCCACCCTTCTCCCGTGAACTCACATTCTAAGACCCTTTTACACAAATTTAAAAGGTAAACATATTGAAATCAAAGCATATTCTGAAACAATAGTAGGAAGGTTTGAACAACATTCCTGCAGCATTGTGAAGTTCAAGCAACAAAGCAGAAAAATAACTGTTTAGCAGATTACACGAGCATAAAATACAGGGTAAGAACTTGGTACCATGTCAATAGTCAATAACCAATTATTAACATCAAAGTACAACATTCAGATTTAACAATGTGCTGTAATTAAATGGGCTTGCCAGAAATTACAGGCATCCAGAGTCAATGAGACATGAACCACTGCTGTGTATGCAAGGCATTGGCTGGGCCCCAACATTTACATCCGAGAAGCCAAAAATATTGCCAATGAGATTCTTGGAAGAAGCCAAATTTGGTCTTAAGGAATATAAAATATCTAAAGAAATTTGTGAAGGAAATGAATACTATCTTTAAGTTGGAAGGAGCAATGCAATACGCCCTATGACATTATAACACTGTAGCAAAATAATGTCTCTCAAGAACTTAAGAACCTGTTTGATGGGCAAGATAAGATAAGAATATAAGATATGATACGATAAGAACATAATAGGACAAGGGTTAGATAAACTGTTATCTTATTCCGTGTTTGATATACACTAGAATAAGAGTTGGAAAAGCTCATTATTAATAATATTGTTATTATAATGAAATAAAAATAATATGATGAAAATAATAAAGTTATTATAATAATATAATTATAAAAATAATAACAATAACAACAATAATAACAATAATACATGTATCTATATATATATATATAACTCATTCCTAAATCAGTCCCCCCTCAAGATAGAAAATTACAAAAGAACAAGGATAGGCAACAGGACAAGCTTATCATATCTTGTTGGCGCACCAAACACATGAGATATGATAGTTTATCTTATCCTGTCCTTCTTATCCTATTGTCTGCCCATCAAACGGGTCATAAATGGCAAGTGATTCTGAAAGAATTCCTGAACGGGATTTGTTTCTTGAGCTTCTAAACGTAAGAGCAATTCCGTGTTAAGTATCAAAAGGAACCAAAAATATCCCATTTCAAGAAGGGACATGTACAACATGTATGCTTCAAAACTCATTGGTGGATACGTTTCTTTGGAAGAACTGAATATGAAGACTCCAGGTTATAAAAAATGGACTGCCTTTTGATATCAGTCCACTTGGGAACAGTTGGAACAGATTGTAAGATTAAACAGCAAGAACATTGCTTCAAGATCTGCAATTAAACAACATATAAAGAGGATGCAAATGTTAGACAAACAATTATATCTGCAAGATATTTATGCCACCAAATCAAAATGGAAAAACTATAAATTACTGTCTATGAATATCAAAAACAAACAGCAAGAACATTAACTACGATGAAGATCGCAAATTTCCCTTCTCTGATGCAACTTTAGAGAGATCAACATGCTCTAGTTTTATGTTCCTTTGTCTAGATCCAGAGCCTCAGCTCCAACTGATAATATTTTTCTGCTCTAGAACTAGAACTACATAAACTTAAAACACACTAACCCCCATTGTCCTACACTACAGCATATAAATAGATAGAAATTAGAAACATAATGACTTTCCCCTTTCACAATAACTTCCCTATGTGGCAGTTCCTTAAGTCTTGCAATTCTTTTTTACAGCGAAGCTTCCAAATGGTTGGTTTGCTTGAACTTTGATCTAGCAATTGGTTATAAAAGTCACGGTCCCTATTAAAATATAATTCCACTATGCACCAAAGAAAGCAAACCAATTTCCTTCACAACTATCTTGATATCTGTACAAAGGCTATCACACCAAATCTTAGCACTATTTAGGACTGATGATAGTTATAAATGTGTAGAACACATGGGTCATATGATGACAGATACAAGTTTGATACATAAAATTTCAGGACAAAAGTTTGCAAGTGGTATTCTACAATACTTCAAAAAACAAACAATCACCTTTGAATGATAGTTTGTGCTGGTGTTTTCATGCTGAAAACTAGCCTGCGAGCAATCTCTATCAGTAGGAAGCATGTTGCAATGTGTATTTAGACCGTTTTCTTCAAAAGTTAATTGCTTCTGCTTTTTGCAACTTCGCCGCTGCCAACTAAATGGCCTAGTTCTCGAACGCTTTCCCAGTTTAGGTTTAGGTGTAATACAATCCAAACCTTGTTTCCCTTCTAAGTCCAATTTCCTTATAACAGTTACAGTTCTTATTGACTTAGGAACTTCAGAGACACTGAAATCATAATTCCTGCTCCCATGATGCCCACTCAGTTGGTTTGAAGAGTCGCAGGTTAAGCCAAGAGTACTTGGAAAACCAAGGGGACCATTGGCACTGTATGGAATATGAAACTTTTGTTTCTCTACTGCCAAGTCATCAACCTCGGCTCGTTTTCTCTTCTGTGCTCCTGTTACTAATAGAACCCATTATTGTGACATCTCACTAATAGTAGAGGAAAAAAAGCATATTATCAATATGCAAAGTTGCTCTGACATTCATGATGCAGATAGTTATTCAAGAAAAAGATGACACAAGATAGCCATTCATTGGACACAAAAAACTACCAAGAGAGAATAAGAAGATGAAAAATAAATTGATTCAATGTTCGAAACAAAACCTAATACTTATAATTAGGAGGTTCATTGATCATTCATGAGTTATCCAATCCGATCACTGATATAAATCAGATATGGCAATGATAATTGATCTCTCAGACATGGCAGCTTGCATTCAGATCTTCTACGAATTTTAATGACTAAACATGTAATTTTAAGATTACAATATTGGTCAACAGTGGCATCATAGCAAATTGAACACAGGACTAGAAGTCTAAATAAAAATGAAACCTTCAGTGCTTTATGAAACAAGATGGATTTAAATATGCCACATGCTATATATTATATCAAAAACAGAAACCAACTTCAGAGGTTACATAAAAACTCTACAGTTAATATGTATACCAAAATCGTAGTATGATAGATGGATGCTTCTTATTACCACATTTATGAAGCGAAGTATGCTGATAGCAAAACTTTGACGAACTCTTGAGCATATCAAAGCATAGATGATTAATTGGAGGACCTCCCACCTGGTGATGTTTTCCCTGGGGAGCTGGCAAGAATATTGATGTATTCCTTAGTAGGTAAACCATAAAATCATCTCCAACCTGCATGAATGCAAGTTTTCAGCTAGTTTTGATTAAAAAACTAACAAATGAAAAAATAGGTTCATATATATAAATATTATTAAAAAATCTTGATATCATCACATACCCTACTTAACAAAAGAGACCAAGATGCACAGGATAAAAGCTCCACAATAGGGCTCGAATATTTACTCTGCATATGAACAAAATTGTAAGCAAGACATACACTCATTATTCATATATACGAACAAAGAATCTAACATTCATAAATCATTATACATGCTCTTGTGTGTAGTAAGTGAGGGATGGGAGGAAAAGCTAGATGTACACATTACCAACAACAACCACCCTCTATAAAGAAGGGAAGGAATAAACTACATTAGTTTGCATAACAAATTATAACCCTATGAATCCTCCATTTTCCAGATTATTATGTCAACACTCAATAGTTAACTATAATTTGGTAAGAGAATTAAAAGCTAACTGCTAACAAAAATCATCCAAGTATGCAGTCTAATGGATGTAACAGGGAAAAAGCCATTCTTTATATGGTTAATTGAAAATTTGAAATATATAATCCAACAGTAAGAAAATCCTGATAATGGAAAAACAGCAGTAGAATCGGTTAAAAGAGCTTAAATTAAACAAGACATAAATAAACTGAAAAATTGTACAGAAGTAAAGAAGAAAATAATAGAAGCTTATCACCCTATCATAACCATAGCACAACACATTGGTATAGGTTGATTCCCCTCGATGCCGCATTAGTTCAATTGTCCTCTTCACAATCTGAAAGTCAAAACCAGCATTCCTAAACAATTATCTCAGGGATTCAACCTAAAACTCAAACTACAATACAAGAAATAAAACACGATTAAAAAAAAACACTTCTATAGTTTTGCAATGAGTAAACCTTCTCCTAGTTGTCACATTGTATTACTGCTTACTCCTTACTTAACCGACACTCCAATGACTTCAGTTTACTACCTTAAAATACTGGATATCATCAAATAGAGAAAGAGAAATAAATAAATAATCTCAAACACTTCTTAAGATATAAAGGAAGTATTTAATATTTTTTTTAAAAAAGCGTCTGCATTTCATAAAAGCCAAAAAGAATTATAAATAAATATAATTAGAATATTTTTTCCATAACATCTAAACGGGCAGTTGTTAGTTTATTTTCAAAAGATAAACTATATTTTTTCACATTTTGAGAAAACTTTTGAAGTTAAAAAAAAACAACTAATTCATGAAAAAAATAAACATATCAGACATTCATCTGCTTAAGTTAGTCTTACAAAATTACAAAGGTCGGACATTTTAATTTTTGCAATTCTAAAGTTTCCACTATTAGATTTTTAAGTTTCCAAAAATAATTTATTTTAGTATTTTTCATTTGAATTTTCACTGATTAGAAAGGATTAAGTGAATGTTAAAAATAATTATTAAAAGGGTCTTACTAGAGAATGATTAAATAGTTAATATATAAATAAAAATGCATGAAAAATATCGTATTAGAGATGCATTAAAAATAAGGGTGGGAGAATTAACACCAACTTCCCATAAAACTTTTCTATTGTTATTCCTTAACAGTTTAGGACCCTGGTTAAGATTTACCCCTCCAAAATCTAGACAACACTTCAGGGCTCCGGAGTAAAAATTTATGTCACACACTAGTAGTTCCGGATGAAATTTGTACTCAAGCCAGAACGGGTATAGATATGTCACAAAAGGAAACAGGTGCTATAATGCCCAGGTGGCGTATACTCACACTGTGTACATACACCCACAATTAAATTATCTTTTATATACCGACAAGGCAATTCTAACGTCTAAACTAAAATCTAATACCTTTCATAGAGACACACACCCTAAAGTCCTTTTTTACTTCCACCAATCACATAATATATAGTCATCAGACTCATCACCAATCAACTTATTGTGCATTCCATAGTTGAGTTTTATCGTGTCCAACTATAGCCATTGCTACTGTAAGCATCACCAACAACCATTTTTCTTTTTATTTTAATACTTTTTTATTATACTAATTATTAATTTACTGATTTTATTAATACTTAATAAGCGGGCAGATAAATATTAAGCTTTGGATTTTTCATTTTCATAATACAGCACCATAATATCCAGCCAAACGTTTAACCCATTGTCATCCCTATTCGTGGTACGTACTTCCTCACTTGCTCATCTTTATAATTCCTTACATAACTTCCTTCTACTTTTAATTTTTAAATCAAAAATAAAAACGAAAAAATAACACTTATCCTCTAAAATAGTTTAAATAAAGGATGACCGCCAAATGACGGCCAAATCAATATCATCAATATTTTAGAGGACTTATTTGAGTATAATCACTTTTGAGAGAACTAGTTGAATGTTACTTTATCTATCTTTCGATGACTAATACTTACTAAAAACGAAGGCGGGTGTTGTTATGTTTCAGGATGGAGTGTGTACTACAAGACTATTGAAAATATTTCCAACTTCCAGACTCATAAAATCTCTGAGACTAATCCATCTTGTCCTCCACAACAACGTAAACCGTTTATTGCTCAGAGGAGTAAACAAACTAAACGGCATTTTTTTTGAAACAATACCTGATCCTGCGGTGAGATGGAGTGGGGAACGAAGGAGGGAACTGAAGGGGCGTTTTCGGAAACGACGACGTAGCAATTTGTGAGGAGTTTGCGGTAATCGGAGGGATCATCCGGTCGGAGGAGGAAGGAGCTGGCGTCGCGGCTGCAGCCAAGACACTGGCGGCCGTTACAGCGGCAGTGCTCCGGCGACGGCGGCGGAGGAGGGAGGAGGGATGTGATGGTGTCTGAGAGTGTTTGTGCTCGATCGTGGAACACGCGCCACAGTACGCCTGGAACCCGAACCTTGTCGCGTTTCCTAGGCATTTCCCCGGGAAAGTGAGAGAATAGTGGGAAGAACAAAGGATTTGAAATCAGGGTCTACAAAAAATATAATCCTGGACTTCCCAACTTCCAATAAATGTATGTCAATTTTTATAATATTATATTATTTTTATTTACTGAATCTGAATCCTTGAGAAAATCCTCTTATCTATCAAATGGTTTTTCCAACCTCCGAAACGCATCTATTAAAAAAATTCAACTTTTTACCTTAAAAATTACTTTTATAAGGTCCGTTTAATATGCATGATATGCAGTTAGAAAACCAGAGTTAGAAAAAAGAGAAATCTAAATGTTAATATTAATCTTTTATATTGTTTGAAATAGTCAAAACTTTATTTGACTGTTGTGTATTTTTTTCCCTACTTGCAAACTCCATTCGCAAGCTTCTCACGTTAGGCAAACACACGCTAAATCTAACTAGGAATATCAATGGAACGGAACAGGGTAGACTTATCTCTTAAGCACACCCACAAGTCATACATAAACTCACATCACACCTACCCCATTACTTGTGCAAATATCTACTATGTGGGTTTTTTTTACGGGTACTTACTATCTACAGTTGACAAAATAAAAAAAATAAAATTAAAGGTTATTTAATCTAAAAGTATTATATTTAAAACAACATAATTTAAAATTCAACATCACATAACGCATCTCAAATTTTATAAAATGTTAGATAAGATGCCTAAAATATGAGAGAAATTTACATATTCAAGTATATAAGTTAAAGGTAATTTAGTGCATGTTGGTACCCATGGGTATAAGTACCATCCACATCAGTTTTTGTTTATGGGTAGAGAAAATACTTGTTTGCTTCTACTCATGAGTACTCCTGTCTATAGGTTTCTCATTCGTCATGGATTTTTATCCAAGGATACCTACGCATGTAGATATTTTTTACCCATATCTTTTTTACGAGGTCTTTTTAAAATAGAATGGGCCTGAGCTCAACAAAAATAAAATCATAGAGAAATTAGTATAGGAGTTGAAACTCCCATAATAACGAAGAGAAAAACTTGAGCTATATGAGGAAAGGGAATCAAATGTTGATTTAGACCTAAGCAAGCCAACCAAATTTGTCATTGCATCAACACACTAGTTTTGATCCCTGGTGAATTGGTCGGGGTATGTGGTCCAGTATGGTGACCGACCCTCAGACTGTGTTGTTTGTATTAGTCTTAAGCTAGTCCAGTGGGGATCCGGTATTATACATTCTATTCTAGTTAAGAGATAAAAGTATTAGAGTGCTCCTTTAAGAAATCTCACCAACCTAACACATTGTAGGGTGAAAGAGGAGTCACCTACGAAGACACTCTGATGCTCAAGTTAGTAGAATGTTTAGGGAGAATACTAGAGCTCAAACGTAAGTTATAGCCGAGAATGTCCCACCTTTTCCCTGTTGATTCGTGGGTATTTATACCTGAGAGTAGTTTTACCTTGAAGAGCATTTTGTAGGTAGTGTCAGTACGACTATGATCTTTACAGAAAAGTTGACACGTGACAAAGATGCCTCCTAAGGGTTGTACCTTCCCATCACTCACTTTGTAGGTTGCTTTACAACATGTAGTTGCATAAGTCAACTCTAACCCACCATAGTATCGAGAGAGTGACTCGTACGATATTAGACTATGGGTTTCATGCGCAATGCCGGAAGCCGGTGTTAGGTTGCAATCTTATGCAAGATGTCAGTCACGCATAGCGACTTAGGTCAAATTACCTTCTTGCTCATAGACTGGTATTGAGACTAGATAATTTGCCCCGTAGCTTGTTTGAGGGACTATACTAGTTACTCAAATTAGCTATACCGTTTACTCCGGTCACCTGTTGTAGGCGGGGGTAAAAGAAGAAATTCTTAATTTAGAAAAATTTCCAATCGCGCCATTTTGCTACTTTGAGTTCTCTTTATAACTATCACGCATTTAATTAGTAACTGAAATGCCATGTTGCTTGAAACATGAGTCATGCCAATCATTGTGTGGCGGTTACTTTTTACGGGCTTATTAAATTTAAAACGCTGTGATCAACTAATTTTGAAACGAGGCATCATTGTAGTTGCCCCTAACCACGCCTATAAAAGGTGGTTTTGGAAATCACTAAAAAAAGAGAAAGCTTTCAACTTCCACTGAGAACTCCCCTTATTCGTGACTTGGAGTGTTCCCAAAACTTTCTCCACCAAACTCAGGTAGCCTATCTCACCCTTCTTTTAGCATTTTTGTTATTTTATTACTTTCGTCTACTTTTTAAAAAGAAAATAAGGGCTTGGAGAGGACAGAGAGGTGGTAGCAGTGGGCACATCACCGTTGGCCCTCGTGGAGCTAGGTCACATCATCCAAAAAAGGTAATGCCCCGGGGACGAGGCGACAAAGATGGGACGTATTCTGCACCATAGTTGTTGTACAACTAGCTTTCTTCATACTAGCCAGCCTTGAAAGAATATCTATCTGTGTATTTTCCTCCCTCCAAACGTGCTTGAAAGATATGGTCTGAAACCTCTTCTTTAACTTGTGAGACAAAGCATGTACTGGTGTAGCAAGGGCTCCTTGGGCTAGTATTCCCCCGGGATTTGAGAAATAACTAGTTGAGAGTCGTCGCATAGACGTTGTTCCAATGTTCAAGGTCGCCCTTAAGCCCGCGAGGCAAGCCTTATATTCAACTTGATTATTCAAGATGGTAAAGTTGAAGTGTAGTGAAATCTCGAGGTGGATCGCGCCATTACTTTCTGAAAAAACCCGGGTTAAATAAAGACAACCCGAGTCTTAGGAAAATTTTTCCAAAAATTCAAAAGAGGATTCGAAGAGAAATAAGCAAGTAGAAGTCGAAGTAAACAGAAACTGGTCACAGGAAGGGAAAGACTGGGTTGGTATGCCCACATTGGCGAGACTCGGCTTCAGCTATAAGAGCCAGCGGAAGATAACACTTAAACGCACCACTCGCTGGAGCGAAGTCTCGTTCGCTGGAGCGAACACGTGCACTCGGCAATTTCCTCACTCGGGATCGGAGCCTACGCTCACTCGGGAACTTATCCGTCGGGTTACTCTACACTCGGAGTCTATAATTTTCCCTCACACAGAAGTGTTTCCCCAATCCAATTCACTCGGTGAATTTTAACCCCAAGTTCACTCGGTATTACTCTAGCTTCTCATCACTCGGAAGACTTCACCAAGTTCAGTCTCACTCGGTCTTATTCAAACCCTATCCACTCGGAATGTAACCTTATTCACTCGGAATACATATAATCTGGTTCACTCGGAAGGAGACTCCTAGAATCTTCCTCAATCCGCACCATCACAACCCTTCATCCTTCGGGAGTAGTCACTCGGGATTTCCACTCGGGAGTTTACAATCCTTTCCACTCGGAATCCTTTTAAGCCTTCGCCACTCGGAAAAGGGCCCACATATTAAAGCCTCACTCGGAAATGGTTCTAAGCCTTCTTCATTCAGAAGAGGGTCACTCATCTCGCCTCACACAGGATTAATCTAGCTCTCGTTACTTGGAGTAGTGCAACCCTATACGCTCGGTAAAATGTAAACGTATACCACTTGGACATTCACCTATATCATTCTCCACAGAGTAAGATGAACACACAGCATTATATATATATATATATATATATATATAGATATATATATATATATATATTTTCATGTACATAAAGTTTTACTCTCAACCCGAGAGAGTTCAATCCTCATACATTTAAACAAAAGACCATATTAAGAGCCGACCAAGGCTATAACAAAACCATTTGCATAGTATATATATATATATATATATATATATATATATATATATATATATTTCTATGTACGATTCCACTGTGCAGATGCACTTCACACAGAATGGAGCTCTTCTATCATTCACTGTCTTATGTAATATCCATTGAAATATAGCCACAGTAAGGGTGAGTATCTTAAATATTAAATGATAGATATTGACTCGGATTAATCCTCAACCATGCAATATCATATACACATATCAACAATCAATAACATACACATTGCTATTCAATCGGAACACACTCAAGCATCATTCAGTCGGAATCTACCCAGTTAACTCTTGGCTATATTAACATGTCATTCTCAATAACATTAGTACATATGCATACAAGTCACATTGCACTCGGCAACAATTATGAATATGCACATATTCATTCAGTCGGATCCGATTACTCATTAATAGCTTTTTATGTTGCAACATGGCTCTCGGTCTTTTATTCAGCTCTCAGCTGATCCGGCCGTTTTACTGGTACCAAACCGTTTGCCCTCACATGTAACACAAACACTCTCAGCGTCAACGGCAGTGTTACGGGCAGCCCTGAGTCCCACTTAGTCGGCTTGCCTTGAGTCCCACTCAAGGTCTTTAACAGCATCCATGCTTATAATTACCGATTCAAATAATAGTGCCACACACTGAATACTCTCAGCATTCTTACCAATGTATCTCATGCATCACATCATAAACCACACTCGAAATAACCATACAGATACAGATTTTACACACTCAACGATTCACTTAGCAGTACATGCATCACATGCATTCAATCAACATTCTCAAGAGTATTGACATGCATTTCATGGACGGAAATTGACATGCATTACACGACTCATATTCATCATACATTCGGGCATCACATAATCATTACTCAATCAGAAATACGACTATTGACACATTTTAAATCATAAATATCAGCAAACGTTATCATCCGGAACCCGTCCATAACCCATGCATTTAAGATATAAGATAACCCCCTACCTACAGAAGAAACTCAGAGTTCCACGAGTTACAAAGCTTGACCGACCACTTCTTTCGGTCACTCCTTCCCACTGGACAGCCTGCGAACTCAGGTGTCGACTCTGTACCATCTTGGGAAGACCAAGAGTTTTCCTACTTCACAGCTCAGACGCACTTCGCGTTACAGGCTTCCCACTGGACTCTGCCAGCTTCGAGTGGGAGAAGGAAGGGAAGAAGAAGGCACGAAGAGGAAGAAGACGGACAAGGGATGAAGCAGGATGGTGGCTCAGCTTCAGGGAAAGGCTCTCAACTCTCTCACCTCTTCAGCAAGATGACGCAGATGGAAAGTGAGTGGAAAGAGAAGCTAAACCCTTTTATACCACCAGGGGTACATGCGTCCTTTCCCCCAAGCCACTTTGCATTAGTCACTCCCTAACTTAATCTGCAAGTAACCCATAGTTAGTAACTTAATTTCATCCGGTAAATAAATTTTTAACTCAGGATGTTACAATTCTCCCCCTCTCAAAGAATTTCGTCCTCGAAATTCAAACACGAGCTTACCTCAAGAAAATAGCTCGGGATACTGTTGTCTCATGGCATCCTCACATTCCCACGTATAAGAAATACATCCATTTTGTTGCCACGCCACATCGACCAGTTGCACATCTTTGCTTCTCAAGCGTTTTACCGACCGGTCCACAATTCTAGTCGGTACAGCCACTGTAGTCAGGTCTTCTTTGATCTCAACTTCATCATCCGGCATTTCGTGTGTGGAATCAGGTAGATACTTCCTCAGTTGAGATACATGAAACACATTATGCAATCTCGATAGATGAGTCGGTAATGCTATTCGGTATGCCACAGGACCGACTCGTTCTAATACTTCATAGGGTCCAATGTACCAGGGACTTAATTTCCCACTTTTTAAAGCTCGTTCGACTCCTTTACTCGGTGATACTTTCAGGAATACCCTGTCACCGACCCAAAATTCAAGCGGCTTGGTCCGCTTATCATGATAGCTTTTCTGTCGGTCTTGGGACGCTTTCATCTTTTCTCGGATTACTTGAATCTGCTCGGACGTCTGCTTGACAATTTCTGGTCCCAACAGTAGACTTTCACCGGTTTCCAACCAATAGAGTGGGGTTCGACATTTTCGGCCATACAGTGCTTCATATGGTGCCATGCCAATGCTGCTATGGTGGCTATTATTATATTTAAATTCGATCAAAGGGAGGTATTGCTCCCAACTACTACCGTGTTCCAACACACACGACCTCAGCAAGTCCTCCAAGCTTTGTATTGTCTGCTCGGACTACCCATCCCACTAGGGATGGTAGGCTGAACTCAGTCGGAGATTCGTACCCAGTTCATGGTGTAAGCTCGTCCAAAACCGGGACGTAAATCTTCGATCCCTGTCTGACACAATGGAAGATGGCACACCATGCAGTCGGACAATCTCTCAGATATAGATCTGGGCTAATTGCTGTAACGAATATCTCATGTTCATGGGCAGAAAATGTGTAGACTTCGTCAACCAGTCCACAATGACCCAAATGGCATCGTAACCCGCTCGGGTTCTCAGCAATCCCATTACAAAGTCCATGGCAACAGAGTCCCATTTCCATACGGGGATTTCAAGAGGTTGCAACCCACCATACGGTTTCTGATGTTCGACCTTCGACTTCTGGCAGATAATACACCGAGCCACATAATCGACCACGTCCCTCTTCAATCCGGGCCACCAAAATTGTCGTCTCAAGTCATGGTACATCTTGGTAGTGCCCGGGTGGATGCTTAACAGGCTTTTGTGGGCTTTGTCGAGCACTATCCTTCTTAATTCTCCCGCACCCGACACATAAATTCTATTCTTTACTCGAAAAATTCCATCTGATCCCTCGGTCAAGGACAGGTCATTTCCCTTAGCCTGAGTCTCTATCATCTCAGCTAAGTAGAGATCTGTTTTCTGCTCCTCATACACCAACTTCAGGAATTCATTAGCAATTTTCAACGTACCGAACAGTACCTTCCGAGACGAAGAGATGTCCACATGCAAATTCATGTCTCGGAATTGCTCAAGTAATTCCATTTCCTTCACCATTAATACTGCCACGTGGATGGACTTCTGACTTAAGGCGTCGGCCACAACATTCGCCTTACCTGGATGATACTTCAGCTCAAAGTCGTAATCTTTCAAAAATTCCGTCCATCTCCTCTGCCTCATGTTCAGCTCTTTCTGGTCGAATAAGTATTTGAGGCTTTTGTGGTCGTTGTACACCTCAAACCTAGAACCATACAAATAATGTCTCCATATCTTCAACGCGAAGACCACAGCTGCCAACTCCAAGTCATGAGTCGGATAGTGTTGCTCGTGTGGCCTTAATTGTCGAGAGGCATAAGCTATCACTTGGTCCTTCTACATCAGCACGCATCCCAGGCCGAGTCCCGACGCATTACAGTAGACCATGAAACTTTCTTGCAAATTTGGCAACGCTAACACTAGAGCTATTGTCAACTTAGTCTTCAACTCTCGAAAACTTTTCTCACACTCGGAACTCCATACGAAAGGGACATTTTTCCGAGTCAACTTGGTTAAGGGCAGTGCAAGCTTAGAGAATCCCTCAATAAACCTTCTATAATAACCGGCCAGACCCATGAAGCTTCTGATCTCCGAGACCGATTTAGACCTCTCCCATGCCTTTACGGCTTCCACTTTGGAAGGATCTACCGAGACACCTTCCTCGGAGATTACGTGCCCAAGGAAGTGAATCCTGTCCATCCAGAAGTCACACTTCGACAGTTTAGCAAACAATCGCTTCTCCTTCAATATTTGAAGCACCAATCAGAGGTATTTCTCATACTCCTCGGACGATTTGGAATAAACTAAAATGTCGTCAATAAAAATGACCACAAACCGATCTAAGAATGGGTGAAAAATGCTGTTCATGTAATTCATGAACACGGCAGGGGCATTCGTTACGCCGAACGGCATTACTACGTACTCATAGTGGCCATACCTGGTCCTAAAGGCCGTCTTCGGAATGTCCGAGTCCTTCACCCGGATCTGGTGGTAACCCGATCGTAAATCGATTTTTGAGAAAACTGAAGCACCTCGTAGCTGGTCAATCAGATCATCGATCCGAGGTAATGGATACCAATTCTTGATCGTAAGCTTGTTTAGCTATCAGTAGTCTATACATAGCCTCATGCTGCCGTCCTTCTTCTTAACGAGTAACACCGGTGCGCCCCACGGTGATACACTCGGTTGTATAAGCTGCTTGCCAAGTAACCCATCAACTTGCTTTTTCAGTTCAACCAATTCAGTCGGGGACATTCTATAGGATGCGCTGGAGACCGGCTCGGCTCTAGGGACCAAGTCGATAGAGAATTCAACTTCCCTATTCGGAGGAACACCTGGCACTTCCTCCGGAAACACCTCTGGGAAATCACAAACAGTCAGAATATCTCTCACTCGGGTCCTACTCTCACCCTCAGTCAAACAAAACATCATAAACAATTGTGTTATACCTTGCACGGGGTAGTCATTATCATTCTGCCTCGGAAAAATCACTCTTCGGTTTTGGCAGTCCACCAGCACCTTGTTAGTTGATAACCAGTCCATGCCAAGTACTATGTCTAGGTCCTTCAGAGGTACACATACTAAATCGAAGGTAAAACTCCGATCGCCCAACGTAAAGGTTACATCTTTGCACATCATCGATGTCAACACTTTAACACCGGTCGGATTGGATACCTCCAAAGTCCGATTCATGTACACAGTCGGTAACCTCAAACGTCTCACACAATCGTCAGCTATAAATGAGTGGGTAGCTCCAGAATCAAAAACTACATCAAGGGTATGATTACCGAGTGAACACTTACTTTGCACCAAGTCGTTCGCTTATGCAGCTTCCTCGGCATTGATGGCAAAGACTCTGCTTGCAGCCATTTGATCAACATTCCTTCCTCGGTTATTTGGGGCGAACATCATATTACCTCTTGCTCTATTGCCTCGGCCACCATTCCCTCGGCCACCATTCCCGCGGCCTCTTCCATGGAATCTTCCTCGATTTATACTTGCACTTGCTTGCTGCAGTTGAGGGCAATCAGGGCGAATGTACCCTTTCTCATTACAGTGGTAGCATACTACCTCATCATCGTTGTTGCAATCCCGAGCATAGTGGTCCCCTCCACACTTAAAACACTTGCCGTCACCCAGGCGATAAGCTGAACGTCCTCCATGCTGACCCCGACCCCTAGACCTTGAGAAGGGTCTGCTTCTACCAGCGTTGCTCGATTTCTTGAAGCGAGACTGCTGGGGCTTCAAGGAGGGGTCGGCCTTGCTGCTCTGGCCCGAGTGGGCCTTGTCATCCTCTTCAAAAATTCTACATTTATTCACCAGCACTGGAAAACTTCTGATTTCCTTGTGCCTGAAAGCTTTCTTAATTTCCGGCCTCAGTCCGCTTTTGAATTCTATACACTTGGAACCCTCGGTTCCATGCTGTTGGAAGGGCAGATAAAACAGGCATAGCTCTTCAAACTTGGCAGCATATTCCTCCACAGACATGGAACCCTGCTTCAGTTCTATAAACTCTAGTTCTTTCCGACTCCTTACTGTGTCGGGGAAATATTTCTCCTGGAAGCACGCCTTAAAATTTCCCAGATCAGCTGGGTGCCCGCATCGATCATTCGGTTTTTGGTGATCCTCCACCAATTTTCAACTTCATCCCGCAGCATGTACACTGCACACTCGACCTTCTGGGCCTCGGTGCAATAAAGGCTCCCAAAAATTCTCTCCATGTCTTGAATCCACTTATATGCCAATTCAGGGTTAAATCCCCCCTGAAACTCACTCAGCTTCCTCTTCAGGAAGCGATCCAGTCCTTGATTATTATCAACACGAGGCTAGTTTTGCCTCTCGAGTATGTCAGCGAAACGCTGAAATGCTGCGGCCATGGCTTCCATGCCTTGACGATTTGCCATGACTTATCCTGAAATTGACACCTATTTCAAGGATAAGAATACCGATTCATTCACAGCCAAACCGACTTGAATTCCACACTTAGCAATTATAACACTTCTCATACAATGTTTATAGCACACAGACAGTATTTCATGATTTATACAAGTATTTTAGGCATTCAATCCGATCTCCTTATATATATATATATATATATATATATATATATATATCCTCACATCATCTCTTCCTAATCAATCCAGGCCTAGGATAATCCCTAAGAATCTTATAAGTAATCAGACCAGGGTAGGAACACACTTCCACCCTCAACTCTACATCTCGACAGTAGTATCTCTCACCACTGTCCATAACAACTCAAAGGCATATAGCCACACAAATTATGCTCAACCATGCATCAAATCTATCAGATATAACAAATAATTACGACACTCGGTCATAATGCACACAACTACTTACTCACAGTAAGCATACCTTGGCCTTGGACCTTTTGAGTCCGCTCTGATACCAAAATGAAACAACCCGGGTTAGATAAAGACAACCCGAGTCTTAGGAAAATTTTTCCAAAAATTCAAAAAAGGATTCGGAGAGAAATAAGCAAGTAGAAGTCGAAGTAAACAGAAACTGGTCACAGGAAGGGAAAGACTGGGTTGGTATGCCCACATTGGCGAGACTCGGCTTCAGCTATAAGAGCCAGCGGAAGATAACACTTAAACGCACCACTCGCTGGAGCGAAGTCTCGTTCGCTGGAGCGAACACGCGCACTCGGTAATTTCCTCACTCGGGATCAGAGCCTACGCTCACTCGGGAACTTATCCCTTGGGTTACTCTACACTCGGAGTCTATAATTTTCCCTCACACCGAAGTGTTTCCCCAATTCAATTCACTCGGTGAATTTTAACCCCAAGTTCACTCGGTATTACTCTAGCTTCTCATCACTCGGAAGACTTCACCAAGTTCAGTCTCACTCGGTCTTATTCAAACCCTATCCACTCGGAATGTAACCTTATTCACTCGAAATACATATAATCTGGTTCACTCAGAAGGAGACTCCTAGAATCTTCCTCAATCCGCACCATCACAACCCTTCATCCTTCGGGAGTAGTCACTCGGGATTTCCACTCGAGAGTTTACAATCCTTTCCACTCGGAATCCTTTTAAGCCTTTGCCACTCGGAAAAGGGCCCACACATTAAAGCCTCACTCGGAAATGGTTCTAAGCCTTCTTCATTCAGAAGAGGGTCACTCATCTCGCCTCACACAGGATTAATCTAGATCTCGTTACTTGGAGTAGTGCAACCCTATACGCTCGGTAAAATGTAAACGTATACCACTTGGACATTCACCTATATCATTCTCCACAGAGTAAGATGAACACACAGCATTATATATATATATATATATATATATATATATATATATATATATTCATGTACATAAAGTTTTACTCTCAACCCGAGAGAGTTCAATCCTCATACATTTAAACAAAAGACCATATTAAGAGTCGGCCAAGGCTATAACAAAACCATTTGTACAGTATATATATATATATTTCTATGTACGATTCCACTGTGCAGATGCACTTCACACAGAATGGAGCTCTTCCATCATTCACCGTCTCGTGTAATATCCACTGAAATATAGCCACAGTAGGGGTGAGTATCTTAAATATTAAATGATAGATATTGACTCGGATTAATCCTCAACCATGCAATATCATATACACATATCAACAATCAATAACATACACATTGCCATTCAATCGGAACACACTCAAGCATCATTCAGTCGGAATCTACCCAGTTAACTCTCGGCTATATTAACATGTCATTCTCAATAACATTAGTACATATGCATACAAGTCACATTGCACTCGGCAACAATTATGAATATGCACATATTCATTCAGTCGGATCCGATTACTTATTAATAGCTTTTTATGTTGCAACATGGCTCTCAGCCTTTTATTCAGCTCTCAGCTGATCCGGTCGTTTTACTGGTACCAAACCGTTTGCCCTCACATGTAACACAAACACTCTCAGCATCAACGGCAATGTTACGGGCAGCCCTGAGTCCCACTTAGTCGGCTTGCCTTGAGTCCCACTCAAGGTCTTTAACAGCATCCATGCTTATAATTACCGATTCAAATAATAGTGCCACACACTGAATGCTCTCAGCATTCTTACCAATGTATCTCATGCATCACATCATAAACCACACTCGGAATAACCATACAGATACAGATTTTACATACTCAACGATTCACTTAGCAGTACATGCATCACATGCATTCAATCAACATTCTCAAAAGTATTAACATGCATTTCATGGACGGAAATCGACATGCATTAAACGACTCATATTCATCATGCATCCGGGCATCACATAATCATTACTCAATCGGAAATACGACTATTGACATATTTTAAATCATAAATATCAGCAAACGTTATCATCCGGAACCCGTCCATAACCCATGCATTTAAGATATAAGATAACCCCCTACCTACAGAAGAAACTCAGAGTTCCACGAGTTACAAAGCTTGACCGACCACTTCTTTCGGTCACTCCTTCCCACTGGACAGCCTGCGAACTCAGGTGTCGACTCTGTACCAGCTTGGGAAGACCAAGAGTTTTCCTACTTCACAGCTCAGACGCACTTCGTGTTACAGGCTTCCCACTGGACTCTGCCAGCTTCGAGTGGGAGAAGGAAGGGAGGAAGAAGGCACGAAGAGGAAGAAGACGGACAGGGGATGATGCAAGACGACAGCTCAGCTTCAGGGAAAGGCTCTCAACTCTCTCACTTCTTCAGCAAGATGACGCAGATGGAAAGTGAATGGAAAGAGAAGCTGAACCCTTTTATACCACCAGGGGTACATGCGTCCTTTCCCCCAAGCCACTTTGCATTAGTCACTCCCTAACTTAATCTGCAAGTAACCCATAGTTAGTAACTTAATCTCATCCGGTAAATAAATTTTTAACTCAGGATGTTACACTTTCCACCATGACTCTGGCTCCACACCCCTTATTGTTGGAGGATCCAACATTAACCAGATTTTGTAATACTTATGAATTGGATAAAAAGGTCTTATGTAAAGGGGAAGATGTAGTATCCTTTTGGTTCTAAATATAAGTAAAATATAGTAAATTTTTTGTCTCAAAATTTAAACAAAATTATACTTCTTAAATATTTCTAAATATTTATCTATCAAATATATTCTCATTACATATTTAAAGGTTTTATTAACCTCCATCCTAAGGGCTGAGAATAAACATTAAATACATATATTATTTTTAATACCTATCAGTTTACATTAAATCCTTATATTTTATTAGGTTTAAAATATATCTCTCTCATAAGTTGATTAACTTTTTAACCTATGTATTTTTTATACCATTTATACCCTTTTTATTTTAATAACCTGTAACATATTAGAACAAAAATCTTCATTTTAATTTAATTTTGGTCTTGAGTATTTTTAATTTTCAACTTGTTTGATGTCATTGGCGACTAATCGAAATATTTTAATTAGAAAATATTTAGAATTAATAATTACATAATAAATTAATATATTGAAACAATAACACAATAAATTAATAATTTTATGCATTGTACTTACAAAGAATGAAAGTACGTATAGTAAATTAAAATGTTTGGAATTAATAAATGGAAACAAAAAGGTACATGCATGTTCATAATTTCTTTTGACGTTTGTAATTAAAAAAAGAGTTTAAAAAAACTCAAAATTGTTACGTGCAGAATAATAAAATAAAAAGGGGTATAAAAGATATAGAATAATTTATGAAAAAGATATATTTTAAATCTGATAAAATACAAATAATTAATACAAACTGATAATTAGGAAAATTCTTATGTTAGGTGTTAAAAATAATACATACATTTAATGTTTATTATCAGCCCTTAGCCTTAAGGATGGGTTACCAAAACCCTATATTTAAAGATAATTATTTCTTTATATAATAAATGACATTAAAATATTTTAAAATATTATGTTAAATATTTAATATCATTAATATAAATAACCACTTTTAACATAAGTAGTTATTGTTTATATATTTAAAATCAAATGAAGTATTGTTGGTAAAGATTTTGTTTACCTCAACCCTTAGAATAAAACTAACAACTTTTTATTGAGGTAAATATAATTATTCCATCACAAAAATAAAAGAATGATAAATACCCTCATTCCCTATAAAAAGTTGTGACTTAACAAAACCTATTTTAACTATAAGTAACTTATTTGTCAAGAAAGTGTTTTGATTTTTTAACTTTAATGTTCGAACTTTACTTTGATACATTTTTATCCTTAAAGTTTGAGCAGCATCTTACTTTTCTATGTGTTAAATCTCACTATTTATTTGTTTACTTTGAAGAGAATAAAGGAAATATAAAATTGTAGAAAAAATTCAAATTTTGATAAATAAAATAATTGAGTTTAATTCATAAAAGAACTAAACTAGACAATTTTTTAAACTTTAAATATCAAATTAGGTCAAATTAAAGATAAAGGACTAAAGTAAAACCATAATCAAATATTTTTTTATTGGACACAACAATTGTGTTCCTGAATTTAGCTGTGAAATGGTCAGAATGAGTCTGTCAAATCACATACTACTCATATATAAAATATCATTAATGATCATTTAATCTTGACACCAAGTGATTATCAGTTATAACACAAATTTCAATAAAAAAAGTTGTACCGGATAAGAAAAATTATTTATTTATGTTAAAAATTGAATTTTTATTGAAAACAATGATGATTATATTAATGTTAATTTTAAATAATTTTCTTAAAATATTGAGTTTTATATATACAAGATTATACAAGTTTAAAAAATGTATATATCTATATATTTCTTTCATCATGTTCATTTTATTTTATATTTCTTTATATATATATATATATATATATATATATATATTTCTTTATACAATTTTTCATAGTATATTATTTAAATGATTAAAATCTTATTAATTGGTGTCCTAAATATATTATTTAAAATTTTAAAATATTTTTTATTAGAATAATTTAAAATTTACCTAAAACTTCAGAAAATATTAATATTATTAAATAAAAATTCTATTTTTATTGCTCCAGAATTCAACTATTAGCTTAGCATTTGGCTTATGATTTTTGTCCATATATTCTCCCAGCATTGGGTTCGGGACTTAGTGCAGCTTAGAGCTTCCGCCTCTATCTCTCACATAGTCACCCTCTTCCTTCTTTGTTGCTCAACTTTGAGGCCAAAGTTCGTGAAAACCCTTGGATTCAAAATTTTCAACTTTGGCTTTGTTTCACTTGTGCGATTCTCTGTTGGTTTTGGGTGTGGCAAAATCACAAGGAAACAGAGAAAAAATGTTGCATTTGTTCTTCTCAATGGCTTTCACTACTGTTCCGTTGATCGTTTATGTTCTACCAATCAGAAACTTAAACCTCTTTGTAGAAACCATGGAAGATTTTGCAAGAGAATCAAGAGTCTGCACCAAAAGGATTTACCCTCGCCTGCGTGTAGCTTGGACTAGGATCATGAATCGTTAGCTAAACACATGGTAGATTAATTGAAGACTTTATGGTCTTGAACCACACATGAGTATTTGAGTTATCTTCCTTTTCTTTCTCTCTTTCTTTTTTTTCTCTTTCCCATGGTTGAGTTGGTACAATGAATTCTGTTATGAGTCTTTTTCTTCTTTTTTTGGACATTGCTTTCTTCTCACAGAGGGACCATGTTGAATATTATATAATTATGGTAAGATAAGAATTAAATTATGACATAGTTCTCTAAGTGTTTTTAATGGTGTTATTTTATTGGAATTAAAATTTTATTCTAATGATATGGTCATTCATAAAAAAAAAATAATGGGTTAAACTTGTTTTTATCTATGTAAAATAAAGACCTTTTGACCTTGATCTTGATAAGATATTTTTTCCCCTTTTACGTCCATCTTTTGTTAAATATTTTAATTTTAGTCTTTACATTGTACTTGAATTTATTAATTATTTATATGAATAATAAATAATTAAATTATATGTTACCATCAATTAATTTATTTTTAAGCGATAAATTTTTTTAACCTAACCTAACTTGTAAATGA
Organism: Clitoria ternatea; assembly: GCA_037962975.1. Lineage (NCBI taxonomy): Eukaryota > Viridiplantae > Streptophyta > Magnoliopsida > Fabales > Fabaceae > Clitoria > Clitoria ternatea. The sequence continues at coordinate 52,922,867 of CM075675.1, forward strand.
GTTTCAAGTTAATTCACAGGTTGATTACCCGCTTTAAAAACTAAAAATTTAATTTTTTTAAAAAAACTCCACAAAATAAAAGGAAAATACAAACCAACATAATAAATATTAACCAACAACCCAATTTTAATCTAAAAATTCAATATTCAAATAGGGTTGGTAAGGTTTAATTTTGAGAATTAAATTTTGATAATAAAATTTTCATACTTTTTATTTTTTATATATTAGGTGAGCTAACCTAGCTCACCACGGGTTGACCCATTATAGCTTATGGTTTAGGTGAGTTAGGTTAGTGTCAACTTGATTTCAGGTGAATTGGTTGGCCAGACACATGAGTTGTAACCGATTTTGACAACTCTAAGTGTGGTCAGGCCAATGAGACAACTCTCAGCAAAGAAAGATGTTACTCCATTTGGTCTCATATATACAAGACATAATTAATTGAATCACTAAGATCAATAGAAGTAGTTAAGGAGTAGTGTATTGAGTATCTAAAAATTAATATTTTATTACAATTTTACCCTTCTAAAGAAAAATGTCATTGATAGTAGGGATATTTAATAACCAAATGGAGTAGTGACTAACCACTAAATCGATTCGAACCAAACCGAAAACCACAAGAACCACCGATCGCAAAATAAAAAAATCATAGTTTTTAAGGCAATTCGGTTTGGCCAGTGGTTCATTTTCTCATAACCAAACCAAACTGCATCTCCACACACATTATTTACCATTATACCTTTTAGAATCAATTTTGTTTAGAGTGAATTCAGTGATATCAGCGTGTAATCTTTTAACCAATGAGATATTTATTGTTAAATTTGTTTAGAGTCATTTAAGTGAAATTACATAATTAGCAACATTTTTAATATTGTAGTTTTATATAATTATTATTTTTATTTATTTGTAATTGTAATTATAAAGTCATGTTGATTCAGTATGGTTATGGCATAAATTGACGATTTTTGGGACAAAATTATTTGAATTGTGATGTTTGTTTTTAGAAAAATAAGAATAAAAACCACACTAATCAAACCAACAAGCCTCAATGGTGCGGTTTGGCTTGATTCGATTTTCATATTTTTTCAATCAAACCAAACCACAAGTATTTTGACATGTTTGGCTCATTTTTCCTTCAAAAATGAATTGAACCGTACCATGAACACCCCTAATTGATAATTCTAAGTACATTTAAGGCTAAAACCCCTTTTCAGCCCTCTTAAAGTTTAGGGATTAGGAAAAAGCCCTTGAAAAAAAAACCCTTAGGTTTTGGCCCTTATAAAATTTTAGGGTTTACGAATTTAAGGAAAACGTTAGGTTTGACCGTTAACTGATGATGTGGCTAACGTTTGTGCCACCTCATCAGTGCCACGTGGCAATTTTTTTAAAAATAAAAAATAAAAAATCCACGTTATCAACTAAAACCCATTTTTAACCCTTTTAAAGTTTAACGATTAGGAAAAAACCCCTTAAAAAAAAACCTTAGGTTTTGGCCCTTATAAAATTTTAGGATTTAGGTTTTGGCCCTTATAAAATTTTAGAGTTTATGAATTTAAGGGAATTTTAGAGTTTATCAAAATACATAAAGAGTGGTTCCATCTCTTTTTCCCTTCTTTTCCCACTTCACCTATTTTTCTCTCTCATCCCTGTAATGTCAAAAGGGTGTAAATTAAAGCCCTCATAAATGTAACACTATTAAAAATGCATAATTTAGTGTTATATTTACAAAGGCTTTATATTTTTGATACAGAGGATGAAGAAGATGATGGGACTTTTAATTAGGGTTTCTTAATTTATGGTTTAATTTATAATTTCACACGTAAGCAGCCAACTAGACCCCAATGTAATTAATTAATAATATTTTTGACATGTGTCGCTGATGAGGTAGCCCAAACTCATGCCGCCTCAGTTCAGGGCTTTTCCCTTAAATTCATAAACTCTAAAATTTTATAAGGACCAAAACCTAAATCCTAAAATTTTATAAGGGCCAAAACCTAAGGTTTTTTTTAAGGGGTTTTTTCCTAATCGTTAAACTTTAAGAGGGTTAAAAATGGGTTTTAGTTGATAACGTGGATTTTTTATTTTTTATTTTTAAAAAAATTGCCACGTGGCACTGATGAGGTGGCACAAACGTTAGCCACATCATCAGTTAATGGTCAAACCTAACGTTTTCCTTAAATTCGTAAACCCTAAAATTTTATAAGGGCCAAAACCTAAGGGTTTTTTTTTCAAGGGCTTTTTCTTAATCCCTAAACTTTAAGAGGGCTGAAAAGGGGTTTTAGCCTACATTTAATGATATTAGAATATTTTGACTAATTAATAAAGGTAAATAAGGAAAATTCAATAAATGCTGTATGAAAAATATAATCATGTCTTATAAAAAATGCCAACTTTTTTTCTAAAATTATGGCTTACAACAAAGGGAGTATAATATCCTTTTATCAATTTTTTTCTATTTAAAAAATTAATAAATAAAAAACAAATAACAAATGCCTCGTTTTGAAACATAAAAAGTATTTAATTTGTTTTGTTTTGAATTAGTAAATAGGATGATTTATAAGAAAATATTGTAGGATGATATGTTTGGTTAAAAGTTAGCAATCTTGTTCATTGGGCATAAATATAGTACATGTAAAAAAGTGTTTGGAAAACGCCTAAAAGTACTTTATTTTTAAAAGTATTTATTCTTTTTTATGTTTGGATATGATTATGAAAAGAAAATGAAAAAATAGAGCTTTGATCTTTTATATTTGAGGTTATGTTTGAGCAAGTTCCTCGTGGTTTTTTTTACTTAAGCTAACCCCTCACTTTTTTTAAGTTAGTCTAGATCATTTTTTTCCGTTACATGTGCTAACCTAATCGACAGTACCTATTGTCGCGACCTGGATCGCGACGGCACGGCGAAAAAGAGATTACCAAAAGGTATGAAACAGGGAGTCGCCACCAACGTTTTTATCCATAGGAAAAACATTGGGAAAAAACTAGGTTCAGTAAAGCACTGGTTAAAAAAATTGAAATCCAAGTTCGGGAGTCGGTTACGAGTAGGGAAGGTATTAGCACCCTACATCGCCTGTCAAAGACAGTACCAAGATTGAAAGCACAATATAAATAGCCTTAAATAAAACATGGTTTCTTCACTTTTACTATTGTATTTTTTACTTAAAAATGACAGAATTGAATGGGAGAACTGTACAAACATGGAATGTCGAAGCGAGGTCAATGGAACGTTTCATCCAAATTAAACTCGACTTCGATATGAGACAGAGAGGGGAAGAGAATGCTAATAAGGCGTCACGCCTAAATTAGACATTCTCGGGTAAAAAAAAAACAGGGATAGGAAAGAGATAAGCAGGACGTCTCGTCCTAAGTATCCCTTCCCTATGAAATTATGGCGAGGCTTGAACAAAAACTAGGGGGAAATCAATAAGACGTCACGTCTAAATTGATTTTCACGGAAACGACAAAAAGTAACAACACGAAAGAAACGCAAAAAGCAAAGAAATAAATCAGTAAAGGGGAATAAGAAAGATGGGCCCGACAGGAGTTAAAGTCCTGCTCCTACGTATTCTTGAATTATCAAGAAATCAGGGTTACGTAGTTCTGACTTTTCTTTTAAAAGATTGGGAAAATGTTGGTGGGTGTCATTTTGGTAAGGAACCCATACAAGACGAAGTTCTTCACACGTGTACGGATCCTATAGAGATTGTGTAGACGGAAGTATTTTCCGTACGACACTGACTAAAAATGATTTGTTTCTTTTTTTTTTTGACTTTATCTAGATTTCAAAGAAAACACAAGAGACATTTATTTCTTTTTCATTATTATTACAAAGTAAAAAGAAATTTAACTGAATGAACTTTAGGAAAGTAAACAAGTCCAAAAAAATACAAACTCAGCAGATGAACGTTTAATAATAAAAAAAAACAAAAGGAAAGAACACAGAACAGAACTGGTGGTGAGGTTGTTGAGGGAACAGCTTATAGATGTTGACTGGTGTGGATTCTGCTGGTGCGGATATGGGGTTGAAGGACCGAACAGTGGTGAGGAAATTCAGGAAATGTTGGGAAGATATATTGGGTTTAGGAGGCTGGGACGGTGTGGTGTTTAGGGAGTATTGGGACAGCGTGGAGATTGATGAACTAGGACAGAACTGTGTGAAGGGAATGAATTCCTTAAGACTCTTGAAGCGAAATTTAGAAGTTTCCCCTCTTTCCAGCTCTGGACCGTGCCAAGAACTTACCAGCCAGCCCCCCTTGAAAACGCAACCCCCGTAGCTTCTTTGGCTGGGGTATTTATAAGGCTTAAAGGTATGGGTTGAGTGTTTGGGACAACCAGAGTTCCCACTCACCCATACGCATAGTGGTGCAACCCTGGCCCCTATCTGTTTGTGGGGAGCAGGGTTTCAGTGGGGTATTTTTAATTGTCCACTTTCGCCTCCCTGTCTGCCATTCTTGGGGAGTGCGATTCCAGTTCATCATGAACAAATTTCCGACCTCGCCCATCTGTTGTCAAATTTGTGACATCGGTTAGCAAAGACATCGGTTGGACGGAGTCTCCATTGATCCGTTGTGGTGTCTCAAGAACCTTCACCTATGTCTTCACACCGGTTGAGTCTTTCAATGTAATCACAGGGGCGATGTTCTCCCTCCTAGTCCGGATCTACAATAAGCCGGTGTGCACATATTTCGACCTGAGTCCGCCCACGAGATCGTCGTTTCTTACTTGGGCCGGACTCACTCGTCTTTTTGTTGTCAGATCCGCGACATCGGCCATTAAGGGACTCCTGAGGTGAGGACGGTTGGGCGGAGTTGAGGTGAGGACGGTTGGGCGGAATGTTGAGGTGAGGACGGTTGGGCGGAGTGTTGAGGTGAGGACGGTTGGGCGGAGTTGAGGTGAGGACGGTTGGGCGGAGTTGAGGTGAGGACGGTTGGGCGGAGTGTTGAGGTGAGGACGGTTGGGCGGACTCTTGAGGTGAGGACGGTTGGGCGGAGTTGAGGTGAGGACGGTTGGGCGGACTCTTGAGGTGAGGACGGTTGGGCGGAGTTGAGGTGAGGATGGTTGGGCGGAGTGTTGAGGTGAGGACGGTTGGGCGGAGTTGAGGTGAGGACGGTTGGGCGGTGTTGAGGTGAGGACGGTTAGGTGGACTCTTGAGGTGAGAACGGTTGGGCGGAGTTGAGGTGAGGACGGTTGGGCGGAGTTGAGGTGAGGACGGTTGGGCGAAGTGTTGAGGTGAGGACGGTTGGGCGGAGTGTTGAGGTGAGGACGGTTGGGCGGAGTGGGTGTTCCCCCCTTTTGGAATTTGGACCGGTTATATTTCCATTTGGGACCGGTGTCTTTTCCATTTGGGTCGGACCGAAATAGGTGTTCACACCTATCTTCATGACGCTTACATGTGGTGAGCACATGGCATAAAATACCAATTAGGGTTTGAAAAAATATAGCACCGATGTTAAAAAAAATTAAAAAAAGTAAAAATTATTTGTGACAGTTAACATTTTTCTAGTGATTTTTAACTACCACAAATAAACAAAAACCTTTCACTCACCAACCCTTCTACCATCTTAGCCATATAGAATAGCTCCCCTTCGTCAACTACGCATTGTCCCAATCCATGCATTAACCATAAACACCTACCCAGATCATTAAAGCCACAACCAAAACTCATCTCAACTAACCATAATCAACTAAATGAATCTCTCCTAAACCCTATCTCAACTAAATGAATTCAATAAGAGCTCAAGTTCCCTTTTTCACACACAATATTCACCATAAACAACTAAGCAAATCAAAAGTAAACAACTCAAAACCATAAAAATAATTCTTTTGTTCATATTTGAAGTAAATGAACTCAAAATTAAAGGGAAATCCACACGAAAACATGTAACACAAGGCGAAACTAGTAGTTGATGGTGGGGGCACTATTGGTAAAAAATGGAAGCGATGTTGAGGATTTAGGCCTCTTTGAAGGGTTATTGATGATGGTCATCTAAAGTCGAGATTATGCTCCAAGAGAATAGGTGGTTGTTTTCTCACAGTAACATCATGGTCAATCTGAGTTTTGTAACAGGGGTTGCGAGACGATGTAGTGGTGTTGAACCTTAGAGGAATGTGGTTCGAGGTTGTTTTGGTGATGATTCGTAGTTGTTTAAGGTTGAGGGGATGAAGTGGAGGAGGTAAAGGGAGAGAGAATTTTAAATTAAGGCGGGGAAAGAATGGAAAGAAAGAGACTAGGGTTTTGAATGAGAAGATAGGGAAAGAGGGAGAAAAGTGTTGGCTTTTTTTTGAATTTTTCATTTTAAAGTTTAATCCGGTTGACATTTTATGTCACATGTCATCGGTATTTAAGCCATATAAGCAAATTTTGTTTACTAGATTACAAAATGTAATAGAAAAGACTAATTTAGACTAACTTAAAAAACATAAAGGACTAGTTTAAGTAAGAAAAACATAAGAGACATGCTCAAACCTAACCTCAAACGCAAGATACCTATTGTCTATTTTTTTGGCCGAAGAGATTATCTAGATAATTTGTTTTGTTTGAATTGTATTAAAAAAATGCTTTTAAAATTTAAAATTACTAAAATGGATATAAGCATTGTGAAATTGAGAATGTGCAAAGGATAAAATAGGAAAAAGAACAAGTGTATAGTAGAAATAAGTACTTTTTATAATCAAAATATAGAAAAAAAGATCAAATTATGATTTAATATGTCTAATATAAAACACAAAACTCTTAATATAAGAACCTGGTAAATCTCTCTCTCAATATTACATTGGTCCAGTGGGGATCCAATGTTATCTCTCAAAGTCTAGTAGAGAACTAAAAGTGTTGTAGTCGATCTGTCCAGCCAATACACCAGTATTGCACGTTAAAAGGCGATATAAGGTATCATCTACAAATACACCCTGACACTAAAATTAGTATCGTGTAATTAACACTGAAGCTTAAACGTTAGAATAATGAAGTACCTTTATAAGTAGTAAATGCAAGGTATTTATAGAGTTGAGTGGTGGTTGGGTCCTACGTGGCCAGTGTCACTGCTTTTTTGTAAAGTACGAGGAAAGCTGACATAGATACTGATATTTCTGACACCCTCTACAAGTTTTATAGCCGATGTGCCCCTAACTTATCCCATGTCTTCCACTTGATAACAGATCTACGAGATCCTAATAAGGAGAGTTTTGTGTGGATACCATGTTAGCTTATTGATGATATCATACACCAGCCATGCATGCGTTGTAGTCGATGTGTAAGATTTAGGACTCTTGGCCGGAATCAGACTTAGATCATGATTATAATCATTTTCCTTTACAAAACATTATCTAATAGATTATAATATAATTTTATAAAAATTACTCAAATATATAAATAAGTACTTTTCCTATAAACCAACAAAATCTCTTAAAAAGTACAATATCATACACATTTTAAATTATGGTTTAGGTTCATTTATGTTTGGCTCATTTTATTTTTGGAACATATTTATGTTTGGTTGTTCAATATAAGCATTAGATTTAAATATTACTAATTGTTAAAAAATATGCATTAGGATATATTTTTAAAAGATTTTAACTATTTAAATGTTGGCACTTAAATTTATAAAAAAATTATATTCTATATTAAATAATAAATACAATATCTAACTTGTATTAAATAAATATAATTGTATTTATCCAATTTAACCATTGACTCACTGGTTCGACCACTCACTCATTAACCTATTATACTGGATGAGTTAATCAACGGTCCGATTTGAATAACACTAATGAGAGATGAGCTTTCATTGAATGTTGTGATTTTCCAAAAGGAATTCACAAAACGATTATTCCTTTTTAAATTACTAAATATAAATATTTTAAAACATTTTTTTGGAGTCAGTGATTTTTAAAATATTAAATATTCAATAAATTAATGTGTTAGCAAATATAATAGTTTTTTTCCAATTTTTAAATTTATTCTCTTTTTTTGGATTTTATATATTTTATTCAAGGTTTGAGCTACATTAATCATTAGGACTCGAACTTCATATCAAAGGTTAAGTTATAATTTGTCCGGTATAAGGCAAAACTTCCAATGTGGATATCTGGTCTCTCTCATTATTTCCTGTTACACTAGTTCACTAAGGATCTAGTATTATATTTCTCACTCTAGTGAGGAGATAAGAGCCTTCTTGTGATTTCGTCCAACCAACACATTGGTATTTCATGTTATAAGGTGAAATAAGGCGTCGCCTATAAAAATACTCCGACGCCCAAGTCAATACCAGATAAATCAATATCGAAGCTTAAACATGGTTGGTGAGCATACCTTAATGAGGAGTAATGTGTGGTATTTATAGACGTAGATGGTGAGGATGTCCTACACGGCGTGTGTCAATATGAATTCAATAATAGGTGAATAAATTTGACATGATCACAAATATTTTTGACACCCTCTGTAGGTATATGGTTGGTATGCCCCCAACATATCTTACATGCTCTACTCAACTCTGTTCAAGAAGATCTGCCATGGGGCATCTATATGGGAAATTTAGTGTCATAAATTGCTCGCCAGATATGTCCTTCACTAGAGAAAACCGTCTGGAGCTGGTATCAATCCTAGATCATTTTCCTTCTAACCTGTTGGAGTGACCTGGGAGTTGCTTCAATGGGCCATGTGTCATTCTAATTTAGGATAGCTTGATGTCATCAATAACTATTTTTATTTTCTATTTTTGGCTGGAGTTGTTTACTTAGGTCTGATGTGACATGCCTTTTTGTAGGTAAGGGTTCTGACAGGACACGTGGCATGTGGGAATTGGTTACAACCCTTCATTTCTTGCACACTTGTTAGCCGATATATGAAATGCCATGTTATAGGTGTCATTATTGCATCGTAACCATTCCTGTACCCTTTTACCCCCAAGCCTTGCTTATAGAAAGGGTCCATATATCTTCAGAAATGACATGTTATTTTAAAGAATCTTTGTCGCTCCTGTGACACCCCGATTTCCCATACCTGAATCTCAATGCAAGTATAAGTAATTAATAAAAATACAAACAAGTTTTTCATGTTTAACTTCATAAAGCCCAACCACTTACATCGTGGACCAAATCATGGGAAACCAGGTGTCATGAAAAACAAATACAACCATGACAACAACGATTAGATTGACAAACTAAAACCCTAAATGTATACGCCATAATATAAGATAGCAGCAGAAGAAGGCGTACATGAGGGTATACTTCCCTTCCCATATATGAGGATATAAGAAAGGAACTAAGAACACAAAGCTGATGCCAAACATACAATTGTAAAAAAAAAAGGATTAACCTAATAATCCAGATTGCATGAGATTTTATATGAAACATAGACGCTGTGATACCCCAGAAGGCACCGCATGAATGCAAGATAGATTCCTTCGCGTATAGAAGCAGAATGCACATGGAAAAATATGCAAAGGAAAATTGAGAAGTGTAGGGACAAAGCCTTAAATAAAGGGAAGCTAATGGACAAGCTAAGGGGTAAGAAAACATAAAAATTTTGGCCTTTGGAAGTAGGTTCCACAGACTGGCTATGGTGGCCACTATAACATCCTTAATTTTTAAAATAAATTTCAATAAATCAAAATATTTTACAAATAATTCAAATTTCCAAAACAGAATTTGAATTAAATAATTTACAATATTCATTTTACAAAGCCGACCGGCTCTTTTAAAACAAAAATAAGTACAATTAATTATATAAAAGCACTCGGTATTCATGAGCCGGTCAAGGCTTCCACTAAGACAAACTCCGAGCTGCATGAATGTCTTCACATACCATGGTCGGGCCCTTCATTCACTGAAAAATAATAATTATAGAGGGTGAGCATAACATATCAAATAACAGTTATTGAATTGGATAAAAGTCCAATTAATAACTATAAAATCAATACTGATCACACTCGGCAATTACATCAAATCACTCGGCAATAATTTAAATATTCATTCGGCAGTTATAACTATTTTACCATTTGGTAAATAAAACATCACTCGGCAAGTATAGCAAACTGCACTCGGAAATTCAAGCAAACTGCACTCGGCAAATAACAATTTCACTCGACAATTAACAAATTATTCATTCTCAAAACCGAGACATATACATATACTCATTATAACAGCATGTTCTCTCAATAACACATAAAACAGTGTATGCACATGCTCAACCAAATGGATCCATATCTTTCATTCTCACTTGACCAACCAAAATGGGGTCATTATCAATTTTGTGTTGCAACACTGGCTCCCCGAGCCATAATTCAGCTCCTCGCTGATTCGGCCGTTTTACTGGTACCAAACCGCTCTGCGCCCATAATGTAACACCGAGTACCACTCCCAGAGTGATAGCGATCCTCTACTCAGTGCTACGGGCCGGCCTTGAGTCACACTCAAAGGCGTCCGTGGTATATAGGAACCACCACATCACGGTTCATATTCAAACATCACACATGCATCTCATGCATATAAATATCATGAATCATCAATCTCATATCAATATCAATAATATGAATGGAAAATATGAAACATAAAACGTCATATAGTTGGGGTCTCATAACAATTCATACACATATCATATATCAAAAATGCCCCAAATCCATTCATAAACCATCTATTTGAGATGTATGCTCCCCCTACCTGGAATAAGGAGTTCCAGTAGCTTTCAAAATTATATCCAGTCACTGCTCTCAAATACCGACTGGAATTGCACTACTACACCAGTCCAAGCTTTCCTTCGTAAAGAGAAGAGAATGGAGATTTGGTGTTCTTCGTTTACTAGTTCCAGTAAAGATTGGAAGTATAAGAATGATTTCACTTTTAAGAATTCCTCCATTAATCCAATAGCAAAAGTATTTATATACCTTTCACGTGAAAGAGACGTGAATAACTTGAAGTATTCTGACATACGTAACTTAATATTAATGAAGGATTAAGATATTTAATGAAAAGGGTACAACACATCAAAATAGGTCCCAAACTTAGAAAATATCTAAGAAAGGAATCTGCTGGAAGGTAGAAGAACAAAATGACGTGGAAAGCATCTATAATTAAAATAGGGTAAATTCAATTCTGGGGAAAACTCGCTTAGGCAACATCAGCATAGAGCGCTTGAGCGAGCCTCTAATTCCTTAAGCAAGAAATCTTTAAGTATCAGACCTGATCCTCGCTTGAGCGGACCACTCTCACTCGAGTGAGAATTACCCAGTAACCAATTTCCCATGCTTTCGCTCAAGCGAGACTCCCTCCTACTAGCCACTCGTTCAGGTGAGAAATGTCCAGTAACGAATTCCACTGGCATTCACTTGAGCGAGGCACCTACTTGCTTAGGCGAAATCTGACCAGAGGCTGTCCTTCGATTCTGCACTCGCCCGCTCGGCAAGGCTTCCCAGCACTCGGGTTTTCACTCGGCAGTTCAATCAAAACTGACTCATCTCGCTCGGTTATACCTCTTTCCGAGTCAGAGTCTTATTTCTTTCATTATTCGGAAATTTCTCCACTGTAAGGTTACTCGGAGTTCGGAGTCCATTTCCTTTCTCGGAAATCATTCCTCTTGAAAGGATTAGTCAGAAATCTCCTCAGGATTACTTACTTAGAAAATCAATCAGAGTTGAAGTCTTTATCCAGAAGCACTCTTTCTGGAAAGACTTACTCGAAATGTATCACTCGGAAGTGTCAAAGAGACACTTCACTCGACAACTTAATCGGAAACGTTCCTCTCGGAGATGTTTCACTCGGATTTGCTTTACTCGAACGTGTCTCAATCGGACACAGCGTCACTTCATTCGGAAATGATTCTCTTAATGATGTTTCATTCGGAAACATCTTAACTTCACTTGGAGATAGTGTTCTATCTTATTTCACTCGGAGTCAAATTCATTTCACTCAGAATCTGATTCTTTTCACTCGGAAAATCTTGTCTCATTCATTTTCCACTCAGAATTTCATTCAAAAATTCTTCTCTAATCCTTTTTAAGTTATTTTTATAAAAATCATAAAAAATCAGGATGTTACATTTCTCCCCCTCTATAAAAATTTCGTCCTTGAAATTTAATAAATTACTTGGTCACAAATTGTACATAAAACCGATAGGTATAAAATATATATATCTCATGTTTTACATATTAACGAGTACTTACAAAATATAATAGAATATAACATACTTTTTAGAAATAAGAGTTGTATGGCACCCGGATTTAAAAATTTCCGCTCATTCTCGTTGTGTCATATTACCAGCTTGTTCGGCCTCTTCCATATGAATGTTAAACACTCGACCAGCAGCTTGTGGATTAACATCCCTTTCCTGGTCGTCTCTTCCAATCATCAGGTTACTTCATCCACTATTTCCTCCTCCGACTCCTCTATTTCTGATTCCCTGACCTCGTCTTTGAAAACTTTCTCAATTTATGATAGCATTAGACTCGGTTGTTTGTAAAAGAGGGCAATTTAGATGAGTGTGTCGTTCCTCATTGCATTTGAAACAAACAATTTTGTTTCGGTTACAGTCACTCGAAAAATGGTCTCCTCACACTGGAAACATCTAACATCTCTCGGAAAACTCATTGATCGGCCACCAGAATTCACTCGGCCTCGGGATTCAAAGGATGATTCACCTCTGATCGTCTTCCCATGCTTTTTAAAATTAATCGGGGATAATTTAGAGGAATTATCTGACCGACTGCTTACTCCAAAGGAAGTTTTATCATCTTCCTCATATATTCGGCACTTGTTGACAAGAATCGGGAAATTCCTGATTTCTTAGTGTCAGAATGCCTTTTTGATGTTCGGTCTTAGTCCACTTTCAAATTTGATGCACTTTGGACCCTCAGTGCCCGGCATCTGGAAAGGAGGGTAGAATAAATAGAGCTCCTCAAATTTAGCTGCGTATTCCTCCACACTCAGATTACCCTGTCGGAGTTCCATAAATTCCAACTCCTTCTAGCTTCTTATAGTGTTCGGAAAATACTTTTCAAGGAAACATTCCTTGAAATTTTCCCAATTCAACTCGATTCCCATGGCTTCCATTCGGTTTTTGGCCATTTTCCACCAGTTTTCAGCTTCTTTCCGAAGCATGAATGCAGCGTATTCAACTTTCTGGGCCTCGGTACATTGCAGGCTGCCAAAGATCCGTTCAAGATTCTGGATCCAGGCATACGCTTGGTCGGGCTGAAATCCTCCATGGAATTCAGTCGGTTTTCTTTTGAGAAAACAATCAATACCATAATTGTCACTCGGTTGAGACGTATTCTGCCTTTCTAAAATGTCAGCCAAACACTGGAAGGAAGCAGCTATGGCATCCATACCATGAGGGTCCATTTTCCTATCCTAAAACAATCATCACACAATTGATTAATCAAGTCATCTAACCGTTCTAGAAAATAACCGACATTACAAGGTAATGACCCGGTTCGGTAATACACAAGTCTCTCACACCAACACATGAGGCCGGTGCGAAGAATCAAGACCGGTTTCTCTCTCAGAGAGTCCGAATTACATAGACCGGATACACAGAGCTGATCTTCAATCTCACTCAATCCTTACTCTTATAGCTGGCCCAACACCGGATTACAGACCCTGGTTTTAACCATGATTTCACTCAACTCATAGTATTTAGTAGCTACACCTTGGCCTTGGACTTTTCAAGTCTGCTCTGATACCAAATTATAACATCCTTAATTTTTAAAATAAATTTCAATAAATCAAAATATTTTACAAATAATTCAAATTTCCAAAACAGAATTTGAATTAAATAATTTACAATATTCATTTTACAAAGCCGACTGGCTCTTTTAAAACAAAAATAAGTACAATTAATTATATAAAAGCACTCGGTATTTATGAGCCGGCCAAGGCTTCCACTAAGACAAACTCCGAGCTGCATGAATGTCTTCACATACCATGGTCGGGCCCTTCATTCACTGAAAAATAATAATTGTAGAGGGTGAGCATAACATATCAAATAACAGTTATTGAATTGGATAAAAGTCCAATTAATAACTATAAAATCAATACTGATCACACTCGGCAATTCTAACTCACACTCGGCAATTACATCAAATCACTCGGCAATAATTTAAATTTTCATTCGGCAGTTTTAACTATTTTACCATTCGGTAAATAAAACATCACCCGGTAAGTATAGCAAACTGCACTCAGCAAATAACAATTTCACTCGGCAATTAACAAATTATTCATTCTCAAAACCGAGACATATACATATACTCATCATAACAGCATGTTCTCTCAATAACACATAAAACAGTGTATGCACATCTCAACCAAATGGATCTATATCTTTCATTCTCACTTGACCAACCAAAATGGGTCATTATCAATTTTGTGTTGCAACACTGGCTCCCCGAGCCATAATTCAGCTCCTCGCTGATTCGGCCGTTTTACTGGTACCAAACCGCTCTGCGCCCATAATGTAACATCGAGTACCACTCCCAGAGTGATAGCAGTCCTCTACTCAGTGCTACGGGCCGGCCTTGAGTCACACTCAAAGGCATCCGTGGTATATAGGAACCACCACATCACAGTTCATATTCAAACATCACACATGCATCTCATGCATATAAATATCATGAATCATCAATCTCATATCAATATCAATAATATGAATGGAAAATATGAAACATAAAACGTCATATAGTTGGGGTCTCATAACAATTCATACACATATCATATATCAAAAATGCCCCAAATCCATTCATAAACCATCTATTTAAGATGTACGCTCCCCCTACCTGGAATAAGGAGTTCCAGTAGCTTTCAAAATTATATCCAGTCACTGCTCTCAAATACCGACTGGAATTGCACTGCTACACCAGTCCAAGCTTTCCTTCGTAAAGAGAAGAGAATGGAGATTTGGTGTTCTTCGTTTACTAGTTCCAGTAAAGATTGGAAGTATAAGAATGATTTCACTTTCAAGAATTCCTCCATTAATCCAATAGCAAAAGTATTTATATACCTTTCACGTGAAAGAGACGTAAATAACTTGAAGTATTCTGACATACGTAACTTAATATTAATGAAGGATTAAGATATTTAATAAAAAGGGTACAACACATCAAAATGGGTCCCAAACTTAGAAAATATCTAAGAAAGGAATCTGCTGGAAGGTAGAAGAACAAAATGCCGTGGAAGGCATCCATAATTAAAATAGGGTAAATTCAATTCTGGGGAAAACTCGCTTAGGAACCATCAGCATAGAGCGCTTAAGCGAGCCTCTAATTCCTTAAGCGAGAAATCTTTAAGTATCAAACCTGATCCTCGCTTGAGCAGACCACTCTCGCTCGAGCGAGAATTGCCCAGTAACCAATTTCCCATGCTTTCGCTCAAGCGAGACTCCCTCCTACTAGCCACTCGTTCGGGCGAGAAATATCCAGTAATGAATTCCACTGGCATTCGCTTGAGCGAGGCACCTACTTGCTTAGGCGAAATCCGACCAGAGGCTGTCCTTCGATTCTACACTCGCCCGCTCGGCAAGGCTTCCCAGCACTCGGGTTTTCACTCGGCAGTTCAATCAAAACCGACTCATCTCGCTCGGTTATACCTCTTTCCGAGTCAGAGTCTTATTTCTTTCATTATTCGGAAATTTCTCCACTGTAAGGTTACTCGGAGTTTGGAGTCCATTTCCTTTTTCGGAAATCATTCCTCTTGAAAGGATTACTCGGAAATCTCCTCAGGATTACTTACTCAGAAAATCAATCAGAGTTGAAGTCTTTGTCCAGAAGCACTCTTTCTGGAAAGACTTACTCAGAATGTATCACTCAAAAGTGTCACAGAGACACTTCACTCGGTAACTTAATCGGAAATGTTCCTCTCGGAGACGTTTCACTCGGATTTGCTTTACTCGAATGTGTCTCAATCGGACACAACGTCACTTCATTCGGAAATGATTCTCTTAATGATGTTTCACTCGGAAACATCTTAACTTCACTTGGAAATAGTGTTCTGTCTTATTTCACTTGGAGTCAAATTCATTTCACTCGGAATCTGATTCTTTTCACTCGGAAAATCTTGTCTCATTCATTTTCCACTCGGAATTTCATTAAAAAATTCTTCTCTAATCCTTTTTAAGTTATTTTTATAAAAATCATAAAAAATCAGGATGTTACAGCCACCACTGGTCGTGGTTCCCTCTGCTAGAATAGGGGAATTGGCCCTGTTTTAAGGCCCTGGAGCAGTGAGTTATGTTAGCCAAGGCCTATACTCAAGAGGGGGTGAATTGAGTATTTCAAATTTTTACGCGGAATCCCTTTGAAAACAGTTCTTAGTACACAAATGATACAATGTAGAAGAGATAATAATTATGAAGCACATATCATACTAAAACACTTTGAGGTGAAGAGACAATATTCAAGAATTGATTGTGATAAACAAGGCAAGTTATTAATTTAGGCAATTCTTTAAGCACTAGGTATGCAATCTCCAACACAAATTTAAGTCAATTTAACTTAAACAATTTTTAACAAATTAATTAAACATAATTAATTTAGCAAGTTGTTAGCAATAATATTTTGATCACTTGTGCAATAATTAAATCCAACAAGATTTAAGTCAATTAATTCAAAGGATTTAATTTAAGCACTTTTAACAAATCAATTAGATATAAATATTTTAGCAAGCAATTTAAATTCACAGTAATAAAGGAGTTTAGGGAAAAGAGAATTTGCAAACTGATATAACGAGTTCCACCATCCTGGGGTACGTCTCGCCTTCAAGCAACCCACTTGAAGGATTTCCACTATTGAGAATTTGAGATTACAAGCTTTGAGCAATTGCAGCTTCCTAGTGTCCCACACTCAAGAACTCAATCCTCACAAGCAAAGGGCAACCCACCAAATCTCACAATCTCTCAATAACCCAAGGTTGAACCCCAACCTTAATCTCTAGGAATTTTGGTGTTTAAGGGTACAAAGATAACTCTCCAATAAAATGGATATACAAATTAAGCTCTCACAAAATAATTACTCTCATAGAGAGGATATGCAAATTTAAGAGCACTCAAAAATATTTTTCTTTCTAAAAACTCTCAAGGAGAATATATACCAATATAAGAAATAAAAGAGAGAAGCTTGCTTGCTTTGATAAGAAAGAAGAGGAAAGCAAAGGATTTACGTTCTTCTTGGTGTATTAAAGTGCTTCTGCTTCTCTTCTATTTATAGCCTCAGGTATACGCTCCCATTGCACTAAAATATTTCATTCGGCATAATGCTTCCATAAAATGCGTAATATGTTTTCCTAATTATCTGAAGTGCCTGAAAACATGTACTGATGTTTTCTATGATTCAATGTGTGATTTCCTACGTGAATCAATTCATTCAGTTGAATATTGCGTCAGAAACAACATGTGAATCAATTCCTATAGGTGATGAATCAATTCCCAGCTTCAAAAAAAAGCATGAATTGATTCTTGGAAGTGTTGAATTGATTCCTTTACTTTTCAACACGCATGAATTGATTCCTAGGCAAGGGGAATCTATTCCCAGGTGTATGAATCGATTCTTGGACTTCATGAATCGATTCCCAGGTGCTTTTTAACATAGGAATCAATTCCTAGAATGGTGAATCGATTCCTGGACATGTTCCTCTTCATATTTGATGAGTTTTGATGCTTTTTTATAGTATTTTGCATGGTTCTTGATCCTTTTTATTGTTTGGCATTTATTTCTTGATTTCTTACCATGTATGAGCTTGATCTTCATGATGGTTGAATCCATGTCCTAAGATTGCCATTTATCAAACATATTCACTTCTAATTGCTCATTAATTGCTTTGTACTTCATCCTTTATTCTTTGATCATGTCATCTCTTTGTCAACCATATTTTCCCTTTGTGGTTTATCAAATACTTTATCATTCATCAAACACATTTATTCCTTGTTCATGTGCATTCTTCATATTTGTGTATCTTGCCTTGCCTTTGTTAACAAGCTTGTCATTATCAAAACATTATCCAAGTACAAGTTACACGCCCTGGCCATGGTTTCTGCCACGGTCGTGGTTCTCACTGCCACCCCTTGTTTCAGCTAGAGCGTATTGAAGTGTTTCAGGCATAACTTGAGCTATAGGACTCCGATTGAGGTGAAACTAGTGGCTACAACTCCGTAGCTCAAATACCTACGACTTTGATAAAAAGGAGTAAAAGCATGACCATATATTTCCTTAGTCTTACTTCATTAAGTGACCCGTAGATATCACTCTTGTTATATAGGAAAGACAAATCTCATTTATGTCACTCACATCCCTCTGCATGATTTGTTCATTGCCTAATTACAACCTTATAATCATCTTGTTAAATGATATTTGATTGTATCAAAACAACAAACTCATGATGTAGGAATCATAGTGACTAATTCGAAGGACTACATATACCATTATCATATTGAGAATCGTTTATGACACTCATGTAATGATCCATGTAACGTTCTTATGGTAGGTCTGTCCAGTATACCATTACTCTTAATATGTAACTTATGGGTCTATCCACTTCCCTTATTATTCAAGATGGTCTCTTCCTCATCAGATTCTTCCTTATTTGTCATTGGCTGAATTTCCATGGATTGATCAGAGGGTATGGGTAAAAGCATAAAGGGTTTTGTAAATGGATCTAAATATTGCAAACACTGCACATCATACATAACCCAACCATGAAATTCATGGAATAACCTAATTCCACTAGTGTTCAATTGGATAATAGAGTTACAATGGATAAACTGTTGTACTATGCTACTAAAAGTGACCCCGACAACCATCTTATACATTTCCTGATTTGATTCCGGTCTGTCTTTTTATCCTCTACACTATTCTTCAAGGCAATTACATCAAAAATAGCCTTGGCCTTCACATAAGCCTTTTCAAGTTTTAGGTCATCATAGTTTCTCTATAATGATACAAGAGCATCAAGAGACTCCATCAGCTTGACCCCGATATTAGAGGACTTCTTTATCTTAGCCTCAACATTAGGTTTGGCCTTCTTTAACTTTTCTTTAATGGCTTCTTTGGCCTGCACAACTTCTGCCTTAGTTGTTTGAAACTGCACCGTAGTAGCATGACAATCACCCACTTCTAGGGAGCTAGGGTAACTTTTGGCAAGACACTAGATAATATTTTCACTTTCCATCAAGTTCCAAACAGTCCCTACAACAACTTCCCTAACATCTTCCATTGTCAATTCCTTCTTCAATTTGAAAGAAACGTTATATACTGGCTCCTTTCGTGTCTTGGATTCCAGAAATCAAGAGATACTGGAAGAAAAGAACTCAGGTTTTGAGGCCTCTTACACTCGGGTTGAGCCTATATTTTTCTCACATTAATTGCCTTAGTGAGTGTTGTCAATAAAAAGCGAGGCACCAAAACCTCTAGCATCATCAACTTTTGTACCTTAGCCTCACCTGTGATCCTTCTTTAACCTTTTGGGCGCCTTCTCCTTCAAGGGATTCTTCCTATGTTGATGCTTCTTTTTGCCACTAGAACTAAGGGAAATATCAGGTGTTTAGTTAAGCATAGTCACCACTCTGTTAGTATGCTCTTTGTTCCAACTGCAATGGACTTGGAATTAACCTGATTTCTTGATTAGATACCTCAAGGTTCTTAACTTCATCTTCCGCATGTATTTTCTTGAGGATATCGCCTGTGTTCTCCATCTCAACTATCAAAGAGTAGGACATAAGAAAGATTAGCATGTCATTTTATCATTAAGAAAACTTTAAAAAAATTAAGAGAAGAGGAAAGGGGCTTGGAGTTCAACCCATTTATTCATCCTATTCTGTTTGGTTGTCGAAAAGCTTCTTACATAAGATCCAACTAAATTTTGAGACCATTCGTAACCTTTCAATCATTTTCTTTGATTTATCAGACATACCAGAATCACAACTTGCATATACTTTACCAATGAGTTGGAAATACTTGTGTGTCTAACTGGTATAAAAACATCAAGAAAAGTTTGTATTCTTCCAAAATATCATTTTTCCATCCCTCACAACGATCTTCAAATAAGAATCCTTAAAACATGACCATCCATCTTGGCCGACTTCGGTTAAGATTCAAAATTTACAACGCCACCAAAGCATTTAAGGTTCACATAGCTAAGCCCCTATTTGTATTACCTCTATGCGGTACCCAGGCATACCAGAAGAACATTACCATGACTAAAAAAACTTGAAATATTCTCCAAGAACTTCTAGTGAGAGCATCATCCCCCAACCATTGGGTTAGAGTTGATTGGGGAAAAAATTCAAAAAATTTAGTTCCTTCATCTCAATCTTATTTAATGGGAACTTCACCCTGATCTTTGAGAAGCAAATCTCATGCATGAATAAATATCCTAACCTATATACATGTCAGATCCTGTTTATGATTAGCGATGACATGACGACAAAATTGTCTTTATTTTCTTTGGCAGCATGAATGTGTAGTTCAGTTAAGGTTGCCCTAAGGGTGTTCACTAATAGAAAAATGTGTTTTATGTCAAAAGTTAGCGTCAACAAATTTCTAAGGTAATTAACTATGTTTACTAAACCAATTCTATTAAACCAACACCAAGTCAAGGCTAAGTAATCACATGTTGACCAAAGTCGACACTAAGTAATAAAATAAAAAAAATGGAAATTGAAATGTTTTAAACAATATCAAATAGAGTGGTGTTTATAGGATAGATAGATGCCACATATTGTCGACTTAAAGTGACAATAGTGGGGAACCTAGCCGACAATACGTAGGATCAACTTTGAGTGATAGTAATGGTGGTCTAGCTTATGCTAAGTTTGAAATATAAGCCCTCATCCTCACTTCTTTCCATTTCTATTGTTTTTTCTATGTTTTTCTCTCCTTCCAAAATTTTCACTCTTCCCATTTGTGCTTCTTGTGGAGAAAAGGTCGTGTTCATCTTGGAGAGCAAAGCATTTCTTACCTACCATTGTTTTTGGTTTGGCGGAATGTTTGTTCATTTCTCAATTCTCTTAATTTTTGTTTAATTGTTTGATTAAGATCTTAGAATGTTAACTTATGATAACATTATGGTAAATGACTGATGTGTTATTATTGTGTAATTGTGTTATTTAAATATGACTTATGGTAATTGATACAGTAGAATGTCATTTATTTGATGGAAATATCCTAGTTAATTTTTTTATAGTAGAGTTGATGCGGTCAATTTTTTTATATTAAAAATAAATTTGTTAGTAAGCTGAATTTAATGTAAAGTTTGAAGTTGGGGATGTTGTTAAAATTTGGAAAATTTTAATTTATAGAGGTTATGTTGTCAAACTTTTTTGTAAAATATTTGGAAAAAGATTGTTTGATCCTTCTTGTGTAGATTGAATTATAATTCTTAAGATTGTAGTGACTGTATGATATATTGTTGGATGTTAAACAAAAAGTTATTTTCTATTCTTTTTCTTTTGAAAATATTTGAATGGCCCATAGATGGCCAAGGTAGTTGTCTGTTTGGTAATGTCTATCATCCTTGGTCATGAGGCTAACCAGCTTATTTTTAAAGATTTTAATTTATATTTAATAATTATTATTTAATTTATCTATTTCAATCAATAAACAATAATTCAACTTGTTTGATCATTGACTCAGGTGCCTTAACTAGTTCGATTCTATTTTAATAACACTAATATATGATGACCCATACCATAATGTCGAATTTCGCTCATTAGCGTCAACTTTTTGACTGATGCTAACTAAATAGCGAATTCCTTGTACAGGTGTGTGTTGAATCGTCAGTTTCAATGCTACAAACAGCATATGGAAAATTTGAGACAAAATAATAAAGAATAATAGTCTACATACAATGATAAAGAATGACTATTGGACCTATATAAAATAGAAAAATACAATATGGAAAACAAATAAAAGAATGAAATGAATCTCTTTGAGCTAAAAAAGGTTTTCAATAAATTCAGTCTGATAATGTGCAAGGCTTCAAGAACCAAAACATGTCCAGGGCTTTTGTCTCCCTTGCATCAACTATTGCAATGCTTCTGCTTTTGTCTGCAAGAGACTCTTTAACAAGTTCCTTGTTTTGTTCAATTTCTTCTATTCCTCTCTCCTGCACAAAAGAAAGGTTCAACACTTTCAATTCCCATCAGATTCAAAATTTATTAGAAATGCCGCATTCAAAATTTAACTTTTCAAACAAAGCCTAGGCGTTCACACAGTAGTCATTCTGGAAGAAATTTGTTAAAAAAGTGCACCTAATTTGTAACTAAACGATGAATAATAAGCATAAAATGCAGTATTTTGTCATCTAGATTTTGATTGAGCAGTATGAACAGAACAAAACTATGCATGAAGTGATACATTTTCACTATCCTCTCAAGTATCATAAATCATATAGGCCATGCACTCTTGATATGGAGGAATGACCTTCAAAGATAAATTAGTAAGTCACTTCATGATAATCTATTCAAAAACACTACATAACCTCATTATCCTATCCTATTCAATGCCAATCAAAATTCAAAAACACCACATTGTCTTGTTAGCATTGATTCGTTACTCATCTATCATCTGATTTGTTGTTCATCTATCTATTAACACTACATTGTGTAAGTGCAGCTAGTTGACTTACCATTAACCGGGATTTGGATTCCTTTGAAGGGGTGGTTTTGTTGATTCCACGTGCAGTGGAGAAGCACTGAGGAGAGGGAGGATTTGTTCGAATTTGTTGTAAGCTCTCCTCTCTTTTGTGTTTCAGATTCTCCGGATCAAGAGTTATGGGCATGTTCTCTGCCTCATCAGGTCTACTGCAGAATGCACTAGTACACAATTGATCAAATCAGGAAATGGTAGAATGTGGAAACTTGCACTTTGTTGATATCAAGTTAAACAGTCACTGAATTTATATAATTGTTCAATAATTCCAAGCTTATCTATATTGGCCATGAGTAAAAGATTGTGATTTAATAAGACAGTAGATGTGATCTAGTACTAGTATCTTAAAAATATAACTTCTTATGTTAGAAGTAGAAAAACCACAAGTTTCAGGCAGCCGTTGAGGCAGATGATGAGGTGGTTGAAGAAAAATCGCAATTCCAAATGGTTTAGTTATGCATGATACAGGGGATCTCCATGAAAAAATAGTTATAAATAGTGATGTGTGTCCTAGATAGCTTTCTCTTTTTTGCTATATGAATGACACAACCTATAATAATTGTGTTACCCGTGAAGCTATACATGCTTATAACTTCTACATTGCCATATCATTTGGAATTGTTGATCAAGATTGAATACCATGAGCTATATCAAGATTGTTTATAAGAAGACATGAACAAAAAGTAGTTTTGTTTTCCAAGATTGAAGACAATTATATAAGTTTATAGCTTCTCCATTGCTATATCATTTGGAATTGTTTATCATTTTGTTAGTCATTAAAATAAAAAGACAATTTACAATGTTATAAATAAAAACATCAGACAGACAAGAATAGGGGGTGTTGATAATTATAAATTTAATACTATGTGATTAGAAAAGCCTTTCTTAGCAGTGTCTTAAATTGCAGTCCCCAATTGCAATTGAAACCAAAATGCTTCTGTTTGAGGTTTCCTCATTTACCCATGAAAAAACCACATTTACCTATAATTTTCCACAATTTTGACAATCTTACTAAAACTACAACCTCAATTGAAACCATGTTCTTAGTGTTCTATGTAGTTGGTCTTTCTAATTTTTATAGTCGTAGTTTTAGTATAAGTACCTCTTCAGGTTCTTTATATATTACTTTGACCCACACCACTTCAGATTTAACGAAATTGCACTCGATACCCTCCTTTTTACATTACTTTGACCCGCCTCTCTTCACTTACATAACTACATTAGAAATCACTGGTGGTCTGTGTTAATGGTTGGGAGTACATAGTGTAATGTTCATAAATCAAGGGAGGCTTGTGCAGGGTGAAAAATAAAAGGGGTTTCATGTGACTGTACTCCCTCCGATTCTATTTATAAGAGATATAGGACAACATTACACAAACCAATACTGCATTAATCACACCAATACTGCATTATGTTAGAGAATCAACTTTCCTCAAAGAATACCCTAATAAGTAATTGGTTAAATAGGGAAATATAACTAAATAATTTTTGCACTCTCTCTCTCATAAAAAACACTAGTTGGCTCTTATAAAAAGGACCAAGAAATAGGTTCAAAACTCATCTACTATTGTGGAGATTACCCAATGCTCCACTCATCAGGACAAGGATTCTTATCAATTATAACCCCATTTTGGCTCAGAGACAGCAAGCTTATCCCTTCAGAGGGTAGGGCAGCCAAGGGAAGATGCTATGGAACCGTTGATCTAAATGGGACCAGAGGGAGTATAATTTTTCCTAACTAGAATTAATTGATAGTCGCCTAAGTTTTTAATTATCCATCCAATTCCTAAAGTTTCTAACATGGACTAGAGATTCCAAGGGAGAACATACTTACTTTTTTCTCAGTTGATTCCCTTTAACACACAGTCCCTCCAATCTTTCTGCCTTACTCACTTCAAGCAATGGCTTCCTTTCTTTTTCTTTCTTCTCTGACTCTGCCAAGGCTTGAGTATGATTTGTGGTCTTCTCCACAATATCTTCACTCTCTGTGGAGCTCAAGTTTTCAGCATTCTCTCTCTCCCTAACTCTTGTTGCCAATTTCTTCAACTCATAGCAGAATTCTGTGATCTGATTCAGAATAGGCCTCCCCATGAAAAGATTCTTTGCGGAGAGAGTTGATCTCAATGAAGGCACCACCTTGTGGTCATGGAATGTGTCATCAACTGGTTTTTTCTTCTCTTCACTAGACTTGATTGATGCCTTCATAGGCTTTAGGGGGTTAACTGTAGGAGTGAACAGATTTGGGTTTTGGTTTTCACTATCTTGGTTGAATCTCGTATCATCTAGTGGTGAATTTGATGATAGGGCGGGCACCCTTCTCTTGATTTTCACATCTCTACACCAATTTTCAACAACATACACACAAATTGGTGAGTTTCAATAAAGAATCTCAAATTGCATAGAACAGAAAGGGTAACTATTCACAAGTACCTTCTATTTTGGTCACCACATGGAAGATTTTCAGAAACATAAACCGGGCTGAAAGCCTTCTTCTACAAAAGATAAAAACAAAATGAGTTATCAAGATGAAAAGATTAAGCAAATGCTACGGCACTGCTTAAAGAAAAAAAGAAGAAAAAATTTCATTATTTTTCAATAAACAAAATCTTTCCATTTTTAATTTTTTATCCAGACACTAGTTAGCAATAATTAGCAAGTCTCAAAATATTCTTAAAAGACTTCAATAATTAGAGTAAAAGAAAGAGTTAATTATTAAGATTCGTGATTAGAACCTCAGCACAGGAAAAA
Organism: Clitoria ternatea; assembly: GCA_037962975.1. Taxonomy (NCBI): domain Eukaryota; kingdom Viridiplantae; phylum Streptophyta; class Magnoliopsida; order Fabales; family Fabaceae; genus Clitoria; species Clitoria ternatea. Next base: position 52,948,237 of record CM075675.1, read on the forward strand.
CATGAATCCTTAAGATCTTTATCCAATGGGGAGACAACAATGATTAAGATTCTGACACAAAACAAAAAAGGGTGGAAAAAAGGAAAAACCTTGGAAGGAGTAGTTGTTGATCTGAGAAAATCCTCGACTGTCTTGGGATGTTTGCAATCTGCAAAGTTAAACATTTGTAAAAAAAGAAGCAAACTTTAGCATACCCAGTTGAGAAATCAAGTGTCTTGAATTAAAACAAAAGAGAGAAAACAATAATTAACAACAATAATAATAAGGGTAGCACCCACTTACCAGGTTTGCAGAACCAAGCTTCATCGTCAGTGTCGAGGGAGTGATCAAGGGAAGAAAAGTCAACCCATTTGGGCGCGTTGATGTGTTCGTAGAATTCGTCTTCGACGAAGTGCCATTCTAGTCTCTTCCAATCGATTTTCGCGGGTTCCATTGAGAGATGAGAGTGGGAGAGGATGAGAGAGTTGAGAGACCTAGAAAGCGTGGAGTGAGAGAGAGTGTGTGCGCGTGATAGTGAAGGGTGCAAATGTGACCGTTATGGTTTCAGAGAGAAAGAGAGAGAGAAAGGGGAACGTTAACTCACATTGGGATTGCTTCTGATACTCTTTTGACCGTTGCAGAACTTAACTCATTCTTCATTAATCAATGATCAATAATAATGACAAGGAACATCATGATGATTACAATGTGTTAATCTTATTATATCATCATAAACAATGTGTTTGATGTAAACCATAAACAATGGGTTAATCTAAATATTTCTTTTTTAATTATATCTTGATGTTTTTTAACTATTGTATGAGTTTACTTAATGCGTAATATTCGCATGATAATTAAAAAATAATTTCATTTAAAAAATCATCTACCTTTGATTCTTAGGTCATTCTCAAATCGTTTCTAATAAAAAAACTTTATTTTAAATTTTTTATCATGTGTAAAGTTGCATTAGACAAATTTTTATTTTATTCACCCTATTAAAATATGAGAGTATGAAATAAATTTTAGTCATAGAAAAATAAGAAATATTTTAAAAAAAAGTAAGAGAAAAACACATTAAATATATTTTTTAATGGTGCAACAACACCAAAGTGGACATATACATAACGACGAAATTATTTGAATAATTTTATATCGTCCACCATCATTTTTCCATATATTCTCTTACTATACTAAAAGAAAAAGTTGTTAGAAGATATAACATTTCTCTTAATATTTATGCTTAACTAAACTTTTAAGGCTTTTTTTTTTCAAGAATGGTGCAAAAAAAAATTTGCATTTTGGGGTTGGCTCTCAAATATGATGGTTCATAGAACAGACTTAGAAGGGGGTTGAATAAGTCTGTTCACTTTTTCAAACCAAAACTGTTCACTTTTTCAAACCAAAAAGTGATCTTTAAGTGTAGCAGCGTTTTGCATAGTTGACCAGATTTTTGCTTATGTGGAGTGCATGATACTATGATTGAGCGAGCATAATTTTATCAGACTTTTACTATCAATGATATTAATAATAATGCATCAGACTTTTGATAGTAAAAAGTAAAGAGAAAGGGACAATACACAAGCAATTTATATTGGTTTACCTCCAACCCGGAGACTACATCCAGTACCTTCAAATCTGAAGGATTTTCACTATGTAAAAATCATTTACATAAACAGCTCAGACCGAGCCTATGAGTATTATTGACTCCAGCCACTCCTAGCTTAAGCACAACCCGTGCTTCTGAGTATTCTTTTGCAAGCACCCACTCTTGGAGCAGACCCAAGTATTCTTTCATGAGCCACTCATGGCTCAAACCCAAGTATTCTTTCCATAGCCTCTTTAGGCCAAAGTGTTTCCCGATAGATCACCAGATCAGTGTTTACAAGAAATTAAAAGTATTAGAACAGATGAAACTCATGTACAAAAAGTATCTAGGGCTTATATGTGATTTTCTTTTCATTCTATCACATTATCTTTCACGTGACATCCCCATTTTGGTGTTTCTGATGCATTCTCACAAGCTCTCTCTCTTTTTCTTTTCTTTTTCTTTTCTCTTCATATGACTCTTTATTCTTCTTTTGTAATCTCTTTTCTTTCCTTGTGAGACATTTATATCTCTTAATCTCTTGTGCATTCACACATATATCTCCATATCTCACTCTCACTTGTCATTCTTGAGGAGAGTTACAATATATATATATATATATATATATATATATATATATATATGGTATTTCTGCTGATAGAGATAGATCCGTTGAATGATTGTTAAGGAGTGTGTCAATCAAATGCTTGAGAAAGGTCTTCTTAACAGATATGATCTTTAGAGAGAGTCTTTCTTCTTGCTTGGTGTAGATCAGAGAGCTTTCGAGATTCGTGTCATTGCAGGCCTAAAGTCAGTTTCACTAAGATGGAAAGATCTTCATTGAAAGGTGGATCTTTGATCTGCTTTATATCAGAGTTTCCTTTCTTGTGATAAGACTTTGAGTTGAGAAGGAAATAATGGTTCAGAGTCAGACTTAGAAAGGGGGGTTGAATAAGTCTTAGACTCTTTTTGAGTAAATTTTGAACCAAAAACAAATACAGGTAATCAAATGATAAAAAGAAGGAGAAAATAAACACACAGAGTTTATACTGGTTCACTTCCAACACAGAAACTATGTCCAGTCCCTTCCAACACAGAAACTATGTCCAGTCCCTTCCAACTTGAAAGATTTTCACTATTGTAAAATTTTCTTTACAATATCAGCACCAGACTCGTGCTCCAAGTATTCTTTCAACAAGTCACTTTTGGCTCAACTCAAGTATTCTTTCAACAAGTCACTCTTGGCTATACCCAAGTATTCTTTCAAAAGCCTCTTCAGGCCATACTGTTTCCCAACACACAAACTAGTCCTGCCAACTCACCAGACTTATAAAAATAGTAAGAATGAAAAAGTTCTAGGAACTTAGTGTACAAAAATGATAGACAAATTTTGAGATCGAACACTAAGTATCTTTGACACAAGACCTGGGTCTGCTGGAAGCAGAGCTAGAGAGTAGTGAGGGTCGTTGTCTTTTTACAAGAAATTGAATTAAGATTGAATGATGACTTGATGAGCTTTTTTCTCAGATATTTCTCTATATCTTGAATGGTCAAACTTCCTTGATATTTATAGTGACTTGAAAGATATAACCGTTATTACTTCTTGAAAGAAGATATAGACGTTGGAAATCCTTTGAAGGTGTTTTGCCATAGGTTTCTTGAGATTGGACCTTAAGTTGATATCTGGCTTAAGAAAGGTCTGAGTCATATTTCAGTATTTTCACAAGAATAGTTTCTCATGCATTTCCATGCACAAAACCTTTTGTGATCTTATCCTTGATTAAGCGAGAAGTTGCTTTCAAAGATGTCCTGATAAGTTTTCTGACTTGTGATCAGAGTTTACAGAAGTAGGTAGGCTGACAGCTACTGCTCATGTTGATCTTGTTCTTTTTGTTCTTTGATGATAAACACACAAATATGGTATGATTATTTTTCTTGAAACATCACCAAAATAGATTTTTTGAACGTTGACGGGGAGTTCTTTATTCAAGATGCTTCTATCAGACTTTTATTGTTCTACCAAACTTTTAGAACATAAGCCCCCTTTTATTTTTACAACTTGATCTTCATATCCTGAAATTACTTTTACACTAAATGAGATGTTATGAACTGTTCAGACTTTATTCTTTTAGCAAAAATGCTTGATGAACGGTATAAACAAATTCAGGGATTATAAAATTTGGGGTTGGTCCAACAAAACTTTAAACTTATATTTTTGACCAAACTTTTCCTCAATAGGAAATATGCTTTGTTGAGTCATCATATAGAGGTCCAGACTTGATATGTTCAGAGAGAGTATCTGAGATTAGTTCTAGGTCTGGTGAATCATAAAACGTTGATGATGAGACTCAAAACTTCAAGAAATTTTCTAATCCTTTCTTGTGATTTTGAATAAGATCTAAAGCATCATCTATGTGTAGACAGAGTCTGATTAAAGGAGGTTGCCTTAATCGGTGAATTCGCTCAGATGATACGAAAAGTCTAGGTCTATTATACGTCCATAAGAACGTTTTTCTTAGGAGAGACATTCCCAGACTTTATGGTTTTCTTTGATGTGTTATTCTTCTTAGTTTTGTCTTAACAGACTTATTGGATGCAAGCTCCCCCTTTGATTTATAACTTGTGCTTTATATCCTGAAACACTCGAATAATCTTATCAACCATTTAATAATTCATAGCCCGACTAATTAAGATGTTTGATGTTGGTTATCAACAAATCTAAGGGTATTTCAAAAAATCTTCTTGGTTCTAACAAAATATTTGTGTGCCTGAGGTGGAAAAGGTCTTGTCATGCTTTAGATTTCGTACACTCGATTGACGAAATGTTAGAGTGTCTGATTTTCACATGTTGGCAAGACGAATTCAGGGAGAAGATGCCACGTGTCAATCTCGAAACCTTTTTTATGTTTATAGGTCTTCTATTTTGTATTAACTCTTTCTATGTTGGAAAAATATTGTTTTTTGTGAATAGTGGTGTTTAAACATTGTAAAGGCCTTTTTCTTTTAGAACTAATGTTGTTTTATTTTCAATGGTGGTGTATATTATAGTTTTATCCATTCGAATTAAATGTAATAACTTAAATAATATTAACAACTCAATTTCACAACTCAAATTAACAACTAAATTTAACAACTCAAACTAAAAACTCAAATTAACAATTGAAAGTAACCACTTAAATTAACAACTAGACTTCACAACTTAAACTTAACCAAACTACAATCACTAGTGGAAAAAATGGATATAACAACGGGATATTATTCACGGGTGGAAGAGGATCAGTGATAAAAACATGCGCGGTGGCATTTTTGAAATTATAAGGTGAACGTTTTAATAAGAGAAAACTATATATCCACGGTTAACATCATAACCGTGAACGTACCCATCAATATATATTCACGGTTGAGGAGTCAACCGTGGATATATAGTACCTGAAATATATATCGACGGTTTTGATGACAACCGTGAATATATATTGATGGGTACGTTCACGGTTATGATGTTAACCGTGGATATATATAGATGTCAATATTCACGGTTGTATTTCCAACCGTGGATATATAGTTCAGGTTTTAGGGTTTAATCACTGGGTACTCTATGTCCACGGTTGTTTCTATAACTGTGAATATAGATTTAATATTTATCCACGGTTGGTATCGTAACCGTGGATATATAGTTAACATTTATCCACGGTTGTTTGTTAAACCGTGAATATATGTGTAATATATTCACGGTTTCAAGGGGAACCGTGAATATACATCCTTTCTGAAACTTCAAAAGCCGCGCCTTTCACTCTTTTTTCACTTTCTCTTCTTCTGCGCGTTGGTTGTCGTCTTCTCCATTCTCTCTGAGCTTCGTGCCCTGAGCTTCGTGGCCTTCTCTCTGTTCAGCATCTTCTTCCTTTCTTCATTCAGGTAGGTTCCCTGAACCCTCGTTGTCATGCGTGTTTGTCATAATATATTGATTCTTTCTCTGTTGGTATTCCTTGTTTCCTTGTTTCCTCGTACACCCAGGTTTAAAGTCTGTTTATGTGCCTGTTTGGTTATATGCATTTTTTAGAAAATTACCATAGTTTTCTCCGTTGCGTTAGATTAACTCCATTCAGCAACTACGTTTTCCACCATTTCTGTTTGGCTCCAGCAACCATGTTCACCAACCTCCGTTCAGCATCCTCCAACGACGTTTCTGTGGCGGTGGTCCATAGCTCCCTTTAGCCAACCCCATTTCCCTATCATGGTTGTTGTTCAGCATCCTCCAACGACGTTTCTGTGGCAGCATGATTTTCTCATTTATTTTATTTTAATTAGAACCATAAATTATTTGCTGTAACAAAAATATTTGAGGGCTTATGATACATATGAGATATGAAATAATTTAAAATTTCATAAGTAAAAAATTGTAAAAACCTTATACATTTTTAAAATTAAGAATGTGAAATTAGGGTTTATAGAGGATAATTTATAAGTTTTTGTTTGTTGTTGTTGTTAAACTTTGATGTTTTGAATTGACAATTTTCAAAATGAAGACATGTTAATCAATTCAATATATGAAGATTTTTAAAATTTTTAAAAAAAGAATTTAATGTTTTTAGATTAAACACGAATTAACAATAACAGGGAACAAAAATTACTCGCCTTTGCAAATAAAAAGACGTAATTATATGTAAGAGAACAAAATCACACGCAACTCAAACTAAATTGCACGCGCTAGTGTTTGGCTGTGATGTTGCTATAGCGTTTAATGCGAAGAAATAACTTCAATTAATATGCATAAATTACGATTAAATTAGTTTAGTGAAAGGAATCATTGATCACTACTTCTCAACCTCCGTTTAGAAAAAATATCCAAACACAATCACTTTAACAAAACCTCAATTTTTTTAAATCCCGTTTACAAAACCTCAATTTTCTCAACCAGGTTACATTAGCGTTTAACCAAACGGACCCTATATATCACAGATAATCGATTTTGCAACAGTGAAAATTTATCACCTATATATTCTAGAAAATTAAGATGGAAGCCTTATATTCACAGGATAACTAGTTACATTAACAATGGCAGGGATGAACCAACCTATTGATTTAAAAGTTCAAATCTAAAAATTCTCATAATCCATAATCCATCATCTAACACCATAGTTCTACTTGAAAATAATAGAATTTGAAAATATCATATTAATTACTAAATAAAAGTCTAAAGTTTGAACCTGCATTTTATTTCTGTTATTGTTGGTTGCTCTTATATGTTATGTTTATTGCTGTTGTATGTGTGTGGTTGTTAACTATAGTATGAAAGTTGTTGTGCATATGAGTGAACCGTAGTTCCCCGTTTGAGATTCGACACAAATGGTCATTAAATCAATTAATGTCATCGTTTGTGTTGAATCTTGAATTGTCCGTTTGGACAGTTTGGGATGAACAATTATTTTTTATACGTCATTGTTAGTATATACAAGTTAGGAGTTATTTTAAATATTTGATAAAATTTCGGTAACTTGTATTTTGTGTTGTTCTCTGGGTGCATATTTGGTTGTGGTTGAATTTGATTTGACCACTCTCATTTTGTGTACTTAGAGACCAATGCAAAATGCTGCCGAAATTTCATCAAATTTTAAAATAAGTCCTAACCTGTATATATGAATGACGTATAAAAATAATTGTCATGCTGAATGGGTATAGGACCACCACCTTTGTATAAAAAGTGAGGTTGATCATAGCACCTTGTAAATAGTTGGTATGGATCGGAGTTGGATTTCTGCGTCACGCCTAAGTCTGGAGTACGAGGGGGGAGTTGAATCATTTATAGAATTCGTAGCGAGGAATGCAGTAGGGGTGAATGGAAAGTATTTTTGCCCTTGTGTTAAATGCTTCAACCTGCGTCGGGTAGACTTGGAAGAGGTGCGAGAACATCTACTGTGTGACGGTTTTCTACGTAGTTATACGCGTTGGATATGGCATGGTGAAGATGTGGTGGTGCCAAGTAACAGCTCTCAGACTAAAAATCGAAGCTCGATGCATGACAACGATGTCGACATGGATGACCGACTCGAGGATATGATCCGTGATGTAGGGGTAGAAGGTTTTAAGAAAGCTCATGTATATACAACTCTGTGTCAGGACTCTGAGCAGCCGTTGTATCCAAACTGCCTCAATTTCACGAGGTTATCAGCTATTTTGCCGTTGTTTAATTTGAAGGCCATAAACAGGTGGACGGATAAAAGTTTCACTGACTTACTGAAGTTGTTGAAAGAAATGCTCCCAGCTGGAAACACCTTGCCGAAAAGTAACTATGAGGCCAAAAAGGTATTGTGTCCTATGGGTTTGGATTATGAGAAAATACATGCATGCCCAAATGATTGTGTATTATTCCAGGGTGAGTTAGAAATGCTGCATCGATGTCCTAGATGTGGGGTGTCACGGTATAAGAAGAAAGAGGCGGATTCTGATGAGGTATGCACTAAAGGGTCTCCTGCAAAGGTGTTGTGGTATCTACCTATAGTTCCAAGACTAAAGCGTCTATTTGCCAATGCAGATGATGCAAAACTTATGAGATGGCATGCTGATGAGAGGGTTGTTGATGGACTACTTAGGCATCCGGCCGATGGGTCGCAATGGAAGAAAATGGATAGGATTTTTCCAGAATTTGCCAATGAACCAAGAAATGTTAGGCTTGCACTAGCCACAGACGGCATGAACCCGTTTGGGAACCTGAGCACAAACCATAGTTCGTGGCCTGTTTTGTTGTTTGTTTACAACTTGCCGCCATGGTTGTGCATGAAGCGAAAATATGTGATGTTATCAATGATGATTTCTGGTCCACGACAACCGGGGAACGACATTGATGTATATTTAACTCCATTGGTTGAAGACCTCAAAAGGTTGTGGGAAGACGGGGTTGAAGTGTTTGATGGGTTTACCGGGCGATCATTCAAATTGCGTGCCATGTTATTTTGCACAATCAATGACTTTCCAGCGTATGGTAACTTATCTGGGTACAGTGTGAAGGGTCATAAAGCTTGTCCAGTATGTGAGGATGGGACTAGTTCTATGCGGTTGCATCATGGCAGGAAAAATGTTTATCTTCGACATCGAAGGTTTCTTAAAGCGAATCATCCGTTTCGAAGGTTGAAGAAGTCGTTTAACGGTGCCCAAGATTTTGAAATGGCTCCTCCACCACTATCTGGTCGCCAGGCATATGAAAAGGTGAAGGACGTCAACGTGCAATTTGGTAAGTGTGAAAAACAGCACCCGACACAAAACAACTGGAAGAAAAGGTCAGTGTTTTTTGACCTGCCATATTGGAGGGAGCTTGATGTAAGACACTGCATTGATGTAATGCATGTGGAGAAGAATGTGTGCGACAGTTTAGTTGGTACACTCTTAAACATACCCGGGAAGACTAAGGATGGCCTAAACTCACGTATGGACTTAGAGTTGATGGGTATACGTCAGGATTTGCATCCACAATCAAAGGGAAAAAGAACATATTTGCCTCCAGCATGTCATATGTTATCCAGAAAAGAAAAGCAAAGTCTGTGTGAATCGTTACGAAGTGTGAAAGTTCCGTCTGGTTATGGCTCCAACATCAAGTCTTGTGTTTCCATGAAAGATTTGAAGTTACTTGGGTTGAAGTCTCACGATTGTCACATGTTGATGCAGCAGTTTTTGCCTATCGCCATTCGTGACATTCTTCCTAAAAATGTGAGAAATGTCATAACAAGGTTGTGTATGTTTTTCAATTCCATATGTTGCAAGGTAATCGTGCCCGGCGAATTGGATGTGTTAGAACAGGAAGCATCACTTATATTATGTCAGCTTGAAATGTATTTCCCGCCCTCTTTTTTTGACATAATGGTCCACTTAATCATCCATTTGGTGAGAGAGGTCCGTTGGTGTGGTCCAGTGTTCTTACGGTGGATGTATCCCGTTGAGCGATATATGAAGATATTGAAAGGGTATATGAAGAACCAACGTCGTCCCGAAGCTTCAATTGTGGAAAGATATATTGTAGAGGAAGCAATTGAGTTTTGCACTGAATACATGTCACATGCTGCAAGCATTGGTATTCCAACGACTCGTCATGAAGGGAGATTGGATGGGAAAGGAACGATTGGAAAAAAAGTGAAGAGCATGCCACGTGCTGATGTCCTTCAGGCACACTTGTATATTTTAAACAACACGGACGACGTGCAACCGTATCTAGCCACACACAAGGAGCTAGTCAAGAAAACCAACCCTAAAATGACTGAAAAGTGGTTGTTGAATGAACACAACAAAAGTTTCATGCAGTGGTTCCAAAAGACCGTCCTGAAAGATGCATCCGCATCCTCGACATTACATCGACTAGCACAGGGCCCGAACTTTGATGTCCTCACCTTTTGTGGGTATGACATAAACAACTATTCATTTTATACAAGGACACAGGATGAAAAGAGTACAAATCAAAACAGTGGAGTGATGGTTGTGGCTCAGTCAATGCATTTCTCAACTGCAAAGGACAACAACCCTGTCATGGCCGAGTCATGCTACTTTGGTGTGATTGAAGATATATGGGAAGTTGATTACGGTCCCTTCACCGTTCCTGTGTTTAAATGCAAATGGGTTGACAATAAGAACGGTGTCACAACTGATGATTTAGGAGTTACGTTGGTGGACCTCAACAAGATAAGGCATAAGGACGAACCATTCATAATGGCAACGCAGGTGAAGCAAGTTTTTTATGTGGCTGACCCAGCTGACAAACGGTGGTCAATTGTTATCCAAGGTAGACACATTGGAGACCCCGATGTTGATATTGTGGACATTCCATCAAATACAACGCGTATTCCAACATCTGTCGTGGAACATGACATAGATGATGTAGTTGCCAGTCGTCATGACCACCATGAGGGCTTGTGGGAAAATATTTCATCTTAATAGGGTATTAATCTTGTTGGTGAGACATTGAATTATATGTTATATTAGTTATTCGTTGTTTTAAATGTTATATTAAATATTTAACAGTTTTTTTCCTTGTTTGGACAGATACTCATGGCTGACCAGGATGGACGATCCAGGTCCGACTCACAGGCCAGTGGTTCCTCTGCTCGGAAGAGTAGAGGTGTTACCCGGATGCCAGACGTCGCAACGTAGGCGTCACCGGGGAGAGAGGGTAGTTGTTGAGATGGATGTCAACACCGGTAGATTCAGTGGACCGCATGCCACGAAGTTGAGCAATTATCTGGGGGTTGTGGTATGGTCGAAGGTGTCCATCATTATCCCCGACTGGGATAGTGTCGAGGAGGTGGTGAAGAACCAGCTATGGAGTGATGTTCTGGTAACTTAGATATTATTTAAGTTTTATTTTAGTGTATTATTTCATGTAACTCTTAATAAGTACTCCTTTATGGACTAACTCCTTTCATGTAGGATTCTTTTGACATACCATCTTCCGACATAGCGAGGAGGAAGGTCCTCGGTATCATGGTTGAGCGATGGAGGTCGTTCAAATCCATACTCACCACGAGGTATATTGAACTTTAAATTCTTAATCAACGCTTCACCAAATTGTACCAATCCTTAGTTTTAATGTACCTTTCATTGTAGGTATGTATTCGGGGACGACCAAGGAAAGTTCCCTGGAGAGAAGTATCCATTCATCGATCAGGAGACCTGGGATGCTTTTGTTGCATCTAGACATTCTGCCACGTTTCAGGTACATTGGTTTTTAGATGATTAAATAAAATGTATAATTTATACGGCTAACTGTGAATATTTTTTTTCTTGTTGTAGGAGACCAGAAAGAAAGCCAAGGAGACTAGGAAGCTAAATGACTGCCCACACACACTGTCACGTGGGGGTTACCGTAGGTTGGAGGAGCGGCTGGCACAGGAGAGGCTGAGTCAGTGTCAGACTGACACTGGCATTGTGGATCCCCCTTCCCCACCTGCACGCCACGATAAATGGAAGCGGGCTAGGATCAAGAAGAGTGGGGAATACACTTCCTCACAGGCTCAGGAGGTTACCTCACGGATAGTAAGTATTCCCCTTTATATCAATGTCTGTTATATCAGTTTACGTCAAGGAATTGAATACTAACTTGTTTGGTTTCAGGATTCCTTGGTTGAGCAATCAACCCAAGGGTCTTTCGTAGCCCATGGACGGGAGGATATTTTGACTACCGCCATCGGTAGGCCAGAGCACCCAGGAAGAGTGCGTGCTATTGGTCGAGGTGTAGGTAAGTGCTAAATAACTCTATGCTTTCATTTTGTTATCTGTTAAACAATTATGGGCTAATCATTCACATTTCACAGGCCTCCGCGCCTATTACGGTGCTCCCGACCCTGCCCCATCCCTTGAGCAAATGGTGGAGCAGAAGGTGGCTGTTGTGAAGGCTGAGTACCAGGAGGAGATATCTAGGCTCCACCAGGAGATGACCCGATTCAGGGAGGAGATGAAGGCCTCACTCAGCCACCGCCAGGAGACTACTGCACCAGCTAGCGACCCACCGGTTAGGTTCTTTATTTAATTTCCTCAATTTTATTGTTTGTAATCACTTTATTTCATTGTTGAATAACTTCTGCTTGATGTGTAAATATGTAGGTGATAGATGTCCAATTTACCTATATTTTGCATGATTAATGAAGCATAAATTGGATATAATGTACAATGTTTGCCAATTTGGTAAGCTAAATAGAAAAGAAATAGTGAATGAATATTGTACAAGTTGATTGGCTAAATTTGTTACAATCTCAGGAAAACTCAAAGAAGAAAGAAGAAAAGAAAAGAAATGAAGAAAATCACCAAGTGTTAAGCAAACAGAGTGATAGTCGCTCAAGCTAAGGAGACATCGCTTGAGCTAATCTTGGTCGCTGAGAAAACTTGAAGAGCCCGCTTGGGCGAGCCATGAATGTAACAAATAACAAGTATCAGGTCAAGACTCGCTTGAGCGAGGAGTGATACGCCCAGGCGAAATCAAGCCAGTATTGAAAATGAAGTATTCGCTCGAGCGACCACTGAGGCCGCTTGAGCGAGATTGGAACAGAATGGACTAGCAGTAGTTTCGCTCAAGCGTTGTGAATAAAGAAGCCAGCGAATTTCTTCCAGAATGCAGCAATGTGAAGGGCGCTTGAGCGGAACTATTTCGCTCAAGCGGAATTTGTCCAGAACCAAATTTTAAAAGGGCTCGCTGCAGTTTATGAAGACACGGCTCAAGCGAAATGGAATAAAGCATCAGATATGAAGATTCGCTTAGGCGAATCTAGACCGCTTGAGCGAATTAAGCCCATAATGAAGCAGGACGTGGATTTCCTTCGTGCTGAAGAATGCTCATCGCCTGAGCGAAATATAAACTCGCTTGAGCGAGTTTTCTTTTATATAAGCTTACTGCATGGCGGCTGAGAAGGGGGCGGGATAGATAGAAACACTTTGTACTCTGTATTTTCTTCTTCCTTTCTAAGCTGTAATGACCACCATGAGTGGCTAAACATCTCCATGGGATTGGATGTAGCTTTTCTTGCTTGAAGATCATAAATGATATATTCATGATTCGGGTAAACTTGTTCTATGATTCTTGGTATTTCATTTTACGTTTAATGCTTGAATCTACTTGATCACTAGTTTCTTGAATTAAGTTTACGTTTGTTGTTGGAAAATAACTTTCGAAACAGATCTAAATGAAATGCTCAATGTGAGTAAATAACCAGGGATGGTATTTAACGCATTGAACGTCCAAACAATCGGTCGTAATGCTGGAATGGAATTGAAACGATCAAGGGATTGACGTTATCAAATCTGTTCTTATGAATTTCGTAGTCAAGGAATTGATACGAATGACTTTGATTGTGATGTAAAGCATTATAGTTCAAACTCCGTTTTCATGAATATACGTTATGCATCGGAAGGTAAGATCGGTGAATCCTAATCCCAGCTTTTACAATTAGATAAACTCCTTTTATTTCACTGCATAATCGTTCATATATTATCGTTTATATTGTGAACTCAAAACCATGAAAACAATCGTTTTAATCCACCGTAATATCTTAAGTTTCAATTGCTGATGATCCTTAGTGGGAACGATATCTTTTATAACTACAACTACTGTGTTTAAAACTTGGCACGTTTCTTTGAGTGTATTATACAAACTTGATTCTCTTAAAATACACCAGCAAGTTTTTGGCGCCGTCCGCCGGGGATCGAAGTAATTGAATTAAGTTATTACGGTGTGTGAATACTGTACGTATTGCATTTTTGTGTTGTTTAGTATCAATTTCTTGGTTAACCTCTCCTTTGCTAGCTTTGCTTATGATATTAAGAAGTCAGGGATTCAAAGAACAGGCTGAAATAGATCCTAAAATTGAAAAGACTTTGAAGAAAATCAAAGCCAAAGCAAAAGCACAACAAGAGGAGGACCAATCTTCTTCTTCTTCTTCTCCAATTTCAACACCAATAACAATTCCAAAATCTGAAGCAAATATGGAAGGACATCAACCACCAAGGCGTACCTTGGGAGACTATGCCAATCAACAAGGACCTAGATATTTTTCAAGCATAGCAATCCCACAAACCAGAGCTTTGGAAATGAAACCAGCATTTCTTAGTTTGATTAGTGCTCACCAATTTACTGGAATGTCACATGAAGACCCATACACTCACTTAGCTACATTTTATGAATTGGTAGGTACTATGGGCTTTGAGCAAGGAGATCTTGAATCAGCATACCTCCGGTTGTTCCCATTTTCTCTAGCTGGAAAGGCCAAAGAATGGTTGCAATCCCATCCAAACCAAAGCTTGAATAATTGGTCTAGTGTGGAGGAGAAATTCTTGTTTCGTTTCTTTCCACCGTCAAGATTCATAAAAGCAAAGTCTGACATTTCAACTTTCCGTCAAGGAATGGAAGAACCTTTTTGTGAAGCATGGGACAGATTCAAGTCCTTATTGCGCAAATGTCCAAATCATAGATTTGAAGATATAGCGCAGCTGAATATTTTCTATAATGGTCTAAGGCCTGATACAAAGATGATTCTAGATGTTGCTGCTGGTGGAACAATGATGACAGTAGATGCTGACCAAGCAACCAGAATCATAGAAGCTTTGTCATCCACAGATTATCAAGCACAGCATGATAGGCAGCAAGTACAAAAGAAAGGAATTCTGGACTTGAATACTTCTGATGCTATTTTAGCTCAAAACAAAATTTTGACCCAACAGATCAAAGCCTTAACTCAACAGATGGCCAAACTTCCTCAACAATTGCACTCAGTTCAATCTACACAACCTCAGCAACAAATGAATGCAAGATGTGAGTTTTGTGGAGGTGACCATCCAAATGGACATTGTGGGTCGCAGGAAGAAGCTGTCCATTACATGAACAATCAAGGTAGACAAAATAATTTCAATTCCAATTTTACTAATCAACCATTTCAGGGATGGAGGAATAATGCAAATCAAGGCCAAGGTTGGAGGCAAGAAGCTAATACATACAATAGACCACAGGCCCACCAACAAGGACCGTCTCTGATGGAAAAGACAACTAGATTGGAAGATACATTGGAAAAGTTCATGCAAGCTTCTCTAACAAATCAGAAGAACACAAAAGCTTCCATCAGGAATCTAGAGACTCAGGTTAGACAGCTTGCCCGTCAAATGGTAGAATAAAAAAGACCTCATTATGGAGCCAACACTGAAGCGAATCCTAAGGAGCAATGTCAGGCAGTGATGACCAGAAGCGGAAAAACTACAGGTGTAGAGTTGGGTGAAAAAGAAAAGGAAGAAGAAAGATTTTTGAAAGAAAAAGAAAAAGAAAAAAATAGAGAAAAAGATGAAAATGAAAAAAGTGAGATTGTATATAAAGAAAAAGAAAAAGAAAAAGAGAAAGATAAAATGAGTGATGTAGAGAAAGGAAAGATGAAGGTGGATGAAGGTATACCACAGCTGAAAAGCATGCCTTACCCCAAAAATCCTTCCAAGCGGGATAAAGAAAGGCAGTTTGCTAGGTTTATGGACATATTCAAGAGATTACAGATCAATGTGCCATTCATGGAAGCCATGGAGCAGATGCCTACCTATGCAAAATTTATGAAGGATTTATTGACAAAGAAGAGAAGATTTTCGGAGGAGACAGTAGAATTAGAGGTTGGGTGTAGTGCTATAATTCAAAAAGCATTACCGCAGAAGACCAAAGATCCGGGAAGCTTTACAATTCCTGTCACCATTGGTAGTCTGCCAGTAGGAAAAGCATTACTTGACCTAGGAGCAAGCATTAATCTGATGCCATTATCTATGTTGAAGAGAATTGGTGATCTGGAAATTCGACCAACTAGAATGACCCTCCAATTAGCTGATAGATCAATGAAGTTCCCTTATGGAGTTGCAGAAGATGTTCTAGTGAAAGTAGACAAATTCGTGTTTCCAGTGGATTTTGTAATCATGGATATGGAAGAGGATTCAGAAGTACCTTTGATCTTGGGACGACCATTTATGAAGACTGCAAAAGTTATCATAGATGTTGATGATGGGAAATTAAAAGTAAGAGTCCAAGACGAGGAAGTCAATTTTGATGTTTTTGAAGCCATGAAATATCCTGCAGACAAGCAGAGTTGTTTCAAAATTGATGTGGAAGAAGAGACAATTTCAAAACAGCTTCACAATATGAATAATTCAAGCCCTCTTGAAAAGGTTCTAGTGAATGCTGTTGAGAGTTTTAATAATATGGAGATGGATGAAGTGCAAGAGGTTTTGCAAAGTCTTGAAGCCGGTAAGGTGATGACAAGCGAGGAAAGCAAAATGGAAAAACTGGATGAAAAACAAAGTCCTGAGGTTCACAAGATAGAATTGAAAGAATTACCTTCAAATCTGAAGTATGTCTTTTTAGATGACCAAGGTAATAAACCAGTAATAATTAGCAGCACTTTGTTGAAAGAAGAAGAAGAAAAGCTGATTGAAATTCTGAAAAAGAATGAGCAAGCTATTGGTTGGAAACTAAGTGATTTGAAAGGCATCAGTCCATCTTATTGTATGCATCATATTTTTATGGAGCAAGAATACAAACCAGTGGCTCAACCTCAAAGGCGGTTAAATCCAATCATGAAAGAGGTCGTGAAGAAAGAAGTGCTGAAGTTGCTGGAAGCAGGAATGATCTACCCTATTTCAGATAGTGCATGGGTGAGCCCAGTTCAAGTGGTACCAAAGAAGGGAGGCATGACGGTAGTGAGGAATGAAAATAATGAGTTGATTCCAACCAGAACAGTAACGGGATGGAGAATGTGTATAGACTACCGAAAGCTCAACCAAGCAACAAGGAAAGATCATTTTCCATTGCCATTCATGGACCAAATGCTGGAAAGGTTGGCAGGACAAGCCTATTATTGTTTTCTGGATGGATACTCAGGCTACAATCAAATAGCAGTGGCTCCAGAAGATCAGGAGAAAACAGCATTTACTTGCCCTTTTGGTGTTTTTGCATATCGAAAGATGCCTTTTGGACTATGTAATGCTCCAGCCACTTTTCAACGGTGCATGCTGGCAATTTTTTCAGACCTTGTGGAAAAATGCATAGAAGTCTTCATGGATGACTTCTCCGTCTTTGGTAAATCATTTCATTCTTGTTTAGAAAACCTTGATACCGTGTTGAAAAGGTGTGTGGAAACCAATTTAATGCTCAATTGGGAAAAATGTCACTTTATGGTAACTAAAGGCATAGTGTTGGGTCACACCATTTCAAACAAAGGCATTGAGGTGGATAGGGCAAAAGTTGAAGTTATTGAAAAATTACCCCCACCAATAAATGTCAAAGGTGTCAGGAGTTTTCTAGGTCATGCAGGATTTTACCGAAGGTTTATAAAAGATTTTTCGAAAATTGCTTAACCTTTGAGTAATCTGCTGCAAAAAGAGAATTCTTTTCAATTTGATAATTCATGTTTGCTTGCTTTTCAAAAGTTGAAGGAAAAACTAACTACTGCACCTATCATAGTTGCACCCGATTGGAATCTTGATTTTGAAATCATGTGTGATGCAAGTGATTATGCAATAGGTGCAGTGTTAGGACAAAGAAAATCCAGAATTTTTCATCCAATACATTACGCTAGTAAAGTTTTGAATGAAGCTCAAATCAATTATGCCACAACTGAAAAAGAATTACTAGCTGTTGTGTATGGGCTTGAAAAATTCAGATCGTATTTAATTGGTGCACGAGTAATAGTTTTTACAGATCATGCAGCAATCAAATACTTGATGAATAAATCTGATTCCAAGCCAAGATTAATTAGGTGGATTTTGCTGTTACAAGAGTTTGATTTAACCATTCTTGACAAAAAGGGCAGTGAGAATCACATTGCAGATCATTTGTCCAGACTAATTAATGATGAAGTTACAAAGATACAGCCAGAAGTTCCTGAAGAATTCCTAGATGAAAGGCTGTTGTTGATTCAAGAAAGACCATGGTTTGCCGACATGGCAAATTTCAAGGCTGCCAGAGTGATTCCTGAAGACTTTACATGGCAGCAAAAGAAGAAACTTATGAAGGATGCACAACAATTTATTTGGGATGACCCTTACTTATTCAAGCTTGGATCAGATAATATTTTGAGAAGATATGTATCTGAACAAGAAGCCAGGAGTATTCTGTGGCACTGCCATAGTTCAGCATATGGAGGACATTTCAATGGGGAAAGAACCGCTGCTAAGATCCTACAATCAGGTTTTTTCTGGCCCTCTATATTTAAAGATGCTAACTCTTTTGTGCAGAACTGTGATACCTGTCAGAGAAGTGGAAGTATTTCAAGGAAGAATGAAATGCCACTAACAACCATCTTAGAGGTAGAAGTTTTTGATTGTTGGGGCATAGATTTTGTTGGACCATTACCATCCTCACTGTCAAATGAATACATCCTGGTAGCTGTTGATTATGTTTCGAAATGGGTCGAAGCAATGGCTTGTGCAAAAGCAGATGCCAAAACTGTAATCAAATTTTTGAAGAAAAATATTTTCAGCAAATTTGGCACTCCCCGAGTTCTGATAAGCGATGGAGGATCTCACTTTTGCAACACACAACTTCAAAAGTGTTTAGAACATTATGGTGTCAAGCATAAGGTGACTTCTCCTTACCATCCATAAGCCAATGGCCAAGTGGAAGTATCTAACAGGGAGATCAAAAGAATTCTGGAAAAGACAGTTTCCCAAGGTAGAAAAGATTGGTCTCTAAAGTTGAATGACGCTTTGTGGGCATACAGAACAGCTTTTAAAGCTCCAACAGGGTTCTCACCCTACCAATTAGTCTATGGAAAGAGCTGTCATTTGCCGATGGAACTAGAACATAAGGCCTATTGGGCAATGAAGTTGCTCAATTTTGATCCAGAAACATCAACAAAGGAAAGGAAAATTCAGTTGGAAAAACTGGGAGAATGGAGGCGAGAGGCTTATGAATCATCCAGAATTTATAAAGACAGAATGAAAGCCTACCATGACAAAAAGATTTTAGCAAAAAGCTTCTACCCAGGACAATCAGTTCTTCTATTCAATTCAAAGCTGAAACTTTTTCCAGGAAAGCTGAAATCAAAATGGTCTGGACCTTTCCTTGTTAAAGAAGTCAAATCATATGGTACTGTTGAGTTGCAAGATCCTAATTCTGACAGAACCTGGACAGTTAATGGACAAAGACTCAAACCATATATGGGTGGTGGAGTGGAAAAGCTAGATATGCTGATCCACTTTATTGAAGAATGAAAATCAATCAGGCGTCGAGCTAACGACGTTAAACAAGCGCTACCTGGGAGGCAACCCAGTGTGTTTAATTTGTTGTTGTTTTGTTTAGTTATGCAATTGTGTGAATGTTTCTTTTTAAATGAGATGCTTTATAAATAAGTGAGAAGACTAGAAGGAATCAAAGGATCGAATGATGAGATAAGTTTTTGAAGAAAATACAAGTGGAGGATATAAATTTTCAAGTATAAGGGTATTCGCTCAAGCTCACTCCATTTAGCTTAAGCGAAAAACTTATATTTTGATACTGGACATAAGTCGCTTAAGCGACCCACTTTTAGCTTGGGCGAATGTCCTCTTCGCTTGAAAAATTTCACCTTTCGCTCAGGCCAAGACAAGGGAATAGCTACTGGATAAATTTCGCTTAAGCTAATTAAAGACCGCTCAAGCGAATTGTGCAGAACACTCATTGAATTGAAGAAAAACCCATTTTCTGCAATTGTCGCTCAAGCGAATTAAATCACGCTCAAGCGAAGTATCTTTTATTAAACACTGGAACAAAATCGCCCAAGCGAATTCATCTCACTGAAGCGAATTTTGTCCAGAAAGCAAACACTGCATATTCGCTTAAGCGCCATCCATTTCGCCCTAGCGAATTTTACCCAGTGTCTTAAATATATTTATCAGCCTGAGCGAAGGTTATTTAAGTCAAGCGAAGGGATTTTGGGAGTATCAGGTACCTTTTAATTTCGATTTCGCTACAGCGAACCATAATCGCTTGAGCGAAATTAGAGAGTGGAACTTAAATTCGCTGTAGCTGTTTAATCTCGCTTGAGCGAATTTAAGCGGTTACGCATTCTTTTTAAAAGCACACAACCTGTTCTACTTCCGAACTCCCAAAACTTTTTTTAAAAGCCCTCAACTTCTAAATCCCTCACAATATCATCGTTGGTTCCGAAGGGTTTCTTGCAGTTTCTTCCTCATCATTGGTATCAAGTTCTCATTTTTCTTTTCTTTCCAAGTAAGTTCTCTCATTTCTCATGCATCTGTTCATCTTCTTCTTCGTTACGTTTGTAGCTCTTTAGTTATTTTTCATTGTGGGTTACAATGTTGTTTGATTTCAGTTTTAGGATAGTTAGGGTTTGATTTTCGTCTCTACAATGTTGTTTTGCATAATGAAACCCATATGTAAATTATGCCCTAGAATAAAGTAGTGAAACCATGTCCCTTAAGCATGCTCTGTTTTTTTTTTATTTCTGTGTGGCTACTGAAAAACCAATGTATGTACTTATATAATGTTCTCGATTAGGTTCGGTGTTGGTAGAAACAATTAACCATGTCCGTTTTGTGATTAATAACATCAATAGCACAACGCTTTTTGTAACTGTCGAAACCTTTCCTCATGCTCTATTTTTCAGTAAAATCTTATGAACTAGATGGTGTAAGCAATAAACTCTGTGCGCATTTTCTGTTTTTCAGGATGGCAAGAACCAAAGTAACAAGTGCTGAACCCCCACGACAGAGCGAAAGAGAAAAGGGTAAACAAAAAAGGGTTGAAGGGAGCTCATCTCAACAAAACCAGAAATTCAGGAGTAAGGAACATAAGCAACGCCTTGAAAACATAGACCATTGGACCTTTATTCCTGAAAGGAAGGTTGATTTACGTGCGGGAGAGTGTGATGACTTCTTGGAATTATTGAGAAGAAGAAAATGGTTGAGAATTGCAAACCCCAGACATAAATTCGACCCAGAGATTGTCAAAGAATTTTATGCCAACGCATGGAACAAGGAGGGCACTTTGGAACGCAAAACATGGGTTAGGGGCACCTGGATATCGTATGATAGAGACACTATCAACGAACATTTAGGTGATATGCTTCGGTTACCTGATGGAGATTTGTGTACTTATGGCACCTTGAAGAAAAACCGACATATTTACCCCACAGGACCTTGAAGATAAACTATGTTTACCAGGGCATCATATGTACCGAGGGGCTAGCCAGCATCCTTCCAGACTTCTGAGGAAGGATATGACAATGCTGACTAGAGTGTGGACAGCATTTCTCTTAGCAAATGTCATCCCGAATGCCCATGTATCTGATTTACCCCTTCCAAAATGTGAGCTTCTATACTGCATTCTCTCTCAAAATATGTCTGTTGACCTTGCTCAGATAATTTCAGATGAAATCTTTAGGTTCGCTCAGCAAAATCCGAAGACTACATTAGCTGATACAAAACCTAAAGCCAGCCTTGGTTTTCCTGCATTCATCACTGGGCTTTGTGCAGTCCATGGGATCGATGTTAACCCCACCACTCCGATTAGGCCATCCATCGATCGGAAATTTATAGATTTAAATTGCAGGATACCCACACCTACACCACAGGTTCAAACACCACCACCACCACCACCACCTGTGGTATCATCACCTACAGTTCAGCCACCTCTCCAACCACCGCCTCCATCTATTTGTGATCCTACCCTCCTTGCTCATCTCCTTCACATTGAGCGACAGCAGGCCGCTCTCCACAGAGGCATGCTGTACCATTACAGAGCCAGCTATTGGAGCCATCCTTCAGGCCCTTTTATGCACCCCGACCAGTTCGTGGAGCGTGTTGCTTGGCCTGGGGACAGTCCTATTTTGCAGGAGGAGGAGAGACCAGCAGCTGACGCTGCTGAGCTAGAGGCACCACCATCACCACCAGCCACATCAGCAGGACCAGCAGTTGTACCTGTCACAGCACCTGAGTCACAGGTAGCTGATACACAGACTCATCAGCAGCAGGAGGCTGAGGACAGGGAGTTTGAAGAGCAACTAGATCGAGTGGTCACTGATATAGTCATGTCGCATGACTGAGCATGCTATTGTGGTTCCATTTTAATTTTGTCAAGTTATTTAAGTTTATGTTACTTTAAATTACGTTCTTTTTTTATTATGTTATTTTAAATTCAGTACTTATTATTCAATACTTTCCGTTTATGTCAATTTCATATGATTTACAGTAGATTTTCATGTTTGCGCCTAAATGAATTTTGTACATACGTTAGTTATAATGTTTAGGCGCGGAAATTTTGTTTTCATGACATGGAAAAGTGAAGAAAGATGTGAATTAATCTTAGGCTTGCATAAAAGGAAGGATGACTAGTTTTGGAAACTCTGATAATTCTTATGAATGTTGAATGAATCTTTCTAATTCTTGAGTTAGGAATTAATTCACAATGTTTGAACCCTCTTCTGTGAGAATAAAGAAATCAAGACAATTAACCCAGTGAGATAGTGCAACTTTAAACACCGAGAGTTCATTGATTTTGTGTAATCTTTCATTGCATGAATTTCTAGCAAGGATTATTGCTTAGGCAAGCATGGATAGGATAGAGGCAAATTTTGTGTAGAATAGGTTAAACAAGAGCCAAAAAGCCAACCTTCAAGTAATCAATCCAAATTTTGTGTTTAAACCCAATTGAGCCAAAATGAATTTTGTTCTTAACCTTAGAGCATGCCTGTACGAAAAAATTAAACCAACCTTAATGCATGCTAAGGACAGGAATAATTTTTCAAGAAGGGTATGTGAAGAGTTTGGTTGTGATTGTCAAAAGAAAAGAAAAAAAAAATTTTGGAAAACAACGTAAGATCCTCCTACCAAGGTCAAGAATAAACAAAATGAAGGAGGAATATAAAGAAAAAGTTGAATGGCTTAAATGAAGCAAAAATGATATAATAAAAAGCCAAGGCCAAGAAATCTAAGTGTCCTTAGTATGTCTTTGCATCCAAAGAAAAACCAATGAATTTCTTGTAAGCCTGGCCAAGTTACAACCTATTAAAGACCTCTTGATCCATGTTTGTTTGAGTGGTTATCTCATGCAGTGAAATGAAATGCAATGATTGAATAACACTTGACCAATGATAAAGAGAGCAAACACTCACCTGGAAGGTATAAACAGAGAGAATTTCTTGTTTTTACAGCAGAGTGGTTACTTGCAATTGTGTATTCTAGTTCAAACTTAGAATTTGGTTAGATAAAATGAAGCATGATTGAGGATTTATCATTTATGGATAGTGAAAAGTGTCCTTCATTTTATTTGCAGCTTTGATTAATTAAGATCTTTGTTTCACTTAAACTTTCTCTTGACCAATTGCTTGAGGACAAGCAAAGTTCTAGGTTGGGGAGAGTTGATAGATGTCCAATTTACCTATATTTTGCATGATTAATGAAGCATAAATTGGATATAATGTACAATGTTTGCCAATTTGGTAAACTAAATACAAAAGAAATAGTGAATGAACATTGTACAAGTTGATTGGCTAAATTTGTTACAATCTCAGGAAAACTCAAAGAAGAAAGAAGAAAAGAAAAGAAATGAAGAAAATCACCAAGTGTTAAGCAAACAGAGTGATAGTCGCTCAAGCTAAGGAGATATCGCTTGAGCTAATCTTGGTCGCTGAGAAAACTTGAAGAGCCCGCTTGGGCGAGCCATGAATGTAACAAATAACAAGTATCAGGTCAAGACTCGCTTGAGCGAGGAGTGATACGCCCAGGCGAAATCAAGCCAGTATTGAAAATGAAGTATTCGCTCGAGCGACCACTGAGGCCGCTTGAGCGAGATTGGAACAGAATGGACTAGCAGTAGTTTCGCTCAAGCGTTGTGAATAAAGAAGCCAACGAATTTCTTCCAGAATGCAGCAATGTGAAGGGCGCTTGAGCGGAACTATTTCGCTCAAGCGGAATTTGTCCAGAACCAAATTTTAAAAGGGCTCGCTGCAGTTTATGAAGACACGGCTCAAGCGAAATGGAATAAAGCATCAGATATGAAGATTCGCTTAGGCGAATCTAGACCGCTTGAGCGAATTAAGCCCATAATGAAGCAGGACGTGGATTTCCTTCGTGCTGAAGAATGCTCATCGCCTGAGCGAAATATAAACTCGCTTGAGCGAGTTTTCTTTTATATAAGCTTACTGCATGGCGGCTGAGAAGGGGGCGGGATAGATAGAAACACTTTGTACTCTGTATTTTCTTCTTCCTTTCTAAGCTGTAATGACCACCATGAGTGGCTAAACATCTCCATGGGATTGGATGTAGCTTTTCTTACTTGAAGATCATAAATGATATATTCATGATTCGGGTAAACTTGTTCTATGATTCTTGGTATTTCATTTTACGTTTAATGCTTGAATCTACTTGATCACTAGTTTCTTGAATTAAGTTTACGTTTGTTGTTGGAAAATAACTTTCGAAACAGATCTAAATGAAATGCTCAATGTGAGTAAATAACCAGGGATGGTATTTAACGCATTGAACGTCCAAACAATCGGTCGTAATGCTGGAATGGAATTGAAACGATCAAGGGATTGACGTTATCAAATCTGTTCTTATGAATTTCGTAGTCAAGGAATTGATACGAATGACTTTGATTGTGATGTAAAGCATTATAGTTCAAACTCCGTTTTCATGAATATACGTTATGCATCGGAAGGTAAGATCGGTGAATCCTAATCCCAGCTTTTACAATTAGATAAACTCCTTTTATTTCACTGCATAATCGTTCATATATTATCGTTTATATTGTGAACTCAAAACCATGAAAACAATCGTTTTAATCCGCCGTAATATCTTAAGTTTCAATTGCTGATGATCCTTAGTGGGAACGATATCTTTTATAACTACAACTACCGTGTTTAAAACTTGGCACGTTTCTTTGAGTGTATTATACAAACTTGATTCTCTTAAAATACACCAGCAGTAGGTACGGAAGGTTAGCACTAAGGGGTCGTGCGCTGCAGCTGACCCTGAGGATGACGGGGTCGAGCCACCAGACACCCGTCAATGTGACCTGTTCATTGACGGGTCGGAGGAGCCAGTTGCCACTGGTATGGTGCACAACTTAGGCCCTGTGGTTCACCATCAGACATTACCTGATGGTATGTCCAGGGTCTCGGATGTGCTCGTCCTCGAGGAGGATGCTGCTGTGCCAGTGGCAACTCAGGAGGTGAAGACCGTCGGTCAGGCGGTGGGCCACTTTCTGATGTGGCCCAACAGACTTCTGGTGATTGCCCCTGGATAGGTAAAAACCCTAAACACTAGCTAGCTTTATTTCCTTGTCAATTATGGTACAAAATGTGATGGTTGTCAATTGTTCAACAGGAACAGCCATTGAAGAAGCCAGACCCAGCCAAGGATCCCATCCGGATGCTATGGCGCATCGGGTATGAGCAAGCAGACGACACTGTTCAGGTCCCATGGCAGCCACTAGTGTTCGGCCGTCCCAGTGCTTTTCCAGTTTACGTTACAAATTCTGACATTTGTGACATTATTTCGGGGACGTCGATGCTGAACGGCTCCATCTTTCAGATGTGGGAGCTGTAAGTATATCCTTGTTTTGTCCAATTTTTTCATTATACAAGTTATTTGTCGCTAACCATGTCTTAACTTGTTTAGGTTTCTGGCAAAACTCTGTGTGGACTTGGGTTTCCAAGGAACTTACGGTTTCTTAGAGCCCTCTCTCATACAGAGGCAAGGAAACACCTTGCAGAACACCCAGACATACATCCAGAATTGGATGTTTAAGTCTGGGAAGTCTATATACATGGGCCCCTATCATAAAGGGTAATATTCTATTCCATAATTATTGTCATGATGTTTTGCATTTTGAAGTCTCACTTATCACTGGTAACTGCAGGGCTCACTGGACGCTTCTGGTGATCTGTCCGAAGGACTATCTTGCTCTGTACTTTGATAGTTTGCATCGGACAGCTCCACAAGACCTGAAAGATATAGTAGACGGGTAAGTTCATCCCTAAAAAATAACCACAAATTCGATTACATCATTTTTAGAACTATACAATTCTAACTTATCTTGTGTTTTGTTTGACGTAGGGCGGTGGTTGGATACAATCTACTGATTGGAAACAAGCCCAAAGGAAAAACAGTTGTATGGGTGTACCCAAAAGTAAGTCAATCGTATTCATTCAAATCTTCAGTACATGTTTTTTAAGTTGCGAATTCACTTATTTTATACTATATGTCCATTGTAGTCTTACAGGCAGAAGGGTTCCTTTGAGTGTGGCTATTTCGTCATGCACACTATGCTGACCATTGTCCAACATCATTTAGTAGATGGATGGACAGAGGTAAGTCTCATCATTTGGACTACTTTTCTACCAATTTCATCAATTTCATGTAATAAATAAAGCTTTTGTTCTAATTATTTTGTGCATTTTTTGCAGTACTTTAAAGACCGGTCATTTTTCCCAAAGGAACTTGTAGATGATGTTAGAAGGCAATGGGCCTCACACTTCATTGAAGTTAGGCAAAGCTAGATATAGGATCTTTATTCTTTTATATATGTATCTAGTAGGATTTAGGGTTTACTTTTATTACATTACATTCAACTTAATTGTATATACTTTCATTTTTTAGGTTGTTATGAATTCATATTGAAAATAAATTGTTATATATATACATACCATTCTTTTGATATAGTGTTGCTGTGGCATACTATATACTGTACTGGTTTGTCTGAATGCAGGGTTGGGAAACGATAAAACAGAATCCATATTAAAAAAAAACCTCAGTATTTATTCACGGTTATGGCAACAACCGTGAATATAGACAATATTTATCCACGGTTACTACCATAACCGTGGATATAAATGTATCTATATCCACGGTTGTCCATAATAACCGTGAATATAAGTAGTTTGTAACTGAAACCTTTTAATACTTATATTGACAGTTATGATGGAGAACCGTGGATATAGATACATTTTGTCCACGGTTGTCCATAATAACCGTGAATATAAGTGGGTCTATATCCACGGTTTTGGTAGTAACCGTGGATAAATATAGTCTATATCCACGGTTGTCCATAATAACCGTCAATATAAGTGGATGTAACTGACACCTTTCAGTTCTTATATTCACGGTTGTGCTCGATAACCGTGAATATAAATAGTAAGTTATATTCACAGTTGTTCTTAACCGTGGTTAGATGTAATTTATTACCACGGTTGTTAACCGTGGTTAAAGACCATCATCTACTACCACGGCTGCAACAACCACGGTTCTTTAACCGTGAATAAAGGCCTTTTTTAACCGTGATTATATCCAATTTTTGCACTAGTGAATGCTTCAAATACACCCTATGATAACAACATTTTACAACTTCTCATTTCCACCTCAAACACATACGCTTTACTCCCACATTTTCTCACTGTGACCAACATAGAAATATCACAAACACATTACATAAGGCTGACAACACACAAAAACAGTAGATCCATTTGTTCCATCTTCTTAACTCCTTAAGAGATTTTTGCAATGCAATTATTCTTTTCCTTTGTCTAATAATCAACAAATCATTCTAACTTTAGCAACATTTGTAACCCATCGGAAGAAATTACAACTCCTATCACTAGCTACACCCTACAACAACATCATTCACAACATTAAGGATACTGAAAGTCGCATCAAGTTGTCCAGAAGTACAAAAGGAATAATCAAGAAATAGTTAGTTCACCTGATACTTCCTACACCTCCAGAATTGTCTTCCATAATTGATCATGGTTCTTGAGGTTTGAAGCACAGTTTTATGGCGCCCAACGCATTCACAACAAGAACAATCTGCATGCATTGAGTTGCTTTCGTTGCTGAACACAAAACCACTCGAGTTGGCCATGATGGAGGATTAGAAGTGGGAAGTCACGTTGTTGAATTTTTCGCCCAAACTGAATGCAAAATTACCAACCCTAGAGCTTCAATAGGGCTTTAATGGAGGAAACCTTTCGTGGGAACAATAACAACCATTCCTCAACGTTTCTATGTCACGTCGTGGCTAAAAGAACTTCCTAATGTTTCTGTTTCTTCATTGATTTAATGCAAACATTTATACCCTAAAAAAAGATTTATGATGTTTTTTTATCATATATGCATCCTATGAAAGCTCTAGACATGAATGGTACACTAGCTCTAAATTTGGTCTTATTTAAATTTTTCTAAAAATATAGCTGTATTAAAATTCAATTGAAGAAATTTATCCCTCATTAATCCTACCAAAAGCCTAAAAATATATTTAAGAAAATTTATTTTCATGACTGTTTTAACATCTCATCCCAAGGGTGTCTTTCTCATTCTCAAATATTAGAGACCGTTTGAATTACAAAAATATTTTTTATTTCACCTTTAATTACAAAACTATTATGTTTTCAATTTCTAAAATTTTGTGCAAAAACATTAAAAATTTTGTACAAAAATATTTTTTATATTTATTCACTTTTAATTACAAACTATTATGTTTTCAATTTCTAAAATTTTGTACAAAACATTAAAAATTACTTTTTTAATACAAAATTTTAAAAATAAAAAACATAATAGTAATTATATAATTAAAACTAAAAACATAAAACATTTTTATAATCTAAACAAACCCTAACTTTTCAACAGATACCACACACAACACTTCAATTCATTGACTATTGATATGAACACACCTTACGGCTCAATAAACAAACAAATTCATAACCAATTCATACTTTAGTTGAAATATTCATTCATGCTACAAAATTCTCAAATAAAATACAGGTAGGCAGGCAAGTATGTCCAAAAACAATGAGTGAACGAGCTACCATCCACAAAATAATTTTTATAGAACAGAAAGAAATTACGTAAATCTATCATATACCTGTATAATTAAATGTGAAGATCATTTCATCTATTTAATAAATATAATGGAGGGTTATAAGAAATTCGGAAACCAGATAATACAGATACACATAAATGAACAAAAATCGATTCTATTATCAGCTCAAGACTTCAACCAATAACGATAATAATCAGAATAGAAAAGTTCACTGACATTTTATTCTAGAAATAAAGCAGTCTATAACAGTATAAACTTTTAAATCAAAAACAATGGAATTCCAAGTGACAGTTGCTTATCCTGCCACTCAAATAAATCATACCTTTAATGTTAAATTTTCATCCAACATTTAAAAACGGTTTTGGGATAATATCCCAACAAGTAAATTTATTGAACAAAATTTGCGGCTGCAATTAGTCTAAGCTCTCGGAACTCAATGATTTTCATCGCCATCTAAAACAAAATAATATAAACTAAAGAATTAAGCGCCACCAGATCCATACTTCTTGCCCAACACAAGCACCTGCAACTTGTCGTAACCAGCAAGCACACCAGCACCTGCGACAGCACGGAGGATGTTGGCACCAGCTCCCTTAAACAAGGACTTGGCCCCCTCGTTCTTCAGTATTTGTCTAAATGCATCCATGGAACTCTTGTACTTGACAGCTTCACCAGACGTCATCATCATTCTTCTTCTAACAGTGTCAATTGGGTACGATGCTAAACCTGCACCATTGGTGATGAGCCATCCAAGGGCAAAACTAGCAAAAAAGCTATCCTGCAATCACCAAGGGAATTGGATTAGCTTTCACTCAGTACGCTTGAATTTAGAGGAAAGATAGAGAGAACATAAATGACAGAAAGTTTGTCTTGGAAAGAAAATCATGCAAATTTGAGAAAAGTTTTGGTTCTTGCATATACATGCTTTCGTTTAGTTTTTTGGTACCACAACTATCAAGAAATTTGTTAATTTTAAATTATAGTAATTTTAAATGAAATGACTTTTATATATAGTTTTGGTTCTCGTTCACACGTCACACATATCACCTTAGAATAAAGTAACATAACAAGACTACGTACATGCCTAGACTAATACATAACTACACAATACTATAAAAACATTAAAATGTGGACCGTTTCCAAATATTATAAAATATAATATACGGACCAATATCAACAAAACTAATTTAAAGGATAAAGATTAAACAAAGACTTGATTATAAGACTAAAATCACACCCAAGCACACTTAACAAGTATAAAACTAGAATAAATTGAATGTCAGGACAACACTTATAAAAGGCGTAAGGGAAAAATCAACCTGCAATTTTCCAGTAAGTAGAACTGGTTTCAGAGAATCATACATTAGTGCAGACAAAGATACACAATGATTCCAACCCATGAATGTAACTATTCCATGTTCACAGATGACACATCACCTTAGAATAAATTGACATAACAGACTAAAACAATATACATGCCTGGACTAAATAAATTACTACACACAATATAATAAAAACATTACAATGAGGACCATTTCCAAATATTATAAAATATAATACAAGGACCAATAGCAACAAAAAATCTAAAGGATTTAGATTAAATGAAGACTTGTAGGACTAAAATCACACACAGGCACATTTAACAAGTATAAAACTAGATTAAATTGAATGTCAGGATAGCCCTTATTAAAGGCATAAGGGAAAAACCAACCTGCAATTTTCCAGTCAGGAGAACTGGTTTCAGAGAATCATACATTCCAAAGTACAGACCACGATACACAATGATTCCAACACATGAAATGTTGAAGCCACGGTAAAGACCGGCAACACCATCAGATGCCAGTGTCTTCCTATAGACATCAACAAGACCATTGAATTGTCTTTCACCACCTTTCTTTGCAGCCTTTGCATCATTGGCAAGACGGGTACGGGCATAGTCAAGAGAGTAAACAAACAAAAGAGAAGACGCACCAGCAGCACCTCCAGATGCCAAGTTGCCAGCAAACCATTTCCAATAGCCATCCTTATCCTTCTTGAAGTTGAAAAGCCTCTTAAAGTAGTCCTTAAATGCAAAGTTCAAAGCCTGATAGAATTCAAAAAGCAAACTTAGCACACTAACAATAACAAATCATACCATTCAAGAAATTGTACAAATCAAATTCCAAAATAACTAACCTGAGTGGGAAAATAACGAATGACATTTGCAGTGTTGCCTCTCCATAGAGAACCAAAACCCTCATCCTTAATTGTTCTACTGAAACAATCACCAATACCCTTATAGGGCTGAGAGAGCCTACCAGATTTAATCATCTCATCTTGGTTTTGGATCAAAAGCTTAACACGTTCAATGGGAGCAGCAGCAGTTTTTGAAACAGCAGCTGAAACACCACCCATGAGAAAATCAACAATGAAATTGCCTTTCTCTGCTGGAGCTGCAACAAAGACAGGGGAGGTTGACACCATAGCAGCAGACAGATCCATAGTTGTTTTGCATGAGGTCATCACTGGATACTGCAATGCGACATTTGAGTAGTTCTGAAAAGAGGATCTTTGGTACACAGCAGGATGGCGGAAGGCTCCATCATAACTCCTAATACCAGATGAAAGACCTGAACGAAGATGGAGCTGGCCAGCAACCTTTTCCATGATTGTAGGGTGTTGGACCTGGTCAACCATGGTGACTTTCCTGAAGAAGGCATCCAATGTCAAACAATGAGGATAAATTTAAGAAATGTGATCTTAACAACATACAATGGAGGCATTTACTAAGCAATGCGTATTGAACAATACACAATTTACTAAAAATAATTTCATTGCTGAAAAATCTAGCATTCAGTATAGTTTAAATATAAGTACTGTCAAGAATATATAAAGGGATACACAAAAATTGGAACAGCATAAACGTATTTATGTAACCCTGTCATGTCATCCCAAAGTACTAAAAATAAGAAAACAAACACTTTTTACATCCAACAGTACGACAATGCAATAAAAATCAGGAGAAGGGTAACAATGGTGATGACCAGAACCAGCAATAGAGAATTAGAGTAAACAGCAATACTTATCCATTTATTGAGTTCATAACTGATATACTATAAAAAGAATTGTCAAATTCAAGTTCTTGTGCAGTCAACATCTGTAGAAGAAAATTCCCATTTTTTGGGACATAAATATTCAGTAACAGGTTGTTAAAAATCAACTGGAGGAAAATGAATGAGACGGCTATATCATCCAACCATTAATGCACAAAAGCATATAAAGAGCAAAGTATTGCTCAACCATTATTCACTTTTCTCATACAGACGAATAAAAGATTACAAAAAAGGATTAAATCTGATCTAAAAAACGTTAGAAAGCCTTAAAAACAGAACCATATTTATTCACATTGAAACTTGCAAAACAAGGACCAACAGGACAGAATATCAAAAAGAAAAGTAAGATCTGAAAAATAAACTCAGATTTGCATCCAACCACTTGTGAAACCCCAAATTCTACGAGATATTAGAAGAACAACTAAAATAGAACGAGATCCATAATTCTAAAGAAAAACAAAAACAAAAAACAACAGATCTAATTTACAGATTAAGGCGTTCATCTCAGATCATGCAAGAACATACCGACACAGATCTATCATCTCTACGGACTCAACAATGAAACAGCGCCACCACAACCACAAACAAGATCAAAACGAAGCAGATCCAACGGTTAACAACAGTGCACAGGAAAATTAAAAAATGGAAATTTCAAAACTAAACACAGGCCTGTAACAGCATCCTATAGCAAATAGATCTGAAGAGCGAATTGAAAAAAAATTTAACAGATATAATCGATTAAAAAAAATTCAGATCTGAGAGTGTATGAAACGAAGAAAAGATTGCTCTATTTACCTTTCACAAATCAGGAGGGTTTTGAGAATGCGGAAAGGATGATAGATAAAACCAAGCAGATACGAATCGGTAGAGGCGTGCTTTGAACGAAGCAAAACCTGGATAGTTGGCCTCTTTTATATATGCGACCCAAGGGTGTAAGAGAACATGTGGGTGGGTCGACTATACACATGTCATTTTGGTATTGGTCATATCAAATTGAGCCATATTAGAGGGTATGTGATGTATTCACCGCTCAAATGGCTGGCCCATGGAAACTTCCAAAGTCTACAAGTGACAATAAAATTTTATTAAGATCCTAAGCTATTATTAAAACTAGGTGTTTGTATTTTTTTTAAAAATTTTAGATAATTTTTTAATTATAAGAAATTATTAAATAAGTATTAGAGGCATGTTTGTCCACTTTTTTTAATAGAATATTTGATGTTGCTTAACTGTTAATAAAAAATACTAAGTATATTGGTGATGTCATAAATTCAACAATCAATAGTCCAAATTTTTGTTTGCATAATGAATTCCTTTTGATAAAATTTTAAATTTAAAAACTAATCATATATAGATTACAAAATATAAAACAAGAATGAGAAGTTGATTAGATTGTGTATTCTGAAGCCCTTCTCTTTTTATAATATTCAAATGCTCTGTGAAAGGTTATCTTTTATCGACTATGACTGTGAATGTATAAAAGATAAGAAAGAGAATGAATTTTAGATATGCAACCCTAATATAACTTAAAATTAAAAATCATATATAATAGTGAGATCTCTATCTCTATCTCTATCTTTATTATATATATTTGTGAAACTTTTTATGACACGGATCAGCGTTTAATGAAGCCCCGTTTATTTTACTTTTTAAAATTTAAAATAAAAAATTAGTTAGTTTATTTTTTATTTTAAAACCCGTTTTTCAAAATTAATAGTAGATAACAACTTATCAAATATATCTTTTTAAAATAAAAAAATTTGTTTGTTTGTTTTTTTATTTTTAAAACCTATTTTTCAAAATTAATGCTAGATAACAACTTATCAAAAAAATTTAAAAGAAAATATATTAGTTAGTTTGTTTTTTATTTTTAAAACCTGTTTTTCAAAATTAATAGTAGATAACAACTTATCAAATCAATCTTTTTAAAATAAAAAATTGTTTATTTTTTATTTTTAAAACCTATTTTTCAAAATTAATAACTAGATAACAACATATCAAATTAATTTTTTCAAAATAAAAATAAATTTTTTTGTTTGTTTGTTATTTCAAAACATGTTTTTCAAAATTAATAGATAGATAACAACTTATCAAATCAATTTTTAAAGTAAAAATAATTTTTATTTTATTTTTAAAACCTATTTTCCAAAATTAATAGTACATAACAACTTATCAAAATAATTTTTTTAAAACCTGTTTTTCAAATTTAATAGATAGATAATAACTTATCAAATCAATTTTTAAAATAAAAAATAAATTATTTTATATATTATTTATTTTTAAAACCTGTGTTTCAAAATTAATAGTAGATAACAACTTATCGAAATAATTTTTAAAATAAAATAAAATTATTTTGTTTGTTTTTTATTTTTAAAACCTATTTTTTAAAATTAATAAATCTTTATCTTTATTATATACATTTGGAAGCTTTTTATGACACGTGTTAGTGTCTAATGAAGCCTCATTTATTTTACTTTTTAAATTTAGAATAAAAAATTAGTTAGTTTGTTTTTTATTTTTAAAACCTGTTTTTCAAAATTAATAGTAGATAACAACTTATCAAATCAATATTTTCAAAATAAAAATAAATTTGTTTGTTTTTTATTTTAAAATGTACTTTTCAAAATTAATACTAGATAGCAACTTATCAAATAATTTTTTTAAAAAAATAAATTAGTTTATTTGTTTTTAAATTTTAAAACTTGTTTTTCAAAATTAATAAATAGATAATAACTTATCAAATCATTTTTTTAAAATAAATTTATTTGTTTTTCTTATTTTTAAAACCTGTTTTTTAAATTTAATAACTAGATAACAACATATCAAATCATTTTTTAAAACAAAAATAAATTTATTTGTTTGTTTGTTATTTTAAAACCAGTTTTTTAAAATTAATAGATAAATAAAAACTTATCAAATCAAATTTTTTAAAATAAAAATAAATTTGTTTTTTAAATTTTTAAACCCTATTTTTCAAAATTAATAGTAGATAATAACTTATCGAAACAATTTTTTAAAAATAAAAAATTGTTTGTTTGTTTTTTTATTTTTAAAACATGTTTTTCAAAATTAATAGGTAAATAACAACTTATCAAATCAATTTTTTAAAATAAAAAATTAGTTTATTTATTTTTTATTTTCAAAACCTATGTTTCAAAATTAATAATAGATAACAACTTATCAAAACAATTTTTATAAATAAAAATAAATTTATTTGTTTTTAAGACCTATTATTCTAAAATTTTTAATTTTACTGTTACATATTGTACCTAAATTTTGATTAAATATAAATCAAATTAAGTATTAAAATTAGTAAGTATTTCTTTTATAATACTTATTTTGATATTGTATTAATTCAACAATAGTTATTAACAAACATTTTTAGTATTCAAAATATTTCTTCTTAAAATTTATATTCATAATATTAAGGTAAATATTTTTATTAAAATTATTTATTTTATATTATCGTTTGTATAATTTAATATATTTTATATGTTTTAACTAAATTATTACTATTATAAATTACAAACTTAATACAACCGTGCAAGGTAAAACATCCTAACTTAATAATATTAAACCAGAAAATACAAAAAAAATTACGATTAACCTGAATTTGAAGTAGGGATTTAAAAGCACTTAATTTAATTATCAATTTATGGTAAATGCACTTAGGTGTTGAGAAATACATGAATCACTTAACCCAATGTAATGCAAAACATATAAATTTTTAAAGGAACAGGGGCATGAAAAATTTAAAAGCACTTAAATTAATCATCAAAGGGTGTGTATAAATTCACACATCAAAACAAATTTATCATGCCTGACTAGATGTTACCAATATACGTTAATGCATAAATTTTTGAAGAAAACAGGGTATCAAAGATAGGTGAATCGATTCCCCATTCATGGAATCGATTCATGTGTGCAACTTTCCAAAAATAGGGGTGTATCAGGGGGAGGAATCGATTCACTTCCCCTGGGAATCGAGTCATATGTTCTAAAGGAGCTAGGAATCGATTCATCACAATAGGGGATCGATTCATGCTTTAAATTTTGGCCCATAACGAGTGAATCAGTGAATCAGGGGGTATCACGGGTAGGGGAATCGATTCACCATCTATGGGAATCGATTCTTGCTTTAATTTTGGCTCAAATACGCATGAAACAAGGGTGGGAATTGATTCATGCATTTGGGGAATCGATTCCCCACCTGCTATTTATCAGTTCATAGCAGAAACAGCAGAAAATGCACATTGCTAACTTCTAACCACCCCATCTCTTTCATTTTAAATCCAATGACTACCAAATTTTGACACAAGCTAGGGTACATCATTTATGACGTGTAGCCACTAGCCGCACTTAAAAATTCTCCAAATTAGAAAGTTATGCGCAAAATTGTAAATAACTCGTTTTGAGACATTTTTAGCAACTAGGAGGTTAATTTTTAATCAAATTGATCCCTTCCAGATTTCACAAGCCACAAATCATGTATAGATGCTAGTCAAACTGTTCCATGTCATTCACACCCCATAATTTACAATTTGACTATCTCAGTTGTTGATTTATGCATAAAAATCTTACAATTGTCATGCAATCATGGCGCAATCATGGCACAATCATATATCCACTACAAATTTTCATTCAAGAGCAGTTCCTGGACAATCATGTATCAACAAAGCATTATATATAAGTCCACAATTCCTGGACATCCAAGCTCATATGCATATAGTGGGACCATCCATGTTCTCCACTCTCTAATATCATCAAGTAAGCATTAATATCCATCACAAACCAAACTATATGCTCAAAATAGGTTCTAAGCTTCTAATTGAAGTTATCAACTACTTAGTCCACTAAGTATTCATCTATACATACTCACATACATATAGCAATATAGGTATACACAGGAGCCGACCAAGGCTACTACAAACTACTATGTGCATCATGTACAAACATATATACATAATGCTCTAGCTTAAACTGAGTGACCTCACATCAATCTCCATTGCGTCCTAAATCCACTGTAAAAATAACCACAAATAGGGGTGAGCATCATACATAATAAATGACAGCTATTGCTCTGATTCAATTGTCTTATTCTCTATCATGCAATGAGGTATAACAATCTACAAAGCACAAACTATTATTCAACATTATCCCTTTTTACATCACAATGCTTTATTATTATATCATTCTCAATGACATACATAGGTGCACGTAAAATTCTCAATTCATTTGGATCTAATTAATCATTAAACTTTTGTGTTACAACACTGGCTCTCAGCCATATATTCAGCTCTCAGCTGATCCATCCATTTTAATGGTACCAAACCGTTTGCCCTCTTATGTAACACAGTCACTTTCAGCGACAACGACAGTGTTATGGGCTAACCCTGAGTCTCACTCAAGAGGTTTGCCTTGAGTCCCACCCAAGGTCTTTGTGGAATCCTCGAAACCACATGATATTTAATCATACAAAGCATCTCATGCTACATAGATAACATAAACCATTTCATGCATATGCATCCCATGCAATCTTTCCTTTCTCACAACAAGTCTTTCATATAATATTCACATCATTAATTTAAACCATCTACTTCACAATTCAAGCATCTCATGCTAAATTTCAAGCATAAATATGTTCATTCAAGTATCTTATGTACAAATACCATTCCATGATACTCATATTTCTCATAATATAAACTTCTCATACATTCATATAATTTAATAAAATTCAAAACATGTTTTACATCTTATGCAATCTTTTATATTCACATAGATGGCACACATCATATTCATCATAGTGCATAAAATACATCATTCATAATTCTATATATAAGTATACCTCGAATCTGTCTATAAACCATGCATTTAATATGTAAAAGCTCCCCTACTTCAAATAGAGAATCCTAGATACTTCTCGTTTGATCAAACGCTAGTAACCCATAAATCGCAACTCTGATCTCTATTTCTCAAGTTTGAACAACTTCCTAAAATTCATAATACTTGATTTTAACACCATAATCGATATCAATATCGCTTACTAAGTTAGTAGTCATTAAATTAGATTCATTTCGGTAAGATATAACTTATCGAATCGAGACGTCGACTTTGAAACCTGCCTCCGAATCAATCCTTAAGCTCCGAATTCCTTTGAACTTCTCTGAAGCTACCTTAATTCATTGAAACAGCAATCATTAAGCTATAATCTTATAGAATTAGCATTCAAGAAGCTACTCCATGCCATTTTCCATGAAAACTCAAGGTTCTTTGGAAACCCCAAGTTGTCCTTAATTACCCATAGCTTTTAAATGCTTTAAAATCCATAAAATTACAAGAATTGAATGATGAAAGCAAGATTAAACTAAAACCCATGGTGGGTGTTCTTCAATTTACCTCAAAGTGGTGAATTTGAAATTCTCCCCCTTCAATTCAAGTTGCCAACGTGAAAAGGAAGGAAAAAGAGCTTGATTTCCACTTCAATTTAATGAATCCAAGAGAAAATTGAAGAAGAAGAAGGATGGTGGTGCCAATCGGAAAAGAAGAAGAAAGGAGAATAGTTCTTTCTTTCTCTGATGCAAAAATGTGAAGAAATAGGAAGTTAGAAGGAAAATTGAAATTTTAAAGGATTAAGGATATAGAAGTCATTTTTTACATTTGTTTAAATTAATCATCCTTGTTAATATAAAATCCCTTTTATTATAATTGCTAAATAAATCCTAATTTTAGGATGTTACACAAGGCATGGGTACCACTGCTAGTGTATTTTAAATTTTTAAACTAAAAACAAAATAATGTAAACTAAATTTAAAATCTTGATATCATTTATTATAATTAGTGTTTATTTAAATTTCACGTGATAACTAATTATCTTATAAATTAAAAAAAGAGCAATTCAATTATTGCATTAATTTATAAAAAGAAAAGAAACTATGGGCATGAGGTGGTGATGTGAATTTTTTTTATTGATAAATAAATTATGCAGGATTTTTTATAAAAATTGAAAGAGTTTAAGTTACAAAACTTAGCATAAGGGTAAATTTTTAAATATTTAACTTATGTGATGGGCCACCAAAAAGGTTAATGCATTTGTTGGTATAGGTAGTACGAATTTATTCCTTTAAGCTATCATCGACTGTATAGTCCCATACCTATACAGTCTTTGGATCCCTCTCATTCTGGTATGTATTCAATTTGTTCATGTGTCCCTCCCACTGAAAGCCTGCCAGGAGCCGCTCCTTGTCTGTGCCTATGCACCAACGATCATTCCCCGCCCTCAACAGTGCCCAGGATGCCACATTCCCCGCTGGAAGCCTGCCAGGAGCCGCTCCTTATCCGTGCCCATACACCGACGATCACTCCCCGCCCTCAACAGTGTTGGGATGTCACAAACGCCATTCGTTTGAAGGGGCTCTCTGTGGCTTCCACTCAACCTTCGTTGAACGCAACGCGAATCGACACTATTTGTCGTTGAAAAAGACGGAGAGGGAAGCCAAATAGATATCCGTTGGAGGAGACAGAGGTTTACCCGGTGAACGCGATAGGACGAAAAAAAATGAACCAAATAAACTTTTACTCTATTGTGGGACAGTGTGAATTTTTTAAATATATTTAATATAACTTGGGGATTTTTATTTAACCAATTTAAGTTAGTAACAAACTGTTATAATTTTTGAAAAAAATAGCAGTTCTGTTGGTACATTGATTTATTTTAAAATAAAAAGAAGATAGATAAAGGATGTCGTGTTAATTTTTTTATCAATAAACAAATTATGTAGTTAGTGATTTTGTATAAAAAAGGAAAGAAAAAATTAAACATTTTGGTATGGATACAAATTAATTTGAAAAATGAAATGGAATTCAAAAATACAAATTAATTTGGTGTAGCAATCAATGTCAGACAATCCGTGACAAACCTGGTGTACTTTGACTGGATAAAGGCTGTGTAGCGTAAGTTTTGACCATGATTTATGTTAGATGGCAGTCCCTTACCCCTTTTTGGTTGTGAGAACTTAAGAGGACTCTGGCCGCACTGGTTTACCACAACATATGTTCTTCCGAGTAGACGTATTGTGGAGATGTGATTGAGATTGTGATGATGATGAGATTGGTGGGCCCAATTTGCATGCATGAGAGTTAACTAAAGAGATAATCATAAATGGTCTAATAGATGCATAGCATTTGATTGACTAATTGTATTTAGTGTTGTTGATTAGGGATTTTGATGCGGTGTTGTGATTGTGCTCTGTTGAGAATGTAACATATATGTGTAAGTTTGATGATGGTTGACCATGACTACTTGAATTGTGATGCAGTGTAATGACATATGACGATTCTATTAGTAGAATAAATGGATGAATCAAGATATTAAGCGATAATTTTGTGGTTGTGGTGTTGTCTGCCTCCATAACTGTGAACATATGACATTTGTATATGTAGCTAGGACCTACTTAGGGAAGTGCTATGAGGTGTGCATGATCTATATGCCTAGCTGGGAATCATATATGTATGGTAGTGAACATGATGACGTGAACTAGGGTTATGATTGGAAATCATGGGCTACGCAATGACTATAACTGTGATTTATACGATGATTATACTCGTCAAAGTGACAGTGTCATCTATGAACCCTACGATGATCTAACTGTAGATTTGAGTTATGCAATGCATAATGAAATTTTTATAGATTAGAAGGATGCTCTGAAGTTATGAAAATATTAATAAGTAACTATATGAACTGCTTATATATGGGAAAATCATTCCCGATCTTAGCTGATTCTTACATAGTATATTGATAATGTTGTGTAGGGAGATGCTAGCAATGATGTAACTCCCACCGTGTAGAAGGACAAGTTGAGATAGGACCTCACCCTTTACATTTTATTTAGTTTGGCCGACAAACTATCGAAGAGACGTCGTACACATAAGGAAAAAGGGAAAGAAAAACTACCTACAATTTCAGATGAGCAACCTGTTGAGTTGGGTGCTCGCTTTGTGGAGGCACCGCTATTTGAGAAGGATGTGGGAGTCATCGAGAATACAATTCAACGTCATTATGGTGAGCCTCCTCGCCCTCAAGATCCTGCTTTCTTTCAATGATCTATAAAGAAAACTCTTCACCCGGATCCAAGTGGATTCGATCCCCTTCGGGAGCCAGAACCCATCAGGGTGGAACCATCAGTTGTTCACTCACCTACTCCAGAGTACATCCCTGCCCCAGTGTATGACCCGATGGAAGAAGATACTCCTGAGGAAGAATCTTCAGAGTCGGGCGAGGATTCCTTTGAAGACTAGCCAATTGAGCCCTTAGAAGAGAGTGATTGAAATTTGGATTGAAAATAATAAGTAACAAGTGACCGACTTCCTTGGATTAATAGTAATTGACCCTATCCTTGGTTACAAAAGATACACGCTTCCCTAATTATCAATTTCCTAATTCAATTTGAATTAATTAACTAAGCATCTTTTAGTTTATAATTTCTTTTATTTACGTTCAAGTTGAACGAAAATATTAATCAAGAGTCTGATTAAGTATCATAAGTCAAGTTCATAAAATTTAGGAATTATTGAATTTATATAGGATCAAAAGTCTACATACATAACCTAGCCTTAGAGTATAGAATTAAGCAAACACAAGAACAAACTTTAGGATTAATTACGAAATCATTCATTAAGCATGCACTTTATCATAATGAATTCTAATTAAAACCTATTTAATCCCAATTGCATAATTCAATTGATTAAGCATACAATTTATTTAAACGAAATGGAATTAAACATGTAAAAGTTGTGATCATGAAGAAATTAATAAAAAGGAAAGAGATTACAATAAGAATAGAAACCTCAAGAGTCAAATTACAATATCTTCAAGAAAATTAGTCTAAGAATTTATCCTTCCGTGGATGGAAAAAGAATTAAATTAAGAATTTCAAACCAGGAGTTAACAAATTGGGAAAATTGAAATCCTTTGGTATACCAGAATGTGATGTTCTCTTTGTTTCGTATCCCCATTTTTTCTTTCTTTTCCATCTTCATTCTTCGTGCGCCACAAGAAAGGTCTCAATTTTTCACTCTTTGTGCTAATAATATAGTAAACTTATATATATATATATATATATATATATATATATATATATAATGTATCTTATAAGAAAGGTTCTCTTATGTGGGAGTGAGAGGAACAAATCTGGGCATATAACCATACAATAAATGGTTGAGCTTAGAAGTTTTTTAAAGTCACATGATCACTTAAAAGTTCATGTTATATTATATTATATGTATAATATGCACGCGCCAAAATAAATGACCAAGATATAATGTGATAAATAAAATTAGTTTTTTCATCATAAAAATTTAATTGTAACGATATTAATGATATTATGAATATTAATATTAATAATAACAATAGTGATAATAGTAGAATAATAATAACACTTAATGATAATAGAAGTAATAATAGAATGATAAAATTAAATATAAATATAAATAATAATACTATAACACAATTTAATACCATATTAATTAGAATAAAATAATTAACTAATTAAACTTAGAGAATACAATAGAAAATTTTGGCCATGACAAATGTACTATAGACTATCCTCATTTGTAAAGTATAATTTATAGTCACTCGTTTTGTAATAGAATTTTGAAATTCTAAGGGGTGAATTTAAATTTTTAATTAGTCTCTAATTTGTTTATATGGTTTATATATATATATATATATATATATATATATATATATATATTAGCTTTTTTTAAATTTTTATATATAAATTATTTAATTGCAGTGCAAAATGTGAATCACTTTAGCATCCTAGTATTTCTAATTCACCTAAAGGCAACAAAAGCAAATCTGGGTAAAACATCCTAACTTAATAAAAATAAACCTGAAATTCAAGGAAATTTTCCATAAATTTTTAAAATTAGTAATGATGGAAAGAATTGCAAGATGTAATTTTTTAATTACAACTTGGAACAATTAAAAGAATTCATACCATATATATATAAATAAAAATGAACAAGCTTAGTCAAGTTTACTTTTGGATTAACAAACATAGAACCATCAACCTATTAATGGAAAATATAATTTGTTTTGAGGATCATGGAATTGTGTAGAATGGGTCAAAGGTACTCAATTTAATTGC
Organism: Clitoria ternatea; assembly: GCA_037962975.1. Classification (NCBI taxonomy): domain Eukaryota; kingdom Viridiplantae; phylum Streptophyta; class Magnoliopsida; order Fabales; family Fabaceae; genus Clitoria; species Clitoria ternatea. The sequence goes on from CM075675.1 coordinate 52,991,344, forward strand.
TAAAATATAACGAATACAATTACACAATGACATACAATGATACCATGAACCTATGAAACCCAAAATGCATTAAAAATCCATGTTTTGCCATTGGAACAGCACCATGAATCGATTCACCAAAAGTGTGAAGAATTGAAGAAAAAGAGGAAAAACAGGGGATGAATCGATTAAGACACCATCCTGAATCGATTCACACGTATCAGGAGGGGCAATTCAGGTGCTTGAATTGATTTAAGCAATTGTGTGAATCGATTCACACCTGATTTTTACCAGTTACAGTAGAAATAGTAGAAAATATAGTTTTTCCAACTTCTAGGTACCCTATCTTCCTCATTTTAAATCCAATGATCATGAAATTTTGACACAAGCTATAATACACCATTTGTGACGTGTAGCCGCTAGTCGCACTCAAAAATTCCCCAAAACGAGGAAGTTATGCGCAAAAATATGTTAAACCTATTTTGAGGCATTTTTGGCAACTGAGAGGTCAATTCTTAATGGAATTGACCCATTCCAATTTCTACAAGTCACAAATCATGCCTAGATGCTATTCAAACTATTCTAAACCATTCATTCCTCATGAATTGCAATTTTACTATATCAATTGCTTAATTATGCATGAAAACCAAATAACAGTTGCAAATTCATGGACATAATTCACAGCCACTGTCATTTTTCATTCAAGGACAATTCCTGGACATTCTTGCATCTACAAAGCATCACATATGATTCCATAATCCCTAGTCATCAACTCATGCAAATGGTGGGACCATCCATGGTCTCCACTCTCTAATATCATCATATAAGTACCATCATCCATCATAAACCAAACTATATGCTCAAAATAGGTTCTAAGCTTCTAATTGAAGCTGTAAACTATCTATTCCACTACATATTCATTCTTACATACTCACATACGCATAACAAAATAGGTATACATAGGAGCCGACCAAGGCTACTATAAACTACTATGCGCATCATGTACCATACACATATATACATAATGCTCCATGCACGCTAAGTGACCTCATATACCATCGCTGCATCCTAAATCCACTGTAAAAATAACCACAAATAGGGGTGAGCATCATACATAACAAATGACAGCTATAGTTCTGATTCAATTATTCTATTCTCTATCATACAATGAGGTATAATAATCTACAAACATAAACTACCATTCAACAACATTGACTACTTACATCGCCATGCTATGACATCAAGTTATTCTCAATAATATATATGTGCACATATCATTCTCATTCAATTGGATCCAATATTCATCATTAAACTTTGTGTTGCAACACTGCTCTCAGCCATATACTTAGCTTTGAGCTGATCCAGCCATTTTACTGGTACCAAACTGTTTACCCTTTCACATAACACAATCATTCTCAGCGACAACGGTAGTGTTACGGGCTAACCTCGAGTCTCACTCAAGAGGTTTGCCTTGAGTCCCACTCAAGGTCTTCTTGGAATCCTTGAATCCACATTATATAGAAATCATACAAAGCATCTGATGCTACATAGATGACATAAACCATTTCATTCAAATGCATCCCATGCAATCTTTCCATATTCACACAAGCCTTTCATATAATATACACATCTTTGATTCAAATCATCTACTTCACAATTCAAGCATCTCATGCTATATTTCAAACATAACTATATTATTTCAAGTATCTCATGCAAAATTATCAAGTTTATATGAAAGACAAACCACACAAGCATGTAGTCCATAAAAGCACATAATTCATAATTCAATACATTTATATACCTCGAATCCGCCTATAACTATGCATTGAATTATGTAAAAGCTCCCCCTACCCCGAAATGAAGAATCCTAGAAACACTTTGACCAATCAAACACTATAAACCGATAATCGCAATCTCCGATCCCTATTCCTCAAGTTCAAACACTTCCTAAAATCCATAATACTTAATTTTAACACCACAATCGATATCAATATTGCTAACTAAGTTAGTAATCGTTAAATTAGAATCCTTTCGGTAAGACATAACTTACCAAATTGAGACGTCGACTTCGGAACCCGCCTCCGAACCACGCTTCAAGCTCTGAATCGCTCTGAAACTCTCTGAAACTACCTTATTTCATTGAAACGACAATCATTAAGTTGCAATCTTATAGAATTAGCAATTTAGAAGCTATTCTAGCTCACTTTCCATGGAAGCTCAAGGTTCTTGAAGAACTCCAAAGCTGTCCACCATTGCCAATAGCTTTCTTTTGCTTCCAAATTCGTAAAATTGCATGAATTAAAAGATAAAAGCAATGATAAACCAAAACCCAAGGTAGGATTTCATCATTTTACCTCAAATTGGAGAATCCAAAGCTCTTTCCCTCTAAAACCTTGGCTGCCCAACGTGAAAGGGAGGAGAAAGTGCTTGGTTTCTACTTCAGTTTGATGATTTTGAGAAGAAATTGAAGAAAAAGGAAGATGGTAATGTCTTATGGAAGAGAAAAAGAAAAGAGAAGAAGAAATAACTTCTCTGATGCTAACGTGAAGGAGAATGGAAGAAAAGAGAAGGAATTTACATTTTAAATGATTTAGGGATGTGTTGATCATTTAAGCAATTATTTAATTAATTTCCCATTTTCATTTCATTTCTCTTTAATTCTTACTTTGTCAAATAAATTCTATTTTTAGGATGTTACACTGGGCGCATGAGTAAATGCTTATAATGTCCATGCCATAAGATATATATATGATGATGCACGCCCATGGGTGCTCCAATGCCCGCATGGCGTACTCACGCACAGATGGACATCAAGGCTGGAGAATTGGGAACGCTTGATCTAATAGGACTGTGATCAGCAGAACCCACGAGTGGAGCAAAAGCCAGGCACAAGACGCCAGTGTCAGAACGTGAAGACGCGTGGTGATAGAATCAGGTGAGGAAAGTTTGGGAAAAATGCATTAATAAAGCTGCCATCTATAGCTTGAAATCTAAATAATACGGATAGAAACATAAAAATGACAGACCATGACCATAAGCACTACAATTATTATTATTATTATTATTATTATTATTATTATTATTATTATTATTATTTCCTAAAGCTACAACTCATTAAGCCATTTAATTTTCGTGGGGTTATATTAGTACATTAGAAATCTGTACATGAAGCAAGCATCAAACTTGCATTTGTTGGATTAGTGATGTGTTACTGATCAAGTCTGACAAGTTATAACTGCACTGTGAACATGCTCAACATGTAGTCATTTAATTATCACGACAATGACTCTATACAATGTCACACGTTGACTAGATCAACTATAAAGAAATGCTTTGAGGTTCTAATAGCATCCCCAAACTTCCCATAAAATAAGAAAGTCACCTGATCTAAATCCACATAAATCTATTTATGGTTTAAAACATTTCGTGTATTGCAGAAGTATGATGCAGAGCCCCACAAACAATACATTGCTAAAAATATCATGAAAGTCGTTTTCATGAAGATGTAAATTCTGTTGAATCCTAATTTCTCTTTTACCAACTCTACAACAAAACTCATTGAGGTCCTCAACAATACCGCATTCACGTTACATTACAAAACCAATAAAGCATCTCATTAAAATGTTTATAGCATGCTAGAAGAGGCATCTCCTAAAATTTTAATTAACTAGAATCAAATCAAACTTGATTTCCTAAAAACTCAATTTCTGGCCCTACATGATTAGGAGTAAAAATAACAATTCAATAGAGGCATCAGAGTTTATGTGGGATTGTCCATATTGATCATTTGACATGAGCATGATCCAGGAAAAACTTAAACATGACAAAGGTTTGTGTTATTTTTCAGTTAATAACGTACTACCACCCGGTCGTCCTGGTATCCAATCTCCCCTGATGATCACATGCATTATGTCCAACCATCTTGAATCTAATATATAATCTTATGATGGACCCTAGGTGCAGTGTTCATCTTAAATTTACCCTCTAAATCATTGCCAATTTGCGTCTTACTATGCGAGCATTACATTCAATTAGATTATATGTACTTCAATTTGATTCTACTTAACCAAAAACCTTTGGACTCTAACAGAAAAAGTTCTAGAATTTTCTAACAGTCAAGATCAAAGAAGAAAATAAACATCAAAGACATCACATTATTAACGTAACTAATAGAACAGACTTCTTGAAAAGAGTCAAAAATGTCACAATAATATATAAATGTAAAACATGCAAAATTATAATTGATGTGATTATGCAGAATAATCACAGTTCACACGTCATAAAGCCAAGCTTGCATTCCATAGTACACAGTTCAAGGTTATAATATATATAGGAACAAGAAGACATGTGCTAACTCCATAATCATAAAAAAGGATTTAACTTTACTATATACAACTACACACACATACACACACACATACATATATATATATATATATATATATATATATATATATATACATGCATATATTTGTATATTATGTCCACGTGGCTATGTCATTACATTTCCAACCACCCGATCACTGAGCATATTTATCATTGTGTACATTCACTGAAAATATCCACAATTTAAAAGGGTGAGTACTAATCAATAATAATTAGTAACTCAATAGCAAGGTAATTACTTTGACTTCCTCATCATAAAATAAATAACAAAATTACTACTTTACTAGGAACAACGATACAATAACTAATATAACATCAAAATCAATCATCCTTGAATATCACAAACACTAAGAATCAAATTACACATCTCCGTAGTTTTATCCAAATGTTCATTAACTATACATAGGTATCAATACTCGCCAATGCAACATATGTATGCCATGATCTTTAAAATCTTTTCTTTCATTTATGCACAAAAATATGATATACGGATTCGACTTTAAGTACAAAGCAAGTGCCAAGATAACCCACTCAGTGAACCATAGCACTATAATTGAGGGGCATCTGGGTAACCACACAGTGAACCATAACACTATAAGCGGTGGTACCCGAGAATTACCAGTGAACCATAGCACTGTAATCGACAGCCTCAGAAACAACAAGCTATAAACTGCACAGTGAATCTCAGCACTATAATGTGACAGTCTCTTCAGCAAATCTCAGTGCTGGAAATGCATATGACGTTATGGAATGCAGTCAATGCATGAGATACGAATCGCCACACATAGGTAATACTCATACTGATGTCATAGCTTACTTCGCTAAACCATTCCATCAGAATTTGCCATAAGGCCTAAATCAGTATCTCATTCCTTAATGTACAACATAATAATAAGTCATATCAACCTTACATGTACATGCCACTATGGACGTATATCATCGATTAATCTTTTGACTTTTCTTTATCATAACAAATTGAACTTAAATCACACATCCGTTAGATATCATACATCTTTAATTTAGCAGTACATACCACCCAAACATACTTGATAACTACCATGAATCCATAACATATTTAATTACCTATATATGTATATCTATATCTCATTATGTTCAATTCAACATCAAACACAAATTAGTACTCATACTATTCCAATCACAAAACAAGTCTCAATCAAATTAATGCAATAAAAGGTCAAAGTACAAGGTTGTATCCTATATTAATATATATATATATATATATATATATATATATATTTCTAAAGCAATATCTAAAACATTGACAATACCCATAAGCAAATAAATTTTCAATAAAACCACAACCTTAAAATTGAATTCCTATTTATTATCCAATTAGTAACCCCCTCATACGTTATACGTACCTGAACCGACCGCCTCTTTGATTACACCTCCGATCCTTATCCTGGCAAACGAGAAAATCCTAAAATCATATACCTAGCACTTTAAAACACATTTTGAAGCTTCAAAACGCCAACACCATAATTTATAAATTTTTTTGACATAGGTTCAAGTTACCGAAATCAACTAACTCATGATTTCTTACTCTGACTAGTCCCTGGACAACATCAATACTTGATTAAAAATTTCTTAAAATGTCAATGAACTACTTTAACAACTAGTAAATTATTTTCACTGTACCTTAAAGCTTAATTTAGCATCCCATCTAAATTCCGAGATAGTATGACTTACCAAATTAGGCTTATTATATCCAATAACCTTTTGTTATGTTTTTGACACTTCAAACGTCAATTGTTAGCTTCCAAAATCACTCTGCTATCGTTGCTCAATAACCATGACACAAAAATTCATCAATTGCATAAGGTGGGTGGTTGTTAAACCATGGCCGTGGGTAGCATCTGTAATATCCCATTTTCAACACTAATAGAAAATATATATTAATATATCTTTAATAAGAAATACTTACTATTAGTTAGTTTATTATTATCATTTTTTATGAAATTTTGGTATTTATATTTAATTATTTGTTTTTTTAAATAAAATAAAATAATAATAATAAAATAAAAATATTTATGTATTTTAAATGAGAATTTTAAAATGACTTAATTAGTATTCATTGTTAATGAAATTATATTAAGAATTTTAAATATATTTATTATTCACAACTTTTATTTTATGTTTTTATATTTATGTTTTTATATATTTGTGATTTAACTCTTATTAGAATTTTAAAATAAAATTTTGAAGGAATTAGACTATGGTTCTTTAGAACTTTTTGATCTACGTATTATTTATGATTTTATGGAATTTTTTAGAATTTTGGAAATATTTTAATAATATAGTATATTTTAAATAATTTTAAATTCATATAAAGTGACTTAAAATTAAAAATATTCACAAGAAAGTGAATTTAAATTATAAGAAAATTTTCTAAGATCCATTTCAAGTAGACTTATCTAAAAATGATCGGTTTGAGAAAAATCTTGATTTTTTCCAATTGTTAAAAAATTGAAAACGTATCAATAAATTTTTATTAACAGAAAATTTTAGATTTTTTAAAATTTAAACTTTATATTACTTATCTTAAAATTAATAAGAACTGATATAATATCGCTAAATTTCAAAAAGGACTAATTTTGAATATTTAAAATATACCGAGTAAAAGGTTACTATTTGGCTTAATAATTTAGCCGACATTTACTATGCAAAACACTGTGCATATACGAAATTTTTAAAAGGTGCAAAGTAACCAGGATTTAAATTTTAAAAAATGTACAGTACTTTTATATTAAAATAATGGAATGCATAGTAATTTTCCTTCCCATAAATACCGAAGGAATTCTTCTTTAGAATTTACAATTTCAGATTAAGTTTTCTTAATATAGTAGTGCTAGTGAGATAGTGGTGGAAGTAAGAGAGAGAGATAAAATTTTTAGAAGGTTCTGCTAAAATTCTAAGGTAAGAATACATCTCTTTTATATTTTTTAGGGTTATTTTCATATTGTTTTTAGAAATATATTATTATACTAGAAATAATATTATTTTAAGTTACTATTCTGAATAATAAAATACTATTTCAATAATAAATTACTATTTAAATAGTAAATTACTATTTACTATTACTATTTACCTTTACTATTCACGATTTACTTTTTACCATTACTATTCACGTTTTACTATTTACTGTTACTATTCACGTTTACTATTTACTATTACTATTCACGATTTACTATTCACTATTCACTATTCAAAATTTACCATTTCTGTTTTAAGTAGAAATCTTAATTTTCATCTTATAACTATATTAAAGTGAAATTGGTATATTTTAGAACTTGGAGACGAGGCACGCACAGACTTTCCATAATGAACCAAGATACAAGAGGTAAAGGGGAGTGGGATAGGAATATAATATGAAAAGACATAAGAATAATGAGAGGAGTCCCCTACTCCTTTAAAATTTAATAATATTATTATTTTAAAATAATAACTATTTAACTTAAAAATTTATAATAAATTTTAAATTGAGTATCTTGTGTAACTTGATCTGAATACCTATGCAAATACCTGGATAACCTATGCGAACTGGACTGAACCTATACAAGGACTTGGACTATTATGACCTGTATGGACTGAACTATATACCTATGCGAGGATTGGACTATATGGACCTACATAGACCTATGCGAGGAATGAACTATAAAGACTTAAAATTAATCTTATTAATTTAAATAACCATTAAAATTTGAATTATATTTAATTGATTTGATTATAATTATTAGTATTTGATTATTATTGATGATATTTAATTTTGATCGATATTATTTGATTATGATTGACATTTTTTTATTGTGATTGATGATATTGTGATTGATAATATTTGATTATGATTGATGATCTTGTGATATGAGTTTGAGCATATAGCAAGCATGACGGAAAGTTAAAACTCAGTAAGAATTTTCTTACCTTACTCTTTAAATTTTTATTCTAAGAGAAAGTATTTTATCATTATTTTAGTCTTTTATTTATTCTTAGAAATAATTTTCATTAACTTTATTTTTAATCTCTAGAATAAAATCTAGTATTAGAAAAAAGCTATTTTATGAAAATTAGAAGCTGAGATAATTAATTCTTGAATTAAAGAAAACTTTTATAGTTTTAAGTATTCTTAGTTAATGATTTTGAATATATATATATATATATATATATATATATATATATATTCTTTTAGAAATTTAAATTGGTTTTCCCTAATGAAATAACTAAAGGATATTTTGTTATAGTCAAGATTTCTAAACTCAATCTAGTTAAGATTCAAATTGGGAAATATTATGTAAATATGTAAAGTTTTTTAAGAGAAAGTTTTGAGATATTTAAGGCTTGGAAACTGAATTTTGGTGAGATCTGAATTTGAAGACTGTACTAAATTTATTTCTGTATAACAGAAGTTCAAAGAAGAACTTATGGGAATGTACAGTTTATTGAGATGATTTTGTGAACCTTTATGGTATTTAATAATTGAGTTTCTAAAAGTCTTAACCAACTAAATATGTGAGTAGTTCATGCATCATGAATCATTAAAGAGAAATGAGATGTGATATTGCCTGTGGACGGATTATAGAAACCGAGGATACATTAGAGGAGGCTTAATTACGAGCCTTGGGATGAGAGGGTGTGTGTGAACACCTCTTTTGGTCCGGTCCAAGTGGAATAAATATTTTTTATACTGAATTCTAATTCAGAATGGTCAGATTCGAAAAGAATAGCTCCAAAATAATCAAAACCGAGCAAAATAACTCAGAATGAAGCTTTTCCAAGTGAAATACAGCCCTGTGGGAGGCAAATCCGATTGGAATGACTAAAAAATGATCACATCTGAACAGGATGACTCAGGTTAAAGCATTTCCGAGTGAAATACAGCCCTGATGGAGATAAATCCGAGTGAAAAAACTCAAAAATGGTCAAATCCGAGTCAAAATGAAGCATTTCCGAGTGGAATGACTCAAAATTGATGAAATCCGAGTGAAATAACTCAGAATGAGTTATTTCTGAGTGAAATGCTCCCCTGTTGAAGTTGAATCCGAGTGGATAGCTTCCCTGCCAAGCCAATCCGAGTGGATTATGCCCATTTTCAAGAGAAGTCCGAATGGAATGACCCAAAAAAGATGAAATCCGAGTGGAATCACTCAGAATGAGTCATTTCCGAATGAAATGCTCCCTGCTGAAGTCAAATCCGAGTGGAATATGCTCCTGTTGGATCAAATCCGAGTGAAAACACTCAGAATGAGTTAAATCCGAGTGAAATTACTCAGAATGGAGAAAATCCGAGTGAAACTACTCAGATTTTGGCATGTCCGAGTGGAGTATGACCTGTTGAGTTTAAATCTGAGTGAAATGACTCAGATTAGATGTAAATCCGAGTGGATAATTCCCTTTCAGATGCATTCCGAGAGAAAAATGCCAGTTTACAAGCCCTGATCGCAAAGAATGCCAATTCCGAGTGAAAAATGACCCTGTTAGAGGAGAATCCGAGCGGAAGATCTCCTACTGCAACAAATCCGAGTGGAAAAAGGAACTGACTGCTGATTGGAGTAAATCCGAGTGAGTATCACTCGGTTGGAAGGAGATCCGAATTAAAATAGCCAAACTTCCAATTTCTAAGTAGGAGATAGGCAAAATCCGAGTGGAAGTGCCCAAATTCCATTCGGATTAAGAGCTCACAAGGTCGGTTCCGAGTGGATGCTTCAATCAGAAATACATCCGAGCTGAAAAAAAGTCTGAGTGTTGCCCCTTCAATCAGAACCGAGAGCTGCTTCTTAGTCAGAACTGAGTGAGTCATTTCACTCGATTTCCGACCCATTTTCGTGTCATTCAGTCAGCCCACTCCTGAGCCAATTTCCAATCGGTTTCCGAGTGACACTTCAGTCAGTCAACCACCCTTCCCGAGTCCTTTTGGCCAATCAATTCCGAGCCCCCATTTACACCATACTTCAAACCTTCACCGAGCCACTTTTTACCCGTTCCTGAGTCATCTTTCTCTCATCTCCGAGTCACACTTCACATACTTCAGTCGGTTCCGAGTCAATTTTCACTCGGATTGTGGAGAGGAGATGAAATTCGAGCCAGTTTTCACTCGGTTCTGACTCAATTTCTTTAATTACTCACTCAATCCAATTCCACAACACCAACATGATTTCATTCGGTCTTTAGGGGCCTTTTTACACTCGGCTTTAGGTGGTAGAGTGGAGACCGACCCCTTTTACACTCGGATTTATTAGGCAATATGGATGAATGTTGACTGAGAGGGTGATCCGAGTCAGTTACACTCGGAATTCAACATTCTCACTCGGTTTTTCCAATATTCTCATTCGGAATTCAACATTTACACTCGGTTTTTCCAACATTCTCATTCGGATTTTCAACATTCTCACTCGGATTTCCAACATTCTCACTCGGATTCCCACCAGGTCCCCCTGTTAGACCGTGATGACTTGGATTCCACCACCCAAGTGGATCCAGGAATCCTGGGTGTGGCAGACAAGTGGCAAACAGGGGCGGAAGTAGGGGGAATTAAAAATTCCCACCCAGCCGTTGTCCCCCACTTCACTCTGAGTGGAGGCCTTAGCTGGCATTCCACTCGGAAGTGGAAGCCTGAGCTGGCCTTCCACTCAGACCAGCCTATAAATAGGCAAGGAGCTGAAGCTTTCAGCCCTTACACACACCTTACAGATACTTACACACACACACACCATACACACTGCGCCATTCCCCTCTCCTCCTTCCTCTATCCAGCACCATTACCGTTCCTTTCTCCTCCTTCCTCTCTTCATCAGCCAGCCGTTGTCTCCAACAGCCACGCCGTCCTCTCCCCTTAACACCACACCGCCCAACACTTCATTCCCCTCAGCCAACACCGCCCAGCCAACCGTCCTCTCCAAAGCCGACCTCCTCATCCCTTCACCCACACACTGTCCCAATTCCTCTCACAACACCGTCCTCTCCCCTCAAGTACACCAAATCCAATCTCCTCACTCCACTCAACTCCAATACCGTCTCTCTTCTCACTGTCTCACTCGGTAAATCACTTCTCACTCGGTAAGCTCACTGTCTCACTCGGTTTCTGCTAGTTCCATTCGGTTTCCTCATTTTCACTCGGTTTTCCTTGTCCTCACTCGGTTTTCTGCTTTCATCGCTCGGTTTTACCATTTTTACTCGGTTTTTCCTCTTTCTCATTCAGTTTCTGCTATTTCCACTCGGTTTTTGTAATTTCTCACTCGGTTTCTGCTATTTCCACTCGGTTTTTGTAATTTCCACTCGGTTTTTGTAATTTTCACTCGGTTTTGCCATTTTCACTCGGTTTTTCTCTTCTCCCACTCGGTTTTCACTTATTTTTCCTCTATTTTCAGAATTTATTGTTTCCCTTTCTCTTTTGTAGCTTCTACTACCTTTCTCCTTTCGTTTCATAGTAAAATACAATAAAGGGAAATAAATGCTTCCTATGTTTTCTTTCAAATCTAAATAAAAATCAATAAAAAGAAACAAATCATTTTTAAACAGTGTCGTACGAGAGCACTCCCGTCTACACAACCTCTTTAGGATTCGTACACGTGCGAAGAACTTCGCCTTGTACGAGTTCCCTACCTCAGTGACATCCATCATCATCTCCCAAGTCTTTTCCTAAAAGAACAACACTCAGAACTACGTAACCCTGATTTCTTGATAATTCAAGAATACGTAGGAGCAGGACTTTAACTCCTGTCGGGCCCATCTTTCTTATTTCTTTTTGCTGATTTATTTCCTTACTTCCACGTTTCTTTCATAAATGGTTTTTTTTGGTTACTTCCGTGAAAATCAATTTAGACGTGACGTCTTGTTGGTTTCCCCTTAATTTTTGCTTAAGCCTCGCCATAATTCATAGGGGAGGGATACTTAGGACGAGACGTCCCGCTTATCTCTTTCCTATCCCTATTTTTTTATTTCGAGGATGTATAATTTAGGCGTGACGCCTTATTAGCATTCTTTTCCCCTCTCTGTCTCATATCGAAGTCGAGTTTAATTCGGATGAAACGTCCCATTGACCTCGCTTCGACATTCTATGTTTGTACAGTTCTCTCACTCCATTCTGTCGTTTTTAAAAATAAAAAATACAACAATGAAAGGGAAGAAATAAACCATCTTTTGTAAGGCTATTTATGTTGCGCATTTTCAATCTTGGTACTGTTTTTGACAGGCGATGTAGGGTGCTAATACCTTCCCTACTTGTAACCGACTCCCGAACTTGAATCTCAATTTTCTTAACTAGTGCTTTACTGAACTTAGTTTTTTCCAATGTTTTTCCTATGGATAAAAATGTTGGTGGCGACTCCCTGTTTCACTCGAACGAGTTCTTTCTCTCTCGCCTCGCCGTCGCGATCCAGGTTGCGACAGATGGCGACTCCGCTGGGGAAGACTTAAGAGAGTCAGGCCAGTTTGGTTGAAAGCGCGTTTTTTTATATAGCCTTTGTTTAGCTTATATTTCTTCCCGTTGTTTTTTATTTTCCGTTAATTGTTGTGAATGTTCGTTATTATTTGCGTCTTGTTATTCGTTTTATTGTCCATGTTCCGTATGATTGTTGAATCCTAGGGTAGAGGACTATGTTACTTTTCTGCAATCATTGAACCCTAGGGTAGACGACTTTGTATATTTGTTCTGTGTTTGTTCTTTGTGCAGAATGGTGTAAGGTAAAAAGGTATTGAATGCCCTTTCACACACTACACTCACAAATTACTCGCACACACTTATGAGTGGCGCCCTATACCCGGGCCCCAAATGAAACTTAAGTTAGGAGGGGTTGGTATACGGAATCGTATAGGATGTACTTCCTATCCGGTGATCGTGAGAACCCCAACTAGAGTTCGACCTCTTGTGACATACGCACCTAGTGGTTCCCCACTGTTGTGTCCCTGTCATGGGTAGGATCTTGGCTCTGGTAACCTTCTAGAAGTCTAGTATAAGCCACCCGGTGTGAAGAGTCACTTTTAGACAAGCCCTAAGGTCCAGAGAAAACCTTCAACAAAACCTGACTTAGGCCACGAAAGGGCAAACTTTACTTTACCTTATGTCATTTTCACTTTCCTGTTATTAAAAAGGGATTATCTATCATCCAAAGATTCGCTTAGTCTTGGAAAATTTTTTGGAGCACACAAGTATTCTTCGGGTGAATAGATGATCCTCTCTTTTTTGTCATGTATCTCTGAGTCTGAAGTCATAGGTTCTCCTAATCGTCAAAGTAAAAATCCAAAAAAATCATACTTCATTTCCCTCTGGTTGAAGTGGCAATGACGATTGGGAAAACCTACGACTTTTGAGCTCGTATAACTGATTCCATTCTTTGTCTTGATATTCGCAGGGGACGATTCCGAATTTGTCGGTATTTCTAAGACAGTATGGAAATTAACATGAGACACAGTAATTGTGATATAGGGGTGACCGAATTGAAGAAGTTATTGCACCTCAAGGCTAGGAAGGTCAATACTGACAGTTTACAAGCACTAGGGAAAAAACTGAGCTTGACACAAAAGATGACTTTCGCAAGGAAGTATGGTAAGATCCTGAAACTCTTGGAGGTAGACGTCCAAACAGAAGCCATCACAGCTTTGGCACAATTCTATGACCCACCTCTCCGCTGTTTCACTTTCCAAGACTTTCAACTGGCACCCTCCATAGAAGAATTTGAATAAATATTGGGGATGCCAATGGAGGGACAGATTCCTTATCGCCATTTGGACCATCACGCGTCAATCACTTCTGTCGCTCGTATTTTGAAGGTCCATCCTGAAATGTTAAGAGGAGTGCAAATGAACAGAAACCAGATTCCCGGATTTACTAGGGAATTTCTGGAGAAACACATGCATGTCCTGGCAGAGAAGGAAGAATGGGAAGCTTTCATTGATACCTTGGCTCTCACTATTTACGGAGTTGTCTTATTCCCTAACTTAGACAACTACGTAGATTATGATGCTATAGGTGTCTTCACCGCTCACAAGCACAGAATGGAAAATCCTGTCACAGCAGTGTTGGCCAATGTCTATTGCACCTTGGATTTCTGCCATACCCAAGGAGGAAAGAGGATTATTTGTTGTTTACCTGTTTTATATGTATGGCTCACATCCCACGCTTTTCATCAACTATGCAAAGCCGAGTGTCCCATCTCTGATTTGAAGTTGTGTCAGTTGACAACGAAGAATGGGCATGAGTGGGCTAATCACCTTGTAGGCCTTACAGCAGAAAAGGTGAGGTGGTGTCCTCAATGGCTAGAAGTTGAGTCCATCATTTATAGCTGTGGAGGATATCTAAATGTTCCTCTAATGGGGACACAAGGTTGCATCAATTATAATCCTGTTATTGCTAAGCGGCAGTTGGCTTATCCTCTACTTGGGCCGCCGGATGAAGCACTACTTACTCCTTTCGTTCTGTACTATGCGAATGGGAATTACACGTCCACTATTCGGGACATAGCCAATGCCTGGAAGAAGGTCCATAGGATGGGCAAAGAATTGGGAGCACGAAGCCACGCTGTGAGAGTTGAATACTTAGATTGGGTGGTGAACAGAGTCTCCATTGTGAAATTGCCTTTCAAGAGCCCTTCATACCAACCTGAGGACACAGTTCCTCCGTCGTGTATTGTGGAGGACAAGGTTACCATATCGCTAAAAGCCCAAGTAGAAGAGCTAAAGGCAAGGAATCAAAAATTGGAAGAAGACCTCCTGAAGTGCCAACAAGAGTGCGCTCGCCATAGGAAAGAGAACTCCGAAGGAAGACATGCTATGGAAGAAATACGGAAAAAGAGAAAGATTGATGAAGATTACAGAATAAAACAAGATCAATGCCTTCGGGCGGCCAATTCGCAACTAAAGATGAAGGGTCAGCAGAGCGATGCTGTATTGGCCGAAAAACAAATTTTAAAGGACATGCTGGTACAATCCAAGGAGAAGGGAAAGGAGGCTTTGATGCAAAAAGAAATGCTACAAACCCAAGTCCACAAATTGGAGCAACAGCTTGATGAAACGATGAGAGCTTATGAGCAAGAAATACAAGCTGAACAGAAGAAAACCCTTGACGCCGAACGCCGCTGCCAAGAAGCCACACAAGCTTTGGGGACAGGGTTAGCTCAACGGGATGAAGTCATTCATTTATGGATGGACCGTTTTGCCAAGTTGGCATACCTATCCAATGGAATCTTGGAAGATTTTCCCTCAATGTTAAAGCAGGCCGAAGGCATGGTCAATCCCCTATCCACCCCAAAGGAGATATCATCATTTTTGAACTATTGTCAAGAAAGACTTTGCAAAATGAAAGTCATGATTGCCCAAGCTAGGAATGGCTGAATATTGTAACCGTATCTTTCAAGTAACATTGTACCTTTACAGATGAATGGAATGATGAATCAATGTGCCTTCACAGTTGTCTCATGTTAATTTCCAATATACTGTTATACTAAGTACTTTTGAATGCGACGTTCTGGGGAAAGGTCAAGGAATACGTGTTAAATTCGGAATCGTATCCCGCGAATGCCCATTTATTTTTTATTCTTCTTTTATCTTCTTTAACTGTTCCCTCTATTTTTTTAACCATTTATCGTGATTCCTTAGACACTACGGGTAAGCATCCCTACGCGACCAGGCTCAGAAAGAAACTCATGGCCGAAATAGAGCAAGAGAATGAAAACCTGCGAGCTGAGGTTAATCAATTGAAAGAACAAATGGCTGAAATGGCCAAGATGTTTGAAAGGAGGATCGCAGAAAGGGATTCTTTAGCAGAAGTTAAAAATGCTAGGCAGCAATCTCTCATTCTCCAACACGCTCAAGGTCATGCTGGGGAACCGAGCTCAAACCCTGCAGGGCCTACTGTTACCATTCGCCTTAGTAAGCCGAACCCTGCTCACGTTCAACAACACTCTTTTGTTGATAAAGAAGGGAATGTTATACCCTTCCCACAGTATGGGTTACCCCCAGGCTATTTCCCACCACTCCAAGAGGAGCCAGATTATCAGGAAACAATCCTTCACGCGGCTCAACCAAACATCCCACCTGTCCGAAATCCTCAAACAATTCCGGTCCATACACAGGCTGAACAACCACAAGCTGCCCAAGCCACAGCTGGACACCAAGCCTCAATTCTTAATGAGAGCCCGGCACATGTTGACCGACCAGTCAAGAGTGCTAGTCACTATGTCGTCACAGGACCAAGTACTGCCACTACTGCTACCCAGGAAGGAAGATTAGAGTTCTTGGAAAGGCGATTAAGGGAAATGGATGGGAGGAATCGATTTGGATTAGGCAGTGCTGCACAACTCTGCCTAATTCCTGACGTTGTTATTCCTCCCAAATTCAAAACACCTGAATTTGATAAGTATCGGGGGCTGACATGTCCGAGAAACCATCTTACCATGTATTGCCGGAAGATGGCTTCGCATGCCTCCAACGACTCTCTGCTCATCCATTGTTTTCAAGATAGTTTGGCTGGAGCGCCTCTAACCTGGTATAACCATCTTGAACGTTCTCGTATACGCTGTTGGGAGGATCTGGTAGATGCTTTCATGCAGCAGTATAAGTACAATTTGGATATGGCGCCAGATAGAGTACAATTGCAGAATATGTCCAAGAAAGACAACGAGACATTCAAAGAATACGCCCAACGGTGGCGTGAAGTAGCAGCACAAGTTGACCCACCTTTGTCTGAGAAAGAGGTGATCTCGATGTTTATCGACACACTCCAATCGCCATTCTATGACAAGATGATCAGAAGTATTTCCTCCCACTTCTCCGATATCGTCACTATCGGAGAAAGGATAGAAAATGGCCTCCGGACAGGGAAGATCGCCCGAGGCCCAGCTGGGGTTAATGCAGCAAGAAGACCCTCCCAAGGAGAAGGAAAGAGAAGAGAGGGAGAGACTAATCTGATCTCCCATAATCAGGGAAGAAACCAGCCGAGGCCACTCACCCCGGTCGCCTTTCCATCAACCTATCATAATACACCACATCCATATGTGGCCGCCGTTCAAACACCACATCCACCACATTTCTGCCCACCTGTCATGCGACCGCCTGCACCACTACAGGCACCATATCAACCACCACAAGCTCCGTACTAGCAGCCACAAATGAACCCGCCGAATCCAAATCAAAGAAGGCAAAACAACGACCGTGCCCCACCGCAATTTGATCCAATTCCCATCACTTACACAAAGCTTCTCCCTTACCTCATCGAAAACACGATGGTAGTACCCTGCCCTTTAAAGCCACTTCAGCCGCCGTATCCTAGAGGGTATGACCCAAACGCACGGTGTGATTACCACGCCGGTGCACCGGGACATTCTACTGAAAACTACTTGGCACTGAAGTTTAAGGTAAGGGACCTCATTCGGGCCGACTGGATAAGCTTCAAAGAAGGGAGCCCAAGCGTGACAACTAATCCCCTTCCAAACCATAAAGGATCGGATGTCAACGCAATAGAGAGGGATGAAGATTGCATTTCCAAGGTAGAAGACATCCAGATGCCTTTGGAAACAATACACTCCCATATGCTGAAGATGGGATTAATAGAGGGATCATGGAGTGAAGAGCATAATGACCTCCAGTCCGCAAAACGAAGGGACTTCTAGGAAACCCTTCAAAGACTCATGAATGCTCGAGTCATAGAGGTCTATAGGCACCGTGAAGGACAAATAAATGTGGTACAGGAACAGGGTAAGGCACGAGTTCCAAAACCCCTGGTCGTATACTATAACAAGGATACGCCAGCGGCTTCAGCTCCTGCCAAGACTGTCTTCACAGTAAGGCCGCCAACCCCTTTCCCCTTCCAAAGTTCCCATGCTGTGCCATGGAGGTACAATACAGATGTGGTCGTCACTAATCCAGAGGCGGTCAACTCCATACCATCCTCCTCTATTACAAATATAACCGGAGTGGGAAAAATGACACGGAGTGGAAGAATATATACACCACCTGAGCCCAAGCAAGGCAAGACTACCGGAGAAGGTAAAACTGGAAAAGAAGTAGCCTCTGGCGAAACAAAGGGGGCTGTGACTGAAGAGGAAGCCCAGGAATTCCTGAAGTTTATTCGCCATAGTGACTACCAGGTGTTGGACCAATTGAACCATACCCCTGCGAAAATTTCCCTATTGTCTTTGCTAATGAGTTCTGAACCACATCAAAACACGTTGATGAAGGTGTTGAGCGAGGCGCACGTGAAGAATGATTTACCCGTCGAACAATTTGGGGGCATAGTGGGGCAGATCGTTGCCAATAATTACTTGACCTTCACAGATGAGGAAGTACCTATTGAAGGAAGGGGGCACAACAAAGCCCTCCATATTTCTGTGAAATGTCGGGATTATATCCTGGCAAAAGTACTTGTGGATAATGGATCTTCTAATCCACGTTGGCAAAATTGCCTTTCGACGGAACATACATGAGGCCTAGCTCTATGGTTGTGCGGGCTTTTGATGGGACACGTAGGGAAGTCATTGGAGAAATTGAATTGCCTATACAAGTCAGGCCCTGTACTTTCCAGGTACTCTTCCAAGTAATGGATATTGCGCCCGCCTACAGCTATTTATTAGGGCGACCATGGATTCATTCGGCAGGGGTGATCCCCTCCACGCTGCACCAAAGACTAAAATTCATCATCGACAACAAGTTAGTGACTGTTTCTGGGGAGGAGGACCTTTTGGTCAGCAAACCCATATCCACTCCATACATCGAGGCCGTCGAGGAAGCCCTCGAAACATCCTTCCAAGCCTTGGAGATTGCCAATGCAACAAGCATTGTGAAAATGTCTTTCCCCAACGTACCTCTAATGGTGACGCTGAACATGTTGCGGAAAGGGTACCAACCCGGAAAAGGATTGGGGCGGGATTTAGAAGGCATAACCTAACCGGTGAGTCTCCCGGAAAATAAAAACAGATATGGTTTGGGATATAAGCCCACTGTGATGGATAAGAAAAGGGTTGAAGAGGAAAAGAAGGGGAGGAGAGTTGCTCGTCTTACTGATCAAGAGATCAACACTGCAAGAATCCCTATCTGCGATCTCTATCAGAGCTTTAAGAGCGCCGGAGTGATATATCCGGATCAAGTTGCCATGGTGGAGAATGAGTCTGACCTCAATGTGGAGCTGGTATATGCTTGCCATCCAGATCAAGAGCTGAGTAATTGGGAAGTCATAGAGTTCCCTACAACCATTAATGTTCTATCAGAGTAATCACTGTATTTCATAATTTAGTGGTCCCCTTGCTATGCCCAAGGCTCCGGGACCCATTTTGTAATAAGGGCAAAACTTGTTTATTTTATTTTCGAAAATCAATGGACACATTTTTATTCCCCATCACCTCATCTTTGTGCATTCTCTGTTTCTTAAACCTTTCACTTGTTTGCTTCTCTTTTCACTTTATAATATAACCCGAATGCAGATCCAAAAATGATTTCCCTGAGAACGACGAAAACCTGGATTTATTTCATGACCCTGTTTATCCAAATGATTGCGTCTACGAGGAAAGTGAGGAAGACTTTGGACCCTCATCTGAATTGACTAGATTGTTGGAACAAGAGGATAAGGAGATCCACCCATATCAGGAGGAAATTAAAATCATCAACCTTGGAGGTGAAGGAGAAGATAAAATGATCAAGATAGGCACCTGCCTGAGTAAAAACCAGCAAGACGAATTGATTGAATTGCTACGGGAATTTCGGGATGTGTTCGCTTGGTCTTATCAAGATATGCCAGGGTTGGATAACAACATAGTGGAACATAGATTGCCTCTGAAACCAGAGTGTCCACCAATTAAGCAAAAGCTGCGAAGAATGAAACCGGAAATGCTTCTCAAGATCAAGGAAGAGGTCAAAAAAACAATTCGAAGCCGGTTTCTTGGCCGTAGCCAAATATCCACAATGGGTAGCCAACATAGTCCCGGTCCCGAAGAAGGATGGAAAAGTGCGGATGTGTGTGGACTATCGAGATCTAAACAGGGCCAGCCCTAAAGACGATTTTCCTCTTCCACATATTGACATGTTGATCGATAACACAGCCCAGCACTCCATTTTCTCTTTCATGGATGGTTTCTCTGGGTACAATCAGATTAAAATGGCACCCGAAGACATGGAAAAAACCACGTTCGTTACTTTGTGGGGTACTTTCTGTTACAAAGTAATGTCCTTTGGTTTGAAGAACGCAGGGGCAACTTATCAAAGAGCAATGGTCACTTTATTCCATGATATGATGCACAAGGAAATAGAGGTCTATGTGGATGACATCATTGCAAAATCCAGAACCGAGGAAGATCATGTCCGCAACTTAAGGAAATTGTTTGAACGGTTGAGAAGGTTTAAGCTTAGATTGAATCCTGCCAAATGCACGTTTGGTGCAAGGTCAGGCAAACTGTTGGGTTTCATTGTAAGCAAGAAAGGAATTGAAGTGGATCCCGACAAGGTCAGGGCAATCCTAGAAATGCCACCTCCTTGCACAGAAAAAGAAGTCAGGGGGTTCTTGGGAAGATTAAACTACATCGCTCGATTTATCTCACAATTGACATCGACCTGCGAGCCGATCTTCAAGTTACTCCGCAAGAACCAACCGGGGCAATGGAATGAGGACTGCCAAACGGCTTTTGAGAAGATTAAGCAGTACTTGAAAGAACCACCAATATTGGTGCCACCAACCCCTGGAAGACCACTGATTTTATACATGACGGTACTGGATGAGTCCATGGGCTGCGTATTGGGTCAGCACGATGAAACGGGAAAGAAAGAACATGCCATATATTACCTAAGCAAAAAGTTCACTGATTGTGAAATACGATACTCCGCATTAGAACGAACTTGTTGCGCGTTAGCATGGGCTGCGAAGCGTTTAAGGCAATACATGTTGAGTCACACTACCTGGCTAGTCTCTAAGATGGATCCTATCAAGTACATCTTTGAGAAGCCAGCCCTGACCGGAAGGATTGCTCGATGGCAAGTGCTGCTGACTGAGTACGACATAACATATGTCACCCAAAAAGCCATAAAAGGGAGCGCTTTGGCTGACTACCTAGCCCATCAACCCATAAGTGATTACCAACCAATACCGTTCGACTTCCCAGACGAGGATATTTTGGCATTGTCCAACGAAGAAGAAGGAGGTAACAAGGACAAATGGATTTTAAGATTTGATAGAGCTTCTAATGCTTTAGGACATGGAATCGGAGCCATTTTGATTTCACCAAAGAAAGAGTTCATCCCTGTCTGTGCCAGGCTATGTTTTGATTGTACCAACAATGTCGCTGAATATGAGGCATGCTCCTTGGGGATCCAAGCGGCATTAGATATGAAAGTAAGAACACTGGAAGTCTACGGAGACTCTGCTTTAGTCGTCCACCAGTTGAAAGGTGAGTGGGAAACCAGAGATAGCAAGCTTCTCCCCTATCACGCCCACATTATGGAAATGATCAGAAATTTCGAAGAGATTTCTTTTCATCATGTTCCTCGGGAAGATAATCAAATGGCTGATGCTTTGGCTACTCTTGCTTCAATGTTCAAAGTAAACAATGACTATGACGTGCCCCTCATCGAGGTAGAAAGGCGTCACGAGCCCGCATACTGCCAAGTAGTCGAAGAACAGTCGGATGGAAAACCTTGGTATCACGATATCAAGAGGTATATCCAGAGGCAAGAATACCCTGACAATGCCACAGAAAATGACAAAAGAACCCTGCGATGGCTCGCCATGGGGTTTTTCTTAAATGGAGACGTGCTTTACAAAAGAAACTATGATTCTATCCTTCTTCGCTGTGTTAATACCGCTGAAGCAAATAGAATCATGAGGGATATCCACGAGGGATCTTTCAGAACCCACATCAATGGGCACGCCATATCAAGGAAAATCTTAAGGGCTGGTTATTTTTGGATGACCATGGAAGCAGACTGCTTCACCTATGCTCGGAGATGTCATAAGTGCCAAATATATGCTGATCATATTCACGCACCCCCGTCATTTCTAAATGTCTTGTCAGCACCATGGCCTTTTTCGATGTGGGGCATGGATATCATTGGTCCCATTGAACCAAAGGCTTCAAACAGCCATCGTTTCATTTTGGTCGCCATTGATTACTTCACAAAATGGGTGGAAGTAGCTTCATATACTAATGTAACCAAAGGTGTTGTTGTTAAATTCGTCAAGCGTGAATTGATATGTCGGTACGGCCTACCGAGTCAAATCATCACAGACAATGGTACAAACCTGAACAACAAAATGATGAAGGAGCTTTGTGAGAGCTTTAAGATCTCCCACCATAATTCCTCTCCATACCGCCCAAAAATGAATGGGGCAGTCGAGGCAGCGAACAAGAATATCAAGAAGATAATACAGAAAATTGTGGTAACCTATAAAGACTGGAACGAAATGCTTCCTTTTGCTCTGCACGGTTATCGTACCTCAGTCCGGACCTCGACTGGGGCAACTCCATTCTCTTTAGTTTATGGCATGGAAGCAGTCCTGCCTTTTGAAGTGGAGATTCCTTCCCTCTGAGTAATCATGGAAGCCAAACTGGTTGAAGCAGAATGGATCCAGACTCGGCATGACCAATTAAATCTGATTGATAGTAAGAGACTGACTGCCCTCTGCCATGGTCAGTTATATCAAAGGCGTATGAAGCGAGCGTTTGAAAAGAAAGTACGATCCCGGCAGTTCCAAGAGGGAGACTTGGTGCTTAAGAAGGTTTTGTCAATGCATAAAGATCACCGAGGCAAATGGACTCCTAACTACGAAGGGCCGTATGTCGTGAAGAAAGCTTTTTCCGGAGGTGCTCTCATACTCACCAACATGGATGGGGAAGATCTACCAATGCCTATAAACGCGGACGCGGTGAGAAGATAATACGCGTAAAAAAAAAATGCTCGCTAGGTTGAAAACCTGAAAAGGCAACCTAGGCAAAAGTTAGAGCAATTGATAGGGTCGAAAATCCTAAGAAAGCGGCCCAGACAAATTCACACCCTATAGATTCAACACTGCAATGCTAATTTTCCAAATCACAGACAGGGGGATGGGTCTAGAACATCGAAGCCATTGTCAAGTCACGCCCTCGAAAACAAAATCAGAAGATAAACAGGAAATCATGGAAAAGACTAGAATTTTGTCGCTCTCAGGAAATCGATGGAGGATCTAAAAGGCCTTCCCTTCCATCCTTACCATTAATTCCTCACATCTTGTCATATTTTTGCATTATTATTGTCACCTGTACTTATCCGTTGTTCATAAATAAAAAGTTTCCTTTCTTCTCACATGTGTTCATGACTAGAATGAATAAACAAGTTTTGCCTAAAAAGAATTTCTTAAAAAAAAATGAGTTTTGAGAAGAACGAAAACACAAAGTTATGGGGAACGAAGTGGACACCGTTGCCAGATCTTACCTCAAGCAAGCTCAACAGGCTCTGCGAAACAACCTCAATGAAGTCAGAAGCAATAATTATTTTGGCCATGAGTTACTTCAACGCCTGTCGCCAAGGGAGTTCGCCTGTAAGTTTTTAATTAGTTTCACGTTTCTCTGTTAACGGATGGCCGGAAACCATGATCCCCGAGATGTGTAGTTGCCCAACTCTTTCCTTAGCAGACCTTCGGCATGTCCGTAGTAAACCCCAAGTCCATTCTCTGTCACCCAAAGGGGCATTACCCTGAATCACCAAATTTTCTCCCCCAGTGGAACCATAATCGCCAAAAACTACACTTCCCAAATCCTTCCCCAGCGGGACTACACTTCCTAGTCAAACCAAAACTGGGGCATCTCCCCAGATTCTTCTTTCATTCAAGGGGCAGTTCCCCAAGACTCATCCAATCATGTCAAACTGGGGCATCTCCCCGGGTTTATTCTTGCATTCAAGGGACAGTCTTCCCCAAAGACTCTTTTGATCATGTCAAACTGGGGCATCTCCCCGGGTTTATTCTTGCATTCAAGGGACAGTTTTCCCCAAAGACTCTTTTGATCATGTCAAACTGGAGCATCTCCCCAGATTCTTCTTTCAGTCAAGGGGCAGTTCCCTAAGATTTCATCCAATCATGTCAAACTGGGGCATCTCCCCGGGTTTATTCTCTTATTCAAGGGGCAGTTCCCCAAGATTTCATCCAATCATGTTAAACTGGGGCATCTCCCCGGGTTTATTCTCTTATTCAAGGGGCAATTCCCCGAGATTTCATCTAATCATGTCAAACTGGGGCATCTCCCCGGGTTTATTCTTTCATTCAAGGGGCAGTTCCCCAAGATTTAATCCACAGTCATGTCAAACTGGGACATCCCCCAGATTCATTCTCCTGCATTCAAGGGGCAGTTCTCCAAGAACCCGCAGTCATGGCAACCGAGGGTCAACCCCAACCTCTATATTTCTTGCCAACTTTGAGTTAATTCGGACGAGACGTCCTGTTAGCTCCCCCGACCTTCACATTTCCTGTCAACAGTGAGCTAATTCGGACGAGACGTCCTGTTAGTTCCCCCAATCTTTACTTCCCTGTCGCCGATCAAATGGCACCTTTACTTTCCTGTCGCCGATCAAATGGCACCCCTTTACTTTCCTGTCGCCGATCAAATGGCACCCCTTTACTTTCCTGTCGCCGATCAAATGGCATCTTTACTTTCCTGTCGCCGATCAAATGGCACCTTTACTTTCCTGTCGCCGATCAAATGGCACCCCTTTACTTTCCTGTCACCGATCAAATGGCACCTTTACTTTCCTGTCGCCGATCAAATGGCACCCCTTTACTTTCCTGTCGCCGATCAAATGGCACCTTTACTTTCCTGTCACCGATCAAATGGCACCTTTACTTTCCTGTCGCCGATCAAATGGCACCTTTACTTTCCTGTCGCCGATCAAATGGCACCTTTACTTTCCTGTCGCCGATCAAATGGCACCTTTACTTTCCTGTCGCCAAAGAAGGCATCTTTTTTCTCCTGGTCGCTGAATGAGGCACCCTTCTACTTCATGTCATTGGATAATTCCCAGTTAACCGCTTCTTGCTAAAAAAGAGCACTGCTTCACTTCTTTTTTCCAGATTTAGGACAAAAAAAAAAGAAGAAGAGAAAAGTGAAACGGAAGAGGAAAATGCTCGTCTTTAAAGAAGAAAGGTCACACTGACTCGTGATTGCCCACACCATCAGTCGCTATACTGATCAAGAGGTCCCACTTGGCCCCCTACATCGGTGTTCATATCTTTACTTCCTTTTCACTTCAAAAACACAGAAGCTTCGTGTTTCTTTTATGAAAAAGAAGTAAAGAGGGGCATCTGTGAACACCTCTTTTGGTCCGGTCCAAGTGGAATAAATATTTTTTATACTGAATTCTAATTTAGAATGGTCAGATTCGAAAAGAATAGCTCCAAAATAATCAAAACCGAGCAAAATAACTCAGAATGAAGCTTTTCCAAGTGAAATACAGCCCTGTGGGAGGCAAATCCGATTGGAATGACTAAAAAATGATCACATCTGAACAGGATGACTCAGGTTAAAGCATTTTCGAGTGAAATACAGCCCTGATGGAGATAAATCCGAGTGAAAAAACTCAAAAATGGTCAAATCCGAGTCAAAATGAAGCATTTCCGAGTAGAATGACTCAAAATTGATGAAATCCGAGTGAAATAACTCAGAATGAGTTATTTCCGAGTGAAATGCTCCCCTGTTGAAGTTGAATCTGAGTGGATAGCTTCCCTGCCAAGCCAATCCGAGTGGATTATGCCCATTTTCAAGAGAAGTCCGAATGGAATGACCCAAAAAAGATGAAATCCGAGTGGAATCACTCAGAATGAGTCATTTCCGAATGAAATGCTCCCTGCTGAAGTCAAATCCGAGTGGAATATGCTCCTGTTGGATCAAATCCGAGTGAAAACACTCAGAATGAGTTAAATCCGAGTGAAATTACTCAGAATGAAGAAAATCCGAGTGAAACTACTCAGATTTTGGCATGTCCGAGTGGAGTATGACCTGTTGAGTTTAAATCTGAGTGAAATGACTCAGATTAGATGTAAATCCGAGTGGATAATTCCCTTTCAGATGCATTCCGAGAGAAAAATGCCAGTTTACAAGCCCTGATCGCAAAGAATGCCAATTCCGAGTGAAAAATGACCCTGTTAGAGGAGAATCCGAGCGGAAGATCTCCTACTGCAACAAATCCGAGTGGAAAAAGGAACTGACTGCTGATTGGAGTAAATCCGAGTGAGTATCACTCGGTTGGAAGGAGATCCGAATTAAAATAGCCAAACTTCCAATTTCTAAGTAGGAGATAGGCAAAATCCGAGTGGAAGTGCCCAAATTCCATTCGGATTAAGAGCTCACAAGGTCAGTTCCGAGTGGATGCTTCAATCAGAAATACATCCGAGCTGAAAAGAAGTCCGAGTGTTGCCCCTTCAATCAGAACCGAGAGCTGCTTCTTAGTCAGAACTGAGTGAGTCATTTCACTCGATTTCCGACCCATTTTCGTGTCATTCAGTCAGCCCACTCCTGAGCCAATTTCCAATCGGTTTCCGAGTGATACTTCAGTCAGTCAACCACCCTTCCCGAGTCCTTTTGGCCAATCAATTCCGAGCCCCCATTTACACCATACTTCAAACCTTCACCGAGCCACTTTTTACCCGTTCCCGAGTCATCTTTCTCTCATCTCCGAGTCACACTTCACATACTTCAGTCGGTTCCGAGTCAATTTTCACTCGGATTGTGGAGAGGAGATGAAATCCGAGCCAGTTTTCACTCGGTTCTGACTCAATTTCTTTAATTGATCACTCAATCCAATTCCACAACACCAACATGATTTCATTCGGTCTTTAGGGGCCTTTTTACACTCGGCTTTAGGTGGTAGAGTGGAGACCGACCCCTTTTACACTCGGATTTATTATGCAATGTGGATGAATGTTGACTGAGAGGGTGATCCGAGTCAGTTACACTCGGAATTCAACATTCTCACTCGGTTTTTCCAACATTCTCATTCAGAATTCAACATTTACACTCGGTTTTTCCAATATTCTCATTCAGATTTTCAACATTCTCACTCGGATTTCCAACATTCTCACTCGGATTCCCACCAGGTCCCCCTGTTAGACCGTGCTGACTTGGATTCCACCACCCAAGTGGATCCAGGAATCCTGGGTGTGGCAGACAAGTGGCAAATAGGGGCGGAAGTGGGGGAATTAAAAATTCCCACCCAGCCGTTGTCCCCCACTTCACTCTGAGTGGAGGCCTTAGCTGGCATTCCACTCGAAAGTGGAAGCCTGAGCTGGCCTTCCACTCAGACCAGCCTATAAATAGGCAAGGAGCTGAAGCTTTCAGCCCTTACACACACCTTACAGATACTTACACACACACACCATACACACTGCGCCATTCCCCTCTCCTCCTTCCTCTATCTAGCACCATTACTGTTCCTTTCTCCTCCTTCCTCTCTTCATCAGCCAGCCGTTGTCTCCAACAGCCACGCCGTCCTCTCCCCTCAACACCACACCGCCCAACACTTCATTCCCCTCAGCCAACACCGCCCAGCCAACCGTCCTCTCCAAAGCTGACCTCCTCATCCCTTCACCCACACACTATCCCAATTCCTCTCACAACACCGTCCTCTCCCCTCAAGTACACCAAATCCAATCTCCTCACTCCACTCAACTCCAATACCGTCTCTCTTCTCACTGTCTCACTCGGTAAATCACTTCTCACTCGGTAAGCTTACTGTCTCACTCGGTTTCTGCTAGTTCCATTTGGTTTCCTCATTTTCATTCGGTTTTCCTTGTCCTCACTCGGTTTTCTGCTTTCATCGCTCGGTTTTACCATTTTTACTCGGTTTTTCCTCTTTCTCATTCGGTTTCTGCTATTTCCACTCGGTTTTTGTAATTTCTCACTCGGTTTCTGCTATTTCCACTCGGTTTTTGTAATTTCCACTCGGTTTTTGTAATTTTCACTCGGTTTTGCCATTTTCACTCGGTTTTTCTCTTCTCCCACTCGGTTTTCACTCATTTTTCCTCTATTTGCAGAATTTATTGTTTCCCTTTCTCTTTTGTAGCTTCTACTACCTTTCTCCTTTCGTTTCATAGTAAAATACAATAAAGGGAAATAAATGCTTCCTATGTTTTCTTTCAAATCTAAATAAAAATCAATAAAAAGAAACAAATCATTTTTAAACAGTGTCGTACGAGAGCACTCCCGTCTACACAACCTCTTTAGGATTCGTACACGTGCGAAGAACTTCGCCTTGTACGAGTTCCCTACCTCAGTGACATCCATCATCATCTCCCAAGTCTTTTCCTAAAAGAACAACACTCAGAACTACGTAACCCTGATTTCTTGATAATTCAAGAATACGTAGGAGCAGGACTTTAACTCCTGTCGGGCCCATCTTTCTTATTTCTTTTTGCTGATTTATTTCCTTACTTCCACGTTTCTTTCATAAATGGTTTTTTTTGGTTACTTCCGTGAAAATCAATTTAGACGTGACGTCTTGTTGGTTTCCCCTTAGTTTTTGCTTAAGCCTCGCCATAATTCATAGGGGAGGGATACTTAGGACGAGACGTCCCGCTTATCTCTTTCCTATCCCTATTTTTTTATTTCGAGGATGTATAATTTAGGCGTGACGCCTTATTAGCATTCTTTTCCCCTCTCTGTCTCATATCGAAGTCGAGTTTAATTCGGATGAAACGTCCCATTGACCTCGCTTCGACATTCTATGTTTGTACAGTTCTCTCACTCCATTCTGTTGTTTTTAAAAATAAAAAATACAACAATGAAAGGGAAGAAATAAACCATCTTTTGTAAGGCTATTTATGTTAATCTTGGTACTGTTTTTGACAGGCGATGTAAGGTGCTAATACCTTCCCTACTCGTAACCGACTCCCGAACTTGAATCTCAATTTTCTTAACCAGTGCTTTACTGAACTTAGTTTTTTCCAATGTTTTTCCTATGGATAAAAATGTTGGTGGCGACTCCCTATTTCACTCGAACGAGTTCTTTCTCTCTCGCCTCGCCGTCGCGATCCAGGTTGCGACAGTGTGAAAAGGTGCTTCAGGTGACCTGGGGTCGCTCCCTAGTGTCGGGTACTTTCACAATAAAAACTTTTTTAGTCTGACTAGTCTCTAAGTGTTTCCACGCCAGTTGATCTGTTCATATGCTATGAAGGCATTTATGTTATTATTATTCGGAATTATGGAATAGTGTAAACTCTTGGTTGGCCCAATACAAACTAAAACTTTAAGGGCCCACATGCATAGAATGAATGAGATGGTAGTATTAAAAATATTGCATGACATTCATGTGATTGTGACATTCTATATGGGTGATTGTGAATGAAAGTATAATTGTTATGTTATGAAAACTCTACATTCATAATTGATTATGTATATGATTGTGTTTGAAATTATTATATTAGATTGTGAAAACTCTTATGCTTATGTCTTATCTGTAAAGTATTATATTCTGTTTCTCACTCCTTCTTGTTTGAATTTGTGTCCAAAATATATGTTACATGATACATAGCTAGCATTTCAAGATAAAAAGATGAAATTACAAGAATGTAAATTGGTCCCATCCTCAATCGGATAGGACAAGAGATGTGACAAGAGTAGGATTCCAAAATCGCATGGTTTAAAGATAAGTAAATGATTGGTTACAGTTAAAGTAGAGGTATTAAATCTTTAGTTTTAGTTTACCTTAATACAATATAAAGTTGGATGATTGTAATTCAAGGTAAAGGTTAAACCTTAATAAACCTTATTCTTTGGATACGATACTGTAATCTTTGATCACTTATGATTTTCTGAAAGTTCATTTTATCATTTTGAATAATTTGAAACTTTTTAGTTTATAAATTCAAAGAAAATCAGATGTATATATGTCCTTGTATACGTGAGATAGGAAGTGATAAATATGTATATCTTTCAAAAAATATTTAAAAGCAAGAAGAATAGATATATATCTCGTGTATATAAGGGGGTGTTACAAAGTGGTATCAGAGCAGTTCAATCCAAATCGGCTTGGGGTATGGTCTTACTAGTGTGTTAGTGTACTCTGATGGTTAAGTTAGTCAAGAGATTTTATGGTTGACAAAGGAGGAAATTTTATTGGAGTAGATGGTAAGAAGTAAGTGAAGAAAAATTAGGAATATAGAAAGAAGGAACTAAGTTTAAGTTCATAAGAAGTATAAGTTAGAACTCTATAGCCTGTTACTTGAAAAATGTTATTGCAGGGATTATCAGAAACTGACCATTCTGAAGTCTTTCATGACATTGTTTAAGTACGAGCGTTAATGTATGGTGGAATGATAAGGTAAATTAACTAATGTAGTTATTTCCTTTTATTTTAAATGTATTGTATGGTGTTTGATTCTCTGATTAATATGTGATAATGAAATATTCTAACATTTTTCTCTTTTACAATATGGTATGGGACAGCAAGGAATATAAAACAATAGAAAATTCTTAGAAATATTTTGATATGAATTCTAGACTGGAGCTGTCATGACTTTGACTACTTAGTTATAAACTACCGGGACTGATCACCCCGAATGATTTACCCTAAGTAGTGAAAGACATGTCAAATGAAGGATGTTAAGATCAATGAATTTAACCCTAGGTTAATGTGGTATATGGAGACATGGAGATAAACTCAATAGATTCTATTAGGATATTCCTTACCATGTCCTTGAAGTTGTAGAGATACTTGTGTGAATTAGAATTCCAATGGGTAGATAAATATTGTAATCCGAAGTAGTATAACAAATTGTCTAAGATAGAACAATAGTTTTCCTTTGGTGATATATTTAGAAAAAAATGTGTGGATGTATGCTTCATGAAAGAAATATGATAATTTTTCACTAACTTGTTTGGTATAACAAATAATAGTATTAGGAATTGTATCTCTGGCTATTTGTATTGATTCTTCTTTTGTATGACATATAAGATATGTTAATTATTGTTTGATTTGATGAAGTTTTCCTTTATGATGTCTGCGATTGAATAATATATATGATGGTTATGTATATAAATATATGAATTAATGAAACTTTTATGGTTGTGACATTGAAGGTAATCAATCATATATTGTTGAATTTTTTAAAGTGTTTTATTGTAGTGAATATGTCAATAAAGAATCTAAAATAAGTACTATAATCTTTGGAGATAATAATATTGGTTTAATATTGAGAAATTGTGTCATAAAATATTTTTGTGATTCCTAACAATATGATACATGTTTATCAAGTTATTTTCTTTTAGTCATCAATTTTGTTCAATGAATATACATACTAAACCATGAGGAAATAGATATGAACCTTTACTTATTGATTTTCCTATGAAGAGAATTACATAAATCTTAGTTACCCATAAAAAAAAATTCAAGTGAGTTTTCTAAGTCAACGTAGTGATTTGTGATCATTTAACATTAGAGAATTTATCAAATCTATGTAATGGTTGTAGTCAATTATGATGAAAAGAGCAATCACTTAGTTAAGGAATATTTAATTCATTATAGAGGATAAGAAATGATTACATACCATGGATTGTCATGAAGCAAAGAACACAAGAATTTAACTAGATAAACAAGTACAACATGGATTAATACATATTTATCCTTTCTCACTAGGATAATTTATTATACATGATTACACTAAGGAAAATAAAGTAGAACATCTAATACATCATAGTTAAACGATAAGTGATTACTTAATAAAGGCCTAAGAGTTTTGGCAATACATAAAATGCCCAAACTAGAGAAATCACCATAACGATTATAAGAAGTGAGGCACTTGTTACCACAAACTGTAGTCCACCCCGCCTTCGTTTTTCCTCACTTCTAGGAAGGTTGGCCATCGAATAGTATGATAGTATTTGAGAAAAAGATTGAAGAAATTAGATAGAAGAGAGAAACTAAAAAACCTTGAAGTTGTGATAGGAAGTAAGAATGGAATGAGAATTTATAAGCAAGCAAGGGAGAGAGACTTTGCAACGGTCATAAATGGCTAGTTGCTAACGGCTAGTTGTCCAGTAATTCATTCTTAGCAGTCCATTTTACTATGTTACGAGTAGGAATTTTAATTAATGGATGTTATGAATTATATTAAGTAAGGTTTTAATAGATTGAGAAACGTAATTATTGAGGTGTTTAGAGTTAACCATCAATTTATGATAAATATAGTTGACAAAATTAAGACGGATAATATTTTTGAGTTAAAAAATATTGATAAGATTAAAAGAAGGTAAATGACAATGTTAAGGAAAAGGTACATAATTGTCAAGGAAACTAGAAATATATTTTAGAACAGTTCGCTTAGTTTAGCCTTGTTAAGATTTATTAACAATATTAAATTTCGAGGACCAAATTTCTTTTAGGGGAGTAGAGTTGTAACATCCCATTTTCAACACAAATAGAAAATAGATATTAATATCTTTGATAAGAAATACTTAATATTAGTTAGTTTATTATTATCATTTTTTATGAAATTTTGGTATTTATTGTAACATCCTGATTTGGATTTATTATCGACTAAGATTAATTGCTGATTAAGGTTAATTGCAAATTAAGGCTAATGGTTGAATAATACAAAGAGGCCAGGAAAATGACGCATGTGCCCCCTGGTGGTATAAAAGGTTTCGGTCTCTCTCTCTCTCCCTCTCTCTGATGCATTCACGCTGAGTTAGAAAGGACTGAGAGAGTTAAGAGCGTTTCCTTCGAGAATACAGAGGCGTTGTTCTATTTCTCCTCGCAAGTTTCTTCTTCTTCCTCTTCGTCGTCTTCTCTTCTTCTTTTTCTTCTTCGTCCACTCGAAGCGGTGGGAACCTCAGAGTTGTGGAAGTACTCCACTGTGAGTGGGATGAATCTGCTTTGAGGAGAGACAGCTTTCGGTGCAGAGTCGACGACTGGGTTCGAAGGTTGTTCAGTGAGAAGGAGTGACCGAAGGGACGATCGGTCAGCATTATAGCTCGAGGAGCTTCTGAATCTCTTCAGTAGGTAGGGGGATGATTTACATCTCAAATGCATGGTTTATGGACGGGTTCCGGGTGAAATTGCTTTACTGTGTTGTGTTATAACTGAAATGTGATGATGGATGTGTTGTGGTTGAGTGGTTGTTGTGAAGCACCCGGATTTGTGATAACTGTGAGTTGTGTAGTGTATGTTGATTTCTGTCCATGAATGCATGTTCACTTGCATGTGATGTATGTGGATATTATTATGAATAACGAGTGCATGTGTTGTGAACCAGTATGAATACCGAATGCATGTGGTGTGAAAATGCTGTGCTGATTCTGTTTTTGATTTTATATGAATGCATAAGATGCACTTGATAAGCATGGATGCTCGTTGTGAAATGTATAAGGTTGCATATATAGAAAAAGGGTGACCCGTGGAAGGTCAGGAACCCTATGTGATGATTTCTAGCTACAGATTCTTGGGCTAGATCCTGTGAGAGCCCGTGATAGCCGACGGAGCTAGAGTTAAGTCTCAAGACGTCACGAGGTGACCGGTATCACGCGGGAAGGGCTAATGGAGTGAGGTCGGGAAGGAATCTGCAACTGAAATTATTGTTTAAGTCAGATCCGCATGCATATGCATTGGTGCATTGTTATCAAGAATGACATGATTGATATAGCCTTGAATGATTTGAGTGAATTCCGACAGAATGATGTTGTATGAGTAAATCCGATTGAATAAATGTGTGCACACTGAAAATTGTTGCCGAGTGCAAAGTGTTTGTATGTTATGTGTATATATTATTGAGAATGGCATGAGTAATATAGCCATGAATGAGTTGAATGAATCCTGATTGATTGATGCCGAGTGAGTAGCAATATTGAATGACAGTGTATGTTAATGTTGATTGTGAGATTATATTGTATAGTTGAGAATGTAGTGACTAATCCAAGTCAATAACTGTCATTTAATATGTAAAAGTTCACCCCTATTGTGGCTATATTTTCAGTGGATATAGGCCGAGATGGAGATTGACGAGTGCTTCTCAAGTCTGAATGTTGAGTATTTGTACCGCTGTGATGTACATATGGCACACTTGTATATAGTTTGTTGTAGCCTTGGCCGGCTCTTTTGAACATGTTTGTTTAAATACATTTATATATATATATATATATGGAGTTGAATTATTCAGTACTATGAATGCATGTATATATATCTTTAATGTTATGAGGTTGTTGAATTACCAGGGAATATTGTTATAGGAGAAGTACTAAGGGCTAAATGGTTCCGTGTGAGGCATAGTTGAGAGCCTATTTTGAGTGAATAAGGTTGTATATTCCGAGTGAATAAGGTGGTATATTCCAAGTGAATAATGCTGTAATATCCCGTGTAAGACTTAACCTAGTAAATTCTTCCGATTGAAGACAGGTTGAGCATTTTTTGAGTGAAATATGATGGAAAGGACCACTTCCGAGGGAAGATGGTCAGCGTGTTTTCCGAGCAAAACACAACTGATAGACCTCCTTTTGAGGGAAGAAAAGTCAAAGCATTACTGAGTGAGGCTTAGCCTAGAAACTCTCACCCGAGCGATGAAGGGTTAAGATATGTCGAGTGAAATATAACCGAGGGGAGCTACTTCCGAGCGAGGAAAGTTAAGAGGTTCCGAGAGGAATGACAGGGAGAACCATTTTTGAATAAGGATTTGACTAAGAGTGATAAATTGCCGAGTGAGGCATACCGATAGGACTATCCCCGAGTGGAAGGTGTCTTCCGGGTGAAGGAAGGTTTATAGATTCTGAGTGGAATTAACTGAGAAAATTATTTTTCGGGTGGAGATTAAAAGGGTTCCGAGTGAATCATGTCTGTGAGGAGACCTTCCAGAATAAGGGTATGACTTTGAGTGAGAATTCCGAGTGAGGTATGACCCGAGGGGACCGTTCCCGAGTGAACGGAGGTCCCAATTCCGAATGAAGAAATACCGAGTGATGGAACTCGCTCTAGCGAGTAGGAGCCCGCTCAAGCAACTCCTGCTGGTTTCGCTTAACCAATTCAGGGACTTGCCAAACGAGTGGCACCCTGACCCGTTTCCTTTTTCCCGACTCATGATGAGCGCGAAAAATTTTCCCCCGGTCTCGGACTTGTTTCATTTATGACGGGATGTTTCATTTTGGTATCAGAGCAGATTTAAAAGGTCTAAGGCCAAGGTATGCTTACTGTGAGTAAGCGGTTGTGTGTAAAATGACTGGTTGTCATAATTGCTTATGATATCCAATCGGATTTAATACATGTCTAAGTATGATTGTGTGGCTCATGGCCAAGGAATACTGTTTATATGCTATAAAGATTGTATGAAATTGTATTATAAATTATTAAGTGTGGAACTGAAATACGATCGGCTGTGAATAGTTTGGTATTCTTATCCTTGAAAGGGGTGTTAATTTCAGGATAAGACATGGCAAATCGTCACGACATGGAAGCCATGGCCGCGACATTTCAGCGTTTCGCTGATATATTTGAGAGGCAGAACCAGCCTCGGGTCGAGGATGACCAAGGTTTGGATCGCTTCCTGAAGCGGAAGTCGAGTAAATTTCAAGGAGGATTCAACCCTGAGTCGGCCTACAAATGGATTCAGGATTTGGAACGAATTTTTGGTGGCCTTCACTGTACCGAAGCCCAGAAAGTGGAATACACTGTGTACATGCTTCGAGCTGAAGCTGAGAATTGGTGGAAGATCACCAAGGCCCGAATGATTGATGCAGGCACCCAGTTAATCTGGGAGAATTTTAAAGCATATTTTCTGGAGAAATACTTTCCCGATACCGTGAGGAGTCGGAAAGAGTTAGAGTTCATGGAACTGAGGCAGGGTCTTATGTCTGTGGAGGAGTACGCTGCTAAGTTTGAGGAGTTATATCTGTTCTATCCTCCCTTCCAGCAGCCTGGAACCGAGGGTTCCAAGTGTATTAAATTCGAGAGTGGGTTAAGGCTTGAAATTAAGAAGGCTTTCAGGCACCAGGAGATTCAGAGTTTTCCAATACTGGTGAACAAGTGTCGGATTTTTGAGGAGCATGATAAGGCTCACCTGGGCTAGAGTAGCAAGATCGACACATCCTTGAAGCCACAGCTGTAACATTCCTGGTATTTTAATAAAAATTATGAAGAGTGGAAAATATTAGCAAATGTTTTAGAGATTTATTTAATATTTGATCTGCCTGAACCGGGGTCAAGGAATCCGGTGTCGGACCGGTCTCAGATATGAGGACCAAACAGTGTTGAAGATTGGTTGTACAGGGGAGAACGGTCAAAGACGTGCTGTCTTGCGACTGATGCTTATCCGGTGTGCCTGGAGCGGTCTTGGACTAACCGGTGTGATGAGAATGCCTAACTCGGAATTATAGTCCGGATCAACCTCTTGTAATGGCTGAGGCAAACGGATATGCATAACAAAGATGTAAGGACGAATGAAGTGTCCAACCTCTCAAGCATTAGCTCGGATTACCGAGGTGTGGGCAATACGCCTGGATACCGATTGGCCGGTGTGAACACCTATTTCAGTCTGATTGATATCCACAAGTGAAAAGAATTCAAAAGAAAAAAAAAGAAAAAAGAAAAAAAAGAGTCCCAAAAAAAAACAAAAAAAAACTCTGACTCGGAAATGATCATTTTCGAGTGAAAGGACTCGGAATGATCATTTCCGAGTAAAGAGTCTCCGAGTGAGACGTAGCAGGGTGCTATTCCAATAGGCTTCAAGAAATTTCCAAAAAGGAAGAAAAGGCTTCAAGAAAAGACACAGGGAAGGGCATTCCGAGAGAAGTTTCCAAATTTTGAGTGGAAAGAAGGCCAATTCCGAGTCAGATTGCCAAATTCCAATTTCTGAGTGGAAAGAAGGTCGGATCCGAGTGAAAATTGCCAAGTTTCCAAGTTCTGAGTAAGAAGCCAGTCGGAGCTGAATGCCAAATTTTGAGTGAGACGCCAGTCGGATTTCCGAGTGAAGAAAGAGTCTACTGAATAACTCCCAAGCAAATCCGAACAAGTTTTTCCAAGTGATTAAATTCCCTCCACATTGCTGAGTGAAACATTTTAGGAGGTGCCGAGTGAGTACTCTCTTCAGCCAGCACCGAGCCACTCTTTCAGTCAGCACCGAGTGAACCCTCTTCAGTCAGTTCTGAGTCATTTTCTTTTCAGTCAGCACCGAGTGGAGAATCTCCAGTCAGCACCGAGTGAAGACTCTTCAGTCAGCACCGAGTGAAGAATCTCCAGTCAGCACCGAATGAAGAATCTTCAGTCAGTACCGAGTAATGCCTCTTCAGTCAGCACCGAGTGAACCCCGTTCAGTCAGTTCCGAGTCATTTTCTTTTCAGTCAGTACCGAGTGGAGAATCTTCAGTCAGCACCGAGCCATTCTTTCAGTCAGCACCGAGTGAAGAATCTCCAGTCAGCACCGAATGAAGAATCTCCAGTCAGTACCGAGTGATGCCTCTTCAGTCAGCACCGAGTGAACCCTCTTCAGTCAGTTCCAAGTCATTTTCTTTTCAGTCAGTACCGATTGAACCATTCTTCAGTCAGCACCGA
Source organism: Clitoria ternatea (assembly GCA_037962975.1). Classification (NCBI taxonomy): domain Eukaryota; kingdom Viridiplantae; phylum Streptophyta; class Magnoliopsida; order Fabales; family Fabaceae; genus Clitoria; species Clitoria ternatea. The sequence continues at coordinate 53,029,188 of CM075675.1, forward strand.
GTGAATCCTTTCACTCAATTTTTGAGTCACCTTTGTTTCACTTCCGAGCTATCCTTTTTGGCCAATCATCACCGAGTCCATTTCCACCAGTTCCGAGCCATTTTCACCAATTCCGAGTCCCCTCATTTTCAACCGTCACCGAGCCATTTTTTTCACCAATCCCAAGCCCCCTTTTTCAACCATCACCGAGCCCTTCTCATCTATTTTTGAGTGAGTCCTCTCACTCAATTTCCGAGCCCCTTCCATCCATTCCCGAGCCATTCTTTTAGCCACTTCTGAAGCATTTTCACCCAATTCCGAGTCGTCCTTTTAAACCACTTCCGAGCCATCCTTCTCACCCAATTCCGAGTCATATTCTAATTATTTCCGAGTCATTCTTCACTCGATTGCGATTGAATATTTCGACCAGAATTGTTTTGCTCACCCAGTTCCTCACAGCAGCTTCACACCGATCGGATTTCACTTGGTCTAGTATACAAAATCACCTTTGCCACTCGGTCTTGTGCATAAAACATACCTTTTCCACTCGGATTCAGGAGGCAAAGTAAAGACCAGCACCTTTTCTACTCGGATTATGGAGAGAAGGTAAAATTCGACCCATATTCCCACCGAGTGCCCTTGCTGACTTGGATTTCCACTATCCAAGTGGATCTTTGACTTGTGGGGGGCGGCTGACAAAGTGACAAAGGAGAGACCTACTAGCTGCCGACCCCTATGGTTGTCTAGGTGCAAGCTGTGTCCACCAACTCCATCCAGGCTGTATCCAACGCTGATCAAGTGGGGCGGCTGACTGCAGGACAAAAGGGGAAGCCCCACTTGCCACTGATGGTGGGCATCCAGGACCTCTATAAATAGAGAGGATCCTGAAGCCTTCAAAAAAAAGGAGCCTTCATTGAGAGAAAACCATACAACGTCTCTCTCTTCTTCCCTCTCCTTCCAACTGTCCCTCTCTCTTTTTCCACCTGACAGCCCTCCTCAACTCGCCCCACACCGTCTCATTCCCTCTCACTTAACGCTGTTCCAGCCTCCTCATTCCAACACCGTTCCAAATCCCTCTCACTCATCTCCCTCTCTCCAAATCGTCCTCACTTTCGCACCAAACCGTCCTCACTCTCACTCAAGACCGTTCCCTTTCCCTCTTCACCTCACCATACAACGTCCCTCTCTCCTCCCTTCTCTTCCTTACAGTACTGTCTCCCCTCTCCCATTCCATACTGTCCAGCCCCTCTCTATCCCTCTAAACACCTTCAAACTCTTCTTAACCCCCCACTTTTTCACTCGGTATTCATCTTTTCACTCGGTATTCCATTTTCTCCCTCGGTATTCCACTTTTTCACTCGATTTTTCCATTTTTCACTCGGTTTTTCCATTTTTCACTTGGTATTCCATTTTTTTCACTCGGTATTCCATTTTCCCACTTAAATAAATTTCTGTTATTTTCTTTTCTTTTCTTTTTTACCCCTTCCTAGGTTTGTAATAAACATATAACAAAAGTTGAGTGCTTCATAAATTCTATTTGGACTAGCATAAAGGTTGTAATGATTATTATTATTCTCATTATTATTGTAATTTTTATTTTTCTATTTGAAAAAAAGAGGAGGAGCGAGTTTAACTTGGACGAGACGTCCTGTTAATCTCATGTAAATATTCCGTGTTTATTTTGTATATCTTGTCATCTTGTATACTTTCTTTTCATGAATAAGTTAAAATAATTATTGGGTTAATTATAATGCGCGCTATCATATTAAGGTAACCGTTTTTATAACGGACAGTTGTGAGGTGCTAATACCTTCCTCACCTGTAATTAGACTCCCGAACATGGAATTTCATTTTTATAACCAGTGCTTTAACGAAAGGTTTTCCCGGTATTTTATCCTAAAAAATATTGGTGGCGACTCCCTGTTTTTCTTTTCGAACCAAACTAAACAAAAGATCGTTTTGAGGGTCGGCCGTGCCGCCGCGATCCCGGTCGCGACAGCCGGTATCCAAATCGAGTCAACACTCTTAAGAAGTATTAGGCAATCACGAATAATTAAACGTTGTCAAAGTAAATAAGCGTAGTTGGTTGGGTAACTATAAAAGAGTCCAATGTGGTGAAATTAATTAAAACTTTTAATGAGAATGCAGATGAAAGAGGGGAAAAGGCTGTCTTGCCCCTGAGCCTTATATAAAAGGAAATTCTCTTTCTCTTTCTTCATTATTCACGAGAACTACTTCTTCTTTTTGGTCTGTTTCTCATTCTTCTTCGTTTTCTCCTCTCTTATCGCTGAGTTGCATGCTCTGGAGGAGGACTCCGTTAGTGTTAAGACTTCAATCGAACCCCATTTCTGTAATCGCGGCCTCAAGGTGAGTCCACTGATCCGTTTTATTTGTGGTTCCTTATCCCTTTCGTTTCTCTGGTAGCCAAGGACCATGCATGACTGTATTCAAGTCTGTTCTCCACTCCTTTAGTGAGTGTGAGCTCAAATGTGGCCCTTAGAGCTGAGGGCATAAAGTTAACGGGTTTTTACATTCTGACCCGTAGGTAGTAGATTAAATAGCGAAAGGCTGAGTGACGGAGCTGAGACTACGAATCCAATGCTCAGAGGAAGGGACCAATACCGGGAGCAGATCATCGAAGCGTGGAACCGAGGTAAGGGGGTGTTCGAGTTATGATTAATTAGAATAGGACTTACTTCCTATCCGAGCCGTTGAATGGTATGAACAGGGTAAGAAAACATTATTGAATGTTGTTGTGTGCCTATGTTTGTGCATGTGTGACTGTGTACACCGATCAGTTGAGGATCGGGTGTGTGGCTGAGTTAATCATGTCATGAGCTTGAAATATTCAATGTTGAGATGATCAGTGTTATAATGTGAATCCGGGTTTGACAAGCAGGTCACCCGAGTGATGAGAAATTGATGTTAATAGCCATATTTGATATGTGAAATGTGAACTGTATGTATGACTATGTGGTGTGGGACGGACGACGGTATGTTATAGCCCCTTATTTTTGGCTCCCGTGGTTTTTGTGCCCAGTTGAGCTACCCAATGGTTAAGTAGGACCCAGTGGTCGAGGTGGAGAGTTAAGCAGGACTCGGTAAACCAAGCAGGGTTCACGGGGTGTCAAGTAGGACCCCCAGCTGAAGGCCGATCCTTTAGTATCCGGATACTAGGAGTCAGATTGCATGAGAGTCAGTGGTGATTATTGATGAATTTGATATAATTGCTAAGTTGAGTTCATATGTTCATTGTGTACAATGTGCTATAATTTCCGAGTGTGACTTGATAAATCTCTGAGTGAAAATTTAATATATTTGATGAGTATGAATTGTTATCTTTACTGAATGCTGTTGTTGGGTTTTGCTGAGTGAACTGCTATGATTTCTGAATGAGACTTGTACATATATATATATATATATATATATATATACCTAGTGTGATTTGTCATTAAGTTTACTGAGTGAAATTCGCTATTATGATTGTTGAGTACGATTTGAAAGAGGGACGAGGATGCATTCGGATAAAGTGTATATATATATATTTAACTTGTTAAATTCCGCTCTATATTAATTATGATGCCAAACACTCACCCTTGCTGTTATTTTAATTTAGTAACCAGTGACAGGGAGGAAGCCGGAGCCATGGAGTCGCGCCAAGGGGGAGATCGATGCCAAGGCCCGAGTGATTTTGAGTGATTGTGTAGAGTATATATGTGTATAAGGAGTTTCCGAGTGTTTAATATTATCTGTGTGCCAATTTAATTTGAATCGGATGCGAATTTATATTTTAAAATACATTGATATATATGTTCTCATGTTTGCTGTGACAACTCATTAACTAACGGATTCATTCCCGAGTGAAGGATAACCGAGAGATCCCCTTCCGGGTGGAATGTTAGAATGTCTCGAGTGGGATTGGTTGGGAGAGAGTTCTGAGTGAAGAAAGTGTATAAAGATTCCGAGTGAAGAAGGTGTATCATGATTCTGAGTGAGGAGAAGTTGGATGTGTCCGAGTGGAAATTTGAGTGCTTCCGAGGGAAGGTGAGAGTGTTTCTAAGTAAAATATGGCCGAGAGAGAGTTTCTTCCGAGGGAAGTAAGGATAGGGTATTCTCCGAGTGAGGATATCCGGAGAAATTATAACCGAGTGAAGGAGGCTGAATTATCTCCGAGGGAGTTGTGACCGAGCGAAGCTTTCTGAGTGAAAGGTAGTAAAGAGTCAAGTGAGGAATGTCCGAGTGAATGGAAGTTGAGCGTTTTCCGAGTGAAACCCTTTTACCGAGTAAACCATTTTACCGAGTGAAACCCCATGTGAGTCCACATGTGCGTCTTGTTCGCTCAGACTTTAGGTGTGGCATTCGCTCAAGCGAGTCGGCACTCGCTTAAGCGACTCTCGGATTTCGCTCAGGTACCTTGGGGTCTCGCTCAGGCGAATGACTCCTGTCCTCTTCTTCTTCTTCTTCTTCTTCTTCTCCCGCTATTGTAACTCCACTTTACCGAAGGATGTATTCCGACCGGATATTATTTCGCGTACACTCTTATTATTACTTTGATTATATTTAAGTGAATACTAATGATTATCAAGACCAAGTGGAACCATTTCCGATCGGTTATTATTTTAACATACTTTTATTTAAGGATTTATTTTAGAAACGGTTTTGTTCATTCTGAGTATGATTTTATGTAACTAAAATAGGTAAATATTATTTTACATTAAGGCCGAGTGGATTATTTATTAAGGGAAATAGATACTAATTCATAATAAGATACAAATTTTTATTCAACGTGAAAATTTATTTTGAAAATAATTTGCCGTATGTAAATAAAAAGGATAAATCAACCTAGGATGTTATAGTTGGTATCAGAGCGGCTCTTTCCAGAGCCGGGTGTATGGGTCAATCCAGTGATTGTATGAGTCCTATGAGGGCTGGTTGCATTCAATTGTATTGTGTTTTGTTGTGCAGCTTGGCATCGTTCCCTTGGCACTCCAGTGGCGCTGTATTTTGTGTGTGTGAGGTAAATCTTCGACTCCCTGGTTAGCATTGGTTATTAATGGTGATGTGTTTGCTCATTGTAGAATTACTATATGGCCGAAGGAACCAGTTCCAATGGAGGAGACGATTTCTTCTCTAAATTTACCCAGCTGATGAGTAGAACCGAGTCTGGTCCCACTCTGGATAAATTCCTGAAAAGGAACCCCCCAGCCTATAAGGGAGGACACAATTATGACGGGGCATACATTTGGATCAGGGACATAGAGCAGGTCTTTGAATAGTTCAAGTGCTCATAAGAGCAAAAGGTTTTGTTTGCTACTTATCAATTAAAGGACGAAGCTAGAGTGTGTTGGTCTCAAGTGAAGGTGCAGATGAACGCGGCAAATGAGCCGCTAGTATGGGCAAATTTCCGAAAGAGATTCCTTGTTAAGTACTTCCCGGATAACTACATAATTCGGAAGGAAATGGAATTCCTGAAGTTGGAGCAAGGCTGGCTGTCTGTGGCCGAGTACACCAGCAAGTTCGACGAGCTGTGTGATTTCTACCATCCTTTCTCGTTGGAAGGGACTGAGGGCAGCAAGTATGCTAAATACGAGGCTGGACTACAGATTGAACTCCGTAGTATAATTGTACCGATGGAGATTCGGGACTACCCGACTCTTGAGAACAAAGCTAGGCTGACAAAAGAGGTGCAGATACAGAGGGCATCTCAGCCAAGAGATAAAAAGCCACTGAAAGCAAAGGGGTTCAGCTTCAAGAGGATGGGCCAATTCTTTCAGGGTGGCAAGTCTTCCGCCACCTCTTCATCCTCTTCCGATCGGGGTTCTACTGGCCGATCGGGTAATCAGTCTGGTAGCCGTGCGTGCTACAATTATGGCCAGGAGGGTCACATTGCCAAGCACTGTTAAGCCAATCAGATTGTATGCTTCCAGTGTGGACAGCCGAGGCACCTCAGGCCCGATTGCCCACAGAGGCAGCAGCAGGGCAGGCAGGGCAACCGAGCCAACCCTTCTGGAACTCGGGGTGCCAATTTTCAGAGAGGAGGCAGGCATGGTGCTGGTCGGGGAGGCCAACAATTGGGAAGATCTGATGCCTGGTCTAGTGGTGCCCAGAATGCAATGACCGGGCGGGTATTCGCTCTAAATGGGAAGGACCTTTCATTGTTACTAATGTATTTCCCCATGGAGCTGTGGAAATAAAAAGTGAAAACTCCAATAAAAGCTTCAAGGTTAATGGACAACATTTGAAGCCATTTCATGAAAATCCTTCACTTGTGGATGTTACAATGGAGGAACATGCTTTGGGGGAACCACTTCTTGACCCCCCTTGAGGGAGTTTTTCTTACCCATCTTTTTACTTTTTCATTATATTGTCTATTTTGTATACTCTATCTTACATTGAGGACAATGTATGATTTAAGTGTGGAGGTGGGAATATTGTTGTATATTGTTTTGTTGTGTGATTAATTTTGTGTGACTGTGTGATTAATTTTGTGTGACTATGTTAAAAAAAAGAATTAAAAATAAAAGATTTTGTGTGTGTTTTTGTTTTAAAATGGCATGTTTTATTGGAATTTTAAGATATGCATGAGTAACAGGTAAATTCTTTCATGTCTGATATGAGCTTAATGATATGTTATAATTTGAACTCAAGCAATTTTGGTATGATGAGAATGACATGATAATTGATAGATGATCATATATGATAGAATTATACCTTGTGAGATTTTTGAGCCTTAAAATTTGATGGATCACTTTACGCCATCTGAATTCTTTCATGTGTGATTAATTCCTGAAAGCTTACATCCTAATTTTTGTCTTGTTTCTTGATGATACTTGAAACTCATATGAATGTATTTGAAATGATACAGGCATTTTATTCAATTGAGCCACTAAGCCATATAAACCTACCATGAATAAATTATCTCTTGCTAGCCATTTTGAGCCTATTTAACTGTTTCCTTGTTGCAGCTCAAATAAGCCATGGATGAAAAACCAAAAATATACCTACCTTAAGGAATATATTGGAGCTTTGGAATCAAGTCAAAAATAGGCATTCAAATAAGTGTGGGGGTGTGCAAAAAGGAATTGCAACTCTTGTTACAAGTGTTATGCAATCTCATTAAAAAAAATAAAAATAAATAAAAATAAAAATAAAATAAAATAATAATATATATATATTATGATTACGACCTAATATCATACAATAAATGTTTTACCCTCACTATTTGCCAGTTAAATTAATTGCTTCATCATTCTTTTTGGTATTTAAAAAAAAATAAAAAATTCCATCCATTTTAATCTTGGCCACATTACAACCCTACAAAGCCCTGTTGATCTATACATGCATTTAAGTTGATTGTGGAATTGAGAAACTTGCCAAATTTTTAGACTGTCTGTTTTTCAGGAAATATTTAGAGAGTATACACAAACCTTAAACACTTGAGAGTTGAGAGTATGTCTTGTGAGGTTCTATCACTTATGATCTTCTTTTCAGTTTAATTTAATTTTCACATGCCTAAGTGTTTGAATGATTTTTATATATATCTTGATGCTCTGTATCTTGCATGTTGAATAACTCTTGTTTTTTTCTGTATATACCTAAGATTTCATGCCAATTCTGTGTGTTATTTTCAACTTAATGTTTTCAATAAATTGTGATACTTGTTTTTATTTTGATTTTGCCCGGGAGTGAAAAAGAATAAGTGTGGGAGTATTTGATGATGCATGATTTATCTTTAATTCTTCACTTTAAATGTGTATAATTTGTCATCACTTAGTGTGTAATATATTGCATTTTAACACATTTTCATCATTTGAGCTTTATGTAATATTTGATTTTTAATATGTGCCAAAAGAAAATGGATCCAAGAACTCAAGAATTCCAATCCAAAATGAAGATCAAAGTGCCTAAGGATCAAGGGAATCAAGGAATATGTAAAAGGATCTCAAAAAGGGTGGAAAAATACACAAAGAATGGAGAATCAGGTGGATGAATCGATTCATCCCCCACTTGAATCGATTCATACGGTTTAATGCACCTAGGATGTGAATTTTTGAAGCTTGAATCGATTCATCAGCATTTTGAATCGATTCATTCGGGTTTTAAAGGGTTGAATCGATTCTTCCCACATTTGAATCGATTCATACGTTAATTTTTAGGCCAGAATTGCATTTGGAACGCATGAATCGATTCATTTCAACATTGAATCGATTCATGAGTGAATTATTGGCCCAGGATCACGTTTTCGAGCTTCTGGATGGTGGGCAAGGCACTGAAGATGATAATGGAGCACTGAAGATGATAATGGAGCACAAAGGACTTGTTAATTGATGAGTGCAACCTCCATTACAATTGTTTATGGCATTGGCTTGCTTTTGGATTGCTATAAATATGCACCATGAGAAGGTTTTCAAGGGCATCAGAACACATTAATTCCTTCAGAAGCTATTCGTTCTTCCTCTTCCTCTTCTCTGTTTCTTCTTCAGTTAGTTCTTCATTTCCGGGTTAGGTTCTTTTTATTTTCAGTTTATTTTAATTATGGAGGGCTAAAACCCCTAGATTGATTTTCTTGGAGAATATTGTAATGTAATTTTGAGGTCATTATTTTTAATATAGTATGTTTTTGTTATTGTTATTTCTTCATAATCTTACTCTGCTTATTTAATTCCATTCTGTTTAATTAAATTTGTATGCTTAATCGGTTTAATTATTCAAATGGAATAAAATAAGATTTTAAATTAGAATGGATTAAGGAAATATGCATGCTTAATGAATATTTTCATAATCACTTTTAATAATTATGGTTTGCTTAATTCCATAATTTGAGAATAGATTATGTATGTAGGCGATGTTCTTACATATGTTCAATAATTCCTAGATTTTATGATCTTGACTCCTTTTGCTTATTTAGGATGCTTGATTAAAATATTCATTTTTAAATGAAAGTAAAGGAATTATGAATTGAAAAAGACGCTTAGTTGATTAATTCAAATTGAGCTAAGAAATTAACAGTAATGAAAGTATACAAATTATCTTTAGTGAACCAAGGATAAATTTATTTACAATACTCCAAGAAAATCAATCGCTTGTTATTTATTGTTTTAAATCCTATATTTACTTTCTTTTAATTTTAATTGTGACAACAAAAATCAATCAACCCCCCCAATTGTATGCTTGTTGAACTTATGTTTGTAAAAAAATTTAGTTGTTGAGTTTTTATTTTTAATTGTTAAAAATTAGTTTAAGACTTGATTTTTCCTAAATTTTTGTGTTGATCCTTGAGAGAACGACCTAGGTTGACACCCTAGTACTACATTAATTAATTTTAATGTACTAATTTGACGGAATCACGACTGTAAAAATATTCACGTCAAGCGCTCACTTCCTGGCGATGAATATGAAATGGTCGCTGGACCGATTGGCTAGGCTGTTTGTTGCTGAGATTGTACGACTGCACGGTGTACCCTCAAGCATTATTTCCGATCGGGATCCTCGATTCACTTTAAGATTTTGGGGGAGCTTGCAACAAGAACTGGGTACTGAGCTCAGACTGAGCTCGGCTTATCATCCTCAGACCGATGGCCAGTCGGAACGGATAATACAGACTCTTGAGGATATGCTGAGGACATGTGTGTTAGAGTAGGGCGAATCATGGGAAAGATACTTGCCCTTGGTGGAGTTTACATACAATAACAGCTATCATAGCAGCATTGGGATAGCTCCATATGAAGCCCTTTATGGTCGGAAATGTCGTACCCCATTATGTTGGAACGAGAATGGCGATGCCATTCATCTAGGGCTCGAGCTGATCCAAGAGATGAACGAACAAGTTACTCTAATCCGGGAGAAGATAAAAATTGCCCAAGACCGACAAAAGAGCTATTATGATAATCGACATAGGCCACTCGAATTTCAAGTGGGCGACTGGGTGTTCCTGAGGATTTCACCGACCAAAGGTGTAGGTCAGATTTTGAAGAGCCAAAATCTTAATCCGAGATACATCGAACCATTCCAAATACTGGAACGGATCGGTGAGGTTGCTTACCGACTGGATCTTCCCTAGTCGTTGACTAACATCCACAACGTGTTTCATGTATCGCAACTTCAAGCCAAAATTCCGTGTGACACAATGATTGTACCGAGTGACTCCATCGAATTGAAGGAAGATCTGACGGTGGAAGCTGTACCGATCAGTATTGAGGAGTATCAAATGAAACGGTTAAGGAGCAAGGAGGTGCCGTTGGTGAAGGTGAAATGGCAGAATTTGAATTGGATAACCTACACTTGGGAATTAGAATCGGATATGAGGCGGATGTACCCCCATCTTTTTCAATCGAAACACTGATTTCGGGGACGAAATCCCCTTTTAGGTGGGTGGATGTAACATTCCTGGTATTTTAATAAAAATTATGAAGAGTAGAAAATATTAGCAAATGTTTTAGAGATTTATTTAATATTTGATCTGCCTGAACCGGGGTCAAGGAATCCGGTGTTGGGCCGGTCTCAAATGTGAGGACCAAACAATGTTGAAGATCGGTTGTACAGGGGAGAATGGTCAAAGACGTGCTGTCTTGCGACTGATGCTTATCCGGTGTGCCTCGAGCGGTCTTGGACTAACCGGTGTGAGGAGAACGCCTAACTCGAAATTATAGTCCGGATCAACCTCTTGTAATGGCTGAGGCAAACAGATATGCATAACAAAGATGTAAGGACGGATAAAGTGTCCGACCTCTCAAGCGTTAGCTCGGATTACCGAGGTGTGGGCACTACGCCTGGATACCGGTTGGCCGGTATCCAGATCGGGTCAACACTCTTAAGAAGTATTAGGCAATCACGAATAATTAAACGTTGTGAAAGTAAATAAGCGTAGTTGGTTGGGTAACTATAAAAGAGTCCAATATGGTGAAATTAATTAAAACTTTTAATGAGAATGCAGATGAAATAGGGGAAAAGGCTGTCTTTCCCCTGAGCCTTATATAAAAGGAAATTCTCTCTTTCTCTCTCTCCCTCTTCATTATTCACGAGAACTACTTCTTCTTTTTAGTCTGTTTCTCCTTCTTCTTCGTTTTCTCCTCTTTTGTCGCTGAGTTGCATGCTTCGGAGGAGGACTCCATTAGTGTTATGACTTCAATTGAACCCCATTTCTGTGATCGTGGCCTCAAGGTGAGTCTACTGATCCGTTTTATTTGTAGTTCCTTATCCCTTTCGTTTCTCTGGTAGCCAAGGACCATGCATGGCTGTATTCAAGTTTGTTCTCCACTCCTTTGGTGAGTGTGAGCTCAAATATGGCCCTTAGAGCTGAGGGCATTGAGTTAATGGGTTTTTACATTCTGACCCGTAGGTAGTAGATTAAACAGCGAAAGGCTGAGTGACGGAGTTGAGACTGCGAATCCAATGCTCAGAGGAAGGGACCGACACCGGGAGCAGATCATCGAAGCGTGGAACCGAGGTAAGGGGGTGTTCGGGTTATGATTAATTAGAATAGGACTTACTTCCTATCCGAGCCGTTGAATGGTATGAACAGGGTAAGAAAACGTTATTGAATGTTGTTGTGTGCCTATGTTTGTGCATGTGTGACTATGTACACCGATCAGTTGAGGATCGGGTGTGTGGCTGAGTTAATCATGTCATGAGCTTGAAATATTCAATGTTGAGATGATCGATGTTATAATGTGAATCCGGGGTTGACAAGCAGGTCATCCGAGTGATGAGAAATTGATGTTAATGGCCACGTTTGATATGTGAAATGTGAATTGTATATATGACTATGTGGTGTGGGATGGCCGACGGTATGTTATAGCCCCTCATTTCCGGCTCCCGTGGTTTTTGTGCCCAGTTGAGCTACCCAGTGGTCAAGTAGGACCCAGTGGTCGAGGTGGAGAGTCAAGCAGGACTCGGTGAACCAAGCAGGGTTCACAGGGTGTCAAGTAGGACCCCCAGCTGAAGGCCGATCCTTTAGTATCCGGATACTAGGAGTCAGATTGCATGAGAGTCAGTGGTGATTATTGATGAATTTGATATAATTGCTAAGTTGAGTTCATATGTTCATTGTGTGCAATGTGCTATAATTTCCGAGTGTGACTTGATAAATCTCCGAGTGAAAATTTAATATATTTGATGAGTATGAATTGTTATCTTTACTGAATGCTGTTGTTGGGTTTTGCTGAGTGAACTGCTACGATTTCCGAATGAGACTTATACATATATATATACCTAGCGTGATTTGTCATTAAGTTTGCCGAGTGAAATTCGCTATTATGATTGTTGAGTACGATTTGAAAGAGGGACGAAGATGCATTCGGATAAAGTATATATATATATATATATTTAACTTGTTAAATTCCGCTCTATATTAATTATGATGCCAAACACTCACCCTTGCTGTTATTTTAATTTAGTAACCAGTGACAGGGAGGAAGCCGGAGCCATGGAGTCGCGCCAAGGGGGAGATCGATGCCAAGGCCCGAGTGATTTTGAGTGATTGTGTAGAGTATATGTGTGTATAAGGAGTTTTTGAGTGTTTAATATTATCTGTGTGCCAATTTAATTTGAATCGGATGCGAATTTATATTTTAAAATACATTGATATATATGTTCTCATGTTTGCTGTGACAGCTCATTAACTAACGGATTCATTCCCGAGTGAAGGATAACCGAGAGATCCCCTTCCGGGTGGAAGGTTAGAATGTCCCGAGTGGGATTGGTTGGGAGAGAGTTCCGAGTGAAGAATATGTATAAAGATTCCGAGTGAAGAAGGTGTATCATGATTCCGAGTGAGGAGAAGTTGGATGTGTCCGAGTGGAAATTTGAGTGCTTCCGAGGGAAGGTGAGAGTGTTTCTGAGTAAAATGTGGCCGAGAGAGAGTTTCTTCCGAGGGAAGTAAGGATAGGGTATTCTCCGAGTGAGGATATCTGGAGAAACTATAACCGAGTGAAGGAGGCTGAATTATCTTCGAGGGAGTTATGACCGAGCGAAGCTTTCTAAGTAAAAGGTAGTAAAGAGTCAAGTGAGGAATGTCCGAGTGAATGGAAGTTGAGTGTTTTCCGAGTGAAACCCTTTTGCCGAGTAAACCATTTTACCGAGTGAAACCCTATGTGAGTCCACATGTGCGTCTTGTTCGCTTAGACTTCAGGTGTGGCATTCGCTCAAGCGAGTCGGCACTCGCTTAAGCGACTCTCGGATTTCGCTCAGGTACCTTGGGGTCTCGCATAGGCGAATGACCCCTGTCCTCTTCTTCTTCTTCTTCTTCTTCTTCTTCTTCTTCTTCTTCTCCCGCTGTTGTAACTCCACTTTACCGAAGGATGTATTCCGACCGGATATTATTTCGCATACACTCTTATTATTACTTTGATTATATTTAAGTGAATACTAATGATTATCAAGACCGAGTGGAACCATTTTTGATCAGTTATTATTTTAACATACTTTTATTTAAGGATTTATTTTAGAAACGGTTTTGTTCATTCTGAGTATGATTTTATGTAACTAAAAGAGGTAAATATTATTTTACATCAAGGCCGAGTGGATTATTTATTAAGGGAAATAGATACTAATTCATATTAAGATACAAATTTTTATTCAACGCGAAAATTTATTTTGAAAATAATTTGCCGTATGTAAATAAAAAGGATAAATCAACCTAGGATGTTACAACAGCAACCTAGCTTCAAGAAGCCAGGTAATTCCGTTAGAGGTGGACCCTCCTATAGACTCAGAGGTCGGGGTGATTGAGGTAGTCGTCCAAGGTACGGCAAATGTTTTAAATGTGGTGGTGACCACTTTGCCCGGGATTGTGATGTTGGAAATGATGTCGTGTGCTTTCATTGTAATGAGAAAGGGCATGTTCGCCCCGACTGCCCTCAGCTGCGACAAGCAAATGTTAATGCACACCGTGGAGGCTTCCGAGGAAGAGGCCGTGGAAACGGTGGCCGAGGGAATGGTGGCCAAGGCAATGGAGCTTGGGGTAACATGATGTTTGCTCTGAATAACCGTGGGAGGAATCCTGATCAACCGGCTGTAGGCAGAGTTTATGCAATCAATGCCGAGGAAGCTGTACAAGCAAATGACTTAGTGCAAAGTAAGTGTTCACTCGGTAGACATACTCTTGATATAGTTTTTGATTCTGGAGCTACCCACTTCTTTATTGCTGATGATTATGTGAGGCGGCTGAGATTGCCTGCTGTTGACATGGATCGGACTTTGGATGTATCCAATCTGACCGGTGTTAAGGTATGGACATTGATGATGTGCAAAGATGTGTCTTTTACGTTGGGCGATCGGAGTTTTACTGCCGACTTGATATGCTTACCTCTAAAGGGCCTTAACATCGTACTTGGCATGGATTGGCTATCAGCCAACAAGGTGATGGTGGATTGACAAAACCGAAGGGTGATTTTTCCGAGGCAGACTGCCAATGACTACACGGTCCAAGGTATATCCCAACTCCTTCTAATGCTTTGTTTGACTGATGGAGAGGGTAGTTTCCGGGTGAACGATATTCCAATTGTTCATGATTTCCCTGAGGTGTTTCCGGAGGATGTGCCGGGTGTCCCTCCGAATAGAGAAATTGAATTCTCTATTGATCTGATCCCTGGAGCCGAGCCGGTCTCCGAGTTAAAGAAGCAAGTTGATGAGCTGCTCGACAAACAGTTTATCCAACCGAGTGTATCACCGTGGGGTGCTCTGGTGTTACTCATCAAGAAGAAAGATGGCAGTATGAGGTTGTGTATGGATTACCGACAGCTAAACAAGCTTACGATAAAGAATCGGTATCCATTACCTAGGATTGATGATTTGATTGATCAGCTGCGGGGTGCTTCAGTCTTTTCGAAGATTGACTTACGATCGGGATACCATCAAATCCGAGTCAAGGATTCGGATATTCCCAAGACGGCGTTTAGGACCCGGTATGGTCACTACGAGTACGTAGTAATGCCGTTCGGTGTAACCAATGCCCCTGCTGTATTCATGAATTACATGAATAGCATTTTTCATCCCTTCTTAGACCGGTTCGTAGTCGTTTTTATTGATGACATCTTGGTTTATTCTAAATTGTCCGAGTAGCATGAGGAACATCTCCGATCGGTGCTCCAGATATTGAGGGAGAAGCAACTGTTTGCCAAACTTTTGAAGTGTGACTTCTGGATGGATAGGATCCATTTTCTGGGGCATGTAATCTCCGAGGAAGGAGTCTCGGTTGATTCTTCCAAAGTGGAAGCTGTCATGGCTTGGGAGAGGCCTAAGTCGGTCTCGGAGATCAGGAGTTTTATGGGCCTGGCTGGTTACTATCGGAGATTTATCGAAGGATTCTCTAAGCTTGCACTGCCACTGACCAAGCTGACTCGGAAGAATGTTAATTTTGTATGGAATTCCGAGTGTGAGAAAAGCTTTCAAGAGTTGAAGATGAGACTGACTACAGCTCCTGTGTTGGCATCACCGAACCTGCAAGAAAGCTTCGTAGTTTATTGTGATGCCTCCGAACTCGGTCTTGGGTGTGTGCTGATGCAGAACGGCCGAGTGATAGCTTATGCCTCTCGTCAATTGAGACCAAACGAACAACATTATCTGACTCATGACTTGGAGTAAGCAGCTGTGGTCTTCGCATTGAAAATATGGAGACATTACCTGTATGGGTTGAAATTTGAAGTGTATAGCGATCACAAAAGCCTCAAATACTTGTTTGATCAGAAAGAGCTGAATATGAGGCAAAGGAGATGGACCGAGTTCTTGAAGGATTATGACTTCGAGTTGAAATATCACCCGGGCAAGGCGAATATTGTGGCTGACGCCTTGAGTCAGAAGTCCATTCATGTGGCAGTAATGATGGTGAAGGAAAGGGAACTACTTGAGCAATTCCGAGACATGAACTTGCATGTGGATGTCCCTTCGCCTCAGAAAGTAATGATCGGTATGTTGAAAATAGCCAATGAATTTCTAAAGCTAGTGTACGAGGAGCAGAAGTCAGATTCCTATTTAGCTGAGATAAAGGAGACTCAGGCTAAGGGCAAAGACCTGTCCTTAACCGAGGGCTCGGTTGGAATTTACCGAGTGAAGGGTAGAATTTATGTGCCGAGTGTTGGAGAATTGAGAAGGATGGTACTTGATGAAGCCCACAAAAGTCTGTTGAGCATCCACCCGGGCACTACGAAAATGTACCATGACTTGAGACTGCACTTCTGGTGGCCCGGATTGAAAAGAGACGTGGTTGATTATGTGGCTCGGTGTATTATTTGTCAGAAGTCAAAGATTGAGCACCAGAAACCGTTCGGCGGTTTGCAACCTCTTGAAATTCCCGTGTGGAAATGGGATTCAATCGCCATGGATTTCGTGATGGGATTGCCTAGAACCCGAGCGGGTTATGATGCTATCTGGGTCATTGTGGACCGGTTGACGAAGTCCGCGCATTTCTTGCCAATGAACATGAGATATTCGCTGTAAAAACTAGCACAGATCTATATCCGAGAGATTGTCAGACTGCATGGTGTGTCGTCTTCTATTGTATCGGACAGGGATCCGGGATTCACTTCCCGGTTTTGGGGAAGCTTGCACCAGGAATTAGGCACGAAACTCTGATTGAGTTCAGCCTACCACCCCCAGTCGGATGGACAGTCCGAGCGGACTATACAGAGTTTGGAGGACCTGTTGAGGTCCTGTGTGCTAGAACACGGTGGTAGCTGGGAGTGGTATCTTCCCCTGGTTGAGTTTACATATAATAACAACCACCATAGCAGCATCGGTATGGCACCGTATGAGGCCTTATATGGCCGGAAATGCCGAACCCCACTCTGTTGGTTGGAAACTGGTGAAAGTTTAATGTTGGGACCGAAAATTATGCAGCAAACGTCCGAGCAGATCCAGATGATTAGGGAAAGGATGAAGGCGTCCCAAGACCGACAGAAGAGCTATCATGACAAGCGGACGAAACCGCTTGAATTTCAGATCGGTGATAAGGTGTTCCTGAAGGTTTCGCCGAATAAAGGGGTCGGACGAGCCTTGAAGAGTGGGAAGTTAAACCCCAGGTACATTGGACCCTATGAAGTACTGGAACGGGTCAGTCCCGTAGCATACCGAATAGCATTGCCGACTCATCTATCGAATTTGCATAATGTGTCTCACGTGTCTCAGTTGAGGAAGTGTTTGCCCGATTGCACTCATGAGATGCCGGATGATGAGGTCGAAATCAGGGAAAATTTGACTACAGTGGCTGTGCCGACTGAAATTGTGGACCGGTCGGTAAAGCGCTTGAGAAGCAAGGACATTCAATTGGTTAAGGTGGCATGGCAACAAAACCGATGCACCTCTTATACATGGGAACATGAAGATGCCATAAGGCAGCAATACCCGGAGTTATTTCATTGAGGTACGCTCATGTTCGAATTTCGAGGACGAAATTCTTTAAGGAGGGAAGAATTGTAACATCCTGATTTAGATTTATTATCGACTAAGATTAATTGCTGATTAAGGTTAATT
Organism: Clitoria ternatea; assembly: GCA_037962975.1. Taxonomy (NCBI): domain Eukaryota; kingdom Viridiplantae; phylum Streptophyta; class Magnoliopsida; order Fabales; family Fabaceae; genus Clitoria; species Clitoria ternatea. The sequence goes on from CM075675.1 coordinate 53,046,633, forward strand.
GCAGATTAAGGCTAATGGTTGAATAATACAAAGAGGCCGGGAAAATGACGCATGTGCCCCCTGGTGGTATAAAAGGTTTCGGTCTCTCTCTCTCTCTCTCTGATGCATTCACGCTGAGTTAGAAAGGACTGAGAGAGTTAAGAGCGTTTCCTTCGAGAATACAAAGGTGTTGTTCTGTCGCCTCCCAAGTTTCTTCTTCTTCCTCTTCGTCGTCTCCTCTTCTTCTTTTTCTTCTTCGTCCACTCGAAGCGGTGGGAACCTCAGAGTTGTGGAAGTACTCCACTGTGAGTGAGATGAATCTGCTTTGAGGAGAGACAGCTTTCGGTGCAGAGTCGACGACTGGGTTCGAAGGTTGTTCAGTGAGAAGGAGTGACCGAAGGGACGATCGGTCAGCATTGTAGCTCGAGGAGCTTCTGAATCTCTTTAGTAGGTAGGGGGCTGATTTACATCTCAAATGCATGGTTTATGGACGGGTTTCGGGTGAAATTGCTTTACCGTGTTGTGTTATAACTGAAATATGATGATTGATGTGTTATGGTTAAGTGGTTGTTGTGAAGCACCCGGATTTGTGATAACTGTGAGTTGTGTAGTGTATGTTGATTTCCGTCCATGAATGCATGTTCACTTGCATGTGATGTATGTGGATATTATTGTGAAAGCCGAGTGCATGTGTTGTGAACCAGTATGAATACCGAATGCATGTGGTGTGAAAATGCTGTGATGATTCTGTTTATGATTTTATATGAATGCATGAGATGCACTTGATAAGCATGGATGCTCGTTGTGAAATGCATAAGGTTGCATATATAGAAAAAGGGTGACCCATGGAAGGTCAGGAACCCTATGTGATGATTTCTAGCTATAGATTCTTGGGCTAGATCCTGTGAGAGCCCGTGATAGCCGACGGAGCTAGAGTTAAGTCTCTAGACATCACGAAGTGACCGGTATCACGCGAGAAAGGCTAATAGAGTGAGGCCGGGAAGGAATCTGTAACTGAAATTATTGTTTAAGTCGGATCCGCATGCATATGCATTGGTGCATTGTTATCAAGAATGACATGATTGATATAGCCTTGAATGATTTGAGTGAATTCCGACGGAATGATGTTGTATGAGTAAATCCGATTGAATAAATGTGTTCACACTAAAACTGTTGCCAAGTGCAAAGTGTTTGTATGTTATGTGTATATATTATTGAGAATAGCATGAGTAATATAGCCATGAATAAGTTGAATGAATACTGACTGATTGATGCCGAGTGAGTAGCAATATTGAATGGCAGTGTATGTTAATGTTGATTGTGAGATTATATTGTATAGTTGAGAATGTAGTGACTAATCCGAGTCAATAGCTGTCATTTAATATGTAAAAGTTCACCCCTATTGTGGCTATATTTTCAGTGGATATAGGCCGAGATGGAGATTGACGAGTGCTTCTCAAGTCTGAATGTTGAGTATTTGTACCGCTGTGATGTACATATGGCACACTTGTATATAGTTTGCTGTAGCCTTGGCCGGCTCTTTTGAACACGTTTGTTTAAATACATATATATATATATATGATCTGTCCTGAACCGGGGTCTAGAGATCCGGACTCAAGTCAATCACAAACAGTATATAAATACCGTATAGGAGACCGGATGTATGGGTATCCGGTGTAAATATCCGTTGTCCTTGAGCGAAGAGAGCGGACTGGGCGTCCTGGAGGTCCTTCACACCGACCTAACGCGTTGAAGTGGGCGAATGGTGGTGTCACCTGCAAAGATTCTCCGACGCTCAAGTCAGTGATGATATTCCAAGTATGGAATGTATTTTAGAGAGTAATTGCTCATGAGAATAGTTGAAGATCCCTCACTTCATTAATGAAATGAGTTCATATACCTGATTGGCTTGTTTTTTAAGGACTCGTTAGTGGGGAACCACTAACTCCCATTAGCATTATTTTATTGCGCACTTACCAGCATGATTGGGTCAAGTGGCTATTTTATATTGAGCATGGAGAATATAGACTAGGATTAGCGAACAAGTTGACCATCCCCGTGAGCAGAATTTGGCTCGTAGTGCAGGGAATTATTGATCGATCCCTGTAGCAATAATCCTTGTCTTTAGCGCAGTGACGTGTGTGTTGTCCGGTGTCATGGTGTTATCCTGAACAACCGGTATAGGGAGAACGCCTGATACGGAATTACAGTCCGGATGTATACCGATGACACCGGTTACACGTTGATGTCTTGACAAAGACGTTGAAATATGTCTTGCAGATCGGATACCGGTATTGAGACCGGATCATATGTCCCCTAGCTTGTGTGAGGGACTGAATGGTTGTTCACATAAGCTACTCAACCTGCGAGAGGTCTGAATATCGGTAAGCTTACGCGTATAACAGTTCCTTAGCATTTATTATCATTTTACAAAGAACCGTTCTCAGATTAAAAGATCCGTTCTATGAATTCCATGGAGAAAATTTAGTCGTAGTGGTTGATGGTCGTCATGAAGATCCTCTGACGTCCTTATAAGGTTTGCCTCCTCTTCCTGAGGTTCAAAGTATGGGACCGGACTTCGTCTTTCCTACGTCTGAGGTTCCTTCATCTGTGGAAGGTACCGAGGCTCCCGGAGGGGATATTCCTGAGGAAGTCCCAAAGGAAGGGACACAAGAGCCTGGTGTTGAGGAGGCACAGAAAGCTGAAGAGCAAATTCCTCCCTCGTAGTCTTGTTTTCATTTATATGTAAAGTTGTGTACCGGGATCAACTCCGGTTTTGAACAATTGTGTAATTTCGTCCTTTATGAATAAACTTCATTTAAGAAATTTGTCTTCAACATTTCATGTATATTTAAGTCGTTGTTAATCCGTTCTGTATGATTAACCTTGAGGTCGAATTGAAATCATTGCCTCGGAAGATTAAACAACAAATGGATTTAGAACGGATAAATATATATACATGTCCCCAAGTGCGTGTTAAGAAGAAGGTGCCTGTCTTTAGGGCATGATCCTTAATTCCTTTGGGGAGAGAAAGAGCCGATCCGTTGTTAACAAAAGTGGTGTAACAGGACGGATGACTATTATTAATTCGTGTTACTCTCACTAGAGAGAACGATGTCGTCCATTGTGAGAGTATTGTTCCGAGTTTGTGGAACTGCAAAGGTGTAAGAAAGTGGTGTTTGAGTCTTCCATCATAAGGATGATGATGGGAGTTTGTCTATGCCAGGAGTTACGTCATTGTATCACAGAATAGGTGATAAAGAATATCCGTCCTGGGAGAATACCACTTGAGAGTGAAAGTGCGGATTAACTTTCAAAATCTTCCATCATAAAAATGATGATGGGGATCGTTTGTATCAGGAGTTACATCATCGAATCACTTTTATAGGTGATAGAGATCGTCCGTCTTGGGGATGTGTACGGCACCAGGAGTTACATCGTCAGATCACATAATAGGTGATTGAGATCATCCGTCCTTAGGATGTGTACGGCGCCAGGAGTTACATCGTCAGATCACAGAATAGGTGATTGAGATCATCCGTCCTGGACAAGTACACAACGTCAGGAGTTACATCGTCAGATCACGTAATGAGTGATTGAGATTATCCGTTCTGGAAGAGTACACAACGCCAAGAGTTACATCGTCAGATCACAGATTAAGTGATTGAGATAATCCGTCCTGGACACAATTTTTCAATCGTAGGAGTACGGATTGTGTGAATGCTTCTCAATTTTCAAAAGCTTCCATCATAAGAATAATGATGGGAATTATTCGTACCAGGAGTTACATCATCGAATCACAGAATAGGTGATCGAGATCATCCATCCTGGAGTGATGATTGGAATTGTTCGTACCAGGAGTTACATCATCGAATCACAGAATAGGTGATTGAGATCATCCGTCCTAGAGACATTTTTCCAATCGTATGGATTGAGTGTTCAATTTTCGTATCCGAAATCAGATATGAGTAGTACTCTACTAGAATAGTTGAAGATCCCTCACTTCATTAATGAAATGAGTTCATATACCTGATTGGCTCGTTTTTCGAGGACTCGTTAGTGGGGAACCACTAACTCCCATTAGCATTATTTTATTGCGCACTTACCAGCATGATTGGGTCAAGTGGCTATTTTATATTGAGCATGGAGAATATAGACTAGGATTAGGGAACAAGTTGACCATCCCCGTGAGCAGAATTTGGCTCGTAGTGCAGGGAATTATTGATCGATCCCTGTAGCAATAATCCTTGTCTTTAGCGCAGTGACGTGTGTGTTGTCCGGTGTCATGGTGTTATCCTGAACAACCGGTATAGGGAGAACGCCTGATACGGAATTACAGTCCGGATGTATACCGATGACACCGGTTACACGTTGATGTCTTGACAAAGACGTTGAAATATGTCTTGCAGATCGGATACCGGTATTGAGACCGGATCATATGTCCCCTAGCTTGTGTGAGGGACTAAATGGTTGTTCACATAAGCTACTCAACCTGCGAGAGGTCTGAATATCGGTAAGCTTACGCGTATAACAGTTCCTTAGCATTTATTATCATTTTGCAAAGAACCGTTCTCAGATTAAAAGATCCGTTCTATGAATTCTATGGAGAAAATTTAGTCACAGTGGTTGATGGTCGTCATGAAGATCCTCTGACATCCTTATAAGGTTTGCCTCCTCTTCCTGAGGTTCAAAGTATGGGACCGGACTTCGTCTTTCCTACGTCTGAGGTTCCTTCATCTGTGGAAGGTACCGAGGCTCCCGGAGGGGATATTCCTGAGGAAGTCCCAAAGGAAGGGACACAAGAGCCTGGTGTTGAGGAGGCACAGAAAGCTGAAGAGCAAATTCCTCCCTCGTAGTCTTGTTTTCATTTATATGTAAAGTTGTGTACCGGGATCAACTCCGGTTTTGAACAATTGTATAATTTCGTCCTTTATGAATAAACTTCATTTAAGAAATTTGTCTTCAACATTTCATGTATATTTAAGTCGTTGTTAATCCGTTCTGTATGATTAACCTTGAGGTCGAATTGAAATCATTGCCTCGGAAGATTAAACAACAAATGGATTTAGAACGGATAAATATATATACATGTCCCCAAGTGCGTGTTAAGAAGAAGGTGCCTGTCTTTAGGGCATGATCCTTAATTCCTTTGGGGAGAGAAAGAGCCGATCCGTTGTTAACAAAAGTGGTGTAACAGGACAGATGACTATTATTAATTCGTGTTACTCTCACTGGAGAGAACGATGTCGTCCATTGTGAGAGTATTGTTCCGAGTTTGGGGAACTGCAAAGGTGTAAGAAAGTGGTGTTTGAGTCTTCCATCATAAGGATGATGATGGGAGTTTATCTATGCCAGGAGTTACGTCATTGTATCACAGAATAGGTGATAAAGAATATCCGTCCTGGGAAAATACCACTTGAGAGTGAAAGTGCGGATTAACTTTCAAAATCTTCCATCATAAAAATGATGATGGGGATCGTTTGTATCAGGAGTTACATCATCGAATCACTTTTATAGGTGATAGAGATCGTCCGTCTTGGGGATGTGTACGGCACCAGGAGTTACATCGTCAGATCACATAATAGGTGATTGAGATCATCCGTCCTTAGGATGTGTACGGCGCCAGGAGTTACATCGTCAGATCACAGAATAGGTGATTGAGATCATCCGTCCTGGACAAGTACACAACGTCAGGAGTTACATCGTCAGATCACGTAATGAGTGATTGAGATTATCCGTTCTGGAAGAGTACACAATGCCAAGAGTTACATCGTCAGATCACAGATTAAGTGATTGAGATAATCCGTCCTGGACACAATTTTTCAATCGTAGGAGTACGGATTGTGTGAATGCTTCTCAATTTTCAAAAGCTTCCATCATAAGAATAATGATGGGAATTGTTCGTACCAGGAGTTACATCATCGAATCACAGAATAGGTGATCGAGATCATCCATCCTGGAGTGATGATTGGAATTGTTCGTACCAGGAGTTACATCATCGAATCACAGAATAGGTGATTGAGATCATCCGTCCTGGAGACATTTTTCCAATCGTATGGATTGAGTGTTCAATTTTCGTATCCGAAATCAGATATGAGTAGTACTCTACTAGAATAGTTGAAGATCCCTCACTTCATTAATGAAATGAGTTCATATACCTGATTGGCTCGTTTTTCGAGGACTCGTTAGTGGGGAACCACTAACTCCCATTAGCATTATTTTATTGCGCACTTACCAGCATGATTGGGTCAAGTGGCTATTTTATATTGAGCATGGAGAATATAGACTAGGATTAGGGAACAAGTTGACCATCCCCGTGAGCAGAATTTGGCTCGTAGTGCAGGGAATTATTGATCGATCCCTGTAGCAATAATCCTTGTCTTTAGCGCAGTGACGTGTGTGTTGTCCGGTGTCATGGTGTTATCCTGAACAACCGGTATAGGGAGAACGCCTGATACGGAATTACAGTCCGGATGTATACCGATGACACCGGTTACACGTTGATGTCTTGACAAAGACGTTGAAATATGTCTTGCAGATCGGATACCGGTATTGAGACCGGATCATATGTCCCCTAGCTTGTGTGAGGGACTAAATGGTTGTTCACATAAGCTACTCAACCTGCGAGAGGTCTGAATATCGGTAAGCTTACGCGTATAACAGTTCCTTAGCATTTATTATCATTTTGCAAAGAACCGTTCTCAGATTAAAAGATCCGTTCTATGAATTCTATGGAGAAAATTTAGTCACAGTGGTTGATGGTCGTCATGAAGATCCTCTGACATCCTTATAAGGTTTGCCTCCTCTTCCTGAGGTTCAAAGTATGGGACCGGACTTCGTCTTTCCTACGTCTGAGGTTCCTTCATCTGTGGAAGGTACCGAGGCTCCCGGAGGGGATATTCCTGAGGAAGTCCCAAAGGAAGGGACACAAGAGCCTGGTGTTGAGGAGGCACAGAAAGCTGAAGAGCAAATTCCTCCCTCGTAGTCTTGTTTTCATTTATATGTAAAGTTGTGTACCGGGATCAACTCCGGTTTTGAACAATTGTATAATTTCGTCCTTTATGAATAAACTTCATTTAAGAAATTTGTCTTCAACATTTCATGTATATTTAAGTCGTTGTTAATCCGTTCTGTATGATTAACCTTGAGGTCGAATTGAAATCATTGCCTCGGAAGATTAAACAACAAATGGATTTAGAACGGATAAATATATATACATGTCCCCAAGTGCGTGTTAAGAAGAAGGTGCCTGTCTTTAGGGCATGATCCTTAATTCCTTTGGGGAGAGAAAGAGCCGATCCGTTGTTAACAAAAGTGGTGTAACAGGACAGATGACTATTATTAATTCGTGTTACTCTCACTGGAGAGAACGATGTCGTCCATTGTGAGAGTATTGTTCCGAGTTTGGGGAACTGCAAAGGTGTAAGAAAGTGGTGTTTGAGTCTTCCATCATAAGGATGATGATGGGAGTTTATCTATGCCAGGAGTTACGTCATTGTATCACAGAATAGGTGATAAAGAATATCCGTCCTGGGAGAATACCACTTGAGAGTGAAAGTGCGGATTAACTTTCAAAATCTTCCATCATAAAAATGATGATGGGGATCGTTTGTATCAGGAGTTACATCATTGAATCACTTTTATAGGTGATAGAGATCGTCTGTCTTGGGGATGTGTACGGCACCAGGAGTTACATCGTCAGATCACATAATAGGTGATTGAGATCATCCGTCCTTGGGATGTGTACGGCGCCAGGAGTTACATCGTCAGATCACAGAATAGGTGATTGAGATCATCCGTCCTGGACAAGTACACAACGTCAGGAGTTACATCGTCAGATCACGTAATGAGTGATTGAGATTATCCGTTCTGGAAGAGTACACAACGCCAAGAGTTACATCGTCAGATCACAGATTAAGTGATTGAGATAATCCGTCCTGGACACAATTTTTCAATCGTAGGAGTACGGATTGTGTGAATGCTTCTCAATTTTCAAAAGCTTCCATCATAAGAATAATGATGGGAATTGTTCGTACCAGGAGTTACATCATCGAATCACAGAATAGGTGATTGAGATCATCCGTCCTGGAGACATTTTTCCAATCGTATGGATTGAGTGTTCAATTTTCGTATCCGAAATCAGATATGAGTAGTACTCTACTAGCCCCCTAGCTGATGTGAGGAATTAGTAGATTTGCTCATATGAGCTATATCGATCGTAGTACGTTTAGTAGAAAACAGCTTTAATAGAGGGATTGCATGTGTATTGAATCGTTCCGGACTTAAGTAGTGAAGATCGGGTATGGACGTAGAACCTTCATTCCGGATGTTTACATGCAAGATGAAGAACGGATAGAGATGCATAACTATCGTTTTCATGCATAGGCATTTTGATAGCCAAAGACTTGATTTGACAGAAAAGATAGAGTATCTTTTGTCAAGTATAGATAATTTGATATAAAAGCCTGGTGAAAAGCGTATGTTGCTTCTTAAAGATCAGGACTTTTGGTTGTAAATATCATAATAGGGATCGCCGTTGTAAGTGAACATGTTATTGTCATGAGAACGGCTTGTAATGTAAATCTTGAGGGGGAATAATTGTGAGAACGTTTCTTCAAGAGTTCATTCCTCAAGATATTCGTTAAACTGTTGATGCTGTCCCCCAGTATTATTGGGTGATCAATACTCTGAACGAACTCTGAGTGATACTTTCACGTGAGAGTTCTTAAGAGTGAGGACTTCGGATAGAAATTCCTCTATTTGATAATTTCGAATGTAAATATTTCTGACTGAAAGGTTTCGGGTGAATGTGCCTAAGATTGTGGCGTACCCGAATGAATTATTTTTGTGTCAGACTTTATGAGTCAGGTTTCAATTGAAGAATTGAGGACTCAGAATTTAAAGCTATAAAACTTCCAAATAAAGAACTTCAAAAGAGAGTATTAATTTGGAGTTCAGTATAACTTACTTGTTATGTTTGGAGTTCGGTTTGATCCTACAATCCATGTCATATTTGGCGTTCGGTTTAATCCTACTAACCGTTCTTCAATCGGTCTTTGGTTTTACCCAATGACGATTCTTCACCGACGTTCGGTCAATCCTACTAGTCGTGCTCAGAGTCCGGTTTAATCCTACAATCCGAGCCTTCAACACGGGGTTCAGATCAGGGCTAATCCTGAACCTACTACGCCCGTTACTTGGGGTTCAGCGTGGTCTTGAAGAAGAACCAGCTTACTGCGCCCAAGCCTTCAATGTTTTATGAAGAGTAAGGCATTCAATAATCCGTTCAGTGTGATCAATATTGAGGTCGGATTGGGGAAGTGTATCTCAATCGTAAGAGTACGGATTGAGTCTTCAAAGACTTCCATCATAAGGATGATGATGGGAATTGTCCGCGCCAGGAGTTACCTCGTCAACTCACAGAATATGTGATTGAGAGCATCCGTCCTGGGGAAGTGTATCTCAATCGTAAGAGTACGGATTGAGTCTTCAAAGACTTCCATCATAAGGATGATGATGGGAATTATCCACGCCAGGAGTTACCTTGTCAACTCACAGAATATGTGATTGAGAGCATCCGTCCTGGGGAAGTGTATCTCAATCGTAAGAGTACGGATTGAGTCTTCAAAGACTTCCATCATAAGGATAATGATGGGAATTGTCCGCGCCAGGAGTTACCTCGTCAACTCACAGAATATGTGATTGAGAGCATCCGTCCTGGGGAAGTGTATCTCAATTGTAAGAGTACGGATTGAGTCTTCAAAGACTTCCATCATAAGGATGATGATGGGAATTGTCCGCGCCAGGAGTTACCTCGTCAACTCACAGAATATGTGATTGAGAGCATCCGTCCTGGGGAAATTAGTCTCAATCGTTCTTCTTCAACCGGTGTTGGATTTCACTCATTCACCAGCCTTCAAATAGGGTTCAGTGCAATCCTACTACCCATTTCCTGAGGTTCGGTTTAATCCTACAACTCAGGTCTTCACCGACGTTCGGCCAAACCTACTAGTCGTACTCGAAGTTCGGTTCAATCCTACAATCCGAGCCTTCACCGGTGTTCAGCCAAACTTACTAACCGTACCCAAAGTTCGGTTTAATCCTACAATCTGGGCCTTCGAATGGGGTTCGGTGCAATCCTACAACCCATTTCCTGAGGTTCGGTTTAATCCTACAACCCAGGTCTTCACCGACGTTCGGCCAAACCTACTAGTCGTACTCGGAGTTCGGTTCAATCCTACAATCCGAGCCTTCACCGGTGTTCAGCCAAACTTACTAACCGTACCCAGAGTTCGGTTTAATCCTACAATCTGGGCCTTCGAATGGGGTGATTCACCCAGTTGTACCTTCAAAGAGGTTCATCGCTAACAACGGATACATTGTTAGGATCATCCGTCCTGAAAGTATCTTGTCACAACAGTGTTGTGCATCGAATAAAATCATAAAGATAATGGGTGAATCATTTAGAGTATTTCATTAATTATGAATTACAAAAGAGAAAAAGAGAGATGAGTCGGGGTTATGACTCATTAGACCTTCTTGTTAAAACCCGATCTGGATCTGCTCTTATCACTCCGTTGTAACGTTGGGGATTTCTCTCTTGCCACTGTTGCTTCCAAGTGTATTTCAATGCTCACATACTTGGATGCTTTCCTCCTGAATTCTTCGAAATTCACTGGAGGATTCTTTGCCAATGACATGGCAAAAGCAGAGCTTGGTTGCAAAGCTTCTATTGCTATGTGCAATTGAAATGCTTCTGCCAAGTTTGGAACAGCAGCTGCTTCCTTGTGAAACCTCTTCAAGAAGTCCTTGAGAGTTTCATGCTCCCCCTGCCTAATCTGAGCCAAGGTATGAGATGTTCTGGGAATATCACTGGAAATGACAAAGTGGTCCACAAACGCTGTTGCCATTTCTTCCCATAAGTTAATGGAACCTGATGGTAGCTTCCTGAACCAGCTAAGGGCATCATCAACAAGAGTCCGAGGGAACATCCTGCACATGACATCTTCATCTGCCCCCAGGTACATGGCTTCGAGTGTATAAGCATCAAGATGCTTAGTAGGATCAGTTTCACCACTGTATTTTTCTATAGAGAGAGATTGAGTAGTCTGTAGGTGCTTAGGGATGCGTACACTCATAAGTCTCCTTGAAAAAGGGACTGTGAGCTTATAAGTTACTGGAGAGGCTGTCATCAGCCTCCTCTTCCCTTTAACAACTCTCTTATCAGAGTCGTGGATCTGTTCCTTCTCTTCAAATGTGTGGACATTTGAATACTGGGGGGTAGGGGATTTTTCTCCCTCGGTTCTGTGATGTGTCCCCTTGATCAGAGACATGGCTCTCTCCTCCACGCTCTTTCTTTCACGTTTCAATTCCATCAGTTCCTCCATCAACTTTCTTATCATCTCATCCTTTAGATTTGGTGCTGAAACCTGCACCATTCTTCTTGAACTTTCCACAGGCGACTCGAGAGCTAAGTGCCAGTTCACTGGTTGTTCCTGGGCAGTGATGTCTTCCACGTGCCCATCTGGTTGGTTTCTCCCATTGCCTTCCATAATAAGAGACCAGACTTCTTAAACGAGAAGTGGGAATAACTTTAACGAGTCCCACCGGGCGTGCCAATGATCTGTCCTGAACCGGGGTCTAGAGATCCGGACTCAAGTCAATCACAAACAGTATGTAAATACCGTATAGGAGACCGGATGTATGGGTATCTGGTGTAAATATCCGTTGTCCTTGAGCGAAGAGAGCGGACTGGGCGTCCTGGAGGTCCTTCACACCGACCTAACGCGTTGAAGTGGGCGAATGGTGGTGTCACCTGCAAAGATTCTCCGACGCTCAAGTCAGTGATGATATTCCAAGTATGGAATGTATTTTAGAGAGTAATTGCTCATGAGAATAGTTGAAGATCCCTCACTTCATTAATGAAATGAGTTCATATACCTGATTGGCTCGTTTTTCGAGGACTCGTTAGTGGGGAACCACTAACTCCCATTAGCATTATTTTATTGCGCACTTACCAGCATGATTGGGTCAAGTGGCTATTTTATATTGAGCATGGAGAATATAGACTAGGATTAGCGAACAAGTTGACCATCCCCGTGAGCAGAATTTGGCTCGTAGTGCAGGGAATTATTGATCGATCCCTGTAGCAATAATCCTTGTCTTTAGCGCAGTGACGTGCGTGTTGTTCGGTGTCATGGTGTTATCCTGAACAACCGGTATAGGGAGAACGCCTGATACGGAATTACAGTCCGGATGTATACCGATGACACCGGTTACACGTTGATGTCTTGACAAAGACGTTGAAATATGTCTTGCAGATCGGATACCGGTATTGAGACCGGATCAATATATATATATGGAGTTGAATTATTCAGTACTATGAATGCATGTATATATATATCTTTAATGTTATGAGGTTGTTAAATTACCAGGGAATATTGTTATAGGAGAAGTACTAAGGGCTAAATGGTTCCGTGTGAGGCATAGTTGAGAGCCTATTCTGAGTGAATAAGGTTGTATATTCTGAGTGAATAAGGTTGTATATTCCGAGTGAATAAGGTTGTATATTCCGAGTGAATAAGGTTGTATATTTTGAGTGAATAAGGTTGTATATTCCGAGTGAATAAGGTGGTATATTCCGAGTGAATAATGTTGTAATATCCCGTGTAAGACTTAACCTAGTAAATTCTTCCGATTGAAGACAGGTTGAGCATTTTCTGAGTGAAATATGATGGAAAGGACCACTTCCGAGGGAAGATGGTCAGGGTGTTTTCCGAGCGAAACACAACCGATAGACCTCCTTTTGAGGGAAAAAAAGTCAAAGCATTACTGAGTGAGGCTTAGCCTAGAAACTCTCACCCGAGCGATGAAGGGTTAAGATATGCCGAGTGAAATATAACCGAGGGGAGCTACTTCCGAGCGAGGAAAGTTAAGAGGTTCCGAGAGGAATGTCAGGGAGAATCATTTTTGAATAAGGATTTGACTAAGAGTGATAAATTGCCGAGTGAGGCATACCGATGGGACTATCCCCGAGTGGAAGGTGCTTTCCGGGTGAAGGAAGGTTTATAGATTCCGAGTGGAATTAACTGAGAAAATCATTTTCCGGGTGGAGATTAAAAGGGTTCCGAGTGAATCATGTCTGTGAGGAGACCTTCCAGAATAAGGGTCTGACTTTAAGTGAGAATTCAGAGTGAGGTATGACCCGAGGGGACCGTTCCCGAGTGAACGGAGGTCCCAATTCCGAATGAAGAAATACCGAGTGATGGAACTCGCTCTAGCGAGTAGGAGCCCGCTCAAGCGACTCCTGCTGGTTTCGCTTAACCAATTCAGGGACTTGCCAAGCGAGTGGCACCCTAACTCGTTTCCTTTTTCCCGACTCATGATGAGCGCGAAAAATTTTCCCCCGGTCTCGGACTTGTTTCATTTATGACGGGATGTTTCATTTATATTTAATTATTTGTTTTTTAAAATAAAATAAAATAATAATAAAAAAATATTTATGTTGAATGAGAATTTTAAAATGACTTAATTAGTATTCATTGATTAATGAAATTATATTAAGAATTTTAAATATATTTATTATTCACAACTTTTATTTTATGTTTTTATATTTATGTTTTTACATATTTGTGATTTAACTCTTATTAGAATTTTAAAATAAAATTTTGAAGGAATTAGACTATGGTTCTTTAGAACTTTTTGATCTATGTATTATTTATAATTTTATGGTATTTTAAAAATATTTTAATAAAATAATATATTTTAAATAATTTTAAATTCATATAAAGTGACTTAAAATTAAAAATATTTATAAGAAAGTGAATTTAAATTATAAGAAAATTTTCTAAGATCCATTTCAAGTAGACTTCTCTAAAAATGATCAGTTTGAATCGTTAACAAATTAGAAACGTATCAATAAATTTTTATTAACAGAAAATTTTAGATTTTTTAAAATTTAAACTTTATATTACTTATCATAAAATTAATGAGAACTGATATAATATCGCTAAATTTCAAAAAGGAGTAATTTTGAATATTTAAAATATACCGAGTGAAAGGTTACTATTTGGCTTAATAATTCAGCCGACATTTACTATGCAAAATATGCATGTACGAAAATTTCAAAAGGTGCACAGTAACTAGGATTTAAATTTCAAAAAATGCACAGAACTTTTATATTAAAATAATGGAATGCATAGTAATTTTCCTTCCTATAAATACCGAAGGAATTCTTCTTTAGAAGTCACAATTTCAGATTAAGTTTTCTTAATATAGTAGTGCTAGTGAGATAGTGGTGGAAGTAAGAGAGAGAAATAAAATTTTTGGAAGAAGGTTCTGCTGAAATTCTAAGGTAAGAATACATCTCTTTTATATTTTTTAGGGTTATTTTAATATCGTTTTTAGAAATCTATTATTATACTGGAAATAATATTATTTTAAGTTACTATTCTGAATAATAAAATACTATTTCAATAGTAAAATACTATTTCAATAGTAAATTACTATTCAAATAGTAAATTTTTATTTACTCTTACTATTTACCTTTATTATTCACGATTTACTTTTTACCATTTGATGAGGACACCCCTCACCAATCAGGGGCACTTCAAGGAATAGGAGGGCCAATGACAAGATCCAAGGCCCAGAAGACCAAAGCCACCTTACAAAGGCTAATTCTCACCCTCCTAGAAGACATAACCAAGGAGCCACAAAGGACATCCAAGCTTACTCATTTGATCATGTGGAAGGATGAACAACAGAGGGCCTAGCATAAATGGCCTAGCCTCAAGAATAGGGTAGTGTAGGACTTGAATGACCTGTGTTCAAATCCTACCTAGACCCATTTTTCTTTATTTCTTTTTCTTTTGTAATTTTTGGTTTTTGCAACTATATTTCAGCATTGTCCCACTAAGACTTAGTGGTGGGCGGTTAGCCTTGTTTTTAGGTAGTGGAGTAGTGTGTCTTTTGTCTTGTTTAGCCAAGTTATACAAAACTGAATGCAGGTGAGGAAAGGAGGACAGAAAGTTGATTAATGAATTTTTCTAAGTTTTGTAAACTTAGTGGTGAGTGTGATGCTCTTGGTCCTTGTGTGAAGCAAGGTTGATTAGCCATGCACTAGTGTGACACTTGTGTATGAATGCTAGTCCATTATGGAGGTGTGATGCTGTCCATCTTTATCATTTTATTTCATGCGTTTTTGTTTTTATTCTACCCTTGTCTTTCCATTGAATTTTAAAAAGAATTATGAACTCTAAAAGAATTAAAACAAAAAAAAATCAAGGAACCTTAGTTCAATTGCCAAGTTGCGTTAGTTGACATGTTATTGCGTTATCTTCCATTAAAGTGAGCAATTGAAAATCACGTGTGAATGAGTTAGCTTGAACCTTCAATCTTTCATGGAACCTAAATCCTAACAATCTTGGTCAAGTTGCAAATGAATTTCTGGTCCTTATAGCAACCATAACTTTCTCAATTCAATCTTCACTCTAGATTTCACCATTTACCTTGTATTGTATACGTTTGGTGTGTCTTCTCCCTTTTTGTGGCAGCCGTTTAAATCATCTAGAAATCAGCCCTTGCTGGTCCTGAACAAGATCCACATCATTTGGTATCAAAGCTCTTGGAGTCAAGGGCTTAAAATTTCTTGGACAGCACCCAAAAAGGTATTTCGAATTCCATCATCTTCAATTAATCCATTCTGATTCTAAATGCCTAAAGTTGATAATTAGGGCTGTGAAAAGAAAAGGAAAATTGTAAAAAAAAAAACGAAAAAAAATGTATCCTAAATGTTTGAATCTTGTATGTCTTTGCCTTTGATTCTAGTCTAACTCTAGTATTGTTTGTGCGTCTTTTGTATGTCTTTGCCTTTGATTCTTGTCCAACTCTAGTATTGTTTGTGAGTCTTTTGTATGTCTTTGTCTTTGTTTGTAGTCTAATTCTAGTACTGTTTGTGTGTCCTTTTTGGTGTCTTGTTTTTTGTTGGCCTCTAGTGATAGGAGCATACCTCTATTTACCATTATTAGCATATTGTATTAGGTAGAGCATTTGTGTGTGGGCTGAACTGTACTTGTGACTCTCAAGGATTGAATAGCATCAAGAGTGGTAAAAGGCTAGAGTGAAAATTACATTACTAGAAAAAGCCAAAATTTGAGTGAAACACTTGAGAGAAATTATTTGTGAGTTCCAAACAGCAGTTGTTATAATTGTTTTTCACCTTGTATAAGTGTTTTTAGTGATGGCAGAACAGGTTGAACAAGGGGGCCTTAATCCATTTCAAATGCAAGCTCTAACTCAACATCTTGAGAGGCTATTCCGACAAGCCACTGACGAAATACATGAGAGAATTGACCAGTTAGAGAATGAAAGGAGAAGTCCAAGGAGGCATGGAGGAAGGATGCCAAGACGTGAAGAAGATAGGAGGACTAGGGAGCAGTGGAGCAATCCCCTTCAAGGGATAAAATTAAACATTCCTTTTTTTACAGGCAAAAATGATCCGGAGGCATATTTGAGTTGGGAGCTTAAGTTAGAAAATGTATATGCTTGTGGAGAGTTTGAGGAGGAGCAAAAGGTGAGATTGGCAGCCGCTGAGTTCTCACACTATGCCTTGGTATGGTGGCATAAAATTCAGAGGGAGAGGCAAAGAGATGGAGAGCCACTAGTGAGTACTTGGGCAGACTTGAGGAGATTGATGAGGAAGAGGTATGTGCCTGCCTCCTATGAGAGAGATTTGAAGTTTAAACTTCAAAGACTCACTCAAGGGAGTTGGAGTGTGGAAGAGTACCACAAGGAGATGGAGATGCTAATGCTCCAAGCCAATTTAGAAGAGGATCCTGAGGTAACTATGGCTAGATTTTTAGCTGGTTTATCTACTGATATTCGTGATGTTGTAGAGTTACAGGAATTCATTGAGATGGATGACCTTGTGCATAAGGCCCTTCAAGTAGAAAGGCAACTCAAAAGGAAGGGAGCTACAAGGAGAATTGCCCCTACCCCCACATCTGGGTGGAAGGACAAAGCCAAGAGGGAGGGCTTTGGGGCAGCACCCTATTCGACCAAGGCAGCAGGTAGCTCGGCCTTGGATGTTAAGGCCACTAAGGAGGCTGATCATAATACTTCTAAGGGTAAGGAACCAATCCCTAAGAGGACTAGGGACATTACATGCTTCAAGTGCCAAGGTAAGGGACATTATGCCTATGAATGCCCTACAAAGAGGATGGTAGTGATAAGGGAGGATGGTGAATTGTCTAGTGAGTCTGATACACCTGAGGAGTATGAGAGTGAGGAGGGAGAGGGTGTAGAACCAGAAGTGAATGAGGGGGGATTGTTAATGGTTAGGAGGTTGTTAGGATCCCATATAGAACCCTTAGACCAAATCCAAAGGGACAACATTTTCCACACTAGGTATGCTATACAGGGACAACTTTGCATGGTGATTGTGGATAGTGGGAGTTGTGCCAATGTGGCTAGTACTAGGATGGTATCCAAGTTGAATCTCCCTACCAAACCCCACCCTAGACCTTATAGGTTATAATGGATAAGTGATGATGGAGAAATAAGGGTGAGGCAGCAGGTGGAGGTGCCTATAGTCATTGGAACTTATTCAGATGTGATCCTGTGTGATGTGGTGCCTATGGAGGCATGTCATTTGTTATTGGGGAGGCCGTGGCAGCATGACAACAAGATCATTCATGATGGTTTCTCCAACAAAATATCATTCACCCATCAAGGAAAAAAGGTGGTGCTTAAACCTTTAAGCCCACAGGAGGTGTGTCATGATCAGTTAAGATTGAGAGAGAAAATTATGAGAGAAAAAGAGAGCATGAGAGTGAGGGATTGAGTGTGACCGAGAGCTTGAGAGAGGAAAAAGAGATAAAAGAGAGTGAAGAAAAGAAGGGAAAAATAAAAGGAAGAGAAAAGAGCGAAAAAGAAAGGAAAAAGAATGAGAGAGAGATAGCAAAAGAAAGAGAGGTGAGGAAAGTGTTGCTTGCAAGGCAGCCACTCTATGTGCTGGTTTGCAAGCCTAGTCTAAATACTAACCCTATTTGTTTCTCTTCTTTGCCTTCTTCTATTTCTTCTCTTTTGCAGGAATTCAAGGATGTTTTTCCTTCAGACCTACCCAGTGGATTGCCACCTTTGAGAGGGATAGAACATCAGGTGGATCTGATACCTGGAGCCACCATTCCAAACCGGCCAGCCTATAGGAGCAACCCTGAGGAGACCAAGGAAATACAAAGGCAAGTGGAAGCTCTCTTAGATAAAGGTTGGGTAAGAGATTCTATCTCTCCTTGTGCTGTGCCTATAATTTTAGTGCCTAAGAAAGATGGATCATGGCGCATGTGTAGTAACTGTAGGAATGTGAATAGCATTACTATTAAGTATAGGCATCCCATTCCTAGGCTTGATGATTTACTTGATGAATTGCATGGTGCAAAGTTCTTTTCCAAAATTGATTTAAAAAGTGGATACAACCAAATTAGGATTAGAGAAGGGGATGAATGGAAAACTGCTTTTAAAACCAAATTTGGCTTGTATGAGTGGCTGGTTATGCCTTTTGGATTAACTAATGCACCAAGTACATTCATGAGGTTGATGAATCATGTTCTTAAAGAATTTATAGGACACTTTGTGGTAGTGTATTTTGATGACATACTTGTGTGTAGTGCTGATTTAGACTTACATGTTCATCATTTGCATTCTGTGTTATCTACTTTGAGGCGAGAGCAATTGTATGCCAATCTTGAAAAATGCACGTTTTGCCAAGATCATGTGGTGTTTTTAGGCTTTGTAGTGAGTTCTAAAGGGGTAGAGGTAGACCAAGAAAAAGTGAAGGCCATCCAAGAATGGCCAACACCAAAGACTGTGAGTGAGATTAGGAGCTTTCATGGCCTAGCTAGCTTTTATAGGCGTTTTGTGAGGGATTTTAGCACCTTGGCAGCCCCATTAAATGAGTTAGTGAAGAAGAATGTGAGCTTTAAGTGGGGGGAAAACAAGAGAAAGCTTTCCAAACCCTTAAGCAAAGACTAGTTAGTGCACCTATTCTAGCATTGCCCAATTTTTCCAAGTCTTTTGAGATAGTGTGTGATGCTTCTGGCATAGGTATAGGGGCTGTTTTGCTCCAAGAAGGCCATCCCATAGCTTACTTTAGTGAAAAACTAAGTGGGGAAGCCTTGAATTACTCTACCTATGACAAAGAACTCTATGCCTTAGTGAGGACCCTCAAAACTTGGCAGCACTATCTTTTCCCTAAGGAGTTTGTTATCCATAGTGACCATGAGTCTCTTAAGTATCTTAGAGGTCAAGGTAAGCTTAATAAGAGACATGCCAAATGGGTTGAGTTCTTAGAACAATTCCCATATGTCATTAAGTATAAGAAAGGGAAGGGAAATGTAGTTGCTGATGCATTGTCTAGGAGATATGCATTGATTTCTATGGTTGAGACCAAACTGCTTGGGTTGGAAATTTTAAAGGGGCTGTATGATGGTGATAATGAGTTCGGCCAGAAGTATAGGGAGTGTGAAAGGGTGCCTAAGGATGAGTATTATAGGTTTGAGGGGTTCTTATTCAAAGAGAATAGGTTATGTGTTCCCCAATCTTCCATTAGAGAGCTTTTAGTGAGGGAAGCACATAGAGGGGGTTTGATGGGTCATTTTGGGGTGCATAAGACTTATGAGATCTTGCATGAGCATTTTTATTGGGTTAACATGAAAAAGGATGTAGCCAAACATTGTGAGGCATGCATTGAGTGTAAACAAGCTAAGTCTAAAGTGCTCCCACAAGGTTTGTACACTCCCCTCCCTGTTCCTGAACACCCTTGGGTAGATTTATCCATGGATTTTGTGCTTGGATTACCCAAGTCTAGTGCTGGCCGAGATGCTATATTGGTAGTGGTGGATAGGTTTTCTAAAATGGCTCACTTTATTCCATGCAAAAAAGTCAATGATGCTAGCCATGTAGCTGAATTAGTCTTTAGAGAAATCATTAGGATCCATGGCATGCCTAGAAGTATTGTGAGTGATAGGGACTCTAAGTTTTTGAGTCACTTTTGGAGGAGTTTGTGGGGTAGATTATAAACTAAGTTATTGTTTTCTACTACTTGTCACCCCCAAACTGATGGTCAAACTGAGGTGGTCAATAGGACATTAGGTGCTATGCTTAGAGCAGTATTGAAGCAAAATTTGAAACGTTGGGAGGCTTGCCTACCCCATATTGAGTTTGCTTATAATCGTGCTGTCCATTCCACAACTAATTGCTCTCCATTTGAGGTTGTGTATGGGTTTAATCCTTTATCTCCACTTGATTTATTACCTGTACCTAACATTTCTGTGTTTAAGCATTATGAAGGACAGACTAAAGCAGATTTTGTGAGGAAGCTGCATGAGCAGGTTAAAGCCCAGATCATCAAGAAGAATAAGAGCATGCTAAGCAAGCCAACAAAGGTAGGAGGAAGGTGATCTTCCAACCTGGAGATTGGGTGTGGGTACACATGAGAAAGGAGAGGTTTCCTGAACAAAGGAAATCCAAGTTGCTTCCAAGAGGAGATGGTCCATTCCAAGTATTGGAGAGGATCAATGACAATTCCTACAAGATCCAAATGCCAGGTGAGTATAATGTTTCTTCTACTTTTAATGTGGCTGATTTGTCCTTGTTTAATAAGGTGAAGAAGACCCAGATTTGAGGACAAATCTTGTTCAAGAGGGAGGGAATGATAAGGACACCCCTCACCAATCAGGGGCACTTCAAGGAATAGGAGGGCCAATGACAAGATCCAAGGCCAAGAAGACCAAAGCCACCTTACAAAGGCTAATTCTCACCCTCCTAGAAGACATAACCAAGGAGCCACAAAGGACATCCAAGCTTACTCATTTGATCATGTGGAAGGATGAACAACAGAGGGCCTAGCACAAATGGCCTAGCCTCAAGAATAGGGTAGTGTAGGACTTGAATGACCTGTGTTCAAATCCTACCTAGACCCATTTTTCTTTATTTCTTTTTCTTTTGTAAATGTCGGTTTTTGCAACTATATTTCAGCATTGTCCCACTAAGACTTAGTGGTGGGCGGTTAGCCTTGTTTTTAGGTAGTGGAGTAGTGTGTCTTTTGTCTTGTTTAGCCAAGTTATACAAAACTGAATGCAGGTGAGGAAAGGAGGACAGAAAGTTGATTAATGAATTTTTCTAAGTTTTGTAAACTTAGTGGTGAGTGTGATGCTCTTGGTCCTTGTGTGAAGCAAGGTTGATTAGCCATGCACTAGTGTGACACTTGTGTATGAATGCTAGTCCATTATGGAGGTGTGATGCTGTCCATCTTTATCATTTTATTTCATGCGTTTTTGTTTTTATTCTACCCTTGTCTTTCCATTAAATTTTAAAAAGAATTATGAACTCTAAAAGAATTAAAACAAAAAAAATCAAGGAACCTTAGTTCAATTGCCAAGTTGCGTTAGTTGACATGTTATTGCGTTATCTTCCATTAAAGTGAGCAATTGAAAATCACGTGTGAATGAGTTAGCTTGAACCTTCAATCTTTCATGGAACCTAAATCCTAACAATCTTGGTCAAGTTGCAAATGAATTTCTGGTCCTTATAGCAACCATAACTTTCTCAATTCAATCTTCACTCTAGATTTCACCATTTACCTTGTATTGTGTACGTTTGGTGTGTCTTCTCCCTTTTTGTGGCAGCCGTTCAAATCATCTAGAAATCAGCCCTTGCCGGTCCTCAACAAGATCCACATCACCATTACTATTTATATTTTACTATTTACTATTATTATTTACATTTATTATTTACTATTACTATTCATGATTTACTATTGACTATTGACTATTCACTATTCACTATTCAAAATTTACATTTCTGTTTTAAGTAGAAATCTTAATTTTCATCTTATAACTATATTAAAGTGAAATTGGTATATTTTAGAACTCGAAGACGAGGCGCGCGCAGACTTTCCATAACGAACCAAGATACAAGAGGCAAAGGGGAGTGGGATAAGAATATAATATGAAGACTGTACTAAATTTATTTCTGTATAACAGAAGTTCAAAGAAAAACTTATGGGAATGTACAGTTTATTGAGATGATTTTGTGAACCTTTATGGTATTTAATAATTGAGTTTCTAAAAGTCTTAACCAGCTAAATATGCGAGTAGTTCATGCATCATGAATCATTAAAGAGAAATGAGATATGATATTGCCTGGGGACGGATTATAGAAACCGAGGATACATTAGAGGAGACTTAATTACGAGCCTTGGGATGAGAGGGTATGAAAGGGTGCTTTAGGTGACTTGGGGTCGCTCCCTAGTGTCGAGTACTTTCACAATAAAAACTTTCTCAGTCTGACTAGTCTCTAAGTGTTTCCACGCCAGTTGAGATGTTCATATGCTATGAAGGCATTTATATTATTATTATCCGGAATTATGGAACAGTGTAAACTCCTGATTGGCCCAATGCAAACTAAAACTTTAAGGGGCCATATGCATAGAATGAATGAGATGGTAGTATTAAAAATATTGCATGACATTCATGTGATTGTGACATTCTATATGGGTGATTGTGAATGAAAGTATAATTGTTATGTTATGAAAATTCTACATTCATAATTGATTATGTATATGATTGTGTTTGAAATTATTATATTAGATTGTGAAAACTCTTATGCTTATGTCTTATCTGTAAAGTATTATATTCTGTTTCTCACTCCTTCTTGTTTGAATTTGTGTCCAAAATATATGTTATATGATACATAGCTAGCAGTTCAAGATGAAAAGATGAAACTACAAGAAGGTAAATTGGTCCTATCCTCAATCGGATAGGAGAAGAGATGTGACAAGAGTAGGATTCCAAAATCACATGGTTTAAAGATAAGTAAATGATTGGTTACAGTCGAAGTAGAGGTATTAAATCTTTAGTTTTAGTTTACCTTAATACAATATTAAGTTGGACGATTGTAATTCAAGGTAAAGGTTAAACCTTAATAAACCTTATTCTTTGGATACGATACTATAATCTTTGATCACTTATGATTTTCTGAAAGTTCATTTTATCATTCTGAATAATTTGAAACTTTTTACTTTATAAATTCAAAAAAAATCAGATGTATATACGTCCTTGTATACGCGAGATAGGAAGTGATAAATATGTATATCTTTCAAAAAAAATTTAAAAGCAAGAAGAATAGATATATATCTCGTGTATATAAGGGGGTGTTACAGCATCAAGAGGGGGACACAATTTTTCTCACCTTTTAAACTTCGATTGACTAGGCTCACACTCAATATGCCATCCATGGTGGTGCACTGTCGGAAACTAAAAGGAAGGAAACCCAATTATCATTGCATGCATATGAAGGAGCCAAGAAGAAAAGGGAAAGGAGGAGAAGAATCTGCATGCCCCAACCTTGCCTATAAAAGTGGAATTTGAGGCTGGATTTTTGAAATGTGAGCATGGTGGAGATGATGGTGAATTGGAGAAGAAGAAAAGAATGGAAGCTCATTTCTGCCTATAAGGAAAACGCACGTATGAAATGGAGAAAGGGCTACGATTGGGGAAAAATTGTAAAAAATAAGGGAAATAAAAATGAGTAAGGAGAATTAAGGAAAAGAAAGGAATTTAGGAAAGAAAGTTCAAAAAGAAGTTTAAAAAGAAATAGAAATGAAATAGAGTAATTGGAATTGGTTAACTAAATCTTAAATTTCAGGTAGAGTAATTGATTTAATTTTTTAACCCCCTAATTTATCCTAAAAATTTAAATTAAGGTTTAGGAGTTAATGAAATTAATTACTTAATTAGATTAGTGTAGTTATTTAATTTATTTAAATTAAGCATATACTTGTTAATTTAATTAGCATAACTCTAAATATTGTTTTCTAACATTTCCTATAATTTAATCTATTAATTTTAACTATCAGAATCCCTAATTTAAAATTTTAGGATGTTACACCTGGAACCATTATATAATATATATATATTGGTTAAGCATATGAGACCATAATATATATATATATATATATATTCTTTTTCATTTATCTTTTACTCATTAAATATGTTCCCTTTAAATCTTTTATGATCAACCATTCCTCAATGCTATTTTCCAAACCCCAATGATCTGCACATAAATTTAATTAAGCTAAGTTAATTAACTCAATTTAGGATCAGACACCAAATAAAGCTCAAATTAGTAAAACATGATAAAAGGTAATTAATTAGGAATTAATTTTCAATAAAATTGATGCATTAAGGTAAGAAAATAATGGTAAATTTTACACCATCAAATATGAGACTAAGGTAGAAAACATGTTTAAGGGTTTGATAGTGAATTAATAAAATATTAATTTTTAGAGATTAAATAAGGAAATCAATTATTTTAGCATTAAAATGAATTTTGATTGATTTAGTGATATGTTAGAGTAATTTAGTTAGAATTTGAAAAGAATTAGAAAGTAAATTTGATTTGGAGTTAAATAAGGAAAATTATTGCCTTAGCTATGTTACAGAACTTAAGTAAAATAAATACTGGGAAATTTGTAAAGTGTTAAGAAGGAATTAATAAAAGACATTAGAAAAAATTAATAGAACACTGGTGGTATCATAACTTAGGGTAAGAATAGTGGAAAAAGGAAAAGAGAAAAGAGTTTAAAAGATATTAGATTAATAAGTAAATAACGTAAGTGTGAAATTATATCCATTTGTATTATGACATGAACATTGAATTTACTTGAGCAAGATTGATAACCTGTAAAAATTGTGATGTGTCTATAATGATATGTATAAAGTTCTTTGAGGTTACGTGAATGATTTGAATATCTAAAAATTTGTTGATATATCGTGGTTGGTTGGAATGAACTAATTCATTAGTAATTAGTGATAATGGTTGACGGCTTCATAGTAATGTATGTGAAGTTGGGTAATATTGGGTGAAGTATGTTGTTTTGTAAAAATCTATTTAAGTATAATGAAGTTGTACTGTAATCATTTACGGTAATTATGATTATAATTATGAAATTGCGTGTGCATTCTATAAGGTTGAGTGAACCATGTTATTAAGGGAAAACTTGTGAAAATTTTTGTTAATGATCGAGATTAGGATGTCTGATGTTTAATGATGCTAAATTGTAATGTGAATGATTAGTGATTGAGTTTGTATGATGAATAATTGTGATGAATGAGTTAAGGTCCCAGTAAGGTCCATCGCATAAGATTGATTGAGATGAATGGATGTGATGGTGGTTGTGTGAATGAGCATATGAGAACCCTGGGGGGGATGCTGACGAATATGTATTGTGAATTGATGCATTGTAATTATGGTTGTGATTGTGGAATCTGGAATCAAGTGACTCGTCAAGACTTTGTCCTTAATCGTCATTGGGAGAAATCGAATAATAAAGACATCATGTATCAAAGTAATAAGGGATGTTGTAAAACATAATTATCATTTTAGAAAGTAATGAATTATTTATAATCTAGGAGAAATAGTAAGTATAAGATTACCAGTTTGCTGTTTAAATATTGATTTCGAATTTTGAGTACAAACATAAAGTTATAGATTTAGATAAAAAACAATAAGTGTTTTGAAAAGAATTTTTAGTAAAATATAACTTTATGAAATAAAGAAGTGAATTGGGCTAACTATTTGTTAAACTTTAAGGAAATAACTTGGTAATTAATGAATCAATTTTAAGACCGAGAAACAAAGTTCTATGGCAATCAATGCCATAGGACAACATCCACAGTAATGATCCAAAATAACAACTATGTATTTTCCTATAATTTTTATACACTAAATTTCTGAGTAATCCTTAACTTATACCGTAATTAAGAATTAAGGGTAAATATGGTATTTAAGGAAATTTAATTGTTCAATTATAATTTGATATTCTATTTTAATAATTAAAGATATTTAGTTTGAAGGACATTAGTTCTAGAAACTTTACATGGTATTACTATTTGACTGGCATATAAGTGGCACATAAGTATGACTACATAAATTAATAAAAAGATTGGCGTTAAATAAGCTATCTATATATGGAAGAACGTGAATAAATGAAATTAGTAATAAGTAAGTTAAGTTACGTGATAAAGGCTTTAAAGACACTAAGTTTGACATTAAGGACAAAGGGCTAGTCAAGGAAGGACCTTACCTGGCGACGGTGATGAAATTGATCAAAGTAATAAGATTAAAGAAAATGAAATCTACATTATCATGCACAATGTGCATTGGGATTGAGAGCTGTGGTGACATCCTAGAGCATATAATGATGGGCTACATTGGAAAACATGTTTGTTGTGATTCATGAAGTGAGTGAGGTCTTAGGAGTACGAATAGGTCGGGCGCCTTGTGTAACACCCCCTTATATACACGAGATATATATGTATTCTTCTTGCTTTTAAAAAAACTTTTAGAAAGATATACATATTTATCACTCTTTATCTCGCGTATACAAGGACATATATACATATGATTTCCTTTGAATATTGAAAGTAAAAAAAATGTCTTTCAATATTTATCCACAATGAAAAAAATAATTTATAGAAATCATAAGTGATAAAAGATTTACAGTATTATATCTGAATGATAAGGTTTATCGAAGTTTAACCTTCACCTTGTTACAATTATCCAACTTGATATTGTAATAAGGTAAACTAAAACTAATTTATACCTCTACTACGACCGTGACCAATCATTTCCTAATTCTTGAACCATAGGGTTTTGGAATCCTACTTTTGTCATATCTCTTCACCTGATGAGATCCCTTTACCCTTTTGTAATTACATTCATCTTGAGCTGATAGCTATACATCACATATATTTTGAACATGGAAATTCAAACAAGAAGGAGTGAGAAACAGAATATAATACTTTACAGATAAGACATAAGCATAAGGGTTTTCACAAACTAATAAATTAATATCATTCAAAATCTCGTACATAATTAATTATAAATATAGGGTTCTCACACACATAACAATCATACTTTCATTCACAACCATCCATACAGAATATCATAATCACATGTATGATATGTAATGCTTTTAATACTATCTCATTCAGTTTATGCATATGGGCCCTTAAAGTTTTAGTTTGCACTGGACCAACCAGGAGTTTACACTGTTCCATAATTCTGGATAATAATAACATAAATGCCTTCATGACATATGAACAGCTCAACTGGCATGGAAACACTTAGAGAATAGTCAGATTGAGAAGGTTTTTATTGTGAAAGTACCCGACACTAGGGAGCGACCCCAGGTCCCCTGAAGCACCCTTTCACACCCTCTCATCCCAAGGCTCGCAATTAAGACTCCTTTAATGTATCCTCGGTTTCTATAATCCGTCCCCAGGCAATATCACATCTCATTTCTCTTTAATGATTCATGATGCATGAACTACTCGCGTATTGAGTTGGTTAAGACTTTTAAAAACTCAAATATAAATTATATCTTCAGGGCCTACAAACCACAACATAGCCACCCTGATAAACTACACATTTCAAACTCTTAAATAAGTTCTGTCACACGCAGAAGAATTTCAGTATAATTTTTCTTTATCATTCACAAATGATTTGAGTTTGAAAGTCTTAACATATATTCCAAACCTTCTTTATAGCGTTTATAGGAAATTAATTTACTTTAGACACAAGTTTGAATTATTGATATTTTTCCATCTTTAATTATAATATTTAAAAATGTATAATATTTCTAAACACTTTTGAAATTAACACTCTTATTTTTAAAAGTTTAAAATATTATTGAAGTCTCTCATTTCTATTTGAGAATCAAATATTTTCATATCCATACATATACATATATATATAAATATATTTTTTTATAAAATACTTTCTCTTTTTTATATAAAATAACTAAATTTAATTTAATTTTTATTTTGAAAGATAAAAGTGAGTTGTAAAAATTATATACTTTTATTGAAAGTTAAGAAAAATTTCTTAACAATAATCTAAATAAACATTAAGAAATAATTTCTTTTAAATTAATACTTTAAAGAGTAAGAGATAAGTATATTCTTACTGAGTTTTAGCTTTCCGTCATGCTTGCTATATGCTCAAACTCCACATCACAAGATCATCAATCTCAATCAAATATTGTCAATCATAATTAAATACCATCACTCAAAATCAAATATTGGTCATAATCAAATCAAATAAAAATAACATAATTATTATACGAAATCTACACAATTTATTTTAAGGTGTCTTAATTATTAAAGTTCATTTTAAGTCATAGTAGTCCAGTCATAATGTTAGTTGGTCCATATCAAGTCTAAAATAGTCCAATGGTTATATGGGTCCATCATAGTCCAATCAATGCAAAGGTATAATTCAGTCCATATAAGTCCATAACAGTCCAAATCTCAATGATATGGTATATTAGGTTAACGAGTCATCTAAATATTTTAAACTTTATGTTAGGTTAATCAATATGA
The DNA here is from genome assembly GCA_037962975.1 of Clitoria ternatea. NCBI lineage: Eukaryota > Viridiplantae > Streptophyta > Magnoliopsida > Fabales > Fabaceae > Clitoria > Clitoria ternatea. Next base: position 53,075,051 of record CM075675.1, read on the forward strand.
TTTATCCAAATATTTTAAACTTTTGAATAAATTTTATTTATTTATTTACTTACTTAAGATGATAATAAGTATTACTTTAAAATATAATAATTAGTCATAGTTAAAAGGAGTAAGGGACTCCTTCCATTATTCTTATGTCTTTTCATATTATATTCTTATCTCACTTCCCCTTACCTTGAATTGTTACCAAAAGAGAGTTCGCTTTGCGCCTTCGATTTCTAGAAATATTAATACCAATTTATTTCAGTATAGACATAAGATGAAAATTAAGATTACTACATAAAACAGAAATAGTAAATTTTAAATAGTGAATAATAAATAGTAAATCATGAATAGTAATAGTAAATAGTAAAATATGAATAGTAACTATAAATAGTAAATGTGAATAGTAACAGTAAATAGTAAAACATGAATAGTAAAGGTAAATAGTAACAGTAAATAGTGATTTACTATTTGAATAGTGATTTACTATTTAAATAGTAATTTACTATTAGCAATAGTGATTTACTATTGACATAGTAATTTACTATTCAAAATAGTAACTTAAAATTATATTATATCCAGTATAATAATAGATTTCTAAAACGATATAAAAATAAACCTAAAAAGTGTAAAAGAGAGTTATTCTTACTTTATGATTTTGGTAGAACCTCCTTCCATAAAAATTATTTCTCTCTTTACTCCCACCACTATCTCTCTAGCACTACTATATTAAGAAAATTTAATCTGAAATTGTGAATTTTCCTTCAGAAATCCTTCGGTATTTATAGTAGAAAAATTTATTGTGCATTTGAATATTTTATTATAAAATTACTATACAATTTTGAAAATTTCGTTTCTAGTTACTATGGAACATTTGAAATTTTCGTTCATACACAGTATTTTGTATAGTAAATGTAACACCCCTATTTTTTATATTAAAATTTTGAAGGAATTAAATTATAGTTCTTTATAACTTTTTAATCTACGTATTATTTATGATTTTTTGGAATTTTTTGGAATTTTTGAATTTTTTAATAAAATAATATTTTTTTAAATAATTTTAAATTTATATAAGTGACTTAAATTAAAAATATTTATAAGAAAGTGAATTTAAATTATAAGAAAATTTTCTAAATTCCGTTTCAAGTAGACTTATCTAAAAATTATCGGTTTGAGAAAATCTCTATTTTTTTCCAATTGTTAAAAATTGGGAACGTATCAATAAATTTTTATTAACAGAAAATTTTAGATTTTTAAAATTTAAACTTTATATTACTTGTTATAAAATTAGTAAGGACTGATATAATATCGCTAAATTTCAAAAAGGACTCATTTTGAATATTTAAAATATACCGAGTGAAGGGTTACTATTTGACTTAATAATTTTGCCGACAGTTACTATGCAAAACACTGTGCATGTATGAAATTTTCAAAAGATGCACAGTAACCAGGAATAAAAAATTCAAAAATGCATAGTATTTTTATATTAAAATAATGGAATGCATAGTAAATTTTTTTCCTATAAATACCGAAGGATTTCTTCTTTAGAATTCACAATTTCAGATTAAGTTTTCTTAATATAGTAGTGCTAGTGAGATAGTGGTGGAAGTGAGAGAGAGAAGTAAATTTTTTTTTGGGAGAAGGTTCTGCTAAAATCCTAAGGTAAGAATACTTCTCTTTTATATTTTTTGGGTTATTTTCATATCGTTTTTAGAAATCTGTTATTATACAAGAAATAATATTATTTTAAGTTACTATTCTACATAAAATACTATTTCAATAGTAAATTACTATTTACTATTACTATTTCCCTTTACTATTCACGTTTTACTATTTACCGTTACTATTCATGATTTACTATTTACCGTTACTATTTACGTTTTACTATTTACCGATACTATTCACGTTTTACTATTTACTATTACTATTCACGATTTACTATTCACTATTCACTATTCAAAATTTACCATTTCTGTTTTAAGTAGTAATCTTAATCTTCATCTTATGCTTATACTGAAATAAGATTGGTATTAATATTTCTAGAAATCGGAGGCGCAAAGCAAATCTATTTTGGTAACAACTCAAGATAAGGGGGAGTGAGATAGAGTATAATATGAAAAGACATAAGAATAATGAGAGGAGTCCCCTACTCCTTTTAAATTTAATAATATTATTATTTTAAAATATTAACTTTTTAACTTAAAATTTTTAATAAATTTTAAATTAAATATCCGGTTTAACTAACTCTAACATACCTATGCAAAGACTTGGACCATTATGACCTATATGGACTGGACTATACCTATGCAAGGACTTGGACCATTATGACCCATATGGACTGAACAATACCTATGCAAGGACTAGATTATATGGACTTATATATACCTATGCTAGGAATGGACAAAAGGAACTTAAAAAAATCAACTATATTAATAATCATTAAATTTTGCATTATGATATGTATTTAATGATATTTAATTGATTTGATTATGATTGATTTATGATTGATGATGTTTAACTGTGATTGATAATATTTGATTGATGACATTGTAATGTGGAGTTTGAGCATATAGCGAGCATGACGGAAAGCTAAAATTCAGTAAGAATTTCTTACCTTACTCTTTAAATTTTTATTATCTTTTATTTCTTCTTAGAAATTATTTTTATATTTAGAATTAAAAAAAATTAGTATTTATTTTAGAAAGTAGACATTTTATGAAAATTAATTTATAACAAATTGAGATAATTAAATTTTGAATTAAAGAATTTTTTTTGTAATTTTAAGTATTTACGGTTAATGATTCAAAGATTATTCTCTTTTAATAAAATAAAATTTTTAAAAGAAAATTATTTTATTTTTCCAACTTAATAACTAAAGATATTTGAAAATAATTGAGAATTTGATCTTGTTAAGATTTAATATGAAAAAGTTTTGAGATATTTAAGGCTTAGAAACTCAATTTCAGTGAGAATTAAAAACTGTACCAAATTTATTTCTGTGGGACAGAAATTCAGAGAATTGAGAAAATGTACAGTTTATAGAAATGATGTTGTAAACCTTTTAAGGTATTTAATAATTGAGTTTCTAAAAGCCTTAACCAACTAAATACGCGAGTAGCTCATGCATCATGAATCATTAAAGTGAAATAAAATGATATTGTCTGGGGACGGATTATAGAAACCGAGGATACATTAGAGGAGGCTTAATTACGAGCCTTGGGATGAGAGGGTGTGAAAGGGTGCTTCAGGGGACCTGGGGTAGCTCCCTAGTGTTGGGTACTTTCACAATAAAAACTTTCTCAATCTGACTAGTCTCTAAGTGTTTCCATGCCAGTTGAGCTGTTCATATTATTATTATCCGGACTTATGGAACAGTGTAAACTCCTGGTTGGCCCAGTGCAAATTAAAATTTAAGGGCCCACATATATAGGTAAGTTATGATGAAGATATTGCATAACATTCATGCATTCATAATTGATTGTGTATGTGATTGTGATTGATATTATTATGTATTGGTTTGTGAAAACCCTTTGTTACTTATGTCTTATTCGAGATTATTATATTCTGTTTCTCACTCCTTTCTCCGTGTTTTTGTTTCATATATTCTAAATTGATGGTTCAGAGGGAAGGATCGATGAATTTCGGCAGTAGATATAGCACGTTCTAGAAAAGGGAGCTCGGTATGAATACTGTGGTCCAATGAATAAATAATGTTATTAAGTAACTGCTTCTGGGCCATGGAGTTTCCTTTCTTTCTTATAATGTTTAATATTTATTTTCGTCGGATGAATGTAAAATTACTATATAAAGTTTTAATAATATTTATGAGGTATTTCAGAAATAATGTATATAATTTATTCCGATAGTTTCTTTTTAACAATCATATCTTTAGTAAAAAAAAATTACAAATTTTTCTAGAATTTATTAAGGTGTAACAGAGGGTGTTATAGTAAATGTCGGCTGAATTATTAAGCCAAATAGTAACCATTCACTCAGTATATTTTAAATATTCAAAATCAGTCCTTTTCAGAATTTAGCGATATTATATCAGTCCTCATTAATTTTATAATAATTAATATAATGTTTAAATTTTAAAAATCTAAAATTTTCTGTTGATAAAAATTTATTGGTACTTTCCAATTTTTTTACAATTGGTAAAAATTAAGATTTTTCTCAAACCGATCATTTTTAGATAAGTCTACTTAAAATGAATTTTAGAAAATTTTCTTATAATTTAACTTCACTTTCTTGTAAATATTTTTAATTTTAAGTAACTTTATATGAATTTAAAATTATTTAAAATATATTATTTTATTAAAAAATTTCAAAATTTTCAAAAATTTCCAGAAAATCATAAATACTATATAGATCAAAAAGTTCTAAAGAATCATGGTCTAATTCCTTCAAATTTGTATTTTAAAAGTCTAATAAGAGTTAAATCATAAATATATAAAAACATAAATATAAAAACATAAAATAAAAGTTGTGAATAATAAAGATATTCAAAATTCTTAATATAATTTCATTAATCAATGACTACTAATTAGGTCATTTTAAAATTCTCGTTCAAAAGACCTATATATTTTTATTTTATTATTATTATTTTATTTTTAAAACAAAATAATTAAATATAAATACCAAAATTTCATAATAATAATAATAATAATAATAATAATAATAATAATAATAATAATAATAATAATAATAAACTAACTAATAGTAAGTATTTCTCATTAAAGATATATTAATATCTATTTTCTATTTGAGTAAAAAATGAGATGTTACACCTAGAGGGCCCGGTGTCGGGTAGTTCATGGCAAGCCTGTTATACTTCAACTCAAACGATTATTTCTAAGGTAGTGGAGAACTAGTTCCTATTTGTGTGGTAACCTAGGTGTAACATGTGTAGATCCAATTGATTGTTGTCGAGGGCTATGAATGCCTCGTACCCGGAACAATGGTTGGTGGAACTAGCAAACTTCGGTCACTCTAGTGATGGTGATTGTTGATGGTGTATTAATTGTTGATTTTAATGATGTATTGGAAAGACAAGGGGCCGTATTCGCATCATGATGAACCTAATTATAAGAAATTGAAACTGAACCCATATCATTTCATAGCATTCTGTTTGAATAAACCATCTATGATCGTGGTGTTATATATGCAATTGTATAATTGAGCATTAGATTATGGATCGACACATGTTGTGATGTGATAAGAATGAAATGGTAATGAATATGATGTTTTACCTGTATGACTACGAGTTGAGATGATCGATACTTGATTGTGTGATTGTATGTCGATTTAGCTATAGGTTTGTGTGAGTACATGATGAATGTGAGTATATGAAATTAGGTAAATAATACCATGCTAAGAGGATATTAGGGATAAGATTGCTAAGGTTAAATGGTTAAGTAATAATACATAATGGAATTTACTAGATATATCAATAATGATTGTTAGATCTGATACATTAGGTAGTTAACCTTAGTGTGAACTGAATGATTGATTGTGTGTGTGAAACCCGTTCAACGTAACGATGCACCCTTGTTGGATCTCTGGCAAGCACACCAATTTATCATTGTAGTTTTTAAAATAGATATCATTCCCTCAAGGATTGAATGATTTCAGTGTGTGACAGTAATTCTTATTTACTATGGTAAAAACTTTAAAACTTTTTAACAAAAGAATGATTCATATACAAATTGTACAATATTCACAGATGTAAAGATTGATTTATACATTTGGACAAAAAGTAGTGTAAGATGAATTATAAAACTATCTAGAAAATAACTACAAATTAATACTTTAGAATAATTCCAATACTTGAGAGTTTTAACACAGATTAACAAACTATGTTGGAATTAAGATCCTACACTAGAATATAACTTAACAATTATAAACATGCATATTTAATCATCAAGTTCATGTCATTGTAGCTTAAAATCATTAAACCTAATCCCTTGGTGGATAAATTCTAAATAATTAACGTAAAGTCTGATCCCTCAGATGCTTTCTCAGTAAAAATTTGCTTTAAGTGCTGGCCTTAACACAACAATAATTACCAACTTTATCCCTAGTAATTAGTATATTAAGGGTATTTCAACTTTTACTTCCGTTAAAGTAGTCTTAACACGCATGAAAATCATTCTACCGTTTAAAGTTCATACTAATAAAAGGTCAAAATACTAACATGAGACTTGAATCATAAATAGGCACAATTCATAATCACAACATCATATTCATAAATTGGTTCGCTAATTTCAACATAAATAGATTAGTTACACATGGTAAAAGTAAAAACAAAACTTACAAATGGAGACATGATGAACACTTGATCACTCTTGACAACACAAAAGGAAACTAGAACAACACTCTCAAGTATATGGAAGCTATTTTGTAGTACAACTCAAAAACAAGGGTTCTGGAATGGAAGAAAGAAGTAATAGAAATGAAGAATTGGATGCCAAGACCCTTGGCAAATGGCCTATTTATAGGGATGAGTCGAGGTCCTGACGCTACGCGTGAGCATGGCGCTACGCGTCAGCCTCCTAACTCAGTTTCCAATAATCTTCCAGATTTTCAGCCACTAATCCTTATTTTTGTCCCAATAATTTACAGACAAGGTTGAATCATGTTTCCCACTATGTTTTGGCCCTTAGTCTGTAATGGATTGGTCAATTTGAATGATTAATTGGCCCATTTCAGAGTGTGATTCCACCTGTCAGTGGGATACACGTAGCATCGTCAAGACCAAAATTCCTGACGCTGAGCGTGGGGTTGATGCTACACGTCAGCCCTCTGTCTTGCATAAATTTTTCACTTTCATCCTCAACTTTTCACTACAAAAATGGGAAAAATAGGTCATCCCAAGTTAAATTTGATAACTTCCATTTATTTTAGAATAAAACCTAAATTTATTTCTATTTAAACTAATTTTTATTAATTTACTTCACACTTTTTATTATAAAAATAACTCTAAATTAAGGACCAATAACCCTGCTATGTGTTTCCAACAAGACTAGAGTGAGATGAACCCACCCATCTTGTTACGTTATTGCTTTGTTTTATATGTGTGTCTACCGTAGATGGACCCAAGAAGGAATGACCTGGTCGTGGAGTACTCATGGAGACATCACCTAGGCAGGGCAACACTTACCTTTTAGAAAAGAACTCCAGTGCTTGAAGAAGTGAGTCCTAGTAACTTTGAAGTGGTCTATGAGGAAGAAGAGGTTCCAGTAGAAGCTAACCTTAACCATCTCCTTTCGATAAAGATATCGAAGTGGTGGAGGACTTCGTACAATGATACAACAATCCGCCTCTTGTGCTTCAAGGAAGAAATCATGAGGATAAATTAGAAGGCAAATCTTTGTCAGGGGAGTTAAGCCTCTACCCTGAACCAGAGTCTGTTACGCTAAGGATGAGGATATGCTCGCCTACCCTTGAGTGTGTGCCCTTGGATGAGGAAACACCAGGGCAAAATGAGGGGAAAGGGTTATGGAAGGAACTAGTGATGAAAACCTTCTAAACATGGACCCGAAGCCCCTTGGAGAAGAAGAAGATGATGATGACCCTGACTTCATGCCCTAGGGTAGTGAATTAGGATTCTTGTGGAAGAAGGATGAACGTGATGTAGGTTAGGGATAGAAGTAGAGTTAGGGTATTAGACTGGATCTTCATATGGACAGTCTAGTTGTCTCTATAGTTTTGTAAGTTGAGTTTGTAGTTAGTAGTGGGAGTCTACGTGCCCCTGATTTTATTCCAAGTATGTAAAAGCATAGTTGAAATGATGTATATATGAAATGTTTATGAATGTGATGATACACCACTATTTTCATCGTACAAAAAAAATCTTACTATTTTCTACAAACTCGTGACACCTTAGTTAATTGGATGATTTAGCTGTGGAGATTGTCCTAGGTAACCAAGGGAGCTCACACTGAATTATAACATATGCATATGGCATATCAAATATGATTACTTGGCACACATGGATGACAATCAGATCCAAGTCCAATAGATATCCATAAAATTTACCTACGAGGGGTAGAGTATTTACCTGCTTACCGTATATGAGGTTAGGTATAAGGAACTACCTGCAAAAATTGTTAGGATGAGTGCGGGTAGAAGGACTATAATATCCCTCTAGTTTTGCCATTCACCCAGTTAATATACTTATATATACACACACACTAGGATACATTTTTAAGTTTTAAATTTAACAATTTAAGTTATCTATTATTAACAATAGATATGTTATGTATTTTGAAATAATATTTTATTTTATTTAACCTTTTCTTTTAATTTTTTAAATGGCAAGGGCCTAAGCCTATATTATAATAAACTCAAGGATTTACAATTATGAAACACATTAGGCCCATAAAGTTGAGTAAAAAAAACTAGTCCTTTAACATCAAAGTTTACCTTATCTTTTACATCCTTCGGGTGATTTAAATAAGACTAAACCAAAATCTTTATGTACAAGTAATGTTAGCTAATGCACCAACTACTCTATTTGCCTCTCTCTCTCTATATTTCTAAAATGAATTACATCAAAATAACCTTTCAAAATACTTTTCCATAACCTTTTGTTTTGAATTTGTTAGGTATTTTATTTATTATGATTTATAAGAATGATATAAATGGTAATTTCATTTAAGAAAAATACGAGTAATAAATCTATGTATGAATACTTAAGTATATAAAAAGTACGAGGATAAAGATTAAACTTATTACTCACGTGAAAATGAATCTAGGTACGGATAATTTTTTAAAATATAAATTCAAGATGAATATTATAATACCCTACCCATTTTATTGATGCCATCTTCACAGCCTGACATCAGTTAGTAAACCATTTTCAACCAGTCATGGGTTATGTGCATAATATCAACATTCAGTCGCGGTTAACACATAAATTTCTCAGTGATATTGTATTTTATCATTTAACCATAGTTAGTTAGCTTCTTTTCACTGGTCTAATCACCACTGTAAGTTAGTTCTATTTTTTGTTTTTTTTTTCTCTCCAATATAAAAGCATTGTACCGATTGAGTTTTTTCTTAATGAAAAATCAGTTCCCTTCATTTTGTATCTCTTCTCTGCAGAATATTGTTTTCGTTCTTCTTCTTGTAATCATGAAATTTATGCATTTTTACTTTGTGTCAAGCCCCTTTCCTAGATGTTCTATTGTGATCGCTCCGTTCTTGGCTTTTTTGATCAAAGTTCTTTTTGTCGTTCTTTTGTTTTTTTTTTTTCGAGTTCTTATTTGATTTTTTGACATGGTGAATCTGATGATGGATCCAACAAGTTTTTTCTTTCTTCATAGTGCCGAAAATCTTGCAACATCTCTTGTTCCGAATCCTTTGATTGGAGAAAACTATCACTCATGGTCTCGTGCCATGACCATGGGATTGTGATCAAAGATTAAAATAGGTTTCATTGATGGCTCTTTATCAAAACCAGAAATTGGAGATCCAACATACCTTAAGTGGGATCGATGTAACACTATGGTTCTATCATGAATTTCACATTCTTTGGATCCATCAATTAGGAAGAGTGTGTTGTGTATGGAGACAACTTTAGAAGTCTGGAATGACCTACATGAGAGATATTACTAGGGAGACATATTTTGAATCTTTGGCCTACAAGAAGAAAAAAATCTATTCAAAAGGCAAGGTACACTATCGATTACGACTTATTTTACCCAGTTGAAGGGTTTGTGCCAAGAATTATATAATTTCAGACCAATTCCCATTTGTGCATGTTAGATTCGTTGTAGTTGTGCGTTTGTTCCACCATCTGATCATATATAGAGAGAACGATTATGTAAGTTGCTTTCTTAAGGGTTTGAACGAGTAGTACTCAACGATGAGGTCGCGAATAATGTTTATGGATCTGTTATCAACAATAAACAAAGTTTTTTACTATTAGTTCAACAGGAGAGACAAATATGAGTGGTGAATGAAAGCTTACAAATCATGGCAAGTGTGAATACTAGAGGGAGTGGTACGAGACATTTCAAATGAAAAAGACCAAATAGATCAGGGAATGAATTCTGGTGGTAGAGGAAATGTTGGTAGGGGATAGAACATAGAAGTTTGTATATCCTGTGGAAAAATGGGTCATACAGTATACTATTTCTATATAAAAAAAACATGGCTACTCATCCCACCTGAACAAATGAGGGAATGCAAATAATTGTTTTGTTGATGAAAAGAATGATAATGAAGATGATCGAAGCATTGCTTCTCATAAGGATGGTGGAGAAAATTCAGGGATGTTTTTTTACTCCAAGGCAACATACAACAATCAGAAGTTCAGCTAACTCATAAAGTGAATCAATTCACTAACAATAGCAAGGTTCAATCATCTAATAAAATTGCTGGTATGGTTGTTGCATTTTATGACCCGTTTCCATCCACATATATCAATGAAGGCAATGAAAACATAATTATTACTTAAATTTCGAATACGTGCAACAAAATGGAAAATAAACTGGAAAATGCTCAAATGAACCCTCTTATGAGGTCTCAGAAACCAAAAACCCATAACCTTTTTATAGGATTATCATTACACATTGGCTTCCACCACACTACACCATCATCTAACTCTGTCAGGTATGCAATTTCAGATTTTATGTCTTGTCATATTCTTTCTGATTCACACAAACATTTTTCACTTACCATTTCATTTGTAACCAAGCATACGTCATATTATGGGGGCAATGAAACATGATTATTGGGGTGAGGCAATTAAGGAAGACTTAACTATTTTGGAGAAAAATCAAACCTGGACTCTCACTAGGTTACCACCTAGAAAGAAAATAGTGGGTTGCAAATGGGTATTCAAAGTTTTAAATATGATACTGCAGAAGAGATAGAGAGATACAAAGCAGGGTTAGCTACTAGAGGATACACTCAAACTGAGGGACTTGATTACTTGGGGACTTTTAGTCTAGTTGTTAAAATGACAACAATCAAATGTATTCTAGCTATTGCATCTGTTTGTGATCGGGAGCTGCACTAATTAGATGTAAAAAATGCCTCCCAGATCTCTTAAAAGTGGTATACATGACTCCTGTACTAGGCCTCATTTTGACTGATTCATTCCAAGTCTGCAAGCTTGAGAAGTCCCTTTATGAACTTCAGCAAGCAAGCAGACAATGGAACCTAAAGTTGAAAGATACCGTTGTTTCCTCTGGTTACCAACAATCAAAGGCAATTTACTCTCTTTTTACAAAGAGCACCACAACAGAATTCATGGCTATACTAGTTTATGCAGATGATCTCATTGTTTCAGATAATGATTCAACAGAAATTCAGAGTATCAAACATATTCTTGATCAAAAGTTAAGTATAAAAAACTAGACATCTTAAAATATTTCCTTGCGTTTGCAGTTCACAGGTCACCACAAAGCATTTCTTTGTCCCAACGCAAATATGCTTTAGACCTTCTTCGAGAGACACGACAACTTGTAACAAAACCATGTAACAATCCAATGGATTATCATGCTCCCTTACACAGGAATATTGGTTCACCATTTACTGATGTCATTGCCTATAGAAAACTGGGTAGAAAGTTATTATATTAACTCATTCCAGACCACATCTTTCTTTTGCTATGGGAAAGTTAAATCAATTTCTGGGTAGTCCTACTGTGGATCACTATAAAGCAGCTCTTAGAGTTCTCAAGTACGTGAAACAAAGTCTAGGAAAAGGATTGTTTTTTCCCTCTGCCTCAGAGTTGAAATTGACAGGATATAATGACTCTGATTGGGCTACTTTTCTTGATACTCAAAGGTCAATTGGATATTGCTTCTTCATTGGATCTTCGCTTGTGTGTTGGAAAAGTAAGAAGCAAGGCACTGTTTCTTGTTTCTCCTTTTGAGAAAGAATATAGAGCTCTCGCTCTAGCTTCTTGTGAAAAGCTTAATGGCTTAGATCTCTGATCAGGACCTTGGATTTCTCATCATACTTTTGTGTCATTATTCTGCAATAATGCCTCAGTTATTCATGTAGTTACTAATCCAGTATTCTATGAAAGGATAAAGCATATCAAAGTTGATTGCTATATTGTTCGATACAAATTGCAATATGAAATTATTCACCTCCTACCTATATCTTCTAAAGAACAGCTCGTGGATTTGCTCACTAAAGCTCTTGCTCCATGCACATTACAGAGTTTTGTTTGTAAGCTTAGAATATTAGATTTACACATTTTAGCTTAAAGGGGTGTCAACTAAATATTATAGTGTTGTATTTATCATTAACCATAGTTAGTCTGTTTTCACTAGTCTTATAACTGATATTAGTTAGTTCTATTCTATGTTAATTTTTTCCCTCCAATATGAAAGCATTGTACCTGTTTAGTTTTTAATGGAAAATCAGTTTCCTTCATTTTGTATATCTTAATATCAGATTTTCTCTCTTCTCTGCACCAAATTGTTTTTCATTCTTCTTCTTGTAATAATGAAATTCATGTATTTTTACCACATACAAATAATAATAATAATAATAATAATAATAATAATAATAATAATAATAATAATAATAATAATAATAATAATAATAATAATAATAATAATAATAATAATAATAATAATAATAATAATAATAATAATAATAATAATAATAATAATAATAATAATAATAATAATAATAATAATAATAATAATAATAATAATAATAATAATAATAATAATAATAATAATAATAATAATAATAATAATAATAATAATAATAATAATAATAATAATAATAATAATAATAATAATAATAATAATAATAATAATAATAATAATAATAATAATAATAATAATAATAATAATAATAATAATAATAATAATAATAATAATAATAATAATAATAATAATAATAATAATAATAATAATAATAATAATAATAATAATAATAATAATAATAATAATAATAATAATAATAATAATAATAATAATAATAATAATAATAATAATAATAATAATAATAATAATAATAATAATAATAATAATAATAATAATAATAATAATAATAATAATAATAATAATAATAATAATAATAATAATAATAATAATAATAATAATAATAATAATAATAATAATAATAATAATAATAATAATAATAATAATAATAATAATAATAATAATAATAATAATAATAATAATAATAATAATAATAATAATAATAATAATAATAATAATAATAATAATAATAATAATAATAATAATAATAATAATAATAATAATAATAATAATAATAATAATAATAATAATAATAATAATAATAATAATAATAATAATAATAATAATAATAATAATAATAATAATAATAATAATAATAATAATAATAATAATAATAATAATAATAATAATAATAATAATAATAATAATAATAATAATAATAATAATAATAATAATAATAATAATAATAATAATAATAATAATAATAATAATAATAATAATAATAATAATAATAATAATAATAATAATAATAATAATAATAATAATAATAATAATAATAATAATAATAATAATAATAATAATAATAATAATAATAATAATAATAATAATAATAATAATAATAATAATAATAATAATAATAATAATAATAATAATAATAATAATAATAATAATAATAATAATAATAATAATAATAATAATAATAATAATAATAATAATAATAATAATAATAATAATAATAATAATAATAATAATAATAATAATAATAATAATAATAATAATAATAATAATAATAATAATAATAATAATAATAATAATAATAATAATAATAATAATAATAATAATAATAATAATAATAATAATAATAATAATAATAATAATAATAATAATAATAATAATAATAATAATAATAATAATAATAATAATAATAATAATAATAATAATAATAATAATAATAATAATAATAATAATAATAATAATAATAATAATAATAATAATAATAATAATAATAATAATAATAATAATAATAATAATAATAATAATAATAATAATAATAATAATAATAATAATAATAATAATAATAATAATAATAATAATAATAATAATAATAATAATAATAATAATAATAATAATAATAATAATAATAATAATAATAATAATAATAATAATAATAATAATAATAATAATAATAATAATAATAATAATAATAATAATAATAATAATAATAATAATAATAATAATAATAATAATAATAATAATAATAATAATAATAATAATAATAATAATAATAATAATAATAATAATAATAATAATAATAATAATAATAATAATAATAATAATAATAATAATAATAATAATAATAATAATAATAATAATAATAATAATAATAATAATAATAATAATAATAATAATAATAATAATAATAATAATAATAATAATAATAATAATAATAATAATAATAATAATAATAATAATAATAATAATAATAATAATAATAATAATAATAATAATAATAATAATAATAATAATAATAATAATAATAATAATAATAATAATAATAATAATAATAATAATAATAATAATAATAATAATAATAATAATAATAATAATAATAATAATAATAATAATAATAATAATAATAATAATAATAATAATAATAATAATAATAATAATAATAATAATAATAATAATAATAATAATAATAATAATAATAATAATAATAATAATAATAATAATAATAATAATAATAATAATAATAATAATAATAATAATAATAATAATAATAATAATAATAATAATAATAATAATAATAATAATAATAATAATAATAATAATAATAATAATAATAATAATAATAATAATTGTAGCAATGTGGATTTACAGCGGGGGTAATGACTAAAAGAACATTAAAAACAAAAAATTTGAAGAAGTATGAAGTTGGCATCAAAATTTTATTTGATTTTAAAATGGTAAAATTTGAGAAACTACCTTTGATGCCAAAGATATTGATTGGTTACAAATAATGGTTAACACCCATATTTTTCCCCAACTTTTACTATTTTCAAATAAAATGAATTTTGATGGTGAAGTCATACTTTTTCAAATTTGATGAGGAATATTATATGAGTATTAACACCATTCCTATTTATAACCAATTTCTGAATGTAGGGTTTTGAAAATTTTTTTTATTTTCCAAACTTTTACTATTTTTAAATAAAATAAAATTTTTGTGATAAAGACATGTTATTTCAAACTTAAAATTTATTTATTTTTTCTAAATTCTTTTGCCCTTCATTTTCATTTGGTTTCTCCTCCTTTCAGGATAAAGGATGTATTTGACTAGTTTTTTTTTAATTTTTTTTAATGTGTGTATGCAATCTGTTCAATAATAGGGATGTGTGAGTGATAGGCTACCAGGGTTACGGATACCACTACTAAACTAACGAAGAAATAAAATGCAAATACCACCATATCATTTCCATAGGTAACTCAACATAAATACATAAGTCTGAATTAAAGATGAAATAAGGGCCATACACTTGGCACTCATCAAGGGAAAATAAAAGAAACTAATTTATAAAATCTTTTAACCATGTTGGAGGATTTTTGATCTTCTTGGGCCTGCTTTGCTGTTGCTGAAGCCCAACATTACTCCCTAGGTCAAAAGAAACCTTGTCCTCAAGGTTAGGAGGGGGTCCGGTGGTGATGTGGCCTTCATCGATTGGGCCATCGTGGGAAACGCGGATCATGGAGGAAGGGAACGGTCCAGATTGCTGCAGGGGTGTTGTCCCGATTTCCATGTGAAGGGAGTGGGAATTAGCTGTCACCCACTCGCCATTTTGAATTAATGGCCCAGATTGTGTGTTGTTTTGCACATGCTGATCACACGGCAGGGAGGGCTTCACGCGTGAAGTGGCAGTGGACAAGGGAGCAGGCGCGGGTCCCACGCATGAAGGAGATAATGTTGCCTCAAAAGCAGTGTGTGAGATGGACGGTGGGGATGGAGTTGTAGAACGTGGAGAGAGAAAAAGAGCGCCTGGAGAAATGCGAAAGGCCTTGTTAATCTCAACTGAAAGGCCTTTTGAACTGTCCGAGTTCAAAGTCGTACTTGGGGAACCTAAAGTGAAATCTGGGGCATTTTTCTCTACTTGGGCATGGGGTTCACTTCTCTTAACCTCTTCCTCTTCTGCATTACTTACTGGAAGAGCCCGGTAGTGAGTGGAAATATCTTGTCCCTGATAATGGCGAAGGAGTGAAACATGAAAAACGGGGTGAATACGTGACGATGCTGGTAACTCCAGTTCATAGGCGACTGCTCCAACCCGCCGGAGAACTTTAAAGGGGCCGAAATACCTCTTGGAGAGCTTCTGGGAGGGTCGACGTTGGACACTTTGTTGTCTATATTGCTACAGACGGAGGAGAACCAGATCTCCGGGTTCAAAGGTAAGGTCCCTTCTGCTTTTGTTTTCCTGTGTCAGGGAAACAGATCCAGGAATATAAGAGAGAAGGGATGGTGGTGGCCGTCCGTAAAGGGCTTGGAACGGAGACATGCCAATGGCAGAGTGAAGTATCGTGTTGAACCAATATTCGGCTAAAAAAAGGTACTTGAACCATTGTTTGGGATTTTCACTGGTAAAACAGCGGAGATAAGCTTCTAAACATCTGTTTGTAACCTCTGATTTCCCATCTGTTTCAGGGTGATATGAGGAGCTAAATTTCAAGAGGGTTCCCTGCAGACGGAAAAGTTCCTTCCAAAAGGCACTGAGGAACAAAGGGTCTCGATTGGATATGATGGACTTAGGGATGCCATGAAGTTTGCAGATCTCGGATGAGAACCGGGTAGCCAGATCCTGAGCCGTGAATTTGGAGGGTAGGGCCAGAAATTGCACATATTTAGTGAGCCTGTCTCACATCACCCATATGGTTGTATGACCAAAGGAGTTTAGAAGGTGCGTAATGAAATCCATTGTAATTTCTTCCCAAACTTGATTTTGAACTGGTAAGGGTTGTAAGAGCCCAACTTTCTTTTGGGGTAGGTATTTATTCATCTGGCAAGTGGCACAGTTGGTGATGAAGGATTTGACATTTTTGTACAATCCTGGCCAGTAAAAGGAAGCGGCAATGCGGGCAAGCGTTGGCTTCAAGCCTGGGTGACCTGCCGAAGGGCTGGAGTGAAACTCTTGGAGGATCTGTTGGCGCATGTGAGGTACGTCTGGTACATATAGCCCATCCTTGAAATATATTAACCCTTGAGACTAATGAAACACTCCTTGTTGGATCAGTTGTGAATGTAGTTTTTCAAAAAATACTTTTGCCTTCTAGATTAGAGTGAAAATAATTTCGAATTTCCTCTAGCAAGGTAGGAATGGGAGAAAAGATGGTTAAGAGAAGGGAGCCTTCCGCATCCGGGCTACGGGATAGAGCATCCGCTACCTTGTTGCAAGTTCCTGGGCGGTAAAATATCTTGAAACTATATTCTTGTAATTTGGTGATCCATTTCATTTGCTCAGGAGTGTGAAAAGATTGTGAGGTAAGGTGTTGGAGACTCTGGTGATCTGTAAAAATGTGAAAGTGCCTTCCAATTAAATACTGACGCTATTTTTTTATTGATTCAGTGACAACGTACATCTCCCTGACATTGGTTGAAAAGGATTGCAATCGTGGACCCAAACGCTTACTAAAGAATACGATAGGGCGACGCTCTTGGGAAAGAACAGCACCAATTGCCATGGATCCCAAACGCTTACTAAAGAATACGATAGGGCGACGCTCTTGGGAAAGAACAGCACCAATTGCCATGGATGAAGCATCAGTTTCCAGCACAAATGTTTTATCAAATTGAGGGATAGTGAGAATAGGTAGCTGGATCATTTTCTGTTTTAATGTTGTAAAAGCCTCTGAGGCCGATGTATTCCAAACAAAAGTAGTGGATCTCAATAAGTCGGTGAGGGGAGCTGCGAGAGTGGCGTAATCTTTGACAAATTTTCTGTAAAATCCGGAGAGTCCCAAAAATCCTCGGAGTGCCGTGAGTGATCGAGGTTCTGGCCAATCTAAGATGGCTTGGACCTTCTCTGGATCTGGAGCCACACCCTTATCTGAAATAACATGACCCATGTAGCTAATAGATGAAACAACAAACACACACTTGGAGAGATTAGCGTAAAATTGATGAGAGGAGAGTAATTCAAAAATCAGCTTTAAATGATTAATGTGATCCTACATGGAAGGGCTAAAAATGAGAATATCATCAAAGAAAAGTAAAACAAAATGCCTCAAGTAAGGTCTTAAAAGATCATTCATGGCTGACTGGAAAGTAGCAGGAGCATTAGTTAAACCAAATGACATAACTAAAAACTCATAATGACCATCAAAAATCCTAAAAGCTGTTTTGTGTGTATCTTTAGGTGAGACACGTATCTGATGGTAACCTGATTTCAAATCAACCTTAGTAAAGATAGTAGCATTCCCCAACTCATCTAATAGCTCATCAATAGTAGGAATTGGAAAACAATCAGGAATAGTGATTGCATTTAGAGCCCGGTAATCCACACAAAAGCACCAGGTTCCATCTTTCTTTCTAACAAGTAAAAATGGGGAGAAAAATGGGTTGTTACTAGGCATGATAAGTCCCTTGGCCAACATATTAGAAATTATGGTAGTCATTGCCTCTTTTTGAGAGTGCGGGTAGCGGTAGGGTTTCACTTTGACAGGTGGGGAGTTAGGGATAAGGTTAATTTGATGGTTATGTGGGCGATGTAGTGGTAGGCCTTGAGGTTCAGTAAATAAATGTTGGTAGGTATTCAGAATCTGTTGGATATCTGGGGTAAGGGCTGGAGAGGTTGTAGTTTGAATGGTGGTTATGGGGGTAGGGTGAAAGGATAAAAAATGAAAGGAGGCAATGGATTGGTTATGATGGAGGTGTTGAAGCTAGTGAAGGGTAACAGGGGAAGGGGAATTAGAAACATTGCCTGTGAGGGTAATAGGTTTTTGGTTGTGCATGAAGGACATTGAAGGGATTGCAAAATCAGATTGAATAGCACCCAGGGTAGATAACCATTACATGCCCAATACAATATTGACACCCTCAATAGGTAAAAGATAGAAGGGAATATAGAAAACATGGTCTTGAATGGTGAGGGGTACCTGAAGGGCAGTAACCAGTACAGTAAATATGGTCACCATTGTCTACTAAGACAGGGAATTTAGGCGCTGGTTGGATGGGGAGTTTAAGATGAGAGGCCACTCTGGTTTGGATTATATTGTGGGAACTCCCAGTATCAACCAAAATTAGGACTGGTAATCCTGCCAGTAAACCATGAAATTTTAAGGAATGATGGGAGAGTTGTCCATTGAAGGCTTAAGGTGAGAGGTGAAAGTGAATAGCATGGTTAGGGTCAGGGGACTTGGGTGAGTCAGGAGGGTTTGTAGTGGCAGTGAAAGTGTTAGGGCCCAGGTGTGTTTCCAAGGTTACTTCCAAATCATCATCTGTAAGTAGGAGAAGGAATCTGCTAGTTGAGCAACGGTGTCTGGGAATGAAATTTTCATCGTAATTGTAACATAAGCCCTGAGCTCGACGTTCTTGCATTTGGGTTAGGGATAATCTCTTAAGTGGTAGGTTAGAGGAGTGTGCTTTTTGGATGGGGTTAAGAGAGGTTAGGTTTTGAGGA
This sequence comes from Clitoria ternatea, assembly GCA_037962975.1. Lineage (NCBI taxonomy): Eukaryota > Viridiplantae > Streptophyta > Magnoliopsida > Fabales > Fabaceae > Clitoria > Clitoria ternatea. Next base: position 53,094,654 of record CM075675.1, read on the forward strand.
GGTGTAGAGGTGGGTGTTGTGATGGGGACAGGGTTGGGACGGGAAGGTTTGGGCCTGGAATCTTTGAGCTTATCCTCCAATAACTTAGCAAGATGAATGGCCTGAGGAACAAAAATAGGGTGAAGGATGGCCAGTTCTCGTCGAATATTAGGAATTAATCCTGAAATAAAACAATTAAGCAATGCCTCCTGGCTAAGACCCACTACCATATTGGAGAGTTTCTTAAATTTAGCTTGATACTCAGTAACAGAGCCATACTGACGAAGTTTAAATAGTTCTGCCTGATGGTTAACATATGTAGAAGGCCCAAAACGGGGGGTGAGTGCCCTAGTGAATGAATATCAATCTGTTAATTGATTATTTTGGTACATCCATTTGTACCAACTGAGGGCTTCTCCCTGCATGTAAAAGGCAGCCCAAGATAGGCGTTGCTCAATGGGAATCTGGTAGACTAAAAAGAAGTGCTCAGCTTGAAAGAGCCAATCAAGGGGATCAGGACCAGAAAATAGATTTAGGGTTACTTTGGGAGGTCTAGCATCTAATGGGGGAACAGGGATGGGGTGGAATGCTGTAGGGTAAGAGGGTCGGGGGGAAGGGAATGATGGTATGAAGGGTTGGGTGGAAGTGTAGGTGTGGGTTAAGGATGAGGTAGGGTTTGGGTATGGGGGTATATGGCCAAAATGAAGGGTAGAAGATGAGGGGGGTAGGGTATGAGACTGGGTAGTAAGAGGAGGGGGTATAGGGGTTCCTGGTACATGAGTAATAGTAGGTGAACCATTAGGGCCAGATTGAGGGGTACCTGATGAAGAGGGTATGGAGTGTTCTGGTTGGAAGGAAATGCTACCCGCTAGTTGGCCCATCAAGGCAGCCAGAGATTCCAAACGAGCATCAAGCTTATGCTCCAGATTATGGTGACGGGAGTTATTGAGCTGCTGTTGGTTCTCCAGTTGGGTTTGAATAGACCCCAAACGTTCCTAAAGTTGAGAGTCCAACTGGGTATGGAGGGACCCCATCCTTTCTGTCAAAATCTGGAGAGCTTCTTCCACATCCTTGGATGTGGTAACTTTGGGAGGCATAGAGAAGGGCAATGAAAGCACCAAATTGATAGGCTACTAGGGTTAAGGATACCACTACTAAACTAAGGAAGAAATAAAATGCAAATACCACCATATCATTTCCATAGGTAAACTCAACATAAATACATAAGTCTGAATTAAAGATAAAATAAGGGCCATACACTTGGCACTCATCAAGGGAAAATAAAAGAAACTAATTTATAAAATATTTTAACCATGTTGGAGGATTTTTGATCCTCTTGGGCCTACTTTGCTGTTGCTGAAGCCCAACAGTGAGAATAATATGCTGGAGCTTATTTCTCCTCTATATAGTTTGGTTTGGTCTCTGGCATGGATTCTACTTGTACAGGTAATACTGGGTGAGAGTTCTGGATGGACTGGAAAATAGTATCCTTTCCAAAGCTGACCTTCAAACTGCGATGGCAGTCCTTAAAATTTAGATGAACTTATGACCTGGCCTTCCTCTTGAACTCGCAATCACCATATTTTGCTGCATGAATTAAAACCTGTTCTTAAAAAATATTTCAGTTTTACGCATTATTGGTAAAGTAAATCCACTGACTCGGGGAAAACAGTCCCTGAAAACATTAATCAACTCCGTTAATCCCTGGCTTTTTTTACCGTTGGGCAAATAAATTCTTCACTCTAATGATTGAGTTAACCGTTAAAATCATCCTCACTATATTTTTCTTATATGTTTTTGTGGGATTTTGGAAACACTTTGATGTGCACAAGCTTCATGAGTGTTGAAAGAACCTTTTGCAATGTTTTATTGAATTTATTTAGGCCAATTACTTAGTTGTTTTTTTTTAATGGTTGAAATGGAAACAGTGAATCCAAAGGTTCTGCTAGAATAAAGGGGTGTCTGATACTATAATGTTTTTATTTTGGTATGATTTGAATCTGGTAGTATAATTTGAATTGGCGTGGTTAAAATTGTTTGTTGTGACTATTGTGTTGAATGACCATCAAGGTACAATTACGCGTCTTATATGTGGTGAATGACCATGAAGGTACAATTACATGTCATATATAAAGGGTAATTTTACTCAACAAATTCATACGCTTCATTCCCTTCCCACCAAAATTATTTTGTAAATATAGATATTATTTTGCGGTGATCTTTCTTGAATTACAATGATTTACTGATGATCTGTTTCTAAGATTGGATTGATTTGTGGAGATAATACTAATTTGGATGATGTTTTCATCGCTTTAGTTTTAATGCATTGCTTTAATTTTAATTTTACAATAGTTGTGGAGGTTTTAACCCGTGGAACATTAATTTTGTGGTGACAAAACCATGAGATTGGCTGTCTTGGTTTTATTTGTAAAAAAGTTGTAGTAGTCAAACCATGAGATTGCATTGCTTTGATGATTATGCTCCTTTCAATACTAGGCGAGCCAAATTCTACGCGAGATTGGTTGCCATCTTTCATTGTCTATGGCATCAGAAAACCAATGCTTGTTAAGAGGCAAAGGATCCCGAGGAAACATTGTGATTTTCACAAGTAGACCGGTCAACACTAAGGAATGTTGACAACTCAAGGATGCAATTGAAGTCCTTATCAAGAAAGGAAAATTGAAACAACATCTCTTGAAAAACAAGTCCCGAGATGAGTCAAATCAGTTTGAGAATAGGACAAAGGATCCTTCCCCAAATGGTGATGATGGATGAGACCAGATTAATATTTAACCTAAAAAGTCCCATATTTAAGTAATAATTATTTAAGTTTATTGCTAATTATATCTTGAGTTATGTGGATTTTGTAACTATCATTAAATTCTTGTTTATGTGATAATAATAATAATTATTTACAGTGATTAAGGTTAAATTTATTAAATATGGTGTGTTAAGAAAAAGTCTGGACAAAAAATATAAGTTTTAAGTATTGTTAGACCAGACCCTAGACTTTATGATTTGTTTATATCGATCATCAAGTATTTTCGCTAAAAGAATAAAGTTTGAACTGCTTATAACATTTTCTTTTAAGTGCAAAAGCAATTTCAGGATATGAAGATCAGGTTGTAAAAACCAAGGGGGAACGTATGTTCTAAAAGTCTAGTAGAACAACAAAAGTCTGATAGAAGCATCTTGAATAAAGAATTCCTCGTCAACGTTCGAAAAATCTATTTTGGTGATGCTTCGAGAAAAATGATCATACCATATTTGCATGCTTATCATCGAAGAACAAAAGAACAAAATCAATATGAGCAGCAGCTGCCAGCGTACCTACTTCTGTGAACTTTGATCATAAGTCAGAAAACTTTTTTGGACATCTTTGAAAGCAACTTCTCGTTTAATCAAGGATAAGTTCATGAAGGGTTTTGTACATGGAAATGCATGAGAAACTATTTTTGTGAAAATATCGAAATATGATTCAGACCTCTCTCAAGCTTGGATTCAAATTCGAGGTCTGATATCCATACGCCTATGGCAAAATACCTTCAAAGGATTTCCAACGTATATATCTCCTCTCAAGAAGTGACAATGACTATTACCTTCAAGCCTCTATAAATATCAAGGAAGTTTGAACATTCAAGTAGAGAGAAATATCTAAGAAGAAAGCTCCTCAAATTTCATCATTCAATCTTAGTTCACTTTCTTGTAAAAAGACAAAGACCCTCACTATTCTCTAGCTCTGCTTCCAACAGACTCTGGTCTTGTGTCAAAATACTTAGTGTTTGATCTCAAATTTGCCTATCATTTTTTTGTACACTAAGTTCTTAGAATATTTATTTTCTTACTGATTGTATAAGTCTGGTAAGTTACCAGAGTTAGTTTGAGTGTTGGGAAGCACATTGGCCTGGAGAGGCTTTCGAAAGAATACTTGGGTTAAGCTGGGAGTGGCTTGTTGAAAAGAATACTTGGGTTGAGCCAGAAGTGGCTTGTTGAAAAGAATACTTGGTGCATGAGTTTGGTGCAGTTATTGTAAAGGAGATTTTACAACAGTGGAAATCCTTCAAGTTGGAAGGGACTGGACATAGCTTTTGAGTCGGAAGTGAACCGGTATAAATTATGCGTGTTGATTCTCTTTTTCACTTTATTACATGATTAATTTTATTTTGTTTGAAATTTACTTGAAAAAAGTCTAAAACTTATTCAACTCCCCTTCTAAGTCTGACTCTGAACCATCATGATGTTAATTTGGAACAGGGATGTCAAGTAGTGCATAATGAGGAGTAATTAAGTTAAGAGTTGGTCATGCCTACGCCCGAAGACCATGCTCAGTCCATGTCCCTCTTCCAATGGGCATGCCTACGCCTATATAACCGGGGTAACAACGCTCATAAGTTGAAGATGAATACTTAAAAGCATTGGTTGCGCGTACCTATGCTCCTGCCTACGCCTAAAGACCACATTGGGTCACGAACACCTCTGGTAATGGATGTAATTACGCCTAGGGAAGCCATCCTACCAATGCACATGTCCTAGATGCATATTTTCCATATTACTTTTGCTTGTAGGTATGCTCTTGTGTAGTACATCATCACCCTAGAACTCACTCATAGCACCTGATTCCAATTGTCCTTACACGTGCCTAAGCTTATCCTAACAGCGTAACCATGCCACGTTTAAAGGAGTCCTGCTGCAGCTCTGGAAACCAACATACATGCACTCATAATTCTAGCATAGGAACGTTGAAGCTTGGTGTTGTATAATTATTTATTGCGCGTTTTATTTAAAAATTAGTTATTAGTTAAGTGGCATCTTTATAATTAAAGCTATTTTCTAACTTAACTAACTAATAACCTATATACAGGTTCTAAGCTTGTAAATTTGTACACAATTCATCAATTTTTGATTTTTCAATATAATTTCTAGATTTTCTCTCTTTATCCTCTCTCACTTCTTTCTACCAAAAATGCATTTCTCCATTGTTCTTGCACTCTCTTTTGTCGTGTGTAACTAACCCCTAGGATTGGGGTGAATGAATTCTGAAACAATACTTAGATGATTGCTTTGCTGCAATTGAGATGCAGTTGCTTTGGTTATTGATTGGGAATTCTTATCCTCAAGGATATTCTTGGATTAATCATCTAAGAACTAGTCCAAGAGTTGAAGGCTAGAGAGGAATCGTGGTCTTTACTCAGAAATAGAGTTCTCAACCTAATTGGATATGACCTAAAGGATTAAGCTTCATTAATTAGGAGATTCTTGAAATTCATGCAAATCAATATGCCTAAATTGATCATCTAAGGAATTAAGGTTCACGATGAGGTATAATTAGGGGTTTTAACCTAAGGGATTAGACTCAAACTATCTGTATAAATCATTCTTCAATTGCCAAAGGAATTATACTTAACTGAGCACTGTGAGAGTTAAAAGCTAAGCTAAAGATGAAATTTTTCCTCAATCCCTTTGCTTGCATTTCTTAAACCTTTTATTCTATTACTTGTTATTCACTCAAAAGCACAAAAACAAGTCTCTACTTTCTTAATTTCTAATTATATGAATCTGTTGTACTATGAAGTTTAGATAATGTATCTCTAGGACTGTGGTAATTGGCCATCAATCCCCGTGGGAACGATATTAAATATACTCAATTAAATGATTGGTGCACTTGCCAAAATAGATATGAAAATATCACATCATTGTCCCACCCCTACCCCCCAAAGGTAGAAGAGAGGTGATTAAGATGATAGTGAAAGGCTTCGTTGAAGGTAGAGTATCTAACACTACCAGGAAGAATTGTCTTCGAATGATCATGTCGGCTCAGAGCAAGAACCGAGACAATTGACTATTCAAGGATAGTGTTAAGACACATCTCATTTTATTTTTTGACGATAACTTCAGCGTAACAGCTCCAAGAGGGGACAAGGCAATAGTAATAGTGGTCGTTATCGCTAACACGAATATTAAGCAAACTTGGTGGACCAAGGAAGCTCTTGCGATGTAATCTTCTATGACTGCTTTAAGAAGATAGGCTTGACTGACATGGACCAACAACCTTACACACAGGACTTAATGGCGTTCAATGGTGCAAAACAACCGATGAAGGTATCTTATTTCTAAACATCTCTTATATAACTCCTTATCATCTTCTCAACTCATTATTCACTACCCATTTCTACCACTAATGAACCAATCACCTACAAGGATGTTATTCTTCATGAATGTTGAAGGAATGCCATTAAGGCTGAATTGTAGTCACTAGATAAGATCCATACTTGGGCTCTTGTAACACTTTTGGTCGGGAAGTACATTGTTGGCCGCAAGTGCGTGTTTAAGGTGAAACATTTTAAGGTAAAACACAAAACTGATGGCACTATACATAGATACAAGGCTAGATTAGTAGTCAAAGGCTATACTCAGACAGAAGGGATAGATTATCTGGATACTTTTAGTCCTGTTGTGAAGATGTCCATTATCAGGGTTCTCTTGTATCTTGCTTATGCTTAGAATTGGGTTTTGTATCAGTTAGATGGTAATACTACTTGGCAATAATTTTGTTGTAAAGATGTCCATTATCAGGGTTCTCTTACATGGTGATTTAGCAAAAGAAGTTTACATGTAGTAAAATAAGTTTACATGCAACCACTTAAAAGTCTCTTTCTTCCCAATCCTAACTTAGCTTGCAAGTTAACCAAGTCTATTTAGTTGCTAATGAAATATGAAATGAACTAAAACCTTGCTTGAATCAGGATATATCAATCCAAATTAGGTTGCTCCTTATTCATAAAGAACACAAGTCAGGGGTTCATAATTGTGTTGACCTATATGGATAATCTTCTTGTTCCAGGAAATGATATGATTGAATACAAACCTTGAAATCTCTTATTGATGCCAGATTTAGGATAAAGGACCTTGGTAACCTCTGTTTAGGATTTGAGATTCCAAGGTCTACAAAAGGAGTATGCTTATATCAGAGAAAATATGCATTTGATCTTTCATAGGATGTTGGCCTTTTAGCCTTAAAACCTTGGCCGACTCATATGGATCACAATCTTAAGATTCAAAAGCATTCAAGTTCTACTCATACAGATATCAAGGGCTATAGAAGGTTAATAGGAAGGTTGATTTATTTAACAAACACTAGACCATACATCAATTTTAAAGTTAGCATTATTTCACTATCTTATTCTCTTATTAGCAACAAGACTTTATATTTAAAAATAATTTTAGAAATTTTCTATATAATACTGTAGATCCTACAATTAATATTAATATTTTAGATAATTTACTTCTTCATTAATTTTTATGAAAACTCCTATTCCCTTATCTCAAAAATAGGTTGGCTTTTCTTTCCTTCTTCTTTAAGTTGTTCCTTCTTCTAGTTATAAGCTCTATAGAATATATATTAGGCATATATAATGTTTGTTTTCAAGAAAGCAAGTTACTAATACATGATTTTCGTTCCTTTCTTTCTCATGTTTAGATATTACTTTTCTTATCATAAGATCTCCCTTTATATAGCAATGGGTCATGAGGGAAGTAAATATTTAGTTTGTTCTTATCTCTTAGTTACATGTACCAAAATCCTCTACCAGCTTTGTTTACATGTGCATATTATTAATTATTTTTCTTTTTATTACATATACTTGATAATTGCCAAGTCACTTCATGTGACACTCATCTACTTGTTTTTTATTTTTATTATTTATTTATATACATTTATGTTTATTATCACTTATTTTTGTTATATGTATCAAAATATTTAATTTATTATTTCTATTAGAATTTTGGGTAATTTGTTTTTACCTCGGGTATCCTTTGATTCAGAATCATTGACACAAATTTCTAATCTCAATAGTCAATGCACTAATCATTAGAAAACTGACCAAATAATTTACTTAATTTAGATGAGTTAGACATCGAACCCCGATCATGACCATATGCTTAAGGGATAAGGTCCTTAACATACACTAAAAATTTACTATAACAATATATTATATAGTCATTGGCATTGTACAAAATTTTGCCCCGATACTAATTCATGCCCAAGATAACAGACTGATCATTGCCATTGTACAAAATTTTGAAGAAAAATAAAAAGTATGAATGAGGAGAGGAACAGGAAAAACTTTCCAAAGTTTGAAAGATGTGCTTCATTAGCCATTGATATTGGTGAAGCTTGACCCTAAAGAGAAATTGTTCTTATATACTTGCCTGTCTTAGATAAGTCTCTAACGATTGTGTTGGTAAAAGACACCCTAGAGGGCCAGAGACTAATGTACTTCATAGGAAAGGTCCTTTAAGGGGCAGAACTTTGGAATCAAAATATCAAGAAGGCTACTTTGGTAGTAATCTAGGTATCCTGGAGATCAAGATAGTTTTTCTTTTTGTTTTATAGGAGAAAAATCCAATAAAAAGAAAGAAAAATATGGAAAATAAGGAAGCACTTTGGTTGCTGCTCACCTAGGCTAGAAATTCTCACCTAGGCTAAATGAGAAAAAAATGGCCCTCCCACCTAGGTAAGCCAAGCTTGCATAGGCTAGCCATCAGGATTAGCATTATTCCTAATAACATTTTGAAAGGCCAAATTAAGAGATATTGGGCATGTAGAAACAAGGGGAAAGCTTAGAAACCATTTTTTGGCGCCTTTGAGCTTAAAAACCTTTAAGGATTTTTTACCATTTCTTGATTCTATATTGTTTTGTAAGTTTAGAGTATTTTTAATATGTGTGGCTAGCCTCTTTTAGTTGGGATTGAACAACTTTTGTAAGGTTATGAATTTGTAATTATTTTTGGTTTTTTATGAAATTAATTCAAGTTATAATTTAATTCTTTATTATGCGTGCTCTATTCAGGAGCATGGTGAATGATAGATTGATTTACCTATTATCCTTAATTCCTAGGGATATGGTCAAAAATAATAGTCGTTAGTAATCGTTTATAAAGTTGATTATATCTTTATTCGTTAGAGAGATCTTTGTCTAAAGATAGAGTTTAAGATCTATACTCTGAGGGATCGAGTTTGGTGAATTTAAGTTTCGGTGACTTAATTGAATTTAATAATTATAGAAATGGAATCTGAAAAAAGGAAGTTTGATCTCAGCGCTTTTATTAGTTCATTTTGGTTAATTTAATTTTTTGTCTTTAGTTTAAGTTATAAAAACCCAAAATCCTTTCTTTTCTTTTTGACAATACTAAATATCTTTTAATGATAAATTAGTAACAATCCTTCAATCAATTGCCATATATATACCAACTCCTTGTGGACTCATAACCCTTACATAAATAATTTAAACTACAACAAAATTGATGCACTTACTAGGGTCCTAATAGCCATATCAACAAGGTCATATACAAGCTTGACTTACCCCCGTCAACCAGAATACACCTCACCTTCCATGTTTCTCTCTTACGAGCCTTCAAAGGCTATTAGAGATAGAATATTATCTTCATTCTATTTTTATTCAATTGTAATTAGCTAAATTCTGTTATCATTAGCTATAGGATGCATTGTTATTTTTCTGTTTTTATCTCTTAGATAGAGTTTGTTACTTGAGTTGTATCTATAACAAATTCTTCTCTCTTGTTAAAGCACTAAATAATATTCATAAAAATTCTTCATTATACATTCTTCTTTCTCTGCCTTTTACAAGCTTCTTCTTCATCATTTTCCCTTTAAGCCTAAATGTAGGAACTTACATGGTATCATCGCTAAACTTCCGCCTTTACGTCCTCTGAATCTTGCTTTTCTTCTGAAACTCAAGATTTTCTTGTTCTTCCTCAATGATTTCTCATGGAAAACCCTAACAATCTTTCTAATCACCTGGTAAATCCAGCCAATCCTTTTTTTGGCATCCAGGAGAAAATCCTGTACTCATTCTTGTTACTCCTTTGCACGTTGAAAATAATTATCAGCAATAGAACACGACATGATCATTGCTCTCGAGACAAAGAACAAAGATGATGGTTTAGAGTCAGACTTAGAAAGGGGGTTGAATAAGTCTTAGACTCTTTTTCTTCATAAATTCTCCATTCAAAACAAATGTAAGTAATCAAATGATAAGGAAAGAAAATAAGACACACAGAGTTTATACTGGTTCACTTCCAACATAGAAGCTACGTCCAGTCCCTTCCAACTTGAAGGATTTTCACTATTGTAAAATCTCCTTTACAATGACAGCACCAGACTTGTGCTTCGAGTATTCTTTCACCAAGCCACTTCTGGCTTAACCCAAGTATTCTTTCAACAAGCCACTCTTGGTTTTAACCCAAGTATTCTTTCGAAAGCCTCTTCAGGCCAATGTGTTTCCCAACACTCAAACTAGTCCTGGTAACTTACCAGACTTATACAATCAGAAAGAAGAGAAACGTTCTAAGAACTTAGTGTATAGAAATTGGTAGACAAATTTTTGAGATCAAACACTAAGTATTTTTGCACAAGACCAAAGTCTGCTGGAAGCAGAGCTAGAGAATAATAAGGGTCTTTGTCTTTTTACAAGAAAGTGAACTAAGATTGAATACAATTAAGGAGCTTTCTTCTTGAATATCTTTCTCTGCCTTTGAATATTCAAACTTCCTTGATATTTATAGAGGCTTGAAGATAATAGTCGTTGACGCTTCTTGAAAGGAGATATATACGTTGGAAACCCTTTGAAGATATTTTACCATAGGCTTCTGGAGATCAGATCTCGAAGTTGAATCTAAGCTTGAGAGAGGTCTGAATCATATTTTGATATTTTCACAAGAATGGTTTCTCATGCATTTCCATATACAAAACCCTTGTGAACTTATCCTTGATTAAACGAGAAGTTACTTTTAGAGATGTCCAAAAAAGTTTTCTAACTTGTGATCAGAGTTTGCAGAGATAGGTACGCTGGCAGCTGCTACTCTTGTTGATTTTGTTCTTTTTGCTCTTTGATGATAAGCAAGTAAATTTGGCATGATCATTTTTCCCAAAGCATCACCAAAATAGATTTTTCGAACGTTGACGAGGAATTATTTATTCAAGATGCTTCTATCAGACTTTTGTTGTTCTACCAGACTTGTTAAATAATGCGTTCGCTCCCCCGTAGTTTTTACAACTTGATCTTCGTATTCTAAAATTGCTTTTGCACTTAAAAGAAAATGTTAGAAGCAGTCCAGACTTTATTCTTTGACTGAAAATACTTAATGATCAATATAAACCAATCATAAAGTCCAAGGTCTGGTCCAACAATACTTAGAACTTATATTGTTGTCCAGACTTTTTCTTAACAATCTCCCCCTATTTGTTGATAACAAGCATCAAGTCTTTTCATAGAAAATTTTTTTATCATCAGAGACGCATAGAATCATAAGAATGATATAAGCGAAATAACATAAGCAGATGCTTCATTGATCAAAATAGTGTATACAATATGTATCATTCTCAGTCAATACATATGACCCACAAAAAGTCTTCTATACTAACTTTCCTTTTTATAATCAACAAAAGAGATAACATCATGGAGACCTAACAAGTAAATCATGAGTGAGACTAGAATTAAAAAGAGGGAAAGCAGCAGATGAAAGAACAATGTAAAAGCGAGTATGTAAGACAAATAGATACGGGGAACGAAAGGTGATTAAAGAAGGACGATATAAAAAGATAGGATTATGAGAGGACGAGGAATTGGAGCAAGAAGGTTCTTCCTGGAGAGTCTAAAGAAAATGGCACCATAATGCATCTACGTGAGCTTCAGTGGGATTAGGCATGGTCCAAAGACTTTTGATAGTTGCAGCAGACAATTTCCTGGGTGAAGGGGACCCTTGTAGATCGGCTTAGGCTTAGGAGGCATGGGTTTCTTGAGTCTACCCAAAGAGATCCATCTAGCAGGAGGAGGAGGTTTGGGAACCTTAAAAAGAATCTTCTTCCAGGGAGTAGCAACAGGACAGTTTTTGATGGAGACATCATTAAGAGTGATAAAGCCATGCTTAAGATCACGAGCCACACATGAATGTTCAGCTTGAAGTATATGATACATTGCCAGGTCATCATTAGAGAGCGGGTTTGGGAAGCTAAGAAGTTGTTTAATGGGAAGAGGAGGGTAACGTTTAGGGGCAAATGGGTGAATATGAAGTCTGTATGGGTCAAAGGAAGAGTGATTCACAATGACCTAATTTTGTGGAGTAAAATAGGCAGGGCCAGAGGTGTCAAGCATAGGTTTGAAATCAAAATATTGAGGTAAGGTGGGGTAGTGTTTGAGAAGAGGGGGAAGGTGAGATTTGTGAACAACAGTGGAGATTGAGGAACAATGGACAATAGTGAGGGAAGAGAATGAGTAAGGTAATGGTGGAGGCAAAATGGCAAGAGGAATAGGCTAAGGGGGGGAGGGAGTAGAGTCTGGGGAAGGCAGGGGTTCAGACCTTGAACTTTTGTGAGATTCTCAGGGGAAGGAGACCTCTTTCGCTTGAGGGAGGTTTTGAAGGCATTTTTGTCACTCCGATAGAGAGAAATATAGGCATAGAATTGATTGAGCAAGTCAATGTAGTACCAATTGCAGGCTTCTGAAAGAGAGTGATGCCTTAGATACCCACATATAAAGTACAGATAGTGAGCATATGCCAAATAGCCACCACATTCTTGTAAGGTGTCATGATTTTCAGCCATGACGCTTTGATAGTCATAGTAAAGTTCTGTGAATTTTGATGTCCAAGAAGAGGAATCCCATGCTGATACAGATAGATCAGGATACAAGGTAGTGATAACAGTGGTGAACATAGCCATGGTTTCTTCATCAAAAAGTGGCTTCAAATAAGACCAAAGGATGGTCGAAATAGAGGAATTTGAGTCTGTGGGGCTTTGGTTACAGAAACCTTGACATGCTTACTAGATTTCTTTTTGAAAGGGCGCTGTTGTAGTTTCCCAATAGGGAGATAACCATCAGAGTCTGGAGAACCCTTAGGTATTGTTGGAGGAGAAATCGGAGAGGAGACGGGTGCTCGAGCAGGTGGTGAGTTTGGGTTGTCAAAGGGGGCATCAGACTCTCCAAGAACCAGCGTCCTTGACTTCTTATTGAAGCGAGTACTTGGTGTGCAAAATGGATCATACTTTCATTTCTTCGAAGGAACAACCTGTTTCTTCTTCTTTTGAAAGGTCAAAGTAGGATTTGAAAATGAAAAAGATGCAGAGAAGGCAGGTAACTTACTAACCATCATGGAAGGGGTAACCAAGTCTGATACAGAAGTTGGTTGAACATTTTCAAGTTCAAAGACTTTCATAAGGACGACTGGATAAGGAATCTTGTTTTGTTTTTTCCCTATCGATGAAATTAAATATGTCATGATGATGTTAGGCAAGCTAACCTTCTCTTTGGAGAGTATGTGATACATGCAAAATGATCAAGCTTGGTGACAGTGTTCTTCGCATTTTTTCTAGGGCAAAATATTTGCTTCATCACAAGGTATAGCATTTTGGCCTTTGGAAGAAGAGACCCGGATGCAAAATTGCCTGGATGTTGATTTCTATACAACATTTTATTGATCTCCAGGGAGGAAACCACATTGAATTCGAAGAGCTTATCGAATACCTCCCCTATATTGGGACATCCAGTAATAGTGGCAATAAGGCCCGTAGAGATTTCAATGGATTTACCCTGAAGAGTACCAAGAATGAGAAAATAGGGATTTGTCCATTGAGACGGTGTTCTTGAAATTAAGAACCATAGACGGAGAGTATGGAGTCTGATCAAGACAAAACTGAATCCAACCAATGCCATCGAGTTCCTCAGAGATATCACATCCTACTAGCTTGTGCTGCTTGAGGTTGAGAATCGAGGATTCAACAATGTCAGAGATCTTGAATGCTATTTCTTTAGTGAGAAGAGAAGAAGAGGGTTTTTCAGAAAAGAGAAGAAATTTTTTGTCAAAAGAGAAGTTGAATAGGGAAGAGAGAGATATGATAAAAAACAATGGGAAAGAGTGAAAGAGAAGATACGTTTAAAACTTTGCGCCAGAAGAAAGAGAAAATGTATTCAAAGAGTGGTTATACTAAAATGTGATAATTTCTGCCACGTTTTAGAAAGTAGAAACTAAAAAATATTTAGAAGATCTCTAAGAGTGTAAAGTCAAACAAGGCAATACATAGTAGACTGATACATAGAACAGACTATTTAGGCAATAATTTTTAAATTTAAATTATGCTTAATGAAATTAAACTTGGCCTCTGCTAGAGGCTTGGTAAGGATATCTGCCTATTGATGATCTGTGTCCATGAATGCTAGGTCCAGGGTGCCTTTTTGCATAAAATCACGAATGAAGTGATATTTGACTTCAATGTGCTTTGCTTTAAAGTTCTGAATAGGATTCTTGGAGAGGTTTATTACACTTGTATTATCACAAAAGAATGGGATTTTGTCTTCTTTGATTAAGTAATCCTCAAGTTGATATTTGATCCAAAGAAGTTGAGAGCAACATCCAACTACAAACATATATTCTGCTTCTATAGTTGAAAGTGCAATGGAGTTTTGCTTTTTGCTGCTCCATGAAATTAAGTTGCTCCTTAAGAAGTGACATCCACCACTGGTGCTTTTTCTATCAAGTCTATCTCTTGCAAAGTCTACATTACAGTATCCAGAAAGAGAGACAGAGTCTGTTCGTTTATAGAACAACCTAAGATTAGTTGTTCCAACAAGATATCTTAGAATCCTCTTCACTGTAGACAAGTGTGATTCCTTAGGATCTGATTGATATCTTCCATATACACATACACTAAACATTATGTCAGGTCTACTAGATGTAAGATATAAGAGTGAACCAATCATTCCTCGATATAAGTGTTAGTCCTCAAATTTTCAATAAAAGCTTAAATAAAAATTTCATAAAAATCATAAAAATTAGTTTAATTTGTTAGAAAATTAGGATTTAAATTCAATAAATGAGTGTTGTTGGAAATAATCTGCCCTTGATCAATTTTCTCTAGTTTTGCAGTGAAAAAGTTAAGAAATCAAGAGAAAATTACACTGGAGAATCTGACGCGTAGCCTCACCCCACGCGTAGCATCAACTGCTATTTTTGAGTCTGACGCTACGCATCACAGCCACGCGTAGCGTCAGTGCTGCGTGAACAACCACTCCACTTTGGCCAACCACTCCACTTGGACTCAATAATGGGCACCCCACTCAGCCCAAGGGCCACCCCAATCAGCATAAATGGCTAAAACCTCGTGGAAACATGTCCAAGTGGCCAGGCATGATCAAGATTAATTATTGAAAGTGGCCATTATCAAGTGTTTAATGGAGGCTGAGTCAGGGGTCTGACGCGTAGCGTCACAGGGACGCGTAGCGTCAGCACCCTTGCTCAGCCTTATAAATAGGGCCATCCAACACCATTCATAGCATCCCATTCCATACACTTCTCTTCTCTTCTCTCTTGTGCTCGACCTTGAGTACTTCTTTTGTGAGTTGTAGTTCTAGAATAGTTTTCTAGATACTTGAGTGTGTTTCGGTGTATTGTGATCGTTGTATCGTGAAGTTTCCATCGTCTTCGTAATGTCAAACTCTGTAAGTGTTGTCTTTACTTTTACCATGTGTAACTAATTTGTTTATGTTGGAATTGGTGAACTAATCTATTGAGTATAATGTTGTGAATTCGACCTCTGCATGTTTATGATTCAAGTACATGTTAGTGTCTCAACCTTTTATTAATATGAACGTCAAACGGGAGAATGATTTTCATGTGTATCGAAACTGGTTTTATTAGTGTAAATGTCAAACGGGAGAATGATTATTTATGCCGTATTGAAACTAGTTTTGACGAAAGTAAAAAGTTGGAATACCTTTGGTATCTCAATTCTATAGGGGTTGTTAACCATTGTTGCCATAAGGCCAGGTCTTAATGCAAGTTTTTACTGAGAAAGCTCACGAGGGATCGGACTTTACGGTGAATTCTTAGAATTTATATCACGAGGGATCGGTTATAATGATTTTAAGCTGCAATGACATGAAACTTGATGATTAAATATGCATGTCTTGAGTTCCTCATTGTTATTCTAGATTAGGGATCCAATTTCCAACATAATTTGTTTATCTGTGTTTATCTCAAGTATCTTACCTATTCTAGATTGCAACTCAACTTTTTAGATAGATTTTTATTTTCTTTTATCTTATGAATCACTCAATCATGCTATCTTATGAATACTGTATAAACTGTATATAAATTATTCTTTTGTTTATAATTTCCTTCACATTTACCATAGTAAGTAGAAAATTACTGTTGTTATTGGACTTTCAATCCCAGTGGAACGATATCTAAATTTCGAAAACTACAAACGATTGG
Organism: Clitoria ternatea; assembly: GCA_037962975.1. Taxonomy (NCBI): domain Eukaryota; kingdom Viridiplantae; phylum Streptophyta; class Magnoliopsida; order Fabales; family Fabaceae; genus Clitoria; species Clitoria ternatea. Next base: position 53,110,920 of record CM075675.1, read on the forward strand.
TGCGCTTGCCAATTGACAAAACCCGGTTCCACCGACGGGTTAACAATAAGGTCTGATCCACTAATGTACCAGACTTATCTTTATTTATGGTACAGTTGGGATGCATAGGAGTACTCATGGGCTTGGCATTAGCCATTTTAAATTTTTGGAGTAGTTCCTTGGTGTAGTTGTGTTGATGAATAAAAATTCCATCACTAGTTTGTTGAATTTGCAAGCTTAAGAAGAATTTAAGTTCTCCCATCATACTCAATTCAAATTCTGCTTGCATTATTTTTGAAATTTTTTTCACAGACTGTCATCAGTAGCACCAAAAAAAATATCATCAACATAGATCTACACAATAATAAAGTGATTCTTAGTGCCTTTTCTGAAGAGAGTTGTGTCAACTTGTCCTTTTGTAGAGCCTTTTGAAATAAGAAATTTCCTGAGTCTGTCGTACCAAGCTCTAGGAACTTGTTTCAGACCATATAGTGCTTTACTTAGTTTAAAAACATGATTGGGAAGAGATATATCTTCAAAACCAGGAGGCTGTTTTACATAAACTTCTTTTTCAATAAAACCATCAGAAAAGCATTCTTTACATCCATCTGATATAATGTAATACCTTTGAAGGCTGCAAATGCAAGAAGTATCCTGATAGCCTCAAGTCTAGCTACAGGAGCAAAGGTTTTAGTGAAGTCTATACCTTCTTGTTGATTATATCATTGAGCCACCAATCTTACTTTGTTTTGAATGACTCTTCCATCTTCATCTAACATTTTTCTAAATACCCATTTAGTACCAATAATACTTTTATCTTTGGGTTTTGGAACAAGTGTCCACACTTTGTTTCTGTCAAATTGATTCAGTTCTTCTTGCATAGCAAGAATCCAATCTGTATCCTTTAGTGCTTCCTGGACATTCTTTAGTTCTATTTCCGAGATGAGAGCAACTGTTGACTGATTGTGAAGGCTGGATCTGGTTCTTACTCCAACAGCTTGGTCTCTAATAATAAGGTCTGAAGGATGATGAACCTTGAATTTCCATTCTTTTGGATTTTCAGGTCAAGAGTTGGATCTTGTTTAGTCTTTTCATAATTTTTAAATTCGGTTGACCATGTTCAGTAGGTGGATCTTTTGATTGCTCTTCTTCTTGTTGTATTCCTGCGTCATCAAAATCTAGATCTGTTAGTCTCCTACCAGTCTTTTGAAGGTCATCAAATCTTACATGCATAGATTTCTCTATGGTTTGAGTTCGAGTGTTAAATACTCTGTAGGATTTTGATGTAGTAGAATATCCCATGAATATACCTTTGTCACACTTTGAATTAAATTTCCCAAGATAGTCCTTGTATTCAGAATGTAACATGTGCATCCAAAAAAATAAAAATAAGAAATGTTGGGTTTTCTACCCTTCCACAATTCATAGGGAGTCTTATTTAGTATTGGTCTGATAAAAACTCTATTTTGAATATAACCAGAAATGCTCACAGCTTCTGCCCAGAAATATTTTAGAAGATCATTTTCACAAAGCATGGTTTTGGCCATTTCCTGTAGAGATCTGTTTTTCCTTTCCACGACTCCATTTTGTTGAGGAGTTCTTAGTAAGGAAGAACTGTGTGTTATTCCAGACTCATTGCATAATTTTTCATAAATTTTATTTTCAAACTCTCTGCCATGATCACTTCTTATTGTACCAATACAGTATCCCTTCTCATTTTGAACTTTCTTGCAAAAGATTTTAAATACCTTTATGGACTCATCCTTGTGGGTTAAGAAGTATACCTAGGTTAATCTGGTATAATCATCAACAATAACAAATCCATATTTCTTTCCTGCCAGACTTTGTATTTGAGAGGGGCCAAATAGATCTAGATGTAATAATTTTAAAGGTCTGGATGTGGAAACAACATCTTTGTTTTTAAAAGAAGTTTTGTGTTGCTTCCCACTCTGGCATGCTTCACATGGTAAAGAGATGTTAAAGGAAATTTTTAGTGATCCTTTGACTAGATCCTTTCTGTGAAGTTTTGAGATAAGTTTGAAACTTATATGTCCAAGCTTTTTACGCCAGATCCATCTTTCTTATGACTTAGAAAATAGATATTTTACATTTTGATCTTTTAGTTCGCTCAAGTCTACCTTATAAAGGTTATTGTGTCTGTTTGCACTAAAGAGTATGGTTCTGTCACGATTGATAATTATACACTTATTTTTGTCAAAGGAAACTTGGTGCCAACTGTCACAAAATTGACCGATGCTCAGTAGGTTATGTTTCAAACCTTCAACAAGAAATACATTTTCAATAATAGGTGAGAGAAATTTACTGAATTTACCAGACCCAATGATTCTTCCAGTATGGTTCCCTCCAAAAGTGACAGATCCTCCTTTAAATCTCTCGAGGTCTAGGAACATAGACCTTTTTTCTATCATGTGATGTAAGCATCCACTGTCCAGATACCACTACAAAGTTTTTGTTTTTGATTTCAAACAAATCTGCAAAAGGAATGATTAATGATTTTGGTACCCATATTCTTCTAGGTCCTAGATGGTTAGTAAATTGTTCATTCCTTCTCTTTCTGCACTCACTTATAGGATGACCATGATTTTTACAGTAATTGCACTTAATGATTCTCCATTTTTCTGGAACAAATGTAGAAGCTAAAGGATGTTTGATAGCTTTAGATTTGGAAGCATTTTTCTTATTCAAGTTTTTAGAAGAGCATTCAAGTTTTTAGTGCTAGTAACAAATTTTCCTAGATCTATAGTAAGAAAGTTGACATGATTTTTTAACCTAATGATTTCTTTATCATGAAGGTCATAGTAGGTTTTAGATTTTTCAAGGTCCCTTTTTAGTGAGAAATTTTCTTTCCTAATTTTATTTAATTCTTCAAGATTCATTTCATTTTCTCTTAAAATTTTGGTGTTATGTTTTTCTTCTTTCAACAATGAAATTTGATTTTCAAAATCAGTTATGATATCAACATGCTTTAGTTTAAGTTTCTTCAAGCTTTTTAACAATTTAGAAAAATCATTAAATAACACATCATAATGTTGTTTAAGTTCTGAGTAACTTACTTCTTTAGAGTCTGAGTCGTTGAGGCTTGCGTCTGAGTTTGTTTCTTTGTTTGCCATGAGAAAGATTTGGGCTGACTCACTTTCTTCTTTAGACTCTTCTGAGCTGGATGATTCTTCATCATCCCACGTGATCAGACCTTTTTATTTCTTTAGAAATTTCCTTCTTTCTCTTTTGTCCTTTCTATCTTTCTTTAGAAAAGGACATTCCACTTTTATGTGTCCTGGCTTTCTATAATTAAAACATTCTAAGACAGTTTTGTCAATTTTAAATTTAAATTGACTTTTACCTTTGTAGCCTTTCTTTTGAAAAGTTTCATATGTGAGCTTCTTCTTCCTTAGTAACTTATGAAATCTCTTGGTTACAAGAGCCAATTCTTCATCGGCGTCATCATCTGAGTCACCAGAGTCTGGTTCAGAACTAGATGACTCTTCAATTTTAGACCCTTGCCTTTTTTCATGTCATCAGATTTCAAGGCGATGCTTTTAGTAGAAGCAGATTGTTGGTCTCTTTCTACTTTAATTTTAGCTTATGAACTCTAAGAACTCTAAGAAACGCATCCAGAGATAAGGTGCTCAGATCCTTGGCTTCTTCCAAGGCAGAGCATTTAGCATCGAATCTTTCAGGCAAGCATCCAAGAAGCTTGACATTTATGTCTTCTATAGAGGGAGTAGTTCCAAGATTTTTTCAAACCATTTACAAAAGTTTAAAATCTTCCAAACATTTGATCTACTGACTCATGTTCCTCCATTTTGAAGTTGTCATATTATTTAGTTAACAATATCTTCTTAGATCTTTTGACATTCGATGTTTCTTCGTAGTTGCATTGCAGAGCATCCCAGACTTCCTTTGTTGTTTTGTAATTGAATACTTTATTGTATTCAGACTTACTGAGAGCGCATGTGAGAAGAAATCTAGCTTTGGCGTTTATCTCCATTTTTTGATTTCATCAACGCTTCATTCGTTTTCAGCTTTAGGTTGTTTTTCACCATTTACAAGAGAGCTGTAGTCTCAGTTAATGATGACCGCCCAGAGATTGTATTGAGTGAATTTTATGAATATTTCCATCTTATCCTTCCAGTAAGGATAATCTTCCCCAAAGAAGGTTAGGGGTCTGTTGATGGAGGATCCTTCTATGATCAATTGATTACTTTGAGATACTGCCATAGATCTTGATCCTTTTCACTCGAGGGAGTGATCAACCCAAAGGACAAGCTATAATACCAATTGATGGTTCAGAGTCAGACTTAGAAGGGGGGTTAAATAAGTCTTAGACTCTTTTTCTTCGTAAATTCTCAAATAAAAAAAATGTAAGTAATCAAATGATAAGGAAAGGAAATAAGACATGCAAAGTTTATACTGGTTCACTTCCAACACAAAAGCTACGTCCAGTCTCTTCCAACTTGAAGGATTTTCACTATTGTAAAATCTTCTTTACAATGACAGCACCAGACTTGTGCTTCAAGTATTCTTTCACCAAGCCACTTCTGGCTTAACCCAAGTATTCTTTCAATAAGCCACTCCTGACTTTAACCCAAGTATTCTTTCAAAATAACTTCAATGTGGTTCCCAACACTCAAACTAGTCCTGGTAGCTTACCAGACTTATACAATCAGTAAGAACAGAAATGTTTTAAGAAATTAGTGTACAGAAATTGGTAGACAAATTTTTGAGATCAAACAATAAGTATTTTTGACACGAGACCAGAGTCTACTGGAAGCAGAGCTAGAGAATAATAAGGCTCTTTGTCTTTTTACAAGAAAGTGAACTAAGATTGAATACAATTGAGGAACTTTCTTCTTGAATATCTTTCTCAGCCTTTGAATGTTCAAACTTCCTAGATATTTATAGAGGCTTGAAGATAATAGTCATTGATGCTTCTTGAAAGGAGATATATACGTTGGAAATCCTTTGAAGTCATTTTGCTATAGGCTTCTAGAGATCAGACCTTGAAGTTGAATCCAAGCTTGAGAGAGGTCTGAATTATATTTTAATATTTTTGATCTGTCCTGAACCGGGGTCTAGAGATCCGGACTCAAGTCGATCACAAATAGTATGCAAATACTATGCAGAAGACCGGATGTATGAGTATCCGGTATAAATATCCGTTGTCCTTGAGTGAGGAGAGCGGATTGGGCGTTCTGGAGATCCTTCACACCGACCTAACGCGTTGAAGTGGGCGAATGGTGGTGTCACCTGCAAAGATTCTCCGACGCTCAAGTCAGTGATGATATTCCAAGTAAGGAATGTATTTCAGAGAGTAATCGTTCAAAGATTTAGTTGAAGATCCCTCACTTCATTAATGAAATGAGCTCATATACCTGATTGGCTCGTTTTACCAGGACTCGTTAGTGGGGAACCACTAACTCCCATTAGCATTATTTTATTGCGCACTTACCAGCATGATTGGGTCAAGTGGCTATTTTATATTGAGCATGGAGAATATAGACTAGGATTAGGGAACAAGTTGACCATCCCCGTGAGCAGAATTTGGCTCGTAGTGTAGGGAATTATTGATCGATCCCTGTAGCAATGATCCTTGTCTTCGAATAGTGACGTGTGTGTTGTCCGGTGTCATGGTGTTATCCTGAACAACCGGTATAGGGAGAACGCCTGATACGGAATTACAGTCTGAATGTATACCGATGACACCGGTTACACGTAGATGTCTTGACAAAGACGTTGAAATATGTCTTGCAGATCGGATACCGGTATTGAGACCGGATCATATGTCCCCTAGCTTGTGTGAGGGACTGAGTGGTTGTTCACATAAGCTACTCAACCTGCGAGAGGTCTGAATATCGATAAGCTTACGCGTATAACAGTTCCTTGGCATTTATTATTATTTTGCAAAGAACCGTTCTCAGATTAAAAGATCCGGTGTGTTGATGTTGTCACAACGGATTTAGACAAAGATTCGTTATACGAGAATTTCAAGAGTTTACTGGAATTGAAGGCTCTTGAAGTTTGCGTAACGGCTGTAAAGCGTGAATTGCGTTGCATGATTAGACATTAAATGCTTTTAAACACGTGGGCAAGCAATTATTGCGTCTGAGATGGAAATCTCAATAACCGTCGTTTAGGGCTTAATGGGCCTAAAGTTTTCGAAACTTTTGGGCCTAGCGGATAGGCCCTTCGTCGAATTGCTATTGTTTTGGTGCCCATGAATTTGGAACGGTTGTGTCGTTTCACTTATGAACCAATGCGTTTAGTCGAGAACGACACAACTTCAAGAGTGTGTAACCGAACCTTTTCGTTTCTTATAAAAGAAACACTTAGTGGATTCTGGGTTCCACTCGTTTCTGATTTCTTAACAACATTCTGCAAAAATTTCGTAAGGAAGTTCGTCGCTTGCTCTACGAGACTTTTTTTTTTATTCTTCATCTTCATCATCATTACCTGAGGTAATTATTTCTTCTTCCCCTGTAAATCTCGTCTTATTTTGGGTCTGTTATTCCTGCTTGAAGAGAATGTGGTTCATTTAGGGGGAGAATAATTTCTCGCAACCCTAATAGTCATGGGGAAGAATCCTTGTGATTCTTCCTAGGGCTGAGTCATGTCGCTCAGAAAGGGGATCTTACTCACTATGGAAAGTGACTTTTCCCTTCTCAGAGTCGTCCTCTGATTGTAGTCGCTTTGTAAAAGATGAAGTGAGTAATGATTATCAACTTTCTGACGACATAATTTCTTATCGTAGATTAAAGAATTCGGTCTAGACGATTCAAATGGCCACTGGAGAAGGAACTTCCGGAGATAATGCCATTGTGAAGACAACGGAAGGTCTTTACAGCGTCGCTGTTTCAAGGTTGAATTGGGAAGAACTTCAGGCTAAATGGCCTTTCTGCTGGGTGTCTAGTGAATTTAAGGACTTGGCTTCCCATCACGCAGACGAGGAAGGACCCTGGATTCAACCAAGGTTCACGCTCCATGCGGAAGAAGAAACGAAAAGGTGGTATAGGGTATACGCACTACTCCCAACAGAACGGATATGCCACGTCGTCCCAAATGACCGTTCTGTATATATGTACGATTTTATCTTTCATTACCTGGGAGTCCGTTTCCCTTTAACCGAACTTCAGATGGGTGTGCTGAGGTTTTTAAATTGTGCACCCTCTCAACTTCATCCCAATGGATGGGGCCTCATCCGTGCTTTGGAAGTTTTGGGTGAATATTTCAACTTCACGCCTACTGTAGCGATGTTATTCTACTACACTCAGGTAGTTCGAAGGGCGAATAAGCAAGGCGGTGTTGGTCTGGTGACGCTCCGGACTCTCTGTTCTTTTGTAAACTTTGAGTCTTACACCGATTCGGCCAAGGTTGATGGAAAATCGTTTAAATCCTATTTCACCCGGATATCTATTAAGAAGAGTAAACCGGTCTTTTGGAAGGATGAAGAGGGTGTTAACAAATTTCCTCTGAGATGGACCCATAAGCATTTTCTCTTGAGCTCCCACGCATATTACGCTGATCAATCCGAGCTGTCTCCCGAGTCGTCAAAAGTGTTGTTCGCACTTGAAGCACATACTACACGTCGTAACGTATTTTCGTGTAGGCGTCTTTTAAGTAGTTCAAGCGGAGTCCGAGATGAATATCTACGTAATACTCATTTTATTTCACTTTTTCTCCTTTGTCAAATATATCGAATATTTCGTAGTTGCTAATCTCGTGTTTGTTCATGCAGGTGAAATAGAACAAGAAACTCCGGAAATGAATAAGTTGAAGGGATTTAAGGCGGCGGGTAAATCCATTGCCCGCGAAAATGAAATTAAGCCTAAGCCCTCCACAAAGGATCGTCCTGAGTTGATCATCCTGACTTCGGATGCTGAAGGGGACATTCCGCTGGTTGAGGGCGGTTCATCCGATGTCGGCGCAGCTACGGGTCAGCCCCCAGTAGCTGAGAGGAAGAGAAAAATCAAAAATGATTCATTCGGGGGTCCATCCAAGAAGCGTAGAACTTCAGAAGATAAACTTGTAGAAACCTCGGAAACAACTGGTGTTTCCTCCGGACTGCATAAGGGAATCGTTGCCGGGGTTTCTGGGCCAAATCCGATCTCCTACCCAACCACGTCGTTTCTTACCCCCTTCCTCTCATATCGGGGATCAACTCCAGCAACTCTTCCACAGCCGATGTACAAGCTCCGGCCCACGCTTAGTACTAAAGAAATTAAGGAAGCGTGTGAGGCCGGAAGATGGCAGTTAGCAGAACTGGCTGGAATGCTTTATTCATTCAGCGAGTTGGCTGACAATGTCGACAAGGTTGATGAGCTGAGTGATAAATTAGAACAGCTCAACCTCTCATCAGGGAAAGACAAAGCCACAATCAAATTAATGGAAGACCGTCTTGCCAAGTCTAAGGAGTTTGGAGACATTATGAACAGAGAGAATCTCAAGCTTAAAGGTGACTTCAAAGACTTGGAAGGCAAGCTGGCAGAGAAGGAGGAAGTTCTCAACAAAGCAAAGGAAGAACTCCGCAGCAGCCAGGATAAAAGCAAAGCTGCTGTTGAGGAGTGGTCCCAAAGGGAGAAGAAGCTCCTTCTTGAGATCGAAGGACTGAAGACTGGGAGAGCGGAGTCTGAAGGATCGAGTGGGGAGCTATCGAAGTTGCGGGAAGAATTGGCTATAGCGAAAGCTGAGAAGCAAGAAACTATTAATATATGCAGCCAGGCTGTTGAAGAATCCTTCGGCCTAGCTATACGCCAAGTTTTCTACCGCAACCCCACTGTGAAACTTAGCCTCTATGGAATGGATCCGTTCTATGAATTCCATGGAGGAAAGTTAGTCGCAGTGGTTGATGGTCATCATGAAGATCCTCCGACGTCCTTATACGGTTTGCCTCCTCTTCCTGAGGGTCAAAGTATGGGACCGGATTTCATCTTTCCTACGTCTGAGGTTCCTTCATCTGCGGAAGGAACTGAGGCTCCCGGAGGGGATATTCCTGAGGAAGTCCCAAAGGAAGGGACACAAGAGCCTGGTGTTGAAGAGGCACAGAAAGCTAAAGAGCAGATTCCTCCCCCGTAGTCTTATTTTCATTTATATGTAAAGTTGTGTACCGGGATCAACTCCGGTTTACTAAACGAATTTCTTCATGTAATTTCCATTTGGTCAATAAAAGAACCATTTGCCTTTATATGCTTGTTTAGTGGAAAACAGCTTTAATAGAGGGATTGCATGTGTATTGAATCATTCCGGATTTAAGTAGTAAAGATCGGGTATGAACGTAGAACCTTCATTCTGGATTTTTACATGCAAGATGAAGAACGGATAGAGATATATAACTATCGTTTTTTATGTATAGGCGTTTTGATAGCCAAAGACTTGATTTGACAAAAAAGATAGAGTATCTCTTGTCAAGTATGAGTAATTTGATATAAAAGCCTGGTAGAAAGTGTATCTTGCTTCTTAAAGATCAGGCCTTTTGGTTGTAAATATTATAATAGGGATTGCCGTTGTAAGTGAACATGTTATTGTCATGGGAACAGCTTGTAATGTAAATCTTGAGGGGGAATGACTGTGAGAACGTTTCGTTAAGAGTTCATTCCTCAAGATATTCGTTAAACTGTTGATGCTGTCCCCCAGTATTATTGAGTGATCAGTACTTTGAACGAACTCTGAGTGATACTTTCATGTGAGAGTTCTTAAGAGTGAGGACTTCGGATAGAAATTCCTCTATTTGATAATTTCGAATGTAAATATTTCCGACTGAAAGGTTTCGGGTGAATGTGCCTAAGATTGTGGCGGACCCGAATGAATTATTTTTGGGTCGGAGTTTATGAGTCAGGTTTCTATTGAGCATTTCCGACTGAAGAATTGATGATTCAGAATTTAAAGCTATAAAACTCCCAAATAAGGAACTTCAAAAGAGAGTATTAATTTAGAGTTCAGTATAACTTGTTGTGTTTGGAGTTCGGTTTGATCCTACAATCCATGTCATATTTGGCGTTCGGTTTAATCCTACTAACCGTTCTTCAATCGGTCTTTGGTTTTACCCAATGACGATTCTTCACCGATGTTCAGTCAATCCTACTAGTCGTACTCAGAGTTCGGTTTAATCCTACAATCCGAGCCTTCAACACGGGGTTCAGATCAGGGCTAATCCTAAACCTACTGCGCCCGTTACTTGGGGTTCAGCGTGGTCTTGAAGAAGAACCAGCTTACTGCGCCCAAGCCTTCAATACGGTGTTGGGTTCTACCCTTTTACCGTTCTTAGAATGGGGTTCGGTTCAATCCTACAACCCATTTCCTGAGGTTCGGTTTAATCCTACAGCCCAGGTCTTCACCGGTGTTCAGCCAAACTTACTAACCGTACCCAGAGTTCGGTTTAATCCTACAATCTGGGCCTTCAGTTTCTTACACATACTCGAGGAGTTACATCGTCAATTACAGAATGGGTAATTGAGATCATCCGTCCTGAGTATGCTCTTGTACGCTGCACATATTCGAGGAATTACATCGTCAACTACAAAATAGGTAGTTGAGATCATCCGTCCTGAATATGCTTCTGTACGCCGGATAAATTGTAAATCACAGCATAAGAAAAAACTCGAAAGAGTTAAATTGTTGTGAGAGGTTCTTATTAAATCAAAAATAAGAATTACAATGAAAGCGTAGCTGGGAAAATAATTTCTCCAGTATTCAGTTTAAAATGAGGATAGGAGAGTATGTATCGTTCCAGCAGCTAGCTATAATAGATGCGCAAGTTTTGGGTGTTCCACTTATTTCGGATTGGAGTGCCATCAAGGTTCTCAAGGCGGTAAGAGCCTTTGCCAGCAACCTCGGATACCCTGTATGGGCCTTCCCAGTTTGGGGCTAATTTTCCTTGATGAGCAAATTTATTCCCTACACTTGCTTTCCTCAAAACCAAATCTCCGATGTTGAAAGTCCTTGATTGGACTCGTTTGTTGTATCGAAGAGCAACTTTGGCTTTGATAGCCTGATCTCTGATGAATGCATCTTCTCTGAGTTCTTGTATGACATCCATTTCTGATGCCAAGTTAGCGTTATTGTTTTCTTTAGAGAAGTATTTGACCCTAGTGGAAGCAATTTACAATTCCACGGGTATCATTGCCTCTACCCCATATGTCAGGCGGTATGGGGATTCATTGGTGGAAGAATGGGGCGTTGTCCGATATGCCCATAAGACGTGACACAACTGGTCCGTCCATCCGCCCTTGGCTTCACCTAGGCGTTTCTTTAGTCCTTTCAGCACCTCCCTGTTGGCCACTTCAGCTTGGCCGTTGGTTTGGGGATGTTCGACGGATGAGAATATTTGGGTTATTCCTAACCCTTCGAGTAAATCTGTGAATTTTCTATCTGTGAATTGGGTGCCATTATCTGTGACAACCCGTGCTGGGACCCCGAATCGTGTTATAATGTTTTCATACAGGAAACGACGAGTTCGGGCTGAAGTAATATGTACCACCGGCTCTGCTTCAATCCACTTAGTGAAATAATCGACCCCTACAATGAGATATTTGATGCCCCCAGGAGCAGTTGGAAAGGGGCCCAGAATATCCAATCCCCATTGGTAGAAGGGCCATGGAACAGCGGATGTGAAGAGTTCTTTCGCCGGTGTGTGGTGAAGATTAGAGGATTTTTGGCAAGCATCGCATTTTTTGATGAAGTCAATGGAGTCTTGCTTCATCGTGGGCCACCAGTATCCAGCCCTGAGGATTTTTCGCATTAAGCTTCTTCCTTCGGCGTGGTGTCCACATTGTCCTTCATGCACTTCCTCCATTACGTCTTGCACCTCATTCTCTTTGAGACAAATCAAATAGGGCACGGAGAGCGCCCTCCTGTAAAGATTACCATCGATCATGGTGAAGTATGGTAATTCCCTCATTATCCTTGTTTTTTCCTTCTCATCCGTAGGTAGCTGTCCATCAGCCAAATAACGGATGTAGGGGGCCATCCATGTGTCTCCATAAAGGGAGTTTGTCATTATGGAATTTAGAGAAGGGAAAAGAGGAATGCTGGGCGACGTTAGTGTGCTTTGAACCAGCGTAGTGGTGCTACCTGGTCGTTTGGTGCTTGCTAATCTGGAGAGTATATCCGCTCTAGTATTCTCTTCGCGTGGAACATGCTTGAATTCCATTTTCAAGAATTTCTCTCTCAACTCCTTGACACAGTTCAAGTATAATTGGAGTTGAGGTTCGCGAGCCTGATAATCTCCCAAGATCTGTGAAATCACCAGTTGTGAATCGCTACAGAGCGGAGTGGTAAATCCGTTCTCACTATGATTGGATGGGCGTGAAAGTACGAACGTAGACGTCGAGAGGCCCAAACAACAGCGAGGGCGGCCTTTTCGATTTTTTGATACCGGATCTCAGCACCTTGTAAGGTTTTGCTAGTGAAATAGACCGGTCTCTGCCCATCGAGAGTTTCTTTTATCAAGGCAACGCCCAAAGCTTCGTCTGAAATAGCCAAGTATAGAATGAGTGTGTCCTCGGGGTCAGGCTTTGTGAGAATGGGAGGTTTGGACAACACCTCCTTAAGCTCTTGGAATGCTTTCTCTTGTTCCTGTCCCCACTCGAATTTCTTGGACTTTTTCAGTATTTTATATAGGGGGAGTGATCTGTGAGCCATTTTTGGCATGAACCGTGCCAAAGCTGCTACTTTGCCATTCAGGGATTGGACTTCTCTGAGATTCTTTGGACTTTGCATGTCTAGAATCATTTGGCACTTCCCTGGATTGGCTTCAATACCTCGTTGAGTTAACATGAAACCCAAGAACTTCCCAGCAGGGACAGCGAAAGTGCATTTTATTGGGTTTAGCCTCATGTTAAATTCTCTCAAGCGGGTAAATACTTGGCGTAGGTCTTCAATATGATCGCTTCCAACCGGTGTCTTGGCTATTATATCATCAATGTACACTTTAACAAGTTTGGTATGCATACCTTCAAAAACCTTGTTGATCATGCGCTGATATGTTGCCCCAGCATTTTTGAGGCCAAAGGGCATAACTGTATAGCAAAAGACACCACGATCATTTATGAAAGCTGTCTTCTCTTGATCCTCTTCGCACATCGGAATCTGGTTGTAACCTGAATAAGCATCCATGAAACTCAGGTATTGATAACCAGAGGAATCATCTACCATCCGATCTATATTAGGAAGAGGATAAGGATCCTTTGGACAGCAGCGGTTGAGGTCCACATAGTCAATGCACATTCTCCATTTACCATTGGACTTACGGACCATCACCACATTTGAGAGCCAAGAGGAATAACGGATTTCTTTGATAAATCCGGCCTTCAGCAATTCCTCAGTTTGCTGGCAAGCTGCCTTCTGTTTCTCTGGGCCCAATCTTCTTTTCTTTTGGGCAACCGGTCTCATCTCTGGATAGACGGATAATTTATGACAGCAGAAAGCAGGGTCTATGCCAGGCATATCGACTGCAGTCCATGCAAAGAGGTCTTTAAATTCTTGCAGGAGCGTCAGTAGTCGTTGTTCTATTTCTGTATCTAGCTTGTCATTAATATGGGTGATCTTTTCTGGAGAATCTCCCAAGACGATGTCCCTGGAACTTCCATCCGGTGTGGGTTTTAATGGGTTGGATGGATCAATGTTCAAATCCGCCCTAGGGTCCAGGTCGACAAGGCTTATAGATCCAGCGGCTGCTCCAGCATCATTGAGTTTCCTCTTTTTATTGGAGGCGTCCAGCTTTGTCATGTTGAGGCTTAGGTTGTAGCAGTACCTTGCCATCTCTTGATCAACCCCACATCTCCTTATCAAGTTCATTGACATTGAAACAGCATTATCCTTGTCAATGAACTTGATAAGGAGATGTGGGGTTGATACAACTACCTCCATCGCATTTAGTGTGGGGCGGCCTATGATGCCGTTAAATGGTGATTTGACATCAATCACCAGCACTCGGGATTTAACCGTCCTGGCCCCTGGTTCGCCTTCAAACGAAATAAGGGTATCAAGATACCCTTTAGTCGATTACTTTGCTCCATTGAAAGCTGTTAGTTCCTGCGTATAAGGCTGTAAGTCTGAGTCTTTAAAACCCATTCTTTCAAAGCAATTATAGAAAATAACATCGCAGGAACTTCCTTGGTCAACAAGGATTCTTCGGACGTCCTTGTTGGCTATCACTGCAGTGATGACCACAGCATCGTCACCACCAGGAATGGTTGGGCCAAAATCCTCGTCGGAGAAAGAGATTGTTGGAGCTTCAATTCCACCTCTGTAAGGGCGATTGTCTTTGACTTTCCCTTGCACAGATAGAATCATTCTATGATGATTCTTACGAGCTATAATTGAAGCTCCTCCTCCAGCGAATCCTCCAGCAATCATGTCAATGACTTCACGCCGACCTTGACGTTGTTGCTGAGGCATGCTATCTTTGTGTGCTATTTCATCAGTCATCACACCCTTTTATTTCTCCGAAGCAGAGAATTTTCTGACCGGATTACAGTTATTGTCATCCCCGTCGTCTGGATCCCTTTCTCTTTTCTCATTCCGCTCTACTCTGTCAAAGGATTTCTCTTTGAACAGGTATTGCTTTAACTTGCCTTCTCTAATTAGCGTTTCAACTGCGTTCTTTAGAGCTTGGCATTCATCAGTGGAATGACCGTTCTGTTCATGAAAATCATAGTACTTACGGGGATTTCCTGGTCTTTTCATAGGGGCTGGTTTTCTGATGCCATATATGCTGAAAGTTGGCCATCCGACCTCTCTCAAAATCTGAGATGGCTTGGCAGATAGTTGTGCATAATGGCTGAAGGAATTAACATGCCTTTCTCGAGGTCGGAGAGAATGGTTATTAACTTTAGGATTGGTGAATGGCCTCTCAATGCGTTCTGACCTCATTTTCTCCTTACCCTTCTGGGTTTGGGAAGGTGGTGTTGATGGCTTTTTCTTTGTAGCTATGGCTTCCAAGTGCATCTCTATACTCACGTACTTTGAGGCTTTTTTCCTGAACTCCTCAAAAGTTGCTGGAGGGCTCTTTGCTAATGAAAGAGCAAAAGCTGATCCTGGCTGCAACGCCTCAATAACGATATGCAGCTTAATAGACTCTGTGAGGTTAGGAACCAGGGCTGCTTCCTTGTAGAACCTCTTCAAGAAATCTTTTAAGCCTTCATTTTCACCTTGCTTAATTTGAGCCAAGGTATGAGATGTCCTGGGCACATCTCTAGAGATGACAAAGTGGGTCTCAAAAGTAGCTGCCATTTCAGCCCAAGAATCTATGGATCCAGAAGGTAGGCCTTTAAACCATCCGAGGGCCTCCTCAGATAACGTTCGAGGGAACATTCGACACATCACATCTTCATCAGCCCCCAAGTACATGGCTTCAAACACATAAGCATCAAGGTGCTTAGTAGGATCAGTTTCACCATTGTATTTTCCGATGGAAAGTGGCTGAGTAGTTTGAAGGTGCTTGGGGATGTGGATGCTCATAAGTCTCCTTGAAAAAGGAACTTTTAGCTTGTAAGACACTGGGGATGCTGTCGTTGACTCTTTCTTCCTTCGGGAAGCTTCATCTTCAGAATCACGAGTCTGTTCTCTCCCCTCAAACGTAGGGATATTTGAGTATTGGAGAGTGGTGGATTTTTCACCATCAGTTGTATGGGGAGTGTGTCGTGTGCGAGATGATTCCTTATCCTCGCTTTGCCTTCTTTCTTTTTGAAATTCAGTGAGTTCCCTTTGGAGTTGACTAATCAGCTCATCACGAGGATCAGGATTAGACACTGTTACTATCTTTTTTGAGCTGCCCCCATGAGAATCAAAGTTGAGCTTCCTGAAGACGTTGGGGTTGGCTCTGCCTTCAGGCTGATTCTCCACGAAATCTTGTGCTTCGCCTTCCATTGTGGATTACTTGCTCTTTCAAAGGATATGGGAATAACTTTATCGCGTCCCACTGGGCGTGCCAATGATCTGTCCTGAACCGGGGTCTAGAGATCCGGACTCAAGTCGATCACAAATAGTATGCAAATACTGTGTAGAAGACCGGATGTATAAGTCTCCGGTATAAATATCTGTTGTCCTTGAGTGAGGAGAGCGGATTGGGCCTTCTGGAGATCCTTCACACCGACCTAACGCGTTGAAGTGGGCGAATGGTGGTGTCACCTGCAAAGATTCTCCGACGCTCAAGTCAGTGATGATATTCCAAGTAAGGAATGTATTTCAGAGAGTAATCGTTCAAAGATTTAGTTGAAGATCCCTCACTTCATTAATGAAATGAGCTCATATACCTGATTGGCTCGTTTTACGAGGACTCGTTAGTAGGGAACCACTAACTCCCATTAGCATTATTTTATTGCGCACTTACCAGCATGATTGGGTCAAGTGGCTATTTTATATTGAGCATGGAGAATATAGACTAGGATTAGGGAACAAGTTGACCATCCCCGTGAGCAGAATTTGGCTCGTAGTGCAGGGAATTATTGATCGATCCCTGTAGCAATGATCCTTGTCTTTCGCCCAGTGACGTGTGTGTTGTCCGGTGTCATGGTGTTATCCTGAACAACCGGTATAGGGAGAACGCCTGATACGGAATTACAGTCTGAATGTATACCGATGACACCGGTTACACGTAGATGTCTTGACAAAGACGTTGAAATATGTCTTGCAGATCGGATACGGGTATTGAGACCGGATCAATTTTCATGAGAATGGTTTCTCATGCATTTCCATGTATAAAACCCTTTGTAAACTTATCCTTGATTAAGTGAGAAATTGCTTTCAAAGATGTCTAGAAAAGTTTTCTGACTTGTGATCAGAGTTCGCAGAAGTAGGTACTCTGGCAGCTGCTACTCTTGTTGATTTTGTTGTTTTTACTCTTCGATGATAAGCAAGCAAATATGGTATGATCATTTGTCTCGAAGCATCACCAAAATAGATTTTTTGAACGTTGATGAGGAATTCTTTATTCAAGATGCTTCTATCAGACTTTTGTTGTTATACCAGACTTATTAAATAATGCGTTCACCCCCCTTATTTTTTACAACTTGATCTTCGTATTCTGAAATTGCTTTTGCACTTAAAAGAAAATGTTATAAGCAGTTTTGACTTTATTCTTTGAGCAAAAATACTTGATGATCGATATAAACAAATCATAAAGTCTGGGGTCTGGTCCAACAATACTTAGAACTTATATTGTTGTCTAGACTTTTTCTTAACAAAAGAGAAATTTGTTCTTGGTACTCTTGCTTGTCCTTCTTCCACTGATCCTCTGCATGACGCCTGGAAACAATGCAACAAAATGGTGATATCTTGGCTCACTTGGTCTATGACACCTTCCATCAAGCAATCGGTTATGTGGATGGATACAGCTTCTGAGATTTGGCACGATCTTCTTAAGTGTTTCTCTCACAGTGACAAATTCCATATTGCTGATCTGCCAGAGGAACTTCAAAATTTCAAATAAGGTGATTCCACTATATCATAATACTATACTCGTCTGCAAATTCTTTAGAAAGAACTTTCAATATATCATATGGTTCTTATCTGTAAGTGTGCTTCCCCCTGTAATTGTGGTTTAATTTTGAAAATCTAAAAAGAACAAGATGATGATTGTGTTATTAAGTTTCTTCATGGCCTTAATGATGAGTTCTCTCAAGTTCGTTCTCAAGTAATGCTCATGGAGCCTATGCCAAATCTTGTGAAAACTTTCTCCTTAGTTCTTCAACAAGAACGTGAGTTCAATGGTTCTTTACCTCATAATTCACAAGAATCAGTTACTAACACCAATTTTCAAGATCATTCTAACAAAAGCCCTCCCACAAACCGTGGAGGTTTCTCTAATTCTCGAGGCAGAGGTCATTCCAATAGATTTATTGGATGCCACAACAAGTATTGTGATTATTTCCAAAGAACAAATCACACCTCTAAAAATTGTTGGCTCAAACATGGACTCCCAGTAGGTTACAAAACCAATTTCAAGAACAATTCTGGTTACAAACCAATCTTCAGCTGTGGAGACTGATAAGCCAAGTGCTTAGTTTGGTTTTTCTAAGGAGCAATATCAAGCCATACTTGCCTTGTTACCACAGTCACAAAATGCCAATGCCTCTTTTCCAGAGACAAGTGTTCATCAATGCACCAACAATTCTCCAGGTTCTGTACCTTTCTCTTCTTCTTGGATATTAGATAATGGTGCTACTGACCATATTTACCTTTCAAATATGCTTTTAAAACTCTTAAACCAATTTCTCTTATTTCTATTCGAATACCTAATCAACATTTTGTCACTGCTAAATTTTCTGGCACCATTGTTTTAGGAAGTCTCATTCTTCATGACACACTTTGTTCCTGAATTTTCTGTTCAATTAATTTCTATTCCAAAACTGATCAATTTCAATGACTATTTTGTGATATTTTGCAACAACCATTGTATTCTTGTGCAGACAACTACCTTCCAGATGATTGGAGTAGCTAGAAAGTACCACGGCCTCTTCCATCTCGTAGGAAATAATGACTTGAATGTATCTGCAGCAAATGTTTCTTCCTGTAATTCTTTATTACAACATCCTGTACTTGTTAATAATACTCATTCTTGCACTTTATGGGCACATGAAATTGGGTCATCTCTCTTATTAAATTTTTCAAATTTTAGCTTCTCAATATTCTAACATTTCTTTTAATCCCAGTGATGCTTGTGATGCCTGTGCTTTTTCTAAACAAAAGAAATTGTCATACTTAACTAGTAACAACAAATCAACATCATTTTTCGAACTCATTCATACTGACAAATGGGGTCCCATTGCTACATCTTCCATTGAAGGATACAGATACTTCTTAACTATAGTTGATGACTATAGCAAATTTACTTGGGTTCTTCTACTTAAAAACAAAACTGAAGTCAGACCCCTACTTCAAAATTTCATCACTTTAACAGAAAATTAATTTTCATGCAAACTAAAGAAATTACGCTCTGATAATGGAAAAAAAATTTCATTAATGACTTTTATAATGCAAAAGAAATTTTTCATGAAACTTCATATGTTGAGACCCCTCAACAAAATGGCATTGTTGAGAGGAAGCATCAACATCTTCTCAATGTTTGTAGAGCCCTTCTTTTTCAAGCTAAAGTTCCTAATATCTTCTGGTCCCATTCTCTCAAACTAGCTGTTCATATTATCAATAGACTGCCTTCTCATTTCCTAAATCACCAATCTTTTTATGAAATTGTTCACTCAACCAAGCCTGATCTCACTAACCTCAAAGTCTTTGGTTGTCTATCTTATGCTAGTTCACTCACTGCTGGTAGAATAAAACTTTCCCCTAGAAGTTTGAAATGTATTTTTGTTGGCTACAAACCTGGAACTAAAGGTTATGTTCTATATGATCTTCAATCCAAATTTGTTCTTACTTCAAGAAATGTGGTGTTTCATGAGAATATTTTTCCTTATCACACTTCATTGTCAGACACTTCTCATACTGAAGTTGACATTGTTAATTCTACTTATGACTTCACTCTTTTTGATTTTCCCTCTACTTTACCCATTTCACTTACCGTAACACCTGCACAAAATAATAACACTCTTGATGTTGTTAATGATTCCATTATTTCTAAAAATACCTAGGACAATCAAGTTACTATTACTGCTCCTAGAGTTTCTCTTAGAGTAAAGAACAAGCCTGGATACTTGGATCAATATTATTGTGGTGCATCTCTTGCATCACAATCTTATTATTCTACTTCATACCCTATGCACTTATTTCTTTCCTACGATAAATGCACACCTAATCATGTTTCCTTTTGCCATAACATCTCTGCACAAGTTGAGCTCAAGTCTTTCAAAGAAGCAAGTCAAAGTGACTGTTGGCAACAGGCTATGGACTTAGAAATTCAAGCTCTTAACAGAAACCATACTTGGACATTGGTTCATCTTCCTCATGGCAAGAAATTGGTCGGCTGTAGATAGGTTTACAGGTTTAAACATAAAATAGATGGTTCTATTGAGAGGTTCAAAGCAGGTTAATGGCCAAGGGCTTTACTCAAACAGAAGGGGTTGATTACTTTGAAACATTTTCACCTGTAGTAAAACTAACTACAGTCAGACTTCTCTTAGCTTTGGCCAGTGCCAGCATTTGGTTCTTACACCAGTTAGATGTTGATAATGCTTTCCTCCATGGAGACTTACATGAAGAAGTCTATATGAAGCCTCATCCTGGTCTCTCTTTTTCTCATCCAAAGCTTGTTTGTAAGCTTCAAAAGTCCCTATATGGCTTAAAACAAGCCAGTCACAATTGGAATCAAAAACTAACTTCTGGACTTCTTTGCTTGGGTTACAAACAAAGTTCTGTAGACCACTCTCTCTTTGTAAAGTCTAAGGATTCAATAATCACAGTTCTGTTAGTTTATGTTGATGACATAGTTCTTACTGGTAATAGTCTCTCAGAGATTCAATTTGTCAAAAATCATCTTCATTCTCGATTCCATATTAAAGACCTTGGTCCTCTCAAGTACTTTTTAGCTCTTGAGGTTGCTAGATCCAAGATTGGTTTGTTTTTAACTCAAAGAAAATATTATTTAGAATTGCTTTCTGAATCAGGCATGCTTGGTTGCAAGCCTTCATATACTCCTACAGACCTTTATGTTAAACTTTATGCGGACCAAGGCATCATACTCTCAGATCCTTCTCCATTCAGAAGACTTGTTTATAGATTACTTTATCTGACCAATACCAGGCCTGATATTGGCTTTGCTGTTCAACAGCTTAGTCAATTTGTTTCTTGCCCAAGAGAACCACACATGCAGCAAGCTATAACGATACTTAAATACTTGAAGAATGCCCCTGGTTCTGGCCTTCTTTATCCTTCTAATACTCATTTTCAAATTAAAGCTTTTCCAGATTCTGATTGGGCAACTTGTGCTATAACTAGAAGATATGTTACATTTCTGACAATCAATCAACAATTCAAATTACTAAAAATCCCATATATCATGAGAGAACCAAACATATAGAGGTTGATTGTCACATTATCAGACAAAATTCAAGAATGATGGTTCAGAGAACAGACTTAGAAGGGGGTTGAATAAGTTTGTTCACTTTTTCAAACCAAAAAGTGATATTTAAGCTTTTGAAGCGTATGTAGCAGACTAGACTTTTGAGGAGACAGAGAGCGTGTTACTTTGATTGGGTGAGCCTATTCTAGCCAGACTTTTACTATTGATTTTAACAATCATAATGCACCATACTTGTGATAGTAAAGACTAAAAGAGAAAGAGACAATACACAAAAGATTTATACTGGTTCACCTCCAACTTAGACTACATCTAGTACCTTCAAATTTGAAGGATTTCCACTATGTAAAAACATTTTACATTACATCTTGAGCATTATTGACTCCAGCCACTCTTGGCTTAAGCACAACCCGTGCTTCAAGTATTTTTGACGTCGGCCACTCCTGACCTAAGCACAACACGTGCTCCTGATTATTCTTTTGCACGCACCCACTCCTTGGGTAGACTTCAAGTATTCTTGACTCCGACCACTCCTGGCCTAAGCACAGCCCATGATTCAACACAGAAGACCCCTCTTGATTCCTATAAGTATTATTTTATAGCACCCATTCCTGGGGCAGACCCAAGTATTCTTTCATGAGCCACTCTTGGCTTGAACCCCGAGTATTCTTTCATAAGCCTCTCCAGGCCAACAGTGTTTCCCACACTAACAGAGTCTGGCAACACACTAGACCTGTACTATAAGAGAGTTGGAAGAATTAGCTCAATTTGAATGAATAAGCCTTCTAACTTAGCTAAGCTAAGTGATCAACTATATGAGTTGGTTCGTGAAGAAAGAGAAGGACTTATTCATTCTTTAGACTTAGCACCTGTGTAATATGAAACAAGACAACGGGAGGTACTGAGTCTGAAAGCATGACCAGAGATGAAATGCTCTTTAAAGAACAGAGAGATATGAGTTAGTTGCGTATCTCTGGTTTCTATGGCTTTCGGGAGAGAAGGAATGCACATAACGAGCTTTTATTGTCTACATGACAATTCTTCTTGCTCTGAAATCTTCTTTTTGAGCAGATTGTCGTTTCATTCTTTTTCTTGGGCTTTTGTATATAAACGTCAGGTGCTCGTTCATACCTTCTCTTCTTCATTCACACTTTTCTTAGTGTATTTTGTCCATCTTCTTTTTCTTCAACAGGACCTCTCTCTCTTTAATTTCATGTTCTCTTTGTAATTTTTGCTCTTGTTTAGAGTCTGCTCTTGTGATCTATTTTCAGCTAACAACTTCTGAAGAGATTGGTTCAATATATAGAGGATTGTTCTAAAAAACCTGAGAAAAAAAGGTTTCAGATGTAAGTCCATTGAGAGAAGATATACTTAAGGAGAAGAACATTGAACAACAGGCAAAAGGCTTTCTTTTGTCAGAGAGAGACATTCTAAGCATGTAATTGTAGAATAAAAAGCTTTAAGATGTGTGTGGTCATAGGCAGGGTAGAGGTAGCATAAGTTTCACCAAGGAGGAAGCTTTTATTCAGAGAATCTCTGAATCTATAGGACACTGGTGAAAGACTTGACGTTATATTGGATAGAGCATAGACTATCTTGTTTTGTCGTTCATTTTTTCATAGGTAATGAGGACATACCCAAGGAAGACCCTCACACTACATTGGAGAAAGGACTTGAAGCATATAGAGGTCCCCTCACAAGGGCAAAGACCAAACGGGCCAAAGAGAGCATTCATAAAGCCCTTTTCTCTTTTCTCTCTTCTAGTGGGCCTAAGCCCAATAAGGAACCTATGAGGATCTATGTGTACTTTACTTGTAATATACTTTCTAAATAGTTTCTCTAGGCTTATAGGATAGATTTGGGCCTTGTAAGGTCAAATGGGCCACTTTTGGGCCTTGTACTTTCCCTTTTGGGCCATGTATAGGCCATTTTCTCATCTTTTCTCTTAATGGGCCTTGGATCCATGACCAAGCCCATCTAGCTAGTCCTTGGCCGAAATTCTAGTGGCCTATATAAGGGCTTCTCCTTTTGTAATCAAGCACCATTAATCCATTTGTAAAATTTGAGAGCACTTAAGTGTTTCCTAGTGAGAGATTCTCCTCCTTCTCTCTAGAATTTGAGAGCTCTCTCAAGCTCTTATCCAAGGGGTTTCTCCCTCCCTTGGTGGTGAGTGGAGTTATCTTCCTCCTCCTTAGGAAGTGGCCTCCAACCTTTCCCTCTCCCTTTTTCCAAGCCTTCCTCCATTGTCCACCTTTCCCTCCTTCCATTTCCACTCTCTTTCCTTTATTTTGGCGACACATTCCTATAGTCTTAGGTTTTTAGTTTCGGTTTTCTTGGTCCTTGAAGAAGAAGTCTCAAGCTTCCATTGAAGGAAGATAGAAGAAAGAGCCCTAGATCCAACCCTCTTCAAGAAAATGCATGAAGAGCCTACATCATGTGGTATCATTGAGCCTTGGGAGGCTCTTTTCTTCTTCTCTTCCATTTTAATTTTCGGTTTTAAGTTCATTTTGCTGGCTGGAATTTTGTTTCTTAGTCATTCATATGCCTTATTAATTCCATGTTAGCATAGAAAAATCATAAAAAGTCTTAGTTCTTTTGAGTTTTTGTGCTAGTTTCTTTGTGGTTTCAATTTTTGCATCTTGTTATTGTCATTTTCGGTTAGCAATTGTTACCATTCAGTTTTAGTCTCTAAAATTTCAGAAATGGCACATGTTAATTTCGGTTATTAGTTGGTTAGATTGTTGTTACATGTTAGTTACTTGTTAGTTGTTAGTTAGAGCCAATTTAGGAAGTTAGTTAAGTGCCATGTGGAACCTTTTCTAGAGTTCTAGGAAGTTAATTGTGAAGTTGCATATGTAAGTATGCAAAGTAGTTTTGATGTATGACAAAGTATTCATGATGATGATGGAATGGCAAAAGGTTCAGAAACAAGAAGGTTCAAGCACAAAGACAATGGCCAAGAATAAAGAGATGAAGATGCCTCACAAAGAGTTAAAGAAACATGAGCTATGGAAGACAAGGTTGATGACATGAACTAAATCATGAAGAACAAGCTCATAAGTTGAAGAAGAATCAAGGAAACAAGCATGAGGATCAAAGGAATAAGCCATGGGTCAATATATATCAAGAACATATCAAAAACCTTGAAGAATTGTATCAGGTACATGTACTAATCGATTACCACAATGGAATAATCGATTACCACAACTCTGTTTATGGTACAATCGATTACAATAAGAAGGACAATCGATTACATAGGTTCTGGAATGAACATAATCGATTACAGATAAAAGGCTAATCGATTACCAGTTAAAAGTTTGAGGAGTGAGCATCAGGTATTCACCATAATCGATTACCAAGTCAAGCATAATCGATTACGTAAGTTCTGTTTTATCCCTAATCGATTACATGAAGTCCTAATCGATTACCATGCTGCGAGACACAAATTAAGAGCATCAGGTATCAATCATAATCGATTACAAGGCAAGGAATAATCGATTAGAATGGTTCTGTTTCATAGCTAATCGATTACAGTAGAAATGCTAATCGATTACCTGCTGCATAATACTGAAGATTTCAAAAGCTAATAGATTACAACTCGAAGGCTAATCGATTACTATAGTGTCAGAACGTGGGAAAATGCTTTTAAGTGGAACTCCAGCTCATTTCTTCACTCCCACTTTATGCCCATGCTAAGGTATCCGTTGGAGACAATGTGCAACGGCTGGAAACCCTAAAAATGGCTATAAATGAAGCATGGATTCAAGCAAGAGAAGTAAGGCACCAAGAGAGAGACCAAGGCACAACACAAGGCAATCAACATTCTTCCTCTAGAGGTCTTTTGATTTACTTTCTCTTGTATATTCTGCAACTCTTGTTTCTAAACTTGCATATTGCTTAAGAGTTGTTAGATAGTGAGTTTCAATTTGTATATCCTCTCTTGTTGAGAGTTAGAATTGGTGAGAGCTTTCATTTGTGTATTTACTCTGTTGAGAGAGTTAATTGATTGTAAACCAAACACCAAAACACCAAGGTTTTTCACTCTAGGTTGAGTGGTCACAAAGGTTGGGGTTCAACCTTTGGGTTATTGAGAGATTGTGAGATTGGGTGGGTTGCCCTTTGCTTGTGAGGATTGAGTTCTTGAGTGTGGGACACTAGGAAGCTGCAATTGCTCAAAGCTTGTATCTCAAATCTTCAATAGTGGAATCCTTCAAGTGGGTTGCTTGAAGGCGAGACGTACACCGGGTTGGTGGAACTCGTTAAATTGGTTTGCATTTCTCTCTACCTTGAACTCTTTATACAACTGCGCATATAAACTGTTTGTTGAAATGCTTGAGCTGAATGTGTGAATCAAAGTTGTTGTTCAAGTAGAAAACTAACTCTGCATGCCAAGTGTTTGATAATTTGCTTGAATCAATATTTGGTGAAGTTCTTCAAAACTGGAAATTACTATAACTTACCAAATATCTAATACATTGTTTCCTATTAAGTCCTGTGTGATACTTACTTGATTGCTATTACTTCTCACATTCACAAGGTGTTTGATAACTTGAATGAGCTGAATCTTTATAGGAAACATCACATTATTGACAAATAAATCTGTGCACTCCAACTGTTTGATAAATTGTTTAAACCAATAACTTACCTTGTTTATCACACTTATAGCTAAATATTGTCATTGCACATCAAGTGTGTCATAGTGTGATATGTGCATAAAACTTGTTGTCTCTTCATCATTGCATCATTTGTATATTACTAACCATTTCCAAAGGGATTCCGCGCGAAAATTTGAAACACTCAATTCACCCCCCCTCTTGAGCGTTGAGGCCTTGCCTAACAAGTGGTATCAGAGCTTGACTCTTGCCACAAGGCTTAACAGCTGCAGGAGATCAAGATGGCCTCTACCTCTTATGATGCATTTCCGCAAAATGGCACACTAAATAGACCACCAATCTTCAATGGTAAGGACTATGCTATTTGGAAAGAAAGGATGAAAATCTTTGTCCAATCCTATGATCTCAAGGTATGGAATGCTATTCAATTTGGTCCTTTCATTCCTATGCATATTGTCAATAATATAGAATGTATGAAGCCCATGAACTTGTGGACTATGGAAGAAGAAAGGAAGGTACAATTTAATCTTAGAGCTAAAATTCTTATCACATTAGCATTAGAACCTAATGATGTTTCTAGAGTTATTGCTTGTAACAATGCTAAAGAAATATGGGAAACTCTTGAAACAATATATGGAAATACTAATGATGATCAAGATGCAAGAATTAGTACTCTTTCTAGCAAAAATGAAGGCTTCAAAATAAGTCCGGAAGAAGAGATCAATGAATCGGAAGAAGAACTTGCATGCCTAATAACAAAGCACTCCCAAGATGATGAGGTATGCTCTTTAAATGCTTTTAATGATGATAATGATGATGAAATTGATAAGGATGAATTATTAGAAGCATTTGATGAATTGCATGAAAAATTTGTCTTGTTATCAAAGAAATATGCATGCTCTAAACAAACCATTTTGACTCTTGAAAAAGAATTGCATGATGTTCACATAGAAAAAGAATATCTTAGAGTTCAAAATGATGAATTAGTAGCTTCAAATGTATCTCTTAGAACTTATAATGATAATAATGATTGTGTGCTTATTGATAAATGTATGCTTCTTGAAAAAGGGAATAAAGAACTAAAAGAAGCACTTAGCAAGCTCACACATAGTCAAATACCTCTAAGTGCACCTATTGAAAATCGAAGGCATACACTTGATAGAAGAAAAATAGGTCATTACAACAACCATTTTACATTATACAAAGAAAAATCCAAATCCTCTCTAAGATGCACAAACCATGAAAGAAAAGAGGACTCTATGTCAAATTGCTTTAAAAAAAAAAACATAATAGGAACCATTACAATTCTACTATGACTTATTCATTGGATGCAACATGTTTTTATTGTGGAATGAATGGTCATATATCTTCTAGTTGTTTTATAAAGAAATCTCGTCAAAAGCATACAAGAAAGGTATGGATTCCAAAACAATCTTGAAATCCCAAACTAACAAGGAAGGACCCAAATCTCAAAGGGTACCTTAAAATTTTGAAATCTTGTAGGCAAACTTTGAAGCAACAACTTCTCATTGATGGGTGACCAAATCTTATGGCCTAAGGAGATATCAAGTATCTCAAAATCTATTCCAAAAGACAAAGGAGAAGAATAAAGCAAGCCAAGATTATGATGACTCATCATACATCTAGAAGGAAATTGAAGCTCTTGTAAATACCATTCAAAACAAGGAAATAGACAAGAAGCTTCAATGTGACTCACACAAGATGGATTGCACCAAGACAAAATCCAATGGACAAACACTAAAGATGATACAACAAGAGGTGTAAGTACTTATCATACAACTTATATGAATACTCATTCATAATAAATCTTGATATACGAAAATCTTACCTTGATTTGATATGCATGCTTGAGCATGAAAGGTGTTAAGTTTTGAGATGATGAATGAATAATCTTAGGACCCCTTCAACTCATGAAAACCTTAGGATCAATAGTGTTTGTACATAATGATTGATGATGATTGATCATGAGTTTGATGAATGATTGTTTGAATAAGATGGTACATGAAAAACTTGAGATATATTCATCCATGTGAGTTAGAAAGGATTGAAACATGATGCTTAGATTCAAAGTCTTAAATGATGCATCAACTCTTGATGTATAAATTCTTGGATGACGTATGAATCTTTGATAATGTTTAAACCCTTGATGATACATGAACTCTTGGTGATATATCATGAATTCTTGGTTATTATTGATTCTTAATGATGCATGAATTTTTGATTGAATATGAATTCTTGATGATGTATCATTTATGTGTTGTTTAACTAGTGGTATCTAAATAACAAACATCTTCCTTTAACAATGGTATGAATTGTATTAGTAAGAGGAAGAGATTATGAGGACATAATCTTGATTATGTGCTTATCACTATGCCTTGATAATAAATACATATATTGCGTGTACAAGTGGTATCTATGCTTTGACAATCTATGCAATTATATTCCTAGAGAGAAAGCATGTATGTTACAACAAGTGATTGCCTAGATTTTAACTTCATGATTATAACATCATAGGCATGAACATGATGATATGTTAAGAAACAATGCATGATATGATAAGTAATAATGCATGCTATGATCATATACCATGTATGTGCAAGTGGTATCTATCTCGATCAACATTATAATTCTTACTATGTCGTATGTTTGATGATGCATGATCTTGACTGTGAAAAGAAGTTTGAAAAATATGCATCATTGAGATTGAAAAGAATTTTTGAATAACATTATGAACAATGATGATTGCTAAAAATCTTGTGTTGAATGCTTAAATGTTAGTAATTGATATCAAGAGCTTAAATTAGCAAATCCATCAAGTGGTATCATGCATAACATCTAGATAACAAATGGTATGACATAGATGAGAGTATGACTTGCATTACACACGATGACCATGATATGCTTTTGTGACTTATCTATATGCGTTACTAATTATCTATGCAAAATGCTTTCTCCTACATATTTGATAAATGCCATATGTGAATGCTTGACTAGACCTATATGTAACATCATAGGCATAAGATAAGAAGAGATTATTTGAGATACAAAAGTCATATGGAAAAGAGTGAATATATTGGCATATGTTATAATACACTTGCATGAGTAAGCCAACAAATTGTTTTAATCACTCCATCTTTGCTCTGATATCTAGACATAAATGAAATTGCATCAACTAGTGGTATCCATTGAAAGGGAAAGATTGTTACACTTGATTATTTGCCTATGTTTGAAGTTAATGCTCACTCTACCACTATGCTCTGAATCATATGAATTATGTTAATCAATAAAGTGGTATCAACATCTATATTTATCCTTGTTAAATTACATGATTAAGGGGGAATTTCATAACATTTCTTTATAACAAGTGATATTTATTGATGATATGTTATCTCTTTATCAAGTGGTATGGAAGTCTGAGTAAATCATTTTTATAATACTGCATCAAAGGCCCAAAAATTGGTACAAACTCTTGTGAACTCAATGCCACTAACAATATGCTTTGCAAAGAGTTTGTTAAGGTTATGTAGGATGACTCAAAATGGCAAATCAAACTACTAAACTGGGTGAACAAAGAATTGATCAAGGAATGCAACATGGATGAAGCAAAATGCCATACAAGGATGTGAAAAAGGGCATAAAACTTGCAAAATACCAAGGTATGATCGAATTGTTACTCTACCATTATGCTTTGTGAATTATACAAATCATATTAACAAATGGTATGAATAACAAATCTCACGAGCTGAATATATCACTTCATCCCTGCTCTGATACCTAGATATAAGCATACATTGTTGAAAATCCTTCTATATTACTGCTCTGATACCTAGAAATGCATCAAGCCATATTAATGAAATGATTAACAAGTGGATTGTTATATGCAATGGTATCTAACCTTTGAGTGGTATTTATTCATATTATAGTATCTATTATTTCAACAATGGTATCTATTAAAAAGAGATCACATGCTTTAAAAAGTAAACAAATGGTATCAGACTTGATTAAATTGACCTACAAGTGATATCAAACTTGATCAAATTCGTATAATCGATTTTACATGTTAATTAGTGGTACATTTTTTTTTACAAGTGGTATCAATTACAATAGTAAGGGGGAGCATACATATGAATGATTATCCTTGATTTCACCTCTTTATGACTATACTCATGGCACTTATGCTTACAATGTTACCTCTATTCTCCTATATGTTCACTTGGAAAATTATTCTTGTGCATTTGATGATGCCAAAATAGGAGAAAACTATGTGCTTACTTGAAATGATATGTGAAAGAATCATGTGACGTTTACCATACTTGAAAATGATACTCACTACATGATTAGAATAAGTTAGCAATCAATCATATGCTTACTTGATGAATAAATTATGTGATTGCTTATTGACTCTAGATGCACTAAAATGGTATTTATATTTGATCATGTTTTAAAGATTTAATTTGAAATCCATATGAAATACTTGCTCTAAATCTCTCTTACTCAAATAAATGAGCTTATATGTTGATGGCATAGATTATGACTAAGATAATGATCTTTTTGATGATGCCAAAGGGGGAGAGATTAGTGGAAGGATCAGTAAAAAGAATAGGATGCCAATTATGCTAAAAAGGGGAGAGATATCATGTTTCCATCATTTGATATGTTTAAAACAATTGGCATAAGTTACAAGATTAAGGGGGAGGATAACTCTTAACTAGCATTCATTACATCATATAGGGGGAGAATACATATAAACATTGATTATCATTATTCTGTGAAACTAACACCCCACGAGATGAACATTGGTTGTCATCATCAAAAAGGGGGAGAATGTGTTTAAATGTTGAAACAGGTTTTGATAATGACAAACATGAAGACTAAGGCAAAGACTCCTAAAGGAAGAAAGGATATTACCATGAAGCCAATATGATGAATTTGCAACACATGAATACAAGCCATATGGAACATTAATTGTCATCATCAAAAAGGGGGAGAATGAAGTTGCATATGTAAGTATGCAAAGTAGTTTTGATGTATGACAAAGTATTTATGATGATGATGGAATGGCAAAAGGTTCAGAAACAAGAAGGTTCAAGCACAAAGACAATGGCCAAGAATAAAGAGATGAAGATGCCTCACAAAGAGTTAAAGAAACATGAGCTATGGAAGACAAGGTTGATGACATGAACTAAATCATGAAGAACAAGCTCATAAGTTGAAGAAGAATCAAGGAAACAAGCATGAGGATCAAAGGAATAAGCCATGGGTCAATATATATCAAGAACATATCAAAAACCTTGAAGAATTGTATCAGGTACATGTACTAATCGATTACCACAATGGAATAATCGATTACCACAACTCTGTTTATGGTACAATCAATTACAATAAGAAGGACAATCGATTACATAGGTTCTGGAATGAACATAATCGATTACAGATAAAAGGCTAATCGATTACCAGTTAAAAGTTTGAAGAGTGAGCATCAGGTATTCACCATAATCGATTACCAAGTCAAGCATAATCGATTACGTAAGTTCTGTTTTATCCCTAATCGATTACA
Organism: Clitoria ternatea; assembly: GCA_037962975.1. Lineage (NCBI taxonomy): Eukaryota > Viridiplantae > Streptophyta > Magnoliopsida > Fabales > Fabaceae > Clitoria > Clitoria ternatea. The sequence goes on from CM075675.1 coordinate 53,142,076, forward strand.
TGAAGTCCTAATCGATTACCATGCTGCGAGACACAAATTAAGAGCATCAGGTATCAATCATAATCGATTACAAGGCAAGGAATAATCGATTAGAATGGTTCTGTTTCATAGCTAATCGATTACAGTAGAAATGCTAATCGATTACCTGCTGCATAATACTGAAGATTTCAAAAGCTAATCGATTACAGCTCGAAGGCTAATCGATTACTATAGTGTCAGAACGTGGGAAAATGCTTTTAAGTGGAACTCCAGCTCATTTCTTCACTCCCACTTTATGCCCATGCTAAGGTATCCGTTGGAGACAATGTGCAACGGCTGGAAACCCTAAAAATGGCTATAAATGAAGCATGGATTCAAGCAAGAGAAGTAAGGCACCAAGAGAGAGACCAAGGCACAACACAAGGCAATCAACATTCTTCCTCTAGAGGTCTTTTGATTTACTTTCTCTTGTATATTCTGCAACTCTTGTTTCTAAACTTGCATATTGCTTAAGAGTTGTTAGATAGTGAGTTTCAATTTGTATATCCTCTCTTGTTGAGAGTTAGAATTGGTGAGAGCTTTCATTTGTGTATCTACTCTGTTGAGAGAGTTAATTGATTGTAAACCAAACACCAAAACACCAAGGTTTTTCACTCTAGGTTGAGTGGTCACAAAGGTTTGGGTTCAACCTTTGGGTTATTGAGAGATTGTGAGATTGGGTGGGTTGCCCTTTGCTTGTGAGGATTGAGTTCTTGAGTGTGGGACACTAGGAAGCTGCAATTGCTCAAAGCTTGTATCTCAAATCTTCAATAGTGGAATCCTTCAAGTGGGTTGCTTGAAGGCGAGACGTACACCGGGTTGGTGGAACTCGTTAAATTGGTTTGCATTTCTCTCTACCTTGAACTCTTTATACAACTGCGCATATAAACTGTTTGTTGAAATGCTTGAGCTGAATGTGTGAATCAAAGTTGTTGTTCAAGTAGAAAACTAACTCTGCATGCCAAGTGTTTGATAATTTGCTTGAATCAATATTTGGTGAAGTTCTTCAAAACTGGAAATTACTATAACTTACCAAATATCTAATACATTGTTTCCTATTAAGTCCTGTGTGATACTTACTTGATTGCTATTACTTCTCACATTCACAAGGTGTTTGATAACTTGAATGAGCTGAATCTTTATAGGAAACATCACATTATTGACAAATAAATCTGTGCACTCCAACTGTTTGATAAATTGTTTAAACCAATAACTTACCTTGTTTATCACACTTATAGCTAAATATTGTCATTGCACATCAAGTGTGTCATAGTGTGATATGTGCATAAAACTTGTTGTCTCTTCATCATTGCATCATTTGTATATTACTAACCATTTCCAAAGGGATTCCGCGTGAAAATTTGAAACACTCAATTCACCCCCCCTCTTGAGCGTTGAGGCCTTGGCTAACAAATTGCTTCTCCCTTTTTAGTGTGCAAACCGTGTGGATTAGGGGCAATTCAAGCATCTTGATTAGCTCCTACAAAGGTTCCATTCTTGTTAGGAGGTCTTACATTCAAGACACTCCAAAGTCAACTCAATTTTTAGGATTGTTAGTTTCTATTCTTAGGTTGATTCTAGGTTTAATTTTGTTGCACTATTAGGATATCTCTTTTACATTCCTATATTCATATTGCTTGCATCAAAAACAAAACTTGTCAAAAAAGATTTTAGTCACCTCCTATACATCAATTTAGGAGAAGGTTGCATAATTTCCCTTAAGCAAGAAGCATTAATTGAACTTGTTAGTAACCATTGTGCATTTCGGTTTTGGTTGTATAAATTGGTGTTGTTATCTTGAAATCTTAAGAGGCAAAAAGAAAAGAAAGAAAAGTATCAAAAGAAAAGAAAAGAATCACAAGAAAAGAAAAGTACCAAAAGAAGAAAAGAGTGTTAAAGAGAAAGCCTCATTACAAAGTTGAATTGAGACACCAAACTTCATCACCAAAATTTCGAAATTACTAATACCAAATGAGAATTGTTTTCATTACTTGACCATTGCTAAGACTTGTTCATTAAAGACTTCATTGCTTATTCTTGCAACTTTAGAGTTTCTAGGCTAGGTTATACCTTAAACTTTGTTTCTTGCATTTGTTTTCTTGTTTGTCTTGTTTTGTCATTTTCAATTCTATTCCAAGTTAGCCTTCATTCTTTTGAACTTTTATTTGCTTTTAGAGTATTGTCATTCCAAGTTAATTGTTGATCCTTCATTCTATTCCATTTGAGTAGCCTTTATTTCTTGAGCCTTTTTAGTTTGTCATTTTTGCTTCTTAAAGTTTTGTCTTGAGTTTGTATCCTTTTGGACTTCTAAAGATCACTCCATTTCGCCATTAAGTGAGGGTAGCATATTGAAACACTTGAGATTGGTGTGGAAATTGATTGAGCTTGAAAATCTCTAAGAGAAGGCATACACTTGAGAGATACACTTTTGTGAGGTTTAAAGTTTTCTTTGTGATTTCCGTTAACCAAATCTTGTTTGGAGTTGTTGCTTTGTGTTCTTTTGCTAGGTAAAGTGGATCTTATACATCAAGAAGGACTTGTGAAGACACTTGTAAAGGAGGCAAAAGCTTTGTAACTAGTAGAACTTAGGCAAAGTTTTTCAATTCTTAGGCTTTGTGTAGTAGGATTTTGTCTTGTATTTTGGACACAACAAGGACATTGGACTTTTTGGACATTATAATTTTCCCTTTTGCTTGGTAAAATTTCGAATTAGGATAGTGCATGTGCATTTGTTTGTTAACTACTTTTAGTTAATTGGTTAGAGTTAGTTAGAAGTTACAACTATAATTAGTTAGTTAGTTGGTAGTTAGTTGAGTGTCTTAACTAATTAGTTAGTGGTTGGAACTAATTCTAGTTGTCATAACTAATTGTTAGTTGGGTTAACTAATACATAACCGAAATTAGTTAGGTAGTTATAGTGGTTAGACTTTGTTACAACCTCCATAACTAATTAACTACTTTTGGTTAGGGTTGTTAAGACTTGGTTAGTTAGTTGAACTAAATTTTGTTAGGTTACCTACTTCTTAAAACCGAATTTGGTTAGGCTTGTCTAGGGTTAGTTAATCACTAGCAACATCCTAGGACAAACATAATCAACTTAGGTTAAGGACAACCTAGGATTTCCATAAGCAACATAGGACTAACCTAGTTAAAGACAACCTAGGACATTGTTTTTCCCTTAGGATAGAAACCTAGTATTGATATTTTAGGTTTGTTGAAGTGTTTTTTTCACTTGTATTGCATTCATCTTCCTCGACTAGCTTGTCTATACATACTTTGTTCTTGTCTTGAGTTTCTTTGACAACATTAAAAGATGTCGTCTAGTGATAGGGAAAACAAAAGCATGCTTCATAACATAATGGATAGCTTAAACACCATTAATGCTAGGCTAAACAATCTTGAGCATAATGAACCCCCTAGAACTAGGCATAGACAACGAAATCAAAGACATAACACTAGTGATAATGAGGAAGAAACAAGACAAAGAAGGCACCATGACCATAGAAGAGATGACATAGGCTTAAGAGAGGTAAAATTAGAAATTCCCCCATTCAATGGAAAAAGTGACATTGAAGCTTTTTAGAGTGGGAGATGAGGGTAGAACAAATATTCAACTCTCATCAAATAAAAGATGATAAAAAAGTTAGGATTGTAACTCTTTCTTTTCAAAATTATGCCCTAGTTTGGTGGACCCAAATTTGTAAGGAGAGAAAAAGAGACAACTTTCCCCCCATAGATGATTGGGTAGACTTAAAAGCTCTCCTTAGAAAAAGATATGTTCCTAATTATTATAGGGGTGAACTATTAGCAAAGCTAAATAGGCTCACCCAAGGCTCCAAATGTGTAGAAGATTACTATAAAGCCTTAGAGATAGCCATGATTAGAGCCAATCTAGAAGAGGATGAGGAAACCCTAATGCATAGGTTCTTACATGGGCTTAATAGGAACATCAAAAATAGGGTAGAACTTCTTCCACATGTGGATATAGAAGAGTTACTCCACCAATGCACCAAAGTAGAAAACCAATTTAAGGAAAGAGAAGCCTATAGTGGGGATAAAAATAGAGCCTATAAGTCAAAGTGGGTAGAAAATAAGGGTAAGTTTGAGAGAAACCCTAGAGAGAGAGAAGTGGGCGCTTCCTCCTCTAAACCCCAAAGTGAGTTACACAAAAATGGCAAAGTCTTTCGCAATCAACATGATAAGCATGATCCTTCATCAAAACCATAATCCTCTAGATCTTCTTCCATCAAATGTTTTAAGTGCCTTGGAAGAGGACATATTGCTTCGGACTGTCCAACAAAAAGAACAATGATTTTAAAAACCAATGGAACCTACTCAAGTCAATCAGAGTCTAATTCTGATTCTCACTATTCAAGTGATGACTCTAGTAGTGCTTCCAGTGACAGTGAGCATATTTTAGGGGATGATGGTGAGTTGTACATGATTAGAAGGTTGCTTGGTAGTCATGTAAAACTCGATGACACAACACAAAGAGAGAACATCTTTTATACAAGATGTTACATTAATGACAAATTATGTTCTCTCATTGTGGATAGTGGGAGTTGTGCAAATGTTGCGAGCCAAAAACTAGTCAAAAAGATGGGATTAGAGCTTATAGACCATCCAAGTCCCTACAAATTACAATGGTTAAATGAAAAAGGGGAAATGGTAGTCAATAAGCAAGTCCTAATCAATTTCACCATAGGCACATATAGAGATGAAGTCAAATGTGATGTAGTACCTATGGAAGCAACTCATATACTTTTAGGAAGGCCTTGGCAATTTGATAGGAAGGTCCTTCATGAGGGGTTCACTAACACCCTCACATTTAAACTAGATGGTAAGAAGATAGTATTACATCCTCTAACTCCACAACAAGTAGCTAAAGACCAAATCCAAATGAAGGCTAAGAGAGAAAAAGAGTTAGGATCTTCTTCCCATGTGAGTTTAGAAAAACCAAAGAAAAACAAAAAAAACAATAAAGGGAAAGGAGTTATTGTCTATAATGACTCCCAACCTAATCTCTTTGTAACTAAATATGATGTGAAACATGCCATGTTTTCACAAAAGCATTGCTTAATCATATATCCAAAAGATATCCCTAACACTTCCTTGTGTTCAATGGGCACTTCTCCTCCCCCCTTGCCCAAAGGGATCCAAAATATCTTGCAAGAATTTAACGACCTCTTCCCAAAAGACATTCCAAAAGGATTACCTCCTATTAGGGGAATTGAGCATCAAATAGACCTTATACCTGGGGCTAGTTTGCCAAATAGACCTGCCTATAGATGCAACCCTAAGGAAAGTTTAGAAATAGAAAAACAAGTGAATGAACTACTTTCCAAAGGATGGATTAGAGAAAGTTTAAGCCCTTGCGCATTACCGGTTTTACTTGTACCCAAGAAAGATGGTTCATGGAGAATGTGTACGGATTGTAGAGCCATTAATAACATCACCATCAAGTATAGGCATCCTATACCTAGACTTGATGACATGTTAGATGAGCTTAGTGGATCTACAATCTTCTCCAAGATTGATCTTAAAAGTGGCTATCACCAAATTAGAATAAAAGAAGGAGATGAATGGAAAGCCGCTTTTAAAACCAAACTTGGCCTTTATGAGTGGTTAGTGATGCCTTTCGGCCTAACTAATGCACCAAGTACCTTCATGAGACTTATGAACCATGTTTTAAGGGATTTCATAGGGCATTTTGTTGTGGTATACTTTGATGACATTCTTGTGTACTCAAAGTCCATGACATCTCATCTAATCCACCTAAGACAAGTTATGCTTGCTTTGAGAACAAACAATCTTTATGCTAACTTTGAAAAATGTTCTTTTGGCATGGATACCATTGTCTTTCTTGGTTTTGTAGTTAGTTCTAGAGGTGTTGAGGTAGATCACTCTAAGGTTAAGGCAATCCAAGATTGGCCTACACCTAAAAATGTGAGTGAAGTAAGAAGTTTCCATGGTCTCGCAAGTTTCTATAGGAGATTTGTGAAAGATTTTTCAACCCTAGCCTCCCCTTTAAATGAGTTGGTTAAAAAGAATGTTTCTTTTGTATGGGGGCCTAGGCAAGAAAAAGCCTTTCAAGATCTCAAAGATAGACTCACTCATGCTCCAATTTTAAAACTTCCAAATTTTTCTAAAACATTTGAGCTTGAGTGTGACGCATCTAATGTGGGCATAGGAGCTGTGCTTTTACAAGAAGGTCACCCTATAGCTTTCTTTAGTGAAAAACTTAATGGGGCCACTATTAACTATCCCACATACGATAAGGAATTTTATGCCTTAATTAGAGCCCTACAAACTTGGGAGCACTACTTAATCCCAAAAGAGTTTGTGATACATAGTGATCACCAATCTTTGAAATTCATCAAAGGGCAACATAAGTTAAACAAAAGGCATGCTAAGTGGGTTGAGTATTTGGAACAATTTCCTTATGTCATCAAGTATAAGAATGGCAAAACCAATACTGTGGCTGATGCTTTATCTAGGAGGCACTCTCTACTTACCTCTCTAGGAGCCAAAGTTATTGGGCTTGATGAAATTAGGTCTTTGTACCCAAATGATCTTGATTTTTCAAACATCTTTAACTCATCTTCCACTTCTACATCTCATAGGGGCTTCTATATTTTAGATGGCTATCTTTTTAAAGCCAATAGACTTTGTATTCCACGAAGCTCTTTAAGAGATCTACTACTTAGAGAGAGTCATGAGGGAGGACTCATGGGTCATTTTGGTAGAGATAAGACTTTGTCTATCTTACATGAACACTTTTATTGGCCCAAAATGAAAAAGGATGTTCAAAAACATTGCTCTAGGTGTATTGTTTGTCGAAAGGCTAAATCAAAACTTTCACCTAGTGGTTTATATACTCCCTTGCCAACACCTAGTGCACCTTGGATTGATATATCAATGGACTTTGTGTTAGGCTTGCCTAAGACCCAAAGGGGAATGGATTCTATCTTTGTGGTTATGGATAGGTTTAGCAAGATGGCTCACTTCATCCCTTGCCATAAGGTTGATGATGCTAGTCATATTGCTAAGATCTTCTTTAAAGAGGTTGTGCAATTACATGGTGTACCCAAAACCATTGTTTCTGATAGGGACACCAAATTCCTAAGCCATTTTTGGAAAACTCTTTGGTCAAGGCTAGGAACACAACTCCTCTTTTCCACAACTTGTCATCCTCAAACGGATGGCCAAACAGAGGTAGTAAACAGGACCCTCTCACAACTTCTTAGGGTCTTAGTACACAAAAATATAAAATCTTGGGATGAGTGTTTACCCCACATTGAGTTTGCATATAATAGGGTACAACACTCCACAACCAAGCATAGTCCATTCGAGGTTGTATATGGTTTTAACCCTCTCACACCCTTGGACCTTTTGCCCATTGAGGTTTCTGATTCTGTCCTTCATATGGATGGAGAGGTAAAGGCCCAATTTATCAAAGATTTTCATGAGAAGGTTAGACACCAAATACAAACTAAAAATGAACATTATGCTCGTTGTGTAAATAAACAAAGAAAGGAGATCACCTTTGAGGTTGGAGATTGGGTATGGTTACACCTTCGAAAGGAACGCTTTCCCAATTTGAGAAAATCCAAAGTCAACCCTAGAGGTGATGGACCTTTTCAAATTCTCAAGAAAATAAATAATAATGCTTATGTCCTAGATCTACCAGGAGATTATGGTGTGAGTGCTTCTTTTAATATAACTGATTTGTCTCCCTTTGATATAGATGATGAGGATGATGCCTTTGATTTGAGGACAAATCCTTTTGAAGAGGGGGAGCATAATGAGGACATACCCAAGGAAGACCCTCACACTATATTGGAGAAAGGACTTGAAGCATATAGAGGTCCCCTCACAAGGGCAAAGACCAAACAGGCCAAAGAGAGCATTCATAAAGCCCTTTTCTCTTTTCTCTCTTCTAGTGGGCCTAAGCCCAATAAGGAACCTATGAGGATCTATGTGTACTTTACTTGTAATATACTTTCTAAATAGTTTCTCTAGGCTTATAGGATAGATTTGGGCCTTGTAAGGTCAAATGGGCCACTTTTGGGCCTTGTACTTTCCCTTTTGGGCCATGTATAGGCCATTTTCTCATCTTTTCTCTTAATGGGCCTTGGATCCATGACCAAGCCCATCTAGCTAGTCCTTGGCCGAAATTCTAGTGGCCTATATAAGGGCTTCTCCTTTTGTAATCAAGCACCATTAATCCATTTGTAAAATTTGAGAGCACTTAAGTGTTTCCTAGTGAGAGATTCTCCTCCTTCTCTCTAGAATTTGAGAGCTCTCTCAAGCTCTTATCCAAGGGGTTTCTCCCTCCCTTGGTGGTGAGTGGAGTTATCTTCCTCCTCCTTAGGAAGTGGCCTCCAACCTTTCCCTCTCCCTTTTTCCAAGCCTTCCTCCATTGTCCACCTTTCCCTCCTTCCATTTCCACTCTCTTTCCTTTATTTTGGCGACACATTCCTATAGTCTTAGGTTTTTAGTTTCGGTTTTCTTGGTCCTTGAAGAAGAAGTCTCAAGCTTCCATTGAAGGAAGATAGAAGAAAGAGCCCTAGATCCAACCCTCTTCAAGAAAGTGCATGAAGAGCCTACATCAATAGGTCTTTGCTTAAGCATGCTTACAAGAATGTTTTCTTGACCGTTGAGATCCTTGAGCCAGACTTGGAAAAAAAACTCCTTTTGAAGTGAATTCTGGATCCAATGAATCATAAGGTATTCAGACGCCTTTGATAAGTCTGAGAACTTTTTATGAAAAAGACAAGATTTGATGTTTAGACTTAGTATGAGATAAACTCTTCTGAGCTAAGTATGATAGGTATTTAGATGTAAAGATCTCAGACTTCAAGACTTTCCTTATTTTTGATCAATAAGAGTTTATTGATAAGAGAGACTTTCAAAGATTCTTTTGGCATACTACGCCCCCTATCTTTTGTAACACAATCCTTATGTTTTCCTGAAACACTTAACTCACATGTTAAATAATAACATGACACTTAATTCAAGTTAGTAAACATAATGTTGGCTATCAACAAATCTCATGGGATCTGGTTTATACAAAAATGGTTTTGTCTTTGACCAGACTTTTTCTTCAACAAACGCCCCCTATTTGTTGATGGTAAAAATTGATTCTTTCAACTTGAATGAAGTTCTATGAAATATAATATTGACTCCCCCTAAGTAGGCATGGCAACGGGGCGGTTCGGGGACGGTTTTGACTCCTACCATCCCCGCCCCCCGCTAGTCCCAAACCCTAACCGTCCACGTCCCTGATCCCCGTTGGGTAAGATAAAATAGCTCTCATCCCCACCCCCGGTCAAGATTGGGGAAACCCGCCCCCGCCCCCGCCTAACATTTACCCATTGATTGCTTTTTTGGGGGGAAACCCATTCCCGTTCCAAAAAACCCGTCCTCGCTCCAAAAAACCCATCCCCGTCCCCGTCCCCACTTTCATAGAATTTTCACCTTATCATAAGTATTTTACAAGTTGTTGTATGTAGAAAAATTTTAAACATTTTACATACAATAATAGTACAAGTGTCCTAAAAATAGTAATAAATCATCTTGGACAATTGTTAAACATTGTCTAATCACAATTACAATTGAACCTATGAAATTTAATCATAGATTGTTCACTTCATCACAATAATAAAATTTTCTATTGAACTTCTAGAAAGTGAAAATTTCATTCCATCACATAAAGCTCACTAGTTCAACAATAAAAATTCAAACATCATCCTACTATAAGCTAAATATCATGCAACAAAGTTTCAGGATTTTTATCAAAGTTCAACAAGATAAAGTTAAAGTAACAACCAACTAGTAGAAAGCAAAGTCCAACAGTCTAAGAAACAAAACACAATAAAACCATCCTAAAATCAAGCATCTTCATTCATCACTTGCATGTCCAACTTCTAATGGTCCTCCAAAGGATAAGTAATACAACTCGTAGATAATCCATCTACAATATCACAAAACATAGTTATAATGTTATTTTAGCAAATGAAATAATCAAAATTCATAATGATGAAAAAGAATATTACCTAGTTCATCAATTAAGTCATGAATTTCAATTGGTATAGCATGTGGGTGATCTTGTCCTGAAAGCATAAAATATGTTTAGTGTAGAATTATTTATAAAAAATGCAAATTCATAAGATTTTAAGAATAAAAAAATTTACCAAATTCTTCATCCATCCATAGCCAACTCCTACAACACATCAAAGCCTCCACAGTAGACCAATGCAATCTACTACGATTTGACCTAGCAAATCACCTCCAACACTAAATGTAGACTCTGAAGCCACAGTGGAGATTGGAATTGCTAACACATCCCTTGCAATTTCCCGTAATGTAGGATATTGGATCCCTTGTAACTTCCACCAACACAAGATATCAAAATCTCCTACTTCCTTTCTTGGTAAACAATCTTTCTCCAAATAACAATCTAATTTTGTTTTTGTAGATGTTGTTCTAGCTCTTTTTTGTTTAGAGAGAAACATGTCAAATTCATTCAACTCATCATCATCATCATCATTAATGTCATGGTTAACCAAAGGAGAATTACAACCAACTTCAGCCTTCATTTTAAATTGATAATCAAGAAGTAAATCATAGCACAGTTGCTTGATACCTTGAATTTGTGACTCAAAATCATGAGGATACAACTTGGCATAATAGAACCGAAGAAGTGTCATCTTGTACCTTGGGTCCAAAATAGTAGGAACCCCTATTATTTGGGGAATAACACTCCAATAATTATTAAACTTGTCCCTCATCTTTGCTGCCATACTTTTAATAACCTCACAAGAAGAACTTTCCTGTTGAGATATTACCAACTTAACCTCATAATCTTGGAAAAATAAATATTAGTAGTTGGATATTTTGTCCCAGAAACCAACTTAGTGATGTTGTTAAACAATTTCAACCTCTTAGAGATATCTTTGGTAAATTCCCACTGTGACTCTGGTGGTGTACTTGTGTATTGAGACTCACGTTGTTTCAACCTTTCAAACACATTTTTATAGGCTATAGCAGTTTCTAATACCTTGTATGTTGAATTCTATCTAGTTGGACAATCTAGAATCAACTTTTTGGTTACATTAACATGCAACTGTTTAGCCGTCTCCTTAAATTTTTCCTTCCTTTTAGGAGTTGAAGTCCAAAAAGCAACACTATCACGGATATTCTCTATCCCATCCTTTACCACCTCTAATCCATCTTTTACAATCAAATTAAGGATATGTGTAACACAACGTATATGAAGCAAGTCACCATCTTTCCATAATGTGTTTAACCTTAATTTATCCTTTATTTTTCTAATCATTGAATCATTTGTGCTACAATTATCTAGGGTAATTGTAGACAACTTTGAATCAATATTCCAATCTAATAAACATTCAACCAAAACATTGCAAAGTCTTTTACTTGTGTGAGGAGCAGGAACATAGACAAACCTAATTAACAATAAAATACCTAAAGTACATCACTAGGACAACTTATAAACTATTAGGACAACCAATAATAATTAAATAAAGTATATATAAACACCAATAATAATTAAATATTTTTACCTCAAAAGTCGATTCTTTAAATTCCATGAACTATCAATGTAATAAGCAGTGATTGACATGTATCATCTCTTTTGATTACTTACTGTCCACATATCTGTTGTGATCGCCACTCTTCCTTCAATTGTGTCTATGAGCTTTAAACCAATCAACCTTTCCTCTTCATACATATTCAATATCTCTTTCTTGATGGTGTTTCTTGTAGGAACATGAAATGAAGGTTGTAGTGAATTCGAATACCTTCTAAACCCGCGATGATCCACAATTGTGAGTGGATATTCATGCATGACAATTGCACGTGCAAGCTACTTTCTTGAATTCTCTTCCTCATAAGTCACAACTGTTATTTCTTGCTTCCCTTTCACAACCTTGGGAAGTAGAACCTTTTGGCCTCTCATTTTGATCTTGCGTTGAGCACAACTCTCCATATGCACGAGTAAATGTGTAGTTCCATTCTTTGCTTTTCCTTTAAGCTTTTTCCCACAATACTTACATTGAGCCTTGTCTTCTCCATTAAATATGATCCTCTTGAAGTGCTCCCACACTACACTTTTACGTCTCGTTTTCTCTACTTGTGTTGAGTCTCCATTATCTTCAACATTAGTTGGTGTTTATGTTGTTGACCCAATTTCATTTGTGGAAGGATTTAGAATAGGAGCTACTGGACTAACATGATGAGAACTACCATCTATAGCAGGTTGGCTAACATCTGCAGTGAGAGGTTGGCCCTGAGAATTTTCATTGCTTGCCATTTATGTCTAAAAAAAATATAAACCACAAGAATAAGCCAATAAGAATATAATAATAATACCATATAAAAAGATTAAATAATCTTTACTAACAATATATTGTAAAATTTATATCCAAAACAAATCAAACCTTTTTAAAGAAAGTGATCAAATTAATATACTATTATTAGATTGATATTTGTTTAAAAAATTATAAATAACAGATATAAGAAATAAGAAATATAAAAAAAAACTAAAACTCTATATCCCAGGATTAAGCTATAACTTGTTTTAAAAAATTAAACATATATTGTTGAACGAATCACCAATAAATAAACTTTTTGTTATCTAATATCATATCTAATATATTTTTAATCCTTATTATAAATATATTTTTAAGAAGCATATATCTGAAATCCAGAGCACGTGCACTTAAGAAATCACTAGAGTAGTTACTATTTAGATTGATGAATTGACTTCACGCATTAGAAAAGTTACAAAAGTTACTACTCCCTAAAATTACAAGTGCAGGTCAATTTAGTTATCAAAAGTTACAAAAAAAAACATCATCCAGTTCCTAAAATATCAAACTACCAGTCATTTTAATCCTGAAATTATATCAATAAAAAACTAAATTGTCCTGATGCTTGTAATTATAGGAACTAAATTGGTGTATTATTACTCTAATAACTAATTTCATTCTTCATCATCATTATAAGAATAGAACAAATATATATATAAATATTCATGTCATAAAACAAACGAACACTGAAGCTATATATTGTTCAATTGCAAAAAACATAGATGCATAACTTGATTATTAGTATGAGGTGTTAATGGTGTAGCCTATAAAAGGGATCACTACGTATAAAATGTGCATTCGGAAATTGAATTCAAGTGTTGTAACTTTCTCATGCTCTCTCTTTGGTGTCTGCGTGTAAGAATTTTTTTGTGAGCTATATCTATAGTTAAATTGAGCAATGCAAATCCCAGGATGCAATTCAACCCAAAGTTATTACATTCCCTTGACAAATTCCTAGCTAGAGAAACAGTATCCCTTGAGTTGGTTATATCTTTTATATTTATACAACACCAATAACTACTTACTATATATTTTTTCTGATTATATGTCAGTAAAAACATTGAACATTCTAATAAATAGTAAAAGCATAGAAGGAAACAAATTAAATAGTAAATGCATTGAACCATTTTAAATAGTAAATACATTAAATCCATTCCACTCTTGCCTACCACAGAAGCTTGTTTAGTTACAACTTTTCTTTTTTGCAGTTAAGTTATACAAGTGCAGTGCTTCACTCCTTAGTAGTGTTATGGCTTGTAATACCTTCTTAACTCTCTTCTTTTCATAGTCTAAAATCATTCATTCAGAAACATTGGACTTAATGCTGCAATATGCACTAATTAAACTTACAAACAGGGCTTGCCATAGTCTAAAATCATTCATTCATAAACATTCATTATTATGAAATCCTAAAAGACAATGAAAAGAACATAGGCCTATTTCATAGTAATCAGCATTCAAAAATTAAAATTATTTATATATTCACTCCATATTCAACTTTTTGTTCAATTAACGCCTAATATCAGGAATGTTGGAACAATTTTCCAAAGTAAGGGTGAACCAAAAGATGAACAACAATTTAGAGGACTTGATATGATCTTCTAGGCATGCAGAGCACTTTCCTAAAATTAGTATTTCGTCCCTATAGAGTGTGGGTATCACGAAATCCAATTTTGAGATACAAAGAAGATTCAACAACAATACTCACTCTTGTATTGTTGCAAAACAAGAACAAAGGATGAAAGAAATTTAATTTGTGTTTTATTTCTGTATTTGAGTAATGTACTTGGATCCCTTTATATAGATGTTGATCAGACATCTTTTGAATTAAAGGGACACAAATTTATGAATTGTTATAACTCTTCATAAAAGGTTGAGACTCTTTAAATTTACTGAAAAGGCATGTAATTAATTACAACACAATGGTAATCAATTACACCTTTTGAAAAGTCATACCATTTGGCATTACACCTTTGAAAGGTCATACCATTTGGCGTCTCAAAATTTAAAAAGTTACTCAATCAGAGTTTTCACTCTTTGATAATCGATTACACACAATGGTAATCGATTATCAGAGAATTTAATTCTCAAATCTCAACAATCCTCCCCCATTTGAGAGTATTAAATAATTACTACACACAAATTTAAATTTAATATATACAATCTTACACGTAAATGAAAGTGTACATAGACTTGAACTTCCACTTAGTAGAGTATACATTCCAAGAAATCGTATTTTATTGGTATCGAAACGATTGAACCGATATAATACATAATGAAAACTTGAAGATACAACTACATATAAGATAAACTACATGTTCTTGTTGTACTTGACACAATAGGGCCATGCATCCATATCTATTCATAAGTGCATCAAAGTCATTGCCCCTTGACTTCTTGAAGCGGCCAAACTTCGCACTTACATAGGTTGATTTCTTAGGTAAAACATGTTCCTGCGATAAAACATAAGTTCAAGAAATCAATTAAGAATTATTCAACCTCCTTACATCACAGGTCCAAAGCACCCTTGTGCTTTCAATCATCAAATAAGAGATTTAATCTTATTGAACTTAAGACTTAATGTCATATTAAGCGTTAAGTTAAGATTCCCTTACTAGTGATTAATTATGGGCTCCATTCCAATTTCAATAGACATTCTAGAGATGGAATCTTTAGCCAATGCCTTTGTAAAACCATCAGCCAAATTAAGCTTTGTTCGAACGAAATCAACGGTAATAATACCATCCTTGATAAGTCCTTGGACATAACTATGTCTCACACCTATATGTCTTGATTTTCCATTGTACACTTGACTATAAGCTTTAGCCAAAGTTGCAACATTGTCACAATGTATTGCTACAGGTGATATTGGTTTTTGTAACAGTGGTATCTCAAACATGAGATTCCTTAGCCATTCAGCTTCCTTTCCTGCTGAAGCTAAAGCTATAAATTCTGAAGCCATAGTGGAATCAGTAATGCAAGTTTGTTTCTTAGATGACCAAGAAATTGCTCCTCCTCCAAAGAGGAAAACCCAACCACTAGTAGAAGAGTGATCTTCTTGGTTTGTAATCCAACTTGCATCAGAATATCCTTCCAAAACTGAAGGATAACCACTATATGTCAAACCATGATCAATAGTTTTCTTTAAGTACTTAAGTACTCGACGTACAGCTTGCCAATGTGATAAACTAGGGTTACTAGTATATCTACTCAGTTTACCTACCGCAAATGCGATATCTGGCCTTGTACTTGTCATTGCATACATCAAACATCCTATTACCCTTGCATATTCTAATTGTGAAATAGCCTTACCACCATTAGGTAATATCTTTAAACTTGGGTCCATAGGAGTTGAAACAAGAGAGCATTCAAAGTTATTGAATTTCTTGAGAACTTTCTCAATGTAATGTGATTGAGACAGGATAAGTTTCCCATTGTCTCTCTTAATTTTTATACCTAGGATGACATCAGCTTCTCCCATATCTTTCATGGAGAAATATGATGATAGAAATGTTTTGGTCAAATTTACTTGCTCTAAATTTGTTCCAAAAATCAGCATGTCATCCACATACAAGCAAATTATGACACCATTACCTTTGTCATCAAATTTACTATACACACACTTATCTGAATTGTTTATTTTGAAACCATTTGATAATACAACATCATCAAACTTTTGGTGCCATTGTTTTGGCGCTTGTTTCAATCCGTACAAGGATTTAATCAATTTACAGACCTTGTGTTCTTAGTTTTCCATAACAAAACCTTCAGGTTGTTTCATATACACTTCTTCTTCTAGTTCTCCATTTAAGAATGCAGTCTTGACATCCATTTGATGTATCACAAGTTTATGAATAGCAGCAAGTGCTATTAATAACCTTATAGTGGAGATTCTAGCCACAGGTGCATATGTATCGAAATAATCGATTCCAGGTTTTTGTCTAAACCCTTGTGCCACTAAACGTGCTTTAAACTTATCAATAGTTCCATCAGCTTTGATTTTCTTCTTGAAAATCCATTTACATCCTATTGGTTTACACTTAGGAGGTAAGTCAACCAAAATCCATGTGTTATTTCCCATGATGGATTCCATCTCATCATTAATTGCTTCTTTCCAGAAAGCAGCATCTTGAGACCTCATAGCCTCTTGATATGTCAATGGATCTTCTTCTATATTATAACAATATGAGAACTTTGTTAAGATAGAATCTCTTGTACCTTCAACTAAGTACACATGAAAATCTGGGCCAAAGGATTTTTCTTTTCTTGCCCTTTTACTTCTTCTAGGTTGAGATGTGGAAGCATCATTCTCATCTAGAGTTTGAACATTTGATCCTTGATCAATCAAGCTTTGATCCAATTCTTCAATATTGGTATTAGGAGTTAAATCTTTTGAATGAGGAATTGAAGAAAATCTCCTTTCATCAAAAATTGCATCTCTAGATTCTATGATTGAATGTAGTGACACATAATCATTTTGTCCTATTACATAGAACCTATAGGCTTTGCTATGTTCAGCATAACCTATAAAAATGCATTCAATTCCTCTTTCACCCAATTTCTTACGCTTGGGTTCCGGTATTTTTACAATTGCCCTACAACCCCAAACTTTGAGATAAGTCAAATTTGGCTTTCTTTTATACCAAAGCTCATACGGGGTTACCTCATTCCTTTTTATCGGAACTCGGTTTAGAATATAACAAGCCGTTAACATGGCTTCACCCCAAAATCCATCACTTAGACCAGAATAGGACAACATAGAATTAACCATTTCTTCCAAAGTCCTATTCTTTCTTTCTGCTATACCATTTTGTTGTGGTGTATATGCAGTAGTTGTTTCATGGATAATACCCACAGATTGAAAATAAATTGGATCATAATATTCACCACCTTTATCAGTTCTCAACTTTTTAATTTTAGTATTAAGTTGCAATTCTACTTCATTTTTATAAACCTTAAACTTTTCTAAGGCTTCATTTTTCGTAAACAAAAGATAAACATAGCAAAAGCGTGTATGATCATCAATGAATGTTATCATATATTTCTTATTTCCTAATGAAGGTGTACTATGAAAATCACATAAATCACTATGTACTAATTCAAGCAAAGTTGAATTCCTTTCAATATTAGGAAAAGGTTTTCTTGTTATCTTTGTTAGCATGCATGTTCTACACTTTTCTATGTTCAAATCAAATGGAGGAATCAGATCAAATTTAGACATAGAATGTAGTTTTCGATAATTAACATGTCCAAGACGAAAATGCCATAAAGAAGAATCATGATTAATAATATAAGCAGAATCAATAACACGATTTATTGTACTTAATTTAAACATATTGTTATAGAGATATCCTAGACCAATAAATACACCACCTTTAGATAGTACAAACTTATCAGCTTCAAATACCAATTTATAACCTAATCGATTCAAGATTACTCCAGACACTAAGTTTCTCCTTAATTCTGGAGCATATAGTACATCTCTTAATACAAGTGATTTTCCAGAACTAAGTAATAATTCTACTTGTCCACAACCTAGGACTTTAGCCATAGAATCATTTCCCATGTAAAGAACTTCTCCATTGTCACCTTCCTTCAAGGATTTGAATAGAGACCGATCTTTACACACGTGTCTTGAAGCTCCTGAGTCGATCCACCAAGAATCATCAGTCTGCACACAGAAGATTTCAGAAACCATTTCCACAAAATTCAAATTGGAATTATGTGCAATGTGTGCAAAATTACCTTTCTTAGGTTGGTCTTGGCTAGAATTGCCTTGACCTTGCTTTCCACCATTCTTGGCCATTTTCCTTTTCCAGATTGTACAATCTCTTTTCATGTGACCGGAATTGCCACACTCCCAACAAGTTGCTTGTTGATTTGCCTTACCAAATTTAGGCCTCTTGTTCCTACTTCCTTTATTGAAATTAAAGGGCCTTTTCTTGAACTTTGGTATTGCCTTTGATTTCTCATCTTCCACCATATTAACAGTGGACAGATTAGGATTGCTAGAATCCTTATTACCATCTTGTAGACGGATTCCTTCTTCAATTCGAAGATGTGTTGCCAATTGTTCAACACTTATATCATCCTTGTTGTGCTTTAAAGAATTTCTCACATCTTTCCAATTGGGTGGTAATTTATCAATTATAGAAGAAACAATAAAAGTCTCATCCATAGCAATATTATGTTGCCTAAAACTTCCAAGGATTCTTTGGATTTCATGGAATTGTTCCATTATAGGTCTAGCATCACTCATCTTATAATTATTAAAATTACTAACAAGGAATTTCTTACTTGATGCATCTTCAGAAATGTATTTGCCTTCAAGTTGATCCCACAATTCTTTGGCCGATTCTACATACTGATACACATCGAATAATGCATCGGTCATGCCATTCAGAATGTGACCACGGCATATGTAATCATCATTCTCCCACTTGTGCCTCTTTCTTTGTTCTTCCAAAGTTTCCTCTTCTCTCTCCTTTGGTTGTGGAGTGCTAAGAACATAGGCCACATTAAGGGCGGAGAGGAGGAAGTGCATCTTCTTTTGCCATCTACGAAAACCAACGCCTTCAAATTTGTCTAATTTGTGGAAATTTGTAGACATATCACGGATTGTTGCCATTTTTCTTGGAAATACTAATTTTAGATTGTTGGAACAATTTTCCAAAGTAAGGGTGAACCAAAAGATGAACAACAATTTAGAGGACTTGATATGATCTTCTAGGCATGCAGAGCACTTTCCTAAAATTAGTATTTCGTCCCTATAGAGTGTGGGTATCACGAAATCCAATTTTGAGATACAAAGAAGATTCAACAACAATACTCACTCTTGTATTGTTGCAAAACAAGAACAAAGGATGAAAGAAATTTAATTTGTGTTTTATTTCTGTATTTGAGTAATGTACTTGGATCCCTTTATATAGATGTTGATCAGACATCTTTTGAATTAAAGGGACACAAATTTATGAATTGTTATAACTCTTCATAAAAGGTTGAGACTCTTTAAATTTACTGAAAAGGCATGTAATTAATTACAACACAATGGTAATCAATTACACCTTTTGAAAAGTCATACCATTTGGCATTACACCTTTGAAAGGTCATACCATTTGGCGTCTCAAAATTTAAAAAGTTACTCAATCAGAGTTTTCACTCTTTGATAATCGATTACACACAATGGTAATCGATTATCAGAGAATTTAATTCTCAAATCTCAACAAGGAAAGGAAAAAAAACATAGACGTTGCTCTCCATTTCACAAACCAATGCTTGAAGACCACACCTCATCATGGGAACATTCGTGCTACGAAATCAAGAGAAGTTATCCATATATATATATATATATATATATATATATATTTAAGCAAGAAAACATATATCAATGGAAGTATTAAACTCATACAAAACAAAAGTACTTATATCAATTTAGGTGTTAAAAAATACAGAGTAGATTTTGACTGGAGCGGTACGCCTGCCCAAAAAGAAGAAACCGTAGCTGTGTCAGTGGATGCTACAGAAATGTATGGCAGATTTCGACAGGGAGTGGAGCGAACGATGTGTGAAAACAAGAAGAGGTGTTACGGCTGTGGGAAAAAATCAGAAAGAAGAGGTGTGTAAAAAATGAAGCGCTAGTCCCTAATAATATATATAATGAGGGTATTTAAGTAATTTAGGTCTATCAGAACAGGGATGGGGACGGGGCGGATATTAGTTTTATCATCCCCGACTTTTACATATCGGGTAAAAACCGTCCGCACCCCCAAAACCAAAAAAAAGGGAAAATCCACTCAAATCGGGGCGGGGCGGTGCGGTTACCGGCGGGGACAAATTTTTTTGTCATGCTTACCCCTGAGCTGGATAGGAGTAATAATTTAGAAAGCATTTAAGGCAATAACAACATAAGAATTAATATACCAAAACATTTGAGGCAATAACAACATAAGGATTAATATACCAAAACAAAATAGGTTCTTCATTAATGCTTTACGTTATAAGAGAAGCACATTTTAAGAGCTAGATAATCAAAATAGATTAAATAAAACTTTCAGACTCCTAATTTTTTTTATTTACTCCCCCTTTTGCTATCAATAAATCAAGAAGGTAAAGAAATGTCATTTTTTTTTATCTTATGGAAAAAGATCCAACTCATCCCATTCCTGTCATGCTTCTGGTTATTCTTCGAAAGGAACCAGACTCTTGCAGTTCAGATGAGGAGCTTACACTAGTTTTTGCCTTCTTCCTCTAAGAGCCAGATAGGGATTGATCTGAATTAGATGAGGATTTATCACTTGAAGATTTTTGTTCAACCTTTAGAGAGATATCAAGTTGATCTTGTTGAGTAACCATAAAAGGAGTAATGATTTCAGAGAAGGTGGAGACTTTGGTGACCAGACCACCATATATCTTTAGATCATGAGAACGTCGAACCGCTATCCCATAGTGTTCAAAGGTTCTAAAAAGAATACCCGGATAGGGAATCTTCTTTTGTCTTTTGAAGGCTGAGGTTATCAGATAATGCATGATTACACTTGGCAGACTAGCTTTCTCTTTTTTCATCATCTGCACCATACAAAATTTGTCAATCTTGGTTACAACATCTCGAGCACTCTTTCTTGGGCAGAAGACTTGTCTCATTAAGGTATGCAGGAACTTTGCCTTATAAAGCAAACCCTTGACCAAAAGGGTTGGAGGTGACTCAAACCCGTATAGGTAGAGATTAGCCTTTTCTTCAGAAATAAAAAAGCCAATGTGATCTTCAGAGAACATGTTTCCTTTATTAGGACAGCCGCATGCAACTGCAATGAGGGCAGTGGTTATAGTGAACTGTCTTCCTTGAATAGTGCCAGTTACTGTAAAGTCTTCCTTGCTGGCAGAGATAGAGGTCCAGAACTCAATTATCATGAGTAAGCATAGATAGTGGAGCCATCTAATTCCTTCCAGTTCAGAAACAATATCTCTTCCTTCATTTTTGAATTCAATGGGAGAGAAATATGCAGATTCAATGATATCATTTGTTGAGAAAGCGTCCATTAAAGAGTTTTTGAGAAAAAGATTTTGAGTAAAGAGAGTTTAGGGTTTGCAGATTCATAAGGGAGTTTATCAAGTGAAAATGAAGAAAGAGTTAAATAGAAGGACATAGAAGTCAGAGAGTTTTTCAAAATTATTTAATAAATTGAAAGTAAAGCATTATTTTGAAATTTTAGAAGATATGCGTCATTTCTAATAATTAGGAACGGTTTTCTAGAGATTTGAAATAAATGTTCGAGATGTATTTTAATAAATTTATACAAAGAAGGAACTAAGATGTTAATTTAAATGAGATATAATTCATGTGTAAATTTTAAACAGAGACAATGAATATAATAATTTTAAATGAGTGTACCAATTTCATGATAGGGAGTTAGATAATCAAAACCTATTTTGGTTTCTACTTTCCTTTTGTCTGTCAGATATGTTCTGAGACTCGACCTTCTTTCACCATACTGTTGGTTCATGTGATCATCCAGGGTAAGGAAGTTTTGTTGATGCATTTGATATTTTCTATTCTTTATGCTTTGATTGGAATCTAAGAACTTTAATCCCGCTTCCCTTCTCGTGATGACTTTTTCTTGAGCTCCTGGTAAAACATCCTAACCCTTAATATAATTATCCCAATATAATTAATTAGAATAATAAAATTAAGGGTAAATTTTTCACGGTTTATTATAATTATTTAAACAATACCCCTGAACCAATTAAGTAAACATTTACTATATATGGCGATATGAGAAGGTATGAAAATGATTAATACATAGCTTGGATAATCAAAATGAAGATTATCACAAGAATCAGCGGAAAGCATATATTAAATTGTTAAATATAAGAAAATATGGTTTTATAATAAAAGTAATAAAATCATATTAAGGTAAATAAAGAAAATGAAGAAATTAAAGAAAATGACTTCCAATTTCTGTTTATGCAATATAACATACATATGAACACATACATATATCTATATACATTCTCAAATTTTAAACTTCAAAAAGAAGTTATTCTACATCAATTCTCAAACCTTCAAACATATATAACAACGTATACTATCAAGAGCCGGCCAAGGCTTTTATATACTATCACAAGATATTATGTATCAATATATACATAATACTTTAGTTTCCACTGAATGCGTTCTCATATGCCTTCACTGCGTCTTGTATCCACTGAAAAAGATAACCACAATAGGGGGTGAGCATATACATGTCAAATGACAGTTATTGAATCGGATCAAGTGTCCAATTCATAACCACATATAAATCATAATCATATCACATAATCTTATAACATTTCATTCATTCACAATGATCATGTAATCATATTATTCACAACAACATACATCAATTCAACCACATGCTCAATCAAATGGATCCATTATTAAGTCTTTTATTTGTGTTGCAACACTGGCTCTCAGACATAACTCAGCTCTCAACTGATCCGGCCGTTTTACTGGTACCAAACCATTTACCCTTTCACGTAACACAATCACTCCCAGCGACAACGGTAGTGTCACGGGATAAACCCCGAGCCCCGCTCAAGAGGTTTGCCTTGAGTCCCACCCAAGGTCTTTTTGTGAAATCCTCGAAACCACAATCATATTTCATATTTGTTCATCACATAAGCATCTCATGCATAGAATTTATCACAAATACATACATCACATATACCATTCATATCTCATATAAATTCAATATCAATACCACTCACATATGAACGGAAAACATCATATCTCATAATATATCATACATATCATATATATTCGGGATTTCTCATTGAAGATAACAATATTATCCCGATTCCGTTCATAAACTATACATTTAAAATGTAACGCTTCCCTACCTGGAATAAGCGATTCCAGAAGCTCCTCGAGCTATCGAATATTATACGCTCACTTTCGTAAGTTCCGAATCAAACTCTTAGCTCCGAAACCTTCTGAAGCTACCTTGAACTAAGGAATTTAGAATTATTTCCACTCTCAAAATTTCAAGCCGATCCAAAGGTGGGATTGACAGAAATCGTTGATGGAAAAGGCGTCCACGAAGTGAGGAAGTGCTGATATATATATATATATATATTGAGAGATAAGGAAGAAACAAGATAATAAAAGAAAAGAGGATAGGACAATAGAGAGGGTCCCATACAGAAAAGAGAATCTGCTAGAGTTTAGAAGAAGAATAGAGTGACGTGGAAGAGCCTCGATGATTGAAGTAAATATCAATTCTGACACTATTTAGATATTTTAGCATATCTCTCTCATATCTTAATGGATTTTAATAAATTTGGTCTTGTTGGAAAGCTGAGACAACGAGGAATAACTTTGTAGTTGACTATATTTCCAAATTCTGACTCTAACATGGTAAAAAGATTAAATTGAAAATACTCGGGAATATCTCTTTCCGAGAAGGATTCATCAGAGTCTTTTTTCGTTCAGAATTGCTTCACTCAGAGAGGATTCACTCAGAAATGTTTCTGTTTGAAACATTCAGTCATAGCTTTTCTCTCCTCAGAAGTGACCCACTCAGAAATGTCTCACCCAGAGACATCTCATTCAGAAATATCTCACCCGGATATATCTCTGCCCGAGTCAAAGTCTTTCTTCACTCGAAAATATTTCTCTCGGAAGTGCGTCACTCGGAAATCCTACAACCGAAAGGATCATTCAGAGTCGAAGTTCAGTCCTCTCTCGGAAATCTTTCCACTTGGAAATATCACTCGGAGTCGAAGACAATCTCGAAGACTAACCCGAGCACAAGCTCTCGGCAACTTTGAATATGGGCCGAGCACAGGCTCTAGGCAATCTTTAAGACACCCAAGCACGAATTGAATGAAGGGGTTTACCACTCGGATATTTAATTCCCCCAGGAACTATTCACTCAAAAACATACTCATTCGAAGTTAAAGTCTTTCTCTGTCCAGAAGTACTTCCCCTAGAAAGACTCACTCGGTATGTCTCAATTGGTGCCATCCTACACGGAAGTGTCGCACTCGGAGACACCCCACTCGGGAAAGTTGCACTTAACTCAGAGATACCCCACTCGGGAATTTACTACACAAAAATATCTTGGCACGAGAAGTACTCATTCAAAATCAAAGCTTTACTTCGCTCGGAAGTACTTCTCTCGGAAACGACCCATTCGGAAATGTTTCACTCGGATTTGCCTCAGTCAAAAGTGTCTCATTCGGACACAGAGTTTTTCTTCACTCGGAAGTGATTCTCTCAGTCATGCCTCACTTGGAAACATCTTAACCTTCCTTCACTCAGAAGTATGGAACTTGGGAGTGTCTTTACCCGAAAGGTGCTCATTCGAAGTCAGAGCCCTTTTTTGTTCGGAATCAATCCTCTTGGGAATATTCCTTTCCGAGAAAAACGCTCGTCCAAAGTCAGACTCGGAAATTCTTCACTGATCCCTGATTTAGGCAAAGGATGTCTAGCGCTTTTTAATTAAAAAGAAACTACACCGATCCTTAATGAATTATTTTCTAAAATTCTCAATTTAGGATGTTACACCTGGTCTTCTACGAACTTCTGAAGTCTTTAGATTTTTGAATTCTTCAGTCTTTGATCAGCTTCTTCTTCTTGATTCTTCTTTCTGATCCTTCATCAGAGCGAGTTTCTTCATGGATCATTCTTCCTCTACACTTGTTAGAGTATATTCAACCCTAAGAGACCAAGCTCTGATACCAAATGATGGTTCAGAGAACAGACTTAGAAGGGGGGTTGAATAAGTCTGTTCACTTTTTCAAACCAAAAAGTGATATTTAAGCTTTTGGAGCGTTATGCAGCAGACCAGACTTTTGAGGAGACAGAGAGCGTGTTACTTTGACTGAGTGAGCGTATTCTAGCCAGACTTTTACTATCGATTTTAACAATCATAATGCACCAGACTTGTGCTAGTAAAGAGTAAGAGAGAAAGAGACAATACATAATAGATTTATACTGGTTTACCTCCAACTCAGACTACATCCAGTACCTTCAAATTTGAAGGATTTCCACTATGTAAAAACATTTTACATTACACCTTGAGCATTATTGACTCCAGCCACTCCTGGCTTAAGCACAACCCGTGCTTTAAGTATTTTTGACATCGGTCAATCCTAGCCCCCTAGTATTCTTGAGTTCGGACACTCTTGGCCTAAGCACAACAAGCACTCCTGAGTATTCTTTTGCATACACCCACTCCTGTCCTAAGCACAGCCCGTGCTTCAACACACCAGACCCCTCTTTATTCCTATGAGTATTATTTTATAGCACCCACTCTTGGGGCAGACCCAAGTATTCTTTCATGAGCCACTCCTGGCTTGAACCCCAAGTATTCTTTCAAAAGCCTCTCCAGGCCAACACTGTTTCCCACACTAACAGAGTCTGGCAACACACTAGACCTGTACTACAAGAGAGTTGGAAGAATTAGCTCAATTTGAATGAATAAGCCTTCTAACTTAGCTAAGCTAAATGATCAACTACATGAGTTGGTTCATGAAGAAAGAGAAAGACTTATTCATTCTTTAGACTTAGTACCTGTGTAATATGAAACAAGACAACGGGAGGTACTGAGTCTGAAAGCATGACCAGAGATGAAATGCTCTTTGAAGAGCAGAGAGATATGAGTTAGTTGCATATCTCTAGTTACTATGGCTTTCAGAAGAGAAGGAATGTGCATAACGAGCTTTCATTGTCTGCATGACAATTCTTCTTGCTCTGAAATCTTTTTTTTTTTAGTAGATTGTCATTTTATTCTTTTTCTTGGGCTTTTGTATATGAACGCCTGGTGCTCGTTCATACTTTCTCTTCTTCATCCACACTTTTCTTAGTGTGTTTTGTCCTTCTTCTTTTTCTTCAACAGGACCTCTCTCTCTTTGATTTCATGTTCTCTCTATAATTTTTGGTCTTGTTTAGAGTCTGCTCTTGCGATCTATTTTCAGCTGATAACTTATGAAGAGATTGGTTCAATATATAAAGGATTATTCTAAAGAACCCGAGAAAAAAGGGTTTTAGATGTAAGTCCATTGAGAGAAGATATACTTGAGGTGAAGAATGTTGCACAACGGGCAAAAGACTTTCTTTTGTTAGAGAGAGACGTTTTGAGCACTTAATTGTAGAATAAAAAGCTTTGAGATGTGTGCGATCATAGGCAGGGTAGAGGTAGCGTAAGTTTCACCAAGGAGGAAGCTTTTATTCAGAGAATCTCTGAATCTATAGGACACAGGTGAAAGACTTGACGTTATATTGGATAGAACATAAACTACCTTTCTTTGTCATTCATCTTTTCATAGGTCTTTGCTTAAGCATGCTTACAAGAATGTTTTCTTGACCGTTGAGATCCTTGAGCCAGACTTGGAAAGGAAACTTCTTTTGCAGTGAACTCTAGATGCAATGAATCATAAGGTATTTAGACGCCTTTGATAAGTCTGAGAGCTTTTTATGAAAAAGACAAGATTTGATGTTCAGACTTAGTATAAGATAAACTATTCTGAGCTAAGTCTGGTAGGTATTTAGATGTAAAGATCCCAAACTTCAAGACTTTTCTGATTTTGGATCAATGAGAGTTTGTTAATGAGACAAACTTTTAAAGATTCTTTTGGCACGTACTCCCCCTATCTTTTGTAACACAATCCTTATATTTTCCTGAAACACTTAAACTTACATGTTAAATAATAACATGACACTTAATTCAAGTTAGTAAACATAATGTTGGTTATCAACAAATCTCATAGGAACTGGTTTATACAAAAATGGTTTCAACATAATGTTGGTTATCAACAAATCTCATGGGATCTGGTTTATACAAAAATGGTTTTGTCTTTGACCAGGCTTTTTCTTCAACAATGGTCTAATCAGATTACTACATGTTTCCTCTACAAATCAATTGGCTGATGTGTTTACGAAGTCTCTTTATCCTAATCCCTTTAATATAGTTATTTCCAAGTTGGGCCTTCATAATATACATTGCCCACCTTGAGATTGGGTATTAGAGATATAATATTATCTTCATTATGTTTTTATTCAATTGTAGTTAGCTAAATTCTGTTATTATTAGCTATAAGATGTATTGTTATTTTCTAGTTTTATCTCTTAGATAGAGTTTGTTACTTGAGTTGTATATATAACAAATTCTCCTTTGTTGTTATAGCACTAAATAATATTCATAAAAATTCTTCATTAGACCTTCTTCTTTCTCTGTCTTTTACAAGCTTCTTCTTCATCACTTTCCTTCAAGCCTAAATACAGGAACTTACAAAGGCCCTTCTCCTTCAACAAACATACAAAGGTATTTTGGGGGGGGGGGGTTGAGTTTGATTGTCACAATTTAATAAAATACAGAATACAATAATACAAAATAAATATGAAACAAATAATTAACAAACGATTGATTTTCTTGGAGTAATTGTAATTTTTTTTATTCTTGGATTTCAAAAGATTTCTATATATTTTCCTTATTATCAATCTCTTAGTTCAATTTGAATTAATCAACTAAGCGTCTTTTAATTCACTATTCCTTTTCTTACATTCAAATTGAATGAACATATTAATCAAGCATCCTAATTAAGCAAAAGGATTTAAGATTGTAAATTCTAGGAATTATTGAACATACATAAAAACATCGCCTACGTACATAATCTAACTTTAACGTTATGGAATTAAGCAAACCACAACTATTAAGATTGCTTTTGAAACATTCATTAAGCATGTATATTTCTTAATCTATCTTAATATAAATTTTATTCAATTCTAATTGTATAATTAAATTGATTAAGTAGACAACTTAATTAAACAAAATAGACATTAAATAATCAAGCTAGAATTATGAAGAGATTAATAACAAGGAAGGTATTAAAAATCAAAACCTCAAAAATAACATTACATTAATCTCCAAGAAAATCAATCTAAAATTTTAGCCTTCCATTAACACAATTATAACAACAATTAAGAGAAGAGACATTAATTGGATAAATGGAAGAGGGAGAGCTTGTGGTGCCTTCTCCTTTGCCCCAAATACAACAACTTATAACTACATACTAAAACTAATTCTAAGCTGATTGAGAGGTATTTTTCTTCCTTGCTTCTTGATGATCTTGATTCAGCTCTTGGCTCTCTATTTATAGAGTTTTCATGGCTGAATTTTGGACATAAAAATTCAGCCCGTCTCCTTTGCCATAATGCTTCATATTGGAACTTCTAACACAAAGGGAACATGCTTAATTGATTCATCATGGCCGTGAGCATGTAAGGCACTTGGTATGTTCCTTCTTTTTAATTCCTTAATGCATGGATAGCTAATAATATTGCATAGTCATTCTGCACTTTAGGGAGCCTTTCACGTTGAAAGCTTATCCATAGTTACTTGTTTGTATTGAATAATTTGTCACATGGATCCCTTGCATGTGCAGCCGAAATTGCTTTTGTAGAATGCATTTCCTTGTATAAAAATAATTGGAACAAGGAGCTTTATTTTTGGTGCAGTCTGTGAGGCTTTTGTTGCCAATTAATTGCATAAAGAAATGTCTCTTGGAGCCTTGTCAAGTGCCGCCAAAAATGGGGTCTTGGTTGCCATTCTTTTTGCACAAAATATTGGCATATGGAACCATGGTGGAGAAGCCTTTAATGTGAATTTGGTTAATGGCCAAGTAGCTGTAGAATTTTTGCTTGCATGAGAAACTATTTTTATGAAAATATCGAAATATGATTCAGACCTCTCTCAAGCTTAGATTCAACTTTGAGGTTTAATCTCCAGAAGCCTATGGCAAAATACCTTCAAAGGATTTTCAACGTATATATATCTCCTCTCAAGAAGCGTCAACAGCTATTACCTTCAAGCCTCTACAAATATCAAGTTTGAACATTCAAACAAAGAGAAATACCTAAGAAGAAAGCTTCTCAATTCTATCATTCAATCTTAGTTCACTTTCTTGTAAAAAGACAAAGACCCTCATTATTCTCTAGCTCTACTTCTAGCAGACTATGGTCTTGTGTCAAAAATACTTAGTGTTCAATTTCAAATTTGCCTATCATTTTTTTGTACACTAAGTTCTTAGAACATTTCTCTTCTTACTGATTGCATAATTCTGGTAAGTTACCAGGACTAGTTTGAGTTTGGGAAACACATTGGCCTGAAGAGGCTTTCAAAAGAATACTTGGGTTAAGCCAGGAGTGGCTTGTTGAAAAGAATACTTGGGTTGAGCCAGAAGTGGCTTGTTGAAAAGAATACTTGGTGCACGAGTCTGGTGTAGTTATTGTAAAAGAGATTTTACAATAATTGAAATCCTTCAAGTTGGAAGGAACTGAACGTAGCTTCTGAATCGGAAGTGAATCAGTATAAATTTTGTGTGTTGATTCTCTTTTTCGCTTTATTACGTGATTAACTTTATTTTGTTAGAAATTTACTCGAAAAGAGTCTAAGACTTATTCAACTCCCTTTCTAAGTCTGACTCTGAACCATCAATTATCGAATAAATGATTATTAAATACTTAATAATTATCACATAAATACTTAATAAATGATAATCATATGATAAATAATTAATTTAATAATCAAATATATTATTATATTTTTAGGTTTTATTTATAAAATAGTTAAATTATAAAATTAAATATTATTATAACTATTATTTTAAATTCCTAATTATACATACATATATATATACACCAAATTAAATCACGTAAATAAATATTAAATAAATGTTAATATCAGTTATTAAACCAATTATTATATCCTAAATATTATCATTATCCACAGTTAATTATTGTTATTAAAGAAAATATTACTAACTACTAAATCAAACAAGATTAAGGGCTCGTTTCTTTAAACTTATTTTAAGAGATAAGTGTTTTTTTAATTAAAAAACACTTATTTTAAATTTTGATGTGTTTGTTTAAAGTTTTAAAAATAAGCAGAGGCTAAAAATAAGCTGATTTCAACTTATTTTAAGAAGCAACTCTGATCTGCTTATTAAAAAAAGTGATTATAAAGAAATCACTTTTTTATAATCACTTTTTTAATAAACTTAAACAAACAGACCCTAAATATTAATAAACGTATCTATTATTGTTATCCTCTCATCTCAGCTCTTCTCTAGTTACTACTATACATTTTAACCCTTCTCCTAATCCTCTACATCTCTCTAGGCTGGGTTTCTCATTATTTATATCCTCTCCATATCCTTATATCTTATACTAAATTTCTCGACTAACCTCTCTTTTCATTATTTTCTCATACTAGAATCATTCAAGAAACGGGCCAAAGCCTCAAGCTTTCTACAGAAAGCTTGACAAGGTACCCTTAGGAGTCCTGAGGGTCTAGGTTCCTGTCCTAAAACTCAAGGCTATTAGAGTGAGCTTGATAGCGTAAGTTAAAATAAGCCCAAAAAAGAATTAAAAAAACCTAGTTAGTTGAGAGACTGTGTGAAATTGCTATGCTATTTTCCCTTTAATTTTTAATTCCAAGTTATTTTCTCTATTGTCTTTAAATATCTGTATTTCTTCTTTAAAGTCAAAAAAATAAATTATCTGAGTAGCCTCTTCTTTATTTATCTCTCGTAGTTATTTAGTACCCTAATATTTTAATAGCTCAAAAATTAAGTTGGAAGAAGGCTCCTATCAAAAGTATTGATATTTCTATTTAGTTGCCCTGTTGACTTACCATCCCTTCATGTAATAAGGATATAATATCCCTCTCGTGGTTACACATTAATTGGGACATGAGTTTTTGTGGTACAGAAACTCATTAGACAACTCTAGTTCCACTTGCAAATCAACACAGTCTTTAGTTTAAATTGGACACTCCTGTTCAAAGATGAAACTGTATTCAATCTAAATGTGATTTCCACTGTACAAGTTTTTTCACTTTAGCACCCCAACTTGATTTTAGAATTTCTTGGATAGTTGAGTTGAAGATGGAATAATGTCTTTGCAATGATATGTCTAGTTGTGTACAAGAATTTGGCAAAGTGAAGCAACATTGGGAATATTCTCTGCTATCATATAAATCAAAGAACAAGGACCCCCTACCATTAGTCTTGTGCAGAGGTAATGTATGGCCCATTGCCGCAGCACCCACCCAATCGTAGTAATGCTTGTTTTCCAAGCTTCTTAACTTCTTAAAAAGGGTCAATTTTTCTCTGGATTTCCGGGATATGCCCATTTATCTTTAAGGCCAGAAGAGTTATTTAGGTGTCGGTAATCAAAATATTTCTACAACTCGTGACACAAAATGCATCCACATTCATAAAGGACTTCCTTTAGATGGTAAATCATCAAATCTATTGTTATTTATATGTATCTATGAATTATATGTTACGCTTAACATACCTTTTATAAGATTTAATGTAATATTTAATTCATGAGTTACTTTTTAAGAGAGGTGATATTTTTTCAATAAAACATAAATTTTGTATTGCTAGAGTTGAATGGTATATGGGTTATTATTTTCTTATTCTACGGTTTACAGTATTGTAAAATGTGAAGCAGATTCTCATATCTTACATATAATTTATAAGTTATTTAATTCCTTCAGTGATCACAGTTACGTGCTGGCTCCACTTGATCACGAAGTCATCAAAATGACCTAGAATTTAATGGAAGATGTCTTTATCACCTTTGCGTTAGCGCTTTTATCATTTCAAATTTTCAAGGTTAATTTTCTACTACATTTTGTTTCGGATAATCGTTCAAGAAAGTTGTTATCTGCATAAACAGAAATACCCATGCCTACACTATTTTAGGATTTGCCCATATTTAACAAAAAAAAATTGTAAACAATTTTGGTTTAGCAAACATCCCATTTTTCCCAGTAAGTTTTTTCAGTGATTGGATAAATTTGCTGGAAAACCAATCGAACCTTGAACCAATTTTATCGATTGGGTTAATGCTTTATGGAAAACCGTTAACGTTTAAATGGTTATTTGGCCAAATCCATATATGGGGTTGCTTCAAGATATTGATTATATGGGGTTGCTTGAAGATATTGATTAAGTAATGTTGTGAAAATAAAATTGTAAAATAAATTTTTTTAATAATTAATATTAATTTTATACATTATTTAATAAAATTATATTTTTATTGTTTCAATGAATTTTTTTATTATTCACTCAAACTTCAGTTAGATTGGCATGATTGAAAATCAAATGGTACTAATTATGACAACACAGCCTCCATTATCCATAGTTGGTTATATATATTATGTTCAATGGTTCGGAATAGGAATAGGAGTTTGTTTATTTTCCATACCACGGGCCATGGCTATATATATCTTAGGTATTTTTGGCAAATTGTAGGCCTTGATTCTCAAGTTGAAAATCTTTCTGAATAGTGAAGCACAGAAAAGGATGGAGAGAACATTAATTTTAAGGGAATCTTGGGTAAAAGTACTCAAAAGATGAAAATGAAAATTAAAAATTGATAAATTAACTAATTATATTGAAGATGTTTAGTAAAAATAATTGTTATGGTAGGTGATAAATATAGGACATGTTTAAATATTTAATTTTAATTTATATTTTCTTTACACAAAATTATAACTTTTCTTTAGATATTTTCATTAATCTTAAATTTATAAAAAGAAACATTATAAATTTTAGTTTTTTCCTTAAATATTTTTCCATTCTTTATTAACTAGATTCCATTCGAATAAAGGTTTTACTTTTTCAAAAATAAAATAAAGGATAATATTTAAAGTTATCTAAATTATGACGGGATGATAAGTATAAATAAATTTTAAATATTAGCTAAAATCTGAACACACTACTAATAAAGTTTTAAAAAATGTTATCAACTAGCTAAAAATAGTATCTATCCAAACACATCTATTTAACATTTTAACCACTAATTTTAGTTTTTAATTAGCTAAAATGTCTTACTAAACACACACTAAATAAATTAAATGAAAAAACAATAATATAAATATACGTAAAATAATATATATGAATAAAAGGAAGCAATAACAATGGAAATAGATGACATGGTAATGTGTATAAACTCTCTTTTAGCTAATAATTACATTTTAAGATAATGATTATATTGACTGCTTGAAATTTTGTTTAAATACACCGAGACTGTCTTTTTTTAAAAAATTATACACGACTATTTATTTTAAAATTTGATATTAAATGTACATAGTCAAGTGAGTGTTCTTTTTTTTGTAACGAGAAACAATTAATTTATTAAAAAGGGACAAGGAGCAAAGCATTGTTCACCTAATTAAAAAACAAAAACCTCAACATGAAAGGTGAACGTTAACCCAATTTCAGGACCCGAGTTGAGCATAATTAAATAACGTCCATTTATCCTGCCCCCAAACATCGTCTACGTGTTCTGTCAATAACTGGACTTGCTACTAAGGTCCCGTCTTTGTGACTTATGGTCCCGTGTACATGATAATCTCATTTATTCAGTTTAGAATTAAAGTATGATATAATTTTATAATGTTTTTTAATTAAAAGGTTAGTCTTCATTTATAGTTTCAAATCAACCATTTAATAAACAACAAAATTTTTAATTAAGGGACATTATAAAATTATAATATACTTTAATTTTGAGCTGAACAAAATTTTAAACAGGATACTATAACTACGAATGGTCACAAAAATGATGAACCATTATAACTAAATCATTATTAACTAGTACTCCTTTTGACCCTATTTATAAATCACTTTTAATTGAATTATCTAAAAACGGGTAGTTAAGTCTTGTATTCAAAACAAACTCTACCAATATCTAATAAATGTATTTCTCTTCCTTCTTTACACTTTCTCTTTCATTATTAATAAATGATTGAGAAATGTACAAAGGGTAGAAGTGAATACTTTTAATTAATGCTATAGTTGGTGACTTATATTTATGACTAAATTTTTTTTTAAAGGTGACTTATAATTTAGACTGAAGAAAGACATTGCTATGCTATATAATGTCTAAGTATGTGTCATTGCATACATTGCTATGTTGAATATATATAAGTGACTCTAAAGCATACCTACTAATTTGTTTGGTATTAGGGGAAATCTAGTATGAGGTACCAAACTTATGAGTCTAGTAATAAAGATTCAATATTACATCCTTAAGTTTAGTGGGAATCTCATGATCATGTCGTTTTCCATCCAACACACATCGGTATCTCGCATTGCAGGATAAAATAGGGTGTCACCTATAAAAACACTCTGACACTTAAGTCAGTTCGATATTAATATTGAAGCTCAGATGGTAAGATTGGTTGAAAGCACCTCAAAA
Organism: Clitoria ternatea; assembly: GCA_037962975.1. Lineage (NCBI taxonomy): Eukaryota > Viridiplantae > Streptophyta > Magnoliopsida > Fabales > Fabaceae > Clitoria > Clitoria ternatea. Next base: position 53,176,741 of record CM075675.1, read on the forward strand.
TATAATAAATAAGTGATATTCATAAGGATTGAGTGATTCCATTTTATGTGGCTTGTCAGTTTTCATAAAATATAGAGAAAATTGACATAAACACAAACATTCTTAATACATCTACATGTATTGATTAGTATGTCGTAACATATTCATTAACTTTTATCCAATACCAGGTCATATTAATACCGGCTATTGAAGGTCGTATGCTGGAACTACACTACGGGTCATCTTAACACCAAATATACGAATATTAGGATGCAGTTGCATCAAACTAGTCGTAGCTTTCTTAGGATATTGGAATTATATGAGACTCAAATCACCTACATATACATTCAGTAATTATATATAAAAAAAGTGTATGTTCAGCAACACACGAGAGTGAGTACGTGTGTGTCACATTAAATTTTAAAAATAAGAGTATGTTGAGTATTTAACATAAATCTCAATTATAATTATTTTTTACCAACGTGATGATAGTATTAAGCTTATCTTAGACTCAGTTCAACCAACTTTAACTATAATTGCCCCGATAAAATCAAACTGTAAAATAATTAAATGAATTAAATTTCTTTTCCCTCATCCATTTTTGCCGACCTCGATCCGTTCATGATTCGTAAAGTAGACAACCACCTATTTATTATGAGGTGGCCTCATTTCCGTACTTTTGAGATGTACTCTTTCAAGAATAAGTAACATTTTTCATTCATTCATGTCTTGCTCAACGGGGCTGAGATTGAGTATTCAAAAATCATTGGTCATTGTAACGGATTTTATAGTTATCTAGATTGATTTTATAACAAGTGATTAGATAGAGGGTCCCATTTCTTAAGACTTATATTTCCTGATGAATTTGTCTACGAGGGAACGGGGCTATTTATGGTCTTAACCATGGTAGTTTTGGCATCATCTTTCGTTGTCTTTTTATAGTCATTCTTATCCATGAATCCTTAAAGATAAAAAAACATTGAGAAATTTAAAATGTCTGATTTAGTTATAATGTAATGGAATCTCGGGTATTTATCTTCCAATTTAATTTTTAAAAAAATTATTTAACCAAATCGAAAAAATCGAATTGAAGAAATTGATAATCGAAAAAGCTGATATATTTTAATGGATTGGATTGGATTTCGATTCTACCAAACCGATCCAAAATTTCTTTACTACTAGTACTACTTTGGACCTATTACATAAAAGCCCAATATATTTTTGTTTTTATAATTTCTAAAAGTAAAATAACTTAAGTCTAAATGACAATGCTTAATATTTTAATTTTATAATTCACGCGCAAAACGGTTTAAGCCCAAATGTCAATGTTGAATGTTTTAATTTTAATATTTTATGATTCAAGCTCATCAATTCCTCAAACTAGAAAGAAAAGAAACATTTGCTTCGCATTTATGCATATGTGATTCTCTCTCTTCGTTCTCTTAGCAATTGCGGCTACTTCCTAGCTTTCTACTTGTGCGCTAGCGCTTCGTCACCATCCATCCATTCTCCTTCATTCACCATTTGTCTCCTTCATTTGCATAAAGGTAATTATTGTTTGTCCCCATTTGTATTTTGTTTAGTAAAGTGATATTGTTATTTATCAATTTGCTTCTTTGTTAAGTATTATTGCTATAAAAATCATTAATTATTTATTAATTATTACTAATTTATAGGAACAACAAAAATTGTTTGTCACTTAATTACTTGTGTTGAATTGAATTATCATGCCTAAAATGAGTAAGGTAAACTTTTGGTTCAATTAAGTATTAAAATTTTTTATCGTTGTCAATCATTTATTTATTCAACATAATTCTAATCACCTCCTTTTTATGTGGCAGACAAACAATTCTCAAGACACCGGGAGAATAATTATGGCAAGTGTGGAATCCATAAAATCTTCCACGGCTAAAATTGAGTCATAACAAGTAGCCTCACAACCTGCAGCACCAGCTTCGATGCCTCTCAGGGGTGACAAGAAAAGAAAGGCTCAAGAACGTGCAATCGAAGGAGAAATAGGTAAATGAAAACCTATTAAACCTAGATATTGGACATGGGATCATTTTACTAATAAGCATATTGCTAACTCATCTAACTATAGAGCTAGAATGATTATTGTGGATGAGTTACCTTTTTTAAATTTATGGAGGGGGGAGGGTTCAAGCATGAGTGTTTCTCTGTCTCAACTAAGTCTTCCTGGGATGATCACTATTGCTAGGGATTGTTGGAATCTTTGTGTGAATGAAAAAAAAAAGTTGAAACCTATTTTTACTGCGCCAAATCAAAGTGTTTGTTTAACCACTGATTGTTGGTCTTCTGTGCAAAATTTGAATTATCTTTGCTTGACTACATACTTTATTGATCATGAATGGAAATAAAATTTTGAACTTTTGTTTAATTAAGAATCATAGAGGTGACATTATAGGAAGAAAAATTGAAAAATGCCTTTAGAGATGGGGGATCTCTAGAGTTTTTAGCATAACTGTTGATAATGCTAATTCGAATAATGTTGTTATTTCATATTTGAAGTGTCGAATGGAGGATTGGAACTCATATCCTTTGAAAGGTGAATATCTACATGTTAGATGTTGTACCCATATTTTAAATCTTGTGGTTAATCATGGATTAAAGGACATGCATGATTCAATTTCCAAGATTTGAAATGTGGTTAGATATGTGTGTGCTTCACTTACTCGTTCTCATATATTTAAAAGCATTATAAGGACTGTAGAATAACATAGACTTACACTGTACAATTAGATGTTCCTACTAGGCAGAACTCTACCTATATCATGTTAGAAAATGCTTTTAAGTTTCAAAAGGCATTTAAAAGACTAGGAGAACGAGATACAGAGTATGCACTATTGAATAGTGGTGTTCCAAAATTAAAGAATTAGGATAATGCAAAAGTGTTTTTGAGATTTTAAAAAATAGTTTTTGATGTCAACAAGAAAGTTTCTGGCTCTCGGTTTGTGACTTCCTCCCAATCTTTTCATGAGTATTGCTTTATAGTAAACACCTCAAAGACATGGGCTGGAACTTTAGATCCGTTACTTAGGGTATGTGTAACATCTCTGGTGTTTTAATAATAGGAATAAGCAAATAAATGTATTTTGATTTTAAATAATGAGGATTCAGGAATATGAAGTGAATTATTAGGTTTAAAAATGAATTTTAATAGAAATGGCATCAGGGGACCTGACGCGTAGTGTGGCTGTGGCACGTAGCGTCAGGTGAGAATTAATGACCTGACACGTAGCGCCAGTGGGACGCGTAGCGTCAGCGTCGCGATTAGCTTTTATAGTGGACATGCAAAACAGAATGCAAAAACGTTTTTCCCTTTACTTTTCCTTCTCTGCGATTTGTGGCAAGAACCTGATGGAAGCTTTGATTTGGGTGGTTTTTGGGTGATTGGGAGCTAAGGTGAGCTAGTGGGAATCATTGATCTGAAGTTCTTCTTCTTCCCTTCTCCCTTTTTAAAACCGAATTTGCATGGGTGGAAAGAGGCATGGGTTTTATGTTTTGTGGCTCTAAGAAGCGTAGATTATGAGTTTGGAGGGGTAAGGAAGGTAATGTACTAACCAGGTTGGTATTTCGATGACCGTAGGTGCCGAAACGAGGTTCGGAGGAGCGAGTGGCGAAGCGGGTATCGGATTTGGAAGAGGAACCGTAAATCAAGTGACTAGAGGACACAACCGACACCAAGAACAAATTATTGAAGCTTGGAATCGAGGCAAGGGGGTGTTTTGGTCGTAATTAATTAGGATTGGATAATAAGATAGCTTCGGGAAGCTTAGGCTGTGTTTAGTTACAAAAAATTATTCTAGTTTTCTAAGAAACGTTTTCCGCTTGTTTTCCAAAATTTTCATTTCCTAGAATAGCTAGAAAAATTTTGAAAATTCGTTTAGATAATGTGACAGTTTTTTAATTTAGAAAACTAGAAAACTAAAAAAGTTGTTCAAGTGCTCAGTTTTCCAAATTTTTTTCAAACATTTTTTAATTCAAATTAATTGAGATATGTCTTATATATATTATTTATAACAATATTGTATATAGTATATGCATCACATAAAAATTATGACAAAAATTTAAAGTAATATTAAAATGAGAGCAAATGAGTTTGTGTTTAAGTATATTTCAAAATAGTAGCAGACCTTTTTGAATTAGTAGCAGTTTGTTTCATATTCTTATTTGGTTACAATAATCTCTATCTTGTATTTCAGTTACCTTATCTTGTAATTCAATTACCTTATCTTGTAATTCAGTTACCGTATTTTATTTTTCACTTTTCTTAGAAAACCTTTTTAAAGAGTTTTCTGATTTTCTTAAAAAAAATAAAAAATCAGTTTTCTATTTTTCTATAAAAAATTTAAATAATTTGTAAATAAACAATTTTTCTATTTTTTAAATTTTCTAAGAATAATTTTCTATTTTTCTAAGAAAACTTATGAACTAAACGCAATATTAGAATTTAATTAGAAGTTGTTACAAATAATATAGATTAACTAAGTATAATTTATATGTTTATGTATGCGTGTTTATGTGTGACTACCTAATTAAGTGTTGAGAAAATGTGTTGATTTGGTTAGTTATATGTGAGAAAGTAAGAAAAATAAGTATATGAATTATATGTATGAGTGGTTCTAAGTAAAGCATAAATTATGAGAAATGTTTATGATTTGTGGCATATGTTATTTGATTACGCATAAATTGATGAGAATAAGGAAATAAAGATGATGGAAAAGATGTAACATGGCTTGTGAGGGCTGGGTCGATATGGCCTCCCTGTGGAATTATTGAATGTCAGTTTCTGACAGATATGAATAGATTTGATGATGTTTGTGCCATGATGAGGTAAGTTTGTATGTGATTATGTGGTATGGGATGGCCAACGGTATGATGTACCCCTCGTTTTCCACGTTCAGTGGTTTTTATACCCAGTTGAGCTACCCAGTGGTCAAGTCGAATCCAATGGTTGAGATGGGGAGCCAAGTCAGGTTCATGGGGTGTCAAGTCGAACCCCCAGCTAAAGGCCGATCCTTTAGTATCCGGATACTAGGAGTCAATTATGCATGTGAGTTAGTGGTGTTATATACATGGATTAATGTTCATGAGGTTTTATGATGAAATTAATAATTGATTATGAATGTATTTTGTATGTAGTTCACGTTGACTTGTAAAGGATATTGTGAAATGTGTAAATAGAGTATTATGTTATAAAGGCAAGACCTATGTATATTAATACAATGGAGCCGGGTAAGTTAGTTAATAATGAGACTACTAGGTATTAAGTAAGTGCATTTGTTATTCTGTCCTAAATTAATTATGATATTCCAAACACTCACCCTTGTTGTTGTTTATTTAATTAGTGACCAATGATAGGGAGGGTGAAAATGTCCCGAAGGAGCGCCAAGCGGAAGACTGATGCCGAGGAACAAGGGAATTATGTAATAATGGAAGTAGGATATATGTAATAATTGTTTGGTTATGCTTAATAGACTAGTGATGTATGTTTGTGTGATTGTTGGATATGAATTTAGTGTGTGTAATAGTTTATTATGCTTTGTGTGAATGTGATTTGGTGTAGAGATTACGCGACTTGCATAATGAATGTATAATTGAAGTGTGATATGGTGATAATGCGTGATGACGAATGATGATGATGATGAGTTGAATTATGATGATTGTATGATTGGTGTATTAGTTGATGTATAGCGGCATGGAGCCAAGGTTGAATGATTTATCTGTGAATATGGGCAGGTTCTATTTATGTGCATGGTTGTTGTGTGATGTAATTGAGAATGAAATAGTGAGATTGGTTACTTGTCGAGGGTAGGCATATAGTAGATTTTATATGAAGATTAGGAACTGGATAAGTGAATTTAAGATCTGGCGGGTTTTGGGACCCTCGGAAGGTAGCAATAGGTTCCCTAGGTCATTTAGGAACTGTACATATAGGCCTTGGACCATTTGGAGTCCATTTAGGTGGTTTAGTATAAGGGTTTTGCACATAATTGGGTTAAACTACATTTTACGTATAACTCATATATGATAAAATTTTGGCAAAGGGATAGCTCCAACAGTTCCGGAATGGGGAAAACATATGGCCCGTGAAGTTTCATGTTAATTGGATCTGAAACAGGCCTTTTGGGTAGGTTAGAAGTTAGCCGATTGGCCTAAAATGTGTAACAGCATGAGGTGCTGTTACTGTCAAGCTGACGTTGAGCGTCAGTCTGACGCGTAGCGTAAGGTTGACGCGTAGCATCAGGCCCCTGTTTCACTTTGGGTTTCCTTCCATTTTGAATGGTTTTTGGGGTTTTTAGTCCATAACCTATTTTATATTCTGAACCCTTTTTTTACTAAAAATAATTATTTTATATAGATGAGATAATTAAATTAATTATTTGTGAAAGTTTACCCTAAAATTTAATTAAACGACTTAAGAGAATTGTATAAATGACTTAGGATGTCACAATATGGCTGAGAAAATAAAAGTCAAGCATGATAAGTATTGGGGTAGCATTAAAAATATAAACATGGTGATTTTTGTTACTGTCATACTTGATCCACGGTATAAGTTATGATTTATGGAATGGAGCTTTGAGAAGCTTTTTGAAAACAAAGATGCTGAATTTTTAAGTGGAAAAATAAATGACACTTTCAACAAGTTATTTAATAGCTATAGGCTTTTAAGTGGAATGGTCAATTTCAACAAACTGAACAATCTTTTGATCATGTTGAATATTTTGAACCCACCATTGATAACTATTCATTTGCTATAGAATTTAAAAAAGATATTCATATGAGTGAAAAGATGAATAGAAATTAGGTGAATTTGTATCTTATGAAGACGCTAGAGAAGGCAACTCATAATTTTGATATCTTGAATTGGTGGAAGGTGAATTCTAGTAAGTATCCTATTCTTGGTCAAATAGCAAAAAATGTATTACCTATGCGAGTATCTACAGTTGCTTCAGAATCTAGATTTAGCATTAGGGGTAGAGTTCTTAGTAATTATAGGAGTTCTCTTTCTCCAAAGACCGTTGAAGCTTTAATTTGTGCTCAAAATTGGTTTAGATCTTCCCTCTAGATGTCATAACTCCACCAAAACTTCAACATGAAAGTTATAAATATTTGTCTTATTGAGAATTTGGTGCACAATATCATGTCATTTGGACATCTATAACTCGAGATATGTGTAAATTAGTGAACTATACCAATGCTGGTGGGACAGATACGGATTGATTTGTTCAAGCTTCATTTCTTCATTATTTTTAGATACAAGTCTCTCAAATTTTATCATCATAATATGAACCTTTGTTCTAGCTTTCCATGGACTCCAAGATCAACCCAATTGGATCACTAACCAAGTTATGACCTAAATAAGAAAAGACACAAGATACATTAAAAATACAAAAATTAGAAAATATATTCATAATACTTTAATTAAACTAAATAACATAAAATTCAATTAAAAGTTTATCATTACACATATTAAATATATAATAAATCCCGAGTGTAAAACTATAATAAGTGTATTGGTTCATCAAATTCTCTCATACTTAAGCATTTGTACTCAAGGAAAAACCAGAAAAACCAAAATAAGAAAAAATATTTTTACTCCTCTTCTACTGAATTCTTAGAATCTAAAATAATAAGTAATATACATAATATTTTATATCAAGAAGTCATGATAAGTGTGATTAAATACATTACATACTAACTACACAAATTGAGTGATTAAATCAAAGAGTAAATAAAAGATGATAGATATTCTCTTAACATTCTATGTATATAAGTTGTTTAGGCTTGTGTATATTCTCAAAAAATCACTCAAATAAGTTAGTACTTCCATAGGCTTGACAAATTTCTAATTTCCATACTTGCACACATATGCATGCAAAAATCAAAAGGAATGTATTGAGGTTGTAATGTAGTCAAGGTGACAAGGTGGATTACATGAAACGGTATGGTTAAGCTTAGGGATGAAAAAAAGAGCAATAGAGCATGGGAGCCAGTGATTGTGGAAATACATTTTTAAACTGAATACTTAACAAAATGAAACATGGTAGAGGATAAAATACAATAGTAAATCCTCTTGATTATTTTGATATATATTCATCACTTCTTCTTTTTTTTCTTTTTCTTTTTAACATTTCCCCATTCTTATTTTTATGCCTTTTTCTTTACTTCTTTTTTTTCTTTCTCTTTGAACAATGAAACACGTTCACTAGGAAAGACTAAACAACATACATAAACTTAGGTGTACTTCCACAATCATCAAGAACCTCTTGTGTGAAGTGGGTATTTCAAAAGAAGTCCAACATTGCTTGACATATGAGAAATGGTATCGAATCTACTGTGTTTGGGCTAATGAACAAGCAAGAAAGGTTATGGGCTCGCGCGTATACGAGATTGGCCCAAAAGGCCAAATCTAGTGCAAATCTTCCAATCCCCCCCCCCCCCCCCGCGTGGATGTGAAAATCGAAACAACGTTTTTTGATAGTTTGAAAATTGAATAGCCTTATCTCTTATTTTACCAGGTCAAACATTATCTTTTTCGGATTTGTTGTAACATGATTCCATTATCTGTAATTAACCATCCACTAAGGCTTACAGATAAGATTCCTTTTCAAAATTTAAACTTAATTCTGGAAACTGTTTCTGATTTTTATTTTTATAATATATCTTAATTATTTTAAATTATTTTTTAAGAAAAATCGGTTACCTGTTTTATATAACATATACTCTAAAACCCTAATTTGATACAACTTTCTCTTCAACGTCGTCTCTCTCTTCCTCTCTGCTAGGTTTTCTCTTCTTTTCCTCTTGCTAGTTTTGGCCCCGGTTAAACTAGAAAGGGTTGTTGTATCCTGGGGAGTATGCATATAATGCGAATAACTCTTAAGGGCAGTGTTACTACACGCCTCAACCTACTATTTTGTCAATAATCATAAGAGTTATTCTCATGGCTGACAACAATAATGTTGGCTCTCCTCATAATGCGGGTCCCAACGACGGCTAACCCAACCCAAACACAATCCAAAACACCCACCTATCTCCAATGCTCTCGTCACCATAGCCAAGTCTCTCCCTGACATATCGAAGATTGAAGTTTTCGGTGGTCAGTCCTACCGTCGTTGGCAGGAGCGTGTCTTCTCTGTGTTTGATATGCATGTCGTTGCATGGACCATCTCTGAACCCAAACTAACCCAAACTGAACTCATTGATGCATGGACCAATGCAAACAAGGTATGTAGGCACACTATTCTTAGTACTTTGGCTAACAATTTGTTCAATGTTTACTGTGGCTACAAGGAAGCGAAGGAAACATGGGATTCCCTCAAACTGAAGTATACCGCTGAGGATATCGGAAAACAAAAGTTTGTTGTGGGCAACTTCTACTGTTGGGAGATGATTGATGACAAGGACATAAGGGTATAAATCAATGAATACCATCGGCTTCTAGAGGATCTTAAATCAGAGAACCTTTTTATGTAGGATGAACTAGTGGCTGCCTTCCTCATTAAAAAACTACCCCACTCCTGGAAGGACTACCAACAGCAACTTAAACACAAACACAAACAGCGTTCTCTGTCAGACTTAATCACTCATATAATTATTGAAGACACTAATCGAAAGGAAAAGAAGCAAGATTGAGCAAAAGTTTTGGCAGCAAGAGCAAACATGATACAAAACAACTCCTCAAGCAAAAGGTATAAGAATAAAAAACTTTTTGATCACATTCCTAAGCCATCTAACCCCCCACCTTCAAAAGGAAGGGATTTTGCTATGTGTGTGGAAAACCAGGTCATCATGCTATTGTGTGTAAGTTCAGGAAGAGAAATGACGTTCCTCCTAAACCAAAGGCAAACTTGGTTGAAGGAGATGATATAATTGCTGCAGTCATTTCTCAAGCCTTGATTGTGTCTAATGTGAGTAAATAAGTGGTATACTCAGGGGATACCAGGCACATATGTGCGAACCGAGACATATTTTCCTCTTACACTATGGTGGGAGATAGAGAAGAATTGGTATATCCTGGAGACTCCCGCAAAGCTGATGTTGTCAGGAAAGGTAAGATTCTTCTGAAGCTCATATCTAGAAAGACACTAGCACTAAATGATGTTTTGCATGTACCTAGTATAAGAGTTAATTTGGTTTCTGTGGCTCTATTGGGAAAAGTGGGGGTTAAAGTGTCCTTTGAATTGGACAAAATTGTGATGACAAAAAATGGTGTTTTGTGGGTAAGGGATATTGTGATCAAGGGTTGTTTGTTTTAAACATTTCAGAAATTATTAATAATAATTTATCTTGGGCTTATATGCTTGAGTCATATGATATATGGCATGCTAAATTAGGACACGTTAGTATACCCTATTTGAATTGTATGCGTGTTGATGGTTTAATTTCTGGAATTAAAAATGCATGTTTAATTAAATGTGGTGTATGTATCGAATAAAAAATTATGAAAAAACTGTGTATTTTAACGTGAATCTGAATTACTTGATTTAATCCATACTGACTTAAGAGATTTAAAATAAACAATATCTAGAGGTGGTAAAAAATATTACGTAACTTTTATAGATGATTTTTTGAGATACACTAAAGTATATCTAATTAAGCATAAAGATAAGGCATATAACATGTTCCTACTTTCTAAAGCCGAGGTAGAAAATCAATTAAATAAGAAAATAAAAAGAGTTAGATCCGATAAAGGTGGCGAGTACGTCTTGTTTAATGAATTTTGTGAAAAAGAAGGCATAATCCAGGAAACAACTCTACCCTATTCACCTAAATCTAATGGTGTAACTTAAAGGAAAAATAGGACCTTGAAATAAATGATGAATGTGTTATTAATTAGTTCTTCTGCACCTGATAACTTATGGGGTGAAGCCTTATTAACTGCCTATCATCTTCAAAATAGAATTCCCTATAAAAATTCTAGGAAAACTCTCTATGAGCTTTGGAAGACTCACAAACCTAATCTTAAATATTTAAAAGCATGGGGGTGTTTGGCTAAGGTAATGTTACTAGATCCTAAAAAGAGAAGAATAGGCTCGAAAACCTCGGATTGTATGTTTATTGGGTATGTTGAGCATAGTGCTGCATATAGATTTCTTGTTATTAAAAGTGATGTGCTTGATAGTAACACTATCATTGAAACTAAGAACGCTGAATTTTTGAGCATTTATTTCCTATGAAAAATAATTTTGATAGTACTTCAACTACACCTTCACTTGTCAATAATGAGAACTCATATAATGATTTGAGAAGGAGCAAGAGACAACGAAAAGAAGCATCTTTTGAAAATAATTTTTACACATATCTTGTTGGAAAAGATCCTTTGACCTTTCTGAAGCAATTTCTTCCTCTAACTCAAATTTTTGGAAAGAAGCAATTAAAAATGAATTAGATTCGATTATAAAAGCTAACACTTGGGCTTTAGTCGATTTACCTCCGAGAACTAAGCCCATTGGTTGCAAATGGATTTTTAAGAAGAAGCTTTTACCTCATGGTTCGGTTGAAAAATATAAAGCTCGTTTAGTAGCAAAGGGTTTTACACAAAAAGAAAATATAGATTATTTTGACTTCTTTGCCCCGGTAACAAGAATTTCTTCTATAAGAATCTTAATTGCTTTAGCATCAATTCATAATCTAGTTATTCATCAAATGGATATAAAAACCACCTTTTTAAACGGTGAGCTAGATAAAGAAATTTACATGGTTCAACCTGAAGGTTACGTTGTCCCTGGTCAAGAACATAAAGTATGGAAACTTTTTAAATCTTTATAGGGATTAAAACAAACACCTAAACAATGGCATAAGAAATTTGATACAGTTCTAACTAGCTATGGTTTTTCCTCTATTGAAGTTAATAAATGTGTCTATATAAAAATAGAAAATAGTGAATGTGTGATTGTCTGTTTATATGTAGATGACATGCTTATCTTTGGAACTTGTGATGCTATTGTGTATGATACTAAGAGTTTTCTTGCTTGTAATTTCGATATGAAAGATATGGGTAATGCAAATGTGATTCTGGGAGTTAAAATTATAAGGAAAGGTAACAGCATATTGCTCTCTCAGTAACATTATGTTGAGAAACTTCTTCAGAAGTTTGGACACCTCGACACTAAACCGGTGTCAACCCATTATGATTGTAACTCTCAGTTAAACAGAAATACTGGAGACCCTGTACCACAATCTGAGTATGCTCAGATTATTGGGAGTCTGTTGCATTTAAAGAATTTCTCAAGGCCAGATATAGCTTATGCTGTTGGTAGATTAAGTACATACACACATAACCCCAGTACTGAGCACTAGACAGCATTGTCTAGGTTGATGAGATATCTAAGAGGTACCATGGATTATGGTATTCTATATAGTGGATTTCCCGCTGTATTGGAAGGGTACAGTGATGCAAACTGGATCTCAGATTCGGATGAGATAAAGTCCACTAGTGGTTATGTGTTCACACTAGGTGATGGTGTTATCACCTGGAGATTAGCCAAACAAACTATTATTACGAGATCCACTATGGAGTCAGAGTTTATAGGTCTACAGCTGGCTGATAACTAGGATGAGTGGTTGAGAAACTTCTTTGCAAGTATTCCTCTTGGGACAAAACCAACACCTTCAATGTTTATGCATTGTGATAGCCAATCGGCTATAAGTGTTGCTAAATATAACTCTTACAATGGTAAGAACCGCCATATATGATTAAGACATAAAGTTGTAAAGCAGCTGCTGAAAGATGGAATCGTATCTATTGGATATGTGAGGTGAGAAGTGAATTCGGCCGATCCTCTGACTAAACCATTAAGTAGAAAACTTACTTATGAAACATCAAGAGGAATGGGACTACAGTCCACATCATAATTAACAATAATGGGAACTCAACCTTTGTGATTGGAGATCCCATGAAGAAGATTTATATAGGTAATAATAAGTCATTGTTAATTCACTAGCACTTATCCTTTCCCATTCCTATGGTGTGTAAAGTGCTAGGCTGTATTGAATGAGAGGTTGGGCCATGAAGCCTTTAATGATTTCATATCCCTTATGGGTGGTGTATATAATACAGGATACACTTGATGAGATCACCTATATGAGTGTCAAGTGGGGCCACTTGCATGAGGTTAAGGAAAAATCCCTAAAGCACTCATGAATTATCAGGCATGCGCACGGCCTAAATGCGCTAAACAGCGATAACGGCAAGAGAAGTCGAGTGTAATATGACAGGTAAGCCTCTAGCTTACTCTTAAGTGATGTTTGGTTTATAGAAGCTATGCTTCACCAACACACTATATGGTATGCTTATTTGTCTAGGACTTGGTTCATAGTCCAAAAGACACCAAGTCTGATGTATTCACACTCATGATGTAAACCCAACAAACTCAATAATATTTTTAAATATTCCTTGTTGTTTTGAAATTCTTTAACTATTTTTAAATTCTTTTGAAATATATGGGGGATTGTTGTGTGAAGTGGGCATTTCAAAAGAAGTCCCACATTGCTTGGCATGTGAGAAACGGTAGTGTATATATTGAATCTAGTGTGTTTGAGCTAATGAACAAGCAGAAAGGTTATGGGCTCGTGAACATACGAGATTGGCCCAAAATGCCAAATCTAGTGCAAATCTTACGATCCCCCCCGGTACGGATGTGAAAACCTTTTTATTTTTGGTTTTGTTAAAATTAATTTGAATTTCAAAACCTTATCCAAAAACAACTATTTTTGATAGTTTGAAAATTGAATAGTCTTATCTCTTATTTTACCGGGTCAAACATTATCTTTTTCGGATTTGTTGTAACATGATTCCATTATCTATAATTAACCGTCCACTAAGACTTACAGATAAGATTCCTTTTCAAAATCTAGACTTAATTCTGGAAACTGTTTCTGATTTTTATTTTTATAATATATCTTAATTATTTTAAATTATTTTTTAAGAAACCCGGTTACCTGTGTTATATAACATATACTCTAAAACCCTAATTTGATACAACTCTCTCTTCAACGTCATCTCTCTCTCTCTCTCTCTCTCTCTCTCTCTCTCTCTCTCTCTCTCTTTCTCTTTCTCTCTGCTGGGTTTTCTCATTTTTTCCTCTTGTTAGTTCTTGCCCCGGTTAACACCAAAAAGGGCTGTTGTATCCTGGGGAGTACACATATGCTGTAAATAATTCTTAAGGGCAGTGCTACTACACGCCTCAACCTACTATTTTGTCAACAGAACCTTTATCCATAACAATTCAAAAACTACTAATCAATTCCTAAACAAGAGTAATCATGGTTTTTTTATTAGTTATTGGCTAATTATATGGCTAAATCAAGAAATAGATGTTCATAAGCTCAAAGTAGTTAACAATGGAAAATGTACTAGGTAGGGTATATGGCTAGTGGGTGGAGAAAACAAAAATGGCCTTAATCACATCAAAGCACGCATGTGGAACATAATACATCAAGAAGAAACGAGTCAAGCTTTAGAATACTAATAAACAAGGGTCAATCAAGAAAGAAGAAAGATAGCATGATGTATTTCATCTAATGAAGCTCAGAATCTCACTAGGGATGGTCAGTCTATCACAATTCATATACAATTTGATCTTCACAACCAACTTATTGAATTAATATGCAAGATATTATTAACATGTCATGAAATATTGAACAAGGATGATGTAATTATTTATTACTTATAGATAAAAATGTTCATTCTCCGCAGGGTCCGTGTTCTCAAGTACTTGTGATTTCAATTTTAATTATCTAGACAGTAGGCTCAAAAGTGAGTTTCTTTAAAAGTTAAAAAAACAATGAAATAAAAATGCAAAGGAGAATTACTTTAAGGAAAATGATTCAATTAAAAGAATCTTGGGATCAAGGTAATGGAATTGCTCTGTATTGGCGCATAAAATTATAAATTTTATTCTTAAAGATCATGTATATCAGGACAAATTTTCCTAACTCATTAGTTTTCTCTTCTCAGAGTTCCACTAAAGTACTCTATTTTCAAATAACAATGTTCGATTTGAAAACAAAGCTTATTAACATTTTATGAAAATCTTACAGTCCTCAAAAGGTAAAATTACTTTTGTAATTTTAGTCTTAGGTTCAATTACCTAAATTGATTAACCAGGTTCATTTCTCAATCCCTCCCTATTTAATTAAAAATAATTCTAGCCTATCTCTAGATCAAAGAGTGTATAGAAACATCAAGCAATTAAAGATAAACATGACCTTTATTCATAGAAAAGAGAGAAAAGGTACATCAATACATTACAAACCATCCACTACCAATAATTGAAGCCTATCTAGCCACACATGATTTAGGAAATACCACTACCAATAATTGAATCCATGAATTACACAAGAAGGATTACAAAAGAAAACTAAAGAGTACTCAAACTAGACCACAAGAATGATGAAGTCTTCGTGAATCCTCCTTTGTTCCCCCTTTGTTTTTCCTTTGAAATTCCTCAATAAATCCTTCCCCAAGCTTCCTCCTTGCCTCTATAAAGTGTGTGTGCCTCCAAAATTGCAAAACCCCTGAATTTGGACCCCCCATTTTGTCTTTTATACAATGCAAATTGTGAAAATAGGGTTTCCTGTCAAAGCATGATCCACGGTCGTGGAGTGCACCATGGCCTAGTCGTGGAGTGCTTTGTCAAGCCTCTATTTCAATTTCTAAAATCCTGAAGCATGGCCATGGTTCAAACCATGGCATGGCCGTGCAGTGCACTGCTTGGGCCACCAAAACCTCTTGTTTTCTTCTTCTTTTTGGCATGGAGGACCTTGTTCCGGGTTGCTTTTCCATTATAGTCAAAACCTATTTATTCTACAAAACTAACAAACACAATAGCAAAGGCGAGAATGAACGAAATAAAAAAGGGATTTAGGGGGTTATTATGCAAAATAACCTAGAAATACCTAACAAATGAATCCTAAATTGATGTGTTTTAGAGACACATCATCAGTTCTCTTAATGTCTTCTCAGTCATGTTATACAAATGTTTAGAATTTGAAGGCTTAGTTTCACTATCTATATGATCTACTACAATATTGTTATTATTTTGGTTATTAGTGTTTGATAATCTTTTGGATAATCTAAGTAATTGATGAAAGTTCTTTTTATCTTAGGATTAAAAGGATGTAGTAGTTCAGGATTAGATCGGATCATGCATGATAGAAATATATCTATACATTTAATAATTTATTTATTTATTTGGTTTTTTTAATGATTAAAAAATGAGAACATTAAAAAATGGATAAAAATAAAATTAAATGGATATCTTTTAATTATATATATTAATGATGTAACAAGCTCACATTCAACCAAACCTGAATATTTTCAACATACCTATAACAAAATGTAAACGATATTAGATAACTAATTGAATGCAAATAATTAAGAACAAAGGTCCTCGGCAACAACGCCAAATTTGACACGCTATCATTGTTGGGTCAAATAAAAAGTTAAATTAATATAGTATAAGGTAAGTAACCTTAGTTGTTTCTCGAGGACCTTATCGCCAAAGTGTGAACACCCATTTTTTAAACCTTTTGCTTTTTACTTGTGATTATCATCATTATTATTTTATTCTCTTCCAGACCATCTCTGTTCCTCTTTTCACTTGTGATTATCATCATTATTATTTTATTCCCTTTCCTATCTTTATTCCTCTTTTCACTTTTTTGGCAGATTAAAGGGACAACACAGTGTCAATGGAAGGGGTTCTAAGAAGGATCTAAGATGACAGATTTTCATCAAAGATTTGATTCAAGTTTACAAGTGATCCGGTCTCAATACCGGTATCCGATCTGCTATACATATTTCAACGTCTTTGATAAGACATCTACGTGTAACCGGTGTCATCGGTATACATCCGGACTGTAATTCCGTATCAGGCGTTCTCCCTATACCGGTTGTTCAGGATAACACCATGACATCGGATAATACACACGTCACTATGCAAAAGACAAGGATTGTTGCTACAGGGATCGATCAATAATTCCCTGCACTACGAGCCAAATTCTGCTCACGGGAATGGTCAACTTGTTCCCTAATCCTAGTCTACATTCTCTATGCTCAATATAAAATAGCCACTTGACCCAATCATGCAGGTAAGTACGCAATATAATAATGCTAATGGGAGTTGGTGGTTCCCCACCAACGAGTCCTCGTTAATCGAGCCAATCAGGTATATGAACTCACTTCATGATTGAAGGGGGGGATCTTCTTCAGCTCTTTTACGACTGATTATTCTCTGAATACATTCCTTACTTGGAATATAATCACTGACTTGAGCGTCGGAGAATCTTTGCAGGTGACACAACCATTCGCCCACTTCCACGTGTTAGGTCGGTGTGAAGGATCTCCAGGACGCCCAGTCCGCTCTCCTCATTCAAGGACAACGGATACATACATCGGATACACATACATCCGGTCTATTAGACGGTATTGACATACTATTCGTGACTGGCTTGAGATCGGATCTCTTAACCCCGGTCCAGGACAGATCATTGGCACGCCCAGTGGGACTCGATAAAGTTATTCCCATATCCTTTGACAGAGCAGGTAATCCACAATGGAAGGCGAAGCACAAGACTTCATGGAGAATCAAGCTGAAGGCAGAACCAATCCTAACGCTTTCAGAAAACTCAACTTTGATTCTCATGGGGGCAGCTCGAAGAAGATAATAACTGTATCTGATCCTGATCCTCGCGATGAGTTGATCAAACAACTTCAGAGGGAACTCGCGGAATTGCGAAGAGAAAAAAGGCAAAGCGAGGATAAAGAATCATCTCGCACGCGAAACACTCCCCACACGACTGATGGTGAAAAGTCCACCACTCTTCAGTACTCAAATATCCCTACATTTGAGGGGGGAGAACAGACTCGCGATTCTGAGGATGCAGCTTCCCGAAGGAAGAGAGATTCAACAACAGTACCCCCATTGTCTTACAATCTGAAAGTTCCTTTTTCAAGGAGACTTATGGGCATCAGCATCCCCAAGCACCTTCAAACCACTCAACCACTTTCCATCGGAAAGTATAATGATGAAACTGATCCAACTAAGCACCTTGATGCTTATGTGTTCAAAGCCATATACTTGGGGGCTGATGAAGACGTGATGTGCCGAATGTTCCCTCGAACATTGTCTGAGGAGGCCCTCGGGTGGTTTAAAGGCTTGCCTTCTGGATCCATAGATTCTTGGACGGAAATGGCAGCTGCCTTCGAAACCCACTTTGTCATCTCCAGAGACGTACCCAAGACGTCTCATACCTTGGCTCAGATTAAGCAAGGCGAAACTGAGGGCTTAAAAGATTTTTTGAAGAGGTTTTATAAGGAAGCAGCCCTGGTTCCTAACCTCACAGAATCTATCAAGCTGCATATCGTAATTGAGGCATTGCAGCCAGGATCAGCTTTCGCTCTTTCATTAGCAAAGAGCCCCCCAGCAACTTTTGAGGAGTTCAGGAAAAAAGCCTCAAAGTATGTGAGCATAGAGATGCACTTGGAGGCAATGGCTGCAAAGAAAAAGCCACCAACACCATCTCCCCAAACCCAGAAGGGTAAGGAGAAGACGAGGTCAGAACGCATGGAGAGGCCATTCACCAATCCTAAGGTGGAAAACCACCCTCCTCGACCTCGAGAAAGGCATGTCAATTCCTTCAGCCATTATGCACAGTTATCTGCCAGACCATCTCAGATTTTGAGAGAGGTCGGATGGCCAATTTTCAGCACATATGGCATCAGGAGACCAGCCCCTATGAAAAGACCAGGAAATTCACGTAAGTACTGTGATTTTCATGAACAAAATGGTCATTCCACTGATGAATGCCAAGCTCTAAAGAACGCGGTTGAGACGCTAATTAGAGAAGGCAAATTGAAGCAATACCTGTTCAAAGAAAAATCCTTTGACAGGGCAGAACGGAATGAGAAAAGAGAAAGAGATCCAGACGATGGGGATGACAATAACCCCAGTCCGGTTCGAAAATTCTCTGCTGCAGAGAAGCAAAAAGGTGTGATGACTGATAATACAGCACAGAAAGACAGCATGCCCCAGCAACAACGTCATGGCCGACGTGAAGTTATCGACATGATTGCTGGAGGGTTCGCTGGAGGAGGAGCTTCAATTACAGCCCGTAAGAATCATCACAGAATGATTCTATCTGTGCAAGGGAAAGTCAAAGACAATCGCCCTTACAGAGGTGGGATTGAAGCCCCCACAATTTCTTTCTCTGACGAGGATTTTGGCCCAACCATTCCTGGTGGTGACGATGTTGTAGTCATCACTGCTGTGATTGCCAACAAGGACGTCCGAAGAATCCTTGTTGACCAGGGAAGTTCCTGCGATGTTATTTTCTATAATTGCTTTGAAAGAATGGGTTTTAAAGACTCAGACTTACAACCTTACACGCAGGATCTAACAGCTTTCAATGGCGCGAAGCAACCAACTAAAGGGTATCTTGACACCCTTATCTCGTTTGAAGGCGAGCCAGGAGCCAGGACGGTTAGATCTCGGGTGCTAGTGATTGATGTCAAATCACCATTTAATGGCATCATAGGCCGTCCCACTCTGAATGCAATGGAGGCAGTTGTATCAACCCCTCATCTCCTTATCAAGTTCATTGACAAGGATAATGCTGTGTCATCTATCCGGGGTGATCAAGAGATGGCTAGGTACTGCTACAACCTTAGCCTCAACATAGCAAAGCTTGACGCCTCCAACAAAAAGAGGAAACTTAATGATACTGGAACATCGGCTGGATCTGTAAGCCTTGTCGACCTGGACCCAAGGGCGGATTTGAACATTGATCCGTCCAACCCATCAAAGCCCACACCGGATGGAAGTTCCAGGGATATCGTCTTGGGAGATTCTCCAGAAAAGATCACCCATATCAATGACAAGCTAGATACTGAAATAGAGCAGTGACTGTTGGCTCTCTTGCAAGAGTTTAAAGACCTCTTTGCATGGACTGCAGCCGATATGCCAGGCATAGACCCTGAATTCTGCTGTCATAAATTATCCGTCTATCCAGAGACGAAACCTGTGGCCCAAAAGAAAAGACGATTGGGCCCAGAGAAACAGAAGGCAGCTTGCCAACAAACTGAGGAGTTGCTGAAGACCGGATTTATCAGGGAAATCCGATATTCCTCTTGGCTTTCGAATGTGGTGATGGTCCCTAAATCCAATGGTAAATGGAGAATGTGCATCGACTACGTGGACCTCAACCGTTGCTGTCCTAAAGATCCTTATCCTCTTCCTAATATAGATCGGATGGTGGATGATTCCTCTGGTTATCAGTACCTGAGTTTCATGGACGCATACTCTGGTTACAACCAAATTCCGATGTGCGAAGAGGATCAAGAGAAGACAGCTTTCATAAATGATCGTGGTGTCTTTTGCTATACAGTCATGCCCTTTGGCCTGAAAAACGCTGGGGCGACATATCAACGCATGATCAACAAGGTTTTCGAAGGTATGCACACCAAACTTGTTGAAGTATATATTGACGACATAATAGCAAAGACACCGGTTGGTGGCGATCATATTGAGGACCTACGCCAAATATTCACCCGTTTGAGACAATTTAACATGAGGCTAAACCCAATGAAGTGCACATTTGCTGTCCCTGCTGGAAAGTTTTTGGGTTTCATGTTAACTCAACGTGGTATTGAAGCCAATCCAGGGAAGTGCCAAACGATTCTAGACATGCAGAGTCCTAAGAATCTCAAAGAAGTCCAATCCCTGAATGGCAAGGTAGCAGCATTGGCACGATTCATGCCAAAGATGGCTCACAGGTCGCTCCCCCTGTACAAAATACTGAAAAAGTCCAAGAAATTCGAGTGGGGACAGGAACAAGAAAAAGCTTTCCAAGAACTTAAGGAGGTGTTGTCCAAACCTCCCATTCTCACAAAGCCTGACCCCGAAGACACACTCATTCTGTACTTGGCTATTTCAGATGAAGCTTTGGGTGTTGCCTTGATAAAAGAAACTCCCGAGGGACAAAGACCGGTCTATTTCACTAGCAAGACCTTGCAAGGTGCTGAGATCCGGTATCAGAAAATTGAAAAGGCCGCCCTCGCTGTTGTTTGGGCCTCACGACGGTTGCGTCCGTACTTTCACGCCCATCCAATCATAGTGAGAACGGATTTGCCACTCCGTTCTGTCTTAATCAAGCCCGATCTCGCTGGGAGGATGATCAAATGGTCTATCGAACTCTCCGAGTTTGATATATCCTACGAACCCCGCAGCGCTATTAAAGCTCAAGTCCTGGCTGACTTTATTGTGGAAATGACAGGGACTGATCCAGATTACCCTCGAGTCCATTGGACCATTTACGTCGATGGTTCATCAAACCAAAGAGGCTCTGGGGCTGGTGTAGTTCTAGAAAGTGACGACGGAGTACACCTGGAGATCTCCCTTCGTTTCAATTTCAAAACATCCAACAACCAAGCTGAGTACGAAGCTTGCTTGGCCGGGCTAAGAGCTGCGATTGACATCGGAGCTTCTGAGGCGACACTCTGCAGCGATTCACAGCTGGTGATTTCGTAGATCTTAGGAGATTATCAAGCTCGCGAACCTCAACTCCAATTATACTTGAACTGTGTCAAGGAGTTGACTGAGAAATTCTCAAAGGTGGAATTCAAGCATGTTCCACGTGAAGAGAATACGAGAGCAGATATACTCTCCAGGTTAGCAAGCACTAAACGACCAGGTAGCACCACTACGCTGGTTCAAAGCACGCTAACGTCGCCCAGCATTCCTCTTTTCCCTTCTCTAAACGCCATAATGACTAACTCCCTTTACGGAGATACATGGATGGCTCCTTACATCCGTTACTTGGCTGATGGACAACTACCTACGGATGAGAAGGAAAAGACGAGGCTAAGGAGAGAATTACCATATTTCACTATGATTGATGGTAATCTCTACAGAAGGGCACTCTTTGTGCCCTATTTGATTTGTCTCAAAGAGAATGAAGTGCAAGACGTAATGGAGGAAGTGCATGGGGGACAATGTGGACACCACGCCGGAGGAAGAAGCTTAATGCGAAAAATCCTCAGAGCTGGATACTGGTGGCCCACAATGAAGCAAGACTCCATTGACTTCGTCAAAAAATGCGACGCTTGCCAAAAATTCTCTAACCTTCACCACACACCGGCGGAAGAACTCTTCACATCCGTTGTTCCATGGCCCTTCTACCAATGGGGTTTGGATATTCTGGGCCCCTTTCCAACTGCTCCTGGGGGCATCAAATATCTCATTGTAGGGGTCGATTATTTCACTAAGTGGATAGAAGCAGAGCCGGTGGTGCATATTACTTCAGCCCGAGCCCGTCGTTTCATGTATGAAAACATCATAACACGGTTCGGGGTCCCAGCATGGATTGTCACAGACAATGGCACCCAGTTCATGGATAGAAAATTCACAAATTTGCTTGAAGGGTTAGGAATAACCCAAATATTCTCATCCGTCGAACATCCCTAAACTAATGGTCAAGCTGAAGTGGCCAACAGGGAGGTGCTGAAGGGACTAAAGAAACGCCTTGGCGAAGCCAAGGGCGGATGGACAGACCAGCTGTGTCATGTCCTATGGGCATATCGGACAACGCCTCATTCATCCACCAATGAATCCCCATATCGCCTAACGTACGGGGTCGAGGCAATGATACCTGTGGAACTGCAAATTGCTTCCACAAGAGTTAAGTACTTCTCTGAAGAAACCAACAATGCTAACTTGGCATCCGAAATGGATGTCATACAAGAACTCAGAGAAGACGCTTTCATCAGAGATCAAGCCATCAAAGCCAAAGTTACTCTCCGGTACAACAAACGAGTCCAATCAAGGACTTTCAACGTTGGAGATTTGGTTTTGAGGAAAGCAAGTATAGGGAACAAATTCGCCCATCAAGGCAAATTAGCCCCAAACTGGGAAGGCCCATACAGGGTATCCGAGGTCACTGGCAAAGGCTCTTACCGCCTTGAAAACCTTGATGGCACTCCAATCCGAAACAAATGGAACACCCAAAACTTGCGCATCTACTATAGCTAGCTGTTTCTACACTCTCCTATCCTTATCTTGGATTGAATACTGGAGAATTTATTTTCACAGCTACGCTCTCCTTGTAATTCTTATTTTTGATTTAATAAGAATCTCTCATAACAATTTAACTCTTTCGAGTTTTTCTTATGCTGTGATTTTCAGTTTATCCGGTGTACAGAAGCATATTCAGGACGGATGATCTCAGCTACTTATTCTGTAGTTGACGATGTAACTCCTCGAATATGCGCAACGCACAAGAACATACTCAGGACGGATGATCTCAATTACCCATTCTGTAATTGACGATGTAACTCCTCGAGTGTGTAAGTATTGAAGGCCCAGATTGTAGGATTAAACCGAACTCTGGGTACGGTTAGTAAGTTTGGCTGAACACCGGTGAAGGCTCGGATTGTAGGATTAAACCGAACTCTGAGTACGACTAGTAGGATAAACTGAACGTCGGTGAAGACCTGAGTTGTAGGATTTAACCGAACCTCAGGACATGGGTTGTAGGGCTGGTCCTTCTTCAAGGCCACAAACCGAACCCCATTCGAAGACTACATGGGTTGTAGGGCTGGTCCTTCTTCAAGGCTACAAACCGAACCCCATTCGAAGACTACATGGGTTGTAGGGCTGGTCCTTCTTCAAGGCCACAAACCGAACCCCATGCGAAGGCTTGGGCGCAGTAAGCTGGTTTTTCTTCAAGACCACGCTGAACCCCAAGTGACGGGCACAGTAGGTTCAGGATTAGCCCTGATCTGAACCCCGTATCGAAGGCTCGGATTGTAGGATTAAACCGAACTCTGAGTACGACTAGTAGGATTAACCGAACGTCGGTGAAGAATCGTCATTGGGTAAAACCAAAGACCAATTGAAGAACGGCTAGTAGGATTCAACCGAACGCCAAATATGACATGGACAGTAGGATCAAACCGAACTCCAAACACAACAAGTAAGTTGTACTGAACTCCAGATTAATACTCTCTTATGAAGTTCTTTATTTGGAAGTTTTATATATTCTGAGTCATCAATTCTTCAATTGAGACCTGACTCATAAACTCCGACACAAATAATTCACTCGGGTACGCCACAATCTAAGGTATTTTCACCCGAAATCCCTCAGTCGGAAATA
Source organism: Clitoria ternatea (assembly GCA_037962975.1). Lineage (NCBI taxonomy): Eukaryota > Viridiplantae > Streptophyta > Magnoliopsida > Fabales > Fabaceae > Clitoria > Clitoria ternatea. The sequence continues at coordinate 53,200,900 of CM075675.1, forward strand.
TTTGAAGAGGAATTTCTATTTTAAATCCTCACTCTTAAAAGCTCTCACGAGAAAATCTCACTCAGAGTTTATTCAAAGTGAATCATCACCCAATGAAACTGGGGGACAGCATCAACGATTTAACGAATATCTTGAGGAATGAACTCTCGTCTAAACGATCTCACAATCATTCCCCTTAAGCCGTTCTTGTGACGATGATGTGTTCCCTCACAAGCAGTGATCTTATTATGAAATTCATCTCGCATGTATAAGTCCGGTATGGAGATTTTGTTATACAATCCGATCTTCATTACTTAAATCCGGAATGATACAATACACATGCAATCCCTCTATTTAAGTTGTTTCTCACTAAACAAGAATGGAGGTAAAAAATTCTTTTATTGATTTAATAAGAATTACAATTCGTGTAATAATCCGGAGCTGAACCCGGAACACAGCGAATTCGAATCAATAAAACGAAAAAGGAAACGAGGAAGGCACTACTTTTTCTGGCTTGAGTCTCCCTCCTTCCCTTTGCCTTTGTCTCCGGTCTTGCCTTCTTCAGCGTGAGAGCTTGATCCTGTACTTGTGGGCTTCAGGAGGGAAGGTCCCATTGATTGACCTTTAGGTAAAGGAGCAAACTTATAAGGAGTGTTAAGCGGACTCTCATAACGATTGTCAACGATGGCCACCAGTTTCCCTTGGTGAAACTCATAGAACGGATCAATACCGTTCAAATTAATTGACACCTTGGGATTCCGGTATAGCACTTGACGAACTGCCAACCCGAAAGCCTCCTTGACTGCTTGATCACACATGTTTACAGCATCGTCCAAGTCTGCTTTCAGGGTCTTGACCTCGCCATTCGAATCCGCCAGCTTTAATAGCAGCTCCTTTTCCTTACGTAACGAATCATTCGCTCCTTGAGAATGGACGACCTTAGCCTCCTTCAACCGCTCGTCTATCTTTGAAGAGCGTTCCTTCTCCACACAAAAATTGGCATGGAGGTCAGCGTTGATTTTCTTCTGATCAAGAACCTGACCCTCCAGCTCCTTGGCAAGTTTCTTCAACTTGGCAATTTCTTCATCCTTCTTCTGAGCTTCTTCTCTGGAAGTTTCTAATTTTCCTTCTAACTGGAGGATGATTGCCTTGTCTTTGCCAGCCATCGAGATGAGCCTCTCGTTTTCTTCTGTGAGCTTACGAACTGACTTGAGGAGCTCGGATAACTCAGCCAAGTGCTTCTGTCCGTCGTCGCAAGCTCTGATCATTTCTTCACTCTTCAACGAGGGCTTCACCTTGGGTGAGGATTCAGGAACGCCCTCAGGAACGGAGCCCTCATACACCGGATGTTGAACAAGACCGGAACTACCTTCAAGAGGGCAAGGGGCTTTGGGCGCGAAATAAGTCGTTATTGGCTTCGCCCCATATGTGATAACACCATTTGGGGTATCCGGAATAGACCCTTCCGCTCTCTTTTCCTTAGAAGGCCCTGGCTCAGCAGCCCCTCTTGAAGTTTTTGGCTTTTTGGGCGAGGATTGACGGTCTGAGGTCTTCGAAGGATCACGCTTTGTCCTCTTCTTTTTCTCGACAACCTTCTCAGATCCGCCCTCGATCAGAGGAATATCGTCACCAGCAGATGAAGTTAATATTATTGTCTCAGCAGTGGCCTTCTTTGAATTCCGCTTTGCCTGAATGTCATTTTCAGCCGCAACGGAAGTCTCTCCGGCCTTGAGTCCTTTTAGCCTATTCATCTCTGGTGACTCGCTCTGAATTTCACCTGCACAGTCAAAAGACACAATTAGAGACGAAAAATTTTCAAGGCAAATGACATAATAACGCATGAGGAATGGCAGGGAAATTACGTAAATATTCCTCGCAAGTAGACTTTGGTCCTAACAAACGCTTGCAGGAGAAAAATTGGTGCGAGGCTGTGTAGGACTGAAGAGCTGAAAGAACGGAGATGGAAGATGGGCTCAGTTCGTCCTCCTCAGTGTAGTACGCCTGAGAGGTTAGCAAGAAATGCTCATGAGTCCAAGCCACGGGGAATTTTGGAATCCCATCTTCTGTTAACCAAAAAATTGGTTCATTCGGATGGACGTTGATCTTCGTATAATAAGATTTGAATGAACGCCCATCAACTTTGGCGGAGTCAGTGTACGCCTCAAAGTTGATGATCTTGGAGATAGTCCGGAGGGATATCAAGCTCACTCCTCCTTTCTCCTTATTCGCACGACGGACCACTTGAGTGAAGTAGAAAAGCATGGCCACCGTCGGTTTAAAGTTGAAGTGCTCCCCAAGCACTTCAAGAGAGCGGACCAATCCCCATCCATTAGGGTGAAGTTACGAGGGGGCGCAGTCCAGGAATCTCAGGACTCCCATCTCAAACTTCGTCAAGGGGAAACGCACGCCCAAGTTCAGAAATAAAAAATCATACATGAACAAGGACCTCTCGTCCGGTGTATGACATATCCGTTCTGATGGAAGGGGAGCGAGCACCTTAAAACACCATTTGTATTTGTTCTTCCTCCAAACTGTAAACCGCGGCTCCAGCTCCCCTTCATCCTCCCGAGCGTGGACGGACGGTGTTTCACGAAACTCCTCAGCCACCCAGCTGAATGGGCGTTTCTGTTGGAATTTCACCCAGTCTATCTGGTGTGCAACCACATTGCAGAGGCCGGATTGGGTCTTCAAGATATACTTCTCGGAAGGAGATTCCCCTTCAGACGATTTCCTCCCAGTGGCTTTCTTTGTCACCATTGTGAAAGCTTTGATGCTGCGATAAAATTTCACATCATCAGAGAGATACAAATCCCCACTTTCGACACTCTCACTGGAGGAGGAAGACTCTGAAGAGGGTATAATCACCCTTCGCCGTTGATATTGCGACTCCTCCCCCCCTGTATACTGTGGCCTCGATTGGAAGATCACTGGGATCCTCCCACCACGAACATTAGGGTTTTGAGCCAAAGCCCTTCCTCCTCTTCCTCTAGGACTAACGCCACTGAAGCTAACACCCTTCCTAGCCATTCTCAAATATTGAAAAGAGATACAAGAAACGAAGGGAAAGTGGTTACCTAAGGATAGTGAATTGAAATTCACAGAGGCGGACACGAAGAACTTCTCGAAACTTTTGCAGAGGTTCGACAAGGGAGCAACAGCAAATGATAATTGAAATTGCCAGATATGCCTTCTTCAGGGCACGAGAATTTTTCAAATACCCACTAAACACAATCTGTCGTTTACCCCCAAACGACTCCCCGTTTAGTGGACCAAAATTGTCGTTTAGTACCTCATGGCGCGAAAATCCCATAGTTTTGTCACAGAGCCATCGAAATGGGCCTATTAAAACCAAATCCTAGGCCCAACAAGACTATGCGTGACAGTTACTAAGACATGCGCACTTAACGCAATAATGGCTCGCCCACGTGAATTAAGGCATTAAATGTCCAATCATTAGAAACGTGGCCACCATTACCCGAATACCAATGGTTGCGAAATTCGATAAACTTCTGATATTCCCATTGTCGAATCCGCCCTTAAAATTTCACCACTACGGAACATGGTTCCCAGAGCGGATATTTACACTTCGGTGCAAATCCGAAATCCAGACGTACTACGATCAATATAGCTCATATAAGCAAGTCAACTGCTTCCTCACATCAGCTAGGGGGCAAGTAGAGGCATTACTCGGATTTCGGATGAATGCAAAAATTGCCTAATCCGCACTCCCTTGATTGGAAAAAATTCACCAGGACGGATGATCTCAATCACCTATTCAGTGATTCGATGATGTAACTCCTGGTACGAAGAACTCCAATAATCATTCCAGGACGGATGATCTCAATCACCTATAAAGTGATTCGACGATGTAACTCCTGGTATGAACAATTCTCATCATCATTCTGAGAAGTATTCACTAAATCCGTACCCCTACGATTGAAAAATGTCTCCAGGACGGATTATCTAAATCACCTAATCTGTGATCTGACGATGCAACTCTTGGTGTTGTGTACTTTTCCAGAACGGACAATCTCAATCACCCATTATGTGATCTGACGATGTAACTCCTTGACATGGTGTACCTGCCCAGGACGGATGATCTCAATCACCTATTCTGTGATATGACGATGTAACTCCTGGCGCCATACACACCACAAGGACGGATGATCTCAATCACCTGTTATGTGATCCGATGTTATAACTTCTGGTGCTGTACACATCCCCAAGACGGATGATCTCAATCACTTATGAAGTGATTTGATGATAAAACACCTGGCATGATCAATTCCCACAATCATCTTTATGATGGAAAATTCTGAAAGTCAATCCGCACTTTCGCTTTCAAGTGGTATTCTCCCAGGACGGATACTTTTTATCACCTATTCTGTGATACAACGACGTAACTCCTGGCGTAGAAAAAACTCCCATCATCATCCTTATGATAAAGGACTCAAACACCACTTCCTTGCAGTTCCCTAAGCTTGGAACAATATTGTAATCTCCTGTGAGAGCATTACGGATTAAGAGCAGTCATCCGTTCTGTTACACTACTCTACTGAACAGCGGATCGACCCTTCTTCCCCCAAAAGAATTAAGAAAATTAAGGATCATGCCCCAAAGACAGGCACCCTTTTTCTTAATACGCACTTGGGGACATGTATATATTTATCCGTTCTAAATCTTATTTATTGTTTAATTTTCTGAGGCTGTTATTTCAATTCGGCCTTAAGATTAATTATACTGAACGGATTAGTAACGATTTACATATACATGAAACGACGAAGACAAATTTCTTCAATCAAAATTCATTTATTGAAATAAAATTACATACAATAGTTTAAAATCCGGAGTTGATCCCGGTACACAACTATACATATAAATGAAAACAAAACTACTGAGGAGGAATCTGTTCTTCAGTTTTTTGTGCCTCCTCAGCACTGGGCTCTTGTGCTCCTTCCTTTAGAACCTCCGTAGGAGTCTCGCCTCCAGGAGCCTCAGCCCTTTCTTCAGAAGAGGGAACCTCGGACACAGGAAAGACATAATCAGGTCCCATGGATTGACCCTCAGGAAGAGGAGCCAAACCATACAAGGACGTCGGTGGATCTTCGTGACGACCATCCACCACTGCGACTAACTTTCCTCCATGGAATTCATAGTACGGATCCATCCCATAAAGGTTAAGTTTCGCAGTGGGGTTGCGGTAGAAGACTTGGCGTATGGCTAGGCCGAAGGACTCTTCAACAGCTCGGCTGCATATGTCAACAGCTTCTTCTCTCTCAGCTTTCGCTGTAGCCAATTCTCCCCGCAACTTGGACAGCTCCTCACTGGATATCTCGGGCTCCGCTTTCCTGGCCTTCAGCCCCTCTATCTCAAGAAGGAGCTTCTTCTCCCTTTGAGACCACTCCTCAGCATCAGCCTTATTTTTATCCTGGCTGCTACGGAGTTCTTCCTCCTTCTCTGCCACTTTGCCTTCCAAGTTTTTAAGATCGCCTTTGAGCTTGAGATTCTCTTTAGTTATGAGATCCCCAAACTCCTTAGACTTGTTAAGACGATCTTCCATTAACTTCATGGCGGCTTTGTCTTTTTCTGAGGAAAGGTTGAGCTCTTCTAATTTGTCACTCAGCTCCTCAACCTTGTTGACGTTCTTAGCCAACTCGCTGACGGAAGATAGCATTCCAGCAAGTTCGGCTAGCTGCCACCTTCCGGCCTCACACGCTTCTTCAATTTCTTTAACGCTAAGCGTAGGCCGGAGTTTGTACATCGGTGGTGGAAGAGTGGCAGGAGTAGAACCTTCGTAGGAGAGGTAGGGGGTGAGAAACGAGGTCGTTGGGAAGGAGGTCGGATTTGACCCAGAAGCCCCTGCAGCAATTTCTTTATTAAGACCAGAGGGAGCACCAGCTGCTTCCGAGGTTTCAACAGGCTTATCCTCCGGAGTTTTGCGCTTTTTGGACGGGCCTCCCACTGAATCATTCTTGATTTTTCTTCTCCTCTCAGAAACTGGAGGATGGCCCGTGGATTCATCAGCGGCAGAAGAACCACCCTCAACCAACGGAACGTCGCCTTTAGCATCCAAGGTCAGTATTATTAACTCAGGACGATCCTTGGTTGAGGGCCTGGGCTTCACTTCATTCTCACGGGTAACGGATTTACCAGCCGCTTTGAATTTCTTTAATTTGTCCATCTCCGGAGTCTCTTGTTCTATTTCACCTACATGAACAAACACAAGATGTCAGCAACTACAAATATTCTATATATATTTGGTAAAGGAGAAAAGATGAAATAAAACGAGAAGTACGCAAATATTCCTCCCGAACTCCGCTTGAGCTACTTAGCAAACGCCTACACGAGAAGACGTGACGACCTGTAGTGTGCGATTCAAGTGCGAACAACACTCTCGACGTCTCACGAGACAGATCGGATTGATCAGTGTAGTACGCGTGTGAGCTCAGGAGGAAATGTTTGTGTGTCCAACTCAGGGGAAATTTGTCAACATCCTCTTCGTCCTTCCAAAATTTTGGTTTGCCCTTCTTAATGGAGATGCGAGTGAAGTAGGTCTTAAACGACTTCTCATCAACCTTGGCCGAATCAGTATAAGACTCAAAGTTCACAAAAGAACAGAGAGTCCGGAGTGTCACCAGACCAACTCCGCCCTGCTTATTCGCCCTCCGAACTACCTGAGTGTAGTAGAACAGCATCGCTACAGTTGGCGTGAAATTGAAATGCTCCCCAAGCACTTCGAGAGCCCGGATGAGGCCCCAACCATTGGGATGAAGTTGGGAGGGTGCACAGTTCAGGAACTTCAGGACGCCCATCTGGAGTTCGGTTAAAGGAAAACGAACCCCCAGATTATGAAAAATAAAGTCATACATGTATACAGAGCGGTCATTAGGGACGACGTGGCATATCCGCTCTGTCGGAAGTGGTGCATAAACCCTATACCACTTTTTCATCTCTTCGTCCGAACTCAGCGTGAACCTCGGTTGAATCCGGGATCCCTCCTCATCCGCATGACGGGAGGCCAAGTCCTTAAACTCACTGGAAACCCAGCAGAAAGGCCATTTAGCCTGTACCCCCTCCCAGTTCAGCCTTGAAGCAACTACGCTATAGAGACCTTCAGCTGTCTTCGTAATGGCACTATCTCCAGAAGACCCTTCTCCAGTTGCCATTTGAAATATCTAGGCCGAACTCTTTAGTCTACGATAAGAAATAAAATGTCGTCAGAAAGTTGCAATCATTACTCACTGCATTTTAAAAGCAATTACAATCAGAGGGCGACTCTGAGAAGGGAAAGGTCACTTCCCGCAGTGAGTAAGATCCCCTTTCTGAGCGACGCGATTCAGTCTTAGGAAGAATTACAAGGATTCTTCCCCACGACTATTAGGGTTGAGGGAAACTGATTCCCCCCCCCCTTTAGATGAAGCCTACTTTCTATAACTAAGAGTAGCAAATCAAAGCGAAACTAAAGCGACAAGGAAGAGATAGTTACCTCAGATGACAGTGATGAATTTGAGGAACGAAGAAACCCTCGCAATGTAGGCAATAAACTTCCTTGCAAAATTTCTGCAGAGTTTCGTTGAGAAAGCAAAAGCAAGTGGAACCCAGAATCCACTAAGTATTCCTTTTATAGGAAACGAAGAGGATCGGTTACCCCCTCTTGAAGTTGTGTCGTTCTCGATAAAACGCATTCGTTCACAAACGAAACGACACAACCGTTCCAAATTCTTGGGCGCCAAAACAATAGCGACTCAGTGAAAGGCCATCCACTAGGCCCATAAGTTTTGAAAACTTCAGGCCCATTAAGCCCAAAACGACGGTTAATGAGATTTTCATCTCAGATGCAATAATTGCTTGCCCACGTGATTAAAAGCATTAATGTCTAATCATGCAACGCAATTCACGCTTTACAGCCGTTACACGAACTTCAAGAGCTTTCAATTCCAATAAACTCTTGAAATTCTCACACAACGAATCTTTGTCTGAATCCGTTGTGACCGCACCGAAAGGTCGTATCTATTAAATTTAGAACGGTTCTTTACGAATGACAGCAGACGCTAAGGAACTGTTACACACGTAAGCTTACCGATATTAAGACCTCTCGCAGGTTGAGTAGCTTATGTGAACAACCATTCGGTCCCTCACACAAGCTAGGGGACATATGATCCGGTCTCAATACCGGTATCCGATCTGCTATACATATTTCAACGTCTTTGATAAGACATCTACGTGTAACCGGTGTCATCGGTATACATCCGGACTGTAATTCCGTATCAGGCGTTCTCCCTATACCGGTTGTTCAGGATAACACCATGACATCGGATAATACACACGTCACTGTGCAAAAGACAAGGATTATTGCTACAGGGATCGATCAATAATTCCCTGCACTATGAGCCAAATTCTGCTCACGGGAATGGTCAACTTGTTCCCTAATCCTAGTCTACATTCTCTATGCTCAATATAAAATAGCCACTTGACCCAATCATGCAGGTAAGTGCGCAATATAATAATGCTAATGGGAGTTGGTGGTTCCCCACCAACGAGTCCTCGTTAATCGAGTCAATCAGGTATATGAACTCACTTCATGATTGAAGGGGGGATCTTCTTCAGCTCTTTTACGACTGATTATTCTCTGAATACATTCCTTACTTGGAATATAATCACTGACTTGAGCGTCGGAGAATCTTTGCAGGTGACACCACCATTCGCCCACTTCCACGCGTTAGGTCGGTGTGAAGGATCTCCAGGACGCCCAGTCCGCTCTCCTCATTCAAGGACAACGGATACATACATCGGATACACATACATCCGGTCTATTAGACGGTATTGACATACTATTCGTGACTGGCTTGAGATCGGATCTCTTAACCCCGGTCCAGGACAGATCAACAAGTAAACTCAAAAATGGTAAGCTAGTAAGGCACAAAAATAGAAGGGTCAAATTCAATAAATCAAAGAACAAATCACAAACACCACCAGAATGAATCCTCTTGAAAAAAAATTCATCTCCTCTTTTCTTTCTATTAACAACAGAAAACCAACAAGAGCAATCAACCTTCTCAGAAAAAAATCCAAACTTTCCCCTCACTTTCTCAACTCACAACATCATCCTCGTCCTCCCAATCACCTTCACCATCATCAAACCAAGAACATAAAAAGCAGAGAATCAAAAATCATATCACCATCATCCTTCTTTCATTAAACCAAATAAAAAATACCAAAACAAAAAACATCACAGTTCATAATCTCATCTTCATCATCAACCTACAAATAAAAAAAAAGATCCAACAACCACAACAAACAACCACCAAAATAAGAAAACAACAAAAAAAAGAAAGGAGAAGAAATAGTAAGGTTCGGTTGTCTTCTCCGTCAGACCCTCCGACCGGCCGACCACTCCCCCCTTGCCGGAACCTGACACGAGTCTCCCTACTTGGACCAACCAGGAACCGACCCCGACGACCGTGAACACCGAGCAAACGTCACCCAGATCCGCAAGTAGAACCCCGAGCGCCACCGGCCATCCAACCTCCTCCCGGTCACCCTCCCCGACGACCGACGTCAGTTTTCTTCCTTTCGTTCGGATCTCTCTCTATCTTGCCGGTTTCCTATCTGCTCCACTTTCTCACTCTCGGTCTCCCCCTCTGATCTCCCTCTCTCTCTCCTCCAAATCTCTTCTCTCTCTTCCGTTTTTACCTTCTGCAGACCACTCTTTTTCTCTTCCTTCTCCTCTTACTCCTTTCTTTTCTCTTTTTATCTTATTAGTTCTTAGGGTTTTGTTTTTTTGGCTTTGGGCCATGGAGGCCCATTATTATCTTTTCTTTACTTTCCTTTCCTTTTGGTATAATGGGCTTTAGGAGCCCAAAAGATCAAACCCTCTTTTTTAAAAAGAAATGAATGAATAATTTTTATTAAATTAAAGATTTAAAATATCAAAAAAAAACTAAACACCTTCCTTTTAAAATAAATGAATAAAAATAACTTTTTTAAGAACCTAAATATCTCCTCTAGAATAAAAGTAAATAGTTTTTCTTTATTTATGATGAGTTAGATAGAAAGTAAAATTCTTTATATTAAATTTAAAAATAAAATATTAAAAGTCTAAATATCTTTTGAAAAAAGATTAATAGTTTTATGTTAAATTTAAAAAATAAAAATATTAAATGATCCGGTCTCAATACCGGTATCCGATCTGCTATACATATTTCAACGTCTTTGATAAGACATCTACGTGTAACCGGTGTCATCGGTATACATCCGGACTGTAATTCCGTATCAGGCGTTCTCCCTATACCGGTTGTTCAGGATAACACCATGACACCGGACAACACACACGACACTGTGCAAAAGACAAGGATTGTTGCTACAGGGATCGATCAATAATTCCCTGCACTACGAGCCAAATTCTGCTCACGGGAATGGTCAACTTGTTCCCTAATCCTAGTCTACATTCTCTATGCTCAATATAAAATAGCCACTTGACCCAATCATGCAGGTAAGTGCGCAATATAATAATGCTAATGGGAGTTGGTGGTTCCCCACCAACGAGTCCTCGTTAATCGAGCCAATCAGGTATATGAACTAACTTCATGATTGAAGTTAGGGATCTTCTGCTTTAGCTCTTTTACGACTGATGCCTCTCTGAATACATTCCTTACTTGGAATATAATCACTGACTTGAGCGTCGGAGAATCTTTGTAGGTGACACCACCAGTCGCCCACTTCAACGCGTTAGGTCGGTGTAAAGGATCTCCAGGACGTCCAATCCGCTCTCCTCACCCAAGGACAACGGATACATACATCGGATACACATACATCCGGTCTATTAGACGGTATTGACATACTATTCGTGACTGGCTTGAGATCGGATCTCTTGACCCCGGTCCAGGACAGATCATTGGCACGCCCAGTGGGACTCGATAAAGTTATTCCCATATCCTTTGACAGAGCAAGTAATCCACAATGGAAGGCGAAGCACAAGACTTCATGGAAAATCAGGCTGAAGGCAGAACCAATCCTAACGCCTTCAGAAAACTCAACTTTGATTCTCATGGGGGCAGCTCAAAGAAGATAGTAACAGTGTCTGATCCTGATCCTCGTGATGAGTTGATCAAACAACTTCAGAGGGAACTCGCTGAATTGCGAAGAGAAAAAAGGCAAAGCGAGGATAAAGAGTCATCTCGCACGCGAAACTCTCCCCACACAACTGATGGTGAAAAGTCCACCACTCTTCAGTACTCAAAGATCCCAACGTTTGAGGAGGGAGAACAAACTCGCGATTCTGAGGATGCAGCTTCCCGAAGGAAGAGAGATTCAACAACAGCACCCCCATTGTCTTACAATCTGAAGGTTCCTTTTTCAAGGAGACTTATGGGCATCAGCATCCCCAAGCACCTTCAAACCACTCAACCACTTTCCATCGGAAAGTATAATGGTGATTCTGATCCAACTAAGCACCTTGATGCTTATGTGTTTGAAGCCATGTACTTGGGGGCTGATGAAGACGTGATGTGCCGAATGTTCCCTCGAACATTGTCTGAGGAAGCCCTCGGGTGGTTTAAAGGCTTGCCTTCTGGATCCGTAGATTCTTGGACAGAAATGGCAGCTGCCTTTGAAACCCACTTTGTCATCTCCAGAGACGTACCCAAGACGTCTCATACCTTGGCTCAGATTAAGCAAGGTGAAACCGAGGGCCTAAAAGATTTTTTGAAGAGGTTTTATAAGGAAGCAGCTCTGGTTCCTAACCTCACAGAATCTATCAAGCTGCATATCGTTATTGAGGCATTACAGCCAGGATCAGCTTTCGCTCTTTCATTAGCAAAGAGCCCCCCAGCAACTTTTGAGGAGTTCAGGAAAAAAGCCTCAAAGTATGTGAGCATAGAGATGCACTTGGAGGCAATGGCTGCAAAGAAAAAGCCACCAACACCATCTCCCCAAACCCAGAAGGGTAAGGAAAAAACGAGGTCAGAACGCATGGAGAGGCCATTCACCAATCCTAAGGTGGATAACCACCCTCCTCGACCTCGAGAAAGGCATGTCAATTCCTTCAGCCATTATGCACAGTTATCTGCCAGACCATCTCAGATTTTGAGAGAGGTCGGATGGCCAGTTTTCAGCACATATGGCATCAGGAGACTAGCCCCTATGAAAAGACCAGGAAATTCACGAAAGTACTGTGATTTTCATGAACAAAATGGTCATTCCACTGATGAATGCCAAGCTCTAAAGAACGCGGTTGAGACGCTAATTAGAGAAGGCAAATTGAAACAATACCTGTTCAAAGAAAAATCCTTTGACAGGGCAGAACGGAATGAGAAAAGAGAAAGAGATCCCGACGATGGGGATGACAACAACCCCAGTCCGGTTCGAAAGTTCTCTGTTGCAGAGAAGCAAAAAGGTGTAATGACCGATAATGCAGCACAGAAAGACAGCATGCCCCAGCAACAACGTCAGGGCCGACGTGAAGTCATTGACATGATTGCTGGAGGGTTCGCTGGAGGAGGAGCTTCAATTACAGCCCGTAAGAATCATCACAGAATGATTCTATCTGTGCAAGGGAAAGTCAAAGACAATCGCCCTTACAGAGGAGGAATTGAGGCTCCCATAATCTCTTTCTCTGACGAGGATTTTGGCCCAACCGTTCCTGGTGGTGACGATGCTGTAGTCATCACTGCTGTGATCGCCAACAAGGACGTCCGAAGAATCCTTGTTGACCAGGGAAGTTCCTGCGATGTTATTTTCTATAATTGCTTTGAAAGAATGGGTTTTAAAGACTCAGATTTACAGCCTTACACGCAGGAACTAACAGCTTTCAATGGCGCAAAGCAACTAACTAAAGGGTATCTTGACACCCTTATCTCGTTTGAAGGCGAACCGGGAGCCAGGACGGTTAGGTCTCGGGTGCTAGTGATTGATGTCAAATCACCATTTAATGGCATCATAGGCCGTCCTACTCTGAATGCAATGGAGGCAGTTGTATCAACCCCACATCTCCTTATCAAGTTCATTGACAAGGATAATGCTGTGTCATCTATCCGTGGTGATCAAGAGATGGCTAGGTACTGCTACAACCTTAGTCTCAACATGACAAAGCTGGACGCCTCCAATAAAAAGAGGAAACTTAATGATGCTGGAACATCGGCTGGATCTGTAAGCCTTGTCGACCTGGACCCTAGAGCGGATTTGAACATTGATCCGTTCAACCCATCAAAGCCCACACCGGATGGAAGTTCCAGGGACATCGTCTTGGGAGATTCCCCAGAAAAGATCACCCATATCAATGACAAGCTAGATACTGAAATAGAGCAGCGACTGCTGGCTCTCTTGCAAGAGTTTAAAGACCTCTTTGCATGGACCGCAGCCGATATGCCAAGCATAGACCCTGAATTCTGCTGTCATAAACTTTCCATCTATCCAGAGACGAAACCTGTGGTCCAAAAGAAAAGACGATTGGGCCCAGAGAAACAGAAGGCAGCTTGCCAGCAAACTGAGGAATTGCTGAAGGCCGGATTCATCAGGGAAATCCGATATTCCTCTTGGCTTTCGAATGTGGTGATGGTCCCTAAATCCAATGGTAAATGGAGAATGTGCATTGACTACGTGGACCTCAACCGCTGCTGTCCAAAAGATCCTTATCCTCTTCCTAATATAGATCGGATGGTAGATGATTCCTCTGGTTACCAATACCTGAGCTTCATGGACGCTTATTCTGGTTACAACCAAATTCCGATGTGCGAAGAGGATCAAGAGAAGACAGCTTTCATAAATGATCGTGGTGTCTTTTGCTATACAGTCATGCCCTTTGGACTGAAAAACGCTGGGGCGACATATCAGCGCATGATCAACAAGGTTTTCGAAGGTATGCACACCAAACTTGTTGAAGTATACATTGACGACATAATAGCAAAGACACCGGTTGGTGGCGATCATATTGAAGACCTGCGCCAAGTATTCACCCGTTTGAGATAATTTAACATGAGGCTGAACCCAATGAAGTGCACATTTGCTGTCCCTGCTGGGAAATTTTTGGGTTTCATGTTAACTCAACGTGGTATAGAAGCCAATCCAGGGAAGTGCCAAACGATTCTAGACATGCAAAGTCCTAAGAATCTCAAAGAAGTCCAATCCCTGAATGGCAAGGTAGCAGCTTTGGCACGATTCATGCCGAAGATGGCTCACAGGTCGCTCCCCCTGTATAAAATACTGAAAAAGTCCAAGAAATTCGAGTGGGGACAGGAACAAGAAAAAGCTTTCCAAGAGCTTAAGGAGGTGTTGTCCAAACCTCCCATTCTCACAAAGCCTGACCCCGAAGACACACTCATTCTGTACTTGGCTATTTCAGATGAAGCTTTGGGCGTTGCCTTGATAAAAGAAACTCCTGATGGACAAAGACCGGTCTATTTCACTAGCAAGACCTTGCAAGGTGCTGAGATCCGGTATCAAAAAATTGAAAAGGCCGCCCTCGCTGTTGTTTGGGCCTCACGACGGTTGCGTCCGTACTTTCACGCCCATCCAATCATAGTGAGAACGGATTTGCCACTCCGTTCTGTCTTAATCAAGCCCGATCTTGCTGGGAGAATGATCAAATGGTCTATTGAACTCTCTGAGTTTGATATATCCTACGAACCCCGCAGCGCTATTAAAGCTCAAGTCCTGGCTGATTTTATTGTGGAAATGACAGGGATTGATCCGGATTACCCTCGAGTCCATTGGACCATTTACGTTGATGGTTCATCAAACCAAAGAGGCTCTGGAGCAGGTGTAGTTCTCGAAAGTGATGACGGAGTACACCTGGAGATCTCCCTTCGTTTCAATTTCAAAACATCTAACAACCAGGCTGAGTACGAAGCTTGCTTGGCCGGGCTAAGAGCTGCAATTGACATCGGAGCTTCTGAGGCGACACTCTGTAGCGATTCACAGCTGGTGATTTCGCAAATCTTAGGAGAATATCAAGCTCGCGAACCTCAACTCCAATTATACTTGAACTGTGTCAAGGAGTTGACTGAGAAATTCTCAAAGGTGGAGTTCAAGCATGTTCCACGTGAAGAGAATACGAGAGCAGATATACTTTCCAGGTTAGCAAGCACTAAACGACCGGGTAGCACCACTACTCTGGTTCAAAGCACGCTAACGTCGCCCAGCATCCCTCTTTTCCCTTCTCTAAATGCCATAATGACTGAGTCCCTTTACGGAGATACATGGATGGCTCCTTACATCCGTTATTTGGCTGATGGACAGCTACCCACAGATGAGAAGGAAAAGACGAGGTTAAGGAGAGAATTACCGTATTTCACTATGATTGATGGTAATCTCTACAGAAGGGCACTCTCTGTGCCCTATTTAATTTGTCTCAAAGAGGATGAGGTGCAAGGTGTAATGGAGGAAGTGCATGGAGGACAAAGTGGACACCATGCTGGAGGAAGAAGCTTAATGCGAAAAATCCTCAGAGCTGGATACTGGTGGCCCACAATGAAGCAAGACTCCATTGACTTCGTCAAAAAATGCGACGCTTGCCAAAAATTCTCTAACCTACACCACACACCGGCGGAAGAACTCTTCACATCCGCTGTTCCATGGCCTTTCTACCAATGGGGATTGGATATTTTGGGCCCCTTTCCAACTGCTCCTGGGGGCATCAAATATCTCATTGTAGGGGTCGATTATTTCACTAAGTGGATAGAAGCAGAGCCGGTGGTGCATATTACTTCAGCCCGAACTCGCCGTTTCATGTATGAAAACATCATAACACGGTTCGGGGTCCCAGCACGGATTGTCACAGACAATGGCACCCAGTTCACTGATAGAAAATTCACAGATTTGCTTGAAGGGTTAGGAATAACCCAAATATTCTCATCCGTCGAACATCCCCAAACTAATGGTCAAGCTGAAGTGGCCAACAGGGAGGTGCTTAAGGGACTAAAGAAGCGCCTTGGTGAAGCCAAGGGCGGATGGACAGACCAGTTGTGTCATGTCCTATGGGCATATCGGACAACGCCTCATTCATCCACCAATGAATCCCCATATCGCCTAACATACGGGGTCGAGGCAATGATACCTTTGGAACTGCAAATTGCTTCCACAAGAGTTAAGTACTTCTCTGAAGAAACCAACAATGCTAACTTGGCATCTGAAATGGATGTCATACAAGAACTCAGAGAAGATGCTTTCATCAGAGATCAAGCCATCAAAGCCAAAGTTGCTCTCCGGTACAACAAACGAGTCCAATCAAGGACTTTCAACGTTGAAGATTTGGTTTTGAGGAAAGCAAGTATAGGGAACAAATTCGCCCATCAAGGCAAATTAGCCCCAAACTGGGAAGGCCCATACAGGGTATCCGAGGTCACTGGCAAAGGCTCTTATCGCCTTGAAAACCTTGATGGCACTCCAATCCGAAACAAATGGAACACCCAAAACTTGCGCATCTACTATAGCTAGCTGTTTCTACACTCTCCTATCCTTATCTTGGATTGAATACTGGAGAATTTATTTTCACAGCTACGCTCTCCTTGTAATTCTCATTTTTGATTTAATAAGAATTTCTCACGACGATTTAACTCTTTCGGGTTTTTCTTATGCTGTGATTTTCAGTTTATCCGGTGTACAGAAGCATATTCAGGACGGATGATCTCAGCTACTTATTTTGTAGTTGACGATGTAACTCCTCGAATATGCGCAACGCACAAGAACATACTCAGGACGGATGATCTCAATTACCCATTCTGTAATTGACGATGTAACTCCTCGAGTATGTCTAAGTATTGAAGGCCCAGATTGTAGGATTAAACCGAACTCTGGGTACGGTTAGTAAGTTTGGCTGAACACCGGTGAAGGCTCGGATTGTAGGATTGAACCGAACTCCGAGTACGACTAGTAGGAATTAACCGAACGTCGGGGAAGACCTGAGTTGTAGGATTAAACCGAACCTCAGGGCATGGGTTGTAGGGCTGGTCCTTTTTTAAGGCCACAAACCGAACCCCATTCGAAGACTACATGGGTTGTAGGGCTGGTCCTCTTTCAAGGCCACAAACCGAACCCCATGCGAAGGCTTGGGCGCAGTAAGCTGGTTCTTCTTCAAGACCACGCTGAACCCCAAGTGACGGGCGCAGTAGGTTCAGGATTAGCCCTGATCTGAACCCCGTATCGAAGGCTCGGATTGTAGGATTAAACCGAACTCTGAGTACGACTAGTAGGATAAACCGAACGTCGGTGAAGAATTGTCATTAGATAAAACCAAAGATCAATTGGAGAACGGCTAGTAGGATTAAACCGAACGCCAAATATGACATGGGACAGTAGGATCAAACCGAACTCCAAACACAACAAGTAAGTTATACTGAACTCCAGATTAATACTCTCTTATGAAGTTCTTTATTTGGAAGTTTTATAACTAACTCGTGAACTCCGACACAAACAATTCACTTGGGTACGCCACAATCTAAGGCATATTCACCTGAAATCCCTCAGTCGGAAATATTTGAAGAGGAATTTCTATTTTAAATCCTCATTCTCAAGATCTCTCACGTGAAAATCTCACTCAGAGTTTATTCAAAGTGATAATCACCAAATGATACTGGGGGACAACATCAACGGTTTAACGAATAATTTGAGGAATGAACTCTCGTCTAAACGATCTCACAATCATTCCCCTTAAGCCGTTCTTGAGGCTATGATGTGTTCCCTCACAAGCGGTGGTTTTATTATGAAATTCATTTCGCATGTATATGTCCGGTATGGAGATTTTGTTTTACAATCCGATCTTCATTACTTAAATCCGGAATAATACAACACACATGCAGTCCCTCTATTAAAGTTGTTTTTCACTAAACAAGAATGGAGGTAAAAAACTCTTTTATTGATTCAATAAGAATTACAATTCGTGTAATAATCCGGAGCTGATCCCGGAACACAGCGAATTCGAATCAATAAAACGAAAAAGGAAATAAGGAAGGCGCTACTCTTTTTGGCTTGAGTCTCCCTCCTTCCCTTTGCCTCTGTCTCCGGTCTTGCCTCCTTCAGTGCGAGAGCTTGATCCTGTACTTTTGGGCTTCAGGAGGGAAGGTCCCATTGATTGACCTTTAGGTAAAGGAGCAAACTTATAAGGACTGTTAGGCGGACTCTCATGACGATTGTCAACGACAGCCACCAGTTTCCCTTGGTGAAACTCATAGAACGGATCAATACCGTTCAAATTAATTGACACCTTGGGATTCCGGTATAGCACTTGACGAACTGCCAACCCGAAAGCCTCTTTGACTGCTTGGTCACACATGTTTACAGCATCGTCCAAGTCTGCTTTCAGGGTCTTGACCTCGCCATTCGAATCCGCCAGCTTTAATAGCAGCTCCTTTTCCTTACGTGTCCAATCATCCACTCCTAGAGAATGGACGACCTTAGCCTCCTTCAACCCCTCTTCCAGCTTTGAAGAGTGTTCCTTCTCCGTGCAGAGATGAGCATTGAGGTCAGCATTGATTTTCTTCTGATCAGAAACTTGACCCTCTAGCTCCTTGGCAAGATTTTTTAGTTTGGCAATTTCTTCATCCTTTTTCTGAGTTTCTTCTTTGGAAGTTTTTAATTTTCCTTCTAATTGGAGGATGATTGCCTTGTCCTTGCCAACCACTGAGGTGAGCCTCTCGTTTTCTTCTGTGAGCTCGCGAACCGACTTGAGGAGCTCGGATAACTCAGCCAAGTGCTTCTGTCCGTCGTCGCAAGCTCTGATCATTTCTTCACTCTTCAACGAGGGTTTCACCTTGGGTGAGGATTCGGGAACGCCCTCAGGAACGGAGCTCTCATGCACCGGATGTTGAACAAGACCGGAACTATCTTCAAGAGGGCAAGAGGCTTTGGGCGCGAAATAAGTCGTTATTGGCTTCGCCCCATATGTTATAACACCACTTGGAGTATCCGGAATAGACCCTTCCGCTCTCTTTTCCTTAGCAGGCCCTGGCTCAGCAGCCCCTCTTGTAGTTTTTGGCTTTTTGGGCGAGGATTGACGGTCTGAGGTCTTCGAAGGATCACGCTTTGTCCTCTTCTTTTTCTCGACCACCTTCTCAGATCCGCCCTCGATCAGAGGAATATCGTCACCAGCAGATAAAGTTAATATTATTGTCTCAGCAGTGGCCTTCTTAGAATTCCGCTTTGCCTGAATGTCATTTTCAGCCGCAACGGAAGTCTCTCTGGCCTTGAGTCCTTTTAGCCTATTCATCTCTGGTGACTCGCCCTGAATTTCACCTGCACAATCAAAAGACACAATCAGAGACGTAAAATTTTCAAGGCAAATGACATAATAACGCATTAAGAATGGCAGGGAAATTACGTAAATACTCCTCGCGAGTAGACTTTGGTCCTAACAAACGCCTGCAGGAGAAAAATTGGTGTGAGGCTGTGTAGGACTACAGAGCCGAAAGAACAGAGATCGAAGTTGGGCTCAGTTCGTCCTCCTCGGTATAGTACGCTTGGGAGGTCAACAAAAAATGTTCGTGCGTCCAAGTCACTGGGAATTTTGGAATCCCATCTTCAGTTAACCAAAAAATTGGTTCATTCGGATGGACGCTAATCTTCGTGAAATAGGACTTGAACGAACGCCCATCAACTTTGGCGGAGTCAGTGTACGCCTCGAAGTTGATGATCTTGGAGATAGTCCGGAGGGATATCAAGCTCATTCCTCCTTTCTCCTTATTTGCACGACGGACCACTTGAGTGAAGTAGAAAAGCATGGCCACCGTCGGTTTAAAGTTGAAGTGCTCCCCAAGCACTTCAAGAGAGCGGACCAATCCCCATCCATTAGGGTGAAGTTGCGAGGGGGCGCAGTCCAAGAATCTCAGGACTCCCATCTCAAACTTCGTCAAGGGGAAACGCACACCCAAGTTCAGAAATAGAAAATCATACATGAACAAGGACCTCTCGTCCGGTGTGTGGCATATCCGTACCGATGGAAGGGGAGCGAATACATTAAAACACCATTTGTATTTGTCCTTCTTCCAAACGGTAAACCGCGGCTCCAGCTCCCCTTCATCCTCCCGAGCGTGGACGGACGGTGTCTCACGAAATTCCTCAGCCACCCAGCTGAATGGGCGTTTCTGTTGGAATTTCACCCAGTCTATCCGGTGTGCAACCACATTGCAGAGGCCGGATTGGGTCTTCAAGATATACTTCTCGGAAGGGGATTCCCCTTCAGACGATTTTCTCCCAGTGGCTTTCTTTGTCACCATTGTGAAAGCTTTGATGCTGCGATAAAATTTCACATCATCAGAGAGATACAAATCCCCACTTTCGACACTCTCACTGGAGGAGGAAGACTCTGAAGAGGGTATAATCACCCTTCGCCTTTGATATTGCGACTCCTCCCCCCCTTTATACTGTGGCCTCGATTGGAAGATCACTCGGATCCTCCCACCACGAACATTAGGGTTCTGAGCCAAAGCCCTTCCTCCTCTTCCTCAAGGGGTAACGCCACTGAAGCTAACACCCTTCCTAGCCATTCTCAAATATTGAAAAGAGATGCAAAAAACGAAGGGAAAGTGGTTACCTAAGGATAGTGAATGGAAATTCACAGAGGCGGACACGAAGAACTTCTTGGGACTTTTGCAGAGGTTCGTCGAGGAAGCAAGAAGAAATGGTAACTGAGATTGCCAAATATGCCTGTATCAGAGCACAAAAATTTTTCAAATACCCACTAAACACAATCTGCCGTTTACCCCCAAACGACTTCCCGTTTAGTAGACCAAAATTGTCGTCTAGTACATCAAGGCGCGAAGATGCCATCATTTCGTCACAAAGCCATCGAAATGGGCCTATTAAAACCAAATACTAGGCCCAACAAGACTATACGTGACAGTTACTAAGGCATGCGCACTTAATGCAATAATGGCGCGCCCACGTGAATTAAGGCATTAAATGTCCAATCATTAGAAACGTGGCCACCATTACCCGAATACCAAGGGTTGCGAAATTCGATAAACTTCTGATATTTCCATTGTCGAATCCGCCCTTAAAATTTCATCACTACGGATCATGGTTCCCAGAACGGATATTTACACTTCGGTGCAAATCCGAAATTCAGACGTACAATGATCAATATAGCTCATATGAGCAAGACAACTGCTTCCTCACATCAGCTAGGGGGCTAGTAGAGGTAATACTCGAATTTCGTCTCGGATTTCGGATGGATGCAAAAAAAAAAAAAAAAAATTCACCAGGACGGATGATCTCAATCACTTATTCAGTGATTCGATGATGTAACTCCTGGTACGAAGAACTCCAATAATCATTCCAGGACGGATGATCTCAATCACTTATTCAGTGATTCGGTGATGTAACTCCTGGTATGAAGAACTCCAATAATCATTCCAGGACGGATGATCTCAATCACCTATTCAGTGATTCGACGATGTAACTGCTGGTATGAACAATTCTCATCATCATTCTTACGATGAAAGTATTCACTCAATCCGTACTCCTACGATTGAAAAATGTCTCCAGGATGGATTATTTAAATCACTTAATCTGTGATCTGACGATGTAACTCCTGGCGCCATACACACCCAAAGGACGGATGATCTCAATCACCTAATATGCGACCTGATGATGTAGTTGATGGTATCGTACACATCCCCAAGACGGATGATCTCAATCACTTATGAAGTGATTTAATGATAAAACACCTGGCATGATCAATACTCATAATCATCTTTATGATGGAAAATTCCGAAAGTCAGTCCGCACTTTCGCTTTCTAGTGGTATTCTCCCAGGACGGATACTCTTTATCACCTATTCTGTGATACAACGACGTAACTCCTGGCGTAGAAAAAACTCCCATCATCATCCTTATGATAAAGGACTCAAACACCACTTCCTTGCAGTTCCCTAAACTTGGAACAATATTATCATCTCCTGTAAGAATATTACGGGTTAGAAGCAGTCATCCGTCCTGTTACACTACTTTGCTAAACAGCGGATCGACCCATCTTTCCCCAAAAGAATTAAGGATCATGCCCCAGAGATAGGCACCTTCTTCTTAATACACACTTGGGGACATGTATATATTTATCCGTTCTAAATTTTATTTGTTATTTAATCTTCCGAGGCTATTATTTCAATCCGGCCTTAAGATTAATTACACTGAACGGATTAGTAACGATTTATATATACATGAAACAATGAAGACAAATTTCTTCAACCAAAATTCATTCATTGAAATGAAATTACATACAATAGTTCAAAATCCGGAGTTGATCCCGGTACACAACTATACATGTAAATGAAAACAAAATTACGGAGGAGGAATCTGTTCTTCAGTTTTTTGCGCCTCCTCAGCACAAGGCTCTCGTCCCCCTTCCTTTGGAACCTCCGCAGGAGTCTCACCTCCAGGAGCCTCAGCCCTTTCTTCAGAAGAGGGAACCTCGGACACAGGAAAGACGTAATCAGGTCCCATAGATTGACCCTCAGGAAGAGGAGCCAAACCATACAAGGACGTCGGTGGATCCTCGTGACGACCATCCACCACTGCGACTAACTTTCCCCCATGGAATTCATAGTACGGATCCATTCCATAAAGGTTAAGTTTCGCAGTGGGGTTGCGGTAGAAGACTTGGCGTATGGCTAGGCCGAAGGACTCTTCAACAGCCCGGCTGCATATGTCAACAGCTTCTTCTCTCTCAGCTTTCGTTGTAGCCAATTCTCCCCGCAACTTGGACAGCTCCTCACTAGACACCTCGAACTCCGCTTTCCTAGCCTTCAGTCCCTCTATCTCAAGAAGGAGCTTCTTCTCCCTTTGAGACCACTCTTCAGCATCAGCCTTATTTTTATCCTGGCTGCTGCGGAGTTCTTCCTCCTTCTCTGCCACTTTGCCTTCCAAGTTTTTAAGATCGCCTTTGAGCTTGAGATTCTCTTTAGTTACGAGATCCCCAAACTCCTTAGACTTGTTAAGACGATCTTCCATTAACTTCATGGCGGCTTTGTCCTTGTCTGAGGAAAGGTTGAGCTCTTCTAATTTTTCACTTAGCTCCTCAACCTTGTCGACGTTCTTAGCCAACTCGCTGACGGAAGATAGCAATCCAGCAAGTTCGGCTAGCTGCCACCTTCCGGCCTCACACGCTTCTTCAATTTCTTTAACACTAAGCGTAGGCCGGAGTTTGTACATCGGTGGTGGAAGAGTGGCAGGAGTAGAACCTTCGTAGGAGAGGAAGGGGGTGAGAAACGAGGTCGTTGGGAAGGAGGTCGGATTTGACCCAGAAGCCCCAGCAGCAGTTTCTTTATTAAGACTAGAGGGAGCACCAGCTGCTTCCGAGGTTTCAACAAGCTTACCCTCCGAAGTTTTGCGCTTTTTGGACGGGCCTCCCACTGAGTCATTCTTGATTTTTCTTCTCCTCTCAGAAACTGGAGGATGACCCGTGGATTCATCAGCGGCAGAAGAACCGCCCTCAACCAACGGAACGTCCCCTTCAGCATCCGAGGTCAGTATTATTAACTCAGGACGATCCTTGGTTGAGGGCCTGGGCTTCACTTCATTCTCACGGGAAACGGATTTACCAGCCGCCTTGAATTTCTTCAATTTGTCCATTTCTGGAGTTTCCTGTTCTATTTCACCTACATGAACAAACACAAGATGTCAGCAACTATAAATATTCTATATATATTTGGTAAAGGAGGAAAGATGAAATAAAACGAGAAGTACGCAAATATTCCTCCCGGACTCCGCTTGAGCTACTTAGCAAACGCCTACATGAGAAGACGTGACGACCTGTAGTGTGCGATTCAAGTGCGAACAACACTCTCGACGTCTCTCGAGACAGATCGGATTGATCAGTGTAGTACGCGTGTGAGCTCAAGAGGAAATGTTTGTGTGTCCAACTCAGGGGAAATTTGTCAACATCCTCTTCGTCCTTCCAAAATTTCGGTTTGCCCTTCTTAATGGAGACGCGAGTGAAGTAGGTCTTAAACGACTTCCCATCAACCTTGGCCGAATCAGTATAAGACTCAAAGTTCACAAAAGAACAGAGAGTCCGGAGTGTCACCAGACCAACTCCGCCCTGCTTGTTCGCCCTTCGAACTACCTGAGTGTAGTAGAATAGCATCGCTACAGTTGGCGTGAAATGGAAGTGCTCCCCAAGCACTTCGAGAGCTCGGATGAGGCCCCAACCGTTGGGATGAAGTTGAGAGGGTGCACAGTTCAAAAACCTCAAAACACCCATCTGGAGTTCGGTTAATGGGAAGCGGACACCCAAATAATGAAAGATGAAGTCGTACATGTACACTGAACGATCGTTGGGGACGACATGACATATCCGCTCTGTCGGAAGTGGTGCATAAACCCTATACCACTTTTTTGTCTCTTCATCCGTACTCAGCGTGAACCTCGGTTGAATCCGAGATCCCTCCTCATCCGCATGACGAGAGGCCAAGTCCTTAAATTCGCTGGACACCCAACAGAAAGGCCATTTAGCCTGAACCTCCTCCCAATTCAGCCTCGAAGCAACTACGCTGAAGAGACCTTCAGCTGTCTTCGAAATGGCACTATCTCCAGAAGATCCTTCTCCAGTTGCCATTGGAAATATCTAGACCGAACTCCTTGATCTACGATAAGAAATAAAATGTCGTCAGAAAGTTGCAATCGTTACTCACTACATTTTGAAAGCAATTACAATCAGAGGGCGACTCTGAGAAGGGAAAGGTCACTTCCCGCAGTGAGTAAGATCCCCTTTCTGAGCGACGCGGTTCAGTTTTAGGAAGAATCACAAGGATTCTTCCCCACGACTATTAGGGTTGAGGGAAACTGATTTCCCCCCCTTTAGATGAAGCCTACTTTCTATAACTACGAGTAGCAAGTCAAAGCGAAACTAAAGCGACAAGGAAAAGATAGTTACCTCAGATGACAGTGATGAATTCGAGGAACGGAGAAACCCTCGCAATGTAGGTGATAAACTTCCTTGCAAAATTTCTGCAGAGTTTCGTTGAGAAAGCAAAAGCAAGTGGAACCCAGAATCCACTAAGTATTCCTTTTATAGAAAACAAAGAGGACCGGTTACCTCCTCTTGAAGTTGTGTCGTTCTCGATAAAACGCACCTGTTCACAAGCGAAACGACACAACCGTTCCAAATTCTTGGGCGCCAAAACAATAACAACTCAGCAAAGGGCTATCCACTGGGCCCAAAAGTTTTGAAAACTTCAGGCCCATTAAGCCCAAAACAACGGTTAATGAGATTTTCATCTCAGACGCAATAATTGCCTGCCCACGTGATTAAAAGCATTAACGTCTAATCATGCAACGCAATTTACGCTTTACAGCCGTTACACGAACTTCAAGAGCTTTCAATTCCAATAAACTCTTGAAATTCTCACACAACGAATCTTTGTCTGAATCCGTTGTGACAGTACCGAAAGGTCTTTTCTATTAAATTCAGAGCGGTTCTTTACGAATGACAACAGATGCTAAGGAACTGTTACACACGTAAGCTTACCGATATTAAGACCTCTCGCAGGTTGAGTAGCTTATGTGAACAACTATTCAGTCCCTCACACAAGCTAGGGGACATATGATCCGGTCTCAATACCGGTATCCGATCTGCTATACATATTTCAACGTCTTTGATAAGACATCTACGTGTAACCGGTGTCATCGGTATACATCCGGACTGTAATTCCGTATCAGGCGTTCTCCCTATACCGGTTGTTCAGGATAACACCATGACACCGGACAACACACACGACACTGTGCAAAAGACAAGGATTGTTGCTACAGGGATCGATCAATAATTCCCTGCACTACGAGCCAAATTCTGCTCACGGGAATGGTCAACTTGTTCCCTAATCCTAGTCTACATTCTCTATGCTCAATATAAAATAGCCACTTGACCCAATCATGCAGGTAAGTGCGCAATATAATAATGCTAATGGGAGTTGGTGGTTCCCCACCAACGAGTCCTCGTTAATCGAGCCAATCAGGTATATGAACTAACTTCATGATTGAAGTTAGGGATCTTCTGCTTCAGCTCTTTTACGACTGATGCCTCTCTGAATACATTCCTTACTTGGAATATAATCACTGACTTGAGCGTCGGAGAATCTTTGCAGGTGACACCACCAGTCGCCCACTTCAACGCGTTAGGTCGGTGTAAAGGATCTCCAGGACGTCCAATCCGCTCTCCTCACCCAAGGACAACGGATACATACATCGGATACACATACATCCGGTCTATTAGACGGTATTGACATACTATTCGTGACTGGCTTGAGATCGGATCTCTTGACCCCGGTCCAGGACAGATCATTAAATATGTATTTCCTCTTTAGAATAAATGTCTTAAGATCTTATGAGCAATGTCGTGCAAAATTACTTTTACCTGCATTTGCGATATAAGGCTTCGATGGTTTGTGTACGTGCGAATTATTTCGCCTTGTATGTCTCCTTCCTCATAAAATTTCTTTCATTATTAAAAAATCAAAACAATGAAAACAATTTTAAATACTTTCTCTAAACTTAACCAAAGAACTACGTAACCTTAATTTCTCGAAATTTTGAGAATACGTAGGAATAAGAATCAATTCCTGTCGGGCCCACTTTCCTTTGTTTAATTTCCAAGTCTCTCTTATTATCTCGATTAATTCTATGTTGTTAATATTTAATTTTAAAACCTTATTTTATCGCGAAGAGGTTAATTTAGACAAGACATCTTGTTAATCTCATGTTTTCAATATTTTTATTTTAAATAATATTTCCTATAAAACGAGGTTAATTTAGACAAGACGTTTTGTTAATCTCATATTTTCGATAATAATATTTCTTATAAGGGGAGATTAGTTTAGACAAGACGTCTTGTTAATCTTCTCATTTTTTCTATAATATCCTTTATTTATATCTGATCTGTCCTGGACCGGGGTTAAGAGATCCGATCTCAAGCCAGTCACGAATAGTATGTCAATACCATATAAGATACCGGATGTATGTGTATCCGATGTATGTATCCGTTGTCCTTGAATGAGGAGAGCGGATTGGGCGTCCTGGAGATCCTTCACACCGACCTAACGCGTTGAAGTGGGCGAATGGTGGTGTCACCTGCATAGATTCTCCGACGCTCAAGTCAGTAATATTCCAAGTAAGGAATGTATTCAGAGAGGAATCAGTCGTAAAAGAGCTGAAGATGCCCCACTTCAATCATGAAGTGAGTTCATATACCTGATTGGCTCGATTAACGAGGACTCGTTGGTGGGGAACCGCCAACTCCCATTAGCATTATTATATTGCGCACTTACCTGCATGATTGGGTCAAGTGGCTATTTTATACTGAGCGTAGAGAATGTAGACTAGGATTAGGGAACAAGTTGACCATTCCCGTGAGCAAAATTTGGCTCGTAGTGTAGGGAATTATTGATTGATCCCTGTAGCAACAATCCTTGTCATTAGCACAGTGACGTGTGTATTGTCCGATGTCATGGTGTTATCCTGAACAACCGGTATAGGGAGAACGCCTGATACGGAATTACAGTTCGGATGTATACCGATGACACCGGTTACACGTAGATGTCTTATCAAAGACGTTGAAATATGTATCGCAGATCGGATACCGGTATTGAGACCGGATCAATATCGTATTGTTTCCTCATAAAAAAGGGTTAATTTGGACGAGACGTCCTGTTAACCCTTTTGTTCGGTTTTAATCCACTTCATGTCATCTCATATTATTTTATCTCATCTCATTCCATTTAATCTAATCTCATTCAACTTTATTCTGTCTTAATTTCTAAATCTTTATTACAATTTAAGGTTAATTTGGACGGGGCATCCTATTAATCCTTACTGTCATTGTTTGGTTTCTACCACACTGTTTAATCTTCTACTATCATTGTTTGGTTTTTTTACTGTCACTATTTGTTACTATTTGATTTTTCACTGTTAGTATTTGGTTTCTTATCGTCACTGTTTAGTCCCTCGCTGTCACTGTTTGGTATTTTACTGTAACTGTTTAGTCAAGTTGTTCGATTTAAGATCAATTTAGACGAGACGTCCTGTTAATCTTATTTTGAAACTTCCTCTTCTGTTTTGTCTGTTCATTTTCTAAAGAAGTCAAAATAATTTTTAGGCTATTTAACATGTGCGTAATCAATTTGAGGTAACCATTTTATAACGGACAGTGTGAAGTGCTAATCCTCACCTGTAATTAGACTTCCGAACTTAGAATTTCATTTTTATAACCAGTGCTTTAACAAAGGTTTTCCTGGTATTTTATCCTTAAAAATATTGGTGGCGACTCCCTATTTTTCGAAAGGATTTCAAAACCGTTTATCTTTTTCGGTCGGCCTCCCGCCACGATCCTGGTCACAACACAAAGTGCCTCAAGTAAACTTTCCATATCTCTCTTTTTTTTTTGCAACGTTCATCATTTCCATCATGGATGAGTTTGTAGAAAGGCATTTGTGACAAAATTTAGTGACGAAAACCTCCACGCTAACCCATCTTGTTGTTATGTCTGTCGTTAAGGTTACCGCTACTTTTAATGCCAGACCTACTTTTTTAGCTACAACTCCCTGCCATCACCAAATCCTTGTTGCTAAAAGAGGTTTTCCTAATAGTGATAAAGTGAAGTGATGATTGAATGTCTTGGTTCCTATATTGTTACTTTTCAGTAAAGCTTGGGAAAAACTGACACAAGCATAAACATTTTTTATATAATTGCATATTGTTATGCCCTCAGGGTACCCCCCCCCCCCAACCTGTACCTAATACTTGCTCATTAGCAATACCGATTATTATGGGTTCTATAAGAGAGTGGTATTATGGTGTTCATATTGATATTGGACTTTATGTTTATGGGTATAGGCCTACAGATACCAACACTAATATTATGTCAAATCAACCATATTTATGAAGCTATTATGTTGATTCATATTATGAATATTCACACAAATATAAATAATATATGTATAATATTTTTCTTTATATATACGATAGATAAATAGTCATTATGTCTATCTTCCATAGAGGAAATATCATATGAGAAAAGCTTTCTTATGTGAGAGTGAGATGAGTGAATATAGACCGTAGAACCATACAATGGATGGTTGAGATTAATCATATAAGTTTTTAAAAAAGTCATGTGACTTTTTAAGTGATCATATGACTTCGAAAAAATTTTAATCTCAATCATCAATTGTATGGTTATACGATCTAGATTCGTTTCTCTCACTCTTACATTAGAGAATCTTTCTCATAAGATACATCATCATTTTCCATATATCCATTTAAATATTTGATCCTAATATATATCATAGGCAAACGAAAACGAAATGGGAGCACTGGCGTCCTTCAGTCACGGGGTTATTCTATTCAAAAAGTGTGTGTCTATGTTTTCTTAACGTAAAATATATTTCTAGTTTTTTTAGAAATTCTCTCATAGATACTTGCATTATCAAGCGGAAGGCATTCAAACGAAACATTAATGAACACACCCAAATCCATTTACCTACGCACACAGGATAGCAGAATCACATTTTAAAGGAAACTAATAATATAAAACACACTAATTAAAAATATGATTATTTTGATGAAAAATCCGTTACTAATTCACGAATCGTTAAATGAACACACCGAAATCTTATATATGGTTAGTACATGCATGTTATTAAAGTACAGAAGTTGATCATGAAGAATTAGAAACCAAAACATGAGTGCACTATTCCAATTGGACAGGTGTATATTTACCTGTG
The DNA here is from genome assembly GCA_037962975.1 of Clitoria ternatea. Taxonomy (NCBI): domain Eukaryota; kingdom Viridiplantae; phylum Streptophyta; class Magnoliopsida; order Fabales; family Fabaceae; genus Clitoria; species Clitoria ternatea. The sequence goes on from CM075675.1 coordinate 53,230,574, forward strand.
GTAATTAATAATAAAAAGGACAAATATTTTTCGTCATGTTGTAAACGTATTGTGTCTTTCAAGCAAGCTAGCAAGAATTTTAATTTCCTTGAAGCTTCTGATTAGATGTTGCGACTTTAAAAGGGTAAAGACAAAGGCAATGAAAGAGAAACTCATCATCCATCCATCGTTCATTTCCTCACGCCATTACTCATAAGAGCAGCCGCACAAAAAAAAAAAAGAGAGTAAGAAATTAAACACTGACAAGAGAATTATGACGTTTTTGAACAGTAATCTCCAATCATGGTTCCGTTGATATCCCCCCATGCAATGTTCTTCTTCATCTGTCAACGTCACTATATAGAACCCACTTTATAATCAAAGTTATATGCCCCACACACACTTATACAACTAGTTTTCTCCGCTCTTTACTGCCCCTCCAATGATCCATCACTTTCCCCTGCTTATTAAGGGGACAGAACTAACTAAAGCTAGAGACAATATATTTTTTCTTTTTGCTTCTCTTCCCTAAAGAAAAAGTACCGTGACATTACATTTTGTAAATCTTTGATAACAATTTTCGTCAATTATGTACATAACTTTCTCGGATAACTTCGTGAAGATTGTAAAAGAGATAATTAGTTCTTTGGTCTCTCTCTCTCTCTCTCTCTCACACACACACACACACACATATATATATATATATATATATATATAAACACCCAAAAAGTACCAATATACTCATTTTTCATCTATCTATTCATCTTTCATCATGTTATAGATCACATTTATCGCTTATCTTACGTCTATATCGCTATATTTCATCTCTCTTTCAAAGTAGATACCTCTTTGAATTTTCCCTTACAAGATGTCGATCATTTCTAAGTTAGATATGACCATTGTAATAATTACATATATATTGTGAATATATATATATATATATATATATATATATATATATATATATATTTGAATGCTCAAGTAAATTTGATATTACTCTATGCTCGTTTTTACATAAATAAAATTATTAAGGATGAAAATATAATCATTTAATAGTTAATATTAATTATGTATAATTTGAATGATGAACTAAAAAATAATTTTTAATTAATTCCAATAACAAAAATTCAATTGATAATTAAATAGACCGTGTGTGTCTCTATATATATAGATAGATACTCAGCCTAAATGAACTTGTTACTGGTCATTAATGATAACCATATATTTGGTGAAAGAATAAGAGAAAAAGAGACAATTTATACAGATTCCTTTTTGGAGAGTTCCCAAATTTAACTTTTTTATTTATTGAAGAACCAAAACTGTATTTTCCCGTTAAGTAAAAAGTAGAGGAGGAGCAATTCCTGTGGAAGTTGAGGGGTATAGCAGCGGGAATATAGCATCTTGCAAACAGCTCGGCTCAAAATGGTACTGTGTCTATACATGATAATGATGACATCTTTAGAACACGGGAAACAGTTTATCAATTTGGTTACAAAATTTAACGGGCTTAATTAACTAAGGTCATGTGCGGGGGAGATTTTTAGTTTTGATTTTTAAATTTTGAAAAAATTAAAATTTGTTTTTGATTTTTAGTTTCCTACATGTTTTTGTTTTTACGGTTAAGAATTTTAAAAAAATCGTTGTCAAATTTTTATAATTTTAATATTAACTACATTAAATGTAAACAAGCATACATAATGGTCGGGTGGTGGTGGTGGTGGGGATGACAATAGTGGTGAGAGATGGTAGTTTAGGTTTTGGGAGATTATGGCGGTGATGGTAGTAGTAGCAGTGACAGCGGTGGTAGTGGAAGTGATGATGGCGATGACGACTCAGTGTTTTGGGTTATGGTAGAAGCGGTGATGGTGGTAGTTATAACATTCTTAATTTTTAAAATAATTTCCAATAAATCAAGTAAATTTTTCACAAATAATTTAAATTTTCAAAAAGGAATCGGATTCAGTATTAAAAATACTAGTTATACATCAATCCGACCGACCCATTTAAAATACAAATAAATACAAATAAACTTTTCACAAATAATTCCAAGATTAAAACGAAATCTGAATTAAATAAGATTATTATCACTTTACAAAAGCCGACCGGCCACTTTATAATACAAATAAAATATAACACTCGGTAATCACAAGAGCCGGCCAAGGCTTCTACCCAAATAACTATGTACACCATGTATTGTGCATACTAATACATAATGCTCTAGTCGGTCGAGTGACTTCAAGTGTCATCACTGTGTCTTCTATCCACTGTAAAAATAATAAGTAGGGGGTGAGCATAAACATATCAAATAATAGTTATTGAATTGGATTAAAGGTCCAATCCATAACTATACAAATAACATATACCGAGTCATATGAAACATCATATATATCAATGCACACAGGTACTCATTCGGATAAATCCATTATCAAGTCTTTTAATTGTGTTGCAACACTGGCTCCCCGAGCCATAACTCAGCTCTCAGCTGAACCGGCCGTTTTACTGGTACCAAACCGTTTACACCCTTATGTGACACCATCACTCTCAGTGACAACGGTGAGTGCCACGAGCCAAAACCGTTTACACACTTATGTGACACCATCACTTTCAGTGACAACGGTGAGTGCCACGGGCCAAAACCCCGAGCCCCGCTCAAGAGGTTGCCTTGAGTCCCACCCAAGGTCTTTTATGAAAATCACATCATATTTCATTATTCAATTATCATACATGCATCTCATGTATATACATAAATATCATGAAAAATTCATGAATAACATTCATATACTCATCATCAATCTCATATCACTATCGATATCAACATCAAAAATATGAATGGAATATATATGAAAACATAAAGCGTCATACAAACGGAGTCTCAATAACAATTATGCACATAACACATATACAACATAATAATATCACCCCGCATCCATTCATAAACTATCTATTTGAAATGTAACGCTCCCCCTACCTGGAATAAAGAGTTCTTGCAGCTCTTAAAGCTATATTCCAATTCACAGCTTGTAAATTCCGACTGGAATTTCAGCTTCGTGCCAGTTCAGAGATTTCTTCGTAAAGAGAAGAAATGAAGTTTGATTCCTTCTTCGTTAATGGCTTTTAGCAGGAGTTGGAAGAGAAAGATTGTAGATGATATTTTTCACTTTCCAAAAGTCTTTAATTGATCTAACAGTAGCTGATATTTATATTGTTCATGCAAAAGAGACGTGAACAATAAAAAGATCTCTGCTGTACGTTTCCTCAGATGATGAATAAGGAATAAGCATTTAATGAAAAGGAACAGCACATCATAAAGGGTCCCATTTCAGAAAAATATCAGAAGAAGAATCTGCTGGAAGCTAGCAGAACAGAGTGACATGGAAAGTATTCATAATTAAAATAATCAATAGTTCCGACTCGGTTTCGTTTTGGGCACATCCTTTCCGAGTAAGCCTCTGTCCGCTCAGAATTCCTTCATTCGGAGGAAAGGTTCCATCCCATGGAACACTCGGCTTTCTCTCCTCGGAAATGTCCTACACGGTAACATCTCATTTAGACATACCCAAGTATATTTATGTCCGAGTCAATCCTTTACTTACGTCACTCGGAAGTCTTCCATCAAAAAATCACTCGGAGTTTGAAGTCAACTCTCTTTCTCGGAAGTCTTTCCATTCGAACGAATCACTCGGGGTCAAGGACAATTCCGAAGACAAACCCGAGCATAAGCTTTTTGGTCATTATTAAATATTGACCCAAGCATAAATTTAATGAAGTTCGCCACTCAATAACTCACCACTCGGATATTTACTTTCCTTGGAAATTGTTCACTCAGAACTATCTATTTGGAAACATACTTAACCGGAATCGTTTCACTCTGATTTTCCTTATTCGAAAGTGTCTCATTCGGACACTATTTTCTTAACTTAGAAATAATTTGCTTAATGATGTTTCACTCGGAATCATCTCAATTCCATTTGGAAATAGCTTCCTCGGTCTTACTTCACTCGGTGTTGCACCATTTCACTCGGTGTTGCACCATTTTCACTCGGAATTTCACATTTCACCCAGTATTCACTCGGAATTTCATTCGAAAATTCCTCATTAATCCTTAATAAATGAATTTTCTAAAATTACAAAATTTGGGATGTTACAGTAGTGGTTATAGTCGTGATAGTAGTGATGGCGATGGTTGTGGTGGTAGAGGTGCTGGTTGTGGCGATAACGAGGTGGTGGTGGTAATGGTGTAGTAGTGGTGGTGATGATGATGATGATGACGGCGACGATGATGGGGTGGTGGCTGCACTAGTGGTAGTGATGGTAGGAATGATGATGGAAGTGATAGTGGCAGCACGGTGCTAGTGGTAGTGACAACGGTAGTGGAGAGTAGTAAATTTAATTAATCATGTTGCACAAAATAAATTAAATGATATTGAGTATTAAATTAAAAAATTGGAGAGATTAGTAAATTAAGGAAAGTAGACTAATTGATTTTTATGGTAGAAATTGAGAAATTTTGGATTAAATTAAACTATGATGGTGAAATATTAATTACCATATGGTGAAATTAAAATGATTAAGTACTTAAGCTAAGTTTTTATCTAAAGAAAAGAAAAGAAAAGAAAAGAAAATGAAATTGAAAATAAAAATGAAAGAAAAGACAAAAAAAAACCCTTATGCATAAAAATTAATTTTCAATATCTTCTCCTTCACCATTTCACGCATGAAGCTTCTTCTCCTCTCGTTCATGGCCGTGCATGCATAGGTGGAGATTGGCCTTCGATTTCTCACCGAAACTTGAAATTAAAGGTATTTTCGAAATCGTGGAAACAAGGTGAGTAAAATGGTGGTTTCAATTTCTTGTTTTGACTAACTTCTCAAAAACTAGAAAATTGGAATAATCCATGGGGGTTCTCGGTTTCTATTGATTCTCTCGTTTTGAAGCTTGAAATGAAACTTGGCATAGTAGGTGTCCATAAATGATGAATGGGTTTTCGCTTTGAGTTGCTAGGTTCCGAACCAAGCATCAGAGGGTCGTTAGGCGAAGCGGGGTTTGAACCAGAGGTTTGAGACCTTCAAAATGAAATTAGAATTGTTTCAGTAATATGGATTCTAGTTTTGGAAGTTGAAATAGGGGCAATGATAATGATGACGCTGGCTATGGTAGCGATGGTGGTGGCGATAGTCATGGGGTGATGACAATGGTAATAGGGGCGATGATGATGATGGTTTAGATTTATGGTTACTTATGGTTATGGTAATGACAATGATCGTGGTGGTAGTGATAGAGACATAGTGGTGATGTAGGACTATTGAAATTTATTAGGCCCCATAATTTTTTTTATTTGCCTTGCTTATTTTTAAAAAATGTGGTTGTTGTCATTAATGAATTCAGATAATCCTTGCAAGCATTACTTATAGAGCATTATTAATAATATTTGTAACAATTGCTATGGCTTAAACAAGTTTTTCAAAATCAAAACTACTTAATTCCAACCTAAGATTAATTATGTTATAGAATAAATTAAATGAATTATTGAAAGTGAAACATTAAAATTACTTGATTATAAAAGTTTAATAAAAGATTGTGCAACTCAAAATCTTAGAAAAATATGTAAAATCTATTATTATATATATAATATTAATTTATTTAAATTTTTTTCCTAAAGTCTAAAATTTTATAGACAGAGCCCAGTGATGATAATAACAATGGCAAAGACGGTGACAACTGTGGTGGTGTTGACGGTGACGATGGAAGTGTTGTAATGGTAGTGGCGATAATATTGGTGATGGTGATAGCTGTTATATGGTTAGAGATTTAAAAAATTCAAAAAATAATAATAAACCATTTTTATTATTTTTAATATGTCTAAAAATCATTTTAAAATTGTGTTAAAATCAACCTTGCCCCGTTTTTGCCTAAAATTATATATAAGTTTTTTGGATGACTAAAACCTAAACAAAATCTAATCAAGGATGGAATTTGGTTGATGATAAAATTATATATAAGTTTTTTTTTGGGGGGAGTAAAACCTAAACAAAATCTAATCAAGGACAAAATTCGGTTGATGATAAAATTGTATATAAGTTTTTTTGGGAATAAAACCTAAACAAAATCTAATCAAAGACGAAATTTGGTTGATGATATAAGGTTAAATTGACTATTTTAAAATTTTCATGAGCTATAAAACTTAAAATAAATATAGTTCAAAATTCGAACTAAAACGATTAATTATGTTTTTAACGGATCAAAAGCTTAATAAAGACATTTGAATTTTGTTTTTTTAACAAATTTTGCATTTATACCAAAGACTAGGAGTAAAAATAAGATAGGTGAAAATAACGCAAGTTAGTTCAAAATTTACAAACCCAAATTCTACTTAATATTATAAAGGTTGAATTTGGTTTACTATTTAATAAAAATCATATTTTTAGGTTTTATGTGATTTATTTAGATATTTGATTTAACATGTTTAAAAGTCTAATTTATAATTATAGCTTAATTATTAGTTTTACATGTTAAAAGTTATTTTAATTTTATAAACTATAATATATATATATATATATAATTTATCTGACATGTGCACTCTTACGTATGATAAGAAATTAAAAATACAATTGTTTTATTAAAATTTACGTGGAAATGATTTAGAAATTAGTTGTGAATAAGTATTAATGATATTTTAAAATAAAATTTTTTTATATTTTAATCTCTTAATTTATATAAAATTACATAGGTTAAATAAACTTTTATATATATATATATATATATGCGCCCCTAAAGCTATAAAAGGACTCAAAATACTTCAACTACTTTTTGTTCAATCCTTTTTTTAAAATAAGTCTTAACACACAATTCATTTTTTTAGTGAACAAATTCTTAAAACAAGCGGTATAAAAATATTTTAAAAACATAAATATTACCTTTCTTCTTTGACAAAATCTAACACATGTATAATTTTAATTAGATCATAATCACAGCATTCTCGGACACCGTATAAAAAATTCTCCTCCTTTGTTTCTGTTATTGAGACGTGTTACTTAGCGGTAGTGAAGTAGACAGTAAGTTATGCAAATATTTAAACCAAAGTTCCACTTAGCGTTATAAACATCGGGTAGGGTAGGGGTAAAAGAAGGAATTTCAAACATTTTGCTTTGTATTTCCATATATGCCTCGATTGGATGCTTCTGAATATATGTGAAACGTGCAATGACTTGGGTATTAGCAAATGAATTCCTCAAGGCATTAATTCTCCCATAAGCTACATTGATAACAGGAATTTCGGGGCCAAATAAACATTTCCCATCCTTCCACTTTCTTGCAGCAACTACATTGTTGTTTTCTCGCTACAAAATTTGATTTGTTTATTGCACGAGTGGCTTTGAGTTAAGTGTTAATAGATCTTTAAGGGAACGAGTTGTTTCCTGGTCAACAAAAACAAAACCCTTCTAATGAATATTTTAGTCGTTTACTAACCTAGTAGTTCGTGTTAAAAAAATATGATCCAATGGAGGTTACCTTATAAAAAATGGTCTAAATAATACTTGTTAAAAGTATCAAATTATCTGTGTCTCATAATATTTCGTATGGTTTAAATACTGTAAGGTTACTTTAACCATCACTAATTGATTTTATAATAAAACTTTTAGCATGACATGATAGTTAGATTTTTTTTTTAGTAACTTTTGAAGTTAAGTAGGAGATTGTCCTTTATACTTCAAATCTTGAATATGCACAAAATCTTCTGCTGTTTGCAGCCCCTGGATTCTAGAGATCGTATCCATGAGAACTATAATTAATTAATTAGTGTGTTATAATCCGTCCTTGACCGGCGCTAAACCAACATTTTGCTGCAATGCTAATAAAAGCATACTATTTTCAATGACTGAATGAACTCCATCTTTATTCATGGAAAGTTAGCATAACTAGTGATTAACATGGAAATAAAACATTGCTAGAGGCCGACCTACGTACATCTCACGATGTGTACTTACATTTTCTGTTTTTGATGAAATGGGTAATAATATATAATCTTAAAATGTTATGTTTTGTTTTCACTTGTTTGATATATTTAAACATATTGATTAATATGAGGTAGTGATTTCTTACCTACTGTTAATTTTATAATTAATTTTAGTGATTCGATTAATTTTACCTTATAAAAAAATTGAAAGAAATACCTTTTAAATTAATTTTTTTTCTACATTTCTAGCTTGTTATCCACTTAAATAGAAATGTTTCATTATAAGTTTTCTATGTTATGATAGCATTTAATCATAAGTAAATTTTATTACTTTAAGTGATTTAAATTTGGTCTTGAGAAATGAGGTTGATAGAGCTCTAATATTTTATAATTTTTTTTATATTTTTCTTACAATACAAATATAATGTATATTTTAAAAGTCATATAACTTAAATATTTTTAATATTTACTTTATATTTATTATTATTAAATTGCCTTAGGTCTTAAATTTGTCTGTTGAGCAGCGATGACAATTTAGGTTTGAGCCCGCAGGCCAACCCGTTTGACCCGTTAAAAATAGGCGGATCGGGTTAAGAAATTAAGTCTGTTTTTTTTAATAAGCCTGGCCCATATTAACCCGTCAAAAAGGTTGGGTTAGTCCATCGTGTAACATCCCAGATTTTTTTAAAGGAAATAAATTTATTGGAAGAGGATAATTAATTATTTATGGATGAATAATTATGGGAGAATTTATTAGACATTAGAGATGAACTATCGGTAAATTAAAATTTACAGGAATCGGGTGAGTTAACGGATAATATGGGACCCACTAAGTGGAAATAAATATTTGATGGGTCTTGAGTGTTTAGAAAAATTATTTGTGCATTATTTAATGTCCCAATATATTAGAAATAATTGAATTAAGATTTTCAGGACTATGGGTGATTTATGCAGACCGGATAAGCTGAAAACTGACCCGACTGAGATATGGGTGTCAGACCAAGTATCTCCGATTGAGATGCTATTGGTCAGGGCAGTAAAGAATATTACGGGGAATCCAAATATGTCTTCAGAATAATTTTTGGATTTAGTATTGAGCCCGAACAAAGATCCTGTTTGTTGTAAAATGGAGAAGTCTTAATGAAGAGGGTAATATTTAAAATAAAAACCTCACCTTTCTCTCTCTTTTTCCCTTCATTCTCGGCAGCTTCTCCCTCTCACCTTCTTCTTCATTTTCCATCTCCTTCTCCCTCTCTAATGGACAAACCAAACCACCCCTTTTCCATTCCATTTTCTTACAAAAAATCAACAACAGAGCTTGGCTTTGTGAAGCATTTATGGAGCTTGGAAGTTTTATGGGATCATCCTCCTCCTTCCCCTCCTTCATCTTCGTGTACATGCTAGGGCTTGGTAAAACTTGGAGCTTGAGGTAAATTTCTCTACTCTTTTGATGTTTTTGGCCTTAGCTTTTGGTTTCTATTTGGTTAAGAGAGTACCTTATGTATGGGTTATATATTAGAAGCCATTTTTGTGTAAAACCCTAAGGTGAGTATGATTTATATGTGTTTTTGGATGGGTATGAAGGGGTACACGAAAATATGGTGTTTAGAGATGGAAGATGATGGTTGTTAGTGGTGATTGCTTGATTTTAATGAAACCCTAACCCTAGGATTTAGGGGAAATTAGTAATAATGCCATGAAATAAGATTTTTAGTGAAAACCCATGATAATATGTGTATGGGTGTTGTTAACGATGGAGATTGATGGTTATTAAATATGGTTATTGAGTTTTGATGAAAAACCCTAAGTGTAATGATTTGGGAATTTTGGCTAAATAGGTGATTTGATGATTTTTGATGCCTTAGAATGATTTATATGAAGGAAATGAATCTTTAGAATCATTGAGATTGATTAATGAGGTCGATGATATTTTGAACTATGTTCATGAGGTTGTGTAAGATGATATATGTTTGTATGTAGGAATGGTGATTTGAGGTGTTGGGTTGAAAATGAGTATGAGATGTTGTTAATGTGATGAATATTATGCTTGGCAATGGTGGATCCTTGAGAATGACATATATGTATATATGAATTGATGATGAATGTTTAGTGTCCCTTTAATGGGAGTGATGTTAATGTTGATAAGGAATTTGTTTAAAGTGTGAAGTTATGCCTTGATATTAATGCATAATTGAGAAACTAATAGAGGCAAATAGAGTTTTATGAGAATGGAATGGCATGTGATAGCTCCAATAGCCCATATATGTTGTTTATGACTTGTAGGAATTGGAATGGACCAATTCCATTGAGAATAGGCCTTTGAGTTGCATAAAAGTGCCTCTAAATGGGTAAAACGCATTTATGCGCATAAGTTCCTCATTTTTGGGAATTTTCATGTGAGGCCGATGGCCACACGTCACAAATAATATATTTTAGCTTGTGACAAATTTTGATGGTCATTGGATTTGAATTGAATGAGATTGGGTGATTGGAAGTTGAAATTTTGGTGTTGTTCTGCATAAAAACAGCAGCAGGGCTGTCTTGAATCGATTCAAGACCCTTTGAATCGATTCAAGAGGTACTGTTTTCACTATTTTGGGCTCCAGGGGTGTTTGAATCGATTCATACGAGTTTGAATCGATTCAAGGCCCTCTGTTTGTCAAATTTTGAGATTTTGGGACGCTTGAATCGATTCACACGAGCTTGAATCGATTCAGAGCCCTGTTTTGGCCACTGTTGTGCTGTTTTTCCAACTGGTCTGTTTTCTTTGCTGTTTTTGGCCCGTTTGGGCATCTTAATGACATTTTTGGCCTCTGAGTTCTTCATGAAAGTTGTAGATAATTGTGTTACGGAGGTGTGAAAATTGGTCTCACATTAATTAGAGTTTTCTAACTCTCATTAGACATAAAACACCGGACCTACTACGTCATAAAATTCAAGTTTAAGAGGGTTTTGAACCCAACTTTTTATGGTTATCAAATTGAGACTAATAGGTGATATTTATGACGTGTCCCTCTATTTTTAAGGCTAAAAATGAACTCTTCCCATGTCCTAATGTTGAAAGTTATCACGGGCTCATTGTTGCCTAAGACCTCTATTATTATGGAAAAACGAACGGATTCACTAAAGGTAATATGGATGGCATTATGGATGAGGGATAAATGTGATGCTGTTGTAATTGGGAATGGTTGACCCTTTAAGATCTAAAGGATCTTGGCTTTAGAAAAGGAATTCCCGAAGCCTAACACAATTGCATAAGTTGATGTTTAACAAGTCTAGGACTTGGGGTTAAGCTTTACGATAAGCTAACAAATGTTTAGAGTTATGATGGTTATTGATTATATGTATGTATATGTATGGTATGTAGATCGTATTCCGGATGATGCGAAGGAGCATTCGGAGCATTGGAACCGTTCGACTCTTCCCTTGAGGTAGGAGAGGAGTTATATATTCAAATTGCATGAGTAGTTTGATGGTGATTGTTGTATGTGTTCTATACTCATGCTTTCCTTGCCATGTATATGTATTGAATTAATTGAAATGACAATTTGATAATTATTGAGAACTATTATGATATTCTTGTGATGGGTGCAAGTAATGGACTTGCATGTGTGTGAGGCAATTATGGTTGCTATATATGTATATGTAATTCGTAACACCTTGTTGCAAAGTGTGTGGATTAATATTATGATGATTGCTAGACCCTTTGATATCCATGTATGGATTGTTATGAATGATGGGATGAAAATCCACTAAATGAAGTGTGGTAATATTGATGAATAATATGTGATGTTGAAATGCCATAGTGGCTGTTTACAAGTATTGACTTGCGTGTATGATATGAAATATATGCGAAAATATGTTGAGATGGAAATGCCACATTAAAACTTGAAAATAATAATTATGAAACCAACAAGGTTGAAACCCACTAAGGTGTATGGTGGTGTTGGTGATTGTGATGATGATGATGATGATGTTTGATGAGTGGCATTTAGGATGCACAGAGTGAGGATGCATTTGATTTGCATTTGCATTGCATCCATGGCATATCATAGCTGTCTGTGTGGAATTTTAGGGGGTTCCACTAGGCGGGCCCAGTGGGAGGGCGGCTCAGTGCACGAGTGTATTGTTGATTTCCCCTGTGACTCGGTGTATGAGTCACGAAGCTGTCCATAGTTTGGTGACGAGGCACCCTATGTGGCGGGCCCAGTGGGCGGGCGGCTCTATGGTGAGCGAGTTTACCTCGGTGTCCGACGGGACACGGCTCTCTCGATGTGTGTTCGGGAGGGGCCCGTAGCACTTGTGGTAGTTGAGGCCACGATGTTGATCCGCAAGTCACAGGGTGACTAGTGCTACAGATGGGCGATAGCGGTTTGGTACCTGTAAAAGATGTTGTCGAGATGCATGCATGCTTTGAGATATGTGTACACAATTTACTACTGTAGTAGGGGCATAGTAGCACACCTATGCTTGACCCACAACTTGGTGTTTATTCCCACAGTCGGATCCGCATTTATTGTTGATTATTCCATTGTGCATATGCATTAGCCATAAGAGCATTTGCATATAGCATGGAGATATGCCATAATATGATGACGATTGATGATGATTGAGATGATGAGATGGTATTGATGAGAAGGGTAATTTAATATACCGAAGGACCACATAAAGGTAATAAATAATATGAATAAATGAAATGATGTAAATACGACGATATATATATATGTTGTGGCCCAATGTTTGAAGGGCGTAATTGTTGTAATTAATGATGATGATGTCAGCCCTTGGTGGCTCTAATGAAGGGCCAGAATGGTCCATGTTGACGATGTGATGGCCCATGGTGGTGGTATATGATTATGTATATGTTGTGGTTGATTATGATATGAATTGTGATTCATGAGGCTTGTAGGCCTATTATAATAATAAGATGATATAAGAATGATGATTTGATGATTTGATAGCAAAGCACACATGACGTTTGTATGCATATACACAAGATCACAATATATATATATATTATTCGTCATTTTGAATGTATAACTTCCTCCCCCATGTGGTTTTCTTTTTTTTAGCATTGTGATGCAGGTTACCATGGGATGAGTTCGGATTTCAATTAAAGCTTGGGTGAAGGTAAATAGTGGTAGAGGAAGTGCCTTGGCCGACATCATTTATGGATTCTTGTGTAATGAATAAATTGTATATGATTGTATAGATGATTTAGAGATTTTGAGTATGTATAGGTTACTCCATTGAATTGATGAATGATATATATATATATATATATATATATATATATATAGAATGTAAGAGATGATTTGATGTGTATTAGAAGGATTGAAATTGAATGATGGTTATTGATGATTGTGATAGTCGGGAGAAGATTCCCAGATGTATATAAATATATTTATGTATATATATGTAATTATATCTTAGGCATTACATGCTTATATAATTATGTAAAAGGATGATGGATGTCTATTAGGCTTACGATATGCCATTGCGTGTTTTGCCGAGCCTTTTCTCATATCGTCATATATGGGACTAGGCGTGTGCCCGGTATACATATTCTTCTTCCGCTGTAAACTCTATTATTTTTGTATACCGTTATGGGCAATTTATTTATCGATCCAGCTTCAGGTTTTATAATCTCACTCTCTGGTTTTTCTGTGATTTGGGTCATGATGTGGTCATGGTGATGTCTTAGAAATATTTTCAAACGCGAAAAATTTATTCGTATTTTTATTAATTATGTCGATCACATCGAGATTCGAGTACAGATAAACTAGGGGTGTTATACATCGAGTCACTAATAAAAAATTATATTAATATATATTTTAAAGACTTACTTTTTAATAATAGTTGTATAACTTGTATGATATATTATTATAAATTTAATAATATAATATTATAAAATACAAATAATAAAATTTTGATTCCATTAATACAAATATAACTTATTTAAACTTTTAATGAAATAAATTGAGTTAATTATTTAAAGTATTTTTTTAAAAAAGAAGGCTTAAAAACAATATAAATTTAAAATAAAAAAATAGCATGCATAATTTGAAAAAAAATTAGGCCGTTGGCCTATGGACTACATAAAATACGAACCGGGTCAGTGTTTCTGACCCGTTTTCCTTTTTTGGCCCGATCTGACCCGTACTACAACGGTTTACACGGACCTTAACCCCTGTATTGCTACCCTACCCCTAAGTGTTGCCATAGCTCTCATACTTCTTTCCCACCCATTCATGTTATTTTGAAGAATTAAAAAATATTTTTTAATGTACTACGTCACATGAAACATGTTAAAAAAGTTAAAATGAAAATTTTTAATGAAAATGATGTTAGACATGTCCTGTAGTTCGGAAAGGACTCAATTATACAAAAGGTTGCTGTTAAATTATTTTGCTTAACATTTCTTAACATAAAAAATCTAAAAAATACTTGGGGAGATTAACAGATTACACAGTAAATTTGTGTCTTGCATATATATATATATATATATATATATATATATATATATATATATATATAATCAGATTATATATAAATTGAGTGATTGGAATATGGATGAAGACAGTTAGTTATATATCTTATTCAAAGAACTAAATTTTTGGCTAAGGCCAATGAAAAGTGGAGTATGTTTACCCATCATTTCTACAGGTTTGAGTGGTGTGAGAAAAAATTATTTCCCGTTCTAATATCGGATAAAAAAAGATCGCATTAATTATAATGGCTATAAAATAAGAGTGGTTGCCCTCATTTAATTGGACAAGCCCATGTTTTCAGGTAAGTAGCAGAAACACATGCCTGTCCCGGGCAAATTAACTAATCTTTTGGATATATTGAGAGATATAATAACTTAGAAAAAAATTAGAAATACAAATCTAGACCATAATTGATAGTGAAAATTAAAAGTTAAATAGTAGTCATATATTCATCACTTGAAAATATCAGGTGTACATATGTTTTAATTTTTATTTAATTAAAATCTAATAATTAATAATTAATTTTCTTATTTCTTATAACATAGAAATTTAGATTATATAGCTTAAAAGTGTATTGTATATTTGCACTATCATCACTTATTAAGTATTATGTATATTTATATATGTTTTCATATTGATTATTTAAATAAAATCTAATTAATATTATTTAATTTTTTAATTTCTTATAATAATATGATTCCGTGAAATTATTTTTTCTCTTTAGGAGAAAGGGAGGTTAAATAAGTTTTTGTCTCTAATTTTGTTGTATGATTTTATTCTATGATTATTTTTTTTAGTCCCTAAATATTTTTAAATATTTAGTTTTGATCTCTATCATTAGTTTAGCATTAAGTGGCTAATAGAAGTTTATATCAACATTGATATGTGTATTATTTTAAAAAATTAATTACACCATATTCCTATAAGCATATTTTTCCCTTTCCCTTTATCTATCACTTTTCATCTTTCTCACCCACCCCACAACCACCTAAGTTGTCGTTGTCACTCACTATTGTTATTGTCACCTCGCTTACCAACCACCATCACCACCTTCACCATGCCACCACTCATCACCATGTCCATAAATCCCATCAATATGACCTTTGCTAGCTGAAATAAATAAAACAAACCCAAACCCTCCAATTGAACTGCAAAACACCAAACTTCATTCATAAATAAATCTTAACCAATGTAAAGAACTCAAAACTTACACCCCAACCTAAAATCCATCATCGAGCTACACAACTCTCATTTACCACTCACCTTTATCAAATTCCCAAAGCACAAAAAACCATAAATTAAACATTGACACTAATTAAACATACAAGCACAAAAAAATCTTCCATCTGAGTGATCATATACACTTAATAAATAATTAATCAATTAGTAGTTTAATAATAATATCAATAAACATAAATTGTTGGATTGATGTGTGAGGACTATATGTTTGTCTTACAAGGTTGAACCAATTTCAAATTAGCACCACAAGGACATGTCACCTCCTCAATCAAAAACTTATAATATCTTTGTTATCATTGACGAATCGTTCTTGGCATATATTGCTTCAATAAGAAGTATCCTTAAGGTAACGCATAATCTCCCCTTAAAAGACGACTACTCTCTTCCAAAAGCTAATGACAATGACCATAATCTTGTCCTTAAATGATTTCATCATGTTTGTAACAATCAGAGTCTCTTCCAACAATCAGAGTTTATCTAAATCAAACAAAATTTCTAGACACCTTTGGTTTGGTGTGAAAGTGGGAGTGGAAAAAGGAAAGGTTAGGGTTTATGTAAGAAGGCTGAGAAGTCTGGTTAGGGGTAAAGGAAAACAAGACTAACTTTGACAAAGATGAAGGTGAAAGCAGTCATGGTGTGATGGAGATGAAGAAAGATATCAAAAGGGAGAGAAATTGTCAATATTCTTTTAGAATTGAGGTGTAATTATTAAATTTTGTTTTTTATAGAAAAGTATAAACGTGTTAATGTTGAGGCAGGCTTCTACTAGTTATCTTATTAGTTCTTAACGAAAGGAGACTAATGACAAAGACCAAAACCATATTAAAGAACTCAAGGGACTAAAAAGTAAATAGTTAGAGACTAAAACCAAAATGAGGAACAAGATTAGGGACCAAAAGCTTAGTTAAACGTACATACACACACATAAACATTTGGAGTGAGAACACTTTACTATTGTGAGAATGAAAATGATTAATTAGGATGAAGTTTTAAGTGGTCTTATGACTATTATTTAACTTTTAATCTTCATTATTTATATAGATTTATATGGTTTAAAATTATTGTTCTCACATGTGTTTGTTGCACATAATTTTTATCAATTTACAACTAAATATAACCATGATTGTTGGTGTTAAATTTCATCAAAATCATCTACCACCAAATATATGTTAATGTTACGACATTTATTTACTTGTGGTTTCAATAGAAATAGTTGTCACCAAATAGATGTTAAAATTTTAATAAATATTGTTGCAGTGCCAACCGCTAGTAATAGAGACTAAAAACTTTCTTTAAGAAAAAAATCAAATGAGCACTATTTTTTGTTGATGTAAAAGAATGTAAAGGAAAGGATCTAATGAAGGTTCATAGTTAGGAGCTAATAAAGGTCGTGCTAATGGACCTAGTGCAGCTCACAACCACCACCACATGAAAGGCCATAGAGCCACCACCGCACGATGGGGATAGAAGCAAGCACAACAATGCAACTCATAACCATAGAGCAATGAAGTGGAGATTTCAAATTAATGTTATCGTTAGTGCGAGTTTGCAGTTCTTACAGGTGGTGGCAAAATTAATAAGGAGGATAACAAGATCTTGCAAGTGGTGGCGAGGTTGGGGACGAACAGATCTCGTGTGGTGCGACGATTCTCTCCATGTGTTTTTTAGGTTAAGGGCTGATGATAAAATATGTTAGGTTATTTGAGGAATTTTTTGAGTTATAAGGATTGGGAGAAACATGAATAAAAAGTATTAACATTCTTGTGCATTATATATAATTCTTGTTGATTACCCAAACCAATGGGAATTCTTTCTCTGAATTATTTTATCTTCAGAGAGAAAAAGTGGAAATGAAAGACTGTGAAATGAGAAAAGAGAAGATGGTTTGAATTTTATTTTAGAATCGGGATTGAATTTGTTCAAACTTTTCTTTAAAAAGGTCAGAATCAAGATGTTTGATTAGGAAATAATATTCATGAGATCCTAGGGCTTGGATGCCATCCACAATTTCAAACACCATTCGTGCACTTACGTGTTACTTAGAGTTAAGCTTGGTTCACATAGAGTCATACTTTTTTTTTTTTAAACCACTTAGATTCATACCTTTGAAATTTCCTTTTAACAATCTGTAGAATTTTAACTTAGTTTTGAGTTCTGTTAAGAAGTATGATAAGGATATTATTTAAAAAAGTAAAAATAAAATTTTTATTAAAAATTATATATGAATTACTTAGAAATTAAAATAAATGTATTTTAATAATATTTTTAAGTAAAAGTTTTATAATAGCATTTTCCTAGTTGTATTTATTTATTTAGCTTATATATCATATTTGAGTTCTACTCGAAAATAACTAAACTACACTACATATTTTTACCAAATTTTAACATAATTACAATTTACATCTCAAATTTCGAATTTAATATCATTGACTAAATTAATACAATTCCTTATTGATTTTATTTACACACACTCGATCGCTGATGACGTTTATATACATAATTTTAATTTGTACATTGCTAACTATGCCTTCTTGTTGTCACATATATATATATATATATCTCCCAGCTACACTATCCTCACGCTTGCATTTCACTTTCATGCTTCGATTTTGTCCTCCACGCATAAAACAGTGTCCATGCCATTCCAACTATAACACTATCTCCAAATATTGTGCTTGATATGTGCTCCACGTGTCAAAAACGTGTTACTACTGGAAAGTTCGATCTTGAGGACTTTTTGCCAAATGAATAGAATTCACAAGAGGTGCTCTCATCAATACAAGCAATTAGTTGAATTATAAGACTAAAACGACAATGTAAATGTCATTTTCTACAGGTTGTGTTTTTGTCCACCTTTCTCACTAGCATTCACTGTGATTCAAGCAATTTACCAATCCAGTACAAATTATATGGTGTTTATTGCTTTGGGTTATATATTCTATATTTATTTTTGCGAGCGACTTCTCATGCTTACTTCCATTTGATCCCATCTTAGCTTGATGCCGGAAGCAAGCTGCTTCTTTATTAATGTATAAGATGATATAACATGTTAGAGAGAAAGAAACTAAATCTTATTAATCAGGATTCATATATCATAATCAATCCTAAAACTCACTAATATTTACAATATTTCAGTTTCTCTCTCCAATATTACACATGCCGTATTATGCTATATAAATAAAAGTAATTAATTTTATATATTAAAAATGTTGATTATAAAAGTAGTTATTTACATAATGCTATCAAATATTTATATTTAGTATTTATCATATAACTTAGTCGTCTTAAAATATATATATATATATATATATATATATATATATATATAATACACACATACCACATGTAAACATAATGATAGTAAAAAACTATAATTTTATTTATATTTTAAAATTAAAATTTATTTATATTTAAATCTATCGAAAATAGTATTCATTTGACAATGAATAACAATCAAATCAAACCGATAAATACTTGCAAAAATTATCGGCGATATTTGCTAATAAATTCAAGGTTGGTATGGCGAACTAAAATAAAGTTTGAAAGGATACTAAAATGAAAGAAATACTAAAGGTTGGTTTGTTTCATTAACACTAAAAATACATCTTATAATTAAATAAAGTTTTAATCATCTCAAATAACGTAAATAAACTCTTAAATTTTTTAATTTCTCTAATTTTGTTTCCCTAACTAAAAACCAAACGGGACTTTACAGTATAGAGATGTGAAACCCCATTGCGAAGTCCATATTCACGCAGTGCTTAGTAATTAATTAGACCCGCGGGCCGAAATTTCACAAGAAGTACGTAACAAAGTCTGAACAGTAATTGAAAGTGAACCTTGTTAAGACATGCAATAAAGAAAGTTGAAGACATTAGTTTAGGAATTATCAAACGAAACTTTGACTCTAAAATCAACATTGCATTTGATATTTTGTTGACTGATAAACGTCAGAAAATGAGGTAGAATTAACATTACAGTACGAATAGGTATGCGTGCAAATGTAAGAAACACTAAACACGCTCATCCAAGCAAATGCTGGACTTAGGTAAAACTAAGATCTATCCGTTTATTGAGGCAAGAGAAAACGAGAAAAGTTTAAAATAACAGAATGTTCTCTCTCTCTCTCCCTCTCTCTTTCCCGTGTGTTGTGTGTGTATGTGCAACATCTCTATCTCTTGGGGAGACAACCTGCAATTGTCTAATCAATGACTCTAGCTTTGCCTTTCCCTCAACCTTTTTGGTTCCCAGGGGGTAATTTCTTCCTACCTTCAACACATTTTCTTCTTTTACCTCTGTCTCCTCTTTATTACCTGTAGAAACCATTAATTTATAATTAATTTTTAAGCTGAATTATATATATATATAACAGCATTTTAAGATAAACTCTACGTTGACCAGGAATATAATTATATTAACACCAATCGTAAGATTACTATATGTGTATATAAATCATTAATACTTGTAAATACTATTTCATGTCAAACATATGGATCAACTAGCAGTAATAAAAAAAACTTATTCATCCAGGATGTTATCAAACCATAAGGAATACTACGAGCTTATTAATTTACTTTTTAGTTTTTAACAATTAAAAACAATGATGAATAAATATAAAAATAAAATTAAAAAGATATATATATATATATATATATATATATATATATATACTCATATATATATATGACATAACCATATGGTATTTTTTAATCAAGGGAATAGTGGAGCGAAAAGGACAAAAAACTAGAACAAGTGATTTCAATTTCAATCCCTCTCACATTCTCTCTCTCTTCACATGTGCTCACTATATTTATACACCACACTGAACAATTGGCCAAAGATCTAAACAACCTAAGCATTATTCACATATCACCATGACAGATCCTCAGTCCAATTTATACACTCATGGGACCTTCAACTTCCTCCCTCTCTATTCTCACTACTCTTCTTTCCCTTCTCAATCCGACCGATTCTTTTCTTACCCTCTTCAATATACCTCAAACAGCACCACCTTTTCCATTCAATCAGAAACCTCTTCCTCTTTTGGAGTCCCTTCATCCCCTCCTCTTAGAGAAGCCCTTCCTCTCATAAACAACATAAGCCTCACAAAACACAAGGAAAATAATGAAGTATTAGCCTCAAACAGTGCTAATAGTTCGGTTGAAGAGGGTCAGAAAAGTGGAAAGAAAAAGGACAAAGATGATGAAAGGGTTTTGATCAATAGTACTGAAGAGGTTGTTGATGAGGAAAGTGTGACAGTAGCACTACGCATAGGGCTTCCTAGCATGTGTGCTAATTCTGATGATCTTCTGGGATCAAGGAAGATCTCAACTTCGGGAGAAATTGGTGAAAAAGGTGAAGTGAATGTCATTTCTGGACACCCTTTGGATAGATTGAACAAGGTTCAGTATTGGATTCCTACCCCTTCTCAGATTCTTATCGGTCCTACTCAGTTCTCATGTTCTGTTTGCTCTAAGACCTTCAACAGATACAATAATCTTCAGGTATGGCGCCAATGAATAATAATTGTTTTATAAAAAAGTCAAAACTCTTCTCGGCTAATTAATTCTAATAGTTCTTTTGTATTTAATTTCTTTTCTGTAATCTTATTTTTATATATAAAGTTCCTTATCGGGGAAAAATATTCACTATAATAGTACAGTTTTTGTTTTATCTAATGTTAATTTGCCGGTAATGATTCAAACTCACAGACTATCATTCTTATTTCTAGCACTCTTCTCTTAACTACTGAGCAACCTTGTATCCCCAGTAATATAGTATATATAGGTGACTCCTGCAGTGTTTCATCAATTTGCTTTCTCATCTATCCCTTCTCCCATGTTCTGGATTTTGTACATGTATTTGCGTGCGTGTACTGGCTATTTCATATCTGGACTTCAATTAAATTTGTTTTCTAACTAAAAAATGTTAAACTAATTAATTTTAAATGATCGATCTTCTGTGTTTGTAACCTAGTAATAAAATTATACAAAATGAGTGAAAAATAAAACTTTAATTACGAAAGTATTAGTAACAAAGAGCTTTCCTTGAGCATGAGCTCACCTGAGTTCTGAAAAACGCATTAAAAGTGTTCACGGTTATAATTCATGGAATCACATTAGATGTGATTTTTGCTAGTAACTACTTTGCGCAAATTATAAGCACGTCTATTTTGCTAGTAACTATATATTTCGATCATCTTACTTTAAAATCTACTAACAAGTTACTTTTACTAATTTCTGAAAGAATATTTTTAAAAAATAAACAATTACTATTAATTTCTTATCAAAACATGCACCTATCGTGAAAACTAGCCATACCTTTCTAATTGCTTTGCTTTTGCTTGTTAATATCTGTATATAGTTTGAAATTAAGTTGAAAACTAGTGTAAAACGTTCATGACAATCACAATTTCTCATAATATATTATATTTCTTTCAGTACCATTCATCTTGCATCTTAGTTAGTTTTGTTCTTTTCTTTAATGGAGCGGAGGGACGAGGTTTAAAAATAGTTGGTTAATTTACTACTTAATTAATTATTTGGAAGCAAAGTAAGAATTTTTAGTTTTCTTTCATATATAATTGAGCCTATGACATGTGAGAAGGTGCCAGAAATAGCATAAAATTTTGGTTCTGTCTATATATAGAAAGTATTATAAGTCTTTCATTGGTTTTCTAGATGCATATGTGGGGGCATGGATCTCAATACAGGAAGGGGCCAGATTCTCTAAAAGGAACACAACCATCAGCAATGCTAAGGCTTCCATGCTTTTGTTGTGCAGAAGGTTGCAAGCACAACATTGACCACCCAAGAGCAAGGGCTCTCAAAGATTTCAGAACCCTTCAAACACATTACAAGAGAAAGCATGGCATAAAACCCTACATGTGTAGAAAATGTGACAAAGCATTTGCTGTGAAAGGCGATTGGCGGACACATGAGAAGAACTGTGGGAAAATTTGGTTTTGCTTATGTGGCTCTGATTTTAAACACAAAAGATCTCTAAAAGATCACATAAAGGCCTTTGGCCATGGTCACGGTGCTATTGACATTGATTGCATGCAAGAAGAAGATGAAGCAGCCTCCGAAATTGAACATGATGGGGATATCTCATTGTGAAATTCAGTTTGGAAAAATCAAAATTGAAGTGAGACTTCTCTGAGTATTAGATTGTATAATGTGTATCTTATATACCTTTCTTTAGTGTCTAATTTTTCGCAGGTGTCAACCAAATAAAAACTAAAATATTAATTAGAATACACACTCTCGGTAGAAAGTTTTTTTATTACACCGTCCTTCAATAATAAATTACTATGTCAGTAAGAATCTTTGATTTACTTAATTATTACTTTATAAGTTATATATTTATAATAATTCTTATATAATAATTCTTAATTGATTGACAAAGTAAAATTCTTTACCCTGATATTCTGTCCCAATTAATCTCATTATCTAAACCACTGGATACTCCTAAAAATTAAAAGATTGAATTATGTAATATATTTAAATTTTTTTAAAAGATAAAACGTGTTGTAATTTGTATTTATGATGTAATTAAAATTCAATTGAAAAACTTAATTTAGAATTCAATAGATTTATAATGTTTTAAAACTTAATTATAGTTAACCCAATTTTAGAATTTATGTGCAGCATTCGAGCAAGAACTTAATCCATGTTTTTTTAGCCAAAATTTTATTCAATATTTTCTTATATAAAAAATGAATGTGCAATCCAACAGATGAATTATTGATATGGGGAAAGGGTCATTGGAGACTAGTTTAGTTGATTATAAGGTGAATGTATATTGTGAGCCCGGACTCAAATCCTATTTCTAATAAAGCAAAAAATGAAAAAAACTATAACAAAAACACTAGGCAAGTGTTCTCGCGTTGGCAGTCGTGAGTTTGGATATAAACAGTGGGAGAGGTTAGAAGAGATTGGGGAGATCAAAGGTGGAATTCAACACTATTTTCATGGTTTTTTTGGAAGGTGAAAGTAGGAGAGTCCCAAAGTTGATCTCAAGTTTCAAGTTCAATTTGTCAAGAAGTTCTGGGAGGTAATCAAAGGAGAATTTATCATATTTTTACTTGAGTTCCACAAACTAGGAAGAGGGTTGGTGAAAATATCAAATTGCTGCATTTTGTTCTCATTCCAAGAATAGAGAATTAATACACAAAGAATTAAATAATTTAGACATGTCCAGCTGATTCATTATAAGAATATTTTGATTTAGCTTGAGGTTATTGTGTGAGACATGCTCCTATAAATGTCATTGTGTGGGATTAGATAGCTATTGTGTGGAACATGTCCCGTGCAATATTTAAAAATTGAATAAGCATGCCGAAACTTAATAAAGAAATAATGTGATTCGTTGGATATTTGATAGATCACAAAAAAATAACCCATGTTAGAGACGAACACATCTATTTCTAAACCTAGAAAGCTAAATAGATTAGAGACTTAATTGGTATAAGCGATTTACCGTCACAACATCTGACGTCACAACACCGTTTTGGTGACATTCATCTATATTGTGACAAATAGCCATGAAATAAAGATATAACAATCACAAATATGTTTGTTGCTAACATCTTCTCGATACGTCATCTTTTTTCAAAAGGTGACATTGTAATATCTCTATTTTAAATGTCTCTGTAATGACAATAAAGGTATCTTTTAAGAAAATTCTAATTTAAAGTTTTGATAGATTTAGTCTAAAGTCCTTTAAACCTTTTTATTCGTTAATTTATACAATTTTATGGAAATTTTTCTAAAATTTTACGGCAATAAGTGAAATATGATTCGAATTATAGCCCTAAAGCTTAATTTAGACCTATTTTAATTGAAATAGCAAATGACATTGGAAAATTATGAAACTTGAGCAAGAATCTCATTTTATGTATATAAACATAAGTTTAAAATTTTGTGATGTAAAGAAATCATTTGGATAGAAAATAAAATAGTAGAGTTATAATTAATAGGTAGTTAAACGGTTACTATTAGGAATAGTTTATAAGCTACGTTAAGAATATATATTAATATTTCCTAATATATTTTGTAAGGTGTTATGATAATTTATAACAAAATTAGATGCACAAAATTTATCTTATAAAAAATACTCAAACTAAATATTTTATTATATGGTTAAAATACAAATTCAACCTGGTAAAACATAAGGTTTAGGAAAATTTCTCTATAATTAAAAATGACCACTTTTAGCCTGTCATTCGTTGTCAACGGTTTAATCGCGAACAATAATATAGGCAGAACCGCCGACAATGAATAATAAGAGTGTTTTTTAGTCACTCCTAAAAATTTAAAGGATTAAAAATTGTCATTTTATTTATTAAGAGTTTTTTCTAAACCCTAAATTTTATTAGGGTAAATTTGTATTTTAATATTTATTATATACTTAAGATAATGTGAAATTTTATCTTTAAATTTAAATAAAAAATGACTAATTACAGCTATATATATGCTTGTCCCTCCGTTCTCTTTCACTCATTTCGATGTTGTTTTCACCGTTACGACTATATACTTGATTGTTGGATGTCTTAAAGTCAAATCTTAAAGAGATTTCAATATGCACATCATCATCGCTTTCTACCATGATACTGTTTCATACCTTTAACTATTAGAAGACCCATCAATAAACACTATAGTGTGACTGTTTACCTTCTAAGCTCTCCTTAGTCATTTCAGTCATAAGAGACATCAATCTCCAAGAGTTCATTGGCCTACTTGATCATTTTCCCTATGAGATTAGGCATGTGACAGGGCCCGCAAGCGCACGGGTTATGTCACGTAATGTAAAAGATTATCGTTCTCCACAGGGACTGTGTTCAAAGTACCAGCATATTGAAATTTAATTATCCACACAATTGATTTTTAAGATTTTTATAAAATAAAGCACAAATTAAAGTTGCACATAATATGAATAAATATAAAAATAAAATTTACTTGATACTTAAAAATCAGAGTTAAGAATATCTTGGGATTTCGGGGGATTAAGACTCTATTTTATGTTAATGAATTTTAACTTTTCATAAATAAGAATCGAATTAAGTTTTCCAAGGCGAATTTTCCAAAAGCTAATTAATATGTTCCTCTCGGAATCCTATTAATGTACCTAACCTATGGAAAGCGCTGCTTAATCCTCAGAAAGGCCCATTATCGTTTTATAAAAATCCCTTTTATTTCCTCAAAAGAATTTTGATTACTTTCACAGTTTTACCGAGGTCACAAAAAGCATCTCAAAAATCTTAGGTTTAGTTCAAAGCTTTCCGGTAAAAATAAATCTCTCGATTCTATTTATTACCTAAACTTACGAATATACCCGTAAGTATACAGTTTTATAATTTAGGTTCTTGTTAGGAATTACTAAAAGCATTGAGCATAATTGAACTAAATGGAAAACAGAAATTTATTTAATTCCAAGTCAAAATAACATTAAAATAAAATATTATCATACCCTCTTTATCCCAAGATAATTAATTTAGCTACTCATGAAATAATTCAAATTCATATATATAATGGAAAAATAAAACATAAAAGACATGGTAAAAAATAAAGACTTACGGGTTTCTCCAAAAGCCCAGAATAATTTACCACTGTAATTCCTTGTTGCAATAATTTCTCCACCAATTACAAATTTAAATTCTCACTTTTACAATTCACAACTCTTAAAATAAAATAAAGAAAAAGAAAGGAAAAGAGAAATTAAAACGAAAGAGAAAGGAGAAGGAACGAAGAAGAAAATGAAAAAGAAAGAAAGAAAAGAAAAGAGAAGGACGGAAGAGAGAAAAGAAAAGGAAAACAAAAGAGAGACAAGAAAGAAAAGGAATTAATGCTGATGGAATTGATGCCCTGGTGGTGCTGTCCGTGTTCCCTTTTATAGGCAAAGGAAGGGAAGAAGTCAGCTTGGAAAACGCGTTGCCAGTTGGTGCAATTGTCTTCTTCTCAGCCGCCCCACCATCACAGCTTGGAGACAGCTTGGATGGTGTCAAGTGGGAGAAAACTTTCGGTGCATGTGACTTCCAACTGTCCCAAATTGCATTATTTTAATATTTCCAATAATTCGGTGCTTGGATTTATTCAGCTGGGCAAATTCCGAGTGGAAAAATGGGTCGGTTTTCATCTTTTCTCCAAAATCCGAGTGAAAGCTTGCTGGAGGGTGGTTTGCTGAGTGTTGGACGGTGTTGCATTGTGAAGAATTGGGTCGGTTTTCACCTTCTCTCTAGAATCCGAGTGGAAAAATGCCTTTTGTGCACAAAACCGACTGGAAAAAGGTGCATTTTCTAAATGAGACCGAGTGAATCTTTGCTCGGTGTCGAGTTGAGGGGTCGGTGTTTGGAAGAAAACCGGTCGGTATTTGGAACAAACCGGTCGGTGTTGAGTTGCTGTGAAGTCGAACAGTGTTAGTTGCTGTAAGGAGATGAGCAAAGCAACTCCGATTGCTTTATTTCTTCGAAACTGATTGAAAAGTCAATCGGAACCGAGTGAAAGTGATTCACTCGGAACTGATTAGAAGGTGGCTCGGAATTGACTGAAGAGGGACTCGGATCCGACTGAAACCATTCACTCGGCTCAGCTTCATGGAGTTCATTCGGAACTGATTGAAGACTCACTCAGGATCAGAATTTATTCAATCGGTTCCCAAACATTTTCACTCGGCTGTCTCTGAATCTGAACCACTCGGTTCAAACTTTGCTCGGATTTTGCTTTGAAATAATTCAGTCGGCCTTCATTCCTTGAAATGATACACTCGGAAGTGTCTTCTTGCTTTTTACTCGGAATGGGCTTCAGTCGTCAATCAACCCATTCGTTTGTCTTTACTCGAATCTGGCTGATTGAATTTCCTCTCATGTCCGAGCCTTGCTTTGCTCGGAAATATAGCCCAACTCACTCGGAAGTCTTCCTTGGAGACATCTCACTCGGGCTTAGTGTAAAACTTGAGAGTCTGCCCGAGTGTTATTCATTCCTAGTCGGATCTTTCATTGCTTGATAAGACTTCTACTCGGAAATGTCTTGTGCCGCTTGAGAATGCCTTCTTCTCCGAATGAAACCACTCGGATTCCTCCTTATTCAGCACTTATTCATTCAGTGGCTTCTTCTGCTCGGAATCCATTCACTCAGAATAGTTTTTTGCTTGGATTAGTTGCAAATCAGAAAGCTCCCACTCGGATTCACTTCAATCAGCAAACCTTTCACTCGGAGAATAGCTTTGGACAGCATCTATTCAACGTCAGTCCCCTTTTTCACTCGGAATGGACGCAGTCGGGGAAGCTTCCACTCGGAATCTCCTCCAACCGAGACTCATTCCATTTTAGCATTGAACCTCAGCCATTTATCACTCGGAATGGCTTTGACAGGGAACTTTTCACTCGGATTTGGCTCCAACAGTGAAGTATTCCACTCGGCAATGCTCCATTCTGAGTCGTTCCACTCGGAAAGGCTCCATTCTGAGCCATTCCACTCGGATTTACCTTCAACAGTGCAGTATTCCACTCGGATTTTCTCCATTCTGAGTAATTCCACTCGGATTTGGTCCTTTCTCAGTCATCCCACTCGGATTTGGTCATTTTGAGTCGGAATTCAGCATTTCTGAGTCGGATTTTAACATTCTGAGTCAGATTTCAGCATTCTGAGTCGGAATTCAGCATAAAAAGAGAGTTCTTTCTACTTTGGGCTTGTTCTTCTTGTTTCTTTATCATTTTATGGTCGTTTTTCTCTTGTTTTTGATCCTTTATTACCTTAATTCCTGCAAAATAACATACCCAAGTAGAATAGAGTGGAAAGAAAGCAAAAATCTCAATAAATAAAGGAAATACAGTGCATAATGATTAAAATCCTAAGCAAACTAGATCTATTTTATTGTGTTATAAAGCACTTATCAACATGTACAACATTGTCCTCAAATGGAGGTTAGTTCGTACCACGATAGGATGAGCATGGAAATACTATTGCAATCTCTAGGATGCCCAAATGACTTTTAACGTTGCCTTCTCAATATTGTTGTAATGTGAAAATTATAAAAACAAAAATGAATATAAACAAACGCATTGGGATTAGGTTTCACCTTTTTTCCTTCCAAACATATATTATCCTACTTAGTATGTTTACACAATTAATCAAAGTCAATATAGTATAAATTTCACTTGATCCCTTAGAGTATAGATCATAACCTATCCTTAATTGAAGATCTCTCTAACAATTAATGATAATGTTTACTTTAGAAATTAGCCTTAACAACCATTACATTTAACTCTATCACTAGAATATGAAATTAATAGGTATTTTGTTCCTCAACTTGTTCAAAAAACCCTAAACACATTCACAAATTGTTCTCTCGTTTGAAACTTACAATATGTATATGAAACAAAATACTAACATTGATTAAAAATATAAATATTATAAAGTATTCAATTACATAGCTAGAAAAAAAGTGAGTAACACGTAAACCTAATAAAAAAAGGTTTAGCCACACATTTTCATGTGGCATAACCTAAAAACAAAGAAAACTACATAGATCAAGGGAGAGAAAGAGGAAAGAAAGGGAAATCAAAAGAGATTCCTCTCATCCAAACCTCCTCACAGTGCTAGAGATCCTCCATTCAATGCCTCAAGCCTCCTATTTTTTTTTATCAGCAAAGAACAAATGTATTAAAAAAGGTACAAGGGGTACCTTAACCCAAATACAACAAAACTTCTAACCATAAAAAAATTAACCAGATAAACATAATATAAGTTCCCGGTACCAATCAACAAAACCAAAAAAAACCCTCATTCGAAATCTTAACCATAACTAAGACCTATATTGAATCAACTCAAACATTTTCTCACCATTTGTGACTCCATTGTTGAAAATAATATCATTACGTGTCTCTCAAATAGTCTAAATTGTAGCAAACCACGTCACAACCAACCCAAGTTGAATATTTTGTGTAACTCCGTAACCCAAAGTACTTTCAAACTGGTCCTTAGCACAATAATGCATCACTGATGAGTAACCCAACCAGGCAAAACAGGACTGCCATAATGAATAAGAGATTTTACATGAAAAGAAAAGATGAGAATAAGTTTCATCACACTCACCACACAATACGCACAAATTACTTGAATTATCAAATGCAATCCCACGTGCACTCAAATTAACCTTAGATGGAAGCCGGTCAAGAATTAATCTCCAACCTAATCCACCAACTTTTAGAGGCACAATGTTATTCCAAAACAGACTCACAAAGTGGGATTCTCACTTAATAACCTGCCGACTCAGACTATTGTAAGCTGAATTCACCGAAAACTGACCAGATGAAATACCCATCCAAAGCCACGAATCTTGTGTTGCCAAGCATAAACCACCAAAGTTCTGAAGGTCTTAAAGAAGAGATGCAAATAATTCACTTTCCCAAACAAAGAAAGCTCTTCGCCATTGTAAATTCCACCTCCATGTATCATCCACCCACGATCCCATATCAGTCATCATACCATTCTGCTATAGTGACAGTAAGAATAGCCTGTGATAATGGGACTTTAATGTAGTTTCACCTAACCAACAATCAGTCCAAAACCTGGTGTTTACCCCATTACCCACCACCCTCCTCACATTGACCCAAAACCAACCAAACTCATCAGATATTTTCAACACACTCCCAAGATCCCGCCACCACCGAGACCCTTTCTTGAAAACCTCCCAATCCCTAGACCAAGCACCACACCCATATTTTGACTTTAATACTCTACTCCACAGACACTCATGATCCCCCAACAATCTCCAAACCCATTTACCAAGTAAAGCCCCATTAAACTTGCCTAAATCCCTTACACCTAACCCACCGGACTCCTTATTATTACACACTTATTCCCAATTAACCCAATAAATTTTTTTTCCTCTCCTCACTCCTTTCCCACAAAAAAGACCTTTGCAAAGAAATTAGTAATTTAATAACAGATACAGGTGCTTTAAAAAAAGGAAAATAAAAGAGAGAAAGCGAAGAGAGTACCGATTTAATAAGACAGAGATGACTACCAAAGGATAAATAGCGTTGATTCCAGAGGGATAGTTTTTTCCGAAACTTTGAAACAATTGGCTCCCAAGTACTCCTCCTTCCTGAATTCGCCCCTAAAGGAATTCCAAGATATACAAAAGGCAACTTCATAATTTTACACTGCAACAAATCTGAAAACCAAGCAATATCCTCCTCATTCCCCTTCACAGCTCCCAATTTACTCTTAAAAAAATTAACCTTCAGGCCAGATACCAATTCAAAACATCTCAATACACTCTTCATAGTCAGAACATTCACCAGGGACAACTCACCAAAAAATAACGTATCATCAGCAAATTGCAGGTGAGATATACACACCTGATCTTCCCCCATAAGAACACCATGAAACAGATTCTTCTTCACAGCCTCCCTCATTAATCCACTAACCCCCTCAGCCATAATTAGAAACAGGAAAGGAGCCATAGGATCACCCTGCCTCAGACCCCGTCTCATAGAAAATTCCTTAGTTGGACTCCCATTCACTAGAACAAACACAAAAGAAGATGATAGGCAGCATCTGATCCATCGGAGCCATCTTTCCGAGAAACCCAACCTCCTCATCATGTACAACAAAAAATCCCAACAAACAGAATCATAAACCTTCTCAAAATCTACTTTAAAAATGAAACAAGACTTACGTCTCATCTTTACATCATCAATCAGCTCATTGGCCACAACAACTCCATCCAACATATTCCTTTCTCCCATAAAAGCTGATTGGTTTTCACTGATAACTCCACCAACAACACCACTCAATCTACAAGCTAATACCTTAGCGATAATTTTATATATACAACCCACCAACGATATAGGCCGATAATAACCTAACCCCACCTGAGTAGTACCTTTAGGGATTAACGCCAAGAATGAAGAATTTGACCCCATAGGCAACATCCTATTTTCACAAAATTCATCCATCATTCTACACACATCTGACTTTAACAAGCTCCAAAAAGACTTAATGAAAAGAAAATTAAATCCATCCGGCCCAGGGCTCTTAGATCCATCGCATTCCTAAGCAGCAGACCGAATTTCTTCCTTAGAAAACTTTTGATTTTTGGAAAATTTAGCATCCTCTCCCAACATTAAAAATTCAACTCCATCTAACACAGGCCTACCCCAAGACTCATCAACAAATTTATTCTCAAAATATGATTTAACACCCCCTTAACTCTTACAGGATCCTCTTCCCACATTCCGTCTAACCACAAACCATGGACTGCACTTCCACGCCTCCTCTTATTAATAAAAGCATGAAAAAATTTAGAATTAGAGTCCCCTTCCTGTAACCACTTTACTCTCGATTTTTGAGCCAAAATGGACTCCTCCATTCTAGCAACCTCCCACCATTCTGCCCAAAGTTTCTGACAAGACAACACTCCTACCTCATCCAACTCATCATTCTCCTCCTTAATGTCTAAATCCTTAATTTTTCTCTCCAAAGCCCTTAGCCTCAGTTTCAACACACCAAAGCTGTTATGGTTCTATTTTTTCAATGCAATCTTCAACCCTTTTAATTTCTCTTTTAAGATAAATGCTCCCCACCCCTCAAATTTCAATTTTTCCACTCCTCCACAAAATCACTAAACCCAGGCTGCTTCAACCAACAATCCAACACCCTGAATGGTCTAGGTCCCCAATCCACATCCAAAACCTTTAAAAGCACCGGACAATGATCAGATAAATTCCTGTTTAAGGCTACCTGATTGCAATTTGGACATATTTGAAGCCAATTGGGGGAACAAAGAAATCTATATCCAACTGACTTCTAGCCAAGCCATTTGGCCTGTACCATTTAAATCTCCTACCCTGCAGAGGAAGATCCACCAACTCCATGTCTACTGTAAACTCATTAACCAATCTCTCTTCCAATCCACCTGCCATAGAGTCGCCCCCAATCACCCCTCTCCTCTCCTCACTACACCTAACAGCATTAAAATCACTGAACACGCACCACTCAGAGTACTCCTCATAAGAATTCTTAACCTGAACCAGCTCCTCCCACATCCTTATCTTCTCCACTAATAAACAAGAATAATAAATATTTATAATAACACATGGTTGATATCTTTCCTTCCAAATCTTAACCACCCCAAGGTAGCCACACTCCTGAATCACCTGAATTTTGTTAAACTTCAATCTATCCCAAGCACACAACAAACCCTCAGCCGTACCCACAGATGGAGAAGCGTACCACTCAAACTCAGATCCTTTCTAAATTAATTCCACCCTCCTTTCATCAATACAACTTATTTTAGTTTCCTGAATCCCCACAAAATCAATGTCCAACTTACAAATTAGCTCCCTAATCAGTTTTTTCTTGATCCTGCCCCACAACCTACGCACATTATAACTTAATAACTTCATTAATACTTTTATTCAACCCACCCGGTATAGCCTCAACCGTCTCTTTATTTCTTTCATATTTATCCCTAACCTCCATATCCACCATACGCCGAATAATCTCTTCTTCCTCCCCCACCACCGTCACACCGTGTAACGCCCCAGCCGCTTTTCAGGAATGAACGACTCGCCCCACAAACCAACACGAGACCTTACCAGTGTGCTTTGTCCTTAATCACACACTTTCAGAGAACTTCCCAGGAGGTCACCCATCCCAGAATTACTCCAAGTTAAGCACGCTCAACTTTGGAGTTCTTAAGTGATAGGCTACCAAAAAGGCTAATGCATTTGTTGGTATAGGTAGTACGAATTCATTTCTTTAAGCTATCCTCGACTGTATAGTCCCATACCTATACAGTCTTTGGATCCCTCTTATTCTGGTATGTATTCGTTTCGTTCATGTGTCCCTCCCACTGGAAGCCTGTCAGGAGCCGCTCCTTGTCCGTGCCTATGCACCGACGATCACTCCCCGCCCTCAACAGTGCCCGGGATGCCACATTCCCCGCTAGAAGCCTGCCAGGAGCCGCTCCTTGTCCGTGCCCATGCACCAACGATCACTCCCCGCCCTCAACAGCGCTGGGATGTCACATGCCCACCAGCTTCCGCCTGGTTCATCCCCGAACCATACCGTACTAGGAGAGGCCTAGCCGCTTTTCAGGAATGAACGACTCGCCCCACAGACCAACACGAGACCTTCCCAATGTGCTTTTGTCCTCACTCACACACTTCCCGAGAACTTCCCAAGAGGTCACCCATCCCAGAATTACTCTAAGTTAAGCACGCTTAACTTTGGAGTTCTTAAGTGATAGGCTACCGAAAAGGCTAATGCATTTGTTGGTATAGGTAGTACGAATTCATTTCTTTAAGCTATCCTCGACTGTATAGTCCCATACCTATACAGTCTTTGGATACCTCTCATTCTGGTATGTATTCAGTTCGTTCATGTGTCCCTCCCACTGGAAGCCTGCCAGGAGCCGCTCCTTGTCCGTGCCTATGCATCGGCGATCACTCCCCGCCCTCAACAGTGCCCGGGATGCCACATTCCCCGCTGGAAGCCTGTTAGGAGCCGCTCCTTGTCCGTGCCCATGCACCAACGATCACTCTCCGCCCTCAACAGCGCTGGGATGTCACAGATGCTGTTGGGCTTGGTAAGAATTGGGCCGATCAAAAGGAATTGAATGCTAATATGGAATTAAATGTGGGCTATTAGGTGATGAATTGTAAGGTGGGCGGGCCTGTTGAGTGTAAAACTCTAGTTATATTGCAACGATCCACGTGTTTTGGGAGTCAAATAGATAAGCAGTTAGTGAATCAATGATCCATGTGCGTGGGGTCCTGTGTTAATCCCATGCAAAATGCGACGCGGGATGAGGAGCTAAGATTGAAACAAGTTTTCGCTTTATGCGGGCTGGATTCAGTGGAATCAGTGGAGAAGAATGGTCAATTGGATGAAGGGGGCATAATATTAAATCATGCGATTTTGTCCAATAATAGTGTGCCAAGATCAGGTTATACAAATGACTTGGGGACAGGATTGTCGTTGGATGAGGTTGAAATGCGAAATGAATGTTTAGAGGATAATCATAGGTCATTTATTATAAATTCTGAGCCACTCCCTGCTTCTCCTTCTTGTGTTGATTTAAAACAACACCTTTTATCCTTAAATGTAAGAAGGGGGAAAATAAAAAAGAAAAAAGAAAAATAGGAACAAACAGTTATGTGAGTGGAAGACATTTCGGTCTGAGGAGGATGATATTAATAATGTGTCTGTTACTAAAAACAACTCTGCTTGGATAAAAGATAATCATTCTGAAGTTATTTCGCTATGGGAGATTGGGAAGAAGCTCGGTGTGTAACATCCCTGATCTTTTAGTAAAATTATGATGAGCAGAAAATATTAATAATTATTTTAGAGATTTATTTGATATTTTTATGAATTATTAGGCAATTATAAATAATTAACTAGTGTGGAAATAAATAAATTTATTGATTGATTAATTATAAAAAGGTTAAATGAGGTGTAATTAGAAGGGGGTAAAGGTTTAATTAAAACTTTCAAAGAAAATATAAAAGAAATGGAGAAAAGACAGTTTTGCCCCTAAGTCTTAAATAATAAAGATTCCTTCTCCTTCCTCATTCATTTCACGCGAGCCTTCTTTTTCTTCTCCTTCTCTTCCTCTTCTCCTCCCTTACTGCCGAGAGTTGCATGCTCTAAGGGGAGACTCTGTTCGCGTCAAAACTTCGAAATAACCTCATTTCCGAGATCATGACTTCAAGGTGAGTTCAATGGACCCTTTAGATTGAGTCATCTTTCTCCCTCTTCACTTTCTCTCTAGCCGATGGCCATGTATGACGGGAGAAGCTTCTGTTTTCCACTTCTCCAGTGCATGGGAGCTTGACAACGGTATTTAGAACACTTAGAGTGGTATAATGTTGATGGGTTTTGTATTTCGACCTCCGTAGATAGCAAAATGAACGTCGGAGGACTGAGTGACGAAGCTGGTGTTGGATTCAGAGGTGGAACCTTGAACCCAGGTTTAGAGGACGCAATCGGCATCAAGAACAGATCGTTGAAGCTTGGAATCGAGGTAAGGGGGTGTTCGGGTTGTAATTAATTAGAATAGGTGCGTATTTTGGGTTCGGGTCACCGAGCTGAGTATTAAGACGGTAAGAAAGATTGATGGATGATAATTGTATGTGCATGGATGTATGACTATGAATTATGTATGATTTATGATGATTATGAGATTAAAGATTTGTACATTGTGATGAATTGATGTGTATAGTGGCAATGTGATGGCGGGCTTGACAAGTAGGTCGCCCATTTGATGAGTATGTGTTGTTGTTGATGGCCACTTGTTATATAATATGATGAATATGAATGATATATGTATGATTATGTGGTGTGGGACGGCCGGCGGTATGTATAGCCCCTCGTTTCTGGCTCCCGTGGTTTTTGTGCCCAGTGAGCCACCCAGTGGTCAAGTAGGACCCAGTGGTTGAGGTGGAGAGTCAAGCAGGACTCGGTGAACCAAGCAGGGTTCACGGGGTGTCAAGTAGGACCCCCAGCTGAAGGCCGATCCTTTAGTATCCGGATACTAGGCGTCGATTTTATGTGAGAGTCAGTGGTGATGATTGATGAAACTATTGGCATTGTATGACGATGTGTATGTACTTGATTATATTTGCCAAGTGTGATTTAAGATATTCGCCGAGTGTAATTTGTTAGGGAATCCCATTAGGGTTAGGCAGCGGAAACACAAAGGATTCTCAAAAGAATTGCAAACACGTATGTCTCAAAGCATTATGCTAAATTAAAATTTTTAATTAGGGTTTACCTCTTGTAGTCGCAGAACAAGTTCCTCGATCGAAGAAATTGTAACTTCGCCCTTAGGAGTCCACACGAGCACTCCCACCAGAAAAAACAGAGCTCTGAATGCTAGTACGGAAATTTGTTTATGGTCTAATTTCTGAGCCGGCAGCCTATGAGCATCTCATGCTCTATATATAGGCTTAGGTCTTGACCTGAGCTCTCATTAAACATTGGGCTCCTGACTCATTCTAAATGAGTTAGGCCCAAATAGTTTTATTTTCAGTCCAACTAAAATAAAACTATCCTCTGGTGGGCTTACTCTATGTATGTGACCCTATAGGTAAAATATTCGGTTATATTAATAATAAACTATTTTATTATTAATATAAAATAAGAGCGGTATCTAGCAATACATCATTATATCCGAATATTATTTATCATCGACATGACCTATAAGTGATAATTATTTTATATATCTATTCCTTTTGTCACGATATCTAATTGGGCCCAAGGCATGGTCGTCGTCATCCTTGTATGGCCCAATTCATTTTACTTGATACCAGAGTAGACTTTATAGAATAAATATCTAATATTTATTCGTCCTAGCATGGCCATGCATTTCATTAGTCTCACTCCATCAAGTGGCCCATAGATATCACTCCTGTCACATACGAGAGACAAATTCCATCTACATCACTCACATCCCTCTGCATAATTTATCTATTGCCTCATCACAATCTTTATGGTCATCTTATTACAGATAACGTTTGATTGTATTAAAACAATAAAGTCCTTATGTAGGAATCGTAGTGACTTCAAGTCGAAGGACTATATATCATTATCACATTGAGAACCGTTTATGACACTCATGTAACGATCCATGCAACGTTCTCATGGTGGGTCTGTCCAGTACAACATTACCCTTAATGTGTACCCATGTAAAGACTTGATATCATATATCCATGATTTGTGAGATCAAATCATCAATACATTTACACACTAATCTTAATGTATTTACATGTCCCCATGTAAATACTTGATTAGGGACGTTTTAGGAATAATTCTCATATGACCTATTATTCCAGGATAAATAGCATTTGTCTAAAACTAAAAAATACTAATTTTATTAATAAGTTAAAATTGATACATTAATAGCTCATAGTGCATACACCAACATAATTTGCTATATTTGCCGAGTGTGGTTTGTTTTGATTATGAATCATCATAATATTTAGATCAAATTCTCCTCTTTCAATAGAGGCTATAACAATTTCTTTTATATTTTGCAATCTAATTAGGAGACAATATACTTTGACATTTTTAAATATATTTTGACCTATGGAATTGTTCCAAGCCAAATGAAAAGTAAAAAACTTTCTTAGTAGGAAATTTAGTTCTGCTTTCATCTTGTCATTGTCTTTCTTTTTCTTTATATTCTTACTATTCTTTTTACTGTCCAGTCCTGCAAAACCTTTTTTCATTTCCATTATATCAGCAATTGTCAGTATATGTAAAGCCTAAAACATTCATTTTAATTGTTACACAGATATTATCTAATCAGATATCTTATACATATATAATATCTATACTACAGGGAATTTTCAAGAAATTTTCGTGCTGCTCCCTTTTTACAATTTTTCATTAAATAGATTGAAAAAAAAAATTTAGCACAAGCTGTCCCGAATTCATTTTTTTTCTGGTATCTAATAAAAACTGGAAATTGGAATATGTAATATCATAAAAATGGTAGAAAGAAATGGAATCCGTTTTTATGTTTTGATACTCCTTGAAATCCAGGTGGAATTTTTCAATTAAGTATAATGAAGTCCAATAAAATCAATTTTTTGGTTTTTGGGGAGGGGTATTGGGATTACTATTTAAAATTTATAAGAATTTATGGTTGACTTGGTTGGATTAAAAAAATGAGGTACTCAGGCTCTGCTTAGAAAAAAACCAATTAGGAATATATCTACTATTAATATTTCTATCATATATTTGATAGAAAAGATGAAATAATAAATTCAGAAAAGATAAAAGTTGTAGCAAAAAGACATGGTATTGTAGTATTTGTCCTGTATGTACAAATCAAAATCGGGCAGATCTTTAGTCAGAGTAGAAAAGAAACCTAAAAGAATTGAAGAAGTCCATTAAGAAACAAGAAAATTACATTGTGATTAGGGTTCGATCCCGATGAAAGCAATACATCAATGAGAAGTTAGTTCAATAAATTAAGTACATTGTTTTTTCGTCAGAAATTCGAAAAAATCCATTATGAACATTATGAAAAGGTAAAGAAGGTTGAAATAGACACATTGATTCCTTTTTGTTTATGATTTTTAGTGAACCGTATGCACCAAAAGGTGCATGTACGACTATTATAAGGGATAAAATTAAGTCCCAATCAATCGACTTTATCGAGAAAGATTACTTTTTTTAGGCTAAGAGGTTAATAGTGAAATATCGAATCAACTTATTGGCATTATGGTATACCTCAGTATAGAAAATGATAACAAAGATGTGTATCTGTTTATAAATTCTCCAGGCGGTTGGGTAATACCCGGAATAGCTATTTATGATACAATGCAATTTGTACAACCAGACATACAGACAGTCTGTATGGGATATTTGCCGAGTGTGATTTGCTATATTGGACGAGTGTGATTTTCTATATTAGCCGAGTGTGATTTGCTATATTGGCCGAGTGTGATTTGCTATATTGGCCGAGTGTGATTTGCTATATTTGCCGAGTGTGATTCGTAATTTATGGATAAAGCAGTCGGACGGAGTTTATATACATGTATTTTGTTATTTAATTTCCGTTCTAGATTAATTATGATGCCAAACACTCACCCTTGCTGTGGTTTTCTTTCAATTTAGTAACCAGTGACAGGGAAGAGGTCAGAGCCCTGGAGGTGCGCCAAACGGAGGATTGATGCCAAGGAACCGAGTGGTTCTGAAATGAATTATGTGTGTAATGCATAATGAGATTTCCGTGTATGTGATGACATATTATGTTGCTTGTGTGTTGAACTAATTGAGAATTGGTATGTTGATTAATCGGATATGAATTCATGTTGCTGAAGTAGTATGGTATTGATGTTAATGTGGTCGGTGTTGATTTTTATGAGTAGATATATATATATATTGGCACGGAGCCAATAGTAGGTGTATATGATAAATTGCTATGGGCAGGTTTTGTGAATAAGTGTGGGTCATGAATGATGAAAATAGGATGATTATGTCTACTGTAGTATAGTTGATTACCGGATGAGTCTCGTCCGAGCGGATTCAGTCTTGTCCGAGCGAGGGCCGGGGAATTGACTCTGCCTATTTCGCTCAAGCGAGTATCCCTCGCTCCCTTCCGAGTAAAGGTTAGGACATTTCCGAGTGAGCCATGACCGAAAGAACCTCTTCTGAGTGGGTAAGAATGTTTCTGAGTGAGGTATGCCCGAGAGAACCACTTCTGAGTGGAAGGTTAGAATGTTTCCGAGTGAAGTATGACTGAGAGACCCACTTCCGAGTGAAGAAAGGTTAGAATGATTCCGAGTGAAGTATGACTGAGAGATCCACTTCCGAGTGAAGGAAGGTCAGAATGTTTCCGAGTGAGGCATGACCGAGAGATCCACTTCTGAGTGGTTAGGATGTTTCCGAGTGAGGTATGACCGAGAGAACCCTTCCGAGTGTAGGAAGGTCAAGATGTTCCCGGATGAGATATGGCCGAGAGGACCATTTCCAAGTGAAAGACTGAATTTCCTTGCTTGTCCCGTAGTTCGCTCAGATTTAAAATGTAGGACTCGCTCAAACGAGTCGGTACTCGCCTAAGCGACCTTCAAGGGTTTCGCTTAAGCAAATCAGGGTCCCGCTTTAGCGAGTGACCCCCGACTTTGTTTCCTTCTTCCGCTTATTTAATTAATTCAATTTTATTATTTGATTTATTTCCTATCGATTATTATTTTGAGTCGGCTTAAGAAAAATAAATGTGGTTTTACATTAGGATCTAATTAACTATCAGTAAACGCGAAAAATTTATTGTGAAAAATAATTAAATAGATGTAAATAAATGTAAAATTGACGTAGGACGTCACAGCATCTGATTCTCCGCAGTACTGATCCAGCCCATCAAATGTATTACGTGTCTCTACGTTCACTAAATCTGACTGCGCCACTCCTACTGTGTCCATATTCAATGTATCTAATAAATTCACATTCTGCCCCTGACGGCATTAATTTTTGCACAACACCGCCTGAAATCAATTGATTGGAAGATTCCTCATTAACTTTCAAATTTGAATTTGAAAATGAATTTGAATTATCCTACCTATTTTCGATAATACCCCTGCCCGGAAACCCACCGCCAGACATAAATTTGCAATCATCTTCTTCTCCAAAACACGATATTAGTGATTCTGAATCATCTCCTTCCACAATTGAAGAATTAGAAGAACAACCATGGTGACCCCGATAACAACAACATCCTTTACCCTTCTCCCTACCCAATTCTTCTACACATCGAATTGAGTATACTCTCTCATTGATTCTGAAATCCTCCTGTTGTACCACAACTCCCTTCGCCAAAGTGCGAACTAATAATCTTAGGTACTCCAATCTAGACATAGTTCTGGTATTATCATCAATCATTACTAAATTTCCAAATGTTGCAACCACCTTTTGGAAAAAACACTCCTGCCAGACATCTAATGGGAATCTCGAACACCTTACCCATACCAATCTTTCCCTGACACCTGATCAGGATCCCATGAAGATAATAACTCAAACAGAGATGCTAACCATTCCTTTGCAGATTCCAACAGTGCATCTAAATTATCACCCTCCATTGCCGATAGATACACCAAATTATCTCCCATATACCTACCGGATTGCCAATAAACCTTCCAACATGAATGATTCATGAAGGGTACTAAATCTAGCAACATCAATTAATCTTCCAACGTACCCCTTCTTAACCATTCCATCTGATCAGTCTCAATTGTCATGTCCTGGCCCTTCCACAATGTTTCCTTAGTCTCCCCATTAACAATTTCCTTCGTACTTCCTTTATCCTTCACTCTCCATAGTTTTGAGTACTCCCCATTCCCCACAACTTGAGCGTAAGAACCAGGCTTGTTACGGAAAGAAATGTTTTTTAGCCTACCATAACGATCATTCTCCGTCTTGGTCTGAACTACTAAATTATCACGCGTAAACTTGGTAAGCTAACACGTAATTTCAGATTCCCTATCCGAACTTGATCCAATTTCTTCTCCAATATTATTGGGTTTGCCATATCAAGAAATCTCACAAACCCATACCTCCGCCCATATTTGTCTCTTTTCACTGCAACAAATACCTCCCAAACGCTCCCCCATCTCTGAAACAATCGCCACAGATCTTGATAATTCCAGCTTTTTGGGAAGCTAATAAAATAATAAGATGTAACCCTGCCTTGCATTGCCCCATATTCATTCTTCCTTTTCCTCTGACCTTCTACCTGTCCCTTGGAACCAGCACCAACTTGTCCATAGGTGATGCCGCCGCTGTCCTTGTACCTCACTCGCTCACACACTCTCTCTCTCTCTCTCATTCTCTCATCAAAATTCGATAGCATAAAAAGTGACCTAAAACCTTTTATATTAGGGAAGTGTTGGTGTGTCTTATTTGCCTAGGAAACCAAATTCTCACCTAAGTGAATTCCCAAAATTTTTATGGTTTCACTAGGTGAAATTTCCTTTGCCTAGGCAAATTTCTTGACAGCATAACATGAACTTTTGTTAGAAACTTCATTTCTTGTTGTTTTCTACATATTTAAAGCTCCTAACCACCAAAACACATTTTGTCCATTTAGAATGACCATCAATAACATATAAAAAATTCAGCTTGATCTAATGAACCAGAAATAGAAATTTTAAGGCTACTGATTTTAGGGTTAGATAAAAATAAAGCTTTTTTTTGTTTCTATTTTTTTCCTCTAAGGGTCTCTCAAATCTATCAAAACACATCATAAATAGTTTATGTTCTGTCCTAGAATCGGGGTCAAGAGTTGACCGTCTTGACCGGTGTCTAGAGTTACCTCACAAGCTCTCAATTTTACAACCGGGGTCAAGAGTTGACCGTCTTAACTGGTGTCTAGAGTTACCTCACAAGCTCTCAATTTTACACCGTCTTAGTGGAGTACGGTATTTTATACCTAGGTCCAGTGGAGAGCCTAAGTTCTTCATGTTTAGGGTGAGTTTGATGTCAAGTCCGTACCGAAGTCAATGGGACACACTGGAGGTGCATCTGCTAAAGATTCTATGATGCTTAAGTCAATACGGGTATTGCAGTAAATAACAGTATTACGGAGGGTAACTTTCTGATTAGTCCAGATCCTTTTACAATAATAAATGAGTAGTATTTATAGGAGTTACCTGAGTTGGAGAAGAGATTTGACCTTTCTCCTAACTTACTATAGCAACTGTGTTGCAAGAACATGTTGCCCATACCGATTCTGACTCATGTCTGGCTGTTAGGAATGACCGGAGTCTTAGATTCAAATCCATATTTGCTCTTCTCATGGACCCCGGTTGAGGTGATGAATTAAGCATTCCAATACCTTTGGGTGACGTGGTATTGGTTTTATGTCACCCTGGTCATAGTCTTTGGAGTTCGGCTCTCACCCCGGATCAGTTTATAAGTGTAAAATTATGGTAATATTTCAATTAAACAAAATTAGGGTCAGATTATTAATTAAACAGTCAATTAAACACCAATTTAAAGATATATTTTACACTAAAAATAAAATAAAACTTACATTCATCAGGGGACAATGTCATGCTTAGCTTAATACTCAAACTATACAACCGGTAAATGGTTTTGAGCATTTTAAGTAACATGATCAGCATGGTAAAGGAAGAAAACAAAAAATTGCCTTTGGTGCAACATGGTTGGCGATTATTTGGTATGTATGGAAGGAAAAGAATTATAGGTGCTTCAAAAACCAAAAAAAGGAGGCAAGACTAGTTGTTGACTTGGTAATTTAACATACCTGGTCGTGGCTGACATGTAATAGGATTCTATCACTCTTTTTTTGAATGGTTGAACCAACCTATGCAATGTATGAAAGAATTGTAAGTGCATGGTATCTGTGTGCCTTCACTGGCGTGATATACAACCCGCGTTGCACAAGGAGGGTCTAATCTAATTTTTTTAATCTGCATTTTACTGAGTTGTTGCAGGGTCATACTAATTTGAAACATAGATTACAAGTTGTTTGGTTTGCGGAGGTATGGTATATATGGTTAGCAAGTTGCTAGCAAAATGTTGGATGTTGAACTCAGCATATTATATTTTAT
Organism: Clitoria ternatea; assembly: GCA_037962975.1. NCBI lineage: Eukaryota > Viridiplantae > Streptophyta > Magnoliopsida > Fabales > Fabaceae > Clitoria > Clitoria ternatea. Next base: position 53,274,328 of record CM075675.1, read on the forward strand.
TGCTCTGCGTATTTTGGCGGGGTAACCCGTCCCGCCCTGCCCCGTCATCAACTTGCCAAAGTATGGGGTAGGGTGGGTTTGGCCCTCTACCGAAGACGGATTGAAATTTCTGGCTCACTCCATTTTGATGGTGGGGAAGGTTAGTTTGTCAATCTTTAAAATTTTTTAAAAATTAAAATTATTTTTAGTATTTGGAAAAAAAATGTTTTTAATATGGGGTTGATTAATGGTTAGTCCGTTTAAAAATATAAAATAATAGAAATTAATAAAAATCAATTAACTTATTATTTTTAATAAGAAAAAGTTAATTAAATTAAAAAATAAAGTAGTATATCACTAAATAAAAAATTTGAATATAATTATATTAATAATTTTAACTCAAACACTAATCAGGGTAATATGTTAAAATGAAACAATCTCATTCCTATAATAAATTAACGATAATAAATAAGGATTAGTTTCTATTAATATTCAATAATAAAAAGCTCAATATCTATCCAAAATAAATAATCAAACCACATCAATAATAACTAAATAAGTCAACTTCGTTTTCCAAAATAGGTGATTACATTTTTATAAGATGTTAGTAATATTATATTATTATTTTTTAAAATAAAATATTATATAACCCGTCAGGTTAACCCGCTCCACTCCACCAAAAACACGCAAAAATACAGGGTGGGATGGACCAATTTTAAACCCAACATAAAATAAATTTAGTCAACTTATCTCGTTTCGTATCGTATTAGACGATTGACAGACCGACCTTTGATATCCTAATTCCTTTACAAAATTTGAACACTTGCCTATGCAGCATACTATGCAGATTGTTTAGTTATTAGAGGGCATTTAATGCGGGTTTTTGGAAAAACTAGTCAGCGGGTTTATGTAGACGTAGGCATATTATTGGTTTGTTGTATGGTTGAGACGATGTGGTTACATTATACGGGGCTGCAGTTGATATTTGAGCTTATTAGGTCATGTAATTTTTAATACTTGTGCGCACTGTTGGTGCTTATTTTAATAAAATTTATTTTTGCCTTTAAAAAAATGAAAATGAAATGATATATAAAAATGTAAGATAAGCACAAGAGGTCATATGCAACAACCAAATAAAACCATATATGTATATATATATATATATATATATATATATATATATATATATATATATATATAAAATAGATGCAGGTTAGGCTTAATGAGAATTGAAGATTTAATTTATAAAGATTATGTCTGTCAGGTTGCCCCAAACCTTTTAGTTTCCGTCCACGAGTAAATGTTTGTTTAATAATTAGTTAGAAAAATAAAATTTTAAAATTTTTAAAAAATTAATAATTAATATTAATATTTTACAAGATAATTAAAACTCTATTAAATCAATAAATTTTTATTTTATTAATCAAATTTCAATTTAGTTACCCAATATCCAACCAATTCAATACTAAATAATGTGTCTTAGGTGTGCTCCACTCATTCATTCATGACAGATACAGTCCTTTTCACCGTGAAGATTTAAGAAAAAATGACCCGCTTTTTGTTCTTTCTGTATTAAAATGATCTTAGCTTTCCTATGGAGTTATGAGAAAAATGGCCCTTTAATACTTTTGATTTTAAATATAAGTTAATTTTAGTGAGGTTTTCTTTTTATAATATAAATAAAATTATATTTTTTAATGTTATTAAATATTTGTTTACAAAATATGTCATTTTTACATATATTCCCAATAAAACTTAAAATATTAATAAAATTTTTAATAACATTTATATAAATAATTACTTTTAACTATTATTCTTAATATATATATAATAATTATTTTTTACTTGTAAATAAGAGACATATTCCGACAAGGATTGATAATTTATTGGAATCCAAATACCATATGCTTTTGAATCTCGATGCTGCAATTCTATCTTAAAAATATATATTTTATTGGAGCAATGAATACTCTGAAAGGTACTAAGGTTGGAAAAAAATCATACCTATAAAATAATTAAATATTTATATTAAAAAGTTAATATTGTGTAAGAATGAAAGTTTTACATTATTATCTATTGATATTTATCTTATTTGAATAAATACCAACAAAGGTAATGTCGTAATAGAGACACCTGTAACCTTAATAAAAGGATAAAAAATATCTGAAAATTATAAAATAAGGGACAAAATTACTTTTAACTTATTCCAACAACGGTGTAAATATTTTAAATACATAAAAATAGCTGATAAATATATGAGAAGCAATTTACCCATAAATCATTTACCCAGTTAAAACATTCCTAAAATGTAATTAAAAATTATTACTCTGACCGAACACTACCACCTTTGGAATTAAGATTAACAAAACCATACTTTATAATATTTTTATTTTAAAAATTTATTTTAAAGCGATAATTTTTATAATTATTATTACCGTGTTGTATAGTTAATATGTTTGTTTCAAACAACTTCCTGATATAAAAGTATATTATGAAATATTTCTTATAACTCTTATTCTATTAGTTTATTTTTTAAAATTCTAAACATTTTTTAATGAAATATAGAGAGGATAAAATATATAATTATTTTATTTTTTAATTAAATACTAATTATTTTTAATACATCAAAGAGGTATATACACAAAATAAAGATCAAGAATCAAAAGTTTTTTCTCATTGTTTGTTAATCTTTATTGCGATTTTAAAATTTAATGTAGTTTTAATTATCAATGAGTAAGAATAACAAAAAAAATCTTTTTCCTTTGCGATTTTTTTCATACATGATAAATATTATTCTAATTAGATAATTCATATTCACAACAATAATCAAACAACAACCCGGATCAATATTAAAAATATTATACTAAATATTTATATCAAGAAAAAATTAATATATGAATCACATAATAAATATTTGATATAAAAAATCTTACAAGTGAAAAAATTAATATTAATGTCAATAAAGTTAATTAGGTATGATAACAAAGTTTATCCATGATAATATTTTGAATAGATATGTGCGTGTATATATATATATTCACCTACGGTTTACATGCAATTGATGTCAATGGTAAATAAGAGTATTATACTCTTCTATATACTCAATAATATGTCATTTTTATTAAATATATTTAAGTGAGATTTTTTATTATTTAATAAAGGGATAAAATATATTTAATAGTATTGCATTATAATATTGTACATATATTAAACTATAATTCTATTATATAATAGTAAAATATTATTATATTGTGAATACTCCTTTCATCATCATCATCATTACCATTTGGTTTCTATAGCATCATCATCGTCATCGTCATCGTCGTCATCATCATTATCATCATCATCATTATTACCATTTGGTTTCCAGAACATCATCATCGTCATCATCATCCTCATCATCATCCTCCTCCTCATCATCATCATTATTACCATTTGGTTTCTATAGCATCATCGCCATCATCATCATCATCATTATTACCATTTGGTTTCTATAGCATCATCATCATCATCATCATTACCAATTGGTTTCCATAGCATCATCATTGTCATAATCATCATCATCATCCTCCTCATTATCATCATCATCACCATCGTCATCATCATCATCATTACCATTTGGTTTCCATAGCCCTCTTCCTCATTTTCTCCATTAATGGCAATTGGAAATGACCCTACACAATGTCAATGGAGAAGGTTCCAAGAAGGCTCTAAAATGGCAGATTTGATTCAGATTTACAAGTAAAAATGACAAGATTGTAAGGCACAAAAATGGAAGTCAATTTTGAATATAACAGCTCTAAAATCTCAAACCAGAACCAGATAACAAACACAATCAAACCCTCTAAAAATCAAAAACTTTCTCTCCTTTCTTCCCCTCTATTCACAACAAAACCACCACCAACAAAAATCAACCAGAAACAACTAAGAAAATAGCAATAAACAGCAAAAAGAGAGAACCCAAAACAGCAACACCACCGCCGGCCGACCCCAGGTTTGACCGGCTCCATCCCGAACCGCGTCAGAGCTGACCTCTACCGCACGTCAGACCCCTTCCTAGCCGACCTCTGTCCGGCCAGATCATGCGAGAGCATCTAAAACTCCTCTAGTCGAGATTGGCCTCCGTGAAGCCTGCCGACCTTCCTCATGCCGAGCAGAACCAACCGCCAACCTCCACCTTCCCGAGCTCTATAGATCCCGGCCTTTCTCGGAGCCCGCGACAGATCAGCCTCCTCCACGCGAGATTCGCTCGAGCCGGCCCTTCCCAACATGGTTTTCGATCCCAATTCGGCCTCCCTCCCGAACGCGAGTCCCGGCCTCCCAATCAGTATCGCCGAGCTCGCCTGGTAACTGAGGAGGGCTCTTCTATAGGTAACTGAGAAGCCCAACAACAACCGACTACTCCAGTACATCCCCCAGGGTTTGGTCCAATGCAGGCCCAAGGTTCAAATCCCACGGCCACTTCTGTCACTGTCAACATTGGGAGACCAAACCAAGCTGTTGAACCCCAACCACCCTATGGCATGTTTTATGCACCCCAGCACACTTTTAGTGGCCTAGACGACAATCCAGTGCCTTTCCCGCCTTACGGCTTACCTTTAGGATACTCTCCTCCATTTCTTGCCAACCCACAAGACACTAATGACCACCAGGTGATGAATCCCCCTGTTTCCAACCCTACCCAGCAAACAATCCCGTATTTCCCTAAAACCACCCAGATAGCCCAACCAATCCATAGTACCCAAGCTACAACCCAACCCCATGGTCCCACACCGAACACTGGCCCTGTAAACCAAGCTCTTTCAACCGTACCCTTCTACCCATATTACGGTTACCCGTATGGATATATGAACTCTCATGCTGCTAACCCGCAGGCTACGACTTAGACAGTAAACCCAGCTATTGACCTTAACACGATCACAACTTATCAGCAAAAAGGGAAAATGGAGATCCTTGAGGAGCGATTGCAAATCATGGAAGGCCTCGGCCTAACCGATACATCTGAACTCTGCCTAGTTCCAGATGTTATCATTTTGCTGAAGTTCAAAGTGCCAGATTTTGATAAATACCAAGGAATGACTTGCCCACAAAATCATCTAAAAATGTACTGTCAAAAGATGGCCTCCCACGCATTCTCGATGACAAGCTATTAATACACTACTTTCAAGATAGCCTAGTCGGGGCTGCATTGACTTGGTACACATACCTGGAGCGAACTCGCATTTGCAGTTGGAAAGACCTTGCGGATGCCTTCTTGAAACAATATAATTACAACCTGGACATGGCGCCTGATAGGATCCAACTTCAAAATATGACCAAGAAGGATAGTGGGACGTTCAAGGAATACGTTCAGTAGTGGCGTGAGACTGCTGCGTAAGTTGACCCCCCGCTCTTGGAGAAGGGGGTGGTTGCAATATTTATTGATACACTATAGTCCCCTTTCTATGATAGGATGATTGACAATGTTTCATCCAACTTTTCTAACATTGTGATTATCGGGGAAAGAATAGAGAACGGTCTGAGGACGGGAAATATCGCTTGGGGCTCGTCTGGGGCACCTGCCACAAGAAAACCGACACCAGGAGATGGAAGGAGGAGAGATGGGGAGACCAACTCCATCTCTTACGACCAGAGGAGGGCGTAGCCAAGACCATTTAGCCCCGTAACTTTTCAACCTGTCAATCCTTTCCCTTATGCACCATACCCGTATGTGGCCGTCGTCGCTCAAAGCCAGACCCCTTATCCTGCCTTACCACAATCCCATTTCCGTCCACCTGTCATCCTAGCACCTAGACCTCAACTTACACCATACCGTCCCCCGCAACAATGGGATCATCTGCCTAACCCTAACCAAAACGCAAGGAGACCCAATAACGACTATACCCCAGTCCAATTTGATCTAATCCCAATAACATACACCAAACTTTTACCTCTTCTCATTTGTAATGGTCTGGTGGCCCCCTACCCCTTGAAGCCCATGGACCCCCCATACCCTAAGGTGTATGATCTCAATGCCCGGTGCGATTACCATGCCGAGGCATCAGGGCATTCCACCAAAAACTGCATGGCCTTGAAGTATAAAGTAAGGGACCTAATTAAGGCCAACTAGCTCAACTTTCAAGAAGGCAGTCCAAACATGGCCACGAATCCCTTACCCAACCATGGGGGTTCAGGGGTTAATGCCGTGGAGGAGGATGAGGAGTACTTAAGGAATGTTGCTAACATAAGGATGCCATTAAGGGTAGTTTATTCCTAGTTTCTTGAGAAGAGATTAGTCGAGGGCCCCAGGAACCGAGAGCATGATAATGAGCAGACTGTCGAACGCCAAGGCTTCTGTGAGGTCCTTCAAGGGCTCATGGATAGCCATATTATGCAAGTCTGTAAGCGCTGTTGAGGCGAGGTGAATATGATCTAGGAACAATCCGAGATGCAGGCCGTAAAGCATTTAGTCATTTTTTACAGCAAGAGCCTTCCAGCGGCTCCCACTTCTGTGCCACTAATCATCACCATTTAGACACTTATCCCGTTTACGTTCAAGGATTCTCGGGCCGTTCCTTGGAAATACGACGCAGGTGTGGTCACTACAGGTTCAACGATGAGTAACCCATCTTCATCTTCCATCATGAATATTGTCGGGGTAGGAGGTGTAACCCGGAGTGGGAGAGTGTACGCCTCTCCAGAGCCAAAGAAGGATCTAATTGCCAGAAAAGCCAAGACAGGCAGAAAAGAGAATAGTGGTGAAGCTAAAAGGGCCGTGACTGATGAGGAGGCCCATGAATTCTTAAAGTTTATCTGCCATAGCGAATATCAAGTGCTTGACCAGATGAACCATACCTCCGTGAAAATTTCTCTGTTATCACTACTGATGAACTTTGAGCTACACCAAAAGACATTGATGAAAGTGCTGAACGAGGCCTATGTCAATCATGACATCCCTGTTGATAAGTTTTAAGGAATAATGGGGCATATTGTTGCTGACAATTATCTGACCTTCACCAATGATGAAATACTAACAGAGAGAATGAGGCATAATAAAGCCTTCCACATCTCCGTGAAGTATCGAGATCACATCTTGGCAAAGGTGCTCGTTGACAATGGGCCAGCCCTCAACGTCATGCCCAAATCTACATTGGCCAACCTTCCATTTGACGGGACTTATATGAAGCCAAGCACCATGGTGGTGCGCGCGTTTAATGGAACCAGAAGGGAGGTTATGGGTGACATTGAGTTGCCGATACAGGTTGGGCCGTGCACGTTCCAGGTCCTCTTTCAGGTCATGGATATCACGCCTGCCCACAGCTGTTTGTTGGGTCGGCCATGGATCTATTCGGCCGGAATAGTCCCCTCTACCCTGCGCCAAAATTTAAAATTCATCATCGATAATAAGCTAATCATTGTTTCTGGTGAGGAGGACCTTCTGGTCAGCAGACCCCTGACAACACCCTATATTAAGGTGGCGGAAGAGGCTCTCGAGATCTCCTTCTAAGCGTTGGAAATAGGAAATACCACCTATATGGGAGAAAGAACTACAATAGCTAAAGCTTATATGCCCAATGCATCCTTAATGATGGCAAAGAGAATGTTACGCGAGGGGTATCAGCCTGGGAAGGGGTTAGGATGCATGTTAAGCGAAGAAGTACAACCTGTGCACTTGCCTAAAAATAGAAGTGGTTTTGACTTGGGATACCGGCCCACAACCGTTGACAGAAGGAGGGTGGAGGAGGAGAAGAGAGAAAAAAGGGCAGCTCGTATGGCCGGTCGTGAACCTCGTACTGCAAGAGCCCCCTATGTAATCTCTACCAGAGATTTCAAAGTGCAGGTTTGGTTCCCCCTGATCAAGTAGCTACCGTTGAAGACGGTCCCTGTAAAGATGCAAGCTTTGTGATCCCCTGCCCACCGGGCATAGAGCTTTGTAATTGGGAGGTCATCGAGCTCCCCACGACTTTAAATATTCAATCAAAGTAATTTGTAATGCTTTAATGACTTGTTAACCTCATTGCTATGCCTAAGGCTTTGGGATGTTTCTGTAATAAGGGCAAAAACATGTTTTATCATTCAAGTTTCCATCAATAAATACGTATTGAATTTCAATCTGTCTTTTCCTGCTCTCCTTGTCTCTGCTTCAATTCCTTTTTCCCTTTACTCATTTGTTTCCCTTTTTCATTCACCATAAACAACTAAATAAATATAGATTAAAAATGACCCTCTCGAGAATAGCGAGCTCGCAATCCCGTTTCACGACTTTGACCACCCAGTTGATTACGCCGATGAAAGGGGTGAGGAAGCCTGTGATCCTTCGCCCGAGTTAGCAAGGTTGTTGGAATAAGAAGCCAGGGAAATTCAACCTCATCAGGAGATAGTTAAGATTATTAATTTGGGGATGAAGAGGATAAGAAGGAAGTCAAGATCGGCACCTTCCTGAGTAAGGAGTGAAAGGAAGAGTTGATTAAGCTGTTAATAGAGTTTCATGACGTCTTTGCGTGGTCTTATCAAGATATTCCTGGACTTGATACTAGCATTATCGAGCATAAACTACCCCTAAAGCCTGAGTGCCCTCCGATAAAGCAGAAGCTACGCCAAATAAAGCTGAAAATACTCCTAAAGATCAAAGAGGAGGTTAAGAAGCAACTTGACACTGGGTTCCTAGCTGTGGCAAAGTACCCTCAGTGGGTGGCCAACATTGTCCCTGTCCCAAAGAAGGATGGAAAAATATGGATATGTGTGGACTATCGGGATCTGGATAGGGCTAGTCCCAAGGATGACTTTCCCTTACCACAGATCGATGTTTTGGTCGATAATACAACTCAGCATTCCATTTTCTCATTCATAGATGGTTTTTCTGGTTACAATCAGATTAAGATGGCGCCTGAAGACATAGAGAAGACCATATTTATCACCTTGTGGGGCACCTTCTATTACACGGTAATGTCCTTTGGTTTGAAAAATGTTGGGGCAACCTACCAAAGGGCGATGGTCATCCTCTTCCACGACATGATGCATAAAGAGATAAAAGTCTACGTAGGCGATATCATCGCTAAATCCAGAACTGAGGAGGGACATATTGTTGATCTGAGGAAGCTTTTTGAACGGTTAAGGAAGTTCAGGCTCAGATTGAACCTGGCCAAGTGCACCTTTGGCACAAGATCAGGCAGGCTGTTAGGGTTTGTGGTGAGTGAAAGAGGAATAGAGGTTGATCCTGACAAAGTTAAGGTAATTCTTGAAATGCCTCCTCCCTATACAGAAAAAGAAGTCCGGGGATTCCTGGGAAGGTTGAACTATATTGCCTGATTCATCTCACAACTGACGGCGACGTGTAAGACAATCTTTAAGTTACTCCACAAGAACCAGCCGGGGCAATGGAGTAAAGATTGTCAAGTAGCTTTTGAGAGGATAAAGTAGTATCTACGGGAGCCCCCGATGTTGGTGCCTCCAACCCCTGGAAGGTCGCTAATCTTGTATCTGATTGTGCTAGATGAATCCATAGGTTACATATTGGGACAACATGATAAGACCGGTAAGAATGAACACGTCATCTATTACCTAAGTAAGAAGTTCACTGAGTGCGAAATGAGATATTCCGCTCTTGAACAAACCTGTTGCGCATTGGCATGGGCTGCCCGACGTTTGAGGCAATACATGCTATGTCACACTACTTGGTTGGTTTCCAAAATGGACCTCATCAAGTACATCTTTGAAAAGCCCACCCTAACCAGAAGGATTGCTCGATGGCAAGTTCTATTAACTGGGTACGACATAACCTACGTCACTCAAAAGGCCATAAAAGGGAGCACTCTGGCAGCTTACTTAGCACACCAGCCCATCAGTGACTACCAACCCATGCAGTTTGACTTCCCAGATGAGGATATATTGGCACTATTTGATGAAGAAGGTGACCAGAAAGATAGATGGATCTTGAGGTTTGATAGAGCTTCTAATGCACTAGGGCATGGAATCGGGGCCGTCTTGATTTCACCAGATAAAAGGTTCATCCCTGTCTGTGCCAGACTATGTTTTGACTGTACCAATAACATCGTGGAGTATGAGGCATGTTCTTTAACGATCCGGGCAACAATAGACGCAAAAATAAGGTCGTTAGAAGTCTACGAGGACTCTGGCTTGGTTATTCACCAATTAAAAGGTGAGTTGGAAACTAGAGACAATAAGTTAATCCTTTATCACGCTCACATCAAAGAGCTGATCAAGGAGTTTGATGATATCTCCTTTCACCATGTACCCTAAAATGACAATCAAATGGTTGACGCTCTAGCCACCCTGCGTCAATGTTTAACATTAGCATTGATAGTGATATGCTTCTCATCGAGATAGGAAGACGTAGCAAGCCCGCGTACTGCCAAGCAATAGAAGAGGAGTCAGATGGAAGATTGTGGTATTATGATATCAAGAGATATATCCAAAGTCAAGAATACCCCGAGGGTGCTATAGAGAATGATAAAAGAACCCTGAGACGACTCGTTATGAGTTTCTTTTTGAACGGTGATGTACTTTATAAAAGGAATCATGACTCTGTTCTTCTTCGTTGTGTCGATACCGTTGAGGCAAACAAGATCATGAAGGATGTTCACAAAGGATCCTTTGGGACCCATACTAATGGGCACGCTATGTCAAGGAAGATCCTGAGGGTCAGATACTAATGGATGACCATGGAAATAGACTACTTTGCTTATGTCTGGAAGTGTCACAAATGTCAGATATACGCTGACCACATTCACACACCCCCGTCATCCTTGAATGTCCTGTCAACACCGTGGCCTTTCTTAATATGGGGCATGGATGTCATTGGGCCCATCAAGCCAAAAGACTCAAACAGTCATCGTTTCATTCTAGTCGCCATTGACTATTTCACCAAGTGGGTAGAGGCAGCTTCATACACTAATGTAACGAGGAACGTTGTAGTCAAATTCGTCAAGAGGGAACTGATATGTTGATACGGCTTACCAAGTCAAATCATTACTAACAATGGTATGAATTTGAACAATAAGATGATGAAGGAACTCTGTGAGAGCTTCAGATTCACCATCATAACTCCTCTCCTTATCGGCCAAAGATGAATGAAGCGGTCGAGACAGCGAATAAGAACATCAAAAAGATCGTACAAAAGATGGTCGTGACTTACAAGGACTGGAGTGAAATGCTCCCCTTCGCTTTACACGGGTATCAAACCTCGGTCCAGACTTCAACTGGGGCAACCTCATTCTCTCTGGTATATGGCATGGAAGTAGTCATCCCTTTCAAAGTAGAAATTCCATCCCCCAGGGTGATAATAGAGGCAGAGCTGGAAGAGGCCAAGTGGGTCTAAGCTCGATATGACTAACTGAACTTGATAGATGAGAAGAGGCTAACTGCCCTTTGTCATGGTCAGTTATATCAAAGGCGTATGAAACGAGAATTTGAGAAGAAAGTATGATCTCGACAATTTCAAGAAGGGGACCTGGTCCTTAAGAAAATCTTGCTAATCTGAAAGGACAACCGGGGTAAATGGACGCCTAACTATGAAGGGTTGTATGTTATGAAAAGAGCCTTTTTTGGGGAGCCTTGATACTCACGACGATGGATGGAAAAGACTTACCAATGCCCATAAATACAAACGCGGTAAAGAAATACTTTGTGTAGAAGAAAAAAAGAAGAAAAAAGAAAATTAGAAAAAAGGAAAAGTAAAACTGATGTTCGCTAGGCTGAAAACCTGAAAGGGCGGCCTAGGCAAAAGTTAGAGCAACCCGGTGAGTCAAAAACTTGAAAAGGCAGCGCAGGAAAAAATCAGGGTCAAATATCTAGTGATAAGGTTGAGTCTTCCCATGAAAACAATACAAGCTCAAAATGGGGCACGGAGATCATGGTTGAATTACCTTCTCGGAAGCGGAGTCAAAGGGTTAACTCCGGATCGTGATTCGGGATTGGGATGTGTTATTCTTGGGGATTCACTGGAGGATCTATAAACCTTCCCTGTTTCACTTGTTATCAACCTTTTTTTTGACTCTTTGTTTCATTTGCTTTCCCTATTTTCTTCTCTCTGTACCTGTTTGTTATATATGAATAAAATTTGTACCCTTTTTCGATACGTGTTTATACTACGTGTTTCATTGATGTGATAAAACATGTGCTTTTCATTAACAAATAAAAAATGAAAATAATGATGATTATTTAAAGTCATGAGGACAAGGTACTTTTGTTACCTGATCTCATCCCAGGCAACCATCAGGAGGATTGAACTGGACACGCACTCTGAAATCAGGGTTACCTCGTTCATTCTATTTTGGTCATTGAGTCATCTCAAGTTTGTAGGGATTGTAGTTTCGAAGGAATCTCCTTGAATTTCAAGTTGTGTTATCTTTGCATTGCTTACCCTTTTCTACGGGTCGTCATGGAAGACACTCATGTTGAGTCACTTCTTTCCCTTACTGTCAAAGACGACACCTTTAAGTATCTTTATTACTGAGATTGGTACCTCTTACAATTTCCTTGTTGTTAAGACTGACACCGTTTTTAAGCTTAATTAATTCCAAAGTTGGCACCTCTTTAAGTTTTTAGCATTGCCGAAGTTGGCACCTCTTCAAGTTTTAAGCTTTATCATTGCTAACGTTGTCACCTCTTTAAGTTTTAAGTTTTATCATTGCCGAAGTTGGCACCTTTCTAAGTTTTTAGCTTTATCATTGCCGAAGTCGGCATCTCTTTAAGCTTTAAGCTTTATCATTGCTAAAGTGGTCACCTCTTCGGTTTTTAAGTTTCCTCATTGCCAAAGTTGGCATCTCTTTAAGCTTTTATCGCACCTCTTAAGTTTTCTCATTGCTGAAGTTGGCACATCTTTAAGTTTTCTCATTTGCCGAAGCTGACACCTCTTTAACTTCTTGTTGTCAAAATCAATGCCTTTCAAGTCTTCTTATTGCTGACACTTGTACATTTTAAATTTCTTTCTGTCAAAGCTGACACCTTTTATTTCTCTCATTGTCAAAATTAGTTTCCTTTTAAGAGTCAGCATCAGTTTAGTTGGCATCCTTTGAGCCCTTTGTAAACACAAGTTCCAAGATCTCGACTGTGAAACAGTGTCCACATCTTTACTTCCTTTCCGCTATATAAATGAAACATTCATATTTTCATGGAATGAAAGTAAAGAGGGGCAGTTGTGAACACTCATTTTTCCCCTTGCTGATTATTGTTGTTGTTGTTGTTGTTGTTGTTGTTGTTGTTGTTGTTGTTGTTATTGTTATTATTATTATTATTATTATTATTATTATTATTATTATTATTATTATTATTATTTGTCACTGCTCATCATCATTACCATTTGGTTACATTTTTGGCATTCTGACTCACTTTTTCCATAGCCTTCTTCCCTATTTTCTCCATTAATGGCAATTAGAAATAACCCTACACAATGTCAATGGAGGAGGTTCTAAGAAGGCTCTAAAATGGAAGATTTGATCAGAGATTTGATTCAAATTTACAAGTAAAAATGGCAAGATTGTAAGGCACAAAAATGGAAGTCAATTTTGAATATAACAGCGCTAAAATCTCAAACCAGAACTAGATAACAAACACAATCAAACCCTCTGAAAATCAAAAACTTTCTCTCCTCTCTTCCCCTCTATTCAAAACAAAATCGCCAGCAACAAAAATCAACCAGAAACAACTAAGAAAATAGCAATAAAAAGAAAAAAGAGAGAACCCAAAACAGCAACACTACCGTCGGCCGCCACCTTCTGACCCGCCAACCCCAGGTTCGAGCGGCTCCATCCCAGACCGCGTCAGAGCTGGCCTCCACCGCACGTTAGACCCCTTCCTGGCCGACCTGTGCTCGGCAAGATCCCGTGTGAGCATCTCAAACTCTTCCGGCTGAGATCGGTTTCCGTGAAGCCTGCCGACCTTCCTCACGCCGAGCAGAACCAACCGCCGACCTCCATTCTACAGATCGGCCTCCTTTGCGCGAGATCTGCACGTGTCGGTCCCTCCCAGCATGGTTTTCATCCTCGAGTCGGCCTTCCTCCTGACCGCAAGTCCCGGCCTCCCAACCAACGACGCCGAGCTCGCCCGGTCCAGATCCCGGCCTCCTACATGTCCGGCGACCGCAATCCCGCCACGCGCGCCCCCAATTTCCGTCCAACCTCTGGTCTTCTTCTTCTCTCGACCGGTTTCTCTCTCTCTCTCCCCTCCAAATCTTCTTTCTCTGTCGTCGCTGCTCTCTTTTTTCTTCTTCTCTTTTTTCTTTCTTAGCTTTAGGTTTAGTTTCTTTTGTTTTGTTAGCTTTTGGGCCTCACAGTGAGGCTCATTCCCTTTTCTTTTATTTGTGCTACCTTTCTTTTATTTTTAGTCATGGGCTTCAGCTTTTCTGAGGCCCAATGGTCCTAGGATTTATTTTTCTTTTTAAAATAGTTTATACAAAATAAAAAAGGTTAAAATATAAATGTATTTCTTCATAAATTTTCTTTATAAGATTTCGAAGGTTTATGCACGTGCGAATTACTTCGCCTTGTATTTCTCCTTCTTCATAAATTTTCTTTCATTATTAAAAATCAAATTAATTAAAAATATTTTTAAATATCATCTTGAAATTAATTTTAAGAACTACGTAACCCTGATTTCTTGAAAGCTCAAGAATACGTAGGAGCGAGAATCATTCTTGTCGAGCCCACTTTCCTTTTAATAATTTTTGTGCATTGTTGTCTAATCTCGATAAATTTTTTTACTATTTAATTTTAGGAAATTATTTTATCACGAGAAGGTTAATTTAGACGAGACATCTTGTTAATATTTTCTAATTTTCAATCTGTTGTTATTCCTTAAATAATAATATTTTAAAAGGGAATTAATTTAGACGAGACATCTTGTTGGTCCCCTCATATTTCCAAAATACTGCATTTAATTATATTTTTATAAAAAAGGTTAATTTGGACGAGACTCCTGTTAATCTTTTATGTTATTTAATCAACTTATTTTATCTCATCTTATTTAACTTTATTTTAATCTCAAATTTGTATTACAAATTAAGGTTAATTTGGACTGGACGTCCTGTCAATCCTTACTATCACTGTTTTATTCTTCCTTACTGTCACTGTTTAGTCAAGTTTCTTACTATCACTGTTTAGTCAAGTTGTTCGATTTAAGATTAATTTGGATGAGACGTCTTGTTAACCTTATTTCAAAATTTCTCTGTTTGTTCCTTTTCTTGAGAAGTTAAATTAGTTCTTAGGCTATTTAATATGTGCGCAATTAATTTGAGGTAACTGTTTTATAACGGGCAGTGTGAGATGCTAATACCTTCCTCACTTGTAATTATACTTCCGAGCTTTAAATAATATTGGTGTGACTCGCTATTTTTTAAAAGAACTTCAAAACGATTTATCTTTTTCGGTCGGCCTCCCGCCGCGATCTCGGTCGCGACATATATTATATTTTCTTTATTTTTATTACTTTTAATGACTTAAGCACTAATAAATAGGATAGATACTCATAATTCTCATCCATAGCTACATAATTATCAATTAATTAACGTGTATATATGGATATCACGCTACTTTTACACTCATTCTATTGGTATCACTACTTTTAATCTTTTCACTAAAGTATTTAATTTTTGATGTGTACCTTATAACTTATAGAAAGTATTTTATTTTTTCTAAAGAAAACCTTACATTTAAAACTTCACCTATATACAAAAAAAAATCAATAAACATAATTAAAAATAAATATATTTACATAATTACTCATTAATATTCAAATTAATTTGATAATTTTTATAAAAAAAATAATAAGTACTTTTGGTTGAAGTATATTAATTAATAACGATAAAGTTTAATTAAACTATGATAAAATTATGTTTTAAAGCACATATATTATTTTAAAAATATAAAAACAAATATTTATATGATTTAGAAATAAAATTAATGGATATGTCTCAATAAAAAATTATTTTTGAAAA
Source organism: Clitoria ternatea (assembly GCA_037962975.1). Taxonomy (NCBI): domain Eukaryota; kingdom Viridiplantae; phylum Streptophyta; class Magnoliopsida; order Fabales; family Fabaceae; genus Clitoria; species Clitoria ternatea. Next base: position 53,290,238 of record CM075675.1, read on the forward strand.
GAAAAACCTCATGTGTAAAGGAGTTATCTAAATTATATTGATTTTAAATAGCATTGTATTTATATGATATCACCTATCAATATTTAACTTTTTGATTAAGTTTTTATTATATAAGATAAGAAAAATTTTCTACAAAAATATATTAATATTTAAACTCAAAATTATATATTCATAAATATTATATTTTATAAATCATTTTATTGTTAAAATTTTTAAAACATTATTATATTTCTCGTGAAAAAAGAAACAAAATATCCCGTATGAGTATATGGGTCAAATCACTAATTTAGAGATATATATATATATATATATATATATATATATATATATATATTAACAAATAGTTTTTTGAAGATTTCTAGGATAAACCTCCTCTCTACTTAACACATCAATAGCCGAATCAAAAGCAGTGCCCCAATTGTTTTTGATGAAGGTGGATCTCACGCTTCCAAGCTAGCAGGCCCATGTTTATTTTTCCCAGTTTTTTGCTTCCTGGACTGTGTATCTTATCCTCTTGGCCTGTTTTAATCTAATCGGTTTACCAAAAAAGAAAGCTTTCAAGCTATATTCAGTCTTACCAAAAAAAAGGCTATAGTCAGAGAATTCACCAAAAAAAATGCTATATTCAGAGAAGAAAACTAGAAAAGTGAGACGTGTCGATAGGTGCTAAGGATGAGTTGAAGAAGTGGTGAAATAGGCTAGTTCATGTATATGGATTGCTAAATTAAACACATTGCACTTTTATTTAACATAACTTATTCTAATTCATCATTTCATTTATCTTAATCATAATTAATTGTAATAATGTTAAAGTCTTTACTGAAAAAATATCCAGAAAAAAAAAATCAAATTTGAGATCTTATCTTATTTCTTAATACTCTGAAAAAACAAAAAAAGTATAAATAAGTGGCCGTGCAATTTCAAACATACAAGAATGTCATGATTGGCATATATATTCACTTCATTTGCAAGCTAAATGAGAACTTCATTTTTAGGATAAATAAACTATAAAGAGGTTTAAGTTCATTGTTAAGGAAATTTTCTTTTAATTTCATCTTTGTTCTGATTTAGCTCCTTTATTATGATTCTGCAGTCCACACTCCAGAGTCTTGCTATATTTAATGACAGAAAGTGTTCAAACTTTAACTAGTTGTGGTTGGTTAGTAAAGGTATGTCCCATTACGAATCAAACAATAATTAGATCATGCATCTGAATTGTGAAGTCAAGCTTCATTCAAAGAACACCTGGTTTTAAGAGGATTTGGTTGATAACCAAAATCATACCAGTCTCTTATTGTCAATTAACCTCGAGTGAATATCATTGTAAGGTCAATTGGTTTTGTTTAGCTGCTATAGATTAACCGTCCATATGGTCTTGAAATTTGAATGAGGGCTATAACATGAGTAGTGATCAAAAAGATCATATAAATTAAACTCTTTAACAGGTCACCGACCCAGATGAGTGTTTGTGTTACCAATCATTAAATCAGCCTACCGAAATTTCATCAACCATAACTCTTAATATAGAATTCAGCCAAAAAAGAAATCCACATGGGGGGGTTCGAAGTTCCAAATTGAAGCCAATTTTACTACAAATTCAAGCATGCTAACATATGGTATAAATAACTAATCCTTCAGAGCACACCTTCCTCTGCAAGGAACGGATAAACATTGCCTAGAAGTTCCAGAGAAATATTCCTAATTACATTCTATTCATCAGCCAACATGGAGTTTCATTTGTCACAATTCTAATTTAGCAATCAGAAATTGAATTTCCCATGAAAACTCCAGAAGAAATATAAAAAAAAATTGTTCTTTAAGCCACAATCTGAAAAATTACTCACAGATCCATTTAATCATAAACCACACAGAATTCAGAACAGCATGAACATAGTCTTTATATTCTCAATAAACCTCATCAGAAATTATAAGCTCCAATTCGGAGCTAATTATACCAAAAATTCAAGCAAGCTGAAAGTAGTAAAATTTTCATATTTATCAATCCATCCATCCTCAGAATAGACCATCGTCATTCATCATCTCTACAAAATATATATAAAAAGCCAAGAACCAGAAGCTAACTAACTAATTAGACCCTACTGTCTTGAAAGACTCATGAACATGCTTCAACATGTCCTTATCTCTGTTCCATTCAGGAGTGGGAGCATTAACAAAATGAGCATAAAGCTTGTTGTTAGCACACGTAACTGAGATCAAGCTATGAGTACCAACTCCATCAATCTCATACACATAATAAACTTGCCCCTTGCCATCCTTCACCTCCTCAGAGGTCAAGCTCTCTGCACTGGCAATCAAGTCCTGCAAGTCCACATCAGAGAGTGCCAAGTTGTTCAAAACAGCATCCTTTGGAGCAAGCTGGCGAAACCCTGAGAGGAAAGTGAGGTACTCTTTTTCTGCCCTCTTCTTTGGGTTGTAGAACTCACTGTCAGTTCCATTGGTACCCTTCTCAACCTTTGACACCAACCTTTCCTTCCACCCATCAGGCACATCATACACATACTCTGCCGAGTCTTTCTTGCTGGCATTGCCGCCGTATCCACCGTAGTTGGCGGCGCTGGCGGCCGTGCCGTAGTAGACTTGGTAGGAGTCTGCTGCCAAGGAAGGTGATGGGGTGGTTGTGAGGATGGTGGCTATGGCTACAGTAGCTGTTAAGGTTGTTAGAGGCTGTTTGAATGGTAGTTGGATGATGGGGAGGAGAGGCTTGAATGAAGAGGAAGGTTTTGTTGTGGTGGATGAGAGAATGGCTGATGGTGATGAGAATATGGTGGAGGAGGCCATGGTGATTTGGATATGTGGGTGTGGAGTTGTTTTTGTGTGTTGTTATTATTGTCCATTGAAACATTAAAGTGTTTAGATTTTTTTCTTATCCAGATGATAGAATAACCACAGGATGGGGCTTATGTGGATGCTGACATTGTAATCTTTGATCACTGCCAATAGGATTGTGCCTTGTGAGAGTAAGAAAAATCCCGCATAATTAATTCATAGCTGCGTTTTTTTTGTTGTTTTTTTTTCTTAGTCATGAGAGTAATCTCACATCTTAACCGTCAGTAACAGGAAATGAAAAGAAGCTAGGTATTCTTGCAAGAGTTAAGGATCAAAATCTCAACTACCTGCTTGAATAAGAATCAAGATACTGAACCACCATGCTCATGCTCAACCAAGATCGTTGTAAATCTTGACTTAAAAAAAAAAGAGAAATCATAATATACATCATATAATATATAGTAAGAAATATGAATATTGCTAAATTTTGGCTTAAAATAATTTAAATATTAGAACTTTTAAATTAATAAAATATTTTATTAAAAATATTAAAATCTATTTAAAAATTTATTATAAACTTGAGATAATAATTGTTTATTGATATATCATAATCAAATTTTATTTAATATTTCTTTTTTAATTGACAATAATTCTAAATCATTTAATCATTGTTATTATTTTAAATTAATATTGGAGAAGTTCAATGAAAAAATCACTAGTTTTATGATAAATATTTATTTATTTTTAGTTAATATGTTTTATATCAACTTTATTGACAACAAAATATTTTTAGGGTTTTTTAGTGGGCAAAAGGAAGGATTTCTCTTACCTGATGCAAGAGCCGACTTTGAATCAATTCATTAAAGGGGTTTGAATAATTTATATTTGCTTTAAATACACAAATATTGTTAAATTCACTATAAAATGTGTAAAGGCCTCTAATTTTGTATTTATTCTCATTGTTTTGTTGATTGCACATTGTATTATGCACACATACGTATAGCACTTAAATCGAAGGGTATTTGGTTATGACTATTAACCAAAAAGGTTAAAGGACTAAATGACTCTTAATCCACCTAAATCAATTAGGTTAGATTCCCTTTTCTCTTTTCCTCTCATTATCTCACTCACTTTCCTTCATCTTAATCTCACCATCACTTTTTCCACCCTTTATCTCACGGTCTCACTCTCTTTTCCTCAATATCTCTTTCCTTTTTCCTCTCATTCACTACCATTCCTTTCACACCATACTTTCTCTCTCTCGGTCTATAATACCACAACCCTCTTTCTCTCCCTCTCATTATCTTATTTCTCCTTTCCTTCCTTTTCATTCTCCAACATCTCCTCCCCTCCATAATCATCCTCACTCATGACCTCCCCCTCTAAACCACCACCCTACCATTTCTTTTTCTCTTCTTCATCACAACACCACCACCATGTGTAACCACCCCTCCTACACCATCATCATCTCTCTTTATCTACCACCTTTATTTTCCTCTCCATCACCGTACTTATCCACTCTCCTCCACCACCATCACAGACTATATATATATATATATATATATATATATATATATATAGACACACACACACACACACAACCACTCATATCATATTTCTTGTCAATTAACTTTATCTCTAATAACTTGGTACTACGACCCTTAAATTAAAACAAAATTCAACCACTCAGGCTAGATTTCTCATTAATTTAACCACAACTTCCTTATTCTAGTTTACCTTAGTTCGTGTTACTAAGACATTCTTAATAGCTTTATCATGGTTCATCGTTTCGTTCACATGGAATATAAAAAGTTACTCAACACGTGGTAACATTCAAAACATTGTTTTCACACAGATATAGACACCAATACTCAATTTAAGTAATATAAGTCTAATTTGTATCATATACACACCATACAAACATAGATACTCAATCAATCATACCACCTAATCATTTCTCATGCACTCCTATGTAACATTTCACTCAGATGTCATATGATTCATCACCACATTTTAATAAATGCAGTTCGACCCCATACACTTTTATAAAATTATTTAATCTAGAACGAAATCGCTTTGATACCACCTATAACATCCCCGCATATTTACTTAATTTAAATTAGAGGTTTTAACCTCTATTTGGTAGGATCTACTTTAAATAATGTGGCACATATCAAAATTCAAAGAAACAACATGAAGAAGTTGTTAAAAAAATTTCCAAGATGCATTTCCATGTACATCATTCAAAATTTTACGTCTAACGGGAGCTATAAAACTCTAATCAAGGTGAATCCAATTGTCTCATCTCCATAATTCAATTATCTACAAATGTTTTCAAAAGATCGAAGGCTAATTATGCCCCTAAGATCATCCAATTCATGAAAATGTAAAACAATTTTGTATACAATTTTTAGCATGAACACTTTATAGTATTTTAGGCATAACTTGAACTACAGACCTTCATTTGAGGTAAATAAAAAAGGGAAAATGTATGTAACTCAATTATATACAACTTTTGTGAATAAACCAAGAGCTAACTCAACCTAGATTAGACACAATTTCAGAAACAAGATGGTAATTGATTACAAGTGTAGTTTTTATGCAGATTTTGGCCTTCGGGCCAACTTTTACAACCTCTAACTTGTCTGTTTGATTTTTGAATGCTAGGAAACTTTATGAGCACTATCAATAACTCATTTCAAACCTATTACCATAATCCGTGCTAAAAAATTCCTTTATATTATGAAGTTATGTAGAAAAATGTAATTTGGCCAATTTCGTACAACTTCTATGCTTAAACCACACTAAATGTCATCCAAGGGACAATTCAATATTGCACACAAGTTCTAAACATGCATAGGATCCTATTGACACCTTCTGGGGACTTCAAATTCCACCTGAACTCAAAATTACCTATTCAGTTGGCTTAATTAGCCTTCCCTTTTCTTGAAACATAATATATATATATATATATATATATATATATATATGCATTGATTTCTTTAATCATAATCACTCATCAAGTAATAGAATAACAACATTATCATCAAACATATTTATCCATATAAATATAGTTTCATCCACTCATTGGCTTAGTGTCATTTTATCCTATATTTACTACACTTGGGCATCACATATAATCTAACATCTTCATCTAATTGGCTCAATGTCATCTATCAGCAAAACATACACACACGTACTACACTACCACAATCACCTGCCCATGAATCACATGATTTAACAAGACATAATGGTTGTGTGCCATTTAAAATAATATATATACATATAAGGCAACATAAGCTGATCTCAATTATCATCTAACATTACCAACACAACATGGAATACCAAAACATAAATACTCAAACCATATACTCATAAATCAACACCATTACAACCAATACAAATTCATCTTTCATTCTTTGGCAATCTTGACTTATTTGGTGCTCACCTCTGCGGTGTCCATGATATTCCTGTCATTGGTTACTAAAAAAAAAATAACTATAGAAAAGGTAGGTGTCAAACATATTAATTAATCTAGAAATTCAAAACTAAAAAAGCATAACAGTAGCCTTAAAATGTAACTGTTGAAGAAAAAGTCTGGTAAATGTTGAATCATTTAAACCAGAACTTCATGAGATTTGTTGATAATTAAAATTGCGTATTCTAATTTAAATAGAGTGATATCATGTTATTATTTAATATGCGAGTTTAAGTGTTTTAGGAAAACATAAGGATTATGTTACGAAAGATAGAGGGAGTACGCATGCCAAAAGAATCTTTAAAAAGTATGTTCTTACAAATAAACCCTCTTTAATCCAAAACAAGGAAAGTCTTAAAGTCTAGAAAATCGTTCTTAAAGAAAAAAATCTTTACATCTAAATACCCACCAAACATAGCTCAGAATAGTTTATCTCACTCTACAGAAATTCACTTCAAAGGAAGTTTCTTTTCAAGTCTGGCTCAACAATCTCAATGGTCAAGAAAATATTCTTGTAAGCACGCTTAAGTAAAGACCTGCGAAAGGAAGAACGACAAAGCAAGGCAGCCTACGATCTATCCAAAATAACATCAAGTCTTTCATCTGGGTCTTAATAGATTCAGAGAATCTCTAAATAAACGCTTCCTCCTTGGTGAAGCTTACGCTACCTCTACCCTGCCTATGATCGCACATATCTCAAAGCTTTTTATCATATAATTACATGCTTAGAACGTCTCTCTCTAACAAAAGAAAGCCTATTATCTGTTGTGTAACATCCTTCTCCTCAAGTATATCATCTCTCAATGGACTTACTTTGGGTAACCTCTTCTCGGGCTCTTTAGAACAATCCTCTATATATAGAACCAATCTCCTCAGAAGAAGGGGGGTTGAAAATGGATCATAAAAGCAAACTCTAAACAAAAAATTATAGAGAGGACATGAAACCAAAAAGAGAAGGATCATGCTGAAGAAAAAGAAGATGGGAAAGACATACTAAGGAAAATGTGAGTAAGGAAGAAGAAATATGAACGAACACCAGACATTCATACACAACAGCCCAGGAAGAAGAATAAGATGGCAGTCTACTCGTAGAACAAAAGATCAGATCCAGAAGAACTGCCATGAAGTTAGAAAAAGCTCGCTATGTGCATTCCTTTTTCTCCCAAAAGCCATAGCAACTAGAGATATGTCACCAGCTCATATCTCTTTGCTCTTTTAAGAGCATGTTATCTCTAGTCATGCTTTCAAACTCAGCATGTATCTATCTCTCATACTACACAGGTACTGAGTCTACTTAATGAATAAGTCTTTCCTTATGTAGTTGATCACTTAGTTCTGCTAAGTTAGAAAGACTTATTCATTTGAAATAATTCTTTCTACCCTCTTGTAGCGTAGGTCTGACATGTTGCTAGACTCTAATTAGGTTGGGAAACATTGTTGGCCTATAGAGGCTTTTGAAAGAATACTCAGGTTTCGAGCCAAGAGTGGCTTATGAAAAAATACTTGGGTCTGCCCCAGGAGTGGATGCTGTAAAATAATACTCATAGGAATCAAGAGAGGTCTGATGTGTAGAAGCACGAGCTGTGTTTAGGCCAGGAGTGGCCAGAGTCAAGAATACTCAGACCATGAGTTGTGCTCAGGCCAGGAGTGGCCAGAGTAAAGAATACTTGGGCCTGCCCCAGGAGTGGGTGCATACAAAAGAATACTCGGAAGCACAGGGTGTGCTTAGGCCAGGAGTGGCCGGAGTCAAGAATACTCAGGGCTAGAAGTGGCCAGTGTCAAGAATACTTAACGCACGAGTTGTGGTTAAGCCAGGAGTGGCTGGAGTCAATAATATTCGTAAGCTTGATCTAGGTTGTTTATGTAAAAAGTTTTTACATAATGGAAATCCTTCAGATTTGAAGGTACTAGATGTAGTCTCTAAGTTGGAGGTGAATTAGTACAAATCGCTTGTGTATTATCTCTTTCTCTTTTACTTTTTACTATAAAAAGTCTGATGCGTTACTATTATTAAAATCGATAGTAAAAGTCTGGCGAAAATACGCTTGCTTAATCAAAGTATCACGCTCTCTGCCTCTCAAAAGTCTGGTCTACTGTGCATAACATAATAATGTTTAAATTGTTAGTGTATGCACTATGAGCTTTTATGCTTTTTCCATTTGTATCATTTTTCTGCTTTTTAATGAAATAAATAATTCAGTTTAAAATTATTTTAAAACGTATTTATCCTTGGAGTAATAAGTCATATGAAAGTTATTCCTAAAATGTCCTTAGTCAAGTATTTGCATGAGGACATGTAAATACATTGAGACTAGTGTGTGAGTGTACTGATAACCTGATCTCACAGATCATAGATATAGATGATATCAAGTCTTCACATGGGTACACATTAAGATTAATGATGTACTAGACATACCCACCATGAGAACCTTGCATGGATCGTTACATGAATGTCATAAACGATTCTCAATGTGATAATGGTATATGTAGTCCTTCGACCTGAAGTCACTACGATTCCTACATGAGGAGTTTATTGTTTTAATACAATCAAACGTCTTCTGTAACAAGAAGACTATAAAGGTTGTGAGTAGGCAATGAATAAATTATGCAGAGGGATATGAGTGATGTAGATGGGATTTGTCTTTCCTATATGACAGGAGTGATATCTGTAGGCCACTTGATAAAGTGAGACTAAGGAAACACATGGCCATGCTAGAAAGAATAAATATTAGATATTTATTCGGATCAAGTCTACTCCGGTATCAAGTAAAATAAAGTAGATCGTACAAGGATGACGCGACCATGCCTTGGGCCCAATTAGGATATCGTGACAAAAGAAACAAACATATAAAATAATTATCACTTATAGGTTATGTTAATATTAAATAATACTCAGACATAATGATGCATTGCTAGATGCTGATCTTATTTTATATTAATAATAAAATAATTTATTATTAATATGACCGAGTATTTTACCTATAGGGTCACACACATAGAGTAAGTCCATTAGAAAATGTTTTGTTTTATTTTAGTTGGACTAAAATAAAGCTATTGGGCCTAACTCATTCAGAATGAGTAAGGAGCCCACTCTTTAGAAAGAAAAAATTAGGTCAAACTTAAGCTTATAAATATAACATAAGATGCTTATAGGCCGTTCACCAAAAGAGACACAAATACGTAAAAGTTGCAAGACTACACGCTGCCAAACTAGTAGTTAGCAAGTGTTACAATTCTGGTGGGAGTGCTCATGTGGACTCCTAAAGGACGAGGCTACGACTGCTTCGGTGTTCTTCAAGAGTTAATCCTAAAACATATTTTTTATGTTTGTCTTATGCTTTGAAACACAGCGCTTTGCAAATCCTATGGGAATCCTTGTATTTCCACTGCTCATGTACTAGGGATTCTCTAACATAAATATCACTCTTTAGTTTGAAAAAGTGAACAGACTTATTCAACCCCCCTTCTAAGTCTGTTCTCTAAACCATCAATTGGTATTAGAGCATGGCCTCTTGGGGTTGAACACTCTAATGAGTGTAGAGGAAGAAGATCCATGTAGAAACTCACTTTGATGAAGACTAAAAGGAAGAATCAAGAAGAAAAAGTTGCTCAAAGAGTGAAGAATTCGAAAGTCTGAAGATGATCAAGAGATCAATAAAAAGACAAGCTTATGAAGAAACAGGATCCAAGCATAAAGAATGGAAAATATCAAATGCATCAACAAAACTTCTCCATACTAGATGATCACATGAACCCACAGTCTGGTGAAAGAAGATCGAGTCTCAGAACATATCTAACAGACTGACAAAGGAAAGTAAAAACCAAAACAAGTTTTGATTATCAAACTCCCTATCTTAAAATTAGTATACTCATTTAAAATTATTATATTCATTGTCTCTTTAAAATTCCCATATGAATTATATCTCATTAAAATTTTTTTTGACAAAACTGATATGGTCTTTTACAAAAAAGTGTCATCTTAGTTGCTTATTTGTACAAATTTATTGATATACATCTTGAACATTTATTTCAAATCTCTAGATAACCATTCCTAATTATTGGAAATGGCGAATATCTTCAAAATTTTCAAAATAATGTATTATTTTTATTTATTAAATTATTTCGAAAAACTCTGACTTTTATGATCTTCTATTTAAATCTCTCTCTATTCTCACATTCTTCTTATTTGATAAACTTCTCTACAAATCTTCAAATCATATAATTTCTTTACTCAAATTTCCTTTCTCTAAAAGCTATCAATGGCCGTTTTCTCTGAAAATGACATTGTAGAGTCTGTATACTTTTCTTCTATTGAATATAAGAATAATGGGAGGGATGTCGTAGCAGAATTGGAAGGAATCGATTGGCTAGCTTTTTGCTCAACAATTTACTCTTACTCACCTTCCATGGTGATAAACTTCTGGTCCACGGCTGTAGCTCACAAGGAAGATTTCAAGATCTTTGGAAGAATTCAAAATAAAAGAATCATCATTTCTTTCGACATAATCACCTATATCTACGAGTGTCCTAATGGGGGTTGAATATTTTTTGAAGATTACATTGGATGTATCATTCCGGAAGAAGAAGCCAACCTACTCTTGTATGGAACAGAGTCTCATCTAACTCCGTTGGTCAAGGATTTGCTCCCAAAGGCCAAGTTCCTTCATACTCTGATGAGACAGATCTTAGCTCCTAGGAAAAGTGCCAGAGACATAGTAACAAGATTGGACAAGTTTTGTATGTTCTTCATGATGAAGAAAGAGAAAGCAAATCTGTCAGAAGTGATTATGAACTATCTAATTTCATCCATTTCCAAGAAGCAGAAGAAAATTCCTTTTCCTAGAATTTTATCAAAGATTTTTGAACTTTACGGTCTTGAGCCTCAAAAGTCTGAAGATCTAAAGATGTGTGGAAGTTTGATTACAAATGTTCCCACATTCTTAGACATAATCTCTTTTACCGAAACCTTACAACCAAGTGATGATTTGAAACCTTCAGATGACAAACCTCCATCTGTTTCCTGCCAACAAAAGTCTGGTCCCTCAATCAAAACAAGGTCTGGTCGATCTGCACCAACCTCAAGCTTAGGAAATCTGGAAGCTATTATCAATCGAAGAATAACTCACAGTATGGTCAAGGAAGGACTGACCAAAGAAGCCTCATCTCAAATCAAGAAGACTCGTTGATAATGAAGCACGGATTCCAGCTTGAACCAGTCATGACCCCTCCCTCTTTAAGCTAGCTTTTGCTTGCCCTTTGCTTTCACAATTTGTTGATATCAAAAGGGGGAGAGAAAATGATGAAGTTGTTAAGTCTTTTCTTTTTAGAAAAAGTCTAAAATTGTTGTTGCTTTTAAGTCAAAAATTGTTGCTTTTAATTAATATGTTTCTGGTTAAATGCTCGCTATAACTCTTCTCTACATTCTATACCATCTCTCTCGATCCATAACTCTTATCTCTATATTATCAGGACCTATTTAAATTAAAAAGACTTAATGTTTGTTATCAACAAATAGGGGGAGATTGTTTAAGAAAAAGTCTGGTAAATGTCGAATCATTTAAACCAGAACTTCATGAGATTTATTGATAATCGACGTTGCATATTCTAATTTAAATAGAGCGATATCATGTTATTATTTAATATGTGAGTTTAAGTGTTTCAGGAAAATATAAGGATTATGTTATGAAAGATAGGGAGAGTACGCATTCCAAAAGAATCTTTAAAAAGTCTGGTCTCATAAATAAACCCTCTTTAATCCAAAACAAGGAAAGTCAAGTATGGAAAATCGTTCTCAAAGAAAAAGATCTTTACATTTAAATACCTACCAGACTTAGCTCAGAACAGTTTATCTCATTCTATAGAAATTCACTTCAAAGGAAGTTTCTTTTCAAGTCTGACTCAAGGATCTCAACGGTCAAGAAAACATTCTTGTAAGCACACTTAAGCAAAGACCTACGAAAGGAAGAACGACAAAGCAAGGCAGTTTGCGATCTATCCAAAATAACATCAAGTCTTTCACCTGTGTCTTAATAGATTCAGAGAATCTCTAAATAAAAGCTTCCTCCTTAGTAAAACTTACGCTACCTCTACCCTACCTATAATCGCACATATCTCAAAGCTTTCTATCCTATAATTACATGCTCAGAATGTCTCTCTCTGACAAAAAAAAAGCCTATTGTCTGTTGTGCAACATCCTTCTCCTTAAAGTATATCATCTCTCAATGGACTTACTTTGGGTAACCTCTTATCGGGCTCTTTAGAACAATCCTCTATATATTGAACCAATCTCCTCAGAAGAAAAGGGTTAAAAATAGATCACAAAAGCAGACTCTAAATGAAAAATTACATAGAGGACATGAAACCAAAAAGAAAGAGATCCTGTTAAAGAAAAAGAATATGGGAAAGACACACTAAGGAAAGTATGAGTAAGGAAGAAGAAATATGAACGAACACCAGACGTTCATACACAACAACCCAGGAAGAAGAATAAGATGGCAGTTGTTAACTTTTTTTGCAATTGGATTTTTGGTGTGGCAAGTTTAACCACAACGGTTGTAATATAAATCTAGTGTCATTCTACAAGGAGACTAGAAACTTGAATACTCATTTCAAATAAATTTAGAAAAACTTAAATTCATTTTCATATTGAGTGTAAACAAGAATGATCATGTAGAACATATATAAATAGTACTAATGCTAAACGAGAGTTAAAAATAAAGAGGATGTGATTAGATTTTGTTCATCTTACCTTTCATAACATTAGATGCAATGATATAAATGGTTTCTATTCTATTGGTTTTCACGTAACAATGCACCAATCATTTATTACGATTCCTCGACTCTGAAATCCTAAGAAAACCTTTAAAACCTAGATTCCTCAACCATTTTAAAAAGTTTTCCAGCTTTAAGTATCTTGTTTTCAATGTTCAATATGTTAGAAGTTATTCCTAACCATCAGAACATATTGAATATCTTATTCAGATCAGTTTTCAAAACCATATTCCCATAACTTAAGAAAACTAGATTAAGATATTATTTCTCCAATGGGATCTAGCAAGTAAAAGAGAATGAAATACCAAAACCAATGAAATAGTTTCTATATATCATAGAGCCAATGTATAGAAGGATAGACTCACTACATCCAATCCCAAATGAAAGGATTAGCCACTCATGTTGGTCATTACAATCATCTCCTAAAAGGAAGAGAAGAAGAAAAAGCTATAAACTTGCTAACAATGATTTCTAAGATCTAGGGTTCCTTAGCCTTTTGTTCTCCTCTTCTTTTTTTTCTGAGAGCTGATCCCCTATATATTAATGCACTCGCTTAAGCGAAGGTTGTCTCGCTCAAGCGAGTGCAACTTGCATTTGCTTTTTTCCTTCGTATTCTCGCTTAAGCTAATTGACATCGCTCAAGTAAGAATAGATCTGATCCTTTATAATCCTGTTTTCGCTTGAGCGCCAATGGTCTCGCTCAAGCTACTTGCCTATTTCCTTTTCTATGGAGTTTTCACTTAAGCTAAAACTTCGTTGCTTGAGCGAATACTGCTATTGGGCTTTCTGACAATTTTTGCTTGAGCGCCAATCTTCTCGCTTAAGCGAATTTCTTTAGTGACTCTCCACGTTCTTCGCTTGCTCAAACGATCAATCCAACGCTTGAGCGAAGGTCTCGCTTAAGCGGATGTGAATCTCGCTCAAGCAAGATTCTTCAAGAATGCTTGTTTTTACTTCCAAATGCTAATCCTTCATCCAATTTCCAAAAACCCCTTCCTACAAACATAAAACTATAGCTGTAAAGCTCTTATCAAATACAAAATAAAGTTAAAAGAGAGATTTTTTTAATTTCTTAACATTTCTACATCTAATTAACATCAAACATTCAAAAAGTATCCATATTTTCCCCAATTCTCAAGGAAATTTATACATTATTGGACAGTTATTAGCAGTCTACTCGTAGAACAAAAGATCAGATCTAGAAGAACTATCATGAATTTAAAGAAAGCTCGCTATGTGCATTCCTTTTTCTCCCAGAAGCCATAGCAACTAGAGATATACCACCAGCTTATATCTCTTTGCTCTTTTAAGAGCATGTTATCTCTGGTCATGCTTTCAGACTCAGTACCTCCTGTATACATCTCTCATACTACACAGGTACTGAGTCTACTTAATGAATAAGTATTTCCTCATGTAGTTGATCACTTAGCTCTGCTATGTTAGAAAGACTTATTCATTTGAAATAATTCTTCCTACCCTCTTGTAGCACAGGTCTGGCATATTGCCAGACTCTGATTAGGTTGGGAAACACTGTTGGCCTAGAGAGGCTTTTGAAAGAATACTCAGGGTTCGAGCCAGGAGTGGCTCATGAAAAAATACTTGGGTCTGCTCCAGGAGTGGGTGCTGCAAAATAATACTCATAGGAATCAAGAGAGGTCTGATATGTAGAAGCACGAGCTGTGTTTAGGCCATGAGTGGTTAGAGTTAAAAATACTCAGAGCATGAGTTATGCTGAGGCCAGGATTGGCCAGAGTCAAGAATACTTGGGTCTGCCCCAGGAGTGGGTGTGTACAAAAGAATATTCGAAAGCACAGGGTATGCTTAGGCCAAGAGTGGCCGGAGTCAAGAATACTCAGGGCCAGAAGTGGCCAGTGTCAAGAATACTTAACACACGAGTTGTGCTTAAGCTAGGAGTGGTTGGAGTTAATAATATTCATAAGCTCGGTCTAGGTTGTTTATGTAAAAAGTTTTTACATAGTGGAAATCCTTCAGATTTGAAGGTACTGGATATAGGCTCCGAGTTGGAAGTGTACTAGTATAAATCGTTTGTGTATTGTCTCTTTCTCTTTTACTTTTTACTATCAAAAGTCTGGTGCATTATTATTGTTAAAATCAATAGTAAAAGTCTGGCAAAAATACGCTTGCTCAATCAAAGTATCACGCTCTCTGCCTCTCGAAAGTCTGGTCTGCTGCGCAGAACATAATAATGTTTAAATATCAGTTTTTGGTTTGAAAAAGTGAACAGACTTATTCAACCCCCCTTCTAAGTCTATTCTCCGAACCATCAGTATATATATATATATATATATATATATATATATATATTCACCACCTGGTTAGTTATTCGTTCTCCAACTTCTTATGCCATATCATAGCACACATGCTCAATCACTGATTGCACACAAGTACATTATAAGCATTATGAGCTACTTAAGCTATAATAGCAATGTATACATAATATATATCAATCTATCCTTAGTCATCTCAATTACTCATAATATTATATGCCACTCAGCAATGCATAGGAACGCACACACATGAATTTCACCCCAGATTATTTCAAATGCTTACAACATTGCATAATGCACCAATTGCGATGGAAATTGGTAAGGGCAGGCTTGGCTTTGAAAGGCCTAAGTCTGGCCCACTTCCAATTATCAAGGCCTGAGATTGGCCTATTAGCACGTTATAAGTTTCTTTTAAGGCCTAACCCGATTTGTTTGAAGGTCTGACTCATTTAAAAGCTTATTTAAATGGCATATTTACAATTAGACTTTTAAAAGGCCAACAACCACCTAAAAATCCTATCAAGCTACATAAGTTGATGGGCCTATCCTTGTAAACAAACCTATATTATAAAAAAATATTTTAACTGTAATATTAATTTATATTATGTAGATATGTAAGATATATATATATATATATTACTTTTATCATATAAATTTATATATAAATAATTAGTAGTTAGACTAATTAGTTAGGCTGGGCTGTTAGGCTTCAAAGACTTCTTAGAAAACCTATGACTTGACCTGTTTACTTAAAAAGACCTTTTTAAAAGTTTAAGTCTAATGAACGATCTGACTCATTTCATCCCTATGCACCAGCTACCATATATTAAGCACACAATAGCCGAACTTACTCTCACTCAGAGTTTAACTAGACTCACTAGTATCCGGATACTAAAATGGATCAGCCTCTAACTAGGGGTCCTAATTGACACCCTGTGAACCCTACTTGGTCCACCAACACCTGCTTGGCTCTCCACCTCAACCATTGGGTCCTTCTTGACCATTGGGTAGCTCAATGGGATCCTACTTGACCATTGGAACCAAAACTGAAGAGCGAAATATATCGTACAACCATTCAAACCACACAAAATCACATATATTTAATTTTAATCATTACCATAGGGTTAATAAATTAATTCTCTTTAATGATTCAACACTAATGGCCATAAAACAACTCAAGCTATCACAGGCATTCAAATTTCTCAACTAAGCCACTTAAACATTTAATTTCTTAATTAGTCATTCAGACATTTGATATTAAATCAAATGGGGGCCACTTAGGCACACACTACTTCTTAATTCTCTTTGTTCATCATTATCATTTAATTCACATCAACCAAAAGCCACTCAAACACAGTAGTAGTCAATTAATATCACAAGAACCACTGAGGTACAAGCATTTAGCAATATAGTTTCAATCACAATATTAATTAATCACTCAGATACAATCTCACATATAGACTCTGTAACATCCTAAATTTTACGTAGAATTAACTAATTAAAGGAAATAAATAGAATAATTATAGGAAATAATTATTTGATGTCCCAATCATGTAGAGAAAATTAATTGGGAACCCCCTTAGTTAATACGACGAATACGGTAATTACTGTCGTCATTTAATCGACGAAGGATGTACGGATAGAGCATAGAGATGAACTAAACAGGTAGAGATACATTAGATAATTATTAGAAATAAATATTTATGCCCCAACAATGAAGCTAAATTAATTTGGGTATTTTTTTGAATTTATCGCGAATTATTCAAAAGTTATCGACGTCGTTTAACATCGAAAAACGACCAATTCGGGAAACGAGCCTTCATTGGGCCTTAAAACTCACTAACTCAAAAATGAATATTGAGTATTAGAAAACGCTAAAATAATTATGCTAAAGACAAAAATAAACCTGAAAAAATTTATAGATAATTAATTAGACGAAAAAGGGGCCCCAGGCGACCAAAACACTTCGTTTTTTAGCCAAAACACGACAAATCTCACCCAACCAAATGGGCTGGTCGTGCACATCATTAAGGGTTGTTTCCAATCAGCTTTTAAAGCCCAAGATGATGAATTGCCAAAAAAATAGGCCTTGGAGCCAAAAATTTTAAATGAAGGGCATAGATGTTAATTTACCCAAAAAGCATAACACTTCCTCTATCCTTTTCCCCCCTCAATTTTCGTCCAGCTTTCTTTCTCCTTCATCAAAAATCTGAAACTCTTCCTCTTCCTCTCCTCTCCATAACGTGAAAATGGTGGTGCCCTCCATGATTCTTTTTTGAGTTTTTCTTGAAGGAAAAGCTAGGTATGTGTCATGAACCCCCTTAAGCTTCATCTCTTCCTTTCTCCTTCCTCCTTTTCCATTTATTTTCTTCTTCCCCTTCACCATGTCCCAAAATCAAAAATCCTCTTTATGCTCACCCATGAATGTGACAAAATTTTAGGGTCCAAGGAGGCTATATTGGCATTTTAGATGAGCTTGTTTGTGCATTTGGAGTTTGGGCTTCTCCTCTCCACTTACATTTGCTCTCTTGAACTAGGGATTTAGGATTCAATTGGGGTAAGTAATGAACCTTCAATATACTTTAATTTAGTAGCATAAAGTGTTGTAGATTATGTAATTAGTGTTGGAAAAATTGATGTTATGCATGTAGAACCCAAACCTAGGTTAGGAGACCATTAAGAATTTATTGTTGTTGTTGAATAAATGTTCTGGTGACTTGAAGTTGATGTGAAATAGTTATTAGGATTGAATTAATTGGCATTAGAGGCAAAATTAGAAATTAAGGGCTTACTTTAATTTAAGGAAAGAATTTTGTTTTGGACTTGAAATGGCCTAAGTATGGTTTTGATGTAGTTATGAGACCTTAGGTAACACTCTAGAATTTATTTGGTGTTGGTAGAAAGTATAAGGTAGATGGTAGGCTTTAAAAATCTCTCTTGAAGTAGGAAAAATGATAAGTGACAAGAACAGGCTCATGAATGTGTTAACCTTGCTAATGGACTTGAGAACTCTTATTAGATATGGACTATTATTCTAATGGGTGTTGGATAATTGTTAATTGAGAAAAAATAGAATGTGTCATGAATTAAGAGAAGGGCAAAGTGGATTGATGAGAATTAGACATATTATTGGGTTAGATAAGCTTGTTGGTGTTAGGGAATCCATCAGGGTCAGGCAGCGAAAACAGAAAGGATTCCTAAAAAGAGGATTGCAAAACCAATTGTCTCAAGGAATTATGTAAAATTAAATTTTAATTTAGGGTTTACCTCTTGTAGACGCAAAGCGAGTTCCTCGATTGAAGCAATTGTAGCTTCGCCCTTAGGAGTCCACACGAGCACTCCCATGAGAAAATCAACGTTCTGAATGCTAGTACAGAAATTCAAAAGTAATCTAATTTCTGAGTAGCAGCCTATCAGCATCTCATGCTCTATATATAGGCTTAGGTCTTAACCTGAGCTCTCATTAAACATTAGGCTCCTGACTCATTCTAAATGAGTTAGACCCAATAGTTTTATTTTTAGTCCAACTAAAATAATACTATCCTCTGGTGGGCTTACTCTATGTGTGTGACCCTATAGGTAAAATATTTGGTTATATTAATAATAAACTATTTTATTATTAATATAAAATAAGAGCGGCATCTAGCAATATATCATTATGTCTGAATATTATTTATCATCGACATGACCTATAAGTGATAATTATTTTATATATTTATTCCTTTTATCACGATATCTAATTGGGCCCAAGGCATGGTCGTCATCATCCTTGTATGGTCTAATTCATTTTACTTGATACCAAAGTAAACTTTACAGAATAAATATCTAATATTTATTCGTCCTAGCATGACCATGCATTTCGTTAGTCTCACTCCATCAAGTGGCCCATAGATATCACTCCTGTCACATAAGAGAGACAAATCACATCTATATCACTCACATCCCTCTATATAATTTGTCCATTGCCTAATCACAATCTTTTTGGTCATCTTATTACAGATAACGTTTGATTGTATTAAAACAACAAACTCCTTATGTAGGAATCATAGTGACTTCAGGTCAAAGGACTATATACCATTATCACATTGAGAACTGTTTATGAAACTCATGTAACGATCCATGCAACGTTCTCATTGTGGGTCTGTCCAGTACAACATTACTCTTAATGTGTACCTGTGTAAAGACTTGATATCATATATCCATGATTTATGAGATCAAATCATCAGTACATTCACACACTAATCTTAATGTATTTACATGTCCCTATGTAAATACTTGATTATGGACGTTTTAGGAATAATTATCATATGACCTATTATTCCAGGATAAATAGTTTTAAAACAATCTTAAAACTAAAAATACTAATTTTATTGATAATAAAATTGATATATTAATAGCTCGTAGTGATACACCAATAGTTAGAGCATATTAGGACTTAAGAGAATAATTATGGAATTGAGAAAGTGTTAGTAAGTGTGGCTTAAGAACTAGAATGGCCATTGAGTAAAAGAGATAGAAAAAAGTATAATGTTGAATGGGAGCTAGATGAAAAACATGGGTCATTAAAGTTGAAAGAAAGGATTGATGGCCTAGAAAATATCATTGGATTATGTTAGGCATAAAAAGGCTACTAGTTGGACTGAAAGAATGTTGTTGTAGGTGGTAGGTGACTTGGTTATATAAGTGAATTAGAAAATTTAAGTCATGATTTAAAGTTAGATATGATCATGGTTTTAAGAGTGTTACTAGTGAATGGGAAATAAAATTATAGATGAGTTATAGTGATTGGTAATGATAGGAGGTCATCATGAATAAACGGTGGTTCCAAAGACTTATAATAAGATACCTTAATATTTAAAGAACATTAGTGACAATTAGTTGTCTTATGGGAATAAAAGACAAGATTGACTAAAATTGCTAAGTAATGGAGAACTTGATAAATAACCCCTTGGATTTTGTTTAATTATAAATAGTGAGTTTTAAATCCTTAGGACATTGGAAAAAGTGTGATAATGACAACTTAAACTTCAAACCTCCAAGGTGGTAATGGTATAAACCTAACTAAGTTTTGTATATATGAATATGATTATGTGTCTCTAAAAGAGACTTAGTTGTTAACATTGACCTAATTATAGAGTGATGTTTGATGTGGCCTTATACTTATTTAAAATGTACGCTTTGACTATTCTTGTGAGGCGGGACCATCCAACCCAACGGAATACTTCTCCTAAGGTAGGAGAGGAGTTTGCTTTCTAAATGTATGACAATGTTATTGATAATATATGCATGTATTGGTGTATACTTATATGATAGCCTTAAGTAGCATTGATGTTGTATATATGTGAAAATTGTGTGAAGTGTGTCCCATGAATGATTTGATGTTGGATTGAAAAAAGTGTTGGTTATATGCTCTTGAAGTGATTATTGATATGCTACTTGCTTTAATGAGTGATTAATTGATGAAGTGTCTCCTTGGCTCTTGTGTAATGAGAAGTAGAATGATGCTTCAAAGTAGATTGTAATTAAATGAATGCCTTGGGGGATAACATGGTTAAATGGTTGCCATGTCTAAAGTTTTAAAGTGCATGTGATGACACTAAATGTGAATTGGTGGAATTCTTGTGAGAATTAAAATTACCATATACATCTTTTTGCTTTTTATGGCATACATAATATATCCCATCATATGATACTTAGATCTTGCGGGATCTTGAGAAAGAAACCTTGCATGGGTTGATTATGTAAGCGACTATGTGTTGCGGTGTTTAGTATATGACATACTTTGATGATCTTGCGGGATCTTGAGAATGAAACCTTGTGGGTTGAATATTAGAACAACTATGTGTGGTTGTAATTGTAAAAGTTGTGTATGCACATAAAAAGGAATTGAATTATGGAAAATCAGATTCGTTGCATATGCATGGTTTGAATGGATAACATATGCATTAATTATAAGGTCATGGTATTGGAATTTGAGAAACTAAAAGGTTTATGACTTATGTGTGTATTGAATTAAGAGATGATGTTAGTGTTACCTTGGCATGTGTGCATATAATTCAATGTTGAATGGAAATGAGTATAGTTGCCTTTATATGTGTATATGTTATCATGCTAATTTAAATTGTTCATCATTGAGAAAATATACTCACTCTCCATGTTGTCCATTTTAGCCTTGTAATGTAAGTTGGCATTGTGAGGTGATACATTTTGAAGAGGCGACTTAGTATGAAGAGGGTATAACAGTTTTCCTTGGCCAACAATTTTTTAGAATTGATGATTTAAATTCTTTTATAGAATTTAATGTATTTAGGCATTGCTTTTTATAACTTGACTATTTGTGTAAATGTCTAAGTTTTGAATTAATGAGTAGAGGTTGTTAAATTGTTTGTTGTTACATTTGAGATATGAAGATTGACTCATGATTTGATTAGTGTGATGAAAGATAGTGATTGAGAAAATCTGTGTTGGTATATGGACCTAGAGAAAGGGAACCTTTGTGATTGTGGTTTTTATGGATGAATGTTGAGATTATATCATGATATTATGTATGTTATATGGATGTAGTTAAGGAATGGATTTGACCTTCGTTATGACTCCAACAAAAGGACTAGTTAGTGATAAGTAAAGATTGATGTTCACCTAATATATGTGAATGGTATTGTTATATAAGTAGACTCTTGAAAAGATCTTGTTGAATTTACTTATGAATATGGACTATTAGACTTGAAGTGAGGTTTGTGGGAATGTACCCTTGAGATTGAATGATTAAGGTTCAATATGAGTAGTAGAGGACTTAGTGCATGACAATCTTATATGTTAATGAAAATTAATTAGGCTCTTGCTAAAACATTCACCTTCTCATATCTTCATATATGGGATGACTTTTAATTAGATCTAGGGTGGTTGTTATAAACCTTAATTTGTGATGTGCCTTATCTAAGGATCGATTTAATCATGAAAAATTTACCTTACTTTTTATTAACTAGATGTCACTGGCCATATTACCAAGTAATGGATTTAGGGCGTCACAGACTTAAATGCAATTTCATTACAATTTCACATACAAGATTAATTTCATCATTAAATCACTTCGGAAACTCATTCCAACATATACACATACCAATACATATCAAATATACATCACACACTCATTTTCAATACATAATAATTTCTAATTTTATATTTAACATCACGATTGCATTTTTAATATCGTAAATTGTCATACCTCATTATGTTTGCCACATTTTCAGATTTCTATAAATACTCACTTCATCATCACATACTATTTACACTAATTAACTCACAACCACTAAGGCATGCTCTATTCTTCAATTGATTATCCACATTCACTCAGATATAAACACTCACCCCTATATACTTATTTTCAGTCATTAGGTTTCATGTAACATTAACTTCATCACCACACAATCAAAAACTCATTCCGATCTATACATTATACCTCTCATACACCATTTAATGCATAATGATCCCCAAATTTTCATTCTCTACACCAATAAGTCCATATCTCCTCATTTTCATCACTATCCACACTAGAAAATCTCATAGTTATAAATAACAATTAAGCTAATCCTTTTTAACACTAATAAAATTTACGAATCATATATAATAATTAAATTAGCTATTTAACATTAATTTCCATTCATTTTTCTTACATTAATTAACGTCAGCAATTATTTATAAATTAATTAATACTCTGAACACCCTCTTACCTCAATTTCAAGCTTTCGACCCTTGTTCTCTATGTCGGGTACGTCTAATATCTAAAATTTAAGGAATTTATGAAGTGAATTAGCATTTCGACCCCCAAAATCAAAACCCATTTTACCAAAACAACTCTAAATACACTTTTGGGGCTTATGAAGCTTACCTTGATTAATTACCCTCTTGATTCCGAGTTCCACTTTGGTCGACGTCTCGCCCGATCCTTGGTTTGTAACCTATAAGCACCAAAATGAAAATCCATCAATGAATTATCAATACCCACCATTCCAAAGTTCCATTTACAAGCTTGAAATGCAAAAATGCAATGAAATCAAAACCTTTTCCATTATGTGTGAAATTCAGTTTGGAGAAGAAGCTACCGAAACTAGAAATTAGAGTTACCAATATGCCCATCTTGTTTCCATGATCCCAAATATATGATCAATTTAAAGTTTCATCATGAAATTGGGTGCCAATAGAGCTTGAAAGCCACACAAACATGAAGTAATGCTCCCTGTTTCTTTCTCTCGTGCTTGCGCGAAAGAGAAGAAAGAAAGGGAAAGAGTTTTAAAGCCTCAACGGCATTTTGGTAAATTGATCATTTCTTTATATTTTTTATTTCCTTTAATAAAAATCACTTTTACCTCATGGTAACTTTATATTTTACCAATACCATTTAATCTAAATTAAATCTACTAAGTAATCACTAAAAATTAAGTATTCAAATTTTATTACTTCGTTAATAATTCTTAATTAATTTATAATAATTTTAAAAAAATTCATAATTAATTCATATTAATTTAATTTTGTAACATCCTGATTGCGCATTACTGGGCAGATTAGAGCTAACAGCCGACTAATTAAGAGTGACACGGAATTACGCATGTGCCCCTCTTGACAGTATAAATAACTTCCGCTTCACTCTTCCACTCACGCGGAGCTAGGAAAAGAAAGAGTGAGCTGAACCACTTCTCTGTTCGTGTATACAGAGGTGTCATTCCCGTTTTCTTCTGAGTCAACCAAGCTTCTTCTTCTTCTTCGTCTCCTTCTTCTTTATCAGCAACGTTGTGGTGTCTTGGAGGCTTAAAATCCTCCACTGTTGGTGAGACGGAGCTGTTCGAGTGAGAGAACGGCTTGGGGTTTCTCCAAAGAGTGTAGAGTTTGACAACTTGACCGAAGGTCGTTTGAGCAAGAGGGAGTGACCGAAGAGCGATCGGTCAGCGTTTGAAAGTTCGAGGAACTTCATTGTAGGTAGGGGGTGCTTTGCATTTCAAATGAATGGTTTATGGATGGATTCTGGGTGAAATTGCTATACTGTTTGTTTTATAACTTGAAATGTGATGATTAATGTGTTCTGGTTGAGTGATAGCTTACGAAATACCTGGATTTGTGATAGCTATGAGTCGTGTAGTGTTATGTCGATTTCTGTCCATGAGTGCATGTTGAATTGCATGAGATGCATGTTGATATTATTGTGAATGCCGAGTGCATGTGGTGTGGGACTGTTATGTTGAGTTCCGTTTGTGATTTTATATGAATTGCATGAGATGCATGTTGATAATAATGAGAATGCCGAGTGAATGCATGAGATGCTTGTCGATGATAATGAAAATGCCTAGTGCTCGCATGAGATGCATGTAAGTGATGATATGAATGCCGAGTGCATATGGTGTGAGTTAGTTATGCTGATTTCCATTTGTAATTTTATATGGAATTGCATGAGATGCACCATTGAAAATGCTGAGAGCATTTAGCGTGAGATGCTTAATATTGATATATATATATATATATATATATATATATATGCATGAGATGCTATGAAAGACCTTGAGTGGGACTCAAGGCAAGCCGACTGAGTGGGACTCAGGGCTGCCCGTAACACTGCCATTGTCGCTGAGAGTGACTGTGTTACATGAGAGGGTAAATGGTTTGGTACCAGTAAAATAGCCGGATCAACTGAGAGCTGAATAAAAGGCTGAGAGCCTATGTTGCAACACAAAACTTAAAATAAACAATTGGATCCGATTGACTGAATGTGTGTACACTGATAACTGTTGCCGAGTGCAATGTGACTTGTATGGTTGTGTGTATATGTTGTTGAGAATAATGTGAATTATATAGCCCTGAATGAATTGAGTAAATGCTGACTAGATGATGCTATGTGAGTAATTATGTTGAATGACAGTGTATGTTGTTTATTTGAGACATCATGTTGCATGATTAAGAATTGGAGGATTAATCCAAGTCAATAACTATCATTTAGTATGTAAAATGCTCACCCCTACTTGTGGCTATATTTTCAGTGGATATTGGTCGGGATGGTGAATGATGAGTGTTCATCAAGCCCGTGTGAGGAGTATGTGTACAGATGTAGTGTACATATTGTATATAGTTATGATATAGCCTTGGTCGGCTCTATGTATTTCATTTGTTTTGAATATATATATATATATATATATATATATATATATATATATACACATAAGTTTGAACTATCCCGGAATGTGGACATATATATATATATATATATATATATATATATATATATATATATAATGTTATGAGGTTGTTGAATTGTCCAGGAAGAATTGTTGTATGAGAAATGTCAAGAACTAAATCGTTCCGAGTGAGACATAGTTGAGAGAGCCTTTTTTCGAGTGAAGAAAGCTTAAACTGTTTCCGGGTGAGTTATGTCTAAGAGGACTACTTCCGAGGGAAGGATAGTCAATATGTCTCCGAGTGAGAAATAGCTGAGTGAACCTCTTCCGAGGGAAGAAAGGTCAAGGTGTTTTCCGAGTAAGACATAACCGATAGAACCTCTTCCGAGTGAAGAAAGGTTAAAATATTCCCGAGTGAAGAAAGGGTAAAACACTTCCGAGTGAAGTATGACTGAGGGAATTATTTCTGGGTGAAGGTAAAAACGCCTCCGAGTGACTCATGCCTGAGATGAGATCTTCCAGGCGAAGAATAAGGATCTGAGTAAGAACTTTCCGAATGAGGCATGACCTGAGGGGACCATCCCCGAGTGAAAGGTGGTACCGATTCCGAGTGAGGGAACACATCGAGTGTGGGATTCGCTCTAGCGAGTAGGAGCTCGCTCAAGCGACTTTTATTGGTTTCGCTTAACCAAATCAGGGTCTTGCCAAGCGAGTGGCACCCTGACCCCATTTTCTATTTTCGACTCCGATTTGTACGCGAAAAATTTCCCCCGATTTTCGGGCTTGTCTTTATCGAGTCGGGATGTTTCAAATTTAGTCTTCAATACTACTTAATTAACGTCATAGGGCAAATTAAAATAAATTTTAACATCGGGGAAGTTACAATTTATATCTCACCAAAAAATATTTGATAACAAATTTTTAAAATAGAAATTAAGAATATTTTAAAATAATTTAAAACTAAAATATTTACATATAAATGCATTACTAATCTTTCCCCTTGTATATATTGTAAAAGAAGATTTGAACGATTCTTGATATGAATAAAAAGATACATGTATCACAATACAATGCACACAATTTTTGGTCAAAATTTTAGCTCATTCCTTAAATCAATAAAATATTTTGATACATTTTTTAGAAATTTTGAACTTCATATTTTTTCAATTAGATTTTTTATCTAAAAATTATTTAAAAGTAAATTTTTCTAATGCTATTTATTTTTAAAAATGTGTAATTTTATTTTATGCTACCCAAATTAATAATTAATATATTTAATATAACATTTGAAAATTTTTAAATCTTAATAACTTGAACATAAATTTGATTTAGTTTCCCTTATTTTCTTCCATTTTGTTTAGTTGTTACATGTTACTTTATTCTTTGGTGGGTTATTTTTTTTGCCTTCACCATGTCTAATTGATATTACAATTTAAATGAGATTGTTGATATGATTATGTTTGCGGGAGGTAATTTAATTTTTTTGAACCTAGAGAATTTTTATTTAAATGTTTTACTGTGCTCAGTTTCTTCTATCCAATTGAGTTTTTGTTTAAAGAATTATATATATTTAAACAATCTACTATCCTTGAATACTTTATTTAAAGAAATGTCACACCCTTTTAATAAAAACACAAGAATTTTTTCCTGATTTTTACAAATTATTTTAATCACTCATAAGCCAAATATATATATATATATATATATATATATATATATATATTATCACTCTATAATCCTTAAGGCACTTCCTGCACAATATATATATATATATAATTCGATAAACATACTTTTAACTTACTAAGTCCTACTCGTAAGACATTAGGAACCAAAACAACTACTAAACCTCCAGTAAGGTTATCAACTACCTATATCCACTATACCAAAACATATGTATATGTATATGTATCCAGAGTTACGAAGAGCTGGCCAAGGCGATAACAACAAAAAATATAAAGGTATATACAACCATATGCCAACGGTCTCCGTGACCATAGTATTTTTAATCGAGTAATCACCAAACATCGCCTCGCTTTACATCCACTGAAAACAATAACAACTTAGGGGTGAACATATATATATATATATATATATATATATATATATATATATGTTAAATGATAGGTACTGAACCAGATTCAACATAACTCATCAATCAAACATCCAGTTTCACACATAATCAATAGTTTGTCATGATCATTACCACACATACTATCATTTAATACAATTATATTACCTCAAATGAAATCATCTATAATCAACATACACTATAAGCTGTTCCACAACATTTAAATCGTAATATTTATATGCAAATGCATATACATGCAAATCTAACTCTAATGATGGGAATTATACTATAGTGTATAAATTTTTACAACATATAATCAATTTTATTTTACCTGTCAACCGCTCGCCCATAATGTAACAACAGTCACTCTCAATGACAACAGTAACTCAACTAAGTGTTACGGGGTGGCCTTGAACCCAATCCAAGACGGTTGTGGATCCGAAGGAAACCACAAAGGGCCTTTGCTTATCCAAAGGTCGCCCTCCTATCTGAGTCGGCATCACAGGCCCCCTACAGTCCTATGTATATCTAAAATATATAATGCTATGCAACACACATCAATTATTCATAGACCACCTGATTACCATCATCAAGGGCCACCACTTGATTAATATCACAAAGGGTATTCATCTCAACATAAGCATAACATGCAACAACCAATAATTAATCATTAATGTAACATACATAATAATGGCAACCTTATGCCTAGTTTTAATGATCAACAACTAATATCATATCTAAATATTGCAACCTCATGCAATTTAAAATTATAATCATCGATTCATCATCAACATAACATATAAATAGGACCAACATATTTAAAAATTATTAATCAAATCAACAAAAATAATTATTCAATAATAACATCAAGAAGGGGTAGCCAATAAAATCAAACATCACCATCATCTTGGATTTTCACCAAATATATCAATCAACCATCAAACATAAACATGCATATATACCTCAATCCATTCATAATCTATACATTTAAATATAATGCTTCCTCTACCTGAAATCCTTTATTCTAAAGCTTGAAACGCCCCCCAAACACTTCGATTACAAGTTTCCAAAGCCAGAGATTCTTAGATTAACAATAATGACTTTTCATAGTCCATACACTACCTTAAAATTATAAACAACCAATTAACATAGATTTCGATAATCTCAATAAATTCTAAAACTTAATAATAATTATTTTAACATCCTTTTTGCTATTAAAATATATCGTAAAGCTGAAATTACACCGAACAACTTTTGATATATTTTTCATAATTCCGATAATTTCATAATAATTATTTTTATAATTCCAAGATGCTTAACGAAGCATTTTGAGGCTCAAAACATAATTTGACATGTTTTAGGTAATTGTCGACTCACCGAAATACACTGCTTAAATTCTGACTTTTAACACTGCTTTAATTTTTAGGTCTCTTAACACCATCGGATTCCAACTTTTAATACTTGTAGTTTCCAGCTCTTAACACCGCTAGGTGCCACCTTTTAACACCATTAGATTTTCAGTTTTTAACACCACCAATTTCTAGCTTTAACACTGCTATATTCCAGCTTTTAACACCTTTAAGTTCTAGCTTTTAACAACGTAAAATTTTTAGCTTTTTAACACCATCACTAAAAACATACACCAAAGCTAATAAAATTTTACCAGGGAAACCACATGCAAATAGATAAATGTACTCTCCATTATTCAAACTTAACATGCGTAGTTATGGATCAAGCGAGAGAGAGCTTTACCAAGAGGGATAAATGGGGATGTATGGGTGAGGCACAAGAGAATTAAGAGTTGACATTACAAATTTCCCCTTCCTTGGCAATTGCATGTACAAGAGATTAAGTGAGGGAATATGAGAGGTAGTGAGCGTGAGTGGGCAAAAAGGGAACGAGAGAGAGAAAAAAGGGTCACGTTGTGTAAAAGAAAAAGAGAGGGATCAGGACAAAGTGAAAGAGGGAGAACATGAGATAAGTATGGAGAATGAGGGAATTAAGAGATATTAAGAGTGAAGACAAGAGTGAAGACAGAAATAAAAATAAAATAAAACGGGTACCTGCTTGGGGGTTAAGAAAGAAAATAATTTAAAAAAATAAAAGAGGAAAAGGATGTTACAAGAAACATATTCAAAATCACTTTCTTATAATTCCTAGTTGTGAGTTAGTTAGCTTATTTTTTTAGGTCACATACTAAACTTTCAATTTATGAAATTTGAATATGCACTCAAGGCATGTAACACATGAGTGAGTATGTTATTCGATGACCAAAAGTAAAAATATATAAGTCTGTTATTCAATAACGTAAAGTAACAAAAATGAGGATCACCAATATATGATTTAGGTTGAATTTGAGTAAATTC
The DNA here is from genome assembly GCA_037962975.1 of Clitoria ternatea. Taxonomy (NCBI): domain Eukaryota; kingdom Viridiplantae; phylum Streptophyta; class Magnoliopsida; order Fabales; family Fabaceae; genus Clitoria; species Clitoria ternatea. The sequence goes on from CM075675.1 coordinate 53,320,156, forward strand.
ATAGAAAATTTATCAAAATAACTAATTACTCCTCAAATTATTTTTGTCTTATTTTAGTAAGCTATTTATTCTTATGGTTTTTTTAACTTATTCATTTAAATATGTAATTCAGAAGCCCTAAACTATCAAATATATACAAAGTTTAATCTAAATATCATTAAAACATATAATCAAATATATAAATTTTAAGTAAAAATTATAAAGGTAATCATTTTTTCCTATTCACATATAAGTTCAGGTTAATCAATCCCAATTTTGTGGATGTAAATATTTTTGTAAGAGATTTAATAAAAAAATTTATATCACTTTTAAAAAATATGTTTATTGAAAGTCTAGTTTAGAACTTTCTTATCCTCTTAACTTAAACTTTCAACTAAATCGTAACACATTAATATGTTTTTCTCTTTTTATAATAATTGAAAAGATTTTAGAATTCATAATTCATCAAAAACACTGAATATAGTATTAATTTAATTCTATCATTACTAGAAAGTTTAACCAAATGATTGATCGACGTTTCCCAATTTATATTTATGTTTCTAATAATAATCGTCTTATTAAAATTTAATCCTAACTTTTAATGTGCTAAAGCATGGTCAAAAAATAATAAGAAGAAGAAGATTCACTAAGGTTGGTAAATTTTATTTGAATAAATTTAATTATTCTATCACAAAAATAAAAATACTGAATATATTTATTTCCGATAAAAAGTTAATACTTTTTCAAACTTAAACTTGATCCTTAAGAATATAGTTAACAGAATCAATGATGATAATAATAATCACATGTTTATTACAGATCCCGAAACACGTTTGCGTAAGTTAAGAGAGAGTAGTTTTTAACGGAGGCAGACACCGCCAAAAGAACCCTCGTAACCGGTTTCAAATGGGTCGCACTTAGGTTTACTTTACACCTTCAAATTCAATTCCCCTCCTTCCATTCCCTTCTTCAATTCATTCCCATTTTTTATTTCTCACTCAACCCACCATGTCCATGTCCACCAGGTATTATCTCTCTTCTTCTCTCCTTCGATCTCTTCTCATTTTTCTTCCATTCTCTTCCCCTGTTTTATCTTTGCTTCCCACATTCTTCGCGATTCTTGTGCCCAAGAAAATTAAAATAATTTTCCCTTGTTTGTTTGGTGTTCTGAGATAATCGATATTCGTTACTTTTCATGCCTTCGAACATCTATCTGCCATGTTTTGGTGCCTCTTTTTCATTATTATTATTTTTATAATTTTATTATGAGCAAAATATTATCTATACATTTTCTGCTAAAGGTGGGTCTGAGATCCTTCCTGGTTAATTTGATATAATAAACAAGATGAATTTTGAACTTGAATAGTTTAGTTTCTTTTTTATTATGTTATTGATTTTTTTGAGGTGGCTCAGAGATATAATGCTTGAATATTTGTAAGCACGAGGGTTTCGATCAGTGTTTTATTTTCCGTTGTTATTATTTCTGTTGAATTTTTTCAGGTTCTTTTTCTATTACATGTATTTGGATCTAAATGATTTGTTTATGATTTGTTTTAAAATACGTTAATTGTCTTAGGGTTTGCAAGTTCTACGCCCGTGGAAGATGTTTGAAAGGGGAGCAATGTGATTTTTATCATGAGAGAAAAGATGATGTAACTTTCATTCTGATTTTCATATACTATTTAGTATTTACCCACCAATGGATCTTTTTATTTTCTTTGTTGATTTTGTTTCTTATGTGGAACACAGATTTGCCCCTATTTTCAAAAAGGATCCTGTGCATATGGCAGTAGATGCAGGAATAAACATATTATCAAAGCTTCTCAACCATCACCTCTGGCATCATCGTCAGCAAATGGACGCCCATCTCATTTTTCAGATTCTGTTGTGGGTCACGCTGGTAAAGGAATATCAAATTGGGTTCCAAAGGCTGCCAAGTTGTCGTCACCGGATAGGCGTGTGAGGACTTCACAACGGAAGCAGACTGCCTCTGTGAGGAATGGCGATGTTGGTGAATCGAGTACTAGCAGTGCCATATCATCCGCACATTTGTTTTGTACATTTGCTGCTGCCAACTGCCCCCTTGGAGATAAATGTTCTCGAATTCATGGAAATCAATGTTTATACTGTAGAAAGTTTTGCTTACATCCTACAGATCGAAAGGAAAAAGAAAATCATTTGAGGACTTGTGATAAAAAGGAGAAGTACCTTCAGGCTTTGAAAGATAGTCAGGAAATAGAATGCAATGTTTGTCTGGAGCGTGTTCTTTCCAAACCTAAGCCATCTGATTGTAAGTTTGGGCTGCTCCCTGAATGTGACCACGCTTTCTGTTTATCCTGTATTCGCAATTGGCGTAACAGTGCCCCAACCTCTGGAATGGACATCAATAATGCTGCCAATACTGTGAGAACCTGTCCTGTTTGCCGCAAACTATCGTATTTTGTCATTCCAAGTGGTATTTGGTATTCTACTACAGAAGAAAAACAGGAAATTATTGACAACTACAAGGCAAACTGCAAGTAATTTCTTATCTACCCACCTTCTCTTTCACTTGTCAGAAATTGATTTGTAATTTGGTGACTGGTAACATTGGATTTTTTTTTTTGAGTTATAGTTAATTAATTGTAGTTATTTTATGGGAAAATATTCCCTTATCCCTATCTATCTATGTCCCCATCATTGCTCACCACTCTCTTTCGTACCACACAACAATCATAAAACCAAAATACACGAAAATGCATGTATACACAGTATCCTAATATTTGCATGAGATGTTAATGTGTGCACTCTTCAATCTTCACACATTACTCTTGAAGAGGGCAGCACTTTATGCTTAGTTCAGTTATTTAGGTGTCAATCTGATGATTGAGAGCTGAGCCAATTTACATTTACACTAATAGGAGTTTGAATGTTTTGTTATATGAATTCCCGTATTGTCTTTCTTTCAGACTCATTGATTGCAAGCACTTTAACTCTGGAAATGGGAATTGTCCATTTGGAGCTAGTTGTTTTTACAAGGTACCCAAGTTACCTTCTGTTTTTAGTCTCTTGCTTACTTTTGTATTTTCCTTAGGCATATTTGATTACCAAGGTTGTTAACAAATTTATCATAAGTTTTTGAGCAATAAATTCCTCGTCACTATGCTTCTTCTTTCACCTAATGGATATCTATTACTTGGTATGTTGCTTAGGCTATTGTGCATATATACAAATTTGAGTTTATTAGATATGACAATATGACACTTTTGAAAAAACATAGGATATGTTACGTTAATGTTACACCTATAAATATATATTGAAAAACTTACAAAGTGTAATCATAGGTCATTTTAATTCAAAATATCCAAACCTAGAAGGTAGTTTATAATAATATGGTGGACCATATGTGTGAAGCGATATCAGCTTCATCTAGATGGGTCGGTGGATGTGTATTCTACTTTTCATGGGAAAAATATGCTTAAAGAGAAAAGTAAGAAAAAAAAAACCAGGCTTGGTGGATTTCCCCTCCTCCTAATCCTTGATAATATGCCTCAATGTCATGTCTTGGTATACTTAATCACTAGTCCTAAACCCTAAAATGGTGAGGAAATGCAAGATTTGCAACCCTCTTCATGCATTTATGAAGGGGCATCTGTGGTTCTATTCATAGGTCCCAATTTATACAAAACCTGAATGAAATCCTCCCAGTTTTGACGGCCAATTTTGCTGATCAGGTGTTGTGAGTTGACTCATTCTTGAAGATGGTGCAAATTGTTTTGATCTGAGTACACAGCAAAATTTCTACCAAGGAGATAATGTCTCCAATGCTGTATTGAGAACCAATGCCTTCAATTCTTTTTCATAGGCAGATTTAGCCTAGTTACATGCCTTGCTAAAGAAAGCAATAGGCCTGTAACATGAATAGGAATTGTCTTGAGATCATAGTTATCAATCCCGGATAGCATTGTGTAGCGGTAGACCCCAAAAAAGGTTATAGCGGGATGGCCACAATTTAGAATTTATAAACTGATTAAATTATTTATATTATATGTATAAATAAAGGTTCAAAAATTAAAAAAAATTACTCAAAATGCATGACAATTTCATAATTAACTATGAAAAGTCATTGGTCCTAAGTAAAACATATATATAACATGAAATTTATGGAAACAAACAAAAATTAATGAGGCAGTGAATGGATTTGCATTTGGTAATTTTGAGGCTTGAACATTATAAGCTTAACTCCCAAGGAAATAAATCCCTCCTACCCCAATTTAACTCCATCAGAACAGAAGCAAAAGTGCAAAATCCTTCCAATTCCATGGATTTTAATAGTTTATTTCCCGTCTGGAAATCAGCCCAACCAAATGCGGCGTAAAAGAAGTAGGGAACAGCTAAAAAAGGGGCATTTTTGAATTTTTAACTTCTTCAGCATCTGCCCTTGGAGCAATGTGATTAACAGCTTCAAAACTCGCTCTGGCAACCAGGAGCTATTGCATCCTTCTCTTCATATCATCCGTGACTTCACTATTTTTCTTCTATTAGCTTACCTTCATGCTGAAAGATCATTTTGATCTACCAATCCACCAGTACCTTTCTCCAAGTTTGTAACCAATACCACACCCAAAATGAAGGCTAAACCTTCCAATTCCAAAATACGCTTCAATTTTGATGACTGTTCTTGAGATGAATTTCCAATCCTATGCTTCAATTAAGTGTCAAAACCCAATGGCCCTCTCCAAGTCTAATGATTAATTGCTTCCTTGGTTCAGTGGGTAATCCCAACGCATGTGTAAATGTCAAGGGAGATAAATTTACGAGTTACCGTACTGTTGACCAAAATAGCTTGCTGTACACTTTGTGAACACACCATGGTTTTAGTAATTTATTGAAACCATTGGTGAGCCCAACCAACCCCATGACATTGCATAATTTGCATTGACATAGCACCCCTTCTTCTACTTGTGCATCAACTTCCTCCATCGCTATAATTTCTCCTTCTTTACCAACCCTTTCATTCATTGTCTGCTGAAATAAGCAATTTTGTTTTCTTATCAAGTTCTGATGGAGTGGATGATACCTCTCCCAAGAGTCTCAACAGTTAAAATAAAGGCCCTTGGATTGCCTTTCCTGCAACTCCTGATAAGAGAGATGCCAAGTTCCACTTGATGTCTCTTAGGTTTGACCTTCTCCTTTTCGAAATGAGGAGAATAAAGACTGCTAGACTTCTTATTCCACAAACCATTAGGACAATGGATCCTCGTGTCTACTTGGAGGAGCTACTAGTAATTGACCTGTTGGGTACTGTACCCTAGCCAACTCAATTTAACTGCACCAAATCCTTCTACAAAAGAATTAGACCTCAAGCTGTCTTGGGAGCTTGGTTTCCAACACTTCCCATTAGACACGTCAATGTTCTCTTGGTTTTTGCAAAATCTGCCTCAACATCCCTTACCAGTTTCATCGCTTGACTTCTTGTTACTGCCTTGACAAACCACGAGTCTTAAGAGTATCCTTGTTACTGCTCCTCAGACAATTATCCCATCCGAGATGTAACAAATTCAGATATTTCAATGTATGTCCACGGTTCTTTCCTGCCTCAAACCTGAATAGTATATGCTGGAGCTTTTCCCTAATGAGCTACTCCTCTGTCTCCTTCAACAGTTTGAACCAGTGGATGGTCTAACCCTCCATGCTCAGATGGGCAGATTTAACCTTCAACTAATATCAGATGTGTTTTGGACCATTAAATATGTTTCTGTTCTCAGAATCCATCCAATCAGATATTTCCTTCAAAGTTCAAAGGATGGAAGTTCTACTTATGTTACTACTGCTGCTCTCATTAATCAATTGCTAGTGCAAAGCTCTGTGAATATTTGACAGTAGGTCATCCTTCAAATTCCTCATTGCTGCTTCCATGTTGCTCATCTGAGATTCCAATGGCTCTATTCTTTCAGAATTCTTTAGGGGGATGGATTGTAATCACCGCTTGTTACTTGCTGTCAACCACATTTCACATCCAGCTGGTTGTACCAAAAACTGTGATGAACCAAATACCAGAGAACTGATTATATTTTTTAAATTTGGGTATTGGGCCTAACTCAATCCTAAAAGTTAGCTTATAGGATAAGGATTACCCTTCACCTTATATACTTTTGATCTGCCATATCTCTAGTCAATGTGGGACTTTCAACACCTCCCCTCATGCTCAGGAATGGAGCGTGGATGAATACAGGTATCCCACGAGACTTATTAACACACCCCTTCACACTCAGGAATGAAGCGCGGATGAATATGTGTGGCCAGTGGGACTTGTTAACACACCCCTTCACGCTCAAGAGTGCAGTGTAGATGAATACGGATGGCCTGTGGGACTTATAGAACACCCCCACACTCTGGAATAGAGCGTGGGCAATATGGGTGACCCAACAACGGATCTAGGATAGACTTTGATACCATGTTAAAGGTTCCATCTCAAACCAATTAGCAATAGTTGGAGTGTCCCAACAGGTATTTAAACCATGCGAAATATTATGAGACAGGCAATGTGGGACTTCTGAATTCAGCTCAATGAGCTTTATAAACCAAAACAAACTCCTAACAGAATGCTCCTCAGAGAAACAAGCTTCTCTTCCTACAGCAATAATCATCCTGTATAATAACCTTACTGAATTTATTTCACTACTAACAAACTCCTCCAACTCAGCTTCCTAGCATAAACCATCAACATTATTCTTATTTACCTAGTAACTTTGTTTTACCTGTTTCGGTGGGCTTGCATTTACTTTTGATTGTAAAGTTTCCATTTCATTTAATTCAGCTCTAATCAGTGTTCCTTATTTTTTATATAAATAATAGAATGTGGAAATTTCCTATCATTGTTTTTTGTGTCAAAAAATCGTATAAAATGTCACGGGAGGATGATGTAGGGTGATAAGGGTGGCTTAGGGTTATAAGGGTGGTTTGTGTAGATTTTTTAAGTGTCTACTTCTAGCTTTGCGACTGAATAATTGAATGATGAAACCGTGACAAACAAACCATTGGTATAGTGCACCATGGTTTAGTTTCTTTAGTGAAAAAATTGTGCAAATTACATTGGTATTGTATTAATACTACTGTTAATTTTCAGTAACTAGCCTGGCCTGGCCATATGCAATTATATATTGGGGACTATTATACTAACTTAATTTAGGTACTACTAGTAAATGTAGTTTTTATAAAACTAATTAACCAATAGTTTGTAGTCAAAGCAGATTAGGACCGACAGTTTGATTTGGACAGTTCCTATTAATGGTTTTTAAAATTTTAGGTTTTGAGAAGGTTAGCTTGGTTCATGGTGAAATATTATTGAAGTCTTTTGCTCTTTTGCCATCCAGCCAACTAAGTGATCTGTTTTTTGTTATAATGCTTGTGTTATCATGACTAGCATGCATTAGCATTTATAATAATTTATTAAGGTACTAACCTTATGGCACAGTTATCAACGGAGGGAAATAGTGGCACTGTAGTGGTTTAGCCATCATGGAGTGGCCCTTTAGAGCGACAAAACTTACACTGTATACAGTTTTATGTAGTGACCACTATGCTTGAGAATGTGGGATTTTGCAGCTGTAGCTGGGACCAACTCTGCTCCATTACAGAAACTCCTTTCTGGCTCTAAAGTTGTGTTGCTTTGGTGCTGTTTTAGGGGGCAGTCTTGGGATTTTACCTGTTTTTCATTTAATCAGAACAAAGACTCAGAAACCCTGTTCCCACTGTCACTTCATTTGCACAAACACTGACACCCCACCTTTCTCTCCTATGAAGGCCACCTTTTCCAACGATGTTTCTGCTATGCTATGGCAGTGTTAGCAAACTCTTCTTTGTTCAGGCCAACAATTTGTGACTGTGCAGCCCTGTTTCAACCATTATCAGCTTTATTCTGATCTGTATAGTTCTCTCAAATTAAGAAACAGGTCTCTTACCTCTGTCCTGTCCAAGGGGCTCCCTTGCTCTTCCTAGCTCTACTCTACCCTTTCTTTTTATTTTTTGACAATTTGTTGTCTTCCTTGCTGAAGGACAGCAATGACTTTATCTTGTATTCTGACACGTTACTTATTTAATTGTCACCTTTGATCATTAATTGGGAATGTCTCTAATTTTTTATTTTTTATTTTCAGCATGTGTGTTTGTCTATAAATAATAGTGTGTATCTGCAGACTTCAGCATGTTGGTATAGCATTTTTCAGGGTCAGTTGGTCTATGCTGCTATTTGAGATTGATTACTATGCTACTTAGTTGTGTACTGCATGTTATGTATCGTCTTCTATTGTATTTATAATTAATAGTAAAGGAGTATTGGTAGCCATTGAGAAGTTAAGAAACTATGATTTTGGTGCCATTCTGGATCAAAATTTATGGTTTGTTTCATTTGATTCTTGAATGTTACAAGAAGTTAAGCAGTGGTGGGTATCTTTTTTCAAGCTTGATGGGAGAGACGTGTGTAATAAATGACTAAATGGAGGGCGGTTGTTAGTAACTTTTCTAAGGCTTATTTACACAGCGTGAAATTAAGCCTTAGTGGCTATGTTCAAAGTTTGAACTAAATACTTAAATACTTTTCAGTATCCAAAATGGTGAGAAAAGACTACTCACATTTTAGATACCGTGTAAATATGCTTTTTGCTCCATTTACCCTTTTTTTTTTTTTAATTCTTGATGTAGTTGTTTCTCCCTTTAACGATTTGGTTAACTGTTTCTTTCAGCATACTGTGAAGCCTGGCTCGTACACATGGATACATCACAGGCCACCACCTCAACGAAGACAAAACAACTTCAGTATGTATGAGATGTTGGATATGCTGAGCGAAGTTGATCTATCAAGTGCCGAATATTATTCCATCATGAGGGGCTTGGACTTTTTTGATGATATGGATCCATTTGAGATGATGGCTGTGTCGGATAGGCTAGCTGGTGGATCAGGTCCTTGTTTCGGTCCCTTTGATTCTGATGATGAGGACATGAATTTTTTCCGTATGGCTGCATTGTCAGAAGCACTGGCTTCTGGTGTGGATGATTTTGATCCTGAGGATTTTGATGATGAAGCATTCGATCCTATGGAGACTGCCTTGATATCAATGATGATGCAGTCTAATATGGAGGACGAGGAAGATGAAGAAGACAGTGATGAAGACTACTAGATTTACTTAGTTCTTATGAAGTGCATCTTTAACCAGCTTCGGAGGTAGTTTGCTATGGCACTATGGTACCCATCCTTTGTTAGGAAAATTATTTTGGCAGGAAGTTCAAAATTTATTCTTGCTTATGATATGCTAGTACTCATGCATAGCTAGTATTCGTGATAATATGCCATTTTGTATATTAATAATATCATGCTACTGGAGTTTTGGCTTGAGGGTTTTTAGTCATGGTTCTATTAGGAAAGGCTTCTTATTGTCTTGTCGGGGTGATATATGCACCATAGTTTTGTCTTTCTGAGTCCGGTCGCTGATGCACCGATGCACCTGTTTAAAATCAAAGAAAAAGATTGGTTGGATAGTTTTGGGCGTATTAAGTATGATTTCACCTTCAAATTAATTTCTCTTTATGCTGGTAGAATTTGTGTTGTGTATCATTAGAATTTTTCTGCCAAAAGTACTGTTAGTTTATTAATTTTTCATCCGAGATCGTGTTTTACTCACCTCATCAAAGTTGCTTATATATTTTATATTGCTATTTATGTGGAATCTACGATGATATATAACTGAACTGAACTTTACTTTTTATAATTTAAGTAATTTTTCTTTCCAATAGTGTAACTATAAATATTTACATTAAAAAATTCTCTTATATATTTATATTTTAAATACTTATTTATCTTCAAATTTTAAATGAAAGAAAATAAACTGATATACAAATAGATAAAATAAAATTCTTTATTGTATAAGTTAATGTAGTGATTATTGAATTTGAAATAAATGGTATAAAATACATAATGTGATATAACACAATTCAATTTTGGTTATTCTCATATCTTAAATGTTCCTAAAACTCAAATACATAGGGAAATTTAAAAAGAGGATCACTAGATACATGAGGAGTTAGACGAATTACTATATGAATGATTGTAGATATAGTCAAAATGATGTTTGTGGGTATGTTTTTTTTAATCTTTGACAATCATATTGTGTAATATGATGCTTGTATATAAGATACTTTGATGGTATCTATATGTCAAATGTGTATTTGACCATGTACAGTGACAAATTGATATTGGAGCATTCTAAGTGCTCGTTCGAAATTCTTTTTCGTACCTTAGTGTTTTGTAAATAATTTTCTTTTATCGCTATGAGATTGGAATGTTTTCCACAAATGTAGCTCATTCAAGATAAATTCTCGTTAGATAGCATCTCATGCTATTTTGAGTTATACTAATAGTAAATTGTACCTCATAAGCACTCCTAAAATGTCATCGAACGAGATTAGTTTAACATGTTGATGTCATTTTTGAAATCCGTAACTCTAAAGGATGCTTGTGATGTGACTAGTAGTGGGATAAGCTAGATTGAGCAAGGCTTTATAGGTTTGAGCCTGACTTGAGCCTGGTATGCCATAGGCTATAATTTTAACTATAACTAACCTATTTAAAAGCTTAGTTTAGCTTGATAGCTTATATAAAAGTTTGATTTAAATTATTATCAATGAAAAGAAAAATAAACATATAGTAAATAGATAATGTGTCAATCTTAAACAAATGATTATTTTTAAAACGGCCAAAAATAAAATATAATAAAAAAAGTACTCCAAAGCAAACTTACAGCAAGTATATAATGTGATCCGAATCAACCTAAGATACACTTCATAGGATTATTAAACTAACCTACTACCAGATAAATAAACCCTTTAAACTTTGCTTAGAGCCAACATCATGCCCTACACTTGGTCAAATCCATCAGTTTGTATCTATCCTAAAAACATTGTTGGAATAAAACAACATTTCTTTCTTTCCAAATATACCATACAATTGCAAACCTTAATACTTTCCACTTTTATTGTTGCATTTTATTACCGGTTATCAAACATATGAAGGCCAAGAAATGTTTATCTGGTTATTGTGGGGGAGCTGAAGAAAAATCACACCGCTGGAGGCATTCCATCCAAACAAAATAAGATTATGAACATTTAAAGAGATGTTGTACAATTTTCATATCCTTCGAGCACAATCTACAAGTCACATTTTGGGCATCCACCATTCCTTTCTTTAGGAGCTCGCAAAGAATCGATACCCTTCCTTTTACTCATTGCCATGCAAAAACGTTCACCTTATAAGGGATATACCTGTTCCAAAAAGAAGAAAAAAATCCCTTGAGACCTCACGGGAAGGCTCACTAAGGACTTGTAAGCAGACTTCACAGAAAAGATTCCATTCACCTTACCTTCCACCACCAGGAATCATTCCCCGACTCTAACAACTCCACATGGACCAACTCATTTTCTAACTCTTAGACAAGCCCAACCTCCTATACAAGTAGCCGTCTTCTCCAAACCCAACTTCTCTCATATTTTTAGATCAAAACCTACCTAATAGACGCATTCCTTTCAATAACCAAGGAATACAATCTTGGAAACAAGTCACAAAGCAATGCCACCATCAACCAATAGTCCTTCCAAAAAAGGGTATTACCACCCAATCTCACATTCCTCACAACATTCCTACACCATTGGCCACTTGTTATCCCCCTCCCCTCTGTAAACCCCTAAATCCCTTCACCACCTAGACCCCACCCTTTGGTTATCATTCACCATATCAAGTTCTGACCCATATTTTGACTTAATCACTTTAACCCTTAACACATCTTCCTTCTCCCTCAACCACCACTTCCATTTAGATAACAAAACTAAATTAAACAATCCCCATCACGCAACCCTAGGCCCCCTCACTAAAGGTTTACACACATCCTTCCATGCCACCCAAAGAATTTTCCTACTCAACTCATTCCCCCTATAGAAAATAAATAAAAATAGAGTGAATAGATAAGATAATACCCGAGGGAGCCTTGAAGAAAGACAAGAAAAGAACACTCTTTGAAGAGTACTTTTTGAAGGATATCTCACCGGATTTTTAATTTTTTTTCTCTCTGCATTTTTTACTTTTGAAGGCTACCCTCACCCTCTTATTTACTTGATATTTTGGAGACTTTGTATTGTGTTTTGCTTACGTGTGTGTGTTTATATATATATATATATATGTCATAGTTGCCTTTTGAAGGATATTTTGTTTTGTGTATATATATATATATCATTATGCTTTTAGTTATGTATGCCTTATAACATTATTTTTATTTTGTTTCACCAACTACATATACATTGGGCTATATGACTGGTTTATTACATATAATCTATAGTTGGAAATATTGCTATATATTTATCATGTGAAATATATAAAAGACCCTAAAATTATTTGAAAGAAATTCACACAGTGGCTAATTAGCCATAGAAATGTTGGAATCTAATTAGCCACCGTATTAGTCACCGATGTTTGTGACACCACATTAGCCACTAATTAAAAATTAGTCACAAAATTAGCCATGGAATAACATAACAATATGGCCACAGAATTAGTCACTGCATTTTCACAAGATATAATCATAACTTCCTGTTAGCCACTGAGTGAGCCACAAAAATAACTCATTATTTGTCACGAAATTAGCTATGGAAATGTTTAGCCACAACAATTGATCCGGGGTTCTAACCGGACTCCATAACACATGGTCGGGGTGCTACTGAACGGTGCCACGTCAACAGAATTACCAGAAGAGCCTGGTTAAACTGTCACAACCGGAGTCTAAAACTAGAACAATTGTGGACCTATGGTCAAGACTCCGGTCCCTCTCTCACAGCCTGACAATGAGTTAGAATCGGTATGGGTAGCATGTCCCTACAAACACTGTTGCTACAGTAAGTTAAAAGAAGGGTCAACTCACTTTTCCTACTTAGGTATTCCCTATAAATACATCTCATTTATTACTGTAAAGGGATCTGATCTAATCTGAGAGTTACCTCCATAATACCCTTATTTCCTGTGATACCCGTACTGACTTAGGCATCAGAGAATCTTTTGCGGGTACACCTTTAGTGTGTTCCCTTGATTTCGGTACGGACTCGAACAACAAATTCACCTTATACTTGAAGAACTTAGGACCCCCACTGGGCCTAGGTACAAAATACCGTACTCCACTGAGACGACGTAAAACTAAGAGTAAGTGAGGTGACTCCGGACATTGGTCAAGACGATCAACTCTTGAGCTTGGTTCTAGGACAGAACATTGGTATACCCAATGGGACTGCGTAAATTGTGAGTCCCATATCGCAACAAAAGTGAGTCATGGATCGCCAGAGAGACAGTGAAATCCCAGAAGGGCATGTCCAGAATGTGGCAAGGACGCTGGATTATAACAAGGGTATAGTAGAGACCCCAGGGACGAAATTGGGGATGCAGGTAGTAGTGCGCTCAGATCCCAGAGACAAGATTATAAGGTAATTGCGTTAGGAACTTTAGGAGCTTCAAAGGGAAAACGCCGGTGGCAACCAGAGCCAGCAAGATATTCATTACCAACAGGAGCAATCTCAGACCTATGCCTATGATGAGCAAGAGTCCACGTACCGGACTGAGGAAATGAGTAGCCAAAGAAGGGTCGTGCAGCACGGTAGAGGAGGGGAGTACCGTTTCAAGATACCTTTCACAAGGAGACTGATGAGTGTCCCCATACCTCGACACCTTCATACCCTGCAACCGTTGTCAGTAGGGAAGTACTTAGGGGAGTCTGACCCCGGTAGTCATTTGGATGCATAAGTGAATGAGTCTCTATTTCTAGGCACTGTGGAGGATGTTATGTGTAGGATGTTCCCAAGGACGTTGTCCGCTAAGCCTTGGGATGGTTCAAGAGTCTACCAACCAGATCGATTGACTCATGGAACGATATAGCCCATGCATTCTTGCAACACTTCGTGGTGTCAAGAGATATTCCCAAAATGTCACATATGTTGGCATAAATTAGACAAGGGTTAGAGAAAACCTTGAGAGATTTTCTCAAAAGATTCTATAAAGAAGCTGTGTCGGTACCAAGGTTGATAAAAAAGATTCAGATGCACATTGTGGTGGAAGATTTGCAACCACGGTCACCTTTCGCCTTATCCTTGGAAAAGGGACCACCTCATACCTTTGAAGAGTTTAGAAGCAAAGCTGCTATGTAGGAAGAGAGATGTACCTGACAACTGCTAGCCAGAAGAATACATCAGAAGGGGTCCAGATGTCAGACAAAATAGCACCAAAGTTGGAGTGTAAAGGTCCGGGAAAGGATACATTCCCAAGATCAAGAGAGAGGAGGAATGTGAACCCCATGCAATATACCCCACTAGTAGTACGACCTAGCCAGATTCTAAAGGAAATTGGTTTGAGAGGAATGTCGGTGTACAGGGTGAGGAAGCTTTTGCCTATGAAAAAAGCTGTGAATACCAGCAAGTACTATGAATTTCATGAACAGGCCGGACATGGCACAGATGAATGTCAGCAACTGAAGGAAGCCATTGAGACATTGATAGGAGAAGGAAAATTGAAGCAATATCTATTTAGATAGAGAGCAAATTTGGAGTCGGAAAAAGCAGCGCCAAGGAGAAAAGACATCGGCTCGGCTGAAGAAGATGAGGCCTGGAGTTTTAAAAAGCCTATGTTAGACAAATGTAAGGCCGTGGTAGATAATATTGACTAGGATGATGAATCAGGGGGATGTCATTGACATCATTGCTGGAGGTTTCATTGAGGACGGAGTGTCAAATTCGGCATAAAAGAATCATTTAAGGATGATTATGTCAGTCTAGATAAAGACAAACAAAAGACCATTCTGAGACAGAGTTCAAACCCCTGCCATCATTTTTACTGATGATGATTATGACTCAACGGTGCCTGGTGGAGATGACACAGTGGTAATTGAAGCCCTGGTGGCAAATAAGATGATCAGAAGAATGTTGGTGGACCAAGGAAGTTCATGTGACATAATCTTTTATGAATGCTTCAAGAAGATGGGTCTCTTAGACTCCGACCTGCAACCTTACACGCAGTAGCTGACGGCGTTTAATGAGGCTAAACAACCTACGAAGGGTTACTTGGACACCAGATTAACGTTTGAAGGAGAGCCGAGGTCGAAGATAATGCGTACGAAGGTATTGGTGATAGATGTGAAATCCCCATTCAATGGGATTATTGGGCGTCCCTCTCTTAACGCATTGGAAGCGGTGGTGTCAACCCTTCATCTCCTGATAAAGTTTATTGACAAGGATAACCAAGTGTCATCCGTTCAAGGTGATCAGTAAATGGCGAGGTACTGTTATAACCTCAGTGTACAAATGACTAAGATGGAGGAATCTATCAAGAGGAAAAGATTGAATGACGGTGAGCCAGTACCAGAGTCTGTAAACCTGCCTAGAGAAGACTTGGCACTAAATCCTGAGAATCCTCAGAGACCCACGTCGAAGGATAGAGTGAAGAAAATCATGCTGGAGGAAGGCTCTGCAAGGGGCACAAAGATCAATGATTCCCTAGACGCCAGAATGGAAGGATGATTGATTAAGTTATTGAGGGAGTTTAAACATCTTTTCGCTTGGACTGCAGCCGATATGCCAGGAATTGATCTAAATTCTGCTGCCATAAATTAGCAGTCTATCCGGAGTCGAGAGTCGTTGCACAAAAGAAGAGAAGGTTGGGACTAGAGAAGCAGAAGATGACGTGTGAGCAAACCGAAGAATTGTTGAAGGTCGGTTTTATAAAGGAAGTTTAGTATTCTTCTTGGGTCTCCAATGTGGTGATGGTAAAGAAGGCAAATGCCAAATGATGGATGTGTACAGATTTTACAAATCTGAACAAATTTTACCCCAAGGACCCTTACCCTCTTCTAAGTATTGATCAAATGGTGGATGATTCCTTAGGGTATAAGTTCCTGTCCTTTATGGATGCATACTTCGGATACAATCAAATTCTGATATGGAAGAAAGATGAAGATAAAACAACATTCGTAAATGATAAAAGAGTTTTCTGTTATATAGTTATGCCATTTAGACTGAAGAATGTTGGAGCTACTTACCAGAGAATGATGAACAAGGTGTTTGAAGGAATGAGGTCAAAAATGGTCAAGGTGTATGTTGATGACATAATAACTAAGACTCCGGTGGGGGGAAACCATGTGGGAGATTTGAGGAAGGTATTTCAGAGACTCCAGCTGTACAACATGAGGTTGAACCCATTAAAATGTACATTTGCAGTGCCTGTAGGGCGGTTCCTGGGATTCATGCTCACCCAGAGGGACATAGAGGCCAACCTCGACAAATGCAAAATGGTGAGAGAACTTTGAAGTCCAACTAATTGAGGGAGGTATAATCGTTGAATGGAAAAGTGGCAGCACTATCCCGGTTCATGCCAAAAATGGCACACCGGTCATTACCCCTCTACAAGGCGTTGAAGAAGAACAAGGAGTTCCAATGGGGAGAAAAACAGGGGAAAGTGTTTTAGGAGTTCAATGAGGTTTTAGCTAACCCGTCTATAATGACAAAACCAGACCCCAGTGAAAAGTTATTTGTTTACTTGTCTGTTTTAGATGAAGTTTTAGGAGTTGTGCTAGTGAAAGAGATGGTTGAGGGACAGCGACCAGTGTACTTCGTTGGTAAAGTCCTGCAAGGATCGGAGTGCCGATATTAGAAATTGGAGAAGGATGCTTTAGCATTAGTCTAGACATCCCGAAATTTGAGACAATATTTCCATGCGCATCCCATCACAGTCCGGACCGATCTTCCTCTAAGAGCAGTATTTCACAAGCCAGACCTGGCGGGAAGAATGACGAAGTGGGCCATAGAGCTTTCGAAGTTTGACATCTCATATTAGCCTAGAGCGGCCATAAAGGCTCAAATACTGGCTGATTTTATGACAGAGCTAACAAGAGAGACTCCCACACCACTACGGGAGCATTGGGTGATTTATGTAGATGGGTCATCGAATGAAAAAGGGTGCAGAGCCGGAGTGGTAGTAGAAAGCGAGGATGGAGTAAGTGTTGAAATTTCCCTCTGATTTGATTTCAAGACATCAAACAATCAAGTAGAATATGAAGCCTGTCTGGCAAGATTAAGAGCAACATTGGATGTAGGAGCATGAACCGCGCTACTTTGTAGCGATTCATAGCTTGTGATTTCACAAATCAATGAAAGTTATCAGGCTAAAGAGCCATTGTTGTAGCAATATCTGTCCAAGGTTAGGGAGTTAACAGAAAGATTTGCAAGAATGGAGTTTAAACATGTCCCAAGGGAAGAAAATGTCAGAGCGGACGTCTTGTCCCGACTAGCAAGCACTAAAAAGGCGGGGTCCATAACTACGGTCATACAGAGCACTTTAGCTGCCCCAAGTATTTTGAATCCACTTAGAGTATGTGTCATCCAGTTTAGAGCTCATCTAGAAGACTCCTGGGTTATTCCAATCATCCGGTATATGGTAAGAGGACAACTTCTGGAGTGCCCATTGAAAAAGAAGTTGAAAAAGGAGTTACCCAACTTTGTTTTGGTAGACGGAAGTTTATTCAAAAGAGGAATATCAGCTACGTACTTAAGATGTTTAAATGAGGCCGAGATTAAGGAGGTTTTAGTCGAAGTACATGAAGGGACGTGGGTCATCATTGCGGAGGAAGGAGTTTGGCTAGAAAAATTCTACGAGCAGGACATTGGTGGCCCACCCTAACCAAGGACGCAGTGGAGTATGCCAAAAAGTGTGATAATACCAGAAGAACAGTAATAAGCACCACGTCCTAGCTGAGGAGTTATTCATATCGGCTGTTCCATGGCCATTTTACCAATGGGGTATGGATATCTTGGGTCCTTTTCCAAAGGCACCAGGTGGAGTTAAGTATTTGATAGTCGGAGTGGACTATTTCAAAAAATGGATAGAGGCGGAAGCAGTTTTACATATCACTGCGGCCTGGACTTGAAGACTTTTTTTATGAAAATGTTATCATAAGGTTCGGAATACCAGGAAGGGTCATAATGGATAACGAAACATAGTTCACGGATGTAAAGTTCAAGAGTCTTCTTGACGGACTCCAGATTAAGAAAGTTTTCCCATCAGTAGAACACCCTCAGACCAATGGTCAAACCGAAGTGGCAAATAGAGAAATCTTGAAGGGTTTAAAGAGGCGACTGGGTGATGCAAAAGGAGAATGGACCAACCAACTTTGATATGTCTTGTGGGCATACCAGACAACACATCACTTATCTACAGGAGAAGCCTCATTCTGGTTGGTGTATGGTGTGGATGCAATAATACCGATGGAAATAAATCAGATTTCACCAAGAGTTCAACAATTTGACGAAGTGGAAAATGGCCGGAGGTTGAAAAATGAGTTGGATTTACTGCCAGAAGTAAGAGAAATAGCTTTTGTCTGGGATCAAGCGGTCAAGCCTAAGGCCGCGCTACGTTATAATATGAAGGTTCAGAAAAGAAAATTCAATGTAGGCGACCTCATCTTACGAAAAGCATCAGTAGGAAACCGTTTTGCGCATCAAGGAAAGTTAGCGCCAACTTAGGAAGGACCATACCGGGTGAATGGAGTCACACCAGGGGGAGTTTATCTCTTGGAAACACTAGAAGGCAAAGTTTTCAAAAATAAATAGAATGTAAAAAAACCTACGTGTATATTACAGCTAACCGACACCACAAGTCATGCACTCTTTTTTCCTACCTAAAGTTTTTCCCAAAGGGTTTACTTAGGAGGTTTTTAATAAGGCATGCAGCCGGGATGCTTACTCAGAAATAAAATACAAATTTGAAGTAACTGTTGCTTGCTATTTGATTTCAAAAAAAATGGTTTATTTATTTTAAACCTCGGAGTGGTCAAAAGACCTAGAGTGGTTTCTTTGAAACCCCAAAGTGGTCAATTCCTTTAAAACCCTGGAGCGGTCAAAAGACCCTAGAGTGGTTAATTCCTTTGAAACCCTAGAGCGTTCAGAAGACCCCAGAGTGGTTAAATTACATTAGACCCCGGAGCGGTTAAAAAACCCCAGAGTCCCTAGAGTGGTTGAAAAACCCAAGAGTGGTTAAGTTATATTAGACCCTGGAGTGGTTGAAAATCCCCAAAGTGGTTAAGTTACATTAAACCCCGGAGCAGTTGAAAAAACCCCAGAGTGATTAAATTACATTAGACCCTGGAGTCGTTGAAAAACCCCAGAGTGGTCAAGTTATGATTAAACCCTGGAGTGGTTAAAAACCCTAAGAGCATTTCATTTATTTTAAACCCCGAAGTGGTTGGGAAACCCCAGAGCGATTCATTTGCGTTAAAAATAATACCTAATGTTATCGAAGGAATCCATTTTATGACATCGGTTGATACGAGCAGTCAAAAAAGCAAAAGGTATTAATATAAAGACGATATTAACAAAAGATATTAACTTCATTTCAAAGTCAGAAGTGATTACAAGAATGGGGCACATAGGCCAAACAATCTATAATATCCCAAAAAGAGGGCGGAGCTCATCCCACCTACAGAGCGAAAAGAAATTTAAGGGTTCACTGGGTCAGCTTCTCCTTCCTCCTTCTCCGAACTGGTATCTCCATCTTCATTTTGTATCATCTTCTCCTTTTGCCAGGGGCGTAAATTTGAATGGCTCATTAGCAGAGGAGTAGAATTTTCCACCAACTTCAATCACCAGCTCCCTATCCTAGAATCTTTTAAAGAAACTTATCCCACTCAGGTTCAGTGTGGTACCATAGTTGTGGAAAATGACCTGGTGAACTGCGTGGCTAAAAGAATCCATAGCGGCCCGGGCGAACATTGTCATATCATTTTTATACTTGGTTCACTCACCCTGGACCGTAGTGGACAGATCATTATTCTTATTTTGGAGGTCGGCCATAATTTTCTCCAAGTCGTCCATCTTGAGGCAGAGTTCATCATTCTTTCTCTTCAAGTCTTCTTTAGATTTTTGAAGATCTTGATTTTCTTCATTAAGGCTTTTAACCCTTTGTTAAACCTTGCCATAGTTTTTAGAGACACGAGTTTTTTTCTCTTTTAACTACTCTATCTCCCTCTTAGGCCCATCGGTGGCGGCAGAGTAGATGGTGGAGAGAGTCTTGATGTTGTACCATATGACGATCTCTAGAGTGAATTCGAGGTTGTTAGGATTCATCCCTTCGATGTTGGGAGGAGTGGTCTTGACAAGGAGCTCTTCCAGAGCTTCCATGCCAGAGACAGGAATTGAGGTGTCCTTCTTAACTGGCTCCTCAGTGGCGACCCCTTTGCCTTTATCTAACACCTTTTGGGCGGGGTCAATCTTTTGCTTCTTGGAGGCGCCAACCTCCTATCTCTTCTCCTTCCTCTTAGTGGTGGCGTTCTATACTGTGACTGTACCGCCTGAAATCTAGAGATTTGCAGCTTTCTTCAATTTTGGGGCTAGATGGTTTTCCTCAGAGACATCGGCCTTGGTGCCCTTCAGATGCTTCCAGAGTATCTCTAGAGCATCAACACTCATGTTCCTAAAAAGGCAAAATTATTAGCACGAACCGGAATGCAAAAATTCTTAAAGAGAAAAGGAAGAAAGGTAAATACCCAAATAAATGAGGTACTTATTTCGTGTCTCCAAAGTTCCCATAAGAGAACGACATTTGAGGGGGAGAAGAGTATGCAGGGTGTCTACCACGGTCCGAGAGGTCTTAGAGAGAGAGCCTTCATCGACTGAGTAAGCCATACTCTCTAGGAGAAAATGTTTATGGGACCATCCAGTGTGGATTAAAAACCAGCATTCTTCATCCTTCCAGAAAGGGGACACCGTCTCCTCAACAAAAAGTTTAAAGAATGAATTCTTAAAAGAGGCACCGTACATCTTGTAGGAGTTAGTATAAGCCTCAAAATTTATGATGTCACTTTGACATATTAGGTTGATGAAACCCATTCCGGAGCTAGCTCGGCATATCACTCGTGCGTACCTAAAAAATAAGGCAGCGTTCAGAGTGAAGCGGAGGTGCTTTCCAAGAACTTGTAGGGCCATCACCAAGGCCTAACCATTTGGATGAAGTTGATTGGGGCGATGTCTAAAAAATGCAACATCCTCATTGTATTAATTCAGTGGGAACCGGACTCCCACTTTCAGTAAGGTGAAGTCATGGAAGAAAAGGAAACGGTCCCGAGGGATGTGATAGATCCGATCTGCGAAGGTAAGGCGAATGAGGCGAAAGTCTTTTTCATATTTCTTGGCTCACTAGAAAGATTCAGCTTCTAACTCCACATCATCCTCAGCAGTGACGTGGGTACTATAGGTTACCAAGACATCTCTAGCTACCTAGAAATAGGGGTCTTTGGCTTTTCGAGCTAGCCAGTTAACCTTATCCGTGATCGTGAAGGTGTCTTCGGGGTCGTTCTTCAGTATGGATGAACCAACGGTGTCCATGGTAACTATATGCTTTAAAATAGGGACAGTAGAATAGAAGTCGGTATCATCAGTGTAGTAATGCACTACGCTGGCATCTTCACCCCGATCCGGAGACAAGGGCGGTAATGGAGATTTAGGTTCATGAACTTCAGAAGAAGAAGACTCCAGCTCCAGGGGATTTTGATCACCTTGGTTACCCAAAGTCATCCATCTACGGATGTCTGTTTGAATAAACTGAGGTCCATGACGAGGAACCTCGGGTGGCCAAGAAATAGAAGGGTTTGAAATTATTTCGCAAGAACTATCTTGGCCTTGGTCATTGTTAGTAGAAAAAACAGACATCGTAAATAAAAGAAGGGGTCAAAGGGCTACTTGTGTTTACGATGTGTGCGGTTCTTCTAGTACGGGCCATGACGAAGTGAAAAAAGAGAATAAAGACAACGGATAAGCAGAGTATCTAAACGAAAACGCAAAGTGAAGAATCACAGAGAAGACCCTCCTTATATAGGTGTCGAAGAGTTGTGAGCCAAAGTTCAACAGTCATGGCCCATGGACAGAGTGGAAGCCAAAACGACACGGCCCATTAACAGGAGGCACATCATGCCAGGGTGACATCATCCGATGGCGCGTGAATTAAACGCCCATTCATGACTCAACACGTCAGCAATCCATGTGAAATGATAACTTTTTCAGGTGGCGCGCATTAAATGCTCTACCTAACCAGTCGCATATGGAGGATCTGATAAAATCTACACAACGGTCATAAAGCCACATCGACCAGAAGTCAAATCTATAAGACAAGACCTTCCGCCGGAGTCATAAGATAGGTTATTATTGTGACAACGCCACAATAACAAGCTAAAGGGCAAATGATTTGGGGTTCTAACCGGACTCCATAACACATGGCCGGGGTGCTACTGAACGGTGCCACGTCATCAAAATTACCAAAAGAACCTGGTTAACCTGTCACAACCAGAGTCTAAATCCAGAACGAATGCGGACCTATGGTCAAGACTCCAGTCCCTCTCTGACAGCCTGACAATGAGTCAGAATTAGTATAGGTAGCATGTCCCTGCAAACATTGTTGCTACAGTAAGTTAGGAGAAGGGTCAAATCACTTCTCCTACTCAGGTATTCCCTATAAATACATCTCATTTATTACTGTAAAGGGATCTGATCTAATCTAAGAGTTACCTCCGTAATACCCTTATTTCCTGTGATACCCGTACTGACTTAGGCATCGGAGAATCTTTTGCAGGTACACCTCTGGTGTGTTCCCTTGATTTCATTATGGACTCAAACATCAAATTCACCCTATACTTGAAGAACTTAGGACCCCCATCGGGCCTAGGTACAAAATACCGTACTCCACTGAGATGGCGTAAAACTGAAAGTAAGTGAGGTGACTCTGGACACCGGTCAAGATGGTCAACTCTTGACCCCGGTTCTAGGACAGAACAACAATAATTATTTTAAGTTGAATTGACCGATTTTAGCCATGAATTATCTTAGTTCTGTGACAAACATTTTTTGTGGCTATTTAGACACGGAAATTAAAAATTTGTGGCTAATGGTTTTATTGTCAAATCCTGACTTCTGTGGCTAATTAGGTGGCTAATATGATTAGCTACGGAATTTTATATTTTAGCCACAATATTTCAATGGCAAAACCAGTTTTTTCTAGTAGTGAAAAAAATAAGTTTAACCTCAATTTACAAAAACTTCGTTTTCCAACTTGATAACCTTTGTCCAATTTTTTCTCTAACTTGTTATTTTAATATAATCAAACATCATCTACAACAAGATGATTATAAAGGTTGTAATTAAGAAGTGAAGAAATCACGTAGAGGAATGTAAGTGATGTAGACGAGATTTGTCTAACGTATGTAACGAGAGTGATATCTATGAGCCACCTGATGAAGTAAGGCTAAGGAAATGCATGGTCATGCTAAGCAAGATAAATATTAGATATTTATTCAAGTAAGGTCTACTTTGGTATCAAGTAAAACAAATTGGGTCATACAAGGATGACGACCATGCATTAGGCTTAATTAGATATCGTGACAAAAGGAATAAGCATATAAGGTTTATCACTTATTGATTATGTCAATTTGATATTTATATTTGGATAATGATGTATTGTTAGATCTTACTTATTATATTGTATTAAATATTAAATGTTTATAGGGTTACACTCATTATAAACCAAGTATATTTCTTATAGGGTTACACACATAAAATAAGCCCACCAAAAGATAGTTTTTAATTTATATGGATTAAATATAAAACTATTGGGTCTAACCCATTTAAAATGAATAAAGAGCTCATTCATTAGGTCATATATGAGTTTATAAATAGAGCATGAAATGCTCATAAGCTGCATTTTTTCATAAATTGTTATGGAGTGCGCAATTTGACAAAATAACATTCTTATATACAAAATCTGGTAGGAGTGCTCATGTGAAATTTTATAGAGATGAGTGTCACTCATTATCGATGGTTTATTACAAGATGTATGTTTTAAATGGTTCTTAAACTATATTTGATTTAGTTACTTTGAATCATGTATTTTTGCAAGGACCTTTGTGAATCCTTGTATTTTCACTTTTTGGTTATTGGGGATTCCCTTACATGGGAAACTTGTAGATCTTTCATAACCCTCCTCAGTTACTCAACTTCTTGCTTGTACTTCTCATTTTGCTCTATCAAAGTAGCAATATTTTCTTTCTTGACTAAAAGCTTCTTCTCCTTTATCGTCACAGCATAAGAAACCTTGTGGATCTTATTATACTCTTTGTAGGATCCAAGCATCAAGGCACTAATATAAAGCATGTAGGTTGTAACGTCCCGAAACGTTGGTTAAAATTTTCGAGTAAATTTTTCGCTTTTTCGAAAGATCATTTTTAAAAAATTCATCAATTTAATTCAGAGTTCATGTAACGATTAATAACAGCGAAAAGATTATCATGCATACTAGTCGTAAATTATCATACATGCTAGACGTGAATAATTAAATTCAAGAAAATGCGTAAGTAGCGGAAACGATTTAGAAAATAATGGTACATGACATATTATACTTATTACAACCCATAAAATCAAAGTTCAGGTAATAATCCAAATAGACATTCATCATGGCATCACTCTGCATTCTGCGTGTCATTCGCTGTAAAAATTAATGTAAGAGTGAGACAGAATATAGAATAAATATAAAATAGATATAATTGCACAAACACAATCAACAACTCATAATGATATGATGAATATGCCAAACAAGTCCATTTAATAATTCTTCAATTAGTTAAATGATGTCATGCTGGATCCATTTGGTTTGGTGGGAATACTGCAGTAAAAGTCTCATAGAGACACAATTAGGGCTTTAGCATATACCATGAATCCCTATACTTCATGGCGCTTACACAATTAGGGCTTTAGCATATACCATGAATCCCTATACTTCATGGCGCTTAAGTACCGAAGTACACAATTATCATAAGTAGGGCTTTGCATAGACCATGAATCCCTACACTCCATGGCACACAACAAAATAGGGCTTAACTCATCATAGAGTAACCCCCCACCAGGGTAGGCAATCATGGAACCCCTAAATTCCATGGTGCGTCCGAATGCTTATGATGCATGAATGCCTTTAATTCTTTTAACATACCATGATATCCATATTTCTAAAACCTCTTGGATAATACAAGTCCTCAAGAGACACAATACACATAATATTTCACAAAATCATGGATTTACTGTTTCAACTACATATGTCAGTAACCACAAGGCATTCATGTACATATATATTAATTATGTCATTCATAATTATTCACCATCACAATATACAGACTGTGTAATACTTCATCAACATTTATAATAATTCATAATCGCTCAATAATTTAATAAATAATTTCTATCCATAGAGAAAATATCATTTTCTTTCAAAATAGCCATTTTAAGTGACTTTCAGCATCCCCAACAACAACATACATTAGCAAAACAGTCATAACATGGGCAAATCAACTCCTTTTTAGATGATTCCACTTCCTATAGCTCAATAATACAATTATCTACAACTTTCATGAAGAACACAGTTTCAAATTCCAAACATAAATATTACTTATTCACGAAATACCACACTGTCTCAAGGTGAGTTTTTCAAAACATACATATATTAGTAATTTCAGTGTTTCTGGAGTTACAAAAATGATTTTTGTATGAAACCAGTTCTAAAATACTTTTAACATAATTATCTACAATTTTCATGAAGACACAAACAACTAATTCATACTACGAAATTCCCAGTATTGGAAACAAGATTCGGATTTCCAAAATTCTAGAATTTCAGAATTTCAGCTTGCACATACTTCAGTAATTTGAGTATAACTTGAGCTACAAAAATTATTTTGATGTGAAACCAATTTCTAAAAATCCATAACTTAATTATCTACAACTTTCATGAAGACATCCAAGGCTGATTATGCATGTATAATTCCTAGCATATCAAAATATACACTAATCATGAAGCAAATCTTTCACTCGAACATACAGTAGTATTTTGGCTATAACTTTTGCTACACATACTCAAATCAATCGGTTCAAGTCTCATAATTTAGATAACATAAAGATCTACAATTTTCATGAAGAAGTCAAAGGCAAATTCATACGTTTTCAATTTCAAAATTGAGCCACAAGATGCGAAATTAAGACTGGAATCCTAGAACAGCATACAACTCTACCCATTTCATAGTTATTCACAACCCTCTCCCCTCTTACTTGTCTGAAGATATTAGGCTGATTGAAAAAAGGCCTCCTTGCTGTCTTAGTTTCAACTCTGAAGTTGCTTTGATAGAGAAGAGGAATTGAGAGATAAAAGGTTCAATAATTTCCTTGTTCTAAGGGTATTCGGAAGAGATGTGTTAGTTTAATAATGCAAAGGCAAGTGGGGAGACAAGCTTTCCCGTGATTGCAATTTAGTGGGCTGTTAGGTGTGTTTGATTGTGGAAATAATGGAAGTTCAGATAAGAAATGAGCTGTAACATTGTCCATTTCTGGCCGTCCTACGTACTAGAGCAATTAGTGGGTTCAAATGCATTAAAAAAATGCCTAAAAGACAAGAAAAAGGTCAAAAGTTACTTCTGCACTTCAAAACCGACTGGACTACCACTTCCAAGTCCGGTTGAGGAGAACTTAGCAGTCCCTCAATTTCTTCTTTGGGCGGATTTCACCCGGTCTTGTACATCGGTCCAAAGTCATCCGATGTGGATATCCGTTCTAAGGAAAGCTGAGTTAACCTTCCTTGAAGCCAGCCGGTGTTCATTAATGATAATCCGATCTGAACTAAATTCATCCGGTCTTACCTGAGTCGAAGTCAGCTGTCCCATAGCTCATTCAGTAAAATGTTGATTCAGTCTGCTTCACATAAGCTGTCCTCCCTACATCAGTCATCCGATGTGATGTGTCATTAGTTGGCATCCGATCTTCTTCTTTGAAGTCTTGACGTCGTCCTAACTTTGGTGATCAGAACGGATCAGAAGTGGTCTGAGTGGAGTTAAAAGGTGTTCGTTGTTGGAGATTTTGAAGAGGGCGGCATTGAGTATATGGGGCGGTGTAGGGTGTGAGAGCGGTGTTGATTATGAAGGGCGGTGTTGATACATCTTAGTGTATAAGTAATTCCTAAGAAATGCCCATGCTCAAGGAGACGTTCACGTTACTCCGCCAAGGCATTTGACCTCGTCAATGCCTATTACTCCGTCATGGCATGAGACTCCGCCTATGCTTATTACTCTGTTAAAACGTGTGACCCCGTTTAAGCTCATTACTCCGCCAAGGTACGTGACTCCACCTAAGCTTTACTCCGTCAAGGTACGTGACTCCGCCTAAGTTTTACTCCGCCAAGGTACGTGACTCCGCCTAAGTTTTACTCCGCCAAGGTACGTGACTCCGCCTAAGTTTTACTCCGCCAATAAAGAACAGTTCAAATACCATCCAACTATTCAGTAAGCAACTAACAACTTTCCAAGTTTTACACCGTCCAGCAACCAACAAGACGTCACTCAGTCTTGTGGTCAATTAATAAGCTTTCCACTTGGCTTTGTAGGAAAGCCGTACCCTTTCCACTCATTATCATCTTCTTTTCTTGGACGGACGCAATCTGGTCTGCATCATACTGGGTCCTTTCTTTCTTTCATCAGCATTCCAATGTGAGATAGAGGACATCGGGTGGTTTCTGACATCGGATTGTTCAAACGAGCAAGGGTCCTTCTCGCTCAAGCGGAATCCCACTTGCTTGAGCGACTCAACCAGTTCTCACTCGAAATTCCTCTGAAACTGACTCAAGTACTTTGATTTCTCACTCGGTTTCTGTCACTCGGCTAAGATTGATTCTAAACCGACCCAAGACATATATGTTGTCAATAGGAATTTCTTCGTTCAGGATTGCAACTTCTGATCCTAATTGACTCGGAAACGAGTCTTTGGAATATGCTTGACTCAGGAATGAGTCTCCCTGGGATGTTTGACTCGGAAACGAGTCACTTAGGAATAATTGACTCTGGAGTGAATCCTTTGAAGAACTTGACTCGGAATTTGAGTCTTATCTATGAGAATCTATGAAATTTCTAAATTTCATCCAAAAATAAATTTTTTTTGAAGTATAATAGACCATTTATAAAGCGTTCTATTCATTGTTTAACACATATATAGACCTTCCATGCTTTATAAATTACATAATTGAATTATTATTAAAGTAGGATGTTATATTTCTCCCACCCTAATAAAAATTTCGTCCTCAAAATTTAACTTAACGTACTCCTTAGTGAAACAATTCTGGATACTGCGTCCTCATAGCATCTTCACGCTCCCAAGTCAGAGTTACTTCGTTTCCCTGTTTCCATGCAACTTTTACCAGTGGTACATTTCTGTTTCTCAAGCGTTTATTTGATCTTTCTAGGATCTGTGTAGGTTCTGTGGGGATGGTTAGATTTTCTCTAACTTCAATATCATCAGCAGCAATCACGTGGTTGGGATCTTGTACGTACTTCCTCAGCTGTGATACATGAAATACATTGTGCAGATTTGCCAGGTGAGGAGGAAGTGCAATCTGATATGCCACTGTACCAACCCTCTTTAGGATTTCATATGCTCCAATGAACCTCGGACTCAACTTCTTACTCTTCAAGGCTCGACCAATCCCTTTGTGAGGTGAAACCTTCAAAAATACATGCTCACCGACTTAGAATTCAAGTGGTTTCCTCCTCTTATCATAATACTGCTTCTGTCTATCTTGAGACGCCTTCATCTTTTCTCTGATCATTTCTATCTGTTCAGTAGTCTGCTGCACAATTTCAGGTCCTAACTTTAAACTTTCACCAGTTTCTAACCAACAAAGTGGCGTTCGACACTTCCTACCATACAATGCTTCGAATGGAGCCATACCAATACTGCTGTGGTAGCTATTATTATATGTGAATTCAATCAATGGAAGAAACTGATCCCAACTACCACCATGTTCAATCACACAAGATCGCAGTAAGTCTTCCAAACTTTGTATGGTACGCTCTGACTGCCCGTCTGTTTGGGGATGATAAGCTGAACTCAATCGAAGCTTTGATCCCAATTCCTGATGCAAGCTACCCCAGAATCGGGAAGTGAATCTTGGATCTCTATCTGACACGATACTAGATGGTACACCATGTAGTCTTACGATCTCCTTCACATATAATTGTGCCAATTTTTGTAAAGAGTTCTTCATATTCATTGGGAGGAAGTGAGCAGACTTTGTCAATTGGTCTACAATTACCCAGATTGCATCATTCCCTGAACGTGTTCTTGGTAACCCTGACACAAAGTCCATTGAGATGTCATCCCATTTCCAGACAGGAATATCTAATGGTTGCAGTTCACCAGATGGCTTCTGGTGTTCTACCTTGGCTTTTTGACACACCAGACATGAAGATACATATTCAACTACCTCTTTCTTCATCCTTGGCCACCAAAAGCTTTTCCTCAGATCTTGATACATCTTAGTTGATCCAGGATGAATGCTCAACATACTTTTATGCGCTTCTTCTAGAATCGTCCTCCTTAGATCAACATCATCTGGTACACAAATTCTATTCCTGATCCTCCAAATTCCATCTGATCCTTCTTGTAGTCCCATATCTTTGCCACTCGCCTGTAATTCTCTCAACTCTTGTAATGGCAAATCTTCTTTCTGTTTTTCACCTAACAGTTTCAGGAAATCATTGGTTATTTTCAAAGTCCCCAAGGTCATATTCCTTGAAGATTTCATCTCTACACCCAAGTTCATGTCTCTAAACTGTTCTATCATCTCCATTTCTTTTATCATCAAAGATGCCATATGAATGGACTTTCGGCTTAGTGCATCTGCCACCACATTTGCTTTTCCTGGATGGTACTTTAAATCAAAATCATAATCTTTAAGAAACTCCATCCACCTTCGCTGCCTCATGTTCAATTCTTTTTGATCGAACAAATACTTCAAGCTCTTGTGGTCACTGAACACTTCAAACCTGACTCCATACAAATGGTGTCTCCAGATTTTCAGAGCAAATACCACTGCTGCCAATTCTAGATCATGCGTAGGATAGTTTATCTCATGTGGTCTCAACTGTCTGGAAGCATAGGTAACCACCTTTCGTTGCTGCATCAAAACACATCCTAAGCCCATTTTGGAAGCATCACAATAAACCACGAAATTTTCTTGTGGATTAGGTAAGGTTAAGACTGGCGCAGATGTAAGCTTCAACTTTAGTTCTTGGAAACTTTTCTCACATTCTGGCGTCCAAGAAAAAGGTTGATTCTTCCAGGTTAGCCGAGTCATTGGTAGGGCAATTTGAGAAAACCCTTCAATGAATCTCCGATAATGACCAGCTAATCCCAGGAAACTTCGTATCTCAGTGACTGAAGTAGGTCTCTCCCAGTTTACCACAGCTTCTATTTTAGAAGGATCTACAGATACTCCTTCGTTTGAGATTACATGGCCTAGGAATTTTACCTCTTTCAACCAGAATTCACATTTTGATAACTTTGCATACAACTGCTTCTCCTTCAAAATCTGCAATACCACTCGAAGATGCTTTTTATGTTCCTCTGCAGTTTTTGAATAGATCAGAATATCATCAATGAAAATGATGGCAAATTGATCCAAGTAGGGATGAAATACTCGATTCATGTAATCCATGAATACGGCTGGGGCATTGGTCACTCCGAAAGGCATCACAAGGTACTCGTAATGACCATATCGTGTTCTAAAAGCTGTCTTTGGAATATCCTCAGACTTGACACGAATCTGATGATACCCCGATCGTAGATCAATCTTGGAAAACACTGCAGCGCCTCTCAATTGATCTATCAGATCATCAATTCTGGGCAGAGGATATCTATTCTTCACCGTCAATTTGTTCAGCTGACGATAATCTACACATAACCTCATGCTTCCATCTTTCTTCTTGACGAGCAACACTGGCGCTCCCCATGGTGACACACTAGGTCTGATGATATGCTTCTCCAGCAACTCTTTAATTTGTTTCTTCAGTTCCGCCAGTTCAATTGGTGCCATACGGTAGACACTAGTCCTGCTCCTGGAATTAAATCAATGGAGAATTCTACCTCACGTTCTAGAGGTAAACTTGAGACATCCTCAGGAAATACTTCAGGAAATTCAGAAACAACCGGCATCTCGATTGCTTTAGGTTCACCATCTTCTTTGTAAAGAGTGAATAAAGCAAACAATTGACTTTCACCTTGTAATACATAGGTCTTGAGGTTGTCAAAATTTAGATTTTCTGATGGAAATATCACGGTCTTGTTGTGACAGTCCACCAAGACTCGATTTGTCGATAACCAGTCCATCCCCAGAATCACCTCCAGATCCTTCAAAGGTAAACAAACAAGATTGACAAGAAAGCGTCTACCTTCTATGAGTATAGAACATTCGTTACACACCTTAGCAGTCCTAAGTTGTGTACCGGTGGGAGTGGAAACAATCAGATCATATGTCATAGGCTTCACAGGTAATTGAAGGCGTCTAACACACTCATCAGAAATGAAAGAATGCGTAGCACCAGAATCAAATAACACAGATAGGATTGTACCATTAATGTCACACTTACTTTGTACGAGGTCATCAGCTTGGTCTGCCTCTGAACCGCTGATGGCAAAGACTCTCCCAGCTGTTTGTTGCAACCTCTGATCTGTGGACTCCCTGTTCTGTCTTGGAGGTTGGGCAGTACGTGTGTCTCCTCCACGGCCTCTCTGATAATTAGAGCCTCTTGGTTCACTCATAGTGTTCCTGTTGTTGTTTTGATTGTTCTGCGGACAATTTGGACTGATGTGTCCTTTTTTATTACATCGAAAGCAAGTGACCTCTTCAAGACGTCTGTTACAATCACGTACATGATGATTACCTCCACACTTAAGACACCTCATATTATTACGTCTATTAAAAGATGTCGATGATGATGATCCTCCTCTGGAGCGACTTGGATAGAACGATCCTTTTCTTTTAAAATCAACTGACTGAGGTTTCAGTTGTCTATTGGTCCTTTCATGTGCCAGTCTGGCCTGGTGATTCTCTTAAAAAATTCTGCATTTGTTGATCAGAATAGGAAAACTCTGAATTTCTTGGTACCCTATCGCTTCTTTGATTTCCATATTCAGTCCGTTCTCAAATTTAACACATTTCGATTCTTCGGCACCAGCCTGTTGAAAAGGAGGGTAAAAGAGAGATAGTTCTTCAAACTTTGCAGCATATTCTCCAACGGACATTGAGCCTTGTTTCAGCTCCATAAATTCCAGCTCTTTGCGGCTTTTCACACTTGCTGGAAAATATTTCTCTAGGAAACAGTCTTTGAAGTTGACCCAGTTCAAAGGTCGGTCAGTTTCAATCATACGAGTTCTGGCATGTATCCACCAGTTTTCTGCTTCCTCAATCATCATGTAAGTGGCACACTCCACCTTTCCAAATTCTATGCAGGGCAAGGCTCAGAAAATATGCTCCATTTCCTTAACCCATAGGTATGCTGCCTCTGGATTATAGCCTCCTTTGAATTGTGATGGCTTCCTTTTTAGGAAGTGATCTAGCCCATGAAGTCCTCTAGTGCTCCTTGGTTGATTTTGTCGTTCTATGGCTTCAGCTAAGCGGTTGAAAGCTGCTGCCATATCGTTGTTGTTGTTGTTGTTTCTTGCCATCCTACATTCGTAGTTTGGTTCATACTAATTCTAAGGGAAAATATATTGTATTATAACCTAACTATAAATATTCTACAGTTTATCAATTAAGTAATAAATTATATAACACATTCATCATATTACCAACAATAATCAAACAAATCATTTTGCAATTATTCATTCAGGCACAAGTCATATAGTACACACTTAACATGTTATCAAGTAAAGAATCAAACATTATATTAAGAAACAGTTCACGTCATAGCAATTGGTCCTGAATTTTTGAAAACGCTCTGATACCAACATGTAACGTCCCGAAACGTTGGTTAAAATTTTCGAGTAAATTTTTCGCTTTTTCGAAAGATCATTTTTAAAAAATTCATCAATTTAATTCAGAGTTCATGTAACGATTAATAACAGCGGAAAGATTATCATGCATACTAGTCGTAAATTATCATACATGCTAGACGTGAATAATTAAATTCAAGGAAACGATTTAGAAAATAATGGTACATGACATATTATACTTATTACAACCCATAAAATCAAAGTTCAGGTAATAATCCAAATAGACATTCATCATGGCATCACTCTGCATTCTGCGTGTCATTCGCTGTAAAAATTAATGTAAGAGTGAGACAGAATATAGAATAAATATAAAATAGATATAATTGCACAAACACAATCAACAACTCATAATGATATGATGAATATGCCAAACAAGTCCATTTAATAATTCTTCAATTAGTTAAATGATGTCATGCTGGATCCATTTGGTTTGGTGGGAATACTGCAGTAAAAGTCTCATAGAGACACAATTAGGGCTTTAGCATATACCATGAATCCCTATACTTCATGGCGCTTACACAATTAGGGCTTTAGCATATACCATGAATCCCTATACTTCATGGCGCTTAAGTACCGAAGTACACAATTATCATAAGTAGGGCTTTGCATAGACCATGAATCCCTACACTCCATGGCACACAACAAAATAGGGCTTAACTCATCATAGAGTAACCCCCCACCAGGGTAGGCAATCATGGAACCCCTAAATTCCATGGTGCGTCCGAATGCTTATGATGCATGAATGCCTTTAATTCTTTTAACATACCATGATATCCATATTTCTAAAACCTCTTGGATAATACAAGTCCTCAAGAGACACAATACACATAATATTTCACAAAATCATGGATTTACTGTTTCAACTACATATGTCAGTAACCACAAGGCATTCATGTACATATATATTAATTATGTCATTCATAATTATTCACCATCACAATATACAGACTGTGTAATACTTCATCAACATTTATAATAATTCATAATCGCTCAATAATTTAATAAATAATTTCTATCCATAGAGAAAATATCATTTTCTTTCAAAATAGCCATTTTAAGTGACTTTCAGCATCCCCAACAACAACATACATTAGCAAAACAGTCATAACATGGGCAAATCAACTCCTTTTTAGATGATTCCACTTCCTATAGCTCAATAATACAATTATCTACAACTTTCATGAAGAACACAGTTTCAAATTCCAAACATAAATATTACTTATTCACGAAATACCACACTGTCTCAAGGTGAGTTTTTCAAAACATACATATATTAGTAATTTCAGTGTTTCTGGAGTTACAAAAATGATTTTTGTATGAAACCAGTTCTAAAATACTTTTAACATAATTATCTACAATTTTCATGAAGACACAAACAACTAATTCATACTACGAAATTCCCAGTATTGGAAACAAGATTCGGATTTCCAAAATTCTAGAATTTCAGAATTTCAGCTTGCACATACTTCAGTAATTTGAGTATAACTTGAGCTACAAAAATTATTTTGATGTGAAACCAATTTCTAAAAATCCATAACTTAATTATCTACAACTTTCATGAAGACATCCAAGGCTGATTATGCATGTATAATTCCTAGCATATCAAAATATACACTAATCATGAAGCAAATCTTTCACTCGAACATACAGTAGTATTTTGGCTATAACTTTTGCTACACATACTCAAATCAATCGGTTCAAGTCTCATAATTTAGATAACATAAAGATCTACAATTTTCATGAAGAAGTCAAAGGCAAATTCATACGTTTTCAATTTCAAAATTGAGCCACAAGATGCGAAATTAAGACTGGAATCCTAGAACAGCATACAACTCTACCCATTTCATAGTTATTCACAACCCTCTCCCCTCTTACTTGTCTGAAGATATTAGGCTGATTGAAAAAAGGCCTCCTTGCTGTCTTAGTTTCAACTCTGAAGTTGCTTTGATAGAGAAGAGGAATTGAGAGATAAAAGGTTCAATAATTTCCTTGTTCTAAGGGTATTCGGAAGAGATGTGTTAGTTTAATAATGCAAAGGCAAGTGGGGAGACAAGCTTTCCCGTGATTGCAATTTAGTGGGCTGTTAGGTGTGTTTGATTGTGGAAATAATGGAAGTTCAGATAAGAAATGAGCTGTAACATTGTCCATTTCTGGCCGTCCTACGTACTAGAGCAATTAGTGGGTTCAAATGCATTAAAAAAATGCCTAAAAGACAAGAAAAAGGTCAAAAGTTACTTCTGCACTTCAAAACCGACTGGACTACCACTTCCAAGTCCGGTTGAGGAGAACTTAGCAGTCCCTCAATTTCTTCTTTGGGCGGATTTCACCCGGTCTTGTACATCGGTCCAAAGTCATCCGATGTGGATATCCGTTCTAAGGAAAGCTGAGTTAACCTTCCTTGAAGCCAGCCGGTGTTCATTAATGATAATCCGATCTGAACTAAATTCATCCGGTCTTACCTGAGTCGAAGTCAGCTGTCCCATAGCTCATTCAGTAAAATGTTGATTCAGTCTGCTTCACATAAGCTGTCCTCCCTACATCAGTCATCCGATGTGATGTGTCATTAGTTGGCATCCGATCTTCTTCTTTGAAGTCTTGACGTCGTCCTAACTTTGGTGATCAGAACGGATCAGAAGTGGTCTGAGTGGAGTTAAAAGGTGTTCGTTGTTGGAGATTTTGAAGAGGGCGGCATTGAGTATATGGGGCGGTGTAGGGTGTGAGAGCGGTGTTGATTATGAAGGGCGGTGTTGATACATCTTAGTGTATAAGTAATTCCTAAGAAATGCCCATGCTCAAGAAGACGTTCACGTTACTCCGCCAAGGCATTTGACCTCGTCAATGCCTATTACTCCGTCATGGCATGAGACTCCGCCTATGCTTATTACTCTGTTAAAACGTGTGACCCCGTTTAAGCTCATTACTCCGCCAAGGTACGTGACTCCACCTAAG
Source organism: Clitoria ternatea (assembly GCA_037962975.1). Classification (NCBI taxonomy): domain Eukaryota; kingdom Viridiplantae; phylum Streptophyta; class Magnoliopsida; order Fabales; family Fabaceae; genus Clitoria; species Clitoria ternatea. The sequence continues at coordinate 53,356,033 of CM075675.1, forward strand.
CTTTACTCCGTCAAGGTACGTGACTCCGCCTAAGTTTTACTCCGCCAAGGTACGTGACTCCGCCTAAGTTTTACTCCGCCAAGGTACGTGACTCCGCCTAAGTTTTACTCCGCCAATAAAGAACAGTTCAAATACCATCCAACTATTCAGTAAGCAACTAACAACTTTCCAAGTTTTACACCGTCCAGCAACCAACAAGACGTCACTCAGTCTTGTGGTCAATTAATAAGCTTTCCACTTGGCTTTGTAGGAAAGCCGTACCCTTTCCACTCATTATCATCTTCTTTTCTTGGACGGACACAATCTGGTCTGCATCATACTGGGTCCTTTCTTTCTTTCATCAGCATTCCAATGTGAGATAGAGGACATCGGGTGGTTTCTGACATCGGATTGTTCAAACGAGCAAGGGTCCTTCTCGCTCAAGCGGAATCCCACTTGCTTGAGCGACTCAACCAGTTCTCGCTCGAAATTCCTCTGAAACCGACTCAAGTACTTTGATTTCTCACTCGGTTTCTGTCACTCGGCTAAGATTGATTCTAAACCGACCCAAGACATATATGTTGTCAATAGGAATTTCTTCGTTCAGGATTGCAACTTCTGATCCTAATTGACTCGAAAACGAGTCTTTGGAATATGCTTGACTCAGGAATGAGTCTCCCTGGGATGTTTGACTCGGAAACGAGTCACTTAGGAATAATTGACTCTGGAGTGAATCCTTTGAAGAACTTGACTCGGAATTTGAGTCTTATCTGTGAGAATCTATGAAATTTCAAAATTTCATCCAAAAATAAAATTTTTTTGAAGTATAATAGACCATTTATAAAGCGTTCTATTCATTGTTTAACACATATATAGACCTTCCATGCTTTATAAATTACATAATTGAATTATTATTAAAGTAGGATGTTACATAGGTAGTGTTGGCCTTCCAAAAGTTCAGAAACTTATCTAATTGAAACGTTCTTCATCAACTTATAAAAGAAGATGATGATCAAGCATTAATGAAGGATTTAGTTGGACGTCCTATAGAGATTCAATCTTTGTCCTGTCGGCCACCAAAAAATCCTTACAAAGGGCATACCAATACTTCCTTAGTATCTTCTAACCTGAACCTGGTGGACTGAGCTAGAGGAAATCGAGCTAGTAGGAATCGAACCAGTAAAGACCAAGGTTTCTTCTTGGATGGTCGTCTTGTTATGATGAAAAGGTAAAGGGGCTATCAAATTGTTCACCTAGGAGTTGGTGTTAAGTCGAACGCTCTTAATCTTCATAACCTTTCTTGGATCACTCATGTTGAAGATGAGCTCAAACCTCAACAAGACTTTGCTTAGCCACCATCACAACCAAAAGTTGTAAAAACTCAAACAACAAACAAACAAGTCAGCAAAAACAAAGAAAAGAAAAATCATTCACAGAAGAAGAGATATAAAAGTTCTTATGTAAGTATTATTTCAGAAGGGTTATGCTTATATAACAACAAGGCAAAATGATTAGGAGGAGGGATGTCCTAGAGAAAGACTAACTCACCATGCTCTTTGGAAGAGAAGTTTTCAAGACTATGAGTGGCATAAGAAACTAAATAAGCAGTCCAATAAAAAGGAAATTTAAGGTTTCCAACGATATCCCACATGAAATCAAGATGATTAGGGTTTAATCAGACTTATCCTTAAATTTCTTAAAAGACTCGGTGAAAGCAATAAGGATCGACCAACAATGTGGACCATTGACTGATATCCAACCCACTGGTTCACTTAAACACTTTGAAAAAGTACAAAATAATCAGTTGGATTCCATAGAAAGTACACGATAATTAAAAGCACGAATAAAGCCCTAAGTATTGAGGTGCAATTAAGAAGAAGCGACATTCAAGACATTTAGAATATATGTTACATTCAAAATCTATAAAAGGCATATGAACACTAATCGACTAAGATAGGGTCGTACATATAAAAGAAATCCCTTGGACCTGATCTTTTCCCCCAAGACACTTACTTGTCTTTTGAAATGCATGACACCTGGACCCACTCACCCCACTCTACCAATAAAGAAATAAAGTTTTTGACCCATTGAGATCCTTTTCGAATAAAATTAATAAGTTAGGGCCAAAACAAAAATAATTCATTGTCTAGGTGATTTCTGTCATATCAATAATTTGATTTCACGAGATGAAAGGGCGAATTCAGTAATTTGTTGGGGGCATAGGACAAAACTCTACATGCTTGTCATGTGTCATGTAGAGAAACCACAGGTGGGAAAGACAAATTCAGGGTCAAAAGTCGCATGATGAAGAGGCAAATTTGGACGTGTCAAGCAGGGAGGAAGCATGCCTAGAAATTGACACGTTGAAGGACAAAATTGTATTGAAATTCGTCCAATGCACAGACGAATTCAGAGTGAAAATCGTCCTCTAGGGAGATGAAATTAGGGCAACAGATGAATTTAAAATGGTCCCTCATGGATCCCTCCTTCATTCGTGGTCCTTCATTCACAGCGAAAGCCATTTTTACCAACAGTTTCAAGTTTCACTTTGCTTTATTCTTTCCATTTCAATTTCAGTGTGGTTTATTATTATGGTAGGTCATTTTAGAGACTTCAAGTGTAGATTTTCTTTGTTGAAAGGTACACTTGTGTTTTATTACTTTTAAAAGTTTTATATTTTGTTGTGATTTATTCAGTAAAAAAAGTAAATTTTAATAATATTGTTGTTTTTTGAGTATATTCTAATAATGTTGTAATGTTAAAACAATAAAATAAATATATGCTATTTTTTATATCATAAGAATATATTTTTTACATGATAGTTTTTTTTAGTGTTTAGGAAATGGTAAAAATATATTTGACTAGTTGATAGTATGTGAAAGTATTTTATTTTTGATAATATATTTTTTTGGTTGATAATGTTTTAGAAAAAATCAATGTGAGTAGTTGATATAATATGTGAATGTATTTTATTTATTATTTGAAATGTTTTTATTATGTTTATATTATAATGATGTGTGTATATATTGTAGGATGGATGCATCATCTTCATCTATGCGACACTCAACTGAAGGTAATCCCGGCCCTGAAAATCCATCACTCTTGAAATTTCAAAATGTGTATGTTTCTGAATTTGTATGGAATGGAAGACTGGACAAAATTTTAAAATACAGACGTGCATTATGGCGGAAGAGAATCTGTTCCACAATAAATTGTGCCACTATTACAAAGAACCGATTTTCTTGGGCTAGCCCAACTTTATTTTTTTTCAGGTGGAGCCTGCTTTGGTGTCAGCACTTATGGAGAGGTGGAGACCTGAGACGCACACGTTCCATATGCCACCTGGTAAGTCTACAATTACCCTTCAGGATGTGGCAGTGCAAGTTGGGTTGTGAATGAATGGTCAACCATTGATAACTGATACGTCAGATCTAGATTGGAAGGCAATGGTATAAAATTTGTTTGGTTTGTATCTGCTTGATGATGCATTTCATTGTGGTTGTTTGAAGATGAAGTGGCTTTCATACAACTTTGCCAATGTTAAGGACTACCTTGGGACTGTTGTTGAGATACACCAAAGCTTATATTCTGTGCTTGATTGGTAGTGTTATATTCTCTGATCAGTCCAGAAGCAGGGTCTCTTTGAAGTTCCCGTCGTTACTGGATGACCTTGATATATGTAACACCCCTATTTTTATTTTTATATTGAAATTTTGAAGGAATTAAATTATGGTTCTTAAGAACTTTTTTAATCTACGTATTATTTATGATTTTTTTAGAATTTTTGATTTTTTTAATAAAATAATATTTTTTTAAAATAATTTTAAATTCATATAAGTGACTTAAAATTAAAAATATTTATAAGAAAGTGAATTTAAATTATAAGAAAATTTTCTAAAATCTATTTCAAGTAGACTTATCTAAAAATTATCGGTTTGAGAAAAATCTTGATTTTTTCCAATCGTTAAAAAATTGAAAACGTATCAATAAATTTTTATTAACAGAAAATTTTAGATTTTTAAAATTTAAACTTTATATTACTTGTTATAAAATTAGTAAGGACTGATATAATATCGCTAAATTTCAAAAAGGACTCATTTTGAATATTTAAAATATACCGAGTGAAAGGTTACTATTTAGCTTAATAATTCTGCCGATAGTTACTATACAAAACACTGTGCATCTACGAAATTTTCAAAAGATGCACAGTAACCAGGAATAAAAAATTCAAAAATGCATAGTATTTTTATATTAAAATAATGGAATGCATAGTAAATTTTTTTCCTATAAATACCGAAGGAATTCTTCTTTAGAATTCACAATTTCAGATTAAGTTTTCTTAATATAGTAGTGCTAGTGAGATAGTGGTGGAAGTGAGAGAGAGAAGTAAATTTTTTTGGAAGAAGGTTTTGCTAAAATCCTAAGGTAAGAATACTTCTCTTTTACATTTTTAGAGTTATTTTTATATCGTTTTTAGAAATCTATTATTATACTAGAAATAATATTATTTTAAGTTATTATTCTGTATAGTAAAATACTATTTTAATAGTAAATTACTATTTCAATAGTAAATTACTATTCAAATAGTAAATTACTATTTACTGTTACTATTTACCTTTACTATTTATGTTTTACTATTTATGGTTACTATTTACGATTTACTATTTACTGTTACTATTCACGTTTTACTATTTACTGTTACTATTCACGTTTTACTATTTACTGTTATTATTCACAATTTACTATTCACTATTTACTATTCACTATTCACTATTCACTATTTAAAATTTACCATTCCTGTTTTAAGTAGTAATCTTAATCTTCATCTTATGCTTATACTGAAATAAGATTGGTATTAATATTTCTAGAAATCGGAGGCGCAAAGCAAATCTCTTTTGGGTAACAATTCAAGGTAAGAGGGAGTGAGATAAGAATATAATATGAAAAGACATAAGAATAATGGGAGGAGTCCCCTACTTAATAATATTAGTATTTTAAAAATATTAACCTTTTAACTTAAAATTTATAATAAATCTTAAATTAAATATCTGGTTTAACTAACTCTAACATACCTATGTAAGGACTTGGACTTTTATAACCAATATAAACTGGACTATACCTATGCAAGAACTTGGACTACTATGACCCATATGGACTGAACTATACCTATGCAAGGACTGGATTATATGGACTTACATATACCTATACGAGGAATTGACCAAAAGGACTCAAATTGACTATATTAATAATCATTAAATTTTATATTATGATATGTATTAATGATATTTAATTGATTTGATTATGATTGATTGTGATTGATGATATTTAGTTATAATTGATAATGCTTGATTTTGATTGATGATTTTGTGATGTGGAGTTTGAGCATATAGCAAGCATGACGGAAAGCTAAAACTCAGTAAGAATTTTCTTACCTTACTCTTTAAATTTTTACTTTAAGTCTTCTCTTCTTAATTATTTTTATTAACTTTATTTTCAATATTTAGAATAAAAAAATTAGTATTTATTTTAGAAAGAAAACATTTTATGAAAATTAATTTATAACAAATTGAAATAATTAAATCTTGAGATAAAGAAAAATTTTGTAATTTTAAGTATTTTTTGTTAATAACTTAAAGATTATTATCTTTTAATAAAATAAAATTTTCAAAAGAAAATTATTTTATTTTTTCCAACTTAATAACTAAGGATATTTGGAAATAATTGAGATTTCTAAATTTGATTTTGTTAAGATTTAATTTGAGAAAGATTATGTAAAGTTTTATATGAGAAAGTTTTTAGATTTTAAGGCTTAGAAACTCAATTTCAGTGAGATTTGAAAACTGTACCAAATTTATTTATGTGGGACAGAAATTTAGAGAATTGAGAAAATGTACAGTTTATTGAAATGATATTGTAAACCTTTAAGGGATTTAATAATTGAGTTTCTAAAAGCCTTAACCAACTAAATACGCGAGTAGTTCATGCATCATGAATCATTAAGTGAAATAAAATGATATTGTCTGGGGACGGATTATAGAAACCGAGGATACATTAGAGGAGGCTTAATTACGAGCCTTGGGATGAGAGGGTGTGAAAGGGTGCTTCAGGGGACCTGGGGTAGCTCCCTAGTGTCGGGTACTTTCACAATAAAAACTTTCTCAATCTGACTAGTCTCTAAGTGTTTCTATGTCAGTTGAGCTGTTCATATTATTATTATCCGGACTTATGGAACAGTGTAAACTCCTGGTTGGCCCAGTGCAAATTAAAATTTAAGGGCCCACATATATAGGTAAGTTATGATGAAGATATTGCATAGCATTCATGCACTTATAATTAATTGTGTATGTGATTGTGACTAATATTATTATGTATTGGTTTATGAAAACCCTTTGTTGCTTATGTCTTATTCGAGAATATTATATTCTGTTTCTCACTTCTTTCTCCGTGTTTTTGTTTCATATATTCTAAATTGATGGTTCAGAGGGAAGGATCGAAGAATTTCGGCAGTAGATATAGCACGTTCTAGAAAGGGAGCTCGGTATGAATACCGTGGTCTAATGAATAAATAATGTTAATAAGTAACTGCTTCTGGGCCATGGAGTTTCCTCTCTTTCTTATAATGTTCAATGTTTATTTTCTTCGGATGAATGTACAAATACTTTATAAAGTTTTAATAATATTTATGAGGTATTTCAGAAATAATGTAATTTATTCCGATAGTTTCTTTTTAACAATCACATTTCTTTCAAAAAAAAAATTTACGAATTTTTATATATTTTATTAAGGTGTAACAGAGGGTGTTACAATACATGCAGCGAATACAGGTTGGGTTCTGCTGACTTATTTATACCATGAGTTATGTAAGTCCACTGATTATGATCGGTCGTTAATTTGTGGTCTACATCTACTACTATATGTCTGGGCTTGGGACAGGTTTCTTAGTATTGCTCCAAATGTCCCCTCTTGTGATAGACTTCCAGGACCCCTTATGCTGCTAGGTAACAAAATTATATCTTATTTAAATGTTTGTTTAAGTTTTTAACAAAATAATGTCATGCGTTTTTAACACCTAACTTCATTGTAGGTGGTTAGGGAGTCAAATGTTTAAGGCTGTGAGACAAGATCTTAACCAAATGAGTCGCACTGCTGTAAGTAGCTTAAAATGTTATGCAAAACCATAAAAATTCATTTACTAATTTTTTATGTTGACAATGTCATACAGATTGTGTGGACCCCATATACTGATGAAGTCTTACCAACTTTGCCTGAAATTTGTTTGCAAGGGTCAGACTCGTGGAGAACGGTTATACCACTATTGTGTACCAACATAGTTGAGTGGCATTAGCCAGACCGGGTGATGAGACGGTTTGGAATGCAGTAGCATATACCGTCGCCACCTTGTCAGCCGAATGATCTCCGTGGCATAACATAAAGAGGGAAAGCTAGTGAAAATTGGGCCCAGATGTATGTACTGTTGGTTAACATGTGGGAAAACTGCCTTCAACTAGTATGTATAAACCCTCATATAGAGGGTCTGCTGAGTGTGAATTCTGAGTATATGTGTTGGTACCACACGCATACGCGAAAATAGATCACAAGAAAACATGCTCTGATTGGCCGCTCAATAAGTTTAAACATGTAACATGCGTTGATTGTTTAATAACATTTTTTAGGTTCAAGCATGTAACGGTGAGTTTTGTGTTGTGTAGGTTGATGCAATGGAGACCATCCATTATCTGGCAACAAAAGATGCACAACATCCTTTTTAATCAGCTGTAAATGTGTTTGACCAAAACAGGATCTAGTCCATGAATGTGATGCAAATGTACTCTGAACAGGGTCGAGTCTTCAAAGTTACAAGTCCTGTAATCACATGTGCACACGAGCCGCCAAACCATCCATTTGAAATTAACATGCCTGGAAACAGAAATAAGCGATAAGGGATTCTGAGGGGCAAGACACAAGAGGATCACCAAGTATATAGTCTACCACCATTGCCTCCTCGAGAACATGGAACGTATTATGTTCCGACCCAATCTCAATTAGACTCAGGGTTTAGGGCAACATATAAGTGGCCCTCGCAAACGTTTGGCCAGGAGCATCATTATCATACCCCTAATGTGGATCCCTTTTTCAGTCAAGTAGGAGGCAGCAGCTATGTAGGGGGCAGCGACTACGCTCCTTCACCACAAGAGTCACCAACGATGTTCATTAATGAGTTGTTAACACCTAACACACCGCTGGTGATGCATCGGGTTAAGGAAGCTCACATGATTTTGGATAGGGGTTGGATTTAAACATGGATCTCTCTGGGGCTACGACCACGGTTAACTTGGCTGCTGACGATGAAGTAGATGAAGACCCTGACAAACCTGCTTTACAGTAGAGAAGAAATCCATATAGGCATGCAAGGGATTGGAATAGGCCATGTATTTTTACCCAAACTGCAACCCCGGCCATGATCGTCGTCCTTAGATAATGTCGTTATTTATTAACTTATATTGCTATTTTTAAAATGTCATTGTGTATCACCTTTTGTCAAAAATGTTTATAATGTAATGCTGACACCCACGGTTGTTAAATTACTTGTCATTCAAAAAAGGTTATAGTTGCATATGCCATAGTGTAGATCAGGGACCTTGGGTCTTACTACTTGACCCTAATGCAGACTGTTAACATTGACGCTTATTCTGGCCAATCTGTTTACAATGTTGACATGTAATGGTATTGGGTTGACTTTCAGCCTAATCCATTTCATTACAAAAAAACAATTTAAAATATTATTGGTTACGTTAAATACCTAGCTTTAACAAGTCTTGCTTTAGTGAAGTGTTCTTAAACTTATTGTTAAAATTACTGGCAATATGCCTTATGGAAAAGACATGGTATGCATTTGGAGGTTGCCAGCCAATTTGGGGATTTGAAACGACAGACTTTATGCTTTGGTATCGATCAGAGATTAAACATATGCCTAACTTGGTAGTCACGTGAATCCGAATTTAGGCGAGTAACCACATCCATGCTTGTAAAGTTTCCCCCTCGACAATTGCAAATGCAATCGGTAGGACATTATTATTCCCATCCTGAGTGGTTGCAATCAACAAAGTATGTCAGTATTTTCCATACAAAAATGTCCCGTCCACTTGTAGTATTGGCTTGTAAAAATGCATCAACACATTGTTTGAATGTCCAAAACACCCATTTGAAAGTTTGAAAACGTGTATCAACTTCAGTCCTAATGTAGTACTCAGATGGTGTGATATGGTAGGCTGGACCAGGTGCAACTTCACGCATACAACACAACCACCATGGCAACAAAGCGTATGACTCATCCCAATCACCAAACACACGCACCAACGTCTTCTGTTTTGCCTTCCATGCTTTGCTATAAGAAATTTTGAATCCATATTCACCTGATATCCCCTCCTGGATCATGGCAATAGAAACCGACGGATCTTGATTCACATCCCTGAATGTAGTATGTGAAACCATAAATATACACCTTTAAGACATGATGCCATACAATATAAAAAACTTATATATATTACATAGACATACCTAGTATACAGGAGCAGATGAACTTGGAATCCAGCTTTGGATGGTCATGTGACAGTTCAACATTGACACAACTGTGACCTCCTCCCCACTTAGTGACCACCCATGTCTTTGTTTTTTTATAATATTGCCCTCATCCTCCAAGGATAAACATCTAATTGATTTGGACACTTGACTGTTATATGTGTTGGTTTAGATTCACCACTATGTACGTTTGATGTTTCTTCATAGCATATTGTTTCAACACAGTTTGCACTTTAGACTTTGATGCAAACTTAAGTCCAACGTACAAATTATCACCCATTCTCTAGTCGAGTTAGTTGTCTAACCCATGTGGCATTTGTTCTTCATCTGGATGATCCCAATTTATGTTGGTATAATATGGTGAGGATATCCAAAATGGTATACCCACATTTCCTATAAACACTAATGTTTATCACCATTCCTCAAAAAACATCAATTACCCTCAACCAATGTAATTTACTATTACTAACCTGTCATTATTGACCCTGATAGAATGCCGTTGGCGGGTAAAACGGTCACAACATGAATTGCCACAGAATCAAAGTCCCTTTCAACATCATTATCCACATCACTATAATTGGGGATATTTTGCTCATCAGATCCATCATCCTCACCACTTTTATATTCCTCATCAACATTAAAATCAGGGTCATCGTCGTTTGATAAATTGGTAATAGGACCATTTTTCACAACAAATGAAATCAAAATTACAAACAAAAATTTTAGTACCAACTATTAACTACAGATAAAAGTTGTGTGTACGTACTCCCTATCAATGTAACACACTGTGATGGGGCTCCTTGTGTGTCCCGTATTGAACACCCGACTCTGTCAAAATCAACATATATCTCTAGCGCAACCATATTAGATTGTAACTCAAACATTTTCAACGCAACATAAATCTCCTTATCTTCATTTAATTGAAAAGCCGCAATTTTTTTCTTTTATCAACTATCAACCTACTAGTTAACTAGGTAATCATTCTAGTATTTTTAAGTTCCAATTTAGTAGCTATTTTTTCTTTCAATTGGTCAATAGTAATACCTCACCGGACATACATTAACTTCGTGTCACCCTCAAATGTATACCCCTCAGGGCCTTCATATTTTATGCCACTAGTGTACAAAATCACAGGAGAAAACATTCTGGCAACCATTAAATTCAACAACTTTGAAAACATACTCTTCATATTAATTTCCATTTACAAATTATCCAAACAATAATAACATACATATAAATGAACAAAAATCCAGAATAAAAAACTTACAACTAATAAAATGCATTTGTGGTAAGAAAAATTATTTCCAAAATATAAAACTAACTACTAATAAAATGATTCTTACTACTAAAAAAATGATTTCAAAAAAATAAAAAGACTTACTACTAAAAAAACTTACCCAAACTGCAACAACAACCAACAACCAACATAAACCAAATAGGAAATAGCAATAACAAAAACTAAACTCAAAATAGCAAATAACAAATGCACAAGCAGACGAAAATAAAAAGAAGTCGTTCCGCCGGTGGAAGAGACGAATGATAGTCAAATTCGTCCTTTAAATGTGTGCATCTATGGGCTCTGACACTTGGCAATTTTGTTAGTCCACCAGGCGAATTTGACCAGGTAACCTTTGACTCAAGAGGTGAATTTTATGGTGTGGTGACAAGTGACATACGTGTAGAAATTCGTCTGCTTGGCATGCGATTTCCTATTTTTATCTCTTCAAGGGACGAATTCCAAACACTGATTTGACCCAAATGGCCCCAGACCACCAATTACTTGGAGAAGAAGCCTACAATTATAATTTTTTTTTAAAAAGTTACCTAAATAGGTTAAAAACTCCCGAGAAATGCTTACTTTTCCTTTAAGGACTCCTTAGTCAGATAAATTGAAGCATGTTTTGCTACGTCTTGTTAGACGAGTTGACCGAGAAGAAACACAGGGATCAACACCCGCCATAAGTTAGAAAGAAAAAAAGGGAAGGGACATAGTAAAAACACAAAGGAAGAGAGAGAAACTAACCTCTCAAAGGAATTTAAAAGAACTCAAAGGAATAAGAAGAAAGAAGAAAGTGAAAGGCAACTAACTTGAAACAACTTAAGAAACATCATTAAAAAAACATGACGTAAAGAAACAATAACAAAGAGTCAAAACTTGGAAATGGGGAATTATAAAACATAGTGCAAATAAAAAAAACCAGCAAAACTAAAAGAAAAAGGAAATGGATAAGGAAAACGAAAAGCAAAGCTAACAAAGCAGTGGCCTTCAAAATTTACTTGAGGGAAATTCGTAAACCAATATGGAGAAATACTTGAGGAAGAAGATAAAGAAAATGATGAAGAGTGAAAGGCCATGAAGTTTTAAGAGTAAAGAAGTTTTTGAAAGAAAAAGAAAATGAAGAGCTTTTTTAAAATATGAGAAGATAGAAATGGTTTAAATGTTTGAAAACCCCAACAGACATGGAGAAACTGGTCAAACTAGTTAACCCTAAGCCCACTCAACACTCAACCCAATTATTGCCTTACTCGATTCAACATTGGTCAAACTCTTGTTTACTTGATCTCATTTAGATAAGTGCTTGATTCGTCAAAATAAAGGCAATTTTGTATGAAACGATTTATTTATCTTTTATTATAATTATCGTCCTCTATAAAATAGTTTATCCATTATATCACACTTATATGTAAAACCTTTATGTAAACGTTTTAGGGGTGAAGGTTCAGGTCAATGCACTCAAATTACTTATTAACATTCATTTGGGATACTACTGGGCTGTTTGAAATAGAAATGAAATTAGATTGTTGAAATTTAAACACATAAATTATGGTTGTTCAAGTTATTTGCATAAATAATAAATTAATTAAATGTTATAAATAAATAATTTAAATATTATCTAATTAAAAAAATCTTAAAACATATTGGTCGATAAAATAATCATTACATATAACATTAATGAGTAAAGAAATAAAAATTTAGAATGGCGAGAAAAATTCAAAAAAGAGACAAGAGAATAAATATTCAAATAATTAACAATTATAAAAATAAAAAAATAATGATATTTATAAAATTATAGGTGATTAAATATATTAAAATCATTGTAATAAAATTACTTTTAAAAATATAATTTAATTATAGATAATTTTTAGGATAAATTACATGAATCATTTGATGTATTTTTTTTTGAAATTACACTAAACAAAAAACTATATGTGTAATAACAGTCCATACGCATTTTTACTAGACAAAATATTATTATACACTAAGGTTAACCTTTTTTAAAAGGTTTCTAAAGTAAAACAAGAGTGTCTGTTCTAGGTGATCAACTTAGTCTCATCTCTAGTTGCTTAGGTTGTGTTTAATTCGCAAGCTTTCTAAGAAAAATAGAAAACTATTCTTGAAAAAGTTGAAAAAATAGAAAAGGTGTTTGTTTAAAAAATATTCAAAGAAAACTTATACAAAACTGAAACCGGGTTTTCTACTTTTCTAGAAAAACAAAAAAGTCCTTAAAGAAGTTTTCTAAGAAAACTAAAAAATGGAAAAGTTTTTCAAGAATTTTTTTAGTTATTCCAAGAAATGAAAATTTTAGAAAACAAACAGAAAACTTTTCCCAGAAAACTAGAATATTTTTTTGTAACTAAACAAAACATTATTATTCCCTGTGTATTTCTTCATTCCCTAAGCGTTCATTTGCCACTTGTGACATTGTGTTTTTTTTTTTCTGTTTTGCTTTGGGTGTTTGTTGGTGGCCATGGCATCATCTAAGTATGGGAAAAGAGCAACGATATTTCAATTTATGAACAAATAAATGCTATTGTGGAGGACATGCTATGATAAAGTGTTTTAAATCAGAAACACATCAAAATTGGCTCTTTTATGACTACTAAGATAGGGTATTTTTTTAAGTGGCCAAGGGTTAGACATGTTAGAAGGGATGAAACAAAACAATTGTTACCTAAAATATAGGGTATTTGGAGCACAAGATTGAATCTTTGAGGAGGGTGGAGACACTAGAAACTATGATATGCATTGGAGAGTTGATATTGTGTTTGGGTACTTATTGGTTATTTAGTTGGTTGTTAGGCCAACCAAATCGAGGTTTAACTAATTAAAAAAAACCTTGTTAGTTTAACAAAGTTTTGATTATCTCGAACAATGTGAAGAATCAATATTAACATTTAGGTGGTGTTTGGTAGGAGGGATCTTTGAACTTTTTTGGAAATGTTACTTAAAACATTTCCTTACCCATATTTGGTATGAAATAAAAAAAAATACTCCCAGGAATGTGAGATTCTCAGGAAACTTAATTATGAAGAAATTAAAAATTTCACTTTCTCATTTCAACATATGGGTATCCTATACATTCTTGGGAATAAAAAATTTTAGGACAAAAATGCCTCCATTTTCTTCCCAAATCCTCATAAAACAAAAAGATTCCCGGATAAGTTTTTTTAATATTAAACATGGGAATGAGAAAAACTAGAAAGATCTCTAGGTAAATTTTTTATTACCAAATATGGAAGATAAGTTACCTATGAAACACATTCCCAGAAATCTCACTTAAAAATATCTCTCATGCCAAATACCACCTTAGATTTTTCTATTTTTACAACTTTGTTCCCTCAACTCATTACCAAACAGGAACTTAATGTTATTAATGGTTGGTTATATAATATCTACTTAGATTTTTATGTTGTATATTATGGTTTCTTTTTGTACAAGGATGAACATAGTCACATGGGGGATGGACTAAGTGTCAAACCTTAGACCCCTGGATGACCAGAGGCCTTCCCTACCATCGGGGCAAGGCTGCACAGTTGTTGTATATTGCATTTTGGTTTCAATTTTTAAAGCCTTACTAGATTCCATTCTTCTACATAATCTTGGTTCAATATATCATCCAATGTTTATAAAATTGACTGGTTATTAAATTTGTGAAGATACTGTTTTACGATTTATTGGTTCAATTATGGTCTACTAGTATAATTATATATATATATATATATATTATAATAAAAAAATTTATTTATAAAAAATTAAGTTAAGTTTTATGATACATATTAAAATAATACATATTACTGCAATAAACCACCTTAAGCATGACGGACTAGTGGTTAATGTATCCATAATATTTTGAATATTTTAAAGAATTTAATAATGACGGGTCTAACTAATAAACCAAAGAAAGAGAATTTGGGGTAAATTGCACTCACCCCCTCGTAAGTTTCAGTGCATAAAACTCTAAACTATTCCGTAATGCATGCTCCACTCTATCTCTTTAGACTAGAAAAGGAATATTTTATTGAATATCATTTGTTGTTGACCTATATGGTTATACTTTGAGTTTTTAATATAATTATTTAAAACACTAAAAACATAAAATTCCCTTTAATTAACATTCAACCATCCTAATAAAATCAACAACAATATTATATCGTTCCTCAACATATTTTGTTTAAGTTCCAACTTTCAATAGATCAATTTATTAAATAATTATTTCCAAAAATAATAGTTGTACTTAGCTATTGAAAAAGTAGTAAATATAATAATAAAATAAAATAACCTGATTAATAATGCAGGACAGAACATAATGATATAATTATGATTCATTGAAATGCTCATAAAATTTGAACTGTTCTTTACAGGGGGTGTAGAAGTATGCTTGTAGAACAACTCAAAATATACATATAAATATGTTTTTGATACAAAGCAATGTGCGTATAAATATAAATACGGAGAGTCTTTGTATGTTGAGGCGGAGTGCAATGTACTCTGGGGAGGTGTCACAGTCCGCCTGACGGGATCTACGTTGCCTTGACCCGATTGGGGGTGGTACCTGCAATCGTTCTCCGACGCTCAAGTCAGTATTTCAGAATACTTAGAGACTTAGAAAGACAGTCAGAGAGAATTATGCAAGTAAGAGAGTGTAAGGTTCAGAGAATGGGAAAAAGATCCCTTATACCTTTTTGAGAGAGGTTTATATACCTGTTACTGGTGCTCCATTATTGGTAGGACCCGCTCCTTGTCTTCAGGCATAATGCTGAAAAGGTAGTGGGTCCTTGCGCCGTTTACATGCACCATTATTGTAGTAGGTATCACAACTTGTCTGGAAAGCGTTAGTGCTTTAATATTTTATTGTTATTCCTCTTAATGTGTGACAGCGTGATTCCCATTATTAACCTCTCAAGATAGAGTCAATCTCGTGCCGGGGTTGTGAGTATGGGCTCGCTACGCAGTGTGGGAAATTCAATATTCCGCCAATATTGAGCCTATGGCTTGGCGGAGTAACATGCATTCTGGCGGCGTTACATGCCTAGGCGGAGTAACATGCCTAGGCGGAGTTATGCGCCTTGGCGGAGTTATGAGCCTTGGCGGGGTAACATGCCTAGGCGGAGTGATGACCCTTGGCAGGGTAACATGTCTAGGCGGAGTGTCATACCTAGGCGGAGTGACATGCCTAGGCGGAGTGATGACCCTTGGCAGGGTAACATGTCATACCTAGGCGGAGTGACATACCTAGGTGGAGTTACTTGCCTTGGTCGTATATACTCCGTATTTGAAGCGTACTTACCTTGTTCGAAATGCTGACCTGGCAAAGCATTAAAGCCATGCTCTTGGGGGCCGGTGTTAGGACCGGATCATATGCCCCCTAGCTTGTTATAGTGACTGGCGGAGTCACTTTAATGAGCTATGACACTTAAGTTTAGCTTTTGTAGGCATGGGTTTAGGCGGCATTTGCTAGTTCAGGATTTGTAGGCAAGCGTTTTCATGCATTTATTGGCTTGTCATTACTTGCCACGCCTGTCATTAATGCGCCTCGAAACCATGTTTTTTATTCTTCGGTCTCCCATTGCCACGTATGCCCTCGTAACGATTGTCATTCCAATGATGGGACATAAATATCTGCCCTTAGATATATCTATTGGTTTCAGCAAAAAAAAAAAAAGGAACCGTCAGTGAGACTAATCCAACGGTTGTAAACGCATGTTTGAATTTTAGAACCGTTGATGAGATTTATCTAACGGCTGCAAACACATCTTCAAGATTTTTGAGGATTCGCTTATTTCCCCCCAAGCCATGCCTATAAATAGGTAAACTCTCAGGAGGGAAATGTTTTGCTTCATCTCTCACTTCGTATTTGTTTGCCGAAAGTGTTTTTGCTACTTTCTTGCGAGTTTATTGGTGTTGGAGTTCTTATATACCTTTAGAAGCTCAAGGTACTTGCTTCTTCCTCTTCTTTGCTTCTTCATTTTCATTGGGTTGGTTTTATTTTTCCTTTTTGTGTGGTCGTAAAAAGGAAGATGAGAGGAAAGAGGTCAGAGTCTCATTCTAGGGTTTCTGTTCGTCCCATGTTTTCTGACATTGAGAGTGAAGATGAGGCTTTTTATACTGGGAGGGACTCAACGTTTTACAGCAGCATGGAGTACTTTAGTAATGCTGTACATTCGTTTGTGTCAGGAGGTGTTTCCCATACACAAGTGCTGACAATGGCAGTGTAACATCCCTGTTTTTAGAAACAGTTTTACCCTTGTAATTTTTGAAGTATGGAAGTTTTGTAAGTGATAATAAGTAAATAAGGGACTCTACATATAGTCAAGAATTGATGATCTAATCCTATATCTAACACTAATTTAGTAAACTAATTAGACTTGTACCATCATTCATCAAGTCAATTCCTAGACATTCGATTTATACCGAAAAGAGATCCACAATTGTCTATTTCTACACTTTGGGGATTTCCGATTTCAGTATAGACAGTCCCTAATGAACTGTTTTGACAAATCAAAGACTTTTCCTGAAGAGCCAAAACTTTAATTCAGACCTCATCAACCTCGTTTCTTGGAAAAACTTATCTAGTTAAATAGGAACCTCTGAATTCAACTAAAATATCTTTCCTGTTTTGGGCATAACTTTTTCATATGAGGTCGAAATTAAGAAATTTTAATCTCAGTTTTGTTGTTATGAAAAACCTGACAAACTCTATTTCTAGCCTCAAACTCTATTTCGTGATCTATCATTACCAAACTTGAAAAAAACGTTATTTAATCTTGTTAAATTCTTAGAAAAATCATACGAGCTCAGAATCAGTTCGTTGTAATTTTTCTGTTCTCGTATTAAATCCCTCTACAATTCTTGTGAAGAACCTGAAAGCTAGTTCTTGCTCGATCATCCCCGAAAAGCGAAAATTTTTAGAGAAATAGTGATTTTCGCAGGAATAGTAACTCCTATAGAAAAACGTGAATATCTCTCTCATACGATGTCGAAATGACTTCTTTCTTTTTTTCATGGTTTCGTATCGAAAAATCCTACAACTTTCGTGAAGAAATGAAAGGCTAATTCCCAACAGATTTTGCGCGGCAGAATTATCTTTCAAAAAAGAACTATTACACCAACTCCCATTTTTCTCTGTTTTTGGCGTAACTTTTGCTCCGGGTGTCAGATTTTTGCATACCATATATCGTTTCGAAGAGAAAGAGCCGATCTACAACTTTCATGTTGGAAACTTTTTCAGATTTTAACCGCAACTATAAGTAACTTTTTGTTTTCTTTTAAAATTAACTATTCAAAACCGGTACCAATTAAATTTAGACCCGGTGGCCAGATTTTTCTATAAATATGGCATCACCCCTCTTCAAAAGCTGCACCACTCTTTCTCTCCCACTTCATGCAGCCCTTCTCTCTCTCTCTCTCCCTCTCTCTCCTCTATTGACACTAAACCACCTCTGTTCTTCACCAAAATCACGTAAAGTCTAACTACGGAGACAGATCATCGATTGGAGCTACGGTTTGAAAGTTGGATTCTCTCCCTCTCGTCTAGTATCAAAAAAAATACGACATCTGAGGTAAGGGGGGTATATTCTCGGGTATTCTGGGGAAATCTGAGTGAAAGGAAAGGGTTAAGGTACCTTGGGTCCTCACCTTTCCAGGACAGATTCGGTTTTGTTGTGAATTAAATGCCTTAATTGTTATATATTTGTTATATATATTTTATGTATATGATTAATTGTCTGTGTTAATTATTATTAATCATGATGATTGAATGATATGATCGGTGTTAAATTATGAAAATATATGATCTGTATTGGATTGTGAAAATATTAAGAACCATGGGTGCCTATGTGGATTCCAGTAAGAAAGTTTAGAAAGATAAGATAAACAAGGAAATAAGGATGGATGATCACCATTTATATCATTATTACTATTATTATGATTAAGATTATAATTATGATTATGAATATGATTATTATTATTATTATTATGATTATTATGATTATTATTATTAATATTATATTTATTGTTATTATTATTATTATTATTTACTATTAAGCTTAATGGACGGCTCTGCCGCCTTATTCTTAACATTTTATTTTTATGTCATTTATTTTATTGAATATATTGGCTGGCTCTGCCGCCTTATTCTCTGCATTTATCTTTCCTTTTATTTCCGCTTATCTATATTATAATGGACGGTTCTGCCGCCTTATTCTCTGTATTTATCTTTCCTTTTATTTCCACTTATCTATATTATAATGGACGGCTTTGCCGCCTTATTCTTAACATTTTATTTTTATTTAATTTATGTCATTTATTTTATTGAATATATTGGCTGGCTCTGCCGCCTTATTCTTTGCATTTATCTTTCTTTTTATTTCCGCTTATCTATATTATAATAGACGGCCCTGCCGCCTTATTCTCTCTATTTATTTTTCCTTTTATTTCATTTTTTTATAACAGACGATGCCTTATTATTATTATTATTATTATTATTATTATTATTATTATTATTATTATTATTATTATTCTTGTAACTAATATTATTGTTTAAGTTATGAATAATGAAATAAGGAACAAACTACTTATTCTTTAAACGAAACATTATTTTAGCCAAGATATAACTGATATATTTTCTTGAATAATAATAAATATAATAATAAAAATAATTTACAACGTCTTAAAAACTGGTGGACCTAACAATATGAATATCACGAGGCTGGAATCACATAGATACCTAGGGATCAAAGTAATGATAAAACTTAAATAATGCACTTTGCATCATGAAAATATTTTTGAAGGAGAAAAATTATCTAGAGCATACACCTGGTACGCTGGAGGACATTCACGTTCGATCTCCATGAAGATCTTGGGAGTACAACTGGAACGGCAACCCAATGGCATCAGAGTCGCGCCTGATAGCCGGGTGAGACGATGCAATTCTAGTGTACTTTGACTAAATGACGGAGTGTAACTATGATCGTAGGGATCCAAGCTCCAAAAATATATAAATCAATAATGAGAACCAATGAGTTCATTCGTACCCTATGGGAGCTTGGGCGGACCCTGATCGCTCTAGAAAATGGAATGGAGATATTCCAAAGAATGAGAAGAAGAAATGATTTATTGGGCCCACATGCATCATGAGACTTAACCAAAGATAAATCATAATAAATTCAACTCATGCATTCCATGACAACATATTTGATTGTTATAATTTTAAACATGTTAATTGTATGATTATGTGATATTATCTGTTAACTGGATTATGTCCGCACCGGGTAACCTTCAGGGTCTTGGGTTATACTCACCCTTACTGTTGACAATTTTTCAGAGGAATTAGAAACTCAAGAACCCGAGTGTGAAGATCAGCAATACGCTGAACCCATTGAGAACAATCATTAAGGATAGAATATTTATAATTAGACACCAGATGACTGTATAATATTTAAGGGTGCCTGCGTGCCCCATTCTGTTAAGAGTACAATTATTTACAGTTTATGAATGACTATGTGATATATACAATATTACTTCCGCTGATCTGCCACGTATTTATTAAAAAAAAAAAATCACTTTTTCTAAGAACTGTTAACACTCTCAGTTAAATGGGATGAACCTACAGAAGGATTTGTCTTATCTAACCGAGGGTGTTACAGGCAGAGTGTCAAAATGTCGTGTTGCATGGACTGGACTGGGAGAAGACGCTTGGGATTGACCCCTACTGTTGGGTTGAGGAGGATGTTAAGGGTACTTCCTCTCGCCATGCAACAACTAGTGGCGGTGTAGTGGAGTTGTCTGTGCCTATCTGGAAAGATGAACGGTATGAAGATAGGTTCATTGTTCGCTCTCCTAAGACATTCGAAAGGATTTGCCATCGTCCTCAGAATAATCGTACAATATATATGTACGATATTCTGTTCACTCAGCTGGGAGTGCGTTTCCCCTTGAACAGATTCCAGATGGGCGTGCTGAGGTTCTTGGATTGTGCTCCTTCTCAGCTGCACCCAAATGGTTGGGGAATAGTTCGAAGCTTTGAGGTAATGGCGGAGCATCTGGAGTTTACGCCTACTGTGGCGTTGTTCTTTTCTTTCTGCCGAATCATGAGGAGGGTGAACGTAAAAACAGGCGGCATGGGCCTTGTTACTCTTCGGGCGGAGCCGAAGATTTTAAACTTCAAGTCGTTTGCGGACTCCGCCAAGGAAGGCGGACTCCACTTCAGAAAAAGTTTTGTAAGGGTTTCTGTGAAGAAGGGGGAGTCCATTTTCTGGCGGAATAAGGAGGGAATTGATCGATTCCCAATTGCGTGGACACATGAGCACTTTCTCTTAACCAAGCGAGCGTATGAAGTTGAAGAGGGTGCTCTATCGGCGGCGTCTGTGGAAGTACTCCGGATGTTGAAGGAGTACAACTCTGTCCACAAGCTGATCCTTTGTCGAAGGCTGCTTGGGCGGGATGCTCAGGGATATTTGAGTAATATTACTAACAATCGTAATGTTGATTGAGTATTGCTGCTATCTTGTATCTTCTAATCATATTCTCGTTTTGTTATTTCGCAGGAGAAATCGCTGAGTTCCCTGGGATGGAGCGCATCAAGCGGATCCGAATGAGCCGCAGGGAAATTAACGCGGAGAACAATGTGCAGCCCAGGAGGAATCTGGCTGCCACTCTTACAAAAGCTCTTCCCTTCCCTGCCTCCACCAATATAGTAAATTTTGAAGGTGGTGCAGGATCTTCAGCACCTGCTGTTGAAAGGCGTTCTAAAAAACGCCAAGAACCAGAAGCTGCTGAAGAGGAAGAAGAGGAAGTAGATCTTCATGCCTTGCAAAGGAGGAGGACCAAGGGCAAGAAGAGGGCTGAGGAAGGGACATCAATCGATGTTGCCATTGACTTGGAGGAGACTCAGGAAGTACCTGTTATGGGTACTTCTACTGATATGGGCGGTGTTGAAGGCATCCCCGAAGAAGATGTCGTGGGAGAGCAAGCGGAGGGATTCCAAGCCTCTCCTGACCAAGTTACGGGGGACGAGGCAGAGGGAGTTCAAATTTCCCCAGTCCGTCCGTCTGAGGATCCCGCCTTGAGCTTGACCACTCGAGGGACAGCAGTTTTCCCCATTGATGTGCCAGGGGAATTATCCAGGCGGTTTGTCTCTTTGCCCCAGGCGGGGTCTCGCTTGAATCCCTTTTTGTACTTTGCAAATACAGGATCCCGCCAGTCAGAGAGGCGTGATCCAGAATTCATCCTCCGCCCCGACATCGACTTTGAGGAGATTCCGGAGGCTGCTGCAGCTGCGAGGTGGCACCTTGCAGAGATAGATGGTTTCTTGGCCTCTGTCCCCCGGATAGCTGACGTTGCTGCCGAGGCCAACATGTTTCAGGCGTCTTACCACGAGTCTGTGGAAAAGATTTGTAGTTTGGAACATGACAATGAGCAGCTGTCCGAGGTGATCAAGGCCAAGGACAAACATCTTGACACCGCCGACTCCGACATCAAGAAGTTGACGGAGGAGTTGGCTAAGGTGAAGGCTGAGAAGGTCCTGCTAGATCAACAGAATAAAAAGCTGGGCGAGGAGGTGAGTGGACTTTCCCAGGTTAAGGCTGATAATGTTCTGCTGAAACAACAAGTTTCAAATTTAAATCAGCAGAACCAAATTTTGGGCGGGGACGTGAGCATTCTTCAGCAGAGGCTGGTCTCCATAGAAATAAATAAAACCATAGCTGAAGACGCCTGGGCGGCGGAGTTGGGGGAAGCAGCAACCGCATATGGAAATCTTGAAGTGTGGGTTCAAGAGTTACAAGCTGAGAAGACTGCCTCAGATGCCACCAGTGAGAGGCTTGACAAGGAATTACAATCTGCCTTGGATGCAGCTGAGGCAGCGATTGATGATGCTTTCAGCATGGCTGTTCGCCAACTCCGCTATCGCAACCCAGGTGTTGCTCTCTCCACCACAGGCATTCATCCCTATTACGAATTTATCGATGGAGAATTGATGGTGCCTGTGCAAGGAGGTCATATGCCTGCGCCCAATGATGAATATGTCCTGGCGGACTTGCCTCCTTCCCAAAGTTTGATCAGGCCAGGAGAAGGTCAGCTCACCTCCACTCAGCAAGAAGGGAAGCCGTCTGACCCTTAAAGATCAGCTTTTCAGTCTCCTCCTCAGTCTCTTTGCAAGTCTTGTTTTTATTTATAACGTCGCCTTGTTCCAGGATAGGCTCTGGATTTTACCAATTTGGCAATATTGAATAAAGTATATTTTCTGTAAGTGTATACTTGTCCATATTAATAACGTCTAAGTCCATCGATTTTATGCCTTGCAGAACGATGTTAAGAGGATAAAGTAATCATTTGAGGACTTAACGAAATATGACTAAGTATAACGAGGCGGAATAGCCCCTTTGAAATTTTGGTGAAGTAACTTCAGTAGGGAGGCGGAATAGCCTCTTAGGAATTTTAACTGAAGTAAATTCAATAATGAGGCGTAGTGGCCTCTTGAGAATTTCAGCGGGGTTGGATTCCGTAAGGAGGCGGAGTAGCCTCTTAGGAATTTTAAAGAACTTGGATTCCGTAAGGAGGCGGAGTAGCCTCTTAGGAATTTCAAAGAAGTTGGATTCCGTAAGGAGGCGGAATAGCCTCTTAGGAATTTCAAAGAAGTTGGATTCCGTAAGGAGGCGGAGTAGCCTCTTAGGAATCTTAAAGAACTTGGATTCCGTAAGGAGGCGGAGTAGCCTCTTAGGAATTTCAAAGGAGTTGGATTCCGTAAGGAGGCGGAGTAGCCTCTTAGGAATTTTAAAGAAGTTGGATTCCGTAAGGAGGCGGAGTAGCCTCTTAGGAATCTTAAAGAACTTGGATTCCGTAAGGAGGCGGAGTAGCCTCTTAGGAATTTCAAAGGAGTTGGATTCCGTAAGGAGGCGGAGTAGCCTCTTAGGAATTTTAATGAAGCTGGATTCCGTAAGAAGGCAGAGTATCCTCTTAGGAATTTTAAAGAACTTGGATTCCGTAAGAGGGTGGAGTAGCCTCTTAGGAATTTTAATGAAGCACAGTTTTACAAGTGTTGAACTTACTTGAACTTGTTGACAGTGCTTGAGTTTGTTGATTATGTACTCTGTAAAACATTGGGAGTTAGGCAGAGTCAAGTTTTGGATGGAATGTTCATCCTTTTGCATTTTGATTGGAGTGCGACTCCTGATCGAATGAAAATCATCGAAGTCAGGATTGCTATGGTGCAGCATATAGCTGTGACACCAATTTATCCTGCAAGAAATTGGTTGAACCTTTGAGGCGGTATGGTGCAGCATATAGCTGTGACATCAATTCATCCTGCAAGAATTTGGTTAAACCTTCGAGGCGGTATGGTGCAGCATATAGCTGTGACACCAATTCATCCTGCAAGAAGCCTGCAGGACCTTGGGGGCGAATTAGTGCAGCATATAGCTGTGACACTAGTTCTTTCCATAGGCGGCCTGTAGGACCTTAGGGTCGGTATGGTGCAGCATATAGCTGAGACACCAATCCTTTCCCCCCAAGGAGTTTTCTGTACCTTAGGGTCGGTATGGTGCAGCATATAGCTGAGACACCAATCCTTTGCCCCCAAGGAGTTTTCTGTACCTTAGGGTCGGTATGGTACAGCATATAGCTGAGACACCAATCCTTTCCCCCCAAGGAGTTTCCTATACCTTAGGGTCGGTATGGTGCAGCATACAGCTGAGACACCAATCCCCCCAAGGAGTTTTTTGTTGACTCCGTTTGTGAAGCGTTGTTGGATGTTGGTTGATCTTTATGGAATAAAGAGTTATGCATCTGTGCTTCAGTTTTTGGAGCCGTTGTCTTATCTGCATGGGAATAAACTCTGCCATGGATAATCAATTCAAGGTTAGAGTGAAGATTAAATGTAGGAAGGCATTTCATTGAGAATGGAACTACATAAAGGATTGGGTTGGGGTATATCTTTTCGAAACCCTTTCAAGGAAAGCATACATAGGAAGATCCTTGAGTTAGGAATAAAAGACCACACCATATTACCCAACTAACTGTAATATATGCGTAAATTTAAAATGTTCCATTTATTTCTGACCGGAGTGCCATCCAAGTTTTCCAGGCGGTATGTACCCTTGCCCAAAACCTCGATGACTCGGTATGGACCTTCCCAATTTGGTGCCAATTTGCCTTGGTGCGCAAATTTGTTGCCAATGTTGGCCCTTCTCAAGACCAAATCTCCTTCTTTGAAACGGCGTTCGCACATGCGTGCATTATACCGTTTGGCAGCCTTTGCTTTCACAGCTTGATCTCTCACAAAGGCTTCCTCTCTCAACTCCGCCAAAACCTCCAATTCGTGTGCGAGGTTCTGTTGATTGGCTTCCTCATTGAAATGGAGGACTCGAGCTGAAGGGGCTGTTAATTCAATGGGTATGACAGCCTCGACTCCATATGTCAGCCGATACGGAGATTCATTCGTAGTGGAGTGTGGGGTGGTTCTATATGCCCATAAAACATGGCATAACTGATTTGCCCAATCTCTCTTTGCCTCACCAAGGCGTTTTTTGAGGCCCTTCAAGATTTCTCTGTTGGCGACCTCTGCTTGTCCATTGGTTTGAGGGTGTTCCACAGAAGAGAAAATCTGCGTGATGCTGAGATTTTCTAGGAGTTCAGTGAACTTGCGATCTGTGAACTGGGTGCCATTATCAGTGACTATGCGTTCAGGGACTCCGAAACGTGCAATGATATTCTCATAAACGAATCTTCGAGTCCTGGCTGACGTTATGTGCACCACTGCCTCTGCCTCAATCCATTTGGTGAAATAATCAACACCAACTATCAAGTATTTGATACCGCCGGGCGCAGTTGGGAATGGACCTAGAATATCCATGCCCCATTGATAGAAAGGCCAGGGCGTTATTGATGATGACATTTCCTCGGCTGGAGTATGGTGAAAATTCACGAATCGTTGACATTGATCGCATTTTTGAACATATGAGGCAGCGTCTTGCTTCATAGTGGGCCACCAATACCCCGCCCTGAGTATTTTTCTCACTAGACTCCGTGCCCCTGGATGATGTCCACACTGCCCTTCATGGACTTCTTCCAAAATAGCTGGCACCTCGTTTTCATTTATGCAAATTAAGTATGGGACAGAAATTCCTCGACGGTATAGCTGCCCATCCAGGAGTGTATAATAGGGTGCCTCCTTCCTTAGCTTCTTTCGCTCAAGATCATCTGTGGGTAATTGTCCATTAACAAGATAACGAACTATTGGTGTTACCCAGGAGTTGTCATCAACGGGGCGGCCTTTAATCATATGAATTGAAGAGGGAAGGGATATACTTGGCTCCGCCAGAGTACTCTGTACAACCGTGGTTGTGCATCCCGCCTTCTTTGTGCTGGCTAACCTGGACAGGATATCAGCACGTGTATTTTCTTCGCGAGGTACATGCTTGAAAGTTACTTCATCGAAGCGCTGTTTCAACTCATTGACACAGTCCAGATATTGTTGCAGCAGAGGTTCTTTAGCCTGATACTCACCAAGAATTTGTGAGATGACTAGTTGAGAATCACTGCATAGAGTAACAGTTTTGGCCCCAATATCTTGTGCTGCTCTGAGTCCGGCTAAGCAGGCTTCATACTCCGCCTGATTGTTAGACGTAGTGAAGGTAAAGTGCAATGAAATTTCAAGATGTACCCCGTCATCACTTTCTATAACGATTCCTGCCCCACATCCTTTGCTGTTCGAAGACCCATCGACGTATATTGTCCAGTGTGAATGATCTGCATCCGGGCTGGAGCCTGTTAATTCGACTACGAAATCTGCTAGGACTTGTGCCTTAATAGCAGTTCTTGGTTCGTAGGATATGTCGAATTCAGAGAGCTCTATGGCCCATTTGATCATCCTTCCTGCCAAGTCTGGCTTGAACAATATAGTACGAAGTGGCAAATCTGTGTGAATCAGGATGGGATGTGCATGGAAATATGGTCTTAGGCGTCGTGAGGCCCAAACAACTGCAAGTGCTGCCTTTTCAATCTTCTGATAACGGCACTCCGCACCATGCAATGTTTTACCAGTGAAGTACACCAGTCGTTGGCCTTCAACTGTTTCCTTGACCAGGGCCACTGCCAGCGCTTTATCTGAAACAGATAAATAAACAATGAGTTACTCACCTGGGCTTGGTTTTACCAGGATTGGAGGGCTGGCTAAGACATTTTTCAAGCTTTGGAAGGCCGCCTCTTGCTCTGGGCCCCAATTGAATTTTTTATCCTTCTTCAACATCTTGTACAAGGGGAGAGAGCGATGAGCCATTTTTGGCATGAATCGTGCTAGAGCAGCGATTTTGCCATTGAGGGATTGTACCTCTTTCAATGTTTTGGGGCTCTGTAACTCTTGTATCACACGACACTTGTCAGGATTAGCTTCTATGCCTCTTTGTGTTAACATGAAACCCAAAAATCTCCCCCCAGGCACAGCAAATGTACATTTTAGTGGGTTGAGTCTCATGTTGTATTGCCACAGGCGTTGAAAAATGAGGCGTAGGTCTTCAACATGGTCTCCTCCTTCTGGCGTTTTGGTGATGATATCGTCAATATAAACTTCCACCAGCTTTGTGTGCATGCCCTCAAAGACTTTGTTAATCATGCGTTGGTAGGTGGCCCCAGCGTTCTTCAGCCCAAATGGCATGACATTGTAACAAAAGACCCCTCTGTCATTGATAAATGCTGTTTTCTCCTGATCATCCTCACACATTGGAATTTGGTTGTATCCGGAGTAAGTATCCATGAAGGATAGATACTTGTATCCTGATGAATCGTCAACCAGTCTATCAATGTTGGGGAGAGGATAAGGATCTTTGGGACAACATTTATTCAAATCAACGTAGTCTATGCACATGCGCCATTTGCCATTGGCTTTCTGTACCATAACCACGTTGGACAGCCAAGAAGAGTAACGGAGTTCCCTAATGAACCCCGCCTTAAGGAGTTCTTCAGTTTGCTCACAAGCAGCCTTCTGCTTAGCAGGACCCATACGCCGTTTCTTTTGCGCCACTAGCTTAGTTTCAGGATATACCGCCAGGCGGTGGCAACAAAAGTTAGGATCCATACCAGGCATGTCTGCAGCTGTCCAGGCAAAAATTTCCTTGTACTCATGAAGGAGTGCAATCAGTCTTGCCTCCACGTTAGGCTCCAGTTTGTCATTAATGTTAGTGATTTGCTCCGGGGTGCTGCCCAGAACAATAGGCTTGGAACCACCATCAGGAGTTGGTTTCAAAGGGTTCAGTGGGTCTATAGAAGACTCCGCCCTGGGATCAAGATCCACCAAGTTAACGGATGCCGCCGCACTGTTTCCTTCGTTCAATTTTCTTTTCTTAGACATGGTTTCAAGCTTCACCATGTTAAGACTTAAATTGTAACAATAACGAGCCATCTCCTGGTCACCCCTGACAGATGAGACTTGATTATCTTTATCGATGAACTTGATTAACAAGTGGGGGGTTGAAACGATGGCTTCCATGGCATTCAGAGTAGGCCGCCCAATGATGCCATTGTATGGGGATTTAACATCAATGACAAGAACCCTGGATTTCACAGTCCTTGCTCCAGGTTCACCATCAAAGGTAATCCTTGTGTCCAAGTAGCCTTTAGTAGGCTGTTTGGCGCCATTAAAAGCTGTAAGGTCCTGTGTGTAAGGCTGCAAATCAGCGTCAGTCAGTCCCATGCGTTTAAAACAGTCATAAAAAATAACGTCGCAGGAACTTCCCTGATCAACTAGGATGCGTTTTACATCCATATTAGCGATCACCGCAATGATCACTACCGCATCATCTCCCTCAGGAATGGTTGGGCCAAAATCATCATCTGTGAAAGTTATAGGCGGAGTCTGAACTCCGTCCCTGAATGGGCGATATTCTTTGTTCTTGCCCTGCACAGATAAGATCATACGATGATGATTTTTCCAGGCGGTGTTTGAGGGTCCGCCTCCTGCAAAGCCTCCAGCAATCATGTCCACCACCTGTCTTTTACCTCGTGATCTAGGTTCAGGGCTCGGTTCTCGTCGGGCGGACTCCAGAACAATGCCTTTTTGTTTCTCTGACACCGCCGTACGTTTTGGTTCCCGAGTACTATCGGGATCCGGAGAACGATCACGATGTCGCTTTTCAAACTTCTCAGGCTCATCATGAGATTTGCCTTTGAACAGGTAATGTTTCAGTTTACCTTCACGAATGAGCACCTCAATGGTATTTTTGAGTTGCTTACATTCTTCTGTGGTGTGGCCAACTGACTCATAGAATTCACAATATTTCTTTGGGTTTCCACCGCGTCTGATTGGGGGTGGACGTTGAATTCCATAAACATTGAGGGTGGTCCATCCTATTTCATGCAAGATTTGCTCGCAAGTTGTGTTCAGTGGTGCATAGTGAGCAAAATTGAACACGCGTCTGTCTTGTTGTTTGAAAGGTTGGTTCCCTACTTTGTCCCTTTGGTGGGACTTGTCATTCTTCAACGACTTCTCTTTCCCTTTGTCATGAGGTGGAGTTGCAGGGGATGGTTTACTGTGAGATGCGGTAGCTTCCAAATGCATCTCAATACCCACATACTTGGACGCCTTCCTGCGAAATTCCTCCATCGTGGTTGGAGGTCCCTTTGCCAAAGACAAAGCAAAAGGTGATTTTGGTTGCATAGCTTCTATGAGAATATGCAACTGGATTGCCTCTGTCAGATCAGGAACCATGGCTGCCTCCTTGTAAAATCTCTTAAGGAAATCCTTTAGAGATTCTTTGTCGCCTTGTTTGATCTGAGCCAAGGTATGAGAGGTTCTGGGTGTATCCCTGGAGATCACGAAGTGGCTTCCAAAAGCTGAGGCCAGCTCCTCCCATGAATCAATGGAACCTGAAGGTAAGCTCTTGAACCAACTAAGAGCTTCGCCTGTAAGGGTTCTGGGGAATATTCTGCACATGACATCCTCCTCAGCTCCTAGAAACATGGCCTCGTAGATATAAGCATCTAAATGCTTAGAGGGATCTGTTTCCCCGGTGTATTTCCCTATAGAAATGGGCTGCATAGTTTGCAGATGTCTGGGTACGTGTGCATTCATGAGCCTTTTAGAAAATGGGATACTCATCTTATATCCTGAGGGGGATGCATTTGAGCCTGCTCTCCTTCCTTCTTGATGCTGAGCATTCACCAGTGGGAGGCTTCGTTGCTCCTCCATGTATGTAGGAATACGAGAGTAGTGAGGAGTACTTGATTCCTCTTGCATGTGTGGTTCATGATGTGGCTGTCTTGCGGGACCAGCTTTCTCATGCACTGGGTTTGCTTTTTCACGACGAAGTTCCGCAAGTTCTTCTCTCAACATTCGAATCATGTCATCTCTTGGATCTGGAGAATCAGCTTGCGTTGCTTTTTTCTGAGCATCATCATCGAAGTTAAGACGTCTGGGATTGCGTGGAGGAGAATCCTCATTCTGCATCTCTGGTCCTTGTCTCTCCATTGATGATGAAGATTGATCAAAGATTGTGGGATTACCAAGTTTACAGGTCCCACCGGGCGTGCCAATGAACTGTTCTTTACAAGGGGTGTAGAAGTATGCTTGTAGAACAACTCAAAATATACATATAAATATGTTTTTGATACAAAGCAATGTGTGTATAAATGTAAATACGGAGAGTCTTTGTATGTTGAGGCGGAGTGCAATGTACTCTGGGGAGGTGTCACAGTCTGCCTGACGGGATCTACGTTGCCTTGACCCGATTGGGGGTGGTACCTGCAATCGTTCTCCGACGCTCAAGTCAGTATTTCAGAATACTTAGAGACTTAGAAAGACAGTCAGAGAGAATTATGCAAGTAAGAGAGTGTAAGGTTCAGAGAATGGGAAAAAGATCCCTTATACCTTTTTGAGAGAGGTTTATATACCTGTTACTGGTGCTCCATTATTGGTAGGACCCGCTCCTTGTCTTCAGGCATAATGCTGAAAAGGTAGTGGGTCCTTGCGCCGTTTACATGCACCATTATTGTAGTAGGTATCACAACTTGTCTGGAAAGCGTTAGTGCTTTAATATTTTATTGTTATTCCTCTTAATGTGTGACAGCGTGATTCCCATTATTAACCTCTCAAGATAGAGTCAATCTCGTGCCGGGGTTGTGAGTATGGGCTCGCTACGCAGTGTGGGAAATTCAATATTCCGCCAATATTGAGCCTATGGCTTGGCGGAGTAACATGCATTCTGGCGGCGTTACATGCCTAGGCGGAGTAACATGCCTAGGCGGAGTTATGCGCCTTGGCGGAGTTATGAGCCTTGGCGGGGTAACATGCCTAGGCGGAGTGATGACCCTTGGCAGGGTAACATGTCTAGGCGGAGTGTCATACCTAGGTGGAGTGACATGCCTAGGCGGAGTGATGACCCTTGGCAGGGTAACATGTCATACCTAGGCGGAGTTACTTGCCTTGGTCGTATATACTCCGTATTTGAAGCGTACTTACCTTGTTCGAAATGCTGACCTGGCAAAGCATTAAAGCCATGCTCTTGGGGGCCGGTGTTAGGACCGGATCAAAATTTAATATAAAATTAATTATATTAAAATTTTATTATTATATATTTATATATTTTTTAAATCTAATATCATTTTATTTTTTCCACTCATGTTCCCAAGAAAAAAATGATTTTATTATATTAAAAGGTTTTTTAAGTGACAGTTTTTTATTAAATAAACTTTCAAAAAAGTTTTAAATAGGATAAATATGTTTTTAGTCCTAATAAAATATAAGGATTTTAGTTTGTCTTTGTAATATTTGATTATTTTATCTCTAACTTCTATCAAATATTTTGTTTTTAGTCTTCAACAAACTAATAATATTTTTGGAAAAGATTTTGGGTCAGTTTGTTTAAGTTTATTTTTAAGTGTTTTTTTAAAAAACACATTCTTTATAAGTACTTTTTTAATAAGCAGATGAGAGTTACTTTTTAAAATAAACAAAAATCTATTTATTTTCAGCTTCTGCTTATTTTTAAGACTTTAAACAAACACATCAGAATTTTAAAAAAGTGCCTTTTTAATTAAAAATTAGTTATTTCTTAAAATAAGTTTAAACAAATGAGTCATTTATCCTTCTTATGATTACTTTCACAGTACTAATTTTATGCTTATTGTTATTCTAAAAGTACCCTTTTGAAGTCTTGCAGAAGAAGATGCATCTTGGGTTGATATATAGTGCGACTATGATCATTACACTTTAACCGGATCATTCTATTCCACCTTTTAGAAAGAGAAAAACCTAAATAAAACTACTTAATAGCATTGTGATATATTTATACAAAAGCTTCTACCTAGAACACACGCAATCTAGTCGTAGACAGTCAAATAAAATCCAATTCACAAAATCATTTGATATATGGATAACATCATTGGGGTAAGGTACTTTTGAACACCAATGGGCATAAAATGAAGAGAAAAAAGAAAATTACTCATTAATTCACATAAACTAGAAAATAAGTTATGTGAAAGAAAGCATAAGAAGAATAAGATCCTTTCCATGAATAATTATTGGTTTCATGGATCTCTCCATTCGAGAATATATAAAAAAAAAAGATTGAACCATCTCTTTTGACTCTTTTTCAAATTTGATAATTGTTGGTTAATCATGATTTTGTTAAGTATTGACATCTAGAACTATCAAAACAGCTAACTCAACTCACTTGTTGTGAAATACCAACCCAACCCCACCTAGCTCACCTAATAGTGAGTAAGGAAATTCTCAAGCCACTAGGTTGGCTCTCCTAGCTTAATTTCTTTTAAAAGGATTCTTATTTATGTAAGTTTTTTATGCTTATCATTGTTCTCGAATAAAAATCACTCCATAAATTAAATAGAAAAAAAACACCCTTTAAAAATCAATTATTGGATATCACATGTTATTTAAATTGACATTCACAAAAATGAATTAGTAAGCATGTTTTAATTTTTTTAATATGGTCTTTTAGCTTCTTTTTAAATAAATTTAGGTAAGCCAACACAGATCGGCTCGCTTTGGTCTCTAGGCTAGTTGAGCCGAGTTAAGAATAACCGATTTTAAAAATAGGTTGGAAATCTCCCACCCAATTTGTTGGTGAGCTAGGTTAGATTGGGACAACTTATGGACTCCGGTTCATTTTGATAACTTTACTAACATGACTAAGAAAATTACACATCAATTTGTCCATGTAGTTTTAATAGGTTCAACTAAATATACTTTGTAAGAGTTAAATTGCTTAATTTGCTTTCAAAACTATAAGAAAGGTTTTAACTATCAAAAACTATATTTTTAACTACCAAAATCACATGAAGATAATTACTTAAAACGTATCAAAACTATCTAAACAAGTTAAAGTATGATTATATTTATCACATCAATACTTTATGAATTCAATTTACATTTATGAGCAGAAACATGAAAAAAATATCGACTATAAGTTTTTTACGATAATCAAAAACTAATAATCTCTTATTTTATAGAGAAGAAATACCAACTACAAATTCTGATATGTTATTTAAAATTCTAATAACACACATCTTTGGAGGCTGGCACAACTGATGAATGGCATGGACATGAAGTATCGACACCTAGATTCGAACCCCGATTTTTATACTTCATGACACTTATCCTCCTCTCTTTGATCTCTATTAGAAGGAATAAAAAAAATTGCTAATAACACCATTGCCATACGATTTTGATGACTAGATATAGTTTGTAAGAGTTAAAGTTACTTACCTTGCTTTTAAAACTATAAGAAAGATAATGGTGTTGAAGCTTTTAACTATCAAAGGTTGTATTTTAACTACCAACACCATATGTTGATAATCAATTAAACATATTAGGATTATGTGAGCAAGTTGAATTATAGTTCTATTTATCACATCATTACTTTGTGAATTCAATTTACATTTACTAGTAGAAACATAAAATAAGATATCAATTATAATTTTTTTATAAAACTAAAAATCTCTTATTCTACATAGAAGAAATGCGAACGACATATTCTATGACACATTCTTTCAAATGCTAATAACACACATTCTCAGAGGCTAGCAAATTGATACAACATAAAGGGTCATAATATGAATTCAAATGCCCATTCTATTATTCAACCTTTATCCCTCCCTCCTACTACTATTGTTAAAAAAAATACTTGTTTATATAATAATGTAACATCCAAAAAATTTCATTCTCATGTATAATCATTTTGATTTAGACCATTAATGATATTATCCATTTTATCTCAACTTTCTACATAAATTTGGTTAAGAAAACATTTTTGTGAACACTTCTTTTGGTCCGGCCCAAATACCAAAGATTTAATGCCAAGCTTGAGCACGAGTGTATCAAGATTAAGTTTGAGAATTCAAGCTTAAATGACCCCCATTGGCAGCTCAAGTGGTAAAGAGCATGTGAAGGTCACCTAAATCAGCAGGGTTCGTGTCCTGCCTCCCTTTTCCCCCTCCCCAGATTGCCTAAGTCAAGGATTGGTGGAGTTTCTTTTTAATTAAAAAGCGCCAGACATCCGTTGCCCAAATCAGGGATTAGTGAAGAATTTCCGAGTCTGACTTTGGACGAGTGATTTCCTCAGAAAGGAATATTCCCAAGTGGATTGATACTTCTAAGTTCCATACTTCTGAGTGCGTCATTTTCGAGAGAAGTACTTCCGAGCGAAGAAAAGCTTTGATTTCGAATGAGTACTTCTTGGGCCGAGATATTTCCGAGTGAGAATTTCTGAGTGGTGAACCCATACATTCCATACTTCCGAGTGCGTCGTTTCTAAGAGAAGTACTCCTGAGCGAAGAAAAGCTTTGATTTCGAATAAGTACTTCTCGGGCCGAGATATTTCCGAGTGAGAATTTCCGAGTGGTGAACCCCTTCATTCCATACTTCCGAGTGCGTCATTTCCGAGGGAAGTACTTCCGAGCGAAGAAAAGCTTTGATTTCGAATGAGTACTTCTCGGGTTGAGATATTTTCGAGTGGTGAACCCCTTCATTCTATTCGTGCTCGGGTGTCTTAAAGATTGCCTAGAGCCTGTGCTCAGGCCTATATTCAAAGTTGCCGAGAGCTTGTGCTCAATTTCCGAGAGAGGACTGAACTTCGACTCCGAATGATCCTTTCGGTTGTAAGATTTCCGAGCGACACACTTCCAAGAGAAATATTTTCAAGTGAAGAAAGGCTTTGACCTTGAATAAGTACTTTTCAGATAGAGATATATCCGAGTGGAGAAATCCCGAGTGAATCAATTCTGAACGAAAAGTGGCTCTCACTTTGAAAGAGCATTTTTAAATGACCTTGTTTGACATACTCATCATATCATAATTATTTGTTGATTGTGATTGTGCAATTTTACTTATTTTATATTTATTCTATATTTTATCTCACTCTTACATTATTTTTACAGTGCACGCTTCACAGAATGACGAGTGGTGCAATTAATGAAGTTTTTATGTTTTATTGCTTGGACTTTGATTTCATTTGAGATTTAATGTGTTGTAATAATATTATGTACCTCGTACTGCAATCTTATTTATCATTTCCGCTATGTAAATGTATTATGTTTTATTCGTTTACGACTAGTATGCATGATAATATTCAGTATTTATCAATTTTTATGTGACCTCAGAATTTAAATTATGAATTTCAAAATGATTCTTTAAACGTGAAAAATTTATTTCAAAAATTTGGGTTAATTAATTGGAATTTGTAATTTGGGTTTTGGGTGTCACATTTGTGGTATCAGAGCATTTTCAAAAATTCAGGGCCAATTGCTATGACATGTATTGTTTCTTTGATATACTACGTGAATTGTTTGATTACTTGCTTGATAATATGTTAAGTGTGTACTATATGACTTGTTGCCTAACTGATAAATTGTAAAATACTTATAGTTATGTTATAATCTTGTAATTGTATATTTTCCCTTAGAATTAGTATAAACCAAACTACGAATGTAGGATGGCAAGAAACAATAACGACACTATGGCAGCCGCTTTCAACCGCTTGGCTGAGGTCTTGGAGAGGCAAAATCAACCAAGAAATACTGGAGGACTTCATGGATTGGATCACTTCTTGAAAAGGAAGCCATCACAGTTTAAAGGAGGCTATAATCCAGAGGTAGCATACCTATGGATTAAGGAAATGGAACGCATTTTTCGATCCTTACCCTGCACAGAATTTGAAAAGGTGGAGTATGCCACCTACATGATGATTGAGGAAGCAGAGAACTGGTGGATCCATGCCCAGATTCGTATGACTGAGACTGACAGATCATTGGACTGGGCTAACTTCAGAGACTGTTTTCTGGAGAAATATTTTCCAACAAGTGTGAAGAGCCGAAAAGAGCTGGAATTCATGGAGCTGAAACAAGGCTCAATGTCTATTGGTGAGTATGCTGCTAAATTTGAAAAGTTATCCCTCTTTTACCCTTCTTTCTAACAGGCAGATGCTGAAGCCTCAAAGTGCGTCAAGTTCGAGAATGGTTTGAATCTTGAAATCAAAGAGGCTATCTGTTATCAAGAAATTCGGAGCTTCTTAATCCTGATCAATAAATGCCGAATTTTGAAGAAAACCACCAAGCCAGATTGGCTCAAGAGAAGATCAATAGACAACTGAGACCTCAACCAGCTACCTTTAAAAGGAAAGGATCATTCTATCCAAATCGTTTCAAGAGAGGATCATCATCATCATCTGAGAGACGCAACAATCATGTGAATATAAAGTGTCATAAGTGTGGAGGTAATCACCATATACGTGACTGCAACAGACGCCTAGAAGATGTCACTTGCTTTTGATGTAATCAGAAAGGTCATATCAGCCCAAATTGTCCACAGAATCGTCAAATCAACAACAACAATAACAACAATAACACCATGAATAATCGAAGAGGTTCTAGTTATCAGGGAGGCCGTGGAGGAAACATGCGTGCTGTTCAACCTCTAAGACAGAATGGGGAGTCAACAGACAAGAGATTACAACCAGCAACAGGAAGAGCCTTTGCCGTCAGCGGTTCAGAGGTAGACCAAGCAGACGACCTTGTGCAAATTAAGTGTGAGATCAATGGTACCATTTTATCTGTATTGTTTGATTCTGGTGTTACACATTCTTTTATTTCTGAGGAGTATGTTAGACGTCTTCAATTACCTGCAAAGTCTATGATGTATGACCTGATTGTTTCCACTCCCACTGGTACACAACTTAGGACTACTAAGGTGTGTAACGATTGTTCTGTGCTCGTAGAAGGTAGAAACTTTCTTGTCAATCTTGTTTGTTTACCTTTGAAGGATCTCGAAGTAATTCTATGGATGAACTGGTTATCGGTGAATCGAGTCTTGGTGGACTATCATAACAAGACCGTGATATTTTCATCAGAAGGAAACACTATTTCTAACAATCCCAAGATCTTTGCTTTAAAAGGAGAAATTCAATTGTTTGCCTTGTTTACTCTTTCCAAAGGAGATGGTGAATCTAAAGCAATTAAGATGCCAGTTGTCTCTGAATTCCCTGAAGTATTTCCAGAAAATGTCTCAAGTTTACCTCCAGAACGTGAAATAGAATTCTCAATTGACTTAATTCCAGGAGCAGAACCAGTGTCTAAGGCTCCATATCATATGTCACCTATTGAACTGGCAGAACTGAAAAAGCAAATTGAAGAGTTGTTAGATAAGCATTTTATCAGGCCCAGTGTGTCGCCATGGGGAGCGTTGGTATTGCTCGTCAAGAAGAAAGATAGAAGCATGAGATTATGTGTAGATTATCGTCAGTTGAATAAATTAACAGTGAAGAATAAATATCCTTTGCCCAGAATTGATGATCTAATAGACCAATTGAGAGGTGCTACAATATTTTCCAAGATTGATCTACAATCGGGTTATCATCAGATTCGTGTCAAGTCTGAGGATGTTCCAAAGACAGCCTTTAGAACACGCTATGGTTATTACGAGTATCTGGTGATGCCTTTCGGAGTGACCAATGCCCCAGTTGTATTCATGGATTACATGAATCGAGTGTTTCATCCATACTTGGATCAATTTGTTATTATCTTCATTGATGACATTCTGATTTATTCTAAGACTTGGGAGGAGCATGAAAAGCATCTTCGAGTGGTATTGCAAATTCTGAAAGAGAAGCAATTGTATGCTAAGTTATCTAAATGTGAGTTCTGGTTGAAAGAAGTAAAGTTCCTAGGCCATGTGATCTCAAGCGAAGGAGTGTCTGTGGATCCTTCTAAAATAGAAGCTGTAACAAACTGGGAGAGACCTAACTCAGTTACTGAGACACGAAGTTTCCTAGGATTAGCTGGTTATTATCGGAGATTCATTAAGGGGTTTTCTCGAATTGCCTTACCGATGACTCGTCTGACCCGAAAGAATCAACCTTTTTCTTGGACGCCAGAATGTGAGAAAAGTTTCCAGGAACTAAAATCAAAGCTTACATCTGCTTCAGTCTTAACTTTGCCTAATCCACAAGAAGACTTTGTGGTTTATTGTGATGCTTCTAAGATGGGTTTAGGTTGTGTTTTGATGCAGCAACAAAAGGTGATTGCTTATGCTTCTAGGCAGCTAAGGTCACATGAAATGAATTATCCGATGCATGATCTAGAATTAGCAGCGGTGGTATTCGCTTTGAAAATCTGGAGACACCATTTGTATGGAGTCAAGTTTGAGGTGTTCAGTGACCATAAGAGCTTAAAGTATTTGTTCAATCAGAAGGAATTGAACATGAGGCAACGAAGGTGGATGGAGTTTCTTAAAGATTATGATTTTGATTTGAAGTACCATCCAGGAAAAGCAAATATGGTAGTAGATGCACTTAGCAGGAAATCCATTCATATGGCATCTTTAATGGTAAAAGAGATAGAAATGATAGAACAGTTCAGAGATATGAACTTGGGTGTGGAGATGAAATCTTCAAGAAGTATAACCTTGGGAACTTTGAAGATAACCAATGATTTTCTAAAGCTGATAGGTGAGAGGCAGAAAAAGGACTTACAATTACATGAATTGAGAGAGATGCAGGCGAATGGAAAGGATATGGGATTACAAGAAGGATTAGATGGAATTTGGAGGATTAGAAGCAGAATTTGTGTACCAGATGATGTTGATCTAAGAAGGACAATCCTAGAAGAAGCACATAAAAGTATGTTGAGCATTCATCCTGGATCAACTAAGATGTATCAAGACCTGAAGAAAAGCTTTTGGTGGCCAAGGATGAAGAAAGAAATAGCTGAATATGTGTCTTCATGTCTGGTATGTCAAAAAGCCAAGGTGGAACATCAGAAGCCATCTGGTGAACTACAACCATTGGAGATCCTGTCTGGAAATGGGATGACATTACGATGGACTTTGTGTCAAGATTGCCAAGAACACGTTCAGGAAATGATGCAATCTGGGTTATTGTAGACAAATTGATTAAGTCTGCTCACTTCTTCCCAATGAATATGAAGAATTCTCTACAAAAGTTGGCACAATTATATGTGAAAGAGATCGTTAGACTTCATGGTGTACCATCCAGTATTGTGTCAGATAGAGATCCAAGGTTCACTTCCCGATTCTGGGGAAGCTTGCATCAGGAGTTGGGTTCAAGACTCCGATTAAGTTTAGTTTATCATCCTCAAACAGATGGACAGTCAGAACGTACCATACAAAGTTTGGAAGACTTACTACGATCTTGTGTGCTTGAGCATGGTGGTAGTTGGGAGCAGTTTCTTCCACTGATTGAATTCACGTATAACAATAGTTACCATAACAGTATTAGTATGGCTCCATTTGAAGCATTGTATGACAAGAAGTGTCAGACACCCCTTTGTTGGTTAGAAACTGGTGAAAGTTTGGCGTTAGGGCCTGAAATTGTGCAACAAACTACTGAACAAATAGAAATAATCAGATAGAGGATGAAGGCATCCCAAGATAGACAAAAGCACTATTACGATAAAAGGAGGAAACCACTTGAATTCCAAGTTGGTGATCATGTATTTTTGAAGGTTTTGCCTCACAAGGGGATTGGCCGAGCATTGAAAAGTAAAAAGTTGAGCCCAAGGTTCATTGGACCATATGAAATTCTAAAGAGGATTGGCCCGGTGGCTTATCAGATTGCACTTCCTCCTCATCTTGCAAATTTACACAATGTGTTCCATGTATCACAATTGAGGAAGTATGTACAAGATCCCACTCATGTGATTGCTACTGATGATGTTGAAGTTAGAGAAAATTTGACCATCCCTGCAGAACCCACACAGATTATGGAAAGGTCGATTAAACGCCTGAGAAGCAAGGATGTACCATTAGTGAAGGTTGCATGGAAACAAGGAAATGATGTAACTTTAACTTGGAAGCGTGAAGATGCTATGAGGACGCAATACCCAGAATTGTTCCACTGAGGGGTGCGTTATATTAAATTTCGAGGACGAAATTTTTATTAGGGTGGGAGAATTATAACATCCAAAAAATTTTATTCTCATGTATAATCATTTTGATTTAGACCATTAATGATATTATCTATTTTATCTCAACTTTCTACATAAATTTGGTTAGGAAAACATTTTTGTGAACACTTCTTTTGGTCCGGCCCAAATACCGAAGATTTAATGCCAAGCTTGAGCACGAGTGTATCAAGCTTAAGTTTGAGAATTCAAGCTTAAATGACCCCCCTTGGCAGCTCAAGTGGTAAATAGCATGTGAAGGTCACCTAAATCAGCAGGGTTCGAGTCCTGCCTCCCTTTTCCCCCTCCCCAGATTGCCTAAGTCAAGGATTGGTGGAGTTTCTTTTTAATTAAAAAGCGCCAGACATCCGTTGCCCAAATCAGGGATTAGTGAAGAATTTCCGAGTCTGCCTTTAGACGAGTGCTTTTCTCGGAAAGGAATACTCCCAAGTGGATTGATACTTCCAAGTTCCATACTTTTGAGTGCGTCATTTTCGAGAAAAGTACTTTCGAGCGAAGAAAAGCTTTGATTTCGATTGAGTACTTCTTGGGTCGAGATATTTCCGAGTGGTGTACATTCCATGCTTCCGAGTGCATCGTTTCCGAGAGAAGTACTTCCGAGCGAAGAAAAGCTTTGATTTTGAATAAGTACTTTTTGGGCCGAGATATTTCTGAGTGAGAATTTCTGAGTGGTGAACCCCTTCATTCCATACTTCCGAGTGCGTCGTTTCCGAGGGAAGTACTTCCGAGCGAAGAAAAGCTTTGATTTCGAATGAGTACTTCTCGGGTCGAGATATTTTCGAGTGGTGAGCCCCTTCATTCTATTCGTGCTCGGGTGTCTTAAAGATTGCCTAGAGCCTGTGCTCAGGCCCATATTCAAAGTTGCCGAGAGCTTGTGCTCAAATTTTCGAGAGAGGACTGAACTTCGACTCCGAATAATCCTTTCGGTTGTAAGATTTCCGAGCGACACACTTCCAAGAGAAATATTTTCGAGTGAAGAAAGGCTTTGACCTTGAATAAGTACTTTTCAGATAGAGATATATCCGAGTGGAGAAATCCCGAGTGAATCAATTCTAAACGAAAAGTGGCTCTGACTTTGAAAGAGCATTTTTCGGGCAGAGATATATATATCCGAGTGAGATATTTCTTAATGAGGTGTCTCCGGGTGAGACATTTCTAAGTGGGTCACTTCCGAGAAAAGAAAAGCTATGCCTAAGTGTTTCAAGCATAAACATTTCTAAGCGAATCCCCTCCGAGTGAATCAATTCTGAACGAAAAGTGGCTCTGACTTTGAAAGAGCACTTTTCAGGCAGAGATATATATCCGAGTGAGATATTTCTGAATGAGGTGTCTCCGGGTGAGACATTTCCGAGTGGGTCACTTCCGAGAAAAGAAAAGCTATGACTAAGTGTTTCAAGCAGAAACATTTCTAAGTAAATCCCCTCCGAGTGAAGTAATTCTGAACGAAAAGAGGCTCTGATGAATCCTTCTCGGAACGAGATATGCCCAAAATACCGAAACAGTGTCAGAATTGATAATTTACTTCAATCATATCATCTTGTACATATTTTATTTCCTAGTTAGATTCCGAATTTGAAAAAGTGGTAAACTACAAAGTTGTTCCTCATTTTTTTAGCTTTCCAACAAGACCAAATTTATTAAAATCCATTAAGATATGAGAGAGATATGTCCAAAATACCTAAAGAGTGTCAGAATTGATATTTACTTCAATCATACAAGCTCTATTATGTAGGCTGCGGAATGGTCGACAATACAGCTCATTTTCCTTATTTAAAACCTCAATTATCACCACAATTAATGCACCTAACATCCCACTACAATCTCATTATGAAAAGTTTGTCCCCCACTTGTCATTTGCATCATTAAATTAACACTACGTCTTGTTCCCAAGTCTGAATTCTTAGAACAAGCTAAAGTTAGTGAAGTCTCTCTCTCATTTCCTTTCATATTCTCCGTCAAAATCACCCTTGATCTGAAGCTAGGACAATAAGAGAACATTTTCAACCACTCTAGGATCCTCCATCAAGGTAAGAGGGGATAGGGTTGTGAATAAATATGGAATGGGTAGAATTGTATGCTGTTCTAGGATTTTCCAGATTTATTTTCGTAACTTGTTACTTAATTTTGAAGCTAAAAATGTGTGAATTTGACTCTAACTTCTTCATCCAAGTTGTAGATCTTTTTGTTATGTAAATTTTGAGACTTGAACCAACTGATTTGGATATGTATACCATGAGTTATAGTCAAAATACTGTAGTATGTCTGTTATGGAATATGTACCTTCTATTTTGTGTAAATATTAATATTCTGGGAATTATACATACATATTTAGACTTTGATGTCTTCATAAAAGTTGTAGATATTTATGTTATGGATCTAAAGAAAGTGGAATTACTTAAAAAGAATTTTATTTACTCACGTTATGGTTGTTTTACTAAAATATGTTGCTGTTGTAAAATTCTAAAATTTACCTATAATGATTATTATGGATGAAAATGATATTTTCCATATAGGTAATGATTTATTTATGAATTATTGAGGGATTATTGATTATTATGGATGTTATTGAGTGTTCTATGAATGTCATACTGTATGTATATCTTTGTGATGAATAATTATGAATGACTAAATTAATGTATACATGAAGGCCTTGTGGTTTATTGAGATATGTTGTTGAACTGTAAATCCATGATTTTGAGAATTAATATATGTGATGTGTCCTTTGAGGACTTGTGGTTTTCCAAATGATTATGGAAGTATTGATATAATGGTATGTTAAATCGATAAAGAGAATTAAAGGCATTCATGCATCATAAGCATTTGGACGCACCATGAAATTTAAGGGTTCCATGATTGCCGGCCCTGGTGGGGGGTTACTCTATGACGAGTTAAAGCCTTAATTTTGATGAGCGCCATGAAGTGTAGGGATTCATGGTTTATGCTAAGTCCTACTTGTGTACTTCGGTACTTGAGCGCCATGAAGTGTAGGGATTCATGGTTTATGTCAAGTCCTACTTGTGTACTTCGGTACTTGAGCGCCATGAAGTGTAAGGATTCATGGTTTATGCTAAGTCCTACTTGTGTCTCTATGAGACTTTATACTGCAGTATTCTCACTAAATCAAAATGGATCCAGCATAACATCATTTGGCTAAATTAAAGATTATTAAATGTAAATGACCTTGTTTGACATACTCATCATATCATAATTATTTGTTGATTGTGATTGTGCAATTTTACTTATTTTATATTTATTCTATATTTTATCTCACTCTTACATTATTTTTACAGTGCACGCTTCACAGAATGACGAGTGGTGCAATTAATGAAGTTTTTATGTTTTATTGCTTGGACTTTGATTTCATTTGAGATTTAATGTGTTTAAATTATATTATGTACCTCGTACTGCAATCTTATTTATCGTTTCCGCTATGTAAATGTATTATGTTTTATTCGTTTACGACTAATATGCATGATAATATTCCGTATTTATCAATTTTTACGTGACCTCAGAATTTAAATTATGAATTTCAAAATGATTCTTTAAACGCGAAAAATTTATTTCAAAAATTTGGGTTAATTAATTGGAATTTGTAATTTGGGTTTTGGGTGTCACAAATAACGCACTTTCTTTTTAGAGACACAAAATACATTTAGGGTGTTTGATACACATATTTTTTGAATATCATAAATTATGTTTCCCAATAATTATACTTTTTAGGACTTATATTTTTCAAGAATGTTATAAATATGATTATTACGATTAAAATATTCATGGGGAAATTATATGGATCTTTCAAGTTTTGATTACTCCCGTGTTTATGATAATTTTGCATGATGATTCAAGATATAAAAGATGTTTAAATAAGCTTATATTTGGAACACAATTATATTTTTACATATAAAAAGACTTCCAAACTAACGACAATTAAAATTCTCATCCTTTTTTGGTGAGAAAGTTTTTAAATAAAAATAAATTCTCCTAAATCTTAATTTTTAAATAAACATGAAGATGAATTTTTTTGATAAATTACAATTCCAAAAAAAACCACACCAAACCTAGGACTGTCCAATTTCGTCTTTATCTATGC
Source organism: Clitoria ternatea (assembly GCA_037962975.1). NCBI lineage: Eukaryota > Viridiplantae > Streptophyta > Magnoliopsida > Fabales > Fabaceae > Clitoria > Clitoria ternatea. Next base: position 53,400,381 of record CM075675.1, read on the forward strand.
GAACCCGTGACACTCAAATTTGAAGGTAAGGACAGATCATTTAAAAAAGTTTATATTGACTAGGAACAGGCGGGTTCGGTTAAAAAAATATGACCCGATCATACCCAAGCCCAACCAAATAAGTCCTGCGTAAATTAGGATTACATTACAATAACATAACCTACTATAATTTTTAGTTTTAAATATTAGTTATTGGATGCCTTATGTAAATTATGCATTATGTAAATACTCATCAAGCAAAATTAGGATTATATTGAATACCATTGGCCACGGTTGTAAGTACTACGTAATAATGTGTGTTATATATGATTATGAATTAAGGAATTAGAATGTATATTTCAATGATATATTCATTTTGGGTTTATGTTTTTACTTGATAAAAGCTTTGAAATGTTTTTACATGCAAGATGTTTGCTAAGAAAATTTTTTAATCATCAAGGTGTTTGCTAAAATTATTTTATACACAAAAGGTTTGTTCTGTCTTAGAACCGAGGTCAAGAGTTGACCGTCTTGATTGGTATCCGGAGTCACCTCTCTTGAGCTCTCAGTTTTTACACCGTCTCAGTAGAATACGGTATTCTACACCTAGGTCCAGTGGGGAGCCTAAGTTCTTCAAGTTTGGTTGAATTTGATGTTCTACTTTAAGTCCGTACTGAAGTCAAGGGACACACCGGGGGTGCACCTACAAAATATTCTCTGATGCTTAAGTCAATACGGTATTATAGAAAATAGGGGTATTAAGGTGGTAACTCTCAAATTCTTTTTAGATCCTTGTTTAGTAATAAATGAGTTGTATTTATAGGTGTTGCCTAAGTTAGAGAAGTGATTTGACCCTTCTCATACTAGGCATTCAGAGAAAGGTGCTTTATGATCCCGTTAAACGGGGATTTCACATCTATTACCAACACCCTTGTACGCACTATTTCCGACCCCGACTCTCCCTCAAATGTCAGTCTGGTGTCTAAGTAACCCTTAGTGGGTTGTTTGGCCCCGTTGAACGCCGTCAACTCCTATGTGTAAGGTTGTAAGTCGAAGTCTGAGAGTCCCATCTTCTTAAAGCATTCATAGAAGATGACATCATATGAGCTCCCTTGGTCCACCAACATTCTTCTTATTGTCTTATTTGCTACCATGGTTTTAATTACCACTACATCATCTCCTCCTAGTACCGTTGGACCATAGTCGTCGTTAGTAAAAGTGATGGTAGGAGTTTGAATTCCATCTCGGAACGGCCTGTTGTCCACCTTTGTTTGGACTGACATAATCATCCTTAAATGATTCTTCTGTGCTGAGTTTGACACTCCTCCACCAGCAAAACCTCCAGCAATCATGTCAATAACATTTCATTTGCCCGAACTGGGTGGAGGCTTCATCCACGAATCATCGTCTTTGTCAACATTATCCACAATGGCTTTTCCTTTGTCTAACATAGGCTTCTTCAAACTCCGGGCCTCCTCTTCCTCAACCGGGCTGATCTTCTTCCTTCTTGGCGCTACTCTCTTCGACTCCGGATTTGCTCTCTATCTAAACAGGTATTGCTTCAACTTCCCTTCTCTTATCAATGTATCAATGGCTTCATTCAACTGTCGACATTCATCTGTACTATGTCCGGCCTGCTCGTGAAACTCACAATATTTGCTGGTGTTCCCAGCTCTCTTCATAGGTAGTGGTTTCCTTACTCAGTACACCATCATTCCCCTTATGCCTACCTCTCTTAAGATTTGACTGGGCCGTACGGCCAGTGGAGTGTACTGCATAGAATTCACATTCACATTCCACCTTTCTCCAGGTCTTGTGAAAGCTTCTCTAACAGGGCCTTTGCATTCCAACCATGGTGCTCTTCTATCTAACATCTGTGCCCCCTCCGACGTAGCGTTCCTCTAGCCAATGGCTGCTAGGTGTATCTCTTTTTCAACATACTTAGCAACTTTACTCTTGAACTCTTCAAACGTACGGGGTGGTCCCTTTGCCAAGGATAAGGCAAAGGGTGAATGCGGTTGTAAGGCTTCCATCGCAATGTGCATTTGTATTTTCTCTGTCAACCCCGATACTGATGCAGCCTCCTTATAGAACCTCTTCAGAAAATCTCTTAAACTTTCTTCCGCACCCTGCCTGATTTGCGCCAAAGTATGGGATGTCTTGGTAATGTCTCTTGATACTACGAAATGCTGTAAAAATGCATGAGCCATATCGTCCCATGAATCAATTAATCCTTCAGGCAGGCTTTTGAACCATCCCAAGGCTTCAGCAGATAACGTCCTTGGAAACATCTTGCACATAACATCCTCTTTATCCCCTAAGAATAGGGATTCGTTCACGTAAGCATCCAAATGGCTTCCGGGGTTAGACTCCCCTATATACTTCCCAACTAACAACGACAGCGGGGTTTGAAGGTGCCTAGGAATAGGGACACTCATTAATCTCTTATTGAATGGTATTTTGAACCGATATTCACCTCCCTTATCATGTTGCATGGCCCTTCTTAGGCTGCTCATTTCCTCAGTCCGGTGGGTGGACTCCTACTCATCATAGGCATAAGTTTGAGATCGCTCCTACTGATGGTGAATTTCTTGTTGCCTCTGGTTTCCACTGAGGTTCTCTCTTCGAAGCTCCTGAATTTGCTGACGTAGTTGCCTTATAATTTCATCCCTAGGATCTGGGCGCACTACAGCTTGCATCCTCAACTCCGTCACTGGGGTTTCCACTATCCCTTCATTATAGTCCAGCGTCCTTGCTACATTCTGGACATGCCCTTCCGGGGTTTCACTACCTCGCTGACGATCCATGACTTGCTTCTCGTTGCGATATGGGACTTATAATTTACGCGGTCCCACTGGGCGTGCCAATGTTCTATCTTAGAACCGGGGTCAAGAGTTGATCGTCTTGACCGGTATCCGAAGTCACCTCTCTTGAGCTCTCAACTTTTACACCGTCTCAGTGGAGTATGGTATTCTACACCTAGGTTCAGTGGGGAGCCTAAGTTCTTCAAGTATATGGTGAATTTGATGTTCTACTTCAAGTCCGTACTGGAGTTAAGGGACACACCAGGGATGCACCTACAAAAGATTCTTTGATGCTTAAGTCAGTACGGGTATTACAGAAAATAAGGGTATTACAGAGGTAACTCTCAATTTCTTTTCAGATCCTTGTTCAGTAATAAATGAGTTGTATTTATAGGTGTTACCTGAGTTGGAAAAGTGATTTGACCCTTCTCCTACCTTACTGTAGCAACAGTGTTTGTAGAGTCAGGCTGCCCATACCGAATCTAACTCATTGTCTGACTGTCAGGAAGGAACCAGGGTCTCATCCACAAGACCGTAGCCATACTAGCGTTGGACTCTGGTTATGACGGTCAAACCTGACTCTCTTGGTTATTCTGGTGACGTGACATCGTACAAATAGGACTCCGTCCATGAGTTATGGAGTCCGGTTAGCACCCCGGATCAAGGTTTTTGGCATAAAATAAAATAAAACTTTCCTAAAAAACTTAACCGAAAAAACTGAGAATCACAATTAATCGAACCCGAGCAAACTAACCATAATATTGGATGAAAATGAGTTATTATTTATGTTTCATAGATAATAATGGGTATACTCAAAATTAATAGAATCCGACTAAACCGACCGATGGGGAGCACTAACCAAACCTTTTATTTTACCATTGTTGTGTTTCAATCCTGATTTAAGTAAATTTAGTTTGAACCTATAGAAGTTGGACACGTGATCATATGACAAAGCAGACTCACACACATGACATGATAACCGATGAACCAGACACGACTTTGGTAGGTTATGCAACTCATGTTCTCTCCCCATTTATATTTACCGTCCAAATCCAAGTTCCAATCTTTCCCCATATCTTATTCCCACCATCCAACTATTTGAGTGGCTGCAAAACCCCACCTCCTACCCCCCCTTAATTTCTTTGGCTACCCCTTCTCTTTTCATTCACCTCTTTTTTTCCTCCCCAACCATATATAACTTGGAGGTTTAGGGTTTTGTTCCTCATAGCTCTCGCTTAATTTAAGGATTATTTTTCTCTCTCTCAATATCCGCCATGTCTAAGAGGTGAGGTTGATTATGTTTGATTTTGTGGTAATTGATGTTTTTCCCCCATCTCTCATTTGTAGAGTTTGTTGATTTATTTGTTGTGCTTTGATTGTTGTTGTTTATTTAATGTTAAGTGTTATATATTGTTCTTATAGCAAAAAAAAATGTGTTTTTTTATCCGGTGGGTCTGTCAATTCATTGATCAGAATCCAGAATGAAAGTTATGAGATGGGATCTCGGGCCTTTTTCATTTTTCGGTTTGGTATTGATTCTGGAAAATCGTTATTCGATTCTGAAAAGTGCTAGCTTTTATTAGTGCGAACTCAATCAGGTTGTAGTTTTTAAAGGATCATTCCTGAGACTTCTATGGTAATGGCGGGCAATGAACGATTCCTGGATGTAGTTGAATTTGATGTTGCTATCTTGTTTGTGATGGATTTTGGTTGACATTTGATGTGTTAATTCATTTGAATCTTGCCTTGTGTTTTCGATTATGGAAATATGGATAAAAGGGTTTTAATTGGTGAGCCTGATTTTTGATGCTTAGGAGTTAGGGCATGTGTTGTTTAATTTGCTCTCAAATTTGTTATGGAACTTGAAGATTAATCTAATTTTTGTAATTTCCTCTGAATCTTCTAGGGTTCTTTGTAAGTTCTTTGCTCATGGAGCTTGTCTAAAAGGGGAGCATTGTGAATTTTCTCATGATTGGAAAGATCCTCCGAATAATGTTGGTGATACAAAGTTCTTTGCTGTAGATCCTGCTAATTTATAGTTATTGATTTACATTTCTCTGATGATTTCCGCTGGTTGTCTTGTTATAACAGATATGCACATTTTATCAGAAAGGAGTCTGTGCTTACGGTAGTCGCTGCAGATATGATCATGTCAAAGCTTCTCAACCACAATCTTCATCTCCATCTTCTTCAGTAATTGAAAACCAGCTTGTGGTTTCAGATTCTGTTGCTTTTGCAAATACTAGAACAACATCAAATGCTGTTGCTACAGCTGCAGAGTTTCCAATTTCCAGTAGTCCTTACCTTCTTCCTCCTCAACCGGCTTGGAATCAAGAATTTGAGTATCAAGAATTTCCAGGGGATAATGATGTTGGTCAATCCATAATCACATCGCCTTCTGAGCTTTCAATCTGTTCATTTGCTGCTGCTGGCAACTGTCCTCGAGGTGAAAAATGTCCTCATATTCATGGGGATCTGTGTCCCACCTGCGGAAAGCACTGCTTGCATCCATTCCGACCTGAGGAAAGAGAAGAACATATGAAGAGTTGTGAAAATAAGCAAAAGCATCTCGAGGCATTGAAAAGAAGTCAAGAAATTGAATGCAGTGTTTGCCTGGAGCGTGTTCTTTCAAAGCCTTCTGCAGCTGAACGTAAGTTTGGGCTGCTATCTGAATGTGATCATCCATTCTGCATATCCTGTATTAGAAATTGGCGTAGTAGTAACCCAACATTGGGGATGGATGTTAATAGCACATTGAGAGCTTGTCCTATCTGTCGTAAGCTATCTTATTTTGTCATTCCAAGTGTCATTTGGTACTCGACAATTGAAGAAAAACAGGAAATCGTTGACAACTACAAGGCAAAGCTCAAGTAATTTCTTGATCCCTTACAAAATCTTCTTATGATTTCTTTTGCCTTTTCTATCCAATTAATCCATGATATAATTACAACTAAAAAGTGGAGAGTTTTAAGTTTTAACTTTCGGTCACCATTTCCTTTCTCCCTTCTCTATATTGGTCTGCTTTGTGCTGTGGCAGTTGATGGCTGGCCATATTATTGCATATATTTTGTGATAAGGAAATAATGCTCAGCTGAGTGAATGACTATTGCTTTTTAAAATCTTCATTTGGTGTTTGTTTAATTCCATTCATAGGTCAATTGACTGCAAGCACTTTGACTTTGGGGATGGGAACTGCCCTTTTGGATCCAGTTGTTTCTACAAGGTAAATACATGAATAACTAGTTCTATTATCTAACCTCTTTGTCCTTCCTGCCTTCACAGTTTTTTTATCTCCTGCTAAAAACTTATAGGCATCTTTTATGTATTTTAGGCATATAGAAAATGTTATTTTCTACTCTCTTAAATTTATCATATTAGTAAATTATCTTTCATACAAGAGACTGAAGTGTACAGTTGTACTATATTTGGTTTGCTATAAGCCAGTTCCATTTGTCTTAATAATTTTTTTCCTATGAGGTTAGTATTATGGCAATGAAATTAATAACTGCAACTTATTTCTGTTACCTTTGTATATATAGATTTTCAGGCATATATTATATATTCTCCCAGCTTGTGTTGAACTATGAAGTTGAGATAGTAGTTTGGCTTTGAACTGTGATAAAATGATGTTTGATTAGTGCTTTGAAGTATTTGTAGAGTTGACTGGAGATTGGTTTCTGTTATCTTTAATTGCAGCATGCATATCGAGATGGCCGTCTTGAGCAGGTAGTTTTGCGACATCTAGGGGCAGCTGATGGCAATACTGTGATAGCCAAAGACATCAGGTTGCTTTGCCCTTTCATTGTTTCTTATTGCTGGCCTTTTGTGCTATTTAACCTTTCCTCTTGCTTTTTTTTTTTAACATTTAACTAACTTAATACATGATGTTATCAGGCTGTCAGATTTTCTAGCTAGTATGCATTTAAGGTGAAGCGTGATGTTCAGATGTTCCAGTAAGTTTCAAAACCGTATTTCCTTTTACTTATATTGAGGTCAAATTTTGTATATGGTTAATGTATAATATATTTCTTTTGTTTCCTTAATATGGTGGTTTCAAGAATTTTATGTTCCTCTGTTAGATACCAAAAAGGAGTTTGGAAGGAATTCCCCTTTAATTAAACCAACAAAATTGCTTAATATATGATTGTGGATGTGAAAGAACATGATTTTACTCTTGTATTTGGTGCTTAGTCCTTTTTCTTCTTCTGCTCCTTCTTTCTTTTCTTTTTTTTTTTTAAACTTCAATCTTTAAAAGCCTCCAATTTGATAGTTCTTTGGAAAGCTCACCATTTGTTTTCCTGTTGATAAGCTGAACTAATCTTGTGGTATTTACCACCCAACTTTGATGTTCCTGTGAATGGTGATTGGTTTTATGGGTATCTAAAGGTTACATTCAGTTTGTGTTTTAAGTACTCGAGTTGGTGTTATTGAAACGAATGTGTTACTATGCTTCTTTCTTTCCTTTTGAAAGCGAGAGTACATATGTTTCTCTTAGGGGGTGTTTGGTAGACAGATATTTTTTTAAAATCCTAGGAATTATGTTTCCTAGAAATTATATTTTGTGGTAATTATATTTCTTAGGAATGTTTTAAATACGTTTGGTATGATTAAAATGTTCCTGGGAAAATTACACAGATCTTCCCACTCGTATTTTTGATAATTTTATATGAAGATTCAATATACAAGAGAAGTTTAAATAAGTTTATATCTAATTGTATTTTTAATTGTAAAAAAAAATTCGGACTAGGTGGGAATTAGGATTCCCACCCCCTTCAATTGGAAAGTTTTAATGGGAATTATTAATAACAATAAATTCGCAAGAATTTTAGTTTTCCGGGAATATTTTTTAAAATAGTTACACCAAATGTGGGAATAGAAGATTCCCAAGTTATAATTCTCAGGAATCAAAAGAAGATCTACGTATCAAACGGCCTCCTTAAATTGTTTGCACTGAAGTTTCTCCTTTTCATCTGAACGTATGGCATGGAATAGATGGAACAAGAGAAGAATGAGTTGACTGGTATTTTTTCTGTTATTTAATGATGGATATTCACACTAGGTAGAAGGGAGCACCGTTTCTTTGGGGCTGATTTTAGCAATCTCTAATGGCTATTCAATAAATGAGAATGATGGGCAGTAAAAAGCTTAGAATTTTGGCCTGAAATTACTGAAGAAAGATGAGATCAAACCATAGTCTAAGATCAGAGATGTTTTTTATGTAGGTTTTATTCCTAATTAATCCACTTTCCAAGCTTAGATACTGCCATTAAACCCAATGCCTCAATTTTTCGTTTTGTAATCCTTACTTGTGTTAATTGCTTGCTGTGTGTTGTCTCTGCAGGATATTTGCTTAAAAATGGCTGCTTCAATGTGAAAAGTTATTTTTATATTGCAAGTCAAGCTCCTGTTGTTTCTATGGTAGGTGCTTTGTCAGTAAAGCATATGGACTTGATAACCCCAAAGTTTTTTGAAACATAAGTTTTACTGATCTTGATTGAGATTTATCATAAAATTTGTCTAGTAGCTGAAGTTGATACCCTCAAAGTATTGATTCTTGCTTTCAATCATTTGCCATTGCATGTGAATATACATACATTATTTTCTCGCTTTTGTTGAGATTGTTGGTGTATGCAATATTTGATCCCCCTGGCCCAACCACAAAAAGGAATCACATTTCCTTGGAAACTGTACTTCCTTTTCTTCAGTTTCTTTTTGTTGCCTTTTGGTCATAGAATTCAGAAATGTTTTGTTGGTAGCATACATTAAGAGAAGCAGCATAAAACCATTTATGTGTCTTTCACCTAAGTTTTTCTATATTGTTGGTTCTTGTCTTTTTGACATAGTATGAGAGCCTCTGACTAAGTGGTGTATTTTCCTCTCCCATTCCTCTAATAAAAGGTTGAATTTGAACACGAGATACGTAGGTCTATATATTTTTCCATGCTTCAAGCCTAAACAGCTCTTGGCTCTTGCATTAGGGAGCTTGTTGATGAAACATAGAAGTTAGAACCATTTGTGTCTTCACCTGGCTGTTTAAGCATTTAGTTTGTTGATTCTTGACAGCATTATTTTATGGATCAAAAGTGTTGGATCTGACATCATAGCTTAACTATTTACCCTACATTGTTCATTGTGTGATATGATTAGTCTTTTTGTTACCTTTTGTTATATTAAAATAATGAAAACGAATATTAGTAATATGGTAATAACAAAATAATGAATCATACTACAAAATGCATGTCAAAAGTAACCAAACAAGTATCCGTCATAACAAAATTGTAAGGTTTTCATATAAAATTTGAGTTTATCTAACTTTTCCTTACTCTAATAATCCAAAATATTATATCCCATTGCAATAAAATCCTTGAACTTTTAAACTTACATATGTAAATTTTTTTGTTCAATGATATACTTCTGTGATTGCATGAAGTTACATCTATTGACAAAGTTCCATCAGGTTTTGTAAACGTTGTAATAGAAATTGCCCTTATGTTTTGTTTAATGAGATCAAATGCAAAACAGAACGCAGGGTCCTATTTGATTGTTGCTACCAAATGCAGTACATAAGACCTCGTTGGTCTATTCCTTTCTACATGCCAAACACTCTACCTGTCCCCAAATCATTCTTAATGGTGTTAGAACATATGAAAATATCTTATCATATATTGTTATATCGTTAAAAGGACTTCATATTGCCTTAATATCTCTTAGGATTAATTATCATATTTTCATTTATTTATTATTATTTGTTTCCTTATTTGGATATGATTCCAATCAGTATAAATACGGGACAATGCTCTAGTTTTTGAGTGTATCAACATATTGTATACATTCAATTAATATCAATTATTATTTCATTTTCTTCAGTTGTTTTTCTCACTCTACCTAAAACCCATAATTTCAACAAATGCAATAGTGATGGGTGTCATTGAGCCATCTCACTCATGCTATTGAGCCATAGCTGAATGTATATTGTAGTATTTTCCAGGGTTTATGTTTCCTTGGTGTGGTTTTCTTCTAGCGGATCATGGCTCCCTCCCCACAAGTTGTCCCCCTCTGTAATAAATTGAGTCTACTCTAGTACCCTAACTCAAAAGCACATCCTGAACACTCAATGCTTTCTCTAACTTAATGAGTTGGTTTTTTTGTAACGGATTTACCTTTGAAGTATGTCCTTTTTGGATTTGAATCAATATTTCCTTCTTGATTCCATGCCCTTGCTTAATGAGTTGGACTTAGTCTATTAAGTCTAGAAAATAATTTCCTTCTATATTTCCTTCATTTGTGGTTGTCTCTCAATTAACAATATGATCTCCTTTCCTCTCTTCTTTACTATACTATTTATTCATGTGGTACCCTTCCCCAATTGTATAACTAGCAAACTACCTCACTAATAGTCCCATCCCAACAAACTAATCTCTATTGGGTATCCCTCAATTCTCATCCCTTGAAGGTTCACCTTGTCCTCAAGGTGAATAGCTTGTCGCAACTGAAGAAAATAATCCCTACACCCCTACTATTCCTTAATGATAGACCACAATACAGGACTAGCTCTAATGACAGCAGCTAAGTAAGAACTAGTAGTGTCCTGCTGCCCATCTAACATGTGCCCCCAAACCTCGGTTTGACCAACAAAAAAAAAAGATCCTATAGTTCAATGGAGTTTTGACTGTCTCGAACAACTGAAGAATCAATAGTAACCATTAAATTTTTCCATTTTCATAACTTCGTTTCCTCAACTGGTTACCAAACGGGACCGTTGTCCCTAGTGATTCCAACCTTTCCCATGCTCCCTTTCCCTTATAACTAGTTCAACTTTGGCTCTTGGTTAGAGGGATGATAGTCCTCTCTGCCTTCATCTAATAGGGAATATGGTTAGCTTGCAAACTCCCTGTACAAACCTTGTGTACAATACCTGCAACAAGTAACAATTTGAAATTTGTAAGATGGTTAATGGGTTGGGCCTGTCCTAATGATCCTAACTATAATCTTCCTGTACTGCTTCCAATTCTTTATACCGATTTGGGATTGGTCTGGTAAGCTTGAAGGTTGACCCAATTTCTGTGATGCGCATCTTTTTCTTACTTCCCTCTTTGGTTACTCCATTGTGATGTTCCTTGTCTCAACTTCAAGATTCATGTGAACCACCATACAAGGGAACCATATTCTTAATGGAAGACTCTTGGCCGGTATGGGTGAAACCGGAAACTTTGTTGCCACTTTCAACCTGTTTCTCACATTGGACAGCCTAGTTTATCGTGGGACAAATCCAGAGCTTGTCCCCATGCTTGATGTCGCCCAGATATTCTGGTTTCTATTTTGAGATTGGGGAATGACACCCATTAAAACCTCTGTGGCTAACACTTGCCCTTTGTTCCACTTTCATACATGCTACCCATAGAGCTGACTTCTTTTTGGTTTTGGTTCACCAAGGCCTGCTTCTTCTCCCTAAAGTGGTTCTTATTTTCTGCCTTCAAATGTTCACTTTGCTTCTGTTTTCAAGTTCTTGGTTCATGATGTTGAGTGGCTGCTGTTTTCTTCCTCTTGGGATGCTTCCCTTTCCAAGCTTTCTGCCCCCCCAATTGTTGTTTCTTTTCTGTATTTAGATCAAATTCTAGTTTGAACTTCTTGGGCACAACTTTCACAAAATTTGACCATTTTACATCTTCATTGTTTGCTTTCCAGAAAAAACCACTTTGTAAAGTATAACATGGATGTGCATTAGGATCATGTAACAAATCTCATAAGCCCCCCTTCAAACTATCCAATAGTGTTTCTTCCACTCAATTTTCTACATCAATAAAATTGGACAACTGATGAACCACCAAATGTCATGTGCTTTGATAATGCATCAAGCACCTTGTTCTCAGAACCCACTTTTTATTTTATGTTGAAGTCAAATCCTATCCAGTTGGAGGTCCAATTGAGCTGCTCTTGTCCCCATAATCTTTGATCGTTAAGAAATCTTAAGCTAAGCAGGTCGCCAGCTCTGTACATTCCAACAGAAAACCTTGATTATTTTGGAGAATTTTAAACATTGATTTCAGGGAAGTTACTTCTCTAGACAAAGCTGGTTCACCTCCAAGCAATGGTCTCCCAAAATCGTCTCTCTTTTTTCCTTGAAAAATTAGGTTCTTATCAAAATTGGCTGTATATTAAAAATTGTTGTTGAATGATAGGACACAATAATATCGTATGATCTATCTAGCTGACCGTACTTAATGAGATAAGACTTTGTTATTTTTGTTGTTAAAAATGGTTGTTGCTAACAGTGGTTGCTTTTTTTGTTTTCTTTCTTCAAAATTTCAGGGTCACCAGCAAAAGAACCTGTACTGTGCATTCTGTCGTAATAAAGTGCATGTGGTTGAAATGATACGAGGGTATAAATTTAATAAGCTCTAATTCTTAAAGCGTATAATCGAAATATTGATTGATGATGGTATACATAACAGAATGCACTCTTTTAGCCATCAGTGAGACTTTAAGAAGCATTTACATGTCTGGTGGATTTCAAAATCATGTGCAAAAATTGATTCGGGTGATGAAGTTATTTTTAACATTATTGAGATCTTGAGATATACTTGTTTATTGTATACTGGATTTCCTTGCTGGGTGACATCCTTAGGAAAGGGTTCAAAATATGTATCCATTTTGTTATTATTTACGGGACCTTATCAAGGACCTTTTGGGGCTATTTATTGGTTTCATAATGTTTCCTTTTGGGGGAAATATACAAGTAAATACACTTGTTTAGTCTCTAGTGATATCTCTTATCTAACTGGCCAGATTGTTTTAAGGGAAATTTTGTTATTCAGTTCTGAAGTTAATTTGTCTTTATCACATTTCAATTACAATAATGTTATACCAAAATTTTAAATGAAATAAGAATTTATTCTAAACAAATTAAGTGAACAACCCTCCAAATCTGTTTTATATTATCAATATATAATTTACGAGATGTGAATCAAAACAATATCATACAATCATAGCTTCGCATTATTTGGCTACGTTTGACATATTTGGTTAAGTGTCATCCTTTTGATTCAACTAAATACTATATTAGATATACAAACTTTTAATTCCACACTTCATGAATGTTTGAGTTTCAAATATTAAGCATATAAATCAGACTGTTCATTGATACATTTTAATAGAATAAAAGAAAATATAGTTATCAATAATAACTTTAAAAACAATATCATATTAATAAATATAACTTATTTATAATATATAATTTACGGGATAGTTTAACACCTCCCTACATCAAGTAAATCTTAATCACTTTTTGCTAATTTGTTCCTTTCATATAGGTTAAAATCAACCATTATTTCTTTTAAAAAAAAAGCTTTACCATGTGTTTTGATTGGAAAATTATGATTATTGAGAAAAGTATGAGAAACAATATGTGAACAAATAAAATGATGAAAAAGAAATTAGTGTGAAAAGTATAAAAAAAATGTGTTAGGTTTCTTTGATTAAGAAATGTTATAACATTGTAAGAAAATAATTTTTCAATATTTGGTTTACAAGAAAAGTACAAGATAAAGAAGATCTTATTTATCAAATTACCAGCGTTTGATTTTTTTTTTAACTAATTGACGTTGGTTTTTTTATTGCAATTTTCTTCTTTTTAATAAAACTTTATAATTATTTTTATTTAATTTAATCAAAAGAATGAATTTTTCAGACCATCATAATACTATTAGGAGACACAACCTCATGTATGAAGTGGATGATCATAATACTATCATAAGTAGAGAGAAGTTCAAAAATTGGTAAGTAAATACAATATATGATAAGTTTTGATATTCATATTCTATGTTATGTTATATTAACTAGATATGAAAATACTTGGTTAGGAATTGACAAGATAGAATAAGGACTATATGTATATGTGTGTGTATATATATACATATAATATTGTTATTTTATTATAATATTAATAATGAGTTTATCAAACTCTTATCTTAGTATACACAAAACAAAAGAGAAGATAAGAAATTATTTACGCATTATCCTATCTTATTTTTATCTTATCTTATCTTATTATACCCACTAAACGGACCCTAAAAGTAAAATTATTAATATCTATCTCATCATAGATGGTAAGTAAAGTGAAACAACAAAATTTAATTTTCTTAAAATTTCACATATTTTATATAACTGTAAAATAGATCAACTAAATATGTGAAAATAAAAAAAGGTAAATTTTCTTTCTCATATTTTTTATATAATCATTTTTTATTATCATAGTGTACTAACTGTCTAATCATATGCTTAGAAGAAAGAACATTTACTCAATTTATGCATATAATAAACCTTCTATTTATAATTTATAATATATTAAATAGCAGCGACGGTGACGACGATGATGATGAAAATGATGATGATATCACAAAATATACTTGGTAAATTTAAAAAATTCGCACTCTAATACTTCTAAAGATGATACCTATAGTACTTGGTTGTACTCACCTACATTTTAAAAAAAATTATAGTTAGACGTATATTCGTGGGGTTATTAGACACAAATAAAAAAATAACGAACAAAGTTTTGTATTGTTTGTTGGATAATAAGTTAGGCTTATCGTATTTTTTTTAATGAGTCTTATGGTAGTTACTTAGGCTAGTTTTCATTTGTTTAATTTGTTGGGCTTTTTCCTTTTGTATCTTGGTTAATATCCTTCATTTTCTCAAAATAAATCTCCTTTCTTAATGTTTTGAATAGTTTGTTCCTAATATATTCCCTTTCATTTCACCTCATTTCTTTCTCCCCTTCTCTCTTTCTTCCTCATTATCTCCAATTTTCTCTTCCCAATCCTCATCCCCTCTAACCCCTCTCACATCCTCATTCTCTTCCGTCTAATTAGACAATTGAAATTTCTTTTGCCTTGCTATTCTCCAAGGAAGGCTTCATTAATCCCTTCTTCTATTTCTATTAAACACAATCACTTGAGCTAATATTTAAATACATTCTTCATGCTTAACAATGGCTTCGATCAAGTTAAAAAAATGAATGTGTTAAGCCTCTTTATTACTCTTTCTCCTAACAATGGAATAGAAAATACACAAGTACGATAAACATTTTTGTTCTCTAAAACTGTTTTAGATCTTAATGATATAGAATTTGTGTTTTAAGAAGTGCAAATTATCTATATTTGGCATATTGTAAAGGAAAAAAAACATTAAAGTAGAGGATCGTCTTGACATATTGTGTAGAGTTTTTGAATTGAAATTTGATCAACTTATTCGTGATCTAAAGGAAGTATTTATATTTGGCAACATTGTTGGTTATAAGTACTATACCATATAATATATTTGACATTTATATTTCCATTTAAATATTTTTATTTATTGCTTATGATTTCTTCCTAATTTCATTTTGTTATATTATGTAGATGTTGCAACTATAAAATTTCATAAGCGTGGATTGCCTCATGCACATATACTATCGTTTATGCATCTTGCACATAGGCCACGAACTCTTGAAGATATTGACAAATTTATATCAGCTGAGATTCCAAATAAAGAACTTCAGCCAAATCTCTTTATAGTTGTTGAGAAATACATGGTTCATGATATATGTGGTCCATACAATAAAAAGTGTCCATGCATGAATAAGGGAAGATGCACAAAGAATTTCCCAAAAAAGATAAGAAATAGAACCATATTAGATGAGGAAGGATTTCCAAGACATCGGAGAAGGGACCATGGTAGAACTATTGTTAAGAAAGGTGTTGATCTTGACAATAGTTTCATTGTTCCTTATAATCCAACGCTCTTGCTCAGATATGAGTGTCAAATTAATGTTGAGTATACATGCCAATCAAGTTCCATCAAATATCTTTTCAAATATGTTCATAAAAGGAATGATAGAGTTACTGCAACTCTATTTAATGATAATGTTATTGATGAGATTAAGATATATTATGATTGCAGGTATATATCATCATGTGGGGAAACTTGGAGATTCTTTGGATTTAATATTCAATACAAACAACCTCTTGTTATTAGACTAAGTTTCCATTTGCCCGGTGAACAATCAGTTATTTATGAAGATAATGAATCAATTGAAAATGTTGTCAATAAAACTAATTTAAAGATATTTGTTGCATGGATGAAAACAAACAAAATCCATCCAGATGCTCAGTCACTTTCATATGGTGAGTTTTCTACAAAATTTGTATGGAATAAAAAATGTGGAAAATGGTCCCCATGAAAACAAAGGCATACAATTGGTAGAATATCTTATGTTCCTGTTGGAATTGGACAAGAATATTACTTGAGTTTTCTATTGAATGTTCAAAAAGGATGCATGGACTTTGACGATATTTGTTTCGTCAATGGTGTAACACACAACTCTTTCAAGGATGTATGTTATGCTCTTGGATTGTTATAAGATGATAAAGAATTCATTAATGCAATAAAAGAAGCTTCAACCTGGGCCTCTGGTAATTCCTTGCGCAAGTTATTTTTAATTCTTCTTATTTCTTATAATACATGTAGACCAGAAGTTGTTTAGAGGAGCTGTTGGAAAGAAATATCTGATGACATTTTGTATAGGCAAAGATGTCCTATGCAATGTCATGGTTAGTTAGCATATTCCATTCATTAATTTTTTTTTACAATTATTATTATTGGCTATATTTAATAAATTATCTTACATTTGCATATGTTATTTTAGGAGACGAGGAAAAGAAAAATATGTTTGGCTGATATAGAACAAATTCTACCAAAAAAATGCTAGAAGTTTAAGGGATTAGAAATCAATGTCATATCCTTCAGCCGATTTAGTCTCCATTTTGCAAGCAAGATTAATTGTTGAAGAACTTAATTTCAACAAAGAATTGACAAGGTTGTTGGAAAAGTATGTTGTTTTTCTAAATCATGAGCAAAAGAATGCATTTGATGTTATAATGACGGTTGTAAATGAAGACAATGGAGGTTTTTTCTTTCTATATACATATGGCGGCACTAGTAAAACGTTTTGTATGGAACACATTGTCTGCAACAGTTAGATCAAAGGGTCAAATTTGTTTAAATGTAGTTTCAAGTGGAATTGCATCATTGTTATTACCAAATGGAAGAACTGCTTATTCACAACTTAAGATTCCTTTAATTATTAATGAAGATTCGACATGCAATATTCAATAGGGAACAATTCATGCAAAATTATTAGAACAAACCAAGTTGATAATTTAGGATGAAGCTCCTATGATGAACAAATTTTATTTTGAGGCTTTGGATAGGACAGTAAGAGATGTTCTCAGATACCGTGATTCATTCAATCATAATGTGTCATTTAGAGGTAAAGTGGTTATTCTTGAGGGAGATTTTAGACAAATTTTGCCTATAATTCCCAAAGGATCAAGACAAGACATTTGTCGTGCAAGTATTAACTCTTCATATTTATGGTCATCATGCAAACTTCTTAAGCTATCAAAGAACATGCGACTTGATGGAAGCAATTCAGCAAATATACAATCTGATACCAAGAAATTTAGTGAATGGTTTCTCCAAATAAGGGATGGTGTGGTTGGGGATTCAACAAATAGTGAATCAAAAGATAAAATTTCATATGAAATTCTCATAAATCATTCCAATAATTCCTTGGATGATTTAATTTCCTTTGTCTACCCAAAAATGATGGACAACATGAATAATGAAGGGTATTTTAAATGAAGATGTATCCTGGCTCCAACACTTTATGTTGTATCTAATGTAATGGGAAACATTTAGGGAGATGAAAAAGTATATTTAAGTTCTCATTCTTTATGTACCTAATAGAAATGTTCAAACTTTGAAATAAAAACCTTTGCTCCAGAAATTATCCCCTCATATTTTATCGTTGAAGATATGTGATGTTAAGAAATATTGATAAGTGAAATGGTCTTTGTAACGGTACAAGATTATAGGTTAAGTGGAAAAGTAATCATGTTCTTCAATGGTAATAATGTTCTTTTTATCTATCTTTTAGGTTAAATTACATAAATTAAAAAAACCAATTAATATTCTTAGTTATAACATTTTTACATTGTTTAGTCATTTCTTAGGTAAAAATATAATAAAAAATAATAATAAATAAGTTCTTGAAATTATAAAGAAACATATAAAAAAAATTCAAAATAAAGACAAATAAAAAAACAAAAAGAATAATATTTATTACTCTAACATTCTTATTATATATAAATAAAATTATCTTATTATAAAGATATCAACTTTCAACTATTTAAAATACATTTAAATATTAAAATTATATATATATATATATATATATATATATATATATATATCTTATTTTATTAAGAAATGACCTATGAAACACAACATTCATACACTACCTGCATAAGTCAAACAGAATCTCGCACCACTCCTCTATTGGTCCTGCCTTCTTTGCTTCTTCAAACAGAAGCTTGCACCGCTCCTCTCATTTTCTCTGGACAAGAGATTCATTCTTAAAGTTTTTGCTGAAATTCGTTAGTAAGTTAATCGGTTGCATTCGTAATCTTTCCTTTACGGTACAAGTTTTTCTTAACCTATCTGATGTGTTCCTCTTCTTCACCTTCTCCTTTGGTGATGTTTAATGCTCTGTGCATCAAAGCATGCTAAGAGTAGTTGGCTGGTTTAATTCTGATGAAATCGAGGCCGTACATGATATATATTATAAATTAATTTAAACCGTGGGAGAGAAATGGAAATAGAAATGAAAAATAATTAAAACTTAAAAAAACTAATATGTTACACGCAAAATCAAAATAATGATAAACAATAGTATTAATAAGATAAGACAGGACAAGGACATAAGAACCCTTCTTATTTTTTCTCTAACGCCTACAACAAATAATCAAATATAAAAGGTAAAATCTCTCTCTTCTGTATACATAGATCAATTCGTAATAATCATCACTCGGAAACTATGGTAAAGACCCATTAGTAATACATCTGTGTGCTCCGAAGGAATCAATGCTCTTCACACAAAACCCAAAAGAAAATGAATTTATAGACTCATCACTCATCAGTTTCAGTGCTTGAAGATGGCGAGCATTGACAACACAACTGAAGCGCCAATCATGGCCAACGAGCTCGAAATGGATCCGGCAGCTCCGGCATCGGGTGATGGTGCCGGCGCCGGAGACAAGTCTTGTGCTGAGGCGGCGGCGAAGAAGAGGGCAACGACGAGGACGGTGACGAAGGTGTTTGCTGAGGATGCCATAGTGAAGAAAGAGAAGGAGAGCAAAGTTGTCGTGAGAGTGAAAATGTGTTTAACAATATTTAACAACAGAAGATTAGTGTTGAGTTGTGAAAGGGGAAGAAGGGAGTGGGTATTATTTATAAAGAGATTGAAGAAGGCGTGTGGGACCGCGAAAACGTGGACAGCTGTAAGTGAGGAAATTAGTGTGTCGGTGGGAGTTGGTGAGAGTGAGATGTTTCTCTACGTTTCTGTGCTGTGCGTTATTTGGTTATTTTTTTATTAGGTATTTCCTGTATTTTTTAAAATTAGAGACGTTACTCATACAATTTTTTTATAAAATCTTTTTAAATCAACGATGTTTTCTTTTTTTTTTTATGAACATTAAGATGTTAGGTGAATTGTTATAAAAATTTTATCCATGTAAACAAAGAATAAGAGTGTCATAAATGGTAAAATAAAAATAAAGATAAGGATTGATATAAACAAGAAATTTTGATTTAAAATACCAATTTTGTTAAGATTTATAAAAAAATATTGATAGATCTCCATTTATAAAAGCATTTTATAGCATACACCTTTCTATTAAATTAAAAAACTCGTGATGATTGTTAATGCTAACGTTGGGTTGGCTCTTTGCGTGTTCTTCCTTTCTAGGTTGGAACCTTTCACATTGAAATCGTCGCTGTGCCGTAACCGCTGTTTGGTTTTTTCTTTGGCTTCCCAAAGTGGGTATTGTAACGTCACATAGCCAAATTTATCAATTTGCATACACTCGGTCAAAAATACCTTGTGAAGGGTCCCTCCCTCTAGTCTACTCTGGAGTTTCGACTTGTACAATAGTAACGTCCCTTTTTTCTTTTAACTTTTCTCATAGAAAAATCTAAATGAGTTCAGGAATTTTTTAAAACTATTTGGTTTCTGAGGGAATTTATATCCGTTTACCCTTTTAATAAGTATTTTGCGTTTTTCATGGCATAATATTGTCATATTCTTTTTCAATTATTATGTAAAGATATAAATCTTTTATTCAAAATTAATTTATTTATCATTTTTGAAAGTTTAGTTGAATTTGTTTTAAGAGAGCGAATGAGTTGCAGATTTGAAGATTATACAAGATCATTTTTTTGTCTAGAAGATTCTGATTACCAACTTTACTTTATATTAGGTGATGGACAGTTAAGAAAATGCATGTGGTGGGGGAAGGTGTCTGTGTGAGAAAAGATAACAGGTTAACGTGCGTGGATTAGGGATTGAACAACGACTTCTCGCTGCCTGAGTCGGTGCTTTTTCTCTGCTCTCTTTATTGTATTTTGTTTTGCTTTTGCCGCAAAAAGGAAAAAATATTTGTGGCCATGAGCATCGAGAGTATCAGAGTAATAATTGAACCATATTTTATTCTACTCGAGTAGCCGTTACTGGTGGAAAAGCTCCATCTCAAAAGGCATCAAGAAAACAACGTTTACCTATATGTATACAGAGCTGTTTGATTTTTTGTTATATTTGTTCAAATTTTGTCTTCGTTAACTTTTAAAAAATCCTACAGTTAAATAATTTTAAATGACATAAATATTAATTTTTATATTTTTATATTTTCATAATTTTATTTCCTACATATTAAAAAAATATTATACCTATACCTACACAACCGGGAAACAATATTATACCTATACCTACACAACCAGGAAACAGCTATATTCCCTTTGTTCGTTCTAAATAATAATTGGGGGGAAGCCGTATGTTATCAGTTCTACTTTAGGAATATATATATATATATATATATATATATATATATAGCGGTTTAGTATATATTTATGAGTGTATTGTCTTATAAATATCTGGTGGAGATCTTATGCTTTTGTTAATTATCTATTCTGAATCAATATCTTATGTTGAGGTTTAGTGTAATATGTAATATTGAAACTCAAGTGTTAGGTTAAATTAAATGTCTTTTAATATTTATCAATATCTTTTTCATAAAGTGAGGAAAAACTATAACATTTATAGAGTAATTCCTAACATATTCTAGTGTGTCCCTAGTATAGTCTTTTTACCTTTTGATGATCCTGACGTTGGATCTTATACCAACTTTTATTGGTTATGGTGGTTTTACTTTGTGTTGAAGGTCATCCACACTATGACGTCTTATTATCAGTCTTTAGAGTTTATCCCAGGGTCAGATAGGCTACATCACTTAGAAACACCCAAAATACACTGATTTTCACTTAGGACGTGTATATATATATATATAGTAACAACAACTAACCTTGGTGCCCCACTCAACTAACATTTAAATTTTTTTAAAAAAACTAAATCATATGAATGAAAGAGTACCGTTGAGTAATGTTGCTCATTCCCCATCCCCATCCCTATTCCCCCTAAACTCTCACCTTTTTCTTCCTTCTCCCCGGGTTCTCTGAATGTCATGCCTCCGACTACACCTGATACAAGACGTTTGAGTCAATGGCTTCCCCATTGCATGAGGTGGTGAGGCTCTAGTGTGATACCAAGATGAGCAACATGATTTTCTAGCTAAGGCTGCAATCCAGGCATCTAAATCAAAGCCACAAGCATCGGTTGTATTACAACTATTAATTGGTAGCAAACCTTGGTATAGTATTTGGTCACATGGTCTTCAATGTTTAGTCTCATTTTGCTTATGCAAGCCAAGACATGGTTACACGGGATGCCTAGACAAGAAAATTAGTATGCAATAAGTTAAGCATTTTACCATACAAATTGATTAATAAATTAATTTCTAATTACATATTTTAGTACCTGAACTCTCCTAATATCTACAAACATAGCTTCCAAGCTTCAAATCAAAAAGGTATGTATATCCATTATCATTAACAAAAAACTCCATCATCCTTGTTGGTACCAAGGCATACCTATTGGTCTTGCTTCTTAAAATTCTAATCTTATTGACAATCTTTGGACTAATCTTGCCTTCCCACATAGTTCTTTCATTAAATTTTTTGTTTAACCTTTCCATTATCTTGCTTGTATAACTCTCAAAAAGTGTCAGAACTCATTTATCCCTAACATTACTCATCCATTGGTTGTATGGCTATATCTTGTTTATATGATTCGACTTACAATTAGGGTGTATAGTGTGTCTAGCCTAAGTTTCTTTAAGGGCATTTCTCAACCATACTGACGCCTCGTGATTAACTTGACTAATATCACACATTGCCTTATCAAACTCAATTACTGTATAGCTCATGACAACCTTCCAAAACAAGCCCCTCAGCATCACACTGGGGAATTTGGTTTTGAAGTTGGCATACAAATGCCTACAACAAATCCCATGAAAACAATTTGGCATAACAACTACAATTGCTTAACCCAGGCTCTAATAGGAAGATGTAAACACAGGTTATAGAAAAGGAAAAATAATAATAACCAAAATCAAAAAAGGTAGAAAATTATGTTTGTAACATCCTAGTTTTGAATTATTGAGATAAATTAATTAAATTAATTCATTTTAATAATTTTCCCTATTTTCTTTCTTTTCCTCACTTCCACTCTTTCTTACGCATGCATATGACCAAAAACATAACATTGTTTCTTCTTTTCTCCTCACCCGCGACACCATCTTTATCTCCATCATTCCTCTTCAATTTTCCACCAAGCTAAGGCAAGTTTCACCTCTCCTTCCTCCTCATTCCCATAGGCAACCATAAAAGGCTAAAGGAGTCTTCAAATTCTTTAATTGTGAAGGTATGGCTCCATGAACCATTTTTGGTTTTAGCTTGCTCCTTGAACCCTACTCTCAAATTACTTCAAATTTGTGAATTGTAGGTTGTTTTAGAATCGATTTCAAGTGAGGGCAGTTTTGAATGTGTAACACCCCTATTTTTATTTTTATATTGAAATTTTGAAGGAATTAAATTATGGTTCTTTAGAACTTTTTAATCTACGTATTATTTATGATTTTTTTGAAATTTTTGGAATTTTGGAATTTTTTTAATAAAATAATATTTTTTTAAATAATTTTAAATTCATATAACTGACTTAAATTAAAAATATTTATAAGAAAGTGAATTGAAATTATAAGAAAATTTTCTAAAATCCGTTTCAAGTAAACTTATCTAAAAATTATCGGTTTGAGAAAAATCTTGATTTTTTCCAATCGTTAAAAAATTGGAAACGTATCAATAAATTTTTATTAACAGAAAATTTTAGATTTTTAAAATTTCAGTTTTATATTACTTATTATAAAATTAGTGAGGACTGATATAATATTGTTAAATTTCAAAAAGGACTCATTTTGAATATAAAAAATATACCGAGTGAAGGGTTACTATTTGACTTAATAATTTTGCCGACAATTACTATACAAAACACTGTACATGTATCAAATTTTCAAAAGATGCACAGTAACCAAGAATAAAAAATTTAAAAATGCATAGTACTTTTATATTAAAATAATAGAATACATAGTAAATTTTTTTCCTATAAATACCGAAGGATTTCTTCTTTAGAAATCACAATTTCAGATTAAGTTTTCTTAATATAGTAGTGCTAGTGAGATAGTGGTGGAAGTGAGAGAGAGAAGTAAATTTTTTTGGAATAAGGTTCTGCTAAAATCCTAAGGTAAGAATACTTCTCTTTTATATTTTTAGAATTATTTTTATATCGTTTTTAGAAATCTATTATTATACTGGAAATAATATTATTTTAAGTTACTATTCTGCATAGTAAAATATTATTTTAATAGTAAATTACTATTTCAATAGTAAATTACTATTCAAATAGTAAATTACTATTTACTGTTACTATTTACCTTTACTATTCACATTTTACTATTTACCGTTACTATTCACGTTTTACTATTTACTGTTACTATTCATGATTTACTATTCATTATTCACTAATCACTATTCACTATTTAAAATTTACCATTTATGTTTTAAGTAGTAATCTTAATCCCCATCTTATGTCTATACTAAAATAAGATTGGTATTAATATTTCTAGAAATCGGAGGCGCAAAGCAAACTCTCTTTTGGTAACAACTCAAGGTAAGGGGGAGTGAGATAAGAGTATAATATGAAAAGACATAAGAATAATGGGAGGAGTCCCCTACTCCTTTTAAATTTGATAATATTATTATTTTAAAATATTAACTTTTTAACTTAAAATTTTTAATAAATTTTAAATTAAATATCCAGTTTAATTAACTCTAACATACCTATGCAAGAACTTGGACCATTATGACCTATATGGAGTGGACTATACCTATGCAAGGACTTGGACCATTATGACCCATATGGACTGAACAATACCTATGCAAGGATTGGATTATATGGACTTACATATACTTATGCTAGGAATGGACAAAAGGAACTAAAAAAAAATCAACTATATTAATAATCATTAAATTTTGTATTATGATATGTATTAATGATATTTAATTTGATTGATTTGATTATGATTGATTATATTTGTGATTGATGATGTTTAACTGTGATTGATAATATTTAATTGTTGATATTGTAATGTGGAGTTTGAGCATATAGCGAGCATGACGGAAAGCTAAAATTCAGTAATAATTTCTTACCTTACTCTTTAAATTTTTATTATCTTCTATTTTTTCTTAGAAATTATTTTTATATTTAGAATAAAAAATTAGTATTTATTTTAGAAAGTAGACATTTTATGAAAATTAATTTATAACAAATTGAGATAATTAAATTTTGAATTAAAGAAAATTTTTTGTAATTTTAAGTATTTAGGTTAATGATTATTCTCTTTTAATAAATTAAAATTTTTAAAAGAAAATTATTTTATTTTTTCAACTTAATAACTAAAAATATTTGAAAATAATTGAGAATTTGATCTTGTTAAGATTTAATATAAAAAAGTTTTGAGATAATTAAGGCTTAGAAACTCAATTTCAGTGAGAATTAAAAACTGTACCAAATTTATTTCTGTGGGACAGAAGTTCAGAGAATTGAGAAAATGTACAGTTTATAGAAATGATGTTGTAAACCTTTTAAGGTATTTAATAATTGAGTTTCTAAAAGCCTTAACCAACTAAATACGCGAGTAGTTCATGCATCATGAATCATTAAAGTGAAATAAAATGATATTGTCTGGGGACGGATTATAGAAACCGAGGATACATTAGAGGAGACTTAATTACGAGCCTTGGGATGAGAGGGTGTGAAAAGGTGCTTCAGGGGACCTGGGGTAGCTTCCTAGTGTCGGGTACTTTCACAATAAAAACATTCTCAATCTGACTAGTCTCTAAGTGTTTCAGCCTCTATCATTACAATTGCTATAAGAAATATGTCAGTATTTGCATCCAGTGAAACAATAAACAATACCCCCTCCACCCTAAAGAAAACCCCTTAAGATGGCACTCACCAAGGCCACATAAATGACCTACATCCCTTCAAATAACCATGATTCATTACTTCCAAATATAAGAAAAACCTTTTAAAGACTGAATTTCATGCAGGGCTCGCTCTATCAACCTCCAAAATAGTTTTTAATCATAGGTTGGCATCTAGTATCATTTGAGCATATGTCATGATCTTGGAGTAGCTTTTCTTGTAACTTCCTTGGATTGTTTCCTTAGCTAATAACCTTATAAATCTGACCATAGGAAACCTTTACACCGTATGTTGACATTACATGTTGCCTAATACTATTTGTGCTCATATTAACATCATCCTAGAAATGGAGTTCTATCTTTTTAGCTATCCATTTAACAGTCACTCCATTGTTGGCTTGTGTCTTAAATACAAGTGTGTCTATCATTTAGTTTCTTAATTTTAAAGTTGACTCCGTCTAGATGGGTGCTAAGGTAGAAGTCACAACCATGGGAGACACACATGATAGTCATTCAGGTCTTTTCAATTTTTGTCTTAACAATCTCAAAGCCCTCTTGTATGACATAATCCTTCGACACTTCCCAAAATAAATCAACACTTGTGAAAATCATATAGCTATCCTCAGCGTAATCTTGTCATTTGGTTGTTTTTTGTTACAGCACATGTATTATTCAAAATTGTAAAATCCTGAACTCCAATTAGGAATCCATAATTTATTTATTTTGTAATTTATAATGTTAATTTTATTATTAACACACCTAAATTAATTATGTAATAATTGAGTATACATTTAATTTGTAAGTTTCTAATTTTTTTATTTTGTAATTTATAATTAGAAATTTTAAATTTTTTATTAAACCTTAAACTCTAACTAAGAATTTATAATTTATATATTTTGTAGTTTATAATTAAAATTTTATGATTGATAAACCTAAATTAATTATGTAATAATTGACTACGTATTTAATTTGTAAGTTTCTAACTTTTTTACATTATAATTTATAATTAGAAATTTTTATTAAACTCTAAACTATAATTAAGAATTTATAATTTATCTATTTTGTGCTTTACAATTAGAAATAAAAAATTTGATGAAACCTAAATTAATTATGTAAATTGAATATATATTTAATTTTTCTATTTTTTAGTTTTATACTTTATAATTAAAAATTCAATATTTTATAATTCATAATAAATAGTTGTAAATTTTCATCCCACCCAATATGTATAAGATATTGTAATATTAAACTTAGAACATGTCATCTATCCTAAGGTCTAAATGTCAATTAAACATGATAAACTTAAAACTAATCTAAAGAACTTTAAAGCACAAAAGTAGAAGAACTCAATAGGTTACCAACCTTCGAGTTGTTTTAAATTCCATTGAGATTAAAATGTTCCTTTTTTACCACGAACATATAACAAGACCAATAAAGAATGAAATGGATTCCTATCCACAAAGAACCTCTTAAAAGAAATTTTGAGATAAAGGTTTTGAGAGAAAGTTTTAAAGTGGGAAAGAAATCAGGGGATGAAAGTTACTATATGCATAAAAGCTCCAAAATACGTAGGACATGCCTCATGTCCCATCTAAGGCCAATATTTTTAAATCCTTATCATCCATGTATCTAGATGAATACATCCTTTAGGCGCACAAAATACGTGTTAGACGTAGTATCACACCTAATTCAAAATTTAAAATGGCATGAGAGTCTTGTGTCATGCCTTAAACTTAGTCTACTCGCCTTTTGGAATCTCAAAGTTGGCATGTGAGAGTTTTCCCACGTGAAAGCCGTTAAGTCTCATACTATATGGGGTGTGGAAAAGGTGTCTCACATCATACTTTCATGCTATATTTCTATTTTCTTATAGTATCATAACTAATAACGTATACTTTAAAGGAAGCTTATAATTTTGTGGTAGTTAAAAACCACTGTACTTTTATAAGTAATTTACACAAATCACCTTTAGAGGTGGAAATAGAGTTAGGCTTTACAAGGTTTGAGTTTGATTTGATACTTAATTACGAGACTTGATAAATGTCATATGTATTTATAAATTATAATATATTATAAATTATAATTTATTTTATAAAATTAAATATAAAATCTTTAAAATATCGATACAATAGGTTAAACATACTTTCTCAAAAGTTTAAATCTAGACATTTTTAATTAAATAGACTTTATAAACAGCTTTAATTTGATCATTTATTAAATAGGTTATGTAAAACTAGATATTAAATATATTAGTCATAAGTCTTCAATGAATAGTCTAATTATTCTCATCCCTAATCACACTACATGTTTAATCAAAATTATAATCCTACCCATTCAAAAATTACATCCCAAATTTGTGATCATCTTAGGATTTATTTTTGACAATTTTAACTGTCAAGAAATGTTTATAAATTGTTCTTGCCACAAAGTTTTAAGAACGGGGTGGGAAACCATGTTTAATATTCATCCTTTTTTATTTTTAAATAACTTCAACATTATTTATTATTAAAAAATTTAGTGACTAAGCGCATTTGTCATAAAATATATTTTATTTACTTAAAGTTGTTATATTAACAATTCGATTTCTATTGAAGAAACGTATATGCATACCAACGTGTGTCAACCAAAATTATTTATAGTTAATTTTTAAATTTGTGCATTCGGTGAAAATTTAAAATCTCTTCCCGTTTTAAATTTTGTTTAGTTTCTACCTTTTATCACGAGAAGTTCTTCGTTTACGTGATTACAAAGGTTTAATCGATTTTACAGTGCCAATAAATTGTTATTATATTCTAGTTCACAAAATTAAAAATATAAATAGAAGTGTTTTTTTGCTGCAGAAACAAATATTAATGTTTTAAACAACAACTACTGCCCAACAAATTTTTAAAAGAAAACCTAGAGAAAAAAATTATAAAAGGAGCAAAATATATATAAATGGTCGATCACAATATATTACATAATAAAATTTATAAAGACACGGCTGGTAACGTATAAAGGATAAACATCCTTCTTATTCTCCCTAAGTCCTAAAACAAATAATAATAAGTATAATAAATACCGTAAAATCTCTCTCCCGTATACCTATACGTATATATAGACCCAACTCATGATCATCGCGCCGTATATGAAACGAATCAATTTTATACACAAATCAACCGAAATTCAAGAGTGAAAGAACGAATTCAATTCTTCAAAATGGCCAGCATAGATAGCACAATTGAAGCTCCAATCACAGCAACGGAGCTCGAAACGGAACCCGCCGCTCCGGCGTCGGGAGACGGCGCCGGGGACAGGCCAAAGTCTTGAGCATTAGCGGCGGCGCAGAATAGGGCAACGACAAGGAGAAGGGCGAAGGAGCTGAAGGTGAAGGTTGCTGGTGATGCCATGGTGAAGAAACTAGGTTAAAATGAAGAAGGTTAGTTATAAAGAAAAGTAGCAAAGGAATTGAACTGAATGTAATGTAAGGTAGAGTGATTGAAGAATGGGGTATCTGAAGAGTTATTTATAGGATGAGAAATGAGAGTGGGACCCAGTGAAAACGTGGACACGTGGAATGTGGTGAAATGAAGAAGGTGTTTCGGAGGGACATATGGCTTTGTCCACGCTTGTGTGCTGGGTGATGTTTGTTAAATAATAATCTTCATTTATTGGCAGGACTGCTTAACGTCCAAGTAAAGCCTACACACCTGTTAAAATTGGACTTGTTTTTTTTTGTTTTTGATCTTAGAAGCTCTCTGCGCTGTTATGTTCTTTATTCAATCATGCTATTATTATAGTATTAACTAATCAACTTGACTAAGTAATTTATATGTTTTGTATTTGTACGATTCTTTGATTATCGAAGCAATACGTAATCTATGTTTTGGGCTAATATTAATTCTAACATTTCACTTGCAATGACGCGTGTTTAAGAAAGCATGTAAAAGTAATCATTCCTTCAAGTCAAGATACATCTATGGAAGCTGTCAAAAAAAGACACATGTATAAACTTTCAAGCTAAGCCGAGTCGCACGAATTAGCGTCCAAAATTAATGTGTTAGTGCCTAGTTGGTCCAAAATTAACGTGTTACTGTATAAACATATTTATTTTTATTTTTTTATTCTCAATTTTTTGGGATGACAATAGTCATTTCATCATATCAAAATAGTCTATTAATCCCACTTATCATTTCTTTAAATAACGCAGACGAAACAAGTATCAGAATCGATATTAGAATCCCACTCCCTGCACTTTAACTTTTTTAGTTTATTAAATCTTTTATCTAGAATAACTTTTTATAGGTTAAAATAATTCTTTATTCCGTTACGTTTTATTTTGATTCGGTTTTAAAAATTTTAGTTTCATCCATTACATTTTATATGAGTTTCACCAAAGTACCATATATTACTGCGTTTTTTTTCATTAATTGGGGCATTAATATATAGTGCAATAATAGGTCTATTTTAATATAGCATTTTTTGGCAGTGATTTTTTCTTAGTTGAAACAAAAACGGGTTTCCTAATTACTTTACGAGAATGCCCCGTTTCACAAGATCCAAAAGCCCGTTGATTGTAACATACAGACCTGGATGCCCATATCAATTTCTCGCGGTAAATTGGTACAATATGGTTGTGTATGATTAGTAAGAAATTTAACTGCTTAAAAGTTTTTTTCATTAATCAAAATATTCCTTTGAGAACAATTATTGTGTTTCAGTAAAAATTGCCATTGTAATATTCCTTTGAGTAAACGTTATTTTTAGCTAGCTAGCAGTGGTGGCGTTCAACTAGCTAATTTTTCTTCATTATTGTTCTTTGATAATTTTGCTTTGATTCTTATTTTTATTGTCGTTAGACCTAACACTATTTTTTAAAATATTTTTTAGTTTTGAAAAGATAAATATTTATTTAATTAAATTATGATATTTTTATTTGGTTAAATTAAGTAGAATATGCATTTCACAAAATATATAAATAAACAAATGAAATTATTGTTCTTATGAACATAATAAAAGAAAAATTCAATATTATCAAATTTTATTTCTTTATAATATAAATTAAAAGTTATCTTATTTTCTTAAGATAAATGATTTAAGACAAGTTAAAATATAAAAATTCATAATTAGGCCATAATATGAAATTACAATTTACAAGTACTTAAACAATTTATCATATTGTTTTACATTTTAGCTACTTTTATGTAAATTAAGTGCAATTTATTTTTATTTCATTTGGAATTAAATATGTATTAAAAGATTTACAATACTTCACACAATCCTTTCAACATCAACTGACCTAATGAAATTATAAAAAAAATATCAACCGACGTAAACTCCTTAATAATTCAGCAAATTTAATTCAATGAAAATCCCTGTAACTGTTTTAAGAAACTATCACATTAAATGTTCAGAAGATATATAAGGAAAAACACAAACATTTCAAATAAGAATCATCAAGTATATTAGCCAATAAAACCTCAAAAAGGAATAGACACAATGAAGGACCCTAACTCCTACAACAAATATAAATAATTCTCTCGTTTGTACACCAGTATACACATGAAACCAATAATAATCCACAACACCAATTAATGGAATCAATGCTTGAAGATGGCAAGCATTGTAAACACAACCGCAGCTCCGATGACAGCTGCGGAGCTGGAGATTGAGCCAGCTGCTCCGGCATCCGGAGCCGGTGTTGGAGACAGGCCAACACCTTGAGCAGAAACGGTGGAAGGGAAGACGAATGCTATGGACATAAAGGGACTGATTGTCGATGCCATGGAGGTTCAGGAGACTTGAAGATAAAAAGATAGACTCGAGAAAGGAAGGTGGTGGTGGGAGAGGGTATTTATAGGAGGAAAACGTGATGCGGCACGATACAATACAATACATGAATTCGTTGAAGTATTTCACATGTCTTTTAAAGCGGGTGATGCCAATGACCCCAACCCGCAGGCAGCTATTCATCAGTACTAGTCTTTGATAGAGAATATTTATTTTAATTGAGTGTAAAAGAAATTTTATATTCGAATGTAATTGGGATGGAACGGATTTGAAAATATAAATATTCGTTCTAACTTCCTCTCATTATAAAAATTAATTTTTAATTATAATAATAGTCTATAATAATAATAAATCAACATAATTTTCTTAAAATATAACTAACTTATTATTATTTTATTACTTTTTTTTCTTAAACTATTATTGCTTTAGGAGTTTAAGGTGTAACCATTTTATATTTTTTATGTATATCCTTTTATAATTAATGTATTTCTTTCCAATCATATTTCATTTAACTTATGGATAAGACTTAAGAAGTTGAAACATTATTTATTACTAATAAAACAATAAAATTAAACGATGATATTTTAGTCCATATCAACTCAAATAACTACATATTTAATAATTTCTTAAATTTATGTGAAAAATGTTAAAGCAATAATAGTTTTAGGACAAATGGAATATCACTTTTATTAAAATATATATTTATATTATTAAAATTAATAAAATTAAAAGTTATAGTAGAACACGAACTTGCGGGTTTCTCCAAACTTGACAAGGACCCATGGGTTACGTTTGGGTTGCATAATTTTAAATTTGTCTCTTTTAAACCAACACCTGAATCCATATTGCCTTTTATGGGGTTGAGATTGGGGAGACCTAAACCTGATTTTGACCCGCTCCACCTCATTACCAACATTATTTAAAGCTTATCCAATGATAGCATAGTGATGTGGTAAAAAAAAGAAAAATTAATTGTGACCAATCAAATATAATTAAGGTTAAATTTAAGTTTAAAATACTAATTTATACTACTCTCTATCTTATCAAATTTGATATCTTATATCTTATTTTTAAAAAAATTATATCTTATATATAATTTGATATTTATTATTCAATATAATATCATTTATATAACTTAATATCTTTATTACTATACAAAATTAAATCATGCACAAAAAAAACAAAAGTATGCTGAGTTTAAATCTCACATTTAAACTTGATTATTTTAATTGAGTTTAAATATATTGTTGTCGGCTGTGTAAACCCCTATTAAGAAACCGCTACTAGTGATATATTAATTATATTATTATGAGGTGCAGGTTTGAGAAAATATGAACATCAACCTCGATACAAGAAAATCATTCAGATTTGATATAAATAATATTAATCCCTGAAGTGATCAAAGAGACACACATCATCATGCCAAAAAATGAAAATGCTAACAAAAAGTTTAGATATTTCAAAGGGCTTTCATGTAAGGTTATGTTGATATAGTGAAGCATACTCATTTGTAGTTTACAAGTTCAAAACAAAAATAGTGAAAAATATTGTTGAACATCTAGATTTACATAATCAACACATAAATGACAATATGTACAAACAGAAGTACAGAAATTAAACACATCCCATGAAATAGGTATAAAAATTCATTCATACAGTCGTACTATCTAAATTCAAGCATAATATTGCATTAATAGACATTGTTTTTTCTGTGCAAGAACAACACCATATACGGTGTGTACTCGTAAACTTGTAGAAATGCTCACACAGAACAATGATCCTATCTACTAATTGCACATTTCTATCAGTAACTTTACAGGTTGCTTTCTCAATACGCGATTGTATAAGTCAACTTTGACTATCCGGTATTAAAATAATAGCTTATAGGGTTACGTCATGAATCTCATGCACAGTATTGGGAACCGGTGTTAAACCATAAAAAATCAAACCTAAAAAGACATATAAAATGAAGGAAACAATAATTATTTAATCAATTAATGCATCCATGAATATCAGTGAATGATTTAGTGAACGTTAGTCGTAAAAGTCTTATTGTATATACTTTTAAATTTAATATTGTGATTTTTAATACTAATATTGTCCGTCATGAAGGTCATGTAATGTTCTATTTAGCATAACTTGATATCTCCTCTATATATCAATAAATATATGGTAAAAATTTTAAAGTTGGTTTCACTTTCGTTATCCAATCTTGATTTGTTTTATTTTGGCACTTCAAGTATTAGAAGTGTTACACTTTAGTCTTTTTAGGTTAAATCTCCTTATTTTATTGGTTGGAATCTGCATTTCTTTTTGAATTCATTTTTTTTATTTTTTACCAAAAAAATGATTGTTTTACTAAATTTTAACCAATAAAATAATAAGATTTAATACATAAAAAATTAAAGCAGCAAATTAACGAAAAAACCTAGAGAACTAAAATAATAGATGATACTAATTTCTACTTGTTTGATAAAACTAATGAATAAACTAATTAAAAGTTAAAAAATTAGTTTAATGTTAATAAACTAGCTAATTAAATTAAAATATATTTAGTAAAATGACATAAAAAACTTATATTTTTAAATATAAATATGAGTGATTTAATATATATATTAATAAAGATAAAAATATAAAAAATAAAATAAGTTCAAAACTTATAAGTTCAAAAACTATTTAAAGTAACTTTAAAAAAACATAAATTATTAAAATAAACTCATTTATCAAATATAACTATTTTATGTAACAAAATTTTTAAATGAATTATGTTTTTAAACATAACTAAGAATAAAGCAAATGATTGACTACCATTGAATAGGGAATCACCAACGACCCATAAAAAGATAGATCTAGCCTGGACAAAGTATAATTATTTTCGCCATGTTTCATAAATTGTCAAGTAGCGATTTACGTTATTTTATACTTTATTTTAGAGTTTATTTGAAAAGTTTGTAATGTTTTTCGAATTTTATAAATTTCGAGTTTATTTTATTTTGTATATTTTTAAAAAATCACTAGTATATATTTTTAGAAAAATATAACTTAATGTTATTTTATATTAGCGACAAATTTTATCAAATATATTTTAATTTAATTAGTTCGTTTATCAATTTTCAAATAACAGGTTTAAACTTTTAATTAATTTATCAACATTCAAGTTAAAGAATTTAATAAAATACTTTTATTATTTCCACACGGAAAAATTCAATGTGATTTTGATCGAACAAATTAGAATTGGAGCCGTTGGACACGGAGGAAGAACGTGGACAGGTGGCGCATGTGGAAGAACTGGTGGTTGGTGAGGATTTGTCTCTACTTACCGTTCAAGTAACATCACCGCACATGTTCATTCATCTGTTTTTCTCATTAAGATTTTAATTTATTATACTTACTTAATGCTTGTTAATTTCAGCCTAGGGTGCACTAAAATGGAGATTTCTAGGGTCTGAGATTCTTCTTATCTGGAATTAAGCTCAATTGTTTTTATTCAAGAAAGATAAGAAATTAAGCTAAATTTAATAATAATATAATGGTTTAACCTTCATCTAGTATCTTCTTTATTGTAAAAGCTATGACGCTTTACTAAAATTTAAGTAATGTTCCGTTTGGTAATAATCATTTTTGTGGAATCGATTTCATTGCCTTCTGGGGCACACTCTCTACGGAATATTGAAGACGCTGCACAATTTGTGTACGCATTGTTGAATTTGCTGTGCCATCTTTATCACTCTGGTCTGGTTCGTTCCTTTTCTTTGGCTCCAGGCTAGCTACTACGACTGCTATTTGTAGTTTGTGGGTTCTACCAAACTAGAAGAAAGTGACAAAGATGAAACAGGAGACAACCGAAAATTGTCATTAGTATGATAATGAAGTTGAAAATCAGTCATCAATGAATGCTTAGATGAAGAAGCATATATTTAATTTCTCATTACATCATATTTCTAATTATTAATAATGATAATTTTCAAATATTATTATCTAGAGTTGATTAGAAAGTACATAAATGATAAATGGTTGTTATTGTTGTTGAAATATTATTATTGTTTCCCTTTATGTTCCACTCGTTCCATTTAGGGCTAAAGACACCACGTAAATAATGGAGATGTCGATTTTGTTACCTAGAATCAAACTAAAGTTTATGAAGATTAGGATATTGTTTCCCTCCATGTTCCACTCTGCCCATTTAAAGCCTAAAGATACCATGCGAATAATGGACATGTCGATCTGGATCAAACTAAAACTTATGAAAATTAAGGTGGTGTTAGATTAGGAATAATGAATTTGAATAATAAATATAGATAGATTACAATACAATGTGATCTTAACAAATCATGTGAACAAGGATTCATCCTCATATGTATAAATAGGTCACTAGATGCCTCTTAACAACCAAGTGACATCATTTCTTTAGGGTCATTCTTTAGAGTCATTCTTTAGGGTTTAGGTGTCTTGTACTCAGAGTGGACATTTTGACGTCCACCGTGAGGCATGGGTAAAAGCACTTGCCAAGCCTTAGAAAGAGCCAACCAACCACTCGTGAGGGCTAAGTTGCTATAATAATGGAGCTAGGCATGGCCCAAACACTTAGAGAAACAAAAGAAACCCACAATAGAAGACCTCCATACTAATGACCTCCTAGTGAATTATTGGGGATTATTGACAAAGATAGAGAAACACAATAATAAACTAAGAAGGTTTCCAAACACTAAAATTGAAATTCTAAGGCCCGATTCCAATTTCAGACATTAACTTTATGTTCAATTTCTTACATGTTCAATTTCTTACGCCAAACGAGTACTAAGGAATTTGTTTCTTTCAAAACAATTGGGGTTTTTTGGTCTTTGTAGAACATTCTTTTTTATCTTACTATTGTACTGTTGAACTATTTAATTTATTGAAAGATGATGAATGCCATAATCTCCCCTTTCAACAATGGGTTTATATATAAATGGTAAAGTCATCTTTTTTTCTTTAACAAAAACATAAGAGATGATGTGAAATATTTAAAAATTTTCATATGAACTATCTTTCATATAGGTTTTATATATTTACAACCAATGATTTCAAAACTTATTATAATTACATACTCAAACATCTCTATTCCACTTAAATTGAGATGTCAACTACTAAACAAGCTTTAAACTAATTGAAATGCATTATCAAATACACAAGTAAAATAAATCCATATATAACATAATATACAATAAATTAAAGGTTAAGGAATATGGGTACATTATGGAACCAATGATTAATTAGTAATAATTAATGTGTGATTAACTAACTAAAACACCTCATCAATTATATTAACTATAATGGGTCCGTTTGTTTAAACTTATTAAAAAAGTGATTATAAAAAATCTAATAAGCAGATCAGAGTTGCTTAATCAGCTTATTTTCAGTTTCTGCTTATTTTTGAAACTTTAAACAAATATGTCAAAACTAAAATAAGTATTTTTTAATTAAAAAAACACTTATCTCTTAAAATAAGTTTAAACAAACGAGCCCAGTATCTAACTCATTACGTTAATCAACTTAATTAACTAAATTTTTTCTGTCCAAAAATTAACTTAGTTAAATCTAACAAATCTGAGGTCATTATGGGCCTTACTTTGGACTACGGGCCTTTAGCCCATTACCATTATTACTTTGTATTATGTTTTGTACTAAAGCCCATTTGGACCTTTACTTTAGTTCTACTAGGCCGAAATTTCCTTTTCACTTCATATTTTATTATTCCTGACCCTGTTGGGCTTAAATTTGATCCTTTTGGTCTCATAGCTTCTTTAGGCCCCATGGGCTAATTCTACTAGATTTAATTTATTAAATCTTAAGGAAAAGGAATTTGCTCTAATTTAGTTCCGTTTCATATCTAACTTAGCTTATTTAAGCAAATTGCCTCCTAATATAATTTCTTTAAATATTGTACTATTTATTTACCTATTCTTTTTATTGTCACTAAAAGTCATTTGGGCGTATCCAATTTTGTTAAAAATTAATCATATTGGTGGAGACATATTTTTGGCAATTGTTATTCTTGACTTCTTCATGTCTATTCTCACCTTCCCTTCGTTTTTTTTTAAACTAAAAAAGATAAAAACATATCTATGCTAAATCCCTTATTTTCCTACTAATTAAGATATTCCAATTCAGTATCAATAAGTAATAGTCATTTAAATATCATTTTGATCAATCAAGGGTATCACTGCTAAGTTAACATACGATTGAGATGAGACATCGTAAAAAATTTATTCAAAATTCAACTTACAACAACAATTAATAATAAACTTCATCAATAAAATAAATTGAAACTATTTAAATGTTTTAAAACTCTCTAAAGGAACAAATCTGATACTTTTAGATGAACAAATTCAAAAAATTAGAGAATTAAAATATATCTCTCGAGTCATGAACTTGACTTAGAGGCATTTATGAAAATATTTTTTTAAAAATGGGACGTGAAAATATAGTTTCAACCTGATCAGAATAAAAATGTTCATATTTAAATAATTTTAACTCATTTTATTTATGTAGAGTTAGAGGTTTACAATAACTTAATATATTGGTCCAACCAATTGAATTATACTCTCTTAATTTATGTGAGGTTATTATTATTATTATTATTATTATTATTATTATTATTATTATTATTATTATTATTATTATTATTATTATTATTATTATTATTAACCAGATTTTACCATATTATAATATCCTATCACAATCTTATCTCTTATTAATTAGTTGCAATATATCTTTTCCTTAGTTAATAATAATTATATTTAATTTGAATGATTAAGTTTATCTCTTAATTAATGATACTTGATAGAATCACTTGATTGAGAGGCAAATAACAATGGTCTAATGAAGGGTAATTTTATCCATTTCGGTCTAAAAACAACTCATTAAAGGTGAAAATATAGACCGTGGAGGTGAGAATAACAATTCTCCACATTTTTGTTTCATAAATCCACATTTTTCACTTTCTTAATAGACATGGCATATACCACTCGATTAATTATATTTTGTTTCAGGATTTTAGAAAAGGGATTGAGGTCATTCACGATCCAATGACATGATACTTAATTTATGATTTATTGGGCATGTCTCTATGAGTACGAGAGCATGACAAATAGATGAATTAGTGAAATTAAAAAAAAAATATTTGGATTTAATTCCTATATAAAAATATATTTAATTATTTAAATTTGGTTCATGTTGTTAGTTTAACTTACGGATTTGTTAACTATCATCAACGTTGTTCTGTTGACTTTTAAGATGACAAAAAGGTTAGTTAAAAACAAATCAACAGTACACAATATTTTAGGTAGATAATACAACTAATTGAATAATTTAAATTAACAAATTTCAAGGCATTGATAAAATCTGAATAAAATAAAGTTAAAGATCAAATCATAACATATTGATTTTAAAGAGATTAAATATAAAGCTTAAAATTTTTTAAGGGAAATTAACTTAAAACTTAAAAAATTATAAAGAAATATGAATAGCAAACACGAAAAACTTGTAACTTTTAAGTTGTTTTATTGTAGGTTTAACAATTTTCGATAAAACTTTTTTACCTTTATATAATTTAACACAATGTTATAAAAATTAGATTGAACCGTTGACCGAAAACAAACCAATATACTGATCCATTCAAATTATATAACTTAGACAATGAAAATCACTACTAAACTATAAATTAATCAATAGGGATGACAAAATGGGTTGGCTCGTCCGGGCTTGTCCCACCCTGTCAAAGTCCATCAAAAAGTGGGCCAACCCACTATCTTTTTCAAA
Organism: Clitoria ternatea; assembly: GCA_037962975.1. Classification (NCBI taxonomy): domain Eukaryota; kingdom Viridiplantae; phylum Streptophyta; class Magnoliopsida; order Fabales; family Fabaceae; genus Clitoria; species Clitoria ternatea. The sequence continues at coordinate 53,439,263 of CM075675.1, forward strand.
ATTAGCTCACCAATTTTTTTTTTAAAATAGATTAATTTAAGATAAAAAATTTAAAAACAATTTTTCTAAAAAATCTAAGAAGATATTATTAAAAAAAATGTACAAATAAATGTTACTTTTTTAAAATTTTAAAAAATAAAAATATATTTTAGCATCCAGGGCCTAAACCAATTTCTTTGGCCGGATCACTTTTCGCACTGTTCCACGATGGTAATAATATTATTATAACTCTTGATATTTTTATATCAATAACAACTATTATATTTGTAATTATGTTATTATTATAACTGATGTCATGAAAAGAAATTACAAGTAGCTATAGTCATAATTATAATATTGGGAATCTGGAATATTATGCAAACTAAATTATTAGTACGTAAAACAAATATTTTTGAAACAATGTAAATAAAACAATTATATTTGATATTGATTATTAGAAATCACATTCTAATCGACTAGGATTCTGTATATGATTTATTTTAATTGGTATATTATTAATCACAAAACGAAAATTATGATACTAGTATTGACATCTTTTTCTCCAAATTAAAATATCATATCAATGCACACCTACCTCAATTCATTCGGTCCCATTAATTTGTGTCTCAAACCAATATCATATTCCATAAAAGCATATGGCAAGATTTAATCCCAGAAACAAAATAGAAAATCCCACAACTAACAATAACATACCCCTAGACCCACTACAATTTTGAACAAGATTTTTTTTCTATTCAAAATGATCGATAATCCCACCAACATGCAATTAGAATCATCCTTGTTTTTCAAAGAAATAACAAAATCATCACCACAAATAATAATAATAAAAATGATAATAATAATAATAATAAGAATAAGGAAACAAATTAATCAAAATGACCAACAGTGTGGCTGTCCACTCTATAAATAATAAAACGCTCTAATTCCAAACCTACTTTCCTCAAGTAGAATACTCCCTCAAGACAAAAGCATATTGCACAAAATTTTCCTTCTACAAAGTTTTCCTTCTTAGACTACCCTATACCCTAAACCAATTCATCCATGGAGATGAAGAAGGCTGCTTCTGTCATCCTCTTTGCCATTGCCTCAATTAGCACTATCATGGCACACGGTGGCCACGATGAGCACAAGGCACCGGCGGCCGCCCCCGCTAGCGCTCCCGCCCCATCTCCGACACTGAAGGGCGGGGCTGCTGCTCTCTATCCATTTCTAGGTGTCTCTCTCCTCTCCTTTGTTGCCTACTACTTGCAATTTTAAGCTCACATGCACCATGTTCATGGTTAATTAGTTTGCAAAACGGGTCAAGGCAAACACATGATCAATATGTGAAAGCAATATATTGAATGCTAGTTCCAGCAACAATAAAAGTATACATGTAAAAATATTAGATTCGTGTTATTGGTTTTGTTTCTAAAATTTTTTTCCCATAGAAAATGTACGCTAGTGTTGTTGGATTAAAAAGAATGTATATGTATTAATGGAAATAATTGCATAATAAAACGTAACCAAGTTTAGTATTCGTGTATCACATGCCAGTTTTAATCAATTCATCTTTTTGCTTTTCTTTGAATTTATGATTGCATGCACATATGACAATTTAATTTGAATTCTACCATTTAATAAATTCATCCAGTTCTTGTTCTTAATGATCAAGTTATTTCAAAGTTTATAGATCAAGGTACTTAAGGATGAATTGAATATTTTTTAAATTTGATTTGACAGCAGCAGAAGAAACTTGATTTGATCAATGGAAGTTAATGGATTAGAGAGAAATATAGCTCTTCATAACATCCTATGAAAGAGTTTATCTATGAAACTCTTCAATCTAGGTAACAAATACTTAATTTAAGGTAATTAAAATATATTAGTTTATCTTATTAAAGAATGAATAAATTCCTATATTATCTCTATCATTAATTAGTGACATAATAATTCGTTTTTCCATTTCAAAAGTCATTCATTTTATAACGAATATAAAAATGGTATCATTAGTTAGTTAAGGTTTACTTATATTTTAAATTTTTATCATATACATCATATATTCAAGACAGGGGAATACTCTACTTTTATCTTGAAAAATTACTGTAAAATTTTAAAATTGACTTAACTTTGTACTACTTAATTTTGTTTGGTTAAAAGTTGGAGTTGGTCATACTGAGATTTGGTCAATCCTAAAAAAATTCTTACAATTAAATAAAATTTTAATTATTTTTTTAAATAATATGAATGATAAATATTAATTTTAATTTTTTATTTATTTTTATAACCCTATTTATTTAACTACTACAAACACTTAGTCGTTGAGAACAGAACTCCCCACCATATTAATCGGTTTTAAATGGAGTGGGCCGTGATAATGACTTGTTAGTGGCGCTGATTCACTGATCAAACAAAAATAATTGCTTTGCCAAAAAAAAACAAAAATAATTGCAAAGGCGCAAGTTGCCACAACATGCGGATGCGGTCTTTCCTTATTTTTTATTTTTTTCCTACGCGTATTTCCATCAGAGACAGTTATGTTCGATCTGTATTATGTGTATCAAGATATGATAATGAAATTCTTATAAATTATATATATATAACATCTTGAATTTGAAATCTTACTTAATTTTTTTTATTTTTCAATATAATAGTAATATTTTTTAATATAAGTTATATCTTATATAAAATAATAATAATATAATATAATTACTCGGCAAAACTAAAAATTAAAAATAATATGCATTATTTATAGTTTTTATATCAACAGAACTTTACCACAAATAAATGTTACAAATTACACGATAGGATTAAATACATAAAAAAAACCCTAAAAATAAACCTTGAATTAAAGACCACACTTATATTTTCTTTTGGATAAAATAAAGAATTAAAAAGGAAATAAATTTAGTTTACATAAAATGAATGAAAAGAAATGGAGTAGAAATTAGAAGGAAATTTTTTATGTTTGGATTGGTGTAAATAAAAAAAATGAAAAATGAAGTTAATTTTTTAAAGTTGTTTGGATGAAATTAAATTACGAAAGTAAATTGTGGCTTTTATGCTTTTGTCCTTTGATAAATTTGCTTTGTAGATTTTATGTTTTTTTTGTGTGCAAATTCCACTTTCTATAAAAAAAAAAATTTTACCCTCCCCTTTGAGGAAATGGCTTCATCAGCAAATTCATATGAGAAAATGTACTAATTTATTGACATATTACTCTTTATTTTCCTCCATACCCAAATGACGAAAATGTATCAATTTACTTTCCTTCCCACCAGAAAAACTTTCTACCCATTAATATCAGCCATTCCAAACAATGTGTTAAGAACCGATCAAGATAATGAAGCTACAATTTAGTAAAACATCTTAATATGTAGTTTTATTATTCTTCTTTTCAGTTGTATTGGGTCTACCGACAACAACACCAAAGAATGTACCCATCATGTTAATACAAATGTATGACTTAGTTGAGACTAACATTGAGATATTTGGTAATCAAGGAGACTTAAACAAAGACAGATGAAGAAAAAATGGAAAGAATGAAAAGCTAAGGGAGAAAAAAGAATGGTGGCTATTGGAGGAGGTGAGGGTGGCCATTTGAGGAAATGAATGGTGGTAATGAGATGGAGAAGAACACAGATCTAAAAGTTGCAGAAAAAAATCAAACTAAAATGAAAATAACAAACACATAAAAGAAGAGAAATAAGAGATCAACCTCCATGGAAGCAAGAAAGCCTCTATAAGAGGCTTGGAAACAAAACTCAAAAGCGAGAAGAAAAGGGTGGGCGGCGGCTAGGTTTTCTCCACTATAAAAGTTTAATTAACTTTAAACGAAACATAAAAGACATGGTCAAGATGTATTAACTAACTGTTAGTAATTTAATAGTCTTTTTTTTGTCATCAAATTTAACAACTGCTGAACATAAGGTGTTATTGCATACATAAAGTTTAAGGTTTAACTGAGATAAAGTAAAAATTAGAGATGTCTATTTGCAGAAATAAAAGAATGCAAAACCGATTTTTTAAACATAATATACGACATTTTTAAGTGAAACTTAGCAAGGTGTTGTTTAAATGACAGATGTTTAGTTAGGAATTGTTTGATTGCACAATCCCAAAACTTAGAGTTCACTTGTTAAAATCGTAAGTCCAAAGGAGCAGAGAGTACATTCAACAGAGGATGCAGCATGCCCGTGACATTTGAAGAACAACGTAATCTGAATTTATGTTAAGTTAATTACGTTGATATGAAGTCGATTCATATTGACAACTATCAGGTAGGATATAAGTTCCTAACCATGCATCTAATTTCATTCTGATTTTGCCTTGGTTGATTTTTGTGGTACATTCTATTTGTACGCATCTTAATTTGGTTATCCTTGATTGATTATTCTACTGCGAGCAGGAATGAGTGCCTTTATCTTCTCCTTCGGATGATGTGTTTATCATCTTGTTTTAATTGTTACCCTAGTAAGATGGTAGAGCAAAATGTTGTATAGTTGTGCAAGGGCATTAATAATTTTATCATTTTTTAGTTACATACCGATAGAGGAGGACAAGCTGGAAGTTGATAATCATGTTTTTGGTTCTTAAGTCGATGAAGATGTGGAGGTAAGCATGACAATAGAGTGGGTCAAGGGAAGGTTCTATTCTTCTCATCCAATTTAAGCATAAAAAAGACTATATAAGAAAAGAAAAAGGAGAATTCTGCTTATGTATCCAGAAAAAAAGTTAGACAACTAAAGTATCACAAATTGACAAAGAACAAAAATATATTGTAAAACATCTTAAATGACTTAGTCGAGATGTCATGTTTTTCTTGGATAAAAGTTATTTGTCTCTCAACGTCTTTTTAAGAAATCTATATAAAGAAGCTCATTCGAAGAATGGAAGTGTCCTAACTTCTTACATTTCTTCTCATCTACACATTATACAAGTTGTGCAAAAATTCTATGATTCTTACCTATAATTACTTAAAACTTTTTTAGGAAATCTTTATCTTCTATGTGAAGTTGGTTGATTTCGAAGAGGCTTGCTTAAGAAATAATACTTAAGTAATTAGCCTACAGAGGCTAAGTTAAGAAAGAATATTTGGGGTCGTTGTAAGTAAACGTAAATTGCACTTAACTTCTTGATCAGTTAATCAAATAGGGACTAGACGTAGCCTTAATTGAGATGTGAACCATTATAAAAGTTTTCTCCTTGTTGTTCTTTTTACTGTGTTTAAAGTTTATCTTGTCTTTCTCTTTCTTCTCAAGTTATGTGAAAACTCAAACAAACGTCTGGATACTCAGTTCCCATTTATCGCTTCTTAACTTAGCCTTTGAGAAAAACTCAGATAGGTGTTTGAATATTTGTTTTGCGAAAAGAATTTGTCAAAATTTTTAATCACACTATTCAACCCCCTTCTAGTGTGGACCTGTGTAACCTTCAATTAGATGAGAGATGTCTTTTTTTTGGATTAACATATGATATGGTTGATGAGGATTTTTGTGGCATGCTTACACGTCATAGACAAATGCATAATGAAGATACATTGAAAATGAATATGATGAGATTAGATGGTATAAGGACACTGAACATTTATAGCTTGTTTGGTACACGAAATAATGGTTTTGATACTGTTGGTTTTTTTGTAGAATGACATGTGCAATTAGATAAAAAAGCAGCAAAGGAAATTACACGATGATGCATGTGTTGTGTTGATGAATAAGGTATAGGTTACATAATTTATTCTAGTGTGATAGATGTTGCTACTTTTGATGCAACATATAAAAAGAACAAGTATATTTTTCGCACTGGTGGTTTTTTCTTGTTTAAAACTCACAATCAAACCATTGTGTTTGCATTTGTTGTGATATCAAATGAGACAAGATTGACATATACTCGTTGTTGGAGCAATTCCCAGTAGTAATGAAACAAAAGATGTCGATTATTGTTATAACAATTCTAACACAAAATGAGGGTCATGAAAGAGTCGACGATGGTAGTGATGACAATGTTAGTAGTGTTGGCCTGGGAAGTAATACTAATGGTGATGATGATTGTTGTTATAACAAATAGAGATTAGGTTATAAGAAATACAATTACAAAAGTTTTTTCATAATCACATCATAGGTTATGTGCTTGACATCTTTTATGAAATGCTACACAATACTTAAGAAACCACCATTCTTATTTGTAATATGCTAAACTTTAGTTAAATAAAATATAACATAATAATTATTTTTAGAGAAGTAAGAAACTTAATAATAATTTATTTAAGTAATTAATATATATACATATATAGATATAAATAATTTTACTATAGTAACATTGTATAATTAAAGATAATTGCATAGTAGATAAATGACATAAAATATATAATAAGTATTTTATAAGTTAAAAGCATATTAAGAGGGGAAGATGTTAGAACTGTATATAATATCTCATAATTAAGATTAAGAAGTTAAGCTAGAATTAAAATTTAAATTAGAACCCTTAAGATTATAATAAGTAAGAAGTCAATATTAGTAGATTTATATAAGGGGTATATCTAACATATATAAGAGTAATTATAATTAAATAAAAAATAGAATAACTAAGTAAAAGATTTTTGGACTTGAGCAATATTAATTAAGTAGGTATGAGAGCAATATTGGTTTAGGGTTTCTTTTCACATACTTAGACCTTGGAATTATAAAGAGAGAAAGGTTGAAGAGGAGGGACTAGATTTGAAGTCAACCATGAGAGTTTTCCTGAAAACCCATAATACTAAGGAAGAAGAATAGCAAACACAAAAAGATGAAAGATACTCATCAATAAAAGATAAAAGTCAAAACCACTTTAAGAATGTTGGTCTCTTGTTTAAAAACAGTAGAATCTCAATAAAATTCCCTAAATGTATTTATGTTTATAATCTTAAAATAAATGTCATATTGTTATATTTAATCTCCAATTTATTTCAACCAGTTTAATTCACACACAATCTCATTAACTCTTGGTGGTTTATTGATGATTCTAATTATTTCTTTTATTGATTTGTATTACATATATGTTAATTTTATGTGCACGACTATCCCAAAATTTCCAATTCCTTTACCTCTAAATATGATTACCTATACGTATATGCTTTCCTTGTGAAAGTTTCATGTTCATAACGTAATATTTATATATCCATACACAAATGTTGTTACAATTGTCTAGTACTATTTTAACGTTAGTGATTTTATTCATTACATATATATAGCTATAACTGGATTATTGTTATGCAACAGACAGTTTTATATGAATTATGAATAAACTGAAAATTAGAGAAAAAAAACCAATTTTCTTTTGGATACAAGGTCAATGCCATTAAAAAAAAAGAAGACCAAGCTTGACAGAGCTTTCTTTTGTAGACGAAATTAATGTGACCAAAGAAAATAAAATAGGAGGTTGTTGATTGCTACGACAACAAACTCTAATTAATTAGAGAGAAGTGAAGAGACACTGTAAATTAAAAGACTTGTTTTGTTTGCATAAATTGTATGTAAAATAAACGTGTTATATTAAAAAAAATGTTTAAGGAGAATTTTCAATAACTTTTATTTAAGTTATGGCTGGATATGTCGTATTTTAAAATATTTTATAATTTACTATTGTTCTTAAGTTTTACTCATTATTATTTTATTTTGAGATTTATCGATATGTCTAGGTTATTAGAATAAGATCTTTGGATTTTTACTGAAGCACTGATAAAAAATAGTTATAAGCCAATCTTACAATTTTTTTTTATAATTTTATATATTTTAATTCCCCCTAGGTTCTAATGTGATTTTTCTTAAGCTATAATATATTTAATATTTCTCATTTTAGTCTACTAATATTAAATATAAATCTCTAATTTATGAATATTAATTCATTTAAAATATGAGTTTTTTTGCATAAATATGTACTATTATTGTTTTACGATGTTACAGTTGTAGAGTTTAGAAGATGCATGCTTGGGGGATTGTGAGGTTGATAAATTTAGAAGGATGTGGTACCAAATGGTTGAATTATTTGGTGTTTCAAACAATAATCGAGGTCTTGAAAAAGGAATTTGTTGAGCAATGCGTATCGGGGATGCACAGACGGATAGGAAAGTTTATTAAATCCTGGTTTGATTTGCATGAGTTTGTAGAGCAACTACAGCAATTGTTGAAGTTGATGCGTTTTAGGGAAAGATTCATGGTGAGCTAGTGCTGTAAACGAACTTTCCCGCACTTAAATAGTTTTCCTCTACAGTTTTCACCAGAAATATCTTTTCTCGATTTAAACAATTTATTGTCAAACGGTGTTCAATGAAAGTGTTACCAACCATGAAAACTCACTGTCGTATTATGTATGTTGTTGGTAGACTTTACGGAAAGAGTAAAAACTGACATGTTTGTTTTGACTCCTCTATAATGGACATTAAGTGTTCATGTCAGTTAATGGAGTCCTTAGGTCTCCATGCATGTGAGTATATTGTTTGTGCGATGCAACATTTGGACTTGGATAAGCTACCGGACAAAACAGGCCAAACAAGCGATTGCTGTAAAAAGTACTTCTTCTTTCGTCATGTGGTAAGATGCTAAAATTGCTTAAGCATGTCTTGATGACTGATTATTGCAGACTTTTGACATATTTTGCTTGATCATCAATTGAATTATATGAAGAAACACACATGGTTGAGTATAATATGTTTGCATATTGCTTTAGATGATAACTTGCATGGTATTGAAATGCTCATGGTTACAACGTCACACACTTGATTGTCTTGTGTGGTACAGAAACAACTCTTAATCAAAAACTCAATTGCTCAAGCTTTATACTATTTGGGCATTCTAACCTATACTTGCTCATTAGTACAAACTATTAACAGTGTTATGCCCTTATTGGAACCCCTAGTACAATGTTTCTTAACAAACATGCTCAGTTCTGGATGCAGCCGTTGACAAATTTACAATACGCGAGTATCTTACATACGATCTAAGATATTATTAGCTTGAACATTACATTGTTGATTAACATTATCTTCTTCTTCATCATCCACGTTCAAGGCTTACGCGTCGTTTAAGGAAGACAACGGACACTGCTTCCCTGGATTTCTTAGTCTTGTAGATGGCAAAATATTTCATCTGAACGCTAAAACAGTTGGGAAACAACTCAAGCTAGGAGGGAAATAATCAAAATGGTGATGAGTAACTTCAATTTTACTGAGGAATTTGTCTTAACTTCTAGACAATAGTTTTTTTTGGCATTTTTCTCCATAGTTAAATAAGTTGTGAGATGATATGCATGACCAATCATCTACCACTACTGGTCATAAAAATTAAAATCATGGAGCCGGAGATAACACACCCGTCCAAAATAAAAATGTCTCACAAGAGATACGTGTACTTAATATAAAAAATTTGAACATTACACTATTACATATATGAATTATTCTAAATTAACTAATTTCAAAATCAACCCAACGAACATTATGGCCTTCATCTACTATACATTCCACCAAAATAGATATGTATTTGGACAAATACACTTGTGTGGTTAAAAATTTATAAACTGGCCAAATCTGGATTCTTCTTTGACAGGTTCATGAACATCATTCGCATGAGAGTAGTGTTGACAAATATCAATGGAGGACACAATGAAGAAATTGACAACATTAAGTCCAGGGAAAATGCATATTGGCAAAAAAATGAAAATCAACCATGATTGAGCATTTCTGCTAGGTGTTGTATGGACGTCATGTGTCTATTTTGGATGAAATTATCAACTGTTTACCTTTTGTACAACCACGACAGACATTCGGTTTAGGATTATGCGTCGTTTCTCCTAATGTCTATTTTAAACATCGTATTATTTACTAGGTGTTGTATGGTGCCTATTTTGAATTTGACTTAGTAACAGCTATTAATTAGTTTAATGTCATGTTATTTGATTTTAACATTTATATTGATCACATCCATCTGATTACTACATCAGCATTGAATCACTCATACGTTTTAAAAAGTAAATAAAAATTCACTAGGTTAACTTGTAGCTAAATTCCTTACATAAGTAAAAAATAATTGCAACTACAAAATTATTAGGCAATATGCCAATTCTAGCAAAGCACAACTGCAAAATTCAGACGTTTGCCTGGTAAGCGCAACTAACCTAAGACATATGCCAATACTGGAAAAGTTACATTACAACCACAACAAAGTGCCCATAAACAAAACAAAATGTACTCAGATTTTTTGTTTTGTTAACCCATCTTGTATTACTTCAGCTCCTTATCAGACCTAAAATCTTTATTTTTCCAATAGTCTATTTAGGCTCTGATACATAAAACTCAATCCATGAAGTATTAAACTGATACTTAATTAATATACAATATGAATAATATGTATATTTCTCATTCATAACAACAAACAATGACCAAAGTCTCCTTAATTGTAACCAAATAAGAAATATTACAGTAAATAATTCGTTTATTATTAGTCAATATTCTCCTCTACACATTCTCTAACCCATTGTTTGATTCAATGTAAAAAGGAAGGAGAGAGTTTCAAAAGAGAGAAAAGAAATTGATGTTTCAGAATCTCCCCCGTTTGGTTCCAAAATAAAATGGCAAGTGGTGCCCACATCAAAATTACAATCTTTCCAATTTCGGGAGAAAACACAGAGAAGATATTGCTTCATACAGTCAATTACAAATCTGCCCTTATAATTCTTCTCAAAACACTCGCTCACATGTTATAGTATCTTGGTGTGGTAATTGAGTGGGGATGGACTATGTATTAGACTATTAGTTTTTTTGAAAAAAAATCACGTGTAGCAGTGATGTTACTCCAATATGCTAATTGCTATGTAATCTTTAATGCAACTATTTCTTGTACTTCCCTATTCTTTTAATAATTTTTTTTCTTAAATTTATTTATTTATTCATTGCCTATATAGATTTGATGAATCGGATAAGTATATATATATATATATATATATATATATATATATATAATCTTATATTACTTCCATCTTAAAATATAAACAACAAAAATAAAATTATATAATAATATAAACAAATCTAACTACCTATAGTTTATTAAATGTAGGATCATTCTTAAAATAACCTTATTTAATACATATTTTAATTTTCAATGGAAAGACACCAAGTTTTATTAACAAGTTCCAATAAAAAGTATTAAAGTTAAAACGATATAATTTTGAGATAAAATCAATAACTAATTTTTTTATATATATTTTGGGACAGAGATAGTGTATACAATGCAATAATTTTAAGTATTTAATTATATTAACAGATATATTATATCAAAATATTATATATATTTTTATATATAAATAATTATAATAACACTTCATTATTATATCATATATATATATATATATATAAATAGGTTAGCTTAAAGTTTTTTGAATAGCACAGGACCTACTTAACTAAATAGATTTTCAAAAAACATTTAAGTCTACTTCATTTATAAATTGGTTTAATATAACCCTTACCTGAAATAGACTAGGTTGTAAGCTTCTGTCAAATAGTATGGTATATCCCCACCTTTAATGGTAATAGATTAATTATTTAAAATAAAATACAAAATTACTTTTACTTATTTTGCATATATACAAGGTCATATTAACTTCATACGTATTTATCATTTTCTTTCCTCTAACTTTTATATACAACCAAACAAAAGGAGAGAAAAATATATTTTTCTTTCTTTCTCTCATTCTAAAGAAATTGTACCCATTCTCTTTCTCTCTATTTTCTTTTCCATTACTGAACAAAAGGATAATGATACCTAACGACCCTGCGTAATACAAGCCTAAAAGTAAAATCGGGTATTTAAACCCAACGATGTCACAAACCGGACCGTCAACTTGGTCACCATGTCGTTTCCTCCGTTCCCCACTGCTGATTGCAATGTTGTGTGTTGCATCAACGCATTTTGAGGCACACGAAATTGAAACTAAGACTACATAAGTATTAGGCACCCCCTTTGTCTAAACGGTCGAACAAATGGAGGATCATTTTGCAAAATATTGCTTGCTATTAGTAAGCAGCTCAACCGGTTAATATTGTCAAATCTAAACCCGTTCATTGGCATCCAATGGTTCACTTTTTACGTTCCTATGATGCACCAAGGTATTACAAGTGCATCTTAGATTTTAACCTTGGAGTATGTTAATTCGTGTGAAAAGCTTGGAAAAAAATCTAAGAAATATATTTCTCATGGTTTAAATTTGGATTCTTTGTTTAGTAATAGAAAAGTTCGAAAGAATTAATAGAAACATATCCTCGCAGCTTTTTGTCAGAAAATCGTAGGAAAAGTATTTTATGAAACAACGTCTTTTGATTTATTTTATTTTCCTGCAGAAAAGAACAAAAACAAACCATTATCTTACTCCAACCTATGTGTTGTGTTGATATATTAGCTGGCCTGCAGATTAGCAACGGTGTTCATCTTAAAAATCGAAGTTCATAATTTCATCTGCATCCCTTGCTGATCGAATAAAAAATTAGAAATTAGAAATGCTTTCACTTTTATACAGAATATCTTAAAAAACAGCATATTAGAAATGTTTGACAGCAACTAAGAAATGCTTGACAACAAAATGGGCATAAGGGTAATTTACAAATATAACATCAATTTTTCTCCCTTTTTAATAAAACATTGGAAAAACGGTTCTCCATATGTTCACATTATTTTTCATTCAACCAAACACATTAAAATCTCATTCTATTCTTTCACACACTTTACTTTCTCATCATTTCTTTCTAATCCTTTTCAACCTAACCAAACATAATGTCAATGTTTGGAAATTCAAGAAAAAAAAAATTCCCTAAACCAAGCGGAGGAGACAGGATGCTTTAACAATGGATTTGATATGCGAAACGGTACAAAATATATATAAAAAAACAGTATTCTGAAAGCAAAGAGAATCCGTATTCGCAAATACACAAAACTGTAAAATTACAGAAAGAATAAAATATTTAACTATATGAACAGTGACGTAAATAAAGCAGTCTAATGAAACTCAACTTTTCCCCCTTCCCCCCAATTTTTATTAATATTTCAACGGTCAAACGTGGAAAAAACCAAAAAAAAAACCAGGAAGAAACTATCCTTCCTTACCAAAACCATATCTCAGAGTCCACCCTACCCGAACACTCCACTTAAAACATATGGATAATTCCTAGATATTTTCCCATTACATTCTTCTCATCCTCATTTCAACAAAATAATGTCCTGCCGTCTGTAGCTTCAACTGAAGACGAATAATAGACATTATTAAATGCCATCTATTACCTACATAGACATCTAGATATTAAAATATCCTCCTCCATGTACACAGGAAAAATCCAAAATTAGGCCAGTCATCTCCTTACATTAATAATTCTTTTTATCATTTTTTATGCCATCAGAGTCAGACATGAAAACACTCAGATGATGATGCAACCATGATCTAACACAATCTTAAGAAATAAACTATGTCGTACCCAGGCTGCTCTCTGGCTTAGATTCTGTTCTGACATAGGTGAAACCACGGGCAGCAGGAGCAGCAATATTTCCGGCATTCAAAGATGAACTATTGTCAGATCCCTGAGCATCCCGCTTCCACTGCAAGCTCCTGGCACCCAATTTCATTGGAGGCCGGGATCTAAATGCACCTGGAATACCTCTTGGAAATGGAAGTCTAGAAAACCTAGCAGCAGAAGGGAATGGAGACCCCCTAACAATGCGTGGCCAGGCCATAGCTGGAGCCGATTCTTGATGTGCAGCACTTTTCTTGACAACCTTAAATAGACGAGTAGTTACAAAACAATTTAGTTCCTCAACCTTATCTTCAGTTTAAAATTACAAAATATGTGCTCATATTACATGCATTATTATCACAGATTTCCATGTTAAAGCCCCAGAATTGACCTAACTTGACACTATTTGTAGCTATAACTACACGCAGGCCATCAGATTGTCTTTACATGTTAACAATTGCATTGCGCTGCTGATATTGGCAAAGAGCCCAGATTCTACTGTTTAACCAGGATCAACTCCCAGGATATATTTAAAAAACTGTTGACATAAGTCAAGGTGTAACTGTAAAGCCCAGTAAAAAAAAAAAGTAAAACAATTTTGCTGGTTTATGACATATCTAAATGTTCTTGATGAATTTTAAAATGGGTATTTACTTACTACTCAGTTGACAATTTCAAGTAACTAACAAGAAGTTGAATTTATGTTCATTTGGTACTGCTTACCAACACAATAGTATAATACCCAATCAAACCAACTGATAAGTTCCTTATCTAATGCGGTTATATGCAACACATTTGAAAAACCGTTGACATAAGTCAAGGTGTAACTGTAAAGCCCAGTAAAAAAAAGTAAAACAATTTTGTTGGTTTATGACAGATATCTAAATGTTCTTGATGAATTTTAAAACGGGTATTTACTACTCAGTTGACAATTTCAAGTAACTAACAAGCTGTTGCTTACCAACATAATAGTATAATACCCAATCAAACCAACTGATAAGTTCCTTATCTAATGCAGTTATATGTAACACATGCAAGTCACGAGAAATTTACCACTATAAAATGGAAAAAATAATAATAAGGGAGAGGGCAGAAAATGCTTGAAGCAAACTATAAACAGTAATTGAAGGGTACAAACTCTGATAAATACCTTGAGAATCCGTGACATAAAAGAAGTTCCATCCAGAGATAACGCATTATCTGCTGCTTCTCTTCGCATAAACTCAACATAAGCTGCCCTGTTTACGTAAATCTGAATCAACATAAACTCAAACAAAAACACTGAATATATACTGAGTGAAACAATTATTAAAACACTCACCCTTTTGGCTGCCCTGTTGCAGCATCAGTGATTATGATCACTTTCAACACCTCCCCAAATTTATTAAAATGCCGAGACAAGCCATCCTTGGTAGCAGCAAAATGAACCTGTGACAACCAATTTCAGAAATCAAACAAATCCTACCAATTCTTCGAGTTTACCCTCCCACACGCCACAAACAGGAGTAAAGAGTTATTACATTGCTAACAAAAATGGTTCTGGAATCAGCATCTTCTGAAGGACGACCACCAGCACTAGAACCTGACAAGTAAGAAGCGATCAGTTACATACCTAAAAGATCCCCAAGTTATCAAATGATTTATTAAAAAATGAAAAAATAGAATATACTGCAAAATATAGTTCATATTTCTCAGAAAATGAATTTACACTAGAGAAGATTAAAAAACTCACCAGAAACAGACAAGTGCGCCTTGCTAGACTCTTTCTGAACATCAGGAGCAGGGTTTACCTATCAAATAATAAGTGATACACTCAGGCATGTCATATTTATTAATTTATTTATTTTCAGGTAAAAAAACATTTTATTTTAACACCCCCCCCCCCCCAAGGGAGTAAAATTAAAATCATTTTTTGCTTCACTTCTCCGAAAATTTTTATCCTCACTTAACCCCCATTTAGGTTGGTTTTGATACCTCTCACCGCAAGAGGCTTGTATTCAGTTTAACTAAAACATTTTCACTTCATGGGTTAAATGACAAAAAAATGTTTAGGGAAGTCAGGAAGTAAAACATATTTTACCCTAAATTTTACAGAAATTAAGTATCTCAGAATGTAAGCAAATATGAGCAACTCACATTCCCATTACTAACTTTCAGTGTGTTGGCATTCTCCTTCACCAGCCGCAAGCTAGATCTAGGTGCTCCTCTCTCATTGTCAAAAGTTTTATTACCATGTAATTCAGTAAGCTCTCTTGGTTCGTGATGCTGTGGTGGCTTCCAAGTGTTCACATTAACAGAAATATTCACTATCTTATGAGAAGTACTCTGTGAAGCAGGAGGTTGCTCTTGTTCTCGATTCCGTTTTAGGCGCAAACTATCATCAACATTATTTGCTACACTATATTGCACCATCAGAGAATCATCACCCCTGTTTCCGACAGCAGAGCTGATCTGAGAAGATCCAGGCACCCTACGATCCATGACATTAATATCATCAAACCCTTCATTATCAGAATTAGAATCAGAAGGAAAACCAGTTTCATTTCCCATGATGGTTGTATTTGCAGCATACTGTCCATTGTAGTCAGTTCTTTGAAGGTAGAATGATTGGTTTTGCTCCTGATGTTGGAAACTATCTTCAAGCTGGCTGTTCTCATCTGATGTATCCATACCACGACCAAGTCTATCAAATACACTTCCAGAGGATTTGGATTTTATCACATCTTCAGCAGCTTCTGCCACAGCCTTAATCACTGTAGCCATTGGATTTGCCACCCTTGAAGAAGGCGGCATACGGTGTGGACGTTCAACCAAAGATGAATCAGCAGCAGATGTAGACACTACGGAACGAAGACGTTTCAGTGAAGGCTCCACTTGTGTGCCCAAGCTGGAAGTTCTGGACGTAGCCACTGCATCTCGCACAGCAAATTGAAGCAGCCGCCGCGGGGCAGCAATATTTACTTGTGAGACAACATCCCTCTGTTAATGTTACCCAGTTAGATGTTTGGAAGCAAAAGGTCATGAACTGCCCATTTATTTTATGAAAAACAAAATACAAAATTGGGAGGAAATAGGCTAACAATGAAAGTACAACTAAGTTCTGATTTTATCAGCACAGGATAGTGTTTGTTTTTCTCAGTCACTGGGTGATGGAAAGTGAGTATGCATAATATACAAGCTGGATTAAAGCAATTAAAGCAGTTCTCTTTGACATATTTATCAATCAAGTAATTCACAGAATGTAAAAATACCGCATTCACATTAAGTGAAAATAAATAAAAATCAACTACTACTCCATCTCAACAGTATGAACTCATTCACTTATAAATTAACTTGCAAAATAAGGTTATGAATACTGATGAAAGTGAAACATCATTGAGAGAACTTATGTCGATTAAAATATCAATGACGACGGTAAATTGGGCAAGTATTGTAACAGTTCAAACCTTTGCCCGCTGTTCTTCATCTCCCCGTCCCCTTTTCTTCTGAACTGGAGGCTTAGGAGATTGTGACCTTGGACCACGTTTATCCTTGTGTCGGGATTTTTCCTCCAAGTGGGCATTGTCAACTACAGAGCTTCGAATGATGGGTGGTTCACCATCTCCCCTCAACAATCCTTTCCAATCTTTGTTATGACGACTTCTAGATAACTTACCAGATTTTCCTTTTTCTGACTGTGAATTTAAAGGCTGAGAATCACTGCCCCCGCCTTGAACCTCTGATATAAGCTTTCTTTTAGGAGTCTCTTCCAGTATTTCTTCAGGTTGTACATACAAATCTAAATTCAAATCAAGATGATCCCACAGCCTGTTAACAAGACATGCATAAAAGTTAGTGCATATGAAAACTATATTATTTTGGACTTGAGGATTAATTTTTATGTGATTTTTATTGGGAATGTTTAGTAACACAATATCTTCCTGACCCAAAAGTTTCCTTGCTGCAATGAAATTAACCTTAAAGCTATCCATCAAAGAAAAACCAAAATATAATTACCAGGATACAAAAGAATCACTGTCATCCCCCAGAAAGACATTTAACTCATTCCTTGCTTGTTCTTTTCGCTTACCATTCCTCAATAACACAATAACATATTCCTGTCATTGCATAAGCTGAAGTTAGTTTACCCAAAGTAAAATTCATCATAGGAAATTTTTAACATCTCATTGTAATTGCTTACATTCTATGGTCAATTCCACTAAATATGACATATCAACAATTGAAAAGAAAGATAATATGATATCCTCATGCAATTAACATGTACAACAACAATAACAACAGCTTGCAGGTAAGAATGAAATTCTGAAGCTATAAAACGGCTTAGAAGACCTTCAAGTCAATTCTCTGTTTAGAGGAATGTCTTCTTTAATGGTTTCTCCTAAAATAGTTTGGGGTTTGGTCTTCCTCTATCTCACTTAAGTAGATGATCTTCCATTTGAGCAGCTATTCTCACTAGAGGCCCAGTTGGTCTCTTCTCATATGCCCAAATAACCAAATATGAGTTTTTATTCCAATATTACTTTTTATTATTTACAAAATCTTTCTATCCCACTTACTATAGGTTGTATATTCACCATTCTCTATATTCACCTGAGATTTTATCTATGACAAAAATAAAAAGGCGACACAACAAACAGAGCTCCCACCTAGTGAGGTCAAGGGAGGGTAGCAGCCTTACCCCGCAGGTGGAGGCTGTTTTGAAGATTTTAACCCTTGACCTCTAGTTCACAGGGAATTTACAGTTGCAGCAAGGCTCAACCCATCTAATACAAATACAACTCATTCAAAAGTTACCAAGATTTTTCAAAACTGGAGTATGAATGGTATAGGTGTGTTCGTGATCCATTCAATGTAACAAATTTTATAGAACAATTACAAGAAGCTCGTTCTGCATGTGCATGCACATGCACCGGCCATGTGCAGAGTGCACAATCATTGTATAGCTGCATCAAGGTTTCACCTAATCATAATATCAACCAGACGGGCCGAGGTGTCACATTATCAAAAGGAATTATTACGCATTACAACCACCAAGTCGGTAACGCATTTTGAAACAAAGTACAAATGGTAGCCTTCAAGCTAATGCCTCAAGAAGCCTTCACATTTTTGTTTCTCAATAAAACCGATATATTTTTCTTCACATCCGCACTTCGCATCTATCTATACTCCTAAATACATATTCCATAATTTACAGGGGAAAAAACCCTAACCATTCAAGACAATGTATATACATATTTTCCAACATAACTCCTTCCATGATTCAACTCATACCACAAAGAGCATTCGCAAAAACATAACCTAACACATTTAAGAGAAAATCTCGATTATTTCATCACACGGAACCTCGGGGAATAGAATTTCGCCCTCAAAAAACCAATCCAACAATCTAGAAATGCAAAATATTCATCCGTACCACAAGAGTGTCATCGGTGTAATCCCCCATGAATTCCTTCAGCTTCTCCTTCACACTCTCCCTGAGTTTCACCGCTCCGTCGGCGGTGAAATTCGCCTTGAACGGGCGATCGGCGTCTCGATCGACGCTCCCCATCTCCAATCCCAAAATAAAAACACCGCAAATGAAAACCCTAACGAATACTCTCTCTTTCTCCCTTTCCCCACCGAAATCAATCGCGAAGCAATCGAAACCCTAACTCACTCTCTTTTCGAAGAATCAGAGGATGCGAAGAGAAGAGAAAGAGGAGACTGTATTAAGATTTTCTCGGGAAAATGACGGAAAATATTCGCGCAGTCATGGAAAAACCGCGCGGTTCCGTAAAGGTGGAAAAGGAGAGATAGAATGGGGATGATATATATTATAGAGAGAGAGAGGGGGGGAAGCGAGGGACGAATGCGATTAGCAGAAAAACAACCAGAACCTAATAATACAGTCTCAGTCGGTTAGTGTACCCGTAGTACCATTACATGGCGCAAAGGATTGTTTTTTGGTATTGCGATAATTGTCATAAAATATAACAACATATTTTTTTAAAAAAAAAAAACTTAGACGTTTAATATATAAGAAGAATATATTATGATTCTATATCTCTTTCTGGTTATGTATAGGCTTTCATACTCAATATCATTTTAGAATATAAAATTTTTCTCATTTTAAATTAGTGTTGATTTCAATATTCACACATCTATTTATATATTATTTAGTAACAAAATAAAAATAAAAATATATTCCTTAACACTATACAAATTAAATATAGCATTATCAACTACCAAGTGGAAAAATCATGAAGGTATTTTAATTTAACATTTGTTTAAATTTTAGAGGATATTGTGTTTGCATGTTGAAACAGGTTTTTATAATGACAAACTTATGACATGGATGCAACAATCAAGAAGAACAAGCTCATGCATTCAAGGAAAACCATGAAATCAATGCATAAGGATTAAGGGAACAAGCCATGACTCAACATATACCAAGAATGCACCAAAAGCTCATGGAAAATGGCAAACAGCAGCATTTGAATCGATTCAAGTCTTAGTGAATCGAATCATTCGACTAGAAGCTCAAAAATAACAAAACAGAATGGGTAGAATTGATTCAAGCGTTATGTGAATCGATTCAAGCGTTATGTGAATCGATTCATTCGACTCGAAGCTCAAAAATAACAAAACAAAATGGGTTGAATCGATTCAAGGGTTATGTGAATCAATTCATTCGACTGGAAATTCAAATTTGGCAAGTCAGAGAGCTTTGAATCAATTCATGAAGCTGGTGAATCGATTCACACGTTAGGAAAACCTTGTTTTTGGAAACAGAATGCTCTGAATCGATTCAAGGAAAGATTTGAATCGATTCCTATCATGGGGAACACCTTTTTGATAACCCTTAAATTAAGAAACGGCGCCACATACTTCATTATCTTCGCTGGAATCAAATTGCCTAACTTGCACAACGGCTAGGAGTCCTTCAAGCTCTATAAATGGCTTATGAAATCAACTCTCAAAGGCATCAATCAAGTGAAATCAAATATCTTGTAATCTATTGAGTTGAAATCCTAGGTTTCAAATTTGCATATCTTAGTGAGTTGCCATTGTGAGTGCTTAAACTTGTATATCCACTCTATTGAGAGTTAATTCCTTGTAATACCTCACCAAACCTAAAGATTTGAGTTGTTACAAAGGTTGGGGTTCAACCTTTGGGTTATTGAAAGATTGAGAGATTGGGTGGGTTGCCCTTTGCTTGTGAGGATTGAGTTATTGAGTGTGTGACACTAGGAAGCTGCAATTGCTTAAAGCTTGTATCTCTAATCTTCGATAGTGGAATCCTTCAAGTGGTTTGCTTGAAGGCTAGACGTACACCACAAGTGGAAGTTGTGGAACTAGTATCTCGATTTGCAATTCTTTCTTCCTTGAACTCTTTTACATTGTTGCACATTAACTGTTTGATAAATTGCCTAAACTAATATCTTGCCTAGTTTATCACATTTAAGTTGAATATTGTTCCTGCACACCAAGTGTTTGATACATTGCAGCACACTTGTAACACCCCTATTTTTATTTTTATATTAAAATTTTGAAGTAATTATATTATGGCTCTTTAGAACTTTTTAATCTACGTATTATTTATGATTTTTTGGAATTTTTTGGAATTTTGGAATTTTTTATATAAAATAATATTTTTAAATAATTTTAAATTCATATAAGTGACTTAAATTAAAAATATTTATAAGAAAGTGAATGTAAATTATAAGAAAATTTTCTAAAACCTGTTTCAAGTAGACTTATCTAAAAATTATCGGTTTGAGAAAAATCTTGATTTTTTCTAATCGTTAAAAAATTGGAAACGTATTAATAAATTTTTATTAACAGAAAATTTTAGATTTTTAAAATTTCAACTTTATATTACATGTTATAAAATTAGTGAGGACTGATATAATATCGCTAAATTTCAAAAAGGACTCATTTTGAATATTTAAAATATACCGAGTGAAAGGTTACTATTTTGCTTCATAATTCTGCCAACAGTTACTATGCAAAACACTGTGCATGTACGAAATTTTCAAAAGATGCACAGTAACTTGGAATAAAAAATTCAAAAATGCATAGTACTTTTATATTAAAATAATGGAATGCATAATAATTTTTTTCCTATAAATACCGAAGGATTTCTTCTTTAGAATTCACAATTTCAGATTAAGTTTTCTTAATATAGTAGTGCTAGTGAGATAGTGGTGGAAGTGAGAGGGAGAAGAAAAGTTTTTGGAGAGAAGATTCTGCTAAAATCCTAAGGTAAGAATACTTATCTTTTATATTTTTTGGGTTATTTTCGTATCGTTTTTAGAAATCTGTTATTATACTGGAAATAATACTATTTTAAGTTACTATTCTGTATAGTAAACACTATTTTAATAGTAAATTACTATTTACTGTTACTATTTACCGTTACTATTCACGATTTACTATTTACCATTACTATTCACGATTTACTATTTACTGTTACTATTCACGATTTACTATTTACCGTTACTATTCACATTTTACTATTTACTGTTACTATTCATGATTTACTATTCACTATTCACTATTCAAAATTTACCATTTCTGTTTTAAGTATTAATCTTAATTTTCGTCTTATGCTTATACTGAAATAAGATTGGTATTAATATTTCTATAAATCAGAGGCGCAAAGCAAATCTCTTTTTGGTAACAACTCAAGGTAAGGGGGAGTGAGATAAGAGTATAATATGAAAAGACATAAGAATAATGGGAGGAGTCCCCTACTCCTTTTAAATTTAATAATATTATTATTTTAAAATATTAACTTTTTAACTTAACATTTTTAATAAATTTTAAATTAAATATCCGGTTTAACTAACTCTAACATACCTATGCAAGGACTTGGACCATTATGACCTATATGGACTGGACTATACCTATGCAAGGATTTGGACCATTATGACCCATATGGACTGAACTATACCTATGCAAAGACTGGATTATATGGACTTACATAGACCTATACGAGGAATTGACCAAAAGAACTCAAATTGACTATATTAATAACCATTAAACTTTGAATTATAAAATTTATAAATAATGCTTTGTTGACTTGATTTTGATTGATATTTAATTGTGATTAATAATATTTGATGTGATTGATGATATTTAGTTATAATTGATAATGCTTGATTTTGATTGATGATTTTGTGACGTGGAGTTTGAGCATATAGCGAGCATGACGGAAAGCTAAATTCAGTAAGAATTTTCTTACCTTACTCTTTAAATTTTTACTTTAAATCTTCTCTTCTTAGAAATTATTTTTATTAACTTTATTTTCAATATTTAGAATAAAAAAATTAGTATTTATTTTAGAAAGAAAACATTTTATGAGAATTAATTAATTAAATCTTGAGTTAAAGAAAAATTTTGTAATTTTAAGTATTTTTGGTTAATAATTATTCTCTTTTAATAAAACAAAATTTTTTAAAAGAAAATTATTTTATTTTTTTCCAACTTAATAACTAAAGATATTTGGAAATAATTGAGATTCCTAAATTTGATTTTGTTAAGATTTAATTTGAGAAAGATTATGTAAAGTTTTATATGAGAAAGTTTTTAGATATTTAAGGCTTAGAAACTCAATTTCAGTGAGATTTGAAAACTGTACCAAATTTATTTCTGTGGGACAAAAATTCAGAGAATTGAGAAAATGTATAGTTTATTGAAATGATATTGTAAACCTTTAAGAGATTTAATAATTGAGTTTCTAAAAGCCTTAACCAACTAAATACGCGAGTAGTTCATACATCATGAATCATTAAAGTGAAATAAAATGATATTGTCTGGGGACGGATTATAAAAACCGAGGATATATTAGAGGAGGCTTAATTACGAGCCTTGGGATGAGAGGGTGTGAAAGGGTGCTTCAGGGGACCTGGGGTAGCTCCCTAGTGTCGGGTACTTTCACAATAAAAACTTTCTCAATCTGACTAGTCTCTAAGTGTTTCCATGCCAGTTGAGCTGTTCATATTATTATTATCCGGACTTATGGAACAGTGTAAACTCCTGGTTGGCCCAGTGCAAATTAAAATTTAAGGGCCCACATATATAGGTAAGTTATGATGAAGATATTGCATACATTCATGCATTCGTAATTGATTGTGTATGTGATTGTGATTGATATTATTATGTATTGGCTTGTGAAAACCCTTTGTTGCTTATGTCTTAATCAATAATATTATATTCTGTTTCTCACTCCTTTCTCCGTGTCTTTGTTTCATATATTCTAAATTGATGGTTCAGAGGGAAGGATTGAAGAATTTTGGCAGTAGATATAGCACGTTCTAGAAAGGGAGCTCGGTATGAATACCGTTGTCCAATGAATAAATAATGTTAATAAGTAACTGCTTCTGGGCCATGGAGTTTCCTCTCTTTCTTATAATGTTTAATGTTTATTTTCTTCGAATGAATGTACAAATACTTTATAAAGTTTTAATAATATATGTGAGGTATTTCAGAAATAATGTATATAATTTATTCCGATAGTTTCTCTTTAACAATCATATCTTTAAAAAAAATTATGAATTTTTTTAGAATTTATTAAGGTGTAACAGAGGGTGTTACAAAGTGGTATCAGAGCAGTTAATCCAATAGGCCTGGGGAAAAGGTCTATCTTGCTTTGTCTGTAAACTCTGTATAGGTAGAATATCTGACTTGGTAGTAACTGTGATTGATGTGACAAATCTCAGTTACTGTGAAACAGGAAACTAATGGCTGGAAACGATCTTGCTGGAGTTGTAGAACGCTTAATCAATGCAATGGGAGCACGTGAAGGTCAAGGTAACGATGCCTTGAGAAGGCTGGACCTATTCGAAAAGCGCAATCCACCTCGTTTCAAGGGAGGATATAACCCTGATGGAGCACAAATCTGGATTCGAGAGATAGAGAAGATCTTTCGAGCATTGCAATGTAATGAAGCTGATAAGGTAGTCTTCACTACTTATGCCTTATCTGAGGATGCCGAACATTGGTGGGATAGCATGCGTAGACAATTCGAAGTCAACGACGTAGAGATCACTTGGGATTATTTCAAGGATATGTTTCTGGAGAAATACTTTCCAGCTGATGTTAAAGAGAAAAGACAATTCGAATTCCCGTCGCTGACCCAAGGAAATATGACCGTTGGAGAGTACGCATCCAGGTTTGAAGAGCTATCTCGTTTTCATTCTCATTATAATGATGCTACTAATAAAAGAGATCGGTGTGCAAAGTTTGTAAATGGATTGCGGCCAGAAATTAAGGAAGCTATACGAATGCAGGAAATCCGTGAATTTTCTGTATTGGTAAATCGCTGCAGGATCTTTAAATAAGATCATAAGGATAGAATGACCAAAAGTCATGAGCCCATTCACAAGGCAGGAGAAATGAGAAGTGGAGGACCTCACCATCACCAAAGAAGAGACTTCAGAAGGAATAAGCCTTACCAAGCGCCATTTCGCCGGTTTGGAGCAGCATCTGTTCCTAACAGACCCTAAGCTTCAACTGGAAGCTATTGCCCGACATCTGCACCAAATTTTAAATGTTTTATCTGTGGAGGACCCCATTTGAAAAGGGATTGTCCTAAAAATACTTATGTTTATTTTAAGTGTAACAAACCAGGTCATCACATCAAGGATTGTCCAGAGATGAAGAGGGAAAACCCTGAAGGTGCGAGTATAAACATAAATACTCAAGGAGGCGTGCACAGTGCAGTCATAAGGCCGAAGTTAAAAGGAAAGGTTTCTGCAATCACTAGAGAAGAAACATCTCATTCTGATTCCATGGTAGAAGGTAAGTGTATCATTAATAAGATTCCTTTAACTGTTATGTATGACTCAGGTGCATCACATTCCTTTATTGCCAATGACTGTGTAGAAAAACTAAAATTACCTGTGATAGAACTACCATTTGACTTATCTGTACATACTCCTAGAAACAATCTCATTGTCACTTCTAAAGCCTGTTGGAAATGCCCTATTGTCATAAATGGTAGGGACTTTAAAGCTAATCTTTTCTGTTTACCCCTTTATGGCTTAGAAGTTATTATTGGGCTAGATTGGTTGTCTGACAATCATGTTCTAATAGATTGTCATAATAAAACCATAATGTTTAAAGAACCAGTGAATTTGAATCCTGAGGATTCGAGATTTCTAACCGCCAACCATGTGAGTGCCTCTTTAAAAGGAGGGGCTCAAGGATTCATGCTATTGCTTTCAACGAAAGGAGAGCAAGAATCAAAAATCAAAAATATGCCGGTTGTGTGTGAATTTCCTGACGTTTTTCCTGAAGATATCCCTGGTTTACCCCCAGAAAGAGATGTGGAATTTGTCATTGATCTAGTACCTGGAGTTGGACCCATTTCAATTGCACCATACCGAATGTCACCTCTAGAATTAGCAGAGTTGAAGAAACAACTTGAAGAGATGATAGAGAAGCAGTTTATACGACCCAGTGTATCCCCCTGGGGTGCACCAGTGTTGTTAGTTAAGAAGAAGGATGGTAGCATGAGGTTGTGTGTAGATTATCGACAACTGAACAAGGTGAAAATCAAGAACAGATATCCTCTGCCAAGGATTGACGACTTGATGGATCAGCTGCGTGGTGCCACGGTGTTCTCCAAAATTGATTTGAGATCTGGATACCATCAAATAAGGGTAAAGAAAGAAGATGTACCAAAAACTGCTTTTAGAACACGCTATGGCCATTACGAATATCTAGTAATGCCTTTTGGTGTAACTAATGCACCAGCCGTATTCATGGATTACATGAATAGGATTTTTCATCCATATCTAGATAAATTTGTAGTGGTGTTCATTGATGATATATTAGTGTACTCTAAAAGCAGAGAAGAACATGTTGAACATTTGAAGGTCGTGTTGGAAATCCTGAAAAAGAAACAACTGTATGCAAAGCTGTCGAAGTGTGAATTCTAGTTGGAAGAAGTGAACTTTTTAGGACATGTAATTAGTCAAGGAGGAATAGCTGTAGACCCTTCCAAGGTGGAAGCAGTTTTAAAATGGGAGAGACCAACCACAATCACTGAGATTAGAAGTTTCTTAGGTTTGGCTGGATACTATAGGAGATTCATTGAAGGATTTTCAAAGCTAGGGTACCCATTGACCAAGTTAACACGGAAAGGAGAACCTTTTGTGTGGACGACACAATGCGAGAATAGTTTTCAAGAGCTGAAAGATCGACTTACTTCTGCGCCGGTGTTAGTACTCCCTGATCCACATCGAAGTTTTGAAGTTTACTGTGATGCGTCTAAACAAGGACTAGGAAGTGTACTCATGCAAGACAAGAAGGTTGTAGCCTATGCGTCGCGCCAATTAAGGCAACATGAGATTAACTACCCTACCCATGACTTAGAGTTAGCCGCTGTAGTTTTTGCCTTAAAGATTTGGAGGCATTATCTATACGGTGCAACATTCGATGTGTTTAGTGATCATAAGAGTCTTAAGTATTTATTCGACCAAAAAGAGTTGAACATGAGGCAACGGAGATGGATGGAGTTCTTAAAGGACTACGACTTTGAGTTGCAATACCATCCTGGAAAAGCGAACGTAGTAGCTGATGCTTTAAGTCGAAAGTCTCTACATGCGTCCACAATGATGATTAAAGAGCTGGAATTAATAGAGAACTTCAGAGATCTTAACCTAGCAGTAAAGGTTAATGCTAACAGCTACAGATTAGGAGCATTGCAAGTGACAAATGAATTCCTGAGACAAGTTTTAGAGGCTCAACGAGAGGATGAATTCCTGCAAGAGGAGAAAGAACTCTTGAAACAAGGAAAAGAAGTCGAGTTCAATGTAAGAAGTGACCAATTGCTGAGGTATAAGGATCGAGTGTGTATCCCTAATCAAGAGGAGTTGAGGAAAATAATTTTGGAAGAAGGCCATAAAAGTTATATGAGCATTCATCCCGAAGCTACTAAAATGTATCAAGATTTGAAGAAGTTATTTTGGTGGCCTGGAATGAAGAAAGCAGTGGCAGAGTACGTGGTTGCATGTCTAATTTGCCAGAAGGTTAAAGTGGAACATCAAAAACCCCCTGGAATGCTACAATCAATGGAAATACCAGAATGGAAATGGGATAACATTACCATGGATTTTGTGACTTCTCTACCTAAAACTCCATTAGGACATGATTCAATATGGGTAATAGTTGATAGACTAACAAAGTCTGCCCACTTTATTCCCATTAATATTCGTTACTCTATGGAGAAGCTGGCAAAATTATACATCGAGGAGATTGTGAGATTGCATGGAATTCCTTCAAGTATCATTTCTGATCGGGACCCTCGTTTTACATCATAATTCTGGAAGAGCTTGCACAAAGCTTTGGGAACAAGACTACGTCTGAGTTCAGCATATCATCCTCAGACAGATGGACAATCAGAAAGAACAATCCAATCTCTAGAGGACTTGTTACGAGCTTGTGTGTTAGAGCATAAAGGAAGTTGGAATCAATTCTTACCATATGTGGAGTTTACCTACAACAACAGTTTCCATGCTAGCATTGGCATGGCACCTTTTGAAGCATTATATGGAAGAAAATGTAGGACCCCGCTATGTTGGTTTGAGACTGGTGAAAACTTGATGCTAGGACCAGAGTTGGTACAACAAACCACGGATAAAATCAAAATAGTTCAGGAAAAGATGAAGGCAACACAGAGCAGGCAGAAAAGTTACTATGACAAAAGAAGAAAGCCGCTCGAATTTCAAGAAGGCGATCATGTATTCTTGAAAGTCACACCTATGACTGGGGTCGGTCGGGCAATGAAATCTCGAAAACTAACTCCTAG
This sequence comes from Clitoria ternatea, assembly GCA_037962975.1. Taxonomy (NCBI): domain Eukaryota; kingdom Viridiplantae; phylum Streptophyta; class Magnoliopsida; order Fabales; family Fabaceae; genus Clitoria; species Clitoria ternatea. Next base: position 53,467,567 of record CM075675.1, read on the forward strand.
ATTTATTGGTCCATACCAAATAATTCATAAAGTTAGTCCCCTTGCCTACCAAATAGCATTACCACCTTTTCTTTCTAATATCCATAATGTTTTTCATGTGTCAAACTTACGAAAGTATATATTTGATCCTACACATGTTATTGAACCTGATGTCATACAAGTTAAAGATAATCTTACATATGATGCACCACCTATCAGAATAGGTGATAGAAGAATAAAAAAGTTAAGAGACAAGACAATTCCGCTTGTAAAGGTCATTTGGAGTGAAACGAGAGGGGAAGATGCTAGATGGGAACTAGAAACTGAGATGAAAGAGTCTCATCCTCATTTGTTTTACTAAATAATGTAAATTTCGAGGATGAAACTTTCTAAGGGGAGTAGAGTTGTAACACCCCTATTTTTATTTTTATATTAAAATTTTGAAGTAATTAGATTATGGCTCTTTAGAACTTTTTAATCTACGTATTATTTATGATTTTTTGGAGTTTTGGAATTTTTTTATATAAAATAATATTTTTTAATAATTTTAAATTCATATAAGTGACTTAAATTAAAAATATTTATAAGAAAGTGAATGTAAATTATAAGAAAATTTTCTAAAATCTGTTTCAAGTAGACTTATCTAAAAATTATCGGTTTGAGAAAAATCTTGATTTTTTCCAATCGTTAAAAAATTGGAAACATATTAATAAATTTTTATTAACAGAAAATTTTAGATTTTTAAAATTTCAACTTTATATTACATGTTATAAAATTAGTAAGGACTGATATAATATCGCTAAATTTCAAAAAGGACTCATTTTGAATATTTAAAATATACCGAGTGAAAGGTTACTATTTGACTTAATAATTCTGCTGATAGTTACTATGCAAAACACTGTGCATGTACGAAATTTTCAAAAGGTGTACAGTAACTTGGAATAAAAAATTCAAAAATGCATAGTACTTTTATATTAAAATAATGGAATGCATAGTAAATTTTTTCCTATAAATACCGAAGGATTTCTTCTTTAGAATTCACAATTTCAGATTAAGTTTTCTTAATATAGTAGTGCTAGTGAGATAGTGGTGGAAGTGAGAGGGAGAAGAAAAGTTTTTGGAGAGAAGGTTCTGCCAAAATCCTAAGGTAAGAATACTTCTCTTATATATTTTTTGGGTTAGTTTCATATCGTTTTTAGAAATCTGTTATTATACTGGAAATAATATTATTTTAAGTTACTATTCTGCATAGTAAACACTATTTCAATAGTAAATTACTATTTCAATAGTAAATTACTATTTACTATTACTATTTACCATTACTATTCACGATTTACTATTTACCGTTACTATTCATGATTTACTATTTACCGTTACTATTCACGATTTACTATTTACCGTTACTATTCACATTTTACTATTTACTGTTACTATTCACGATTTACTATTCACTATTCACTATTCACTATTCAAAATTTACCATTTCTGTTTTAAGTATTAATCTTAATTTTCGTCTTATGCTTATACTGAAATAAGATTGGTATTAATATTTCTAGAAATCGGAGGCGCAAAGCAAATCTCTTTTTGGTAACAACTCAAGGTAAGAGGGAGTGAGATAAGAGTATAATATGAAAAGACATAAGAATAATGGGAGGAGTCCCCTACTCCTTTTAAATTTAATAATATTATTATTTTAAAATATTAACTTTTTAACTTAACATTTTTAATAAATTTTAAATTAAATATCCGGTTTAACTAACTCTAACATACCTATGCAAGGACTTGGACCATTATGACCTATATGGACTGGACTATACCTATGCAAGGATTTGGACCATTATGACCCATATGGACTGAACTATACCTATGCAAGGACTGGATTATATGGACTTACATAGACCTATACGAGGAATTGACCAAAAGAACTCAAATTGACTATATTAATAACCATTAAACTTTGAATTATAAAATTTATAAATAATGCTTTGTTGACTTGATTTTGATTGATATTTAATTGTGATTAATAATATTTGATGTGATTGATGATATTTAGTTATAATTGATAATGCTTGATTTTGATTGATGATTTTGTGACATGGAGTTTGAGCATATAGCGAGCATGACGGAAAGCTAAATTCAGTAAGAATTTTCTTACCTTACTCTTTAAATTTTTACTTTAAATCTTCTCTTCTTAGAAATTATTTTTATTAACTTTATTTTCAATATTTAGAATAAAAAAATTAGTATTTATTTTAGAAAGAAAACATTTTATGAGAATTAATTAATTAAATCTTGAGTTAAAGAAAAATTTTGTAATTTTAAGTATTTTTGGTTAATAATTATTCTCTTTTAATAAAACAAAATTTTTTAAAAGAAAATTATTTTATTTTTTTCCAACTTAATAACTAAAGATATTTGGAAATAATTGAGATTCCTAAATTTGATTTTGTTAAGATTTAATTTGAGAAAGATTATGTAAAGTTTTATATGAGAAAGTTTTTAGATATTTAAGGCTTAGAAACTCAATTTCAGTGAGATTTGAAAACTGTACCAAATTTATTTCTGTGGGACAAAAATTCAGAGAATTGAGAAAATGTACAGTTTATTGAAATGATATTGTAAACCTTTAAGGGATTTAATAATTGAGTTTCTAAAAGCCTTAACCAACTAAATACGCGAGTAGTTCATGCATCATGAATCATTAAAGTGAAATAAAATGATATTGTCTGGGGACGGATTATAGAAACCGAGGATACATTAGAGGAGGCTTAATTACGAGCCTTGGGATGAGAGGGTGTGAAAGGGTGCTTCAGGGGACCTGGGGTAGCTCCCTAGTGTCGGGTACTTTCACAATAAAAACTTTCTCAATCTGACTAGTCTCTTAGTGTTTCCATGTCAGTTGAGCTGTTCATATTATTATTATCCGGACTTATGGAACAGTGTAAACTCCTGGTTGGCCCAGTGCAAATTAAAATTTAAGGGCCCACATATATAGGTAAGTTATGATGAAGATATTGCATACATTCATGCATTCGTAATTGATTGTGTATGTGATTGTGATTGATATTATTATGTATTGGCTTGTGAAAACCCTTTGTTGCTTATGTCTTAATCAATAATATTATATTCTGTTTCTCACTCCTTTCTCCGTGTCTTTGTTTCATATATTCTAAATTGATGGTTCAGAGGGAAGGATTGAAGAATTTCGGCAGTAGATATAGCACGTTCTAGAAAGGGAGCTCGGTATGAATACCGTTGTCCAATGAATAAATAATGTTAATAAGTAACTGCTTCTGGGCCATGGAGTTTCCTCTCTTTCTTATAATGTTTAATGTTTTTTTCTTCAGATGAATGTACAAATACTTTATAAAGTTTTAATAATATATGTGAGGTATTTCAGAAATAATGTATATAATTTATTCCGATAGTTTCTCTTTAACAATCATATCTTTAAAAAAAATTATGAATTTTTCTAGAATTTATTAAGGTGTAACAGAGGGTGTTACAACACTAATTTTAGTGTGACAGTTGCTTAATTGTCATCATTTCTCTTGTATGGCATTAATTGTGAAATAAGAACCAATTTCAAAGACATTCCAAGCAAAAGTTTTAAACACTCAATTCACCCCTTCTTGAGTATTGAGACCACTTGGTTAACAGATATATTATATTAAATTTTTAATTGGCCTACTCCATAGACCATTTTTGTTGGGACCATTGATGGTCGCTCTATTTAGATGGTGATATTGTCAATTCATTTTAAAATTAAAGTATACTCTAATTAGAACCTTTGCACTTAAGAGTAATACAAAGAAAAACCTAAAAAACTCTCAAGATATGATGAAGTGGTCCAAGAAGGCTTGAGTCAACTTTTCCTAAGAATCTATGGACCTTGGTGGCAATCCCTTGAACCAACCCAAAGCTTCTACTGCCAAGGTTCTTAGAAACATTCTACACATCACATCTTCTTTGGCTCCTAAAAAAATGACTCATTTGCATAGGCATCTAGATGTTTTCCTGGATCTGTCTCCCCGGTATACTTCCAAATGGACAACGGTTGGGGTGTCTCGGTATGGAGACTCATTAATCTCCTAGAAAATAGTATATTAAAACGGTTCTCTGGAGCCTCCATTGCTTTGTAAGGCCCTTCTTTGACTATCAGGGTGCTCTATCTTTAAAGTGGATTCCTGGTTGTCATCATACGTCGGGATTTACAAGTAATCTGGTGACGTCGAGATCTTCAATGGTTGCCTCTGGGGTATGGCAACAATTTTCTCCTTCATCTTTTTAGCCTTTGTCCGCTTAAGCTTCTAGAGTTTGACTTGCAATTGTTGAATCAACTCATCCCTTGGATTGGGATGCACAATAGTCGTTGTCCTTCCCTGAGGTGAGTTCGATCCCAGAGTTTCCATGATCCCAATGTTATATTCTAACACACGTGGCTTCACACAGGGTTATATCCTGGACGTGTCCCTCCGGAGTGGTATGTCATCTAAGTGGTCTATTCCTAACTTTGTTTTAAGGTTTAACTTGAGTTTATAGTTTTCAATATATGGGACTTAATTTATGGGTCCCACAAGGCATGCCAACTAACTGTCTGGTATGCAAAGGGTAATCTGTGTACTCTCTTAATCGGTATGGAATCACACTTTCACTTTGTTATTACACCAGTTCAGTGAGAAATAAGTATTATAGAACACTAGCTTAGTGGGAGCTCAATGCTTTTGACCACGATATCCCACGGTTCTTGAGATGCTTGCTCTAGAACAAGAGGTGGTAGTACCTGCAAAGACTCTCTAATTCTTAAGTCAGTACAGATTCAAAAATACCAAAGCATTAAGTGTAATAAATGACTTAATTCATCATAAATAATGGTATTTATAGCCTTTGAGGATGTCCAACTCGTGATTTGACATATGACAAGTAACCAGGCAGCTTTTCAGTCAAGTTGTAAACTATGTTCAGAGGGTCTGACTTTCTTACAGGTTTTTGCCTGGTATTCATTCAGTAGGCATGTCGGCCAAACTGTTAGTCAATTTGTCATCTTACTAGATCAATAACTATTGCTTTTTCTCGTTATCCCTTGATTTAGAGGCCGGTATGGATACCAAATCACAAGCAACCTTAAACCAATAAGTAAACGGGTGTTGGAACCAAGAAGATTCCTAAAGAAATCATAGATTTGTTGATAACCAACATTAAGTATTCTAATTTAATCTAAGTCATGATTCATTATTATTTGATAGCTTGTCTAAGTGTTTTAGAGTATGAAGCATAGGCTATAAAACAAAGGAAGAGTTTTCTACACAACACAAGTCTGTAAGACGAAGTAAAGAAGAAATCAAGTTCTGGACTCGCACCAGACTCAAACTCGTCAAGTCCTCTACAAGCTTCAAGAATATGGAAGAATCTCTTACTAAAGGCAACCTTCATCAATCAGACTCCAATCTCAGAAGCTGCTATAATCATCTTACAAATCCTCCAACCAGAATCTTATTGCTCCTTTTGAGTCTCATCATCAACACCTTATAAATCACCAGACCCTGAACCACATCCAAAAGACGTTTTCACACAACTTTGTTACAAAAAATATTATTGGTCTGGACCATGTCACCAAAAAGACTTACAAGAAGACTGACCAAGCAAGGCAGACCTCGTTTCACTCTATGTAGCACCAAGCCTTCATCTATTCGAAGGACCGTTATACCAAAACTTTCTTATTACGTGAAAGCTCATGATACTCCTACTCTGCCTATGATTCCACGAGTCTCAAAATTCTTTGTCCTAATTGCTTGTTTAGAACGTCTCTTTCTGACCAGATAGTTTTGTCTTTTGTGTAAACAACCAACGGTTGTCTCCTCTCTCAACGGTCATCATCTCTCTCAGGACTCAGTAAGAAAATCTTATATATAAGAGAGTGTAGACACACAAGAAGAAGAGTGAACAAAAGTGAAGAAAAATAAGAGAGCAAGAAACACAGAGGTTGTGAGATAAAAGAGAAATAGAGAGCTTATGAGAAAAAGAAAAAGAAAAATAGATATGGGCAAATCACATAAAAGATAGTGTGATCAAGATAGAGAAAAATGCAAACAAGTTTTAGACATTTGCATACAAGAGCCCAAGAAAAAGAAGAAATGACAATTATCTCAAGAAGAAAACTCAAGACTAAGGAATATTGCCATGAAGAAAAAGAAAGTTCGCTATGTGCAATTCTTTCTCGTTTCCAAAGCACTAACAATCTAAATCAGAGATATGCTTTTAACATCTTAGCACCTTCAATGGGCATATTATTTTTGATCAAGCTTTCAGGCTTAGTACTTGTAGGTTATACCTCTTATCTTGTACACACATTAAGCCTCATTCCAAAATAATACCTTCTCTTCTTTACAAACCTATTTATCAGGTTAACACTTAGTTAGGCTAAGTTAGAAGGCTTATTTTGTTTGCTTTAATTCTTTCCATTCTGTGTAAACACAGGTCTGGTAGACCTGTTGGGAAACACTTGGGCCTGGAGAGGTTTTTAAAAAAATACTCAGGGCTTAACCCAGGAGTGACTTATGAAAGAATACTTGGGTCTGCTCTAAGAATGAGTGCTGCAAAAGAATACTCAGTGAGCCAAGAGTGGCTGATGTTAAAAATACTTGAAGCACGGTCTGTGCTAAAGCCAGGATTGGCTGGATTTGTAACATCCTATAGTTTTACCATATTTTATATATATAAAAAGATAAAATTGTAAAGAAAATTATAATTTAAAATTTTGACAAAATTAGCTTAAGGTTCTTTAGAACTGATTTGTTGTTATAATTTATAGGATTTTATAGGAATTTTTAGATACTTTTAGAGATAAGTGAAAATAGTCCAAAATAGAGTCGTTTGGGTCTAAACCAGCATAGGAAATGTTATCAAAAAATTATGAAACTTGATAGGGAGTTTAGATTCATGCATATGAGCTTAAGTTTAAATTTTCGTAAAGTTTAAAGATCGTTTGGTTTGAAAAATAAACCAATTAACTTATAAAAACGGGTAGTTAAACATTTAGTAGTTGAAATATTTAGAATAAAAAAAATTCATTAAAAAATTACATTTATTTTATTAAGTACATTATGAAGAATTATAATAAATTTTTAAGTATAAAATTTATCTCATAAAAATACCAATAATATAGTTATGAATAATTATGAAAAAAATTAATTTTTACCCTTTATGTATACCCCTTTACCCCGTTCATGTTTGCGCTTCTTCTTTGGTACCTGTCCACGCAGTGCAGAAAAGGTAACTATCTGCTTTCATGTTTTAAATTACACTTTTGGTCCTCTAACTTGTAAGTTTTTCCCAAATTGGTCCCTGATTATTTTTTTAATTCAATGAGGTTCCCAAACTTTCTAAAACGCGTCAACTTGGTCTTTCCGTCAGAAACTCAGTAACGCCGTTTGCTCACATGGCATGCCTAGACACGTGTCACAATCTTGTTAGCACATGTGTCACCACCAGAACTTAGGACACGTGTCAGATTTTGATTGGATGATGATTTTGTTCGAAATTAAAAGAATTTGCCTTAGGTAGGACTTGAACCCATGACCTTTAAGTCAAATACCACATCCATCACCACTGAGCCACATGTGACTTTAGTGATTCAAATGACAATATTTATATATAAAGGTAAACTTTCAATATCTAAAAGTGTATTTAACTTAATTATTATAATAAAATATTTATAGGTATATTTAATTTATTTATTACAAATAAAATATTTAAGGCTATATTTAATTTTATTATTATTAATAAAATATTTAGTTATTTTTTTAATTAATTATTTTGATAAAATATTTAATAATATACTTACTTTATTTATTCTTAATAAAATATTTAAAGGTATATTTAATTTTATTACTATATACTTAAATTAACAATAAAATAATTAAATATTTTATTAATAATAAATAAATTAAGTATATTCTTAAATATTTTAATAATAATAAAAATAATTAAATTAAATATATTTTTAAAAATTTTATATATTTTACTAATAATAAATAAATTAAATATATTTTTAGTATTTAATAAAAAATAATTAAATAAAATATTTTTATAAATATTTGATTAATAATAATTAAATTAAATATATTTTTCAAACTTTTATCAATATAATTAAATTAAATATATTTTATATATTTTCTTAACAATATTAAAATTGAATATTTTTTTAAATATTTTTTTAAATTATTAAATATACCTTTAAATATTTTCTTAATAATAAATAAATTAATTTTGTTTTTTATATATTTATTATTAATAATTGAAATAAATATATTGTTAAATATTTTCTTAACAATATTAAAATAACTTTAAATATTTTCTTAATAATAAATACATTAAGTTTATTTTTTAAATATTTATTAATAATAATTAAACTAAATATATTTTAAAATATTTAATAAAAAATAATTAAATTAACTATATTTTTAAATATTTGATTAATAATAATTAAACTAAATATATTTTTAAATATTTTATCAAAATAATTAAATTAAAAATAATTAAATATGTTATTAAGAATAATAAAATTAAATATAGCCTTTAATATTTTAGTTACAATAAATAAATTAAATATACCTATAAATATTTTATTATAATAATTAAATTAAATACACTTTTAGATATTGAAAGTTTGCCTTTATATATAAATATTGTCATCTGAATCTCTAAAGTCACATGTGGCCTAGTGGTGATGGATGTGGTATTTGACTTAAAGGTCATGGGTTCAAGTCCTAGTTAAGGCAAATTTTTTTAATTTCGAACAAAATCATCACCCAATCAAAATCTGACACGTGTCCTAAGTGACACATGTGCTAACAAGATTGTGAAACGTGTCCAGGCATGCCATGTGAGCAAACAGCGTTAACGGAAGGACCAAGTTGACGCGTTTTAAAAAGTTTGGGCACCTCATTGAATTAAAAAAATAATCCGGGACCAATTTGGTAAAAACTTACAAGTTAGAGGACCAAAAGTGTAATTTAGCCATTGAAAGTTTATATATATATATATATATATGTTACGTTACTAATTCTAACGTTAACATATATATAATATTATTTATTTATTTATTTAATTGTTTATTTGCTTATTTATTTATTGTTTATTTATTTATTTGTATATATATTTATTTGTTTGTTTTATTTATTTCTTTAATTGGTTTTTATTTATTTGTTTGTTTATTTTATTGTTTGTTCATTTATTTATTTACTTAATTGTTTATTTATTTAATTATTTATTTAATTATTTAATTATTTATTTGTTTGTTTGATTATTAAATTGTTTATTATTTATTTATTTATATGATTATTCATTTAATTATTTATTTGTTTAATTATTGAATTGTTTATTTAGTTAATTGTTTATTCATTTAATTGTTTTATTATTTATTTAATTGTTTCTCTAATTGTTTATTTATTGATTTGTTTGTTTAATTTATTAATTAATTATTTATTTTTTAATCATTTATTTAATTGTTTATTTATTTATTTAAGAATTTGATTATTTAATTATTTGTTTATTTATTTAATTATTTGTTTATTTAATTGTTTAATTATTTGTTTATTTATTTAATTATTTATTTATTTAACTATTTATTCATTTATTTAATTATTTGTTTATTTAATTGTTTATTTATTTATTTATTTTCTCATTTATTTACTTTGTAATTTTTATTATTCTATATTATTATTTATTCTGATATTGTTCTTTATTATTAATTCTATTTTAAATTAAATAATATATTCATTTATTTATTTACTATTTATTTATTTATTATTTATTATTTATTATTGTTATTTATTTATGTATTTATTTACTTATTCATTTATTTATTTAATTGTTGACTCATTTATTGACTTACATAAATACCAATTTATCTACTTGTTTTATTTATTTCTATTGTTATTGTTGTTCATCTATAATTTAGTTTTGTCAATTTTGTTCATTAATTAATAATTTATAGTTTATCTATTATTTATCCATTCTATCATTTACATTTTCTTTACTTATTTGAAATATTTTTATTATCATATATTATTTATTATGCTTATAATGTTTATTTAATTATCATTTATTTAGTTATTTACTTTATTCTTTAATCATTTATTTAGTTGTTATTTTTTTAATACTTAATGGATGTTTAACTGTTATTGTACACTTTTAAAATTTATGACAATACCATTTTTAATAATATTGTGTTATTATAATAAATATCTAATTATCAAAAATTTTCTCATTGTTAATATCACTATATTAAGTGTCAAATAAAACAAAAGTATAATAAAATAAGATGAGCTTACTAACTGTTCTACTCTGGAACCGAGGTTAAGAGTCAACTGTCTTGACCGGGGTCAAGGTTTAATGACCCTAACCGTAGTTACCTCTCTAATTCTCAATTTTACACCACCTCAGTGGAGTACGATATTATGCACTCAAGTTCAGTAGGAATCCTAGGTTCTTCAAGTTAAGGATATAATTGATGTTCTAATCCTCTCCGAAGTGAAAAGGAAACACCGAGGGTGAACATGCAAAAGATAGTAAGGTATTATAGGAAAGATAGTATTACGGAGGTAACTTAGATTAGTTCAGGTCCCTTCTCAGTAATAAATGAGTTGTATTTATAGTGTTTACCTTAACTTGGGAATTGATTTGACCTTTTTCCTAACTTACTGTAGCTACAGCGTTCGCAAGGACACACAGCCCATACCGATTCTGACTAATTGTCTGGTTGTCAGGATAGGACCGGGGTCTTAATCTTGGAACCGTAGTTGCCATGAGTTTTGGACCCCGGAAACGACATCCGAACCATTTTTAGATAAGTAATCCAATGACGTGGCTTTACTGCAATGCCACTGACGTGAATATTTTTGCAGTCGTTATTCCGTCAAATTAGTACATTAAAATTAATTAACGTAGTACTAGGGTGTCAACCTAGGTCGTTCTCTCAAGGATCAACACAAAAATTTAGGAAAAATCAAGTTTTAAACTAATTTTTTTTTAACAATTAAAAATAAAAACTAAACAACTAAAAATTTTACAAACATAAGTTCACTAACATACAATTTGGGGGGGTTTTGATTGCTTTTTGTTGTCACAATTAAAATTAAAACAAAGTAAATAAAGGATTTTAAACAATAAATAACAAGCGATTGATTTTCTTGGAGTATTGTAAATAAATTTATCCTTGGTTCACTAAAAATAATTTGTATACTTATTAATGTTAATTTCTTAGCTCAATTTGAATTGATCAACTAAGCGTCTTTTTCAATTCACAATTCCTTTACTTTCATTTAAAAATGAATATTTTAATCAAGCATCCTAATTAAGCAAAAGGAGTCAAGATCTTAAAATCTAGGAATTATTGAGCATACATAAGAACATCGCCTATATACATAATCTATTCTCAAATTATGGAATTAAGCAAACCATAATTATTAAAAGTGATTATGAAAATATTCATTAAGCATGCATATTTCCTTAATCCATTCTAATTTGAAATCTTATTTTACTCCATTTGAATAATTAAACCGATTAAGCATACAAATTCAATTAAACAAAATGGAATTAAATAAGTAGAGAATGATTATGAAGAATTAACATTAATAAAAGCATACTATATTAAAATTAATGACCTCAAAATTACATTACAACATTCTCCAAGAAAATCAATCTAAGGGTTTTAGCCCTCCATAATTACAACTATAAACAAACAAACTAACCCGGAAATGAAGAACTTGCTGGAGAAACTCCAACAGAGAAGAGAAACAGAGAACAAATGAAGGAGGAAAATGAAGAATGAATGGTGTGTGGTGTCTACAAGCCTTCCTCTTGTGCCTATTTATAGGAATTAGAAAGCAAGCATTTGCCATAAAAAATTTCAATGGAAGGAGCACTCTTCAATAATCAAATCAATGGTGCTCCATTATCATTCTTTAGTGCTCCATGATCAGCTTAGTGCCTTGCCCAACATCTTCAGTGCCTTGCCCACTTTCCAGAAGCTTGAAAACGTGTTTCTGGCCAATAATACACTCATGAATCGATTCAATGGTGATATGAATCGATTCATGCGTTCCAAAAATGCAATTCTGGGCCAAAAATACTCGTGTGAATCGATTCATTGCATGGAAGAATCGATTCAATGCTGTAGAAACCCGTATGAATCGATTCAATTGCTTGTGAATCGATTCAGGATGCAAAATTTCACTTCCTGGGTGCTTAATTTCGTATGAATCGATTCAGGAGGGGGATGAATCGATTCATCCCCCTGATTCTCCATAAATTGTACACTTTTTCACCTTTTTTGAGATCTTTTTGCATATACCTTGATTCCTTTGATCCTTAGGCACTTTGATCTTCATTTTGGATTGGAATTCTTGAGTTTCTTTGATCTATTTTCTTTTGGCACAAATTATCAATCAAATATTACATAAAGATCAAATGATAAAAATGTGTTAAAATGCATTATATTACACATTAAGTGATGGCAAATTATACACATTTAAAATGGAGAATTAGAGATAAATCATGCATCATCAAATACTCCCACACTTATTCTTTTGCACTCCCGGGCAAAATCAAAATAAAAACAAGTATCACAATTTATTGAAAACATTAAGTTGAAAACAACAACACACAGAACTGGCATGCTTGTCATGAAATCTTAGAAATATACAAAGAAACAAGAGTTATTCAACATGCAAGATACAGAACATCAAGATATATATAAAAATCATTCAAACACTTAGGCATGTAAAAATTAAATTAAACTGAAAAGAAGATCATAAGTGATAGAACCTTACAAGACATACTCTCAACTCTCAAGTGTTTAAGGTTTATGTATACACTCAAAACAATTCCTGAAAAACAAACAGTCTAAAAATTTGGCAAGTTTCTTAATTCCACAATCAACACAAATGTATGTATAGATCAACAGGGCTTTCACAGGGTTGCAATGTGGCCAAGGTTTAAAATGGATGAAATATATATATTTATATATATACCAAAAAAATAATGAAGCAATTAATTTTTCTGGCAAACAGTGAAGGTAAAACATTTATTGTATGGTATTTGGTAATTTTTTTTTTTAATATGAGATTGCATAACACTTGGAACAAGAGTTGCAATTCCTTTTTTCACACCCCCACACTTATTTGAATGCCTGTTTTGACTTGATTCCAAAGCTTCAATATATTTCTTACGGTAGGTATATTTTTTTGGTTTTTCATCCATGGCTTATTTGAGCTGTAACAAGGAAACAGTTAAATAGGCTCAAAATGGCTAGCAAGAGATAATTTATTCATGGTAGGCTTATCTGGCTTAGTGGCTCAACTGAACAAAATGCCTGTATCAAAATACATTCATATGAGTTTCAAGTATCATCAAGAAACAAGACAAAAATTAAGATGTAAGCCTTTAGGAATTAATCACACATGAAAGGATTAAGATGGTTTAAAGTGATCCATCAAATTTAAAGGCTCAAAAATCTCACAAGGTATAATTCCATCATATATGATCATTTCTCAATTATCATGTCATTCTCAACATACCAAAAATGTTTGAGTTCAAATTATAACATATCATTAAGCTCATATCAGACATGAAAGAATTTACTTGTTACTCATGCATATCTTAAAATTCAATAAAACATGCCATTTTAAAACAAAAACACACACAAAATCTTTTTTTTTTTAAACAAAATTTAATCACACAAAAAAAACACACACACAATAACACATAAATGATCATCCCACCCCCACACTTAAATCATACATTGTCCTCAATGTAAGACAGAGCATACAAAATAGACAATAGAATGAAAAAGTAAAGAGATGGGTAAGAAAAACTCCCTCAAGGTGGATTAAACTTAAATACCACATCCTTTTGAAGCAGATTGGATAGTGGTCTAGTCTTCTTGTGCCTTTCCAAATTTTACAGCAATTTTTCTTCTTGATTTTCATCAAGAGAAGTAAAGATTGTTACCGGAAGCTCCTCATCATTTCCCAAGTATGAATACTTGAGGTTTTCAAGTAAGAAATTTAGCTCCAGATTAGGTGCCTGCAAAGTAGATGGAACTAACAAAACAGATTTGGATTCTTGCACCTCAAAAATTTTATTAGAGTCTTCTTGAAAATTTGCATTTAGAACAGGTATTTCTATAGACTCTAAATCAGCAGTTATGTATTTGTCAATTTCAGCACAAATATCACAATTCTCAGAATTATTACATGCAAAACAACTGTATGAATCATCTATGCATTCCAAATCAACATCAGAAAAATGTTCAAAAACTAGTTCATCAATAATGTCAATTTGGAAAACAGAATGATTTTCAGAAGGGTGTTTCATGGCATCTAGAATTTTAAATCTTACCTTAGTGTCACCAAATTCCATGGAAAGAGTTCCAGCATGGACATCAATTATAGTTTTGGCTGTTTTCAAAAATGGTCTTCCCAAAATGATAGGAACAGGAATTTGAGGCATACCTTCTTCCATATCAAGTACAAAAAAGTCAGCAGGGAAAACAAGCTGTTCTACCTGAACCAAAACATCCTCTATAACTCCAGCAGGATAGGCAGTGCTCCTATTGGCTAGCTGAATTACTACACCAGTAGGTTGTAAATTTCCAAGAGACAATGATTTAAAAACAGACATAGGCATAATATTTATTGAAGCTCCTAAATCTAACATACAATTTTCAAATTTGTTATTGCCTATGATACAAGGTATAGAAAACGTACCTGGATCCTTGCATTTTTCAGGGATATTTTCCTTACCAAGCAGTGCAGATACATTTCTTCCCATGCTTATCCTTTCATTGCCCTTGAGTCTCCTTTTGTGAGTACACAACTCCTTCAGAAATTTGGCATACTTGGGAATTTGCTTGATTGCATCAAGAAGAGGTATATTCACTTCTACTTTCCTGAAAGTATCCAAAATTTCTTTGTCCACTTCTTCCATCTTCTTGCTTGGAATTGCTTTTGGTGGGAAAGGAAGAGGGATATGAGATGGAACTTGGGGTGGTTGTATCACAGACTTGCTTGTGCTTGAAGAGGGTTCATCATTCTCAACCGTTGTGGGCACATCTGTTTGTTTTTTAGGTTCCTTCGGTATGGGTATTTCAAGGTTCTTACCTGATCTTAACTGAATTGCACTCACATTTCTTGGATTTGCAGCTGGTTGAGATGGTAATTTGTCAGAGTTTTGAGATTGTAACTGGCTTAATGATGAAGCCAATTGCCCAATTTGGTTGCTTAAACTCTGGATGGTAGCATCATTCCTCTGTTGATACTCCAAGTTCTGTGCAGCCATTTGTTTCACCAGATCCTCCAAAGAAGGGCCACTTGTGGGTGGTTGAGGTGTAGGTCTTTGGAAGGTTGGTGCATTGTTTTGGGGATTTTGTTGTTGGTTGCCCCATCTCAAGTTTGGATGGTTCCTCCAACCTGGATTGTATCTGTTGGTGGAAAGGTCATGGTTTTGTGGTGGTGGAGGTCTATCATGGTAGATGTTACTTGCATAGGCTTGGGGACTATTATTATCCTTTTCTTGTAGAGAAGGACAACAATCAGTGGGGTGCTCTTGTGAAGAGCAGATTCCACACACTTTAGCAGTCATGGATTTTTGATTTACTGCCAATTGTGTGACTAGAGTGGTGAGAGCATCAAGTTTGCTCTCCAGTTTAATTCCAGATGAACTAGAATTGGAATCAAACATGGGTTTGAAAGAATCATTTCTCACACCAAATTATTGAGAGTTAGATGCCATCTTCTCAATTAGATTTCTTGCTTCAGCAGCAGTCATATCTCCTAAAGCTCCTCCACTTGCCGCATCAATCATGTTGCGATCAACATGGTGTAAACCTTCATAGAAGTACTGAAGAAGAAGTTGTTCAGAAATTTGGTGGTGAGGGCAACTTGCACAAAGTTTTTTAAATCTCTCCCAATATTCATAAAGACTTTCTCCAGAGAGTTGCCTAATGCCAGATATGTCTTTACGGATTGCAGTTGTTCTAGAGGCAGGAAAGAATTTTTCCAAGAACATTTTCTTTAAGTCATTCCAACTTGTGATTGATCTTGGAGCAAGGTAGTACAACCAATCCTTAGCAACACCCTCTAAAGAATGAGGAAACGCTTTAAGATAGACATGGTCTTCTTGAACGTTTTGGGGTTTCATTGTGGAACACACAATGTGGAATTCTTTGAGGTGTTTGTGCGGATCTTCACCCGCAAGACCATGAAACTTAGGTAACAAATGTATTAGTCCGGTCTTAAGAATAAAAGGGACATCCTCATCAGGATATTGAATACACAAACTTTCGTAAGTGAATTCAGGAGCAGCTAGTTCTCTAAGAGTTCTTTCACGAGGTTCAGTCATATCAGAAAAACTAGCAGTACTTTCAACAGATTCAGAAAAAATACTATCACTATCAATATCAACAAAATTATTATTAAATCTAGCTTCTCTAACTAACCTATGAAAAGTTCTTTCAATTTCAGGATCAAATGAATATAAATGCTCAAAAGTTCTTCTAGTCATACATAGCATACAACAAGATATTTGATCATGATGAGCAATAAATCATAAGAATCCTAAATCATGCAAAAGAAATGAAATAAACAAACAAACAAACAAAAGAAAAAAATTTTTTTTTAATTTTTTTAATTTTTTTTTTCAATTAAATTATTTTTTTTAATTAAAAAAAAATTAATTTAAAACAAGTGTTTTTTCCTAAAGATCGTTGATCCCCGGCTGCGGCGCCAAAATTTGACGTGAATATTTTTGCAGTCGTTATTCCGTCAAATTAGTACATTAAAATTAATTAACGTAGTACTAGGGTGTCAACCTAGGTCGTTCTCTCAAGGATCAACACAAAAATTTAGGAAAAATCAAGTTTTAAACTAATTTTTTTTTAACAATTAAAAATAAAAACTAAACAACTAAAAATTTTACAAACATAAGTTCACTAACATACAATTTGGGGGGGTTTTGATTGCTTTTTGTTGTCACAATTAAAATTAAAACAAAGTAAATAAAGGATTTTAAACAATAAATAACAAGCGATTGATTTTCTTGGAGTATTGTAAATAAATTTATCCTTGGTTCACTAAAAATAATTTGTATACTTATTAATGTTAATTTCTTAGCTCAATTTGAATTGATCAACTAAGCGTCTTTTTCAATTCACAATTCCTTTACTTTCATTTAAAAATGAATATTTTAATCAAGCATCCTAATTAAGCAAAAGGAGTCAAGATCTTAAAATCTAGGAATTATTGAGCATACATAAGAACATCGCCTATATACATAATCTATTCTCAAATTATGGAATTAAGCAAACCATAATTATTAAAAGTGATTATGAAAATATTCATTAAGCATGCATATTTCCTTAATCCATTCTAATTTGAAATCTTATTTTACTCCATTTGAATAATTAAACCGATTAAGCATACAAATTCAATTAAACAAAATGGAATTAAATAAGTAGAGAATGATTATGAAGAATTAACATTAATAAAAGCATACTATATTAAAATTAATGACCTCAAAATTACATTACAACATTCTCCAAGAAAATCAATCTAAGGGTTTTAGCCCTCCATAATTACAACTATAAACAAACAAACTAACCCGGAAATGAAGAACTTGCTGGAGAAACTCCAACAGAGAAGAGAAACAGAGAACAAATGAAGAATGAATGGTGTGTGGTGTCTACAAGCCTTCCTCTTGTGCCTATTTATAGGAATTAGAAAGCAAGCATTTGCCATAAAAAATTTCAATGGAAGGAGCACTCTTCAATAATCAAATCAATGGTGCTCCATTATCATTCTTTAGTGCTCCATGATCAGCTTAGTGCCTTGCCCAACATCTTCAGTGCCTTGCCCACTTTCCAGAAGCTTGAAAACGTGTTTCTGGCCAATAATACACTCATGAATCGATTCAATGGTGATATGAATCGATTCATGCGTTCCAAAAATGCAATTCTGGGCCAAAAATACTCGTGTGAATCGATTCATTGCATGGAAGAATTGATTCAATGCTGTAGAAACCCGTATGAATCGATTCAATTGCTTGTGAATCGATTCAGGATGCAAAATTTCACTTCCTGGGTGCTTAATTTCGTATGAATCGATTCAGGAGGGGGATGAATCGATTCATCCCCCTGATTCTCCATAAATTGCACACTTTTTCACCTTTTTTGAGATCTTTTTGCATATACCTTGATTCCTTTGATCCTTAGGCACTTTGATCTTCATTTTGGATTGGAATTCTTGAGTTTCTTTGATCTATTTTCTTTTGGCACAAATTATCAATCAAATATTACATAAAGATCAAATGATAAAAATGTGTTAAAATGCATTATATTACACATTAAGTGATGGCAAATTATACACATTTAAAATGGAGAATTAGAGATAAATCATGCATCATCAGCCACCCCAGTTATACTCAGGAAATTGGTTAGCACCTCAGATCACTAACAATAAAAACCTATGTGTTTAGGTTAGCTTCAGAAGATTTTCTTGGAAACAAACAAGTTTCTCAGGTAAAGGGAGGGTGAGATAGGAAATTACTAAATATAAGACATGTTAAATAATAGAAGGGACTCCCTAACCCTCTCAATATTTATTTCATTTATTATTTATATGTCATACTTTGTTATTTGCATATTTTTATAATGAGAATTTATATTTTTTAGACTGTGTAAAGTTTGATGTTTGAATCAAAAATACATATTTAATATGGTTGTACTATGTTGTCTTAGAATTTTGTGAGTGTAACAAGTCAAAGACAAATTTTGGAAATATTCAATTTATAGAGGAAACTCTACCAAAAGTTTGATAAATTTTGTGAATAAGAATGAAAAATATGTGCTAAAAGTTTGAACTAATTCAGTATGTGACATGTATCATATAATAAGTGAAAGACAAGAATATTTTGGGAGATACGGTATAATCTGAGAAATGCATTAGGGATGGTTCAATAGCGAACCTTGGGATGAGAGGGTGTGAAGAGAGGCCTAGGTGACACGGGGTCGCTCCCTAGTGTCGGGTAAATTCACAACAAGCTCTTACCAATCTGACTAGGTCCTAAGTGCATATTATGGTCAGTGGAGCTGTTCGTTAGCCACATTGGCAAATTATCATAAAACAGTATCAACTCTTGACTGCTCCCACTAAAAAAAAGACTTAAGGTCCCACATGCATTGCATATTTATCACTAATAAAAGAATTAATAAAATATTTATTAATTAAAATTAAGCTACATCAGTCATATTTGCATTACCATTTCATGTTGTAAATAACATGTATGAATAAATTGTTATTAAAATTTATTGTTTGTAAAAATCTATTATTTCTATATGTCTTGTATAATATTGGTATTTTCTATTTCTCACCATTTTCCTTGTTTATATGGTGTAAATTTTGAACTTGCATAGATTTTCGCTATGAATAATATTCCGTAGTTGATAGATGTAAGAATCAGGCCTTGTCAAGGTGGAATAGGGAGATGGAGGTTCTTGGATACAAGGAATATATATATATATATATATATATATATATATTATGGTATGGTTACTATGAGATTATCTCAAGTTATAGTTGGTTTATCCGATCCTCTTGGGGCCCTTACCTTTTCTTCTCGGCCTAGACTTTTTTTTTGATCTTCGTGATAATGACTATTTTCAAGGGCAACCACCCCTACCCCCGCCAGCTGATGTAGAAGATATAGAGGAAGCTTCATCTGGAAATGACTCTACCATAGAGGACGCTTAGTAGTCATCGTTAACCTAGTAGAATGTTATGGGTAGTTTTTTTTATAGTGACGCCAGCTGTGCTTGATGGTTTAGTAGTTCTTTTTTTATACTATTTAACTACTCACATGTTTTAGAGTCTATTTTGGCATCAGTTAGGGTCTAACTTACTAGGATTACTACTAATCTAAACCTGTCTTTTGTATTAATGTAATCAAAAATCAAACTCATGTACAATTTTGTATATATCTATATAAATGTTTATTCAACAAAGTATTTTAGATATATGTAATTATGTCTATGAAATTGTTTAAATATTTAAGTGAATGTTTGTATTATTTAAATTTTATTAGTTATTTAAGGATGTTATAAAGTGGTATCAGAGTAGTTCATCTCATAGGCCTGGGGAAAGGCTTGACTTATTTAGTTGATATCTTGAATGTTTAGGTTATGTGATAATGCTTGATAATATAATAAGTTTGATTATGAGCAGGAACTCATGGCAGAATAAGAAATTGGACTTGTAGCCGTAGTGGAGCGTTTGATCACTGCAATGGCTGAAAGTCAAGTGAACCAAAATGCTCAGGACAATGATGCTTTAAGGAGGTTAGATCTTTTTGAAAAATGTAATCTACCTCATTTTAAAGGAGGTTATTATCCTAATGGAGCTCAACTATGGATTCACAAGATGGAGAAGATTTTTCTTGCACTTCAATGTTCAGAGGCTGATAAGGTAATTTTTACAACTTAGGTTTTGATAGAGGAGTGGTGGGAAGGTACTAGAAGACAATTTGAAGTAAATGGGATTGAATTCACTTGGGAACAATTCAAGGAAATTTTTTTGGAAAAGTATTTTCCTGATGATGTCAGAGAAAAGAAAGAAATGGAATTTCTATCTCTCACTCAAGGTAGTAAATCAGTTAAGAATATGCTGCAAAATTTGAAGAATTGTCCCGCTTTCACTCACATTATGTTGATGTTGTAAATGAACGGGCCAGATGTTCTAAATTTATCAATGGTCTTCGACCAAAGATAAAAGAAGCTATTCGGATGTAAAAAGTTTGTGAATTCCCAGTGTTGGTTAATCGTTGCAAAATTTTTGAAGAGAACCATAAGGATAAGTTATCAAAGGCCAGGGAGTATCATCCTAAAGCCAATGAGAGAAGGACTTTTGGACCTAAACATTTCCAAAATAAGAATTTTGCAAGGAAAAAGCCATATCCTAGTCAACCACGTTGTCCTAGTGCTACATTTCTATTCGATATCAAGTTTCACATAAGGGCTACAATACACCTGTAAATCCTCGAGCTACGTCTAGGAGCTATTACACGCCAGTTGCCTTTGAAGTTAAATGTTATAATTATGGAGGACCTCACATACGAAAGGATTACCCTACTTATGTTTATTTTAATTACAACAAAAAGGGACATCTATTAAGGGATTGTCTAGAAATAAAGAGAGAAAATAGAAGAGGTACTAGCATGGGTAATCATACTTGTGGAGGCCTTAGCAATGCAATGGAAAAGCCCATGACTCAAGGAAAAGTTTTCGCTCTCAGTGGTGAGGAAGCATCCCGTCAGGATACAATGGTGGAAGGTACGTGTATCATCAATAAGACTCTTTTGACTACCATGTACGACTTAGGGGCATCTCATTCCTTTATAGCCATTGATTGTGTGGAAAGTTTAAACTTACCTGTGATTAAGTTGCCTTTTCAGTTATCTGTTCGTACTCCTGGAAACCAATCCATGGTTACCTCTAAAGCTTGTTGGGAATGTCCTATTGTCAAAAATAAAGAAGTAAGCAGTAGCTCTATCGCCCTCTTCCCTAAAGGGAATACGGGCTTGCTCTGTTCTAGATCGGTAGAGTCCTTATCCTATTCCGTTCCCTTTTAGGAATTTTAAAGATAATCTATTTTGTTTACCACTTTCTAATCTAGAAGTTATTCTCAGATTAGATTGGTTGGAAAATAATCATGTCTTAATAGAATGCTATAATAAGACAATAGTATTCAGTGAATCAACAGATTCAAATTTTGAGGATACAAGATTTGTATCTGTAAATCAAGTGAGTGCTTCATTGAAAGAACGAACTCAAGGATTCATGATGTTACTTTCAATGAAAGAAGAACGAGAATCATAAATAAAGGAATTGCAGTTTAAATGAATTCCCTAAAGTTTTTCTAGAAGATATCCCTAGGTTACCACCCGAATGAGAAATAGAGTTTTCCATTGACCTTATTCCTGGAGCTGAACCAATCTCAAGGGCACTATATTGGATGTCACCATTGGAATTGTTGGAGTTAAAGAAATAATTAGAGGGGTTGCTAGAAAAGCAATTTATAAGAGCAAGTGTATCTCCTTGGGGTGCACCAGTTTTGTTGGTAAAGAAGAAAGATGCTAGAATGAGGCTGTGTGTAGACTATCGTCAACTTAATAAAGTGACAATTAAGAATATATATCTTTTGCCAAGAATAGATGATTTGATGGATCAACTTCGTGGTGCTAGGGTATTCTCTAAAATTGATTTAAAGCCTGGATGTCATCAAATATAGGTGAAGAAGGGAGATGTACCCAAAACTGCTTTTAGGACTCACTATGGACACTATAAGTATTTGGTAATGACTTTTGGTGTAACTAATGCTCCTACGGTATTCACGGATTATGTTATGTTCTAGAATCAGGGTCAAGAGTTGACCGTCTTGACCGGTGTCTGGAGTCACCTCTCTTAGCTCTCAATTTTACACCGTCTCAGTGGAGTACAATATTTTACACCTAGGTCCAGTGGGGAGCCTAAGTTCTTCAAGTATAAGGTGAATTTGATGTTCAAGTCCGTACCAAAGTTGAGGGAACACACCAGAGGTGTACCTACAAAAGATTCTCCGATGCTTAAGTCAGTAGGATAAACGGGGAATATGGGTATTACAAAGGTAACTCTCAGAGGTTAGATCAGATCTTTGTTCAGTAATAAATGAGTTGTATTTATAGGGATTACCTTAGTAGAAGAAATGATTTGACATTCTTCCTAACTTACTATAGCTATAGCATTTGCAAGTACTTGTTGCCCATACTGATTCTGACTTGTTGTCTGGCTATCAGGATAAGACCAGAGTCTTGATCAAAGAACCGTAGTGGCTATGAGTGCAGACCCCAAGTACAAATACCCAAACTGCACTTAGGCAAGTAATTCTGATGATGTGGAATTATATCAATGCCACCCCGATTTGAACTTTAGGGGATCTAGTTACCACCCCGGATCATTTGCCCCTTAGTTTATTGTTGTGGCGTTGTCATAATAATGAACTACCACTTGACTTCGGCGGATGAGTTGATATGGCTTCAGAACCGTCATGCTAACACATCTGATATGGTGTAAATTATGAGTTAGGTGAAGCATTTAATGTGTGCCGCTAGAAAACATTGTTGTTTCACTAGAACGATGACGTGGCCAGTCAGAACTGGTCGTTTAATCCATGCACCATCAGGTGACGTCTTTTACAGGTGAAGTAACGCCTACTTTGAGTCGTGACTCTTTATCTTCTACTTCGTCCATGGGCCGCGACAGTTAAACTTCGATCCATAGGACTCTAGCGTCTATAAAGGGGGAGGAACTTCATTGGTTGCTCACTTTGCATCCTTCCTCCAGAAGCTTTGCCTATTCGCTGTCTTCTTCTCTCTTTTTATTTCATCCTAGCTTGCACTAGAACGACTGTCCGTACCGTAAACATAGGTAGCCCTTCAACCTTTTCTTTTACTTTCGATGTCTATTTTTTCCACTAACAATGGTCAGGGCCAAGATAGCTCTTGCGAAATAATTTCAAATCCCTCCATTTCTTGGCCTTTCAAGGTTCCTCATAGTGGACCTCGGCTCACACAAATGGACATCTGTAGGTGGGTGACTCTAGTCAACCGGGATAATCCAAAATCCCAAGAACTGGAGTCTTCTTCCTCCGGGGTTCATGAACCTAAATCCCTTTTGCCCCTTGTGTCTCCGGACCGAGGTGAAGATTCCAACGTAATGCACTGATGATACTAGCTTTTATTCTGTTGTCCCCTTTTTAGAGCATGTAGTGGTCATGGACACCACCAGATCATTTGTACTGAGGAACGACCCCGAGGAGACTTTTATGATTGTAGACAAGGTCAATTGGCTGGCCTGGAAGGCTGAAGATCCGTATTTATGGGTAGCCAAAAATGTTCTAGCAACCTACAGTTCTCATGGTGTTGATGAGGACGGAGTGTAGTTAGAAGCGGAGTCCTTCTGGCGAGCTAAGAAGTATGAGAAAGACTTTCGTCTCATTCACCCTACTTTCACGGATCGAATCTACCACATACCCCGGGACCACTTCTTGTACTTCCATGACTTCACGCTACTGAAAGTGAGAGTTTGGTTTCCTCTAAACAAGTATAAGATGAGGGTGTTGTGTTTTTTTAGACGTCGCCCCCAGTCAACTTCACCCCAATGATTGGGCCTTGGTGATGGCCCTGTAAGTTCTTGGAAAGCACATCTGCTTCACCCCGACCGTTGTTATGTTTTTTAGGTACGTTTGGGTGATGCGTCAAGGCGGCTCGGGGATGGGCTTTATCAACCCCCAATGTCAGAGTGACATCGTGAATTTTAAGGCTTATGCCGACTCTTGCAAGATGTATGGCTCCTTCTTCAAGAGTTTGTTCTTTAAACTTTTTGTTGAGAAGACTGTGTCTCCCTTCTAGAAGGATGAAGGCGGCAATTATTTGATCCACACCGGATGGACCCACAAACATTTTTTATTGGAGAGTACAATATACTCAGTTGATGAAGGCTCTCTCTCTGAGACCTCCCACACCATCATCGATACCCTCCATACCCTCTCCCAGGGTGCTCCCCTCAAGTGTCGTTCCTTACTAAGAACTCTGGAAACACGAAATGAGTACCTCACTCATTTGGGTATCTATCTTCCTCTATTTCTTTTTAAGGTTTTTTATTCCTCGGTTTGATGCTAATCGACTACATTTTCTAGGAACATGAGTGCTGATGATTTGGAAGCACTTCGAAAGCACTTGGAGGGCTTCAAGGTTGACATTTCGAAGGAGAATCAAGTTACTCTAAAATTGAAGAAAGCTTCCAACCTCCAGATTCCAGGTGGGACCATAGCTTTGGAGACCGGACCGGCCAAGAAGAGGGAGAGTAAACAAGAAGCCGGTGTCTCTAAGAAGCCGAAGGTTGACCCTGGCCAAAAGATGATGGACAAGGGGAAGAGGGTAGTTCTTGAAGAGTCGGTTGATGTGGATGCCTCGGCTCCTATTACCGGCATGGAAGCCTTAGAAGATCTGCTTGTCAAAACCACCCCCTGACACCGATATCGTTCTCCCATGGCGTCTCAAGGAAGGATTTAACCCTTAAGACCTTCAGTTTGCCCTAGATACTACCATGTGGTATAACGTTAAAAATCTCTCTGCCATCTCTTTTGCTACCACCTATGGTCCATAGAGGGAAATAAAACGGTTGAAGAAGAAGAACTCCCACCTCTCAAAGGACTGCAGGAAGGCTCATCGGCGGGTTACGAGCCTTAATAAAGAAAACTAGGATCTTCAAAAGTATGAAGATGATCGGAAGAAGAAAAATGAAGGGCTCTGCCTTAAGGTGGACGAAATGGAGAAGCTCTTGGCCGAACTCCAAAAGAAAAATAATGACTTCCACTGCGGTTCAGGGTGAACGAACAAAATATAAAGATGACATGACTATGTTTGCCCGGGCCGCCATGGACTCATTCAGCCACGCGGTTCACCAATTCATTTTTCGCAATCAAGGTGCCAAGCTGAACTTGAACAGGATTAGTTTCTTTAATAGATTCCGGAATGGGGAATTGGTAACCGAGGTTGGTGGAAAATCCGACACCCCTACTGATGATCCCTTTAAGTTCGCACCCCTGGCAAAGGGAGAAGATGACACCCCGGTAGAGGATGGTCAGCATGAGGAGAGGGGGAAGATGCTGGTTCAGAAAGGGAGGAAGAGGATGGTGGCCCTTCCAACCCTTAGGTCCATTCCTGTAATGCTCTGTAGGTGGGATGAGCTCCGCCATCTTTTTTGAAAAATTTTTGGTTAGTTGGTGTGCCATTTCTTTTGTAACTATCTATATTATGAATGAATTTCGTTTTGCCACCTCGTTTGTTTCTTACTGCTCTTGCCATTCGAACTTTATTTACTGCTAATAGAATTGCGAAGTATAATCGTGACTAACTGTTGATTAAGACGATTTTTAACTACTTTATTTGCCCATTACTACGAAGTTAAGGAAAATTCAACCGCTCTGAGGTGTTTCCACTACTCCGAGGTTTAAATGTAATTTAACCATTCTGGGGTCCTTAGACCACTCTGGGGTCCTTAGACCACTCCAGGGTCCTTAGACTACTCTGAGGTTTAATTGAAACAACTACTCTGGGGTCCTTAGACCACTCTGGGGTTTAATTGAAACAACTACTCTGGGGTCCTTAGACCACTCTAGGGTTTAATTGAAATAACCACTTTGGGGTCCTTAGGCCACTCTGGGGTTGAATTGAAACTTAACCACTCTGGGGTCCTTAGACCACTCTGGGGTTTAATTGAAACAACCACTTTGGTCGTTAGGCCACTCTGGGGTTTAACCTCTCTGGGGCTTTTCAGCCACTTCGAGGTTTAATTGTATCTTGATCTATTCTTGAAAAGCAAATAGCAAGCAAGATATTTCAAATTTGTATTTTATTGATGAGTAAGCACCCCGGCTATATGCCTTATTAAAAACCCCCTAAGTAAATCCTGTGGGAAAAACCTTAGGTAGGGAAAAAGAGTGCATGACTTATGGTATCGGTTAGCTGTAATACACACGAAGGTTCTTTACATTCCATTTATTTTTGAAAATTTCGCCTTCTAAAGTTTCCAAAAGATAGGCTCCCCCGGTGTGACTTCATTTACCCGGTACGATCCTTCCCATGTTGGTGCCAACTTTCCTTGGTACGTAAAATGATTCCTAACTGATGGTTTTCTCAGGACGAGGTCACCTATGTTGAATCTCCTCTTCTGAACTTTGACATTGTAATGCAGTGTGGCCTTAGCTTTGACTGCTTGATCTCGTACGAATGCTGCTTCTCTGGCCTCTTGGAGCATATCTAACTCATTTTTCAATCTCTGGTCATTATCCACCTCATCAAGCTGCTACGCTTTTAGCAAAATCAAATTTATTTCCACTAGTATTACTATGTCTACCCCATATACCAACCAGAATGGGGTCTCACCACTAGATGAATGAGGGGTTGTCCGATATATACACAGGACATGGCAAAGTTGGTTGGCCCATTCTCTTTTTGCATCACCCAATCGCTTCTTCAACCCTTTCAACATTTCTTTATTTGCTACCTTAGCTTGACCATTTGTTTGAGGGTGTCCTACTGATGATAAGATTTGCTTAATCTGGAGTCCGTCCAAAAGATTCTTGAATTTGGCATCTGTAAATTGAGTCCCATTATCCGTGAAAACCCTTCCTGGTATCCCAAACTTATTGATCACATTTCCATAGAAAAATCTTCTTGTCCGTGCCGCAGTGATGTGTACAACTGCTTCTGCCTCTATCCATTTGGTGAAGTAGTCTACTGTAACTATCAAATATTTAACATTACCAAGGGCCTTTGGAAACAGTCCCAAAATATCCATGCCCCATTGGTGGAATGGCCATGGGACAGCCGATGTGAATAACTCCTCTGCCGGGATGTGGTGTTCATTGCTGTTCTTCTGAAAGGCGTTGCACTTTTTAACATACTCAACTGTGTCCTTGGCTAAAGTGGGCCACCAATATCCTACTTCTAGAACTTTTTTGGCTAAACTTCTACCTCCGCAGTGGTGACTACATGTCCCCTCATGCACTTCAGTTAACACTTCCTCCACTTTAGCTTCATTCAAACATTTAAAATAAGGGGCAGATATTCCCCTTCTAAACAAGTTTCCATCAACCAATGCAAAGTTTAGTAACTTCTTCTTTAAATTCTTCTTCTTCACTGGATATTCTGGAAGTTGTCCACTTAATGGATAATTGGGATAAACCATGAGTCTTCTGGATGGGCTTTGAACTGGATAATGCATACTTTAAGTGGGTTTGAAATACTTGGGGTAGCTAAAGTGCTCTGTATGACCGTTGTCATTGACCCCGTCTTTTTTGTGCTTGCTAACTAACATAGCACATCCATCCTGACATTTTCCTCTATGGGTACATATTTGAACTTTACCTTCGTAAACCTCTATCCTATCTCATTGACTTTAGCTAGATATTACTGCAATAACAGTTCCTTGGTTTGGTAGCTTCCATTAATCTGTGAAACAAGTTGTGGATTGCTGCACAGCACCTCCATACGCGCTCCCACATTTAGAGCTGCCCTGAGTCCTGCTAAACACGCTTCATATTCAGCTTGATTATTTGATATTTTAAAATCAAACCTGAGCGAAATTTCTACACTTACCCCGTCCTCGCTCTCAATTACCACTCCAGCCCTACATCCTTTACCATTCAACGATCCGTCAACATAAATTATCCAGTGCTCCTGAAATGGTGTTGGGGCCTCTCCTGTTAACTCTGTCACAAAATCCGCTAACACTTGAGCTTTTATAGCCATCCTGGGTTCATAGTAAATATCGAATTCTGACAACTCAATAGCCCATTTCGTCATTCGCCTGCTAAGTTTGGGTGGAAAACCGTCCTTAATGGGAGGTACGTCTGGACTTTGATTGGATGCACATGGAAGTATTGCCTTAAACGTCTTGGCGTCCAGACTAATACCAAAGCCGCCTTTTCTAACTTTTGATATCGGCCTTCTGATCCTTGTAATACTTTTCCAACAAAGTACATCAGTCTCTGACCTTCAATCATCTCTTTTACCAGTGTGGCCCTAATAGCTTCATCGGATACTGAGAGGTAGACAAATAACTTCTCTCTGAGATCTGGTTTCGTTAGAACCGGTGGGTTAGCTAAAACCTCTTTTAGCTCTTGGTATGCTTTCTCCTGCTCTTCTCCCCATTGAAACTCCTTATTCTTTTTCTAGGCCTTGTAAAGGGGAAGTGACCAGTGTGCCATCTTTGGCATAAATCGGGATAGTGCTGCCACTTTTCCATTTAACAATTGTACCTCCCTTACACTAGTTGGGCTCCGCAGCTCTCTCATTACTTTATATTTGTCGGGGTTGGCCTCTATGCCCCTTTGAGAACCGCCCTGCAGGCACTGCGAATGTACATTTTAGCGGGTTCAGCCTCATGTTGTACACTTGGAGTCTTTGAAACACTCTTCTCAAATCCTTGACGTGGGCTCCACCGGCCGGGGTCTTGGTTATAATATCATCGACATACACCTTAACCATCTTTGACCATATCCCATCAAAAACTTTGTTCATCATCCTCTGATAAGTGGCCCTGACATTTTTCAATTCGAACGGCATGACTGTATAATAGAAAACTCCTTTATCATTTATGAATGTCGTCTTATCTTCATCTTCATTCCACATCAGTATTTGGTTATAACCTGAATATACATCCATAAAAGATAGGAACTGGTACCCTGAAGAATCATCCACCATTTGATCAATGCTTGGTAAAAGGTATGGGTCCTTGGGGCAACACTTATTCAGATTCGTGAAATCTGTGCACATCCGCCACTTGCCATTTACTTTCTTCACCATCACCACGTTTGAAACCCATGAGGAATACTGCACTTGCCTTATAAAACCGGCCTTCAATAGTTCTTCCGTCTGCTCACATGCTGCCTTTTGCTTCTCTGGCCCCAGCCTTCTTTTCTTTTGTGCTACTGCTCTTGACTCTGGATAAACCGTGAGTTTATGACAACAGAAGTTCGGATCTATTCCAGGCATATCGGTCGCTGTCCAAGTAGATAAATGTTTGAATTCTTTTAACAACTTGACCAATTGCTCTTCCATTTCGACATCTAATAAATCATTGATCTCTGTACCCCTGGCGGGATCTTCTTCTAGCATAATCTTCTTCACTCCACCCTCTGATATGGGCCTCTAAGGATTCTCAAGGTCCAATGCCAACTCTTCTTTGGGGTTAAAATCTATCAAATTCACTGACTTCTGTACTAGTCCACCATCATTCAACCTTTTTCTCTTGATGGACTCTTCTATTTTCGTCATTTACAAGCTGAGATTGTAGTAGTGTCTTGCCATTTGCTGGTCACCCCGGACAGAGGACACTTGGTTGTCCTTAGCAATAAATTTTATCAGTAGGTGGGAAGTTAAAACCACTGCTTCCGACGCATTCAAGGACGAAAGCCCAGTAATCCCATTAAATGGGGATTTAACATCTATTTCCAGCACCCTTGTACGCACCATCTTCGACCCCGACTCTTCTTCAAATATGAGTCTAGTATCCATATAGCCTTTAGTAGGCTGCTTGGCCCCGTTAAACTTCGTCAGCTCCTACGTATAGGGTTACAAATCTGAATCTGACAGGCCCATCTTCTTAAAGCATTCATAGAAGATGAAATCGTATGAACTCCCTTGGTCCACCAATATTTTTTTGATCGTTTTATTAGCTACCACGACTTCAATAACCACTGCGTTATCACCTTCTGGCACTGTTGGACCATAATCATCATTAGTAAAGGTATAACCGGGGTCTGAATTCCATCTTTGAATGATATGTTATCTGCTCTCGCCTTGACCAACATAATCATTCTCAAGTGATTCTTCCGTGCTGAATTTGACACTTTGCCCCTAGCAAAACCTCTAGCAATCATGTCAATGACATCTCTTTTCCCTGAACTAGGCGGTGGCTTTATCTGGGATTTGTCACCGTCATCAATATTATCTACTACGGCCTTTCCTTTGTCCAGCATAGGCTTCTTTGAACCTCGGGCCTCTTCTTCCTCAACTGGATCGACTTTTCTTCTTCTTGGTGCTGCTCTTTCCAGCTCTGGATTCGCCCTCTGTCTAAACAGATACTATTTTAGCTTCCCTTCTCTTATCAACATCTCAATAGCTTCCTTTAATTGTCGATATTCATCGGTGTTATGTCCGACCAGCTTATAAAATTCACAGTACTTGTTGGGATTTCCTACTCTCTTTATAGGTAAAGGTTTCCTCACTCCATATATCATCATTCCTCTTATTCCAACTTCCCTCAAAATCTGGCTAGGCCAAACTGTCAACAGAGTGTATTACATTGTATTCACGCTTCTTCTTTCCTTTGGTCTCGGGAGCATGTCCCTTCCAGGACCCTTCCTCTTAGGTCTTGACATCCTTCTTTCTAGCTTCTGGATTTCCTCCTGATCCACACTCTTCTGCTTGGCAGCTGCCAAATACATTTCCCTTCCTATGTACTTCACCGCCTTATTTCTGAACTCTTCAAATGTCCGGGGTGGTCCCTTGGCTAGTAACAATGCAAAAGGCGACTGCGGTTATAAGGCTTCCACCACAATATGCATCTGTATCTCATCTGTCAACCCCGAAACAAGTACGGCTTCCTTATAGAGCCTTTTTAGGAAATCTCTTACACTTTCTTCGGGTCCTTGTCTATTCTGAGTCAATATGTACGATGTCTTAGGTACATCTCTGAACACTACAAAATGCTGTAAGAACACATGGGCCATGTCGTCCCAAAAGTCAATCGACCCAGCTGGCAAGCTCTTGAACCATCCCAAAGCTTTAGCGGACAACGTCCTAGGGAACATCCTGCACATGACATCTTCCTCTGCTCCTAAAAAGAGGGCCTCAATTACGTAGGCATCTAAATGGCTACCGGGGTCAAACTCCCCTGTGTACTTCCCTACAGACAACGACTGCGGGTCTATAAATGCTTAGGAATAGGGTTACTCATTAATCTCTTGGTGAATGGTATCTTGAACTAATATTCACCTCCCCTACCGTGGTGTATTTCCCTTCTTTAGCTACTCATCTCTTCAGTCCGGTGTGTAAATTCCTGCTCATCATATGCATAAGTCAAAGACCGCTCCTGTTGGTGATGAATATCTTGCTGCCTCTGGTCACTACCTCAGTTCTCCCTCTAAAGCTCTTGGATTTCCTGACGTAATTGCCTTATATTCTCATCTCTGGGATCTGGACGTACTACTGCCTGTGTCCTTAACTCCGTCCCAGGGGTCTCCACTATCCCCTTATTGTAATCCCACATCCTTACCACATTCTAGACATGCCCCTCCAGAGTTTTATCTCCTCTCGGATGCTCTATGACTTCTTCGTTGCGATGTGGGACTCACAATTTATGTGGTCCCACCCAGCGTGCCAATATTCTGTTCTAGAACCAGGGTCAAGAGTTGATCGTCTTGACCGGTGTCCAGAGTCACCTCTCTTAGCTCTCAGTTTTATACCATCTCAGTGGAGTACGGTATTTTACACCTAGGTCCAGTGGGGAGCCTAAGTTCTTCAAGTATAGGGTGAATTTGATGTTCAAGTCCGTACCGAAGTTGAGGGAACACACCGGTGGTGTACCTGCAAAAGATTCTCTGATGTTTAAGTCAGTACAGATAAACGGGAAATATGGGTATTACGGAGGTAACTCTCAGAGGTTAGATCAGATCCTTGTTCAATAATAAATAAGTTGTATTTCTAGGGATTACCTTAGTAGAAGAAATGATTTGATATTCTTCCTAACTTACTATAGCTACAGCGTTTGCAAATACTTCTTGCCCAGACTGATTTTGACTTGTTATCTGGCTGTCAAGATAGGACCGAAGTCTTGATCAAAGAACCATAGTGGCTATGAGTGTAGACCCCGGGTACAAATACCCAAACCGCACTTAGTCAAGTAATTCTAATGAGGTGGTGTTATATCAATGCCACCCGGGTTTGAACTTTAGGGGGTCTGGTTACCACCTCGGATCAGATTACATGAATAGGATTTTTCACCTATA
Source organism: Clitoria ternatea (assembly GCA_037962975.1). Classification (NCBI taxonomy): domain Eukaryota; kingdom Viridiplantae; phylum Streptophyta; class Magnoliopsida; order Fabales; family Fabaceae; genus Clitoria; species Clitoria ternatea. The sequence continues at coordinate 53,500,212 of CM075675.1, forward strand.
TTTGGATAAATTCGTGGTTGTTTTCATCGATGATATTTTGATATACTTAAAAATTCGAGAAGAACACGCGGAGCATCTAAAGATAGTATTTGGAGTTTTACGAGAAAGTCAGTTATATGTAAAATTGTCTAAGTATGAATTTTGGCTAGAAAAAGTCAATTTTCTTGGTCATGTCATTAGTCAAGGAGGAATCGCTGTAGATCCTTCTTAAGTGGAAGCTGTGTTAAAATGGAAAACACCAACGACTATGACAGAGATTATGAGTTTTCTGGGATTAGCTGGTTACTATAGAAGGTTCATTGAAGGATTTTCAAGACTAGCAAGTCCATTAACTAAGCTCACAAGGAAAGGTTAACCATTTGTTTGGATGGCGCAATGTGAGAATAGTTTTCAAGAACTTAAAAATCATCTTATGACAGCACCTGTGTTAGTATTACCTAACCTGTATCAAGAATATAAGGTATTTTATGATGTGTTAAAATAGGTGTTAGGATGTGTGTTAATGCAAGATAGAAGGGTTGTGGCTTATGCCTCAAGACACTAAGGCAACATGTTAATTATCCCACTCATGATTTGGAATTAGTTATTGTGGTTTTTGTATTAAAGATTTAGAGGCATCATCTTTATGGAGCCAAATTTGAAGTTTTTAGTGATCATAAAAGTTTAAAATACTTGTTTGATTAAAAAGAGTTGAATATGAGGCAGAGAAGATGGATGAAATTTTTGAAGGATTATGATTTTGAACTATAGTATCATCCTGGGAAGGTAAATGTAGTGGCAGATGCATTAAGTCGTAAATCTTTACATGTGTCTTTAATGATGATCAAGGAGTTAGAAATGATAGAACAATTTAGAGATATGAATCTAGCCATGGAAGTGAATCATAATAGTTATAGGCTTGGAATGTTAAGGGTAACAAATGACTTTTTGTTATAAGTTTTGGAGGCTTAATAAAAAGATATTTTTCTGCAAGAAAAGAAGGAGCTTTTAAACCAGGTAAAAGAAATAAAATTTCAAATTGGAACTGATGGGCTGTTGAGATACAAAGATCAAGTTTGTATTCCAGATCAAGGAGAATTGATAAAGGTGATTTTGGAGGAGGCTCATAAGAGTAATATGAATATTCATCCAGGAACTACCAAAATGTATCAGGATTTGAAGAAATTATTCTGGTGTCCTGGAATGAAAAAGGAAGTAGCAGAATTTGTAGCCTCATGTTTGATTTGTCAGAAAGTAAAAGTGGAGCATCGAAAACCTTATGGGACACTATAATCATTTGAGGTTCCAGAGTGAAAATGGGATAATATTTCTGTGAATTTTGTGACTGTATTACCAAGAACTTCTGCAGGATATGATTCTATATGGGTAGTAGTGGATAGATTGACAATATCTGCTCATTCTATTCCTATTAATATTTGATACTCTTTAAAAAATTGACTCAACTTTACATCAAAGAAATTATAAGGTTGCATGGGATTCCTTCAAACATTATTTATGATCATGATCCACACTTTACATCATATTTTTGGGAAAGTTAACACCATGCCTTAGGAACTAAACTCTGTTTAAGTTCAATATACCACCCTCAAATAGATGGTCAATCCAAAAGGATAATTCAAAATCTTAAGGATTTATTGCGAGTTTGGAACATAAAGGAAGTTGGGACCAAATCTTGCCATTAATTGAATTCCCTTACAACAATAGTTTTCATGCAAGCATCAACATGGCACTATATGAAGCACTTTATGGGAAAAAGTGCAGAACTCCATTATGTTGGTTTGAGACAGGAGAAAACTTGGTGATAGGTCTTGAATTAGTACAACAAACTACAAAAAAGATCAAGTTGGTTCAGGAAAATATAAGGACAACATAAAGGAGATAGAAAAGTTATTATGACAAAAGGAGAAAACCTCTTGAATTTCAGGAAGGTGATCATGTCTTTTTGAAGGTCATACCCATAACTGGGGTTGGTCGGGCAATGGAATCACGTAAACTTACACCTAAGTTTATTGGCCCCTATCAGATCGTAAAAAGAGTTGGTTCTCTCGCATATCAAATTGCTATGCCACCTTTTCTATCAAACTTCCATGATGTCTTTCACATATCCCAGCTACGTAAATATATTCCTGATCCTTCACATGTTAGCCTGACATTATTCAAGTTAAGGATAATCTTACATATGATGCATCACCTATCAAAATAACCGATAGGAGAATAAAACAACTAAGAGGAAAGGAAATTCCTCTAGTGAAGGTTATCTGGAGTAGAACAAGAGATGAGAATGCTACATGGAAATTAGAAACTGAAATGAGAAAATCTTATCCCCATATTTTTCTTTAAGGTATGTAATTTCGAGGATGAATTTTTTTTAGGGTGGTAGAATTGTAACATTTTATAGTTTTACTATATTTTTTTATATATAAAAGGATAAAATTGTAAAGAGAATTATAATTTAAAATTTTGACAAAATTAGTTTAAGGTTTTTTAGAACTGATTGATCGTTGTAATTTATAGGATTTTATGGGAATTTTTGGATACTTTTAGAGATAAATGAAAATAGTCCAAAATAGAGTCGTTTAGGTCTAAACCAACATAGGAAATGTTATCAAAAAATTATGAAACTTGATAGGGAGTTTAGATTCATGCATATGAGCTTTAAGTTTAAATTTTTGTATAAAGTGTAGAGATCGTTTTGTTAGAAAAATAAACCAATGAACTTATAAAAATGGGTAGTTAAACATTTAGTAATTGAGATATTTAGAGAAAAATAAATTCATTAAAAAGTTAAATTTATTTTATTAAGTACATTATGAGGAATTATAATAAAATTTTAAGTATAAAATTTATCTCATAAAAATACCCATAATATAGTTATGGGTAATTATGAAAAATAAATAAATAAATAAATAAATAAATAATAATTTTTACCCTCTATATATACCCCTTACCCCGTTCATGTTTTTGCGCTTCTTCTGTAGTACCTGTCCACGTAGTGCAGCAGAAAAGGTAACTATCCACTTTCATGTTTTTTAGCCTGTGCATTGCACGAGAAAAAATTTAAATTATAATGAGAACACATAAGACAATAAAAAATTTGTGGGTAAAAATGTATAATAGAATAAAAAAAGTTATTCATCTAACAGTTATCGATATCATTGAAATGGTATGGTAAGCAAAACAAATACAAAGAAGCCACAACTTGAAAAATGCTATCAAATTTTAGAAATAAATTAATCTATCAATTAAGAATAAAAGAAGAGTGTGAAATTGATCGTTATTATAAGCATTTAGGCGCCCTACCTTGGAAGTATAGGTTATGGATATCATTGAAATGGTATGGTAAGCAAAACAAATACAAAGAAGTCAGGACCTGAAAAGTACAAAAATTGTTTTGAAATAAATTAATATATCTATTAAGAATTAAAGAAGAGTCTATGATTCATTGTTACTATAGCATTTAGGCGTCCTACCTTGGAAGTATAGGTTATGGATATCATTGAAATTGTATGGTAAGCAAAACAAATACAAAGATGCCACGAGCTGAAAAATGCAGAAAAATTTTAGAAATAAATGAATCCATCTATTAATAATAGAAAAAATGCATGAAAGTAAATGTTACTATTACTATATAGGACAAACCATAATTGTATAAGTATTTTGTTATACCTAAATCAAGTTTCTAAAAACCTCTCGGTAGACAACATTAATAGTATGTCCTTCGGTCATATCTTTATGATTTTCCAACAGCACTCTTAATCCTTGCTTTGACCTCACTCTTGAGAATGCAACATAGAGTTGGCCATGTGTGAAAACTGGTCAGGGTAGGTAAACACCAACATTGGAGAGAGTTTTCCTTGAGACTTATTCATAGTCATTGCAAATGACACAATCAAAGGAAATTGTCTTTGATTAAATTTGATAGGAAGAATTTTAGTTGAAGGAGTCATTGTCATCCAAGGAATATGAACTACATCACCAACATGGGTTCCAGTTAGCACTTGACATTGAAGAACATGTTTCCCCATTCGCTTTACTTGCAATCTTGTTCCATTACATAGGCCTTGAGATTGATCTATGTTTCTCAATAGTATGACAGGCACCTCAATCTTCAAAGAAAGCTTGTCAGGAGGTAGTCCTGAGCAATTAATTGTATTCGAAATGTTTGGGTAAAAGTTTCTAAATCAAAACTGGAATATTTTTCGTCCGTACAAAGACTATCTGAACTGAAGTAAATTTTTTCCTCTCCATCAACCTTATCCATTATATAGTTGTTGACATTAGATACAACATCCAAGGTGGGAGCAAGAATACATCTTTCTTTGAAATAGCCTTCAATGGACATTTCTGTTGAGACTGATGGATACACAAAGGAAATCAAGTAATCTAATGCAGATTTAGAAGGAGATATTAAAATATCCTATGGTATTTCAACCTTAGATTCTCCTTCAGTCGAATCTCTAATCAAACCATCTCCGATCTTAAGAAGCCAAATACTGAACTTCCTTATTTCAAACGACCCATTTGAGGTGCTACTTTGGGTAAGTCACATGTTTTTAGATAAGGTCAACACTTTGTAAAAAGACCATAGGTAAGAGGAGTTGATTGTTTCTTGATATATATCCTGCCTTGACCTTTTTGAGATTACCGGTAAAATTTGTCTAAAGTCGCCCCCAAGAACAACCACTTTTCCTCCAAAAGGTATATTGGGGTTATATGAAGTAGAAAATCATAGAACTTATTTACCGTAGGAGCCTCATCCCAAATGATTAATGTTTCCTTATCAAATAGTTTGGCATGGATAGATTTTTACTTTATATTGCAAGTTGAATCTTCATTGAAATTAAGAGGGATCTTAAATCTAGAATAAGTTGTTCGTCCGTTTGGAAGTTACAATAATGCAATACCACTTGAAGCAACATTTAAACATATTTGACCATTAGACCCGATAGCTGCAGATAAAGTATTCCAAACATAAGTCTTCCCTGATCCACCATACCCATAAAGGAAAAAGAAACCACCCTTGTTTTCATGAACTGCTTCCATGATAACTTCATATGCGTTTTTTTTGTCCCTATTAAGAGAAGATACATATTTAGAAAGAAGCATTGACAAATGGTCCTAATTGAAGTTTAGCTCCTCAATAATAATTCGGTCTTGAAGATTAGAAACAAAATCACCCAATGAGAAAGGCATGGTAGGAAATTCTTTTAGAGTTCTCCCATTCTGTTGTAGAATTTGCTCTATTTTTGCAAGGCATAAGTTCTTGATCTCTTCATCTCTAAAGTTGATAGCTACAAATATATCAAGATATTTCTTTGATAAAAAAAGTATATCAACTCATAATCATGAAAACATAAAATAATGAATAAATAAAGAATAAAGAATAACTAACATAATTGTCTTACTCTTACATCTTAAGAACTTGTATTTAATTCAAAATTTGATTCAAACCTACCATAACATCGACCAAAAGAATATTAACTTTAGTAAGGATACGAGAAAGCAAAGTTACCATCACACTCCATAATTCTTCTTTGTCTATAAACAATATCATCAAATAGTTGTTTCCAACAGGTAGACCAAACAACTTCCAGAGTGCATATATTATTTGAAAGAAGGAGTATTGAAAATAACTTGCAAAGATAATGGCCAGAAGCCCAAAAGGAAGCTTCATTTATTGCACCAATAAATTCCCTATCATCTTGTAGCAACCCTAAATCATAACAAGCTTCTTTAAATGTTGGGTTCTCGTCCACCGTTCGTATATCCTCAAAACTTTGGCATCCTTTTTGTACATTTAGTAGAAGACGTAGGTAGTATTGTTCTCCGATGCCAACGGGTACATGAGATATCCTTCCTATAGCATGACCTTGCTTATTTCTCGTCCACATGCCTATATCTTGTTTCCATAAAAACTTTGGTAGAAACTTGGCATATAACAACGATCTCCCTTCAGGATAGGTTGAATTTGCTATCATCCACCCAAGAAACATAATGTCCTTTAAATTTGCTCGTAAAAGGACATTTTCAAGGTTCTCTGCATCGTTGTACACAACTGTCTGCTCTCCAAACAAATTAAAACTCATATGAATAACTGGAGGTTCTTTGTATTGGATTTCAAATCCAAATAATCTCCATGCAGCTTCATATGCGGAAATGTACCTACAAAAAATTCAATCATAATTCCTTTATACATATTAGTTTAATGAAACCTTGATTTCATAATATGAATTCTCAAATATATTTGAACATATTAAATCATCTAACAACAGAACATCTAAATCAAATTATTTGATAAAACATAACTATCCAGCAAGTCAGTTCAGTAAAATTAGATTATGGTGTACAAAAAGTAAAATGAACTCCCTAAAAATACATTTCACATTGAGTGATATACCTGCAGTCATAGGTAACGCCCTCTGTTACACTTTAATAAATTCTATGAAAATTCGTAATTTTTTTTTACTAAAGATATGATTATTAAAAAGAAACTATCGGAATAAATTACATACATCATTTCTGAAATACCTCGTAAATATTATTAAAACTTTATAAAGTAATTTTTACATTCATCCGAAGAAAATAAATATTAAACATTATAAGAAAGAGAGGAAACTCCATGGCCCAGAAGCAGTTACTTAATAACTTTTATTTATTTATTGGACCACGGTATTCATACCGAGCTCCCTTTCTAGAACGTGCTATATTCACTGCCGAGATTCCTTGATCCTTCCCTCTGAACCATCAATTTAAAACATATGAAACAAAAACACGGAGAAAGGAGTGAGAAACAGAATATAATATTCCCGAATACGACATAAGCAACAAAGGGTTTTCACAAACCAATACATAATAATATCAATCACAATCACATACACAATCAATTATGAATGCATGAATGTTATGCAATATCTTCATCATAACTTACCTATATATGTGGGCCCTTAAATTTTAATTTGCACTGGGCCAACCAGGAGTTTACACTGTTCCATAAGTCCGAATAATAATAATATGAACAGCCCAACTGGCATGGAAACATTTAGAGACTAGTCAGATTGAGAAAGTTTTTATTGTGGAAGTACCCGGCACTAGGGAGCTACCCCAGGTCCCCTGAAGCACCCTTTCACACCCTCTCATCCCAAGGCTCGAAATTAAGCCTCCTCTAATGTATCCTCAGTTTCTATAATTTGTCCCCAGACAATATCATTTAATTTTACTTTAATGATTCATGATACATGAACTACTCGCGTATTTAGTTGGTTAAGGCTTTTAGAAACTCAATTATTAAATACCTTAAAGGTTTACAACATCATTTCAATAAACTGTACATTTTCTTAATTCTCTAAATTTCTGTCCCACAGAAATAAATTTGGTACAGTTTTCAAATCTCACTGAAATTGAGTTTCTAAGCCTTAAATATCTTAAAACTTTTTCATATAAAACTTTTACATAATCTTTCTCCAATTGAATCTTAACAAGATCAAATTCTTAATTATTTTCAAATATCTTTAGTTATTAAGTTGGGAAAATAAAATAATTTTCTTTTGAAAATTTTATTTTATTAAAATAGAATAATCTTTAAATATTAACCAAATATACTTAAAATTATAAAATTTTTCTTTAATTCAAGATTTAATTATCTTAATTTGTTATAAATTAATTTTCATAAAATGTCTTCTTTCTAAAATAAATACTAATTTTTTTATTCTAAATATTGAAAATAAAGTTAATAAAAATAATTTATAAGAAGAGAAGATTTAAAGTAATAAAAATTTAAAGAGTAAGGTAAGAAAATTCTTACTGAGTTTTAGTTTTCCGTCATGCTCGCTATATGCTCAAACTCCACATAACAAAATCATCAATCAAAATCAAGCACTATCAATTATAACTAAATATCATCAATCACATCAAATATTATTAATCATAATTAAATATAAATCAAAATCAAGTTAATAAAGCATCATTCATAAATATTATAATTCAAAGTCTAATTGTTATTAATATAGTCAATTTGAGTCCTTTTGGTCAATTCCTCGTATAGGTCTATGTAAGTCCATATAATCCAGTCCTTGTATAGGTATAGTTCAGTCCATATGGGTCATAGTGGTCCAAGTCCTTGCATAGGTATAGTCCAGTTCATATAGGTTATAAAAGTACAGGTCCTTGCATAGGTATGTTAGAGTTAGTTATATCAAATATTTAATTTAAAATTTATTAAAAATTTTAAGTTAAAGAGTTAATATTTTAAAATAATAATATTATCAAATTTAAAAGGAGTAGGGGACTCCTCCCATTATTCTTATGTCTTTTTATATTATACTCTTATCTCACTCCCCCTTACCTCTTGTATCCTGATTCGTTATTGAAGATCCGTACGCGTCTCGTCTCCGAGTTCTAAAACATACCAATTTCATTTTAATATAGTTACAAGATGAAAATTAAGATTGCTACTTAAAAATAGAAATGGTAAATTTTGAATAGTGAATAGTAAATTGTGAATAGTAATAGTAAATAGTAAAACGTGAATAGCAATGGTAAATAGTAAATTATGAATAGTAACGATGAATAGTAAAACATAAATAGCAACGATAAATAGTAAATCGTGAATAGTAATGGTAAATAGTAAAATATGAATAGTAAAGGTAAATAGTAATAGTAAATAGTAATTTACTATTTGAATAGTAATTTACTATTGAAATAGTATTTTACTATGCAGAATAGTAACTTAAAATAATATTATTTCTAGTATAATAATAGATTTCTAAAAACGATATGAAAATAACCCTAAAAAATATATAAGAGAGTTCGTACCTTAGAATTTTAGCAGAACCTTCTTCCAAAAAAAATTATTTCTCTCTCTCACTTCCACCACTATCTCACTAGCACTACTATATTAAGAAAACTTAATGTGAAATTGTGAATTCTAAAGAAGAATTCCTTCGGTATTTATAGGAAAAAAATTATTATGCATTCCATTATTTTAATATAAAAGTACTGTGTATTTTTTGAATTTTTATTCCTGGTTACTGTGCATCTTTTGAAAATTTCATACATGCACAGTGTTTTGCATAGTTACTTAAGCTAAATAGTAACCTTTCACTCGGTATATTTTAAATATTCAAAATCAGTCTTTTTTTAAATTTAGCGATATTATATCAGTCCTTACTAATTTTATAATAAGTAATATAAAGTTTAAATTTTAAAAATCTAAAATTTTCTGTTAATAAAAATTTATTGATACGTTTCTAATTTTTTAACGATTGGAAAAAATCAAAATTTTTCTCAAACCGATAATTTTTAGATAAGTCTACTTGAAATGGATTTTAAAAAATTTTCTTATAATTTAAATTCACTTTCTTATAAATATTTTTAATTTTAAGTCACTTATATGAATTTAAATTTATTTAAAAAATATTATTTTATTAAAAAATTCAAAAATTCCAAAAAAAATTCCAAAAAATCATAAATAATACATAGATTAAAAAGTTCTAAAGAACCATAATCTAATTCCTTCAAAATTTTAATATAAAAATAAAAATAGGGGTGTTACACATAGAACGCCTTAATTTCATCTACCTCATCATCTTTAAGCAATGCTGTTGTGACTCTATCACTCCCTTTATGAACATATTTAAACAAATATTTAATGGAGCTTGTTTGGCATGTATACTCAACATTGATGTGGCATGAATATTTTAGAAGCAGGACTGAATTGTAAGGAACAATAAAGCTATTGTCCAATTCAATATCTCTTTTTTTCACAGTACGTCCATCATCTCTTCTCCTGTACTTAGGAAACCCCTTTTCATCCAAGATTATGTGATTTTGATACCTTTTTGGAAAGTGTTTGGAACATCTACCATTCTTCATGCATGAAGACTTTCTATTGTATAAACCACATGGTCCATATACTATATATTTTTGAACCGCCTCAAAGAGTCTTGGATGTACTTGTTTATCTAGAATCTCTTTAGAAATATATTTGTCAATATCCTCTGGTGGCTGTGGTCTATGTGACGGGTGCATGAACAACAAAATATGGGCATGCGGTAATCCTCTTTTTTAGAACTTAATAGTACAAACATCTGTAAAAAAGGTAGATAAGGAAAGTGATTTAAATGCATTCATTTATGCCAGGTATTTTATACCAATAAACACAAACAATTACATTAAGGAATCATAAGTAATTAAAAACACTTACAGCCAACAGTTTTTCCAAAAATAAGTCCCTCTCTAAGATCCTAAATTAGGTGATCTAACTTGACTTTGAAAACTCGACAAAGAATATTCGGACGATCTTCAGGTTTGATATTTCTTGGAACAACAAATCTTTTAATTTCATCCCAATATGGATTGCATGTCATAGTGATGAAATAGCTAGGATACCTGTAATGCTTGCATATGGCAAAAGCATCTTTGCAATTGTTAAACATGTATCGAGGACCCCCGATAAAAGAACTTGGAATAATTATTCATTTCCCTATAGGTGTTGCTTGAGCATTACCTTGTAAGAAGGACTACCGAATGCCTTTATACTGATCAGCCCCTAATTTAGGTTGATTAAAACAAATGTACTTTAAGAGTTTTGACTCAACCATTGTGTACGCATCCACTAAAAACTGTTGGAACAATCTCCTAGACAACAACAACAAAGGAGAATCATGTTCTCTATCTTGGATCCTGTATGCAAAAAATTTTCTCATTGTAACCTTTAAACGTTTCATATATGATCTTCTTGGTTTGGAGAGTTCACAGGGATGCCTGGTCGATATCCATCCACTACAAAAAAAAAACCTGTTAGCGACGGATAAAACCGATCGCTATTTTATGACATTGCCATCGCTAAAATGGTTAGCGACGACATTTAAGACGGCAACGAGCCTGTCGCTAAAACCTTGGTCGCAGACAAAACAGTGACAATGAATACTTCCATCGCTATATTTTTGACGCCATATTGTCGTCGCTAAGATGGTCCCTACGTTGGTAACAGCCGCCGTCGCTAATGGTTACTTATAGTGACCACGTAACGCCGTCGCTATGGGTAATCATACAGCGACCACGTAACGCCGTTGCTAATGGCTACTTATAGTGACCATGTAATCCTGTCGCTACGTTGTAACCAGAAAGCGACGCCATCCCTCCGTTGCTCATTTGTAACCACATAGCGACCACCTAGTGGCCATCGCTCATTTGTAACCGTTAGCGACGCCAGGACTCCGTCGATCCACTATAACCAGATACCGACCACCTAAACAGCAACGCCCAATGGCCGTCGCTATGTTAAAAATACAGCGACCACCAACTATTCGTCGTTGTTAGTATCCATACAACGACGCCCTCTAGCCGTCGCTAATAATATTTTTTATTTTTAAAATAGTTTTTTAACCTCTTCAATATTTATAGATTTTATTAATTTAAGTTTAAACTAGAAATTTTGAATAATATTTTTTATTCGCTGAATGCTTGCTTTTTAAACTAGAAATTTTGATAATTAAATTTTGAATATTTTTTATTTTAATATTAAATTGTTATTAAAAACACAATGATGGATTAAATTTAATTATCAAATAGATTGAATTATTTGCAATAATCACAATAAGGTGTTTTTCTTTGAATTTAATTACAAATATCTAATATTGACATAATAAAATAATAAATAAAGAATGACATAAAATAAATACTGAATGGAATATAATATAAAAAGTATAAATCAAATATACAATGTCTATACATAATAAAAAAATATAAAAAAGTAATCATGGTGGTGGGGGATCCTGTGGTGGTGGTGACTAGGAAGTCAGGGGAGGTAGCCTCACCATCAACTACATCAGTAGCTCCTACTACTGAGCAAGTTGTCGACGAGTCTCAGCATGCTACTCCTCAGCCCGTCGTCGATCATCCTCGGCCCGTTGTTGGTCTGCCTCGGCCCGCTCCTCCAAAAACTGCCTCTGATGTCGCTCCTCCTGTAGCTTGTTGTTCAAGTTTTGAATTACCTGAACAACTTCAGTCGGAAGGCCAGAAGAAGAGGAAGAGGAAAAGGTCTTCCCCTTTTTCGCTAACTATGTGCCGACGCCGCCCAATCCAAAGATCCTCCCTTTCTTGTTCACTCCGCCAACATCCTTCATATAGATGGCGTTGTCGTCGGAACAAGACAGGGTGGGAGAAACCTCCCCTTTAGGAGTCGAAGCCACCAAGTCCGCCTCCTTCTCGGCTCTCCTGGCCTGATACGCTTCCTGTAAATTCAAAAACATTGATAGGATTAGTAAGCTGATTTGTAAATTATAAGCATGTCTAAGTTAAAAGTAAATATCGCTAGATCTGTAGTCTTCTGGTTTACCCATGCACCAGCTTTGTTCTTCTTGGTCATTTGCATGACCTCAAACAAAGAAGGCTCGCGGTGCTCCCTCAGCTCCTGTAGTGGACAACAAGCACTGAAGTTATTATTCCTAAACATATCAGACTAATCATAATAAAAATGTTTAACATAAATAGACTTATAAATCGTTTCTTGTGCTTGAGGGTTGAAATGCTACCCCCAGTGTAAATTGACGCTACAGCATCGACGAATCTGTTTGCCTTGTCTCGAGCACTCGCCTGCTGGAACAAGACACCGCCCCACTTTTGGACCATCCAGTCCCAATGGTCCTCGGGGATCCAACGAGGGCGCTCGTCCTTGTCCCTCACCTTCCAAAGGGTACTCTTGATGATTTTGGAGGTCTTTGTGGCAAAGACCTTCCTAATCTCATCAATCATACCCTCTGTCCACTGATAATCACGCTGTAATAATGAAATCATATTTTAAAATTAATAACAGGTATATTTTAGCCATAATTTTACAACAAAAAAAGTGTTAACTTACCGAGAAGGTGTCAAACCACCTATCCTGGACAACCTTCCCAGCATTCCATGAGATGTATGGACCATCCCGCTGGGCCTTCAACACCTTAGTAATCGCTTTGATAGTGCGACTACTATCAACAAAACTGAAATTTTGAAGCCAATAATTGTAAATAAATAGTATTATAGGAAACACACAGGGAGGCTACCAAAATTTCGACAGAGTCTCCCCTGTAATTATAACATTTCCAAGTTTGAACAATTGCCCTGTTACAAACATAAGATTTCCCAGTACAATTCAATGTATATAACTAAATAAATTAACATACAATAAACTACGATACAAGTAACCTACAACTATGTGAGTTTTACATACAGAAGTCTGAATAAATGGCACTAGGACCAGCATGGGTAGGGGGATATCGGAGGTGGGGTCTCCTCGAGGCCAGGGTCCTCCAAGACACCAAGTGGAGTGGTCTGGTGTGGGGTGGTCTGCTGTGGTGGTGAAGGAGTAGTGTGCTGTGGTGGTGAAGGAGTGGGCTGCTGTGGTGGTGGAGTGGTGCCCTGCTGTGGTGGTGGAGTCCCTAGACGGGATGCTGGGATCCTCGAGCCACCACCCCTACTAAATGGTAGTTGACGTCCTGTCATCTATGAATAAAACCATAAAAACAAATGTTGGAATGATAGGATATTAAAGATATGTAATATGTTTAACAACTACATACTCTGTGTCTATTTTAGTTTGAAATTCCCCGCCAGTTTCAGTGTCACTATGGCTATCTTTTTCAACAAGTTCATCAGTATCCAAATCAGCCCTAGACCATTTTGATCAGGAGACAAGGTCTTTGTCAATGTGTTCACCCCCCGTCGTGGTGAGTGTCCCATCCATTATTATTGGATCAATGTTGAATAACAGATGACTATCGTTGAGGTCGTTCAGTGCAAGTTGATAAGCATATTCAACCTCATTGAAGACATTATCAGTGATCTGACTTTGGGCCTTTGCCTTGATTACTGCGTACCAGTCCCGATGACCTCCTGGGAAGTCAGTGTAATAAACCCGCTCGGCTTGTTGGGCAAAAATAAAGAGATCAAACCCTTTATATCTACCTCAACTAAACCCTAGTTGTTATCAACCTTTGTTCCTACACCAATTGTGTTGTTGTACCAATCATATTTGAATAGAATAATATCTCTTCTTAGTCGTCCGGAGAAAGAAACTTCAATAATCTCTGTCAGCACTCCGTAAAAGTCTTTCTCTAACTGTCCAACTATGCCTTTAACATAAACCCCGTAGTTATGGGTACGCATCCCTTCACTCCATTCAAAAATGTTAAACTTGTAGTCATTTACATATTAAATTAGCCATTTTTTAACAGTTTTCACCGGCCCCTAAGAAAGGGCTTGGAGTAAAGGATCTTCAATATGGTTGTTAGGGTCTTGTATCTATGTACAACATAACAAATAGGTCATCGTTAGATACCTAATGTTAGAAGTACAGATAAAAAACACATGGTATGCAGGTCTTACATGTTGTGCGAACCAACCGATGAACATGGATGACACCTCACTATGAATTTGGTCATCAGTTAAATCATTTTGCTCAAGTTTTAGCATATCTGTATATAAGCTATTTAAAGGAAAAAAATTTAGATACTATAAAACACAACTTTAGAATGTAACATATAAGTTGGTGACTTACTCAAGAAAGGGTTCCACTTCTGGGCAATTTAAAAGAATGTACAAGTGAGTCATCTTTCGATCTTTCTTATCAATGTAATATTTTGTGACCTTGCCCCCCGGACGACCAGGATAGTTAAAAATTAAAATTTGATCATCCAACCCTGTGCGGGTGGCCACCCCAAGATTGCGGGGAATTCTACTCATTCTAGTTTCTATCTCCGTCGGAAAATAGAAAGAGGCAAAAGCTGTCATTTCTTCGACTAAGTATGCCTCGTAAATTGATGCTTCAACGTATGCTTTATTTGACACTTTGTCTTTTAAAGAGCATAAGAATCTTCAATAACATAAACAAATGTTAAGTTAGAAAGTACTATTATAGGAACTGTTTGCAAGAAAATTAAAGAGTTCTGGCGTTCACCTTTCGAATGGATACATCCAACAATACTGCACCGGGCCACCAACTAAGACCTTGTATGGTAGATGGATAGGCAGATGCCCCGTTGAGTCAAAAAAACTTGTTGGGAAAATCTGCTCCAACTTAGAAATCAATACCGAGATAGTTTCTTCCATCTTTAGAAGTTTCTCCACAGTCAACGAAGTTACCGTCAACTCCCTAAAGAAGTGACTCAACTCAACCAACGATTTCCAAATAGGTTTCGGTAAGGCATGAAACGCGTACGGGAGTAGTTGTTGCATAAACACATGGCAATCATGACTTTTTATGCCAAACATCCTGCCCTCCTTCACGTCCACACATCTACTCAAGTTAGAAGCGAATTTGTCAGGCAGGGTCAACCCATTCATCCAAACATTCTTGCACGTCCCGCATCCCTTAATTCTAACTTCTTCCTAGAACACCAAATCGAAAGGTCTAGACGACTCTTCTCATTGTCCTTTGTTCTCCCTTTGATGTCCATTACAGTGCTAAAAATATTCATGAAAACATTTCGTTCAGTGTGCATGACATTAATGTTGTGTCTTAACAATAAGTCTTTCCAATATGGCAAATCCCATAAGATACTCTACTTCACCCAGTGGTGTTCCTTCCCATAACCCGCAAACTCCTCAACACTCTTATCCCAGATGTAGGGATACTCTTCGACCCTCTGCCAAACCCGTGCACCGGATAACCTACGGGGTAGAGGTTCATTCATAATCTTGTTTTTCTTAAAAGTGGTTTTGTTTCTCCTGAACGGGTGATCTAACGGTAGAAACTTTCTATGACAGTCAAAGAAACTTGTCTTGCCACTAACAGGGAGTGATTCCCCCTGGTATGCTCCATGCATACAGGGCAAGCAAGCTTCCCAGACGTTGACCATCCAGAAAGCATACCATAGGCTAGGAAGTCGTTAATAGTCCACATCAAAATAGCCCGCATCATGAAACTATTCTTCAAAGACGCATTGTATGTCATTACCCCGACATCCCATAATTATGATAACTCTTCAACCAACGGTTGCAAAAACACGTCTATGTTCGGCTTTGGATTTTAAGGACCTGGAACCAGTACAGATAGAAACATGACCTCACTCTTCATACACATATTAGGAGGTAGATTGTATGGGGTTAGTATGACTGGCCAACAAGAGTAAGCTCTTCTGTATTGATCGAACGGGTTGAACCCATCAGTACATAAGCCAAGTCTTACATTGCGCGGCTCGCCAGAAAAGTCCGGATATAGCTCATCCAAATACTTCCATGCTTTCCCGTCAGAAGGATGACATAAAAACCCCTTCTGTGTTTAGTTCAGAGCATGCCAACGCATGTGTTTTGCCATGGACAATGAGGTGTACGGGTTTTGAAGACGCGGTGTTATAGGGAAGTACCATATTTTCTTCCTGGCCGTCCTAGTTACCTTCTCCTTTTAACGGTTTTTTAGTGTTCCTCATTACAATGTACACATTTTGTGACACTCTTGTCTGTAAACTCATTTCTGAACAGCATACACCCACCAATGCAACACTCTATCTTCACACAACCCAACCCCAGGTTTGCCACTCTTTTCTTAACATGATACAGGTTTGATGGCATTCGATGATTACTAGGCATGGTGGAACCCATCAGATCAACCATCCTATTAAAACAACCTCCTGAATGATTATAATCTGCCTTTAGGCTTAAAACAGCTAGGGAGGCGGATAATTTAGTATGACTCTCGCACCCGTCCCACAATGGAGTCTAAACCGCCGCTAACAAATCATAAAATCTCTTCACCTTCGGATTAGGATCCTCCTCTACATTGTCGTCCTCATTCCCTGCTTGGTCATCATGTTGTAGCATACGCCCAGTGGAGGGTCCAACATGATCCATCACCATCTGCTCTATGTTGTTGTACCCATCCCTGTTTCCTTCGACCTCATAGTATGACTGTTGAAAGGTTACGGCTGATGGCCTGGGTAACCCCTCACCATGGTTATACCAGCAATAGTATCTTTCCATGAACCCCTTCTGACTTAGGTGACACATGACATTATCCGCGTATTCAAAACTCATGCATTTGCACCTTGAGCACAGACAACAAATTTTGTTAGTCACTTCAAAACCAGGCGTGTTCGCTGTAGAGAATGGAATGAACTCCAACAACCCCGTCATGAACTCCTCCGTCACTCGCCGACTCTGATCTAGCCGGTTGTACATCCATCTCCGATACACCAAAACCTCCATTCACAATATCTAACAAGCAGAGTTCTAGTCACTTGGATTTAAACATTATGTTATGGCACTATCATTCGTGAATCACTTTATCTCTTTGATGTTGTAAGTGGGTGGGGCCCTATCCCATTCGGGATGAATATGCAACCATTATAGCCCGCCGATATTGTTTACGGTCTATCTTAAATTCTTGATGTTCATTTGGAATTTTGGCAGCATTTCGCATTGGTCCTCGAGTACACAAAGATACGTGTGGTATTTCATAGCGCACGTAGACATGTACCCAGAGACAATGCGAAACACCAAAACCGAAATTTCAAATGAACATCAACGATAAAGTTCATAAGTTAGGTTCATAAAAGAAAAATGAATGAAATCAATACCTTGATATTGTGGTTCATAATTAACTTGATTGCACCCATCTGATATATTAAATAAGTAAAGAATTATGGTTAGATGTAAAAAAAACTCAATAATATATTAAAGGAAGTAGGATTGATTATGATGACTTAGATGACTGCCTTACCTTGATTTTCAACAGTTGTGTCCAATGTTCCTAATTTTGGTTATCCATCTCCCCCAACAGGGTTTATGTCTGAAAGTTCAGTTCCACATAATATAATAGTTGATTAATTAAACAATGTTTGACATTTTATAATTTTGGTATAATTAATTTAGGTTCTTTATAAATTACCAATCGTACATTTGTATACTATAAATTACCTACATTAACTCCATTAGACACGATTGATTCATTGTTTGTTTGATTGAAATTGACTAGATCCCCGCAATGTACGACTGTAGTTACATATGAAGAAAATAATAAAAAAGTTGGCTGATGTATAACAAACTGATTAAATGGCTGGTTGTAAGTGTATTTTGGTCAAATTTCTGGTTGGGTTAACAATCTACCTTCATCATTATGTGTTTGAATAAATTCTCCAGATTGTCCATCTTGGTAATTTTTCGGTTGATTTGAAACTTCTGTCTCAAATAATGCTAACAGGTCTTTGAGGTATCAGTATCAATTATTCTAGAGTGAACAATTTTATGCTTCCTAACTCCTAATGAACTACATACATAAAATAACTTATTAACATGGGAATGCTGCTTTGACAACATGATGTCCCTAAAATGACAATTTGAACATTATCCTTACCTCTTTTTTGGATATACATGATATACTTCAGACATTCTATTTGAAGTAGCTGCAGAATCTGTTTAACAAAACAAAATAGTTATATAAACAATATTAGCATGTAGATTATGTGACTATGAGATAGAAAATAATGGAAGAAAATCCACCTTTAATGTTTTTCCTCTTTAGAATTTGCTTTGGGGTAGGAATCTTGACTTCTTTTTTCAAAGTCTTATTCTCTAATGACAATTAAAAAGCATTCATATTATCAATATAAGACTATTAATCATTTTTTAAAAGAGAGAAATATCAAACATGTTAATGCACCATTAATTATGTCTGATAAATAGGTTCTATTCATTGAATGATGACTGGATTGGGGGTTGATTGAATTGGTATATCGTCTCCTACAATAGAAAAAATTCTACAAAACAAAGTTTTCTCATTATATGAAACTGAAATATACATAACAAACACAACACAACATCTTCCTATTCTTTTATGATGTTGACCTTTCAATTGGACTGTAGGAGTTGATTAAGACAGATCATGAGTGGAATGTATTATTGGCTGACCTTCACATTCATTATTGACCTCCCTGGTATTTATTTGTACATGATGACATGATATATAACATTAGTTGAAACCAAAATGAAATTTGGAAAAACATGTTATAACATAGAATGCATACAAAGAGCAGCAGTGAATAATGTTATAAAATACAGAACATGTTATAACAATAGTCTATAACATTTGGAGGAGTTTTCTAAGGTGGGATAAACAACAAAATTATATAAACCAAAGTTTTCAATGTTTT
This sequence comes from Clitoria ternatea, assembly GCA_037962975.1. NCBI lineage: Eukaryota > Viridiplantae > Streptophyta > Magnoliopsida > Fabales > Fabaceae > Clitoria > Clitoria ternatea. Next base: position 53,519,339 of record CM075675.1, read on the forward strand.
ATGTATGATATGAAACGTAAAAAAATTGACAGCATTAACAATTTCACATCTGTATTTCTCATGTTTGATAAAGGTTATGTTACCATTTGTCATGTTTGATAAAGGGGTTGTATTCACAGAAGGGGATTGAAATTTGTGGCCATCAACAATCTCAACTTTTCATTTCCTACAAAGACATGATTGCATGATAGTCACGAATGGGTAAGAAACATAAGATGATATGTTATATTTGTAGTTCAACACCATTTCTTATGCCAAAATTCTTTTAATGGGATGAATGCATAGCTACCTCGTGTTGTCCATTTGATCATGAGATATTATACATCAGATGGGATTATAAAAATTAAAATCTGTTGCAACATTATTAAATAACTTTGTATGCATAAGAAAACTTTTGCTTCACTTGCATTAGTGAGGATTGGAGTGTAAGAATTGGAAGAGTTATATATCATTGGAGGAGGCATCAGATTGTATAGAACAATAATTTACAAAATAAACAAAAGAATAGAATTCAAACAAAGGAGACATACCATTGTCATCTACACTATCAGATTTGATATAGCTTTATGTTTCTCTTCTTTGACAAAGTCGATTTTGTCTCTCTAACCTTGCAAGTTTCTTTTCTAAGCTTTTGATGAACCCCATGAATATGACCTTTCAGCTGCTATTATATTGAAGGGTTGTTTGCATGTCTAATTTGGGCAAAATTATGAAACAATATACTTTTTAGATAACAAAAAAGTATTCAATCTGCATCAAGATAACATGCAGAACTTGAAAAGTTCCCAGATGGGATAATGCAATACCGAGAATTGCTTGGAAAAGGATGGGGAGAAGCTGAAACTACAAAGAAAGAGATTGAAAGGAGTTAAAACATGTATTAAATGTGCCTCTTAAGGTTTTTAATAAAAGGTGTTACTTAATAATCCAGCCACCTTATAATTGTTTTTGTAGAAATGATGTTATAATTAACTTAACAAAACACCAAGATTAACAATATAAAATCTGTTTGGTTTTATACATATCCAATAAGAATTAAAAGACAAAAAATGAAGTCGGTATTCATATGGATCCCTTTCACACTTACAATATAAAAATCCTTAACAGCTAATGGTTTAATGCGATACATGTACCTGATTTTAGAAATGAGAAGCTGATGTCTTCAAGTCTCAGCAGAGCATATTGGCTAACTATACCATACGCTTATGATTATGTTAACCTTGTTTTTTTAAGTAGCTACATGAAACAAATTTAGTGAACATTGGCCAGACAATTTGCAGATATTAGTTGTATGTTGTAGAACTTTTAAAAAAAACTTAAAATTTAAGTAAACAATGAGGACACATATGAAAGTCTTAAAGAATTTGGAATGTGTTTTATTTTTCTTATCACATCATTCATATCAGACCGTGTCTTAGTGTGGTTGGCATAACTTTGAATATTGGATGAGGTTGGTTAGGTGATCACAGATCAAGTTTAAGTATGAAAGGTATAAATCATATTAAATATATATGTGTAGGGAACATTTAATCATCTTTATCAACAACTCATTTAAATTTTTTTAAAAGTCTGGTAATTTCTTGGAAATGAATGAAATCTTTTGGTTGGAATAATTTTTTTTGCATAAATCATTTCCCTGAACCATTTGTATGAAACATATAATCTCTCCCATGTAAAATGAGAAATTGCAAATTTGATAACATATCTCATTTGAGGATGCTTAATGGGTATGGTATATGACATTTATAACATTATGATTATAAACAAAATTCTGAGATGGCAGATTTGATCTATTCCATTATTTGAAATTAAGTTCCATCGTCATTGTTTGAGTATGTTTGACTATATTATGGAACTTTTGTTTAGCATGATCAGATAGAAAAAAGTATAACATCAGATAACTAAAATAAAATTTTTTAATCAAACCTTATACATAAAAGTAGAAACATTATCAAGTTTTAACGATCTTGAAAAAACTAAAATTTGGTTTCTCTGAACTAAATGAGAAGAAACATTGATCACCATGTTTCAGAGCATGGGTGTCACAAAAGACCTTCCACCTAGCTCTGAATTTTACGTATCTTCTGCCCTTTTGTTTCTTTATTATATGACATATAACCTCAACACTGGTTGGTCCACAAAGAGACCACTCGTTTACTGAAGATGCAAAAAGATGGTTATACATATATTTTGGCAAATTCTGTGATGAATCAAGTATTTATCATAAAATTAGTAAGTGTATGTTGTAATTTTGGCAATATGAGTATCAATTGGTCGAACACAAAGAATACAATATTAAAAAAAAAGCATAAAACAGACCAGTTGGCTAGCTTTGGCTTGATAGGCAGGCAGGGTCACACTAAAGTTTATAGCATGTTCCTCAACAACAGTGTATGTTATTTCCTTACCTTCTTCATCGAATATCCTAATGTTAAAGTCACCACCCCATGTAATCTGTTACAACCCAGGAATCAATAATCAAGTTGTAGAAATGTCAAATGTTTTCTAAACCCTCCTTCAAGAACCCTTCTTTCTCAGTACGATGGAACGTTATGTGAAAAGAGTTGTTCAATGGATCTTTCAAATGCCATATGGAAGGAAGTTGATGACCAAATTTTTCTAACAGGTCCTTGTCTGCATGAGCAAATATTTGAACATGATATGAAATTAGGATCACAGCATTGTGAAGAACTTTAAAAAACTTCAACTCTATGTTCATGAATGAAGTTTATAGTCCCAGTCAAAAATAATAAAATAGAATACCATTAAAGCATGGACTATAGAACACGATTCTGTTACCTTCGAGTAGTTGTTAAGGAAGAATGAATTATGGAGGGAGTTCGGATGCCTTGGCCAATCCATTCTTATTGTAAAACAAAGCCTGATGAAGCGTGTTTGTAACGAAATGCATCCAAACAATGTTCATTTATGTAGACAATAGCACAGAGCATACGTCTTATTAGAAGGGTGTGTGCAAACGTGTTCACACCAACAGACAAAAAGAGGGTCATGTTTGGATCCTGGCAGAAAATAATGTTATGAATGGGAGCATGCCTATGCATTGCAGTATTTAATTGGAGGAAGTGTGAAACCCTTTGCTGATTCCGAACCAGGGTCATAAAACAACACCTATTGAAATTCTTCAATTGTTGGATTTTAATGCCTGACGTTGGTGGGATAAAAAAATGCGCACATTAAATTGCCAGGGGTTGCTTAGTTTCAAAAATTTTAAAGGGTGTTGTATTATATTTAGAGATAATATATAAAATATAAAATTTTTAACTTTTCTAATGCATATTATTATGTTCATAAAAGGGTCTTTTATTATTATGTTCGTAAAAAGGGTCTTTTAAGTGATTAAAATGTGTTATTATTTATATCATACATTAAGAATTTAAATGAAAAAACTTAAATGGTATTAAGATTATTTATGTATTTTATAATGGGATTAAAAGATAAAAATTTGCTTTAACATGATTAAACTTATATGATAATGCATTTATTTTAACTATATATGTATTATTGTCATGTGTTTCGATATTGAAATTATTTATATCGTACATTAAAAATTTAAAAGACAAAAATCTCAAATGGTATTAACATTGTTTATGTATTTTATAATGTGATTAAAAGATAAAAATTTGCTTTAACATGATTAAACTTATATGATAATGCATTTATTTTAACTATATATGTATTATTGTCATGTGTTTTGATATTGAAATTATTTATATCGTACATTAAAAATTTAAAAGACAAAAATCTCAAATGGTATTAACATTGTTTATGTATTTTATAATGTGATTAAAAGATAAAAATTTGCTTTAACATGATTAAACTTATATGATAATGCATTTATTTTAACCATATATGTCTTATTGTCGGGCGTTTCGATATTGAAAGATATAATAAGATTATTTATATCGTACATTAAGAATTTAAATGAAAAAAAAATCTCAAATGGTATTAACATTGTTTATGTATTTTATAATGTGATTAAAAAAAATTTTATTTAACATGATTAAACTTATATGAAAATGCATTTATTTTAACCATATATGTATGATTGTCATGTGTTTCGATATTGAAAGATACAATAAAATTATTTATATCGTACATTAAGAATTTAAATGAAAAAAAATCTCAAATGGTATTAACATTGTTTATGTATTCTATAATGTGTTTGAAAGAAAAAAATATTTAACATGATTAAACTTATATAAAAATGCATTTATTTTAACTAGATATGTATTATTGTCATGCATTTCGATATTGAAAGATACAATAAGATACATATTAGTAAATGCGTATAAATTGATTTAGGAATTGTTGTATAAACAAAAAGACATGATAGTTTTCATTTTTAAGAAATATTTACTTTATACTGATGCATTAACAATTTGATGTTGAGTTATTCATTCAGGTTATATTCATTATAGTAAGAATATTAATCAAATGTTCAGAATAGTTATATAAATTATGTATCATATATATGTTGGAAACTTTTGTTTTTTAAAATTTATAGTAACATGAAAACTCAGGTCAGGTTATCAACCATACACTAACATAAGCAACGTTGAATGATGGATACCAAAAGACAAAAATAAAATTGACTTTAATTGTTTAAGAGAAATAGTGAAACCATATAATTGTTCAACAAAAGACTAAAAGCAAGTAATTGTTCGACAAAAAGAGTGAACGCAAATAATTGTTCAAGACAATTGATTAAAGCATTTAAAACTAATTAACAGACCCATGCACACAAAGGAAATCTACAGTTTGTTTCACTTCGGTTCTTGTTTCATAATCTTCCTAACTTTGTTTGATGAAAGCTAGAAGTCATCCTGGGAATTATCCTTACAGACTATAGTCCTACTGCCAGCTCCACGTCCCATCTTTTGATGTGTAATAATTGAATCATCTGCAAACGGTACATGAATCCCATGGGACTATACAAAAAATACAAAACTTAACCAATTAAAATAATAAACAAAGGATACAGGAAACAACACATTGAATGTTAAAGGAAAACTAAAGGAAATCAAAGTAGGAAGACAGGTGAAATATTAAAATAAGAAGACTCATGCAATATCAAGAAAATTGACAATCCAATTTCTTTATAGGGATGATGTTGGAGGCTGAAACAGTGACAGTGGCATTTGTATTGGTCATTTTTCAAAGGATTTCCCATGGATGACTTTGATAGATTATTTTATGCATTTGAATGAAACATCAAATTATAATGTAATCTGAAGAAGAGTGCTAAGAATATGCTTTGACACAAACACAAAGACTAATACCTGAATGGAGTCCAAAGGAAGGATATCAAATTTGCTGTGAGAGGTGATTTAGGGGCTGAGGGAACAACTGAATCAGAAGACAAAGTTTGATTATCCTGTAAAAGTTTTATAATAAAAAATTCATAAAATGATATGCCAAAATAAATTACATAAAGACAAAACCAATAAATTACATCTTACCTTAATAGAATCAATTGAGTCTCCAAGGGAGGTTATTATTTCTAAATTCTCAATGAGGAGATGAGATTGAAAAATACATAAAATAATGAGATATGATGCATCTAGTTTTACTGTCAATATAAAACAACAAATCTTAAGAAGGAAGAAAACTTGAATTTACCTCATAAACCTTATACTTCTTTTCAAACTCAGCAATCAATCCAATTTCGTTGCATATCTTAATGACATTTATCGTGTATGGAACCAAGGCCATGAACTCTTTCATTTTCACTTGAACTTTGAAAAGGAATCTTGTGTCCTTGAGAACATCCAGTTCTTCGGGATACATGATTTTATCTCCACCCTATATGAAGTTGAAAAGACAGTACATGAAGAGAGTTTTTTTTATAAATAAATGAACCTCTGAAGAATAAAATGATACCCGTGAAGAATAGGCAGGGTAAAGATCTTGGGCGGTGATTTGTAGGAACTTGGCCGCCTCCCTATCAAATAGGATAAAGGATGCAGAGTCAGATTAATCTACCACCCTTATATGGATGCAATATCTATTTTAAAAATTAACAAAAAATATTAGTTTTAATTATCTGCTAAAATAATTGTCACCTAAGAAAAATAACAATACAATAATAGAAGAAGTAGTAAAAGGAAGAATTTTAAAGTGTAATAACTCATAAGAAAAGATGACAGATGTGTTCTACAGTTTTTGCAATAGTACATATCACCGTCAACCTGAACTCCATACACATATTTGATACAACCTCTATAACACCAACTAAACTCAGATTCAATCTGCTTGACGATCCCAAGAGTCACAAACACCCCATTCTATAAAATAGAGATTTAGATGCATGTAAGAAAACATAGGGAAAACTTTTAATCCATTAGATACAAACATGCGTAACCAAAGTATATTATATATTTATATGAACTATATACAGTTTTGCTATACTCATGTACATGTAATATATTTGTAACTATATAAGCTGAATATTTTTCATGACCATATAACCTGAATATTTTTTATGACTAGATCTGTATACACAAAAAGTTAATATAAAGGTCAGGAACAATTTAATCAATTAATTACATTCATTTAAAATGTACTCAAGTCGGTTTTGGCTGGGAAAATTACAGACCTGCTTGAACTCCTTCATGGATTTGTATGTTGTAAGCCTGAGGAAGTCATCATGTGTAGTTATCTGGCTGTTACTAAATAAAGGGGTCAGTTTTTTAGAAGTAACGCTTTTAGTCGACTGAATCCTGCATAAAACATAAATAAACTTTTATATAGATATTACACAACTGTTATTGTTACCATACCCTTAACTATAATATAGTTGATCATGCACCCTGTTCTCAAGTAACCCACTTTGTCATTTGTATAACTTTTGTTTTTAGAAGGCATTCAAATAGTATGATTCGAATGAAGAAGTGAATGTACATTTTAAAACAACATACCTTGTCCTAAAATCTTTAATCTCAGGAATGAGGTTATTAATGTATAGTCGAGAAATATAGCTGGTGTTGGACATACTGATCACATCTATACATTATACAAATTATAGAAATATTATATAATATTATACAATTTAAAAAATATATGTAAATGTCAGATCAATTAATAAAATGAAAAACAAACTAAAACCAATATATACATAGAAGTATATGTTTAGAAACGCAAACCATTCCACTTTTTCATTATAGAAAATTGTAGAAGAACCACATAACTTTCATCAGCATTATCAGATAAGCAAACAATGAATTTCTTTGCAAACTTTTCCCACAAAGTGCAACGCAGCTTCAAACCCTTATAAAATATTAGAACAACAAATGACTGGATTTGTTTATGGATTATTAAAAAAATAACAAAAGACTTTAGTCAAAAGGAATTACTCAAGGTTATCAAGTTCGATCACAATGTAGTTGGACGTCACCCCTGCCTTTTTGAATTCAATCAGGTCTCCTTTTCCAGTCAACATCCCAATAACGTCTGAAAACAAAGAGAAACAGACTCAGCAGCAACAATTAAAACATTAGGATGATGATATGATACAAAAAGAATAAAGGAAGTTTTCATTACACATGTGTTGCAAACAGATAAAAAGTAGACTTGTACTTACTAACCAATTTTTTCTTATCAGAAACCTCCTTGTGTATTTTAGCAAAAGGAACAATGTGAGAAACATTTTTTGGAATCTCAGAGTCCTCCACCAATCTGACCTGAGTTTCCCTCTTAAAAAAGATCCTAAATTCATATGTAGTAGGCCTGTAGACCTGGTCATTCAATGCAACAACAATGGTGGAGATGATATACACATTGCCCTTACTTAATGCCCTCTCAAACAAATATAAATGGATAGGCTTCATAGAAACCTGTATCCTATCACACTTTGAGAAAAAGAACACCACAAAGCAGAACAAAAAAAATCCACAATCAGATATGCCATATTTTAATAACACTTAATAGGACAGGGTTAAAATAATTCACTGACCAGTTCATCAACAACCACCATCTCCAATGTGACAGGGCCCGCAAGCGCACGGGTTATGTCGTGTAATATAAAAGATTATCGTTCTCCACAGGGACTGTGTTCAAAGTACCGGCATATTAAAATTTAATTATCCACACAATTGATTTTTAAGGTTTTTGTAAAATAAAACACAAAATTAAGTTGCACAGAATACAAAAATAAAATTTACTTGACACTTAAAAAATCAGAGTTGAGAGTATCTTGGGATTTCGGGGGATTAAGACTCTATTTTATGTTAATGAATTTTAACTTTTCATAAATAAGAATTGAATTAAGTTTTCCAAGGCGAATTTTCCAAAAACTAATTAATATGTTCCTCTCGGAATCCTATTAATGTACCTAACCTATGGAAAGCGCTGCTTAATCCTCAGAAAGGCCCATTATCGTTTTATGAAAACCCCTTTTATTTCCTCAAAGGAATTTTGATTACTTTCACGGTTTTACCAAGGTCACAAAAAACATTTCAAAAATCCTAGGTTTAGTTTAAAGCTTTCCGGTAAAAATAAATCTCTCGATTCTATTTATTACCTAAACTTACTAATATACCCGCAAGTATACAGTTTTATCATTTAGGTTCTTGTTAGGAATCACTAAAAGCATTGAGCATAATTGAACTAAATGGAAAACAGAAATTTATTTAATTCTAAGTCAAAATAACATTAAAATAAAATATTATCAAACCCCTTTCATCCCAAGATAATTAATTTAGCTACTCATGAAATAATTCAAATTCATATAAATAATGGAAAAATAAAACATACAAGACATGGTAAAAAATAAAGACTTACGAGTTTCTCCAAAAGCTCAGAATAATTTACCACTGTAATTCCTTGTTGCAATAATTTCTTCACCAATTACAAATTTAAATTCTCACTTTTACAATTCACAACTCTTAAAATAAAATAAAGAAAAAGAAAGGAAAAGAGAAATTAAAACGAAAGAGAAAAGAGAAGGAACGAAGAAGAAAATGAAAAAGAAAGAAAGAAAAGAAAAGAGAAGGACGGAAGAGAGAAAAGAAAGAAAAGGAAAACAAAAGAGAGAAAAGAAAGAAGAGGAATTAATGCTGATGGAATTGATGCTGATGATGCTGTGGTGCTCTCCCTTTTATAGGCAAATGGATGAATGAATCCAGCTAAGAAAACACGTTAAAATTGCAAGTGAAAGAAACTTTTCGGTGCATGTGAGTTCCAGCTGTGCCAACTTGTTTCCAATTTGCATATTTTAATATTTCCAATAATTCGGTGCTTGGATTTATTCAGCTGGGCAAATTCTGAGTGGAAAAATGGGTCGGTTTTCATCTTTTCTCCAAAATCCGAGTGAAAGCTTGCTGGAGGGTGGTTTGCTGAGTGTTGGACGGTGTTGCATTGTGAAGAATTGGGTCGGTTTTCACCTTCTCTCTAGAATCCGAGTGGAAAAAAGGCCTTTTGTGCAAAAGACCGAGTGAAAAGGTGACTTTGGACACAAATCCGAGTGAAAGTCAGTCAGTGTTGTTGGTGGGTCGGTGTTTGGAGGAGAACCGGTCGGTGATGAAGCTGGATGAATGGACGAGTGAAGAGTGACTGAAGAGTAACTCAAATTGAGCCATTCAGTCGGAATTGACTGTAGAGGGACCCGGATCCGACTGAAACCATTCACTCGGCTCAGCTTCATGGAGTTCATTCGGAACTGATTGAAGACTCACTCAGAATCAAAATTTATTCAATCGGTTCCCAAACATTTTCACTCGGCTGTCTCTGAATCTGAACCACTCGGTTCAAATTCATTCGGATACATTCACTCGGATTTCCTTTGAAATAATTCAGTCGGCCTTCATTCCTTGAAATGATACACTCGGAAGTGTCTTCTTGCTTTTTACTCGGAATGGCCTTCAGTCGTCAATCAACCCAGTCGGTTGTCTTTACTCGAATCTGGCTGATTGAATTTCCTCTCATGTCCGAGCCTTGCTTTGCTCGGAAATATAGGTTTCTGACCCATTTCACTCGGTATTCTTCGTTGCAGAGATCTCACTCGGACTTAGTATGAAACTGTGAGAATCTGTCCGAGTGTGATTCACTCCTGCTCGGATTTTCCTTGCTTGCTTAAGGCATTACTCGGAAATGCCTTGTTCCGCTTGAGAATGCCATCTTCTCTGAGTGAAACCACTCGGATTCCTCCTTAGTCAGCATTTATTCATTTCAGTGGCCTCTTCTACTCGGAATCCATTCACTCGGAACAGCTTTTCACTCGGATTAGTTGCAAACAGAAAGCTCCCACTCGGATTTACTTCAATCAGCAATCCTTTCACTCGGAGAATAGCTTTGGACATATTTATTGGAGGTCAGTCTCCTTTTTTCACTCGGAATGGACGCAGTCGGGGAAGTTTCCACTCGGAATCACCTCCAACCGAGACTTATTCCATTTCAGCATTGGTCCTTCACTCGAGTCAGCCATTTATCACTCGGAATGGCTTTGACAGGGAACATTTCACTCGGATTTTCTCCAACAGTGCAGTATTCCACTCGGCAATGCTCTACTCTGAGTCTTTCCACTCGGATTTGGTCATTTCTGAGTTATCCCACTCGGATTTGGCCATTTTGAGTCGGATTTCAGTGCTCTGAGTCGGATTTCTGCTTTCTGAGTCGGATTTCAGCTTTAAAAAGAGAATTCTTTCTACTTTGGGCTTGTTCTTCTTGTTTCTTTATTATTTTATGGTCGTTTTTCTCTTGTTTTTGACCCTTTATTGCCTTGATTTCTGCAAAATAACATACCCAAGTAGAATAGAGTGGAAAGAAAGCAAAAATCGCAATAAATAAAAGGAAATACAGTGGATAATGATAAAAATCCTAAACAAACTGGGTCTAATTTATTGTACTATAAAGCACTTATCACAATGATGCAACCTAGGAAGGGAATCTTTTATTGGGAACTTTCCACAACTGTATGACTCTAACCTTCAATCGCCAATCTTATCATCAAACCCAGAATCAACGTCCTTCACAAAGTCATAACGGTGAGGGTCTACAGCCATTGGAGTTGAACACAAGAAGCTTGCTTGCAGAATAATGAGTAAGAGAAAGAGATGGAAAGAAATGTGAGAATAAGTAAACACTTGAAACCTTTATATAAAGAATTCTGGTAGGGAAAACATAATACTATTAAGTCATAAATATATTGATGAACATAATATAATTATTAAATGAAACTCTTTCTTACATGACCTTTGAGTGTCTTCATGCAGGGATATTTAAGAAGTTAGTCAGAGATATTTCTTTTTCCAACACTACTATCAATAATACAAAAAGTTATATAAAATAAGTTAAAGAAAAAAATCTTACATATTAATTGTAACTATCTGCTACATGACCCTTGAGTTTTTTCATAAAGGGATAATTAATCTGTTATTAATAATGCATCAGTTTGCAACACCACTCCCTTTAATAATTAATACAGGATAAAACCCTTTGTCTCCTCCATTACTTTTATTTAAAAATATTTATTATCAATTAGAAGGATTATTGCAACACAAATCACAACAGAACACATAACAGCTGTGGAAAAATGAAAGCAGGATTGGACTTGCAGAAAGTGACCATGTGTTCATTCACATGCTTATTGGAATTGGAATGTAATACATATACGGACAAAAGAGATAGCATAAAGTAACAGGGGAAAGATTGCCCAGATGTAGCGTGTCATTCAATTAAATGAGCAAAAGGAAAAACATCACCTTCGAAGTTAGAAACTGCGACTAATACTGTTATCACATGGTTTCTGTTGCATTATAAACCATTGGCACACTTGCAAATATTATTTTAAAAACTCTTAATAAAAGGATTTTGACAGTAGAAGGGGGTCAAATAAATGTTAAGGACTGTTAAAAAACATGGTGGCGATATGCATTCATCTGAAGCATTATAAGCTTAAGGTATACGTTATACAACAAAATTTCCTTAAAATTGTTGCATTAATTTGAAGCGTGACCACGACTTTTGTAACACCCTTATTTTTATTTTTATATTAAATTTTTGAAGGAATTAAATTATGGTTCTTTAGAAATTTTTAATCTACGTATTATTTATGATTTTTTAGAATTTTTTAATTATTTTAATAAAATAATATTTTTAAATAATTTTAAATTCATATAAGTGAGAATTAAAAATATTTATAAGAAAGTAAAGTTAAATGATAAGAAAACTTTCTAAAATCTATTTCAAGTAGACTTATCTAAAAATGATCGGTTTGAGAAAAATCTTGATTTTTTCCAATCGTTAAAAAATTGGAAACGTATCAATAAATTTTTATTAAAAGAAAATTTTAGATTTTTAAAATTTAAACTTTATTTTACTTATTATAAAATTAGTGAGGTCTGATATAATATCGCTAAATTTCAAAAAGGACTGATTTTGAATATTTAAAATATACCGAGTGAAAGGTTACTATTTGGCTTAATAATTCAGCGGATATTTACTATGCAAAACATCGTGCATGTATGAAATTTTCAAAAGGTGCAAGTAACCAGGAATAAATTTTTCAAAAAATGCACAGTACTTTTATATTAAAATAATAGAATGCATAGTAATTTTCCTTCCTATAAATACCGAAGGAATTCTTCTTTAGAATTTACAATTTCAGATTAAGTTTTCTTAATATAGTAGTGCTACTGAGATAGTGGTGGAAGTAGGAGAGAGAAATAAATTTTTTGGAAGAAGGTTATGCTAAAATCCTAAGGTAAGAATACCTCTCTTTTATATTTTTTAGGGTTATTTTCATATCGTTTTTAGAAATCTATTATTACACTAGAAATAATATTATTTTAAGTTACTATTCTGCATAGTAAAACACTATTTCAATAGTAAATTACTATTTTCAATAGTAAATTACTATGCAAATAGTAAATTACTATTTACTGTTACTATTTACCTTTACTATTCACGTTTTACTATCTACTGTTACTATTTACAATTTACTATTTACTGTTACTATTCATGTTTTACTATTTACTATTACTATTCATGATCTACTATTCACTATTCAAAATTTATCATTTCTGCTTTAAGTAGTAATCTTAATTTTTATCTTGTAACTATATTAAAATGAAATTGGTATGTTTTAGAACTCGGAGACGAGGCGCGTACGGATTTTCAATAACGAATCAGTACGCAAGAGGTATGGGGGAGTGAGATAAAAGTATAATATGAAAAGACATAAGAATAATGGGAGGAGTCCCCTACTCCTTTTAAATTCGACAGCTCCGAAGGGAAAGACTTTTGTCACCTTGAATGGTCTCGACCATCGGGATCTCAGTTTACCTGGAAAAAGCTTCAATCTGGAATTAAACAGTAAAACCATATCTCCTGGATTAAATGTTCTCCGTTGGATGTGACGATCATGCCATTGTTTGGTTTTTTCTTTATAAATTCTGGCATTTTTGTATGCATCTAGACGGAGTTCTTCAAGCTCATTTAATTCCAACAATCTTTGTTCACCTGCAGCCTTATGATCAAAGTTAAGAGTTTTAACAGCCCAAAAAGATTTATATTCTAGCTCAACAGGTAAATGACAGGGCTTCCCATATACTAGCTTAAAAGGTGTGGTTCCAATGGGAGTTTTGTATGCGGTTCGATACGCCCATAAGGAATCATCTAACTTAATAGACCAATCCTTACGTGATGTATTCACCACTTTTTGAAGAATATTTTTAATTTCCCGATTGGATACCTCAACTTGTCCACTAGTTTGTGGGTGATAAGGTGTAGCAACCTTATGCTTAACTCCATATTTCTTTAGAAGGGTCTGAAAAGTTTTCTCAATAAAATGAGACCCTCCATCACTTATAACATATTTTGGGACCCCAAACCTTGGAAATATTATTTTCTTGAAAAGTTTAATAATAGTCTTAGCATCAGAATAGGGTGAAGCAATGGCTTCCACCCATTTTGACACATAGTCAACTGCCACTAATATGAACTGATTTCCAAAAGAAGAGGGAAAGGGACCCATAAAATCAACACCCCATACATCAAACAATTCAACTTCTAGAATGGTATTCAATGGCATTTCTTGTCTCTTACCAATGTTACCTGTTCTTTGGCAAGCATCACAAGTTAGAACATACTTTCGTACATCCTTAAAAATATTTGGCCAATAGAACCCAGCTTGTAATACTTTAGCGGCTGTCTTAGAGGTGCTCATGTGTCCTCCACAGGAAAGAGAATGGCAATGATCCAAGATAGCATGGACATCATCTTGTGAAACACATCTCTGAATCATACCATCTGCACATTGCTTGAAAAGGAGTGGTTCATCCCAATAATAATGCTTGACATCTGCATAAAACTTTTTCCTTTGCTGAAAGCTAAGATCAGGAGGTAAGATACCACATGCAAGAAAATTTACAAAATCAGCATACCAAGGAACACGTTGGATACTAAGATTCAAGAGTTGTTCATCTGGAAAAGATTCATTGATGGGAATATTATCTGTTTGTTCTTTTTCAGATGTCTACCTAGACAGGTGGTCAGCGACCAAGTTCTCGGTACCCGTCTTGTCCTTAATTTCCAAGTTAAATTCTTGCAATATTAGAATCCACCTAATTAATCTAGGCTTTGCTTCCTTTTTATTCAATAGATACTTAATGGCAGAGTGGTCAGTGTAAACAGTAACATGTGAACCTACCAAGTAAGACCTAAATTTATCAAAAGCAAAGACAATAGCTAACAGTTCTTTTTCAGTTGTGGCATAATTTACCTGAGCATCATCTAGTGTCCGGCTGGCATAATGAATTACATGGAGCTTTTTATCCTTTCTTTGCCCCAACACAGCCCCCACTGCGTAATCACTCGCATCGCACATCAACTCAAACAGGAGTTTCCAATCAGGTGGTTGCACGATGGGGGCAGAGATTAGAGCTTGCTTAATCCTGCAAAAAGCTTCCATACAAGATGAATCAAAATTGAAAGGCACATCCTTACCCAGAAGAGTTGTAAGAGGCTTTGTGATCTTGGAGAAATCTTTAATGAACCTGCGATAAAACCCTGCATGTCCAAGAAAACTCCGAATACCTTTCACATTTGTGGGTGGAGGCAATTTTTCAATCACTTCCACTTTAGCCTTATCAACTTCTATACCTCTCTCAGACACCAGGTGTCCAAGAACTATGCCTTCTCTTACCATAAAATGGCATTTTTCCCAATTTAGAACCAAATTGGTTTCTTCACAACGCTGCAAGACTTGGCACAAATTTGTTAAACAATTATCAAAATCCAAACCATGCACTGAAAAATCATCCATAAAGACTTCCATCACATTTTCAATAAGATCAGAAAAAATTGCTTGCATACACCTTTGAAAAGTCGCAGGTGCATTACATAAACCAAAAGGCATACGTCTGTAAGCATAAGTCCCATAAGGGCAAGTGAAGGTAGTCTTTTCTTGATCAGATGGATGAATGGGAATTTGATGAAAACCTGAATACCCATCCAAATAACAGAAATAAGAGTGTTTCACAAGTCTTTTAAGCATCTGATCAATAAAAGGGAGGGGAAAATGATCCTTTTTCGTAGCGCTATTTAACTTCCTATAATCAATGCACATGCGCCAACCAGAGACAATCCTAGTAGGAATCAAGTTATGTTTATCATTTTCAATCACAGTTATTCCCCCCTTTTTAGGCACCACATGGACAGGACTTACCCATTTACTACTATCAACAGGATATATGACTCCAGCATCAAGCAATTTCAAAATTTCCTTTTTAACCACTTCTTGTATTTTAGGATTTAATCTCCTAAGTGGTTCTACTGTGGGCCTACTTTCATCTTCTACAGTAATCCTATGCATACAAAGAGAAGGGCTAATCCCTTTGATATCATCCATTGTATAACCTATTACCTTTCTATACAACTTAAGTTGTTTCAAAAGTTTTTTAGTTTCAGATGGATTCAATTCAGCATTAATAATCACAGGATATGTGGAATTAGGGCCAAGAAACTCATACCTTAAAGAAGCTGGTAAAGGTTTTAATTCCACATTGGGGCTTACCACTTTGTCGCACATGACCTCAGTATCATGTGGGGCCTCAGAGCAATCAGATGTTTCTATCGGCTCAATCATGAAAACAGTTTCAAGTGGGTCATTAGGAAGGGTTGCTTCCTTTACCACTTGTTCGATAAAATCCACAGTACAGCAAACATCATTATAAGGTTTTTCTAAAACATTTTTCAAGTTGAAGTCAACCTTTTGGTCTCCAACAGTTAGAGATAACTTACCATTCTTGACATCGATCACAGCACCTACATTTGCTAAAAATGGTCTGCCTAAAATAATAGGAATCAAAGAATCTTCGTCCATTTCAAGCACAACAAAGTCAGCAGGTATAAAAAATTTTCCTATCTTAATAGGAACATCCTATAAAATTCCTACAGGATATTTTACAGATCTATCAGCCAATTGTGAAGACATCCTAGTAGGTTTTAGTTCACCCAATCCTAACTTTTCAGCAATAGATAATGGCATTAAACTCACACTCGCTCCTAAATCACACAATGCTTTATCTATATTCATGTCACCAATCATGCAAGGAATAGAGAAACTACCTGGATCTTGGAGCTTGGGTGGAAGTTTCTTTTGAATTAGAGCACTGCACTCTTCAGTAAGTGCAACTGTACCATCTTCCTCCAGTCTTCTTTTGTTGGACAAAATGTCCTTCAGGAACTTTGCATATGTGGGCATTTGCTGTAAAGCATCTGTAAAGGGAATATTAATATACAATTTCTTTAAAACATCAAGGAACTTACCAAATTGTTTGTCCAACTTTGCTTTGGCTAAGCGCTGAGGAAATGGAATGGGAGGTTGATATGGCTTAACCTCCTCCTTCTTCTCTTGTGGTTTCTCTTCTTCAATCACTGGATGAGATGAAGATTCATCCACTTTCTTTTCCTCCTTTGCAGTCTTTTCAACTGGTTTATCATATTGAGTACCACTCCTAAGAGTGACAGCCATGGTTTGGTTGGATGGTCCAGCCTCTGGTTTTCCAAGAAATGTTCCTGGTGCTCTTTGAGAATAGAAGGCTTGTTGGGCAATTTGATTTTCCAGTATTTTGTTATGGGTAGCAAGAGAGTCCACTTTTGAAGCCAAGTTTTTTATTGCATCAGAGAATTCATCATTTTGTTTAAGTTGAGTAGCTACAAATGTCTCCATCAAGGATTCTAGCTTTGATTTTTATGGAATATAGGTTCCTTGTTGAGGTTTGTAGTTACTTTGGAATTGAGGTGGCCTATTTTGGAAGCCAGGTGGACCTTGTGGGGGTTTGTAGTTACCTTGATAATTTCCACCATAGTTTTCAATAACATCCACCTGATGCATTTCTTGTTCTTGATTAGGAGTCATTGCTAAATGGCAGTTTGTAGCTCCATGTCCTGAAACACCACAAACTTCACAAATAATATTAGTAGCACCTGTTGACCCTATTTTATCAAGTTTTAATGTTAATGCTTCAACTTTGGCAGAAACTAAGGAAAGAGCATCAATAGAGTACTTACCTGGTGTTTTAGAAGGTAATCCTCTTTCAGAGTTCCACTGGTGAGTGTTTTGAGCTATTTCCTCAATCAGGTTTTCAGCTTCATCAACAGTTTTACTCATGAAGGCTCCTCCAGCTGCAGCATCTAAAGAGATCTTTTGTGTGGAAGTTAGTCCATTATAGAAAATATGGATTGTCAACCACCTTTCTATCCCATGGTGAGGACATTCTCTTAGCATCTCCCTGTATCTTTCCCAGGCTTCATACAAGGATTCATCATCTTTTTGTGAAAAATTGATGATTTGTTTTCTCAGCACATCGGTCTTGTTTCTTGGGTACTATTTATTGATAAAAGCACTGGACAATTGTTCCCAAGTTGTGATGGATCCTTCAGGAAGAGAGTATAACCACGCTCTTGCTTTATCTCTTAAGGAGAAAGGGAAAAGTCTTAAGCGAATGGCATCATTGGTTGCTCCGTTCATCTTTAGGGTGTCACAGTATTCAAGAAAGATTTAAAGGTGAAGGTTTGGATCTTCAGAGGGTAAACCTTCGAATTGGTTCTGTTGAACCATTGAGAGTAGTGAAGGCTTCAATTCAAAATTGTTAGCCTCCACTGTGGGTCTAAGGATGCTAGATCCTCTCCCATTAGTGCTTGGAGCGGCAAAATCTCTTAAGGGTCTGTGTTGGTCCGCCATTTGTTTTTCTTTTTGTTCTTTTTGTTGTTTTTGTTGTTTTCTCAAAGCTCTAAGGGTACGTTCTATCTCAGGGTCAAATCCTAAGTTTAGATCGACACTACGGCTTCGTCGCATAAATAGAAAATAAATGACAAATAAAACAAACAATTACAAAAATAAAATAACAACAGATACACAGAATATAGAACAAAATACAAAATTACAAAGAAAATAAAAATAAAAATAACAATAAAAATATTAACAAGTATGATCTAATCGAATTTCAATATTGCCGATATTTGAGGGACAACAGTGCCCGACAACGGCGCCAAAAACTTGACAAGGGCCCGCAAGCGCACGTGTTATGTCGCGTAATATAAAAGATTATCGTTCTCCACAGGGACTGTGTTCAAAGTACCGGCATATTAAAATTTAATTATCCACACAATTGATTTTTAAGGTTTTTGTAAAAGAAAACACAAAATTAAGTTGCACAGAATACAAAAATAAAATTTACTTGACACTTAAAAAATCAGAGTTGAGAGTATCTTGGGATTTCGGGGGATTAAGACTCTATTTTATGTTAATGAATTTTAACTTTTCATAAATAAGAATCGAATTAAGTTTTCCAAGGCGAATTGTCCAAAAGCTAATTAATATGTTCCTCTCGGAATCCTATTAATGTACCTAACCTATGGAAAGCGCTGCTTAATCCTCAGAAAGGCCCATTATCGTTTTATGAAAACCCCTTTTATTTCCTCAAAAGAATTTTGATTACTTTCACGGTTTTACCGAGGTCACAAAAAGCATTTCAAAAATCCTAGGTTTAGTTTAAAGCTTTCCGGTAAAAATAAATCTCTCGATTCTATTTATTACCTAAACTTACTAATATACCCGCAAGTATACAGTTTTATCATTTAGGTTCTTGTTAGGAATCACTAAAAGCATTGAGCATAATTGAACTAAATAGAAAACAGAAATTTATTTAATTCTAAGTCAAAATAACATTAAAATAAAATATTATCAAACCCCTTTCATCCCAAGATAATTAATTTAGCTACTCATGAAATAATTCAAATTCATATAAATAATGGAAAAATTAAACATACAAGACATGGTAAAAAATAAAGACTTACGGGTTTCTCCAAAAGCTCAGAATAATTTACCACTGTAATTCCTTGTTGCAATAATTTCTCCACCAATTACAAATTTAAATTCTCACTTTTACAATTCACAACTCTTAAAATAAAATAAAGAAAAAGAAAGGAAAAGAGAAATTAAAATGAAAGAGAAAGGAGAAGGAACGAAGAAGAAAATGAAAAAGAAAGAAAGAAAAGAAAAGAGAAGGACGGAAGAGAGAAAAGAAAGAAAAGGAAAACAAAAGAGAGAAAAGAAAGAAGAGGAATTAATGCTGATGGAATTGATGTTGATGATGCTGTGGTGCTCTCCCTTTTATAGGCGAATGGATGAATGAATCCAACTAAGAAAACGCGTTAAAATTGCAAGTGGAAGAAACTTTTCGGTGCATGTGAGTTTCAACTGTGCCAACTTGTTTCTAATTTGCATATTTTAATATTTCCAATAATTCGGTGCTTGGATTTATTCAGCTGGGCAAATTCCGAGTGGAAAAATGGGTCGGTTTTCATCTTTTCTCCAAAATCCGAGTGAAAGCTTGCTGGAGGGTGGTTTGCTGAGTGCTGGATGGTGTTGCATTGTGAAGAATTGGGTCGGTTTTCACCTTCTCTCTAGAATCCGAGTGGAAAAAAGGCCTTTTGTGCAAAAGACCGAGTGAAAAGGTGACTTTAGACACAAATCCGAGTGAAAGTCAGTCAGTGTTGTTGGTGGGTCGGTGTTTGGAGGAGAACCGGTCGGTGATGAAGCTGGATGAATGGACGAGTGAAGAGTGACTGAAGAGTAACTCTGATTGAGTCATTCAGTCAGAATTGACTGCAGAGGGACTCGGATCCGACTGAAACCATTCACTCGGCTCAGCTTCATGGAGTTCATTCGGAACTGATTGAAGACTCACTCAGAATCAGAATTTATTCAATCGGTTCCCAAACATTTTCACTCGGCTGTCTCTGAATCTGAACCACTCGGTTCAAATTCATTCGGATACATTCACTCGGATTTGCTTTGAAATAATTCAGTCGGCCTTCATTCCTTGAAATGATACACTCGGAAGTGTCTTCTTGCTTTTTACTCGGAATGGCCTTCAGCCGTCAATCAACCCAGTCGGTTGTCTTTACTCGAATCTGGCTGATTGAATTTCCTCTCATGTCCGAGCCTTGCTTTGCTCGGAAATATAGGTTTCTGACCCATTTCACTCGGTATTCTTCTTTGCAGAGATCTCACTCGGACTTGGTGTGAAACTGTGAGAATCTGTCCGAGTGTGATTCACTCCTGCTCGGATTTTCCTTGCTTGCTTAAGGCATTACTCGGAAATGCCTTGTTCCGCTTGAGAATGCCATCTTCTCTGAGTGAAACCACTCGGATTCCTCCTTAGTCAGCATTTATTCATTTCAGTGGCCTCTTCTACTCGGAATCCATTCACTCGGAACAGCTTTTCACTCGGATTAGTTGCAATCAGAAAGCTCCCACTCGGATTTACTTCAATCAGCAATCCTTTCACTCGGAGAATAGCTTTGGACATATTTATTGGAGGTCAGTCTCTTTTTTTCACTTGGAATGGACGCAGTCGGGGAAGTTTCCACTCGGAATCACCTCCAACCGAGACTTATTCCATTTCAGCATTGGTCCTTCACTTGAGTCAGCCATTTATCACTCGGAATGGCTTTGACAGGGAACATTTCACTCGGATTTTCTCCAACAGTGCAGTATTCCACTCGGCAATGCTTTACTCTGAGTCTTTCCACTCGGATTTGGTCATTTCTGAGTTATCCCACTCGGATTTGGCCATTTTGAGTCGGATTTCAGTGCTCTGAGTCAGATTTCTGCTTTCTGAGTCAGATTTCAGCTTTAAAAAGAGAATTCTTTCTACTTTGGGCTTGTTCTTCTTGTTTCTTTATCATTTTATGGTCGTTTTTCTCTTGTTTTTGACCCTTTATTGCCTTGATTTCTGCAAAATAACATACCCAAGTAGAATAGAGTGGAAAGAAAGCAAAAATCGCAATAAATAAAAGGAAATACAGTGGATAATGATAAAAATCCTAAACAAACTGGGTCTAATTTATTGTACTATAAAGCACTTATCACAATGATGCAACCTAGGAAGGGAATCTTTTATTGGGAACTTTCCACAACTGTATGACTCTAACCTTCAATCGCCAATCTTATCATCAAACCCAGAATCAACGTCCTTCACAAAGTCATAACGGTGAGGGTCTACAGCCATTGGAGTTGAACACAAGAAGCTTGCTTGCAGAATAATGAGTAAGAGAAAGAGATGGAAAGAAATGTGAGAATAAGTAAACACTTGAAACCTTTATATAAAGAATTCTGGTAGGGAAAACATAATACTATTAAGTCATAAATATATTGATGAACATAATATAATTATTAAATGAAACTCTTTCTTACATGACCTTTGAGTGTCTTCATGCAGGGATATTTAAGAAGTTAGTCAGAGATATTTCTTTTTCCAACACTACTATCAATAATACAAAAAGTTATATAAAATAAGTTAAAGAAAAAAATCTTACATATTAATTGTAACTATCTGCTACATGACCCTTGAGTTTTTTCATAAAGGGATAATTAATCTGTTATTAATAATGCATCAGTTTGCAACACCACTCCCTTTAATAATTAATACAGGATAAAACCCTTTGTCTCCTCCATTACTTTTATTTAAAAAATATTTATTATCAATTAGAAGGATTATTGCAACACAAATCACAACAGAACACATAACAGCTGTGGAAAAATAAAAGCAGGATTGGACTTGCAGAAAGTGACCATGTGTTCATTCACATGCTTATTGGAATTGGAATGTAATACATATACGGACAAAAAAGATAGCATAAAGTAACAGGGGAAAGATTGCCCAGATGTAGCGTGTCATTCAATTAAATGAGCAAATGGAAAAACATCACCTTCGAAGTTAGAAACTGCGACTAATACTGTTATCACATGGTTTCTGTTGCATTATAAACCATTGGCACACTTGTAAATATTATTTTAAAAACTCTTAATAAAAGGATTTTGACAGTAGAAGGGGGTCAAATAAATGTTAAGGACTGTTAAAAAACATGGTGGCGATATGCATTCATCTGAAGCATTATAAGCTTAAGGTATACGTTATACAACAAAATTTCCTTAAAATTGTTGCATTAATTTGAAGCATGACCACGACTTTTGTAACACCCTTATTTTTATTTTTATATTAAATTTTTGAAGGAATTAAATTATGGTTCTTTAAAAAATTTTAATCTACGTATTATTTATGATTTTTTAGAATTTTTGAATTATTTTAATAAAATAATATTTTTAAATAATTTTAAATTCATATAAGTGACTTAGAATTAAAAATATTTATAAGAAAGTAAAGTTAAATGATAAGAAAACTTTCTAAAATCTATTTCAAGTAGACTTATCTAAAAATGATCGGTTTGAGAAAAATCTTGATTTTTTCCAATCGTTAAAAAATTGGAAACGTATCAATAAATTTTTATTAAAAGAAAATTTTAGATTTTTAAAATTTAAACTTTATTTTACTTATTATAAAATTAGTGAGGTCTGATATAATATCGCTAAATTTCAAAAAGGACTGATTTTGAATATTTAAAATATACCGAGTGAAAGGTTACTATTTGGCTTAATAATTCAGCGGATATTTACTATGCAACACATCGTGCATGTACGAAATTTTCAAAAGGTGCAAGTAACCAGGAATAAATTTTTCAAAAAATGCACAGTACTTTTATATTAAAATAATAGAATGCATAGTAATTTTCCTTCCTATAAATACCGAAGGAATTCTTCTTTAGAATTTATAATTTCAGATTAAGTTTTCTTAATATAGTAGTGCTACTGAGATAGTGGTGGAAGTAGGAGAGAGAAATAAATTTTTTGGAAGAAGGTTATGCTAAAATCCTAAGGTAAGAATACCTCTCTTTTATATTTTTTAGGGTTATTTTCATATCGTTTTTAGAAATCTATTATTATACTTGAAATAATATTATTTTAAGTTACTATTCTGCATAGTAAAACACTATTTCAATAGTAAATTACTATTTTTAATAGTAAATTACTATGCAAATAATAAATTACTATTTACTGTTACTATTTACCTTTACTATTCACGTTTTACTATCTACTGTTACTATTCACAATTTACTATTTACTGTTACTACTCATGATTTACTATTTACTGTTATTATTCACGTTTTACTATTTACTATTACTATTCATGATCTACTATTCACTATTCAAAATTTATCATTTCTGCTTTAAGTAGTAATCTTAATTTTTATCTTGTAACTATATTAAAATGAAATTGGTATGTTTTAGAACTCGGAGACGAGGCGCGCACGGATTTTCAATAACGAATCAGTACGCAAGAGGTAAGGGGGAGTGAGATAAGAGTATAATATGAAAAGACATAAGAATAATGGGAGGAGTCCCCTACTCCTTTTAAATTTGATAATATTATTATTTTAAAATATTAACATTTTAACTAAATTTTTTAATAATTTTAAATTAAATATCTGATGTAACTAACTCTAACATACCTATGCAAGGACCTGTACTTTTATAACCTATATGAACTGTACTATACCTATGTAAGGACTTGGACCACTATGACCCATATGGACTGAACTATACCTATGCAAGGACTGAATTATATGGACTTACAAAGACCTATACGAGGAATTGACCAAAAGGACATAAATTGACTATATTAATAACCATTAGACTTTGAATTATAATATTTATAAATGATACTTTATTGACTTGATTTTGATTGATTATTTTTGTGATTGTTAATTATTTATGATTGTTAATTGTGATGGATGATCTTGTGATGTGGAGTTTGAGCATATAGCAAGCATGACGGAAAGCTAAAACTCAGTAAGAATTTTCTTACCTTACTCTTTAAATTTTTATTCAAAGAAAAAGTATTATTTTATTTTTTTTAGTCTTTTATTTCTTCTTAGAAATTATTTTCATTTATTTTACTTTTAATCTTTAAAAATCTAGTATTTATTTTAAAATAAGTCATTTTATGAAAATTAATTTATAAAAAGCTTGAATTAATTAATTCTTGAATAAGTATTTTTTTAAAGATTATTATCTTTAAGTAAATTAAAATTTTCAAAAGTAAATTATTTTGTTCTAACCTAATAACTAAAGATATTTGGAAATAATTGAGATTTCTAAATTCGAGATTGTTAAGATTCAATTTAAAAAGAAAATATGTAAAGTGTTTTATGAGAAGTTTTGAGATATTTAAGGCTTGGAAACTCAATTTTAGCGAGAATTGAAAACTGTACCAAATTTATTTCTGTATAACAGAAATTCAGAGAATTGAGAAAATGTACAGTTTATTAAGATGATGTTGTAAACCTCTATGGTATTTAATAATTGAGTTTCTAAAAGCTTTAACTAACTAAATACGCGAGTAGTTCATACATCATGAATCGTTAAAGTAAAACAAAATGATATTGTCTGGGGACGGATTATAGAAACCGATGATACATTAGAGAAGGCTTAATTACGACCCTTAGGATAAGAGGGTGTGAAAGAGTGCTTCAGGAGACCTGGGGTAGCTCCCTAGTGTCGGGTACTTTCACAATAAAAACTTTCTCAATCTAACTAGTCTCTAAGTGTTTCCATACCAGTTGAGCTGTTCATATTATTATTATCCAGACTTATAGAACAGTGTAAACTCCTAGTTGGCCCAGTGCAAATTAAAATTTAAGGGCCCACATATATAGGTAAGTTATGATGAAGATATTGCATAACATTCATGCATTCATAATTGATTGTGTATGTGATTGTGATTGATATTATTATGTATTGGTTTGTGAAAACCCTTTGTTGCTTATGTCTTATTCGAGAATATTATATTCTGTTTCTCACTCCTTTCTCCGTGTTTTTGTTTCATATGTTTTAAATTGATGGTTCAGAGGGAAGGATCGAGGAATCTCGGCAGTGAATATAGCATGTTCTAGAAAGGGAGCTCGGTATGAATATTGTGGTCCAATGAATAAATAAAGTTATTAAGTAACTACTTCTGGGTCATGGAGTTTCCTCTCTTTCTTATAATGTTTAATATTTATTTTCTTCAGATGAATGTAAAAATTACATTATAAAGTTTTAATAATATTTACAAGGTATTTCAGGAATGATGTATGTAATTTATTCCGATAGTTTCTTTTTAATAATCATATCTTTAGTAAAAAAAATTTACGAATTTTTATAGAATTTATTAAAGTGTAACAGAGGGCGTTACAAAGTGGTATCAGAGCAGTTAATCCAATAGGCCTGGGGAAAAGGTCTATCTTGCTTTGTCTGTAAACTCTGTATAGGTGATAGAGAATAGAATATCTGACTTGATAGTAACTGTGATTGATGTGACAAATCTCAGTTACTGTGAAACAGGAAACTAATGGCTAGAAACGATCTTGCTGGAGTTGTAGAACGCTTAATCAATGCAATGGGAGCACGTGAAGGTCAAGGTAACGATGCCTTGAGAAGGCTAGACCTATTCAAAAAGCGCAATCCACCTCGTTTCAAGGGAGGATATAACTCTAATGGAGCACAAACCTGGATTCGAGAGATAGAGAAGATCTTTTGAGCATTACAATGTAATGAAGCTGATAAGGTAGTCTTCGCTACTTATGCCTTATCTGAGGATGCCGAACATTGGTGGGATAGCATGCGTAGACAATTCAAAGTCAACGACATGGAGATCACTTGGGATCATTTCAAGGATATGTTCTTAGAAAAATACTTTCCAGCTGATGTTGAAGAGAAAAGACAATTCGAATTCCTGTCGCTGACCCAAGGAAACATGACCGTAGGAGAGTATGCATCCAGGTTTGAAGAGCTATCTCATTTTCATTCTCATTATAATTATGCTACTAACGAAGGTGATTGGTGTGCAAAGTTTGTAAATGGATTGCGACCAGAAATTAAGGAAGCTATATGAATGTAGGAAATCCATGAATTTTCTGTATTAGTAAATCGCTGCAGGATCTTTAAAGAGGATCATAAGGATAGAATGACCAAAAGTCTTGAGCCCATTCACAAGGCGGGAGAAATGAGAAGTGGAGGACCTCAGCATCACCAAAGAAGAGACTTCAGGAGAAATAAGCCTTACCAAGTGCCATTTTGCAGGTTTGGAGCAGCATCTGTTCCTAACAGACCTCAAGCTTCAACTGGAAGCTATTACCCGATATCTGCACCAAATTTTAAATGTTTTATCTGTGAAGGACCCCATTTGAAAAAGGATTGTCCTAAAAACACTTATGTTTGCTTTAAGTGTAACAAACCAGGTCATCACATCAAGGATTGCCCAGAGATGAAGAGGGGAAACCCTGAAGGTGCAAGTACAAAAATAAATACTCAGGGAGGCGTACACAGTGCAGTCGGAAGGCCGAAGGCGAAAGGAAAGGTTTTTGCAATCACTGGAGAAGAAGCATCTCATTCTGATTCCATGGTGGAAGGTAAGTGTATTATTAATAAGATTCCTTTAACTGTTCTGTATGACTCAGGTGTGTCACATTCCTTTATTGCCAATGACTGTGTAGAAAAACTAAAATTACCTGTGATAGAACTGCCATTTGACTTATTTGTACATACTCCTAGAAATAATCTCATTGTCATTTCTAAAGCCTGATGGAAATGCCCTATTGTCATAGATGGTAGGGACTTTAAGGCTAATCTTTTCTGTTTACCCCTTTCTGGCTTAGAAGTTATTATTGGGCTAGATTGGTTGTCTGACAATCATGTTCTAATAGATTGTCATAATAAAACCATAATGTTTAAAGAACCGGTGAATTTGAATCCTGAGGATTCGAGATTTCTAACCGCCAACTAAGTGAGTGCCTCTTTAAAAGGAGGGGCTCAAGGATTCATGTTATTGCTTTCAACGAAAGGAGAGCAAGAATCAAAAATCAAAAATCTACCGGTTGTGTGCGAATTTCCTGACGTTTTTCCTGAAGATATCCCTGGTTTACCCCCAGAAAGAGATATGGAATTCGCCATTGATCTAGTACCTGGAGTTGGACCCATTTCAATTGCACCATACCGAATGTCACCTCTAAAATTAGCAGAGTTGAAGAGACAACTTGAAGAGATGATAGAGAAGTAGTTTATACGACCCAGTGTATCCCCCTGGGGTGCACCAGTGTTATTGGTTAAAAAAAAGGATGCTAGCATGAGGTTATGTGTAGATTATCGGCAACTGAACAAGGTGACGATCAAGAACAGATATCCTCTGCCAAGGATTGACGACTTGATGGATCAACTGCATGGTGCCACGGTGTTCTCCAAAATTTATTTGAGGTCTGGATACCATCAAATAAGGGTGAAGAAAGAAGATGTACCAAAAACTGCTTTTAGAACACTATGGCCATTACGAATATCTAGTAATGCCTTCTGGTGTAACTAATGCACCAGCCATATTCATGGATTACATGAATAAGATTTTTCATCCATATCTAGATAAATTTGTAGTGGTGTTCATTGATGATATATTAGTGTACTCTAAAAATAGAGAAGAACATGTTGAACACTTGAAGGTTGTGTTGGAAATCCTGAAAAGGAAACAACTGTATGCAAAGCTGTCGAAGTGTGAATTCTGGTTGGAAGATGTGAACTTTTTAGGACATGTAATTAGTCAAGGAGGAATAGCTGTAGACCCTTCCAAGGTGGAGACAGTTTTAAAATGGGAGAGACCAACCACAATCACTGAGATTAGAAGTTTCTTGGGCTTGACTGGATACTATAGGAGATTCATTGAAGGATTTTCAAAGTTAGGATACCCACTGATCAAGCTAACACGGAAAGGACAACCTTTTGTATGGACGACACAATGTGAGAATAGTTTCCAAGAGCTGAAAGATTGACTTACTTCTGCGTCGGTGTTAGTACTCCCTGATCCACATCAAAGTTTTGAAGTTTACTGTGATGCGTCTAAACAAGGACTAGGAAGTGTACTCATGCAAGACAAGAAGGTTGTAGCCTATGCGTCACGCCAATTAAGGCAACATGAGATTAACTACTCTACCCATGACTTAGAGTTAGCCACTGTATATTTTGCCTTAAGGATTTAGAGGCATTATCTATACGGTGCAACATTCGATGTGTTTAGTGATCATAAGAGTCTCAAGTATTTATTCGACCAAAAGGAGTTAAACATGAGGCAACGAAGATGGATGGAGTTCTTAAAGGACTACGACTTTGAGTTACAATACCATCCTGGAAAAGCGAACGTAGTAGCGGATGCTTTGAGTCAAAAGTCTCTACATGCGTCCACAATGATGATTAAAGAGCTGGAATTGATAAAGAACTTCAGAGATCTTAACCTAGCAGTAAAGGTTAATGCTAACAGCTACATATTAGGAGCGTTGAAAGTGACAAGTGAATTCCTGAGGCAAGTTTTAAAGGCTCAACGAGAGGATGAATTCCTGCAAGAGAAGAAAGAACTCTTGAAACAAGGAAAAGAAGTTGAGTTCAATGTAAGAAATGACCAATTGTTGAGGTATAAGGATCGAGTGTGTATCCCTAACAAAGAGGAGTTGAGGAAAGCAATTCTTGAAGAAGGCCACAAAAGTTATATGAGCATTCATCCCGGAGCTACTAAAATGTATCAAGATTTGAAGAAGTTATTTTGGTGGCCTGGAATGAAGAAAGCGGTGGCAGAGTACGTGGCTGCATGTCTAATTTGCCAGAAGGTTAAAGTAGAACATCAAAAATCCCCTGGAATGCTACAATCAATGGAAATACCAGAATAGAAATGGGATAGCATTACCATGGATTTTGTGACTTCTTTACCCAAAACTCCATTAGGATATAATTCAATATGGGTAATAGTTGATAGACTAACAAAGTCTGCCTACCTTATTCCCATTAATATTCGTTACCCTATGGAGAAGCTGGCAAAATTATACATCGAGGAGATTATGAGATTGCATGGAATTCCTTCAAGTATCATTTCTGATCGAGACCCTCGTTAAGTATCATTTCTGATCGAGACCCTTGTTTTACATCACAATTCTGGAAGAGCTTACACAAGGCTTTGGGAACAAGACTACGTCTGAGTTTAGCATATCATCCTTAGACGGATGGACAATCAGAAAGAATAATCCAATCTCTAGAGGACTTATTACGAGCTTGTGTGTTGGAGCATAAAGGAAGTTAGAATCAATTCTTACCATATGTAGAGTTTACCTACAACAACAGTTTCTATGCTAGCATTGTTATGACACCTTTTGAAGCATTATATGGAAGAAAATGTAGAACCCCGCTATGTTGGTTTGAGACTGGTAAAAACTTGATGCTAGGACCAGAGTTGGTACAACAAACCACGGATAAAATCAAAATGGTTCAGGAAAATATGAAGGCAGCATAGAGCAGGCAGAAAAGTTACTATGACAAAAGAAGGAAGCCGCTTGAATTTCAAGAAGGCGATCATGTATTCTTGAAAGTCACACCTACGACTGGGGTCGGTCAGGCAATGAAATCTTGAAAACTAACTCCTAGATTTATTGGTCCATATCAAATAATTCATAAAGTTAGTCCTCTTGCCTACCAAATAGCATTACCACCTTTTCTTTCTAATATCCATAATGTTTTTCATGTGTCAAACTTACGAAAGTATATATCTGATCCTACACATGTTATTGAACCTGATGTCATACAAGTTAAAGATAATCTTACATATGATGCACCACCTGTCAGAATAGGTGACAGAAGAATAAAAAGGTTAGGAGACAAGACAATTCCCCTTGTAAAGGTCCTTTGGAGTGAAACGAGAGGAGAAGATGCTACATGGGAACTAGAAACTGAGATGAAAGAGTCTTATCCTCATTTGTTTTACTAAATAATGTAAATTTCGAGGACGAAATTTTCTAAGGGGAATAGAGTTGTAACACCCCTATTTTTATTTTTATATTAAAATTTTGAAGGAATTAAATTATGGTTCTTTAGAACTTTTTAATCTACGTATTATTTATGATTTTTTAGAATTTAAGAATTATTTTAATAAAATAATATTTTTAAATAATTTTAAATTCATATAAGTGACTTAGAATTAAAAATATTTATAAGAAAGTAAAGTTAAATGATAAGAAAATTTTCTAAAATCTATTTCAAGTAGACTTATCCAAAAATGATCGGTTTGAGAAAAATCTTAATTTTTTCCAATCGTTAAAAAATTAGAAACATATCAATAAATTTTTATTAACAGAAAATTTTAGATTTTTAAAATTTAAACTTTATATTACTTATTATAAAATTAGTGAGGACTGATATAATATCGCTAAATTTCAAAAAGGATTGATTTTGAATATTTAAAATATACCGAGTGAAAGGTTACTATTTGACTTAATAATTCAGCGGACATTTACTATGCAAAACACTGTGCATGTACGAAATTTTCAGAAGGTGCATAGTAACCAGGAATGAATGTTTCAAAAAATGCATAGTATTTTTATATTAAAATAATGGAATGAATAGTAATTTGCCTTCCTATAAATACCGAAGGAATTCTTCTTTAGAATTCATAATTTCAGATTAAGTTTTCTTAATATAGTAGTGCTACTGAGATAGTGGTGGAAGTAGGAGAGAGAAATAAATTTTTTTGGAAGAAGGTTCTGCTAAAATCCTAAGGTAAGAATACCTCTCTTTTATATTTTTTAGGGTTATTTTCATATCGTTTTTAGAAATCTATTATTATACTGGAAATAATATTATTTTAAGTTACTATTCTGAATAGTAAAATATCATTTCAATAGTAAATTACTATTTTCAATAGTAAATTACTATTCAAATAGTAAATTACTATTTACTGTTACTATGTACCTTTACTATTTATGTTTTACTATTTACCATTACTATTCACAATTTACTATTTACCGTTACTATTCATGATTTACTATTTACCGTTACTATTCATGTTTTACTATTTACTATTACTATTCACAATTTACTATTTACTATTTATTATTTACTATTCAAAATTTACCATTTCTGCTTTAAGTAGTAATCTTAATTTTCATTTTGTAACTATATTAAAATGAAATTGGGATATTTTAGAACTCGGAGACGAGACGCGCACGAATTTTTAATAACGAATCAGTATACAAGAGGTAAGGGGGAGTGAGATAAGAGTATAATATGAAAAGACATAAGAATAATGGGAGGAGTTCCCTAATCCTTTTAAATTTGATAATATTATTATTTTAAAATATTAACATTTTAACTAAAATTTTTAATAATTTTAAATTAAATATCTGATGTAACTAACTCTAACATACCTATGCAAGGACCTGTACTTTTATAACCTATATGAACTGGACTATACCTATGCAAGGACTTGGACCACTATGACCCATATGGACTGAACTATACCTATGCAAGGACTGGATTATATGGACTTACATAGACCTATGCGAGAAATTGACCAAAAGGATACAAATTGACTATATTAATAACCATTAGACTTTGAATTATAATATTTATAAATGATGCTTTATTGACTTGATTTTGATTGATTATTTTTGTGATTGTTAATTATTTATGATTGTTAATTGTGATGGATGATCTTGTGATGTGGAGTTTGAGCATATAGCAAGTATGACGGAAAGCTAAAACTCAGTAAGAATTTTCTTACCTTACTCTTTAAATTTTTATTCTAAGAAAACGTATTATTTTATTTTTTTAGTCTTTTATTTCTTCTTAGAAATTATTTTCGTTGATTTTACTTTTAATCTTTAAAAATCTAGTATTTATAAAAAGCTTTAAGTATTCTTAGAAATTATTTTCGTTGATTTTACTTTTATTTCTCACTTTCAAATTATTTTTGTTGATTTTCGTTGATTTTATGAAAATTAATTTATAAAAAACTTGAATTAATTAATTCTTGAATTAAAGAAAAATTTTATAATTTTAAGTATTTTTTTTAAAGATTATTATCTTTAAGTAAAATAAAATTTTCAAAAGTAAATTATTTTGTTCCAACCTAATAACTAAAGATATTTGGAAATAATTGAGATTTCTGAATTCGAGATTGCTAAGATTCAATTTAAAAAGAAAATATGTAAAGTGTTTTATGAGAAGTTTTGAGATATTTAAGGCTTAGAAACTCAATTTTAGCGAGAATTGAAAACTGTACCAAATTTATTTCTGTATAACAGAAATTCAGAGAATTGAGAAAATGTACAGTTTATTAAGATGATGTTGTAAACCTCTATGGTATTTAATAATTGAGTTTCTAAAAGCCTTAACCAACTAAATACGCGAGTAGTTCATACATCATGAATCATTAAAGTGAAACAAAATGATATTGTCTGGGGACGGATTATAGAAACCGAGGATACATTAGAGGAGGCTTAATTACGACCCTTAGGATGAGAGGGTGTGAAAGAGTGCTTCAGGGGACCTGGGGTAGCTCCCTAGTGTCGGGTACTTTCACAATAAAAACTTTCTCAATCTAACTACTCTCTAAGTGTTTCCATACCAGTTGAGCTGTTCATATTATTATTATCTGGACTTATAGAACAGTGTAAACTCCTGGTTGGCCCAGTGCAAATTAAAATTTAAGGACCCACATATATAGGTAAGTTATGATAAAGATATTGCATAACATTCATGCATTCATAATTGATTGTGTATGTGATTGTGATTGATATTATTATGTATTGGTTTGTGAAACCCTTTGTGGCTTATGTCTTATTCGAGAATATTATATTTTGTTTCTCACTCCTTTCTCCGTGTTTGTGTTTCATATGTTTTAAATTGATGTTTTAGAGGGAAGGATCGAGGAATCTCGGTAGTGAATATAACACGTTCTAGAAAGGGAGCTCAGGATGAATACCGTGGTCTAATGAATAAATAAAGTTATTAAGTAACTACTTCTGGGCCATGGAGTTTTCTCTCTTTCTTATAATGTTTAATATTTATTTTCTTTGGATGAATGTAAAAATTACTTTATAAAGTTTTAATAATATTTACAAGGTTTTTCAGGAATGATGTATGTAATTTATTCCGATAGTTTCTTTTTAATAATCATATCTTTAGTAAGAAAAAATTTACGAATTTTTATAGAATTTATTTAAGTGTAACAGAGGGCGCTACAACTTTTCCCTTTATGATTTTATATTTTAAAGTTAACAAAACCAAAATTGAGTTCTAAAAGCTCAGACAATTATATTTACTTGGTATAGTTGGAAAATTAGAATTTAACGTAAGCTAATTTTGGTTGGTTATAAAAACACAACTTAACACTTCAGAAAAGTTTTCCAACTTGGTATATGCAAGATGCAATTGTCCATGGTGAGTAACTATAATGTGCAAAATCAAACAACCCAAAAAAACCCAAGATTTTTCCCTAAAGACTGACACCACATGAATAAATCCAAAGAACAGATTTCATACAAACACTTAACTAAAAATTCCTAAAGTGTAAAATCCCGTAATTGACAAAGGGCATTCCAATCAACAACATATCACCGGTCTTCAACTTATGCGCAAGGGAGAACAGACACCAACCATCCCCAAGAAGAACCTCTCATGGTCTACGACTTGTCCAGCGTAGCTGAACAGGCCAGGTATCACAGGTTCCATCCATCTTAGCAAGGATCTGTTTGGGCTTCTTAGTGAGAATGATTGAGACAAAATTAGAGGACAAATCTTGAAAATAGAAAATACAAACTTATCAATTCAGTATAACACTATGGTAAGGGTGGAATAATTAACATTATTTACCAAAAAATTTTCCAACTAAAATTTTGTAAGGAGTTTGGTTTTAGAGAGTCTGAAAACATCAAAATGTACCCAACGGGGAGCTCTGTCCATCTATTAGACATAAGTAGTTAATCTTTCGCAATATGTTCATAAACGATCAAACAGACATGAAACATTGTAAAAAAAGATCTATCTACAGCAAAAGTAACATACAGAGGGTTGAGCAGCTTGAACACCACTGACATTGTGAGGTCCAACAGCGATAACGTCTTCAGACTGAGGATGAGGTCCATAAGAATCAACAAAAGTTTAGACATTGAAAGTGACAATAACAACAAAACACATAGAGAGGGAAGTTTAATAAATATTTGTAATTACAAAGACAAAAAATAAGCTCATCATCAGACACGTCGATGACAACTGGTTGGCATTTTACAAACCCAGGTGGTCCATGCTGAGTTGACATTAAAAAAAAAGACAAACCAACACAAAAAATAGACATTAGAAGTGTGAGACAAATCATATGTATAAGGGGATTTAAAATTATCCAAAATAAAACAAATAAAATACACATCAAGGTCGGGTCGTCACCATCATCGCCAGGTTCATTATCTTAAGAATAGTCTCTCCATCGAAGCTAATAACAATAAATGTATCATCTTGTAAGGGTTCCTGTTACAATCAGCAGAGATATTTAAACAATTAATACCAAACTTACAAAAATAGGAAGTCATTTAACATAAATGAAATCAAAAACATTAGAAAAATTATTTAAATCATGAGTCAGATATAACATGTTAATTCTATGGTTCACTTTTCAATATACCATGTCTCATTCCCATATATGACCACATACATATATTATCATTAGAGATATTTATATTCCTTGTAGATGTTAATGTTATAGCAGTGATACTAAAATTTGAAAGTGAGAAAATTTTAATCTTTAAACTTAAAGAGCAATTAAATATATATCACCTGAATTAATTAACACCACTAAAAAAACAACTGTTAGCGACGGAAGGAATTGGTCGCTAATCAATGGAATTCCCGTCGCTAAAACCATTAGCGACGGCATCGCAGACGGGAAAGAGGACGTCGCTAAAACCCTCGTCGAAAACACATCAGCGACCACATACTTGCCGTCGCTACCATATTGACGGCGTAAGGCCGTCGCTAAAATCGTCTCTGCCCCAATAACTCCAGCCGTCGCTAAGTGTTGCCATACAGCGACCTCGAGACCCCGTCGCTACTAACAGCCACCAGCGACCACCGTATGCCGTCGCTATAGGTAGTGATACAGCGACCAAGGCATTCCGTCGCTAGTGATTGTGATGTAGCGACCACAATATCCGTCGCTAGTGGTTGCGATGTAGCGACGCCGACGTCCGTCGCTAGTGGTTGTCAGGTAGCGACCACAACGTCCGTCGCTAGTGTTAATAAGTCAGCGACGGACGTGGACCGTCGCTAACGGGAATTTTTAAATTTTTTAAAAATTGATTCAATATTGACTGGTTTTGTTAATTTAACTTTAAAAATATCTTAATATTTTGTATTTTGTATTGGCTGATAAAATTTTATAATTAAATTAAAATAATTTTTTTGAAGTAATAAATTATTATTAAAAACAAAATAATAGATTAAATTAATTTATCAAATAGGTTGAATTATTAATGATAGGTAGAATAAGGCTTTGTGATTTGAATGTAATTACCAATAAATATTGACATAATAAATAAAGAATGACAAAATAAATACTGAATGAAAATATAACATAACTAAAAATCAAATATACAATGTGTATAAATAAAAGAACTACAATCAAGGTGGTGGGGGATCCTGGGGTGGTGGTGGGGGCGCCTGGGAAGTGGGGGGAGGTAGCCTCGCCATCAACTGCATCAGTAGCTCCTGCTGCTGAGCAAGTTACCGACGAGTCTCGGCGTGCTGCTCCTCGGCCCGCTGTCGGTCCGCCTCGGCCTTCTGTCGGTCCGCCTCGTGCCGCTCCAACAGCAACTGCCTCTGACGTCGCTCCTCCTGTAGCTCATCGTTTAGGTTTTGAATTACCTGAACGACCTCAGTCGGAAGACCAGAGGAAGACGAAGAGGAAGGGGTCTTCCCCTTTTTCGCCAGCTGCGTGCCGACGCCACCCAATCCAAACACCCTCCCTTTCTTGTTCACACCGCCAACAGCCTCCATATAGATGGCGTTGTCGTCAGAACAAGATAGGGTGGGAGGAACCTCCCCTTCAGGAGTGGAAGCCACCAGGTCCGCCTCCTTCTCGGCCCTCCTGGCCTGATACGCCTCCTGTAAATTCAAAAACAACGATAGGATTAGTAAGCTGATTTGTAAATTATAAGCATGTGTCAGTTAAAAGTAAATACCGCTAGCTCCGTAGTCTTCTGGTTTACCCATGCACCGGCTTTGTTCTTCTTGGTCATTTGCATGACCTCAAACAAAGAAGGCTCCCGGTGCTCCCTCTGCTCCTGTGGTGGACAAAAAACATTGAGATTATTATTTGTAAACATGTAAGACGAATCATAATAGAAATGTTTAACATAAATATACTTACAAATCTTTTCTTGTGCTCGAGGGTTGAAATGCTACCCCCAGTGTAAACCGAGGCTGCAGCATCGGCGGCTCTGTTGGCCCTATTCCGAGCACTCGCCTGCTGGAATGGGACCCCGCCCCACTTCTGGACCATCCCGTCCCAATGGTCCTCCGGGATCCAACGAGGGCGCTCACCCTTGTCCCTCACCTTCCAAAGGGTACTCTTGATGATTTTGGAGGTCTTTGTGGCAAAGACCTTCGTAATCTCATCAATCATACCCTCCGCCCACTGGTAATCACGCTGTAAAATGAATTGAGAAATCAAAATTAATAACAGGTCTATTTTACAAATCAAGTCACAATAAATGAGCTAGGAACTTACCGAGAAGGTGTCAAACCACCTATCTTGCACAACCTTCCCAGCATCTGTCCAAGATATATATGGACCATCCCACTGGGCCTTCAAAACCTTAGTAATCGCTTTGGTAGTACGACTACTATCAACAAAGCTGTAATGACAACAATTATGTTAGGAGTAAAACAACACACAATCTAGGGAGACACCCAAAATTTCGGCAGAGTCTCCCCTGTAAATGTAACATTTCCAAGTATAAATAGTTACCCTGTTACAAACAGAAGAGTGCCCAGTACAATTCAATCTATACAAGTACTAATTAAAGTAACATCCAATAAACCAACAAGTCTTTCCACTAAACCCTAATATAAAGTATCATACAAATAACATAAAAGTATATGAAATTTAGTCACTTACTCATCTCCGGCCAGCACGGGTACCAACATGGGCAGAGGGGATGCCGGAGGTGGGGTCGCCTGATGGCCATGGTCCTCCAAGCCACCAACTCCAGGAGTCTGCTCTGGGGTGGTCAGCTGTGGGGGTGATGGGGTGGTCTGCTGTGGTGGTGGTGATGGAGTGGTCTGCTGTAGTGGTGATGGAGTGGTCTGCTGTGGTGGTGGTGATGGAGTGGTCTGCTGTAGTGGTGATGGAGTGGTCCGCTGTGGTGGTGATGGAGTGGTCTCCTGCCCTGGGGTAGGAGTCCCCAGACGGGAAGCCGGGGTCCTGGACCCACCACCCCTACTGAAGGGCAGTCGACGTCCCGTCATCTGTGGATAAAATCATGAAAAGAAAGGTTAGTCTCAGGATATATATAAACCTATGTATATATGTTTAACAACTACATACTCTGTGTCTGTTTCAGTTTCAAATTCCCCCTTAGTTTCAGTGTCACTGTGGTTATCTGTTTGAACAAGTTCATCAGTATCCAAACCAGCCCTAGACCGTTTTGATCGAGAGACAAGGTCTTTGTCAATGTGTTCACCCCCCGTAGTGGCGAGTGTCTCATCCATTATGACTGGATCAATGTTGAACAATAAATTGGCATCGTTGAGCTCGTGTGGTGCAAGCTGATAAGCGTCATCGACCTCCTCGGAAACATTGTCAGTGATCTGACTTCGGGCCTTGGCCTTGATTACTGCATACCAGTCTCGATGTCCTCCCGGGAAGTCGGTGTAATAAACCTGCTCAGCTTGTTGGGCAAAAATGAAGGGATCAAACCCTTTATATCTACCATTCTTCTTGACCTCAACTAAGCCATAGTTGTTGTCAACCTTTGTTCCAACACCGATTGTGTTGTCGAACCAATCACATTTGAATAGAACAATATCTCTTCTTAATCGTCCAGAGAATGAAACTTCAACAATCTCCGTCAGCACTCCATAAAAGTCTTCTTCCAACTGACTGGCGGTGCCTTTAACACAAACCCCGTAGTTATGGGTGCGCATCCCTTCACTCCATTGAAGAATATTAAACTTGTAGCCATTTACGTAGTAAATAGGCCATTTTTTAACAGTCTTCACCGGCCCCCAAGAAAGGGCTTGTAGTAAAGAATCTTTAATATGGTTGTTAGGGTCTTGTATCTATGTACAACATAAGAAGTAGGTCATTGTTACCATATTGACAGGAGTTAGAAGCAAATAGGCTTAAAAACACTTGGTATACGGGTCTTACATGTTGTGCGAACCAACCAACGAACTTGGATGACACCTCACTATGAATTTGGTCATCAGTTAAATCATTTTGCTCAAGTTTTAGCATATCTGTGTATAAGCTATTGAAAGAAACAAATAAGTTTAATATAAAAGCTACGTTAAGAATGTATAATATAACTTCTATGACTTACTCAATAAAGGGTTCCACTTCTGGGCAATTGAGAAGAATGTACAAGTGAGCCGCCTTTCGATCTTTCTCATCAATGTAACATTTTGTGAGCCTGCCCCCCGGGTGACCAGGATAGTTAAAAATCGACGTTTGTTCATCAAACCCTGTGCGGCTGGCTACCCCAAGATTGCGGGGAATTCTACTCATTCTAGTTTCTATCTCCGTTGGAAAATAGAAAGAAGCAAAGGTTGTCATTTCTTTGACTAAGTATGCCTCACAAATTGAAGCTTCAACGCAGGCTTTGTTCGACACTTTATCTTTTAAAGAGCGTAAGAATCTTCAACATCATTAACAAGATGGTGTTAAGTTAGAAAATACTATTATAAGCACGATTTGCAAGTAAATTAAAGAGTTCACCAAGCATTCACCTTTCGAATGGATACATCCAACGATACTGCACTGGGCCACCAACCAAGGCCTCGTACGGTAGATGGATAGGCAAATGCTCCATGGAGTCAAAAAAACTTGGTGGGAAAATCTGCTCCAACTTACAAATCAATACCGGGATAGTTTCTTCCATCTTCACAAGTTTCTCCACACTCAACGAAGTAGCCGTCAACTCCTTAAAGAAGTGACTCAACTCCACTAACGGTTTCCAAATAGGCTTCGGTAAGGCATGAAACGCGTACGGGAGTAGTTGTTGCATAAACACATGGCAATCATGACTTTTCATGCCAAACACCCTGCCCTCCTTCACGTCGACACATCTACTCAAGTTAGAAGCGAATCCGTCAGGCAGGGTCAACCCATTCATCCAAATACACACAGCAATCTGTTGTGGTCTAGTTAAAGCATACTTTGCATGGGGTTTAAACATTCTTCCATGTCCCGCATCCCTCAACTCCAACTCCTTCCTAGAACACCAAATCGGAAGGTCTAGACGACTCTTCTCGTTGTCCTTTGTTCTCCCTTTGATGTCCATAACAGTGTCAAAAATATTCATGAAAACATTACGTTCAGTGTGAATGACATCAATGTTGTGTCTTAACAACAAGTCTTTCCAATATGGCAAATCCCACAACACACTCTGCTTCACCCAGTGGTGTTCCTTACCGTAACCCGCAAACTCCTTAACACTCTTGTCCCAGATGTAAGGATACTCTTCGACCCTCTGCCAAACCCGTGCACTAGATAACCTACGGGGTGGAGGTTCATTAACAACCTTGTTCTTCTTAAAAGCGGTTTTGTTCCTCCTAAACGGGTGATCCAACGGTAGAAACTTTCTATGACAGTCAAAGAAACTTGTCTTGCCACTAACAGGGAGTGATTCCCCCCCGGTATGTTCCATGCATACAGGGCAAGTAAGCTTCCCAGACGTGGACCATCCAGAAAGCATACCATAGGCCGGGAAGTCATTAATAGTCCACATCAAAACAGCACGCATCATAAAGTTGTTCTTCAAAGACACATCGTATGTCATTACCCCGACATCCCATAACTGTGATAACTCTTCAACCAACGGTTGCAAAAACACGTCTATGTTCGCCTTTGGATTTTTGGGTCCTGGAACCAGTATAGATAGAAACATGACCTCCCTCTTCATACACATATCAGGCGGCAGATTGTATGGGATCAGGATGACTGGCCAACAAGAGTAAGCCCTTCCGTATTGACCGAAAGGGTTAAACCCATCAGTACATAAGCCAAGTCTTACATTTCACGGCTCGCCAGAAAAGTCCGGATATAGCTCATCCAAACACTTCCATGCTTTCCCGTCGGAAGGATGGCAAAGAAACCCCTCTTGTGTTCGGTTCAGAGCATGCCAACGCATGTGTTTTGCCGTGGACAATGAGGCATACAGGCGTTGAAGACGCGGTGTTATAGGGAAGTACCACATTTTCTTCCTGGCCGTCCGGGTTACCTTCCCTCTCCTTTTAACGGTCTTGTAGCGTTCCTCATTACAATGCAGACATTTTGTGACACTCTCGTCTGCAAACTCATTTCTGAACAGCATATATCCACCAACACAACACTCTATCTTCACACAACCCAACCCCAAGTTTGCCACTTGTTTCTTAGCACGGTACAGGTTTGCTGGCATTCTGTGATTACTAGGCATGGTGGAACCCATCAGATTGACCATCCTATCAAAACAACCTCCAGAAAGATTATAATCTGCCTTTAGGCTTAAAGCAGCTAGGGAGGCGGACAACTCAGTGTGACTGTTGCACCCGTCCCACAATGGAGTCTGAGCCGCCGCCAACAAATCATAAAATCTCTTCACCTCCGGATTAGGATCCTCCTCTACATTGTCAGAGTCTCCATGACCTGCTTGGTCATTATGTTCCAGCATACGCCCGGTGGAGGGTCCAACATGATCCATCACCATTTGTTTTATGTTGTTGTACGTATCCCTGTTTCCTCCAACCTCATAGTAAGACTGTTGCACGGGTACGTCTGATGGTCTACACGGTAACTGCTCACCATGGTTGTACCAGCAGTGGTATGTTTCCATGAACCCTTTCTCAGTTAGGTGGCACATGACATCATCCGCGTATTCAAAACTCATGCATTTGCACCTTGAGCATGGGCAACGAATCTTCTGAGTCACTTCAAATCCAGGCGTGTTTGCCGTAGCGAACGGAATAAACTCCAATAGCCCCATCATAAAGTCCTCAGTCACTCGCCGATTGCCATCTAGTCGGTTGTACATCCATCGCCGATTTGCCGGTACCTCCATTTACAATATCTAACAAGCACGATTTCTGTTACTTTAAATTATTGTAATTTTATTTCACTAACGGTTGTGAATCACTCTCTATCTCTTTGATGTTGTAAATAGGTGTGGCCCTATCCCATTCGGGATGAATATGCAACCATCTGTAACCCATCGATGTTGTATGTGGTCTATCTTGTGTCGTTGATGTTCATATGAAATTTCGGCAGCATTTCGCATTAGTCCCCGAGTACACAGAGATACGTACGGTATGAAACACCACACGCAGACATGCACCCTGGGGACAATACGAAACACCATAACCGAAATTTCATATGAACATTCAACATCTTAAGATAGACTATATACAACATTGATGGGTTACGCCCTACTGGTTACAAATTCATACCAAACTGTCCAACTGGGACAATTCAAGATCCAACACAACACGGTACATTTGCCGGTTGTTTTGAAACTTGAACGGGAATCTAATGGGTACACACACGACTAAACTCTACATTATTAAACCAAACGTTTCATTTTTTAAGTTTCCTAAGAAAGGGAGCCTGTCAAAATTTTGGCAGAGTCTCCCCTGTAAACTGGACATTTCCCAAATTTATGAACGACCTGTTACATACAGAAAACTTTCCAGAAATGATAAATATACATACCATACGTATTGTATATGATATTCAGAGTTATGAACACGATCGAGAGACAAGGTTATCAGTACATAAAACCAAAGCCTAATGAGCTCTGCTCTCCACTAACAAACAACATTACACATGCATAAAGAATCATGTTATCAGCACACAAAACCAATGCCTAATGAGCTCTGCTCTCCACTAACACACAACATTACACATGCATAAACAATCATGTTATCAGAACACAAAACCAATGCCTAATGAGCTATGCTCTCCACTAACAAACAACATTACACATGCATAAAACTCATTATAAACACATCAAAACCAGTTCCTAATCTCTCTACTAACAAACAACAATTGACATGCATACATATATCGAGAAAGTCAGCGTTAGGGGATTACCTAGCGAAAAAAGTCGGTGATGAATACGGAGCTGAAGAGAGACGATCAGAGACCACGCGTGATCTGTGTTACTCTGTATGACAAACCAAGAAGTCTTTAGAAAGTTACAAGTAGCAAGGATCAAATAATGACATCTGTAACCCATCTGTGTTACTCTGTATGACAAACCACGCGTGATCAAATAATGACACATATCTACGGGGTTTGTATATTTTTAGGTGATGAGAAAGAGAAATAAGGGTATTACTCTTACTATTTTGTCCACATTTCGTGATTATGAGTGAAATTTGTTATGGACGAAGCGAAGTTAAATG
This sequence comes from Clitoria ternatea, assembly GCA_037962975.1. Classification (NCBI taxonomy): domain Eukaryota; kingdom Viridiplantae; phylum Streptophyta; class Magnoliopsida; order Fabales; family Fabaceae; genus Clitoria; species Clitoria ternatea. The sequence continues at coordinate 53,562,201 of CM075675.1, forward strand.
CGATTTTAATGGGTTCTTGGGTTGACAATATTGCATTATTATATTGATCAACTTGAATTTTCTTTGTTTATATAATATATATTTTGGTTAAGTTCTTAATATGCATTTTGATGTAAAATGATAATAATCAATATTTTGGCTGGATTGGAACTGAATTAGATATATGTTGCTTTGAAACAATTTTAGATAAAAATCAGTATATGGGCATTGAGTAGGAGGTTTACTCAACATTAATTATGCATTTCTCATCTTGTTTTGGAAACGTGAGTGTAGAGAATATATATATATATATAAATGCTTGTTCATAATATGGTTATATATTTTTTGGTGATGAACCTTATATTAATTTAATCTTAGAATTGATACTTGATGAAATTGAATGCATGTTAATACTATTAGTAATTAGTAGTAGTAGCCAGTTCTACGCTTACTCTTTCTTTTCTTGAGTCTATTAGTAGTTTCCATGTGCAAACTCATTTTTTAAAATTATTTCATGTTTCAGCATGCTAATTCTTTACGATTTAATATAATTGAAGATAACAAGATTAAAATGAAGGAAATAACTGCAGAAAAGATGCATGAAAGTCCAGACAGGGAACATGAAAGAGAATCAAAAGAAGCCGCACCGATGCCTTTGGAAATCCAAAGAAAAGAACCTCATGAGTTATCATGGCCAAGCAAGGACTACAATATTCCACGGATAGAGGAAGTACAGCAAGAAAAGGAGAGGGAAAGTTCAATTCATGCACTAGAAGTAACCACTTCAAAAGAAGAGAAACCTGCACAAGTAAATCAAGTGCCATCTCCATCTTCTGAAATATTGTGCAAAGAGCCTTCTGAATTGGAGAAATTTAGCATAAAAGGTGATGGTTCAAAGGCAGAGAGTTTAGTGCAAACGCAAGAGGGAAAAGAATCCATTCATTCCATAGAAGAAACTACTACAACATCACAAGAAGCAGCGGATGAATTGGATGAACCATTGAAGTTATCAGGCTCATCATCCACTCAACAATTTGAACAAAAAAATGGAGTTGGAAGTAAACAATCTGAAGATTCAAAGGACTCTAAAATAGATGGTCGAGAATCAACCAAAGGTGAAACAGACCAAGAAGTTGAACAGCAAGAGCCTCAACAACCACAGTACCCTGCCGTTCAACAATGCAGAAACAATGATCTAGCAGAAAGTCATGCAATACACGAAATTGAAGAAGAAAAAGCCTACGGGAAAGGAGATGAAGCGAGCAAAGAAGAGTCTCAAGTATTAGAGGAGCAAAAGGAATATACAGAGGAAGCCATTGGAGGGGGAAAGGACAACAAAAAACGGCCCAAGAAACTGTTTGTTTCCTTGATCATAGCAGCATCAGCCCTTCTTTTTTCTGGAATATTCTTCTTTATTCAGCAAAGAAGATCCAGAAAAAGGTAAATTTGGAATATTCATCTTTTTTCTGGTTTTACTTTTAATTACAAAACTGTCATCTTAGTTTTAATTATAAAATTATCATATTGTTTTTTTATTTTCACAAAAGTTGCTGCAAGAAACAATGAAAACAAGGAAATATGATTTTCCTATGTTTTATCAAAACTATCATCTTAGTTTTAATGTTTACTGAATCCTGTGTTTCATTTTTACTAAAAAGAAAAATCTTATGCAGTGTGTTTGTTTTGCTAGTTGTCTTAAATGATTCTCAAAGTGAATTGAAGTTCACATTACATATCAATATTCAGCGTAGAAGAGCTATTCAAAGGTAAATTCATGTTCACTAGAATCCTATTTTTCATTTTAACTAGGATGAAATCTTATGTAGTGTGTTTGTTTTGCTAGCTGTGCAAGGTAATATTCAAAGTGAACTGATGTTCATGTTACATATCAATTTTAAGCACAAGCAAATTTAATGGAGATATGCATGTGGTAGTTTCTTGATTGGTTCTGTACATCTTTGTTCTTTGGCAAGCAAATTCGTATGCAGGACTTGGGTCTTCTCATGCTTGCGTTTATGAAAAAATAAAATTATCATCATACTTTCTACACAATCATTCTGAATCTAAAATTCAAACATAAGTAACTATGGTAAACACAGATGTAAGGATACAAAAAATGCCCTAAAACTAAAATTCAAACACAAGCAAAGAAGAAAAAATCCACCCAAAGTAAAGACTAACTTTCCAAAAAGCTGAAGAAGCAAATTTTAAATTATATCCACTGAACTACAAGGATGAGGGGCTCACTAACCAGTTTGTGAGAGGGGCTGACAGAGGCGGAGGCGGTGGAGGTGGAGCTTCCGCGAAGGCTTTGTGAGAGGGGCTCACGGAGGCGGTGGAGGAGTAGCTTCAGTGGAGGTGGAGCTTCGGTGCAGGTGGAAGTTTGGTGGAGGTGGAGGAGAGGGAGGGAGAGGTGAACGGAGACAGGGAGGGGGAAGACAGAGGTGAGGAGAGGGAGGGAGAGGTAAACGGAGGGAGGGAGGGGGTGAACGGAGGTGAGGAGAGGAGGGAGCGAGAAGACGGAGGTGAGGAGAGGGAGGGAGAGCTGAACGGAGGGAGGGAGGAGGTGAACGGAGGTGAGGAGAGGGAGGGAGAGCTGAAAGGAGAGGTTAGGGTGAGAGGGGGGAAAGTTAGGGCAACTGAGAGGGAAAGGGGCTGCTGTCGAGTAACATTAAACGTTAGCGACGGCATTAACGCCGTCGCTGTAGACGTCACTATCTTTAAACACTTAGCGACGGTAAACCAACTCCGTCCCTAATCCCCTGAACCGTAGCGACGGCCTCAACCCACCGTCACTAACTTCAATCATTAAAAGGAAAAATTGGAGGGAAGTGAAATACATAGCGACGGGAGGAAGGGTCCGTCACTAATATACTGAATCGTAGCGACGGTTACACACCCCCGTCACTACCTTCCATTATTTTTCAATTAAGTGGAGGGAAGACGAAAACATAGCGACGGTAGATCGTACCGTCACTAACCTCTTCATAATTAGCGACGGTATCGCCCAACCGTCACTAATCTCCTAAAATTTAGCGACGGTTGGATAACTCCGTCACTAATCTCCTAAACATTGCGACGGTATCGCCCAACCGTCACTACCCGTCACTAACTTCAACAGAAAAAATAGCTGGAGCCTAGGTGAAAATATTAGCGACGGTATTGTACCTCCGTCACTATTACAAACCATAGCGACGGGGACTGACCGTCGCTTTAGTTGGAGGGAACATTAGCGACGGTAGTTCACCGTCGCAACTTTTTGCCGCCAACTGAAAACCGGGGCAGGAAAGAAAAAATGGTGGAGTTAAAATATAGCGACCCTTCTAGCGACGGTGGTGACAAGGATTAGCGACCACGTATTATACGCGGTCGCTAATTTAGTCGCCAATACCTTTTCGGTCCCTTTTGGCATCAAGCGGTCGCTAACACGGTCGCTATTTAGCGACGGCAGGTGGTGGTCGCTAATTTGAGGTAGCTGTTTGGGGTTTTTTTAGTTGTGTAAAAAGAAACTGATAAAATTACAAACATAATAATCAATATGATCTAATAAGAAAACAAGGAGTGGTCACTTAAGTGGAAAAATTTAAAAAACTTAAATGAATATAAAAAACTTAAACTGTATGTGCATAAAAAATTGTAAACTTAAATTCAACAAAATTTACACAGGCCATATTTGCTTAAGACTTAAACAGATGCCTAAACAGAAGAAAGAAAACACAAAATTATCAATTGTCAGTAAATTCCATATTTCTCATCAAAATTATCCATTCATATGCACTAAACAGACAAATATAACCTGAGGGTCAAGTTGATTGCACATGATTTCTTTGCCCTTCCTTCTGGCAAAGATGTCACTCAAATTCTAGAGACCAAAAGGACCAGTTCCATTTTCAACCGGAAGACATCATTATCATCAGGTGAAACAGCAAATGATATTAAACACAAATTATAAAGAAAAAAAACAAAAACTACTTAGGTTTCATAAATGCAAGGAAAATATAAATATTCATTAAAATTACATATTTCAAATCAAAGGATGATTTCATATGTAACTAATTCAACAAAACACAAAAAAATGACTCCCTCACATAATTTAATCACGGTTAACAACCAACACAAAGTAACAAATTTTGCCACACTTAAAATAGCAAACAATGAGAAACATATTCCATATTTCTAAAAACAAATGAAAGATGTACACATAAATAGAACTACAAACATGGAAGAAAACAATAAGTACTAAATAGAAACTGTTAGGGTTTCATAAATGCAAGAAAAATAAAAATTTTCACTAAAATTCCATATTTCATATCAAAAAGATGATTTCATACGCAACTAATTCCACAAAATACAAAAAATATACACTGAACAGAAATCACACATGTTATGAGATAGGTCGCATATCAAAAAAAGAAGCAAATACAACACAAAAACCCTATATTACTCAAAAGGGGAAACACATTTTTTTCTATTTTAAAATTTCAAAGTTTTAGCCTTAAACACAGGTTCTATACCTTTATATTTACATGAAAGCTTCTTCCAATAATGATTTACTTAAAACTCATTACAATCATCACCATTAAGTTTAAAAAACCGATTCCCCCACACAATTTAGATCATGTATAACAACCAACACAAACCAACAAATTTTGCAACACTTAAAATAGTAAACAATGACAAACATATTCCATATCTATATAAAAAAAGAAAGATGTACACATAAATAGAACTATAAACATAGAAAAAAATAATAATTACTAAATAGAAATAGTTAGGGTTTCATAAATGCAACGAAAATATCAATCTTCACTAAAATTACACATTTTAGATCAAAATGATGATTTCATACGCAACTAATTCAATAAAACACAAAAAAATATACCCTGAACATAAACCACACATGTTATGAGATAGGTCACATATCAAAAGAGGAAGCATATACAACACAAAAACCTTATACTACTCAAAAGGGGAAACATATTTTCTTTCTATTTCAAAACTTAAAAGTTTTAGCCTTAAACACAGGTTCTATACCTTTATATTTACATGAAATAGCAAACAATGACAAACATATTCCATATCTATATCTATTATATAAAAAAGAAAGATGTACACATAAATAGAACTATAAACATAAAAAAGAAAGAAAAAGTACTAAATAGAAAAACATTACTTAAGGGTCAGACTGATCGTAGAGGATTTCTTTACCATTCCTCCTAGCAGCGACATCAGTAAAATTCTAAACAACAAATTCACCAATTTTATCTTAGCAAGGAAGACACAATTAGGATGGTTGTATAGTTCTATATTCAAACTTGAAACCTTTTTTATAATTTCTTGTTCAGTACTTCACTCTTTTGTAAAAAAAAATTGATTTTCATAAAAATAGAATGAAAAACATAAAAAAAACAAAACCATGCAATCAACAGGAATCATACAATGAACAATCAACAAGGGATAAAAAAATAAGAAAAGAAAAATAGAAACCAAGTAACATACCATGTTTGGGGAATCCTGATTGTCCATGCAAGGGGGAAACTTCGTCATCGTAGAGAGGAATTTCAAAAATAGAAGAGGATGAGGGACACAATTATGGTTACAGTCAAATTACAATCAAACATGCGAAAGAATTTAGAAAATAAAAAGAAGGGTATCATACAATGAACGATGAACAGGGCATAAAAACATGGAAAAAGAAAAACATAACAAAGTAACATACCATGTTTAGTCAATATGGAGGGGATTTACAAAACAAAAAAATGTGTACAAAAAAGAGAAGGATTTAGAAAACCAGAAACATAAACTCAAAAATCACCATATACCGTGGTAGGGTTTCATAAAATGTGTTTAAAAGGGGCAAAATGAAAGTTAACACAGAAACATTCATATACGGTAAGAAATGAATCATACAAAGAACCATCAACAAGGCATAAAAACATGGAAAAAGACAAACACAACAAAGTAACACACCATGTTTGGTGAATCGCCATTGTCCATGTAAGGTGGGAGCTTCGTCATCGCAAAAAGAAAAACAGAACAAAGTAACATACCATGTTTGGTCAATATGGAGGGGATTTAGAAAGCAGAAAAACGTGTATAAAAAAAGGAAGGATTTAGAAAACCAAAAACATAAACTCAAATCATCACATACCGGGGTAGGGTTTGATAAAATGTGTTCAAAAAGGGCCAAATGAAAGTTAAACGGAAACATCCATATACCGAAAGAAGAGAATCAAACAAAGAACAATCAATAGGTCATAAAAACATGGAAAAAGACAAACAAACCAAAGTAACATACCATGTCTGGTGAATCCCCATTGTCCATGCAAGGTGGGAGCTTGGTCATCGTAAAGAGCGATTTCAAAAAATGGATAGAGGGAGAAGATGGAGAAAGAAGAGCATTGGGAAGAGTGACGAACAGAGAGAAGCAGATAGAGGCAGGAGAAGGGAGAAGTCACATGGATGAAGTATAAAAACTGAGCGATTGCGAGGAGAACAACAAAGAGTCACGATGAGGAAGGAAGGGCCTCTGGAGAACGAAGGGACACCAATGAAGAGAGAAAAAGAGCAGAAACAGTAACGCTTAAATTTTGATTAAAATAAGAAATGAATTTAATTTAATTTTTTATAGGATTTAATGAATAGAACAAGTGAGGAGGGATTCTGGAGAGAAAATAAGTGCACCAGAGAGTGACACCTATTAAATTCAACTATTTAACAAACCACAGTAAGGGTGAGTGTTTGGCATATCATAATTAATATCGGACGATAAGTAAATATTTAAAAGACCTTATTAACTAAGGCACTATAACTCTTATTAATTTATAACCTACTATAATTACCATAAATCCTAAAACTCATCAGGGTATGTTATAAACAATAATTCATATTTCCTCATCAAACATTTATCAATCATCAATTCTATCATGAACATTATAGGTACTAATTCGCATTCCATCATCAAACATATATTCATATATTTCACAACTGACTCACATGCATTTGACTCCTAGTATCTAGATACTAAAAAGGATCGGCCTTTAGGTGGGAGTCTGACTTGACATCCTGTGAACCCGACTTAGTGTACCGAGCCCGACTTGGCTCTCCACCTCGACCACTGGGTCCGACTTGACCACTGGGTAGCTCAACTGGGCATAAAGGCCATGGGAGCTAGAACATGAGGGGCTATACATACCGTTGGCCGTCCCACACCACATAACCATAGATTATATCACATCAATCATGGTATATCATCAAGAATCCCATACACAATTGTCAGAAACTGACACATGATTATAACATAGGGCGACCAACTTGTCAAGCCCATCAACACAAGCCATGCTATACAGGCATGTAAATCTCATCTCATTTAATCTCAACATTTTCATCAAATCATACATAATAACATCACTAAATATTATACCACGCCTCATTAACGTCAATAGAATTTCATAATTTATTTGATGTTACCAACTTATATAATTTGTATATATTTATTTCATTACTTCATAACTCTCATTTGCTTAATTGAGATAATTCTTTATCAAACAATAACTTAAAAACCACACTCCAATATACTTATAAAATTATATTAATTATATTTAACCACCATACGTCATCAACAATATTTTCTAAATAATTTCTAAACCTCCCGAAGCTATCAAATATTCAAATCCTAATTAATTATGACCTGAACACCCCCTTACCTTGTTTCCAAGCTTCCACGAGTTGTTCTTGGTGTTGGTTACATCCCCCGGTCACTTGATTCACGGTTCCTCTTTCGAATTCGATGCCCGCTTCGTCAATCGCCCATCTAATACTCATTCCAGCACCTATGGTCACCGAAACACCAACCGGTTAGTACATTATCTTATTTACACCTTCAAACTCACAACCCAAACTTCCAAATCCATTAAAACATAAAATCGAGGTCCTAATCATCACATGTATACACGGTTTCAAAGAAGGAGAAGAGGAGGAGAGTAAGAAACTTAGAAATGGAGTCCCCATATGCCTTACCTCACCTCCCAAGGTCCAAAACCATCAAAATTCACAACCTTTCTAAGATCCTAACCAAATCGCATTAGAGAGAGGGAAAAACAGAAGAAAAAGCTCGTTGGTTCAGTGTTTGCATGTCCCTAGCGTCAGCTCATTAATTTTCACCTGACGCTACGTGTCCCAGCCACGCTACGTGTTAGGGTCCTGATGCTGTTTTCTTTAAAATTTCATTTTAAACTCCCATTTTCATTCAAGTAAACCTTTTTTAAGCCATATGTTATTTTAAAATCCTATTTCTCTTATTTCCAACTTAATTTATTATCCATTCATCACATCTTATTTAATTTTTACCAAGGATGTTACACCTTAGGCCCAATTAGATATTGTGACAAAAGGAATAAATATATAAAATAATTATCACTTATAGGTTATATCGATGACGAATAATATTCAGACATAATGATGCATTGCTAGATATTGTTCTTATTTTATATTAATAATAAAATAGTTTATTATTAATATGACCAGATATTTTACCTATAGGGTCACACGCATAAAGTAAGCTCACTAGAGGATAGTTTTATTTTAGTTGGACTAAAATAAAACTATTAGGCGTAACTTATTTAGTATGAGTTACGAGCCCAATGTTTATTGAGATCATATCAGGTTAAGACTTGAGCCTATATATAGAGCATGAGATGCTCATATGCAGCTGCTCAAAAATAGGATTACTTATTGACTTTTCATACTAACATTCAGAGATTCATTTTCTGGTGGGAGTACTCGTGTGAACTCCTAAAAGACGGATCTACGATTTCTTCGATTGAGTAACTTGTTTCACGTCTGCAAGAGGTAAACACTAAAAACACAATATTTATTTTATGGTTTCATGGTGCTTTGAAACATTTGCTTTTGCAATATTTTTTGGGGAATCCTATGTGTTTCCGTTGCCTGATCCTGTGGGATTCCTAACAGTTTGTTGTTGAAATGTTGATGTTTGCTTGAGAACAAGTAAATTACTAAGTTAAGGGTAATTGTTACTTGTCAAGTCACAAACTGAATATAGTGGTTTTTGGATAGGTTTTGTTGCTAGAAAAAAGCCTTTTCCAAGGATTGGAGTAGTGCAATTAGAACATGGGCGCCTCGGTGTCACCTTGCATACCCAACATAACATGAGCTCATTTAAAATCCCTAAAACACATTTTTTGGACATTGTTGGCATGAGGGATAGGAGCTACACAATGTTTGAAGCCATCTGTCCCACCATTCAATGACCTTGGAGCTTGATTTCTAGGGTTTCTTTCTTTTCCCTTGTTTGTCATTGATGTATTTTAGGTTAACCCTCATGGGAATATATGGTCAAACCTCTTTTAGTTGGGATTGGACATAACATACTATATATGATGACTTTATAATGAATATTTGTGTGTGTTTATGCATTTATACTTTGAACAAGAGAATCATTTATATGTATTTGGGTCTCTGAAACAGGTTTTAGGAGTGAAATGTTCATTATATTCTTCGTCTAGGAATAATGTTGATTATAATGGTTATTAAAGTCTACTCATAATGCAAATCTTAACATTGAATACTTAAATGATTAATATTTGATATTATGGTTAAAAATTTATTCACCAAGAGATTATATTTAATGATTTTTATGTCATATTAACTTGATTAAATGTTCAATTAATTAGAGTGGAGGGAGTCTTCTCTCAACATCTTTATCTATCATTTACTTCATTTTATAGTTTTTCTCCTTTGAAACTTAATCACTTCCAATCAATCTATGAACAAACATGTGAACATAATGTGTATATATATATATATATATATTTGTTGTGATTTACAAGTAATTATTGCCTTATTGTTAAATATCACATAAGTTCCTTTAGATATGATACTTTTAATACTTATCAAAATTACAAAAAATTTAATACTTTTACTGAAGGACCCACACCACTTTTCTACCAAAGATTTCTATCAACCAAATTCAAAAATTACATAGCTAGTTCATTTGGTGAGACACAAAACACTACTAGGAAATGCCATGTTAAAATTGTCATGATAAGTTATAACTGGGCACTCTTCTATATGCAAGGTTGTTCTAACTGTTGGAACAATTTTCCAAAGTAAGGGTGAACCAAAAGATGAACAACAATTTAGAGGACTTGATATGATCTTCTAGGCATGCAGAGCACTTTCCTAAAATCAGTATTTCGTCCCTATAGAGTGTGGGTATCACGAAATCCAATTTTGAGATACAAAGAAGATTCAACAACAATACTCAGTCTTGTATTGTTGCAAAACAAGAACAAAGGATGAAAGAAATTTGATTTGTGTTTTTTATTTGTGTATTTGAGTAATGCACTTGGATCCCTTTATATAGATGTTGATCAGACATCTTTTGAATCAAAGGGACACAAATTTATGAATTGTTATAACTCTTCATGAAAGGTTGAGACTCTTTAAATTTACTGAAAAGGTGTGTAATTGATTACAACACAATGGTAATCAATTACACCTTTTGAAAAGTCATACCATTTGGCATTACACCTTTGAAAAGTCATACCATTTGGCGTCTCAAAATTTGAAAAGTTACATAATCAGAGTTTTCACTCTTTGATAATCGATTACACACAATGGTAATCGATTATCAGAGAATTTAATTCTCAAATCTCAACAATCCTCCCCCATTTGAGAGTATTAAATAATTACTACACACAAATTTAAATTTAATATATACAATCTTACACGTAAATGAAAGTGTACATAGACTTGAACTTCCACTTAGTAGAGTATACATTCCAAGAAATCGTATTTTATTGGTATCGAAATGATTGAACCGATATAATACATAATGAAAACTTGAAGATACAACTACATATAAGATAAACTACATGTTCTTGTTGTACTTGACACAATAGGGCCATGCATCCATATCTATTCATAAGTGCATCAAAGTCATTGCCCCTTGACTTCTTGAAGCGGCCAAACTTCGCACTTACATAGGTTGATTTCTTAGGTAAAACATGTTCCTGTGATAAAACATAAATTCAAGAAATCAATTAAGAATTATTCAACCTCCTTACATCACAGGTCCAAAGCACCCTTGTGCTTTCAATCATCAAATAAGAGATTTAATCTTATTGAACTTAAGACTTAATGTCATATTAAGCGTCAAGTTAAGATTCCCTTACTAGTGATTAATTGTGGGCTCCATTCCAATTTCAATAGACATTCTAGAGATGGAATCTTTAGCCAATGCCTTTGTAAAACCATCAGCCAAATTAAGCTTTGTTCAAACGAAATCAACGGTAATAATACCATCCTTGATAAGTCCTTGGACATAACTATGTCTCACACCTATATGTCTTGATTTTCCATTGTACACTTGACTATAAGCTTTAGCCAAAGTTGCAACATTGTCACAATGTATTGCTACAGGTGATATTGGTTTTTGTAACAGTGGTATCTCAAACATGAGATTCCTTAGCCATTCGGCTTCCTTTCCTGCTGAAGCTAGAGCTATAAATTCTGAAGCCATAGTGGAATCAGTAATGCAAGTTTGTTTCTTGGATGACCAAGAAATTGCTCCTCCTCCAAAGAGGAAAACCCAACCACTAGTAGAAGAGTGATCTTCTTGGTTTGTAATCCAACTTGCATCAGAATATCCTTCCAAAATGAAGGATAACCACTATATGTCAAACCATAATCAATAGTTTTCTTTAAGTACTTAAGTACTCGAGGTACAGCTTGCCAATGTGATAAACTAGGGTTACTAGTATATCTACTCAGTTTACCTACCGCAAATGTGATATCTAGCCTTGTTTGTCATTGCATACATCAAACATCCCATTACCCTTGCATATTCTAATTGTGAAATAGCCTTACCACCATTAAGTAATATCTTTAAACTTAGGTCCATAGGAGTTGAAACAAGAGAGCATTCAAAGTTATTGAACTTCTTGAGAACTTTCTCAATGTAATGTGATTGAGACAAGATAAGTTTCTCATTGTCTCTCTTAATTTTTATACCTAGGATGACATCAGCTTCTCCCATATCTTTCATGGAGAAATATGATGATAGAAATGTTTTGGTCAAATTTACTTGATCTAAATTTGTTCCAAAAATCAGCATGTCATCCACATACAAGCAAATTATGACACCATTACCTTTGTCATCAAATTTACTATACACACACTTGTCTGAATTGTTTATTTTGAAACCATTTGATAATATAACATCATCAAACTTTTGGTGCCATTGTTTTGGCACTTGTTTCAACCCGTACAAGGATTTAATCAATTTACAAACCTTGTGTTCTTGGTTTTCCATAACAAAACCTTCAGGTTGTTTTATATACACTTCTTCTTTTAGTTCTCTATTTAAGAATGCAGTCTTGACATCCATTTGATGTATCACAAGTTTATGAATGGCAGCAAGTGCTATTAATAACCTTATAGTGGAGATTCTAGCCACAGGTGCATATGTATCGAAATAATCGATTCCAGGTTTTTGTCTAAACCCTTGTGCCACTAAACGTGCTTTAAACTTACCAATAATTCCATCACCTTTGATTTTCTTCTTGAAAATCCATTTATATCCTATTGGTTTACACTTAGGAGGTAAGTCAACCAAAATCCATGTGTTATTTCCCATGATGGATTCCATCTCATCATTAATTGCTTCTTTCTAGAAAGCAGCATCTTGAGACCTCATAGCCTCTTGATATGTCAATGGATCTTCTTCTATATTATAACAATATGAGAACTTTGTTAAGATAGAATCTCTTGTACCTTCAACTAAGTACACATAAAAATCTGGGCCAAAGAATTTTTCTTTTCTTGCCCTTTTACTTCTTCTAGGTTGTGATGTGGAAGCATCATTCTCATCTAGAGTTTGAACATTTGATCCTTGATCAATCAAGCTTTGATCCAATTCTTCAATATTGGTATTATGAGTTAAATCCTTTGAACGAGGAATTGAAGAAAATCTCCTTTCATCAAAGATTGCATCTCTAGATTCTATGATTGAATGTAGTGACACATAATCATTTTGTCCTATTACATAGAACCTATAGGCTTTGCTATGTTCAGTATAACCTATAAAAATGCATTCAATTCCTCTTTCACCCAATTTCTTACGCTTGGGTTCTGGTATTTTTACAATTGCCCTACAACCCCAAACTTTGAGATAAGTCAAATTTGGCTTTCTTTTATACCAAAGCTAATACGGGGTTACCTCATTCCTTTTTATCAGAACTCGGTTTAGAATATAACAAGCCATTAACATGGCTTCACCCCAAAATCCATCACTTAGACCAGAATAGGACAACATAGAATTAACCATTTCTTCCAAAGTCCTATTCTTTCTTTCTGCTATACCATTTTGTTATGGTGTATATGCAGTAGTCATTTCATGGATAATACCCACAGATTAAAAATAAATTAGATCATAATATTCACCACCTTTATCAGTTCTCAACTTTTTAATCTTAGTATTAAGTTTCAATTCTACTTTATTTTTATAAACCTTAAACTTTTCTAAGGCTTCATTTTTAGTAAACAAAAGATAAACATAACATAAGCGTGTATGATCATCAATGAATGTTATCATATATTTCTTATTTCCTAATGAAGGTGTACTATGAAAATCGTATAAATCACTATGTACTAATTCAAGCAAAGTTGAATTCCTTTCAATATTAGGAAAAGGTTTTCTTGTTATCTTTGTTAGCATGCATGTTCAACACTTTTCTATGTTCAAGTCAAATGGAGGAATCAGATCAAATTTAGACATAGAATATAGTTTTCGATAATTAACATGTCCAAGACGAAAATGCCATAAAGAAGAATCATAATCAATAATATAAGCAGAATCAATAACACCATTTGTTGTACTTAATTTAAACATATTGTTATAGAGATATCCTAGACCAATAAATACACCACCTTTAGATAGTACAAACTTATCAGCTTCAAATACCGATTTATAACCTAATCGATTCAAGATTACTCCATACACTAAATTTCTCCTTAATTCTGGAGCATATAGTACATCTCTTAATACAAGTGATTTTCCAGAACTAAGTAATAATTCTACTTGTCCACAACCTAGGACTTTAGCCATAGAATCATTTCCCATGTAAAGAACTTCTCCATTGTCACCTTCCTTCAAGGATTTGAATAGAGACCGATCTTTACACACGTGTCTTGAAGCTCCTGAATCGATCCACCAAGAATCATCAGTCTGCACACAGAAGATTTCAAAAACCATTTCCACAGAATTCAAATTAGAGTTATGTGTAATTTGTGCAAAATTACCTTTCTTAGGTTGGTCTTGGCTAGAATTGCCTTGACCTTGCTTTCCACCATTCTTGGCCATTTTCCTTTTCCAGATTGTACAATCTCTTTTCATGTGACCGAAATTGCCACATTCCCAACAAGTTGCTTGTTGATTTGCCTTACCAAATTTAGGCCTCTTGTCCCTACTTTCTTTATTGAAATTAAGGGGCCTTTTCTTGAACTTTGGTATTGCCTTTGATTTCTCATCTTCCACCATATTAACAGTGGACAAATTAGGATTGCTAGAATCCTTATTACCATCTTGTAGACGGATTCCTTCTTCAATTTGAAGATGTGTTGCCAATTGTTCAACACTTATATCATCCTTGTTGCGCTTTAAAGAATTTCTCACATCTTTCCAATTGGGTGGTAATTTATCAATTATAGAAGAAACAATAAAAGTCTCATCCATAGCAATATTATGTTGCCTAAAACTTCCAAGGATTCTTTGGATTTCATGGAATTGTTCCATTATAGGTCTAGCATCACTCATCTTATAATTATTAAAATTACTAACAAGGAATTTCTTACTTGATGCATCTTCAGAAATGTATTTGCCTTCAAGTTGATCCCACAATTCTTTGGCCGATTCTACATACTGATACACATCGAATAATACATCGGTCATGCCATTCAGAATGTGACCACGGCATATGTAATCATCATTCTCCCACTTGTGCCTCTTTCTTTGTTCTTCCAAAGTTTCCTCTTCTCTCTCCTTTGGTTGTGGAGTGCTAAGAACATAGGCCACATTAAGGGCGGAGAGGAGGAAGTGCATCTTCTTTTGCCATCTACGAAAACCAACGCCTTCAAATTTGTCTAATTTATGGAAATTTGTAGACATATCACGGATTGTTGCTATTTTTCTTGGAAATACTGATTTTAGATTGTTGGAACAATTTTCCAAAGTAAGGGTGAACCAAAAGATGAACAACAATTTAGAGGACTTGATATGATCTTCTAGGCATGCAGAGCACTTTCCTAAAATCAGTATTTCGTCCCTATAGAGTGTGGGTATCACGAAATCCAATTTTGAGATACAAAGAAGATTCAACAACAATACTCACTCTTGTATTGTTGCAAAACAAGAACAAAGGATGAAAGAAATTTGATTTGTGTTTTTTATTTGTGTATTTGAGTAATGCACTTGGATCCCTTTATATAAATGTTGATCAGACATCTTCTAAATCAAAGGGACACAAATTTATGAATTGTTATAACTCTTCATGAAAGGTTGAGACTCTTTAAATTTACTAAAAAAGTGTGTAATTGATTACAACACAATGGTAATCAATTACACCTTTTGAAAAGTCATACCATTTGGCATTACACCTTTGAAAAGTCATACCATTTGGCGTCTTAAAATTTGAAAAGTTACACAATCAGAGTTTTCACTCTTTGATAATCGATTACACACAATGGTAATCGATTATCAGAGAATTTAATTCTCAAATCTCAACACTAACTGATAAGTATAGGAAACCTGAATTTATTAACATTACTATTAAAGATGTGATTCAATGACCAAGAAGTGTATAAGTTCTAGCCTAACATTCTGAATTTTAAACGCTAGAGTTTGGGTGATGGTAAACAAAATTTGGGCATAGCATGACAATCGAATTATCAATCCCCATATAGAGTTTACTCAATACACTCAACCCTCCTTCTTAGACTTGCAACTGTATAATATTCTTCTTTATGTCTAGGTGCTTTCAATTAAGAAAAGAAGGATCGGTGTTGAACATTATATTAGGAAGTGTGTTATATAATTTACACACTTTAAAAGAAAAGTAGTTAATGTTTTTTCTCCTGTTTACTCTTATTTTGGTAAATATCAGTATTAACATTAACTTAGTGTTTGAATTTAAACAATGGTAAATTTGGAATGTTGGAGTATCTTTGTATAAAAATTAGTGCATTAACATATTTTCTTAATATGTGTATTTTGGTCTGAATTGTCTTATAAATGGAAATGGACATGACTATCTTGCTTTCTAGTAAAGCTTGAAGAGACTTTTTTAATGAAATATGTTAAAAAATATTTTAGTAATTAGGATGGAGAAACTAAACATGTTAAAGAATACTTGAGAGCTAATGTAAATGGGTATTGGGTTGCATTTAACCGCTTGATTAGTGAAATAAAATCTTGTTTTCTTTAGACAAAGACTCGAATAGTCTTAAGTTAAAATGTAAGTTAGGATAAAATTGATATCCTTTTTTGATCGCCTAAAATTATAAAATTGCTTTTACTTGTCTTTTAAAATAACAATTTTTACAAAAAAAAAAAACTAGACACATGTCATAAGTTTGTCTAAATTATTTTTAAGAAAAAAATTTGTCTAAGTTTCTAAACACACTATTGAACACCATCCCTCCACCCAGTTTAGTGTGTCCTTATGCTACATTTAGATGTTGAATGGATAGTTGACATGGAGGATGGATTAATAGTTGACATGTGTCCAAAAGGAAAGATGGACACCTAAGAATCATGAGAGAGAGAGAAAGAAAATAATAATAAATTAATTGTGTTAATAAATTTAATAAAAAAGAAAAACCTTATAAAATATTAAAAACATAAAGAATTAAATTAATAGGAAAAAAAGATAAAGAGCCAAATTATAAATTCAAATAATGTAAGGGACAAAAAAGTATATGTTTACCTATTTTTAGTAAGTGGCAGAGTTCATGTGTTCGTTTCTAATTAATTATAGGAGAGTTTGGTACTAAATTTTGTTACCATGTTGATTAGAATATTGGTAGATCCCTGAAAGAAGAATTTTTTTTATGTCATATTTTAAGAAACAAATGAAATTCCAAATAAAGTAAGTAAAGAGGCATGTGGGGGAACAAAAAATGGATATTGATCATCGGCTGATGACTTCACATGGAAGTGATCCCGAAAGAACAGGTTCGGTGCTGGTTGGCAATCACGCATGCACAAGTTTAATAATATTGGTTTATATCACAGCTTTCTAACAAACTCCAATGCAGTTTCAGACTTTCAGTGGTTTAGTTTTGCTCTCCATCAACCAACAATGTCCTCTTTTGCGCGCAAAATCTGGATCCAGTTCATCTTCCGTTCCCCCAATCATTTCCTCTGTTTACTGTTTTTAATAACTTTTGATAATTCTGTTTAACATTTAAAGTTCTTTACTGGTTTTTCCAGAATAGTGTATTCAACGAATCAATCATTTTTCGTGTCAATTTAATAATCTCTATTAATCACCTTTTTAAAACTTCAAAATTAAGTTGAAAGTCTGAGAATGTTTCCAACTATATTAACAATATTAAGATGTGTTAATTTAGTTCTAATGTTAATTTTTTTCTTTGCATGCATTTCTTTCTCCGTTACACTAAATTTATGAAGTATAATGTTGGCCTAACTTCTTTTTATTGGCATATGCGCATCCGAAATGGCTAAATCTAAAGTGTTGGATTATGATAAAAAACTGGTTGTGTAGGACTTATAACTTATTAGATTTTACATGAATTCACCATGGTTAGTTTGTTTCTACATGCGTGTTGCTTTCTCTTCATCGTTTTCTTCCTATTTTTACTTGTCTATCACGATTTACTAAATTTCTTCCTTCCTTCCTCTACATGAAATCCCATTCTACATTTATGAGTGGAAATAGAGGGTTTCAAGGAGCGCACCCTTACGTGACTATAGGTTGAGAAAAATTCAAATATTCCAATCACAAATCAAAATAATTAAAGAGAATTATAGAGATATAGAAATTAAATTAGATGTTATATCCATATCATATGGTTATTCATGTTTTAGTGTTTATGAAAATTTCTATTTTGCCATTTTTTAAAAACCTTTTTGACTTATTAACTCATTAGTGCATTTTATATCTTATTTAGGATTAGTTTTGTTTAGTTTTTAGGTGTGTTTTACATGCATTAACCCCTTAATTCCAATGAATAATAGCTTCTTTTTTAGACTATACACTTGATGTTGTCATTGTGTAGAATTGTGAGATTTCAGGTCCATTTGAAAACAAAAAAGACAAACCCTTAAAATTTAGAAAAAGTTTGTGTAATTTTGTGAAAGCCCAAGACCAAAGATAAGTCACAGAAAGAGACCCCAAGACCTTCCAAGGACCTTGGAGAGGCAGAATCATGATGAAAATAAGGATACAGGAACCACAACCATAGTAGCTGTCACCCGCCTGCCAGTGGTGCCTTACATTTAAGCAGGGCTTTGAGTATGCATTACTAAAGTGAACCACAGCCAGGCCATGGTGCATACCACAGTCGTGGTTCGTGGTCTGGTAGGTTAAACCCATCTAATTGTTAGTTTAAATAGTAGTTGAGTGACACTTTGAAGAGGTTTGGATTTTTAGGTTTTTGGAGGCAAAGAATAATACTTTGGAGAGAGATTGAAGAACACTTGGAAAATTAAAGATCGTTGAGGATTCATGAAGGCCAATCATCATTGATCATAGGTTCTTAGTTGTGTAATCCTTATTTTGATGTCTTTTTCTTCATCTTTATCTTTTGTAATTAGGTTTTCATACCCTATGGGTAACTAAGCTTGTAATCTTGGGATGATTGGAGTTTAAGAACATGTTTCAATGTAATTGATGGTTTTATATATATGTGTGTGATTTCGTGTCTTATTCAATTTTTGATTGTGCTTTACATACCTTTGATTTAAAAATAAACCTAGGTATACCTTAGATCTAGAGAACAAATTAGAAAGGTGACTCTAATCGGAAATAACTTGAATTGAACCTAGAGTTAGGTTACGAAAGTAATTTTAATTCTTTGAGGATCGTAAAAGGGGCTTTCAAAAATCATAAAGGACTTAATTTTGAATTGAATGTTGTTCTTCGTGAATTAGGTACATTAAAGAGATTCTAAGAGGAAAACCTTAATTAGCTCTAGGAATGTCTGTCTTAAGGAACTTAATCTAATTTACATTGTTAAAAGAGGATTTCAATTACTTAAACGGTTTGTCAAAACTCCCTAATTCTTGACATACCTTAAATTCTTGAATCCCCCAAAATCAATTATTGTGTTTCTGTTTAATTCTTTTTCTTTAAATTGTCAATTCTTAAATCATTAACTATTGAATTTTCCAAATCTTTCTTATTAAATCACAAATTAACTAAATATTGGAACATAGTCCCCGTGGATTCGATATTTTATTATGTGATAAAATGTGTACCCTTGTGGGGGCTATCATAACACATATTGGAAAGTATTGTATGTTTTTTCAATGACTTACTCAAGATAAGAATAGTTATGTTATGGGGAAACTAACTTTAGCATTGAAGAATTTTTTTTCGTTTACAAGATTCAAAAATAAGACATTTTTTAAAAGTAAACAAACATATCTCACTTAAATCAACTACCTGTTAATAATTAGGAGAATCATTGGAGAAGTTTTGTAAAAAAATTAAAATGTTAGACTACGCTTCATTTGGCTTAGTTTTTTGTTTTTACTTAAACGCTACTTTCAAGTTAAAACTAAAACTAAGAGCTTTAAAGATAAAGGAGAAGTTGTTTGGTACTCATTATTTTTTTTAACAAAATGATACTTTTAAGTTATAAGTTATTTAGTAAAATATTTTCAGAACTCTAATTTTATTAAAATTCAACTTAAAAATTAATTTTACAAATTATCTTTTAATTTAAGGGTTCATTTGGTGTATGGAATCAGCGGCAAGCATGGTGGTGGCAATGTTGGCTGCGTAACAATGATGGTGGTGGCGACAACAATGATGGTAGTGATAGTGACAGTGGTAATGACGACAGTCGTGGCAACGATGACAGTGGCAATGGCAATAACGATGATGATGGCGACATCGACAATAATGGCGATGATAATGATGGGATGGTGTTAATGACGATAGTAGTGGTGGCAACAACGGTGACGGTGACAAAGATGGTAATGGTGGTGGAAGTGACAATGATGGCGGCAACGATGGTGGTGGTGGTGGTGACGATGATGATAGTGGTGGTAGCAATGACAGTGTGATGGTGGCAGTGGTGACAGTAAAGGTAGTGACAAGTGGTGGTGACGACGATGATGGTGGTGACAATGACAATGATGGTAGTGGTGGTGATGGTGACGGTGGAAGTGGCAACAACAATGATAGTTATGATGTTGCAACGGAGGCAGTGATGGTGGTGATGAGGTGTAGGTGGCGGTGATGGTGGCATCACGACAATGACATCATAATGGTGGCGGTGGTAGTGATAACAGTAGTGGTGGTGGAAGCGGTGGCAATGGTGGTGGCTATGATAATGATGGTGGCAATAGTCTTGGTGGTGACAACGATGGTTGTGGTGGAGGCAACAATGGTAGCACGAGGTGACAGTGGTAGCGATAATGACAATGATGATGGTGGTGGTGTCAAATACGACACTGGTTATAGTGGTAGGGCAACAACAATGGTGGTTGTGGCGATGATGATAGTGATAGTGAAGGCGGCGATGGTAAGTAAAATGGTGGTGGCGACTTTGGTAGGGAGGTCATGGTGGTGGTGACAACAATGATGGAAACATTGGTGGTAATGCCAATGATAATGGTACGATGGTGGTGATGATAGCGATGTTGGTGGTAGCGACGATAGTGGCGGTGACAATGATGATGGTGGTAGTGGTGATGATATTGATTGTCGTCGTGATGGTAATAGAGGTGTTAAATGAAATTATTGAAACAACGAGAAGCTAAAAGCTAGTCTCATTAGCTTTTAATTAAAAGCTTATTATAAAAAATTCTTTAAAAATAGGCTCATTTTTTTAATAAGTACTTTTCTAAAATGTTGTTTGGCCTAGATTCTCTTTAAAAAGATCAAATAAGCTTAAAATTGTTTAGTCTCGAAAAAACATATGAGGCTCTACGAACCATTCAAAAGTTTTGATTATGATAAAAATATTATATTATTTATAAGAGTAATGTTTTGTGGTTGTCTAAGTGTGCTTTGCAGTAAATACATAATACAAGCTAAGAAACAGGATATTCTAAAATGTTGTCTAATGTTTGAAGAACTTAGACACCCCAAAGACCTATCTGAGACATTTTCTTTGGAATATAATAAATACAAGTCAAACTAAAGCGGGTGCTTCAATGCTGACTTGTAACCATTGTGCCCAAAAATGAGTATCTGTATACTCAACTCTAAAAGGACTTCCTAAGCTAAATGAGCGTCCTACTTATCTCCCTAAAAAGAAAGTCAAATGACAAGGCTAATAGAAAGACTAACAAAGGGCAAATATGTTTTCCAATCTTTCAAAAGCTTTTTACATCTCTCTTAGACAAGAGCCCTCTTTGTCCCATAATGTCCTTCTCCATGAAGCATATATAAAGAAGCTTATTCAAAACAAAATACACAAGTTATGCAAAAATCTATGATGTTTTTCTTTTGTAAAAATACTTAGAGCTTCATTCTATTTCATATCATGAATAACCATTTCGATTTTATAAGTTTAGACACCTTTAAGATCATGCAAAGACTTAAGAACTTTCTTTCATTTTTGAAGTTGGTTTAGTCTGAAGAGACTTTTAAGAAAGAATACTTGTTAATTAGCTTTAAAAGCTATGTGTATAAAAAATATTCAAGATTATTATAAGTGTGAGTTGTACTTAATTTCTTGATTAGTTATGTAAAATCTTGTTATGCTCAAAAAGAAACTAAACATAGTATTGGTTCAAAGGTAAATCAATATAACAATTGTCTGCATGTTGTTCTCTTTGCATTTTTTTTTTGTTTTAAATAGTCTTTTGAAAAGACTCGTACATATGTTTAAATAATTGTTCTCCGAAAAGAGTTTACCAAAAGTTTTTTACATATCCTGTTCAACCCCCTTCTAGCTAGGTTACGTTCAAAAATAAACTTTGCCAAATATTATATTTAATGTGTATTTTTTATCTTTAAAATCACATTTTTAAAACGATCACAAGATAAACAATAATTTAGTTTTAGAAGTTAAAATTATATGCGTGTGTGAAGACAACCTTCGGATATACAACCAAATAAGAGTTTCATACAACAGAGGCGACTAATTGTGTATTTTTCCCTTAATAAAATCCAAATTTCATACGTTCACAAGATAAAGGGTTATAAAATTAAAAGAAAGCAACCAAGGGATTTACAATTACAACCGTACTTGGCAGTTAAAACTTAGAAGTGAAATTCATTCCAAGCCACCCAACAAACCTAACAAAAAATGAATATTAAAGGGAAGCAAAAACAATAATAATAATAAAAAAGTAAAAAGAGAGACACAACACACATATTATTTGGATCATGCAGAGACAGAAACACGTCAGAAACCTGTGAGGGAAGAAAAGAGAGAGAGACCCACTTGGACAAATTGGTAATTGCAGCCGCCATGAGAGAAAGAAAGAAAAGAAGTGTTTGATTGATACGCGTCTCTATGAGGCCCATATTCCATTGCCATTACCGACCTCACAACAACACCTTCAAATCCCCCCACCCCTCTCTCTCTCCTTTCTTCGCCTTCACCCCTTTATTCTCTCTCTCTCTCTCTCAATCACCACAACAACCCAACCCCTTTCTTCTTTCTTTCCCCTATGGCTCAGAAAACAGAGAAAGAGGAAACCGATTTCAAGGTTCCCGAAACCATCACCCTCTGCATCAACAATTGTGGCGTCACCGGTAACCCTGCCACCAATAACATGTGCCAGAATTGCTTCACCGCCTCCACCGCCACCACCTCTTCCCCCGCCGTAACCTCCAGATCCGCCCTCTCCGCTCGATCTCCCAAGAGATCTTTCCCCGATGAGCCTTCCTCAACCTCTGATCCTCCTTCCTCCGACCAATCCACGCCCTCCGAGGCCAAACGCGTTGTCAACCGCTGCTCCGGCTGCCGGCGGAAGGTCGGTCTCACCGGGTTCCGCTGCCGGTGCGGCGAACTCTTCTGCGCCGAACACCGGTACTCTGACCGCCATGACTGCAGCTACGACTACAAAGCCGCCGGAAGAGAGGCCATCGCCAGAGAGAATCCGGTGATCAGGGCCGCGAAGATCGTCAAGGTCTGAGAACACCGAATCCTCGAAGAAGAAGAAGCAAAACCCGACACGGAACCTCGCGCCGACATAGTTGACCCGTTTCGTTTTCGATTCGGTTCGGGTCACGGGTTTTCGCTTTCTTTTCAGATTATATATAGGAAGGAAAAAAAATGAAATTAGGTGATGACAGGTTTAAGAGAGAGCGTGTGAGGTTTAGAGAGAGAGATTGTTACCCAAAGAAGAATCTGAATTCCTCTGTGTTCCGATCAAACTTTGATCGTTTCATTTTCTTTTTCTCTTCTAATTTTTATGTTTTCATTTTTATTTTTTGGCTTGAACTTGAAATGATAAATTATTGTGATTTACAATTATTTCGATTCTCGCAATTTGGATCTGAATTTCGTTTGTCTATTTAATTTTTCTTACAAGTCAGAATTTGAATCCAGAATTCCTTATGCTTAATTATTATTATTACAATGAAATTTCAATTCGATCAACCAGTGGTAACGAGAATACTGGAAAATTTCTGCTTAGTATTTTATTTTTGAATTTTTTTAAGATGATAATTCAAAAGCTTAATTGATTATTTTTTTCTTTTCCTTTATGCAAGTTGTTCGGTGGTGATGATGATTTTTCTCAGAAACGGGACAACGCGCCGTAGGGGTACTGTAGGAAACTTTTGTGGTGTGTTCGGGGGTATTATCGTCATTTAGTTGCACTTTGAAAATGGAATTTTCGGTAACAGCGATGATTGAAAGTTGCGTGGGGTCCACGTGATTTGACATGTGACGATATATTGGGTAACGAAATGGTGAGTTCGTGCGCGAAATATCGCGGTTTTTTCCTTTTATGATAGTGACGGGCACCTTTTGTGAGCCAATAATATGTAGCCAGGTGTTTGCTGCATAAAGGTGTGTGACGTATGACATGCGAGTGGAACATTTTATTTTATTTTAAATTAAATGAAATGGAATCTCTCTGCGACAGGATATTATGGAATTTGAGAAGATATATACATTTTAAAAATGAAGAGATGTTGATTTAAAATTAGTTTTTTATACTTATTAAAAATTAGTTTTTTAAAATAAAAAATTAAACTTACAGGAGTTGGATGTTAAAGGCTTGCTAGAGTTAAAATATTTCTCAAAGTAACAAACATTTTATATTTCAAAACATCTACGATATATTACAAATCACACCTAGAAAAAAAGAGGAAAAAAGCTCTTATATCGCGATGTTTAAAAGCTTTAGTTTAAACAGTAAGCATTTTAAATTATTTATAATAATAAAATCTTTCAATTTGTTATCAGTAATACAATCTTTCAATTTAAATTCACACGAATATTCTTTTTTCAGGAATTATTACACTAATTGCTAATAAATGTTCCAAAAACATTGATTGAAGAACCAAATATAAAAAATTTTCATTCAAAGATATTATTAATTTTCACTTGATTTTTAAGTAATATTAACATAATTTCTAATATCAAATTTTTTTGATGTGTTGTTGAGGAAGTGTAGTGAATTGTCAATTATGTTTTAGTTTTAGTTTGATCTTCTTTTCCGGAATTATTATAGTCAGAGCCGACCCTATGATGAGGATACAACCAGAGGAACTTCTTTTGGCTAAAATATTTTTTTTTGTTTCTTTTATATGGTGATTAGGGTTAGAAAGTCTTTTGGGCTACAGGTTTAGGTCTTATATGGTTATCTTTATTTTATATGTCTTTTTTGGTCTTGTATTTTGGTCACTTTTCTTAGTTTTATTTAGTTTTAGTGTTTTTGGGCTTAGGAGAGAATGAAGCCCATTAGGTTAAGTAGTGTTTTCCCTTTAACCTATATAAGACATGCTCTCCTTTGTATTACACACTTTGAATTGAGAGAATGCATTGAGTATTTACGGAGTGGAATTTTCCTCCTTCGTTTTAGCTATGGTTTCTTAAACTTTGGCAAACTCTTATCCTAGGGTTTTCTCCCCTAGGTGGTAAGATTGAGGCTTATCCTCTCTAGGTGACACCTCCCCCTTTTCTTTTTTTTACATAATCCTTATTTTTTATCAAAAGAGAAAGAAGAAGAAGAACTAGATCCTCCTTCTTACATCAACCTAGGCCTTAGAAGTAAGGGCAATGACCTAGAGCTCATTGTTAATAGGGGTTCAAAATAAATAATATTTAACTTATGTAAGAAAAAAATCAATAAATTTTAATATAATTTAAATAGTCTAGTGGTAAGGTTACATGTATTTCACCTTAAGGTCTAATGTTTTCACTTACAATAACATAACAACATAAAAAATTAAGAGTAACAGATAGAATTATAGAAAATTCTTTATATAAAACTAAAAAAATTACTTTTTCTTGCAATTGAAATTTCCATTATTCATTATTTCCTCTTCTTTTATCACTTGTTAACTAAGTTGTAATGTATGTTATATAAATTATTTAGGAACTTTATTCATGTTGAAATTAATATTTTGTTAATTTTTATGTTTATAGGGTCTTATTTTTTATTTTTTATAGTCATTGTTAGTTGTTTAATTTTTTATATTTTTATATTAAGAATGTTTAATTTTTTAATTTTTAATAGATATTACTAATTGGTTGATAGTTTCAAATTTCATATTAATTTGTTAATTTTATACTTACAATGTTTAAATTTAGCTATTGGAATTAGCATATACGTGTGAAGTTGTGAACAAGGTTGACAAAATTAGGATTTCATGTTGAATCATAAAGGGGTAGAAAAATCACAAATCGTAAAATCGTAAATCGAATCATAAGATTTTACTTATTATGTATATACATGTTTATATGCATATAAAAGCATAATTCAAAGTCATAAATCTATTGAAAAGATATCATAAACTTGCATAAAATTCCATAACTCATAATTCATAATATAAACCATAAACAAACAACAATGTAAACATGTCTAAAGCATAATCCTAGCATTTATAAGTTTATGGTTGGAACACAGATGGAGGATATTTGTAGAGGTAGCAACACCACCAGACTGCCTCCATCTCGACCTGTTGATGTTGTTCCACAATTTCCTATTGTGATAGCCATTACTATGAGTAGGAGGGACGGAGAAGCATAGAAGCATAATGAGACACAGTGCGAGCAAGATAAAGAAGAAAGAAGTGACGCAAAGCAAGCAAGATGAAGAAGAAAGATGAAGTGACGGAAAGAGAAACATGATGAACAGAAGCATAGTTGCAGAACGAGTGGAAAATAGAGGAAGAAGAAGCCGTGAGTCTGCTATGGAAGGAGAAGCCCTAATTTTAAAAATTGGGTAATGTTTTTTTTAGGTCACCTAACTTAAAATGGGCCTTTTAATATTTTTGGCCCGATAAGAAAAATCATGAAATCTTACTATTTCACCGATTTTATGATTTCACTTCCGATTTCACTACGATTTTGGGTAAAAGTGATTTTTCCACGATTTGAATCGTAACAAGGAGCAAACTCCCAATTTTGTCAACTATGGTTATGAACGAGTATTCAACGTCAGCTTCTCTTTTCAGGTGCTATTGTTCTTTACTTCTTTTCTTGTGTTAATTTACTATTTTATGATAATTTGTGTTTTTTTTTTTGCTTCAATGTGGGAGGAAGAACAATTTTTTAAAGGAAAACATGAGATTATAAGAGAACTATTCATTATTTTATGACTTATTATTATACTTTACACCAAAATGATATATTTGATTCACGTGTTTAGAATTTATAATGACTTTGTTAATGTTAATTTAATTATTTAATAAAAAAATTAAAAATATATATATGAAGGGACCTTTATTTGTTGTGTTGCCTAGGACCCATAAAATTTCAGGACCAGACCTAGTTATAGTGCTTATTAATAAGGTAGGACTATCACTTATTGACCCAACAAACAAAAAACATCACTCATATAGAAGAAAATTTATTTACTACATTTTTGTTGCACCACCCAGAAGTAAAGTTCTGATTACCTTAGGTGGCTAGTTAGGGTGTATGGGTTGTTATAATGAGTTTTTGACACAAATTTAATTTTTAATAAAACTAAAATTACAATCAAATTCGGTATAATTAAGAGACCTAAATAAGGTTTGAATTATATGGTGTATATATGAAAATTTATGTTGAAAGAGGTAAAGTCTATTTCATTTATTTCTACCTGTAAGAAATTGATCTTCATCGGTTAAAGGATTTTATCGGGTAAAATACGTTATTCAAGAATTCGTTAATTATTTTTGTGTAAATAACATGATTTGATGAGGGAACTATGATCAGAAGAATTACTCATGGCTGAAAAGTACTTTTAATATTAAAATATGATTTATTTTATTAAAAATTAATAAAAATAAATATAAATGACATATTTATTTGATTTTCTTATTTAATATACTGTACTTTGACTAATCTAAAAAAAGTGTTTTGATTTGTCTTTTTACTTATGTTAAATTTATTTTAAATTGTAACAAAAATATATACAATATAGAAGTTTTGAAAAACAAATTTTCTCCAAATGAATTAATATTATACTTTTTCTTAAATAAATTGAAATTTGGTCTTACAAAAGAGCAAGGAATAAGAGATGAATATTGTAAAAAAAAGAAAAAGACTAAAGCACTAACCAAATTAGTAGTTTAGTTAACTTCGTCAAAATATTATGACAGATATAACAATTGAAATTTTATGTCTATAGACTATGGAGGAAATTTTTTAAAGTTTATTTAATTAATTTTGACAATGACAATCACAATGAAGATGACAACGATGATATAGTAGCAATATAACAAAACTATTAAAAAGGATGACATAATATGTTTAATATATATTTTTTAAAGGTAGAAGCCACAAATAACTACCTAGTTAAATAGATCTTTTCAAGGTAAATTAAAGCAGCTCCTTTTCAAGTTTCATGAAATTACACTTCACCCTAAAAGGTTTAAGAAATTATCAAGACCCCTCTAGGTTTTGTGCCTTACACTCTACGCCACAAAATGTTGCATTGTTTCCTGATTCACTCCATTGTCCATGCCTTCTTGGCCATGGTTAATGTGTCTGATGTGTAGCAAATAGCTGAGTAAGCTCACTTTGGTAGTTTGGTTAAGTGTGTTTTCTTATGAGCTAAAAATGTTTGTACAAATAGAGCATTAAAAGACCGTCAAACTTTCCTTTTTCTTCCCCATAATCATCGAACTACTTCTCTAATCATGGGTCATTGTCAGTTGGTCGTTTCTATCTTGTTAAGGTAAGGTTTCCCGTATTTATTTCGCTCTCTTAGTTCGTTTCATGGGAGTTTATGAGTGTTACTTCTATTTTAAGTCATCATTTATGGTAGCGTGGATGTTACAATCTACACATTAAGATGGTTTTTTTTCTATGTTTTGGTTGTTATTCATGACATATAAACTACTTACTCTATTTCTATTTATGTTAGGGCTAGGTCCTATATTCGATGGAGAGCGAGACTTTTGTTTTTTAGATAGTGGTGCACTACAACTATGACTTTGACATAATGAAATGATTTCGACTTTGACTTTGACTTCAAGTCCTACATGGACCTTATAAGCAAGATGTGCTTTCGGTTGTGATTGGATTATGAAGTTGCATTGAAATTAAAGGGTGGGCTACTTGGGGGTCGAAAGATGATTATTGGTGGAGATAATATAATGGTCTAGTTCTTTAATAAGAATTGATAGGTAGAAAAAGACCATTTACGCCTTTATATTGAGAAGTTAAACAAGGAGCAAGCTCCATTAGTGTTGGAAATGGATGATGTTACAATGAAAGCAACTGAGAATAAGGTTGGTGGTGCTAATGAGGAAGCTAGTTTGAGAGATAATGTTCTTGATGTGGAAAATTATTATCTTAATAAGGTTGGTGGGTTAAGTGATTGGGACTTAATTGACTTTGACACTAAAGTGTTCAAGTTAGACCTAACCAGGTTAGATAGTAGTGAAGAAGTTCCTTATTTGGATCGTGCATATGATGGGAAAATTGATGTTGTGTCATATGGTGATGGTGAGAAGGTTGTGCTAGAAAAATGAATGATATTTGTAGACATGTATGCATTTTTGGAGGCTCTGAGGAATTATGTGATATAAGAGGGTTTTAAGATTGTTCAAATAAATAATGAAAAGAATATGGTGACAACCATGTGTGTTAGTCAAGGTTGAAAATGGTACATACATGCCAGTACAAGTGCAAATAATATCGCAAATGTGTAGAGCAAGGAAATTTTCAATAGAAAAGTGGGAGGAAATCATAGGAAGAGTTATCCCAAACCCAAGCTCTATTCTAGCAAAGTCTTAGAGAGAAGCCTTGGTTCTGTTGCAATTCCATAGTGTGTTTGGGCTGTAGTGTCTTAGAACCCTATCTTTAAGAGGTTCTTCATATACATGGATGCAATGAGGTTTGGGTTTTTAAGTAAATGTATGCCTTTCATTGGCATGAATAGATGCCATTTGAAGGGTCCATATGGTGATGTGATGTTGAGTGTTTTTGCACTAGATGAGAACAATTTTACTTTCCTAGTTGTTGTCATAACTAAAGTTAAGAACAAGCATGCATGGTCCTGGATCTTGAAATTGCTAAATAATGTGATTGGGAGAGGAGATCAAGGATAAACACTTGGTGCTTATGACTGATAGGTAGAAGCTAAGCCATTTAATGGCACATTGAATTTTATTTCTTACTAACATGAAATTTGCATGGTGTGTGATTTAATCATAGTTATTGTGCACTGATTTAATTTTGTGTATTGATTATTAGTGTGGTGTGTGAATCTTAAGGGCTTGATCAAGCTATTAAAGATGTCATGTCTTATGTAAGCCATACGTAATGTTGTACCAACCTATATAACAAATCAAACAACACTTTCCTTAGAAGATGCCTAAGGCATTATTTTGGCAAATAGTAGGATGCTACACTTGAGTTTAGTTCACTTAAACAATGAATAAGATAAAGAAGGTAAATTAGAAGGCATGTTAATGGTTAGCTAAGATTAAGCCTAAGACGTTGGCAAGGAGTGGATTTGATCATCAACCCGAGAGTGATCATATAACCAACAACATATTTGAGAGTTTGAACAATTAGTTAGGGTCTCTAAAGGAAAAGCTAGTTTTAACAGTGGTTAAATCTATTGTTTCCAAACTAATAGGAAGGCTCCCTAAGAGGTACTCAACATTGAATAAAAAGTTAGATATCTCCAGCAGTTGTTAAGAAGATAAATCAATGTCACAACTGGGATCACGACGGGCTAGAGAATGGAAAGGTTTCGATCTTTTGAAAAATGGTTCAAAAAATAAATTCACCATCAATATTTATTTAGGAAAATATTGGGAAAACTTTTGTGAAGACATTGGTTATTAAAGTGAGATTCTTGAGTTTGAGAGTCGATTTACAAATGGGGAAAATATTAGCACCCTACATTGTCCATTAAAAAATGGTTACCTCAAATTGATCGCACATATTTTTGAATAGCTCAAAAATTAATTTTACCTCTAAAAAGGAAAATGATTGAACAACACAAACAAAAAAGAGATAAGAGGTTTTAAAGGGGTTTGATACAACATCTCATCTAAATTAATCCTATTTTCAAGAAAAGGACAAGATTCTTTTGAAAAGGGAAGCAAGATTAACAAGACGTCTCATTCAAATTAATCTCTTCATGAGAAGATTTATTTAAAGGGAAAGTGGGTCTGACAAGAATTGATTCCGCTCCTACGTATTCCTAGGTACACCGGGAAATTAGGGAAATAAGGCTCATACATATTAAATGGATTCTTTTGTTTTTTGGAAAGGATTTAAAGATATTTTGGATGTTTTAGGATTAAGAAAAAGGTTTCACACTAAAGGGTATGAGATAGAATAATTTATACGCTTATCCTTTCTTTTATAATTTTATTTGGTGTAGATAAAGTGTGTCATACGACACCGCTATAAAATTATTGCATTATTTATTCGATGAAAATGAAGTTTTTTGGTTTTCAATATAAACAATTTTTGAATAAGCGTCCTTTAACTAAATTTATTTTAAAAGCTTGAAAATATTTCTTATTTTATCTATGAAGATTTGTAATGTATTTTGCATTTTCTTTTTAGAAAATGATTCCATAAATATGATTTTGTGTTTTTTGGTTAAAGAAATAAATCCTTAGACACAAAAATAAAATAAAATAAAATAAAATAATACTCTATAGTCATATTAAATAATTTTTTATCAAAATAAAAAATTCTAGCTATTTGTGTTGCCATTTTCTTCTTATTTCATATCTTTTTATATCTTAATTTTATAAATTGTTATCATCTTATCTTTGATGGGAGAAGAGGGTATTTTAATAACTATGATGATCTCAAAGAAAAAAAGTGTAAAAAAATGAACATGATTTAATTCTAAATAGAAAATGTCACATGTTCTTTCTTTTATTGTACATGATTTAATTGTGTGTAGTAAAAAATATATTAAATTATATAAATAATATTATATTGAATAATAGATACCAAATTATATATAAGATATCAATTATTTTTAAAAAATAAGATATAAGATATCAACTTTGATAAGATAAGGAGTAGTACATGTTAATATTTTAAATTTATATTAATCTTAACCCTTAATTAGATCTGAATGGTCACAATTAATTGTTCTCATTTTCAGTATATCACTTTGTTCTTATTGATACTATACACACACATAATACTTACATGTAATATTTTTTGTATAAGCAATTATGCAAAAGACAAACACTGGTAAGAGTTTGGTTGATTTGTTATTCATTTAAGCCTTATTAAAATGTTGTACTTATGTTGACCTTAAAAATAAGGTGTGGTTTACATATCAAAAAATGGGTCAGATTGATGGTAAAAATTATATGTAATTATAAACTCGTTAACTCACTTACTAACCTGGGAGTTTATGCGATGTTGCATGGGTTTACCAAGTCGGTTCACGTTTATGAAAAAAAGAGCTTACTATAGAGTTAACTAGATTTCTTTACCTAGAATGTAAACTCGTAAGAGTTTAAGAGTTAACTCGAGAGTTTGACAACTAATAAAAAGTAATTTTTTTGTAGTAACATAAATGTTGATGATCAATGTTGTTAGATTCGTGTCTTAACTCATAGAGACATACGGTTCTATGCCCTACCAAGCCTCTAGTGTCTCACGTTCTAACAAAAAACAACTTTTTCTTAAGACGGAATGGTGGCATGAGTCAAGTCGTGGAGACGTCGCTTGCTTCGACTCTCGTGAATTAAAGTTGCAAAAATCTAGGTTAAGTGGGAAACCTAATTCAGAATAATGACCCGCTCTATTTTTAACTCTAAAAACTCAAATAACCCTAATTTGAAAGGTTGATTTTACCTCTTCTCATGCCATTTTCAAGTCTTCTCATTCAATTTCTCTCTCACACTCTTGTTCTCTAAACTCCCTTCTCGTTCTCTCTCACTCTCGATGTTGTCTTGTCCTCGAAGATGTCAACCACTAGCGAATGAGGTAATAGGGTTGGTTCAAATAGTGGTAGTAATGGTGGGGCAATGGCTGGTTCTAGTGGTTGGAAATATGGTGCCGCCATCGATGATGGTTAGAACAAGAGTAATGTGTAAACTTTGCAAGAAGAGTTATGAGACATTTACAGGATTAAACATCATTTCGCTGGAACCTCTAACGATGTTGCATAGTGCAAGACAGTCATTGATGAAATTGAATAAGAAATACAAAATTATGTGTTCAAACTACAGGATAATGCTTTAAAGAAGGTAGAGGCAAATAGTTTAGCAAATAGGGTTGATGCACAAAGTTAGGGAGGCTTTAGAGAAGCATAAAGATTTTTGGAAGAAAATAGGTTACACCATTATAAAAAATGGATGGACTTACATGAGAAAAAGAGCTATACTAAATTTCTTGGTAAACAATCCAATGGGAACTTAAAGAGTGTTTAGGATGATGGATGATATTGTTGAAGAGGTGGGTGAAGAGAATGTAGTGCAAACTATCACCGACAATGTAACAAACTACTAGGCAGCTAGAGAGATATTAATGTAGAAAAGAAAGATATTGCATTAGACTCCATGTATAACTCATTACATTGATCTAATGTTGAAGGATCTTGAGAAGAAGCTGTTAATCCACAAGGAGTTTTGTAAAAAAAATTACAACTTTCATCTATTCAAGTAGCACACTTATTTCTTAAATGCATTAGTTTACCAATAGCACGGATTTAATTAGACCCCCCACTACATATTTTTCTACATATCATTTGACATTGGGTTGCTTGATGGATAAAAAAGAATGGTCAATAAGGCTGCTCACATCAAAGAAGTGGAGTCAACTTAATTTGCTAAGCTTAAGGATAGAAAGTTTTGTGAAGCATTGGTTATGGATAAAGAGTTTTGTAAAAATATTGTGACTTGCTTGAAGGGTGCATACCCTTTAATCAAGGCGCTTCGCTTTGTGGATTCAGATGAGAAACATGCAATGAGCTTTATTTATGAAGAAATCAACCACACAAGAGAGAAGATAGCAAAACCATTCAAGAATGTTAAGAAAATATTTACTTATTACCTTGCATGGAATTTAATTTAATGATTTCCCCTAATTCAATATATGTTTTGTATTGGAAACTAATTAAATTTTTCTCTCATTCTTTAGTTACCAACCTCTTTAAGGTATCATTAATGAAAGATAGAACAACCAACTTCAAAGGCTTTTACATCTTGCAAGCCTTTACCTCAATCTAATTTTGCATTATGCTTATAAATTTAAAGTTAACTTTGAAAACAGACGTGGACTATATAATTACCTACAACAAATGGTAAAGGATATGGAAGAAGTAAAGAATATTGATACTTAGTAGTTAAAGAATTTCATATACAAGAAGGGATTCTTTGGTAGCCAAATAGCTAGATCTTAATGGAATTCAGATCAAAACTCTGACACAATGGTGGGAGTCTTATGGTGATGAAACTCTGGAGCTACAAAAGTTTGTTATTCGTATCTTGAGCTTGACATACAGTTCTTTCGGTTATGAGTGTAACTAGAGTACATTTGAGATGATATTATATATATATATTCTTATTTGTTTATTATCAAGTGTTGGTTACTTGCTATATTATAAATCTGTTAATTTATTTATAAACTTATTAATAAACTTTAGGTTCACAATAAGAAGGGGAATTGATTGAAGCAAAAGATAATAAATGACGTCATCCTTATCATTCACATAAGCATCAAGGTGCCATGCTGGATCTCTTTCACCAGTATACTTTCCAATTGAGAGCGGTTGTGGCATCTATAAGTGCCTTGGTATTGGGACATTCATCAACCTCCTGGTAACGGAATATTGAACCAATATTCCTTGCTACCTCTTCCTTGCTACAAACCCCTTCTTTGTCCTTCGTGGCTTCCCATCCTAAACGTTGACTCCTACTTTCATAAGTTTAGATGCGTGAGTACTCTGGAGTTAGTGACGGTTCTACTTGCTGCTTAGGGTTAACAATTGTTGTCTCTCTAACTTCCTTAGCCCTTCTTAGTTCCTGCAACTCTATCTGAAGCTGCCTGATTAACTCATCTCTGGGATCGGGGCATGCTACTGCCACCACCCTTCCTTGGTTTTGATCGATTCCGGGGGTTTCGACAATTCCTGATGTGTACTCTAAAACTTGTGGTTCCATTCTTTGGGCCAAACTTTGTACATGACCCTCAAGAGTAGAATTTCTTCTAGGTTGCTCCATAACTTAATCTTATTTCAGGGATGTGGGACTTAATTTATAGGTCCCACTGGGCGTGCCAATGTTCTGGCTGGTGTGCGGTGGGTAAAGTCTTCCTCTCACAGCAGGTGACAAACCTCACCATCACTCAAATATTACGCTGGCTCGGTGGGAGTCTGATATTATAAAACACGGGTTAAGTAGGAACCTTGTGCCCTTCAATCTCTACTTGAGCTATCCGAACGGGAGTAAACTGGGAGAATTAGTGGTGTACCTTCAAAAGGGACTCTGATGCTTAACTTATTGAATAGCCATAATAGAGTAATACTAATTGACCAGAGTGAAATTAATAAGAGTAATAAATCATGTGTGCTTGTTAATGAATGCTTATTATGTATAGATCTCATCGTGGTACAACTTGTGATTTAACCCCTATCAGAACTGTAGGCTTGGTTCAGAAGCAAGTTAGCCATTTGCCTCTAACTCTGGCACGGTGTCAACTTTTCTGACTGGGGTCGGGTCTTAAGGTATACCAGTCATTATAGTGATCTGACCCTTGTTTTCTTAAACTCGTTACCCTTTTTTACTGTCTAATGTCGTATGCTCATGGAGGCCAGTATGGACACCAGATCAAGAAGAAAAATGTTTACTCTATTATGTTTGAAAACATAAACACAGTTTTGCATTCAATGGCCATGGAAAACATAAACAAACACACAGAGAAAAGAGAGAAATGAATTCTAAAATTAAACTTTAAATTAAATGCGTAAAAGAAAGGGTTTGAAATTCCATCGATGCTAAGTATTTATATGGAGGATAAAGGAACTAGAGAAAAACCTAATCTAAGAAGTTTTGAAAGTTAAGTGGGTCACAAAACACAATTAGGCCTAAATCCTAAATGAAAACTAGTAAAGGACACTTGAATTATCGTAATCTTCATAACAACATCTGGAATCAAACTTCAAAGCCCTATAACTTTCAACTCATAACTTCAAATTCATTAAATAAGGGTTCCAATTAAAGTTCTTTGAGTCAACTTTCTAACATAATAAGAATCACCAAAAAAATCCAACCGCATCAAAAGTTATAACCAAATTGGTGAAGAGATCAAAAGCTCTAAAAAGTAATAATTAACTAGAATTACTAATTAAAGCCCAAATAAGACCAAGCCAATAAAACTAGCCTAAATTAATGAAGTTGTCTTGTAATAAGTGTCAAAAGGTCATGCTGAAGGTACTAAAGTGTTAACATAATATGATTTATCAATAAGGATGAAGATGGTGATCCTAACTTGAATGATATGTTGGATGTTTAGGCTTTGAGTTTCTAATTAATATATTATGTTTGATTTATTAGTGTTAGACTTTGAGTTTTATGGTAGCATAATTGGTTTTATGTTTCTAATATTATGAATCTATGTTTTAGACTTTGAGTTTGGTTTAATAGTATGAGTTTAGCTTGATATATATTTTTTATATTTATAAATAATTAAGCATTTTTGGTAGTCTTTTATTGTTGTCTTAGGACATTAAGAATCTATCTTTCGAGAATCCCTTTCATCTCAAGGTAAAGTCTACATTTTAACAATCTAGTTAATGCTATTAATGAATATAATGATAAAATACTCTATAACCATAATCCATATAGACGACTAACATTGGGTTTTAACCTTGTTGCAATTAACTCATTCGTATTCATAATTCATCATAGATTTTTTTTTCACTTTAATCTTTTATAGATAATGGAGTTTCCATAACTATGATGATCTAAAAAAAGATAAAAATAAGAAGCACAAATTAATTTTGGCACATGGTCTTATATTTAATTGTTCATGATTTAGTTTTATTTTTGGTGAGGGATGTACATTAAGTTAGATGAAAAAAGCATCAAAATATTTCACACACGTACATGTGGGTTTCTATGCTCAAAAGTTGGTTTTTAGAATCTACACACATGATTTAATTTTTTTGTGAAGGACACACATCCGTATATTCCACATGCACACACACAAAGATATATATATATATATATATATATATATATATATATATATATATATATATATATATATATATATATAGGGATGCATCTTATGAGAAAGATTCTCTTATGTTAGAACGAGAGGAGCAAATCTGGGTCATATAACCATACAATAGATGGTTGAGATTAGAAGTTTTTTAAATTCATATGATCACTTAAAATGTCACATAACTTTTTAAAAAACTCATATAATTAGTCTCAACTATCCATTATATGGTTGTACGGCCTAGATTTGTTTCACTCACCCTCACCTAAGAGGGTCTTTCTCATATGATACATCTTATATAATGTATATATGTATGTATATATGTATGTATAGGTTTCTATACTCAATAAGTTTCTTTTAGAATCTGTTTAGTAATCAGGTTATACTAAAATTTAAGGAAATCAATATATATGCATAGAATCCAGAATAGTTTTACTAATAACTCAAAATATTACTAACTATATATATATATATATATATAATAAATAATAAATATATATATAATAGTTAATATAAAGATAATATAGGATAATTAAATAGGTTCAGGTAAGATATAAACATTATAGCATAAAGGTTATATACATTGTTATTTTATGGAGTTATTCTTGGCTTAATTCTATTTTAGTTCATCAATTTTGCTAATTATTTGATTTTGATCTATAACTTTTAATTATACAATTTTGTTTATAAACTAATTAATTTTTTGGCATTTGATCCTCTCATATTTAATTACACGATTACGTTCCTTAAACTATGTGTTTTGTTGACATATATGATCTCTTACATATTTTTTTGTTCAATTAATAATGTAGACAAATTACAATATTTTAACATAATATTTAGATTATTATTTATATAAATGAGTATTTTCTATTATAATCTAAAATATATAATAACTATCAATATTCATAGAAATTAATAATATGAAAATATTATTAATTATATAGAAAATAGACAGAGAATCAAATATATCAACAAATTAAATAATATAAAAATGAAAACGTGAAATTAAAATGTGAGGAGTCAAATGTTAACAAACCAAATAATTTAGAGAACAAAGATGTTCATTTAAAAGTTAGGGGATAAAAAATTGAACTTTTAACAAAGTTGGGGACAAAATGTAATTGAATATTTATTCTTTTGTTAATTGTTTAAAATTAAAAATCACAATTAACTATATTTGGTTTGATTAAAATATTTTAAGAAAAATTACATGCATCTTTTGAATTATGATTCTCGTATTTTTTATAATTTTGGATGATGATTCAATATGTAAGAAAGGTTTAAATAAGTTTATATTTAAAACATAATTATATTTTTATATTATAAAAAAACTTATATACTATATAGAAATTAGGATTTTAACCCTTTTGGTTGGTAAGTTTTCATAAGAATTATAAATAAAAATAAATTATTAAAAGTTTTAGTTTTCCAGAAATATTTTTTAAAATAATTACACCAAACTTAAAAATAAAAGATTCTAAATATAATTCCTAGAGATAAAAAACAAATTCACACCAAACACATCCTTATTATGAGAATAAGAACCCGATTTATTTAACTGAGCACCATTTCCCAAAATGTAATTTCTAAATATTATTAATTTAGTACGTGTTACATGTCACATACATTACTAAAAGTTTGAAATTAATTTCTATTCCCATGAAATGGATTCTACCTTCTCCAACTTGTTCACAAATAGAACGGATAAATCTCACCCTAAAGAATTTTAAATTATCATACTAATTTTAAATGATAGTATTTGTTTTTTAACGATATTTCTAACTAATGTGTATCATAAGGTACATGTTTAAAAAATAAAAAAGTCAAAAAATTTCATTTAAAATTAAAATAAACATAGTTGTATGATGATTATGAATCTAACATTGTTTCAATTAAAACATTTTATTTTTTATCTTTAACATGTGGCATAAGGCAGTTAAACCGTTGTTTTGAAAGTGCATATAGACATGCAGGGTGCTCAAGTGGGTCTCTAAATTTGCAGTTGCAGCTTTCATGTGTCTGGTAGCAGGGCAAGTTGCAACACAAACATTGGTTAGCTGCGAGATGAGATGATCACGAGAATTATCATTATCCAACGGTTGTGGTTGGTGTCATTACAAGTACACGCTGGCCAATACAATTACATATAACTGATGTCTATACATCGTGATCAACTAAATTTTTTTTACATTACAGGATTTAAATCCTTAAAAGAGAATAAATTTATAATATTTAACTCAATTATTTATTGGGTATTTATAAAAAAAAAATACAATATATAAGCAAGTAGATTATTTTCTCAATTAAATTTTAATTTATAGTAAAAAAGTAAACCTATCAAAGTTGAGTTGTGATATATGCATGAAAATGGGGACCGCCATTTGTGAGGCAAGGTATTTTATTTTGTCCTTCCAATGCAATGAAAGGGCACCCACCCAATCCCAACAATATAGCATTTATTTATTTGTTAAAAATTAAAAGAAAGTCCCCAGCTACGCCTACACTGCAAGAATAAGAATTATGACATGGAGTGTATTGCAAAATACCAAACTACGAGTACGTCAGAATATTTACACTCAGTAACACGCAAATTTCTTCCCTCTTTCTTTCTTCTTTCCAAACATATACATGCTTATGCGTTTATCATACGTAATGTACACCTAATTGTTTTTTAATACTAAAGCCTTGACTAAGTTATATATATATATATATTTACAATTATACAACTCGAGAGGATGCTGTAACATCATAGTTTTTTAAGTAAAATAATGATACATATTTAAAAAAAAACTCATATTCTAAATCAGTTAATTACAATCTAGAAGTTTATATTTAATATTAGTGAGTGGATTAAAATGAGAAAAATCAAATACATTATAACTTAAGAAATTGTCTTACACAAATCACATTAAGTATTTAAAGAGATCTCTTTTCTTACATAAAATTACAAAAATAAAAATAAAAAATGACTAATCCAAAAGAGCTGACTCTTGATTCTTTATCATTAGGTCTCAAGTGGAAATATAAAGTTTTTTTTTTAACAATATGGATATACCAACAAAACCAAATAATAAAACAATAGTGAGTAAAACTTGGTGACTATAGTAAATTACAAAATATTTTAGAATAAGGACATATACAACCATGACTCAAGTGAAAGTTATGGAAAACTCTCCCTTACACATTTTTAGATACAACATATACAATCTATGCAAACATATAAAAGTCTTTTAACTTACATTGTCTTTTGACTTGTCTTCTGAGTGGGTTAACTAGAACTCATAGTTATACAAGAGCGTTCTCTTTGCGTCAATTAACTTATTGTCTTGTCATATGTTGGTCACTTAGACCTCTCTCCAAGAAAAAAATTGGTCTTTATGAAGAAGCACTAGAGGAGAAAGAAGGGTAAAACATGTAGAAAGGTTTGTGAAGAAGGCTTGCTTCACATCATGCTTAGAGGCAAAGAAAGAAAAGTGCCTCTTGGGATCTTCAAGAGTGAGGATCCCTTTACCCTTATCTTTTTGGTTTAGTTGTTTTTTTTTGTTTTTGAGGTTTAGGAAAGTAGGTGGAAAGGCTAACCTCCCTATCTATCTTCAACTTAATTTGAAGTTGATCTTCCAAAACTTGTTTGGGAGATAAGGGATGTAAGACAAATTTTTTATTATTATGTACCAAAATGAGGGTGTTGGTGAAACCCTTATGGGTAACTTTTTTATCATACTGTTAAGGTTTACCTAACAAGACATGTGTGGCTTCCATAAGCATCGCATCACACCAAACTTGATCATGGTAGGTGCTAATGGAAATAGAAAGAAGAACTCGTTTGTTCACTAACATCTCACCCCTTTCATTAAGCCATTGTAATTTATAAGGTCTAGGGTGATCAATTAGAGCACAACCAAATTTATGAACTTGCCTTTGGCTAGCCATATTAGGGCAACTACCACTATCCACAATGAGAGAACAAAGTTTTTCTTTAATATA
Organism: Clitoria ternatea; assembly: GCA_037962975.1. Classification (NCBI taxonomy): domain Eukaryota; kingdom Viridiplantae; phylum Streptophyta; class Magnoliopsida; order Fabales; family Fabaceae; genus Clitoria; species Clitoria ternatea. The sequence goes on from CM075675.1 coordinate 53,603,223, forward strand.
ACATCTTGTATAAAAGATGTTATCTCATTGTCTAGTGTCATCATCCCTTATATGGCTTCTAATAAGAAGCCTCCTTATCATAAAGAGCTCATATTCATCTCTTAGGATATGTTCACTATCATAGGAATCACTACTTGAGCTATCACTAGAGTGTGAAGAGGAAGATTCCCCATAGCTTGAATAGTGATCAATGCCCCTTAAACTCATTGTTTTCTTTGTTGGGCATTGAGAGGCAATATGGCCCCTTCCTAAACACTTAAAACATTTGATGGAACTTGTCCTTAAAGAAGTAGGTTAGGATGAAGAGTTGGCATTCTTAGAAAGGGTATGTTTAAAAGGTTATATAGGGGGATGATCCCTATGAACCTCACTATTAAGCCTAGAAGATGAAGTGCCCACTTCATGCTCCTTACCCTTTCTCCAACTATCCTCTTTTTGTTGAGGGAGTCTTCTTTGCCCTTCCACTTAGGCCTAAAGGGTTTGGAATCCCTTTTGTAGTAAGAAGCTCCCTCCATGACTTAAGCTTTTTGTAACATCCTTGGTAATTTAATGTTGGGAAGTAAATTTAATATTTAATTAACAGAATAAGGATTTTAGAAGGGAAATGTAACTTAAAAATAATTTTTTAAAGGAAATGGGCATTAGGGACCTGACACGTAGCGTTAGGGTAACTTAAGTAACATGACGCGTAGCGTTAGCGTCGCGATCAACCTTAAGGGGGAGTCATACAAAACAGAACTGAACACCCTTATTTTCCTTCCCTTTTTCTTCCTCTTACTTCCCAAACTCTAAGAGCTCAAGTCTAAGGTCATGGTTGGTGGATTCTTCAAGCTAATTGCATATTTGGCTTTGGGGAAGTAAGGTTTGTCCAATTGTACCATCAATTTCATGTTCTTTTCCTTCCTATTTTCTCTTTAAAATGTGGGTGCATGTTGGTGGGGAAGCTATGACCTTGTATTTTGTGATTGTTGGGAGTTGAGTATTGTTCTTAGAATGATGTGTATGAAGAAAATCTAACGAATTCCATATTTCGACGCTTGTAGATTCGGATTTGGAGATTGGAAGGCCGTTTGATATGGTGAGTGTTGGGAATAGGGATCTGAAATGAAATGGTAAGCTTCCATAACCTTGGATTGAGAGTCAAAATTATTTTAAGGTTATGGGTTATGGTTTTGGTAGTTATAGTATTTATTGGAGCTTCTTTAAATTTAATCTTAGAGTTCTGATGGACTTCAGAGGAACCCGACAATTGATCAGAAGCCTTGGAAAGCTCAGAATCGAGGTGAGGGGGTGTGCTGGGTTAAGTTAATAGAGAAAAGTAATTACACAATTGGTGTATAGAAAAAGGGGCATATTATAGCCACTTTCAATTATTCTAAATTAATTCAGATGATTTAGTATGAAAAATGGAAGTGTATGAAGTTATTAAAGTAAAGAAGGTAGGATAACTAATAAATTGATAAATGAATAAATGGTATAATAGCATTATGATAATAAAAGATTTGAAAACGATGAGATTAGGGTGAACTAGATACCTTGAAGATGGTAGATAAGAAATAATGAATAAGTAAGTAAGTAAGTAATCAAATATGTTGGTAGGTGATGATCATGACATTATCAAATAGCTCAAATGGGATAAGTTGAAATTAGGAAGTAACATGATGTAGGACGAAGTAGATATATGATAGATTATAAAGTTAAATGTGGGATAAGTGGTTTGGGTGCATTCATAAAAATATAAGAATACGAGGTAGAAACCCATAATAATAATAGGGGGAGTTATCATGGATAATATACAGAAAGGATATTAGCGTGATAGTATAATTATGCGAGAAAACAAGGAACTATAAATTAAAATGAATAGTCTTGATGGGGAATTAATGTAGAGGGAGTCCTAATTGAAGGAGGTAATTGAAAATTATGAATGGATGTTACACACCGATATAAAATTCAGAATAATGATGTATTACAGGTAATAAGTAAGGATAAAGTGTATGGTATATTACTAGTACTGATGGAAGTGATATATATATATATATATATATATATATATATATATATGTATATGTGTATGTGTGTGTTTATGTATGGATATCATGAGTATGCTTTGATTGATGCTGAATCTCGTTAGAATGTGTCAGTAAATGAAACATGATAATGATCTACGTGAGTATTAATGATGTGTAGTGTAGTGTATGTTATTTTAATTATACGTAACTTGATGAGAATAATGAAATGATGATGATGGAAATGTTAGAACATGGCTTGTGAGGGTTGGGTCTGTGTGGCCGCTTTGTGTGGTGAGTATATATCAGTTTCTGATATTTATACATGAGATTGATGATGTTTTAGCCATGTTTGATGTTATTTGATATCTAATTTATGTGGTGGAGGATGACTGACGATATATATTACCCTTGATTTCTGGATCCCGTGATTTTTGTGCCTAGTTGAGCTACCCAGTGGTCAAGTAGGACTCGGTGAACCAAGCAGGGTTCACGGGGTGTCAAGTAGGACCCCAATTGAAGGTTGATCCTTTTAGTATCCGGATACTAGAGCATCATAATATCTGAGAGTCAGTCGTGTTTATATGCTTTGATATGTAATGATATGGATGTGAGTAATGATGTGATACCCTGGACACTGTTGAGGGCGGGGAGTGATCATCGGTGCATTGATACGGTCAAGGAGTGGCTCCTAATAGGCTTCCTATAGAAGGAATATATGGTCATGTTTGTAGTTATATGCCTTGTGTATTATGTGAAATGAGATAAGTGATGTAATAATGGTAAGTGAAAGGTAATAATGAACACTGTTGTTAGAATAGAAATGTAGCTAGATTACCCTTTTTTTAATCTTGATGGTTATTTCTGTATTAATGCTTAATTCCAGTCACTTACCCCCTGTATTGTGGTTTTAGTGACTGTTGACAGGTTATGGATGCACATTGCGGAGGCAAGAGCTAAATACGGCCAGGGCGGTATGGAAACCGGAAGAAAATATGTATAATTGTGTGTGTTCATTATTGATTTATGAAGATATTGAATTATATTACTTTATTGATGTAGATGTGTAATAATGTAGTGTTGTAGTATTATTATGTTTATGTGTCATATGGCACAGAGCCATTGCATGATTGCATGATATAGGCAGGTCTTGTGATATATGCATGCTTAAATGATAGGTTGAGTATGATAGAGAATTGAATGGACGTCGTGATGATAATTTGGTATATGTTATGCATGACAACGAAAATAGGTTATTAGCGGCGCGAAGCCAGTATTACACATTTGTTGAATGTCATGGACAAGTTTTGTAATATGATTATGAATTGTTGTGTGATGTGATTAGGAAGTTGATAACCAATTAATAAATTTGATAGTTGTTGCATACAATGGAAATAGGTGTTTCATGTGAAAATTAGGAACCGGATAGGTGATTTTATGATCAGGCAGATTTTGGGACCCTGGAAGGGACCAATAGGTTCCCTAGGTCATTTAGGAACTGTATATGTAGGCCTTAGGCCATATGAAGTCCATTTGGGTAGTTTGGTGCAAGGGTTTTACACACAATTGGGTAAAAGTGCATTTTGCATATTAGTTGGGTATATGATGGAATTTTGGCGAACGGACAATGTCAACAATTCTTAAATGGAGAAAACATATGGCTTGTGAAGTTTCATGGCAATCGGACCTAAAATGGGCCAATTGGGTAGGTCAGAAGTTGGTCGATTAGCCTAAATGCATAATAGCACCTGATGTTATTTCTATTATGCTGACGCGGGGCGTCAGCCTGGCGCATAGCGCCAGGGCTACGAATGAGCCTTATGCTACGCGTCAGGCCCCTGTTTTCAAATTTTTGGTTTTTCTCATTCCAAATGGTTTTTTGGGGTTTTCTAAGGATTGTATATTGTATATTTTAGAACTTTTTTGAAATTAACCATTTTTCTAAATACTGGGTTATTTAATTAATTAATTTGCAAAAAAAATTATTGTAAAATTTAATTAAAGGCATAAAAATATATGAAAAGTGACGTAGGACATCTCACTTTTACTCTTGTGCATTGATGGAGAAGCTCCTCAATGTCCACATAAGGGAAAAGTTCCACTCTTTTTCTTATATTATGATTAAGGCCATGTAACAACATATGCATGAGGATTTCTTCATCCTCTTTAGCATTGGCCCTAATCATAGTCATTTCTAAGGCTTTATAGTAATCCTACACAGTCTTGGATCCTTGGGTGAATCTATTGAGCTTGGCTAATAACTCACCCCTATAGTAGGAAGGAACATAACACTTCCTAAGCAAAGCCTTTAGATCATCTCATTCATCAATGGGTGGGAAATGGTCTTTCTTCCTATCTTTACAAATTTGGGTCCACCATATTAAACCATAGTTCTGAAAACCTAGGGTCGCAATCCTAACTTTTTTTTTCATTTTTTGTTTGGTGGGAGTTAAAGAGTTGCTCAAATTTCAATTCCTAATCAAGGTATGCTTCTACATCACTTTTGTCAAGGAATGATGTGACATCTAGCTTGACCTCTCTCAAGCCAACCCCCTGTAAGGCCTATGGTGCCTCCTATGATGCCTATCCTCAACTTCACTAGTCTCATCATTATGTGTCTATCTATGTTTCCTACGATGTCTAGTGTGTCTTTCTCTATTATCTCCATTTTCTAGGTTATCTAACCTAGTGTTCATGGAATTTAACTTTTCTAAGATTAGACGCATGTGAGGGGGTAGGATTTCTCTCTCACTAAATGAAGACATGTTATTATGCAAGTATGCAAGAAATGAGATACTAATCATTTCACTCAAATTATCTATTCCTAAAAAGAAAAGAACACACAAAGTAAACAAGAAAGTAAAAATAACAAATGATGAAAACAAGTAAAACAATCTAGTCGGAAGTGTAAAATTTAAATTAATCCTAGCATGCAAAAATGCACTATACAAACTAGAAAGAAAGTAAAGCAAACTAGTTGTGGTGCAAAAATTTCAATAAGGCTGAGCATGCAAAGAAGCGCACTATAGTATACTAAAGCAAATAACAAAGTAGTCGAGTGCATAAAAATAAATTAAGTCCTATGCACACTTACTCCTAATCAATTAATTAAAAACCAATGTCCAAAGTCCTTAATGTCCAAAAACAAGAACTTAAGAAAGTACTTAAAAATAAAAGGCCTAAAATACAAGGGAAAAGAAAAATACAATTCACACAAAAATTCCCTAAACTATTACAAAATTTATTCTCCAATACAATGGTTTTCCAAGTATCCACCAAGTCCAAGCAGGTGGACACCAAACTATAAAGGAAACACTTGGAAACTCAAAGCAAAGATTAGCACAAGTGATATTTAAAATCAAAAAGAAAAAGAAAGTGTTTTCACTCTTAATCTCACAAAAGGTGTTTATTCTCACCCACCAATCTTTCTATACTTTTTAAGTGCTTAGATCAATCTCTATGTCAAATCTTAATCTTCTAATATGCTACCCAAAGAATGATATCCTTACTAACCTCAATCTCAAAGAATGACAAAAAGTGAAATACTCTAATGACAAAACTTAGAGACAAAGAGACAAGTAAGAAAATGAGAATTAGGAAGCTAAACCAAAGGAATTAGATGTGACAAATAAGAACTTGGCAAGCAACAAAAGCTAAAAGAAAAGAGGTGCACAAGAGTGAAGTAATAATGTGACAAACTAAGAGACAAGAATGACAAACAAACAATTAAATGCAACAAAGAAGGGAAGGCACTCAAAATTTAGCAAACTAGAAAATCTAGAATGATCACAAGTCCACAATTTTTTTTTATGCTTTCCAAAGTCCTTTTTCTTTGAAACAAGTGCATAAAACAACACAAATAAAACAATTAAACTATTGCACAAAATTAAATGAAGGTGCTAGAATTTTTTTATTGCAAGGGGGTTAAACACTTATTTTTTTCACTCTTTTTGCCAAGAATGGACCAAAATAAATACACAATGTGTGGAACTTTCAAGATCTTTTCTTTTCATAACTCTTTTCACTTATTTTTTGATATTTCCCCTGTTTTATTTAATAAAAATACTACACCAAAATAGAATAGTAAATTGTTCCAAAAAGTGTACAAAAAAGGACTAAACTAAGAAACTAACAAAGGCACAATGCAAGCATCTTCTCCCAATGATGTAAGGTAATGGAAGGTAGTGTTTTATGACACAAAAATAACATGCACAGATAGACAACAAGTGCTGGAAAATGAAATTAAGCTAGAGACAAAACACACCTAAGAAGTTCTAACAACCTACAAATTAATAAACACAATATCCACCTTAAAGAAAGGTGGATTACACCAACACAAAGTAGCTTGTTAAGCACTTTAAAAGATGTATTTAAAATGCTTAAGAGTCCAACAACATAAATTATAGCAAAATGCAAAAAGATATGCCTAGAAAACACAAGAAACAAGCTCCTTAACCTAAGACATTATCTAAGGAAGCTAAAGGCACATTCACAATTCAACAAACACTTAATATGAACACATAAAACCGCACAGTTTTACAACAATTCAAAACTGAATTAACACTTCAAATCATGTATAGGACATAATAAAACCACAAGATACAAAAATAATGCATAAAAGAAGGCAAAACATAAGTGATCCGGGGTGCTAACCAGACTCCATAATTCATGGACGGGGTCTTATTGAATGATGTCACGTCATCATAATTACCAGGAGAGCCTGTCTTAACTGTCATAGCCAGAGTCTACAAGCTAATATGACTATGATCCTATGGATAAGACTCCAGTCCCACCCTGATAGACAAACAATGAGCCAGGATCGGTATGGGCAACATGTATCTACAAACACTGTTACTACAGTAAGTTAGGAAAGGGGTCAAATCATTCACCCTACTCAGGTATTTCCTATAAATACAACTCATTTATTACTAAACAAGGATCTGAACCAATCCGAGAGTTACCTCCGTAATACCCTTATTTTCTGTAATACCCATATCGACTTAAGCATCAGAGAATCTTTTGCAGGTACACCTCTGGTGTGTTCCCTTGACCTCAGTATGAACTAGAACACCAATTTCAACCTGTATTTGAAGAACTTAGGATCCCTACTGGACCTAGGTACAAAATACTGTACTTTACTGAGACGACATAAAATTAAGAGTAAGTGAGGTAACTCCAGACACCAATCAAGACGGTCAACTCTTGACCCCGGTTCTAGGATAGAACATTGACATGCCCGTAAGACCGCGTAAATTGTGAGTCCTATATCACAACAAAAAGCAAGTCATGGGTCGCTAGCAAGGCTGTGAAACCCCGAAAGGGCATGTTCATAATGTAGCAAGGACACTAGACTACAATGAAAGGATAGTAGAGACCCAGGGGACGGAGTTGAGGGCAAGGGCAGTAGCGCACCTAGATCCCAGAGATGAGATTATAAGGAAACTTCACTGGGAAATTCAGGAGCTTCAGAGGGAAAACCCCGGTGGTAACCAGAGGCAAGATGTTCATCACCAGTTGGAGTGATCCCAAACTCATGCCTACGATGAGCAAGAGTCCGCATACCGGACTGAAGATATGAGTAGCCAAAGGAGGGACATGCCCCATGAAAGGGGATGTAAATATCGGTTTAAAATACCATTCACCAGGAGGTTGATAAGTGTTCATATCCTAAGGCATCTTTAGACCCCATAGTCGTTGTCTGTTAGGAAGTACACAGGGGAATCTAACCTCAGCAGTCATTTGGATGCCTACGTAAATGAGACCTTATTTTTAGGAGCAGAAGAGGATGTCATGTGCAGGATATTCCCAAGGACGTTATTCGTTGAAGCCTTGTGGTAGTTCAAAAGTCTGTCAACTGGATCAATTGACTCATGGGATGACATGACCCATTTGTTTTTACAGCATTTCATGGTGTCAAGAGATGTACCCAAAACATCTCACACATTGGCCCAAATTAGGCAGGGAGCGGATGAGAGTCTAAGAGATTTTCTAAAAAGATTTTATAAGGAGGCTGTGTTAGTGCCGGGGTTGACAGAGGAAATATAGATACACATTGCGGTGGAAGCTTTACAACCGCAGTCACCTTTTGCAGTGCCTTTAGCAAAGGGACCACCCTGGACATTTAAAGAGTCCAAAAATAAGGCAACAAAGTATGTAGGAAGAGAAATGCATTTGGCAGCTGCCAAGCAGAAGAGTGCAGATTAGGAGGAGATTTAAAGGCCAGAAAGAGAAATGTTAAGGCCTGAGAAGAAGGGTCCTGGTAGGAACGTGTTCCCAAGACCAAGAGAAAGAAGAGGCATGAACGCGGTGTAGTACACCCCATTAGCAGCGCGGCCTAGACAGATTCTGAGGGAAATAGGTTTAAGAGGAATGATGGTGTACGGAGTGAGGAAACCATTACCCATGAAGAGAGCTGGGAACACCAGTAAGTATTATAAATTTCATGAGTAGGCCGCACATACTACTGACGAATGTCAATAACTGAAGGAAGCTATTGAGACACTGATAAGAGAGGAAAAGTTGAAACAGTACTTATTTAGGCAAAGAGTAAATCCGGAGTCAGAGAGAGCAACATTAAGAAGGAAAGAGGTTGGCCCAGCTGAGGAAGAAGAGGCCTGGAGTTTGAAAAAACCGATGTTGGACAAAGGGAAAGCAGTGGTAGACAATATTGATGATGATGACGAATCATGGATGAAGCCGTCACCATGGTCGGGCAAAAGACATGTTATTGACATGATCGCTAGAGGCTTTGCCAGAGGAGAAGTATCAAATTTAGCAAGGAAGAATCATTTAAGAATGATTATGTCTGTTCAGACAAAAGCAGACAATAGACCATTCAAAGATAGAGTCCAAACCCTTGCAATCATTTTTACTGATGACGATTACAGTCCAACGGTGCCAGGAGGAGATGACGTAGTGGTAATTGAAGCTATGGTGGCAAATAAGACAATTAGAAGAATGTTTGTGGACCAAGTGAGTTCGTGCGATGTCATCTTCTATGAATGTTTTAAGAAGATGGGACTCTCAGACTCCGACTTACGGCCTTATAGCTTGTTTGGTAACTACTTTCCAACAGAGATTTCTCCGTTAAGTGGGGGGAACTTTTAGATCCTACGGGTCAACGGAGTTTTGATTATCTCGAATGACGTGAAGAATTAATATCAACCTTTAAATTTTTCACTTCAACTCAACTCCGTTTCCCCAACTACAAACCAAACACCTCCTTACACGTAGGAGCTGACGGGGTTCAATGGGGCTAAGCAACCTACCAAAGGTTACTTGGACACCAGGTTGACGTTTGAAGAAAAGCTGGGGTCAAAGATGATACGGACAAGAGTGCTAGTAATAGACATAAACTCCCCGTTCAATAGGATTATTGGACGTCCTTCCCTTAATGCCTTGGAGGCAGTGGTATCGACTCCACATTTATTGATAAAATTCATTGACAAAGATAATCAAGTATCCTCCATCCAGGGTGACCAGCAAATGGCAAGGTACTGCTATAACCTCAGTGTACAAATGATGAAAGCAGAAGAATCTATCAAGAGGAAAAGGTTATGGCAGACCAGTGCCGGAGTCGATGAATTTGATATATCTGGATCCCAGAGAGGAATTGGCACTAAACCCTGAGAACCCTCAGAGACCTACACCAGAGGATAGAGTGAAGAAAATTATACTGGAAGAAGACCATGCCAGGGGCACGAAGATTAATGATTCCCTAGATGTCAAGATGAAGGAACAGTTGGTTAAGTTGTTGAAGGAGTTCAAACACCTGTTTACCTAGACAGGGGCCGATATACCCGGAATAGATCTAAACTTCTGTTGTCATAAACTCATGGTTTATCCAGAGTCAAGGACAGTAGCACAAAAGAAAAGGAGATTAGGGTTAGAGAAGCAAAGAGCGGCATACAAGAAAACGGAGGAATTGCTGAAGGCAGGCTTTATAAGGGGGGGTGCAATACTCTTCCTGGGTCTCAAATGTGCTGATGGTGAAAAAGGCAAATGACAAATGGCGGATGTGTATAGATTTTACAAATCTAAACAAGTGTTACCCCAAAGACCCGTACCCTCTTCCTAGTATTGATCAGATGGTAGATGATTCGTCGGGGTACTAATTCTTGTCCTTCATGGATGCGTACTCCGGGTATAATCAAATCTCGATGTGGAAGAAGGATAAGGATAAGACGGCATTCATAAATGATAAGGGAGTCTTTTGCTATACGGTTATGCCATTCGGATTGAAAAACACCGGAGCCACTTACCAGAGAATGATGAATAAGATGTTTGAAGGAATGAGATCGAGATCAGTAGAAGTGTATGTTGACAATATCATAACCAAGACCCAGGCAGGAGGAGATCATGTTAAAGATTTAAGGAAGGTGTTTCAAAGACTCCAGTTATACAACATGAGGTTGAATCTGTTGAAATACACATTTACGGTGACTGCAGGGCGGTTCCTGGGGTTCATGCTCACCCAGAGGGGAATAGAGGCTAACCCCGACAAATGCAAAATGGTGAGAGAACTTCGAAGTCCAACCAATGTAAGGGAGGTACAATCGCTGAATGGAAAAGTGGCAGCACTATCCCGGTTTATGCCGAAAATGGCACACTGGTCATTACCCCTCTACAAGGCATTGAAGAAAAATAAGGAGTTTCAGTAGGGAGGAGAGCAAGAGAGGGCATTTCAAGAGTTGAAGGAGGTTTTAGCTAACCCTCCAGTATTAACAAGACCAGACCCCGAAGAGAAACTGTTTTTTTATCTCTTCGTATTAGACGAAGCTATTGGGGCCGCACTGATAAAGGAGATTGTTGAAGGCCAGAGACCAGTGTATTTTATTGGAAAGGTGCTGCAAGGATCAGAGGGATGGTATCAGAAGTTGGAGAAGGCAGCCTTGGCTTTAGTCTAGACGTCCCGACGTTTAAGGCAATACTTTCACGCACATCCAATCACAGTCAGGACTGATCTCCCTTTGAGAATGGTTTTCTATAAGCCAGACCTAGCAGGAAGGATGACGAAATGGGCTATAGAATTGTCAGAGTTTGATATCACTTACAACTCTAGGATGGCTATGAAGGCCCAAGTACTGGCTGATTTTGTGACAGAATTGACAGGAGAGGCCCCAATACCATTACGGGAGCACTAGATGATTTACGTTAATAGGTCGTCAAATGGAAAAGGGTGTGAGGCCAGAGTGGTAATTGAAAGCGAGGACAGGGTGAGTGTAGAGATCTTCCTCAAGTTTAACTTTAAAATGTCAAACAATCAGGCGGAGTACAAAGCATGTTTAGCAGGACTCAGGGGCACGAACGGCAATATCATGCAGTGATTCACAACTTGTGATTTCTCAAATTAATGGAAGCTATCAGGCCAAAGAACCGTTGTTACAACAATACCTGGCCAAGGTCAAGGATTTAGGGGAAAGGTTTGTAAGTGTGGAATTTAAACATGTACCCAGGGAAGAAAATGTTAGAGCGGATGTCTTGTCACGACTAGCAAGCACCAAGAAAGCAGGGTCCACAACCACGGTCATACAGAGCACTTTAGCTACTCCAAGTATTTCAAATCCACTCAAAGTGTGCGCCATCTAATTCAGAGCCCGTCTAGAAGACTCTTGGGTCATTGCAATCATCCGATACATGGTGAGCGGACAACTCCCGGAGTGCCCACTGAAGAAAAAGAAGTTAAAGAAGGAGTTACCCAACGTTTTATGTTGGTAGATGGAAACTTGTTCAGAAGAGGAATATCTGTTCTTTACTTAAAATGTTTGAATGAAACTGAGATTGAGGATGTCCTAACCGAAGTGCATGAAGGTACGTGTTGCCACCATTGCGGAGGAAAAATTCTAGCTAGAAAGATTCTGCAAGCAGGCTACTAGTGGCCCACTTTAGCTAAGGACGTAGTTGAATATGTCAAGAGATGTGATGGTTTCCAAAAGAATAGCAATGAACACCAGGTCCCGGCAGAGGAATTATTCACACCGGCTGTCCCATGTCCCTTTCATCAATGGGCATGGATATTTTAGGACCTTTTCCAAAAGCTCCTAACGGAGTCAAGTATTTAATAGTTGCAATAGACTACTTCACCAAGTGGATAGAGGCGGAGGCAATTGTACATATCACTGCAGCATGTACCAGAAGATTTTTTTTATGAAAATGTAATCATAAGGTTCAGAATACCAGGAAGGGTCATCACGGGTAATGGAACACAGTTCACAGATTCTAAGTTTAAAAGTCTCCTTGAAGGACTCCAGATCAAGCAAGTTTTCTCTTCAGTGTAGCATCCTTAGACTAACGGGCAAGCCGAAGTGGCAAATAGAGAAATCTTGAAGGGTTTAAAGAAGCGACTTGGTGATGCAAAAGGGGAATGAGCCAACCAACTCTGCCATGTCTTGTGGGCATACATAACAATACCTCATTCATCTACAAGAGAAGCCCTATTCTAGTTAGTGTATGGTGTGGACACAGTGATACCAGTGGAAATAAATCAAATTTCACCAAGAGTTCAATAATTTGATGAGGTATTTTCCAAAGAATTTACTAACAGAACTACACTTGAAGATGATGGACACCCTTTGTATAAAAGAAGGGACAATGGAAAGTTCATAAAAAAGAATAACTTTGCTATTGATAATAGATTTGTAGTGCCATACAATATAAATCTATTGCTTAAATACAATGCACATATAAATGTTGAGTGGTGCAATCAAAGCAGATCAATAAAGTATTTATTTAAATATGTGAACAAGGGTCATTATCATGTCATGACAAGTTTTTATGAAACCACTTTAAATGAAGATTCATCTAGATGTCTTGATGAAATCAAATTATATTATGATTATAGATATTTGTCATCATTTGAGGCAATTTAGAGGATATTTATATTTAATATTTATTTTCGAGAACCATCTATTGAAAGATTAACCTTTCACTTGCCTGATGAGCATTGTGTAGTTTTTTAGGATGAGGATACAATGGAGGATATCGTTAACAAACCAACCAGTCATAAATAAAAAATTTTGGCATGGATAGAGGCAAATAGAAACTATCATGAGGCAAAAAAAACCTCACATATACAAAGTTTCCCACTAAATTTGTGTAGAAATAAAGAGAATTAGAATGGGCATTAAGGAAAAGAGGCTTTGCAATTAGAAGACTTCAGTTTGTTCGATAATGGGGAATTATGTTATTTGAGAATGTTACTCATTTAGCATTTAAAGATGCTTGCCACTCTTGGGATTGTTAGATGGCGATAAAGGATATATTGATGCGATGAGCAAGCAAGTCAATGGGGAACAACAAATTTCTTGAAAAGTTTGTTTATTACATTATTATTGTTTGATCAACTTTCTGGCTAGAGTTTATTTGGAACAAAACTTGGAATTATTTAGGTGATGATATTTTATACATGCAACGACTCATACTTCAACAACCTAGTAATTTAAAATTACATTGTTTGATCTATTTATTATTTGTTATTTATTGTGTTTCTAAAAATTTCTATATTTTATCTACTAATTTATCATATGTATCTCTTACATTATCAGATCTACAACTTATGCTGGAAGATATATTGAATCTCACTTTGGGAGAAATTGAGAAATTGTTGCAAAGTAATAATCATATCGTAAAAGATAATCCAACAATGTCTCAACCAAATATCTCCCTTCTCTCATAATTTTCTAATAAACTCATTATGGATGAGTTAAATTATGATAAACAAAAGTTGACTGTAGAACATACATAACTTTTGTCTAAAATGACTGAAGAGCACAGAGCTATCAATGAAAAACATATGCCAACTATTATTATTAATAATGATGGAATGTTCTTTCTTTATAGATGTGGCAAAACTGGTAAAACCCTTTTGTGGAGGACAATTTTATTTGCGGTCAAATTAAAAGGTGACATGGTTTTAATAATAACATCAAGTGGAATAGCAGCATTACTCATTACAGGTGGAAAAGCAGCCCATTCTAGGTTCTTTATTCCAATTGATGTTAATGAAGACTCAACCTACAACATAAAACGAGGAAGTCCTTTGGTTGAGTTGATTATTAAGGCTAAATTGATAATATGGGATGAGGCTCTAATCACTCATAAACATTGTTTTAAAGCTGCGGATAGAACATTCATGGACATCTTATGATTCTCTACTCTTGATAGCTTAAATAAGCCATTTGGAGGAAAGGTTATGGTTTTTAGTGGGGATTTTAGACTGATATTATTGGTCATCCCAAAAGGAACAAGGCAAGATATCTTCACGCAACTATTAATGCATCACATCTTTGGAAATTTTGTGAAGTTCTCTTGAATGGATGCCCAGATCTGAATTGAACAATTTTTCAAATTATGTATTAGGGATTAGAGATGGAACAATTAATGATGAAAATAATGATTGCATCAATATTGGTTTTCTAGAAGAGTTTATGACAACTAACACAAGAAATCCAATTGTTTCAATTATTGAATAAACTTATCCATCATTTTTGGAAAAATTCAATAGATCCATATATTTTCCAAAAGTGTACTATTTTAGCACCAGCCAATGCCTTAGTCACTAAGCTTAATCATTATATGTTTTCACTTATGCTTGAAGATTGTTCAACCTATTTTAGTTTTTAGATACCTCTTACTCACTGAATGAGCATTTTAATAGGCTCATTCTTTAGAATTTATCAACACAAAAAATTGTTTAGGACTCCCCAATAATGAGTTAAAGCTAAAAACTGGTGTTCCAATAACATTTCTAAGAAATATAGACCAGCCTACAAGAATATGTAATGGCATACGTTCAATGATGATTCAAATGGGCACTTATGTTTTAGAAGCAAATGTCATATTTAGAAGTAACATTGGAGATAAGGTATTCATTCCCAGGTTGTCATTAACACCATTTGATTCAAGAATTCCTTTTAAGTTTCAAAGGAGACAATTTCCTATTGCTCTTTCTTTTACAAGGACAATCTCTTGAACATGTTGGAATTCACATTCCAAAACCAGTTTTCTCTCATGGCCAGCTTTATATGGAAGTTACAACTAAGAGTGGCTTGAAGTTACTAATAACTGATTTTGAGGAAAAATTTTCTATAAGTACCTCAAATGTTGTCTATAAGGAGGTATTTTACACTTTATCTTTGTTAAGTGATTTTTCTTATCAATTAATAGCACTTTTCCTTATATGATCAACATAAAAAATATTTATAACTTATGGTTACATCCATTTAAACACCATAATATATAGCGCAACACGAAATGAAATAAGAGAATAGATTATTATACTTATTAACTTCATATTTTATTTTAGTTTTATTTGCAGAAACTTTTTTCTACTGGTCCATTTTGAAGATTATGACTAGCATTCAAAGTTGTATTTAGATTGGTCTAATATAAAATGTATTTTCTTCTCAAGTTACTTCATTTACTTACATGTTTACTTTTATGTATAATTACCAAAAATTTGGTATACTTCAATTATCATATTAATAACTTTTTAGAAATATTTATTTATATAATGCCTCTTTAGATAACATGTAAACCTTAAAAAAGTCCTACATCATAGGGTCATATACTAGTTTTTTATTATAAAAAAATTGTTGAGTAGTAAGGCTATCTTTAACATCAGGAAAAAAAGAAGGAAAGGAAGGTAAAAGTTTTTAAAAGACCTTTTCTTCCTGTGTTTGTTTGCAAGGATGATATTTCTCTTACAATTTGTGAAGTTTTCCTCCATAATGATAGAAAAGTGGTGAACGTTAAAGACTAGTTGAATTGGTTGAATTGAGTACATGAGTTGTTGTGAATCTCCATATTCCTCCTAAAATTAAAAAAAATGGTGAATATTACCATAAAGCTTAAGAAAAATCGAGATCAATATTTTCATTAATGTGTTGACCTCCTATAGTAGGTTAAGGGAGTTATTATATTACAATATAATCCTTCCCCAATTAGATTTGAAGTTATGCTTAGATCTCGGGGTTGGTTACACACATAGTTGTCAAAACAAATTATAATACGCTCAGACTTTCTCAAGGATGGGTTTCTTTTTTTTCTGTTACGGGCTTCGTTTGTAGCCTAGACTTGACCTTTCACGAGCTTCAGTCTTATTGGGCGATGTAACATCCTGCACCTATTTTCTCATTTATTTTTAATATTTAAATAAAAATTATCAAAAAAATTTCACAAAAAATATTTAATCAGCGATTTTTCCATCATCAAAATACTTATTAGCTCTAAGGATATCTAACAGTTTCCATACACTACATACAAAGTTAATTTCTCATCAAAAGTTAAGGAAATAGGTTTTGGGGAAACAGGGGCCTGGCGCTACGCATCAGACAATTTTTGCACTTCTGGCGCTTAGCGCCAGCCCCACGCTACGCGTGGGCATCACAGTAGCAGTAATGCTGCTGTCGTGGCTTTTTAGGTCATTTGGCCAACTTCCCAGAGCCCTACTTTACTCAATTGAATTCCAAATCTCACCAAACTATATGGGCACTATATTACACATACTCCAGAGCTGTTGGGGCAGTCTGTTTCCTAAAATTCCAGTTCAGTAATGAATTATGCATAAAAATGCATTTACGCCAACTTATGGCCATTTCATCACATCAATCAACTTGAACTCATTTAAAACACAAAATGAATAAGCAAACCAATTCTAAATATCCATATGGACCTATCGGGCAATTCCAGGGATACTGAATCCCATCGGATCTCTATTTCCCCTATCCAGTTCCTTAATTTCACTTATAAAATTAATAACCCAACATCTAAATTTTCTAACTCATTCACATCATGATTTTAACACAGTCATACCATATTCCAAACAATATAATCTCTTCCAATAATGCATGATCTCAAATACTAAATGGCTCTGTGCCATAATCATATTTATGTAAACAATTCTTGCTTATTATGCATGATCAATTATCTATTGGCTCAACGCCACATCGCACCCATCGTAAAATCAAGCCTAATTATATCATTAGTTATCAAATCATAGTCCACCCACACAATCACGCAAATATCACACATGCATGCATAGCATTAAAACACATAATATAATCACTCCACACCTAAGTATATACATATCCATTAACAACACATATAATACCATAAAAATATACATTATATAATTATAAATGTCCTGGCATTGCTCCATTGCTCACTCATGCTAGTCCCCGCGGCATCCGTAATGTCCCTTCATCTATCTCTATAAAAATAAAAGTAAGGTGGGTATCTAGCATTATAATACAATACAGATATTTGAAACAGGAACAATATCACCTGAAGGAGCTTACACACCTCCCTCGCCTGTCAATCCCATAATCCTTTCCTAACCACTTTTCAATATGCTCATATATATCTCATCAAAATCATTATTCATACTTTCACAATATCTTTATCATATCACTTAACATCATCATCACAAATTAATCATAATTTCATAAGTCACTCATCATCATCATCATAAATCATTCATAACATCATAAATTGATCCTCATCCCCATGGACCAGTCACGATATTATTAATCAATCATAATCAAGTCTCAATACTCATGATCATTATAATTCTCAATCAATTTCAAATATCTTATACATATCACAAATCAATGTCAATATCAAATCATTCATGACTGACTCTTATGGTCAAATCATATAAAATTACACCTAGTATCCAGATACTAACGAAGTAGCCACCAGCTAGGAGTCACACACCGACATCCTGTGAACTCTACCTGGTTCATCGAGCCACACACCAGCTCCCTACCTCAACCATTGGGTCTCTACCTGGACCACTTGGTAGCTCAACTGGATCTCTACATGGACCACTAAAGCCAAAAGCGAGGGGTAATTCATACCGAATGACTGTCCATATCACATAACATGCATATACAGCATATAACTTTTATATAATCATCTCAAACTTATACAACTTCATCCTGTCATAAAAGTCATCTCTTGGAACACAATAAGCCAAACTAGGCATAAAACATATTCATTATCATCACTTTCTCATATAGACATTATGTACTTTCATGGACTTCAATTTTCATCATCAATTAATACTTTCTCATAATCACCATCACACATCAAATCTCAATTCCATAAATTTAATTTCAATTTATAAATCAATCACAACAATTATCATCCATTACTCATAAATACACCATATACATATATCTCATAAACATATCATATTTTTCATCATATCATCTCATAAGTCTCTTCTTCATCACAATTCATCACTTTCTTGTTACTATCATCATTTCATTAATCATATACATCATATTCCTTGCACAACCATTAACATATTGCAAATCACATACTTCTAAGTAACATATTCACATATCTATATAATATCATTTCATAATATAAAATTCTATAAAACTTTAACTAAAAACACATTACACACTCCAGTTCCTATAGAACCTATCACTAAAATACCCCTAGGGAGGGGTAGGGCTAAGTGGAGTGAAAAAGGTTTTCCATGAGATGGGAAATGAAACCTCGATTCCAACGTTCTTTAATTATCTCGTAAATCGTTGATGCGCCAAAACACTAAACACGTAAAATTACGAAAGGGATTTTAGGAATTAACCAACCAATTCTTAACTTAGCATAGGAAAACACTTAGAAATTGATTCTTAAAGCTTCACAAGCTTACCATCACCAAAGCTATTGGTTCTTTTAAGAAATCCCTAATTCCATTAAACTTCCTCTATTTCATTCATAGCCTATATGAAACACAATTCAATTCTATCATTTAATCCTTCATCTAGAAGCCTTAAAAGCCCTTTTAACCGATTTAGAATCACAAATTTCAAAGCTTATTCAAATTTCTAAGAAAATTGGAAATAGAAGAAAACTTTCACCAAGCTAAAAATTAAAGGATTTCAAAGGCTTACCTCATGTTTTCCATCTTTAATTTGCCATTAATTTCAGAATTCTACCAAGAATTGGCTTAGAACCATGCCTTAGGATTCTCCGGAGAAGACAAGAGAGAAAACCAACTTAAACTTTCTTTTTCATTCTGTCTCTCGAAGTTGTTTCTGGAACTTTAAATTTTAATCGCGAATCTGACGCTACGCTTCCCCCTAGTGTTACGCGTCAGGTTCAAAATTTCACTTTGACACTACGCGTCAGGTAAAAACCTTAATTTCTCCTTTTATTCCATTCTGATCTTACACAAATTCTCAAATTTCCATAATTTAAATGCATTTGCTCATTTATTCATTTTTTTCTAAATATAAAAACACGGAATGTTACAGGCTACCCAATTTTTTTGCTTTTTTGAATTAAAATAACGGCCCAAATTTGAAAATAACTGACAACCCATTAAAAAATTAACTAGACAAATTAACTTTTTTTATTACAAATAAAACTTTCTTCCATAAATATAAATAATAAACAACTAAAGTAAACTAATTAATAACAAATTAACAATAAACATCTAAACTTAAACTAAACTAATAAATTTGTTGCACAAATAATTGTCTCTTAAAAGTATCATACAAATCACGTCAAGTCATAAACTAAACATAACCTACAAGTCTCAATGTTTCATACAAAACACATAAACGTAATATAACCTAAAAGTCTCACACAAACCACATAGGCTAAACCTTTTAGACTTCGATCTTAAAAATTAAGGAGCATTATTATAATTTGCTGTGAAAACTCTTCATTCCCTTCGGTACTTATACTTTTTCATAGTCATTTTTGTAAGATATTACTAATGAATTTACAATATGTATTATTAATATTTTTTTGGTAACATCTTGATACTTTCTCTTGTTTTTGATATATGTCCTCCTTTTTTATTTTTTCTAGTATATGTAGATAAATTGTAAATATAGTCCAAGTAATAAAACCCAAGTTTCCTTTCGATCCCAATTCTAATATAACCCCTTTTAGAGTTTTGATTTTTTTAGTTTAAATAAGTTGAGTCTTAGATGTTCACCATGGTTAGGATAGACATCAAGATTTGACAAGCGCTTATAGAAGTACTTACACAACAATCCTTACTTAATTAGATCAATCTTTATTGACGAGTTTTGATTTGTTTCTAAATAGTTGTTAAAAAACAACTAAAGGTAACATTAAATGTTTTATTACAATTGTAATCTTCATTTGATTATACTTTGGTAGCATTAATTAATACTACTAACTATAAAAAGAGAAAAATACTTTTGGAAAAAAATTATGTATCAAAATCAAGACACATAGAAATGCATAAACCTTTTTCAAAACAAAACCTTTTTAAAAAGGATTATGTTGATTTTTAAATAATCCCACACTATTATAGAATTTAATGAGTACAAGTTTTAAAAATAAATACACCCCGTAGGAAACCAAGTATCATTATTTTTATTCTGGTATAGAAACAAAGTATGATTACTAGTTAAATACAAATGCCAATCCAAATAATTAATAAAATTATTGTTTCGAAAATGCGCTGAAGTTAACTATTTAATTTTGAAGGTACTTGAAATAACTTTTTAGTTGTACGTACCAACTCCTTTTTTCCTGCTTTTAATACATAAGTATAGTTATTGTATATTTTACACCAATGGAAGGGCACCATTATTGGTACGAACACTAAAGACGTAGACAATATAAGTGGAAGAACATGAAGCTTTCAGAAAGAAAGGACGGTGGAGAAGTAAAGAAGATGTTGGACATCCCACATGCAATCATGGAAGTTGCAGCTTCAATTGAAAATTTCAAAGCAAAGATGGGAGTGGAATGAATGATAAGCCACTTGAAAGGGCTTCACTACTTGCTTTGCATTTTCTACATTCGTTGGCGTTTGTTTTACTTTATCTTTCACTCCAAAGAGAATCACTACAAGGGTTTGAAATTGAAAAAATAGAAAAATTTAAAGATTGATATCACGTTGTTTAATGTTAAACTGTAGAATAAAATTTCTCTCCCCAACCAACGGAGTTTTGTTGACAAACCTCCATTTGTATTGGGGAACTAAACAACCTGAAGGTATCTTCATCAACTATATAAAATAAAGAAATGATTAAAATGTGTTAAATAATGTAATATTTAAATAATATAATAAAAATAGATAGATAAATAAAATAAATAGAAGAAATGAGCATGTGAAAAAGACTTTATTGAGTGAGAGTAAGAGGAATAAATCTTAATCGTTGAATCTTATCATATATAGTCGAGATTAAAATATATTGATAATGTAACTTTTTAAATGATTATTTGATTTAAAAACTTTTAATCATAATCATCTATGTATGGTTATACAACCCAATATATATATATATATATATATATATATATATATATATATATATATATATATAATAACTAACTTATTCAATCTTTTAAAAAAATTAAGATTATTCCATCTAGTTCAAATATATCATAAATTAAAAATTACAAAATATAGTTAATAGGTTTCAATAATTTTTATTAATTATATTTTAAAACTACTTATGAGCAGGGATAAGAAGAAAGATATAGCTATCTATAAATATACTTACAATGAAAATCTTTACAAAAATTAGTTTTATGTTTAATCCTCACAAAAATATTCTTTACAAGAAGTGAAAGGTTTCAATTATGACCATGAAGTATTTCATGTTAAACCCAAAAATTCTTACACCAAAAGCTTAATGGTATAGGACACTTTCTCTCACGTCATATCTTTGATGTGAAAGTCACATTGACACTCACTCCCACACTAAGGGGGTGTTTGGTTTGCAGTTGTGAAAACGAAATTGAGTTGAAGTAAAAAATTTAAAAGTTGATATTAATTTTTCACACCCTTCGAGACAATCAAAACTCCGTTGACCTGTAAGATCAAAAAGCTACTACCAATTAACGGAGATTTCTCCGTTCACGAACTACTCCCAAACGTGCTGTAAAGTCTCACGCCACTTATGAACGCAAAAAATAGGGTGGGACCCTAAGCCCATGCAACATAATTTTTCTTATTATTTAAAAGGTCTATTAGTGCGCTCCACATGAAACAGCACTAGTAGCCCATTTAAAATATAAAAAAAAGACGATTTTCTATGCTCCCTAGAGCCAATTGTAACACCCGAAAACTCAGCGGCTAGATTCATCTCACCACCTATTTATAGTCCTAAATTGGGAAAAATCAGCAAATCAAAAAATGAACAAACCAATAAACAAGCTAAAAAGAAAAACTACAAAGAATGTGCTTTGCTTACATGTATATAGTCTGCCCAAAAAAAAAAAAAGAAACAGAACAGCTAACATAAATAATTTCTGTTCATGTCTTTTCTTTACGTGAAAGGTTAAAAAATATATAAAATAAGTGGTAACAAATGCCAATTAAGTAAAACATAAGACAAACAAGTTAATAATACTTCTGAAACAAATGCCATTAGTTGATTTATAAATCTACTGAGCAAACAAATTAATTAGTCGGTTCTATTGTTTAAGTAGAATGGGCTTCATGCTTGTTATTACCGTTAGGTGTGCCAACTATATAAGCAAAGAGTTAAAAAGATAAGGTTGTTGCCTAATTGTCTTGTAGCAATTAGTGACATATTATTTTAGTATAAGGGTCATTTGTGAGAGGAAGATTTGAAATTTTCCCAAGTCATTGTTTAATATTTATTGTGCAAATAACTCAGTCTTCACGTGTTTAAATATGCCGGTAGTCATCGTTTGGGATAACTTAAAATGATAGTAATATATATAATTCGGATGGATACCCTTGTGGTTTCTCAAAATTATAGCAAGATTCAAAGTTATCAGGTAATTACAGTCTAGTTCATTCTTCACCCCTTATTACAATGAAACAAATTGATGCATATCTAGAACACAAAACATTATTCTAAAACATTATTCTTTGTCACAATGAAACTATCACAGGCAAGGCCCACTTTTAAACACTATGAATGCAACACTGCAACTGATATCTTGCTGCAGCAAGTTTCCAATAAATTAATTAGAAGATTCCTCCTTTTCATGTACAATCACTAATCACACGATGAACAAAATAATAATAAAGACAAAAATTTGGGCATTTCAACAACAATGATTGAATTCTGATTTCTGAACATGAATGAAAAAACTATTGCTCTTTCCTAGATCATATATTTACCAAATGTTCCATAAAGACTTGCCCACTGTAAAATGACTGGAGTTAAAATGAAACTTCTATGCTCAAGACACTAACATATTTACTTATTTAGCATTGCAACAAGCAAAATGGTGCATGATTTCCTGCCTAGTCCCTAGCCCAAGCTACACATCAAGCACTAAATGCTATTGAACATTTACAACTTACAATATGCAAATTTAAACACTAAATGATATCA
The DNA here is from genome assembly GCA_037962975.1 of Clitoria ternatea. Classification (NCBI taxonomy): domain Eukaryota; kingdom Viridiplantae; phylum Streptophyta; class Magnoliopsida; order Fabales; family Fabaceae; genus Clitoria; species Clitoria ternatea. The sequence goes on from CM075675.1 coordinate 53,626,546, forward strand.
ACATTAAAAACTTACAATATGCGGAACTAAACTCTAATAATAATAAAAAGTTGGTAAAATAACTAAAATTCAGGGATCTTCATAGTTGAAGCCTGTACATCTAAGGCCTGTAACATAGAAACTGAGGCATGACATGTAAACCCCTCCCAGCAGCAAGATCAATTCAAAGAAAGCATTACCCGAACTAAAGTTACAATTAGTCTCTAATCCATTCTACCATATAAATGCTTGAATAACACAGGCCGGTATGAAAAAAGGCAAGTAAAAGTAAAGCATAGTAATAGGTATGAAGAAATATACCAACAACTACAAGTCTTGAAACTATAACGGAAGGAATTCTAGCTTGCGAAAAAAGTACTTCTAACCCAAACATAGAGGGATTATGATTATCAGCATTCAAGCCCATAAGACCACCCTGTGTAATGTTCTTTACAAAATCATCCATAATCTATATAATGTTAACATAGACAGAGAGTGAACATGCATTGGTGTTTGAGAAAGAGAGCTACATGCAAAGTACTTTATAAAGGCACACCCCCAGCATGATTAAGGTCTATCAAACCTGCCAAAGGTGTTATCAACATCAAAACCAAAGGAGACTTCCGGTTGAGCTATTGCAATTAAGAAGAAACAAACCAAAGGAGAATTCCCGTTGAGCCATTGCAATTAAAAAAAAACATTGTATAGACTAGTTTAATCTCAAATAAAAAAAATATTACTAATAGAATAAATTCTGGTGCATTAAAAAAATTATTACCAATTCTATTCCAAGAATTGCAAAATCTCCCCCTATTCCTTCACCTCTCCTTGTCCTCTCCCTGAATTGGAACTCAATTTTTACGATGTTCACTCTCTGCACCGCCATCATAAACAATTGAGGAAAAACGCAATAAAAAAGCAGAAGGGAGATTGACCTTGCAGTTAAGCATCACAAAGCGACGACGACTTTGAGGCTGCGTTGCAGCGCACAACAGAATGCAGATGGGGGGTGGTGGTTCGTCAGAGGTCACGATAGGAGGCGCACGATGCTTCTGCTCCGGAATCGCGTTGTTATGCGTGAAGATGATGCAGCAGCGTGGTTCGCATGCGCGGTGGAGGGAAGCCATGGTCTTAAGATCGCAACTGGTTGCACGATGGCGCGTGGGTTGGTGGTGGCTCGGTGAAGGAAAAATGGGAGCATGAGGGAGAAGGAATTGAGATTAGGGATTGAGAAAGGCAAAAGGGAAGCAGAGGTATTGTGGAGAAGAAGGATAAAGGTATCGAGAGTAGTAGGGAGACGACATTAATTTGGCGTGGGACACCCTAGCCAACGTTAAATTTGAAGTGAGATGTCACGTCGTCGTACGTCTAAACCATCAAAACCCGCGTATACTTGTCTTTTTAAGAGCGTGTTTGGTCCACCGTACCCGGCTCCGTTCCGGTGAGATCAACGCCGTTTGCCTCCGTCCGTTGAACGGCGCCGCGTTTGGGTCGTGGTGCCGGCTCCGTTCCGTTTGCGCACCTCTGTTGCCCTCGCCAGAACCTCCGTCGCGGTGTGCCTCCGTTTTTCCTCCTTCTAGCCAACGGATTTGGAGGAAAAGACTCCCATACCCCCACTGCCACCTTTAAAACACAATCCCCAGCCAGAAAAGGGACGACCTTTGCTCCGACAGAAGGAAAGGCAGGAGCTTGACGCAGATCCGTGAGTTTGAGGTAACGTTTCTTGCCCTTTGCTTCTTTTTTTTTTTTTGTTGATGCTGTGGTATCTGTTTGGTTGATGGGGGGTTTGGAGTGTGGGTGGGTCTTGGTTTTGTGGTGGTGTGGGTTTTGGGGGGTTTCGGTTGAGGCCGTGGGGGTGTGGGGGTGTGGTGATGGTGGTGGAGGCCGAGGGGGGGGGTGGTGTGGTGTTGGTGGTGGGTGCGTGGGGCTGGTGGTGTGGTGATGGTGGTGGAGGCCGAGGGGGGTTGTGGTCTGGTGATGGTGGTGGGGTGCGGGGACGGTGGTGGGGTGTTTGATTGTGATGTTTGAGTTTTTTATTTTAGATTCCTGGTTCTGCTGCCTGTTTCTTTTTGTTTTTCTGAATCTTTCTTTGTATAATGGTTGGAACGTTGATTTGCATATCCTTATCTACCTGGCACAAAGCCTTTATCCTTCTTTCCAGTGTTTTCTTCCCTTCATGCAGAGCACGTTTGGTGTTATCTTGAATGGAGAAAAATTCTGTTGATTTGTAGCAACTCTTTATAATATGATTAAATGAAGTTTTGATTATTTCTAATGACATTTTAAATTTTTTATTTTAACTCAAGTCGGTTTCTCAATTGCAAACTAAACACCTTTGTAATTTGCAAATGTATATTTTTTTCAGATAACTAATATTTAACGTATTCTCGATGTTCTGCGTGGCAAACATGTATGCTTGGCTAATGGGCATCATTATTATTTGTTTGTATCCACGTTATAGGGATCCCTGTTATCAGTTCCATAAGATAATCGACTTATCCTCAGTGAACTTGTTCCGAAGCTAATTGTGATCTACTTTCATGGTTTGTGATTTGGTTTTGGTATAGCAAGGAAAAAGCAATGTCGAATTCGTAATTGATTTGTTCTCAAATCCGAGCTTGGTTTTGGTATTAATGTTTCGTCGCAATAACAATATAATCTTTTGAAAATTCAACAATGAAAAGTTATGTAAATGATTTTTATTTTCATATATTTTTAAATTATATATTATTTTAAACTTACTTTTAGTGTACATAAATGAGATAAATAAATTTAAATTGATCTGAAATTGAGTAACTTATTTGTAGGAATTTTTACTGAGGTCTTACATTTTTTTTTAAAAAAAAGGAAAGTAATCTATTATAAAACTGTATAAGATTAAGATAGACATTTCTTCTATAGGATTCCATAGCAAAGAACCACATAGAAGACCATCCACTTGTTGGGGTGTACGATAAAATTAAAGGAATTGATAATGGATAATTGATTTGGATGGTGGTGCATGAGTGTGGATTGAAATTATAGAGCATATTACTTTAATTGTATTTAATTTAAAAAAGTAATTTTTTAAAATTTATTCTTTTTTAGGATGTTGTGGTGTTTTTTATGTTGTAATTTTTTATATGAAGTTAAAAATTAGTATGAGAATTATTTATATGTCTAAACAATTAGAGACGCGATTATACTTGTTGAATTTACCAATTAGTATGTAATAATGTAAATTGTTAATAATAAATTAACCTTATACTTTGTTCACATAGTCTAGATATGTAATTGTAATTTCCAAGTATCTTATCAAATAATATATTTAATATTATTAAACTCAATACATTTATTAATATATTTAATATATATTATTGATAACAATAACATATGCTATTATTTACAATATATATTAATATATCTTTATTAATAACTATTATTAATAAATATATTTTATTCATAAAATTTTAAATGAAATATTTAATATGTAATTTAAATATTATTTACAATAAATACACTAGTTTACTACTTCTTTTAACCAATACATTTTTTACTAATTTTACACTCAAATTCTATTTTCCTAAACCAAGTTTACCATAATATTTTTCAACCAAACACAACCACTATTTTCCAATTGACTTTTAGAACAAAATATACAAATACAAACCACGGTTTTCAAAATATGTCACTTTTAAAGCTTGTACAAATATAAGGGGGTGCATATGAAAGAGTATCGTGTGCGTGAGTCAAGGAAAAATATATTCTACTCATAACATTTTCCCCTAATTTTTAATATATTGTTGTTTGATGTCGAGTACGGTTGCTACATGTAGGATTTGCGATATGGGGACCATAAATACCTCTTTTAACCCTTACAACTGTCACTGTCATTTAGCTTATATGGAATCAATTCTTGTTTATATATTGTTAGGTTAACATGTGCGTTTTAAAGGTATTGTAACTTTATTATCCCCTCCTTGGATAGGGTTAGGTTTTACACCATAGGGGAAATTTTAATGATTACTTACCTATGGAATACATAGAAAAAGACATTAAGGCTATACATCACATTGATATTGATAGATAGTCTCTTTTTTTAATGTGTGTCATTGGTGAAGGATTTAGGTTAGAAAGGTATGTTTAATTAATAGTGGAAAAAACCTAATGGAAAGTTTATAAATCTTACATGGGAAAACTATACATTAGAGATGGCCAATTATGTTATTAAAAATAAGTGCGGGGTGAACTTGTATGTTGAGCATATTGTGGTCGAGGGGTAAAGTAGTCTTAAAGTTAGGTAATAAAGAAACTTTCTCTATCATGGACCAAGGACAACAGGATAATATGGATAGGGTTGAAAAATATAGATAAAGTGGACAGGCATGGGATAAACATCTCTGATAAGGGAAGTGGTGGTAGGAAAAGTCCAAGCTCGTACATAAGCCCTATATGCTTCCCAACAAACTTATTCCTTAGAAGAAACTTTACAAAAGCTTGAAACATAAACTGATTGATGGAAATTTGACTTAAATTATGTTTTTCTAAAAATGGAGGATCCAATTATGGTCTTGTGTACGGGTCAATTGAGAGGAGTAGTAAGTCTCCTATTAAAGTATTAAAGGTGAGGTACCAATTACAAGGAATGATGTGATAAGGTTTGTGGAGGATATGATAGTGGCCTAGGAGGAAACTGTGAGGTTTGTTGGGGAGCCAATTATGGGAAGGATGAGGATGTCATCATTGATTATGTGATTAATGATGTGCTTGGTGGTTAAAAATGTGTCAAGACAAGGATTGTGAGAAGGATAACAAGTGTGAAAATGTTAGAGTCTAAGGTTTAGTAAAGGAATGTGTAGCTGATGATGTTGCTGAGGGAGAGGTCCATGAGACTCTTGAGGATGATGATGGAGGTATTTGTTGACATAAAGAACATGTTTTTTTAATAGATGTAAAATTTTCCAGGTTTAATTTTGTGGATTGGTTTATGGGATGATATATATGGAGACGTAAATGTAGCATATAAAATCATTCAAAATTGATAAAGTCATGAAATATTTATAGCAAATACTAGACACATGGTAACATATCTAGGCTAAGTTTTATGCAAAAATACACACATAAGATGGTTCAAACATGTCACACAAACAAACAACATAACACAACCTATGCATGTCTAGATTCATAACAAGCAGTCCAACATAATACAAAACAAAGATACAAGATTGAATTGAAATTACATTAAAAAATAAAATACTAAATTTGGTAATTTAGCCTAAATTTATTTAATTAGCTAGAAAAATAACCTAAGTGTTGTTTATATTTTTAGTCACTAAGTTATGTTTATTTCAAAATTAGTAAAATATAGCTTAACATAACTCATAAGCACTTTCTTATTTCCTAAGCATTTTTTTTTGTCAACAAAAGATTTCATTAGAAAGGATGAACCATGATACCAACCTTGAAACCTCGTAACGAGTACCTTCATGATGATTATTTCTTTTTGCATTACATATTTTCATTCTTGCATCACCTTCATCTTTTTTATTCTAAAGTTAAACTTACAAATTTTCAGCATGCAAAACAAAAGATGAAATGATCATACATATGGGATCAACATGCATGCAAAACAAAATATTATTTACATTAACATATATTATAATTTTTACTAATTGTAGTTTATCTTTATTATGTGTTTAACGTTATTGATAACAAAATTTAAGTAAACATGCATTTAATAAAAATAAAGTAACTATAATTATATTTTTTAGACAAATTATGTTTGGGGTGTAAAGTTTCTTATAGAGCTGGTAAAATTGGTCGGCCTGAGCCCACCATAAAAAAAGTAGTGTGTAAGCCTTAAAAATAAATTTAAAGTTAATAATTAAAATAAAAAAGCCCGATAACAAAAAATTTCAAAAAAATGAGCTGAGTGCGGACCGGCCCGCAAAGGCCTGAGCGGCCTGAGTTCTTTAAAAAAATAGTATTATTTATTAGTTAATTTAATAATATGAGAAATACTATTTATTAGTTGATGTTTTTATAAGTAGTTTTTTTTCAAGAAATCTTGTTGATTTTATAGTATTTGTGTGTTAGTATTATTAGTAACTCAGTAGCTAATGCTTCATTTATTTTAATTTCTAATTGAAATACAAAAAAAACATATTTTTTTATAAGAAAAGTTATTGATTTTATAGCATTGTTTGTCTAGTGTTAACACCTATTCTCCATTATTTTTGTTTTTTGGTTTAGTAAAAAAAAAATAAAAACATTGTTCTTTTTTTATCGGTGTCTCTCTTCTTCCCAACTTTTCCGTTTTACTTATTTTTCTACCATTGACCAAGGTTTTGTTTCCCTCAAAAAAACCCCTAAGCATGATTTCAGAAGTTTGAAAGCAATTTAACTCAAATAAGGTTTGGTCATCACCTTGTGTTCACACAAAGAGTAGTATGCACAAAACCCCCTAGAGAATTCCTCCAAGGATTAGGTTATTATTCCTTGATATGTGTCACTTAGCCATAACATACGTACAACAAATACTTTTATACCTAGGTTACAAACTGGGCTTGGCCCATTAGGCTATAACCTAAACTAATTAACTTCCTAGTGTCGTGGAGGTATTTCAGGAGGGGGTGGGGACAATCTCCGATCTCATGGGGGGAACAGGAGCCCCCTAGCCACGAGTCTTGGGTGTAGGGCCGAGCGAGGTGGCTAAGTATAAGTTGAGAGTTTCCATCTTCGAATCAAATTTTCTGACGGCTGAGTGGAAGGTTTCCGGTTCCTTAGCGCCAGAAATCCCGACTCTGGGTGAGCGTCTCTGAGTGACTACTTTGATATGCGTGTCTAACTCTGTGAGATATTGGTTTCCGAGAGGCGTTGCTGAACTGAGAGAAATTGATCTCCATGAGAGATTGAACCGAGAGAGATTGACCTCCGAGTGAAGTTATTGATCTCCGAAGGAACTTGATCTCCGAGAGAGATTGAACTGAGAGAGATCGATCTCCGAGTGGAGGTACTGATCTCCGAAGGAATTTGACCTCCGAGAGAGATTGACCTTTGAGTGAAGTTACCGATCTCTGAAGGAAATTGATCTCTGAGAGAGAGATTGAACTAAGAAAGATCAATCTCCGAGTGGAGTTACTGATCGCCGAAGGAAATTGATCTCCGAAGGAAATTGAACCGAGAGAGATCGATCTCCGAGTGGAGTTGCTGATCTCCGAAGGAAGTTGACCTCCAAGAGAGATTGATCTGAGAGAGATTGACCTTTGAGTGAAGTTACTGATCTCCGAAGGAAATTAATCTCCGAGAGAGATTGAACCGAGAGAGATTGATCTTCAAATAAAGTTGCTGATCTCCGAAGGAAGTTGACCTCCGAGAGAGATTGAACCGAGAGAGATTGATTTTTAAGTGAAACTGATTTGTTGAGGTTCGGGCTTATAGTATCTTGCCATGTGATGGGGTCTTAATAACCGCCATTTTCCATGTGGGGAGGTGCACATGCTTGTTACGATTACGCCGTTTTTAAATTCCCAAGCCATTAATGCATCCTTTAAAGTGCGTCGCTTCACTCTAGGCTGTCTGAAGGCACCTAGCCCATTGATCAAGAAGCCTTTTGATTCTCCTCCGTTGGATTGGAGTTCCTGTTGTTTCGTTTGGGGACTTCCCCCAAAACGTCATCTCTCTTCAGACTTAAACCTCATTACTTTCCCTGGGGACATGTTTCCTAAAGCATCGCGGCCGTTGGCCTTTGAAACCCTTCGCATTCTAATTGTTGGATCTTACTCGATGGAGCGCCTACTCTAGAACCTATAAATGGACTTAGCCTTTCTCCTTTTTACTCTTTAGGCTTTCATTCTCTCACTTTTGCACTTTTTTTTGCTTCTATCAGAGACTACTGGGCTTTGATTTTCCTAAGTTGTCATCCTCCTTCTTTCTTTTTAGTACTTTTCACCTATTACCCATCAGGTTAGTATCCTTCTGCCTTCCATTGTTTTTGTCTTGAGAGTGGTAATGGCATCTGCAATAGTGAATTCGTATAAGTGGGTGAAGAATGAGGTATTGCTTATTTCTTCTTCCTTCCAAAGTGAGGAATCAGAGGCTAAGCTGTGGGAAGGGGAGTCATTCACTTACTCGTCTTTTGCCGTAATGTGGAATGTGTTAGTTCTTCCGTCTTCGATAGGGTGTGTCACGAGCATGCAGACCCGAGTGAGTTAGACTTTACCTTTGTATACGAGACCTTTTTTCTCGGTTACACTTGTCTTTTCCCATTTTCGATTTCGAAGTTGGGGTACTGAATGCCCTCAATGTCGCCCCATTCAACTACACCCGAACGGGTGGGCGTTCGTTAAGGCCTTCGAGGTCTTATGCGAGCACTTTGGCCGCCTTCCCTCCGTGCCCTTATTTTTTTACTTCTTCAATACGAAAATTCCGAAAGGTGGGGCTCCTGTAGTGTGGGTTTCACTGAACGGTGTTGCTCGTCGTAACTTGATTAGGGCTTTTAACCAGTCCTATAAGAATTTTAGAATGGGGTTCTTCAAAGTTCGAGTCGGGTTGGACCCTCTGGGGGAAGATTTTTTGTATTACCCTAATACCCGTCCACGTTTTCCTCTCTATTGGACCTGGATGCCTATTCAATTTCAAGTCTCACAGGATGATCTTTCCTTGTTAGAGAGGACAGATGCCAAGTTCTTGACTGAGAATGTAGGGGTCTATTTTAGTTCCCAAGCATTGATTGCCCTATCCCCTCTTCCGAGCTCACTTGATGCTTGGATAGGTGAGAGTAATTTTAACTTTATTGTTCCCTATATTGCTTTATCGAATTAATCTTCTGACTAAATGTGTTATGTTTATGCAGCTGATATGGCCCCCAAGAAGATTTCCCTCAAAAACCTAAAGAAACGGTATACGGGGGCACGTTCCAAAACGGCTGGAAAGACAGATAGCTCTAAAGAAGCAACGATCACTCGGGGGCGAAACCGATGGTGTTACCATGGCCACTCCTATCTCGGTGGTTCCTGCAACCACAAGGTTGGAAGAGAAGGCAGGGAGAGTGATGAAGAGGCCTCGCGCGGAGGGAACTGTGCTGGGAGATAGGGACTAAGGAGATGTTGGGTCAGAGGTTTTTGAGGTTCAGCACACTGAATCCCCTCCTCATACTGAAGAGGAAATGGAAGAGAGACCTATCCTTATCGTGGTTTCCAACACCCCGATCGTCAGTAGCAGTAGAGTAGAGGGTGGAAAGAGTTTTAACATTGTACCACATGACGGTCTTCATGGCGAATTAAAGATCCTGAAGGTTTAACCCCTCTTTGAGACGCCATGGGAGAACAATGCCGGTGTTAGGGGTAGTGGTCTTGACAAGAAGTTCCTCAGAGGTATCCATGCCCGAGGTAGAAACTGAGGGGTCCACATCGACCGACTCTTCAACAGCAATCCCCTTACCCTTACCCAGTGCCTTCTGGCTGGGGTCAGTCTTTTGTTTGTTGGAGACACCGGTGTCCTGCTTCTTCTCCCTTTTCTTGGTAGGGCCGATCTTCAGAGCAACTGTGCCGCCAGGAGTTGGAGTTTCGAAGCCCTCTTTATTTTGGGGCGACCTTGTTCTCCCTAGAGATGTCAACCTCAGACTCCTCGAGGTGCTTCCGAAGTGCCTCCAGAGCATCGACACTCATGTTTCCTGAAAAAGACAATTGTTAGTGTAAACCGGGGTACAAGAGAAGGTATAAGGAAAGAGAAAAGATAGATACCTAGAAGAGTGAGATACTCATTCCATGTCTCCAGAGTTCCTAGAAGGGGACGACATCTGCGGGGAGCACCCCGAGAGAGGGTATAGAGGGTATCAACGATGATGCGCGAAGTCTCAGAAAGAGAGCTCTCGTCGACGGAGTACGTCGTGCTCTCCAGGAGGAAATGCTTGTGGGTCCATCCGGTGTAGATCAAATAATTAGCATTCTTGTCTTTCCAAAAAGAAGACGTTATATTCTCAACAAAAAGTTTAAAAATTGCACTCTTGAAGGAGGAGCTGTACATCTTGCAAGAATTGACATAGGCCTTAAAATTTACAATGTCACTTTGACATCGGAGGTTGATGAAGCCTATCCCAGTGCCGGCTCGACGCATCACCCGAGCGTACCTAAAAAATATGGCAACAGTCCGGGTGAAGCGGAGGTGCTTTTCGAGGACTTGAATGGCCATCACAAGGCCCAACCGTTGGGGTGAAGCTTGTTGAGGGCGATATCCAGGAATCACAGCACTCCTATCTCATACTGGTTCAGGGAAAATCGGACTCCCACTTTCAGAAGTGTGAAGTCATGGAAGTAGAGGAAGCGATCCCGCGGGATATGGCAGATCCGGTCCGTAAACGTAGGGCGGATGGGATGAAAGTCTTTCTCATACCTCTTGTTCCGCCAATAGGACTCTGCCTCAAGTTGAACACCGTCATCTTCAATGACATGAGAGCTGTAGGTAGCCACCACGTCTTTAGCCACCTAGAAGTATGGGTCTTCGGCTTTCCGGGCTAGCCAATTAATCTTATCGATGATCATAAAGATCTCATCGAGGTCGTTCCTTAAAACAGATGATCCGGCGGTGTCCATGGTAACCACGTGCGCTAAAAATGGGACAGCAGAATAAAAGTCAATATCATCAGCGCAGTAGTACACTATGCTGGAATCTTCACCCTGGTCCGGAGACGCAAAGGGCAAAGGTGATTTAGGTTCAGGAACCCCGGAGGAAGAGGACTCCAGTTCCTGAGGATTTGAATTACCTCAGTTGACTGAATTCACCCATCTACGGATATCCGTTTGTGTGAGCCGAGGTCCATTACGAGGAACCTCGGTAGGCCAAGAAATGGAAGGGTTTGAAACTATTTCACAAGAGCGACCTTGGCCCAGTAGTGGAAAAAGCAGACATTGTAAATAAAAGGGTTAGAAGGCTACCTGTTTTTACGATACGGACAGTTCTTCTAGTACGGGCCAAGACGAAGTCAAGGGAGAATTTAAGACTATGGACCGGCAGAGTTTCTGGAAGGAGGATGCAAAGTGAGGAACCAGTGAGGTTCTCTCACCTTATATAGGCATTGAAATGTCATGGGCCAAAGTTCAACCGACGCGGCCCATGGACGACGTAGAAGACGAAGCGTCACGGCCCAAAAGGAGCACCGTTTCGCCTCTAAATGATGTCACCTGAAGGCGTGTGGGATAAGCGACCAATCGCAACTAGACACGTCATCAATCTACGTGAAATAAGCAGCTTTTTCAGGTGGGGCGCATTAAATGCTCCACCTAACTCATAATACGCCTCACCTCGGATGCATCAGCATAACGGTTCCAAAGTCATGACGGTTTATCCGTCGGAGTCAGGAGTAGTTCACTGTTATGGCAGGACCACAACAATAAACTAAGGGGTAAATGATCCAGGGCGATAACCAATTTCCTAAGGATAACCGGGGTGGCAATGTAGTGAAGGCCACGTCATCAAATTAACCTGTCAGAATGGTTTAGATACCATATCCGAGATCCTACTTATAGCAACTATGGTTCCAAGACCATGACCCAGTCTATTCTGACAATCAGACAATGAGTCAGAATCGGTATGGGTTACGTGTCCCTGCAAACGCTATAGCAACAGTAAATTAGGAAGAAGGTCAAATCAATTTCCTAACCAAGGTAATCACTATAAATACAACTCATGTATTATTGAAGAAGGATCTGATCTGATCTGAGAGTTGCCTCCGTAATACTCTTATTTCCCGTTTATCCGTACTAACTTTAGCATCGGAAAATCTTTTGCAGGTACACTCCAGTGTGTTCCCACTACAACAGTACAGACTTGAACATCAATTACACCCTATACTTGAAGAACCTAGGTTCCCCACTGTCCTAGGTGTAGAATACCGTACTCCACTGAGATAGTGTAAAATTGAGAGCTAAGAGAGGTGACTCTGGACACCCGTTAAGACGATTAACCCTTGACCCAGTTCTAGAGCAGAACACCAACAAAGCTATATGAGATTGAAAATGTTTAAACCATACTTATGTAGGAGTAACATAAAATACTGCAAAGGCAAATATGTGGGAAGCTCTCAATCGGACGTTCTTTAAGTAGGCTGAGGTGTCGCACCAAATTTCGACGCAACAAAGGTGTGTCGCATAAAATCTAGACGACACATGTGTGTCGTATAAAGTGTGTACGACATAGGGTGGAGTCGCATAAATTTTGTGTGACACACGACATGTCACTTCCCTAGGATGTTGCATCAAGTTTGTGCGCTTCATACGTCGTATAAAGTGTATACGACACACAAAAAAAACCCAGGTAGGTTAATTTTAGAAAAACAGCCCCACTTTTGTCAATATGTTACTTCAACAGCCCCATGTATGAATGTTTTCTAGTTTCTTATATAAGATTAAAAGGGATAAATTTGTCCTATAAAAGTACATTTGAAAATAAAATTCATGCATGACGGCACGAACTCGCAAATCGAGTAATATATTAAACTCTCCCTATATTTAAGCCCATTACCCCAAATTATATTAAAATATATAACAATATTTGTAAGAACTTTCAATTTTCTGAATCTTACAATCAATCACTATCTTGTCATCTTCAGAAAACTATCTCACTTCCAGAACATTTAACATATTTCACACCAATACAGTTCACGATAAGTTACTAACATATACCGTTCTTAAAAATGAAAAACAAACAAATTAGATTCAACCTACTTTTTTTTATATATTCTTTGTTTTTCTTTTTCCTGACGCTGATTGATTTCCGAATTAAACGTCAAGTGAAGGTAATCTAATTCTCTTATGATATTCAGCCAGAGCCCACATTGGAAAAATATTTCTGTACAATGGGTAATGCTGCATGCAATTCTTCATGAATGCACCTGTGAGTTCCTGCAATTAATTAACAATAATCAAGATTTAGAAAAGAAGAAAAGGAGGTGTTATATATGGTTAAGGTGTTTGGGAAAAGAATAAAAGTAAAAATATTTCATTAATATATTTGTTTAAAAATATAGAAAACTATCAATACGGTTTCCCTAATAAGAATCTTGTTCATATATAAATGTCTTTCTGCTTTTAAGATTAGATTCGATTTATTATGGCAAATGTGAACACACAATACGTCATTGAAAGGGAAGGCTTTAAGAACCTGTTGTGGCCAATCACCATCTTCTAATTGGGAATTGATGAGCAACCTTGCTGCACGATGAAGTGGAGTTGGGTCTCTCTCAGCCTACACCATCGGAATTTGAAAACAAAAATAATTATTTGATTTAACATTTATTAAAAATATTGGAACAATTATATTTTTTTAATCATAACATCTATCCAAACATTTAAGTTCTTTAAATAAAGATATCACACGACATTTCTAAAATATTAATAAATTTTTAACATTAGTTTTTCTTAAAAATAATTGTAGAATATTCTTTAATTTTAGTTTCTCTTAAAAATAAAGAATGGTATATGTTTAACATATAATTAGTTCAAATAAATATGCTTATTTCCCTTTACGTAAAATTTAAAAGACATCCCAATTCGAAAAGATAATGTTACTGGTATATAAATTTCCATGCATTCTACCATTTTAATTTACAGTTCAAGTATAAAATTGAAGGGAAAACATTAAATATGAATGGGTTGACTATGAATAATACAGTCAGATCATCTCATTAAATTCTAAAGACATATACATATAAACTGTATGCAAGTTGTAATTGTGATTTGCAAAACTAGACCTGGCCAGAATGAATTAGAGCTAAGAGACCCCATGCTGTATGTACAAGGTTTGATCGATTTCCTTCCAAAGGTATGTATACCTGCATCATTCAATTTATTACTCCCATTTTATTAACTCAGGGCTGTGTAGCATTTGGTTTCCAATTATTCATAATCATTTAAATATTATGGTTATAACTATAGTAAAGAAAACAATATATGTTTCTGTCCTTATATGTTGAATAATTTATAAATAGTGAACCCCATAAATAGACTAAGATGGAAAAGGGGAAAAAAAAGCAATTAAGGACAAGTAAAGAATTATTCATATAGAAAGACTAGAAAATAATGTGTAAATTTTCACTTAGCAACCAAAAAAAGTAGGGTAAAATATATATAACACGTTATAATTTTGAATAAGGGCAAGGATTAAATCACAACTAAAAATTTATTAATTTAAGGTATATTTAACAAAACTAACTAAAGTTGAAAAATTGATTAGAAGCTATAATAATTTAGTTGAAAACTTAAAGTTGAAAGTTAATAAACTAGTTGAGTAAATTAAAATGTGTTTGATGAAACTAGCAATTAAAAGTAAAATGATATAAATGATATATATTTTTTAAAAATATATATTGAGTAATTTTTTAAAATATCTAAGTAAGAATTAAAGTGTAAATCATAAAATAAACTAAGTTTAAAGTTGACTTCAAATAATTTTTTAAAATACACCACAAGTTACTATTTACTAAAAAATTATTTTTTCTAACGAATTTTTAATCTAATAAAATAAATTATAAACCAACATGAATCGATGATGCTGGAAACATAACCTTAAAGATTAATAGTGTAAAGTAAAGAACAAATTTATGGCTTAACCTTTTTGGGACATGACAGGTAGCTCTCTCCCCATCCACCATCATTAGTCTGTGTTTCAAGGAGAAATTTGACTGCTTTGGGAATAACAGAGCAGTTGAAGTAAGTCTTGCCAGCAGCTTCAAGGCCACTTAGTGCAAAATAAGTGGCATAAAAGAAACAAACTCCCCAGCAACCATACCATGAACCATCAATCCTTTGGGTATTCTCGAGAAATTTAACTGCATTTGTAATGCAATTCTCGATTTCTTTGTTCCTATAATTTGGGTATAGTTTCTTGAACAAAACCAATGCCTCAATTACTGATCCAGTGCATTCAACATATTCATGCTCAATTACAATGCCCTCGAAAAACTCTGTAGGGTTGAGTATCTAAAATGATTGACATCACATAATAATTATTTATTGTATACTTTCAATGTCATATAGTTCAAGCGGAAGGAAGAGAGAATGAAAGATAAGATAAAAGGATGTGATTTAAGAAAGAGAAAATGCGTATAGACAAGGGAAGATTAATGTGCGGAAATGAATGAATATTGTTTTTGTGAGGATAAGATGGTGGGCACAAACCGTCAGAATTCTATACACTCGTGTGAGAATAAATAAGGGTAGGATGGATGTGAGTTTCGAGTTTTTGATTTTTAAAAATTAATTTGGAAATAAAATTTATTTAATAAAAATAATGTTGAAGTAAGTTTTTATTTATTTTTAAAATGGTTTTTAGTTATTTTTAAAAATAAAAAATGGTTTTTTATTTTTTTTAATTTTGTAAAATTCTAACCTTCATTGTTCACCATTACCACCATCACCACTATCACCACCATAGTTGTTGTTGTTGACACCTCACACCGATACACTGCCACCATTGGCACTACCACCACCACACCATCCACAACCACTATCACCACACACCTTTCACAACCACCATACCACCACAACTCTCATCATCACTGCCACCATCACCACACATTCCACCACCACCATGGTCCTCACCATATCCACCATCGTCACTACTACCGCCATCTTACCACCATAACCATCATCGCAACTGCTGTTACAACTAACTTCATCATTGTTCCCGCCATAGCCACACCTTCCACTACCACCACTATCACCATCATTACCACCACTACCACCCTTATAACATCATTGTTATTTCAACCATCAACATATCCTTCACTACCACCATTGCCACAACCACCATTGTCACTATCGTCGTCACCCGTACCACTAATACCATCGTTTCCCACCACCACCATACTTTTCTCCATTGTCACCACCATTGTCGTGACCACCACCACTATCGTCATCGTCACTACTACGAATGTTAAAGTGGGTTAGGCCTAGTGAGCCGGCCCACCAACCCACCTTAAAAATAGCAAGGTAGGTTAGAAAATTTAGCATGCAACCATATCAAATTTAGCTTGCCTTGCCCTGCATTTTGGCGGGGCTAGATAGGCCAACCCCATGGGACAATATCTTTTTGAATATTAGTTTGTTTTTGTACTATTAGTATAATTATATTCAAAAAATTTCATTTTAGCACCATATTACTTTATGTTTTCTTTCTAATTTAATAAACTTGCTCTTATATGCTTCTTGAAAATAATAAGTTAAATGATTTTTATTAATTTTGATTATGTTTTATATTTTTTAGGTTGATATACCCATCAGCCCGCTACTGAAAACATTGGAAAAAATATCTGTTTTGTTTTCTAAAGTTTGGCAGGACAACCCATCAACAAAGTGAGGTGAGCCTAAAATTCTAACTCGCTTTCGGCAGGGGACCAAACTCACCTCGCCTAGAATTTGGCGGGTTGAAGGTAGAGTGGGGCGGGTTGATCCGCATTGGCAACCCTAGTCACCATCATCCTACCACCAACACCATCATCGTCATCACCGCCGCTGCCGCCATCGTCACCACCTTCATTTTCATTGCCACCATCACCACTATGTCCATCACCATTACCTCTATCGCCATCTTCACCGCCACCATCACCATCGTTACCATCATAAATATTGTCACTATTACCACGACGACAATGACCTCCATCACCACCATCATAGCCACCACAAGCACCTCTGCATCAGCACCACCGTCGCAATTGCTATCATCGTCATTGTCGTCGCCGCCACCCTCACTACTGCCACAACTCTCATTGTAGTTTTGATTATAATTATGAAATTTTTACAACAATTTTTTAAAATTAAAAATCATATAAACTAAAACATGAAACTAAAGACCAAAAACAAGTTTTAGTTTTTAAAATTTTTTAAACTAAAAATCAAAATCCACCCCGAATAAGGTCTAAATAAATTATGCTACTTCCGTAACTTTGAAAAACATAAAAATCAAGAAAATCATTAAACAATTTTGGAATATATAATTTTATTATTTATTTTTTAATTTACTCTTGAATTTTTTCTTTACATTTATTCTATATTTTAATTGTAGGTATTTAATTAAAGAGTAAAAGTATAATATGAAAAGAAGTAATAAATGTTTTCTTAAATTCCTATAAATAATTGTGTCAAATAAAATGGAATAGAAGGAATAGACATTTTACGAATACACTTGTGTAATCTAAGTATGTAAAAAATTGGATTTATATTATTGAATAAATGCATATGGTAAGAATAGGGTATAATAGATTATGTAGCTGCTGTATTATCCATGGTTTTCTCACTACAAAAAGAAAACGGATTTTATTGGCATAGTTTTTGTAGCAATCTGGAAAACGCCTAGAAAATATTTTATTGATTGCCACCATTCAAGATTTTATTGATTGGCATAGTTTTTTAATCAATCAAGATTTCTTAACATTACAAAAATCAAGATGCGTGTTTGAGCAGTGATGGAACCTGTTTGAAGTAGGGTTAACCATACCCCCAATCAGAAAATGATTTCTTCAATAATCAAGAATTGTATAGGTTGAACTTTTTTTTGTAGTATTTTATATATGTTGTGATTTTAAAATTTGTATATATCTCGTAATTATTTTGGGCCCCCAAAATATTTTTTTAAACATGTCATTGCATATGTGTGTAATTCAAGTCTATTACCCAATGTAATTTTTAATAATTTTTTTTAGATTAATTTAGTTTTTAATATATGCTTTAATTTGGAATGTGTATATGTATGTGTGTGTGGGGATATATATATGAATGAGTGAGTGAGTGTTATGTAGCACGTACTACTTACTTCTAACCATTCCTGAGCACCTGCCGGCTCCCATCCAGAAAAACCACCATTTTTGCTCTACAACAATCAAATTGGAAGTATGAGACATAAAAATGGAAATTCTAATATTATTTCATACTTAAAATGTATTTTTGACGTATAATACAAAATAATTATAGTAAAAGAATATGAGAGATAAATTAGCTTTACATTTATGTAATAAAGTTGCAACTACATTGAAAATCTAATAAAAAAGAATTAAATATAAAATAAATATGTGTTTGAAAAGTTCAAAATCCATGATAAATTTTTTCTATAATTCAATCAGGAAGGCCATCTCCCTCTCCACGAAGTTGTTTTACAACTCGACCTCTGTTCCTAATTTTGCTTAACTTATATTTATTTTTTAAAAAAACAAGAGTTTGAATCCTATGTTGCAATTGCAACAAAAAAAGTTGACTATAAATTTTATACTTCAATATTCTTGAGAACTTTTAAATAATCCAAATAAAATTAAATATCCATTTTAATTATTAAATTATATTATATAAATCATGAAACATATTTACTCTATCTTTAGATTTTTTTAAAAATATTTTTTATCTTTAAATCAAAATTCTATTTGTAATTATTTTTTAAATAATTTTTCTTTTTTAAATATTCAATTTTTATAATAGTAATATATCAATAACTTTCATAAGAAGAGTTGATTTTGATAATTAAATTTATTAACAACAAAAGTGGAAAAGCTAAAAAAATATATACGAAAATAACAGTGGAATGATAAAAAAAATATAAATATAAATATAAAATATAATGTAAAAAAATTGGGCTTTTAGCATCATGTCTTTTGGATTGAGCTTAAAACTAATCAAAGTGATAATTTGTTATATTGAAAATGTAATCACAAAAATAAAAGTAGAATTAATATGTTTTCTAATAAAATTATCTTTTTTAATTTTTAAACTTATTTATTTCTAATTTTTAAGGTTTGAGAGTAACAAAATCCTAAAAGTTTATGATGAAAATGTTGAACTAAAAATTAAAATCATAATATCATTAATATGAGAACACGTGAATGTTAATATGAGAACACATGAATGTTAAGGTGAACAAATAATTTTTAAAATAAACTA
Source organism: Clitoria ternatea (assembly GCA_037962975.1). Classification (NCBI taxonomy): domain Eukaryota; kingdom Viridiplantae; phylum Streptophyta; class Magnoliopsida; order Fabales; family Fabaceae; genus Clitoria; species Clitoria ternatea. The sequence goes on from CM075675.1 coordinate 53,645,424, forward strand.
TAATATATATATATATATATATATATATATATATTATACATTATACATTATAAATAATATTAATTCTAAAATAAAAGTATTATTAATATAACAAACCGAATAATGCTCGGGGCGTAAAATCTAGTTTTATATATAAAAAAAGTAAGTTGACTTTTGATATTTTAGATGGTTTTTAAAAAATAGATCTAAAATTTGATGTGAATGAACAGATAATTTATAATTTTATAATTTTTGGTTAATTGTGTTTTGGATCAGTTTAGCATTTCATATTTAATTGATTGGTTGATAAACATCCTTAAAAAAATACCTAATTAAATTACCGTGTTATGAACGAACAATATATGATGGAAACAGAAAACGAATAAAAAATAAGGGTTATTTCTTATTAAACAAGGCAACCATTTTTATACATAAAATAAATAATGTTATAAAGTTTACAATAATATATACTCACTTGAAGTGACAACAGGAGATTGACTGAATCAAATAATTTTTCAGGATCCAACTTTTCACCAACCATCTCTAATGGTAACATTGACAAAAGCAAACAACACTGAAACATAATTTGATTAGTCTTAACTTACTATGACTGAAATCAAGTTTCTTAACAAATTTAGTAAGCTATAATTTACCTTTAAACCATGTGCAGTGCAATCAGAAACCTGCCATCCAGTGTCCTGATCAGCGAAAGTCCATGATCCTTTAGAAACATGACGAAACATTCTTTTAAAGTCTTCTGAAGGGTTATCTTTAACCTGCTAAGCAAGAATGTCAAATATTACAACTAAATAAAACAATCACAAAAATGTGATTAAGATTTTTTTAAGGTTATAGGATTAAAATTATTTACATAAAAGGTAACATACACAATATAACAATACTAGGTCTCCTAATGATTTCTTTACATATATGAAAGTCAAACACAATACGAAAGCCGTTTTTTAAAAAAAATGGAGTATTGTTTATAAAAAATTATGAAATTGGGGTAGTTGAAAAGCGTGAAAAACAAGGTATATATGTATAATATTAAATAGTATAATGCTATATATAAAATAAGATTTAGATACATACCTTTCAACCTTAGAAGAAACTGTATATTTATAAAATATCTTCAAACTTAGTCAACAAAGGAATGAAAGTATGAGAGTTAGACTTGATACTAAAAATGAGAGAGTAAGAAAACACTGACTTGAAAATGAGCGAGTGAAAGTGAATTTTTTGGGTTGGTTCGAGCCGTTATAAAAGGGGAAAATGACCCCTTTTTTATTCTTTCTAGTGCCACATGTCACTTCTGTAACATCCCGTGTTTTATATTTAGAAAGAATGAATAAATATGAAAATGAATTTAAATTATGAAAATTTGAGAATTTGTGGCATTTGTGTAAGTTCAGAATGGAATAAAAGGTGAAATTAAGGTTTTGCGTCAAGCCCCTGTTCCAATCTTTTGGGTTCCTGCATTTTAAATGCCCTTTTGGGTTTCAAAATTGTTATACACTTTATATCTTGGGCTTTTTAAATGACTATTGTTATAAATATGGGCTAATTAAATTAATTATTCATGAAATATTTATTGAGATTTTTTGTTTAATTGATGAAAATAAAAGAGAAAATAGGTGCAGGATGTTATAATTTGAAAGGAATCTTTTCTTTCAAAGGCTATGGTGATAGTTTTTTGATGATAAAACTCGTTCTGAGAATAGAAAAGGAGAAGTTTATGGTTAGAAATGATAAATCAAAGTAGTCATTGATTATTATTATTTGATATGGCTGGGTATTTAAGGTTTGATTGTTTTGAAATAGATTGAGAATATGTAAAGAGGTAAGAACATTTTGATGATTAAAGTTAATACCAAATAATTGCAATAAAGTGTAGTATATTTGAGAATGAAAATTTGAAGTGCAATAGTGAAATTTAAGGTTATTCACTAAATTGTGTGATTTCAAGGACGAAATCTATTTTTAGGGGGGGTGAATGTATCATCCCATGTTTTTATATTTAGAAAGAATGAATAAATATGGAAATGAATTTAAATTATGAAAATTTGAGAATTTGTGGCATTTGTGTAAGTCTAGAATGGAATAAAATGAGAAATTAAGGTTTTTACCTTACGCGTAACGTCATGGTGGAATTTTGAACCTGACACGTAGTGTCAGCTTCGCGATTAAAATTTAAAGTTCTAGAAACAGCTACACGAGACAAAAAGGAAAAAGAGAGGTTAAGTCGGTTTTTCTTCCTTGTTATTCTCCAAAGCTTAAAACCATGATTCAAGCCTAAATTAGCATTGGAATTTGAAATTAAGAGTGGATGGGAAGTGGAAAATGAGAGGTAAGCCCTTGAAATCATTTAATTTTTAGTTTTGGTGGAAGTTTTCTTCTATTTCTAGTTTTCTTTGAAATTTGAATAAGCTTTGAAATTTGAGATTATGAACCGGTTAAAGAGTCCTTCATGGCTTTTAAATGAGTTTAAGTGATAGAATTGAGTTTTGTTTCATGTAAGTTATAAATAAAATGTTGGAGGTTTGATAGAATTAAGAGTTTCTTAGAATAACTAATAGTTTTAGAAAGGGTAAGCTTATGGAGCTTTAAGAATTGATTTTCAAGTGTTTCTTAAGTTAAGATAGAATTTTAGTGGTTAAATTCCTAAACCTCTTTTATAAATTTTGTAAATTTAGTGTTTTTGGTGTATCAATGTTTGCGGATAATGGAAAAGCAATGGAATCGAGGTAAGGGGAGTGTATTATAATGTAATTAGTTAAGGCTTTGAGATTTTCATGTTATGAACTGCAAGTTTTATACATATATATATATATATATGTGTGTGTATGTGTGTGTGTGTGTGTCTGTGAATGTTTTATTTGGGAAACATGCATGGTGTGAATATCGTAATGATTGTATATGAGTTTGGCAAATAGAATTGATGTAATAATGATGATTATAATGAGAAAGTGACGAGTCGTGAATATCTGCTATGTGATTATGACAATGATTGATGAAATAGAATTGTTGTATTTGATTAGGTGATGAGAATGAAGAATATTACGTCTAAAATGGTTTATGAAAGATGATAATGGAATATTGAAATAAATGTAATGCTGATGATATGGAATTGATGCTTAGTGATGGCTTTGGGTATGATGATTAAAAGAGAAGGCTTTTATGCCAGGAATTATACACTAATAAATGATATTGATGATTATATGTTATGTATGCATGATATGTGGTGTGGACAGTCATTCGGTATGTATTACCCCTCACTTTTGGCTCCAGTGATCCAGGTAGAGATCCAGTTGAGTTACCCAGTGGTCCAGGTAGAGATCCAGTGGTTGAGGTGGGGAGCTAGTGTGTGGCTCGGTGGACCAGGTGGAGTTCACGGGATGTCAGTGTGGCTCCCAGTTAGTGGCTGCTCCATTAGTATCCAGATACTAGGTGTTATATATATATATATATATATATATATATATATATATATAATTTGACCATGAGAGTCAGTTATGAATGATTTTGATATTGACATTGATTTGTGATATGTGTAATATATTTGAAATTGATTGAGAATTATAATGATTATGAGTTTTGAGACTTAATTGTGATTGATTAATGACATCGTGACTGGTCCATGATGATGGAGACTGATTTATGATATTATGAATGATTTATGAAAATGATGAGTGACTTATGAAATCATGATTAACTTGTGATGATGATGTAAGTGAGGTGATAAAGGTATTATGAAAGTATGAATGATAATTTTGATGAGATATGGGCATATTAGAAAGTGGGTAGGAAAGGATTATGGGATTGACAAGCGAGGGAGGTGTGTGAGATCCTCCAAGTGATATTGTTCTTATTTTAAATATCTACATTGTATTATAATGCTAGATACTCACCCTTACTTTTATTTTACAGAAAATGAGGAAGGGATATTGCGGATGTCGTGGAGACTAGTGCGAGTGAGCAGCGAAGCAATGCGAGGACATTTTTAAAAATTATGGAATGTATGATTTATGGATATGTATATATTCATGCGAGGATATGGTTTCATTATGTGTTTTAGTGTTGTGTATGCATGTGTGATATATGTGTGGTTACGTGTGTAGGTTTTGACATGATAGTTAATGGCACTGAGCCATTAGTATCTATATATGTGATATCTCTAGGTGTGAATGTGTAATGATTATATGTGATACTGCATTTATCCAATAGGTAGTTATTCATGCATTATGCCCAGGAATTGCCTATTTAGATTCAATTACGGCACGGAGCCGTATGATATCCAGTATCATGCATTATTGAAAGGAAATGTTTGTTTGATTGTTATGTGATTGTGTTGGCAAAATGTTTTGAAAGAGTTATGAAGTTTGGATGAGAGAATTAATGAATTTAAAGTAATATTAAGGAATAAGATAGGAAAATGGAGATCTGATGGGATTCAATATCCCTGGAATTGCTCGATAGGTTCATATGGATATTTAGAATTGGTTGGTATATTCATTTTGTGTTTTAAATGAGTTCAAGATGATTGATGTAATGAAATGACCATAAGTTAGTCTAAATGCATTTTTATGCATAATTCATTAACGGTCTGGAATTTTGGGAAACAGACTACACTAGCAGCTCTGAAATAGTAATAACAAGGTGCCCTCAAAGTTTGGAGAGGTTTGGAGTTGAATTGAGCAAGGTAGGACTCTAGGAAGTTGGCCAAATGGACTAAAAAGCTATGACAGCAGCATAACTGCTACTGTCATGCCCTCGTATAGCGTGGTGCTAGCGCTCAGAGCCAATGTGAAAATTGATTGACGCGTGCCCCTGTTGCTGTTTTGCATATTTTCTTGTTGTTGGCTGTTTTTGGGTGTTAGACATACTGTATGGTTGCTGTTTTTGGCCCTTTTGAGTGACTTTGATGTTTTCCAAATAAAATGACATCGAATTAATCATAAAAAATTTTCCCTTGTATTTTTAATTATTAATTTAAGGTTAGGATGTCATAACTTCCTTACCAATTTCGCACAGTGAGTATACGAAACAGACACGTGTCTCGCAGGGCAACATTTCACACAGTGGATGTGTGAAACAGTGGCATGTGACTGACGCAGATGACTGAGATTTCGCACTATGACCATGCAAAATGGGACTGACGCATTGACTGACATTTCTCCTGTTGACCATACGAAATACTGCCCTCAAGAGTGACATGTGTCTTTCCCTTGTTTGTTTCGTACTGTGGGTGTGTGGAATGCAGGCTTGTGTCACCCACTCTAAATTTGTAGATTGGGTATGTAAAATTTAAATATGATGTGCTGTTTTCTACCCCAAACAACTAAATATTTTCTCAACTACCCCAATTTCATAATTTTTTTTAAAAAAGCCTACGAAAACCATGTTTTTTCTTAATTCATTTTTTCATAAGGCTACTACTAAACAAGATTAAGAGAAATTCTTATAATCTTTTAGGTCTCTTATGTTATTATTTGTTAATATTAATTAATTAAAATAAATTATTTTTTAAAACATTGGAAAGAGGATTTTGTAAGAGATTATAAAAAATTGATAGAGTTAACTTCTGCAAAAAGTTAGCTCAAGAAAGGAGATTTATCTATCTCTAAAAAATATTATACTCATATTTTTAATGAATATGAGATATCTTAAATACCTTCTCGATGTCCAAGGCTAGACATTGGCACTTGGAAATGATAAAACTCATACATTTATGAGTGGCTCAAGAATATAATTAATTTGATAAAATCTAATACCATATTAGAAATGGGTCAATAGTTAGACCTAACTTACTTTTATAGTTCATAATTCAAAGGAAGACTCATATCCATAATCATCATGAAATATTATCACAATACCTAATTTTACATGTATATGTTACAAGTATATGTTAATTATCTACAGAGATTGAATGAATACTAATGCTTGCCTGAGATTCCTTGATGAAGTGGTGCCCTTTCATAAGTGTAGGAGCAATTTCATCTATAAGGTTAGTGGCAAGTAAAGCTTGAATTACAAATCCAGCATCCCATGACTGGCAACCAACGATACTCTATAATATATTTTTATAAAAGTATATAATTTAATATCTCATCAATTATACATGAAAAGACAAGTTATAGGGATATAGATGAAGAGACCAAACCTGCATTGTCATTCCATCTTCTGAAACCCATAAAAAGTCAGGGATTCTCGCAAGATGCTTCTTGAAAGCATCTCCATTCGGATCTTCCACCCAACAAGCAAGCATAAATAAAGCCTGACTAGTAAATAAACTTGTACAATGTTAATGTATGCAAAAATTAATAAATATATTGATTCAATATAATTTTTTAAAAATAATTACCCCATTTTCACTTGAGTAAAAATAATTTCATCTCCAAAAATCTCACATTATTTAATGACAATTGAGTAAAGGTTAATATATCTTATGAAACAAGAAAAATACTAAATATAACTAAATTTTAGGAAAAGTCAATATAATTTACTCTTAATTTAGTTTACCTAAATGTGTATGATTTTTTGGTGCGTAAATGTGTATGATTATATGGTGAAAAGTGATATGATACCATATGTCTGGTATACTTACCTTTTCTACGCATCCATTAATTATGTATCGACCATTCTCATCTTCGTAATGGATATGTTTCATTGTTATTTGAAGGGCCTTCTCTCTTAATATCTTATTTAGGGGCCAACGTGTAAGAATTGGCTCTGTCAACATGTATAGACTATCCCATATCAAATCTTGTATCATGTGATGAGGATAAAAAAGATCATCCTGTAATACATATATAGGTTAATCAATTTCTCCATGACCATATATATTGTTTATTAATAATATATATTTATATCCTCTCACCTTTGCACAGCTATGTCGTGCTTTATTCCAGTTAATTTTACTATAAGGTTGTGTAAAGAGTTCGTCTCTCAATTCAAGAATAAGTGGTGTGATAGGACTCACAAACCTCTTCCCATATAAGTAAGACATAGGCATATAAACCAAGCGACAGTAACACCACATTTTTGCTACATTAATTAAGAAGAAAGTGATTAAAATAATAGTAATATATCGTTAATTAACAAAGACAAACCCAACAATTATTATTCTACATCATTCACCAATATGTAAAAATAATGTGCGAGGGTAGTAGGAAACTATCAATATATATACAAACTCTATAAATAAGTGTATGCTAATATATATATATATATATATATATATATATATATATATATATATATGTTTAAATTATGAATGTCAACCTGGATGCATGGGAAGAAAGGAAGGTAGGACCCAAAATTCAGGAGGCATTGGATTTGTTCCAGACCAATCAAAAATACCTAGTATCTGTAATTGAAATGTTCATTAATATCAATAAGATATATACAACATACACACCCATATAGACCAAAATTAACATGAATAACTTATGTTATAATAAGTAAAAAGAGTTAAACATATAATAAACAAATTTTCATTCTTTATAGAATAGTGTGAAAAGATTTTTCATCATGTTAGAAACTAGCCTAGCTTATATATAAATACAAGAAAAATATTCTTTAATTGGGCTATAGTACTACATAATACTCCCTTCGTTCCTTTTTATTTGTCTCAATCCTTACAAAAATTTGTTCCTTTTTATCTATCTCTTTTGAGTTTCAAGAACTCATTTATTATTTTTTCATATTATACCCTTACCTAGGGAATAACCAAACACTAATAGCATTAATAAATATTTAATTTAAGATGAGGATAAAGTAGGAAAGTAGATGTAAAAATGTTGTAATCAAAGAACATTAGATAAAAAGAAATGGAGGGAGTATCTCAAGTTTATGATTAGTAAACCGAGAAATGTAATCATTTTATCTTAATTGTATATCGAACTTTCTCATGTACATTTCACTTAGTAAACTTCATTATCTCTCATTTGTCTATTATTGAAAAAATTAATTATTAATGTTTTAAAATTTTAAGTGGACAATTAAATAGAAACAAGTTGTATCTTATCTTTTTGAACAATTAAATAAAAATAAATGTAGTTATTTAATTAGTTGTTAGTATATTTTCAACTATCAACAACTACATACAAGTCATTCTTTTTATTTTTAATCATATTTAGTTTATACATAAATGTTTTATTTATTTCACACAACTTGTTTATTTGGCTCTAAAAGTAGTAAAAGTAAATTAAATACTTTTCCTATTGATGAATATAAAACTTTTACAAATATTTGTTGATCATCTATGAATTACTAGAAATAAACATTTTACTTGGGAAGTGAGCATCGATTAACTGGACATTTGGTTAATGCTAACAACAAACAAATTCATTTTACGTGGCTGTTATGGGTTAAGTCTAATGGAGGCATATAACATCAACATGGTCAACTCAAAGTATACGTCATCTTTAAAAAACAAAAATTAACGCAGTCAAACATTGCACAACATCCTTTATATCCTCAACAAAGTTTTCTTTCCCCTTTCCTTTTTTTTTCTTTTTTCCTATCTTTCTCACTAAAACTCTACCTCACATTACGACCTCCACACTCATCCATATTTTGATTTGGCCCCTACATTCTTCTCACTTCAAGGAGCATTTTTGAACAGTGAAAATTTTCTATAGGCTCACGGGTTAGTACTCTAATCACCCACTCTTTTATCTTGATTAATACGTTAATTGTGAACTTAGAGCTAGTGAATTATAACACTTGGCTTAGGATAAGTTATTAGGTAGTTAAGATGATAAATTTATTGACTTGTTTTGCTCATAAATTTAGAATTCTTTATCAATTTTACCTTATATTTTAACGTTTGACTTGCTATGCCTGGTAATTTAGAATTCTTGATTAATTATGCTGGGCAACATAACTATAGTGCTTCTAATTGATGAAATAAAGGGAAACATTAGAGGAAATCATAGTAGGATCCAAATCTTCTTGCTTACAATTTATATAATTACTACTCTTGTTGTATTATTTTTTCCTTTTCATACTTCTATTTGTTTCCTAATTATTTACGCTTAAAATCTTCAACATTCAAAGGGCATAGTGGCGAGTGCTTGCAATTATATTCTGTTAGGGTTTAAATTACTCCTCGTACTATATTAATGGGTACATTTTTTCCATAAGTGTGAAAACTTGGTTCATATTTAAAAACTTTTTTCTGAAATAATATTCAAACCGTAAAACCACAACCACCTTTCTAACCTCCTCCACAATGACATTAGCCAACAATATTTTTGCATCCTGAGAAGAAATCCTTGTTGTCGCATTAGTCATGATCTAATTTCTACTAACTTGTGTATCCATATAAAAAAGGTTACTGAAAAAAGACTACGCCTTCTGTTTCATACTACATTGGTTAATACACCATTCTCCATCACTAAATACAGTGTGAAGCTTATTTTGCTTCCTACCCACAACGGTTTACGCATGAAAACAAGAAGTAGGTGTTACGATCCCCAAAACGCACCCAACATTGTATGGATTTTTGAAACCAATAAAAGTCTTCCTAAAAAGAAATATCATTATACTTTTGTTGAAGAGTTTTTTCTAGACACAATATAGCCTTATCCTCCCAAAATTCCAATTCACATTGCACTCCTTTTAGACATTGCTCAAACTATCTCTTTCTTCCAAAAATATTTTTGAGAGCCATAGTATTAAACCTATAACAGGCCTCCTTCATTAGATGAAGCTTTTGAACAAGATCTAGGACTTTCCCTCCAAGTATGACAAACTATATTTCCAAAGAAAGAGTGAGTTACCCATGCTGCTTGGAAGTGGAAAAGCCTTTCATTCTCCATTTTATGAGTAATAAAACATCTCATAAGAATCATTGGTGGTTTGAGTAAGTTACAACTAAATTCTTTTACGCTTTGGGAAAAAAAGTCCTCCAAAGCATATCACCAACAAGACTGTGTAAGCATTTAACCATAGTTTGGCAACCATTAGCTATACAAACCCACATAAAGCGATGACCTATGGAACCAATATATATTTAGAAAGTATCCAACATATCTCTAGAAATTGTTGGGCTCACATAGACCTAGCTCTTTTGTTCCACCACAGGTGTTCAAGTCATTGAGGACCTTGAACAAGGAGCTTACAGAAACTACCATCCAGATTGTAGCTCTCCAATAGATGTATGTATCTGTACAGAAGAAGTAGTAGAGAACCCAAGCTACTCAGCAAACCCATAAGAAGATGTTTGCATAAATGATGACACGCTTTGGCCGATGTTCATATTCCATCCCAAGCCAGCATACAAAGGGTTCTTCTCACCACTACCAACCCTCCCCCTCCCCCTTCTTTTCCCCCTTCTTGACATTTTATTTCATTTGTGTACATTGTATTTAGTTTTTACTCACATTGTATATATTTGATTTAGAGACTTGTGTTGTACATATAAAGTTTTTATTAATGTAATAGTTAATATTTTTATCATTTAGTGTTATAAAGTAGTTAATTTAATTCATGAATTTGTAGTTATTTAATTTGTGAATTTAAATTTAGGGTTAATTGATGTCTATTAGATTATCTATGCGTTTAGGATTTTATTAATATGTAAAAGCCCAAAAATAAAAAAATTAGAAAAACTAAAAAAATAAAATAAAATAAATCATTAGCAACAAACATAACTCATCGTTAACGTATTGACATAAAAATGTTAGCGATATGATTGGTGAAGGCAAGGAAGGGAACACCTTTTAGTCATGACCCTGATTCATTGCTAATGTGGTATAGGTGATTCACATTAGTGACGGACTTGGTGACATATATCACATGCCCACACTAGGCAATGAGATATTACTTGTCTCTAACACCTATAACTACGTATAGTATGAAAACTTTTAGCAACAGGTAGTTTTTGTTGCTAAAAGTTTTGCCACTTACATTTAACAACCTTGCCATAGAGATAACAACGACCTAAAACCAAAACTTTAACAATAGATTCAAATATGAATCTTTTTGTCGTCGTTACACATGTTACATTTGAAAAACTAATTCTAAAAATGATTTTTGGATGAGGAGGTTAACGATAGACATTATTATGTCTATTACGTATATTTTGTGTCTCTTGATTACATAATTAAGTTTTATGATGCTAAAAAATTTAGCAATGGGAGGTTTAGAGGCGGTATTTTATTAACTAATTTGTTGTTAGTCATTTTAATAACGGTTTTTCTAAGGTTAAAGACATATTTTATCTGTCGTTAACTCGAGCTTTCTTTGATGTGGGTGAGGAGAAGACTCTCTTCATATTATTTCATGCCAAGCCTCGGTGTATGAAACCAAACCAGCACTATATTTATTTTAATCTTATCATTAGATGTGACAAAAGCAGGAGCCCCATAGAGACCCTTCGGTTGGCTTCCATAGAGACCAGAACTTCTCCTTAATTCTTAGAAATCAATGGATTAATCTAGAAATGATGATTCAAGAGTTCATGAACCTTGTGCTACCATTTGTCACTCCCATGATGCTTTTCATTATTGCTACCATAAGACCTATCTATATTATTTGGTAATAGGAAGAAGGAAGATCTTAACTCTTTTGGATTTTTTTAAGATAGGATCTTGGCTTTGGGTTGCTATATAATAAGTTTGGAACTTGCATTGTTTTATCTTAGCAGTGTTTAGAGCCTTTTGTCATTATTTATTTTTTAAAGAGTTAGTTGATAAGAAAAATAATTGGCAATATTTGGAAGTTATTTAAAAGAATTATACCGAAAGCCAAGTTTTCCCCCAAGAAGGTATGTGAGTTGCACCATGATGGTCGTGAATCCATTTGCGAGCTCTAGAACATGCATTGTCTTGACCTCCATTTGGCCCCTCTCCAAGAATACGTAGACATATGTAATTGAAAGTCGTGCAAAACATAGTGCTATGCCCCTCTATGTGTAGGCCCCATCCTCCATCTTTGTTCTACAATTCATAATTTAATAATTAAGCAAGCATTAAATCATTAATTTAACATCATCAAATTGGCTATGCATTGATTCATAATATACCTGGTGACAACATATGTGACGAAGCATTTCTTTTCGATATTCATCGGGGAACACGGAATCAAGTTGCCCAGTAATATACATACAAAATACCTGTATTTTTCAATGAAAAATTCACATTATTTATTCATTTTTACTTTGATTTCTATAACTCTTATATCAAACAAAATTTTAAGACCTTACCATGACTTTCCTAAAACAATAATGTAATTATATATGAAACAACAAATTTTGGTTTTCAAAATATATAAATATTATATAATAATAAATACATTTCAAATATTAACCATTTATATTGATTTAATCTTTTCATTGCTCTATATATAGATCAAATTATAAATTGCCTCCATATATAACATCTATACGACTTTGTAAAATTTTATTGCACATATTAACTCTTATGATTTTTTTTGTTAACTCATATCATTATAAATAACTTTCATCACTAACAACATAAAATAGAATTTATTATTTTCAATTAGTATATATTTAAATGAATTTAATATCATAATTTCCTTATGATTTTCTTTTTAAAATTTATTTCTAATAACTAATTGTCATTTAATCACAAATTCGTGTATCATTATTGACTTTTATCTATATTATAAGTGATTTTAAATTTTATATATTTTGATGGATTGATGCAAACCTAAAAATTGTAACTAAAACTATATCAAAATTAAATTCAAAATATTAAACTACTTAGCAACTGAGAAACTTGCATTCTTGGCATTACTCAAAGATTTATAACATTGAAGAAGTTTTTTTCTATATTTTTTTAACGATGGTAAAGAAGAGGAGATAAGAGTTCGGTAGTGAGGGATTAGTGGTATGGTGCTTCTTCTCAATACCTAAATATTTGTGTTAACACACCGACTTTGTTGACTTTATAGAACATTTAAAAAGATTTTATAGACATTAATTATTCTATAATTAAATCAACTTGCTGTACTTCAGAAAATGGACCATTTCTATGTTTTTGTAATATCAATAAATAAAGTGCTCTAGATTAGGGATCATCATTTAATCTATGAAATTTTAAAAACTTCGATGAGTTTTAATATTGCAAAAAAATCATTTATCTTAATTATTTTATATTTTATTTTATAAAGTTGTTTTATACTTAAAAAGGAACAAATTGAAGGTTGTTTGTAAAGTAAGATACTAAATTAATATTTTTAAAGATATTAAAAACTAAAATACATAATTCATTCAGTTTTATTAAGGCTAGAATTAAGTCGAGTCAATCAAATTTAGCTTAAATCAGCTCGGTTGAATACTCTAATCAAACTTGATTTGAGTTTTTCATGAACCAACTTTGTTAACTCAAATTTGACTCATTTCAAGTTCACAACAATTCAGTTTAATTCATGAGTTTGCAAGCTCATTTCTTTTACTTTCTTTTTGTTATAAAACAAAAATAAAAGAAACTAGTAATTAATTGAAAAAACATTTTATAAAAAGTGAGGTGAAAATGAAAATTTTATAAAGTTAAAGCTCAAAACAATTGAAAGTCATGATTTCAAAAATTAAAATACAAAGAGTTTACTTAAAATTGCATATATCTGTCCAACTATTTATTGATATAGTTTATTCATGAATTAAACGAGTTAATTGTACTTGTTCAAGCTCATCTCATTTAGTTAACAAACTTAATTCTTATATCAATTTATCTACAAAGTAAAACTCTATGATATTGACAGAGACAATTATGTTCAAGTTGAACCGAAACATCACATCATAGTAGTACTAACTTATTCATATTAAACATTTACTACTTGAACCAATCCTTATTGCTTAAAGAGGTTAAGTATAAATTTTTTAATTCAAAAACATCATTAAAACTCGTTCACCCTACTTTCTAAGTAATCCCCACATATTTTTTTAATAAAAATTTATACTTTTGCTTTCTTAAACAATGCCCTTAAAGGAGTGAGTAACACATGACCTTTATTTTATAGCCTAAATTTTGTTTGTTTAAAATTTAACAATGCAAGTCTTAATACATACTTAATAATTATCCTAATGGCCCATGTAATTAACCCAATTCCTTTCCTCATGTATTGCTTGGGTCTTAGTCACTCTAAGGATGATGAACAGAGGAGTAAGAAATTAAAGTTGGAAGTGATGAAGGGTCAACTCTTGGAGATCTTGTACCCTATGCCTCAATTACACTCTCAATTAAGATAGAAAATAGCGAACAAGTTTATGCATCACACACACATAAGCATAAAAAGAGTTTTAGTGAAGACACCCCATGGGGAGTTGTTTATGACATAAGGGAGCACCATTTGCCCATTTAATTCGCGTGTGTGTATGGCAAACAAGTTTACACATTAAATACACTTAGGCATAATAAAAGTTGCAGCGACGTCGAGTGTTCATAAAGGTAGGGAGTTACTTATGACATATGGGAGTCCCGCTTACCCTTGACATTTTCAATTCATGATTATATATATATATATATATATATATATATATATATATATATATATATATATATATATATGGGGTATTAAGTCATTTTAATTAGTATAATTTTAATCAATCTTTTTATAAGATCTATTTTAATTTGCAATATGAATTTATTATTATTTTATAATACATATTGATCTAAGTCACACACCTACTTAGAGAGTGTGACATTGAAATGATGTCCATGACCATGAAGACATTCCAAGTGAGCACATTGTAATATCGGCCGGACCTAGCATAGCCTTGATCCCATGATCGGTGTCTTGGTAGACTGAATGGAGAATCTAGCTGAATGGTTAGGGTAACTACCTACAAAGGGTGTCAAGAATGTTTATGGAGGTGTCAACTTTTTTCTATGATGTACTCACACAATGCCACCTAGAATTCAACTGACACCCACCTCTATAAAGACTTCTCATTTATGACTCTTCAAGGTACGTTGCATTCATTGACTTATGTTTGAGTTTTGATATTAAGTATCCGGACTAACTTGAGTGTCCTTGTAGGTGACACAATCTTTCGCCTCTCAACATGTTAGACTAGTGTAATAGCTGGATATCAGACACCAGAAGTGTTATCCTTATACCAGGTAGTTTATATATCTTTATTATTACAATTTTCTCTATTTTGATATCAACGAGATTTATAAAGTTCATTTTTCACTATTCATTAATGTAAAGGTAGTTTTTAAAACATAACAAGAATAATTAACAAATTTAGTGCATTTACCTAGAATAGCTAAATTTTTTTAATATTATAAAAGGATGTAATAGGATCTTATAAAAAATAATGGATGAACTAATTTTTTATTGAAACTTATCTAGGTTTCAAGTTAAGTTTAAAATACAGGTCATGTCTATAAAAAAAATTAGATCAATGAAATTATTTAGTACCTCATAATTCATGTGCAACAATAGCGTAGCTTTTAAAAATTTAAGAAAGTAAGAATTCTTTTAATAATTGCTTAATTTTTACAAAATTTGACATCATGTAATATGTGTTTTTGGCTCCTTGATATATTTTATGAAACCTTTGCCACTAAAGGCCTTTGAAGTACTTAGTTAAGGGACCAACAGTTTTACTGGACAAATATTCATGCCCTTGGGAAATTTATGGTTGTTTTAAAGTATATCAACTAAAGACGAGTGTCCCAATGACTGATGTGGGTTCTAATTTAAACTTTGAATTATGAAATTGAGAAAATAAAATCAAGGAAGGATTGTGAGTCTTGTTGCTTAGACTAAGGATTAGAGACCCTCGGTCACCTCCCTTATGCATCATGATATTAATGAGTGGTAAGCTAGAGAATATGATAAGACTTTTGTATATGTTACTATATTGATTAATGATCATGATCTTAAAGTGTAATAATGAGTGAGGTCACGAGTATGAAGATAAAGAACAAGAAAGAAAAAGATGGCTTCACTGCTAGGTCACGACAAGTGTCCTTTTAAAGTGAGCGTGATGTGAGGCAAGAAAAAATTATGTTTTTCTTGGATATTTTTGGAAGCTACAACAAACAGCTAACATCATATGGGGGGAGATGGCTAAAAGTGTTAAAAAGATGATCAATGCTCAGAGAATCAAAAGGTTTGGGACAAAGGGATAAGAAATCATGTGGTAAAATAAGAGTGTTAAAAAAAAAAGGTCAAACATAAAACAAAATATTTTAAAGACATACATTTGTGATAATGCATAAGAGAGGTATAGTAATGCTAATAAAAAGACAAAAAAGGCCGTGGTCAAGGCATGATCCAAGGCTTTTAAAGAGTTTTATAAAGAGTTAGAGACAAAACAAGGTGAAAGGAAGATTTACAAAATTGTTAAGAGTAGAGAAATGAAATATAAGAATTTGTATCAACTTAGATGTGTGAAGGACGAAGAAAAGACGCTTTTATATACAATATTTATATATTTTTGTATTTATTATAATTTTTATCCTATAAAATATATAATAGGATCATTATTTAATTTAATTTTTATAAAATTTATTTTTAATATATTGAGAATTATATTATTTTTATAAAAGTATATATTTTATTATCACTAATTCAACCATAGTTAAACCAATAAACCATAAATTAGTGTCTTCACCAGTTTTATTACTAGTTTGATTTTTTAAATATTGGAACCTTATTTCATTATTAAACTCAAGTTAATTCTAAAATTTACTAATATTGCATTGTAGTCACTTTAAATATGTCTTTTCCCAATAATTAAATTCTTAATAAATTGCTCACTATTTTTTTTTTGTAATTTCCCCCATAAACATGCGATTTTTTACGGCTCTCCTAATAGCCTTTGTGGAGGTTTATATCCAATTAGTGAGGGTTTTAACCGCCCAAGTGTTTTTAAGTTAATTTTTGTAATTCTTCATTTTTTATTTTCAGATTTCTTTATAAATGTTTTGAGTTAATTATCATATATATAATCTTTTTCGTTTAAGATTTTATATAAATCTTTTTTTATCTTTTATCAAATTAGCTTAAAAAACGTAAGCTTTCAAAAAAGAAATTAAATTTACAACTCAAAAGAAACGTAACTAAAGTAAAAATAAATTAAAAACTTTTTTTGTGATTAAAATGATCAAGCATTTAAGATTATTTCCTCTCCAAACAAATGTGCTTCAGGCATCTTATGAGAGTCCATGTTGGATGCCGCTGGATCAACCAGTTCTTGATGCATTGAATTCCCTTTAAAAAGTTCCATTTGTTTATAAACGATTGTTTACATGTGAAATAGAAAGAAAGCTAGTAAATAGATCCTCAAATTAAACATAAAAAGGTTTTGGTGCAGCTGTTATTAAATAACTACAAAAGTTTTTATAGCTATTCTTATTGCTGGTAGAGAGTGTAACTATAGCCGCTAAAAATTAATTTTCACATGCAAAAAGTCATGATCAGATGAACAAACTCAAGTTTCCATTTACACCATTTGCAATTTTTTTAAAGAATGGTACACCATGCGTGAGGGATACTAACCAAAGGAGGGAGGAAGAAAAGTGGACCCGCGTTTTGACCAGGCCAATGGCCATCACTTGTCTGCAATGCTGACAGGTAATGCGCTGCCCTTCTCACGGTGGCTGTGGCTTTCTCTAAAGTAATCTCATCCCCATCTTCTATTCTCACTCTTTCTATTCTTTGTTCAAATTTGTTCTCTCTCAGTATCTGCATCCACCAAAGTAAATTAATGGCAATCATGAAGCATGTGACAGTGACAGAAGAGAAGAGATGATAGTACCTGAAAGCGCCATAGAAGATCAGCACAGGCCTTGAACTGAAAGCGGTTATCGTAAAAGTGTTGGCGTGCAGCTTCAACTTGGGCCCTTTCTTGAGGAGTACCAGCCTCAGGATCAAACTCCCATGTTTGTCTTCCAATAAAATTATTTGTGCTAAATATATATGGACTCTTTCCTCCATCTCCTATCTTTAATCTCCACATTCTTTTGCCTTACCTTTTCTGTCTTTTAGCTTATCACATATATATAAATGCTTCACACATGCCCAGTGTTTATATAAGCAATTTCATTTTAGGTTGTACTACTCAGTAAGACAGCTACATTTGTTCACCTTAATTATGTCACCATATTTTGATTCTGCACCGAAACATCCTCACTCAATTATAACTTGAAAAATAAATCTTTTATATTTAATACCGGAGAAAGTAATATTTAATTAATTTGATAATTCATTAAAATGTCTCGATTCAGTTGCATGTATTTCATGGGTATATAAAAGATCCTCTTCTATGAGAGTAAGAGAAGTAATTTGGGTCATACAACCATACAATAGATGGTAGATATTAATCACATTAGTTTTTAGAAAAGTCATGTGACCTTAAGTGATCATGTGATTATACGGCTCAAATTCACTTCTCTACTGTCACATAAAAGAACTTTTCTCGTAAAATACATCCCATATATATATATAATTTGGGTGAAAATTATCTAATTTTTTATTCTAGAAGTTAAATATGGATATGAATTAGAATCCTTTTTGTGTTTTTAAATTCATAAGTTTATAATGTTAAGGGATTTCAAGTAGAAATCAATATTTAAAGTGGAAAATAAAAATGAAATAGGAAAGAAAGTATACATGATGGGTAAATAATACAAATAATATAAAAATTACGATAACACAAAACAAAAACACATTCATATCACATCCGAGATAGTCTATAATCTCCAAGTTATGGAGATAGAGTAAACTATAATGCTAGGAAATGACTTAAACAGTGATGGAAAGCCACATAAGAACTTAAAATATAAGAAACATACAAATATGCAATAAAACTGCAACAAATGGGTCCAACAAGAACCAAAATGAAATAAAATAAAATATGTGAAAATTAAAGAGACAAACTATTGTACTTAGATTCTTCTGATTACCAATAGTCATAATAATAGGTGTGTTAGACATTTCTCTTGGATGTCAGAATCTTTTGAATTCATTCTCTCTCTCTCTCTCTCTCTCTCTCTCTCTCTCTCTCTCTCTTCTTAGTCCGATTTTCATTTTTATGCTTTATTGCACAATTGTAATTTGAAAGGAGTTACTTGTTTATCTCCCACTACATGAGAGGTTACCAAGTCATCTAACGACACAACGCAACATGTCCCATTGTTGTTGAGCTTTTAAAACTGCTCAAATTAATTATTTAGACATGTACGTTCAGTCCAACTTGATCATGAGGAGTAGTTTGGTCGCAACTTGAAAACTTGTTTGCTGACTTGATGGTATCTAACATTGAGACTCTTGATTTCTTTCTCTATTTTCTCTTAACTAAGGCTCTTAAGTGTTAATAAGAACGCACCAATATTGACTTTTACTTAAAGGTTACAAATTAATCCTTATTTGATTTAATAAATTGACATCTTTCATCAATCAATTAATACTAAAAGTACATCCAAAAGGCCTTTATATTTAAAATTGAAAGCATCATAAAATTTCTCTATCTTTATCTAGGGATTTTAATTTCACCTCTAACAGATGCCCCTAAAATATTATTTCTCGAAGTGATCAGAGAATTAATATTTTAAAATTCAAATATCCAATAAACACCTGATTTTCATTGAAGTTATACACTCGGTTGACATGCTTTCATCAATGATAGTGTTATTGTTATTGCATGATAACTTGTATCTCTCTAAATATGATCTACACTAAGTAATCTTTGGTCTTATGATCAGCTAAATTATAAAACAACAATTTCTTTGCCATGAGATGAAGGTTTCTCTATGATTGTTTCATATTACACTAGTGCAAAAATTCGATATAACAACGGGATATATTCACGGGTATAAGTGGATCAGTGATAAAAACATGGGCGGTGGTATTTTTGAAATTATAAGGTGAACGATATTATCAGCGAAAACTATGTATCCATGGTTCACCTCATAACCGTGATCGTACCTATCAATATATATTCACGGTTGAGGAGTCAACCGTGGAAATATAGTACCTGAAATATATATCTACGGTTGTGAGAACAACCGTGACTATATATTCATGGTATGATGACGGTTATAATGTGAACCGTGGATATATATTGATGTCTATAATCACGGTTATATTTACAACCGTGGATATATAGTTCAGGTTTTAGGGTTTAATCACTTGGTACTGTATGTCCACGGTTGTTTCTATAACTGTGATTATAGATTTATTATTTATCCACGGTTGGGATCATAACCGTGGTTATATAGTTAACATTTATCCACGGTTTTTTGTTCAACCGTGAATATATGTGTAATATATTCACGGTTTCAAGGGGAACCGTGAATATACATCCTTCTGAAACTTCAAAAGTCGCGCCTTTCACTCTTTTTTCACTTTCTCCTTACTTTCGCGCTGGTTATTGTCTTCTTCCTTGTCCTCCTCTTTGCTGGTCGAAGGCTTCTGGGTTCCCTTCCTTCTTCTTTCGCGTGCCCTTCTTCTTCTTCGTTCACCATTGTCAGGTAAGTGCTTCGTTGCCCTTCTTCTTTCGTTCACAGAGAAAGCTTCGTTGTCTGTGAGTTTATGTTTTTATATTCGACGTGAACTCTGTCTCTGCTATTTTGACATTGCCTGTGACACTGTGTGTGTAACAATGTTGTATGCCTGTGACATTGTCTCTGTTAAAGCTTGTATCTGTGTCTCTGTTCCTTTTACACTTGCTGGTAATATTTTTGGGTCACTTTTATTTTTGTGTGATGAAGGTTGGATTAAAGATTGGTGTTGGTTGCTGAGGTAGACATTCAATTTTTATTAGACATTCAATTTTTATTGGTGTTGGATGAGGGACTTGTTGAAAAAGTTGAGGTGTATAAGTTGATTTTGTGTCAGTTTCATAATCAGTTTGGGAAACATAGTTGTGAAAATGGAGATTGCAGGTGTACTTGATATATTTTGATGGGATGTTGGCTGCATAGGCAGATTTATAGGGACTATATTGGTCTGGTTCTATGTTGGTTACTGATATTCTAAGAACTGTGATGCATGAGATAAATTAAAATATGAATAGAGATGGGATTCTAAATTACTAATGGATATACTTGCTGAAATTTGGTGAACTATGAAGCATGAGGTGAATCATAATATTAATAGAGAATAAATGCTAAATTATTAATAGATTATGGATGAGTTAGGGGTTGAGTCGGACATATATAATTAAACCAAATTCCTAAACAACGCTTGTTTCGCCCAGGAACACAACCGACTAAAAAATCACAGAAACAACCAATTGAATACAGAATTCTAATACGTCATGCATGCACCATGCTTGACCCGATTTCTTTATTAAAGTTTAGCAACAACATCACGGTTACTAGCATAACCGTGAATATAAGTAGTTTGTAACTGAAACCTTTTAGTACTTATATTCACGGTTATGATGGACAACCGTGGATAAATACTGAGGTTTTTTCATGGTTATACTGGACAACCGTGAATATAGATACTCTTTATCCACGGTTACTAGCATAACTGTGAATATAAGTAGTTTGTAACTGAAACCTTTTAGTTCTTATATTCACGGTTATGCTCGATAACCGTGAATATAAATAGTAAGTTATATTCACAGTTGTTCTTAACCGTGGTCAGATATGATTTATTACCACGGTTGTTAACCGTGGTTAAAGGCCCTCATCTACTACCACGGCTACAACAACCATGGTTTTTTAACTGTGAATAAAGGCCATTTTTAACCGTGATTATATCCATTTTTTCCACTAGTGTTATGAACGGAATTTGGTGGAAGAGATATGAACCAATAGTAAAGGCATTTTGGTCAACGAACTAGGAAAGTATTTTATCTTCAGACACTCATTATTAGCAAGGTCCCCACACTCAATTTGATATCTAGCTATGTGCTCCATTATAGACTTTAAAACCTCTAGGAAGTTCGGTTTGAAGTATTTGATCAGACAAAGCCGACACAAAATATGGCTAATTAACTTGGCTCACTGTAAACACATTCTTGACCAAGGCCTTTTTGACCCGATTATTGACCACTTGATGTTGCCTCATACATTAACTTGTCAAACTCTATAGAGTACGTGATTAGCATGTTGGTTTCTATTGATTAAAACAATATTATCTTGATTTAAATTGTGTTGATATAGTGGGTTTGGATATTGCATGAAATTATATCTATGTTCTATATAAATTACATATGCAACTTGATTAATAATGGGGACTTGAGGAGCCCTAGGAGCTTTGGCCATTCTTTCTATTTGCCTTCCATAATTCTGATAACTAGCCCTCGTGATAGAAGATAATTGTTGTGTCAATGCATGAACCATATCATGAATACCCTCATCCATTTATTACCTTAAAGAATTTAAAGTAACATTAGTCAACGAATTAGACACAGATTCCCTATAGTAGTTTGACATAGACAACCCATAATTTAAAGGAGTTGTAGTAACTCCACTATATGGAAGAATGGTGGGCATACTTGTAGTCACGATCTGTTGCCCTATAACTTAAGGAATGGTTTAAAGGTTAAAGCCATATGGTAACCCATATAGAGCCCTGTAGAGTTATTACTCTTGTGTTCAATACCACTTAATCCCACAAGCATGCCAATTTGTTTAGGGTGAAATTTATCCAACCATATTCTAAAGTTTAATTTGGGATGTGAATTAGAGTCCTTTTCGGACTCTTAAATTGATAATTTTATGATGTTAATGAGCTTTAAGTAGAGACAAAACTTAAAGTAAAAATAGAAATAGAGTGGGAAAAAAAAATATATATACGATGTATAATAACTCAAAAGAATATAAAAAGTACAATAGTAACACAAAAAACAAAAATACATTACAAATCACACCTGAGACAATCTATAATCATCAAGTTACAAAGATCAAATAAACTGTAATGTGATAAAATGACCTAAATAGTGATGGAAAAACCCATCAAAATTTAAAATATAAAGAAACATTCAAATATATGTAGTAAAACGGCAACAAAGGGGTTAAACATAACCAAAATGTAGTAAAATAAAATATGCAAAAATTAAAGTTTAGAGACTAACTATTGCCCCAAATCCTTCTAATTGTCAGTCGTCGTGATGGTGGAGATGTTAAGCGGTTCTCTTGGGTGCCATAACTTTTTGAATTCGTTCTCCCACTCTTCTAAGTCCAATTTTCGTTTTTATGCCTTGCTACACAATTGTAACTTGAAAGGAGTTACCTCATTGTCTCCCACTACATGAAAACGAAAGGCTACCATGTGCTTTTACCATACAATGTCACTGTCCTATAGTTGCAGAGTCTCTAAAACTGCCTAAATTATTTATTTAGATATATCTTTAGTCTAACTTGATCATAGAAAGTAGTTTGGTCTCAACTTGAAAAGTTGTCAACTTAAAGGCCTTCTTACTACTTGATGGCATGTAAACATTAAGACTCTTTGTTTCTTTTTTATTTTCCTTCAAATAAAACTCTTAATTGACAATAAAATTATATCAATATTGACTTTTACTTAGGATTACAGATCAATCATAATTTAATTTAATAAATCAATATATCCGATTAATCAATACATTTGAAAGGCCTTTATATTTAAAATTAAAATCTCTATAAAATGTGATTTTAACTTCACCCCAAAACAAACTTATTGTTTTAATTGGTGTTAATATCTTTTCCCATTAAAACGGTACGTACCCTATACTAATCTCGTTGGAGGCTTAAAGATTACTAACCTGACTTTTATTATTATTATTATTATTATTATTATTATTATTATTATTATTATTATTATTATTATTATTATTATTAATTTACATTTTGTTTATACATATAGTGATCTGTTGCTTTTTTATTTTAAATTGTAGATATATTGCAATAAAAAAACTAGGAGATCCTAGAAAATATCTTTTATCTTTTATTTTATTTTTAGTTTTAATTACAGTACTGTTATCATATTTTTTATTTTTTTCAAAATTTATCTAAAAGAAAATAGTGAAAACAATTATTTAATACGTTAAAATTAGTCATTAATATATTAAAGTTAATCTTTAAAATATAACATTATATATAATTACTAACTCAACAAACAAAATTGGCACTTCATTTATCTCGTAGTTAGTCTCTTTAACTTATTTTACTCTAAAAGTTATCAAAATGGACCTAATATATTAAATAACATAATAATGACCGAAACCAATAAAAAATAATTAAGAGACCAAAATAAAAAATTAGTCAAAACATAGGGACAAAATCATGTTTGACCCAAATATTAACTACGTGAAAAGTATTATACTTGTTGTTTTCAATAATTAATATAAAAGAATATTTTTATGTTGATTATTAAAACAATTGGTATAAAAAAGATATTAAAATTAATATTTTACGTTGTTTATTTTAATAACTTATGTATAAAAATAATTTTTACATCAAATTAAAACAATCAATATAAAAATATTAAAAAAATATAAATTGCATCTCACTTGATAAATATATTTTAATTAACTTGTTAGAATTTTGTTTTTAAAAATTAGTTCAAAAAAGTCAGTTTCGTGTTATTTGGTAAGTAAACATCGTGTGTGAAATAGCAATCAACCTACGCAATTTTTGAGAAGAGTTATGCTATGGTTGGAGAGTGGAAGAGAGAGAGAAAGTTTCGTGTATTTTGTGTGAAACGGTTTCGTAGGAAAAATCATACTGATTTTGAATATCAAACACTAATCCCCGGATGTTGATTCATACCTGCTATTGAATCAATAATGTTATTTCACTTTCACACGAAACTCACTTTTCTCATTCCTACCTGCTATTTCACTGTCACAAAATTAATTTAATCTTAAAACAATAACACCTATTATTTTCTATTTTTTATATAAACATAAAAATCAAAAACACATTTAACCCACTTTCCTTAAGCCAATAAATTGATCACCTCACAAGTTATGAATTTAATAACTTTTTCTCAATGTCATCAATAGAAGCTTCCACTAAATTTTAATGTAAAATATACTTGGTCATCCTCCTCTAATGTTTTGCGTTTCCCCTCCCATGGAAAATGTAAATTACATTTGAATTGAGTATAATGATGTTGATAAACTAATTTCATATTAATTTATCGTACATTTTTTGCTTAGATTTTTCATAGGATAAGATAGTGGAGTTTTTATAACTTTAATTGTCTCAAATAAAAAAATAATTGGTAAATAAAAAAAAGACATGATTTAACTTAGCCACATGCTTTTTTTTAAATTATGTACGGTTTAAATATATTTTTTTTGGCAAAGAACAAATATTAAATTAGATAAGATAGAGAACAATACATGATATTATTTTAAATTTAAATTAATCTTGTTCTTTAATTTGATTTCTTACCGTATCATTTAGTTTTCATTGAATATATATATATATATATATATATATATATATATATATATATATATGTGTGTGTGTATTTAATTTAGTTAGGTCCTTATATTTTCTAACTATGTCAGTTAGGTCTCTTCTATCAACTTTTGATTACCCATATGTTTAAGATAAAATTAATTTAACATGTTTGATTTACAAGTTCAATACGACACGTGAATCAGAGTCCTCCTTAGAATCTTAAATTGATCGGTTTATAGTATTAATGTCTTTTCAAGTGAAACAAAAATTTAAAGTGGGAAATAGAAGTGGAGTAGAAGAGAAGGTGTAAACAATAGACGAATTAAAACAAAACGAAATGGAAATTATTATAGCAACACAATTAGAAAATAACACTAATCACACCCAAAACAGTTTGAATTTCAAGTAAACAAACATCAAGTATGACGAAATGATTTAATGGTTGATGCAAGACATATAATGATTTAACACATAACATAAAATATATATAACAAATGTAGTAAAACTGTAAAAGTAAAGGTACAAATGGAACCAAGATGCGATAAAATAAAAAATGCTAGAATTTAAAGTTAAGAGACAAACTGATGCTCGTAGATCCTTCTGATTTGCCAGTAACAGTCGACATATTAGGCGTTTCGCTTTGGACACGAGAGCCTTCTAAATTCGTTCCCCTAATTTTTTAGTTCAAATTTATTTTTATGTTTGCTCAAAAACTATCAACTTGAATGAAATTACCACTACATGAGAAGTTACTCATGTCTTCATATCATGTAATGCCAAGTGTCACAAGCTTGACCAACCTTCAATAACTGCATAAATAATTTAATTAAGCATGTGTTTAGCCTTTAACTCCTTATAGGGACCAATTTAGGCGTAACTTGAAAGGTTGTCCACTTGAAGCCTACCAACCTGATGACATGTCTATGTGGGTTCTTTGCTTTTCTTTTATTTTTTCCCAACCAAGGCTTTTTAATTGACAATGGAACACTGTAATAATAATTTTTTATTTAAGGATTGTCAACTTAATTTAATTGATGAACCTCCTCATCAAACAATCAATACAAAAGATGTATCTCAAAGGATTGTTTTTCCTTAAAATTCAAGAGCAACCATGGAAGTCCCTGTTCCATTTAAAGACTTAATTATCTTAACCCCAACACATGCCCCTAAAATATTATTTCTCAAATTAACGAGAAAATTAATATTTTTAAAATCTAAATATTTAACAAAGTCTTTAAAGATGCAATCATCTCATTACATATGTTTTTCTTTTAAAAAATCACAAGTGATGAAAAATTAACTTTGAAATTCATTTCCAATTTAACTGTTCCAAGGCCAATTCACAAAATCCCACACATGATTTTTCAATTGTTTTTGCAAATCAAATTACCATAATTTCAATTCACAAATTGTTATCCTTGTACCTATAGCAATTATATATTTTCTTTTCAACAATAACAAAGGGATGGTGATTTGGCTTTGTAAGCCCATTTTAAATTGGAATGGTCAAGGCCCATTCACAGCAACTGTACGTGATTACTTTTGCAAATCAAATTCACAAAATCTTAATTTAATAATTGTTATTCTTTAGCCTATTGCAGTTTTATATATATGTTTTTAATAATAACAACTGAGAGCAATTTGACTTTATAAGCTAATTCTTAATTGACATGCCAAAGCTCAATTTTAGCTACACTCAATTTAGGAATACACCCATGTGATTACCCTCCAAGACATTGCCAATATTCAATTCAGGAATTTTGTTCCTGGTGCCTGCTGCAATTTCACTCTCACCGCATAATTCCTTCACGATATTAGCTTTCGTGTGCAGTATCCCACGTAAATTCTATTTTATATAAGTTAGAGGAAATCTTTCATGTCAAATACAACACCTCTTAAACTAATCCTAAGAACTTAAAGTAACACGCTATCAATGCTTTTAGGGATTAACATATTCAACAATGTAAAAACTAAAACCAATCAAAAAAAATAATTCAAGAATTAAAGAAAGTTAATAAAACATATCTATCAATAATGTATTTAACACAAAAAAATTTCTAAGCATTTATTAGCACTTGATTGTATTATATTTATGAATAAAAATTAAGATGTATATATACAGAGAGAAAATACCTGAAAGCGCCATAGAAGATGACCACGGGCCTTGAACTGAAAACGGTTATCATAAAAGTGTTGACGTGCTCAGTGTTATAGCTTTTGTGTGTTTTTAGCTGATGATATATGCCAAATGTCTATTTAAGTCTATATTTATTAAGATATAATTATTATAATGATATTATAAAAGATAATTTTATTTTTTTAAGTTTCTTTTATTTAAAGTTAAATTTCACTATTATCTATTAATTGTAAAATTATAGAACATTAAAGGTAAAATAAAGAAATGTAATAACTCCTAATTTTTTTTGGTAAAGGTTTATAAAATAAAATATTATTTTTTGTTATAGAGACTTGTACTAAAAAATGGAGTATTTCTTGCCTAAGTTAAAACGGTCAAGAAAAGCTATCATGTTTAGTGGTTTTAAAGAAGAGATTTTGTTTTTTCATTTGCCTATAATGACTAAAACACTAAGAAATATCAGACATTTCTGAATGGTTTCCAACAAATTGTAATTGAGAAAATCTTTCTTCCCACAGGCTTTCTTAACGCCTAAATTTTAATGGGGTTCTATCCCTATATTCATCTACTAGATGTCCCATCTTGATGAGATGTTCAATCTGATTTTTCAGTGGTATGTCCATAGGAGCGGTGCTACTCACAATAAACACTCGTGTTCTTCAATGTTCATGTATTTGTCTTCCCTCTCCCTTAGTTTTTTTTTTTGAACAACATTATATTTCATAGATGAAACAATTGAATACACATCCATGGGCCAAAAGCCCAAGAGGGAAATATTAGCATTACACCAAGCCAAGAAAAAAACAGAGACAATGAAATTCTAGCCCGATTGCTAACTGTAAACATGCACTAACACTTTACACTAGATAACTTAGGGTTGCCAGCGAACTTCTGATATCAGAGAGAAAAGCCACACATCAACACAGACTCGGGGGAATATGCCTTTTGTCTTCCACAAGAACTCTCCTTAGGCGTGTCGGAGGTAAGATCCACCACATTCTTCCCAACGATTTCTCCATAGCCAGTCTAGCTACCATATCAGCAGCCTCATTAGCTTCCCGCTTGGCCCAGAGGAAACCGCAAAAATTAAAGGAATTTCGAAGGTATAAGATATCCTAAACTATGGGTTCGATTTCTCGAATAGTGGATTCTCTTCTACAAGCCTTGATTAAGTTCAAATTGTACGATTCTAGGATGATTTCTTTGTAATTCAAATTGCATGCCAGGGTGATAGCTTCATGCATTGCCAAAGCCTCAGCAACTAGGATCGAAGGGGCCCATACAAAAGAGGATTGGCCATACTGGACATCTCAACTGTGATTACGGACAATGACTCCTAAGGTTGCTCTCTGGTTTGGGTCCTTCCAAAGAGCATCAGTGTTCAATTTCATCTTGCCCTGTGGAGGGGGTCTCCTATAAATTCGAGCTTTGAGAAGGTATTCCAGCTCCCTTGGCAGGCTCTCTTGAAGTTGTAAGATAGAATTCTTGTACTGAACAATTAATAGAATTAGTAACCTGATATGGATTGGGTTGGGTACCTTGATATGTGCATTTATTCCTGGTTATCCAAATGTTCCATAATGTAAAGAAAAATTTTGAAATCAGAAACTGTGCTTCTGTTCCACTGTTTATAAACATTTCAATCTTTCTTTCTATCCAATGACTTACTGATGTGATTCGATCACCCCTGGGATTACACTGAATACTTGAGCCAAACCATATCGGAGATGTCCATTGACATAACAGGAACACATGTTCAATGGTCTCTTCTTCCTTTGCACAGATAGAACAAACAGAATCCATTAGGATTTTTCTCTTCTTTAGATTTTGTTTTACTGGAAGAAGGTTGTTGCAGAGCTTCCAAATGAATATTTGAATTTTCTTAGGGATTTTAGAGGCCCAAATTGACTTCCAAAGCATAATACTTGGTGATGTAGACGGGGAAGGTCTATTTGCATAACTATCTTCTAACAACCTTATTGCTCTGTAGCCTGATTTAATTGTGTATTCACCAGTAGATGTACAGGGCCATCTCAAATTATCCTCTCCACAACAATTCCTGACTGGGGTTTGGAGGGCCTGCAACCAATATTGTTTGGGTAAAATTTGTGTTATTTTTTTGAAAATCCCAGGAGTGAGTGGACTGATTAATTAAACCTGTTAGCTTTAATTGTGGATCCACATTAGAGTTCAGGGGAGGCTAATAGATAGAACCATTCCATAACCACCTATGCCCAAAAACCGATATCTGACTCCCATTCCCAATAGACCATTGACCCATCTTCAGTAGAATATCTCTACCTTGAAGTAGACTAATCCAAGTCCAGGAGCTTCCTCTCCTCTTGTTCTAAGATAGATTTCTCTGGAAAGTACTTTCCTTTTAGAACCTGAACCCATAAAGCCTCCAGATTAGATAAGGCTCTCCATGCTTGCTTAGCTAAATAGGCTGATTTCAAACTTTGAAACTCCTTGAACCCCAATCCCCCTGAGTGCTTGCTGATAGTTAGATCCCTTCACTTTCTCCAGACAACCCCTTTTTTCCTCTAATCATTAGCCCACCAGAAGTTAGAGATAATAGAATTTAAGCTATCAACCAAGGATTTAGGAAATCTTATTAACAAAAGAGAGAATAGCTTGGAGTACAGCCTTAATCAACACCTCTTTTCCTGCCTGATTGAGCAGGTTTTCCTTCCATCCTTCTACCTTAGCTAGAACTTTTGTTTGATCCATGAAAGGGCCCTATTTTTTGATCCCCCCCAGTCACTAGGTAAACCGAGATAGGTTCCAGCTTCATCCCATTGCTCCATTTGCAAGACAGAAGTAATTCTTGATCTAACAGACATGGGAACTTGTTTCCCAAAAATAATACCTGACTTTGCAATGTTTATTCTCTGACCCGAGGCTTGGGTGTATACATTTAGAATTTCCATTATAGAATAAGCTTCAGCCTCCGTAGCTTTAGCTAGGATAATAACATCATATGCAAAAAACAAATGGGTCAGTTTGGGACATTTAGGAGCAAGAAGCATACCTGCCAGAGTTTCTTCATCCATTGATTTAGAGAGAAGATAGGACAGAGCCTCCACCCCAATAAGGAAAAGATAAGGTGAAAGGGGATCACCTTGCCTAAGACCTCTTTGGGGAACAAAAAGGGGACTTCTACTACCATTTAAACTGACACAATAGGAAACAAATTTAACAAAAGACATTATAAGATTTACCCAATTAAGATCAAAACCAATGACAAGAAGAATTTGGTTGAGAAAGTTCCAATCAAGCCTATCATTGGCTTTACTCATATCCAGTTTAATTGCCATATGATGCCTAGAAAAGGAGTTCCTTCCTTTAAGAGAGTGAAAGACTTCTTGACCTATAGTGAGGTTGTCCTGAATTTTCCTCCTTTTCATAAAAGCTGTTTGATTAGGAGAGATGATACTAAGGATGAAATTTTTGAGTCTAAGCTGGATTATCTTAGATATAACCTTAGGGAAAAAGTTGCAGCAGCTTATGGGTCTAAATTGTGTAACCTTTTCAGGATTGGGAATCTTAGGGACAAGGGAGATGAGAGTTAAGTTGGCAACTGGAGGTAGATGACCTGAACTAAAGAAGTATTTTATAGCATGACAAACTTGATCTTTGATAATGTCCTAATTTTGGTGGTAAAAAAGTCCATTAAGACCATCTGGGCCAGGGGCTTTAAGATGAGGAAGGGATCTAACTGCTTTTTCAATTTCATAATCAGTTACTGGAGCAAGGAGACTTTCATTCATAGAAGCAGAGACTAACTTAGGAACAACCTTCAAACAAGAGTTAATATTCTGAGTTGGTTCAGCCTTGTACACATGCTGGAAATAATTAGTAACCATAGTGAGGACCCCTTCATGACCTTCAACCCAATTATTTGCCTTATCCTGAAGCCTGGTGATGCGATTTCTTGCCCTTCTTCTAATAGTAGTTGCATGAAAAAAGCTGGTATTTGCATCTCCCCATTTAAGCCATTGAACACTTGATCTTTGAGCCCAATAGATCTCTTCTCTTTCTCTGATTTGGTCAATCTGTTTTTATATAGTAGGAATCCGATTCTAATCAGAGCCTTCTCCTCTACTACTGATCAATTTTTCCAATTTGTGTTGGAGCCTGACAATCTCAATATCGGATCTTTTAAAAGTATCTTTACTCCATTTTTGAAGAGTACTACCACACAAACTATTATGTTCAAGCAATTGGTCCCATGTCTCTCGAGGATTTTTGGTGAAAGATACTGATAGGCCCAAACAAATTAAGAAACAATCTGGATGACTTAAGGATTTTTCTACCCAATAGTTCTTTTCTGATGTTGGCCCATTTAAGTCTTTTGGCCCATTTCCTTTTGTCTTTGATAACTCTGGTTATTTTTGTTTTTACCTTTTGCTATATGTAACCCCTTTGAGGTGAAGATGCATCATGAAAGATATTTCTCAAAAGTTTGTTTTTCTGTTTTCTTTCTCTCTCTCTCTCTCTATGTTCTCTTCTTGGTTTGTTAGGATTTGTTCAAGCTTAAACCAAAAAGGATCCTAACAATTTGGTGCTTTCATTGTCATTACTCATGCCTCTAAAACCTTCTTTGGAGGAGACTCTTCTCCTTCTCATTGAACGCCTGCAAGCACTGCAAACGTCCTAGAAAGCTCAGCATGAAAGGCTCTTGGCTGCCTGTTGTAACACCCCTGTTTTTAGTAAGCATTCTTAACCTTGTAAATTTTGAAGTATGGAAGTTCTGTAAGTGATAATAAGTAAATAAAATACCTTGTAGGTAGTCTGTAATATCCCAAAAATTTCATTCTTGTTTATAATCATTTTTTTATCTAGACCATTAATGATATTATCCATTTTCCGAGTGAATCATGTCTGAGATAAGACTGTCCGAGTGAAGAAAGGAATCTGTTTCCGAGTGAGGTATGACCGAGAGAAATTCCGAGTGAAGGCTATGTTTCCGAGTGAGGTATGACCGAGAGAACATCCGAGTGAAGGAAGGTTAAGATGTTTCTGAGTGAGTCATGACCGAGAGAACCAATTCCGAGTGGAGTACTAGCCTCGGAGACATTTCTGAGTGAAGCGTGTCCGAGAGAACCACTTCTGAGTGAAAGGGGTTCTGACTTCGAATGAGCACCTTTCGGGTAAAGACACTTCCAAGTTCCATACTTCCAGGTGGAGTGTCTCCGAGTGACCCGTTTCCGAGTGAAACGTCTACGAGTGACTCGTTTCCGAATGAAACGTTTCTGAGTGAAACGTCTTCGAGTGACTCGTCTCTAAGTGACTCATTTTCGAATAAAACATCTCCGAATGAAACGTCTCCGAATGAAACGTCTCAGAGTGAAACGTTTCCGAGTCAAACGTCTTCGAGTGACTCGTTCCTGAATGAAACGTCTCCGAATGAAACGTCTTCCGTGTAGTATGGCACCGAGTGAGACATTTCCAAGTGGGATAACACCAAGTGAGATTTCTGATTTCCGCATGGCATGGCACCGATTGAAAAATATACCGAGTGAGTCATTTTCAGGGGAAGTACTTCTGAATAGAGAAAGACTTTGACTTCGAATGAATACGTTTCCGAGTGAAAAGTTTCCAGGGGAAGTAAATATCTGAGTGATGAATCCCTTCATTCTATTCGTACTCGGGTGTCATAAAGGTTGCCTAGAGCCTGTGCTCGGGCCATATTCAAAGTTGCCGAGAGCTTGTGCTCGGTTCGTCTTCGACTCCGAATGATCCTTTCAGTTGTAAGATTTTCGAGTGACGCAACTCCGAATGATCTTTCAGTTTTAAGATTTCTGAGTGACGCAACTCCGAATGATCTTTCAGTTGTAAGATTTCCGAGTGACGCACTTCCGAGAGAAATATTTTCGAGTAAAGAAAGACTGACTTCGAATAAGTACTTTTCAGTTAGAAATATATCGGAGTGGATAATTCCCGAGTGAATCAATTCGGAACGAAAAGTGGCTAACTTTGAAAGAACACTTTCGGGCAGAGATATCCGAGTGAGATATTTCTGAATGAGGTGTCTCCGGGTGAGACATTTTCGAGTGAGTCATTTCTGAGAAAGGAAAGGCTATGTCCGAGTGTTTCAAGCAGAAACATATTCGAGCAAATCCCCTCCGAGTGAAGCAATTCTAAATGAAAGAGGCTCTGAAACTTCTCGGAAAGAGATATGCCCAAACAGTGTCAGAATTGATAGTGAACATGATCAATAGAACCTGATTGAATCAGGGCTGGGATAGTGACACCATTCCTAACCAGTTTCGAAAAGGTTCGCTCATGCTGGAAGGAGCATCCCCACTTAGTGATCGGTCCGCTAGTTCACGCAAATCTGAATAGGTTATCACGGACGAGCCACATGCAGGGAAACTTGCACTTTTTACTCCAATCATGTCGTTTTGTACATATTTTAATATATTTACTTCAATCATACAAGCTCCATTATGTAGGCGACGGAAATGGTCAACAATACAGCTTATTCTCTTATCTAAAACCTCCATTATTATCACAATTAACGCACCTAACATTCCACTATGAAAAGCTTGTCCCCCACTTGTCTTTTGCATTATTAAATCGATACCACATCTTGTTTCCAAGTCTGAATTCTCAGAACAAACTAAAATTAGTAAAATCTCTCTCTCATTTCTTTTTCTCCGTCAAGTCACCTTGATCTGAAGCAAGGACAATAGAGAACGTCCTCAACTACTCTAGGATCCTCCATCAAGGTAAGGAGGTATATTCTCTGGTATTCTGGGGGAACCGAGTGTTTGGAAAGGGTAAGGTACTTCTGGTCCTTACCTTTCCGAGGGCAGGTTCGGGAATTGTTGTTAAATTAATATGCTTTAATCTTTATATATTTGTTTTATATATTTTTATTGATATGTATATGATTAATTGGCTGTGTTGATTATTACTAACCATGATGATTAAATGGATATGATCGGTATTGAATTGTGAAAATATTAAGAATCATGGGTGTCTATGTGGATCCCAGTGAGGAAGTTTTGAAAGATGAGATAAACAAGGAAATAAGGATAAAGGGTCACCATTTATATCACTGTTACTATTATTATGATTATGATTACGATTATAATCATAATTATAATTATGAATATGATTATTATTATTATTATCATTATTATTATTATTATTATTACTATTACTATTATTATTATTATTATTATTATTGTTACTAATTTTATTATTGTTTTAGTTATGAACAATGAAATAAGGAACATACTACTTACTCTTTAAACGAAGTATTATTTTAGCCAAGATATAACCGATATATTTTCTAGAATAAGAATAAATAAAATAATAAAAATGACCTACAACGTCTAAAAAACTGGTAGGACCTAACAACTTGAGGACAAATATTACGAGGTTGGAAACACATAGATACCCAAGGATCAAGTGATAAAACTTGAATAATGCATTTTGCATCATGAAGATATTTTTGGAGGATTAAAACTATAGCATACACCAGGTACGCTGGAGGACATTCACGTCCGATCTCTGAGGAGAATCTTGGGAGTACAATCGGGACGGAAACCCAATGGCATCAGAGTCGCGCCTGAAGCCGGGTCAAACGACGCAAGTCTGGTGTACTTTGACTAAATGACGGAATGTAACTATGATCGTGTAGAGCCAAGTCCCAAGATAATATAATGATTAGAACCTGTGAGTTCATTCGTACCTTATGATGATTAAATAATGATTGGGGGACTTGGTGAGCTCCGATCGCTCTAGTATGGAAACGTTGTGCCAAAGAATGAGATAATGGTGATGGTGGATTGGTTTGTTGGGCCCACATGTATCATGAGACTTAAGATAAATTATAATAAACCTAACTATGCATTCCATGACAACATTATTGATTGTTATAGTTGTAAATATGTTAATTGTATGATTTATGTTATATTATCTGTTGCCTGGATATGTCCGCACCGGGAACCTTCAGGGTCTGGGGTATATACTCACCCTTTCTGATCATTAATAACAGAGAAGCTAGGAAACCAAGAACCGGAGTACGAAGAACAGCAATACGTTGGACCAACTAGGAGCACTCATTAAAAGTAGGATATATGCAGTTGAATATTTATTAATAAATAATAAGACAATGGATGACTGTATGTATTTAAGGGTGCCTATGTGCCCCATTCTGTTAAGAGTACAATTACTTATAGTTTGTGAATGACTATGTGAATTACCTACTATTTGCTTCCACTGATCTGCCATTATTTTATTTTAAAAAAAAATATTCACTTTTTCTAAAAACTTTTAACCTCTTAGTTAAATAGGATGATCCTATAGAAGGGTCTATCTTATTTAACCGAGGGTGTTACATTGGTGGTATCAGATCATAGTCGATTCATTAAGCTTGGGAAGTGGACCACTAGGTTTCTACGTACTCTGATAAAAATATTGAACAATCCATAAGACACCTAAGACAAAATTTCCTATGTGGATTTCTCCACATAACATATACCCTGAACCCTTTTGTTGATACTCTTTCAGCAACTTCCTAATGGCTCGCCGAAACAATGATCATGTCATGGAGGAACTTCTTACTCAAATCATAGAAGTAATAGAACGACAAGAAATACCTCATGCCTCTACTAGGCAGAACCAAGGACTAGTTGACTTTCAGAGAAACAACCCTACACAATTCAAGGGAGGCTTCAATCCAGAAGGAGCACAATTATGGATTGAGCACCTCGAAAAGATTTTTACCGCTATGCGATGCCCTGATGAGGACAAAATAACCTTTGCCATCTTCATGTTGGTTGGGGAAGCAGAGCACTGGTGGACCCATGCTAGAATCAGGTTAACAATTGATGGACACGCCATCACTTGGGAATGATTCAAGGCAGAATTTCTCACCAAATACTTCCCTGAAGACATAAGGAGGCAGAAGGAGCAGGAATTCTTTAATTTGAAACAAGGTAATATGACAGTTGGGGAATACGCTTCTAAGTTTGATGAATTGGCCAAATGTTGTCCCTACTACACCCAAATGGGAGAAGCGTCGAGATGCGTAAAATTTGAAGGAGGGCTACGACAGGAAATCCGTCAAGCTATATGTTGTCAGTAAATCACTCAATTCTCTAACTTGGTTGACCGATGTCGCATCTTTGAGAATATCTCTAACCTTCGACGACCTGGAACGTCTAATTATGGTCTAGAACGACGTATGCCAGACCGACAACAAAGAAGAGATTTTCGAGCAGATCGACCATATTTCCGACCATCTTACTCAGCCACCCGAATTCCTTCAAGGGATCAAGGGAACAATCGGAACTTGAAATGCTATATCTGCGGAGGACCACACAGGGTAGTAGATTGTATTAAAAGAAGTAAAATCTGCACAGTTTGTGGACGGGCTGGACATCGCGATGTTGAATGTTGGTACAGAAATACGAACAGCCATCAGCAGATGACTCAAAGGTAGATAGTACGACCAACAGGCCAAGGGAATGGAGGACCTGCTACAAATACCTCTGCAAATAATGCCCCGAGGATAGTGAATGTTCACCGCAACAACAACTCCAATCAAAACAATAATCCTAGAAGACCCGGAAATGGCTCGGCCGGAAGACAGGGAGGAAATGCTAGAGTATTCACCATGAATGGTGCGGAGATATCACAAGGGAACGAACTTGTGCAAGGTACATGCCTTATAGGAAGTACTCTGTTAAATGTATTATATGATTCTGGAGCCACTCACTCTTTCATATCTGAGAATTGTGTAAAACATTTAAAGTTACCTATAACCTCTCTGCCCAATAAGATGATTATCACGACTGCTGCCAATAAGCCCATTTGCCCTTCCTGCATGTGTTTGAAATGCCCTCTCAACATCGAAGGGAAATCTTACCAAGTAGATCTAATATGTTTACCTTTGATTGATCTAGATATTGTTCTAGGGATGAATTGGCTTACTGCCAACTATATCCTTATTGACTGTCATAATAGACCCATCTCTCTCGGGTCTACTACGTCTGAATATGACTAAGTCACTAATTCTTGTCCTGTTAGCTCAGGAAAGGTAATCCCAACAAAAGAAGTCCAAGTATACATGATCCTTACTGATACTGAAAGCAAGGACACTCCCCAAATTGATCAGATTCCTATTGTTCAGGAATTTCCAGAAGTCTTCCCTGATGATATACGAGAGCTACCTCCAGAGCGAGAAATTGAATTCAGTATTGACATTATATCGGGCGCGAGACCAATCTCTATAGCTCCTTATCGAATGTCACCCAAGGAACTCAGTAAGCTCAAAAAGCAAATAGAAGAACTTTTAGAGAAAGGAATGATTAGACCCAGTGTCTCACCTTGGAGAGCACCAGTTCTACTAGTCAAAAAGAAGGATGGCAGTATACGTTTGTGTGTTGACTATCGTCAGTTGAATAAAGCTACGATCAAAAACTGATACCCTCTTCCAAGGATTGATGATTTGATGGATCAACTACAATGAGCCACTATCTTCTCAAAGATTGATCTGCGATCAGGCTATCATCAAATAAGGGTGAAGAAAGATGATATACCCAAAACAGCATTCAGGACACGATATGGGCACTATGAGTATCTTGTCATGCCCTTTGGAGTTACCAATGCACCTGCAGTCTTTATGGGATACATGAATCGGATCTTCCATGAATACTTGGACAAATTTGTAGTGGTATTCATTGACGAAATTCTCGTCTACTCTAAGAGCCATAAAGAACATGAAGAACATCTCCGAATTGTTCTAAATACGTTACGAGCAAGACAACTATACGCTAAGTTATCAAAATGAGAATTCTGGTTGACTGAAGTAAAATTTTTGGGGCATGTCATCTCTAAAGAGGGAATTGTTGTGGATCCTACAAAGGTAGAAGCTGTACTAAAGTGGGAACAACCCAAGAATGTGACAGAAATTCGCAGTTTCCTTGGACTTGCTGGATATTATCGTCGATTCATCGAGAATTTCTCTCGAATTGCAACACCTCTAACTAGGTTGACACGTAAAGATCAACCATTTGAATGGACCGACAAATGTGAAAGCAGTTTTACAGAGTTACGACAACGACTCACTAGTGCACCTGTCTTGATTTTGCCAGATCCTGCCAAGCCATATGAAGTGTATTGTGATGCGTCAAGACAAGGACTAGGATGTGTTCTAATGCAAGAAAGAAAGGTTGTTGCTTATGCCTCACGACAGCTAAGACCACATGAAGTCAATTATCCTACACATGACTTAGAACTCGCTGCAATTGTGTTTGCCTTAAAAATTTGGAGACACTATTTATATGGCACATGCTTTGAAGTCTTCAGTGATCATAAGAGCTTAAAGTATCTATTCGACCAGAAAGAACTGAATATGCGACAACGTAGGTGGATGGAATTCATCAAAGATTATGATTTTGAACTCCGATACCATCCTGGAAAGGCAAATGTTGTAGCTGATGCACTCAGCAGGAAGGCTTTACGCCTATCATATACGATGACAAAAGAGTTAGAATTGATTGAACAATTTCGTGATTTGAATTTGGCAGTAACACCAAAAAGGGGAAGCCTTATGGTTGGAATGCTAAGAATTTCAAATGACTTCCTGGAACAAGTCAAGGAAGCTCAAGCTAATGACCAGGAATTACAAGGTCTAGCAGGAAAGACAAAAGAAGAAGACTCAGAATTTAGCAAAGATGAACATGGGGTGATCAGGTATCAACAAAGGCTCTGTATTCCAGCCAACACAGATCTTAAAAGATTCATCCTAAATAAAGCACACAAAAGTAAATACAGTATCCACCCGGGATCAACCAAGATGTATCAGGACTTGAAGAAAATATTCTGGTGGCAAGGAATGAAAAGGGATATCGCTGAGTATGTAACAGCTTGTCTGACATGTCAGAAGGTAAAGGCGGAACAACAACGACCGAGTGGGATCCTTCGACCTTTGGAGATACCAGAATGGAAATGGGATGAGATTGCTATGGACTTCGTGACCGGACTTCCTAGAACATCAACTGGATATGATGCTATTTGGGTAATCGTGGATTGACTAACAAAGACCGCTCATTTTATCCCTGTCAATATGAAGTATTCTTTAGAGAAACTCACCCAGATCTATATCAGGGAAATCGTACGATTACATGGAACATCCACTGCAATTGTGTCTGACCGAGATCCTCGTTTCACATCACAATTTTGGAAAAGCCTACAACAAGCCCTAGGAACTCGTCTAAAGTTAAGTTCAGCATATCACCCACAGACAGATGGACAATCAGAACGGACAATCAAAACTCTTGAAGATCTGTTACGTCTTTGTGTCTTAGAACATGGGGGAAGTTGGCAAGAATATCTTCCACTTGTTGAGTTCACTTATAACAACAGCTATCACGCTAGCATCGGAATGGCCCCTTATGAGGCTCTATATGGAAGAAAATGTCGTACACCTTTGTGTTGGTATGAGACAGGTGAAAAGACGATAATTGGACCAGAGATTGTTTAGAAGACTACAGAGCAAGTTTGAAATATCCAAATGGCAATGAAAGCTTCACAAGATAGACAAAAGAGTTACTACGACAAACGCCGGAAGCCATTGGAATTTGAGGAAGGAAACCATGTATTCCTCAAAGTTACCCCTCCCACTGGTGTGGGAAGAGCTCTAAAGGCCAAGAAGTTAAGTCCTAGATACGTAGGACCCTATCAGATTCTGCAAAAGATAGGAACCAATACGTACCGTATTGCCCTGCCACCCGAGCTAACAAACCTTCATAATGTCTTTCATGGTTCCCAACTCCACAAATATGTACCAAGCTCTGATAATGTTCTGAGTCCTGATCAGTTTGTTCTGAAAGAAAACCTTACCTTTGAAGCATCACCGATTAAGATTGTTGACCGACGTCTAAAACAGCTAAGAGGCAAGAAAATCTCTTTGGTCAAAGTATTTTGGAGTCAGTCAGATGATGGGGACGCTACTTGGGAAATTGAGGAAAAGATTAGAAAATTGTACCCTCAATTATTTCAACTTTGAATTTCGGAACGAAATTCCCAAAAGGGGAGGAGAGTGTAACACCCCTGTTTTTAGTAAGCAGTCTTAACCTTGTAAATTTTGAAGTATGAAAGTTCTATAAGTGATAATAAGTAAATAAAATACCTTGTAGGTAGTCTGTAATATCCCAAAAATTTTATTCTTGTGTATAATCATTTTTTTTATCTAGACCATTAATGATATTATCCATTTTCCGAGTGAATCATGTCTGAGTCAAGACTGTCCGAGTGAAGAAAGGAATCTGTTTTCGAGTGAGGTATGACCGAGAGAACTTCCGAGTGAAGGAAGGTTAAGATGTTTTCGAGTGAGTCATGACCGAGAGAACCAATTCCGAGTGGAGTCCTGGCCTCGGAGACATTTC
The DNA here is from genome assembly GCA_037962975.1 of Clitoria ternatea. Taxonomy (NCBI): domain Eukaryota; kingdom Viridiplantae; phylum Streptophyta; class Magnoliopsida; order Fabales; family Fabaceae; genus Clitoria; species Clitoria ternatea. Next base: position 53,686,280 of record CM075675.1, read on the forward strand.
TGAGTGAAGCGTGTCCGAGAGAACCACTTCTGAGTGAAAGGGGTTCTGACTTTGAATGAGCACCTTTCGGGTAAAGACGCTTCCAAGTTCCATACTTCTGGGTGGAGTGTCTCTGAGTGACCCGTTTCTGAGTGAAACGTCTACGAGTGACTCGTTTTCGAATGAAACGTTTCCGAGTGAAACGTCTTCGAGTGACTCATCTCCCAGTGACTCGTTTCCGAATAAAACATCTCCGAATGAAACGTCTCCGAATGAAACGTCTCCGAGTGAAACGTTTTCGAGTCAAACGTCTTCGAGTGACTCGTTCCCGAATGAAACGTCTTCGAGTGAAGCGTTTCTGAGAGAAGTACTTCCGGACGAAGAAAAACTTTGATTTCGAATGAGTACTTCTCGGACCGAGATATTTCCGAGTAGTGAATTCCCGAGTGGGGTATCTTCGAGTTGAGTGTAGCCTTCCCAAATGGGGTGTCCCCGAGTGCGACACTTCCGTGTGGGATGGCATCGAGTGAGACATTTCCAAGTGGGATAACACCAAGTGAGATTTCTGATTTCCGCGTGGTATGGCACCGATTGAAAAATATACCGAGTGAGTCATTTTCAGGGGAAGTACTTCTGAACAGAGAAAGACTTTGACTTCGAATGAATACGTTTCCGAGTGAAAAGTTTCTGGGGGAAGTAAATATCCGAGTGATGAACCCCTTCATTCTATTCATACTCGGGTGTCATAAAGGTTGCCTAGAGCCTGTGCTCGGGCCATATTCAAAGTTTCCGAGAGCTTGTGCTCGGTTCGTCTTCGAGATTGTCTTCGACTCCGAATGATCCTTTCAGTTGTAAGATTTCCGAGTGACGCACTTCCGAGAGAAATATTTTCGAGTGAAGAAAGACTGACTTCAAATAAGTACTTTTCAGTTAGAGATATATCCCAGTGGATAATTCCCGAGTGAATCAATTCGGAACGAAAAATGGCTGACTTTGAAAGAACACTTTCGGGTAGAGATATCCGAGTGAGATATTTCTAAATGAGGTGTCTCCGGGTGAGACATTTCCGAGTGAGTCATTTTCGAGAAAGAAAAGTCTATGTCCGAGTGTTTCAAGCAGAAACATTTTCGAGCAAATCCCCTCCGAGTGAAGCAATTCTGAACGAAGAGGCTCTGAAACTTCTCGGAAAGAGATATGCCCAAACAGTGTCAGAATTGATAGGGGACATGATCAATAGAACCTGACTGGATCAGGGCTGGGATAGTGACGCCATTCCTAACCAGTTTCGAAAAGGTTCGCTCATGCTGGAAGGAGCATCCTCACTTAGTGATTGGTCCACTAGTTCACATAAATCCGAATAGGTTATCACGGACGAGCCACATGCAGGGAAACTTGCACTTTTTACTCCAATCATGTCGTTTTGTACATATTTTAATATATTTACTTCAATCATACAAGCTCCATTATGTAGGCAACGGAAATGGTCAACAATACAGCTCATTCTCTTATCTAAAACCTCCATTATTATCACAATTAACACACCTAACATTCCACTATGAAAAGCTTGTCCCCCACTTGTCTTTTGCATTATTAAATCGATACCACATCTTGTTTCCAAGTCTGAATTCTCAGAACAAACTAAAATTAGTAAAATCTCTCTCTCATTTCTTTTTCTCCGTCAAGTCACCTTGATCTGAAGCAAGGACAATATAGAACGTCCTCAACTACTCTAGGATCCTCCATCAAGGTAAGGGGGGTATATTCTCTGGTATTCTGGGGGGAAACCGAGTGTTTGGAAAGGCTAAGGTACTTCTGGTCCTTACCTTTTCGAGGGCAGGTTCGGGAATTGTTGTTAAATTAATATGCTTTAATCTTTATATATTTGTTTTATATATTTTTATTGATATGTATATGATTCATTGGGTGTGTTGATTATTACTAACCATGATGATTAAATGGATATAATCGGTATTGAATTGTGAAAATATTAAGAATCATGAGTGTTTATGTGGATTCCAGTGAGGAGGTTTTGAAAGATGAGATAAACAAGGAAATAAGTATAAAGGGTCACCATTTATATCACTGTTACTATTATTATGATTATGATTACGATTATAATTATAATTATGAATATTATTATTATTATTGTTATTATTATTATTATTACTATTATTATTATTATTATTGTTACTAATTTTATTATTGTTTTAGTTATGAACAATGAAATAAGGAACATACTACTTACTCTTTAAACGAAGTATTATTTTAGCCAAGATATAACCGATATATGTTCTAGAATAAGAATAAATAAAATAATAAAAATGACCTACAACGTCTAAAAAACTGGTGGGACCTAACAACTTGAGGATAAATATTACGAGGCTGGAAACACATAGATACCCAAGGATCAAGTGATAAAACTTGAATAATGCATTTTGCATCATGAAGATATTTTTGGAGGATTAAAACTAGAGCATACACCGGGTACGCTGGAGGACATTCACGTCCGATCTCTAAGGAGAATCTTGGGAGTACAACCGGGATGGAAACCCAATGGCATCAGAGTCGTACCTGAAGCCGTGTCAGACGATGCAAGTCTGTGTACTTTGACTAAATGATAGAATGTAACTATGATCGTGTAGGGCCAAGTCCCAAGATAATATAATGATTATAACCTATGAGTTCATTCGTACCTTATGATGATTAAATAATGATTGGGGGACTTGGTGAGCTCCGATCGCTCTAGTATGGAAACGTTGTGCCAAAGAATGAGATAATGGTGATGGTGGATTGGTTTATTGGGCCCACATGCATCATGAGACTTAACTTAAGATAAATTATAATAAACCTAACTCATGCATTCCATGACAACATTATTGATTGTTATAGTTGTAAATATGTTAATTGTATGATTTATGTTATATTATCTGTTGACTGGATATGTCCGCACCGGGAACCTTCAGGGTCTGGGGTATATACTCACCATTTCTGATCATTAATAACAGAGAAGCTAGGAAACCAAGAACCGGAGTACGAAGAACAGCAATACGTTGGACCAACTGGGAGCACTCATTAAAAGTAGGATATATGCAGTTGAATATTTATTAATAAATAATAAGACAATGGATGACTGTATGTATTTAAGGGTGCCTATGTGCCCCATTCTGTTAAGAGTACAATTACTTATAGTTTGTGAATGACTATGTGAATTACCTACTATTTGCTTCCACTGATCTGCCATTATTTTATTTAAAAAAAAGTCACTTTTTTTTTTAAAACTTTTAACCTCGTAGTTAAATAGGATGATCTTATAGAATGGTCTATCTTATTTAACCGAGGGTGTTACACCCGTCATGATGTTGTTTCTGGGGTACTAGCTACATTCCTCCACCGTCTCTCTCCTAAAGGATCCACCTCTTCCTTTGCCCAACCCATATCCACCCAGCCTATTTCCCAACCTTTCACTCAACCAATCTTCCACACCATTCCCCAGCCCATTTATTCTTAACCATTATATTCACAACCATTCACCCAACCTAACGTTCTCCCTGACCAACCCCCTGTTAGCCCCATCCGCCCACCCAAGCTCCATCTTCTACCATTTGATAGATCGGACCCCCTTGGTTGGCTTTTTCAAGCCGATCAGTTTTTTTCCTTCCATCACATTTCCCCACCTCAACGCCTTGAACTTATTCCTTTCTACATGAAAGGTGACGCTTTAAGCTGGTATAAATGGATGCACTATAACCACCAGCTTACTACATGGAACAATTTCACTCGCGCCTTAGAAGTGCGTTTTGGCCCTTCATCATATGAAAACCATTAGGCTACTTTTTTTAAATTACGCCAGACCACTACCGTTACAGCCTACCAACAGGCCTTTGAAAAATTATTCAACCAGATTGTGGGTTTAATGTAACATCCTATTTTTTACTCAAATAGAAAGTAGATATTAATATTTCTTTAATGAGAAAACACTTATTATTAGTTAGTTGATTATTAACTAATTAATATTTTTATAAAATTTTGGTACTTATATTTAATTATTTTTTAAAATAAAATAATATATATATATATATATATATATAGAACGAAGATTTTAAAATGACTTAATTAGTATTCACTAATTAAGGAAATTATATTAAGAATTTTTAATATCTTTATTATTCATAATTTTTATTTTATGTTGTTATATTTATGTTTTTACATATTTAAGATTTAACTCTTATTAGAATTTTAAAATAAAAAATTTGAAGGAATTAGAATATGGTTCTTTAGAACTTTTTGATCTATACATTATTTATGATTTTCTAGAAATTTTTGAATTTTTAATATTTGAGAAAATGACCAAAATACCCTTAACCTTTTATCTAATAACCAAAATATCATTGTTGACATCATCGCTTACCTATTGCTTACATCATCGGTTAGGCAAACACTTATATCATAAATAGTAAAATAAATAATAAAATAATCTTAAATAGTAAACTTTTCTTTCTATAAATAGATGGTTCATTTACAACATTTACACACCAAAAATTAGAGAAAGAATCTAGAGAGATAGTGCTTAGGAAATTAGTGGAAGTAAATTTTTTTTTGGTAAAAAGAGATTCTACCGAAGGTGTAAGGTAATAATATCTTTCTTCTATATTCTTTTTATGATTATTTAGATTATTCTTTTTAGCACTCTTAAACAATTAATATACTATTACTATTATGAATAAGTTACTATGATCAAAATAAATTACCACTATGTATTATTTTTACGATTTACTGTTACTATTGACTATTTATTGTTACTATTCACAATTTACCATTTACTGTTATTATTCAAAATTTATTATTTACTGTTATTATTCAAAATTTATTAGTTATTGTTACTATTCAAATTTTATTATCAACCGTTACTATTCAAAATTTACTATTTACTATTACTATTCAAAATTTACTATTTATCGTTATTATTCATGATTTACTATTTACCGTTACTATTCAAAAATTACTATTTACTATTACTATTGATGATTTACTATTTACCGTTACTATTTACTGTTACTATGCATAATTATATTTATCATTTTTAATAGTAATCTTAATTTTCATCGTATGCCTATACTAAAATAAATTAGTATTAATATTTTTTTAGAACTCGGAGGCACAGAGCGAATTCACTTTTGGTAGCAATCCAGGTAAGGGGGAGTGAGATAAGAATATAATATGAAAAGACATAAGAATAATGGGAAGAGTCCCCTACTCTTTTTAAATTTAATAATATTATTATTTTAAAATAATAAATTTTAAATTAAGTATCTTGTGTAAATTACTCTGAAATAGCTATGCAAGGACCTGGACTTTTATAACCTATACGAACTGGACTAAACCTATGCAAGGACTTAGAATATTATGACCTATATGGACTAAACTAAACTTATACAAGGATTGGATTATATGGACTTACATAGACCTATGCGAGGAATGGACTATAAGGACTTGGAATTAAGTTTATTAACTTAAATAACCATTAAAGTTTGAATTATGATATTTATGAATGATAATTAATTTATTGATTATAATTGATAAATTGATTATGATTGACAATATTTGATTGTGAGTGATAGTATTTAATTGTGATTGACAATATTTGGTTGTGATTGATGACCTTGTGATATGGAGTTTGAGCATATAGCAAGCATGACAGAAAGTTAGAATTCAGTAAGAATGTTCTTACCTTATTCTTTAAATTTTTATTCTAAGAGAAAGTATTTTATAATTATTTTAGTCTTTTATTTCCTCTTAGAAATTATTTTCATTAACTTTACTTTTAATCTTTAGAATAAAATCTAGTATTTATTATAGAAAGAAGTTGTTTTATAATAATTAATTTATAAAAAGGTTGAGATAATTAATTCTTAAATTAAAGAAAATTTTTATAATTTTAAGTATTCTTGGTTAATGATTTTAAGAATTATTTTCTTTTAGTAATTAGAAGTTTAAAGTAAATTATTTTGGTTTTCCCCAACATAATAACTAAATGATATTTTGTTATAGTCGAGGTTTCTAATAGTTAAGATTTAATTTGAGAAAGATTATGTAAATATATGAAGTTTTCTATGAGAAAGTTTTGAGATATTTAAGGCTTGGAAACTCAATTTTGGTGAGATCTGAATTCGAAGACTGTACTAAATTTATTTTTGTATAACCGAAGTTCAAAGAAGAACTTATAAGAATGTACAGTTTATTGAGATAATTTGTGAACCTTTATGGTATTTAATAATTGAGTTTCTAAAAGTTTTAACTAACTAAATATGCGAGTAGTTTATGCATCATGAATCATTAAAGAGAAATGAGATGTGATGTTGCCTGAGGACGGAATATAGAAACCGAGGATACATTAAAGGGGGTTCAAATGCGAACCTTAGGATGAGAGGGTGTGAAAAGGTGTTTCAGGTGATCTGGGGTCGCTCCCTAGTGTCGGGTACTTTCACAATAAAAACCTTCTCAGTCTGACTAGTCTCTAAGTGTTTCCATGCCAGTTGAGCTGTTCATATGCCACAAAGGCATTTATGTTATTATTCGGAATTATGGAACAGTGTAAACTCCTGATTGGTCCAGTGTAAAAATTAAAACTTCAGGGGCCCACATGCATAACCAAATGAGATAGTAGCATTAAAAACATTGCATGGTATTCATGTGAATGTGACATTCTATGTGGGTGATTGTGAATGAAAGTATAATATGTTATGTTTATGAAGACCCGATATTCATAATTGATTATTTATGAGATTATGACTGATATTATTATATTAGCTTGTGAAAACTCTTATGCTTATGTTTTATCTGTAAAGTATTATATTTTATTTCTCACTCCTTCTTGTTTGAATTTTGTGTCCAAAATATATGTTATGTGATATATAGCTAGCAGTCCAAGATAGAAGGATATGTAATTACAAGAGAGTAAAGTGGTCTCATCCTCAATCAAATAGATGAAGAGATATGATAAGAGTACGATTCCAAAACTCGATGGTTCAAGGACTAGGAAATGATTGGTCACAGTTGTAGTAGAGGTATAGTTTAGTTTTACTTTACCTTATTACAATATCGAGTTAGATAAATGTAACAAGGTAAACGTTAAACTTTGATAAACTTTATCATTCGGATATAATACTGTAATCTTTTATCACTTATGATTTCTATAAATTATTTTGTCATTATAGACAAATATTGAAAGACAACATTTTTTTACTTTCAATATTCAAAGGAAATCATGTATACGTACGTCCTTGTATATACGAGATAAGGAATGATATATATATATATATATATATATATATATATATATCTTTCTAAAAGTTTTTTTAAAGTTTTTAAAAGCAATAAGAATATACATATCTCGTGTATATAAGAGGGTGTTACATTTAACCCCTGAAATTATCCTAAATTATTTCTTGTCGGGCCTTAAATCAGAGATACAACGTGAGTTCATCGTTCTTAAGCCCTACTCTATCTCACATGCTATCAGCCTTGCCAAACTTGTAGAGAGTAAAAATTTGGACTCTCAATCCCATACCCCTTTTCTTTCCCGCCCCCAACGTAACCCTCATGTGTTCACTTTCCTCTTCCCTAAACAGACCCCAACCATCCACTTCTAACCGTCAAACAGGCCCCCTAACCACACCCAAATTGCTTGTCAAAAGATTAACCCCTGCTCAAATGCAGGAATGTCATACCTAAGGACTCTGCTGTAATTATGATGCCAAATACATTTTTAGTCACAAATGTCAGCCTAAACTTTTTCTTTTGCTTCTTGATGATGACCCTTGGATAAGCCTGACTCAATTTTAGACCCAGACCAACCTCCCGATCTAGACAATGTCCATTTTCAACTCTTCTATTTAGCCCTAATTGGCTCTGGCCCCCTAAAACCCTCCATTTCCAAGGTTCAATTAAGGTCACCCCGTCACTATCTTAGTTGATACAGGCAGCTCACATAATGTCCTACAACCTAGGCTGGCTTAATTTTTATCCCTCCTTACCTCCAACATCCCTCAACTTCGTGTTATGGTGGGCAATAGAGCTTATATCCACTGCATTGGTTTATCCCCCCAAACCCCATTAACTATCCACAGCCACATTTTGAAATACCATTCTATTTACTCCCTATCAAAGGTGCGGATTGTGTTTTGGGTATAGAATGACTTAGTACACTAGGCCCAATCACTTCTGATTTCTCTATCTCATATATGTCTTTCTCCATCGATTCCACCCTTATCACCCTTACCGGAGACTCCTCTTCCCCTTAACTAGCCACTTTCAATCAGTTACTTCACCTTTCTCACACCAATTCTATTGCTCATATATTCACCCTCACAACTATTCCTCCTCAACATGATCACCCTTCTCCTCACCCCATCTCTTTACCCACAACTCTACCCTCTTGTATCCTTGCCATCCTAAACCAATTCCTCTCAGTTTTCTCCAAACCTACTGGATTACCTCCTTTCTGAGACCACTCCCATCATATCCCATTATTACCAAACACCCAACCAGTTAATGTTGGTGTCGTAAATCAATATATCATAAAAAATGGTCACAAAACGACGTAAATAAGGGTAAAAAAGGTGGTTCATCGCTGCCTAAAATGAAGATGGTGCATTGGTAAGCCCAAAGGGCATAACCAGAAACTCATAGTGACCATCATATGTGCGAAAGTAGTCTTGTAGATATCTTAGTAACAACTCGAATTTGATGAAAACTAGAATGTAAATCTAGTTTAGAAAATATAGTAGTTAATCTCAATTCATCAAACAATTTCTCTATAGTGGGGATAGGGAACTTATCTTTGACTGTGACAGCTTTCAAGGCTTTATAATCAACACAGAGCCGCCTTGTGCTGCTTTTTTTGTACAAACAAAATAGGGGACGAAAAAGGGCTAGTACTAGGCTTTATGTGTCCTTCTTGAAGGAGTTCTGAAATTAGGGTGGCCATGGCTTCCCTTTGGGTATGGGGGTAGTGGCAGGGTTTGACATTAACTGGTTGGGTGTTTGGTAATAATGGGATATGATGGGAGTGGTCTTAGAAAGGAGGTAATCCAGTAGGTTTGGAGAAAACTGAGAGGAATTGGTTTATCTATGTCTCTCGAAGGATTTTTGGTGAGAGATACTGATAGGGCCAAACGAATTAAGAAACAACCTAGATGGCTTAAGGATTTTTCTACCCAATAGTTATTTTCTGATGTTGTCCCATTTAAGTCTCTTGGCCCATTTCCTTTTGTCTTTGATAAATTTTTCTTTTTTCCTTTTGCTATATGCAACCCCTTTGAGGTGAGAATGCATCAACACTATGTGTAACACCAATTTAGACATAAGATTTGGGACTTGGATCATGTTGATTGAAATGGCTTATTAACTACTTTAACATCTTAGTTTGTCTTTGTCTCAAGTTCTTCAAGGTGGCTCAGCTTGTGGAAAATTGTGTAAGGAATTGATTTGTGAATTCGTTGAAGTTTCAGATCATACATAGCCCTTGGCAGACTATAGAACCATTGAAGTGCTACTCTTTTCAAAGTTGCGGGGAAAAGGTGACATATCAATTATCATGTGTGCTGAAAAGGATGCTAAATGTTCAACAAGGTTAGTGGTGCCATCAGAGCCATTCATCATTTTACATGGCCCCGCGATGGGAGTCATCATGGCTTATAAGTTTCTTTAGTGGTGAGAAGGGTTTCTTGGCCTCGTGAATAACATCTAGTGTAAAACTTGCCATTTTGAGAGCTTTTCATAATTTCCCAAAGATAGAGGCTGAAGGAGTTAGCAGAGGTTACAGATTAGAATGAGATGACTAATTTAGATAAGGATCTAATCGATTACATATGACTAGAACATTTCGCCGATGGACACGTGAGAAGCATCACAAGCCCGATCCACATAAAAACTATGGTTACGTAACCCTAGTTATGTGCACTGAGTGAAACGTGAATATAGTCGATATGAATTTTGGGAGGAACAATACTCATGTGTCCCTGACTTTTCCAATACTATTATGTGGCTGTTAGGACTGGAAACATTGCACATGAATCTCACCTACCACAAGATTATGCTTCCTTTGTTGATTTATTCCTAATGCCTCATTTTGTTGGTATTGTTTTTAGTTTTTTTTAGCGACAATCTCCTTTTGGATAGTTAAGTAAATTTTGAGTTTATATTGCTGGCGTGTTTCTTGTATTTCTTACATCATTTTTTGATTTCTATTTTTTTAATATCATATTTCTTCTTTCCTTTCCTTTATTCATATTTCATACCTAAAAAGGGCTGTAAATCGATTAATTTAAAGTCACACATATATTCATGCACAATACATACATACATATAACGTAACAATCTTTATGAGAACTCCATTCTCCCATATTTAAACAACGTGTAACACTTTCTTCCCTATATATCGAATTCTTGTGCTTTAGAAACTACCTCACTTCCATAATATAATATTATAACACATTTCGCACTCAATACAATTCACAAATCACAATATTAGAGAGAGGGAGAGAAATAAAGTAATTAGATAAAATGTTTTTCTTTGTTTTATTTGTCTTCGATCTTTTTTTTGGGATGTATCCTTTGGTTTTCTTTTTGGTGACGCTCATTCTTTGATTTCCAAATTAAACATCAGGTGAAGGTAATCTAACACTGTTACGATATTCAGCGAGAGCCCACATTGGGAAAATATTTCTATACATTGGGTAATGAATCATGCAGTTACTTAAGAATGCACCTGTGAGTTCCTGCAATTAACAATAATAATCATTATCTAGGAAAAATGTTATACAAATAAAAATATAAATTTTCATTTCAGATTTTCATTAATTTACTCCTCTAATTTCCAAATAGCCTTAATATGATTTCTAGTAAAAACTTGTGAATCAACTTTTTAAGTAGACCCGAGGAAACTCAATTCTGAAACAGCTTTTATTTTCTCTTAGTTGCAAGCACAATAATAAAACAACATTTCTTTTTCATTCAATATTTGAAATTCAACCTAATACATTCGCTTTTAAATATAAATAATTTTTAATAAATTTTTTTATCCTTTGATATAAGTAAAATTATACTTTCTTAATATCATTAAATATTTTTTATCGAATATATCCCCCTTTATATATTTTTAAGCCTCTTAATTCTTTACGTACTAAATTATATTAAAGGTATTTTAAGAAACTAAATCAACTATGTGAAAACATTAATGCAAATAACTTCAACTACTATTTTCAATATGTGTAAAATTAGTTACTGTTGTTTATATTTGGAACTAAAGGTAGTAAATAATAAAATTTTCAATACTGTGTCTATTCCTAGATATAAAATCATTTTTAGAAAAAAAAATGTGTTCTTTAATGTAAGACGCACTTTCAAATTTTTATGTTATTAATTATTTTTTTATTAACATATTCTATTAATGTATAACTTTTTCTTGAAATCAATATAACATAAGTAAGATATATGAGTTACATTATTTATCTCTTCTATGATAATTAAGTAACAAGTGGAGAGAAAATAAGTAGAGAAATTTAAATGATAAGTTATAATCACCTAAGAGCAATTTTGAAAAACTACAATAAATTTTAAATAAATTTAATAATTTTAACTAAATTAACTAACTAAAAGGTTCTTATATTTTAGGATGAAGGTAATATGAGATTATCTAGCATGTACAACTTTATACGAGTTAAAATTTTAAAAATTAAAATTAAAAATTAAAATTTTATTAATATCCACTCACACTTATTTTTAAACAATCCTTACATAATTTTCAATTAAATAATTTTATTTTTAATCTTTTAGACATGCTCAAAATATTTTCAAGATCCTGTACTTTTTATTTGTCATGAAAAATAAGAATGCTATATGTATGCACCTGTTGTGGCCAATCACCATCTTCTAATTGGGAATTGATGAGCAACTTCGCTGCACGGTGAAGAGGAATTGGATCTCTTTCAGCCCACATAAAAATTAAAACAGATAATAACTATTTTATTCAATAATCACTAAACTTTACTGGCACATTTAATAATAATAATAATTTTATTTTTTAGTAGAAGTCAGAAACAAAATGACGGGAGTGACATATGGCATCTCTTATAAGTTTGCATTTATTTACTTCAATTTCTTTTGTTACCACTCATGCACAATAACATTTTGTCTCAATTTCTAATTCCAGAAACTAATTTATAGTTTTAAGCTTTTGGAAGTTATAAAACTTTGAAAGTACAATTTTTTAAAGTGATCATACAAGATTTGTCAACAAATACAATGAGAAAATTATCTGAATCTCAAGACACAGGATTCCACAATAGACCTGGCCAGAAAGAATTAGAGCCAATAAAGCCCATGCTGTCTGTACCACATTTGATCGATTTCCTTCGAGAGGTACGTAAATCTGCATCATCATGGATTGGTTGTTTAAATAAATGTAAAAACTAAGGGAGGAAGTAATTAATTAGTTTGAATCACTAGTGTATTTTGGGTCTATAAACATGGTTATTTTGGACTTTTAACCTTTTAATACGTTTTTTAACTGTGCTTGAAAGTCACCTTTAAGCACGGTTATTTTGAACCGTGCTTAAAAGTCACAGATATTTTTGCCAACAAGCTTCAGCTTCAGTGGCTCCACTTTCTTTCATGTAGTATTCCAGACCAAGTCTTTCTTTTTAAATGAATTTGGAATTGAGAAGTAAACATGAACAATATAACAGGTACACCAATGGAACATGCATTCTCCATGTTTTCTTCAAAAGTTGGCGTATATCCACTGTAGTACCATTTTTCTTCAATGAAATATGCTTTGCATAAATCTGCCCACTTAAATATTAAACACAAAAATATTAGTCACATATATAAACTCATTTAAAAGGGACTTAATAAACTGAATACAACCTAAAAATATAACAAATACAAATTACCCTAAACAAAATTAACGGAGAAGACGTTCGTGGTGGAGAAGCGGAAAAGACGTTTGTGGTGGAGAGAAGAAGAAGTGTGGCAGACAGAGGGAAACACGTTTGTCGTAGAGAGAAGAAAAACCGTCATTTTCGCAATGGAGGGAAGAAGTGTGGAAGATGAAGCAATGGAGGGAATGAACTTTCGTGAGGGAGGGAAGTTTTCGTAAAAGAGAAAGGAAGAGAAAACAAAAGGGAGGGAAAAATGAAAATGAGGGGGGAAGATGAAAATGAGCTGCAGAGGAAGACCAAGCGTAAAGTGAACTGGAATTTAATTTAAAAATCCACCTGTAAGAAGGGTTTCCTCTAACCGTGCTTATAGCATACCTATAAGCACAGTTACAATTCCAACCATGTTCGTATATCATTTTAAAAATTTTAAAAACTAAAATGTAAAATCTACCTATAAGCATGGTTCCCCCTAACCGTGCTTATAACATACCTATAAGCAAGGTTACAATTCCAACCGTGTTCGTATATTATTTTAAAAACTAAAATGTAATATCCTTTAACCATGGTTTCAGCAAAACCGTCTTTATAGACTACCTATAACCACGGTTAGGAAACAACCGTGCTTATACGTCAGTTTTTTAAAAAAATTAAAAACAAAATACACTTCTCATATTTATAAAAATACCACCACGTTGTTTTAAACATGGTTTTCGTTGAACTGTGCTCATATCCCATGCTTATAGCTATTTTTTCCACTAGTGAATAACAAGACACCTTTTGGGGGCCTGATAAATAGCTCTCCCCCCATCCACCATTGTGTGTTTGGATTTGAAGTAAAAATTGTACTGCTTTGAGAATAGCAGGGCAATTGGAGTAAGACTTTTCAGCAGCTACAAGTCCTAAAATAGCAAAACAGGTACCAAAAATGAAACAAACTCCCCAGTCACCATACCAAGAACCATCCTTTGTTTGTGTGTCCTCAAGGAATTTAACTGCTCTCGCAATCGAATTCTCGATTTCTCTCTTCCTATTGATCCAGTACATTCAACATATTCATGTTCTACTACAATGTCCTCAAAAAATTCTGTGGGGTTGAGTATCTGAAATGATTCACACAAATGTTAATAATCTTAACAATTTAAATAAAATCCAATTTTCTAATTAATTATTCTTATTCTCACAATAATACATAATACATACTTCTAACCATTTATAAGCTCTTGCCGGCTCCCATCCCGTGAAACCTCCATTTTTGCTCTACAATAATCAAATTAGAGTTGTGAGACATAAGAGTGAAAAAATGCGTATGTGTTTCTGTATAATGGAAACCAACGAAGAATTATATAATCTTTAATTAAGAAAAAGGGGGCTATCATTTACTCATAAAAAGCATATAATTTTTAAAATACTCACTTGAAGCGACAATAGTAGGTTGACTGGATCAAATAACTTTTCAGCTTCCATCTTCTCCCCAACCATATCCGAAGGAAACATTGACAAAAGCATACAACACTACAGGACATTTGCTTATTGAAACCAAGTTTATGAAATATTAAGTTTAGTGAGTTAGTTACCTTTAAAGCATGTGCTGTGGAATCAGAAGTTTGCCAACCATCATCTCGATCAGAAAATGTCCATGACCCTTTAGAAATATGACGAAACTTTTTTTTAAAGTTTCCTGAAGGGTTGTCCATAATCTGTTGATTGACAATATCAATTTATTACAATTGCTAGCACATAAATATGATTAACTAGAATTCGGTATTATGTCAATTGAATAACACACTTCTTAAATGTTTATGTGTATATAATAATTAGTAAAAATTAACTTAGTCCTTTTTACATAATTTAGGGATGTTGTAAAACTAGGCTAGGGTTATATCTTTAAAATTCTGTAGTATCTTATATTATAATTTTCTAATATAAATTAATTAAAATAAATTGTTAATAATAATAAAAATATTAAAATCTTTGAGATATTTTGATGGAATTTATAATAATTAAATAAACTAGTTATTTTTTTGGTTTAAAAAATTAGTTTTAATTCCTCACAGAAGCTTGCTCAATGGGCCCATGTATCACAAGAGTTGAAAGTTGAAATGTATAGTTATGTTCCCCCCAACCACCCCCTCCAACCTCTCCGTGTTGCTAGGGACCTAATCAACTTAGTTATAGCTTAATGGGTCAAACCCATCTAGTAACCTAAGTATAAATGTATTCCCCCTGCGCATGTTGTGACTAAGTGACACATATTGAGAAATAATAACCTAATCCATAGGGAAATTCTCTAAGGTTTTGTGCCTACTACTCTTTGTGTGAACATTTTGGCACCCACCGTGGGGTCCGGTAAAACGAATCCTACACACCCTTTTCACTACTAAAAAAACACCTATTAGCGACGGAAATAATTGGTCGCTAATGCATGCCAAGGCCGTCGCTACAACACTTAGCGACGGCATCTCAGACGGGACAGACTACGTCGCTAAAACCTTCGTCGAAAACACATCAGCGACCACAGACACGCCGTCGCTAATATATTGACGGCGTAATGCCGTCGTTAAAATCGTCTCTGCTCAAATGACTCCAGCCGTCGCTAAGTGTTGCCATACAGCGACCTCACAACTCCGTCGCTACTAACAGCCACGCGGCGACCACCATACGTCGTCGCTATGATTAAACAGGTAGCGGCCGACGCGTCCGTCGCCTTACAGCGACCAAGCTCCGCCGTCGCTATGGGTACTCATATAGCGACCACGTGATCCGTCGCTAATGCTTGTCTACCAGCGACCGTATAGCTCCGTCACTGTGGGAAGCCATACAGCGACTACAATAGTCCGTCGCTGTTTCTGGCCAACCAGCGACCACTGTAGTCTGTCGCTATGTTTTACAATATAGCGACCATCTGTTGCCGTCGCTAATTGGAAATCTTTTTTTATTTTTTTAAAATTGGGTTAAATATTTATATAGGTTTATTTTGTATTGGCTGATAATATTTTATAATTAAATTTGAAATCTTTTTTAAATATTAAATTATTATTAAAAACAGAATAATGGATTAAATTTATTTATTAAATAGGTTAAATTATTAATGATAATTACAATAAAGCTTTTTTATTTGAATTCAATTACCAATAAATATTGACATAATGAATGAAGAATGACAAAATAAATGCTGAATGAAATATAATATAAAAACTATAAATCAAATATACAATGTGTATAAATAATAAAAATACAATCATGGTGGTGGGGGATCCTGGGGTGGTGGTGGGGGTGCCTGGGAAGTGGGGGGAGGTAGCCTCGCCATCAACTGCATGAGTATCTCCTGCTGCTGAGCAAGTTGCCGACAGGTCTCGGCGTGCTGCTCCTCGGCCCGCCGTCGGTCCGCCTCGGCCCGCTGTCGGTCCGCCTCGGCCCGCTGTCGGTCCGCCTCGGCCCGCTGTCGGTCCGCCTCGGCCCGCTGTCGGTCCGCCTCGACCCGCTCCTCCAACAGCTGCCTCTGACTTCGCTCCTCCTGTAGCTCTTCGTTCAGGTTTTGAATTACCTGAATGACCTCAGTCGGAAGAGCAGAGGAAGAGGAAGAGGAAGGGGTCTTCCCCTTTTTCGCCAGCTGCGTGCCGACGCCACCCAATCCAAATACCCTCCCTTTCTTGTTCACACCGCCAACAGCCTCTATATAGATGGCGTTGTCGTCAGAACAAGATAGGGTGGGAGGAACCTCCCCTTCAGGAGTGGAAGCCACCAGGTCCGCCTCCTTCTCGGCCCTCCTGGCCTGATACGCCTCCTGTAAATTCAAAAACAATGATAGGATTAGTAAGCTGATTTGTAAATTATAAGCATGTGTCAGTTAAAAGTAAATACCGCTAGATCCATAGTCTTCTGGTTTACCCATGCACCGGCTTTGTTCTTCTTGGTCATTTGCATGACCTCAAACAAAGAAGGCTCCCGGTGCTCCCTCAGTTCCTGTGGTGGACAAAAAACATTGAGATTATTATTTGTAAACATGTCAGACGAATCATAATAGAAATGTTTAACATAAATATACTTACAAATCTTTTCTTGTGCTCGAGGGTTGAAATGCTACCCCCAGTGTAAACTGAGGCTGCAACATCGGCGGCTCTGTTGGCCCTGTTCCGAGCACTCGCCTGCTGGAACGGGACACCGCCCCTGTGACGTCCCGTGTAATTTTCCGAATAAATTTTTCGCGTTTTTAAAAGATCTTTTTAAAATTCATAAATTAAAATCAGAGTTCACATAAAGGTCGATAATAGCGGAATATTATCATGCATACTAGTCGTGAATAATAAAATTTAAGGAATAATTACGTAGCGGAAACGATTTTAAAAATAACAGTACATAACACGTTGTATTTATTACAAATCATAAAATTAGAATAAATTTGAAATCCAAGCAATAATTCACATAGGCATCAACCATAGCATCACTCTTCATTCTGGGTGGCATTCACTGTAAAAATTAATGTAAGAGTGAGACAGAATATAGAATAAATATAAAATAAATAAAATTGCACAAACACAATCAATAAACCATAATGATATGATGAATATGCCAAACAAGTTCATTTATATTTAATAAGTCTTTAATTAGACAAATGATGTCATGCTGGATCCATTTGGTTTGGTGGGAATACTGCAGTAAAAGGTCTCATAGAGACATCGGTAGGAATTAATACAGTCATGGATCCCTACAGCCCCATGACCAACACATCGGTAGGAATTTATACAGTCATGGATCCCTACAGCCCCATGACCAACACATCGCAAAAATAGGGCTTTAACTCATCATAGAGTAACCCCCCACCAGGGTAGGCAATCATGGAACCCCTAAAATTCCATGGTGCGTCCAAATGCTTATGATGCATGAATGCCTTTAATTCTCTTTATCATTTAACATACCATGATATTAATATTTCCAAAGCCACTTGGAAAACCACAAGTCCTCAAAGGACACATCACATATAATAATTTTCAGAATCATGGATTTACTGTTTCAACCACATATATCAATAACCGCAAGACATTCACGTATATATATTAATTTAATCATTCATAATTATTCACCACCAAAATACACAAACTGAATGATGCTCATTAGACACTCATCAACATTCATAATACTTCATAATCACTCAAGAATTCAATAATAAATTGTTACCCATAGGGAAAATATCATTTTTATCCATAATAACCATTATAAGCAAATTTCAGCATTTCCAACAGCAACATACGTTAGTAAAACAGTCATAACATGAGCAAATCAAATACTTTTCATGTGATTCCACTTTATATAGCTCAATAACATAAATATCTACAACTTTCATGAAGACCATAAATTCAAATTCTAAACAAAAACATCACTTATTCACAGAATACAAAACTGCCTTAAAGAGGATTTTTAAAACGTATACAGGTTAGTATTTTCAACGTTTCTGGAGCTACAAAAACAATTTTGGCATGAAACCTGTTCTAAATTATTCTTAACACAAATATCTACAACTTTCATGAAGGCACCAACCACTAATTCTCACCACAAAATTCTCAGTTTTAAAAATAAGATTCGGATTTTATAGTTAACAGATTTTTATCATGAACATACTTCTGTATTTTAAGCATATCTAGAGCTACAAAAATATTTTTAACTCAAAACCACTTTCTATAGATCCCTAACATAAATATCTACAACTTTCATGAAGACCATAATTTCAAATTCCAAACAGAAACATCACATAATCACATCATAGTCAATAGATTATCATTTTTCATTATCACCAATTGCTGGAAAATTTACTGGTTTGACAATATTTAGTAAATTAACTATAACTCATAGTATAAAAATAATTTTTGAATGAGGCCAAGTTCTATGTTTCAATAATTCCATTATCTATAATTTTTATGAAGACCAAAAATTCCAAATCCAAACAGAAGTATCACAAATTCATAGTATACTAAACTATCTCAAAGAAAGTAACAAAACGTACATATGTTAGTAAATTCAGCGTTTCTGGATCTACAAAAATAATTTTGGCATGAGACCAGTACTAAATTACTCATAACACAAATATCTAAAACTTTTATGAAGATACTAAATACTAATTCTCATCACAAAATTCCCAGTTTTAAAAATACAAACAGTGATTCACGTTAGCTGATTTTTAGCATGAACATACTTCTGTATTTTAGGTATAACTAGAGCTACAAAAATAATTTTGACTTGAAACCACTTTCTAAAGATCCATAACACAAATATATACAACTTTCATGAAGACATAAAAGGCTGATTATGCATGTATAAGTCCCAGAATTTTAATATATACACAAAACATAGGGTAAATATTCCACTCCGACATGCTGTAGTATTTTGGCTAGAACTTTTGCTATACATATCCAAATAAGTTGATTCAGGTCTCAAAATTCACAAAACAAAAAGATATACATCTTTCATGAAGAAGTCAGAATCAAAATCACACGTTTTCAATCTCAAAACTGAGCAACAAGATACGAAAATAAAACTGGAATCCTAGGACAGCATACAATTCTACGCATTTCATAATTATTCACAACCCTATCCCCTCTTACCTTGATGGAGGATCCTAGAGTGGTTTAAAATGTTCTCTTATTGTCCTAGCTTCAGATCAAGGGTGACTTTGATAGAGAAAATGAAAGGAAATGAGAGAGAGACTTCACTAACTTTAGCTTGTTCTAAGAATTCAGACTTGGGAACAAGATGTAGTGTTGATTTAATGATGCAAATGACAAGTGGGGGACAAGCTTTTCATAATGGGATTGTAGTGGGATGTTAGGTACATTATTGTGGTGATAATGAAGGTTTTAGGTAAGAAAAATGAGCTGTATTGTTGACCATTTCCGCAGCCTACATAATGGAGCTTGTATGATTGAAGTAAATATCAACTTTGACACTGTTTCGGTATTTTAGGCATATCTCTCTCATATCTTAATGGATTTTAACAAATTTGGTCTTGTTGGAAATCTAAGACAACGAGGAACAACTTTGTAGTTCACCACTTTTTCAAATTCGGACTCTAACAAGGTATTAAAATATGTACAAGAGGATATGATTGAAGTAAAATATCAATTCTGACACTATTTCGGTATTTTGGGCATATCTCTCTCATATCTTAATGGATTTTAACAAATTTGGTCTTGTTGGAAAGATAAGACAAAGAGGAACAACTTTTTAGTTAACCACATTTCCAAATTCGGACTCTAACTAACAATTAAAATGTGTACAAGATGACGCATTTTGAGTGGAGTATGTGGCAATTTGATGAGAGTAATTGGAAAAACCAAAGGAATTAATAACTAAGGAAATAGGTAATAAGTTACTTGATTAACTTTTACCTAAGGTATAAAGTTAAAATTATTTACCATAGTAAAAGGTTAAATCGAAGATGTTGTCCTAACCAAAAATTTATGTAGAAAGTTGAGATAAAATGGATAATATTAATAATGACCTAGATTAAAAATAATTACACATGAGATTGAAATTTTTAGGATGTTACAGCCCCACTTCTGGACCATGCCGTCCCAATGGTCCTCCGGGATCCAACGAGGGCGCTCACCCTTGTCCCTCACCTTCCAAAGGGTACTCTTGATGATTTTGGAGGTCTTTATGGCAAAGACCTTCCTAATCTCATCAATCATACCCTCCGCCCACTGGTAATCACGCTGTAAAATGAAATGAGAAATCATAATTAATAAGAGGTCTATTTTACAAATCAAGTCACAACAAATGAGCTAGGAACTTACCGAGAAGGTGTCAAACCACCTATCTTGGACAACCTTCCCAGCATCTGTCCAAGATATATATGGACCATCCCACTGGGCCTTTAATACCTTAGTAATCGCTTTGGTAGTGTGACTACTATCAACAAAGCTGTAATGATAACAATTATATCATTTCAAATAACAGTGCACAATCTAGGGAGACTCCCAAAATTTCGGCAGAGTCTCCCCTGTAAACGTAACATTTCCAAGTTTAAATAGTTACCCTGTTACAAACAGAAGAGTGCCCAGTACAATTCAATCTATACAAGTACTAATTAAAGTAACATCCAATAAACCAACAAGTCTTTCCACTAAAGTTTAATATAAAGTACCATACAAATAACATAAAAGTATTTGAGGTTTAGTCACTTACTCGTCTCCGGCCGGCACGGGTACCAACATGGGCAGAGGGGATGCCGGAGGTGGGGTGGCCTGATGGCCATGGTCCTCCAAGCCACCAACTCCAGGAGTCTGCTCTGGGGTGGTCAGCTGTGGGGGTGATGGGGTGGTCTGCTGTGGTGGTGGTGATGGAGTGGTCTGCTGTGGTGGTGGTGATGGAGTGCTCTGCTGTAGTGGTGATGGAGTGGTCCGCTGTGGTGATGGAGTGGTCAAGCTGATAAGCGTCATCGACCTCCTCGGAGACATTGTCAGTGATCTGACTTCGGGCCTTGGCCTTGATTACTGCATACCAGTCCGATGTCCTCCCGGGAAGTCGGTGTAATAAACCTGCTCAGCTTGTTGGGCAAAAATGAAGGGATCAAACCCTTTATATCTACCATTCTTCTTGACCTCAACTAAGCCGTAGTTGTTGTCAACCTTTGTTCCAACACCGATTGTATTGTCGAACCAATCACATTTGAATAGAACAATATCTCTTCTTAGTCGTCCAGAGAACGAAACTTCAACAATCTCCATCAGCACTCCATAAAAGTCTTCTTCCAACTGTCCGGCGGTGCCTTTAACACAAACACCGTAGTTATGGGTGCGCATCCCTTCACTCCATTGAAGAATATTAAACTTGTAGCCATTTACGTAGTAAATAGGCCATTTTTTAACAGTTTTCACCGGCCCCCAAGAAAGGGCTTGGAGTAAAGAATCTTTAATATGGTTGTTTGGGTCTTGTATCTATGTACAACATAACAAGTAGGTCATCGTTAGATATCGGGAGTTAGAAGCAAAGATAATGACGATATGTAAACGGGTCTTATGTGTTGCGCGAACCAACCAACGAACTTGGATGACACCTCACTATGAATTTAGTCATCAGTTAAATCATTTTGCTCAAGTTTTAGCATATCTGTGTATAAGCTATTCAAAGGAAACAAATTTAGATACTATAAAAGCTACGTTTAGAATGTAACATATAACTTCTATGACTTACTCAATAAAGGGTTCCACTTCTGGGCAATTTAGAAGAATGTACAAGTGAGCCGCCTTTCGATCTTTCTCATCAATGTAACATTTTGTGAGCTTGCCCCCCGGGTGACCAGGATAGTTGAAAATCGATGTTTGTTCATCAAACCCTGTGCGGCTGGCTACCCCAAGATTGCGGGGAATTCTACTTATTCTAGTTTCTATCTCCGTCGGAAAATAGAAAGAAGCAAAGGTTGTCATTTCTTCGACTAAGTATGCCTCACAAATTGATGCTTCAACGCAGGCTTTGTTCGACACTTTATCTTTTAAGGAGCGTAAGAATCTTCAACATCATTAACAAGATAGTGTTAAGTTAGAAAATACTATTATAAGAAGTGTTTGCAAGGAAATTAAAGAGTTCTGGCGTTCACCTTTCGAATGGATACATCCAACGATACTGCACCGGGCCACCAACCAAGGCCTCGTACGGTAGATGGATAGGCAAATGCTCCATCGAGTCAAAAAAACTTGGTGGGAAAATCTGCTCCAACTTACAAATCAATACCGGGATAGTTTCTTCTATCTTCACAAGTTTTTCCACAGTCAACGAAGTAGCCGTCAACTCCTTAAAGAAGTGACTCAACTCCACCAACGGCTTCCAAATAGGCTTCGGTAAGGCATGAAACGCGTACGGGAGTAGTTGTTGCATAAACACATGGGAATCATGACTTTTCATGCCAAACACCCTGCCTTCCTTCACGTCGACACATCTACTCAAGTTAGAAGCGAATCCATCAGGCAGGGTCAACCCATTCATCCAAATACACACAGCAATCTGTTGTGGTCTAGTTAAAGTATATTTTGCATGGGGTTTAAACATTCTTCCACGTCCCGCATCCCTCAACTCCAACTCCTTCCTAGAACACCAAATCGGAAGGTCTAGACGACTCTTCTCGTTGTCCTTTGTTCTCCCTTTGATGTCCATAACAGTGTCAAAAATATTCATGAAAATATTACGTTCAGTGTGCATGACATCAATGTTGTGTCTTAACAAGTCTTTCCAATATGGCAAATCCCACAAGACACTTTGCTTCACCTAGTGGTGTTCCTTACCGTAACCCGCAAACTCCTTAACACTCATGTCCCAGATGTAAGGATACTCTTCGACCCTCTGCCAAACGCGTGCACCAGATAACCTACGGGGTGGAGGTTCATTAACAACCTTGTTCTTCTTAAAAGCGGTTTTGTTTCGCCTAAACGGGTGATCCAACGGTAGAAACTTTCTATGACAGTCAAAAAAACTTGTCTTGCCACTAACAGGGAGTGATTCCCCCCGGTATGTTCCATGCATACAGGGCAAGCAAGCTTCCCAGACGTGGACCATCCAGAAAGCATACCATAGGCCGGGAAGTCGTTAATAGTCCACATCAAAACAGCACGCATCATAAAGTTGTTCTTCAAAGACGCATCGTATGTCATTACCCCGACATCCCATAACTGTGATAACTCTTCAACCAACGGTTGCAAAAACACGTCTATGTTCGCCTTTGGATTTTTGGGTCCTGGAACCAGTATAGATAGAAACATGACCTCCCTCTTCATACACATATCAGGAGGCAGATTGTATGGGGTCAGGATGACTGGCCAACAAGAGTAAGCTCTTTCGTATTGACCGAACGGGTTAAACCATCAGTACATAAGCCAAGTTTTACATTGCGCAGCTCGCCAGAAAAGTCCGGATATAGCTCATCCAAACACTTCCATGCTTTCCCGTCGGAAGGATGGCAAAGAAACCCCTCTTGTGTTCGGTTCAGAGCATGCCAACGCATGTGTTTTGCCGTAGACAATGAGGCATACAGGCGTTGAAGACGCGGTGTTATAGGGAAGTACCACATTTTCTTCCTGGCCGTCCGGGTTACCTTCCCTCTCCTTTTAACAGTTTTGTAGCGTTCCTCATTACAATGCAGACATTTTGTGACACTCTTATCTGCAAACTCATTTCTGAACAGCATACATCCGCCAACACAACACTCTATCTTCACACAACCCAACCCCAAGTTTGCCACTTGTTTCTTAGCACGGTACAAGTCTGCTGGCATTCTATGATTACTAGGCATAGTGGAACCCATCAGATTGACCATCCTATTAAAACAACCTCCAGAAAGATTATAATCTGCCTTTAGGCTTAAAGCAGCTAGGGAGGCGAATAACTCAGTGTGACTGTTGCACCCGTCCCACAATGGAGTCTGAGCCGCCGCTAACAAGTCATAAAATCTCTTCACCTCCGGATTAGGATCCTCCTCTACATTGTCAGAGTCTCCATGACCTACTTGGTCATTATGTTCCAACATACGCCCAGTGGAGGGTTCAACATGATCCATCACCATTTGTTCGTAGTTGTTGTACGTATCCCTGTTTCCTCCAACCTCATAGTAAGACTGTTGCACAGTTACGTCTGAGGGTCTACGCGGTAACTGCTCACCATGGTTGTACCAGCAGTGGTATGTTTCCATGAACCCTTTCTCAGTTAGGTGGCATATGACATCATCCGCGTATTCAAAACTCGTGCATTTGCACCTTGAGCACGGACAACGAATCTTCTGAGTTGCTTCAAATCCAGGCGTGTTTGCCGTAGCAAATGGAATGAACTCCAATAGCCCCATCATAAACTCCTCAGTCACTCGCCGATTGCGATCTAGTCGGTTGTACATCCATCGTCGATTTGCCGGTACCTCCATTTATAATATCTAACAAGCACGATTTCTGTTACCTTACACGTTTAAATTTTTATTTAACTATCGGTTGTGAATCACTCTATCTCTTTGATGTTACAAATTGGTGGGGCCCTATCCCATTCGGGATGAATATGCAACCATCCGTAACCCATCCCATAATTGTATGTGGTCTATCTTGAGTTGAATGAATGTTCATTTGAAATTTCGGCAGTATTTCGCATTGGTCCCCGAGTACACAGAGATACGTACGGTATGAAACACCACACGCAGACATGCACCCTGGGGACAATACGAAACACCATAACCGAAATTTCATATGAACATTCATTCAACTTCTCAAGATAGACCATATACAACATTGATGGGTTACGCCCTACAGGTTACAAATTCATACCAAACTGTCCAACCGGGACAATTCAAGATCCAACACAACACGGTACATCGACCGGTTGTTTTGAAACTTGAACGGGAATCTAATGGGTACACACACGACTAAACCCTACATTATTAAAGTTGAGTTTCATTTTTTAAGTTCCCTAAGAAAGGGAGTCTGCCAAAATTTTAGCAGAGTCTCCCCTGTAAACTAGACATTTCCCAAATTTACAAACGGCCTGTTACATACAGAAAACTTCCTAGTATAGATAAATAAACATATCATACGCATTGTATATGATATTCAGAGTTACGAACACCAAATCATGTTATCAATACATAAAATCAATGCCTAATGAGATGTACTCTCTACTAATAAACAACATTACACATGCATCATAAATCATGTTATCAGCACACAAAACCAATGCCTAATGAGCTCTACTCTCCACTAACAAACAACATTACACATGCATAAAAAATCATGTTATCAGCACACAAAACCATCGCCTAATGAGCTCTGCTCTCCACTAACAAACAATATTACACATGCATAAAACACATTATAAACACATCAAAACCAGTTCCTAATGAGCTTTGCTCTCTAGTAACAAACAATAATTGACATGCATACATATATCGAGAAAGTCAGCGTTAGGGATTACCTAGGGAAAAAAGTGGGCGATAAATACAGAGCTGAAGAGAGACGATCAGAGACCACGCGTGATGTGTGTTACTCTGCATGACAAACCAAGAAGTCGTTAGACAGTTACAAGTAGCAAGGAAACTAAACAAAGAGAGACACGCAAAGCAAATTATGGATTACACAGCAACGACTTCAGACCGGTGATCTAGACACTTGGGATCCACGTGAGAATGAGTCCATGAGAGACACAACAGAGACTACATTTGCATTATTAAACATTCTAAAGGTTGTTTATAAAGACTCTTCTTAGATGAGTTAATTTATAAAGACTCTTCTTAGATGAGTTAATTAGTTAAGAGGACCAAGTTGTTTTAGGTCAAATGCACCATTCAGTTTGTTAACGAGTTACTGAACTAGAGATGGGCTGCTGCCAGTGATGATGATGCTGTCTACATAAACCAGTAGGTAATCCACCTAAGATACACAGTTATATACAAAGAGAGATAAGTCACAGATGGTGGCTTTATCCCCAAGGGAGATCTGAGTGAACTGTAAGCGTTCAAACCAAGCTCTTGGGGCCTGTTTAAGTTCATATATTACCTTATGCAACCTGTACATAAGCTACATATATTACCTTATGACCATAGGATGAATGTTGGTTGTTTGTGATGTTGAGGGTGTTGGTTGGTTGTGTAGAGGGAGCTACAGAATTAAGGGGAAAACCAGGTGGGAACTCAGACTCATTGGTGGAAGGTACAGAGGGAGATGATGTGGAAGTAGAGGAGCTAGTTACAGGGCTCAAATAATACAGTTGGATGTAGTGGGTGTAACAGGAATGGGATAAGGAAGTGGTGAATTTAGGATAGGGAAAGCGAGCCTCATTGAATAACACATCCTTTGAGATATATAACCTACGATAGGAAAATAACTTCTGCTAATGCCACATCATATATTGTGACAAATGCTACAGTTCAGAGTCATGGGCTGAGGCCCGACCGATTAGAAATGCTATAGTTCAGAGTCATGAAACATTTGAGCATGAAATTAAGGGTGTGTTCTTTCAATTCTTATACCTCACAAAATGCTTTTACTCAGTACAAGATTAAATGAATCATACCACATTAAATCTCAAAACCAATGTAACTTCAATGCAACTTCCAGAAAATGAATTTAGCCATGAAACATTTCTAATTTTGAAACTCTCAATAGGCACGTATTGCGTGGATATGATATGGGCTTGTGCAATGGGTGGGTACTAAATAAAAGCCACCAAAGGTGATTTTATGGCATTTGAATGAAAGCGTTGGAACACAGACTTAGGTTGGAAACCAGAATTTACAGGTTTCAATAGTAAGCGTCATCATGAATTACATGGATCAGTATAATTTAAATAAAATGTTATTTTGGTTCAAAAACTCATAAACATGGGTGAAAATAACAAATAAAACATGGTGTTAATATAATTTCTCTTAAATATCCTTCATTTAGTAGGTCCAAGTTTGATTCAAACATTTTACCAACTCTATTAATATCATTATTATCCTCTAATCATAAAATTAAATTATTTGATAAAATTAAAAAATAACAATCAATTTTTAACTTTACTTTGACTTTGACCTAAAACTAATAACTTTAAACTTTAGTATTCAATCTTTGTAAACTAATTTGACAACTATTTCACAACTTCATTCTTCAACACTTTATAACAAGAGCATAAAAATTAAAATAAAAATTTAAAATGTTCTAAAATATTTAAAGGCAAAGGCCTTAAGCCTGTATATATCATCAGTGAGTTTACAAAATTAAAACAAAACAAAAGTTGATGGCTTTCTTGATAAACTCAAAAGTTGGATTAATAAGAAAAATAAAATCTGTTATTTTGGATAATATACTAGAATCCAAAAAGCCCAAAACCTCAACAACATTTTCCAATGTAGAACACACCAAATCAAAACTTATATCAACATTGCTTCTAATTCTACATATTCTGACCAAAACATCCCAATGCAAATCCAATATGAACAATTTTAATCAAGGGTGTCCAATATTGAGTTTCCACCCAATAACAACATTACCTAATTAATTTCATCAACAAAACTAATTTGATTATCATTAATTATATGTCTCACATATTACATAGTCTGAACTATAAAATTTGCAAATTCCATAGTCCTAAGACAGAACCAAAGGTGCATAATTTACAGTAGTCATTCAGCCACAGAGAACACGCCCACACACAAATTAGAACACATAGAACATGCAATACAGAGAACCATAGAGAACACATCAGAACCCCAGAGAACACATCAGAACCCTAGAGAACACATCAGAACCTCACTTGTCATCAATGTAAGCACTGCTGTGAAAGGGAGTTTTGGGTACCTTGATCCTGAGTATTTCAGGAGGCAACAGTTAACAGAGAAGTCTGATGTGTATTAATTAGGGGTAGTTTTGTTTGAGGTACTTTGTGCAACACCTGTTATAGACCCATCTCTTCCTAGAGAAAAAGTAAACTTAGCAGAATGGACAATGAAATGGCAGAAAAGAGGGCAATTGGAGTAGATAATAGACCCAACACTTGCAAGGAAAATCAGAGCAGATTCTCTCAGGAAGTTTGGAGAAACTGTTGAGAAATGCTTGGCTGACTTTGGTGTTGACAGGCCTTCTATGGGAGATGTGTTGTGGAATTTGGAGTATGCTCTTCAACTTCAGGAGGCTGTTGTTCAAGGTGATCCTGAAGAAAACAGTACCAATATGATTGGGGAACTATCTC
Organism: Clitoria ternatea; assembly: GCA_037962975.1. Classification (NCBI taxonomy): domain Eukaryota; kingdom Viridiplantae; phylum Streptophyta; class Magnoliopsida; order Fabales; family Fabaceae; genus Clitoria; species Clitoria ternatea. Next base: position 53,714,884 of record CM075675.1, read on the forward strand.
CTCAAGTCAACGATTTCAACCACGATGTAAGTGTTTCAACTGCACCATTTGAATCTTCAAGTTTGGATGAGTAGGGTATTCTCACAACTGGTGAAATCTGAAGGAAGGTGACTTTGAGCATTGCACCTTCTAAATTATGCATTACATTTTATTTCTTTTACTGTTTCAGTAGTTAATCTTCATTTTTGTTCTAGTTCTCTGCCCAGTATTCTGGCACTTTATAAACTTGTAAAGAAATACCACTTTAATGAAACATGTTTACTTAATAGTAATTCAACAATACATTTCTTTGCTAAATATCCAATCTGTGAGACTCGAATTATATTTGAACTTCAGCTTGTATCAGCCAGAGAAACATCAAAATCTGAAAAACAAGCCAAGTTCTTATACTAAACTGCTAAACAAATATGGTAACATAAAACTGTTTTTGGGCAATTGACAAACATTATTGTGATTGTTTAGTATCCAATTACCACATCATTAAAAATATCTACGTACTCTATTTAATCAACAAATAAAAATTTATCTTTTACGCATCCCAATTGAAAGACTACATTTTAAAAATTAAACAAGAGCAGAAATGATTTACCAATACTAAACTTATGGTTATTAACTACAGAATTTTAATGCATAATATGCTAACTTTCCGTGAGATAAATCATAAAACAAGTAATTTAAGCTAATAATGACAAATATGCTAACTTTGCAGAGTGGTGAGTGGAAGAATCAACAGTTCAAGGAGTACAATTTTAGACAGCATAAAGAGTTAATTCTATCATTTCCTATCCAACATCAGAAACAAGATAACTACAACTCTAACATTGGACCAGCAATAACACCACAGTAACTTCAATTGAGATATTCTGAACACAGAAGAACAATGACAACACTATATTTATATTCGAAGATTTAAACCACAAATTAAAACCAAAATAAACTTAAATTCAAAACTGTTGAACCAATAACTGCTGCATAAAAAACTACCAACTCCATCAATGATAAACATTCAGCAAACCCGAAACACCCTCTCTCACCCATGCACCTTCATGCCTAACCCAAACACAGCAACCCCTAACGCCCTAAGCCCATCACCGACCACCCTAAACCACCCATACCTCTCCCCACATCCACTAGTCACCACCTGGAACCCCCTCCCCACAGCCTCACCAACCTTAAACCGATTAACCCTTCCCCATACCTAAACCCACCACCCTCCCCACACATACCACCTTCCACCCACCTCCCAACCCGAAACCCCTCAACACCCACCGCCAACCTCTGATGAAACCCTCTCCCCACGGCCTAACCAACCCCAACCCATAACCCCTCTCCACACCCACCACCCGTAACCTAACCCAAACATCCCTCCCGTAACCCCCTTCCTCACCCAGATACCAAAAATAAAGGCCAGAAACCCACAAAACGAGATACCACAGAGCAGAAAATCAGAGATGCAAAGGTAGTGGAATGTTACCTGCGATGGAGGGAAGGGAGCCTCAAATAGTCGAAGCTTCCAACGGAGGTTTGAACGGAGGACACGTTGAGAACTCAGAAAGGGCGGGAGACAGTGGTTCAGTGGTTCGGACCTTCGGACGGAGGACTCAGAGACGAGGAGGGATACGGAGGGAGGGAACTTTGTGTTAGGGTAAATGAGAGGGAAAGGAATTGCTGTCGAGATAGATTAAAAACTTAGCGACAGCTAACACCCGTCGCTAACAACGTCACTACAATTAAAACCTGTAGTGACGGCACAGTATTTCCGTCACTACTCTCCTGAATATTAGCCACGGCAGGATAATTTCGTCCCTAATCTCCCGACGAGTAGCGACGACGTAACCCGTCGTCGCTACATTCCCCTCTTTAAAATTAAATGGAGGGAAGGCCAAAACAATAGCGACGACTAAGACCTCCGTCACAAAATTCTCAGAATACTGGCGACGGCGAGGTTAGACCGTCGAAACAGTCACGACGGACACACTAATCCGTCACTAATACCCAGAACACTAGCGACGACTAACTCCTCCGTCACAAGTACAATACATAGCGACGCTACGAAGCCGTCGCTACAGTTGGAGGGAAATATAGTGACGGCGCGTGCCGTCGCTAAGATTTGGCGCCAACAACAATCATGGAGGGAAACCAAAAAAGGGAGAAGCTGAAACTATAGCGACCGTACTAGCGACGGTATTTGTAACTTTTTAGCGACGGGTTCGTTGTTGGGTTGCTAATATAGTCGCTAACATTTTTTTTGTACCTTTTCGTATGAGGGGTTGCTAAATCGGTCGCTAAATAGAGACGGGATTTGGTGGTCGCTAAGTTGAGGTAGCTGTTTAGGGTTTTTTTAGTAGTGTTTTTTCCAAAACCTTAATCCTAGTTCTGATCATGGTTAACACCTGGAACACACGACGTGAGGAAGATAGCAGACGCCAGGGGCCATCCGATCATGATGATTGGGTGCAACATCTCACTAACATGGGGGAAACCTTACAGAAAATAGTCGCCAACCTGCAGCAGGAGAACGCGGACTCAGGGGACAAAAGGGAGGCGAGGACGAGGCTTTTAGCCAGAGTGCTGGTCAATCTACCCGTCAGAGGGCCACCGGCCAAACCTCATACCAAACGGAGACAGCCAAATATGAGCCCGAGCTACCTTTCGCTGCACATCCCTGGACCGACTCAATCATAAAGGCTCCAACTCCCCCCAACTACAAACCCCTATCAATAGAGAAATACGACGGTAGGGGTGACCCAGAAGACCACCATACCTTATACACCAATAATATGCTTGTGACGGGGGCGTCTGATTCCCTTTTTTATCGGACTTTCCCTACCATGTTGACCAAGTCAGCATTCCGTTGGTTCTCTCACCTTCCTCCAAAGAGTATTGCCAGTTTTTCAAACCTGAGCAAGAAATTCCTCAGTCAATTTTCCACCAGCAGGGTTGTACAGCAAATGTCACACAGCCTAGTGAATCTGCGTCATCTCCCAGGAAAAACCCTAAAACAATACATGGCCCTGTTTCTTTGAACAAGCCATCCAAATCCGAAACCTCAGCCCGAAAGTGGCGCTGCATGCCATATAAACTGGCTTGCGCTCAGGGAAATTTAAGGATTCCTTAACCAAAAAGCCACGCTAGACATGGATGACTTTTGAGCGAGAGCGTTGTTAGTCCTCAAATTTACAATAAATCTTTTAATAAAAATTTCATAAAAATAAATAAAATTTTGGTTAATTTGTTAGAAAATTAGGTTTTAATTCAATAAATGGATGTTTTGGAAATAATCTGCCCTTGATCAATTTTTTCTAGTTTTGCAGTGAAAAAGTAAAGAATTCAAGAGAAAATTATACTGGAAGATCTGACGCGTAGCATCAATCCTACGTGTAGCGTAGACTCTGAATTTTGATGCTGACGCTATGTGTCACAGCCACGTGTAGCGTCAGTGCTGCGTGGACTCCACATCCAACTTGGCCAAGCACTCAGCTTTGACCCAATAATGGTCATCCCACTCAGACGCCAGGGGCCATCCGATCATGATGATTGGGTGCAACATCTCACTAACATGGGGAAACCTTACAGAAAATAGTCGCCAACCTGCAGCAGGAGAACGCGGACTCAGGGGACAAAAGGGAGGCGAGGACGAGGCTTCTAGCCAGAGTGCTGGTCAATCTACCCGTCAGAGGGCCACCGGCCAAACCTCATACCAAACGGAGACAGCCAAATATGAGCCCGAGCTACCTTTCGCTGCACATCCCTGGACCGACTCAATCATAAAGGCTCCAACTCCCCCCAACTACAAACCCCTATCAATAGAGAAATACGACGGTAGGGGTGACCCAGAAGACCACCATACCTTATACACCAACAATATGCTTGTGACGGGGGCGTCTGATTCCCTTTTTTATCGGACTTTCCCTACCATGTTGACCAAGTCAGCATTCCGTTGGTTCTCTCACCTTCCTCCAAAGAGTATTGCCAGTTTTTCAAACCTGAGCAAGAAATTCCTCAGTCAATTTTCCACCAGCAGGGTTGTACAGCAAATGTCACACAGCCTAGTGAATCTGCGTCATCTCCCAGGAAAAACCCTAAAACAATACATGGCCCTGTTTCTTTGAACAAGCCATCCAAATCTGAAACCTCAGCCCGAAAGTGGCGCTGCATGCCATACAAACTGGCTTGCGCTCAGGGAAATTTGAGGATTCCTTAACCAAAAAGCCACGCTAGACATGGATGACTTTCGAGCGAGAGCGTTGTTAGTCCTCAAATTTATAATAAATCTTTTAATAAAAATTTCATAAAAATAAATAAAATTTTGGTTAATTTGTTAGAAAATTAGGTTTTAATTCAATAAATGGATGTTGTTGGAAATAATCTGCCCTTGATCAATTTTCTCTAGTTTTGCAGTGAAAAAGTAAAGAATTCAAGAGAAAATTATACTGGAAGATCTGACGCGTAGCATCAATCCCACGTGTAGCGTAGACTCTGAATTTTGATTCTGACGCTATGCGTCACAGCCACGTGTAGCGTCAGTGCTGCGTGGACTCCACATCCAACTTGGCCAAGCACTCAGCTTTGACCCAATAATGGTCACCCCACTCAGCACCAAGGGCCACCCCACTAAGCACAAATGGCCAAAATACAGTGGAAACACGTCCAAGTGGCCAGGCATGATCAAATTTAATAATTTTAAGTGGCCATTATCAGCTGTTTAATGGAAGCTGAGTCAGGGGCCTGACGCGTAGCGTCACACTGACGCGTAGCGTCAGCACCCTTGCTCAGCCCTATAAATAGGCCATCCAACACCATTCAAAACATCCCATTCTCATTCACTTCTCTTCTTTTCTCTCTTTGTGCTCGACTTTGAGTACTTCTTTTGTGAGTTGTAGTTCTAGAATAGTTTTCTAGATACTTGAGTGTGTTTTGGTGTATTGTGATCATTGTATCGTGAAGTTTCCATCGTCTTCGTAATGTTAAACTCTGTAAGTGTTGTCTTTACTTTCACCATGTGTAACTAATTTGCTTATGTTGGAATTGGTGAACTGATCTATTGAGTATAATGTTGTGAATTCGACCTCTGCATGTTTATGATTCAAGTCCATGTTAGTATTTCAATCTTTTATTAATATGAACGTCAAACGGGAGAATGATTTTCATGTGTATTGAAACTTGTTTTATTAGTATGAATGTCAAACGGGAGAATGATTATTCATGCCATATTAAAACTTGTTTTGACGAAAGTAAAAGCTGGAATACCCTTAGTATCTCAATTCTATAGGGGTTGTTAACCATTGTTGTCATAAGGCCAGGTCTTAATGCAAGTTTTTACTGAGAAAGCTCATGAGGGATCGGACTTTACGATGAATTCTTAGAATTTATATCATAAGGGATCGGTTATAATGATTTTAAGCTGCAATGACATGAAACTTGATGATTAAATATGCATGTCTTGAGTTCCTCATTGTTATTCTAGATTAGGGATCCAATTTCTAACATAATTTGTTTATCTGTGTTTATCTCAAGTATCTTACCTATTCTAGATTGCAACTCAAATTTTTATAGATTTTTATTTTCTTTTTATCTCATGAACAACTCAACCATGCTATCTTGTGAATATTGTATAAATTGTATATAAATCATTCTTTTGTCCATAACTTTCTTCACATTTACCATAGTAAATAGAAAATTACTGTTGTTATTGGACTTTCAATCCCAGTGGAACGATATCTAAATTTTGAAAATTACAAACGATTGGTGCGCTTGCCAATTAACAACCCGGTGGTGGAAACAAACGGATCAGACGCTATCGCCGGGTTAACAAGCGTCCCGGTACGTTGCTGTTGATGAGCGTGAAGCTAATCGGGCCAACCCCATTGAGCGAGTCAATCACCACCCTGAACCAAAAGGAGAAGTCTCAGGAGAAACCGAGACAGACAGGCTGATGGCTACACCACTCCCATTTACATAGGCTTTACACTATTGAAGGACCCCCGTGATCAGATTCTCCATGAAGTCTACAACACGGGACTCCTTGCACTCCCGCCCCGGGGGAGGGTCCCAAGAGGTCAGATACGTCTAAGTTCTGTGAATTCCACAGGGCCTACGGCCATGGGAATAAACACTGTCAATCCCTCTACAATCAGATAGAACACCTAATCCGACAAGGACACCTGGCAAGATTTGTCACCCGGAAAAATAAAACATCCCGAGAAGGATTTCAGAAGAGAGAAAAGGAACGTCCCGATCAAGTGGAGTGTCAAACTCGAAACCGATATCGATCCCCCCGCTCTCGATCCCCGAGACCTGCAAGAGATAGAGAAGACACACAACGAGTCATACATACCATCTCAGGAGGTTTCCCGGGTGCCCGCACACGCCGGTCACACCAAATGAGATAGGTAAATTTATTGCAGGAACAATTGGACTCGATGATCATCACATTTGATAGGCCAGACTTCCCTAAGGGCGGACCAAACCGAGACAAACCAATGGTAGTCACCAGGGGGGTCAAAGATTTTGTGGTAGAATGAGTGCTCATATACTAAGGGAGTTCAGCAGACATCCTGCATTGGAAAGCATACCAGACAATGGGAGTCTCCACCCGCCGGTTGAAAAAGTATGATGGAGCTTTACTTAGCTTTTCTGGTGATTCTGTGCAAGTCCTAGGTTGCATCAATTTAGGGACCACTTTCAGAGTTGGAGAAAATAGCTCATTTGTACATCATCTGGCTCATTTAATGTTTACAAATGTTTCACAATCGGTATACACAGGAGCCGGCCAAGGCTACTACAAACATCTATGTGCATTATGTACAATACACAAATACATAATGCTCAAATCGGCTGAGTGATCTTACACATCATTGCTGGGTCCTATGTCCACTCTAAAAATAACAACAGTAGAGGGTGAGCATAAACATATCAAATGATAGTTATTGAATCGGATTAAAAGTCCAATTCATAACTATATATAAAACATAACACATCATATAATCTCATAGCATCAGCCGATCAAATCATCATATTACTCTCAATATCATATCAGTGCAAATATATGCTCAATCAAATAGATCCATTATTAAATCTTTTAATTTGTGTTGCAACACTGGCTCCCCGAGTCATAACTCAGCTCTCAGCTGATCCGGTCGTTTTACTAGTACCAAACCGTTTGCCCTCTCATGTGACACAATCACTCCCAGCGACAACGGTAGTGTCACGGGCTAAAGCCCGAGCCCCGCTCAAGAGGTTTGCCTTGAGTCCCACCCAAGGTCTTTTGTGGAATCCTCGAAACCACATAATATATTTTATATTTGTTTATCATATAAGCATCCTATGCTTTATCAATATACATCTCATGCATTCATATATCATGAAAAATTCATAAATAACTTTCATATCATCATCATTAATCACACATCAACATCAATATTATATGAATGGAAATATCACAGATATATCACACATATTACATTCATATTCAGGATTTAACATTATCCCAATCTGTTCATAAACCATCCATTTAAGATGTAACGCTCCCCCTACCTGGAAGTAAGGAGTTCCTCAAGCTATATTCAACCACAGTACACAATTTCTGACTGAAACTTCAGTTCTGGAAGTAAGGAGTACACAAATTCCGACTGAAACTTCAGTTCTGCATAGTCCACAGCTTTCTTTCTCAAAATTCTTACCAAGTTTCACATTAAAGAGAAGAATGAAGATTGGTCTCCTCTTTTTATCGATAAGGAAAGATTAAAGGTGATGTTGACACTCACATGATTCCAAGCTAGTCAAATAATAGGATTTGACATAATTCGTTCATGAAAATGACATAAATGAATTGAATAAGTGAATGGAGTAAGCACTGATACGCACTTAACAACAAAATAATAAAATAAAAGAGGATAGGATTATGGAAAGGGTCCACCACTTAGCAAAATCAGGAAAAAGAATCTGCGCACCAATAATTGAAGTGATTATTAATTCCGACTCGGTTTCAGTATGTTCCGACTCGGTTTCAGTATTCTGGGCACATGTTTCCGAGAGGATTCAACGTAGCCTCTGTCCATTCAGAATTTCTTCATTCGGAGGAAATTCACTCAGAATGGTTTCACCCCATGAAACACTCAGCTTTCCTTCCTCGGAAATGTCCCACATGAAAATATATCACTCGGAAATACCTTTAGAAATAACTTATTCGATTGTATGTATTTCTGTCTGAGTCAAAGCTTTCATTTACGTCACTTGGAAGTCTTTCATTCGAAATTATTACTCGGAATCGAGGTTCAGTCCTCTCTCGGAATCTTTCCACTTGAAAGGATCACTCAGGGTCAAAGTCAATCTCTATGACGAACCCGAGTACAAGCTCTCAGCAACTCTTTAAAACACCCGTGCACGGATTAAATGAAGGGTTCACCACTCGGGAACTCACCACTCGAATATTATCCACTCGGTAACTATTCACTTGGAATATACTCATTCGAATTTGAAGTCTTTCCTGGAAAAGACTCACTCGGTATGTCTCAATCGGTGCCATACCACTCGGAAACCAAAAATGTCTCTTGACGTTGTCCCACTTGGAAATGTCTCACTCGGTGTCGTCCCACTCGAGAGTGTCGTACTCGGAGACACCTTACTCGGAAAGTCACACAACTCGGAGATGCTCCACTCGGAAACAGCTTAACTTCCCTATACTCGGAAGTATCTCAACTTTTCTACACTCGAAAGTATCTTAACTTCTTACTCTCGAAAGTATCTTAACTTCCTACACTCGGAAGTAGTTCTCTCGATCATGTTTCACTCGGAAACGTAGAACTTAGGAGCGTCTTTGTCCGAAAGGTGCTCATTCAAAGTCAAAGCCTCTTTCCACTCGGAATTACTTCTATTTTCACTCGGTATCGTACCATTTCACTCGGAATAGCTTATTTCCAACAATATTCACTCAGAAATTCCTCACTAATCCTTAATAAATTATTTTCTAACATTCAAAAATTTAGGATGTTACAGCCAGCACGGTAAAGGCAGGAAATCTTAAGACGATCGTTCAGGTCATCCTGGAAGAGCCCACAATCTAGGAATCCCAGCATGTTCACCAGGTAAGTGAAATTTCAATTGCAAATACATGGATCACCCTCATTGTTGATTTCCTTAAATAGGGAATTCTCCCGGAAAATCCCCAATAAGCTAAAAAGTTACAAGTTCAAGCATCCAATTACACCTTGCTAGACAGACAGTTCTACAAGAGGGGTTTTACCGTACCTCTTCTAAAGTGCTTGAATGAAGAACAAGTCAACTCTGTCATATGGGAATTATACTCAAGAATTTACGGCCTTCACAGAGGAGTCTGTCCTTTAGCCACCCGGATCCTCCTAGCAGGGTACTTCTAGCCGACTCTACGAGTTGAGTGTTCTCAATTCATCAAAAAGTATGATTCGTGTCAACACAATACCAATCGGATCCATAGCCACCCCAAACCATTACACGGGATTATGTCTCCCTGACCCTTCAGCACCTGGGGAATGGACATCCTAGGTCCTTTTCCCCCAGGGAAATGACGGCTAAATTCATCCTGGTAGCAATAGACTTCTTCACTAAATGGATTGAAGTCGAAGCTCTCGCAACCATTACTACGGCCAAGGTACAGAATTTTACTTGGAAGCACATCATCTATCGATACGGACTCCCCCATACTATTATCTCAGACAATGGCCGACAATTCATGGACAAAGGCTTTGTAGCGTTCTGTAAGAATCTGGGCATCAAGCAAAAATTTTCCTCTATAGAGCACCCACAGACCAACGGGCAGGTTGAAGCAGCAAACAAAATCATCCTCCAAGAACTCAAAAGGTGGGTCGGACAAGCCAAAGGCAGATGGGAAGAATAATTGCATGGAGCACTGTGGGCCTATCACACTACCCCACATTCATTGACCCATGAGACTCTGTTCTGACTTACATATAGGGCTGACGCCATAATACCAGTCGAGTTGGGCGAACCTACTCTCTGACGCCTCGCTTATGATGAAGATTCAACTGACAAATGAAGACGGGATGGCTTAGACCTCAGCATGGAAGAACGAGAAGTGGCATATGTGAAGATACAGGCAGCCAAACAAAAGTCAGCCTAATGATAGAACTTCATTCTCTGACCCCGACCCTTTCAGAAGGACCCTAGGGATTAGGTTATTATTTCTCAATATGTGTTACTTAGTCACAACATGCGTAGAAAGAGTATATTTATACCTAAGTTACTAGATGGGCTTGGCCCATTAAGCTATAACTTAAGCTGATTAGGTCCCTACCAACACAGAGAGGTTAGAGGGGGTGGTAGGGACCACCCCTGACCTCATGGGGGAACAAGAGCTCCCTAGACATGAGTCTTGGGTGTAGGGCCGAGTGAAGTGGCTAAGTGTAAGTTGAAAGTCTCCATCTTCATATGAAACTTAAAAATCATTTAAGTACAAGAAGTCCGAGGGCGGAATCAATCCTTCGGCAAATGCACTCTAAAACATAAAAATCGTTTAAGTACTAAAAGTCCAAGCGCGAAATCAATCCCTCAGCAAATGCACTTTGAAACTTAAAAATCATTTAAGTACTAAAATTCCTAATGTGGAATCAATCCCTTGGTAAATACATCACGAAACTCAAGGACTGATCAACAAAGAAGGGTAAATCAATAGCAAAAGATTCAAGGCAACGAAAAGAGTATTTATTTCACTAAGCGATTACATGAAACAAGTATGAAAATAAAAAGATAAAGATTTGTAAATATATTTCCTAAGGAGCGGCTTCGGAAGATTCGACGGTCGAAAATTGTGAGGTCGATTCACCACAGTTAGCTTCAGCCTCAGGGGCACCCTGCTCCTCACTTGCATCGACCCCCGCTTACTCATCCTCAAAATCAGGACACGACACTAGGTGGCCGTCCACGACAATCTTGAACGGGTGAAGACCCTTGAAATTCAGTACAACAGAAGGATTCAAAGCAGTAATTTGCTCTTGGCAGAGTTTTGAAGGCATCAACATACTTTATGGCTACATCCTGCTCCGCCACTACAAGATCTGCCTTTGCCTCCTCCCTCAAGGATTCCAGGTCTGTCCGAGCTCTTTGGAGATCATTCTCCACTTTTGCCTTTTTAAGAGACAAGGTGTTGTAAGTCTCTTTAATCTCCTCCACCCGCTGGTCCCAGAAGGCACACCTATCCTCAGCAGTAGACAACTTTGACTCAAGCTTATTTTTTAGCTTGGCCACCAGTTTATTGGCATTCCTTACCCAAGCCATCTTTGCTCTCTTCCCCTCTTGTAGCAGCTCATTCTCCTTTTTTAGTGACTCGTTCTCCTGACACATAGCATGGACAATTCCCATCATCATCCTTATGATGTAACTCCTGGCATGGACAATTCCTATCATCATCCTATCCTGTGATTTGATGATGTAACTCCTGGCATGGATAATTCCCATCATCATCCTTATGATGGAAGCTTCTGAAGTCTCAATCCGTACCCTGACGATTGAAACGTACTTGCCCAGGACGGATGATCTCAATCACCTATTCTGTGATTTGACGATGTAACTCCTGGCGTGGTGTACTCCCCAGGACGGACGATCTCAATCACCTATTCTGTGATTTGACGATGTAACTCCTGGCGTGGTGTACTCCCCAGGACGGACGATCTCAATCACCTATCCTGTGATTTGATGATGTAACTCCTGGCATGGACAATTCCCATCATCATCCTTATGATGGAAGCTTCTGAAGTCTTAATCCGTACTCTTACGATTAAGATATATTTACCCAGGACGGATGATCTCAATCACCTAATCTGTGATTTAATGATGTAACTCCTGGCGTGAACAAATTCCTATCATCATCTTTATGATGGAAGATCCAACTATCATCTTTATGTATCTTTGTAGTTTCCCAAGCCCGGAACAATACTCTCATATTGGACAACGTTTTCATCTCCAATGAGAATAATACGAACTAATAACGGAAAGATATATAAATGAATATTATCCCCAAGTGTAGGTATGTTAAGGAATAGGTACCTGTCATAGGGCATCATCCTTAATTCCTTTGGGGAGAAAAGGAGTCGATCCGTTGTTCACAGTAGCGGTGTCACAGGACGGATGACTAGTATTAGTTCGTATTATTCTCATTAGAGATGAAAACATTGTCCAATGTGAGAGTATTGTTCCGGGCTTGGGGAACTACAAAGATACATAAAGATGATAGTTGGATCTTCCATTATAAAGATGATGATGGGAATTTGTTCACGCCAGGAGTTACATCATTAAATCACAGATTAGGTGATTGAGATCATCCGTCCTGGGTAAATATATCTCAATCGTAAGAGTACGGATTGAGACTTCAGAAGCTTCCATCATAAGGATGATGATGGGAATTGTCCATACCAGGAGTTACATCATCAAATCACAGGATAGGTGATTGAGATCGTCCGTCCTGGGGAGTACACCACGCCAGGAGTTACATCGTCAAATCACAGAATAGGTGATTGAGATCATCCGTCCTGGGGAGTACACCACGTTGGGGAGTACACCACGCCAGGAGTTACATCGTCAAATCACAAAATAGGTGATTGAGATCATCCGTCCTGGGCAAGTACGTTTCAATCGTCAAGGTACGGATTGAGACTTCAGAAGCTTCCATCATAAGGATGATGATGGGAATTGTCCATGCCAGGAGTTACATCATCAAATCACAGGATAGGTAATTGACTCATTTTTTCAGAGCCCGGGTCATGGAAGTCAGGCAAAGACCAAACATCTCTGCCGCCTGACATATAGCAACAGGGTTAGAGGAGGCTTACTTCTTGTCTTCTTTAAAAAGGACAGTCCGATCCACAAATTGAGACACAGGAAAGCGCGTATCCCAAAGAGAATGGGCAGGGTTCCTGTCAGAACTCATTGACCCATTGGCGAAAGCTTCCCAAAGACGCTCGGAAGCATCTGTGACACTAGGCATTGATCTGGTGATTACCTCTATAGATATAGGCTGACTAGAACTGGGGGGCGCACTTCTGATCGCCTCAGAGGACCTACCATGAGTCACTAGGGAAGAAATTTCTTCCTTTTTACCTTTTGAGAGGTTGACAACTCCGATAGTCGAAACGGAAGAAGAAGGGAGGCAGGACTGGAATCCCTCACCAAGTTATACGGTTGCCTCCCCCTGACGAGACTTCTTAACCACCCGACTAGCCTTCTTCTCCAGTTGTGATTGAATAGGCACCGATGGAGCAGGCACGGTGGTGATAGGAGTGGCAGCAATTGGTGTAGCAGCGGTAGGTGTGGCAGTCGAGGCAGAGGCAGAAACAACTGCGAAAGAAGACCCTACTTTCTTCATCGCAACTTTCTTTCCTACGCCTTTAGGATCCACCTCCTGGTAGCGTTTCTTCAGGTCCCTCATCGATAGAGAGTTTGGAGCCATGTCGTCTGTCAAATGAAAAGACACAATCATCAAGCATCAGTCGTGAGACACATAGTGCACTACTTATGAATCCAGGCGTCCAGAGCATCTGGATGTGGAGCTAGAACAATCAGCGCCTGTGAGCTGAAGTATACGTCCACATCATCGGTCAGAAACTTCACATCTGACCTCTCGGACATAGTCAGGTCATCCCACAACACTCGATACTGAACGGGGTTCTGAGTCCAGTACAGAGGGAATAAGGGATGAGAGTCAGCTCCGTGGAGGAAATCCCCCCAGGCATGTCGAACCCTACACGAATCTTGAAGAACCTGGCTTTGAAATTTTTATAGGATTGATCAAAAGCCCTAATTAGATTATGGTGGGCTACCCTACTAAGAGAAACCCATCCTAGGGTGACCCCTACCTTAGGGATCTTGGCTTGGAAAAAATAAAAAAAAAGATAGGCACTGAAGGCTCCCAACCAAAGTAATCACAGACGACTTTGAAAGCTTTGACGAACGCCCACCCATTAGGATGTAGTTGGCTGGGAGCGATATTGAGGGTGTTTAAGACACCAATCTCAAAGTCAGAAAAAGGGAAAGACAAATGAAGGCGGGAAAACATTGTTTCATAGACATAAGTATAATCTACCTCGCTCGGGTCGGTGCGACGATGACAAACCCGCTCAGACTCAGAACAACTCACACACTCAACATTAAGGGCCAGTTTAGAATGACTAAAGCTATCTCCCTCCCATAACCTCACTATAGAATCCTCACTTTGAAAAGAGGAAGGAATGGATAAGACTTCATCCCTCACCCAACCATAGGAAACCCCAGAAGCAGAAGAAGCCATGGTATCCAAACACAAGTAAAATGACAAAGAAGAAGGCACAGACTAACCTATTTGCCTAAGGAAAGTATGGAAGATCCTAACAAGAGAGGTGTAGAGAAATGGTAAGAGAAAGCTTGAGAGAGAACAGAGGGAAAGCAAAAGATGAATGAGAAACGAAGAAAGCCAGGGGAAGCGTTATTTATACTTCACAAAGTAAAAGGAGCAGGTACATGCTACTGAAGAGATCCAACGGTTGGGAATTCTTCCAACACGACGACAGCTGGACGATTCCCATGAAGCGCCAGGCTTCAGTCTAAGGTACTCCTAAAAGAAAAACCTCGCGCAGCGTGATTATAATCGAAGGGCCAAGAATAAAAATCACACGAAGAGTCAAAATGATCCAACGGAGGGGAACCTGTCAGCCGTGAACATTTAATAGCAACCATGCCAACAACTCCTTTCAGACCAAGAGACACCTCCCATCCTGAAAACGTATCATTAATGACTTGGGGAAACGCGAAAGATGTCGCAATCATTAAGCTAGTGCAGTTTCATCGATAAAGCAAATGACGGTTGGCCCCCCTTTTTCTGCCAGGTGGCACGGGCATTTCCATCCAACATGGCTCTTACGTGGCGTAAAAGAGATTTATCTTTTTTCCCAGAATCAAGAATACTATCGCTCGGAAGCACTCACTCGGCTTTTCCTCACTCTGAACCAAGATTTTCTTCACCCAAAAAATTCCCACTTGGAACTGGGATTATCTGCACTCTATTTCTTAAAATAAACAGTGGCCTTACTCAAAGAGAGGAGGCACAGACTTGTTCTTAGTCACTTCTCTCGGCTCAGCGACACCCCTTAGAGTCGGGGCTCTTAACGTGCGGAAACAAGTAACTTTCCACTCAGCAGTCAGGGAACTCGTATAAAGATGGAGATTTCGACTTACGCTTAGCCACTTCGCTCGGCCCTATACCCAAGACTCATGGCTAAGGGGCTTTTGTTCCCCCCATGAGGTCAGGGGTGGTCCCTACCAGCCCCTCCAATCTCTCCGTGTTGCTAGGGACCTAATCAACCTAAGTTATAGCTTAATGGGCCAAGCCCATCTAGTAACCTAGGTATAAATGTACTCCCCTTGCGCATGTTGTGACTAAGTGACACATATTGAGAAATAATAACCCAATCCCTAGGGGAATTCTCTAGGGTTTTGTGCCTACTACTCTTTGTGTGAACAAGTTGAAATTTCACTAAATATAAATTAAAGGTGTTTGAGTGAGTAGTTTAAATATTTCAGTTAACTGGTAGTATTTTTTTAAAATGTTATTTCAAATAACATTTTTTAATTTCAGTTATTAGTTAAAATTATTTTTCCTTCTATTGTCCCTATATATTTTAATAATTTCTACTACTACACTTTATTTTACTTTTAAAAGATGAAATATTTACTTTATTTTTAAAAACCTTAAACAAAACATCTTTTTTATTAAGATTTGGAGGACATATTTATTGAGATGTGGAGGAGAGATTTGGGATGAATGACATAACTAATGAGAATGTGCAAAGAGAGATCTACTAGGATGAAAAACATTGGCAACAACATTGCTATTTATGAAAAGTCTTTTGATATTTATATTATTATTATGATAAATATTTCTTTTATCAAAATTTTATGGACATGTGAAACTCACTTTTATAAAAAAAATATTTATAAGAATTATCATATTTGAATTATATATTTTTTATTTATATATTTCATGAATTTTTTTGTTATAAACAAAAAAACTTAAATGTTATTTATTAATCTTAATATTAAATAAAATATCTAAAAATGTTACAAATTATGCATATATAAAAAAGTTTTGTCTAAATAATTAAGTATGTCCTTATTTTAGAAATAGTTTATTTATTTTCAAAATATTTATATTATAATCAATTAACCACCAAATACATAGATTAGATTAGTCAGTAAATTGACTATAAGTTTCTCTTAATTAGTAGTTTGAATTTTAAACCTATACTTTTATAAGAATTCAGTTACATTAAAATTTAGAAATTAAGTAATGTTTTATCATTCATAATAACTATTTTACCCTCATACTTGAAGGATGTATAAAACGAAATAAAATATTTATCCTATTATAGCGAATATAAATACATGTTCTGTTGAGATTAATCTTGAGTTTTTAAAAAAATCATATAACTTTTTAAGTGATTGTGTGACTTTAAAAAACTTTTAATTTTATTTATCCATTGTATGATTATATAACCTAAATTTACTCATGTTACTCTCAAAACCTTTATCATAAGCTATCAAACAAAAGAATCTAGATCATAAAGTTTATTTTAGGTGTTTAAGTATGTTGGTCTTACCGATTAAAGAATATGCTAAACATACTCTTTTCTGACCAAATGAGACACCTTAAACTCAAAATAAACATGTCGTATGAGAAGTTTGTAGGACTACAATTTAGCGAGTGATGCACTATTAAAATTCTATGATATCTAGCGTAATTGAAATGGACTATAGCTCAAGCAATTAATTGAATTGTCCAATCTTAATAGTCTGAACGCATCTCTTGAGGATAACGATTATTAATACTTGCCTGAGATTCCTTGAGAAATTGATGTCCTTTGGAAAGCGTAGAAGCAATTTCTTGAGCAAGGTTAGTTGCGAGTAAAGCTTGAACCACCAAGCCAGCATCCCACGATTGGCTGCCAAAACTTTGCATGCTCATTCCATCTTCCGAAACCCATAAAAAATCAGGGATTCTTGCAGGATGCTTCTTGAAACCATCTCCATTTGGATTTTCCACCCAACAAGCAAGCATGAATAAAGCCTGCAACATTAATGTTTTTTTCAAAGTTAAGAATTATATATCACTTCTCCATACAATTTTTATTACATTACTCCTCACGCTAGCATTTTGTTCTTTTAGAACACTCAGTTCACTACAAGAAAAAAAAATTTCACATCAACTTATCATAATCATAACTAATTTTTATACCATATTATATTGGTGATGAAAGAATAATAATTTATGACGTAACTGTAATGATGATGAGAAATATTTTTTTTGTATAATGTCTCATTTTGAAGATATCTTATCATTTTTAGTCACCTCCCTTAAGAAAATAAAGTGTATTTTATAAAAATATATAAAAGAAAATAAAATGCAATAATAATTTAATGTAATTAAAGGCGGATATAACTTTTGATCATGGGACATTAAATATAACCAAATTCAAAGAAAATTGAATATAAATCCCTTAAATATATATGGTATAAGGTGATAGAATATCACATGGTACTAACCTTTTCAACGCACCCGTTATCTATGTATCTACTATTCTCATCTTCATAATGGATATGCTTCATTGTTATTTGAAGGGTTTTCTCTTATCATCTTATTTAGGGGCCAAAATGTAAGAATTGGTTCCATTAACACATATAAATTATCCTACATCAAATCTTGTATCCAATGATGAGGATAATATAGATCATCCTGTGATACATAAATAAGATAATTAATGCCTCCATAAGCATAAATTGGCATATAATAAGGAGTTTAATTATATTCATTATTAATGTAAAACATTTTACATTATCAACCAATTAGAATTTATAATCTTGAATATACCTTTTAAAGTAATTATTACAGGAATTATAAATGATTACTTATATGTTAATTTATGATTAGATAACAATGTAAAAAAATAAAAACTTTAGATTGATAACGTATTTAAGTTAAATTCTATAATGAGATTATATATAAATTAGGCTATTTGTAACATCCTAATCGAGCAATCATGGGCAAATTAAAGTTAATAGATGAATAACTAAAGTGGCAAGGAAATTACGCATGTACCCTCTTGACAATATAAGTGATTTCAGTCTCACTCTTCCACTCACGCTGACCTGGGAAAAGGAAGAGAGAATTGAGCTCACTTCTCCTTTCCTGCATGCAGTGGCACCATTCCTGTTTCCCTCTAAAATTCAATCAAGCTTCTTCTTCTTCATCCCCTCCTCGTGGGCAGCGTTGGGGTGTCTTGGAGTCTTGAAATCATCCGTTGTTGGTAAGGTCGGGGCTGTTAGAGAGAGCGGACAGCTCGGGGTTTCTCCGAAGTTGAGTTCGGAGGTTGACAACTTGAATCGAAGGTCGTTTAGTCGAGAAAGAGTGATCGGAGAGCGATCGATCAACGTTTGATAACTCAAGAAGCTTTTGGAATCTCTTATTCCAGGTAGGGGGTGCTTTATATTTCAAATGAATGGTTTATGGACGAATTCCGGGTAAAATTGTTATACTATTGTTTTATAACTTGAAATGTGATGGTTGGTGTGTCCTGGTTGTACGATAACTTGCGAAATACCCGGATATGTGATATTTATGAGTTATGGAGTGTTATGTTGATTTTCGTCCATGATTGTATATTGAATTGCATGAGATGCATGTTGATGATAATGAGAATGCTGAGTGCATATGGCGTGAGACGCTTGATGATTAAAGTGGTATTAATGTATTAATGATAATAACAATATGCATGAGATGCACCATTGAAAATACTGAGAGCATATAGCATGAGACGCTTATTATTGAAATGGTAATCAAATGTATATGCATAAGATACTATGAAAGACCTTGAGTGGGACTTAAGGCAAGCCTATTGAGTGGGACTCAGGGCTGCCCGTAACACTACCGTTGTCGCTGAGAGTGATTGTGTTACATGAGAGGGCAAACGGTTTGGTACCAGTAAAATGGTCGGATCAGCTGAGAGCTGAGTATAAGGCTGAAAGCCTATGTTGAAACACAAAACTTAATAATGAACAATTGGATTCGATTGATTGAATGTATGTACACTGATAAATGTTGCTGTGAGCAATGTGACTTGTATGGTCGTGTGTATATGTTATTGAGAATAACATGAATTATATAGCCTTGAATGAGTTGAGTAAATCTTGATTAAATGATGTTATGTAAGTAATTATATTGAATGACAGTGTATGTTGTTGTTTGTTTGAGACATCATATTTCATAGTTAAGAATTGAATGATTGATCTGAGTCAATAACTGTCATTTAACATGTATAATGCTCACCCCTACTTGTGGCTATATTTTCAGTGGATTTAGGCCGGGATGGAGAATGATGAGAGATCATCAAGCTCGTGTGAGGAGTACTTGTACAGATGTAGTGTACATATTGTATATAGTTGTGATATAGCCTTGGCCGACTCCTATGTATGCCATTTTGTTTTAAGTATATACATGAGTTTGAACTATCCAGGATTGTGGACATATATATATGTAATGCTATGATGTTGCTTGAAATGTCCAGGAGTTGTTGTTGTATGAGAAATGTCAAAGATCAAGATGTTTCTGAGTGAGACATAGTTGAGAGAACCTCTTCCGAGTAAAGAAAGGTTTAAATAGATCCGAGTGAGATATGTCCGAAAGGACTACTTCTGAGGGAAGGATAGTCAAGATGTTTCCGAGTGAGACATAGCTGAGTGAACCTCTTCCGAGTGAAGAAAGGTTAAAATAGTTTCGAGTGAGACATGTCCAAGAGGACTACTTCTGAGGGAAGGATAGTCAAGATGTTCTAAGTGAGACATAGCTGAGAGAACCTCTTCCGAGCGAAGAAAGATTAAAATAGTTCCGAGTGAGATATGTCCGAGAGGACTACTTCCGAGGGAAGGAAGATCAAGATGTTTCCGAGTGAGACATGACCGAAGGGACTATTTCCGAGGGAAGGAAGGTCAAGATGATTCCGAGTGAGACATGACCGAGGGAACTACCTCCGAGTGAAGGAAGGTTAAAATGTTTCTGAGTGAGGTATGACCGAGAGAATCATTTCCGGATGAAGGTCAAAATGCTTCTAAGTAAACCATGTCCGAGATAAGATCTTCCAGTGAAGAATAAGGATCTGACTATGAGTGAGAAATTTTCGAGTGAGGCATGACCTGATGGGACCATCCCCGAGTGATAGGAGGTTCTGGTTTTGAATGAGGAACACACCGAGTGTAGGGACTCGCTCTAGCGAGTAGGAGCTCGCTCAAGCGACCTTTACTGGTTTCGTTTAACCGAATCAGGATCTCGCCAAGCGAGTGACACCCTGACTTCATTTTCTTTTTCCCGATTCCGAATTTGAACGCGAAAAATTTCCCCGGGATTTTGGGCTTGTCTTTATTAAGTCGGGATGTTTTATTTTGGTATCAGAGCGGACTTGAAAGGTCCAAGGCCAAGGAATACTTACTATATGTTATAAGGTTGTATGATATTGCGTGATAAATTATTAAGTGTTGGAACTGTAATGTGATCAGCTGTAAATAGTTAGGTATTCTTATCCTTGAAATGGTGTTGATTTCAGGATAAGACATGACTAACCGTCAGGGCATAGATGCTATGGCGGCGGCATTTCAGCACTTTGCTGATATTCTCGAGAGGCAGAACCAGCCTCAAGCCGATGATAATCATGGTTTAGATCGCTTCCTAAAGCGAAAACCGTGTGAATTCCAAGGTGGATTCAATCCTGAGCTAGCCTATACTTGGATTCAGGATCTATAGTGAATCTTTGGTAGTCTTCGCTGCACTGAGGCCCAAAAAGTAGAGTACGCTGTGTATATGCTTCATGGAGAAGCTGAAAACTGGTGGAAGATTACCAAAGCCAGAATGATAGATGCTGGTACCCAGTTAATCTGGGAGAATTTCAAAGTATGTTTTCTAGAGAAGTACTTCCCTGATACCGTGAGGAGTAGAAAAGAATTAGAATTCATGGAACTGAAACAAGGTTCTATGACTGTAGAAGAGTATGCTGCTAAGTTTGAGGAGTTGTGTCTATTCTATCCTCCTTTTCAGCAGCCGGGAACTAAGGGTTCCAAATGTATAAAGTTTGAGAGTGGTTTAAGGCCTGAGATCAAGAAGGCGTTCAGGCATCAAGAGATCTGGAGATTTCCGGTGTTGGTTAACAAATGTCGAATCTTTGAAGATGACAAGGCTCACCCGGACCAAAGTAGCAAGACAGATATTTCCTTGAAGCCACAGCAGCCTAGCTTCAAGAAGCGGGACAATTCTGGTAGAGGTGGACCTGCCTCCAGATTCAGAGGTCGGGGTGCACGTGGTGGTCGTTCAGTCGGTCGTCCAAGGGACGGCAAATGCTTTAAATGTGGTGGTGACCACTTTGCTTGAGACTGCGATAGCGAAGATGATGTTGTATGCTATCAGTGTAATAAAAAAGGGCATATCCATCCTAACTGCCCTCAAATACATCAAGCTAATACTAATGCAAACCATGGAGGCTTCTGGGGAAGAGGCCATGGAAACGGTAATCATGGTGGACGAGGAAATGGCGGTCGTGGTAACATGATGTTTGGTCGGAATTACCGTGGTGGAAATGCTAACCCACCAGCTACAGGCAGAGTCTATGCTATTAATATCGAGGATGCTGCTCAGGCAAACGACTTGGTGCAGAGTAAGTGTTCACTCGGTAGACATACACTTGATATTGTGTTCGATTCTAGAGCTACACACTCCTTTATTGCTGATGATTGTGTGAGGCATCTGAGACTGCCTGTTGTTGATATGGATCAGACTTTGGATGTATCCAATCCGACCGGTATTAAACTATGGGCATCGATGATGTGTAAAGATGTACCTTTCACGTTGGGTGATAGGAGTTTTACTGCCGACTTGATATGCTTACCCTTGAAGGGCCTTGACATTGTGCTTGGCATGGATTGGCTATCAGCTAATAAAGTGATGGTCGATTGTCAGAACCGACGGGTGATTTTTCCGAAGCGGACTGCCGACAACTACACGGTCCAAGGTATATCCTAATTACTTGTGATGCTTTGTTTGGCTGATGGAGAGGGTAGACCCGGAGTGCATGATATTCCAGTTGTTCGGGACTTTTCTGAGGTATTTCCGGAGGATGTGCCAGGTGTTCCTCCTAATAGAGAAATT
Source organism: Clitoria ternatea (assembly GCA_037962975.1). Lineage (NCBI taxonomy): Eukaryota > Viridiplantae > Streptophyta > Magnoliopsida > Fabales > Fabaceae > Clitoria > Clitoria ternatea. Next base: position 53,737,088 of record CM075675.1, read on the forward strand.
GAGTTCTCTATTGATCTGATTCCTAGAGCCGAACCAGTCTCCAGTGTTCCCTATAGGATGTCCCCTACTGAGTTAGCAAAGTTAAAGAAATAAGTCGATGAGTTGCTAGGGAAATAATTTATCCGACCGAGTATATCACCGTGGGGTGCTCCGGTGTTACTCGTCAAGAAAAAGGATGGTAGCATGCAGTTATGTGTTGATTACCGCCAATTAAATAAGCTGACCATCAAGCATAAGTATCCATTGCCTAGGATTGACGACCTAATTGATCAGTTATGTGGTGCATCGGTCTTTTCTAAGATTGATTTGCGATCGGGATACCATCAGATCCGTGTTAAGGCTTCGGATATTCCTAAGACGGCATTCAGGACCCGGTATGGTCATTATGAATACCTGGTAATGTCGTTCGGAGTGACTAATGCTCCGGCTGTGTTCATGAACTATATGAACAATATTTTTCATCCTTACTTGGATCGGTTTGTGGTGGTATTTATCGATGATATATTAATTTATTCAAAGTCTCATGAGGAGCACGAAGAGCATCTCCGATCGGTACTTCAAGTGCTGAGAGAGAAGCAATTATTTGCCAAATTATCTAAATGCGAATTCTGGATGGACAAGATTCAATTTTTGGGTCATGTCATCTCCAGTGAAGGTGTCTCGGTTGATCCTTCAAAGATCGAAGCTGTGATAACTTGGGAGAGACCTAAGTCGGTCACTGAGGTCAGGAGTTTCATGGGTTTAGCTGGTTACTATCGGAGATTCATTGAGGGATTCTCTAAAATCGCATTGCCATTGACCAAGCTAACCCGGAAGAACGTTCCTTTTGTGTGGTCTTCCGAATGTGAAAGGAGTTTTCAAGAATTGAAGGCTAGACTGACTTCTACTCCTGTATTGGCATCGCCGAATCTACAGGAAAGTTTTGTGGTCTATTGTGATGCATCCGGGCTCGGCCTAGGATGTGTATTGATACAGAATAGTCGAGTGATTGCTTATGCTTCGCGTCAATTATGACCGCATGAACAAAACTATCCTACGCATGATTTGGAGCTGGCAGTTATGGTCTTTGCCCTGAAAATTTGGAGGCATTATCTTTATGGCTCTAAATTCGAAGTGTATAGTGACCATAAAAGTTTGAAATATTTGTTTGACCAAAAAGAGTTGAATATGAGGCAGAGGAGGTGGATTGAATTCCTGAAAGACTATGATTTTGACTTGAAATACCACCCGGGAAAGGCAAACGTTGTAGTTTATGCCTTGAGTCGGAAATCCATTCATATGGCAGTTATGATGGTTAAAGAGATGGAGTTACTTGAGCAATTCCAAGATATGAACCTGCATGTGGATGTTTCATCATCTCGGAAAGTAACTCTCGGTATTTTGAAAATAGCCAATGAGTTTTTGAAGCTTGTTTATGTACAGCAGATGTCGGATTCTTATTTAGCCGAGATGAAAGAAACTCAGGCTAAAGGTAAGGACCTATTTTTAGCCGAGGGTTCTGATGGCATTTACCGGGTGAAAGGCCGAATTTATGTGCCTAGTTCTGGTGATTTAAGAAGGATGGTGCTTGACGAAGCTCAGAGAAGTATGTTGAGTATCCATTCAGGCACTACAAAAATGTATCATGACCACTTCTGGTGGCCTGGATTGAAGAAAGATGTGGTTGATTATGTGGCTCGTTGTATTATTTGTCAAAAGGCGAAGGTTGAACACCAGAAATCGTTCGATGGCTTACAACCTCTCGAGATTCCTGTATGGAAATGGGATGCAATCGCTATGGATTTTGTGATGGGGTTACCCAGGACCCGAGCGGGTCATGATGCTATCTGGGTCATTGTGGATAGATTGACGAAGTCTGCACATTTCTTGCCAATCCATACGAGATATTCACTGCCGAGACTAGCACAGATTTATATCAGTGAGATCGTTTGACTGCATGGTGTTCCATCTAGTATTGTGTCGGATAGGGATCCAAGGTTCACTTCCCGGTTTTGGGGAAGCTTGCACCAGGAGTTAGGCTCAAAACTCCGATTGAGTTCAGCCTATCATCCCCAGACGGATGGGCAGTCCGAACGTACTATACAGAGTTTGGAGGACTTGTTGAGGTCCTGTGTGCTAGAACATGGTGGTGGCTGGGAGCAGTACCTCCCTCTGATTGAGTTTACCTATAATAATAGCTACCATAGCAGCATCGGTATGGCTCCGTATGAGGCTTTATATGGCAGGAAGTGCCGAACACCTCTATGTTAGTTGGAGACCGGTGAGAGTTTGATGTTGGGGCCTGAGATTGTGCAACAAACTTCCGAGCAGATCCAAATGATTAGAGCAAAGATGAAGGCATCCCAAGACCGTCAGAAGAGTTACCATGATAAGCGGACAAAACCTCTTAAGTTTTAGGTCGGTAATCGGGTGTTCCTGAAAGTTTCTCCTAATAAGGGTGTTGGACGAGCCTTAAAGAGTGGAAAATTGAACCCCAGATATATTGGACCCTATGAAGTGCTGGAAAGGGTCGATTCTGTAGCATATCGGATTGCATTACCTCCCCACTTGTCAAATCTACATAGTGTGTTTCATGTCTCTCAGTTGAGAAAATATTTGCCTGACTCTACTCATAAGATGCCTGATGATGAGGTTGAGATCAGAGAGAATCTGACTACAGTAGCTGTGCCGACTGGTATTATGGATCGGTCGGTGAAACGCTTAAGAAGCAAAGACGTACAATTAGTTATGGTGGCATGGCAACAGAACCAACGTACTTCTTACACATGGGAGCGTGAAGATGCTATGAGGCAGCAATATCCTGAACTATTTTATTGAAGTAAAGTTATATTTGAATTTCGGGGATGAAATTCTTTGAAGGAGGGGAGAATTGTAACATCCTAATCGAGCAATGATGGGCAAATTAAAGTTAATAGCTGAATAACTAAAGTGGCATAGAAATTACGCATGTGCCCTCTTGACAATATAAGTGATTTCAGTCTCACTCTTCCACTCACGCTGACCTGGGAAAAGGAAAAGAGAATTGAGCTCACTTCTCCTTTCCTACATGCAGTGGCACCATTCCTGTTTCCTTCTAAAATTCAATCAAGCTTCTTCTTCTTCATCCCCTCCTCGTGGGCAGCGTTGGGGTGTCTTGGAGTCTTGAAATCCTCCGTTGTTGGTAAGGTCGGGGCTGTTAGAGAGAGCGGACAGCTCGGGGTTTCTCCGAAGTTGAGTTCGGAGGTTGATGACTTGAATCGAAGGTCGTTTAGTCAAGAAAGAGTGATCGGAGAGAGATCGATCAACGTTTGATAACTCGAGGAGCTTCTGGAATCTCTTATTCCAGGTAGGGGGTGCTTTACATTTCAAATGAATGGTTTATGGATGGATTTTGGGTAAAATTGTTATACTGTTGTTTTATAACTTGAAATGTGATGATTGGTGTGTCCTGGTTGTACGATAACTTGTGAAAAACCCGGATATGTGATATCTATGAGTTATGGAGTGTTATGTTGATTTCCGTCCATGATTGTATATTGAATTGCATGAGATGCATGTTGATGATTGTATATTGAATTGCATGAGATGCATGTTGATGATAATGAGAATGCCGAGTGCATATGGTGTGAGACGCTTGATGATTAAAGTGGTATTAATGTATTAATGATAATAACAATATGCATGAGATGCACCATTGAAAATGCTGAGAGCATATAGCGTAAGACACTTATTATTGAAATGGTAATCAAATGTATATGCATAAGATACTATGAAAGACCTTGAGTGGGACTCAAGGCAAGCCTATTGAGTGGGACTCAGGGCTAGCCCTAACACTACCGTTGTCGCTGAGAGTGACTGTGTTACATGAGAGGGCAAACGGTTTGGTACCAGTAAAATGGCCGGATCAGTTGAGAGCTGAGTATAAGGCTGAAAGCCTATGTTGCAACACAAAACTTAATAATGAACAATTGGATTCGATTGATTGAATGTATGTACACTGATAAATGTTGCTGTGAGCAATGTGACTTGTATGGTCGTGTGTATATGTTATTGAGAATAACATGAATTATATAGCCTTGAATGAGTTGAGTAAATCCTGATTAAATGATGTTATGTGAGTAATTATATTGAATGACAGTGTATGTTGTTGTTTGTTTGAGACATCATATTGCATAGTTAAGAATTGGATGATTGATCTGAGTCAATAACTATCATTTAACATGCATAATGCTCACCCCTACTTGTGACTATATTTTCAGTGGATTTAGGCCGGGATGGCGAATGATGAGAGATCATCAAGCTCGTGTGAGGAGTACTTGTACAGATGTAGTGTACATATTGTATATAGTTGTGATATAGCATTGGCCGGCTCCTATGTATGCCGTTTTGTTTTAAGTATATACATGAGTTTGAACTATCCAGGATTGTGGACATATATATATGTAATACTATGATGTTGCTTGAAATGTCCAGGAGGTGTTGTTGTATAAGAAATGTCAAAGATCAAGATGTTTCCGAGTGAGACATAGTTGAGAGAACCTCTTCCGAGTGGAAAAAGGTTTAAATAGATCCGAGTGAGATATGTCCGAAAGGACTACTTCCGAGGGAAGGATAGTCAAGATGTTTCCGAGTGAGACATAGCTGAGTGAACCTCTTCCGAGTGAAGAAAGGTTAAAATAGTTCCGAGTGAGACATGTCCGAGAGGACTACTTCCGAGGGAAGGATAGTCAAGATGTTTCCGAGTGAGACATAGCTGAGAGAACCTCTTCCGAGCGAAGAAATGTTAAAATAGTTCCGAGTGAGATATGTCCGAGAGGACTACTTCCAAGGGAAGGAAGATCAAGATGTTTCCGAGTGAGACATGACCGAAGGGACTATTTTCGAGTGAGACATGACCGAGGGAACTACCTCCGAGCGAAGGAAGGTTAAAATGTTTCCGAATGAGGTATGACCGAGAGAATCATTTCCGGATAAAGGTCAAAATGCTTCCGAGTGAACCATGTCCGAGATGAGATCTTCTAGGCGAAGAATAAGGATCTGACTATGAGTGAGAAATTTTCGAGTGAGGCATGACCTGATGGGACCATCCCCGAGTGATAGGAGGTTCCGGTTTCGAATGAGGAACACACCGAGTGTAGGGACTCGCTCTAGCGAGTAGGAGCTCGCTCAAGCGACCTTTACTGGTTTCGTTTAACCGAATCAGGATCTCGCCAAGCGAGTGACACCCTGACTCCATTTTCTTTTTCCCAATTCCGAATTTGAACGCGAAAAATTTCCCCGGGATTTTGGGCTTGTCTTTATTAAGTCGGGATGTTTTACTATTCTCTTACCTTTGCACAACTATGACGTGCTTTATTCTAATTAATTTTTTCATAAGATTGAGTAAAGAGTTCATCTCTCAATTGAAGAATAAGTGGTGTGATAGGACCCACAAACCTCTTCCCATATAAGTAAGACATGGGCATATAAACTAGCCGAGCATAACACCACATTTTTGCTGCATTAATTAAGATAAAAATGACTAATTAAATATAATATTTATTCGACAACTATGTTTTTCACTAACAAACACACGCTAGTTATTTCATATAATTCGCCAACATAAACAAAAACAGAAATTCAATTTGAAATAATGTCATAAATATATTAAAATATATTATTTTTTTATATACAAAGTGTAATAATGCAATACTAATTAAATCATGCTCAACCTGAATGCATGGGAAGGAAAGAAGGTAGAACCCAAAACTCAGGTGGCATTGGATTTGCTCCGGACCCGTCGAATATGCCTAATATCTGTAATCGCAAGATTCATTAATATCAATAACACATAAAACTCACATGCATGTTAGAAGTAAAAAAGATTGACATGAATAATTTGGTAAAATGTATATAGAAAAGGTTAAACTTAAAAAAAAAAAAAACCATTTCCTTCTTTATACAGAGTGATCAAAGGACCTATTATTATGTTGATACTAGCTTAGCTACTTTAAAAATCTAGTGCTTGAATAACTAATGTAGATTCGTTTCTTGTTATTAATCCCTAAGAATAGATTTAATATAGTTGATTTTATTATTATAATTTATGGTTAATTAGGATCTTAATTTATGATTTTATTTCATTTTAAAGATGTATTATTATCGTTTATTTAAGGATTTTATTTATCCATTTACTGTTTAACATTAGTTTTTTTATCTGATACATATCTATGCTAAGGACCAACATTTTTATGATAATTATTCAATTATCTTCTTTGTGTGAGATTTGAGTTTGAGAGTACCCATTCCTAAATTAACTACAGGTTTATTATATATGTATATAAAAAAATCTTGTCATAAGGAAAACCCTAGAAGTTACATCAAGAATATTCATGTTACATGAAAATCTAGTATAAAACATTTGAGGTAAAACTATTGTATAAGTAGAAATATATACATCACTTTAAACTACATAATTTTTGACAAATTGCGGAACTAAATTTGTGCAAATAAAAAATTAGAGATTAAAATTACATAGATGTTATAGTTGGAGACGAAAAATATAATTGAACTTTTAGGATTTATCAATTAATCAAAAACTTGCTCCTTTATACATTTCATATATGAAAAGTTGTTTTCTGCATCCAATCTCAAAAAAAAATCCCAATTGTTTTCAAATTTCTATTTTTGAAATAAAATATTTACGGAATCCCATGAATAGGATTAAATTTTATTCCATGAAATTTACAAAAGATTTCTATTTTATTATTAACAAGTCTCCGAGAGGATTTAATTGATCCATGATTTATGCTTCATCTTTCATTTTCTTTTTATTTGTTTGGAGAAATATATCAATCAATTTCGATTCTTTTTTATGAGAGATAAGCTTGCCCCTTTAGGTACCAATGTTTTTTTTTTCATTTGAACTACTTTGTAATTTTATATTATTCATAATTAATATGAAAGTACTAATTAAGTTGTTATGTGTTTTACCCTTATATTGAAGGAAATATGAAAAAGCAAAAGAGTCATACTGAAGAAGGTATATATGTTACACCACCATGATCCTGAATCCATTTGCATGCTCGAGCACAAGCATCACCATTAGGCCCTTCTCCCAGAATGCGCATACATATATAATTTAAAGCGGTGCTACCTCCCTCTATGTGTAGTCCCCATCCTCCATCTTTGTTCTTCATAAGAAAGCATTCAATTAATTCAACATAATCAAATTAAAGACATGATATAATTGGTGTCAGTATATGTAACGGAGTATTTCTTAGCGGTATTCTTCAGGAAATAGTAAATCAAGATGTCCCGTGATATACATACAAAATACCTGCGCTTTCCTCAAATTCATTTGATTTTCTCAAAAACCTTCCACAAGTCAAATTTTAGGAACATGTCCACAACTTTCCTTAATAAAGTAAATAATCCCCCGGCATAGTTTTAGAAAAAAAGTTTTTCTCTATATTTCCCATTTTTTCTTATTTATTCTTATTAAGTCATCAAATACACTCACAACTATTAATATATTTAATTAAATTTATAAGAATAAAATTATAATAGAACATTCATTTTTAAAAAATCAATACACCTAATTACTTTTTAATTACTTATATTGATTTTTATAATTCGATTAACTATATTTTATATATAATGTCTTATATGTAAGACCAACAGGAAAGAGAGTATATATTTTGACTTTTCAAAGATATTAATGTAAATGCAGGATGCTGATCTTTCATATATGTTCCACAACTGGAAAAAACTGATTTAGTCACCGAAATTTTCCGTGGCTAAATCATAAAATTCGGTGGCTAATTATTTTAGCCACCGAATTAGCCACGGAAGTGTAGAAGTGACAAAAACCCCAGTGGCTACCAATTTTCAATTTTCGTGGCTAAATAGTCACTGAAATCAGTCGTCACAAAAGAAGCATAATTCGTGGCTGAAATTCGATTATTACAACAAAAAATGACCACTGTTGTGACTAAACAATTTTGTAGCTAAATCCGTAGCAAAATAAAAGGAGTAATTCATTTAGTGGCTATTGATATTGGTGAGGTTTCTAAAAATGGATTTTAAGTTAAAATGGAATCGGTGGAACAGGATGGGCCTTAGGGTTTTCTATTTTGAGAAGGGAATTGGGGGGAAATTAAAAATGTATTTTCACAGATGTGGGAAATAGAATGAAAAAATGTGTTAGTATATTATATTTAGTTAAATAAGGTGAATGCCAATTTTTGTCACTTACCTGCACTCTTAGTCTAGTGGTAATTGTTCTCATATTTAAACTATGGCGGAACGGGATCAAGCCACTGAATATATTTTGGTGGCTATATCTCCTCAATTAGCCACTAAATTATATTTCCGTGGCTATTTCCAAAACAAATTAGTCACTGAACATATTTCGGTGGCTATATACTTACAAATTAGCTACTGAATGTCATTCCCATGGCAAGATCTCCACAAATTAGCCACTGAATTGTCTTTCCGTGGCTATATCTCCATTCCATTTTCTAAACTTCTCTGCCACTGATTTTAGATACGAAAAATTGTCACTACCAGTTATTTGGTGGCAAATTCCATAGCTAATTATTCCAAAAACTAAAATTTGTTGCAAATATTTTTCCGTGACTAAATTCAATGACAATTTGCGACCACTAATTTTCGGTGGCTAAATTCGGTGGCTGCTTGACATTTTTCTATATCATATCGAATACTAATTTGTGTGCATGCATATGATGCATATGTTTGTAAAAATGCATAATATTTTATTCCTAATATGAAAAACACTCAAGTTTTATAAATAACAAATACAATCAGAATGTTCAAGTTATCTAAAATTTAGTGAAAGATGAAATTAATGTCATATTATTTATTGGTTTGAGTGGTTTTCTAATAGGCAAATTAATGTTAATGGTTAGCTCAAATAGAATTAACCCATAATCACTCCGCCTTCTTTTCTATCTTCATTTTTAGACTAACCTTACATCATTTGGGGAGATTTATTTACTTTATATTCTATAATATTCAAAGTTACATTCAGTTAATTCCAAACCATATAATCATAATGAACGTAGTTATAATAATAACTCTAAACTAAGACTGAAACAATATTTATTAAAAAGATTTGTAAATATATAAATGAATGTTTTAGCTCATTTAGATCAATGACCTATTTATTTAAAGAGGTCAAAAACCTATTTAGAGATACCTATAAAATGTAAAACACAACAATTTTAAACAATATTATTTAATAATTAAAAATATTGTTAACGTTGATAGTGTCACAAACAATATTATTTAATAATTGAAAATATAGTCGAAATTGATAATGTAACAATCATGATAGACGTTAACTTTGGATGTTAAATGAATGTTTTCTTGTAATGGGAGAATCTAGAGTTCAAATTTTACTCTTATAACTTAATCATCATTGACATTGTTGATAGTGTCAATGTTATGGGCAGACAATAATAACTTTAGATGCTAAATATCGAGTGTACAAAGCCTACTCCCACAACTTAAATGCTTATTAATAATGCTAGCTTAATTACTGGACATGATTAACAATTTAGTTAAATTAGTCTAATATAATTTTGTCTAATAAAATTGATGATTGATGCTAAGAATTAATTCATGATACTAACTAAAGGAGGGAGGAAGAAAAGTGGACCCGCGTTTTGACCAGGCCAATGGCCATCACTTGTCTGCAATGCTGACAGGTAATGCGCTGCCCTTCTCACGGTGGTTGTGGCTTTCTCTAAAGTAATCTCATCCCCGTCTTCTATTCTCACTCTTTCTATTCTTTGTTCAAATTTGTTGTCTCTCGGTATCTGCATCCACCAAAATAAGTTAATGGCAATCATGAAGCATGTGACAGTGACAGAAGAGAAGAGATGATAGTACCTGAAAGCTGTTGAGGAAAATCAGGCACAAATTAACTGATATTTTCCCCGGCGCAGCGGAATGGCGGACCAATAAATAGGCGGTTGCAGAATAAATTAAATACGGGCAAAGTAAATAAATAATGACACCAGCAATTTAACGTGATTCACCATTTTGATTTGGGCTACGTCCACGGGACAAACTCTGAAATTTCTTCCACTAATAAAATTAGTAGGCGTACAAGAGAGACTTCTCTAATAAAATATTAGAGGCACAAACCCGAGATTAACCCAAAATAGTGACACTCAAGTGTTTCCCAAAACACCCCAATTAACCTCACTATTTTGTCACTCACTAATTATTTCTCCCTCACTCAAAAGCTCATCAAAGCAATTAACTAATTGCTTTGGCCTCACAAAACACTCTCTACTCACAAGATAGCTTGTGTTTTGCTTGCTTCTTGATACCTTATTCTTGAATTCCAATGCCTATTTATAGGCCATGAGAACCAATATCCATCACATGAATTTGTATGGTCTTGATTCATCCACCAATGCAAATTAATATCCATCACAAATTTCCAACTTTATAATTATTTATTGTTTATGCCCTCCTTTTTCTAGAGGGATCTATAACAATCTCCCCCTCCCGATTAGAAGGAGGGCTCTACCAGTCCTGCTGCTTGTCGACAGTACTCCAGCTTCTCCTTTGGAAGAGTCTTTGTCATCATGTCTGATCCATTTTTATCTGTGTGGATCTTCTCAAGTTGTAGTAACTTCTTCTCCAATACATCTTTGATCCAGTGATATCTCACATCAATATGTTTTGATCTGGAATGAAAGGAGGAATTCTTCCCAAGGTGAATTGCGCTCTGACTGTCACAAAACAACTCATACTTTTCCTGGTGCAAACCAAGTTCTTCCAAGAACTTCTTCATCCATATCAACTCTTTGCAAGCTTCAGTTACTGCAATAAACTCTGCTTCGGTTATTGAGAGAGCAACACACTTCTATAGTCCTGATTGCCATGACACAGCTCCCCCTACAAAGGTAATCAAGTATCCTGATGTAGACTTTCTTGAGTCAACATCGCCAGCCATATCAACATCTGTATAACCTACTAGCATAGGTTTTCCATCTCCAAAACACAGACACATTTTGGAGGTACCACGAAGATACCTGAAAATCCACTTTACTGCAGCCCAATGTTCCTTTCCAGGATTTAAAAGGAAACGACTCACTACGCCTACAGAATGAGCAATATCTGGTTGTGTACATACCATGGCATACATCAAACTCCCAACTGCTGAAGCATATGGAACTCTATCCATCTCATCCTTCTCATCCTCTGAGGAAGGGCACTGCTTGGTACTTAGTCTAAAGTGATTAGCAAAAGGACAACTAACCGCTTTAGCCTTGTCCATATTGAATCGTTGAAGTAACTTCTCGATATACTTCTCTTGTGACAACCACAATTTCTTGGCGTTCCTATCTCTAGATATTTTCATGCCAAGAATTTGTCTTGCTGGCCCTAAGTCTTTCATAGCAAAAGACTTGCTCAATTGCTTCTTTAAACTGTTGATTCTGGAAACATTCTGCCCAACGATCAGCATGTCATCTACATAGAGCAAAAGAATAATAAAATCATCATCAGAGAATTTCTGTATGAACACACAATGGTCTGAAGTAGTTTTCTTGTAGCTTTACTCCCCCATCACAGACTCAAACTTCTTGTACCATTGTCTTGGTGCTTGCTTCAAGTCATACAAGCTTTTATTAAGCTTACAGGCATAGTCCTTTTTCCCTTTTACTTTGAAACCCTCTGGCTGCTCCATGTATATCTCTTCCTCCAGGTCACCATGAAGGAAGGTTGTCTTTACATCCATCTGCTCGATTTCAAGGTCGAGACTTGCTGCTAATCCTAGCACTGTTCTGATGGATGTCATCTTCACCACTGGTGAGAAAATATCATCAAAGTCAATCCCCTTTCTCTGACTAAATCTTTTGACGACCAATCTAGCTTTGAATCGTGGCTGGGGACTGTGTTCTTCATGCTTGATCCTGAACATCCACTTGTTCTTCAAAGCCTTCTTGCCTTTTGGCAACTTTACTAACTCAAATGTCTTATTCTTATGCAAGGAATTCATGTCATCTTGCATTGCTTCAACCCACCTTTTATATTGTTCATCATTCATAGCTTCTTGGAAGCTTTCTGGTTCTCCCCCGTCAGTCAGTAACACATATTGTTCTTCAGGATATCTTGTAGAGCGTTGTCTGACTCTATCAGATCTCCTTAGATTTGGAGAACCCGTTGGAGCTAGTGGTTGATCATGAACACTTTCATCATCAGAATTATCTGATGGAATCTCAAAAGGAGCAATCGGATCACCTGCCTCATGTAACACCCTCGGTTAGATAAGACAAATCATTTTGTAGGTTCATCCTATTTAACTGAGTGTGTTAATAGTTTTCAGAAAAAATGAATATTTTTTTTTCTTTAAATAAATAAGTACGTGGCAGATCAGTGGAAGCAATAATGTATATATCACATAGTCATTCACAAACTGTAAGTAATTTTACTCTTAACAGAATGGAGCACGCAGGCACCTTAGATATTATACAGTCATCCGATGTCTAAATATTCTATCCTTAATGATTGATCTCAATGGGTTCAGCATATTGCTGATCTTCACACTCGGGTTCTTGAGTTTCTAATTCCTCTGAAAATTGTTCAACAGTAAGGGTGAGTATAACCCAAGACCCTGATTGGTTCATCCGGTGCGGACATAATCCAGTAAACATACAATGTCATATAGATCATACATTTAGCATATTCAAAACAAGCATGTTGTCATCACAGCATGTTTACAATTATATCAATCAAGCATATTACCATGAAATAAATCGTACATATAACATATTCATAATTATAACAATCAAATATGATGTAATGAATGCATGAGTTCGGATTATGATTTATCTTTGATTAAGTCTCATGATGCATGTGGGCCCAAGAAATCATTTCTTCTTCTCCTTCTATGGAATATCACCATTCCATTGTCTAGAGCGATCAGGGTCCGCCCAAGCTCATAAGGTACGAATGAACTCATTGGTTCTCATTAATATATATTTCATTTTGAGACTTGGATCCCTACGATCATAGTTACACCCCGTCATTTAGTCGAAGTACACTAGAATTCCTCGTCTCACCCGGCTATCAGGCGCGACTCTGATGCCATTGGGTTGCCGTTCCAGTTGTACTCCCAAGATTCTTCTACTGAGATCGAACGTGAGTGTCCTCCAGCGTACCAGGTGTATGCTCTAGACATATATTTTTTTTTTCTTCTTCTTCTTTCTTTTTTTCTCCGTCAAAATATTTTCATGATGCGAAATGCATTCTTTTTATCTTTGATCATTGGGTATCTTATGTATTTCCAGTCTCATCATATCATTTCCAAGTTCTTTGGATTCTATCATTTATTTAAATATTGTAAGTATATCTATAGTATTTTCCATAAGGAGCAAAATAGTTTATTCTTTATATAATTACGCATAATTAAAAAATGTTGACAAGGTTTATAACAAGAAAACTACTAATAATAATATTAAGATTAATAATAATAATTAGAATAATAATAGAATAAGGATAATAATAATAATTATAACTTCTCATTAATTTTAAAAAGTATCAAGAAGTAGTTTCTAAATGAAAATCCAAGCGAAAACCATTAAAAATAGAGTTTTCCGAGTGAAACTGGGTAAAATCCGAGTGAAATATGATGATTCCGAGTGGAATCATACTGAGAAGGGTTCTCCAAACATTCTGGTTAAAAATCCGAGTGAAATGACACTGGAAAAGCTGTTTTCCGACTGAAATCCATGTGAAACCGAGTGAAATGAAGTGGAATACTGTTTTCCGACTGGAACAGCTTGAATCCGAGTGGAAATAAATTATATCCGAGTAAAAATGTTGATTTCTAAACTTTTTGAGAAAGAAAAGTTTAATACTGAGTGAGAAATTGAGTTTGCCAAGTGAAATGGGTTGAATACCGAGTGAAAATAACTCTTTGCTGAGTAAAATAAATTGTTTTCCGAGTAAAGTCACTGGATGGGTTTTCTGAATAAAAATAACAAAATTTCTGAGTGAAATAAAATGTGTCCTGAGTGAAATTCAAACTAAGAAGTTTTCTGAGTAAACATAATACGTTTTCCGAGTGAAACAGAATGATGAAACATTTTTCTGAGTGAAGTAAAATTGGATTCCGAGTGGAATTAGTTTGAAAGGAGTTTTCTGAGTAAAAATATTTGTGAATCCGAGTGAAATTGAGTCTCTAAGTGAAATAAAATCTGATTCCGAGTGGAATCAGGCTGAAAGGAGTTTTCTGAGTAAAAATGAGATAAGTTCCGAGTGAAACAGAGGCTGAAAGTAATTTCCTTAACTAAATATCTTAAAACCGTGTGAGGTCAGTAGGAAAAATGGTTTCCTAAGTGGCATGGTTTGTAAATCCGAGTGAAAATCATTCTGCTAACTGGAATACATTCAAGTAAAGTAAATCCGAGTGAAATAATTCCTGACTCCGAGTGGAATCAGGTTGATACACTTTTTCTGAGTGAGAATAAAATGATTTCTGAGTGAAACAAGGTCAAATTCCGAGTGAAACAAAACTTGGGAAGTGCTATCCGAGTTAAACATGATGTTTTCCGAGGGCATTTACTAAAAAGGGGTTCTGAGTAAAAGATAAACATACTTTCTGAGTGGAATTAAGTCAAAACCGAGTAAAATAATATAAGAAGGAATTTTCCGAATGAAACAAGACTTGTAAGATGTTGTCCGAGAGAAATAGAGTGTTTACCGAGTGAAACACTATGTTGTCCGAGTGAAATGATACCAAAACCGATTGAAATGGCCTAAACCGAACCTGTTATCATTAAACTCATAGTTTTTCACTGGAAATCACACGGTACCCATGATTCTTAGCATTTTCAGTCCAATAAGTACATGTCATATCACAATTTATCACTCGGTAACAGATATATATATATATATACATGCATATACAGATATCAATATAAAGCATTTAATTCATACACACTGAATCTGTCCCCACTCGGTTTTCCCACAAGGCACCCAAGAATATACCCCCCTTACCTCTATGAAGTTCCTGGAGGAGAAGAAAGAGACTCCCATTACTGTCCTGCCTGGAATCCGAGTGAAACAGAGGGAAAGGAGAGGAAAAGAGCTTGGGAGGAAGAGTGTTTGGTCGTGTGTGTGGTGTGAGGTCTGAGGACTTGAATTCGTTTAAATAGGGAGGAAGTGAGTGGGGAGACAGGTGGGAGACAGCCTTTTCAGAGTGGCTGCTGAGTCAGTGCCCATTTCTGAGTGGTATGCTGACTCAGTGCCCACTTCTGAGTGGTATGCTGACTCAGTGCCCATTTTCGAGTGGTATGCTGAGTCAGAAAGGGTCAGTGGAGATTAAACAATTGTATAGGCTGAGTCAGTGTCCATTCCTGGTCGTCCACAATCCCTAATGCGCACGATTGGATTAAAAAATATCATGAAAAGACAAAATTGAAGTCAAAACGCACTTCTGTCAATGAATACCGAGTGAAATTTCACTCGGTTAACACTTCTGTCAGTGAATTCCGACTGGAATTCCCACTTCCGAGTCACAATTACAAGGCTCGCTTGAGCGTGGCTTGCTCGCTTGAGCGAATCAGCCAATCCTCACTCGGCATTCCCATGAAACCGACTCATTTTCCCATCATTCACTCGGTAACTCACCCCCACACCGACTCCTAATTTTCTTGGCCTTTCACACGGTATTATATCCTAAATCCGGGTCATTTCTTAATGGTTCTTACTCGGTTAAATCATTCCAAGCCTAGTCCTTTATCACTCGGTAATGTCCTTCAAAAACCGACTCCCTCGCATTCTTTTCCTATCTTTTTCTACTCGAAGTTTTTTTTTTTCCAAATCCGAATCTCTACATACACTGTTCCACTCGGTAAAAGTAATCCACTTACTCGGAATGCTACTTCAACACAATCGGGAATGTACTTCACATTCATCACTCGGCATAGACTTAAAATTCTCACTCGGAAGTGTTTCTTCTAGAACCCGACTCTCTCTCCTAAGTAGTCAATCACTCGGAATTTATCACTTAATAACAATTCAAATCTTAGAAAGGAATCAATCGGATTTACCACTCAGCAATACTCAAACTTTACTCACTCGGTTTACACATATTTCTCTCTCGGTTTTAACCAAATTCTTCAACTACAACCTCAATCAGAACATATTGAGGCCCTTACTTCTCGGAAAAGACCTACACATACAAGTCTTCACTCGGAATTGGTCCAATAGAGTATATCTCACTCGGAAGAGGAGTCATACTCATAGATTCACTCGGAAATGGTTCAGTCTCTCTATATTTTACTCGGATTTTACCTTCCAGGAGCATTTAAGTCCTTCCCTACTCATTTTTCACTCGGATAATCATCTCTTAGGTACACATACACTATCCTTCCTCAAAATGTATTTCGATCGGAATCCTTTAAGGTTTTTATCACTCGGAAAAAGAGTCATAAACATAGCCTCACTCAATAATGGCTCTAAACCTTATATATTCTACTCGGATTGGGTTCTCCTTCCTATATTCCACTCGGAATGAGCTTCCATTACTCTATATTGCACTCGAAATTGCATATTTCAGAGAGGTTTTGCTCGGAAATAGAAGTACTTAGCAAGTTTTGACTCAGAAACAAAGGATCAATGGTGTTTTTACTCGGAATATTCATCCAGAAGTGGTTCCCTTGAACCTACTTCACTCCAGCTGTCTCTAAGACTAAGATTTCACTCGGTCATTCTAACTTACACTCGGAATTTCATCCTTCACTCGGAATCTCTAGTCCTTCACTCGGAATTTCACTCTGTCACTCGGATCAGAGCCTATTTCACTCGGAATTTCACTTTGTCACTCGGGTCAGTGCCTATTTCACTCGGAATTTGCATAGTTTCACTAATGGTCCATATAAATTCCATTATTATGTACAAAAATCACATTTCTGAGATACCACAGACTATCAACAGGGTGTATATTCACTTATTACCACTTACAGACCTTCTAAACTTCAATTTTTACTAAATAAGACTGTTACTAAAAACAGGGATGTTACATTCTCCTCCCCTTTTAGGAATTTCGTCCCGAAATTCATGGTTGGAATAATTGAGAGTACAATCCTCTAATCTTTTCCTCAAGTTTCCAAGTAGCGTCTCTATCATTTGACTCCAACTACTTTGACCAAAGGAACTTCCTTTCCCCTTAACTATTTTCGACATCTATTAACAATCTTAACCGGTGATGCTTCAAAGGTAAGGTTTTCTTTTCAGAACAAATTGATCGGAACTCCGAACATGATCAGGGCCTAGTACATATGTGTGGACATCATGAAGGTTTGAAATGACTATACGGCACACATTGGTTCCTATCTTTTGCAAAATTTGATAGGTTCTATGTATCTGAGACTTAACTTCTTGGTCTTTATAGCTCTTTCTATTCCAATGGTAGGGGTAACTTGAGAAATACATGCTACTAATATACCATTATAAGGCATTATTCCCTCATAACTTGTTGTCAAATCCTAGACTTGTCTAAATCCAATTTACACATTTGTATTAGACTTCGGAAATTCTTCTCCCAAAACCAAGATTCTTCAAATCTTAAAATGCTAACTACACCTAACAATGACAATACTATGATTCCTTAGCCTTAAGACTTCCAAATCATCACATGAATTATTTAATCATCACTAAAATTTAGTCAAACTCATTATAAGTCTCCTGGTTTCATCTAAGATCATCACCAATTCATCTTATTCCAAAATGACATGCCTATCTATCATTTCAAATATCTTAATCCTCTATCAATTGTTTCCTTAATCTACTATCATAACATCAATAGTCTAAATTAATTACTCCAATTACATACACTTCTTTACCAATCCTCAATAATCAACACCTAATGCCTCAGATATTCATTTCCTTATATGTAATCATTCTAGGGTATTTTAAGCCATCAAGATCATCAACTTAGTTAAAATCCTCAAATCACTACACTTAGGGTTTTTCATCAAAATTTCAATGATCATTTCTAATAATCACCAATTTCCATTAACAACACCTACATACACATTATCGTGGGTTTTCGCTAAAAATCATCTCTCATAACATTATCATTCATTTCCCTTAAATCCTAAGTTAGGGTTCCACTAGAATCAAACAATCGTCATTAACAACCATCATCTTCTGTCTCAAATCTTGAAAAAAAAATTTTTTTATATACCACTTCACATCCATTCTAAAACACACATAAGTGTATTCTACTTTTGGGTTTTGCATGAAAATGGCTTCTATTCCTAAAACCCATTCACAAGGCATGCTCTTAATCACATAGAAATTCAAAACCTAGAAACAAAGATTTAGAGAATTTTACCTTAAACTCCAGGGTATCCCAAGTCCTAGTATATACACGAAAATGAAGGGAGAATAAGAAAATAGGTCATATCTTGTTTCTGAATAGGATCTCAGTTTGGGCTTAATACTAACTTCAAAATTTTCTACTAATATCCTTAATAGTCTTAACCAATGGTATCTCAATCGGAGCTATTTGGTCCTAAACTCAGATTTCTAATCGGTTCTTATTCTAACTCTTCAAGTTCCAATAATGTTTGACGGATTTCCTGTCGTAGCTCTCCTTCGAATCGCGTAAGATTATTCCGCTGAAAGTTAGCTGGTCCTTGGCTCCGCTTAGTAAAGATATGGAGTAATTCTTGTTGTTCTATCATCTCCACGATTTGAGTAAGAAGTTTCTCCCGGTCATGATCATTGTTTAAGTGAATCGCTTAGGAATTTGTTGATAGAGTATCAACAAGGAGGTTCTGTGTATATGTTATGTGGAGAATTCCACATAGGAAATCTAGTCTTAGGAGTGTTTAGACTGTTCAATATTTCTATCAGAGTACATGGAAACCTAATGGTCCACTCCACAAGCTTAATGAATCGACTATGCTCTGATACCACCTTGTAACACCCTCGGTTAGATAAGACAAATCCTTTTGTAGGTTCATCCTATTTAACTGAGTGTGTTAATAGTTTTCAGAAAAAATGAATATTTTTTTTTCTTTAAATAAATAAGTACGTGGCAGATCAGTGGAAGCAATAATGTATATATCACATAGTCATTCACAAACTGTAAGTAATTGTACTCTTAACAGAATGGAGCACGCAGGCACCTTAGATATTATACAGTCATCCGATGTCTAAATATTCTATCCTTAATGATTGATCTCAATGGGTTCAGCGTATTGCTGATCTTCACACTCGGGTTCTTGAGTTTCTAATTCCTCTGAAAAATGTTCAACAGTAAGGGTGAGTATAACCCAAGACCCTGATTGGTTCATCCGGTGCGGACATAATCCAGTAAACATACAATGTCACATAGATCATACATTTAGCATATTCAAAACAAGCATGTTGTCATCACAGCATGTTCACAATTATATCAATCAAGCATATTACCATGAAATAAATCGTACATATAACATATTCATAATTATAACAATCAAATATGATGTAATGAATGCATGAGTTCGGATTATGATTTATCTTTGATTAAGTCTCATGATGCATGTGGGCCCAAGAAATCATTTCTTCTTCTCCTTCTATGGAATATCACCATTCCATTGTCTAGAGCGATCAGGGTCCGCCCAAGCTCATAAGGTACGAATGAACTCATTGGTTCTCATTAATATATATTTCATTTTGAGACTTGGATCCCTACGATCATAGTTACACCCCGTCATTTAGTCGAAGTACACTAGAATTCCTCGTCTCACCCAGCTATCAGGCGCGACTCTGATGCCATTGGGTTGCCGTTCCAGTTGTACTCCCAAGATTCTTCTACTGAGATCGAACGTGAGTGTCCTCCAGCGTACCAGGTGTATGCTCTAGACATATATTTTTTTTTTCTTCTTCTTCTTTCTTTTTTTCTCCGTCAAAATATTTTCATGATGCGAAATGCATTCTTTTTATCTTTGATCATTGGGTATCTTATGTATTTCCAGTCTCATCATATCATTTCCAAGTTCTTTGGATTCTATCATTTATTTAAATATTGTAAGTATATCTATAGTATTTTCCATAAGGAGCAAAATAGTTTATTCTTTATATAATTACGCATAATTAAAAATGTTGACAAGGTTTATAATAAGAAAACTACTAATAATAATATTAAGATTAATAATAATAATTAGAATAATAATAGAATAAGGATAATAATAATAATTATAACTTCTCATTAATTTTAAAAAGTATCAAGAAGTAGTTTCTAAATGAAAATCCAAGCGAAAACCATTAAAAATAGAGTTTTCCGAGTGAAACTGGGTAAAATCCGAGTGAAATATGTATGATTCCGAGTGGAATCATACTGAGAAGGGTTCTCCAAACGTTCTGGTTAAAAATCCGAGTGAAATGACACTGGAAAAGCTGTTTTCCGACTGAAATCCATGTGAAACCGAGTGAAATGAAGTGGAATACTGTTTTCCGACTGGAACAGCTTGAATCCGAGTGGAAATAAATTATATCCGAGTAAAAATGTTGATTTCTAAACTTTTTGAGAAAGAAAGGTTTAATACTGAGTGAGAAATTGAGTTTCCTGAGTGAAATGGGTTGAATACCGAGTGAAAATAACTCTTTGCTGAGTAAAATAAATTGTTTTCCGAGTAAAGTCACTGGATGGGTTTTCTGAATAAAAATAACAAAATTTCTGAGTGAAATAAAATGTGTCCTGAGTGAAATTCAAACTAAGAAGTTTTCTGAGTAAACATAATACGTTTTTCGAGTGAAACAGAATGATGAAACATTTTTCTGAGTGAAGTAAAATTGGATTCCGAGTGGAATTAGTTTGAAAGGAGTTTTCTGAGTAAAAATATTTATGAATCCGAGTGAAATTGAGTCTCCAAGTGAAATAAAATCTGATTCCAAGTGGAATCAGGCTGAAAGGAGTTTTCTGAGTAAAAATGAGATAAGTTCCGAGTGAAACAGAGGCTGAAAGTAATTTCCTTAACTAAATATCTTAAAACCGTGTGAGGTCAGTAGGAAAAATGGTTTCCTAAGTGGCATGGTTTGTAAATCCGAGTGAAAATCATTCTTCTAACTGGAATACATTCAAGTAAAGTAAATCCGAGTGAAATAATTCCTGACTCCGAGTGGAATCAGGTTGATACACTTTTTCTGAGTGAGAATAAAATGATTTCTGAGTGAAACAAGGTCAAATTCCGAGTGAAACAAAACTTGGGAAGTGCTATCCGAGTTAAACATGATGTTTTCCGAGGGCATTTACTAAAAAGGGGTTCTGAGTAAAAGATAAACATACTTTCTGAGTGGAATTAAGTCAAAACCGAGTAAAATAATATAAGAAGGAATTTTCCGAATGAAACAAGACTTGTAAGATGCTGTCCGAGAGAAATAGAGTGTTTACCGAGTGAAACACTATGTTGTCCGAGTGAAATGATACCAAAACCGATTGAAATGGCCTAAACCGAACCTGTTATCATTAAACTCATAGTTTTTCACTGGAAATCACACGGTACCCATGATTCTTAGCATTTTCAGTCCAATAAGTACATGTCATATCACAATTTATCACTCGGTAACAGATATATATATATACATGCATATACAGATATCAATATAAAGCATTTAATTCATACACACTGAATCTGTCCCCACTCGGTTTTCCCACAAGGCACCCAAGAATATACCCCCCTTACCTCTATGAAGTTCCTGGAGGAGAAGAAAGAGACTCCCATTACTGTCCTGCCTGGAATCCGAGTGAAACAGAGGGAAAGGAGAGGAAAAGAGCTTGGGAGGAAGAGTGTTTGGTCGTGTGTGTGGTGTGAGGTCTGAGGACTTGAATTCGTTTAAATAGGGAGGAAGTGAGTGGGGAGACAGGTGGGAGACAGCCTTTTCAGAGTGGCTGCTGAGTCAGTGCCCATTTCTGAGTGGTATGCTGACTCAGTGCCCACTTCCGAGTGGTATGCTGACTCAGTGCCCATTTTCGAGTGGTATGCTGAGTCAGAAAGGGTCAGTGGAGATTAAACAATTGTATAGGCTGAGTCAGTGTCCATTCCTGGTCGTGCACCATCCCTAATGCGCACGATTGGATTAAAAAATATCATGAAAAGACAAAATTGAAGTCAAAACGCACTTCTGTCAGTGAATACCGAGTGAAATTTCACTCGGTTAACACTTCTGTCAGTGAATTCCGACTGGAATTCCCACTTCCGAGTCACAATTACAAGGCTCGCTTGAGCGTGGCTTGCTCGCTTGAGCGAATCAGCCAATCCTCACTCGGCATTCCCATGAAACCGACTCATTTTCCCATCATTCACTCGGTAACTCACCCCCACACCGACTCCTAATTTTCTTGGCCTTTCACACGGTATTATATCCTAAATCCGGGTCATTTCTTAATGGTTCTTACTCGGTTAAATCATTCCAAGCCTAGTCCTTTATCACTCGGTAATGTCCTTCAAAAACCGACTCCCTCGCATTCTTTTCCTATCTTTTTCTACTCGAAGTTTTTTTTTTTTATTCCAAATCTGAATCTCTACATACACTATTCCACTCGGTAAAAGTAATCCACTTACTTGGAATGCTACTTCAACACAATCGGGAATGTACTTCACATTCATCACTCGGCATAGACTTAAAATTCTCACTCGGAAGTGTTTCTTCTAGAACCCGACTCTCTCTCCTAAGTAGTCAATCACTCGGAATTTATCACTTAATAACAATTCAAATCTTAGAAAGGAATCAATTGGATTTACCACTCAGCAATACTCAAACTTTACTCACTCGGTTTACACATATTTCTCTCTCGGTTTTAACCAAATTCTTTAACTACAACCTCAATCAGAACATATTGAGGCCCTTACTTCTCGGAAAAGACCTACACATACAAGTCTTCACTCGGAATTGGTCCAATAGAGTATATCTCACTCGGAAGAGGAGTCATACTCATAGATTCACTCAGAAATTTTTCAGTCTCTATATTTTACTCGGATTTTACCTTCCAGGAGCATTTAAGTCCTTCCCTACTCATTTTTCACTCGGATAATCATCTCTTAGGTACACATACACTATCCTTCCTCAAAATGTATTTCGATCGGAATCCTTTAAGGTTTTTATCACTCGGAAAAAGAGTCATAAACATAGCCTCACTCAATAATGGCTCTAAACCTTATATATTCTACTCGGATTGGGTTCTCCTTCCTATATTCCACTCGGAATGAGCTTCCATTACTCTATATTGCACTCGGAATTGCATATTTCAGAGAGGTTTTGCTCGAAAATAGATGTACTTAGCAAGTTTTGACTCAGAAACAAAGGATCAATGGTGTTTTTACTCGGAATATTCATCCAGAAGTGGTTCCCTTGAACCTACTTCACTCCAGCTGTCTCTAAGACTAAGATTTCACTCGGTCATTCTAACTTACACTTGGAATTTCATCCTTCACTCGGAATCTCTAGTCCTTCACTCGGAATTTCACTCTGTCACTCGGATCAGAGCCTATTTCACTCAGAATTTCACTTTGTCACTCGGGTCAGTGCCTATTTCACTCGGAATTTGCATAATTTCACTAATGGTCCATATAAATTCTATTATTATGTACAAAAATCACATTTTTGAGATACCACAGACTATCAACAGGGTGTATATTCACTTATTACCACTTACAGACCTTCTAAACTTCAATTTTTACTAAATAAGACTGTTACTAAAAACAGGGATGTTACACCTCAGGTTGATCATTAAGAGCTTCATCTTCAACTTCTCTTGGCATCATTGTTGAAGGAACTAGCTCTATGTTTGTTGAACCATCATTAGATTTGGAATCATTTTCCTTGGCCTTTTCTATATCTTTAATGGTCTCATCTTCAACAAACACTGCATCACGGCTTCTGACAAGCTTCTTATGGATTGGATCGTAAAATCTATAGCCAAGCTGATCTTGACCATAGCCGACAAACACACATTATCGTGTCTTGACATCAAGTTTGGATCTTTTATCCTTCGGTACATGCATGAAAGCCTTGCATCCAAACACCCGCAAATGATCATAGGAAACATCCTTTCCTGACCATACCTTCTCTGGAGTGTCGTACTGGAGAGGAACACAAGGTGAACGGTTCAATACGTGAGCGACTGCTTGTATAGCCTCACCCCAAAACATCTTTGGTAACTTTGCATGTGAGAGTATACATCTGACTCTCTCCATCAAAGTCCTGGTCATCCTTTCAGCTAAACCATTCAATTACGGCGTCTTTGGCAGTGTCATTTGATGTCGAATACCATGCTCTTCACAGTAAGCATGAAATGGTCTTGTGTACTCTCCACCATTGTCTGTACGAATACACTTAAGCTTCTTGTCAGTTTCCCTCTCCACCATAGATAAGAACTGTTTAAAGACACCCAATACTTGGTCTTTAGTCTTTAAAAGATACACCCTAGTCTTTCGGGAATGATCATCAATGAAAGTCACAAAGTACTGAGCACCACCGAGTGACTTTGGCATTGGCCCACACAAATCTGAATGTATTAGGTCCAATACATTCTTTATTCTGGAAGGAGAGGAACTCTTGAAAGCAACTCTGTTTTGCTTTCCCGCCAGACAATCAGCACACTTCTTCAGATGGACCTGATCCAATCCAGGCAATATATTTTTTTGGTTAGAATGGTCATACTTTTCTTACTCATATGACCGAGCCGCTTGTGCCATAATTCAACTGTACCATCATTCTCCACTGTATTCATAGCATCCTGCAAAATCTTTGTCTGCATCATGTACAGTCTTGAGCACTTGTCTCCTTTGGCCACCACCAATGATCCTTTGGTGAGCTTCCATTGGCCGTTGTAGAAGGTGTTGCAGTAACCTTCATCATCCAACCTTCCAGTTGAGATCAAGTTCAGGCGCATGTCTGGAATATGCCTAACGTCCTTCAGGACTAACCGTGTACCATTCTGTGTCTCCAAACAAACATCTCCTTTTCCTGCAACTTTTGAGTAATTTTCATTTCCCATTCTAACAACACCAAAATCACCTGGTGTGTAAGAAGAGAAGAATTCCCTCTGAGATGTCACATGAATGGTGGCTCCACTGTCAACTACCCAACTGGTCTCATAGGTTGCAAGGTTGACAATGTCTTCTTCATAGATTATGTGGAACTCCTCGATAGCATTGGTTTGTTCATCATCGCTGCTGTCATCTTGGACCTTCTCCTTGCCTTTGTTCTTCTTTTGAGATCTCTTGAGCATCCGGCAGAACCTCTTTATGTGGCCCTTCTGCTTGCAGTGATGGCACTTCATATTTGTATATCTATTTGACTTTTCTCTACTTTTGCTTCTGGACTTTGAACCTTTGGTTTGATTCCTCCCCCTTGTCTCTACAACAAAAACATCCTGTTGTAATGATATGGATCCTTGTGCTTTTCTTCTCATTTCTTCATTTAGGACACCACTTTTAACATTTTCCATATTTACTACACCATTTGGTGTAAAATTTGTGATTGAAATCTTCAAAGTCTCCCAAGACTCTGGTAGGGAAGCCAGCACCAAAAGAGCAAGTACTTCATCGTCAAATTTAATGCCCATCCTTTCCAGCTGCTCCACGATCCCCTACATCTCATTCAAATGATCTGCCATCAGTGTACCCTCCCGGTACTTCATCTGAAGTAGCCTTGTCAAATAAAATAATTTATTGTTGCCGGTTTTGGAAGCGTACAGCTCCTCTAGCTTGTTCCATAATGTTTGAGCATGAGTCTCACTACAAATGTGATTGTATACATTGTCTTCGACAAATTGTCGGATAAAGCCACAGACTCGTTCATGCTCAAATTCCCATTCTTCATCTGTCTTGTCCTCAGGTTTAGTTGTACTAAACACTGGTAGGTGCATCTTCGTCACAAATAGGAGATCCTTCATCTTGTTTCTCCATATGTGATAATTCATGCCATTTAAATTAATCATTTTGATCGTCTTCACCTCTATGGCCCCAACTAGACTTTTGAAGGGTAAATAATAATCTGACTTATTTTCTGATGTGGAGGGTCCACTTTAGTGGCAACCACAGAGCATATGATAAGTAGATATTAATTCCCCTTGGTACCGCTCTGATACCAGTTGTTGGGAAAATCAGGCACAAATTAACTGATATTTTCCCTGGCGCAACGGAATGGCGGACCGATAAAATAAGCGGTTGCAGAATAAATTAAATACGAGCAAAGTAAATAAATAATGACACCAGCAATTTAACGTGGTTCACCCTTTTGATTTGGGCTACGTCCACGGGACAAACTCCGAAATTTCTTCCACTAATAAAATTAGTAGGCGTACAAGAGAGACTTCTCTAATAAAATATTAGAGGCACAAACCCGAGATTAACCCAAAATAGTGACACTCAAGTGTTTCCCAAAACACCCCAATTAACCTCATTATTTTGTCACTCACTAATTATTTCTCCCTCACTCAACAACTCATCAAAGCAATTAACTAATTGCTTTAACCTCACAAAACACTCTCTACTCACAAGATAGCTTGTGTTTTGCTTGCTTCTTGATGCCTTATTCTTGAATTCCAATGCCTATTTATAGGCCATGAGAACCAATATCCACCACATGAATTTGTATGGTCTTGATTCATCCACCAATGCAAATTAATATCCATCATAAATTTCCAACTTTATAATTATTTATTGTTTATGCCCTGGGATCTATAACAAAAGCGCCATAGAAGATCAGCACAGGCCTTGAACTGAAAGCGGTTATCGTAAAAGTGTTGACGTGCAGCTTCAACTTGGGCCCTTTCTTGAGGAGTACCAGCCTCAGGATCAAACTCCCATGTTTGTCTTCCAATAAAATATTTGTGCTAAATATATATGGACTCTTTCCTCCATCTCCTATCTTTAATCTCCACATTCTTTTGCCTTACCTTTTCTGTCTTTTGGCTTATCACATATATATAAATGCTTCATACATGCCCAGTGTTTATATAAGCAATTTCATTTTAGGTTGTACTACTCAGTAAGACAGCTACATTTGTTCACCTTAATTATGTCACCATATTTTGATTCTGCACCGAAACATCCTCACTCAATTATAACTTGAAAAATAAATCTTTTATATTTAGGACCGGAGAAAGTAATATTTAATTAATTTGATAATTCATTAAAATGTCTCGATTCAGTTGCATGTATTTCATGGGTATATAAAAGATCATCTTCTATGAGAGTAAGGGAAGTAATTTGAGTCGTACAACCATACAATAGATGGTAGATATTAATCACATTAGTTTTTAGAAAAGTCATGTGACCTTAAGTGATCATGTGATTATACGGCTTAAATTCACTTCTCTGACTGTCACATAAAAAAACTTTTCTCGTAAAATACATCCCATATATATATATATATATATATATATATATATATATATATATATATATATATAATTTGGGTGAAAATTATCTAATTTCAATTTTCTTGAAAAACTTCTTTAAAGACTTCTTTGTTTTTCTTAAGAAAAAATAGAAAGCCCGATCTTTAGTTTTCTATAAGTTTTCTTTAAATATTTTATTAGCAAACACTTTTTCTATTTTTCTAATTTTTTTAAAAATAATTTTCTATTTTTCTCAAAAAACTAATTTTCTATTAGTTACAGAAAATTATTCTAATTTTTTAGGAAAATTTTTTCGCTTGTTTTCCAAACTTTTCATTTCCTAAAATAGTTAGAAAAATTTTGAAAACTCGTTTAGATAATGTGACTATTTTTCAATTTGGAAAACTAGAAAACTAAAAAAGTTGTTCAAGTGCACTCAATTTTCTAAATTTTTTCAAATATTTTTTAATTTAAATTAATTGAGATATGTCTTATATATATATAATTTATGACAATGTTATATATTATATGCATCACATAAAAATTATGACAAAATTTAAAGTTATATTAAAATGAGGGCAAATGAGTTTGTGTTTAAATATATTTCAAAATAGTAGTAGTAAAACTTTTTGAATTAATAGCTGTTTGTTTCATATTCTCATTTGGTTACAACAGTCTTTATCTTGTAATTTAGTTACCTTATCTTGTAATTCAATTACCTTATCTTGTAATTCAGTTACCGTCTTTTCTATTTTTTACTTTTCTTAAAAAACCTTTTAAAAGAGTTTTCTGATTTTTTTAAAAAATAAAAAATCAATTTTCTATTTTTCTATAAAAAATTTAAATAATTTATAGATAAACAGTTTTTCTATTTTTTAAATTTTTCTAAGAATAATTTTTTTATTTTTCTAAGAAAACTTATAAATTAAACGCAACATAAATAATTTTCTATAACTAAACGTAGCTTAGATATTTTTTATAAATTTTAAATTTCTCCTTTTTTACTAAATTAAATTTATTTAAAAACTTATAAATTTTAAAATTGCTAACAATATATTTCACTTGCAATATTTAAAATATTTCATTAAAATAAATTCACTCTTTAAAATTTCTCCATCAATGTCTAGCCAACTAAACAAATATTTAATTCCAACGGCTACCTATATATATAGAGACACATATAAGGGCCTTAACATCTACCTGCTGACACAAATAAAGTAAACTTAGTGTTTTATAAGTCATACTTTTTTATTTTCTTTTGATCTATTACTTTTTAAATGTTTCTTTTCCATGTTTATGTTTTTTAAATTTTAATTTAATTTTTTTACTTATAAATATTTCATTTAGTTCTCTATTTATTATAATAATATTTAAAATTGTATTATTTTTACTAATAAAAAACTAAAATTGTAACCTAAAACTATAACACAGCAAAATTCCAAATGGACTTTTACTAAGCAGCCTAAAAATCATCACCAACTTGTTTCTGCAATTCATTCTGGTGGTGGCCCTGTAATGTCAATATTCGTGGTTGGATTTTAGATAATTTGATAATGTTGGAATGAATATTACGTGGGCCCAAGTCTTTGTGGTAACTTTGGACAAGATTCGAAAATCAAGGAATAATTTATATTTTCCATCAGGTGAATCCTGTGGTTATGCTTTTTTTATTTTATTTTCTGGGTTTTTTTCAAGGAATTACAAACGGTTGCATCATCCGTCACATACTTAGTGGTCTTAAATTTGAGAGTTTTTATTCTCACAACATTTAATGTTTATTTTTATTTTTGTGTAAAATTATTTTGACAAAAATATCTGTATTAAGTTTTAATTTGTTAAATTAACTTTGCCTCTGAAACATATCAAATTTGAAATTTGTGTAAACTTAATCATCTAAAATCCCTAAAACCCTTCATGTTCATATGTTTATTAATGTAATTCATGTGCTTTTAGCTCGTTTTTGAGTTGCATTTCACATGGGTGAATTTTGTGCGTTGTTTCTAGCATAGTTGGTTTACACCGTCAACCACCCTAAATGTTAGGTTCATCAGTAATAATCTTTCTGTAAGTTACGGATTTAATCATCAAGTAGATTTCAACTTTGAATATCTAGTAATCTCTGAATATAATCATCAATAGCTTCTAAACTTGGTTATCTAGAAAACTCCAGATTTAATCATTTGTAACTTTCAAATTTAGTTACCCACTAAACTCTAAATTTAATAATCTGATAAAGATTATGAACAATGAATGATGAAATTTGAAACAATGCAATGCACAATAGGAGTTTAATCATCTGATAACTTCCATATTTTGTTATCTAGTAAACTCTGGATTTGACCGCACGGTGGAGTGACAACTCAACCACGCAAATGAACAATGAAAGCTAAAGACGCATAACAGGAAGAGAAAGTCAAAGTGAATCACCCACACGAATAAATCAACAAATGACGAAAGGGAAAGTGATTTAATGAAGGGGAAAGGAATGGGAAGTTAAAGAGGAATGTGTAAAGAAAAAGACTCGTACAAATTAACGAATGATGAAGGGAAAAATAATTTAATAAGAGAGTATTTTTGTATTTTCTAATTTAAAAAACTTAATAATGGTGAAAATATAACTTTGATGTGGTGAAAATAACACTCGTTAACTCTTTTATTATTATTATTATTATTATTATTATTATTATTATTATTATTATTATTATTATTATTATTATTATTATTATTATTATTATTATTATTATGTGTATGTATGTATGTATGTAAGAGAGCATATCCAATGAGAACAAAGTGATATGGCAAAAGATGAGAATAATTGATTATGACTATTCAGATCTAACTAAGAGTTAAGGTTAATTTAAGTTTAAAATACTAACATGTATTACTCTTTATTTTATCAAAGTTGATACCTTATGTTCACAATGAACAAATAAGGCACAAAAACCCTACAAAATTATCCTAGGCAAATCAGAATTGTATTGCTTAAAATGTCACTAAATATTTTTACAACGATGAAAAGGAAAGAGGGCCTAGGTGTAACTGTATTTTGCTAAGATCAAGGGTAATTAGAATATCCTTTATTGTTGCCAAAATAGAAGGGAGAGGTGGCACAACGGGGCCCTCTAAACAATAAAAAAATAAGAGCATGTGACATTTCCAATTAAGAATTAAATCATGTTAATTGCTTTTTACTTTTTTTTTCTTTGAGATCACCATAGTTATTAACATATCTTATTCTCCCATAAAAATAAGATGATAATGATTTATAAAATTAAGATATAAAAAAATATGAAATAAGAAGAAAAAAGTAACACAAATAACTAGAATTTTTTATTTTGATAAAAATTATTTAATATAACTATACGGTATAATTTAATCATTAAAATAATATTCCAGTATCTGATTGAATCTAAATATTCAAGGGGTAGTTTGATTTCAAAAATATTTTCGGTTGTGAAGATTGGATAATTGTTTCTATAATCTATTAAGGATTAAATCATACCATATAGTTATAATAAATAATTTTTTCATCAAAATAAAAGATTCTATTTATTTTTGTTACTTTTTTCTTCTTATTTCATATATATTTTTACATCTTAATTTTATAAATTATTATCATCTTATCTTTCATGAAAGAAAGTGATATTTTCATAACTATTGTGTTCTAAAGAAAAAATAAAAAATAATGAGCATGATTTAATTCTGAATAAAAAGTGTTACATGTTCTTATTTTTCATTATGCATGAATTAATTTTATGCCAGAAGGAAAATATTAAATTATATAATGGATATTAAATTGAATAATAGATCAAAAATAATATATAAGATATCATTTTTTAAAAACAGGATATAAGATTTTAACTTTGATAAGATAAGGAATAATACATATTAATATTTTAAACTTAAATTAATCTTATCCTTAGTTAAATTTAAATGGTCACAATTAGTTGTTCTCATCTTTTAATATATCACTTTATTCTCATTAGAACACTCTCTATACATAATATTATAAAATTATCTTTCATTTACTACTATAAAAAAAGTCCAATAAATTCCCAATAAAAAATCTTCTAAAAACACACTTCTAATATATATCCCTAAACCTTCTTAAATATAAAAAAGTATATAATTACATTTCTAGAAATATTATCTGAATATATATATATATATATATATATATATATATAATCATCATTAAAAGTTTTTTAGAATTTCTTACCATTATTAAAACTTTATGTATTAGCTAAAAATTCCAAATCAGATATATACTACTTCAAAACTATTAAAGCTTACTGTTGGAAGTTTCACATCGTCTGCCTCATCATATTTCGCATGGTTTAAATACCTGTTAGGCAACTTCAACCATTGTCAATTGGTTTTAGGATAAAACCTTTAACATAGTATCAGAGTTAGAGCATTCTTTCCGATTCTTATGGGCCACTGGGAGGCTTTGTTGGAGGGGGCAACTCCAACCATTGCTCATGGTTTTAGGATGGAACCTTTAACACTTGCTAGAAATATATAATGTAATCCAAGAGAATGAAAATTGTGTAACTCAAATCGTCAATGTTTTTGTGCAAACTAAACAAAAATTAACAGAAAGTGAAAAATAGAAAATTAAAGAGCTATCCAATTAAGGGTTAGGGTGCTTTCAAACTCAAAGAAATATAGACAAGTGTTTCGATCACAAAAGTGACGTTCATCGAATGAGGAAGATAGGTTGGATAGAATGGTGGTGTTGCTTACTAGGGTGGATACGTGAAATTAGTAGTTTTATCTAAGATTTTCAAACGTGGGAGTAACAAATTATGAAGGTGAACGAATTGTTCACCAGAAAAAAAGGTGAAAGAAACATCACAAAGAAGGAAATTGTTATATTTTAATTATTGACCTTTGAGAGGGAAGAGGGGTTATAGCTTAAAAAATTGGTATTGAATGTCATTATAAGAATAATATTGTGGAGCTAACTGAATTCAAGAGTTGTTGTGGAATATGATTGTTTTAATTACCATTCTTGTGTTTGTGTTTCTCTGTCAAATAAATTATTTTTAACTTATTCCAATAATTTTTAGAATCAAATTGATGAAATAAATTCTCTTTTATATATATATATATATATATATATATATATATATATATATATATATAATTATTACATAAGTTCATAATTGAGTTGTGTATTTAAACACATCCTAAAGGTGTAACTCCTTCACCTTTTTGTTCCCAATACTCCGCAACATCAATTTGAAGCTGAAAATGTCTAAACCTCCACAATATATGGCACAACTATTAGATAGCAATATTACTACTGGATTGGTACAGACAAATATTGATATGTAATCTCAACAAAAGTTTAATCTAGTGAGTGACACATAAGAGTTTTTGTGTGTGTGGAATTAGGTGTGGATTTGCGATTGACTTGTGAATCTGATAGACATATTCAATCTCAATTAACAAGGACCATGACCCCAGTTAGGATGTGAATGTGACAAGCACAGATCAGAATGAAAATTTCAAGGAGTGTTCTATCTAGTTCATTGTTAAAATAGAATATTTATGATGATCAACCAAAAATGTCTTCAGTAATAAATGATTCCTCTGTATGAATACAGCTTTCTGAAGGTATCTGAAGGGGCTCATAGTTTAGTTGTCTAGAAGCTTCATACAAAGCTATCCCAACACTTACAGATAGATTCAAACATCTGACATAAGTTTCAACCATTGGAATCCTGATAGTCCCACCTCCAAACGGTTCAGTTTTGCAGTCTAACAAGGCTTCAGGTGGCAGGCCACTAGTTTCAGAACCAAATAAAAGATAATCACCTTTTCTGTAGGAATACTCCTGCAAAGTAAGAATGAACCACAATTATTGGCCTATTCTAAGTCGACAGTTTCCCTACATTGCTTTGTTTCGGAAGCAAAGGCACTTATTCCTTTTAATACATAGTAGTAATCTTGCAAAATTGTTTTGGTTTTAAGGATGCCCAAATAGGGGGGAAAGAGCTGAAAAACCAAACAAAACAAATCTGAAAATCCAAAAAGAACTAAACTAGTTGAAAAGGCATAATAAAAAAGAAGAGCATAAAAAATATAACTGGATTGCATTGATTTTCAAATTCTATCCAAAGTCCTAGCCAAAATGAAATATTATATTATATACACACATTTAAGAATCTTCCTATTGTACCCACGTCAAAAAGTAATTTTCAGTCTTGGATGCTTATATAGTTATATTACAAAATTGACAAATACACACACAAGTTAATCCTCAAATTAGTCCTTAGGATTGTATGTGTTAGGCTATTTAGTGCCTAAGATTTCAAAAATTCTTTATTAGTTCTTAACTTTGTAAAATAAAAGTCAGTTTATTCCTTTTTTTAGTATAACAAAATAGCAAAAAGCTACCAAGTTACAGTAAAAGATAAAGAGAAAAATGACTAAGTGAATAATGTTTCATAAAATCAGGGACTAACGAAGGGCTTTTAAAATTGCATGAACTCGATTACGAAAATGTGATCAACAACGAACAATGTAGACTTTGTTTACCACTAAAAATTCATTATACATTAGCATCGGTCTACTCAATATTGACAGTCACTCACCATCTATTTTAAGTTGCAAAACAGGGATCTCTTTCCCATGTTTCTTGTTAGTTGTAGTCATTGTAGAATAGGCAGGATTCACTTATATGGGATTCATAATTATAGCAGTATTTTTAATTTTTAATAGTATGCCAGTCGTTTCTTCAGTTAACTTGTTAGTGATATTTAAGTTTGAGAAAAGTACTCTCCCCTCCCTTGAGAGATCCTTCAATTAGGCTTCCCTTCCCTCTTATTTTAAAATATACACTTCCTTCGCCGAAGAGATGAAAACGAGTTACACTTTTCAATAGCGACAAACCTCTAATAGGTGAACAATTATGGATGCGTTTTCCAATAATATTGTCTTTTTGTACAATTTTGAGTATCATTAACACCAAATGTTAAACATCCTATTAGAAGGTAAAATGAAGGTTCAAATATATCTATTTTCAGCTTCGAACTTCCACAAAAAGTTATTTATATCATCTTCCAAGGGCACAAACTGATAGTAGGTGTTCAAAATTAGCTGTTAAATGTTAATCATGTCAATAATCACTGTAAGAGAAAAAACAAATCTAAAAATCTTTTCTAAGTTGAAACAAACACAAATGTAACACATATTCATCTTTGAAGGGAGAGAAATGTATACTTTAAAGTAGTAGAGGAGGGGAGTTTAATATAAATATCCCTCAGAGGAAGAAAAGGTAATTTACTCTTTTTAAGTTCCAATGCTATAGAAGAAAGGATACAAAGGATTGAAGACAGAATCTTGGACTTTTTTTCTTTTCTTTTTTTCCAGATAAAAGAAGACATTCATTAAGACAAGAAGTGCTTGGGAGATGTGATTGCATAAGAGATATCAGGCATCAAATAGACAAATGCTATAATTAAAGGAACTATGTTACTAAAAATGATGGGCAACTCACAGAATGAATGTTTGTTCCCCGCTTTGTAAATGCTAGCAACCGTTTATCACCTTCCTGTACCAGATGATGGTGAGACATGGAGTCAACGGATATAAAAATTCACAGAATATGTCAAAGAATGATAATTACCTGTTGCCTAAAATAATCATGAAAGTCTTCCCAAGAATCATGAACTTTAACAACCACATAACTGCAATTTTGTGTTAATTATGGAAAACAAATAAAAGCAACAATGCAGTTATGATATTGAATCATTTGTTTTTAAATTTTGGATAAAACAATATTAGATCAATTGAAAATAAAACTACTAGATGCGTTGTTATATTTGAAAAGTTTTACGGAAGCAAAAGCCAGAGTCCAACAGATCTCAATTTAAGCTAAACAGTGAGCCAGCTATATACCATCCTGCATGGAAGAAGAATTTTTCTAGAATACCTGAAAAGAAGAGAGGTTAAAGAATAATATGTCAATGGATACGGCCAATAATCCAATCCAGCACGCTTTAGTTTAGTATCATCCACCTGGAATCCTAATGGCTGAAAAGAAAGAAAAAAAGTATAAAGGCCATAATTAGATGAAAAACTTATGATCAAATGTGCATGCTAATGAGATTTAAAAATCAAAACTCACCCCAACTAAGTGTAGTCCAACAGCAGATGCTGCACATGTTCTAGCAATGCACCCAGTGTTTCCTGGGATCTACCAAGGACAACATAAATCCCTGAGAAACCTTCAGTAATTGAGATATTTTAATCTAATCTAAAAACATGTTTATTGAGGCCAATTTTAAAATGCAAAGATTGCATTTTGTTAGAATGATGTAAATATAGTAAGATATATTTTAGGATTAAATATATCAATCATATCTTTAATTGTATATTCTATATTTATGTACAAAATCCCTATAAATACAATAGCTCCGGGTGATCACAAAACACGCGGAATTCATGTCTTCTTGTTTTTCTCTCTTTTAACATGGTATCCAGAGCCTAACGAGAGATCCCTCCTATTCCGTGTGTTTTCCGGTGAGCCACTGCTCATTGGGTAAAATTTTTCCCTCCCTCCCACCTCGTTTTCCGCGCTACCGCCCCAGATCTGCCACCTCCGGCCACCGTTTCCTCCCAGAGACCTTGCGACTGGCTTCCCCTTGCCCAGATCGGCCTTTCCCTGGTAGCACTTCCCCATCAGAGCTCTCACGCGCCCCCACGCGCCACCCCTTCCTCTGCGCGTGAAACCCACGCGCCGCCACTCTCAGTGCGCGTGACGGCGCGTCCCACCTCCGATGACGTCGCGCCTTCTTGGGTCCTGATCGCCTCGGCCTCTTCTTCCTCGATCTGGTGTTTGTTCAGTCACTTTTTCCTTGCTGTTTGGCACTTTTTCGCTGCTGCCACTGTCTTTCTCTCTCCACCAGCATACCCATGGCTAATCCCGGTGATACTAAGTCTAATTCGTTGCTTTCGGGCACTTCCCTCGCTGCCCTCCTCTCTTCAGAGCTGTTAGATGACAAAAACTACTCATATTGGGCCTCTAATATTAAAATTTGGCTTATTGGGCTAGGCTATGAGAACCACCTCACACAATCCGAAACTGAAATCCCCGAAACCGACCACCGCGGTGGAGGAAAATTGATGTTCAACTATTTGCAATTATGCGGAACACTATTGCCCCATCCCATCATGATTGCTTTCGTGGTCAAAAATCCTGCAAGGGAGTTTGGGACCATGCCAAGCAACTCTTCACCAACAATATTCGGCGACTCTATCAAATTGGTGAGGACCTTATGACCACCTTTGGCTCTCGACAGTTTCAGGGCTCTATAACTACTTATGTGGGTAAAGTGACTAATCTCTTGTGTGAACTCAATGAGATGCTTCCTATTGGTGCTACTCCTGAGGCTGAGCTTGAGAACCGTAAGAAATTACTTTTGTCCTTTACCTTATATGGCCTACCTACTGAGTATTCCTCTACTCGTGATCAGATTTTGGGTTGCCCCACAGAGGTTACTTTGGATGGTGCCTTGGCCACTCTCCTTCGGGTTAACATTCATGGCCCTATCTCTCCCTCCATGCCTCCCTCTGCTGCTTCGACTGTTTCTCATCTTGATTCTTCCGCTTTGCTTTCACGCAATAGCGACTCTGCACCTCTAAGAGAGGGTAGGCCACGTCCTCGTTGTGATCACTGTCACAAACCAGGCCACACCATTGATAAGTGCTGGAAACTCCATGGTCGCCCTCCTCGCACCACTCAGGTTGCTCAGGTTACTCAGCTACCTCCTCCACCGTCTTGTGCTCCTCCGCTGCTGCCAGATCCGTCTCCATCGCCCTCCTACAATGACTTCCTGAAGTGTCGTGAAGAACGTCAAGTCTCTGGTTCTACTGCTGCTGTTGCACACACCGGTAATTCTTTCGTTGACATCTCCCATTTTTTGGGTCCTTGGGTCCTTAATTCAGGGGCCACCGATCATATTACTGGTAATAAATCTCTTTTTTCTTCTCTCTCTACCACTGGTTACTTACCTTCTGTTACTATGGCCAATGGTTCCCAAACACAATCCGAGGGTAGTGTTATTTGTTCCTGGTGCCCCATTTAATTTGTTATCCATTAGTCAGCTTACTCGTACTCTTGATGGTGTCATCTCTTTTACTAAAGATTCAGTTTCTTTGCAGGATCGGAAAACGGGGATGATGATTGGCTTCAGATGTGAGTCTCACTGCCTTTATCAACTTAGCAGACCATCCCTTGTTGGTTCGGCTTCCACATCCCCTCTTCTCATTCATGCTCAGTTAGGACACCCCGGTCTCGATGCTTTCAAGAAATTAGTCCCTCGTTTTTCTAATTTAGAATCTTTGTCATGTGAGTCTTGTCAGTTGGGTAAGCATACTCGTACCTTTTTCCCTACTCGCATAAATAATTGGGCCTCGTCCCTTTTTGTTTGGTTCATTCGGATGTTTGGGGTCCTAGTCGTATTGTGTCTTCTTTAGGATCTAGGTATTTTGTCACCTTTATTGATGATTTTTCCCGTTGTACTTGGATATATTTAATGAAAGATCGTTCTGAGTTATTCACTATTTTTCAGTCTTTTTTTAATGAAATAAAAACTTAATTTAGGATTTCCATTCGTACCTTACAAAGTGATAATGCACGTGAATACTTGTCTAACTCATTTCAGACTTTTATGGCATCTCACGGTCTGTTGCATCAAACCTCTTGTCCTCATACCCCCCAACAGAATGGGGTTGCTGAACGTAAAAATAGACATCTTCTAGAAATCACTCGGGCTCTTCTTCTTCATTCTAATGTTCCTCTTCAATTTTGGGGCGATGTCGTCCTTACCGCATGCTATCTCATCAACCGTATGCCTTCCTCTGTTCTTCAAGGTAAAATTCCTCATCAAGTCTTATATCCACATCGTCCTCTTCACTCTCTACCTCCTCGCGTCTTTGGCTCTACTTGTTTTTCTCATGTCCTTGGTCCTGGCATTAATAAATTATCTGCTAGATCTCATAAATGTGTTTTTGTTGGGTATCCCCGTACTCAGAAAGGATACAAGTGCTACTCTCCTTCTCTTCACAGGTATTTTATCTCTGCAGATGTTACATTCTTTGAAGATGTTCCTTTCTTTAAGTCTGAAACACCTCCACCGGAGCCTCCTCTTTCTGTGACTACACCTATTGTCCTCTTTTCTCCTCCTGAGGAGTCTCCTCCCTCTCCAGATCCTCTTCCTCCTCCTCCTTTGCAGGTCTATCAGCGTCGTCCTCGTTCTCTACCACCACAGCCTGCCACAGATCAGATTGTAGACTCACATCCTGGGCTCACTCATCCGACCTCTTCTCCGGTCCCGCCTCCTGAGTCAGATCTTCCTATTGCCCTACGCAAAGGTATTCGTTCTACTCGTAATTCTTCTCCTCACTATACTGTTTTGAGTTATCATCGCATCTCTCCATCCTATTACTCTTGTCTTTCTTCTTTGTCCTCTGTTTCTATTCCTAAGAATGCAGGAGATGCCTTTACTCATCCAGGATGGAAACAAGCTATGATGGATGAAATGTGTGCCTTACAAAGTAATGGAACTTGGGATCTCGTTCCTCTACCACCAGGGAAGTCTGTTGTTGGTTGTCGATGGGTGTACACGGTGAAGGTTGGCCCAGACCGATCAGTTGACCGCCTCAAAGCCCGCCTTGTCGCCAAAGGTTATACTCAAATCTACGGCTTAGATTATGGAGATACATTCTCCCCTGTTGCCAAAATGCCCTCGGTACGCCTCTTCCTCTCTATTGCCGCCATTCGTCATTGACCTTTATACTAGTTGGACATCAAAAATGTTTTCCTTCATGGTAACTTGCTTGAAGAGGTTTACATGGAGCAACCTCCCTGTTTTGTTGCTCAGGGGGGGTCTTCTAGACTTGTTTGTCGCTTGCGAAAATCTCTATATGGCCTTAAACAGTCTCCCAGGGCATGGTTTGGCAAATTCAGTACTGTGATTCAGGAGTTTGGCATGATCAGGAGTGAAGCAGATCACTCTGTCTTCTATCGTCATTTAGTTGCTGGTTGTATTTACTTAGTGGTATGTGGATGACATTGTTATTACTGGCAGTGATCACCTTGGTATTACACAGGTAAAGCAACATCTCTTCAAGCACTTTCAGACGAAGGACCTTGGCAAACTCAAATATTTCTTGGGGATAGAGGTAGTGCAATCCAAAAATGGAATCGTCATATCCCAAAGAAAGTATGCAATGGATATTCTGGAAGAAACAACGATGTTAAACTCCAAATCAGTTGACACTCCCATGGATCCCAATGTCAAGCTCCTACCAAATCAGGGGAAGCCTCTTCCGGATCCTGAGAGATACAGACGTTTAGTTGGCAAGTTGAACTATCTCACTGTCACTCGCCCAGATATTTCATTTGCAGTTAGTGTGGTTAGTCAGTTCCTAAACTCTCCTTGTAAGGAACATTGGGATGCAGTGACTCGTATTGTTCGATATGTCAAGAAAGATCCTGGAAAAGGCCTGTTATATGAAGATAGAGGACACACTCGAGTTGTGGGATACTCTAATGCTGATTGGGCCGGCTCTCCCATTAATAGAAGGTCCACTTCCGGATATTGCATTTTTGTCGGAGGTAATCTTGTCTTTTGGAAGAGCAAAAAGCAGAACGTTATAGCCAGGTCCAGTGCGGAGGCAGAATACCGTGCTATGGCTATAGCCAGTCAAGAACTCATATAGCTCAAACAATTGCTTCAAGAACTTCAATTTGGAAAGGTTTCACAGATGACACTTATCTGTGATAATCAGGCCGCTATGCATATTGCCTCGAATCCAGTTTTCCATGAGAGGACGAAGCACATTGAAGTTGACTGTCATTTTGTTAGAGAAAAAGTCTTATCTGGTGAAATATCCACTAGCTTTGTTAATTCTAATGATCAGTTGGCGGAAGTTTTTAAGTCTCTAAGGGGCCCTCGGATTGACTATATATGTAACAAGCTTGGTGCATATGATTTATATGCTCCAGCTTGAGAGGGAGTGTTAGAATGATGTAAATATAGTAAGATATATTTTAGGATTAATATATCAATCATATCTTTAATTGTATATTCTGTATTTATGTACAAAATCCCTATAAATACAATAGCTCCGGGTGATCACAAAACATGCGGAATTCATATGTCTTCTTGTTTTTCTCTCTTTTAACACATTTCATTACTTGTTTAAAGTGATTTGAACTTTAATATTAATTTAAAACGAAGTGCAAAAGACTTGTTCCAACTTTCAACCCAGCATTAACCATTTCATTCTTCTTATCATTGTTATCAACTTATCATTTTCAAGTTCACATCTATTTCATCATTACAATATTCTCAACAAATATATTACATTCAAAATAATGTGGTAGATCCCTAGTTGTCAAACTCATAGTTAGATCATTCTTTTCATAGATGTTGGTCATTCTTGTGTTTTGAATACAAGCCATTGCCAGCAAGAATTTACCAGGAAAATGGCTTAACCAACCTTGTAATATCTGGGTGGGCTATTAGAATACGAGATAAATACACAGAAAATACAGAAAAATATATTGAATCAGTAACCTTTTTCATTTTGAAAAAAATACTCTTAGCACTCAAATTGTGTTTAATACTACAACCGAAATCTAATCATATTTATCTATCTCCAATAGTATCGCATAGCAGCCAGCTCAAAAAAAAAATTCAGTAAGATAGCAGAAAGTAGGATGGCTGCTAGCTTTAAACATTATAATACAAATTAAGTAACTTATACAACACATATAAATAGTCAAAAACCACAAAAAGTCTACAAAGAAATTCACGCTTTGCACACACAGTCACCATCAATCTAGAAGCAGTAAGAACATAGGAATGGAGTCAATAAAAAGAAAGATGATGGTTAAATTAATAAGGATTAGGGGGAAAAAACCAGAATACATTACATATAATTAGGGGAATTTGAACTGTGAAGTCTGAAGGAATAGAACACTTAAAAAAACACATAGACCTATAAAATGTGAAGGAAAAGAGGTCAAACAATAAATCGTTTTGCGTGAAGGACAGGGGAAGAAGGATTTTGAACCCATAATGTTTTGAAGCAAAAAATTCATTAGAAAATGAGGGGAGAGCCACTACTGAAACCCACTCCATATAACATGCTATTATTGACCACTGTGTGTGCACTAATCAAGGGGATTTGAACTTGGATTTTTTCATTTCACCAACCCAAATGCAATTATTCCAATTTCAAACATAAGCCTGCTAAGAAAGCAAGGTTATTGAACATTGATAAACTATTGACACCATATTCAATATGTTTCACACGCAAGCAAAGTAAACATATTTGTAAATACAATTAAAACAAAAGCTCCATACTCATCTAGCAAGCCCCTTATGTCCACCCTGCGTCCCATAGTAAGGCTCCCAACTGGAATTTTCTGTATACACAAGGTCTGTAACCCGAGACTTTGCTTAAGCAATAACAAGCCGCTTACCACTTGGACCATCCCCCGTTAGTGATATGACATCATCTTTAAGCATATATATTTTGCAGCCAACTAAAATCTAATTATCAAAACATTCATTACTACTTTACAGGGAATGCAAAGAGCCACAGAGAAGTTCCAATTTCTACACCAATACACCTGCTCTGCTAGTTCCTCCATTGAGAATCAAAATCCTTTAGTGTGGATCAATTTATATTCAAAACTGGTGTAGAAGAGTATAGCAAACTTCACACCATCATATTGGTCCTCAAGATTATATGGTCGGACATTTTAGTATATATTAAATACCTCAATTTCCCAACTTTACAAAAAACATTTTATTTTATCCTTTTTAGCATAAAAAGATAGGGAAAATTAAAGTAAAATAAATAACTTTTTTGTAAAACCAGAGACCAGATTAAAGTTTTTAAAACCTTACAATCTAAAATGTTCAATCTCAAGAACTAACTCGGAGGTTGACTCCTATATTTATATTATGGTTATTGTTGAATCTTCTTATCTTCGATTCAATAAACTCTACCTTGCTTAAAAGAGATTGACCGATAAAGTACCAAGTAATGGGAAGTATCAAAGGTTGCTCCATAATAGTCCAAAACAACCAGCTTTCAGTTCCACGATTAAACAACTACTAACAAAAATAGTATTGCATCCCATTTCAATTTCATAAAATTTCAGTCGGTACTTTAATGCGCCAGTAAATTGCTGTATCATCAAAATTCAAACACTAACAACATAAAGGATAAGTTACAAACAGAACAACTAAGGCGCAATGGTTAAGAAACAAAACTACTGATACTACTACTAATAATAATAATTCAGTATAATAAAATGCAAAGTAGAAATGAGTTATACCTGAGGGGACACAAGCACAACCTGAAGAATATTGGAACGTGATGCTTGATTCACTGCGTCTCCAACGCCACGTGGAAAAGTACCTTCGTTGCTTGGTACTGTTTTAGCTGAGCCATCTGTGATGCGAAAACACCATTGGAGTGAGCGGAAGAAAAGTAAAAAAGTGAAAATAGAGTGTGGAGTTTAATTACTGAGAGAACAAAGTGGGGAGAGGCGAGGTGTGGTGGGTTTGAAGTGAAGGAAAGTGAATGGGCGAAAAAGAGAGAGTTTTTTTGAGGGAAAATGAAAAGGGGTTTGTATGTGAAGGGATCTGATGTCCATTGCTCTCTTCTTTCTTCTGCGCTTTCTATCCGTTCCTTCTTGTTTTTAAAATGTGAAATGTATTTTCATGTTTGGACCGAACCCGTTCAATTATGAATCAATCCGTCATAATTACATTTTATTTAAATTTTAAAATTAGACTTAATTTCAGTACTATTCATGGTTTTGAAAACCGGTTGGGCCGGGAACGGTCAGGGTACCGGTCCGGACAAGAAAAAAACCAGTTATCTCATAATCGGTCAAGAACCGGTCAAAACCAGTTGAACCAGTCAAAGTTTTAAAATTATTTTTTTTACGATTTTTCAAAAAAAATCTATTAAAAAATATTTTTAAATAAATAAAAAACTTATATATAATATTTACATATTATTTTTATTTATTATAATTTTTTAATGCTATAAAACATGTAATATATCCTTAATTAACTTAGTTTTTATATAATTTATTGTTAACATATCAAGAATTATGCTATATTATATTAAAAATATATATTTTATTATAACCGGTCCGGTTTTTAAAACCTTGGTATTTTTAAAACAGGATTGGTAATTGAATTATAGGATTAATAGTTAACGACTGGTTAACTCAGTTTATTTAAATAAAATAAAAAATATTACATATATAAATATTTCATATTCAAAAAATTTTAAAATCAGACACATGATAAATACTTAATAAAAGTAAGTATCAAGTTT
Organism: Clitoria ternatea; assembly: GCA_037962975.1. Classification (NCBI taxonomy): domain Eukaryota; kingdom Viridiplantae; phylum Streptophyta; class Magnoliopsida; order Fabales; family Fabaceae; genus Clitoria; species Clitoria ternatea. The sequence continues at coordinate 53,780,817 of CM075675.1, forward strand.
CATAAAAAAAAACCTAACCATCAAAATCAAGGGTTTTTTTTAAATAATACTATTTAAAAAAAATAATTTTGAAGATGGGATAGATGTAGAAATATTTTTATGTCTGGGCAGAAAACGTTGAATTGTTTTTTCATTTCGCATAGTGACCCAACGAATTCTGCTGGCGCACGCCAGTGACCTCACGGGAAAAGGAAATGCGCGGATGATGTGACTGTTTCGCAGGTCCACACTGCGAAAGAATAGGGGATAAACACTTGGCGTGACACCTCTGCTTTTCATAGGGAGAATGGACAAATTGGCAGAGTGGACTGACGCACTCTGATTTTCACAAGTCAGCTCTGCGAAATGAATGTAAGGGCAACACATGGGGGACATGCTGTAACATCTCAAAAATTTCATTCTCATGTATAATTATTTTGATTAAGACCATTAATGATATTATCCATTTTATCTCGACTTTCTATATAAATTTTGGTTAGGACATCTTCAATTTAACCTTTTACCATTGTAAATAATTTTAACTTTATACCTTAGGTAAAAGTTAACCAAATAACTTATTACATATTTCCTTAGTTATTAATTTATTTGCCTTTTCTATTTACTCCCATCAAATTACCACATACTTTACTCAAAATGCGTCATCTTATACACATTTTAATTCATAGTTAAAGTCCAAATTTGAAAATGTGTTAAACTACAAAGTTGTTCCTCTTCTTCTTAGCTTTCCAACAAGACCAAATTTATTAAAATTCATTAAGATTTGAGATAGATATGCCCAAAATACTGAAACTGTTTCATAATTGGTATTTTACTTCAATCATATCATCTTTTACATATTTTAATGCCTAGTTAGAGTCCGACATTGAAAAAGTCATCAACTACGAAGTTGTTCCTCTTTGTGATATCTTTCCAACAAGACTAAATTCATTAAAATCCATTAAGATATGAGAGAGATATGCCCAAAATACCGAAACTGTGTCAGAATTGATATTTACTTCAATCATACAAGCTACATTATGTAGGCTGCGGGAATGGTCAATAATGCAGCCCATTTTTCTTACCTAAAACCTTCATTATCACCACACATAATGCACCTAACATCCCACTACAATTACATTATGAAAAACTTGTCCCCCACTTGTCATTTGCATGATTAAATCAACACTGCATCTTGTCCTAAGTTTGAAATCTTATAACAAGCTAAAGTTAGCGAAGACATATCTCTCATTTTCTTTTATTTTCTCTATCAAAGTCACTCTTGATATGAAACTAAGACAATAAGAAAACACTTTAACCACTCTAGGATCCTCTATTAAGGTAAGAGGGGATAGGGTTATGAATAAATATGGAATGGGTAGAATTTCATGTCGTTCTAGGATTTCCAGATTTATTTTGTAACTTGTTACTTAATTTTTAAGCTAAAAATATGTGAATTTGACTTTGACTTCTTCATAAAAGTTGTAGATCTTTTTGTTATGTGAATTTGGAGACTTGAACCAACTGACTTGGATATGTATAGCATGATCTATGGTCAAAATACTGAAGTATGTTTCTTTTGAATGTTTCATAACTTGGTTCTGGATATATGTTAAGATTGTAAATTTTGTGAGTATGATTAGCCATCTTTATCTTTATAAAAGTTATAGATATAGATATTATGATTCTGTTAGATTTGGTCTTATATCAAAATTCTAAGTAATATAGAATTTATGCTTAAATTACTTTCATGTGCTCATGTTATTTAATTGTTTCTGAAAATGAGTGTCTTTAATTAAAGTTTGGTAATTCATATATTTCGAAATTGAAAATGATATATTCATAAAAGTTGTAGATATTTGTGTCCTATAAATTTAGAGACTAAAATCTTCCAAGAAGGATAAGTAAAACTTGAGTTATGATTTATTTATTAAAGTATGACGTTTTTTGAAGCTATGTATGGGTCAGTGCTTATCTAGTTGTTTAAGAATAATTTATAAGGAATTAATTTTTGAGCCTTTCATAAAAGTTTTAGATATTTGAGTTATGAACATGTGGGATTAAGTCCCATGTAAAAATAATTTTTCTATTAAGAGATATATAATTTTTACCGAAAGTTGTCAAAACTGTAACTGAATCTATAATACTGAAATTACTATTTTGAAGTCAGAATGTAATTTTGAAACTGTGTTTTATACTTATAGAATTGGGTCATATGATCTTCATAAAAGTTATAGATAATTCTATTTTTGAAAATTTGGCAGAAGTTTCATCTTAAAATAATTTTTTATAATGAGATATGCCTATTTTACCAAACTGTGTACATGCAGTAAAAATTTGCAAAAGTCAGTATGTTGTTTGTAACGTGGAACAAATTCTGTAAGGAATTAGAATTTTTGGTCTCATGAATATTGCAGATAATTTTTTATGGAACTACAGAAAGTGGAATTACTTAAAAAAGATTTGATTTGCTCACGTTATGGCCTTTTTACTAATGTATGTTGCTGTTGTAAATTTCTGAAATTTACCTATGATGGTTACTATGAATAAAAATGATATTTTCCATGTGGGTAATGATTTATTTATAAATTATTTAGGGATTATTGACTATTATGGATGTTATTCAGTGTCCTATGAATGTCATACAATATGTATATCTTTGTGATTAATAATTATGAATGACTAAATTAATGTATACATGAATGCCTTGTAGTTTATTAAGATATGTTGTTGAACTGTAAATTCATGATTTTGAGAATTGATATATGTGATGTGTCCTTTGAGGACTTGTGGCTTTCAAGTGATTATGAAAGTATTGATATCATGGTATGTTAAATTGATAAAGAGAAGGCATTCATGCATCATAAGCATTTGGACGCACCATGGAATTTAAGGGTTTCATGATTACCGGCCCTGGTGGGGGGTTACTCTATGATGAGTTAAAGTCTTATATTCATTGAGCGCCATAAAGGGTAGGGATTCATGGTTTATGCTAAGTCCTATGTGTACTTCGGTACTTGAACGCCATGAAGGGTACGGATTCATGGTATATGCTAAGTCCTACTTATGTACTTTGGTACTTGAGCGCTATGAAGGGTAGGGATTCGTGGCATTATGCTAAGTCCTACTTGTGTCTCTATGAGACTTTTTACTACAGTATTCCCACTAAATCAAAATGGATCCAGTATGACATCATTTGGCTAAATTAAATATTATTAAATGTAAATGACCTTGTTTGGCATATTCATCATATCATAATTATTTGTTGATTGTGTTTGTGCAATTTTACTTATTTTATATTTATTCTATATTCTATCTCACTCTTACATTATTTTTACAGTCCATGCTTCACAGAATGACGAGTGGTGAAATTGATGAAGCTTTCATGTTTTATTGCTTAGACTTTGACTTTATTTGACTTTTAATGTGTTGTAATAAAATTATTATGTACCTCGTACTACAATCTTATCTATCGTTTCCATTATATAAATGTATTATGTTTTATTCGTTCACGACTAGTATACATGATAATATTCCGCATTTATCAATTTTTATGTGACCTCATAATTTAAATTACGGATTTCAAAATGATTCTTTAAACGTGAAAAATTTATTACAAAAAATTGGGTTAATTAATTGGAATTTGTAATTTGGGTTTCAGGTGTCACACATGCAGACGGTCACAAGTTTTCGTTAACCTGTCATGCAAAGTTAACACGGTAAAAAAATAAAAAAATCCCATTTTTTTCATCCTTATAACTGTGTGCCTCTCAAGTTTAAGTATGTGAATTTCACTTTCTCACTTTGTTACTCTCTCATTTTCAGTTTGTTCTTTCATTTTCAGTCTGTTTGTGTTGAATAGTTTAGAATATTTTTTATCAATTTGTTAAGTGTTGAAAGGTACATATCTAAAACCTCAATTTATTTATTTTTTAATAATATAGTATTTTAGTGTTTGTTGTAAATATGTAGGAATGAGATTATAAAATTATAATAATACATTAGTTTATTATGTTTAGGATTTCTATTTTGTTGTTATTTTAATTTTGTGATTAAATTATTTTCTATTTTTTATTATGTCATTATTTTGTTTTCTACTTTTTTATTTTTAGATTGCATTGTTAGAGTTTTGTGAAACATGAAATGTAAGATAATATTTTTCAAAATTGTTAAAATTATCAGTTACAAATTAGAAGACATGAAAATTAGAAAATATTAGGTTTTTTTAAAAACATTATAATATTTTGTGTTATGCATTATTTTTATGTCTTTATGAAATTTATATATATATAATTGTGGGATGGATTCATTGTCTTCATCAATGTCTGTGTCCCATGAAGTGAACTTCGGTCTGGAAGATCCTTCATTATTAAAATTCCAGAGTATCCATGTGTCGGAGTTTGTTTAGAATAGATGACCGAATCAAATTTTAAAATATAGGTGTGTATTGGTTTTTCGTAGTACGAGTGTCCCACAACAGATTGTACCACTTCTGTAAATGGCGGGATTTTTCGGTGTTGCATAACTGCACTTTTTTACGGTAGAGGCTACCCTGAACATTTCACATGCCACCTAGTAAGTGCACAATTTCACTTCAAGATACTGTGATCCAACTTGGATTACGTGTGGATGATTTGCCCCTCATAACAGACACATCTCCTCGTGATTGGAAAGCAATGGTTCAGAACTTATTTGGCATTTACCCTCTAGATGATGTGTTTCATGTTGGTTGCCTAAAAATGAAATGGTTATCTGATAACTTTGTCAACGCTGAAGATCACCTAGGTAGTAAGGTGAAACTTTTGAGGTTCACAAGAGCTTATATCATGCAATTGATAGATGGTGTCATATTTCCTGACCAATCTAGTAGTAGAGTTTCATTAAAGTATTTATCATTGGTTGAAGACATTGACATGTGTTATCAATATAGTTAGGGGTCTGCAGCACTCAGCTATTTGTACTGTGAGTTGTGTTTAGCAACTAAGTACGAACGTATCTCAATCTCTGGTCTTCTTTTGCTAGTGTAAGCCTAGGCGTGGGATAGGTTTCCTAGGATTGGTCTGAATCCCCCACAGAATACTAGACTACAGGGCATACCATACGCCACAAGGTAAATAATTTATCTATTACAAATTCAGGGTTTAATGATGTATTCCTAATGATTTTGTCAACTGTAGGTGGTTGGGGGTAATAACAGTTTCAAGGCGATTAGGTAGGACATAGACTTCTACCAACGTGCCTTTGATCAAATGAAACAGACTGATGTAAGTAGTATTGGTTTGACACATTAACAATTTGTAGATTTACTAAATTTAAGTTGATTGTTAAATATGACATTTAAAGAGCATTGTTGAACAACTTGTTTGGACTTCGTACACTGAATAAATGTTTTAGACATTACCGCGTATTTGTCTGCAAGGATCACACGGGTGGAGATCAGTAGTTCCATTATTGTGTATAAACATAGTAGAATGGCATCAACCAGACCGTGTCATGAGGCAATTCGACATACAGCAACATATACCATCGCCACCTCGTTAACCTGAACATCTACATGGCATAACACAAAGAGAGAAACAAGGAGAGAAATGGAGCCAAATATATTTATTATCAATTTCCATGTGGTAAAGTCGAAAAGACTTTGTTCATACAAACCCTCCACAGGAAGGTTTACTTAGCGCAAATAACGATTACATGCATTGGTATAATCTCCATACACGATAATGGATCACTATAAGGCATATGATACTAGGTCGCTCGGTAAGCCGCATTTAGTAATTTCCATGTGATAGATTAATTATACGATTATTTATGTTTGGTTGTAATTTATAATCTTACTGTTGTACTTGTGTGACTTTACAGATTGATGTGTTGGAGAGTATCCATTACCTGGCAACAAAGGATTCACAAGTACCACCATAATCACCCACGTTAGTGTTTGATCAGATCTAACAACAGCCCTTAAACATGTTAGTCCTCAAATTTTCAATAAAAGCTTTAATAAAAATTTCATAAAAATTACAAAAATTAGTTTAATTTGTTAGAAAAATAGGATTTAAATTCAATAAATGGATGTTGTTGGAAATAATCTACCCTTGATCAATTTTCTCTAAGTTTTGCAGTGAAAAAGTTAAGAAATCAAGAGAAAATTACACTGGAGGAGCTGACGCGTAGCCTCACCCCACGTGTAGCATCAACAACTATTTTTGATGCTGACGCTACGCGTAGCGTCAGTGCTGTGTGGACTCCACATCCAACTTGGCTAAGCACTCAGCTTTGACCCAATAATGGTCACCCCACTCAGCACCAAGGGCCACCCCACTAAGCACAAATGGCCAAAATACAGTGGAAACAAGTCCAAGTGGCCAGGCATGATCATATTTAATAATTTAAAGTGGCCATTATCAGTTGTTTGATGGAAGCTGAGTCAGGGGTGTGACGCGTAGCGTCAGCACCCTTGCTCAGCCCTATAAATAGGGCCATCCAACACCATTCTAAATCATCCCATAGCATCCCATTCTCTTCTTTTCTCTCTTGTGCTCGACTTTGAGTACTTCTTTTGTGAGTTGTAGTTCTAGAATAGTTTTCTAGATACTTGAGTGTGTTTCGGTGTATTGTGATCGTTGTATCGTGAAGTTCCCACCATCTTCATAATGTCAAACTCTGTAAGTGTTGTTTTTACTTTCACCATGTGTAACTAATTTGTTTATGTTGGAATTGGTGAACTAATCTATTGAGTATAATGTTGTGGATTCGACCTCTGCATGTTTATGATTCAAGTCCATGTTAGTATTTCAACCTTTTATTAATATGAACGTCAAACGGGAGAATGATTTTCATGTGTATTGAAACTTGTTTTATTAGTATGAATGTCAAACGGGAGAATGATTGTTCATGCCGTATTAAAACTTGTTTTGACGAAAGTAAAAAGTTGGAATACCCTTGGTATCTCAATTCTATAGGGGTTGTTAACCATTGTTGCCATAAGGCCAGGTCTTAATGCAAGTTTTTACTGAGAAAGCTCACGAGGGATCGGACTTTACGGTGAATTCTTAGAATTTATATCATGAGGGATCGGTTATAATGATTTTAAGCTACAATGACATGAAACTTGATGATTAAATATGCATGTCTTGAGTTCCTCATTGTTATTCTAGATTAGGGATCCAATTTCCAACATAATTTGTTTATCTCAAGTATCTTACCTATTCTAGATTGCAACTCGACTTTTTAGATAGATTTTATTTTCTTTTATCTTATGAACCACTCAATCATGCTATCCTGTGAATATTGTATAAATTGTATATAAATCATTCTTTTGTCTATAACTTCCTTCACATTTACCATAGTAAATAGAAAATTATTGTTGTTATTGGACTTTCAATCCCAGTGGAACGATATCTAAATTTTGAAAACTACAAACGATTGGTGCGCTTGCCAATTAACAACCCGGTGGTGGAAACGAACTGTTGAGACGCTATCACCGGGTTAACAAGTTTTCTGGCGCCGTCGCTGGGGATTGAATTGTTTCAGTAAAACAGTAAATTTTTAATTACCGTGGTAAATATTTTTTGATTTTTTTAGTTAAATTTTTTTTTTACTTATTGTTACAACTAACTTTCTTTGTCTAGTTTGTGTATGCAAACTCGATCTACCGCAGGTAAAATTTATTTTGATCCTGAGATAGAAAAGTTTGTAAAGAAAATCAAGTCTTTGAAATCTAAAACACAAACTAAATCTTCTTCTACTTCTAATTTTGAAAATTCAAATATGGCTGCTGAAAGGAGGACATTGGGACAGTTTGCTGCTATTAATGGTCCACCCCGAGTTTCGGGTATGTTTCAAGGACCTGTTGTACCAGTGGAGATTAAACCTGCTACTTTAAATATTATTCAAAACAATCAATTTGCTGGTTTAAATCATGAAGAACCATATGAACATTTAACTATTTTTTATGAGTTATGCAGCACAATTGGTTTTGAACCCAATCAAGAAGAGTCTGTTTACATGAGACTTTTTCCTTTTTCATTGATTGGTAAAGCAAAAGAATGGTTTAAATCTTGTCCACCGGGTAGTTTTGCAAACTGGTCCGATATTGAAAGAAAATTTTTGGAAAGATTTTATTCTCCTTCGAAATATTTTGAAGCAATGACAGCCATACACTCTTTTTCTCAAAATAATGATGAATCACTAGGAGAGACATGGGAACGATTCAAGGCACTTTTGAGAAAGTGTCCAAACCACAACCTGAATGATGCCGAAAAGGTAAGAATCGTTTACCATGGTTTATTGCCTCAGTTCAAGATGATGTTAGATGCTTATGCAGGTGGTTCTTTAATGAACAAAACTGTGGAGGAAGCTATTGAGATATTGGAATCAATCTCCATTAGTGACCATCAAGCTAAACCAGAAAAAGGTAATGTACAAGGTATACTTGAACAAGGAGTAAATGATACAGTGTTAATTCAACAAAAATTGTTGATACAACAAATTGAGGCAATGAGTAAACAACTTGGAAAACTTCAAGTTACCCATGTACCACCACAACTTTCTGCTCAATTAAAACAATGTGAGTATTGTATGAGCGAACAACCATGTGGTTACTGTGCTCTTGACCAGAATGAACAAGAACAAGCTAATTCCTTGATTCATCAGAGGTTACCTACAGGTAATTCTCTAAATCCTCTTGTAAATTCTTTTTCTAACAATTATCTGCAGGGAAGGCAAAACCAAAACCATGGTTGGAAGCAACATGCTAGACCCTTCAATAATCAAGGTGATTACAATACTAGATTGACAAAGACTGAAGAAAATATTCAACAATTGATGCAATACATGGAGACAATTAAAGCTGCACGAAAAGCATCAGATCAACAGTTAAGTCAGCTAGTAAAAGAAGTAGCCGACATCAAGGAATTCAAAGCAAAAGAACAATGTAAGGCTATTTTTACAAGAAGTGGTAAAACTGTAAGTATAAACTGTGAAAAAGAAAAAGAAAAAGAAAAAGAAAAAGAAAAAGAAAAAGAAAGTGAAGAAAATAAAGAAAAAGATGAAAAAAAAGAAAAAAATCAAAAAAATCAATATCTTGGACAGACACCTCCTGTCCAGGATTTACCTTATCCTCATCCACCATCAAGAAAAGATAAAGAAAAGGAATACAAGAGATTCCTTGAAATCTTTAAGCAGTTACACATAAACATTCCTTTTTCTGAGGCATTAGAATAAATGCCTACATATGCTAAGTTTATGAAAGAACTACTTACAAAGAAAAGGAAGTATGATGAAGAGATCGTAGAACTTGAAGCAAGTTGCAGTGCTATTTTGCAATACAAGATGCCAGAAAAATCCAAAGATCCTGGTAAATTCACTATTCCTGTCTCTATTGGTGGAGTAAATATCGGTAAGGCTTTATTAGATTTAGGGGCTAGCATCAATCTAATGCCCCTAAGTATGATGAAGCGTATTGGTGACCTTGATCCACACCAGACAAGGATGACTCTGCAATTAGCTGATAAAGCCATCAAAAGACCTTATGGGATTGTAGAAGATGTGCTTGTAAAGGTTGACAAATTCTACTTTCCTGTGGATTTTGTGATCTTAGACATGGAAGAAGATGCTGATGTTCCTCTAATTCTTGGAAGACCATTCATGAAAACTGCTCGAGTACTGATTGATGTGGACAATGGGAAGCTAGCAGTAAGAGGTGCATGATGAGGAAGTGAATTTCGATGTCTTCAAGGCAATGAAACATCCTAGCTCGAAGCAAGACTGTTTCAAAGTGGACATCTTTGATGAAACTTATCTTTCCTTATCAAAAGGTATGACTATTTTTGACCCAATAAATAAGTTATTGACTAACTCTGTTGAATTTTTGAATGAAGAAGAGGAGAAACAGATTGAAAGGTATCTTGAAGAATTCGATCAAGGGAAAGAAATTTCCTTTGAATCAAGAAAGATTGAAGAAATTCAAGAATCGCCTGTTGAAGAAATCCAGAAACCTGAACTAAAAGTGTTACCTTCCAATCTGAAATACATCTTTTTGAAAGAAGGTAATTTAAAACCAGTAATCATTAGTAATCTGTTAAGTGAAAAAGAGGAAGAAAAACTGGTAGAAGTATTAAAGAGGAATCAAGAAGCAATTGGGTGGACACTTGAGGATTTGAAAGGTATAAGTCCATCATATTGCATGCACAAAATCTTGTTGGAAGATAATTTCAAAGCTATTGCTCAACCTCAAAGACGCCTAAACCCAACTTGCTGAAAGCAGGTTTTATTATCCTATTTCTGATAGTGCATGGGTAAGTCCTGTTCAAGTTGTTCCAAAAAAAGGTGGTATGACAGTAATTGTTAATGAAAAAAATGAACTAATTCCTACAAGAACTGTCACCAGTTGGAGAATGTGCATTGATTATAGAAAATTAAATCAAGCAACAAGAAAAGATCATTTTCCATTGCCTTTTATGGATCAAATGCTTGAAAGATTGTCTGGACAAGAATATTATTGCTTTCTTGATGGTTATTCTGGATATAATCAAATTGCTGTTGACCCTCTTGATCAGGAGAAAACTGCTTTTACATGTCCTTTTGGCATATTTGCTTACAGAAAAATGCCATTTGGATTATGTAACGTACCTGCTACTTTTCAAAGATGCATGTTTGCTATTTTTGCAGATTTAATTGAAAAGAGCATTGAGATTTTCATGGATGACTTCTCAGTTTTTGGGAATTCATTTGAAACATGTCTATCCAACCTGGACACCGTGCTGAAGCGGTGTATTGAGACAAATTTGGTGCTTAATTAGAAGAAATGTCACTTCATGGTGAAAGAAGGAATTGTACTTGGTCATAAAATTTCTTCTAGAGGCATTGAAGTTGACCAAGCCAAAATAGAGGTAATTTCTAAACTCCCACCTCCTGTAAATGTAAAAGGTATTAGAAGCTTTTTAGGACATGCTGGATTTTATAGGAGGTTTATTCAAGATTTTTCAAAAATTGCAAAACCTTTATCAAACCTTCTAAATAAAAATGTTGAATTCAAATTTGATGAAGCATGTCTTAAAGCTTTTAATTCCTTGAAAGAAAAATTGGTTTCTGCCCCTGTAGTTGTTGCTCCTAATTGGAATTTACCCTTTGAACTTATGTGCGATGCAAGTGATTATGCTGTTGGAGCAGTTTTAGGTCAAAGATACGAAAAAGTTTTTAAAGTCATACATTATGCTAGTAAAGTTTTGAATGAAAATCAAATAAATTATGCAACTACTGAAAAAGAATTACTAGCCATAGTATATGCTTTAGAAAAATTTCAATCTTACTTGATTGGCTCAAAAATAATTGTTTTTACTGATCATGTTGCAATCAAGTATCTTTTAACTAAATCTGATTCAAAACCTCGGTTAATCAGATGGATTTTGCTCCTTCAAGAATATGATCTTAAAATCAAAGATAAAAAGGGTAGTGAAAATATGGCAGCTGACCATCTTTCTAGATTAATGAATAATGAGATTACTGCCAAAGAAAAAGAAATTTTGGAAGAATTTCCCGATGAAAAACTTTTCAAAATAACACAACGGCCATGGTTTGTTGACATGGCCAATTTCAAAGCAGCAGGAGTTCTTCCAAATGATTTGACTTGGCAACAGAGAAAAAAATTCTTTAGAGATGCAAGATATTTTGTTTGGGATGACCCTCATTTATTCAAAATTGGAGCGGATAATTTGTTACGACGTTGTGTGCCTGACTGGGAAGTAAAAGATGTGTTGTGGCATTATCATAAATCACCTTATGGAGGACACTTTAATGAAGAAAGAACAGCTGCAAAAGTTCTCCAATCAGGTTTATACTGGCCCTCTCTTTTTAAAGATGCTCACTTATTTGTTCAATCTTGTGATAACTGCCAAAGAACAGGTAATGTTGGAAGAAGGCAAGAAATGCCTCTCACAAATATACAAGAAGTTGAGGTATTTGATTGTTGGGGAATCGACTTCATGGGACCTTTTCCTAACTCATACTCAAATCAATACATTCTTTTGGCAGTTGATTATGTTTCAAAGTGGGTGGAAGCAATTGCTACCCCTAATGCTGAAACTAAAACTGTTGTGAATTTTTTGAAGAAAAATATTTTTTGCAAATTTGGGACACCAAGAACTTTAATCAGTGATGGTGGTTCACACTTTTGTAATAAAATTCTTCAGAAAGTATTACAACATTATGGAGTAAAGCATAAGGTAGCCACTGCATATCATCCACAAACCAACAGACAAGCAGAGATTTCAAATCGTGAAGTAAAAAGAATTCTGGAGAAAACTGTGTCATCTTCTAGAAAGGATTGGTCACAAAAACTTGATGATGCACTCTGGGCATACAGAACTGCATTTAAAACACCAATTGGTCTTTCTCCTTTCCAGATGGTTTATGGAAAATCATGTCACCTTCCAGTTGAAATGGAACATAAAGCATATTGGGCTTTAAAATTCCTCAATTTTGATCAAAATGTAGCAGCAGACAAACGGAAGTTACAGCTACTCGAGTTAGAGGAAATGAGGAACAATGCCTATGAATCATCTAGATGCTACAAAAGTAAGGTGAAAGCTTACCATGATAAAAAGTTAAAGAAAAGACACTTCACTCCAGGTCAGCAAGTTTTATTGTTCAACACAAGATTAAAATTGTTTCCTGGAAAATTGAAATCAAAATGGTCAGGCCCGTTTTTGATTAAAGAAGTCAAACCATACAGAGCAGTGGAAATTGAAGATCCAACTTCCAAAAGAAGTTGGATGGTAAATGGGCAAAGGTTGAAACTATATTTGGGTGGTGAAATTAACAAAATTACCACCAGTTATCTTTTAACTGACCCTTGAAATGCAGGAATGTCAGGCTGGAGACACTAAACCTAGCGCTCAATGGGAGGCAACCCATTTCGTTATTTGTTTATTTTAATTTATGTAAAATAAAAAAATAAAATATATATATATAATAAAATAAATCTTTTAATAAATCAATCAAATTTTTGTTAGTAAGTTAATTTATACACTTAGAGTTTTTACACAATGAAACTTAATTTTGTAAAATCAATTATTAGTTCTTTATAACTTAGGAATTTTGATAAATTTAATTACAATAGGTTTATTAACCATCAAGCAAATTTCGATAGCCCGGTGAGCAGAGAGATATCTTTTTATATACTTGAGGGTTTAATCGACATATTTTCAATTCGAATTGATTTTGCTTTAATCTTTGATTTGTGTTGTTGTATAGAAAATTCAGGAAAATGATCAAGGCACATTTTTGGTGAAAAAAAACCGTGGGCCAAACAGCTTACCTTGGTAAAAATTCTTTTATCCTTTGCAAGCCAATTTGAGCCTAAAATAAAATTCCTTGGTACCCTTAAAACTAAATCTGTTTTTACCATTCCCTATACTTGATTGATTAAAAGAGCAGTTGAAATAAATGAAAAATATTTTGAGTGTTCTCACAAAAATGGGGAGTGAAAATAAGCAACTTGATTCTTTTCAGAAAAAAATAAAGTATGGAAAAGAAAAGTCAAAAATAGTGAAAAGAATCAAGTTGGGGGTATTTATTTTTCATCAACAAAAGAAATGAGAGTTTGGGTCAAGAGAAAGCCTAAAAAAAATTATAAAATGCTCTTTTATGATTTCAGGTTTTTGAATTCCAAGAAAAACCATTGATTCTTGTAAACCAGGCCTCATTACAACCCGTGAAAAGACCTTGTGATTTCTGAACTAATTCTGTATAAATAACCATTGATTAGATGACAAACAAAGTTAAATTCATTTGATCTTATGATTGATTGAGTGAAACAGGTTACCTATTACATAGAGATAAACACCTGTGAGGTAAGCCTGAAATTCTGCTTGATTGTTAATAGAATATTATAAATAAATTTTATCATTAAACCTTTGTTATACTTGATACCAATTTTTGATTATTACAAAATTAGTTAAATTGTGAAAATTACTTTTTGTTGTAAATTCTCGGACTAACTCAAAAATTTGATTCCAAATTTTTATTTTTCTTATTTTTCTCTCTTGCTCGAGGACGAGTAATGTCTCAAGTTAGGGGTATTTGTTAGTCCTCAAATTTTCAATAAAAGCTTTAACAAAAATTTCATAAAAATTACAAAAATTAGTTTAATTTGTTAGAAAAATAGGATTTAAATTCAATAAATGGATGTTGTTGGAAATAATCTGCCCTTGATTAATTTTCTCTAAGTTTTGCAGTGAAAAAGTTAAGAAATCAAGAGAAAATTACACTGGAGGAGCTGATGCGTAGCCTCACCCCACGCGTAGCATCAACAGCTATTTTTGATGCTGACGCTATGCGTCACAGCCACGCGTAGCGTCAGTGTTGCGTGGACTCCACATCCAACTTGGCTAAGACTTCAGCTTTGACCCAATAATAGCCACCCCACTCAGCACCAAGGGCCACCCCACTAAGCACAAATGGCCAAAATACAGTGGAAACACGTCCAAGTGGCCAGGCATGATCATATTTAATAATTTGAAGTGGCCATTATCAGTTGTTTGATGAAAGCTGAGTCAGGGGTGTGACGCGTAGCGTCACACTGACGCGTAGCGTCAGCACCCTTGCTCAGCCCTATAAATAGGGCCATCCAACACCATTCTAAATCATCCCATAGCATCCCATTCTCTTCTTTTCTCTCTTGCGCTCGACTTTGAGTACTTCTTTTGTGAGTTGTAGTTCTAGAATAATTTTCTAGATACTTGAGTGTGTTTCGGTGTATTGTGATCGTTGTATCGTGAAGTTCCCACCGTCTTCGTAATGTCAAACTCTGTAAGTGTTGTTTTTACTTTCACCATGTGTAACTAATTTGTTTATGTTGGAATTGGTGAACTAATCTATTGAGTATAATGTTGTGAATTCGACCTTTGCATGTTTATGATTCAAGTCCATGTTAGTATTTCAACCTTTTATTAATATAAACGTCAAACGGGAGAATGATTTTCATGTGTATTGAAACTTGTTTTATTAGTATGAATGTCAAACGGGAGAATGATTGTTCATGCCGTATTGAAACTTGTTTTGACGAAAGTAAAAAGTTGGAATACCCTTGGTATCTCAATTCTATAGGGGTTGTTAACCATTGTTGCCATAAGGCCAGGTCTTAATGCAAGTTTTTACTGAGAAAGCTCACGAGGGATCGGACTTTACGGTGAATTCTTAGAATTTATATCACGAGGGATCGGTTATAATAATTTTAAGCTGCAATGACATGAAACTTGATGATTAAATATGCATGTCTTGAGTTCCTCATTGTTATTCTAGATTAGGGATCCAATTTCCAACATAATTTGTTTATCTGTGTTTATCTCAAGTATCTTACCTATTCTACATTGCAACTCGACTTTTTAGATAGATTTTATTTTCTTTTATCTTATGAACCACTCAATCATGCTATCCTGTGAATATTGTATAAATTGTATATAAATCATTCTTTTGTCTATAACCTCCTTCACATTTACCATAGTAAATAGAAAATTATTGTTGTTATTGGACTTTCAATCCCAGTGGAACGATATCTAAATTTTGAAAACTACAAACGATTGGTGCGCTTGCCAATTAACAACCCGGTGGTGGAAACGAACTGTTGAGACGCTATCGCCGGGTTAACAAAACACGATGCAAATGTGTGGAGAAGAAATTAGGGTTTTAAAAGCTAGGCAGATTCTGTGCATACCCATCCATGAGCCACCTAATGTTGAATTTGACCATGCCCGATACACAGAATGAACGTCAAGGGATTACGAGGGGAAGGATGCATGAGGAACAAGATGTTTACAACCTACCCGTATTGCCACGACGAGAACATGGTTCATACTTTGTTCCCTCCTAATTAGGGTCGTTTTCTCCCTGGTCAACATATGAGTATTCATCATAGGGGGATGGCACTAGTCAGCAATTTTATTATAGCCCTTAAGCTAACCCTTTTTTAGAGTACATGGTCAACACATGGGAGGGGAGTTTAGTGGATATGTTCCCTCACCGGCCCAGTCACCGATGACGTTCGTTCAGGATTTGTTTATGCCCAACACACCACATGTCACACATAGAGGGGAAGGATCTTCGCACCCTATTAGACAAGGTTTAGACCTTAACATGGATTTATTTACTACAGCTAATACTGTTAGCTTGGAAACAGATAAGGATACACCTGATCTACAACCAAGATGGAATCTGCATCGTGCTACTAGGGTTTTACAAGGCCTTGTGTTTTTTCTCCGGACCCCTACCCCCAAAACCCACATAGAGGGTAGTATTTGCATGTAACTTTTATTATATTCTGGGTTATAAAAAGCGTTAGTTTTAATGATAAAGTTTTTATGTTAACTAATGGTTTTTGCGACAACGATATCATATGATATTGAAGTTAGTCTTTAACATGTAATGTTATAACTTCAACAATCAGTTCTTTAACATAACAACTACATATAAGTAAACACTAAATGTTATGAGAGGTGTCTTCTCCGATGTTACTCAGGCACTTACAACGATTTATGGTCAGTCTGCTTGCATTGTTGGCATGTAACTTTTATTTGTTGGGAGTTACCCCAATCCATCTCATTTCAGATTCGGGAAAATTTTGGGTGACCTTTTGGTCGCAACCTTAACGGATCAAGAGTAAGTTTCCACACATCATTGGTCATAGGTATATCTTCATCATTACCAATTGGATGCCATTAACTAGAATACGCGTTCAGAATGTTTTCTTGTATGTACACAGGATGGATGAACTGAAAGTAATCAACACTTACAACCTGACAAGCTGCAATAACATGAGAGCAAGGGTACTTCAATGCCTAAAATCTCCTACAATTACAAGATGGATCAGCTGACAACGTTACTGAAAATTTCCTGCCACCCCGTTGCTGCACTGGGCCAAACCTTTCTTCAACCTCAAATCGGTTACGCTATATATCATACATGTGAACTTGGTGCATGTAAGCAGTTGCCTGGTTCTTGGACAATATCTTTACTAACTTTTTAGTGTACCTTATCCATTCTTTGAACTTCGCCCTTCCCCCAGCCCTTCATTGTACAAAGTACTCAACCATACACGAGTATGTACACTTAACCAATATTGTGATTGACATATTACGAAAACCCTTCAATAATTTGTTCACGCACTCAAATAAGTTCGTTGTCATATGTCCAAATCTATGACCACCAATATCATATGCCATACTCCATTGTTCTTTTAAAATTGCATCGATCTAGGCTGCAATTTTTAGGTGTTTCCTCAAAAAAAAAATTCCAAATACTTGTCAAACACTATTTTAGACATTGTGTACCCTATAAAATAAGCAAAGTAAGTCATTTATTTGCCATCGATGCCACTATTGTGAAACCCTAAACCCCAAAAGATCAAACAACCCATACCAAGTTTTAGCAGATGCTCTGTCAATGCGCGATTTTTAAACTTGTTGAAATTACTTGCAATGTGCTTGATACAATACACATGGTATGCGTTGGGTGGTTGTTATAACATTCATAATTTTTAAAAATAATTTCCAATAAATCAAATAAATTTTTCTAAAATAATTCAATTTTTAAAAGAGAAGTCAGATTCACGTTAACAATTTTTCGCAAAGGGTTTAAATATCAAAACAGAATTTGAATTAAATAATAATATTGTTGCTTTTACAATAGCCGACCGGCTCATTTAATATTCAAAAAAAAATATACAATTCGCTATTCACAGGAGCCGGCCAAGGCTTCTACAAAATAACTATGTATAATTTGAGCAGCTGAGTGACTTCACATGTCGTTGTTGTGTCCTACATCCACTGAAAAATAACAACAGTAGGGGGTGAGCATAAACATATCAAATAACAGTTATTGAATCAGATTAAAAGTCCAATTCATAACTATATAAAACATAACCGATCACAAATATCATCACAAATCATTCATTCTCAATAATCATATATATAAACATCAGTACATACACATGATCAATCAAATAGATCATTATTAAGTCTTTTAAATTTGTGTTGCAACACTGGCTCCCCGAGCCATAACTCAGCTCTCAGCTGATTCGGCCGTTTTACAGGTACCAAACCGCTCTGCGCCCATAATGTAACACCGATCACTCTCAGTGATAGCGGTAACACAACTCAGTGTTACGGGCCGGCCTTGAGTCCAACTCAAAGGCGTCCATGGTATAAAAAGGAACCACCACAGGGTCTATGCCTTTCATCAGGCCGCCCTCTCATCTGGGCCGGCATCACAGGCCCCCTGCAGTCCTGTGTGCGTCTAAATACAATTGATATGCCAAATAAATATCAATCGTCAATCACATATCAACATCATCTCATATCATCCCACTCGATATAACAATAAGCATAACACATGATAACTTCATGCATATAATTCATATCATCATCATCAATCTCATATGAACTCAATATCATTAATATGAATGGAAAATAAATAATATAAAATAGTTTATTCAATGGGGGTCTCAATAACATTTCACACACGTATCATACATATCATAACAACAATACCCCAAATCCATTCATAACCCATTTATTTGAAATGTACGCTCCCCCTACCTGGAATAAGGAGTTCCAGTAGCTTTAAAATTTATAATCAAGTCACTGTCCACTAATTCCGACTGGAATTACAGTCTTGTACCAGTCCCAAGCTTTTTCGTAAAGAGGGGAAATGAAGATTTAATTATCTTCGTTGTTCAATGGTTTCCAGTAGAGAATTAGAGAGAAAAAGATTATGGTGTTTTCACTTTCAAGAAGTCTTAAACTAGTCCAACAATAGATGTATTTATATATATTTCACGTAGAAAAGACGTGAATGAATTGAAGTATTCTGACACACGTCTCTTTAATGATAATGAAGGATTAAGATATTTAATGAAAAGGGGACAACACATTAAAAAGGGTCCCATACTTAGAAAATATCTGAAAAGTGAACCTGCTAGAATGTAAAAGAACAGATTTACGTGGAAAGCATCCATAATTAAAATAATTATTAATTCTGAATCGGTTTCTGTGTATTCCGACTCGGTTTCAGCTTATTCCGACTTAGTTTTCGCATTCTGGGCATCTCTTTTCGAGAAGACTCATCAGAGCCTCTTTTCGCTCAGAATTCCTTCATTCGGAGGAACTTCACTCGGAAAGGTTTCATCCCATGAAACACAACTTTTCTTTCTCGGAAATAACCAACTCAGAAATGTTTTATTCAGAAATATATCAATCAGACATCTCACTCGGTTATACCTCTTTCCGAGTTAGAGTCTTACTCTTTCGTCATTCGGAAGTTTCTCAACTGAAGAATTACTCGGAGTTCAAAGTCCACTTCCTTTCTCGGAAATCACTCTACTTGAAAGGATTACTCGTGGTCTAAAGCTATTTATGAAAACGAATCTGAGCACAATCTCTTGGAAACTCTAAAGAAGTTCCGAGCACGAATTAAATGAATTTATCACTCGGATATTTATTCTCCTCGAAATTATTTACTCATAAACATACTCAATCGGAGTTCAAGTCTTTGTCCAGAAGCACTCCTCCTGAAAAGACTCGCTCGGTGCCATCTCACTCAGAAGTGTCATACTCAGAGACACTTCACTCGGCAAACCATCCACCCAGATATACTCCACTTGAAAATTTACTAATCAGAAATATCAGTCCGATAAGTACTTCCACTTCTCTTGGAAACAACCCATTCAGAATCATTCCACTCGGAGATGTTTCTGTTTCACTTGGATTTGCCTAACTCAAACGTGTTTCAATCGGATAATCTTTTTCTTAACTCCGAATGATTTCCTTAATAATGTTTCACTCGGAAACATCTTAACTTCACTTGGAATTTGTCTTCTGTCTTATTTCACTCGGAGTCATATACATTTCACTCTGAATCAGATTCATTTCACTCAGAAAATTCTTGTCTTTGACATTTTTCACTCGGAATTTCATTTAGAAATTCTTCTTTAATCCTTTTTAAATTATTTTTCTAAAAATCATAAAAATTGGGATGTTACATTTCTTCCCCCTTCAAAAATTTCGTCTTCGAAATTTAATAGCTCTCACATTATTAGAAATAAAAGAACATACATCATTAGAAATAAAAGAATAAGTTATACCCGAGTCAACACCATATTAAGAATTGGTGTTCCCGAGTGAACACTTATATAAAACTCTTATATATTCATAAAACTTATATAATCTCTCGGTTTAACATAGCAACGGGTATTTTCAGGTGTCTAACTTACATTTTAGAAATAAAAGGAATGTATGGCACCCGGATCAAAGATTTCCGAGAGTTCAGAACCATAAATAGTTCACTCAGTCTGTACCATGTTACCAGCTTGTTCGGCCTCTTCCGCATGAATGGTAAACACTCTACCAGCAACTTGCGGATTAGCATTCTTATCTTGGTCGTTTCTTCCAATCACTACGCCCACTATTTCCTCCTCTATTTCTGACTCCATGGCCTCGTCTTTGGAAGCCCTCTCGGTTTATGCTAGTATTAGACTCGGTCGCTTGCAAAAGAGGACAATTAGGACAAATGTGTCCTTCCTCATTGCATTCGAAACAAACAATTTTGTATCGGTTACAATCACGCGTAAAATGGTCACCTCCACACCTGAAACATTTAATGTTTCTCAGAGAACTCATTGATCGGCCACCAGAATTCACTCGGCCTCGGGATTCAGAGGATGATCCACCTTTACTATACTTCCCTTGCTTTTTAAAACTGATCGGTGATAATTTAGAAGAGTTATCTGATCGGCTACTTGCTCCAGTGGAAGCTTTATCATCTTCCTCATATATTCGACACTTGTTGACAAGAATCGGAAAACTCCTGATTTCTTAGTGTCGGAAAGCCTTTTTAATGTTTGGTCTCAGTCCACTTTCGAATTTGATGCACTTTGAGCCCTCAGTGCCGGGCAATTGAAAAGGAGGGTAAAACAAACACAATTCTTCAAATTTTGCTGCGTATTCCTCCACACTCAGATTACCTTGTCTGAGTTCCATAAATTCCAATTCTTTCTGGCTTCTAACAGTGTTCGAAAAATATTTTTCAAGGAAACATTCCTTGAAATTTTCCCAGTTCAACTCAGTTCCCATGGTTGTCAGTCGGTTTTTGGCCATTCTACACCAGTTTTTAGCTTCTTTTCGAAGCATGAATACAACATACTCAACTTTCTGTGCCTCGGTGCACTGCAGGCTGCCAAAGATTCGTTTAAGATTCTGGATCCAGGCATACGCTCGGTCGGGCTGAAATCCTCCATGGAATTCAGTCGGTTTTCATTTGAGAAAACAATCAATACTATGATTGTCACTCGGTTGAGGGGTATTCTGCCTTTCTAAGATGTTAGCCACACGCTGGAAGGCAGCAGCCATTGCATCCATACCATAAGGGTCCATTTCTTATCCTGAAATAATCATCACACTTAGTACCTCTCATGGATATGAAAATAATGTATTTATAGTTGATTTCCTTAACTATAACACGTAACAACAATGATATGTTTTCACTCAACTCATAGCATTTAGTAGCTAAACCTTGGCCTTGGACTTTTCAAGTCTGCTCTGATACCAAAATATAACATTCATAATTTTTAAAAATAATTTCCAATAAATCAAATAAATTTTTCTAAAATAATTCAATTTTTAAAAGAGAAGTCGGATTCACGTTAACAATTTTTCGCAAACGGTTTAAATATCAAAACAGAATTTGAATTAAATAATAATATTGTTGCTTTTACAATAGCCGACCGGCTCATTTAATATTCAAAAAAATATACAATTCGGTATTCACAGGAGCCGGCCAAGGCTTCTACAAAATAACTATGTATAATCCGAGCAGCTGAGTGACTTTACATGTCGTTGTTGTGTCCTACATCCACTGAAAAATAACAACAGTAGGGGGTGAGCATAAACATATCAAATAACAGTTATTGAATCGGATTAAAAGTCCAATTCATAACTATATAAAACATAACCGATCACAAATATCATCACAAATCATTCATTCTCAATAATCATATATATATAAACATCAGTACATACATATGATCAATCAAATGGATCATTATTAAGTCTTTTAAATTTGTGTTGCAACACTGGCTCCCCGAGCCATAACTCAGCTCTCAGCTGATTCGGCCGTTTTACAGGTACCAAACCGCTCTGCGCCCATAATGTAACACCGATCACTCTCAGTGATAGCGGTAACACAACTCAGTGTTACGGGCCGGCCTTGAGTCCAACTCAAAGGCGTCCGTGGTATAAAAAGGAACCACCACAAGGTCTATGCCTTTCATCAGGCCGCCCTCTCATCTGGGCCGGCATCACAGGCCCCCTGCAGTCCTGTGTGCGTCTGAATACAATTGATATGCCAAATAAATATCAATCATCAATCACATATCAACATCATCTCATATCATCCCACTCGATATAACAATAGGCATAGCACATGATAACTTCATGCATATAATTCATATCATCATCATCAATCTCATATGAACTCAATATCATTAATATGAATGGAAAATAAATAATATAAAATAGTTTATTCAATGGGGGTCTCAATAACATTTCACACACATATCATACATATCATAACAACAACACCTCAAATCCATTCATAAACTATTTATTTGAAATGTACGCTCCCCTTACCTGGAATAAGGAGTTCCAGTAGCTTTAAAATTTATAATCAAGTCACTGTCCACTAATTCCGACTGGAATTGATGTCTTGTACCAGTCCCAAGCTTTTTCGTAAAGAGAGGAAATGAAGATTTAATTATCTTCGTTGTTCAATGGTTTCCAGTAGAGAATTAGAGAGAAAAAGATTATGGTGTTTTCACTTTCAAGAAGTCTTAAACTAATCCAACAATAGATGTATTTATATATATTTCACGTAGAAGAGACGTGAATGAATTGAAGTATTCTGACACACGTCTCTTTAATGATAATGAAGGATTAAGATATTTAATGAAAAGGGGACAGCACATTAAAAAGGGTTCCATACTTAGAAAATATCTGAAAAGTGAACCTGCTAGAATGTAAAAGAACAGATTTACGTGGAAAGCATCCATAATTAAAATAATTATTAATTCTGAATCGGTTTCTGTGTATTCCGACTCGGTTTCAGCTTATTCCGACTTAGTTTCCGCATTCTAGGCATCTCTTTCCGAGAGGACTCATCAGAGCCTCTTTCCGCTCAGAATTCCTTCATTCGGAGGAACTTCACTCGGAAAGGTTTCATCCCATGAAACACAACTTTTCTTTCTCGGAAATAACCCACTCAGAAATGTTTTATTCAGAAATATATCAATCAGACATCTCACTCGGTTATACCTCTTTCCGAGTCAGAGTCTTACTCTTTCGTCATTCGGAAGTTTCTCAACTGAAGGATTACTCGGAGTTCAAAGTCCACTTCCTTTCTCGGAAATCACTCTACTTGAAAGGATTACTCGGGGTCTAAAGCTATTTATGAAAACGAATCCGAGCACAATCTCTCGGAAACTCTAAAGATTATTCCGAGCACGAATTAAATGAATTTATCACTCGGATATTTATTCTCCTCAAAATTATTTACTCACAAACATACTCAATCGGAGTTCAAGTCTTTGTCCAGAAGCACTCCTCCTGAAAAGATTCGCTCGGTGCCATCTCACTCAGAAGTGTCATACTCAGAGACACTTCACTCGGCAAACCATCCACCCAGATATACTCCACTCGGAAATTTACTAATCAGAAATATCGGTCCGAT
The DNA here is from genome assembly GCA_037962975.1 of Clitoria ternatea. Classification (NCBI taxonomy): domain Eukaryota; kingdom Viridiplantae; phylum Streptophyta; class Magnoliopsida; order Fabales; family Fabaceae; genus Clitoria; species Clitoria ternatea. The sequence continues at coordinate 53,804,568 of CM075675.1, forward strand.
AAGTACTTCCACTTCTCTCGGAAACAACCCATTCGGAATCATTCCATTCGGAGATGTTTCCGTTTCACTCGGATTTGCCTCACTTAAACGTGTTTCAATCGGATAATATTTTTCTTAACTCCGAATGATTTCCTTAATAATGTTTCACTCGGAAACATCTTAACTTCACTTGGAATTTGTCTTCTATCTTATTTCACTCGGAGTCATATTCATTTCACTCGAAATCAGATTCATTTCACTCAGAAAATTCTTGTCTTTGACATTTTTCACTCGGAATTTCATTCAGAAATTCTTCTTTAATCCTTTTTAAATTGTTTTTCTAAAAATCATAAAAATTGGGATGTTACAGTTGTCATCCAGTTTGGAGGTTAGCCACGACAGATTTAACGCTTTAATGTCGATCAAAGATAAAACATATACCTATCTTTTGTGTCACATGAATTCTAATCTGAACCAAAAACCAACTGCATGCTTGTAAATACTCTCCTTCAACTATTGCAAATGCAACTGGAAGTGTTGAATTATTTCCATCTTGAGTCATTACAATAAGCAAAGTATGTTTATATTTACCATACAAGAATGTGTCATCCACCTGTAGAATTGGCTTACAATACGGGAATGCATCAACACATTATTTAAATGTCTAAAACACACGTTTAAATATACGAAACCTGTTGTCAACCTTAGTGCCTGCAACATACTCAGTGGTTAGCAATTCATAAGCAAGCCCCTGGTGAAATCTAACGCATACGAGAAAGCCACTAAGGCAAGAAAGCATAAGATTCGTCCCAATCACCAAACACCTGGACAATTGCCTTCTGTTTCGCCTTCCATGCCTTACTATAAGACACTTTGAACCTAAATTGACTCGTTATTCATTCTTGTATCAATGAAATGGTGACCGATGGTTCCTGGTTAGCCATCCCTACATAAACAACCACAAGTCTAAATTATTGGATTACAAATAGAGCAAGAGTACATAAATGTATTACCAAGGCTCTCACTAACCTAGAATGCAAGAGAAAATAAATGTTGAATCCAATTTTGCATGATCTTGGGAGATTCTAACATTCACACAAGTATAGGCTCCCCTCACTTACTTACCACCCATACGTTTGCTTTTTTAGATAACATTGCCCTCACCTTCTAGGGGTAACCATTAATTTGATTAGGGCATTTTACAAAAAAAATTGTTGGTTTTGATTGAACCATGATATACGTCTGATACATTTTCATAGAATACTGTTTCAGCGCACTTTGAACAACATTTTTTGATTGAAATTTCAATCAAGTATAAAGGTTGTCTCCAATTCAGTTTGGTTGTCAAACCCTGCATAGTTATCTTCTTCATCTGAGTGCTCCCAATTAATGTCATTATAATACGGGGACGACGTCCAAAATACTCTTCCTCCATCACTTACAATTCCACTTCATCATCAATTGTCATAACCTACTTAATGTTAACTCTCACCATCGCATTATAAACATTACTAATCTAGTATAATCGTCCCAACACCATGTGAATTTGCCAAAGTTATGGACTATGTTAAGGAATCAAAGTTACCTTCAACATCTGTGTCCATATCACTGTCGTTGGGAACGTAAGATTCATTGGCCATTTCGTTGTCACTACTTTCACACTCCCGCTGAATATCAAAATCCAGATCTTCATCATCTGCTAAGCTAACATCCACTTCATCTTCCAACAATAAAATGTTAAAATTTTATTATATATACAACAATACAAATTACTTAAAAAATTTACAAAAATACCTACTTCCTGTCTGTGTGATACATTAAGAAGAACCTCCTTGCGTGTGACGTAACGAACACACCAAAACATCAACTTCAACAAATATCTCAAGTGTAGTAATATCCGATTATAACTCAAAAAATCTTAACAACACATCAATCTCTTCATCATCATTTATTTGAAAAGCTGGAATTTTTTTCCTTTTATAAAAAATTAACCTACTAGTTAATTTCGTTATCACTTGCTTAGCCTTGAGATTCAACTTATTAGAATTCTTCTCTTTAAGTTGCGCAAATGTCATATCCCATTAATCTGCGTCAATCTGGTTTTGCCATCAAATGAAATACCATATGCACCTTCATATTTTTGCTCATTCGTGTACAAAATCAACACAATTTGAGATGTCATTGATGTATAAATGAATTCTTATGTAGTAACAATAACAGATACAAAACTTGTCAAAACTGGTTCCCAACATTGCAATTTATAGGCAGGAATTCAGATACCAAATGTGGGAAATTCGTACACTTGGTATGCGAAATAATCATTTTGTAGGGTTACTTCACGAAATTTGACTGTCAATTCACATTGTGATTACCCTTAGTCCAATCCGTGAGGCCACGTGGTGTTCACAGGGGGATTTCGTGGAATGGGTATGCAAATTGCAAATATTGAAATGACACTTTTTGCCCAGACATAAAAATATTTTCACAACTACCCCCCATTTTTAAAATTATTTTTTAAAATAGTATTATTTAAAAAAAAACAAAATAAAAGACATCAAACAAGCCAACCAATTTAAATTGATCTATGACAATATCATTTTAAATGTACGTTAACTATTAATGCCAAATGACAAACATTAAAATTGAAATTTATAATCAACTATTATAATATAATAAAAATAAAAATATAAAAATTTTCATTTAAATACATTATTAATATCCTCTCTTTAACTTCTAAATAATTTCCATAAATTCTTTAATAGAATCATTTTACTTTTAATTTATTAATTAGTGTAAAATTACAAAGATTATCATTATTAAATATAAAATATAGAATTTTAGAGGCAGGGTTTTTAAATCTCCTTTTGTATATTTATACCTTTATCTTTCAAAATTCAATTTTAAAAAAGATGATAAAAGATACGGCTCTAATTACTTGTTATTCCTTCTTTCATCTTTCAATTCAACAAAATATGATAAAATAAAAATCAAATAGCATTGATGACAGATAAATGTTTCTTTGTTTCCAACATTGCAGTTTCTTGTTCTTCCTTTAATCTCCCTCTTCATTGTGCTTTTGCTCTTCCTCCCCACAACGTTTCTTCTTTCTCACCTACTCAACGTCTCTAACACGGAGCTTGAGTAGAAGGAGTTCGAATAGAGAAATCAGAAGTTGGCTTTTAACAGCGGCAATCAGACGACCAAAGTATCATCGAGTTTGATGACATCCCCCACGACGAAGAACGAGAAATTCAAACAAGAGCGCTTCGTTTGACCTTGAACAGTGATGGTTCCAATTTGATACCCCTGGACAGTCACGATCATGGCGTAGTAGTCTTCCAGTTCGACAGTGGTGGTAGTGCGACCTGTCTGGGTCAACAGAGCTACCGGATCACTGGATTTCTATAAAATCAACTAGTTTAAACCGGTTTGAATCTCGCTCAACCCGGATGACCCACCGGATACCCGTCAGACTGGTTCAACTTGCCGGTCCAATCCGAATTTAATAACTATGTTTGATTTGGTTTATTTTTTTATATTTATAAGTTACTTTTTGGTTAAAATTAAAAATAAAGAATACATTTTTTGTACTCATTAAATATTAATAGAAAATATATTTTTAAGTTGAAAGTTGTTTGGTAAACAAAATATTTTATAAATTATCTTATCATTTGTTTGGTGTATATAATTGGAATCCTAATTGTAATTTAAAATTGTAATAAGAATTTGAATTTTTATAAAATTACTAATTCAGTTCGAATCATATAAAATTAAAATATGAAATCATAATTCTAAGCTGAAATAGGTTCACGGTGGCTACAATGGTGCTAGTGATGGACTTGTTATTTGGTTCTATGTAATATTATAAACTTTGTGTATTTCTTAGTTATGTAGTTATGGAAATTCACATTGATACTATTATATCCATCATGATTTTCCATAGGGTGGATTTTATCATGAAAGAGAGATTAAGTATGTTACAGGATGGTAGCTACTATACGAATGCCTAACATTTGCTAAGGAATTAGGATAACATGTAGTACAAAGATTCAAAATTGGGTTTGATGTGGGGTTTAAAGAGTTGATTGATAACTAAGGGTCTTGTGAAGTGGTTTTTATTTCAGTAGATTATGATAAAGTTGACATTTACCTCACATTTTAGATGAATATAAAATTGTAGATGTTCCATTGTTCATTGAAAGCTAATAAGAAGTTGAAGGAAACAACACCAAGAATTAATGAATGGATGAAACTAGAGATCGAGACAATATATGTGAAACCAATTTTCAAGAAGGATTGGTAAAGGAAGACAATAGTGATTCTAATGATGTGGCAAGGATACAATATTAGGATAGTGATGAAGAAGCCATAGATATGGATCTGTTTGATAATATCAATACCAATGTAAGAGCTAATAATATTGTAAGTAGGGTTAGAAATGAGTTGAATCGAGTCAAACTTGTCTTGCCTTAGTTTGACTCTATACAAATTACTAGATTTGAGTTTTTCATGAACTAAAATTTTCAACTCAATTTTGACACGTTTGAAGTTTATGAACTATTTGATTCTCCTTAAAAGCTTAAATTCTCAACTTTTCAAAAATTGTATCTATATTCTTTTTTTTTGGAAAACAAAAATAAAAGATAAATTAAAAAATGGGTGAAAATTTAGTTTTTACAAATTGAGGCAAAAATAAAAATTTTATAACGCTAAAGTTTAAAACAATCGACAATTATGATTTTAAAATAAAAAACTATAAATTTATTTTAAATTATATATTATATATTCATTTATTTATCAAGCTAGTTAATGAACTAGATGAATCGAACTATACGTAGCTCAAGTTTAAGTCATTTAGTTAACAAACTTGATTCTTAGATTGAATTCAACTAATTTGGTTTGTGAATCAAGTTCATTAAGCCAATTATCAAATTCCTATCAAGTTGGTTTAGATCATTGTCATCCATAGTTTCAAAGATTAGGGATAATCTTATAGGGCTACAAATGATGTTCCATGCATAGGGAACAAAGAGGATAAAGACTAAGACCATAACAAGTAAGATACATCAGAGTATTAAGAAGACAAAGAGACCAAAGAAGATACCAAAATCTACTACTAATACTTCAACACAAGGAGAAAAAATAGCACACAATGATCAATATGGTGGTGAGAGGTTCAATTGTTTTGGAAAAAGGTTTATGAGATGAATATGTGTATGAAGATATCAGTGTTATGAGACCCAACTTGACCTAAATGATCTGTAACATCCTAAATTTTAAGTAATTTTCCATGGAACACTAGATAATTAAAGGTAATTAATAATATGTAAATGGCATAAAATGACTAGTATTTAATAAATTAAAAATATAGGATATTTAAGAGGAGAAGACATCATTAAATCTCTATAAATATCTCATGATTAAGATTAAGAAGTTAAAATATAACAAAATGTTTAAATTAAGACCTTTAAGGTTGTGATAATTAAGGAGTTTAGTATGAGATAATTAATAGTTTTAGAAGATAGGGGTTCTTAAGATAAGGAAATTATAGTTATTATAAAATAACAAGAGTGATAATAATAGTTTAAGCATATTTTTTAGCTCAAGGTATCTATTTAAATAAGATTGAGAAGATAATACTAAATATGAGATGACACAGAGAAAAGTATAATTTTAGTCTAATATAAAATAATAATAATAATATATGGATTGGAATTAAAAGATTTATAACGACTTTCTAACATAAGATAATAGCTATAATTAAATGAGCAGTAAAAATAATAAGTTTGGGCTTGACCCAAAAGGTTTAATGGGTATGAATGAATCTCTTTTAAAAAAAGGGTTAGTTTTTTTTAGTTTCCATGGGCTTAACTTATAAACAAAGAAAGAGAAAAGAGAGAAGCAAAGGAAGATCTGTCAACCATAAGAATTTCATGGAATCTTCTTGGATCAAAGTTTAAGAAACTCTTAGGTGAAAATAAAATCTCATAAAACTCTTTTGAGTGTATCTAGTAATAAATGTTCATCTGTTGTTTTGATTATATGATTAATGCACGCTCATGTGTCACTGTACTATGGTTTTTCTTTTAGATTGCCTACCATGTGCGTCTTTGTCCATTAATTACTATCGATTATGTGTATATTGGTTAATTAATGATGTGTGTCAGCTTTATAACTATATACATCTATAATTGTTAATGATATATATATATATATACACACACATGTTTGTGAATTTTATATATGTATATATAATATGTGTTCTTTCATGTGAACGTATTTTTGTGCTTTTGGTCTATAACATAAATTTACTTATAAAACTTGAGTATACATATATATTACAAATTTATAAAAGAAAGATTAAATACGATTAAAGGAAAGACCAAGTTTTCTTTTGGATGATAAGGTCAACGGGACCAAAAGATGAAAAGTCAAGCTTTCTCTTGGAGGGTCAATGCGACCAAAAGATAAAAGGTCAAATTTTCTCTTAGAGGGTTGGGTCAATGTGACCAAAAGACAAAAGATTAAGCTTTATATTAAGGATGAAGTTAACACGACCAAAACAAAATAAGACAAAATAAGTAAAGGTAACTCACGCTAGGATAACAAATGGAAGATAAACAACAACAACAACAACAACAACAATATACTTTTATTTCATTTGAATATGTTGTACATGTTATATCTAAGAAGATAATGTAAGGGGAGAGTTTTTCATAATTTTCACCTGAGTTATGACTGGACATGTCGTAGTTTAAAATGTTTTTAATATTATTATTGTCACTAAGTTTTTCTCACTATTGTTTTATTTTGAGATTTTACCGACATATCCAGTTTTTTAGATAAAGGTCTTTGGGTTTCTATTTGGGACCTAATGGTAAGGAGTAAGGAGTTATGAATTAGTCTTGTCAGACCAGTTGTCCTTTTTAGATTTTATATATTTTAGGGAAAGTTTCTTTTAGTCTTTAATGTGATTTATTTAAGATAAAGTTTTATAGTTGTAATGTATTTAATTAGATCATTCAAATCTAAATAAAATTTTCTACTTTTCTAATTATTTGTTTTACAATGAGTTTTTCCGCAAAAATGTATAAATGTCACTTAAAAATCAAGGATCTTCTATGGTCCGACCAATCGGAGTAAGAACTAATGGGCTAACCGAGTTGCATTTGCTATTAGACTGCGTGCATATAAATCATAGAGAATCAACGGTCTAATTAGTTAAACTAATAATTTGATGGTTAAGCTAGTTAATTTATTAATTAAACTATATTTTTCACTTTCTATTATATATCAAGTTAACTACTTCAATTAATGATTCACTAGTCTAATCATTGGTCTATTGACCCAATACCTTAGTCGAGTGATGACCAAATGGATTTTGATAACTTTGGAAGACATTGACAATGAGTGGTATGGGCTAAATTTTATTCATTTAAGATGTAGAAATACCTGATAATTTTTTATTGGTGGTTAGGATATGTATTCTTAGAGCTGTCAAAACGGGCCAACCTGGCCTACACGGGTTAGAAATTTTTATAATCAAATCCAACTCGACTCGCTTTCTAAAGTGGGCCACTTTTCTCAACCTAACTCAACCCACCAACCCATTGGGTGGCTCATGGGTTAGCTTTTTTTCAAAAAAAATTTAAAATCAAATAAAAATAGGAAAATGCCAAAAAAATATTTTTAAAAAATAGAGAAAATAGAAAAATATTTTTATTTTCCTCACATTCCAACGCCAAATTACATATAAACATTATATCATATAATAATCTCATTATTATGAAAATACAAACACATAACATATTTCACTGTAAATTAAATCCATAATTCATATAATCCATAATCCATAAAACAAAACCAAATACATTTTATAGTTCAATTTCAAGATGATACAAATTAAAAACATCATACTAAATAAAAGTCTAAAGTACCCATTGACACTAAGTAAAATATTAAAGTCTTAACTTAAATACCACTAAGTAAAATTACCAACCCGTGAGCCAACCTAGTTCACTACGGGTTTAACCCACTGTGAGCTGGACTTAGTAGACTGAGCCAGAAAAAGCTTTGCTTTGAAAATGAGTCATTTTTTTCAATCCAGTTTACCTAAAACCCACCTTGAGTCGGGTTAGCTCACGGGTTACAACCCATTTTAACGCCTCTATATATTTTTAACTAGAGAAGAATTTATGTCAGCCATAACCATTTATGTAGTGCATTTAGGAGGGTATTTGTTTTATTGAGAATAACAAAAAAAGGGTAAAGGTGAGGCTGGATGGAGATGGCCTTATGGAGTGGGCTACCTAATGAAGAAACTTGACAACTATACATTAATGGATCAACATAGTCGTAGTAGGGGGTATAAAGTGAATTGGATGACTTCTAAATGGTTGAGCCAAAAACATGAAAGATGAAGTTAGGGAAAATTTAACTATCCAACTTGTTGACATCAGAGCAATGTATAAAGAATGGAACATTAGCGTGACATCGTCAAAGGCATTAGGAGAAAGAAGGATGGAAAAAGGTCAGGTTAATGGATCTTTTAGGTAGCAATATACCAAGATTTGTGACTATTGTCATGAGTTATTAAAAATATGGGTCAACAACGATGAAGCTAAGAATGCATGGATTTGAAGGAAGTGATAAAGAGTTAAAGGACCATAAACATTCTAGAGGATGTATGTTTGTTTTGATGAATTTAATAAATCTTTCTTTCTATCAAAGTCAGGATTCAACCTAGATGGATGTTTTCTAGAGGGATATTGTGGGAGCCAAATGTTGACAACATTTGGTTAAGATCTTGACAATCAAATCTTTTTGATGTGCATAAATTGAATTTCACATACCTTGTAAATTAAACATTTTTAGCTTAAATCTTCTGATGTGCATAAAATCAATTGGAATGGAATTTTTATATATGGGACTTGGACCACTAGTTTGGAAAGGTCATGTACTAGCTTGTGATAAAATTTGGTCTTATTTGGATGATGTTTGGTTACTTTAGACATATGTGTAAATTGAGTTTTTGTTTAAATGTGTATTTTTTGTTGTTGCTGAAAACTTATGTATGATAGTTTCACATTTTGTAAAATTGGGAATTATATGGACAGAATTATTCCTTTATTCCTTCATAAAAGTTATAGATATATGAGTTACAAAAATTTACCAACTAGTTTCACCTCTAAAGAAATTTTGTAACAAGTTATGTGCAAAACACTCCAAAATGTCTCTCTTGAAATTTTTCTGCATGACAATTTTATACTTTGTGAAATTGGAAATCATATGTGCTAAATTACCATTTTTTTTGTTTTAAGTTATAGTTACATGAATTACGAAAATCTACAAATTGGTTTCACATCAAAATAACTTTGGTAGCTAAGTTATCATCAAAATATCAAATATTTTTTTTTAAAATGGAACTTAAAAATTAAATAATTTTCTTTAGATTTATTATTCGAATTTAGGTATTATATTTTATCGACATCAATAATCACTTGCCAATATATACTTTAGTTAACTATAGGGGTGTCCAATTTCGACGTTATCCGTGTGAACCCGAGCTACCGATTTTAAAGATAAGAACGGGTCGGTTTGTAACGGGTTTTTGGGTAAAAACGGATCATTTAAGTGGTTTATTGTGACTAAGAACGAGCAGATTCGGGTTTAAAAAATTAAACCCGAAGATACCCATACCTGACCGACTGCTGCTAGGAATATCATACAGTTATTTCTCTTTACTGATTTCTAGATATATTGACGATATTTTTTTTAAGATTGGTCTTTGTGTGGTCAATCTGAAGTCATACATGAGTTTATCATCAAATCATCATATTCTAAATGCATCTGAATACTTAATAACTTTTAAGCTCTTTTCTGGTACTAGTACAATCTATCATTAGAAAAAAAATAATCTAATAGAATTAATTCCTACTACTTCAATATTATGTCACTTTCATATTTTATAAGGCGTTGGTTCTAAAACATGAAATACATCATTTTTATATGCAAGTTTTTGCTAAAATTATTTTATACGTAAAAAGTGTTTGGTAAAAAATAAAAATTAAATTTTCCTAAGAAACTTAACCGAAAAAGCCGACCGAAAAAACTGAGAACCGCAATTAACCGAACCCGACCAAACCGACCGTAGTATTGAGTGAAAATGAGTTATTGTTTGTGTTTTATGGATAACAACGGGTGGACTCAAAAGTAACCGAATCCGACCGAACCCGACCGATGGACACCCCTAGTTAACTACGCCAACTCTTAATATACACTTAAATTCACAATAAATAAATAGTTTTTTCCCTGCACTTATGTGATCCTAATATTTACCTAATAAAAATGACTTGATATTTCTTTGCACAAAACATTTACCTAATATTTAATTCCACTGTCTTCTCGAGCCTTTATAAACGAGATACCTACCGACTTCCCTAGGTTTATTTGTCCAGCGTTTGAGGTGGAAAAGTTCAGCCTTTTTTCGATTTGCACCAAATTCAGCACCGAAGAACATCGTGGGGTCAGTCTCTAATGCTTCTTCTACGAATCTAGGGTTTTCTATTCTGATTTCTTTTATATGAAAATTTCTTCCCATGTTTTATTCCTCAATTGTCGCCGTTCGGTCTAAAGGGAGTTAGAAGGTTCTGGAATTGGATTCCAAATTAGGGTTTCGGTTTGTGTTTTCTCGCTTTTGAAACGTTTTCGATCAAATCGATCCATCAATAGCATGATATCAGTGCGTCTTCGTTTGTGGATTCTACGTGAAATAGAACTAAAGAGAGTGTTTTGTTTGTTTATTTATTAATTTGAAGATATGAGACTTTGGTATGCTACTGTTGCTGTGGATCGTTTATGGTGGCAAACTTGTGGTTGTTGTGGGTGTGGTTTTGCAGAAGGGTGCCCTAATTGTTATATCCGATAGTTCGTTGAAATATATATTTTTTATGCCATGAATTTCCATTCTGTGAATCTGTTACATTGTTTGTTCCATAATTTGAATGATTTATGGCTGTATTACATTTATTCTATGTTAAGCTGTCCATTCTATCATCCTATAAGCCTTGTTTTGAATGATGTATGGTTGTGTTTACTGTTTATGATATCAAGTTTGGTATTGAATTTATAGTTAATTACAATTAGGTTTATAGCATTTTGGGTACAGCTTTTATGGGGGGAATTGTTTATTTTCATAAGTTATCTCAATAAGCTGACCAGAGAAAAACAACTATTCTTCTAAAATAAACTGGACCAAACATGTATTCAGATTTTGCCATGTATTAAAAAATAACAGTCAGATTTAAAGGTCAAATGCATTGTCTAAAAAGCTTTGAAGCCTGATTGTCAAACAGTGAATTGCTGTAAACAGCATTCTTTGGCTGTTAGCTAATGGAAAAGGGGGTGCCACCTAGCCTCTTCGTTAATGATGGTTCATTCATGGAGAGGTTCAAGCAACTTCAACAAGAGCAGCAGAAAGAAAAGAATGCCAAATTTGAGGATTCTAAACCAATAAAAGTTATTTCAGGGTCTTTATCTCCTAATCCCTCCATTACCAAAACATCTGTGGACTTGAAGGTTAGTGATACCCGGAAAACATCCCTGGGTGGTTCTGGTGGCAAGCTAGCTTTCAGTTTAAAACAAAAGTCAAAGCTGGTGCCACCCCCTGTTAAGTTAGGTGCTGATGAGGATGAAGAAGAAACGGATGCTGAGGATGTTTCAAATGATGCCCCATCGAAACGACAGAAGTTAGGCCAGGAAGATGGCATGGAGCAATCATCAAGACAACTTGATGTTGGTAATTACTTTATAAACTTTATAGTTTCTACTGAATGTTGTTGGTATTCCTGCTGAATTTGTTTTTAGTTGGGACTTATCAAGTAGTAACATAAGTAATTTTTTTTATATTTACCGTGTGATCCATTAGTCCAAGCCTTTATGCTGTTAAGATCTTCATTTTATCCTTGTTATTCAGTAATTAATGTTTTTATTTGTTAAATACATGCTGTATTCATTCTAAGTGAATGTCATTGTGAATTGTGAATGTGGCTATGATTTTCTTATGTTAATATGCCATAGGTGCTAACATGCCTTCTGATTTCCTTCCCTTCTCTACATTTCTTGTTATTTCATTCTCAGTCCATACCTATCTGTCATAATTTTCCACTAGATACAAAAAGCATTGATGAGGTTTTACCTAACAGCTGGAGCATTTGGTAATGAAGTTCCTTGACATAGTATTAAACTGTCTATAACTGAATTATCAGGGGATTGATTCTTACAAATGCTGCATAACAGTTTGGTTTCAGGACAAGATGGGGTGGGCTTTTGCAATTTTCTTGCTTTAGGCCCAAAAGAGCTTGTGGGAGGGGGAATCAAATATTGAATACAAAAAACACAATGAGCCTTTACCTAAAATTTCAAGAGAGTTGATTGTTGGCACTTTCAGGGTTATTAAATATAAAAAGCATATTGAAAAAATGCGGTGTTGTTTTCATCTTTAAGCACTTCTGAAATTTTCATGTCTTTCATTTTTTTTATAGCGTGCCTGTTAATTTTTTTTATTACTTTATGAAAATCACTTTTCAATATCTTTAGTGTTTGTTTATGGTTTTGAAAAAAATCCAAATCTCTGATTATTTAAGTTGTTTGGTAGCTTCTAAACAAAGCTGAAATCATTACCACCTTTCAAAATGTAGTTTTATAATTGTACCCAAACAAAAGTTAATTTCTAGATTTTATAAAATCTGTAAAATGTAAACCATACTTTTTTATGTTTGTAAGTTTGTCTCTTTTAAAAGCTTAAACAAATGGGTTTTTATTTTCTACATGGGAGTTGGGAATGGAAGGACATAAGTGTAATATCGTTGAATTGGAAACTTGTCATTTCATTTGTACACCTCCTTTGGGTCATGCAATGGAAGTAATGGAAGGAGTAAGAAGGGACTGAATCAGGGTTCTTCTATGATATGAAAAGAAGTTCCCCTGAAGAATGAAGGAAGATGCCCTTTGGCATACGGTTGCAATTACATCATTTCCCTCTTCTTTTTTCTTCACATAAAATAGGGTCATCCTCTACATTAAGTGCAGTTTCATTGTTGAAGAGGTCATCTCGGTATATACCTTCTTTGCTGATTGAAGTGTCATACAGCAAAGAGGAGAAAATGTCTTGAATATTTTTGTCTCATGAATGCAGCTTATTCCACAAGTACCTATCAAGAAATGGTGTATTGGCAGGCCTGCTACAAGACTAATTTGCATTCACTTGTTCATGCTCTCGGTATTAATCAGTTTTATAAGTGATATGCAGCACCTCCTTCCCCCAGTGATCCTACTGTGAAGAAAGTTGCTGACAAACTAGCAAGTTTTGTGGCTAAAAATGGAAGGCAATTTGAGGATGTTACACGTCAAAAAAATCCTGGAGAGACACCTTTCAAGTAAGTCAGGGTTCAACTTCTAATGCTGTTTGATTGATCTTCTGTTTATGCTTCCTGATTTATGATTATATGGGGTGTCATTTTAACTTGCAGATTTCTATTCGATCAGAGATGTGCTGAATACAAGTACTATGAATATCGTCTTGCTGAAGAAGAAAAGGCCCTTGTGCAGTCAAGGGAATCACAAGCGCCTCGTAGTGGTTAGTATTTCAATATATTTTCATGTTTACAAACATAGGGGATGTATCTTACGAGAAAGACTCTCTTGGGTGAGGGTGAGAGGAGCAAATCTGGTCATCATTAAAAGGTTTTTAAGATCACATGGTCACTTAAAAAATCACATGACTTTTTAAAAAACTCATATGAGATATTCTAATCTCGACCATCCATGATAAAATCTAACGCGGTTTAAATTTGCTGTTCTCACTCTCGCCTAAGAGAACCTTGCTTATGACAAGTGTTAGTACCAAGGTAATTGATTGATAATTGGATGAGCTTTTTATTTTTTTTAATGCAAGCAAATCCCCAAAGTGTGCTGTTTTAGTAAATAATATCTGTTTTATAAATTTATTTTGTCAACCCCATCCCTGTCGTGTGTTAATGTTTAAGAAGTGTATTTTTCTGGCATTTGTTTTATTGTTTTCCCAAGAAATCTCACTTGTTACTGCAAAATACCACAACTTGTCTATAAGACTAATAACCATGTTTTCAGAAGTATTTTTACTCTGCAGTGAGAGGTTAAATTAAACAACTAACATGAGAGGGGGTGCACTTGTTAAGTTTAGGTTTCCTACATTATTGGTCTATTACAACTGATAAGTCATAAAACTGACTGTCATATTTTTCATTAATTATGAGACTAAGCTAATTATGGGTCATTTTTTTTATCTTATTGACGTTGGGGATGATATGAATTTATGAATCTCAAGGATTATAATTTTAAAATTCTTTGAAGTTCATGTGATAAGACTCAACTGCAATGGTTTCTGGTGTATATAATTTTAACTAGGGTTATGTGATAGATGTTTTGAAGCAGTAGTCATGTGTTATATTATTCTCTGGAATGTTGTTTTGCTCACCAACCAGCTTTTGGATTTGAGAAGTCTTACTTAGATGTGTGAATATGCCTTCTCATTTTCTCCCACTATTTTAATTTGGCATGTTATGGTTTTTCAGGGGGTACAAGCACTTCAGCTTCCAAACAGACAAGTTTGCCTCAAAGATCATCTCAGCAGCATGCTGCCTATCAAATTCCTGCATCTGCTTTATATGAAAGTGCTGACAATCCAAGAGCTTCTGGATCTTCAATGCAAACATCATCAGTAGGAAGCAGTGGTAATTGTTGTTTAATGAATTAGTATTTTTTGATGTGTTTATAATTGCTTTCTGTTCGATGCCCATTCGTCTGTGACTGCCAATTTGATAAAGTTTAAGGTGTGGTTGAAGGAAATCATAGATTTGTTCAGTTTCGATCATTTACTCCCAAAACGGGGGAAAACTTGAATCTGTGAACCACATGTAAACTATTACTCTTCTCATGGACTTCATGTGCAAACTTTTGGTTGCCGGTATGTTGTGTGTATTTCTTCTGCAGAAGAGCCCAGTGGTTCATCAAATTCTGATTCCTTGGCACTAATGGAATTCTACATGAAGAAAGCTGCACGTGAAGAGAAGTTTAGGCAACCTAAGCATTCAAAAGATGAGATGCCCCCTCCTGCTTCTCTTCAAGGTTGAAATTGGCTGTTACTGTCTATTTCTTGGTCATAATATACAGTTATTCAAAAGTATTTTGTTCTAATAATGGAATAATCTTTTGATTCCTTTCTTTTGGGGGACACATATCCAGGTAAAAAAGGGCATCACATGGGTGATTTCATTCCTCCTGAAGAACTTGAGAAGTTCATGGCTAGCTGTAACGATGCTGCTGCACAGAAAGCTGCATTGGAGGCCACGGAGAGGGCTAGGATTCAGGCTGATAATGTAGGCCACAAGCTCCTATCAAAAATGGGTTGGAAAGAAGGTGCTTTGTGCTTTTCCCTAGTCTTATTCCTTAGCCTTTGGTGTATTTTATTGACTCATGCTTGAAAGATTTGACTTGAGCAGTTGAGCCCCAAGCTCTTGCTATTTTCTTTTATTTTGAATGTAAAACAGATGAACGGTAGGAATCTGCTGAAAGTTTCTTTTATTTTATATTTTTTCCATTCCTATTTAATAGTTGAGAGAAAAAGAATTACGCAAACCAAGAAATACAATCATTGTCTTAATTATATATCAAAATTTCTTATCTATCCTTCATTTCTTAAATTACATTATAGTATCTCTGTATTTGATATATTTTCTCTTATATGAGTATTATTGAGAAAAAAGTCATTATTAGTGTTTTGAAACTTTAAGTGGATAGTTAAATAGAAATAAAAATTTTCATTTTTCTCTGGACAGTCAAACAGGGATAGAGCTAGGTAGTATTTATATTATTCTTGGTCCTTGCGCTAACAATCATCTTTTTGCAGGTGAGGGTCTGGGTGGCTCCAGGAAGGGTATTTCGGATCCTATCACGGCAGGCAATGTAAAGAAAAATAACTTGGGGATTGGTGCTCAGGAACCTGGGGAGGTATCTGCTGAAGATGATATATACGAGCAGTACAAAAAGCGGATGATGCTTGGCTACCGCCACAGACCGAATCCTCTGGTAAAATAATCTTTTATCATGCTGAACTAGGAATTTCTTGGGTCACCAGCCTGGTTCTCATGTTTTAGTTGCTTGTTTTTACAGAACAATCCCCGCAAGGCATATTATTGAACTTGACAGTGGAAGCTTCATGCAAGTCCTTAAGTAAACTTCTATGGTGTTTCTGTATTGGTGTGGATAGTAGGATTTATTTTATCGTGTGCGTCTGTTTGTAGTCTTTCGAACTTCGGATTTGGGGGGAGAATGAGATGGTGGAGGCAGTGTTTTTAGTGTTTATTACAATTGCATTTTTCATGCGTAAAAGAATAATGTTTTGTTAGTCCTTTTACCTTTTAGAGTTTTTGGAGCATGTTGGATACATATTATGAAATGGTACATGGATATTGTGAAGAGTTTATCTCCTTAACCTTATAAATTGATAATTGCGTGATTAATCTTAAATGAGGAACCTGACTTTACTGTCTATTACTATTAAATAGTTGTCTATGAAATGGATACAGGGAAGAGGAAAGATTGAACAAAATACGTTTACGGCAATTATATTAGCACGGAAAAATGAAATTGTAGGAACGCATTTTCGGTCAAAGCTGCAAGAACACAGGTTGAAGTTGGATTAGTTTAAATGTGTATTGTATGTAGAGCTCAATAGACTCCTCCAATTTCAATTTCAGTAAAATTATATACATAAAGTGGATTGCACAAGATTCTGAGGAGAGGAGTGATTTGACTGTTTCCCTATTTTGTTAACATCTCCGACATAGGAGGATAAATTAGCTTAAATGCTGAAAAATGAAAACTTAAACATTAACTAGATTTTAGAAAGGTTAAAGTTTATAAGTTAGTTAATTATTTAAATTAAAATGTCTTAAATGTAAAATAAAATGAGATATATATTTTTTTAAAGTAGATTGTTGATTTTTTTAAAATAAAATATCTGTTAAAATAAATTTATTTATCAAATACAGTTATTTTATCTAACAAAATTTTAAGTTAGTAAAATAAATTAGGAGGTAACTAAATTGTTACTCATTTTCTTATTAAATATAGCCTTATATTATTGAAATTGGAATTCTTGGTATTATTTGTTTCACAATAGTCCTAGGGTTAGGATGACAAAAAAGGTGAAGTTTGTTGGGTTGACCTTTCAATCCCGTCAAAATAGGTAGGACGAATAAAGATTTCAACCATTTTTTTTATCATAGTCAAGTCGCCTAACCCACCAATTTAACGGCCCAATACTTTGGTAGGATTAGTAAATGGGATGGATATCTTCTTAAGGAATAAAATAATATAAATAATAATAAAATAATTTATATTTTATTTAATTAAAATTTATACTTTTATTTTATAAAACTAAAAAAATAAGTTACATCTCTCACTACTTATACATTTGTTAACAATATTCTTTTTGATTTCTTTTAAAAAAATATTTTTTTATTTTTATATTAATTTAACACATACGCACACATATATATATACATATACATATATATATATATATATATATATATATATATATTGAATAGTGGCAGACCAACTTGTCATCTTTTTTTAAAAAAAAGAGTTTCTCACTTTGACAAGACAAATATTATTTTTAAGCTCTTTTAATTTGACGAAGTGTACTAACTTGATCCGTTTTTTAATGGGGTGGCTTAAGACTCAACAAACCAACATAGGAGTGAGTTTCATCATTCAGGACCAAATGGGACATTTCAGGGGAGCAAGTTTCAGCTTGTGGGCTAAGTGATCTAAAGAAAATACTTGTATTGTTTCACAGATATTAATAAGAGACTAGATAATCCACAGGTATATCCAAGCTTAGGCAACAAATGAGTAGTTAGTCACACAGGAGAGGAAATAACCCTCCTTAGTTATGACATCCCAATAATAGACTGAATGATACCCTAGCATCGTTGCACACCCTGAATTCCACTAATAAATTATCATGTTAGCCGAAATGCCAAGGAGATTCTTTGTCCTATTATGTGCCTCAAATTCGAATGTTCTGTGCGCACTACTAACAAAATATACCAAGAAAAACACTATATTAATTATTGTATTTGTAAATGTTGCTTAATTCTCAAACACTGTAGATAAAGATAACAAGATCACAACCTTTTAAATTTTCATACCTATCATTATTTTGTGGTTTAGGGGCCTCTGTCTCCCAACATCCAACTTCTATTTATTGGTCATTTTTAACATTTCTTCTCCATGTGGATTACAGCTCATGTGCAAGGGAAATCGAACCAAGCTTATGAAATATTGGCCGTTTTTTTAAGTATAACTATATCAAATTCATTATAGGATATGAAGGAGGTGGGAGACAGAGTGCTTATGCTGCTTTCATCACACACAAAGGAATATAAAATTATCGTCAAGTAAATCCTCTAGTATTCAAAATTTCATGGATAGCGTGTTTTAATATTTGATATTTTAAAATTTTCAATTTTGATTCCGATTTTATAAAATAATTTTAATTTAGTCATCTTTAATATAAAATGAGATTTTCAAGAGTCTATTTATACTTCAATTGGTTAAGTAAATTGTGTGAGTCATTATAAGTCATTAACATGTGCTTGATTACTAACTAAATTAAAAATATATATAACTAATGTTAATTTTTATAAAATAAATGATTATTTTTACTCGTCTTTTATTTATTACTCTTAATTTTTCCTCCATTTTATATCATTAAAGATATTATTGAAAGTAAACAAATAAATGAAAATGAAGTTTTTCTCTTGAATAACTAACTAAATAGAAACAAAAGAAGCATAATCTATACAATTTTAAGATTAGCTTGGGTGTTTCTTAATTATTAATGCTTCATTTATAATTTTCCATATTCTACGGTCACATATGGTGCTTTGTTCTCGCATGCAACCTCAAAAATTTCAGAACAAAGAACTTATCTAATAATATGATTGTGAAAGAAAGAGATTCCACTGATCCTATCAACAAAAAATCTGCTTTTTGTCTGCAACGATCTAATCTTATCTTGTACTCCTTCATTCTATATATTGAAGACTATGCATAACTGTGGGTGCCTTCTTTTTTTATAAATAAATAAATAAATAGAAATATGGAAAGGAACAAAAGCCTAAAGTATTCGTCGTTTTGGTGTATCTAAAATAGTGTGATTTTGTACCTAACATAGAATCAGATGAAGCCATTAAAAATAACAAGTATCCTCCCTAAGATTGAAAGAGTTTATAAACACTTATAAAAATAAGTAATGATTTTTATAAGATTTATTTTGATAAGTTAGTTATTTTGATATAGTTTATTAAAATATGTTATGAAAGTTAGAGTTTGTTATGGGTGTTAGAGCTAGTTGTAATAGTCTTCTCTTATTTCTAATGTTTTCAGAAACGGACCATTCATTGAACCGGTGAAGGCACCAGTTCATGAAAACCATGTTAAAACCGGGGTCCAACCGTGGTTGAACCGATAATATTAAAGAATTGATCCGGACTGATCACCTAACCGGTTCACGGTTCAACCGGTCGGACCGGTTTGGTTTTGATAACAATGCTTATTTCTTTTATTTATATAAACTTCTATCAATATAATTTATTTTCTCATTCTCTTAAACGCTAACACACTTTTCTTTTATTCTTTTCTCTTTTATGTGTATTGAGATATCTTTATTATTGAGTTCAAATTCAAACACTGATGCAACATAAATTTTGTATCCAACGATAAACAATAACAAAAACATAAAAGAAATAAGCAGTAGAGAAATAGAGACATGCAGGAGAAAATACCTTGAATGGAGAAAGCAAGAATGAAGAAGAACCAAGTTGAAAAAAACCACATAAGCGTGGTAATGAGAGGAGAATTACCGCTTATGTGAAAGCTGATTATTGGAAATGCTATATAAATACTGAATTCAACAAATATTAAAATGGGAAAAAATATTTATAATTTAATGAGTTTCTTCCATCGTATACACCCTAATTTAGAGGGAAGGAGTTTAGGGGAGCTTAGAGGGGAGAGATTTGAAAGGAAAGTGATGTAACGAGAGATGAATTAGATTCCATTACTTTCCAGCTATTTTTTTTATTGAATATATAAAATAATAATAATAATAATAATTAGAGATGAAAGGAAAGTGATTATTATTGAATATATAAAATAATAATAATAATAATAATAATTTATTATTTCTGGTTCAACCATAATTAAACTAGTGACTCTTGAATTGATACTTTCACCAGTTCAATGACCGATCTAGTTTAAAAAAATTGATCCAGTATCGATACCAATCCCCAAACCAAGGGATGACAAACATGCTAAAATTAAAAACAAGAGGCACAGATCCAACATATTTACATAAACCAATTTTCAGTAAGACTGGTATGATAATTGTATGGATATGAACCAAAAGTTAAATAGGTTAGAGCCTCTAAACACAAGCTTCAACTTGACTGCATAAGCAGCTTTGTCACCCAACACACATCAAATCAAGAGTTGGACCACCGCAAAGCCTATAAATACCATAATTTATGATGATCCAAGTAAATCATTTATTACTCTGAACACTTCAGTATTGTTAAACCGTATTAACTTAAGCTTCTAAGAATCTATGCAGGTACCACCACCACCTATTCTAAAACAACAGTAAAGAGAGTCCCGTACACCGAGGTTGAAGACATCATGTCCCATTAAGCTAATGTTTTACAATACCGTATTTCTATTGGGCTAGTGTAATATCAGAATGAAAATGAGATTCAACACCAATTGAGTGAGTAGTCAAGCTACCTCCTACATACCAGACATTTTATTGGCACGCCTAGTGAGACCTATAAATTAAGTCCCATACCCCATAAGATTAAAACAAAAGTCAAGAATAGATCCATCTAGGCGGTATACCACGCCAGAGGGACACGTACCGGATGTAACTCGTATAGAACCACACATGTTAAAATACAACACAGGGATTGTGGAAACGCCAGGGTTAAACCCGCCACAAGGAAAGGCAACAGTGATTGCGCATCCTGACCTAAGGGATGAGTTGATTCGGCAACTACGAGTTAAACTCTAGGAGATCAAGTAGCTTAGGGTAAAGGAAGCAACGGAGAAAGTTGTTGCCACGCTCCAGAAGCAACCACTAAAAATCTTGACATTGCCAAAATACTAACAATTCCAACGTATACTGGTAATTAGGAATCCACCTTAAGGATGGAGCAACCTAATAGCCAAAGAAAGACTTTGTAGCGCATGAGGCTCAGAAAATATCATTTTAATGTACCATTCTCCAGGAGATTAATGAATGTCTCCATCCCAAGGCATCTTCAGACCCTGCAACCATTGTCCATTGGGAAACACATCAGAGAAATGGACCCAGGAAGACATTTGGATGCTTATGCGAATAAATCCTTATTCTTAGGAGCAGAAGAGGACGTGATGTGTCAAATGTTCCCAAGAACCCTAGCAGCTGAAGCCTTTGGCTTGTTTAAGGGATTGCCACCAAGGTCCATAGATTCTTGGGAGGAATTGGCCTAAGCATTTTTGGATCATTTTATCATATCCCGGGATGTCCTAAAGACTTCCCACACTTTGGCTCAGATCAAGCAGGGTGAAAAGGAAAGTTTGAGAAAGTTTTTAAAAATATTTTATAAAGAAGCTGCACAAGTCCCAAGGTTGACTAAATAAATCCAGCTACATATAGCCATAGAAGCTCTATAACTGTAATCACCCTTTGCCTTATCTTTGGCAAAATGGGAGCCCCAGATATTTGAAGAGTTTAGAAAAAAAGTCGTAAAGTATGTCAAACGAGAAATACACCTTGCCGTGGCACAAAGCAAAGGCACACCACCAGAGCCTAAGACCCCATCCTTGGATCAGGGAGTAGCAAAAAATGATAATCAAAGTAAAAACTACAATTGTGATGTGACACCCCAAAATAGAAACAAAAAGACAATGAACTTCACCCATTACGTTCCCTTAATGGCTCGGCCTGGTCAAATCCTTCGGGAGATCAGAATCCTTGGACTAATGGTATACGGGGCGAGGAAGCCAGTGCCCATGAAGCGCCCAGGGAATACAAGTAAGTATTGTGAGTTCCATGAACAAGCTAGTCATAATATTGATGAGTGTCAGTAACTAAAAGTCGCTATTAAGGTTCTCATAAGGGAAGGTAAGCTGAAGCGGTACCTTTTTAGGTCAAAGAGTGGTGACAAGCTAGGCCAAGATAAACCTTGACGTAGAGACCGATCTCTAGATGTAGATAAAGGAAGAAGTATGAAAAAGGAGTCAACAATAGATAAGGGGAAAGCAATGGTAGATAACATTGCTAATGATGAAAAGGAGTTTGAAATGCCCTTATCCAAAAGGAAACAGGGAAGTGATAGACATGATCGTAGGAGGATTCGTCGGGGGCGGAGTCTCTAACTCAGCAAGGAAAAATCACTTATGAATGATCATGTCAGTACAAGGCAAGTCAGTAAACAAGCCATTCTGGGATGGAATGCAGACACCGCCTATAACCTTTACAGATGACGGCTTTGGCCCAACGGTTCAAGGAGGGGATGACATCGTAGTCATTGAAGCCGTAATAGTAAATCAAATTGTATGGCGGCTACTAGTTGATCAAGGAAGTTTTTATGACATAATATTCTATGAGTGCTTCCCAAAAATGAGGTTGACCAATGTGGACCTTTAACCCTGTACACAAGACTTAACTGACCAAAGGGTACCTAGACACTCGTCTGACTTTCAAAGGAGAGTCGGGGTCTAGAACGGTGCGAACGAGAATTCTAGTTATTGATGTTAAGTCTCTATTTAATGGCATCTTAGGAAGACCTTCCTTGAATGTATTAGAGGAAATAGTCTTAACCCCTCATTTGTTGGTCAAGTTTATTGACAAACACAATCAAGTCTCTTCTGTAAGGGGGATCAACAGATGACCATGTATTGTTACAACCCGAGTCTACAAATGGTTAAAACCAAAGTAGATATTAAAAAGTGAAAACTAAATGATGGTGGATCCATTCCTGGATTAGTTAACTTCATTGACCTGGACCCAAGAGAGGACTAGACTCATGACCCAATGAACCTAGTAAGGTTGAATTTTTCTTGAATAAAATTTACACATATTTTTTAACAGGTAAATAATAATTTGTTAGGTTTTAAATAGGAAAGTGTTAACTATGTTGGTTTGCTAGTTTTCATCTTCTGTTAAGATTTTTCACATCTTTCAAAATTTATTCAAGTATAATGCTAATGGTTTTTATATGAAAACATGGTAGAAAATATTAATTTCAAAGGTAGGTTACACACCAAAATTTTGACAAAATTATATACTGTCCAAAGTTTTGGGAAACCTTATTACCAAAAATTTTGAAAACCTACGCTCCACTCATACATAGGGTAAATTTTGAGGTAGTTTGTTTTTTTTTTTTGTTTTGTGATGTGGATTTGTCAAAGGTTTGTATAATTTACCCAAATTCTAAAGTAGTTAATAATTAGGTGATTTTTATGTTACTTTTATATTTCAAGATGTATTGGTACAATGGTGAGTTCACATTTTCATTTGGAGCATGGATAATCCTATATAGTTGACTTGTGGTAGAAGATAAAATTGATTTTAAGCATTGTTTAAATAGTGTTACATATTAAAAATGTAAAAACGTAAAACTTGAACCTAGATTCACAATGTAGCAAGGAATACTCCAACCATTAAGCTGCCAACACATTATGTTTAATAATTGCCATTATATATATAGACATACACACACACACACACATATATATGTTGATGCTTTGAATTTTTTTAAAAGAGTTCATATTTTTCTTCTTAAATAATATATATAATTAAAATATATGTGAAATGTAATATATATATATATATATATATATATATTTATGTATTTAATTATGAATATATACAATTGAACCCCTTTAGTTTAAGAGACTAAGATGGAACTTTGTATTTTTCTAAACATTTTTTATATTTATCAACAAGTAGGATTCAATTAGAGTCATTCTTTTTTATGAATATGCGTTTTTCTTTTTTGAGCTTACCTAAATTAGAAAATTGATCACTTCTTAATTTAACCTAATCAATTAGAATTATGATGATCATATTTTTACTAATCGGTAGATTTAAGAATAAAATCAAACGTTTAAAGAGTAGTTATAAGTACTTGGTACTATCACTTATGTTTCTAACCAATAATTGGATTCGTAAGTCCGATTAACTATTAATTTGTTGTTTTACATGAATTAAAGGGGAACAAAAGATGCACTTGCATGAATTAAAAAGTAGTATATTGGAACACGCCATGTGCACATTTGGTATAACTAGATGCACCAAGACGTGGTCTAGTATGATCCCATAAAGAGCTTCACAAGAAGCCTCTACACCAAGATCAACTCGATCCGGTGTACCGCGGAGGCTGTGTGGCAAGCAGGGGGCATACCGGCTAAAAGACCTATAATGATGTCAATAATGTCTGTGCTTATGTTAGCTTTCCCCGTTCATTTCAGAAAAGTAATAACACGCAATACGGTCAAGACCACCCTCATCTAACACCTTATAAATACCCTTCATTTACTACAGGTAAGGGGCATTCACTAAACCATCGCTTGAGCTCTGGTATTTACCCGACATTGACTTGAGTGTCAGAGTGTTTTTACAGGTGATATCCTATTTCATCCCTCAACACAAAATACTGGTGGTTGTTGAACTCATCACATCGAGACTTTGAGATCCTCACTAGACTCAGATATAATACCGAATTCTTGTTGATTCGGTATAATATATGAGAATTTAATAAAAGACCGATATCCATATCGAAGTTTGTTCCCTCATACTGGTTAGAACATTGACACACCTGGTGGGATCCATTAAATATATTCTCACTTTCGCGATCTTTGATGTTTCCATGGACCTAAATCAACGTCCAGACACTTGGAGCTCATGTGCAAGATTTGTCGCACATGGAACATAATTTTTTAGGGCTACAATGATGATCATAGTAAAATTTAAAGTTTTATATGTAGTAAATAAAATAATGTAGTGATAAGTTTTATAACTAATATAAAATAATTATTATTATAATAATAATTATATAATAGTGCTATAATAAAAGAAATAAAAGTAATATTATAAAATATAATGTATATGTTGTCATACTTGTAAAAGAAATAGAAGATATAATAGTTATCTATATCATATTCTTTTTATTATCTCATAGTATATATGTAACAAATGACTTGCAATTGTAATGTTCTTTCTTTGTTGAATAATCATGTCAAATTTATTATGTTTTTTAGTTATTAACATTCTTTAAAAGTCTCATAGCCAAGTTCGTTATCTAACAATAACATTATGAGTTGACTATTGTAATTTTTTCTAAGAAAGTATACTTTTATATTGTATGTTGCATTAAATTATTTTTGATGTCAACTTTTTAAAAGTTATAATTTAAATAATTTAGTATTTTAACTTTGTCATACTACACAAATTTAATAATAATAATAATAATAATAATATTATTATTATTAATATAGTCACGCTTCTAAGGTTTGATAAAATTATACTTATTATTATTATAAAAAAAGTTGTACTTACTGTGTTTTTAACTTCATTTAAACCTCCAATTTATATATAAAAATATAAAAAATACTATCATCATCTTAAGTATAAAAAAAATTTAAAATTATATACAAGATGCCTCACCCATCAAGGGACTAAGTTAGTAATAAAATTTATCATTGTGTTAAGAGAGTTGATACCCTAAATTATATCTAAAAAAGAATTCTAGTTACACTTACCTTTTCTATATAGTGTAAAAGAGGAAAGGAAAAGTAAAAAAGAACGAGAAGTCCTTTGTAAAATTTTATCAAGAGTTGTTTTAACCAGTGATCAAAGAATATTATTTAAAGAAGAAAAATAGATTTTTTATTAAGAATTAAATGAGATTGTTTAGAAATCATATAAATTTTAATGATAATTTTAAATATAAAAATTCTATTAGGTTAGCATTTTTCTTTTATCAAAATTTATAGAGTGGATATAATTTGCTCTAACAATAATGAAAACACCAATAAGAGAAGACAATTAATTTTACACGTTTCTAGTTGAAGTTATGATGTTTATTTAAAACCGGCGATCTCTACGAAAACTGTTAATTGAACCAGCGGTCTTAAAACCGGCATATGGTTTTTGTTTTCGTTCTCCTGTTTTGTCCCTTTCATAGTCTTTTTTGAGTTCTACGTTGACAAGTTGGGCATTGGCAAATACTCAAAATAAGTTTATATTCGATGTTTCTTTTTTCTTTTAAGCGTATGCATATTAATTAAGCCTTCAAGCATGACCCTTCCAAGTGAACGAATTTGGTTGCAGCTCACACTCATTGACTATATTGTGCCGTCAAATGAATCTCAATGGTTTGTAATTTGTAGTGTCCCAAATGTTTTATATAATTTGTGGGACTTTCTGTGTTTCTAGAGAAAAAAAGTTCAACTCTTGAATATTGATGTGACCATTAATAATACATAGGGTTCAGAAATCAAGCAATGACGGTTAACCATTAAATATATATTGATTTGGTTGACATTGTTATTAAACTTATTAATTTTTCTTGGGATTAAAACTCGTTTGGTTCTCAGTTGTGTTGATGATCATACGGTCAACTAGAGCTTTAATTGTTTCCAATAACGTAAAATATTAATATTAACTAAACAGACACTTAATTTATAGAAAATTAACTTATTTGATTAAACACGTTACGATCCTTTTGATATAAGTTTTATTTTTAATGAATAATTTTTCTTTTACTTTTTTCATTACCAACCATAAAATAGAAAAGAAAGAAAAAAAATTCAAAATGAATTAACAAAACAAAATTATTTATTACTAATATTTCCTTTACTACTTTTTTTTATAGGGTGGGGGTGAGGGGTATAATAATGCTACCATAAAAATTATTACTATAGTTTATCTTTGGTTAAAGGATGTTTTATAAGGTGTATTATGGTCCTATGTGGTAAAACAGGCTTAGGTGCATGTAGTTTTTGACTTTTTAGGTAGTTTATAACGTATAGTTTTTCAGGTACCTTATTAAAATAGAACCATTTGATAAGAGATATATAACATTTGTTTTTTTAATGTAAGGTTAAAAATGATAGTTAAACACTATTAGTGAGAGACCTTATAATTTATAGTTTATAACTTATAAAAGTTATAAGTTACCTCAAGTAGTTATTTAAAAATTGGAGCTTATAGCTTCTAAAAAGCTAGTTCTTCTTATTTTTTTTATTAGACAACTCTTGTAACATTTAAAAATTTGAGCATCGTTCTTGTTATCTCCTCTAGAGTTTTGTTTTTCCTTTCCAAAACTCCATTTTGTTAAGGAGTTCTTTAAGAATAAAAGTAATGTGAATTCTCATATTCATTCTAGAAGTTCTTTAAAGATTAATTTTCAAACTTTTTGCTATGATCACTTCTTATAATAGAAATACAAAAGCCTTTTCATTTTATACTTTCTTACAGAAAATCTTAAAGACTTTAAAAGACAATCCTTATGAAGTAGGAAATGAACCTATGTTATTCTTTTTATAGTCATCAAATGTAACAGGGTCATATATCTTGTATGCTAGACTTTTGTGTTAGTGCAAATAAATTAGGTATAAAAGTTCCAATGATGTAGAACCAAAAACAACATTTTTTCCTTCTAAAAAAGGTCTTAATTACTTTCCTTTTCTAACAAGCATAATAAGGAAGAAGGCTTTTATAAAAAAAAATCTATGATAGACCTTTTACCAGACATTTCTTATATATTTTGAAATATGCTTCAAACTCATGATAGACCTTTTACCAGACATTTCTTATATATTTTGAAATATGCTTCAAACTCATGCGTCCAAGCTTTTTGTGTGATCCCACTACAAGAATAAACTATCTTTGTCTCCTAATGTTGCGTTGGACCCCAACTCTGACATAATGCTATGTTAGACAATTTAAATGCAATGTCAAACAAACTTAGACACAATGTTAGGAGGAGGAAAATGAGTAGAAGGAGAAGAAGAAGAAGAAAAAAAAAAGTAGGAGGAGGAGAAGAATGAGGAGGGGGAAGAGGAGGAGGGGGTGTAAAATGAGTAGGAAGAGCAGGAGAGAGAGGAAGAGGAGGAGGGGCAGCAAGAGGAGCAGGAGAAAGAGAAGGAGGATGAGGAGGAGAGGCAGTATAAGGAGCAGGATAAAAAAGAGGAGGAGGAGGATGAGGAGTGAGAGGAACAGGAGCAGGAGAAGAAGCAGCAACAGGAGGAAAAGGATGCTGCATTGGTTGTTAGATGTTATTGTTGGAGTAAGGAAGAGAAGGAAGATAAAGAAAAATGAGGAGAAGATGGAATAGGAGAAAAGAAAGGAATATGAGAAGGAAAATAAGAGGAAGACGGAGGGAGAATGAATAGGGTTACCAAAAAAAATCTACATGAGCCCTTGAGAAACATTAATTAATGTGAGCAATTGGCTAGCACTAATTAATGTGGGCCATAGGCCGACAAAAATATAGCTTCCAATAAATTTGCCTTGACCTTAAATCCAACACAAAAAAGACCATTAGCATTGAATTTCGCTAGTTAACATCAACTAACTAACGATTGATTTTCTAGTAGTGTAAAAGGGTCACTATTTAAAATAACGTCAACCTAACTAGTAAACTTCATTAATACTCAATAAAAGGTCATCTCTACTTTATAACAAATTCATCTTAACTAAACAAACTAACATTCCTAATTTAACATATTTATCAAATTTAATAGTTATTAATTAGAGAACTAACCTTTGTGCCTAGTGTAAAAGCTAATTAGATTGAAATTCTCCTGGTGATAAATGGAGTTCAAGGGCTAAAATCAAATCCAAAATGATGCATTGTCGGTGTAAGGGAAGAATCAAAGTAGATTGGGAATAAAGGAAATTTTGTTTAAAGGTGAGGGAAAATAAGAAGAATAAGTGTGCTATGCGCATAATCTTAGGTCCCGTTCGGGGTGGTTTTTAGCTTTTAGTTTTAAAATTTTTAAAAACCAAAACTTGTTTTTGGTTTTTAGTTTCAGGTTTAGTTTTTTCAATTTTAAGTTTTAAAAAGATATTGTAAAACTTTCATTTAACTTCAACTACATTACACATAAATAACAAAAACAACAATGGTAGTGATGGTGGTTGAGGGTTTAGGTTGATGGGGGCGGTGGTGGTGGTTATGGTGGTTGAGGTGATGATGATGAGAAAACTTATGATAATGGTAGGTAGTAGTGGTGGTGGTGTTACTTTAAGATTTAAAGTTATGGTGCTAGTAATGCATATAATGGTAATTGTGGCGATGATGGAAATGTTTGTCATGGTGAAGATGGTGCAATGGTAGTGGCAGTATTGATGGTGGTAATGGTATAGTGACGATGGTGGTATAGTGGCAGCAATAATAATGTCCATGGCGAATATTGTGGTGGTGGTGGTAGTGGCGACGATAGTGATAATGACCATGGTGACTGTTGTGGTGGTGGTAGTGATGGTGATGACAATGGTGGAGGTGATGGAGAATATGGTGGTGTGGTGACGATGGTAGTGGTGGTGGTTGTGGTTGCGATGGTGGTGACAACGGTGGTGATGGTGATGACAGTAGTGGTTTCAGATTTGGGGTTATAGTGACAATGGTTGTAAGGCAATATTGATGGCAATGATGGTTTAGGGTTTAAAGTTATAATGGTAATGGTGCTTAGGTGGTGGCGATGACAACGATTATGATGATGGTTGTGGCAGTAGTGGTGATGATGGTGAGGTGGTTACAATGGGAGTGGTGATGATGACAACGATGGTGGTCATGACGACTATTATGGTGGTGGTGGTGGTGATGATGATGGTAATAGTGACAATGGTGGTGACAATGATGATGGTAATAACAACTGTTGTGGTAGTGGTGATGGTGACGGTGGCGATGATAGTGGTCGTGGTAATGATGGTGGCCATGGAAACTATTGTGGTGGTGGTGATAGTGATGGCGATAACAAGGTGGTGATGGTGGTAGTGATGGTTATGGTGGCGGTTATGGTGTTAACGGTGGCAGGGATAGTAGTTATAGTGGGGTCGATGATAATGATTACAAAGGTGTAAACAATGGTGGTGGTGGTGTTTGTAGTGGTGATGGTGGTGGCCATGGTGGTGGTTATAATGGTGGTGGTCTTATGATAGTGGTGGTGATTTGGGTAATGGTGGTGGTTTTCGGTTTAGGGCTTTCGGTTTTTAAACTTAAAAACAAAAATCAAGCCATTTTTTCTTGGTCTTAAATATGACTAAAGACCATTTTGAAAATAAGTTAAAACTCAACTTAGCATCGTTGTTTGTCAAACACGTTTTGTTTTCAAATTTACTTTTTAAAAATAAAAACTCACAACCACCTGAATGGGCTCTTAAATCCTTAACCCCAACTAGTAATTTCTTAAAAAACTGAACCAACACTAGTATTGACTTAATCGAAGCTATGCACCTTTGCCATACCCAACATCACATATATAGCAACATCATACCTAGCATAAGTATGATCGATATAAACATTAATAATTAACAATAACCTTTCACTTTTTTAAGTAAATACATTAATCAATCCCTCACTTATACATTAATCAATCCCTCACTTTAGTAGCCACCTATTGCTTAGTCCCTGATAAAATTAAACTAAACATGGCATCCCCTATATCTTAAACTGTCCATCCATTAGGCCTGTCATCTAACCGGATGTTAATTATTGATGAGTTAATAATGTTACATGTCATATGTTGATGCCATATGGATGCCAGACTGGATGTAAATGACCCCATTTTGGATAAGTTCATGGCTTAGGGACCTACTAACATGTTTTTTTAATATGTTAAGGACTATTTTTATAAATTGTGTTTCTAACTTCTTTTTGATTCACAACCACATACATAAAACAAGACCTTGATTGTTTTTACAAGACTAACTCATTAATGACTTTTTTGCTTGGTTCAACTATGATCAAGATGTTATTGTTGAAGAGAATTAAATTAAGGAATGGATGACAATTATGAGCACCAAAATTTTAGACATGGTGTTAGAACCAAGTCTGTTGTATTAAACAAGATAGTTGGTGCCCTAAAATTTTTTGTGACTATAAATATAATATATTAAACAAAAAAAGTCCGCCGAAGGACTAAGTAGGATGTTGAGTGCACAATTAAGCCTAAAGGCTACAATATATCCAAAGCACCCTGTGAAGAATATTGCTCTGATTATCCAAAATCTGTTGAGAGTCTACCAAACCTACTAGCTCATATGGAAATAATCAAGGATCAAAAGAGCCTGAGCTAAGTCTATGCTAAGTCTGTTGTCAAGGACTATCAAGTCAATTTTTTTTTTGAATCCTATGACTATTCAAGTTTTAATGTAGTATGAAGAAGCACAAGGAACTTCAAGCATAAGTCTGTTGAAAGTGTGAAGCAAGAAGGATCAGATACAAATGTCAACGGCAAATGTTCCCATGTTAAAGTCTGTTAACTAGATAGAATACAAGAAAGCTAGAAATGCACTAAGTTAGAATTCTCTTCAAGGAGTATTTTTAAAGTCTGCCGCATCAGTTAAATATAACATTAAGTGTGCAAGATCCAAGGTCTGTTGGATCCTAACAAAATAGAAGCATGTTGAAGCAAGTGGAATTAAAATATTCCTATCTACTCAAGCTGTGCCAACTAGAATGCGTGCTTAAACAAAGAAGCATGGACTACAACATGAAAAACTCCACTAGTTGTTGCAAACTCACTTATTCAGCACAAGGAGACAACTACGGATGAATCAAGTCAGTGGATCATTAATTTATTCTCACATGCTGTAACGGTCACATATATATAGAAAGCTATAAATTGAAGACCGAGACCTACAAAGAACTCAAAACAAGCATTACATTTTCAGTTTAAGCTTTATATAGAAATAGTTATGTATATTCTCTCATTCAATTTTTTTGATACACTTAATTGTTACTGTTTTATTTAAGCTACTTAATTGTAAAAGTCTATTTACTAATGTATCCTTAGTTGTGTTAAGTTAAAAGCTTGAAACCCGTTTTCATCTTTTCCTTTCTTTTAAATCAAACACTCCTAAATTTGTTAGGCTTGTGGAGGCTATTTAAAATACCAGTTATTGTTGGGAAACAGTGTTAGCCTAAAGAGGCTTTTAAAAGAATATACTTAGGGTTGAGCTAGAAATGACTTTTTGTTAAAGACTACTCAGGTTTAAGCTAGAAGTTGCTAAAGTCAATAATACTGAAATTTAATCTAGAGGTGGCTGAAGTAAAAAATATTTGTGGCATTCAATGCTAAGTTTGTAAGATTGTTTTGAGTTTGTGAAAATTTTTCATATTGAAGTACTAGATGTAGCTTCTGCCCCTTAGAAGTGAACCGGTATAAATCTCATGTGCAATGCTTTTAACCCTTCTCTTTTACTTAAGTTTATTGTTATGTAACTTGCTTTTAAACTTAATTTTAGAAAAAATATTTTAAAAAAGAAATAAGACTTACTCAACCTCTCTTTTAAGTTTGTTTCTAAATCTCTACATGAAAATAAAACTAAATAGGATAAAGATTGAGCTTGAAAATAAGTTGAAGAATGTTCTTATGAAAATTGAAATTGTAAATGTAGACAAGAGGGAGTATAAGTTTGTGCCTTCTTTTATTTTCCTCCTTTCTTTGCAAGAAAAGAAAACATATACATGAAGATTGTTCTTTCTTTATTTTTGAGGGTTCTACCATTAGTGATTATTGAAAAAAAATTCTAATAACCAGTATCTTTATTCTCTAAAATTTAACTCAGGAACATACTCTTACAAATTGTCTTATTTTATATTAGTTGAAACTTTAGATAATCATCTTAAATTTGGTTTGGTTGATGATATAAATGCAAAAATAGATTTTATATAATACAACATTCCATTATCATTATTCATTATCAACTTTTCTTATGTCAAAATATATTCATCTCTTTTTTCTTGGGAGAAATTAAATTGAAGATTTATTACTTGGTTAAATATGTTTTTTCATTTCTTCAGTTTTCGTTTTTATAAAAGTTTTGTTATATTTTTTTCCTCATTAGTATTTTATTTATGTTTTTCATTCCCAGTTGATATAAATTTTCAAAAATAGTCCTTTATTTATTGAATTATTTTGTTTTAGTCCTTAATTTTTTGTTAATTTTAATTTTTCTAATAGGATTCTCATGTCATTGTCTCATATTTCATCTAATTATCCTACCTACTTAATTTTATAAGTTACTAATTAATAAAAATATATGATAATATGTGACTTAAATTTATTGATGATCCTAGTTAGAAAATCCTAAAAAAATGAATATTTTTAGTTCAAAAATTCTTATATCTACTCTTAACTAATAAAATGATGCATTAGTAAATGATGTGAAAATCTATAAAAAAAAATCAATTGTTAATAATAACCTAGGTTATTTTCAAACTGTTAGAAATTAACAAGAAAGAAATATGTAGCAAAAAAATTTGTGGAAACGAAAACTATAATTTATTGATTTTACGGGTACTTAAAAACATATTTGTCTTATTTATTACTTGAGAGAGAGGGGCATGCAGGTTGAAATGAAGCTGATGAGAAAGTAGTGTGAATTTGGGTCTTTGTTTTTCAATTTCTTAAAGAGAATTAGGTAGGCATATGTCGGCCATGGGAATCGCTACTTGATATATTGACTAACATGAATGAGGAAAACATCTTAGTACTGTTTACTTTTTAAAGCATTCCCACAATCTGGGAAAAACACTCACCCACGTTCATTTTTAGTATGAAACCAATACTATATTTTATTTCTTTTTCCATAAATGTTTTGGTCCTATCGCATCAATAAATTTATAAGAGAGTGTTTATAAATTACTATTAACTTTTACTTTTATGCAATTTGAGATTTGTGGGTGGAATATTAACCATCGGTCGAGGATTGATAAGGGTCATTAATATTATGTGTAGTTAACTGTCATATTGATAATGTCATTATGTGTGAGGTTTTCTTTGTTTTGTCAATGATAAGCCTTATGAATTATCTTTGTAAAAGCCACCAGGGTGTCACTTAAAATATCTTTCAAATAATAATTAAGAATTAATTTCAAAAAATGTAATCTCTTAGATGGGTTAAACATTTTCTCTGTATACAATTAAAATCTAAACTATGAATATGTTTATAAGATGTGATTATTTATTAAAAGCATCTTCTATACTAATTAATGTAGTTATTTAACGAGGTTCTTATCAATTAAGTATTTTTGTTAAAAAAAAAACTGGGAGTTATTGGAATAACATGAGTTTTTCCTAGAGTTCGTTTTACTCATTATTATTTTAGAGCATTTTAATAAGCATTAAAATTAATTTTCATTAATTAAAATACATTTTTCTATAAAAAAAATATTGCAGATGTGTATTAGTATTAAAGATTAAATAATATTTTTAATTAATTTTAAGAAAATTAAGGTATTTTTTTATACAAAGAGAGAAAAGGGCACTTTAATAATACTGTTTGTTTATGTTAAGACTTTTACGCTGTAAGAAAAGCAAGTATTTTATGCATAAATAATGTTATTTTCCCTTGTCTATATTATATTTTCCTCTGTATATATGTTTGATAGATGGAGTATACATATCTCAAGTTTGAGTTTGTACATTCACGAGAAAACGCAGGAAAAGGTAAATGTTTGGTTAATATATTTGCTCAGCTGCTGGTATATTTGATGAATTTGCACCTTATTCTTTTGCATTTTACCTCTAACAGAAAAGAAGTTAAACTCAAAGTGTTTTGTCTTAAAATAAAGGATATGATTTGCAGCTAATAACACGACACTAAGGTTATCACAGTAACTGAGAGGAGGTGTTTGAACTGAAAATTGAAGTTTATTAAGGAGAGATTTCACCCAAGTGAGTTTTGTTGTTACTGCTACAATACTTCTATATTCGACTTAGTAGACTGTTTGTTGTCTTTTTAAAAACCATGAAATAAGATTGCACCCTGGAAACACACAATAACTTGTTGATTTTCTTTCATTGATGTCAACATCTCAATCTCTTAGTGTATACACTATGAGTTATTAATGTATTATTTTAAATTTATCAATAAAATAAGTCTTTTCCACTTTTAAAATTATTTTAAATCTGTTTATCTTTGAAATAGTAGGCCATATGAGAATTATTTTTAAAATGTCTCTAGTCAAGTATATTTAATAGGGATATATAAATACATTAAGACTAGTGTGTGAATGTACTGATAATCTAATATCACAGATCATGGATATAGAATATATCTTCACAGGGTGCACATTAAAAGTAATGTTGTACTATCATGACAACGTTGCATAGATTGTTACATGAGTGTTATAGACAATTTTCAATGTGATAATAGTATATTTAGTTCTTTGACCTGAAGCCACTATGATTCCTACATGAGAAGTTTATTGTTTTAATATAATCAA
This sequence comes from Clitoria ternatea, assembly GCA_037962975.1. Taxonomy (NCBI): domain Eukaryota; kingdom Viridiplantae; phylum Streptophyta; class Magnoliopsida; order Fabales; family Fabaceae; genus Clitoria; species Clitoria ternatea. The sequence goes on from CM075675.1 coordinate 53,840,159, forward strand.
ACGTCATCTGTAATAAGATGACCATAAAGGTTATGGTTAGACAATGAACAAATTATGCAAAGGGATGTACGTGATGGAGATGAGATTTGTCTTTCCTATGTGACAGGAGTGATATTTATAGGCCACTTGATAAAGTGAGACTAAAGAAATGCATGACCATGTTAGGAAGAATAAATATTAGATATTTATTTAAGAAAGTCTACTCTGGTATCAAGTAAAATGAATTGAGCCATACAAGGATGACGACGACCATGTTTTGGGCCCAATTGGATATCGTGACAAAAGGAATGAGTATATAAAATAATTATCACTTACAGGTTATGTGAATAATAAATAATATTCATGCATAATGATGCATTGCTAGATGCCGCTCTTATTTTATATTAATAATAAAATAGTTTATTACTAATATGACAAAATATTTTACCTATAAGGTCACACACATAGAGTAAGCCCAACAGATGATAGTTTTTATTTTAGTTGGGCTAAAATAAAGTTATTTGGCCTAATTTATTTAAAATGAGTCAGGAGCTCAATCTTTATGGAGAGCTCATTAGGTTAAACATGAGATGCTCATAGGTAGCTACTCAATCAAAAAGATCATTCATATTCTCATATTTGTAGTGAGGGCTGAAGACTTCACACTAGCGTTTAGAATTTTAGTATCTGGTACAAGTGTGCTCATGTGGACTCCTAAAGAACAAGGCTAAAATTGTTTCGTTAGATGAATTGATCTCACGTCTACAAGAGGTAACTCTAAACACATTTTTAATTTTTTTGTATGTAATGTTTTAAGACACTTTTTTGCAATTTTTTAATGGGAATCCTATGTGTTTTCGTTGTCCAACCATATGGGATTCCCTAGCATAATCCGCATCACAGAATGTAAATAACTTAAAATCAACTGATTTCCTAAGAGTGGTGCCACTTGATGAAATGTTGCATAAGCATCTGAGTATCCTTTTGATAGCTTGTCAATGAGATTCCATAGGTTGTTGCATTAACTAACTTTGTTCATAACAAAAGAAAGTTCAAGATAAGTACTTGTTAAATAAGGCTACCAATAATAGATCTATATAGGGTAGGATTTGTAAATGTGGTGCCTTGAGTGACACTGAGTTTTAGGATGGCAAGCATAAGTGTAATCACCGGTTTAGCAATAGTTATATTAGGTTTTTTAGGACATTAATAATATGTTTGGATTGGGATAAAATTATAGCATCATCTAAAACAGGTGTAACTTGGATGCTAAGGAAGTGATGAGGATATCCAAGGTCACAAACAAGAAAGTTGGACTTAAGATGTTCTATAATGGTATTGATTGCATTAGGATGGGATCCACAAATAACTAAGTCATTAACATAAACAAGGATGAAGGTAGTATGTTGAGGGTTATAGTGAATGAAATGGAAGGTGTCATTCTTTATAAACTTAAACCCAATAAATTGGAAAGTAAAGTGTAATTTTCAAACTAGGTGCATGGTGCTTGTTTTAGTCCATATAAGGACTTGTGGAGCTTACAAACTAGGTGATTGTTTTCATGAATAAACCTTGGAGGTTAAGACATATAAATGTGCTCATGAAGATCCCCATTTAAGAAAGTATTAGCTATATCAAGTTGTCTTAGCTACCCTTCTTTTGATAAAGCAATAGACATAATAGTTATGATTGTTGTAAGTTTGACAATTGGATTAAATGTTTCTGTAAAATTAAATCCATTGCGTTGGTAGAACCCTTTTCACATAAGACGGGCCTTATACATGTTCAGAGAACTATATGCATTTGTTTTAGTTTTAAAAACCCACTTGTAACCTATAAGATTGCTCATAGGAGGAAGAGTGGTGAGGCTTCAAGTTTTATTATGGATGAAAGCATTATCTTTTGATTCTGTATTTGACTTCCAATGAGGTATGGTAAAGGCCTTACGAACAACTTGTGGCTCATGAAAAGGATCAGAAGCATAAGCATTGTGTGAAGTTGTGGTAGTCTAGGCTCTTGGTTTTCTAATGCCATCTCTTATTCGAGTCTTGGATGTGTGTTATGGGGTACAATCTTAGTGATGGGTTAAGGAAAAGTGGTAGGTTGAGTAGACGAAGGAAGGCTAGTATCATTTTGGATTTGTCTAGGTGAAATGGTGGGAAGTACAATATCAGGTTTTGTAGGTTATATAATGTGGGAATAAATGGTAAAAGTGTTATGTTTAAGTTATTGGTGATGGATTGGGATGTTTATAGGTAAAAAAGATTCTATTGAAAAGGAAAGAGATTCTCATTAAATTTAACATGTCTTGAAATGACTACCTTGCTTGTTGGCTGCAAGCAAAGATAACCTTTGTAAGAATGATGATAACTAAGAAACACACACCCAATGGACCTAAAATGTAGTTTGTGTTTGTTGTAGGGTTGTATATGAGGGTAACATGCACACCCAAAAACCTTTAAATCAGTATATGCAAGAATTTTTGGAAAAAAGTTTCAAGAGAGAATAAAATATTAAAGTAGATGCAGGTAATCTATTAATGATGTGTACAATAGATAGAAAAGCCCCCCCCCCCCAAATTTTTTTAGAGGTATGGATGCATCAGCCAACATGAAAAGCCCAATTTCAATTATATGTCGATGTTTTCTCTCAGTAGAACCATTTTGTTCATGGGTGTAAGGACAACTAATTCTATGGAGAATGCCATGTTCCTTTACGAATTTAGAAAAAGAAATGAATTGTTTCCTTCTATAAGTTTGTAAACACTTTATTTTCATGTTCAACTGATTTTCTATCATGGTTTTAAAGTGAATAAAACAAGATAAGGCTTGCGACTTCTATTCAAGAAAATATATCTAGGTAAATTTGTAGTAAGCATCAACAAAGTGAATGTAATACATGTTGCCATTAGTGGATGAAATTGGAGAAGGAAACCATATACAGAGAAAATAAGGTGAAGATGAGTATTATATATAATAGTAGATGGAGAAAAAGGCAACTTATGAGCCTTGCTATAGTAGCAAGCCTTACAAACAAAAAAAGTAAAAGATCTAGGAATAGAAATATTACATGAATTCATAACATGTTGAACAACTTTAAAATTGGCACCTGCAAGTCTTGAGTGTCAAAGTTTATACACATTGAATTTATTACAATTTGTATCTATATTATTACACTGAGTAGCATTGTCTTTACAAATAGAAAGAGTAATGCATCTAGTGGTAGGAACAAAGATATTGTCAAAGGCATACAATCCATTTCTCAATGTGCTTTCAAGGAACATGCAAAAGTTTATTCAAGAATAAGGGTGAAATGGGAATAGGAGAGAAAAAGGAATTACCTATATGTTGAGAAAAAGTCTGGTTGAAAATATAAGTATTAAGTCCTTTCGGACTAGATCCCAGATTTTATATATTACTAAATTTGTTTATATCATTCATCAAGTATTTTCGCTAAAGGAATAAAAGTCTGAACTGTTCATAATGTTTTTCTAGTGCCTAAGTAATTTTAGGATACGAAGATTAGGCTGTAAAGATAAAGGGGGAGCATACATATTTTAAAAGTCTGGTAGAACAACAAAAGTCTGATAGAAGCATCCTGATCAAATAACTCTTCTTTAACGTTCATAAATTCTATTTTGGTGATGCTTTGGGAATAATGATCATATCATATTTGCGTGCTTATCAAAAAAGAACAAAAAGAACAAGATCAACATAAGCAGCAGTTGCCAGCGTACCTACCCCTGTGAATTCTAATCACAAGTCAAGGATCTCATCAGGACATCTCAGAAAGTACCTACCGCTTAATCAAGAATTAGTTCAAGAATGGTTTTATGCATGAAAATGCATGAGAAACTATTCTAGTGAAATATTGAAAAATGATTCAGACCTCTCTCAAGCCTAAATTCAACTTCAAGGTCTAATAACAAGAAGCTTAAGGCAAAATACCTTCAAAGGATTTCCAACGCCTATATCTCCTTTCAAGAAGCAATAATGGTCACATCCTCCAAGCCTATATAAATACCAAGGAAGTTTGAACATCAAACAATACAAGAAAAACTTAGAACCAATCTCTTCAAGTTATTATTCAATCTCATTCTTGTTCATTTTCTTGTAAGACAAAGACCTTCACTACTTTCTAGTTCTGCTTCTGGTAGACTCAAGTTTTGTGTCAAAAACTTAGTGTTCGAATTAAAATTATCTATTATCTATACACTAAGTTATGAAAAACTTCTTTCTATTTGTAAGAGTATGGTGTGTTACCAGAACGAGTTTGTGTGTTGGGAAACACTTTGGCCTGAAGAGGCTTTCGAAAGAATACTTGGGTTAAGCCAGGAGTGGCTTGTTGAAAGAATACTTGGGATAAGCCAGAAGTGGCTAGTATCAAGAATACTTGTAGCACAGGTCTGGTGCTTTCATTGTAAATGAGATTTTACAATAGTGGATATCCTTCAAGTTTGAAGGGACTGGACGTAGCTTCTATGTTGGAAGTGAATTAGTATAAACGTTGTGTGTTTATCTCTCTCATTCATCACTTGTTTGATTACTTGTATCTATATTTGGTTCAAAGTTTTGAAAAAGAGTCTAAGACTTATTCAACCCCCCTTTTAAGTCTAACTCTGAACCATCACTATATTTTTTCTATGAAGGATGACTAACCATTTTCCATTTTCAACTTCTTGTTACCATTATATGATATCTTGAACATTTGTGTCATTCCCTCACTCAAAGGTTGATTAAGAAAGTTTTGAAGCTTACAAGAGCAAATAGTTCTGAGGGCCACATCTTCCATGAAAGGAAGTTATCGTCATCGAGCTTAATCGAAAATGGAACCATGTCTTCTAGTTCTGTAGAAATGGTGGATGTGATAGACATCATAGAACACGTAAGCTCTAATACCATAAAGGTAAAAAAAAGAGGAAAAGAAAGAAGTATTTTTGTATTAACAATATTGAATTCACTTGAGAAAAACAAAGAGGGATACAAATATATAAAGGCTATATAAAGAGGGGGAAATCTCTAACTGATAAAACTAACTAGAACTTGTTAAGTTCCCGTTACAACTGTTAATGATCAAACTTTGTTGTTGATCTTAATTTTCCTTTCACAAGCCCAAATTAAATTTAAAGTGTTTAAGTTTGTTCTATCGTAGTTTGTTACTTGCATTAAGTTGACATAAAATATGTATATAATAATAATAATAATAATATTATTATTATTATACTATTATTATTATTATTATTATTATTATTATTATTATTATTATTATTATTATTTAAAGTCTTAAATAGAATGTGAGTTTTCAAGAAGTCTCTCTGCGTGTTTGGTAAAGTGCGTGTGTAATTAGTTTATTTAAATTAATTAAATAACTTTTTTCTTCTCATTTTCTTTCAAGAGATTTTGACAAATTTTCTGAAAAAATAATCCAGTTTCAAACACGGGATGTCTCCCCCTTAATATATTTTCCATTGTATTATATCCAAGAGGAAATAAGGATCCATTTATAATTTAGTTATAAATTAAACACACAGTGACAAAGTAATTTGACCAAAAAAATAAATTAATTTAAATTTTCTCACAATGTTTTTATCAACCACAAATAGTGAACAATTTTGATAGCCTAACTTAAGATATTAAGATTGTAAGAGTGATAAAATAGTCAAATGATAAATGATTCAGAAAGAATGGAGAAGGTTGTGTGTTTAATTCTTTCTTATTAACAAAATTAATAATTAATTATAAACTCTAGCTTATTAAAAAAATTAAAAAGGTATCAATATGTTTAGTATATGGGACAAAGCTTATGTGTGTATTCTGTTACACTGGTGCAATAGAGATACAACATTGTGTAACATCCCTGATGTTAAATTTAAATTATTTTTCCAAATAAGAATTTATTTGGAATAAATTAAATTACCATGGATTAGTTAGGAATTTTTCCTAAATTATTATAAATTAATTGAGGTTTTTATTGAGGTAATAAAATTGGAATGATTAATTTTAAGCGAGTAATTAGTAAATTAAAAACTTAGATTAAATAGTGGTGGTAAAATATGAGTTACCATGAGGTAAAAGTGAATTTTTATTAAAGGAAATAAAAGAAATTATAAAAGTAATGATAAAAGGATCAAATTGCCTTTGGGCATTAAACAAATTTCACTTTTTTCTTTCCATCCTCTTCATGTGAGAAAAAGAGAAATAAAAGCCATTGACATTGTTCATCCATGGTCGTGAGTTCATGGGCATAATTAGAGCTCGAATTCTTAACGAAACTTGAAATTGATCGTGTAACATCCTAAATTTTAGAATGTTAGAAAATAATTTATTAAGGATCAGTGGAGAATTTCCGAGTGAAATTCCGAGTGAATTATGTCTTAGACAAGACATTCCGAGTGAAAATGATATAATTCCGAGTGAAAAGGGGGCTCTGACTTTGAATGAACACATTTTGGGCAAAGACGCTCCTAAGTTCTACGTTTCCGAGTGAAACTTGATCGAGAGAACTACTTCCGAGTGTAGGAAGTTAAGATACTTTCGAGAGTAAGAAGTTAAGATACTTCCGAGTGTAGAAAAGTTGAGATACTTCCGAGTGTAGGGAAGTTAAGCTGTTTCCGAGTGGAGCATCTCCGAGTTGTGTGACTTTCCGAGTGAAGTGTCTCTGAGTACGACACTTCCGAGTGGGATGACACCGAGTGAGACATTTCCAAGTGGGACAACGTCAAGAGACATTTCTGGTTTCCAAGTGGTATGGCACCGATTGAGACATACCGAGTGAGTCTTTTCCAGGAAAGGTGCTTCTGGACAGAAAGACTTCAACTTCGAATGAGTATATTCCAAGTGAATAGTTACCGAGTGGATAATATCCGAGTGGTGAGTTCCCGAGTAGTGAACCCTTCTTTTAATTCGTGCTCGGGTGTTTTAAATAGTTGCTGAGAGCTTGTACTCGAGTTCGTCATAGAGATTGACTTTGACCCCGAGTGATCCTTTTAAGTGGAAAGATTCCGAGAGAGGACTGAACCTCGATTCCGAGTAATAATTTCGAATGAAAGACTTCCGAGTGACGTAAGTGAAGGCTGAACTCGGGCAGAAATATATCTGAGTGAGATGTCTGAATGAGACATTCCGAGTGGATCATTTCCAAGGAAGGAAAGCTGAGAGTTTCATGTGAAAACCTTTCCGAGTGAGTTTACTCCGAGTGAAGTAATTCTGAACGGAAAGAGGCTTTGATAGATCTTTCTCGGAAAGAGGGATGTGCCCAGAATACTGAAATTGAGTCAGAATTGATAAATACTCCAATTATTAGAGCTTTCCACGTCACTATTCTAGCAGATTCTCTTTCCTGATTTTGCTAAGTGGTGGACCCTCTCCATTATCCTATCCTCTTTTATTTTATTATTTTGTTTTGTCCTTATATCATAAATGCGTGTATCAGTGCTTATTCAATTCGTTTATTCAATTCGTTCATGTCTTTTTCATGAACAAATTATGTCTTATCCTATCATTAGATTAGCTTGGAATTATTAGGGTGTCAACATCACCTTTAATCTTTTTCTTTTCCAATCATTATTGGAAATTATCAATAAAAGAGGAGACCATTCTGTATTCTTCTCTTTAACGTGAAAGTTTGGCTTTTAAGGAGTAAGAGCTTTGAGTTTCATAAGAAAGCTTTGCACTGTTCAGAGTTGAATTCCAATCAGAATTTGTGAGCTGTGACTTGAGTTAGCTTGGGGAATTCTTTAATTCCAGGTAGGGGGAGCGTTACATTTTAAATGCATGGTTTATGAACGGATTCAGGATAATATTGTTGTATTTAATAAGAAATCCTGAATATATTTATACATATTTGTGATAATTGTGATATTTCCGTTCATATGTAATTGATGTTGTTATGTGATGTGTGAATTGTGATTACTCCTATGCATGAGATGCAGTAGGAAATATGTTGTTGATATGTGATTGATGATGATATGAATGTTTTTCATGAATTTTTCATGATATATGATTGCATGGGATACATACTGATAAAGCATGGGATGCTTTTATGATGAACAAATATGAAATATGATGTGGTTTCGAGGATTCCATAAAAGACCTTGGGTGGGACTCAAGGCAAAAGACAAAAGACCTTGGGTGGGACTTAAGGCAAACCTCTTGAGCGGGGCTCGGGGTTTAGCCCGTGACACTACCGTTGTCACTGGGAGTGATTATGTCACATGAGAGGGCAAACAGTTTGGTACCAGTAAAACGGCCGAATCAGCTGAGAGCTGAGTTATGGCTCGGGGAGCCAGTGTTGCAACCCAATTAAAAGACTTAATAATGGATCCATTTGATTGAGCATGTGTATGCATTGTTATTGATGAAATAAGAATGAATGATATATGATGAGTTTCTGTGTATTCTGATATGATTTATATATGTAGTTATGAATTGGACTTTTAATCCGATTCAATAACTATCATTTGACATGTTTATGCTCACCCCCTACTGTTGTCATTTTTACATTGGACATAGGACCCAACAATGACGTGTGAGATCACTCAGCTGACCGGAGCATTATGTATTTATGTGTTTTATACATAATGCACATAGTTGTTTGTAGAAGCCTTGGCCGGCTCCTGTGTATACCGATTTGTAAAATATATGTAAACTTGAATGGGTTGGTTTATATAATGCCGACTGTATTATTATGTTAAATTGAAAATTCTGTTTTAAAATTTAAAATATTTACGAAAAAATTTACTTGAAATTTTGGGATGTTATAGATCGTGAAATTAAAACTATAGGAATGAGGTACGTACATTGATACCTTTAATTTCTAGTTTCGGTCGTCTCCTCCCTAAAATCGAATTTCACCATAAAGGGTGAGGTTTCATTTTTCTTTGGATTTTGTATTTTGAGCTTGTAAATGGAGCTTTTGAATGATGAGTATTGAGAATTCGTCGATGGGTTTCCATTTCGATACTCGTAGGTTATGAACCGAGGATCGACGAGACGTTAGCCAAAGAGAAACTCAGAACCAAAAGCGTAATTAATTGAGAAGTTTTAAAAGCATATTTGGAATTGTTTCGGTAAAATGGGTTTTGATTTCAGGGATCGAAATGCTGACTTACTTTGTAACTTCCTTAATTTATAAATATTGGGTGTACTTAACGTAGAGGACAAGAGTCGAAAGCTTGGAATTGGGGTAAGAGAGCGTTCGAAGTATTAGTTAATTTAGAAATATTATTCGACGCCAACTGGCGTCTGGAAAAAGGAATATAATTAGTGTCAATTAGCTAATTTAACCATAGTATATGATTAAATAGAATTTGTAATGTGACTTGTGGTTAGATATGACTTTAGTGATACTGGGAATGAGAAAATAGGAATTATTATGTGTAATTACGTATAGTGGTAAAATGATGAGATTGATAATTGTGTTTAGTAAGACTGAGAAAATGATGTATGTATACATGAATATACTTAATGGAATGAGTTTTTAAGGTGTTTAAAGGTAAAAGTAATATTGTATGAGAAATTGTAAATGCATCGCATCCGAGTGATTAATTATGTTGTAGTTAAAATTATACTGATAAGTGTTTACCAGAGTGGTTGAATTTCATTAGTTCGATATTATGATTGAGTGGTTGTGCGATTGCTATGATATGAATTGAATATCAAGGATGCATGTGTGGCTTTTGTTGATGTGAAATTAAATGATGATGAACAGAGAATTAAGATATGGTGTGTGCGTGAGTGACCGTCATTTTATTGATATTAAAGCCTGAGTGGCTAGTGATGAAATCAATTGCCTAAGTGGCTAATTATGTAATGGTTTATGATGATGGCTTTGTGCTATTTATTAAGAAAATTAATTAATTAAATAAGAGAAAGTGAATTTAAATGAATATATGTGATTCTGTGTGGTTTGGACGCTTGTATGGTATGTTTCACCCTTCAGTTTTGACTTCAGTGGTCAAGTAGGATCCCATTGAGCTACCTAATGGTCAAGTAAGACCTAGTGGTTGAGGTGGAGAGCCAAGTAGCGCTCGGTGGACCAAGTAGGGTTCATAGGGTGTCAAGTAGGACCCCCAACTAGAGGCTGATCCTTTTTTAGTATCTAAATACTAACGAGTCTAATTAAACTCTAAGTGAGAGTTAGTTGTGCCATTGGATGTTGATAAATAGTAATTGATGTATTGTATAACATCCTTAATTTTTAAAATAATTTCCAATAAATCAGAAATGTTTTTTAAATAATTCAAATTTCCAAACAAAATTTGAATTAAATAATTTACAATATTCATTTTACAAAGCCGACCGGCTCTTTTAAACAAAATTAAATATAATTAATTATACAAAAACACTCGGTATTCATGAGTCGGCCAAGGCTTTCACTAAAATAAACTCCGAGCTGCTTGAGTGTCTTCAAATATCATGGTTGAGCCCTTCAATCACTGAAAAATAAATGTAGAGGGTGAGCATAACATATCAAATAACAGTTATTGAATTGGAATGAAAATCCAATTAATAACTATAAAATCAAAACTGATCACACTCGGTAAATAAAACATCACTCGGTAAGTATAGCAAACTGCACTCGGTGAATAAAACATTTCACTTGGCAGATACAACACATCATACTTGGTAACATAACAAATTATTCATTCTCAAAACTGAGACATTTATACATATACTCATCATAACTGTGAACACCTATTTCGGTCCGACCCAAATGGAAAGACACCGGTCCCAAATGGAAATATAACCGGTCCAAATTCCAAAAGGGGGGAACACCCACTCCGCCCAACCGTCCTCACCTCAACACTCCGCCCAACCATCCTCACCTCAACACTCCGCCCAACCGTCCTCACCTCAACACTCCGCCCAACCGTCCTCACCTCAACACTCCGCCCAACCATCCTCACCTCAACACTCCGCCCAACCGTCCTCGCCTCAACACTCCGCCCAACCGTCCTCACCTCAACACTCCGCCCAACCGTCCTCACCTCAACTCCGCCCAACCATCCTCACCTCAACACTCCGCCCAACCATCCTCACCTCAACACTCCGCCCAACCATCCTCACCTCAACACTCCGCCCAACCGTCCTCACCTCAACACTCCGCCCAACCATCCTCACCTCAACTCCGCCCAACCGTCCTCACCTCAACACTCCGCCCAACCGTCCTCACCTCAACTCCGCCCAACCGTCCTCACCTCAACTCCGCCTAACCGTCCTCACCTCAACACTCCGCCCAACCGTCCTCACCTCAACACTCCGCCCAACCGTCCTCACCTCAACACTCCGCCCAACCGTCCTCTCCTCAACTCCGCCCAACCGTCCTCACCTCAACACTCCACCCAACCGTCCTCACCTCAACTCCGCCCAACCGTCCTCACCTCAACACTCCGCCCAACCGTCCTCACCTCAACTCCGCCCACCGTCCTCACCTCAGGAGTCCCTTAATGGCCGATGTCGCGGATCTGACAACAAAAAGACGAGTGAGTCCGGCCCAAGTAAGAAACGACGATCTCGTGGGAGGACTCAGGTCGAAATATGTGCACACCGGCTGGTAGTAGATCCGGACTAGGAGGGAGAACACCGTCCCTGTGATTGAAAGACTCAACCGGTGTGAAGACATAGGTAAAGGTTCTTGAGACACCACAACGGATCAATGGAGACTCCGTCCAACCGATGTCTTTGCTAACCGATGTCACAAATTTGACAACAGATGGGCGAGGTCGGAAATTTGTGCGTGATGACCTGGAATCGCACTCCCCAAGAATGGCAGAGAGGGAGACGAAAGTGGACAATTAAAAATACCCCACTGAAACCCTGATCCCCACAAACAGATAGTGGCCAGGGTTGCACCACTATGCGTATGGGTGAGTGGGAACTCTGGTTGTCCCAAACACTCAACCCATACCTTTAAGCCTTATAAATACCCCAACCAAAGAAGCTGTGGGGGTTGGTTTTTTGGGAGGCTGTTTCACAAGAAAGCTCTTCCCCAAAATTCTCTCTGATTTCTTTGAGACCTTCTGAAGATCCTCCCCACTAGAAACCAATAACCTGTCATAATCACTAATACAAACCCCTTAGTTTTGGGAAGCTTGAAGATTCTGAGTACTCAAAGCTGTTGCTCTGTCCACCGCCCCTACCTCGTACTCATACCGTCTTCACACAAAATCCACCCCGTTTTAGTTCTTCACTGCCTTGTCCTGTTACTGCCTTCATTACTCTTCCACATCGTCTTTGCACAGCACCCAGTAACTCACCTCGGATTAACTTCCCACAACACCGGTCGTGTCCTTCAGTTTTCAAGGTTTGGATCCAACTCCGGTCTATTGTTCCTGTCAGTGTGTAAATCCAAAACCGGCCAGACACCGTCACTGTGTGACCCTCCATACCGGTTCCGAGCCCATCACACCGGTTCCACTCTGTTCTTTATCTCTTTTACCTTTAGTCTTTTAATTTCCCGTGAGTTCGCTATTTGTTGGTTATGGTTGTTTGTGTACCATAGTTTACTCTGTTAATATTTTTATCCTTTCCCCTAACAAGTACATATAGTAAAATAAGTAATTTTGCGAAAAAATAGTGTCGTACGGGAGCACTCCCGTCTACACAACCCTCTTAGGATTCGTGCACGTGCGAAGAATTTCGCTTTGCATGAGTCTTCCACTTCAATGACATTCATCAACACCTCTCAGATTTCTTCCTAAAAATAATAATACTCAGAACTACGTAACCCTGATTTCTTGATAATTCAAGAATACGTAGGAGCAGGACTTTAACTCCTGTCGGGCCCATCTTTCTTGTTTCCTTTTTGCTGATTTATTCCCTTACTCTTATGTTTCTTTCATGAATGTTCTTTTTGGTCACTTCCGTGAAAATCAATTTAGACGTGACGTCTTGTTGGTTTCCCCTTAGTTTTTGCTCAAGCCTCACCATAACTCATAGGGAAGGGATACTTAGGACGAGACGTCCCGCTTATCTCTTTCCTATCCCTGTTTTTTTTATCCGAGGATGTCTAATTTAGGTGTGACGCCTTATTAGCATTCTCTTCCCCTCTCTGTCTCATATCGAAGTCGAGTTTAATTCGGATGAAACGTTCCATTGACCTCGCTTCGACACTCTATGTTTGTACAGTTCTCTCATTTAATTCTGTCTCTTTTTAAATAAAAAATACAACAGTAAAAGGAAAGAAACCATGTTTTATTTAAGGCTATTTATATTGTGCTTTCAATCTTGGTACTGTCTTTGACAGGCGATGTAGGGTGCTAATACCTTCCCTACTCGTAACCGACTCCCGAACTTGGATTTCAAATTTTTAACCAGTGCTTTACTAAACTTAGTTTTTTCCCAATGTTTTTCCTATGGATAAAAACGTTGGTGGCGACTCCCTGTTTCATACCATAAGTCTTTTCTTTTCCGCCGCGTCGTCGCGATCCAGGTTGCGACAATAACAGCATGTTCTCACAATAACATATAAAACAGTGTATGCACATGCTCAGCCAAATGGATCCATATCTTTCATTCTCACTTGACCAACCAAAATGGGGTCATTATCAATTTTGTGTTGCAACACTGGCTCCCCGAGCCATAATTCAACTCCTTGCTGATTCGGCCATTTTACAGGTACCAAACCGCTCTGCGCCCATACTGTAACACTAAGTACCACTCCCAGAGTGATAGCGGTCCTCTACCCAGTGCTACGGGCCGGCCTTGAGTCCCACTCAAAGGCGTCCGTGGTATATAGGAACTACTCCATCACAGTTCATATTCCAAACATCGTACTTGCATCTCATGCATATAAATATCATGAATCATCAATCTCATAACATTATCAACTCATATTATTCCACTCGGCATAATAATCAACATACATAAACTCAATGTGGATGGAAAATAATCAACATAAAGTATGTTATTCAATTGGGGTTTCAATAACATTTCATATCATACATATATCATATCAACAACACCCCAAATCCATTCATAAACCATATATTTAAGATGTATGCTCCCCCTACCTGGAATTAAAGTGTTCCAGCAGCTTTAGAAGCTATAATCTAGTCACTGCTTTCAAATACCGACTGGAATGGCACTGCTACACCAGTCCAAGCTCTCCTTCATAAAGAGAAAGAACGAAGATTTAATTATCTTTGTTGTCTAACAGCTCCCAGTAGCGAATTAGAGAGAAAAGGATTATGGTGATTTCTCTTCCCAAAAGTTCTCCCATTAATCCAACAATGGAATTATTTATATACAGAAGAGACGTAAATAACTTGAAATACTCTGTCATACGTCTCTTTAATAATTAATGAAGGGTTAACATATTTAATGAAAAGGGTACAACACATCAAAATAGGTCCCAAACTTAGAAAATATCTAAGAAAGGAATTTGCTGGAAGGTAGAAGAACATAATGACGTGGAAAGCAGCCATCAGACCTGATCCTTGCTTGAGCGGACTACTTTCGCTTGAGCGAGAATTACTCAGTAACCAATTTCCACTAGCATTCGCTTGAGCGAAGCACCTACTCGCTTAGGCGAAATCCATCTAGAGGCTGTCCTTCAATTATGTACTCGTCCACTTGACAAGGTTTCCCAGTACTCGGGTTTTCATTCGGCACTTCAATCAAAACCGATTCATCTCGCTCAGAATCACTTACTTAGAAAACTTAATCAATCATAGTTGAAGTCTTTGTCCAGAAGCACTCTTTCTGGGAAAAACTTACTCGGAATGTATCACTCGGGAGTATCACAGAGACACTTCACTTGGAAAGTCACTTTACTTGGATATACTCCACTCGGGAGTTGTTCCGTTTCACTCGGATTTTACCTTACTCGGATGTGTCTCAGTCGGACACAGTGTTACCTCATTCAGAAATAATTCTCTTAATGATGTTTCACTCGGAAACATCTTAACTTCACTTGGAATTATTCTTTTCTATCTTATTTCACTCGGAATCAAATGATTTCTCACTCAGAAAATCTTATCTCATTCATTTTCCACTCGGAATTTCATTCAAAAATTCTTTCCTAATCCTTTTTAAGTTATTTTTATAAAAATCATAAAAATCGGGATGTTACATATTGTATGAGGTTGTGAATACTTGAGGTATCCAGAGGTGAATTTGATCTGTATATAATACTATGTGTAGCCTGAGTGGCACATGATGATTGTGAAGGTTTAAAGTAATTAAGAATGAATTGTTATAT
The DNA here is from genome assembly GCA_037962975.1 of Clitoria ternatea. NCBI lineage: Eukaryota > Viridiplantae > Streptophyta > Magnoliopsida > Fabales > Fabaceae > Clitoria > Clitoria ternatea. The sequence continues at coordinate 53,855,339 of CM075675.1, forward strand.
ATATATATATATATATATATATATAAATGTATGTACATTGTTGTTGTAGCCTAAGTGGTTTGTGATGTTGAGAATGAAATTAATGATTGAGCACAAGTGGTGCAATTGAATTATGAGCTGAGTAGGTATATCAGAAGACTAATGTTATGCCTTTCTCAAATTTGAATTTCCATATTGATTAATATGTTCGACACTCACCCTTTTCTGTTGTTGTTGTTTTCCTTTTAGTAACCAATGACAGGAATATCACAGACACCGTAGAGGCGGGCACCAAATGAGCCCGAGATGCCAAGGAATGATGGAGGAATTTGTAATGCTTGTAATAATATGAATTATGAGTAATTGTTCAGGTAATTATGTCATGATCTCTTATACTATCCTATGCGTATATATGTTATTTTGAATAATACGGAGCCACTATATCTTGATAGATTGTGTGATTTATGAGCAAGTGATTATGGTAGAATTGTACGTGTAAGTATGTGTTGCTAATAGATGGCGCTGAGCCAATTAGATAATGCTATGAAATTATATATATGTATTTGATGCCCAGGTGTTGTAAATTTGAGTATAGAATGACATTAAGCCAAAACATTGATGAGGTCATACGTTTATGGGCAGGGTATGTTTGATAGTGATGATGGTAATGTTGCTATGTTATTGATTTGGTAGTTGTTTGTGAAATTAGAGAGATTGATGTATATGAATATGTAGGGATTATGTTTTAAGGAGAGAATTAGCTAATTAAGCCAACTGAATAGGTGATTTTGAGTTCTAGCAGGATTTGGAGTCCTCAAAAGGTACCAATAGGTCCCTAGGCATGATTATGACTTGTGTGTGATTGAAGATTTCCATTTGAATAAGGATTGATGGGATTTTAGTAATAGAATTGATGGAAAGTGACTTAATGCATTTTTCTACATAACTTCATGATTCGGAGGAATTTTTTAGCACGGACTATGCATGCAGGTCCAGAATAAGTCGTAGATAGTGCCCATAAAGTTTCGTAGCATTCGAAGTTAAAACAAGCAAGTTAGAAGGTACGGAAGTTGGCCTAAAGGTCAAAATCTACATAATTCTACAGAACTAGTCTGCTGATAATTGATTACTTAATCGATTACCAAAGAGCAAATCCTAAAATCCTGCATAGGTTGCCCTCAGGTAATCGATTATAGAATTTCTGTAATTGATTACTGATTGAAAAATGAGGGTTTTGAATCGTTTTAAGTTACGTACCACCTAGGTTCTTAGGGTTTATTGCTAGGGACATACTTGACGTGAAAAATTTTCCTAAAATTGATGAGATCTTAGGGTAAATTCTAGGAATTTAGATGGGGATGTCACACATTGTATCCTCAAGTCTAGTAGGAATCAAGAGGTCTTGTTGTTCTACCCAATCTAATTTGAAATCTCATATTCTAGAGTGAAATATAGTGTCACTTGTAAGAACACTCTAACGCTCAAATCGGTATAGTGATAACTCAAGCGTCAGGATTAGATTGAATATACCTCAAGTGTAATGAACGTGTGATATTTATAGGAGCCAAGAGTCAATCCTAGTAATGATACCTATGTTAGTACCTTTCTATAAAGTTTAGTAGAAAGCTAACATAAGCACAATAATTGTCAAAATGGGCTACCCAATCTAATTTGGTCTGTAGTGGGTTCAGACTATTTTTAGGTCGAGCTTAAAAGGCTCAATTTAATTTTAGGCTTCAATTTTAAGCCCGGGTCTAACTCGCATCGGCTCAACAAGCTTGATGGGCTACTCGCCTAAGCGGGTTTTTTTTACAAAATATATACCAAAATTTTTACATGTTCTAAATCAGTTATAAGATCTAATTCAAGTAAAGCATACGTAAAGAGTAGTTTTTTTCATGTTAGTAAATAAAATAAAATGAAAAATATTGTGAGCCACATATGGGTTAGCCCAGTCTGGTAAAAGCCTAACCAGGTACAGGCTTCCATATGTTGAGCTTAATTTTAATTCAGACTCTCTTTTTAGTATTCAAGTTCACCCATTTTGCAGACCCAGCTTAAGAAATCTGATCTATTTTGACAGCTCTACTTATAGGTTTTTTCTAATATTTCTCAACTGGTAACCTTAATACCAATCTAGGTATTATGGAAGTTATCATATGTCATGTTAACACTACCACGTTGGGGTCTTGAGAATATCGGATAGATTTATCTAAGTCGATGGATATCATTTTAGAAATGTTATATTAATATCTAGTTAAAAGTAGTTTAGAAAATTAATTAAAACGATGGTACTAAATATAAAGGTAGGCCCTTGAAGTTGGTTCTTATCCATGCACACTGCATTGCTTTCCGCGGCAGCAACGGATTGTGTATCGTTTTCTTCCAAACTCTTATCCATTCCTTTTGTCTTACTCGCATGAGATGAGGGGGTTGACATTCACTATTTATCAAAATATCACCACAATTGCGTGTTGTTACAATTGAATCTTCCTACCAAAGAGGGAAAACAAATTGGTCCAGTCAAACTAATACTCCTGTGCTAACTAAATTAAAAATCCCAGTTATTAATTTTCAATAAAAAAACATTTAATAATAGTGTAACTTTTTCATGGGTTTGAGATGTATTGTTATTTGAACTTGTGATAAATAGAGTTTAATTTTGGTAAGGTGTTAATGCAAAGATTTTTAATAATATGAACCAATTAAGAAATGTCAAAGATATGATGAATTTTAATGTACATTACAAACGTTAGTTATTTTTAGTAATAAATTAAACAATTCATATAAATTCTAAAAATCATGTATCGGTATAAACAACTTTTTTTTTTATACTGAAAATGTATTAAAATCAGGCAAATAAGACTATTTTCAGCTGAATTAAATTCTTTATTTTTATATAAAATCTAACGAAAATATTGGGGTGTTTTGCCCTTTCTTTTATATATAAAAAAGAAACTCATATTTCTAAAAACATTTAATATATCAACAAAGTTTTATATAATTGACAAATAGTAAAAGCTAAGTTCTTTAAGTATATATAGTTAGAGATTTAAATTATATCGTATGTATAAAAAAATTATTAAAAAAAGATAAAATCTACTTTAATTCTACATCTTAAAAATATTAACCTTTCTTTATTTTTCTTATTAACCTTTCATAATTTTTCCCTAGAAAAAATAGTACTAGTATTATATATTAACTAGATAGATTAACAATGTTTTAGTGGCAGAACACTGGCCTCCTTTATATTAGGATATTATCAATCAATATAAAATGTGGTAAAGAGGGTGCCCTAATACAGCTGGAAATTGAAGAACTCCTTGACTGAGACTCAGTTATTTGTCTTCTTTTTCCAATTTCATTGAACATTGGCTGGTGAAACTTATGGTCCTAACTGAATTGGGGCATTCTGACATCATTGACTTTATTTTAATCCATGAAATGTCCTTGTGCACATAAATAAATACACAGCCACCCTTGCTACAGTGTGCAAGTTTTATATTTTAACTTAAAAATGGCAGAGAAACTAGGTCTCCCATGAATCACATGTTTCAAATTATTTAGTATATTCTTTGCTTCATTCTTGGAAATAGGTATTGTTTCTTCCTCCATATTATATACCGCCTACAATCTGAATACAAGCAATAATACCACCCATAGATTCCAAGAAAACAGAAAAAAAATATTTTATAGGGTGACATTTTCCATTCAAAATAGTTAATAGATGGATCAATGTTGTGACTGTATTGTGTTTTTTTTTTCATTTGAATTATATTTTTTTAATCATACATATTCTCTACCATAAGTAATTTTATTCAAGTTAGGAATATTTATAATATAATAAAACTAATTTTCTTAATGATATTTTTTCAAGGCTAGTGATATATAAATTCATTAAGTAAAAATAATATATATAACTATCAAAATGGGTCAATCCAATTCACATAAATTTGACCTATTATGGGTTGAGATTTTTTTAGTTAAATTGGTTGAACCACCTACTTGAAAAAAAATAAATACAGAAAATTTAAAATATAAATTTTGTAATACATCAAACTATTTTTCTAAACCACAATTATCATTTATAAAAATTAATCATATTCAAACTAGAAATATTCATTGATGAGACTAAGTTAGAATGAATAATTTTTTCCACCTATGATATTCAGGCGTATGCATATTTTAAAAAAAAACACATAACGACAATTGTGAAAATTATTAAAAGAAAATACTTGTTTCTTCATCTAAGAATTGCACTTTTTAAAAAAATTTCTTAAACTAAGAAGTTCAATAAATTTTCTAAAGATATCGATTGCACTTGGAACATGGCCCACATGATTCTTATCTAATCCGTAGAGTTAAGCGAAAGAAAGAAAGCATTACATCACAAACTATTAAGGATAAACAACCTTTCCCAAAAGTAGCTTTCTGTGGTGGTAACTGTTAATTAATTAATTTTTTAAATAATGGTAGAGATAATTTTTTTAAAAACCTGAGAATTTTTTTTTTAATGAAGTCGAAGATGATGCCCTTTCCTTGTAACCAAGGAACACTATCCGTATAATTCCCCTGCACCATTAACAAAGGTCGCTTGGTCCATTTGCGAAGCGTTACTTATCAAGTTCAATTATAACTTATAATCCTTCTATAAAATACTATTATTATTTTTTATTTAACCACAAGGGTTGTTCAAGAAAAACAATCATGATTATAATAAAATAACTTTACTTATAATTCAGATTTTTTATTCATCTATATTTAATAATTGATTCATAACTCTTAATAATACTTACTTTTGTTTACTAATACATTTCAGCACAGCTGTTATATAGTTTACTTTGTTTATATTAAAATCGGACTAATTATTAAACTAATAAAAATATTTATTTAAATAAACTTATTAAATTGAAAATCAAATCGTGATTAATACTATAATAAAATAAAATTGATTTTGATTGGTTACTTAGGTCCCGTTTGGATACTTAATTTAGTTGGTCAAATTACAGTCCCAAAAATAGATCCTACGGTCAAACATAATTTTGACTATCTTAAACGGTGTGAAGAATCAATATGAATTCTTAAATTTTTTTCTCCTAACTTCTTTTCCCCCACTGAAAACCAAATGGACCCTTAATTTATCTATATTTTAATTAGTAAGTGGTTGTTCTGTCTAATCTTAATATGAATAATATTTTATTTAAAGTTACATTGATACTTACATCTTCGATAAAATTAACAATATTTTCCCTAATATGTTGATCTTCTGGTCGTATTTTTTTTTAGTGTTAGCTATTTTGGGGTTAAATATTTGAAGTTATTTTAGTTCTATTTTAGTTGTCTTATTTATCCATTATCACGATGTTTTATCATAAGAAATTGTGGATTTCTTTTTGAATGATTATATTGATTCCTTTACCATAATAATGGATAAATAAGACTAAACTATCTGTTTCAAGAGGACCAAACAAAGAGAGTCTTTATTTAAACTATTCTTCACATCTTGAGAGAAGCAGTCGATTAGTGAGCATCTCATCTCACAAGGAAGCAAAAAAGACATGGGAAAAGGAAAACGTTCACTGAGTTACTTATGAATCAGAAAGATTAAGGCTGACTACGGCCTCAGATGATTAGACAGGCTTAAAGAGAGAAGCTCGGTAAAGCCTAATCCAACAATGCTGATCCTAGACGGGAGAAGCTGCTAACAAGAGGTTAGCTACACATCGGCTGAAGGTTCTGCAACACGTTGAAAAACTTTTGATCCCGCCCTAAAATGCTCATTTTCCTAGAGTTCCGAAGTGATCCTCATTCTCACCGCAACCTTCTTAAAGGATAAAATTAAAACAACAAAAACTTAAAGGATCAAATTAAATAAAAATAAAATAGGAAAAATCAAAAGATTAATTTTGTTAGAGATTAATTTCTCCCTATCAAATGAATTTGATAATACCATTGGTAAAAAAAAATTAAAAAAATAGAGGAAAACTAACAACACCTTTTTTCTACTTCAACGTGTCAATTGTTATTTTATTTTTTTATGAACTTTCTTTAAATTATCATTTTGGTTAATAGATACAAAATTTAATATAAGTAACAATAGACACATAAAAATGACGTGAAACTGCACACTCTCTAAATTAGTAATTATATGTCATTAATTATATGAAATTACAAAGTCTAATATTAAAAAATATATACAGAATAATCAACCTTCACTATTCAATATGAACAGCCAAGGTTAGATTCCAAGACTAAGATTTAGTTCAAGGATTTTGGTGGTCAACGGCAAGAGAATGAAAAATCAAGGTTACAATGGACCAGACCACCTTGTGTCATCATGGCATAATCGTTATATTGTGGAATCACAAGGGTGGTTACTGAACAAGGCACTGCATAAATATGTCACCACTCACAAGTGCAGGACAAGACAACAACAATCTTCTCTTCCTCTTTTCTCTTATCTGTGTCTCTATGTATGTTTTTTTGAGTTCACTGCCAAACTCAAGGAGCTGAAAGACCTCACCTTTGGATTTCAAAGCACCAAAATTTGAGTTACACGTATGCCCTTTATTGCTTTTAAAGATTTTCTGAGCTTTCTACTCCTAAAAACCACTCTGATTGAAGTATGCACAGAATTCTAGAAAGATTCTGAGTTGAAATGTTGTTTTTCATTCATTATATTGGAAAAAAAAAAATTTCTTTTGCATTTCTTACCCTTGGCAGATGTTAGACCCTTGAAAAAAGTTGAGCCTATAGTTTGAATTTCCCCTTTGGAAGTTTATGCATATTTTTTTGAGATATCATTCATATATAGTAATATTAATAGTTAATGACAACCATACCATATCTAGAAAAGCTGCATAACTAGCTATAGAGAAGAATTATATGATTATAATGATGATATATGCGTAACTTTTTTGGGGTGATTTTCAGGTGATTGTAAAGATAGGATGAGTGTGATGTATCCTGTTCTCAATTACTCAGATGTGGAGGTTCAGCTTAGGGGAAACCAAGAAATGGATTCAATGTTTGGACATCCACAACAACACTGTCACCAGCCCAATTCTGGTCTAATGAGGTACCGTTCTGCTCCAAGTTCATTGCTGGCAAGCCTTACTGACAACAACATTAATGGTTGTGTCAATGAGGAATGTTTCACAAGTGAGGATCATGTTGTCCAAATGGAGACTATGTTGTCCAAATTGGTGTCATCCAACAATGGATGGAGCAAATCAGAACCTTTGCAGGATTTTGGAGGCAAGCCTGTGAAGCAGGAAACGGTGGAAACTGTTCAACAAGGACCACCACAACAGAATAATTATTCTTATGGAGGGTCTCAGTTAATTTACCAATCTCAGCAGGTTCAAGGCTTTCCAAATGGTTCTTCCTGTGGTTCTGCCAATGCTTTTGATGGCTCTTTTTGTGTGGTCAACTCCATGGGTTCAGAAAACTCCACTCATTTTAAAATGGGTGTCAGGAATTGCTCTAATCTCTTCAGACAAAAAAGCTCCCCTGCTGAATTCTTCTCCATTGAAAATGGTATGCGTTTTCTCTTTCTTCCTAGCTATTATTGATTTTCATTTTAAGTAAATCTTTTCTCTAATGCTTTAAAACTGGACCAGCCGGTGATAATGCCACTTCAAACGAGGGTATCGCTTCAAGTGAACCGTTGTCAAAACAGAAATCGAAGCATGGTTGAAGTTGCAAAATAAAAAAATTAACTCAGAACAGATCATTTAGCTGGTCACGGTTTAACCAATCAAACCGACTAGTCCGACTAGTCGAGTTCTAATAACAATGCTTTTTTCTATTATTGTGTATTAATGTTTTTCCAATTACAAGAGATATGGTATGACTTGACCAGAAAGTAGAAAAAAAATTCCTGCATGAAATCAATCTAAAAATCAAAACCAGATAGATGAATAGCAATTCCAACTCTGTTCTTAGATTTATGGAAATGTTCAGGACTAGTTTACTTGGTATAAAATCAAATCAGCAACCCCTTTTATGATATAATACTTAATAGAATAAAGTAATTGGGAGTTAGTTGTTCACATTATTGTTGCATAGAACAAGAAGCCTAAAAGGAGTTAATCTTCTCGAGATTAGATTTGAGTAAAACATTTCAGTTTTCGACCATGCATGAATTATTCATTTCGTACGCCCTCTATAAATGTATATAAGTACAAGAAATTGCTCATAATGTTCAAAAAGACATTAGTTGATTGTAATGTTATGAATACTTTTCTGTTAATTACAGATCTTGCAGCATTGAGAGAGGTAGGAAGCTATATAGCCAGTGATGTCTCAAATGGGCAGGCTACTGCGTCAACAAGTGGGTTGCATGGTGCTCTTACCTTCTCATCTAGGGAATCCTCATGCTTGAAACGGATGCCACAGATAGCTGAAAATGGAAATGAAAGCATAGAAGAAAATTATGACCAAAGTAGAAACCTAGTAAATGACAATAGCAGCTCCAAATGTTACATGCCTAACTTCACCACTGAATTCTGGGACAGTTCTGCATTCGATGTCCAGAAAACAGAAAGTGAAGATGAAATCATGTTTGCCACTTCAAATGGCTTGGAATCTCAGGTACATAGAAGAAAGTTTGTGCATTCACTTTCAACCAATTAATTTTTCCCCCCATATTTAGTCACTGAAAATTGTTGTCACCATCAGGAAGCAGAATTTTGCTATCAAAATCTTGGCTTGACACACCATTCAAGCCTGCCTAGTTCTTCTAGTAAGATGGCTTCCATAGAGAAGTTTCTTCAAATTCAAGGTTCAGTTCCTTGTAAAATTCGAGCCAAACGAGGCTTTGCCACTCATCCAAGAAGCATTGCAGAAAGGGTAAGATTCTGCCACAACTAGCAATTATAAATCTATAGTCATTTGGACCCTTTACTATGCTATTAAGACAATGCAACTTAACTGTTTCATGTGTGTTATCCTCAAATTTCAGGTAAGAAGAACAAGGATTAGTGAAAGAATCAAGAAATTACAAGGCCTTTTCCCACAATCAGAAAAGGTAGTCCAATTCTCTCACAAGCATGTCACATTTTGATTCAAATTTCACATGAACTTTTGATGCTAACTTGATACTTTCTTTCCCTTGGCAGCAAACAAACACAGCAGATATGTTAGATCTAGCAGTTGAATACATTAAGGACCTGCAGCAAAAAGTTAAGGTACTGAGATGTATATATAAGTCTTATCATTATTCATTAAGAGACTAAATAAATTAAGTTCCACCAAAGTATATATTATCTAACTAAATTTCCTTCATCCTCTGCAGATACTCTCAGATTGTAAGGCAAGGTGCAAATGTACAAGAAACGAGAAGCAAAATCAATGCACTAGGACTTGTGCCTGATTTATTTACTTGTAGATAGAAAAAAGAAAAGATGATTCTTTTTCGCCCCGTTAATGAGTGTTCCAAAGTTAGCAATTGTAATTATATAAAATAATGCTGATATTTGCCTAGTGAGAGTTTTGGGCCAGATGATTCTTTTTCACTTTTGTTTTTCAGTGTTTTTCTCCTATTTTATTTTCCCTTTTAGTTTTATTTGAGTAAGGACCATAAAGTCCTAGCATGTTTAGCAGGAATCTTATAGCTCTCCACCTTTTACATAAAAGAAGTTTGATTGCATTAGAGTTATCTGACAGAAATTGTGACACAATGTTTTTGGTTCTATGCTGAATTTTGTATGAAGATTGCCATTGACACTAGTAATTATGATTTTTCAATATATCATTAAGTTGCCAAAATTTCACCCTTGAATTGCCTAGTTAATAACACTCAACAGTTTCAAATTATATTTTGATATAATGTTCAAATATACAAGGTATTTATCAATGACAAAACAAATTACTCAACTACATTGAATCAGCCTTCATTGGTGCAAACTTTATCGGTAAGTCAATAAAATCTATATTAATTTAGGCTCCAAAATGCATTAAAACTCGGTAGAAATCTAATTTTTTTGGTCTTTTTATGGGATAAGTCAACATTCAATTTCATCGAGTCAAATCAAAAATTTCAAGTTTAATTCAACTTAAAAAAAGAAACTCAAATTTTGTATTTTATCCAACAATTTGTTGTCTAACCCATTTTATCCACTATACATAAAACACAAATCATGTCAAATAATTTTATCATTATGGCTTATTTCAGTTCTTAAACATAGTGACAAAAACATGCTACAACTATTGCTTGTAGAAGCAATAATTTTTTAAGTAAATATGAGTCCCACAAGTTTCCTAGTATACTTATTACATGTTTATATAGTGATGATGAGAGAAAAAGAGAAACCATTCTATCGATATAGTTTCCATGTTTGGCAACTTGTGATTCAAATCCCATTTTTAACTGCCTCTACTTCTCTTTAATTTCTCAAAATAATGAGAATTGGTAGTTATTCAAGTAACAACATTAGAGTACTTACTCATATTATACACAATCTTGATTTTTCTGTCTAATAATAGGCCTGAATCTAGTTTATTGAGTTTTTCTAACTACATATTTGTTTGATTTGAGCTTTTTTAACTACATATTTGTTTAATGATTTGAACTCAATTTTTGTTATCCTAAATAAACAAGACTAATTCAACATATTTGGAAGTTTAAAACAAATTTTACTTATTTCCAAATTTATTTTTGAATAATAATTTATATACCCTTCAAGAATATAATGTTCATTTTAAAAGTTTTTATATCTCGTTATTTTCTTCCTATTAGATCACACTTTTCTCATTTATCTCTATTTTTTTCATATCACCTTTCATCATTTATCTTATATATCATTTCTCTCCCACCTATATCTTTCTCTTTTACCCTCATTCCAATGTCCATAAAATATTTGACAAATTAATATCCCCGTGTGTATTGTTATTAGAGATTAAGGTAACTACTTGATTATTAGGCTTAATAACAAATCCAACATTTTGCCACGTGCAAGAAAACTTCCAACATTGTAAACTCGTTGTGAACTTGTAATATTTTTACACTCTCAACTTGTAACACAAACTAAATACTTCACCATGGTACATATATTCCCTTGGAGAATCACAATAAAACGTGACACGTGACTTATTAGTTATTACCAATCTGAATTTTTTCCATATTCACATGAAATTTTTTAACATTATGATACATTTGAACTAAAAATAAATAAGATCATTCTGACAAAAAAAACCATAAATATTAACGCAACTACATTTCTGAAATTTCAGACTACATACTTTAAGCATATACAAAATTTTTGAATTTAATACAATTATATACATGGACAACTAAAAGTCACTAATGAAATATTTAAGCAACTTACAGGTCTCAATGACAAAGAGAAAAAGAATTTAATAAAAAGCAAAATTATCCAATCTTAAAGTATCATATAAACAAAAATTATTAGCTTATATAATAATTATACAAGTCATCTACAATAATATATCCCAACAAGAGCGAAAAAATCTTTTCAACCTAAACCCTACACAATTAAACTCTAAAAATTGCCACTATCTCATTTTTTTTCTTTTCTTTGCAGTAGCTTGAAAACCAATAAAACTCAAGCACCAACAACACCCTACCGATAACCTTGTAAATTCAAACACCAGGCAATATGCAATTTTGCAGAATGAACTGCCCCCATTTTATTGATCATAACAATGTCATACAAAGTAGAAGCAAAAATTTCTACAAATCACATTATGCATTGAAATTCGCCTCAATTCAGCTGGCAATTAAATTTGCAATAGATACAAGGTCCATATCAAAATGATAGTTTCCCCCCCCTATATCCCACAAAAGATATAGTTTACGAAAGATTATCAGTAATTGGCCAGAAGAATAAAATTAATGTACTTGCACTCACTCCGGATGTTTAAACTGCCAAACCTACTGAGAAAGGAAGAAAAATGTAAAAATTACTTCTAAACTTGACACCACTCTTCAGAAAAAGCTGAGCAAGGTACCTTAGTTAATCCAACGATCTTGAAAAGATTTTTTTATCTCCAATAAGTCTACCATTGTGAACTAGCTGAGCTTACAAGTTCAAAATTTTAAGCCCCAGCCTTTGGTTTTGATTTTTGTTTCTTAGAATCCAATGATGACAACCCTTTGCCTAATCCAACTGGAGCCTGTTCTTGCACAGGCACTGAATCTGATTGGCCTTTTTTGGCATCAGTTGAAGGAACACCATTTGCTTCCTTGTTTGCTGTATCTCCATTGCCATTGTCTACGGCATCTGAAGCCGCACCTGAATTTATAATGTTCAGAAGTTGGGTAAGGGGTGGCATGGCTTGGACCGGCACACCATGGGGACGGACTAACAGACCCCTTGCTGCAGCCTTCTTCCTGACCTCAGCAGCTGCACGTGCCGCCCTTTCATCAATTCCTCTTCCTCGGGGGAGAGCCTCACCAATCATAGCGGCATTCAGGGACTTGTTTGCAGATGCACCAGAACTTCCAGATCCTCCGGCAACTGCAGCAGCTTGGAATGCATGTATCAGATCAGGATGTGCCTGCCATTTTATAAAAACTTTTTCAGTAGGAATTACACCATAAGAGATATCACAAAGTAATGTAAGAATTAGATATTCTTCAGAAAACAAATCTAAACAAAGTGCAATCATCTGAATCATGTTAGGAAGCTTCTAACCTCCTAATAAAACTAGAAAATGTTGCAAACCTGTTGATTGTAAGATAAAGAATGGAACCAAGGAAATAGTAACAAACTTATGACCAAAAAATCAACTAGTTCTATTTAGTATCTCCCATTTTACAACTACGCGTAAGTGTTGCTGTAGATACTGTTTGAAAATATTGCATGAAAAATCAGGAGTTAAGGGTACCTTCAAGATATCAATTGCCTTCTGTGCCGAAGCTGCATTCAGTGCTTGACCCTTTTGCTTTTGGGCATTCACCTGCAAAACAAGTTGCAAAATGCCAATCGTACATGACTACAATGAGAAAAGTTTTATTTTCAATACCATTTACAGTTCACAAAAATTAAAATGAGAAACAAAAACAACATTACAACAACCAAACTGGAATTCTAAACACCTAATTAATATGTAAACAGAGACTATTGTCTGGTAATTCAAACTGCCCGCAAAAGTAAGCCTTTCACAAATTATAGGAATGCCAATGAATACATAATGATATGTTTGCTAAACCTTCAAAAAATCCAAAAGCAACAACCACCCACCTAATCTAGGGCCCACTCAACTCATGGTTATTTGTGCCTCCTTCCAGTCCACCATTGCTGATCTCAAACTTCAAATTTATTGGGTAATACTTATCATTTGAACGTGGTCTAGTAGTAAAGGAGATAGAAAGGAGGGAGGAGGTCGTGAGTACAATTCTACTTCCTTTACTAACAATAAGTTAACAAATTAACTATTAACTTTGACCAATTAAAAACAAAATTGCAGTCCTTGCAATCTCTACCAGTTTGTCCAAGAAATAGTGAAAACAGAAAAAATTGTTTTCAGTGTTTCTTGTACAAACTTTTGAAAACAGGAACCAAAACAGTAAATTGTAAATTAAAACTAAACAAAAAATGTTTCCGGAAACCAAACAGCCCTGAGATGTGTTCATCTAATTTATTACCGAATTTTGAGTAATTAAATTCTCCAAGTCTTTTTTGAGAAATACATTCAAGTATTGCCAGTAAATTGATACTGCATGGTAGTGTATAATTCTCAGTCCAGATCAAGAAGGAATATACCTGTAGCTCTCGCATCTTAAATGTGTTCATCCAGTTCTGTGAATCCCGTGTCCTTGAATCATCTTCACCAAGTTGTTTGACAAGTATATCATATGTTTTCTTCTCATGCTGTCAAACCAAACGCCAATTTCATAGTAAACCACCTGCTGTCACTACTCGAAACCAACTTTAAGACCATACCAACCTGGTGAGAGAGCTTGTAAGCACCCATGCAATTAAATGCAATAGCAAGAGCATGATAACAAACAGCAGTTTGAATATGTTCATCGCCCAGAAGCCTTTCATTCTTCTTCAAAGCTTCTTGCAGATAACGAAGAGCTGTGTTCATCTTTCCTATATCCTGATACATCATTGCAACATTTATAAAAGTTGCTGCAACATCAGGATGATCTGGCCCTGATGACAAACTTAATAATAGCAAAGCACGGGACATATGGCGAAGGGCAAGCTCTGTCTGGTTAAGTCCGTGGTAGAACAGAGCCATATTTCCATAGCTGCAACAATAATATTACATCACAAAATTGTTCGAGACCATACTGTTACAAATCACACCCAATGTTTTAAAAACAACAGTCCTTGAACTGATTAGAGGTTCAAGATTTTTAGGTCAACCAATGGTAGAATTAGGTTTTAATATTGTTGTACACTGTATAAATATAAAAGACCACATGCAATATAAGTATGTATGTATATATATATAGTATATAGCACAGCGCACATGCTAAATCTATATGTAAATCATTGACAAGAAAACAAAAAATATCTCTAGCATGACCAAATTTCTTCATAGATCAAACAAAAAGCCACACCTTAAGTACACAACACTAACAAACATAAAATCAAAAAACAACCAACAGTTTTAAAAACCAAGCCATAAATCAGTCCAAAACATTTCATCAATCGGGGGAAAGAAACAGAAAAGAAAGCCCAAATGAAGTTAAAATAGGTTCAAACCATAAAAATTTAAGCTGAACCTGTTTAGCAAACCAGCTTTGACACTGGCTTCTGAACTTCTGATTTGAGGTCTGAACAGTCAGTCTGGCACCCAGTCAAGTTTTCAAAACCATGCATACATCTCAAATTTTCTATAACCTAGTATCCAATTTATAATTTTTGGCCTTCATCACATTCTGGTTAGAGGTCTGAAGAGTCAGTCTGGCACCCAGTCAAGTTTCCAAAAACCATGCATACATCTCAAATTTTATATATCCAATTTTTAATTTTTGGCCTTCGTAACATTCCAATTAGAGGTATGAACGGTCTGGCACCCAGTCAAATTTTCAAAACAATGCAGAAATCTCAAATTTTCTATAACTTACTATCCAATTTTTGATTTTTTGGCCTTCGTAACATTTCAATTTTCTTAGCATATACACTAAATATGATATGCAAAAATAGGGGGAATAAAAAATGCGGAATATATAACCACTGTTATGGAAATAAACCAATAAGAGATCAATAGAATGGAGCATGCCTGTGTGCAGTGTCAGGATGATCTAGACCAAGACAGCGTTCATTTATTATTAACTCCTTATGTTGTTGCATAATAGCCCCAGCCATATCTCCAGCATGATACAAAACCATGGCAAGATAGCTGAAATAATAATTCCAATCAATATTAATTATATAATATTCCACACACCGATACATAACTAGAATCTAATAAGGATGACCTTTAAAAAAAAGATACAAAAGTTGGCTATAAATCTTCATTTTACAAGGCATGGAAAATGAAACCGATATGGGAGTTGATTCACATCCATTATCACATGTCTAAAGCCACATGACATGCAAAATTGTAGATCATGATTGAACTGTGATATAAGTAGGAAAACTTATAGGATCATCTCCACATGATAGAAACAAATATTAACATACCGACAACAATTGGCAACCTCCTGATGCATGGGACCAGTAACCTGCAGCCCATTTACGAAAAATTATTTAAAGCACAAGAAAAACTCATTCAAAACGTATAGAACAAACAATAAGGAATTTCTTGCCTGTTGTAGAATTGAGAATGCCTCTGAAAATAAAGTGTAGGCCTCACTGAGCATGCCCTGCATCAAACAAAAAATTACACATTAACAAAGTCTGTCAGGAAATAACAAAAACAAATAAATAAATGTGAACAAAAGCTTCACAATTTATATATATTTATATCACGGTACTGAACACATTCAAGAATTCTCTTATGCAACGTATTTACTTCAACTCACTATGGTGCAACTCCAAGAAGATAGCCCACTGGTATTAATTATCAAAATGTTCGGTTTTTTGTTAGCCAAAAAAATAAAATCACTGTTAAACATCCAAAAAAGAATTACATATACCAATAACTAAGTATTAAATAAAGACAATAACTAAGTATTAAATAAAGATAGCCCACCAGTACCAAAGTGGCTTTTGTTAACCCAAAAACTAAAATAACAATTGAACACGCAAAAAGCAAATACTACAGATACCAACAACCATGTCATTTACAATCAGTACATAAACGTATACTTTATTAGTACCCATGACCTGCAACAAACTAACCAAACCACCAATACTAGCTCACTCCTTTTGGCTCAAAATGTATTCATTATCTCATTTTATAGTCAAAACAACATAAAGCACGGTTAGAACCTCAGCCAATTGAAGTTTTCCAGTTTCCACAAGTTCCTTGGCTTCTGAACAGGCAGGAACGGAATGCTTGACCACCGGACGGATATCCAAGACATCTGATGTTTGGAAGGGAGTCGCGGAACTAAGATCATATTTACGAGCTGCAATGGTTATACCAACCTGAAAACCAAGCTTTGTTAAACCATGATGAAACCCACCTCACACAAGTTCAAATGTTCAACAGAAATAATTGAAGACATGGCAAAATGGTAAAACCATAAAAACACTATTCACTATAGATCCAATCCAACAACTACACACAAAGCATTACCATGAATACATGATCAAACAATAAATTTTCATATATATATTTGCTGAGAGCAAGTGCAAACATGCACTGAAGAACATAAGCATAGTCAAAAAGATTAAAATATCCAAGGTATTATGAATTTAGAAAAATCAATGCAATTTGTTTAACATAAGGAGGCAAGGATAGTTGTAACCTGTTGGAAATGGAGACCATCTATTAATTAGGGAAATAGCAAACTGTATTATACTGATTTATTGGGATTCAATTGCATATCCATATTATTTACTTGTATAGTTGTTTCCTTAGTATTTTCATTTTATTATTAGATATAAATCATGCATATAATATCCAGCATGCAGAGGTCTCCTCAAGCAACTCAGTAACCCAAGTGTTCATCGTAAGATGACATAGTCCAAGCTTTTAAGATGGCAATATTTTACAAGATGCATAACAACTTCAAGTTAGTACTTTCATGAGTTTCATGCAATTGGAACTTTTAAATGATCATTAAAATCTATTTAAACAACAAATTTAAATATGAATTGAATAGACAGTAAAGGATTCAGTGTTTACCTTCAGACAGAGATTACGTATAACAGAAATTCTTTTAACACGTGACCTTGCATCCTCTGGAAACTCAAACTGCAACAGATTGATTTGAAGTTCAAATTGTAGCAAAATTGTTAGAGATGAAAGACAAACACAATGAACATAAACATCCAATTTCATAGAATGAAAGAAACAGAGATTTAGTGAGCAAAACAAATGCAAAGTGGTAGAAGAGAGTGTTAGATAGATGAGAAACTGAAAGAAGAGGGAGATTGGCAGAGAGAAAGAGTCATAGGCTCCAAACTGAAAAACTGAATGAATCACTTGCTGGTTGTAGTCTATATAGATAAGTAGTTGCAACAGAAACCACCAACTAATTGTGACAGTACAAAACTCTGCATAGTAACTAACTCAATAATACAATTGAATGTCCAATGCATACAATTGGACTAAACAATAAAGTGCAGTACTGCATCCTAACATAGCAGCACAACTCTCACCTAGTGGGTAGTGATAGTGTTAGATTGTTTCTATTCGGTTGGCCTAGGTTTTAAATTGTGAATTTGTGACCCATATTCACAATCGCAGTCCTAATATTAAGATTTTGGAAGTTTTGTGCATCCTCATTCACAGCTGAATTAGTTGCATTCACGCACAATTTTTCAGCAATATTAAGGTTTTGGAAGTTTCTGCAGCTGTGACCACACCACAATCATAATTTAAAACTTTGGGGGTGGCCAAAACACAATTGAGTAAAGGTTAGTTTAAAATTCATTTTTCCAAAAGCAATTATACATAAGATGGAGAAAATAAACAAATTTGTGCCTTCATAGAAAACAAAGTCCCTCTTTCTAGAGGTAATGGGGGGAAGACATTATGCAGCCCTACCCCCCACAAGAAAAGCAAAGAGGTTGTTTCTATGATTTGAACATGCAACATCCACGTCACAATACAGCAGATTACCATAGCGTTGCTTCCCCTCATTCAACTAAAAACAGTTAAAATAACAAAATGTGCACACTTTCAGCTTCTGTTAAACAGAGTTGGAACACCTAATATTTATATATTCAGGATAGGCAATTGACGGTACCATATATTTAATCATTGCAAATTCTTGAATGTCTGACCAAAGAGCTTCTGAGCTCATACTCATATATGAAGGTTGAATCTTCCTTAAAGAAGCCCTGCCTTTCCATCGTGCTTGCCCTTTGGAATGCTTTCCTGGAGACCGGTGCCCTGCGTGTTCCTGTATATTAAGAGCCAGGATTACAGACTAATTAACCAAAATTTAAAGCTCACAAAATTAGACATGGAAACAAAATGTGTAAGCCTAAGGAAAGAAGGGAAAGTTCACAAATTGATTCAAGGGACCATAGTGCAAAAGAAGTAGCAAATCAGGAAATATAAGTGGCGGTTATCTGAAAGTTATCCATAAAGGGTATGCCTTTTTATGAGTTTTGGACTGTGTGCTATTAGCATTTACTTTTCCACCAGGAGCTTGACAACTTCCAAACAGGCAGTTCAAGAAATGACATACTGCTGGTGCAAGATCATGATCCTCAGTCTCTCTCAGTAAGTCCTGCAAATGGTACAGAATTGGAGGGAAAATGTAAGTACTGAATATCAGACGTACAATCTAAAATTTCATTCGTGTTTCCAAGTGCAGATAGATTAATAAAGTTATTTCCAACATATGGGGTATAACACTCTGAATGATCTCAATGTAAATGTCTTAGTATATCATGTTTCTCATGCTCAGCTGATATTTTACATAACTTGAAAAATTAATATCCAAGGACACAAAAAGACACTATGGTAATAGACTAATAGTTCAGACTTCAGAGATTAAACAAGGATCAACAAACTAAACTCTCTAAGCTCACAGATGTTACATACAAATCACAGCTACAATACAAGGTTCCAAGTTATAAATCAGATGACTATTTTCAAATCATGAATCATAAGATTTATGATCAATAATAAAAAAACAGCATAAAATATGATTTCGATAAGACAATACAAACATCTGGATGCTAGCATTTCTAAGTCAGATGACACATTATGCCAACAAATTGTAGTATAAACCTCAATAAATCAAGATTCAACTCAAAACAGCCAAAGAGTCATATCTAATTTTAAGAACAAGATAGGGACTGACGTGTGAACCCAAGAGGTATTAGACCTCATAAAACAACAAATTAGAGAAAGTGCCTAGGATAATTCCAAATTAGAGTAAGAAAACCACAACTCATTGCTAACAAAGCAGAAACCCTGTTATAAAAAATAGATAGTCAGCACTATAACTACAGAGTTACCTAGCTCATAAGTCAGAAGAACACTGAAAAAATTACAATAAATCACAATCAACCGACTTATCAACCAGGTAAATCCAATCTATTGGTGATCCAAAAGACCATTAGAGTTGGGTGGTTTCTTTAATAGCAGGGTTTATAAAGGGTGTCAGGGCCCAACCCAAGTAGAAGGGAAATCCAGTTTGCACAATCATCCACATCACATATGAAATGCAAGTCTAGCCCAAAATTATTTTCACCGCTGCTGTATCATCAAACTTGCTGAATTGGATTGAATTGCAGGAATCAAATTGAAATTCATGCAGTTCCAACTATCATGATACAAATACAAAGATGAACATAAAGCTGGATACTTTGGAAACGTTCTCTCATGCATTTGAATTTCCAGCACGAATTACATGAATAAAGATCATGTTCACATTTTTGAAAAAAAAAATAGAGGGGGAAGCAGAAGTAAATGAATATTTAGTGTAAGGTTTTCTCACCTTGATAATATGCTTAGCAGATCTGACAACAATCTCATTATTACAAAGATCCCACAGATGAGGTAGATGTTTAGTCCCTTCAGCCACCTTCACAGAAAAGTAGGCATATCAGAATATAAGAATTACCAAAAAAGACAGTATATAAGTAAACCATCACATGTAAGAGCGTATAATTCCCTTGACTAGCTCCCAAAAGAAATAAATACAGCAGTATTGACCAAATACACAGAGCTTACTTTGCCTATGTACCGGACATTAATTCCATGAGCATGGAGGGCTTCAGTTAATGTCTGTCCATCCATTGGTGAAACTTCAAGTGTACATAGGTCTTGTATAAACTTTGGAAGCACCATGTCGGTAAGATATTTACTAACTTTTCTAACATTATCTTCATCAGCTGCTATTTCCTGGTATACATGATAAAAAAATAGCACTATAAGAAGATTGTTTGAGGCATCATGATGTTTTCAACATGTATTGTACACATCATGGGGAAATAAATGTATAAACAGATACAATGTTTACATAGACGGAGAAACAAAAGACAGTAAAAGATACATAGTTAGAAGTAGATAAAAGCAAGACATTGAAGAGACCTCTGGACTCCCAGCAAGTTTGAATTCAGTGAAGACATTAGGATTAAAAACAATATCTTCATGAGAATCAGAGGCTTCATCAACCGTAGAAGCAAGTTCTTTGACGTCCTCAGTTTTCTCTTCTTTGACATCCTCAGTTTTCTCTTCCTCTGTTGAATCCTACAAAAAGCAAATAGAGAACATCCCACAGTCTATATGTGATTATTGGTACTTGATCACCTAGAGCATATACCTGCTAACCTTCAACTAATAACCAGTCAAGTATAGAGAACACAATACTCTTATTCTTACAAGCATTTCCTTTGTTGTTCAAAAAGACATCTATCAAAGCATAAAAACCACCACCATTTTTCTTCGGAGGCAAGGGATTAGGATTCATACAGTTGAGATAACCATTTATAAGGAAAAAGAAAAAAGAACAAAAAAAAAAACAAGCCAAACAAAAAAGAAAAAGCAAACAAGAATCTTCAAATTAATGCTTCTGCTTTTCCATTCCAGCAGTAATCCTTCATGTTAGAAAAACGGCCAATTGGTTAACTGAGTACTCGAGTTACTAAATATCTTTAATGTGTTTCTGGTCCCACAGAACCTAGAGAGATGAAGTGTATGACACCATGCAGTAACACTCAAACAAATGCACAAGTAATGATTAATGAAGCGATTGTGGTCCTAGATGAAATTCAAAGTAGTACTACCTCCGGTTCCAAATATAAGTAAAAATAACTAATAATGGTTGGAAGTAGTTATTTGCATTAATGTTATCAAATATTTGATGTAATATCCTAAAAAACCCTTAATATCATTCATTATACAAAGCATTAGTTGTATTGGAAATATATGTAAGAGAACATATTTGGTAGACAAACATTTAATGACATTAGAAAAGTACAATTCTGTTTATATTATGAGACCAAAAAATTTCACTAAAATTTGCTAATATTTGAAACCGGAGGTAGTAGTTTCTTTTTCAGAATAGAGTTGGAGATGAAATAAATACAAGGGAGACTGATAAAAACAAAATTTTCACATCAAACTTCTATGAAAAGCAAAGTCAAGATTTTCTTTTAAACGCAAGAAGGAATGGATAAAAAAAATGTTTCAAAATAAACATAAAAATTATTCAAGTACAAGAATATGTTACTTCTAAAACATTTACCGGCTTGTCAGCATCAGCAACATTTTGAGAATCAGTGGCTAAGTTGTCTGCCACTTGAGAATTCGCCTCCTTGCATTTCAATCTATCTGCAGTTTGGGCCTGTTCCCAAAAGAGCTTGCTTGTAAAACTGAATAGACAAGGAAATCCTAAATGTTTTTAACTTCAGAGTAGTGTACTTACCTGGCAGAAAGCAGTAATTAATTCTGGTCGCAAAATACAAAATCGAGAACCAGGTCCAGCGTAATTGGCATCACGGGGAGTTACCCTCAACAAATCAAGAAGATAATGCCTGATTTGGTTACAAAGGGAGTAAGGAATCAGTGCATAACAGCACATAGAATAGATCATAGATTATAAAAACACAGTTGCAATAAATTAGCCAGGAACATGCGACAGCTAACATCTTTAGCTAACTTCGAATATACTCGCATTCACTAATATATATTTAATAAAATACAACATAACATAAAACTAACACCAAAATGGAGTTAAAAATCCAATACATTAATAATGTTCTAATCAGAATCTTTGTTGCAATTGGTACTTATGCTTATCCTATGATGCATTAAAAAAACAAACTAGCTCAAAAATACCTACCGGTCATCCCCACCCACAATGCCCTTGCATTCCACTGGGGCAGCTAATTTGAAAACATTTCCAGATCCATCAAGGACCGCATGTTCCTTCAAATGAAGCCGTTTAGCAGCCTCTGACACCTAATAACATAATAAGGCAAGCTTAGAAGAGAAACAAAAAAACAGAAAAAAGAAAATTTCCATTCAATAACAAACATGGCAAAAATGAATATATGGTTATAAATTACAGATAATGCAAAACTCAAATCCAACAGTCACAAAATCAAATTTAACCTCCACACGCTTCCTTACCTTAGAATGAAAATCTTCGTTCCAACAAATTTTCTTTCCATTGTCAACAGAACCATACAAAAGAGAGTCTGACTTGTCCCCTTGAAGAATGCCTGGTAAGACACTCTGCAGCATAAATATGTAATTTGAAATTAAAATAAAAATTTAATCTAACAAGAATTCCAGGGTTTTCAATTTATAAAAAAAATATGCTCAAGTACAAAATTCAGCACATTACTTAGTTGAAACAATTTAGTATAGTAATTCTAAAGGCTTCATAATCAATCTATATTTATTAATAGCCGGCAATTTTGGACATCACTAGCATATCTTGTTCAGGTAAAGATACCCATATGGATATGAACATAAATAATCAATTCATTTAATGATTAGAAAATACTATTAATATATGTTCAACCTATATGCTAGAAGAAATAAGAAATTCAAATGTCTTCCCATGTATTACAACCTTTTCAACAGATTCAGCACACCCCACTTCTATTCCTAACCATTTTGAGGAATGCTAATCCACTAAGAAGCATTTCAAAAAAAATTCAGAAAAGAAGTCTAAAAGGAAAAAGGATGAGCTAAAACATCAAATAGTCATATCTGTGCTACAAGCATACACTAGTAGGAAATTGATTTTATTAACTTGAATCCTATAGTTAACCACACTTCCACAAGAAAATTTCAAGTTAGTAAAATAAATTAGAGCTTCATACACACCTGAGCTACCACTCTATGACCCCTGTAGTCAATTATAGCCATAGCAAGATTATAAAGTCCAGGGACATCAGCTTCTTGGTAAGCCTTTGTGCCCTTTAAATCATTGTTCGCTGAAGCATATGTGGCTTGCTCATTCTCACCCAGCTGAACTTCAGGAGATGCATCTTGGGTGACTCTTGTACCATTAACATCTATTGAACTTGAACTATCATCTTTTCCTCCATTGGAAACCTGACTTTCTCCATCATGTGGAATGAAAGCTTTATCAGCAGAACTTTGCAAAGTGCCTGTGCTCCATGTTTTTGAATTAGAGTCCACATGTTTCTTTGACAGCTTCTCAAGGTCAGCATCAATGGCAAAACTAAAGAATATATTGTTGTGTACATACCTACCACCAAAATTACCCTAATGAGCTCAAAATCATTTCAGGAAGGAAAATTTTTGCGTGCAAAGGGGCAACATCACAGATAACAAAATATGGGACTATTAAGAGCTATAACAAACACAAGATGAACTAAGAAAATGTCATAATACATCATATACCATACATGGGCAAAGGAAAACATACAAGCAAAGGAATAAGTATCAATTCCCTCCCTTTATATTCCACTAGACATAACTTTTCAACATTCTAAAATAATAGAATTTCAAAACATAGAAAAAACTACTTAAAATTTGAATAAAATGAAGATTCAAGAACATATTCAAAAAATTGCTCAAACATTAAATGGTTAAAAGACCCACTCACATGTGAAAGCATTCAGGGTCAGTTGGGTTTATTGGAGGAATGCAGCCACTAATCACTCCAGTAGCGCCATTAATGGCTGCATCAACAAAGTCCGATGTCACTTTATAAAGTGCCCTATCGCGCAAAATCCTGCAGCAGCAAACAAATTACAGTGCACCTAAGAAACATAGATAATCAATGATACCCAATCATTCCCAACAAAACAAAATAAAGAACAGGACTAATTCCAAATCTATGTATTTATGAATGAGAGAATATAAAGGCACCTCTCCTGTGGATTTGTATGAGGAAATTCTCTACAAGACTGCAGCTCCTCATTCCAGTCTCTTTGCATGCCAATTGGCTCATTTCCATACAGAAGAGTCAAGGCATTCTCAGCCCTGGCCGCATCACGTCTGTGGTCTGCCAACAGGAAACAAAATACAGAATAATCAAACCAGCCTGAGATTCACATATAAGGAACCTCATTTACAAGGTTCTCCTACAATTTCATGACATTTTAAAGTTGGCTTGCGAATCATCTAAGAATACATAACAGCAGCAACAACAAACAAATAAACAAAAGCCCTTTCTTCCACTAGGCAATGCCCATGGTTGGCAGAAACTAGACTCAACACGTAGAAACGTACGTTTCTACATGTCAGAAGGTTCCCACCGTCCCGCCTGCCAAGCAGAAGCGTCCTCGAGTGGAAACGGAGTGGAGACGGCCGGCGCGAGGTGGAAACGTGAAAACGGTTCCATTTCTGCCGCACCAGAAACAGCTTCAGCAGTTCCAGGTTGGACCTTGTTGACCCGGTTTTCAAAATGCGACCCGGGCGAAAAAACCCTAAAATCCCAAAAACGAAGGTCGCGGCTCCCACAATCGTCTTCTCCATGTATTGGCGCACCACCCCTGTCCCCGACGACCTCCATCCTCATCAGAGAGCTCCTGTTTCACGCCACCCTTCCTTGCCGTGCTTCCCCTGTTCCATGTCGTGCATCTCTCTAGAGCTTCTGTTTATATCTTGCCTTGCCTCTGTTTTGGTTTATATTGCCTCTATTTCTGTTTGGAGATGTCATCTAGCGGTGGACCATCATTTGGTAATGGGGCTGGTTCTAGTAGCAATGGGGCTGGTTCTATCATGTTTGAACTTTTATGTGTTTGTGTTTGGTTCAATATTATGAATATTATGAATTTTATCAGTTTAGTATCTCTGGTAGACTCTTCCGTGTCGTCTTACATCACTACAAATCTACGTTTCGAAATCTCGGTAGTTTCAACGTAGAATCTATGTTTTAATAACCTTGGCAATGTTAGTAGCATGGGTCAAACTACACCAGTGTGCTCCATCAAAAACCAAGCCTTCCATGACACTGTGTAGATCTACGTCCTTGATAACATTTTAACTTAAAAGCTTCTCTTGGTCTTCTTCTAACTTTCACTGCTGGAATATCCTCCATCAGATGATCTCCCTTTCACCAGTTTTATGGTCTTCTTACATGATCAAACCATCTTAGGCACAAATCTACAACATTTTCATCATCCACAGGTACCATTTCCCCTTTCTCTTAAATAATAAATTCATTCCTGGTTATCTATTCTTGTATGTTCACTCATCCATGACATTCTCATCCCTGCAACACTCAGTGTAAGCTCTTGTTATTTTTACCACTATCACACTAACTGAATTTTTCAACCATCCTTTGTCAACACTGTTTTCAGATCCTAATGAGTTACAGTGTAAGACTCTTCACAAAAGCTATTGGTATAGGATGAAAGCTACAAAAATTGATTCCATTTTTTTTGACTCATTGTTAATAGCAGTATAGTCCTTGAAATTTATTTATCAAGCATATATATGATAACAGCAATCCTTGCCACAACTGGCTAAATACCTAGCCAACTAGACCAAATTGTAGATGTGACAAAAGAAAGATATTCAATTAACAATTTGCTCTTACAGATAAATAAATAAATAAATAAGAAAAATATATCACCAGTCACTAAAGGAAAAGCAGCACTACCATCCAAATCCAGAAGCAGAAATCACCACAACTAACGAATTGAAAAGAAATGGCAATGAAACAATAGGACAGAAGCTAAGCTCACCAGGTAGAGGGTATAACCCAAGCCAAGAATTAGGCGGCAACAAAGACTGCACATTTTCAAAGGGATGCGCAGCAGCTCTACCCTCCAATACCTCACGGAAAGCTTCAAAATTGGAAAAGATGTATAAGGTTTTGAACCCCAAAGAAAAACTTTAACAAATTCAAGTCCAAAACAATGAGTAATTGCACTTTATTACCTTTTTTGAACTTGGGGCTAATCTTCTGTAAAAGGACAACAAGAGTTGTTGCTTCAAAAGTAGATTTACTTGGCCTTGGGTCAAGAGTGTTCACTGAGCTTGAGTTGACATAAAACGTTTTGGTACTTCCCGTGATACAAAATTTATTACCCTCAAGAGTTATCACATCCAAATAAATCAAATCTCCAACAAGCCTGCAGACCACAGAACAGTCTTCTTAAATGCATATAAACTTAATTAGATAATGAAATTAATAGTATTACACAAAGTGCCCATTTGAAACCATGTTTCAACCAATGCTTTCTCACACCAAAATTTTTTTGCTTTCTGGAATTCATTCTCATAAATCCCACCAACAGAGCTGCATCTTTCCAACTACTAAAACAAACATAGCTTAAGTGAAGAAGATGCTTCTTGTGTTACCTTCTATAGCTTGGAGGAGGATTGAAGGATGAAAAAACTATGCTCTCTACACATTTAATATCCTTCAATGGGGACGATAATAAATTACCCAATGAACCAGAGATGTCCTCCATATAACCAAGCCCATCAAGCTCAGGAACCTCGGGTTTCACCGTTTCTGATATTTCAGGAAATGCAGAAGCAGATTAGTGACTGATTATTTCCAAAACAAAGAAATCAAGAAACTATAACAAAATTCATAAAGGAAATGAAACATAACTATCTCATACCTCCTGAACTTGCAGCTTTATTTTGTGTTATATCATTTTGTAGGGCAAGTGATGTTGACAGTGAAGCATGAAGGTTAGAAAGGGAAAGCAACTCCCTTGTGCGGTGTACATGAGCCCTTATAGATCGATCATCATAAAATGCTGCAAAGAGGATTTACCACATACATATAATCATCCAGTTATGCCTAAACATCATATTGCTGCAAAAGCAATGGTTTATTAACATACCAGGAACCATTTCCAAGGAGCAACCACCAGTAGTAATATCAGCTACTTCAGAAATTTCATTATAATCTTCCAGGTGATGAGTGGATCCATCCTTTGTGTGCAGCAGTAAGTCATAGCATGTAATAAAACATGTCTCGGGAGCATCAAGAAGGAACTGTCTTATATCCATGACAGAGTCTCCAGGATTCAACTGTGAATTGATTAAACTGGTTAGAAGATCTTTTCTCTGATATATCATTAAGATAAGGACACGGATATAAAGAAGTGGTTATAAACAGTTCAAATGTTCTAACTTCCAAATGCTGAATCAAACAATTTTACATCTATAAAAATGCACGGAAATAGGTTAATCACTGACAAGATCATGAAAGAAAGGCTTGATTCCTTAGTGTCTCTGGATATGATTGAGAACTAGTAACAGACAAAAGCTTCAAAAAACAAAGTTAACTTACCTGAAGCTCAAGCTTCTCCCCAGTTTGTGTTTTAACAGAAACAGGGTAAAGTTGAAGATCACCTGCACAATCAAGTTGGAAATATTAGCCATGAAAGGAGGTTGAAATTCTTATATCCATTGCCAAAAGTATGAAATAAATTTGAGTAGACCACAATTAGACTACATAAATTGTCAACTATCGTGCATTGCATAAAACATGAGAAAGCTAGACAACCACTGATGACTGGTAAGACAAAGGATCACAGATATATGTGAAAGCTCATATTGATTTGTAAAATATAGAGCCATGCAACAAATAACCATAGTAATTATAAATTTTAAACAATAGGAAGAAAAATATTTATTAACAAGAGAAATAAAGAAAACAGGACAAGAAATACTAGAAAAAAATCAAGATTAATATTATTATTACCTAAATTAAGAGCATGGCAATAACAAAAAGAAAATGGAAGTAGTTATTATCAGTCAGAAACATAAACAACTCAGAATGACACACAGATACAAGAAAACAAATAAAGGAGGGCTAGTACACAGACATCATCTGTAAGCAACACGCTAACTGATTCTGATCCCTAAATTAGTTTGTCAATGGACCAAAAAGTCCCTAACATGTACAGCATGCTATATGAAGCTGGGTTCAGTGAGATGAAAATAGGAAATTTGCCTCCCTATAGAACTGGGGGCTTAAAAGTTCCTACTACAGCTTACAGCTCACTATTGCAGACCCTACAACAAAAATTCAGGAGCAGCTCCTGGCCTACATGTTGTGGTATGTGTTGCCACTACTGCCAAACATGATTTGAATTACTTAAAATGAATATACCATTTAAATCTAAAATTATATAATATTCCTTTAACAAATGAAAGACTGGCTAAATTTTAAAAATAATAACTCAGCATGTTTTAACAATAGCAGATATTTTAAATTTCAAGCAGACTCCACTTTGCAAGAATAGGTTTTAGGTTTGATTTCAGATTTTGGAATTATCACTTTCATAGTTTGGAAAATTATCCACTAGTGAAATCGCTGTTGTTCAGATACTGGTAGCATAAATTATTTTCACTAGTCAAATTTAAAAATGATATGGAAATAATGTTGTTGAAAATTATTAATTACAATAGGACAAGTTCAGTAACTTCAATAAAACTTATGAGCGTAATTCACTTCATTAAATTTTCAATCCAGTTTTGTCCAATGTCACAGCAGCTTCTACAGCAAAGTGTGAAACAGATAATACATTTCTAAAGTAACAAACACCTAAAAAACGTCAAAAAGGGTCGTCAATGTATCTTACTTTGGGCAACAGAATTCAATTTTGGGATTTTCCAAAAAAAACACTCAAATCATTGTTTTAACCTGAAATTGTGTGCTCATAATTGCAATTCCATAACGACAACCGAAATTGTGGGCAAATGCATTGATGCAGCAAGACTGCAGTCACATTGCAGTTGGCCACAATTGCTATTTGAAGACTGCGTTTTGAAAGCATTTTCAAAGATGCACTTAAAGAAGAATTAGTATTTTCTTCAAAGATACATATAAAGTAAAGATTCATTATCCTTGAAATTAGAAACTCAGCTTAGGCACAGTTGGCTACAAGTTAGCCACAAAAATGGCACCGATGTTCTTTAAATGTTAGGATTTGTTTTCCTTCCCTCTGTTTCAACTTTCATACTTCTCTCCCCCTCCCTTCTCAATCAGACCCCATTCATCCTTACCTGTGACATGTGAGTTGTGAGCAGTGTCTGCTAGGGCACACAGTGGCAACAGTGAGCTGGGTGAGCAACCCAACTATTGACATCGATAATCTGAGTTTGTTGATTTTTATTTGTTATTTTCATTACACAAGTTTTTACAACAAATTACAATCCTTTACTCTGAAACTTATGTGCTTTTGTTATATTATATTATATCACATGAAATTCTAATTTCTTAAGCATGTTGATTTGTTAAAAACTAATATTAGCATTCCTACAGTACAAAATAACAGAATGCTTATAGAATAACTAACTCTTGGTATTGGAGAATCTTAGCAGCAAGCATCTTAGTCATCATTTACTTGTATATTTTTAGGATTTAAGCATTTCTTTTGCAAGGCAAGCCCTTTTCAGCAGCAGCAACCTCTTGCCTTAAGAGGTCAAAACCCTTTACCATCTTCAGGGAGGGTTTCACTTTTGACAACCTTATTACTAGTAGCACTACTAATAACGTTCCAATGCTAATGTATAAGCAGAGTTTTCCTTTATGCAAATCAAAAGTATTTCTCTAACTCAGTTCACCTTGCTTTTGTTGGCTCCCGTCAGTTGCTGTATCCTGCTCTTTCACCTCTGGATTGGCATTAGTTGAATCTCCAGCAGCAGCAACTTCTGCTGCATCAGCCTTTTCAGATTCCAAAGTGCCGTCCACAGTATCCTTCGCAGGAACATCGGTCTGGACCGATGGCTCTGAAGAACCGGACAAATTATGAGACCCTTTTCTATTCCTCCCTTTGTTCGATTTTCCAGCCATTTCCTCCTTCTGAAATCCAAACAACAATGTCAACATAACAAGAAACTGAAGAAACAAACAATAATATAAAGGGCATACAATTATATAAACCACCATTTACCTAATTCAGAAACGTGTAAACCATTACAAACATAAACTGAATAACACCATAGACAACGAGACATAGAGAAACATGCAACTAGTGACAACATATATCAAACGATTTCCAAGACAGATACTCCACCTTAAGCTTAAAGCCCCCCAAAGAAAAAACAACAAAATTAAAACATTAAACTATAACAAGGGAAGAAGAATTTGAAAGCTTTCAACTTTTATCATAAACATGTTACTTGCACTCGTGACTAATGATTCTCACCCAAACAAAACATGTAAAGGGAAAAAATAACAAAAACTAACGAATAATATATGAATTCAGAATAATAACAACAACAAGAAGAACAACATTCATTAGCTAGCTCGTTAATTCCCGGAAAACCCACATGGCGAAATAATCAAACCTAAATGCAAGTTTCCAAATATAGGCATTTTAAGGTTCCATTTGTCGGCAAAAGAGTGAAGAGAAAAACGTTATACAAGAGAAGCTAGGTATGTTACCCGCAAAGGAGTGAAGAAAAGGTGATTGAATTGATGATGAGGTATGAGTTAGATAAGAAAAAGCATGGAAATGAGGGAAAGGGTTTTAGAAATGAGAAGCTTTGAGGTTTCAATCACAGAGAAGCAGTGGCTGAGGCGGCTTCTCTGTTGTGAGGAGGCACAAACGAACGACACAGTGTGTAATAATAATATGCAACTAATGGGCCTCGGCCCATTTACTTTTTTCTTCTCCATTTTTTCAAAAGAAAAATACATTTTAGACTAAAAAAACATTATAAACGAAAAAAATACATATTTTTTATCCATAATTAAATAAGGAACTTTTTATCTATGCAATATGTTTTTTTACATCAAAATATTTTATTTTTAGTCCTATTTTAAATTTGAATTCAATAATTGGTTATTAACTAAACTACACATTAGTTTATTCTTGTGATTATGATATGTACATTAGCGTGTTTAACAATATATGTATTTTAACCTGTTAAAGTCATTATTAATCGTCAGTTGGACATCTTATAACCATATGAAACAAGATAATGTGAAATTAAGGTATTCATATTAACAATTAACAAATTCAAATTCAAAGTGGAGACTAAAAACAAAATATTCATTATAAAAAGATGTAAAGAAAAAATAAATATCTTATACAAACCAAAAAATCAAAGTATTTTTATTTTATTAGAACAAAAAACATATTTAAGTTTGATCAAAACTATATAGATATAACCCACTAAGGTCAATCCAATGGTAGACTGTTTTACATATGTACACAGAAAGTGAGCACAAAATACTAGAGAATCTCCTTAAGGATCAGGTCTATTATCTCTCTATAATGTGTCACTTAGCTTTTACATATGTATCAAAGGTATATTTATACTTAGGTCCAAACAGAGAGGGCCCAGGCCCATTAGACTAAAAACAAATAGGATCCTAACTTTAGCTAAAATAAAGGGGATCAGGAGGACTCGTGGGGCCCTCCTGATCTCAGGGGAATAGGAGCCCCCTAGCCATGAGCCTCAGGCCTAAAGCCAGGTGAAATGGCTGAATGTAGTCATGTGGCACTTCTTCGCTTTGGTGTAGGTTGATGAGTGGCCGTGGACGAGCCGAGAGGACCTGGTTTCTGAGTGACGTGAATGAGCCAAGAGAATTTGGTCTCCGAGTGGTGTGAATGAGCCGAGAGGATCTGGTATCCGAGTGGCATGAATGAGCCGAGAGGGTCTGGTCTCCGAGTGGCGTGAATGAGCCGAGAGGACCTAATCTCCGAGTGGCGTGAATGAGTCGAGAGGATCTAATCTCTGAGTAGCGTAAATGAGTCGAGATGGTCTGGTCTTCGAGTGGCATGAATAAGTCGAGAGGATCTAGTCTCCGAGTGGCGTGAATGAGCCGAGAGGATCTGGTCTCCGAGTGGTGTCTTGGAGGAGGACTTATGGTTTTTTGCCATGTGGCGGAGAGTCGATAGTCGTCATTTTCCATGTTAAGGGGTGCACATGTCTGTTATGATTGCGTTGTTTCTGTATCCCTGAGCCATTAATACGTCATTTAAAACGCATAGTTTCACCCTAGGTTGTCTTAAGGTATCATGTCCATTAATCAGAAAATTTCTCGTTCCTCCACCGTTGGATTTGAATCCACGTTGTTTTACTTGAATAATTTCCCAAAATGTCACACCCTTTTGTTTTCAAATTCCATCATTCCACTTTAAATGGTTTTCCTAAAAATCACATCCTTTGGTCTTCGAACCCGTTCGTATCCCAATTGTTGGATCCGGTATGGTAAAATGCTAATTCCCTACCTATAAATGGGTTCAGCTTTTCTATTTCATGTTTTATAGGCTTCCACTTTATCATACCTGTACCTTTCTTCCCTTCCATCAAAGCTTTGGCTTATTGGGCTTCATTTCTCCAAGTTCCATCTTTCTCTTCTCTCCTTAGCACTCTTTACCTTTTACCTGTCAAGTTAGTATCTTTCCCCTTCCAATTGCTTTTGTCTTAAGAGTGGTGATGGCGTCCACTGTAGTGAGTTCCTATGAGTGGGTGAAAGATGAGGTATTGGTCATTTTCTCTTCTCTTCAAAGTGAGGAGTTCGTGGCCTAATAGTGGGAGGGGGGATGTTTAATCACTATACTCCCGCCCGAAATATAGAGTATGTTTGTTGCTCTGCCTATGATAGGGTTTGCCATGAGCGTGCTGACCCGAGTGAGTTGGTCTTTACCTTTGTGTATGAGACTTTCTTTTCTAGGCTGCATCTGTCTTTTCCTTTTTCCGACTTTGAGGTTAGGGTATTAAGTGCCTTAAACATCGCCCCTACATAATTGCATCCAAACGGATAGGCGTTCGTAAAGGCATTTAAGGTGCTATGCGAGCACTTCAACCGTGATCCCTTTGTTCCCTTGTTCTTTTATTTTTTTAATGCCAAAATTCCTAAAGTGGAAGTGTCTGTGGGTTGGGTTTCTCTAAACGTTGTCACCCACCGTAACTTAATCCAAGCTTTTGACTAATCCTATAAGAATTTTAAAATGGGTTTTTTTAAATTTTGAGTGGGGTTGGACCCTCCTGGGGAGGACTTTTTACATTACCCCGACACTCGACCTCGATTTCCACTCTATTGGACTCGTAATCCTATCCAGTTTCGAGTGTCCTGGGATGATCTGTCCCTGTCTGAGAGGGCAGATGCCAAGTTTCTCATCGAGGACTTGAAGACGTATTTTAGCTATCAGGCTCTGATAGCCTTGTCCCCTTATTCGAGCGCCCTTGACGTCTGGATCGGTGAGTGTGATTTTAATTATACTGCTTTCTGAATCTTGTTGTTTGACTCTAGTTTTTCGTTGATTGCTTCTGTTTGTGCAGCTGACATGGCTCCCCACAACATCTTCATCAAGGACCTAAAGAAACGCTACCCTGGCAATAATCCCAAGGTTATCAGGAAAAAAACTGGCGGGAAGAAATGATCAAGGGCGAGCTCCGCGATCCTTACAGGTGGTTCTCGGGGGGTCGACGAGGGTGGTGACCATCGCCACACCCATCAACATAGTACCTCTGACCTCACAGATAGAGATAGAAGTGGGTCGGGCGTCGAAGAGGCACCGCTAGGATGACTCAACTAAAGAAGGAGCTGCTTCAGGGTCGGCAAGGCTGGAAACTCCGGGAAAGGGTTGTCCCAAGTCCCCGCGCCATACTGAGGAGCAAGCGGGAGGTGTTCCCCCCACCATTATGGTATCTGATAGCCTTGAGAAAGAAACAGGGTCTCTGAATCCCCAGGACTGAATGAAGTAGAGTTCCTCGGGGGTTGCTTCTACTGAAGGCTTATCGGTCGAAAGGATTGCTGATACCCTGCCCAGCGAGACGGAGCTAGAGGATCGACGTTGGGAGAGCTTCGCCAATGGATCTTTATGTGGCATCAACAACCTTGCACACTCGTTGTGGGACGTGCGCTTCCCGATTCTGGGTTTTGTGGACTGCACAATGGTGTTTAAGGAGGATGAGAAGAAGTTCAAGGGGTCAAATGCGGTGGCTATGTATCGGGTCATAGAAATGTTTCACCTCTGGGCGACCTTAATGACTCAGTTTCTGGAGAAGTGCTTCACCGAGTAGGAGAAGGAGTTAGTGGGCGTTGAGGAAAGAAAAAGCTACCCTGCAATATGAGAAGGACTCATTGCGGAGTCGTCATGAATTTACCTCTTTGCAACTCATGGATGCTGATCCGGTCTGGATATCGGTACCTAAAGTATGACATCAGAGTGACCTCTTAGAGGGGGAACCGGTGTTACAGGAAGATAGTGCCACATCGGTTATCCGTTGTCACCTCATCCGTTCTCACTTCATCATATGCTTTATCCGTCCTCGCCACGATGTGTATAACCATTTGCCTCAGGATCACTATGAGATAAGAGTTCATTATAGCTTATCAGCGAAGATACCCTGTATAGCGGGATATACCGGCCCAAAGGTTATCCGGTCTAGATAGTGGTTCTAAGGTAAAAGGCCGACTCAGCTTTCCTAGAAGTCAACCGGTATCCCAGGATAATGGTCCAGTCGGTAGACATGTTAATCCGGTCTCACCTAAAGAGAAGTCATTTTAGCCGTCCTAGTGTTCAGCCGGTGTCAAGAATACCAATCCGGTTTGCAACACACTCGGCGAACCTCTCTTACACCAGTCGTCCGAGGTGACATCCGAGACACCGATCGGCTTATCCGCTCTCCTACACTAGTCAAGAATACCGACTGCTTCAGTATCATAACGGGAAAGGCTCTCTACACAGCGGAACATGTCCCTTTCATTCACCAACAAGAGTGGGTACAATCACCAATGGAATTTACGGAAAAGGTGATTATCCTCCATCCATGTGACAGAAAAGTACACTAATAACTCACCTACCCTCCTGACACACTCTGAATGCTGGCCCACTCGGATTGACTCTTTATACACGTTATCAGAACCAGTGGGCCCACTAACACCCAATGATTCATCTTCCACTCAGCTATAAATAACATGTTGCAATACATGTCAAAGGTTATGTTGTCCTTACCCTCATTCTCACTAATATACTGCTTAAGTATTACAATGTTCATCTTACACTCTTCTAACTTGAGCGTCGGAGAATCTTCGCATGTGACACCACCTGTCGCCCACACCAATGCGAGAGGTCGGTGTGAAGGATCTCCAGGACAACAAGACCGACCTCTACATGCTGAGAGGCCGGATCATAGAGACCGGATACACACAGCCGGTCTTCAATTCCATTCAATCTTCAACTCTTGAGGCTGTCCTGACACCGAATCTTAGACCCCAGTCGGGGACAGATCAGATGCTTTGAAGGCAGTCGGGGGTTTGGCAGACGACTTGAAGCATGTTAAGGCTGAGCTGGTGGAGGCCTAGTCAGAGAGGAAACTGGCAGAGTCGAGGCTAGCTACCGCTAAAGAGCAGTGCACCGATCTTGGTAGGCTTTTGAGAGCCGCCGAGAAATCTTATGCTTCGGTGTGCACAACTCAGAAAAAGGTTGAAGAGAAGCTGGGGGGTGTCAAGAGCGACCTTGAGAAACATAAGGCTGAGGAGGCGGCTTATGCACGCTTTATGGAGAAGCAGCTGGCTGAGAAATATGTGGTAGCCTTCAATCTTTACCAATAGCAAATTCAAGTGTTGAACCCCTCGATGGACCTCAACCCTGAGGGGATCGGGCCCTTCCGAGTCGTGGTGAATGGTGAGATTGTCAATCTTTCTGATTCAGAGGATAAGGAGGAGATGGCTCCTGAGGATATTCTAGGGCTGAGGCAGGTGTGGAGTCGACTGTCGTCCCGGAGTCAACGCTGACCAACGTGGAGGAAAGGGCACAGCCAGATGATACTGAGAATGATAAACTCTAAAGCGGGGTCGAGGGTGATGTTCCCCAGGATAAGACTCCATATGCCAATATTGGCCCCTGAGTAGCTAATAATTTTGTCTTCCTGTTTTTCTAATGATTTTAATGTAATATTTTACTTGTAATGAATGAAATGGATTGTACCTTTATCTTGATGTCTTTGTTTACTATAGTTTGTGTATGCTTTACTTTCTGGTCGTTATATGCACGGGTACATAAATGTTGCTGAGAGGATGGATTCCTTACTCAAACATTGTATTTTGCTGAGGGAATCAACTCCGTGCTTGGACTTTGAGTACTTAAGTGAATTTTAAGTTTCATAATGTACTTGCCGAGGGAATCAACTCCGCGCTCGGACTTTGAGTACTTAAACAAATTTTAAGTTTCATAATATATTTGCTGAGGGAATCAACTTCGCGCTTAGACTTTGATTATTTAAACGAATTTTAAGTTTCACAATGTATTTTCTGAGGGAATCGACTCCATGCTTGGACTTTGAGTACTTAAACAAATTTTAAGTTTCACAATGTATTTGCCAAGGGAATCGACTCCGCGCTCAAAATTTGAGTACTTAAACGCATTTTAAGTTTCACAACGTATTTGCCAAGGGAATCGACTTCATGCTCAGACTTTGAGTATTTAAACGCATTTTAAGTTTCACAACGTATTTGTCGAGGGAATCGACTTTGCGCTCGGACTTTGAATGTGTTATTCTTTTTGATGAATAAGATTTTATTGAAGAAACGGAGGCCTCGTTAAAACCTCCCAAAAGAAAAACCCTGTGGGAAAAACCTCTCGAGTAGGAAAAAGAGTGCCCTAGAGTACAAAGGTTAACTGTAATAAAATTTTAGGTGACTGGAGTTCCACAATCTTGGTATCTTTTTTCTAGATAATTCTTTTAATTGGTAGGCACCCTTCCCCATGGCTTCTTTGACTCGGTAAGGACCTTCCCAAGTAGCAGCAAATTTGCCTTCCTCTCGTGGCTTTCAATTGTTATCTGTAGTGCACAACACAAGGTCTCCCTTACGAAGAGGTCTGGGTCAAAGAAGAGAGTTCCAACGCTGAGCGGACTTCTGTTTGGCCACTTGTATCTTTATATATGCAACATCGCGTTCTTCTAAATTGAGATCTAGGTCTTCTTATCTTCTGTTGCTATTCAGATCTTCATCATTGGTGAGACGTCGGAGAGTGGGCTCCCCTAACTCTACTGGTATCATGGCATCGGCCCCATAAGTGAGTCGGAATGGGGTCTCATGAGTCGATTAGTGGGGGGTTGTGTGATATGCCCATAGAGCCCTAGGTAATTCTTCCTCTCATCTACCCTTGGCTTCTCTGAGTCGCTTTTTAAGCTTTGGAAGGATTATCTTGTTCACTGTTTTAGCCTGACCATTGGTTTGTGGATGCTCTACAAAAGAGAATTTCCGTTTGATGCCCAGGTTTTCATATAATTCAACAAAACCTTTATCCGTGAACTGGCGGTCGTTATCCGAGATGATTGTATGGAGTAGTCTGTGTCTACAGATGATATGTTTCCAAGTGAAAGTCTAAACTTTGGTTGCAGTGATAGTTGTGAGGGGTTCCATCTTAATCCATTTGGTGAAGAAATCAACTGCTACCAGAAGGAATTTGACTTGACCTTTTCGGGTAAAAATGGGTCTAGGATGTCCATCCCCCAGATGTTGAAGGGCCAGGGGGCTAAGATTCCATGCAAAGGCTCGGGGTGACTATGGATCCGGTTGGCATTGTGCTGACATGGGTCATATTTCTTGACAAATTTGGAGCAATCGGCTTGTAGGGTTGGCAAAAAATATCCTGCCTAGAGGACTCGAGTAACTAAAGGGTGGACTCCCCTGTGAAGGCCACAAATCCCTGAGTAGAGCTCTCGTATTACATAGTCATCCTACTCTTCATTTAGGAATTTCAGGAGTGGCATGGTGAATCCTCTTTTGTAGAGTTATCCGTCCAGTAGGGTGTAGTTGGTTGCTTGCACCTGTAGCTTTTTAGCCTGTTGATGATCTTCTAGAAGGATTCCCTACCTGAGAAAATTAATAATCGGGGTCATCCAAGTATTTTCAATCGGGCTTTCACATACTTGGTTTGTCTGCTGAGTCTCTTGAATGATGGGTTCTTCCAAGATGATTTGGGTGATCATCTTGAGGTTCCTGGCTTTGATTTTGCTGGCCAGCTTGAAGAGAAGGTCGGAACATTCGTTCATTGCGGGGGGGACATGAACTATGTGGAAATGTTTAAGGTCCTATGTTAATTCATTCACTCGAGCCAAGTACTTTGTCAAAATCGGGTCTTTGGCTTGGTATGACCTTTCTACTTACAGGCTACTAATTGGGAGTCGGTCTTTGCCTGAACGCATCGAGCCCCTAAGTCTATGGCGGTTCATAACCCAGCAATGAGAGCCTCATACTCCGCCTAGTTATTGTTGGCTTTGAACTGGAACCTAAGTAACTTCTTAACCACCAATCCGGTTGGGGATTCCAGTATAACACCTGCTCCACTGCCTTTCGTGTTGGAGGATCCATCTATAGAAAAGGTCCATAGACCGTGTGTGGCCTCATAATTGTCCTTATCCTCTCCCAGCTCTACCAAGAAATCTGCCAGCACTTGGGCTTTGATAGGACCTCTGGGTTCATACCGAATGCCATATTCCGATAATTCAACGGCCCAAGTGACCATTCGACCTACAAGTTCTGGTTTTTGAAGTATCTTTCCAAGCAGTTGGTCGGTCCTTACTACCACTTGGTGGCTGTGAAAGTAAGGTCGGAGTCGACGCGTAGCTACGACAAGGTTGTATGTGAATTTTTCAACTATTTGGCATCGTACTTTAGCCCCCTGTAACGTCTTGCTGGTGAATAGACTGGCCTCTGAACTGGGCCATCCTTTTGGACCAAGACTAAGCTTACTACCTCGGTACCGGTGGAAAGATAGAGGGCCAGTTCCGACCCCGCGACTGGTCGTGTTAGAATTGGTGGGGATGAAAGGTAGACCTTTAGGTCTTAAAATGCCTTCTCACATTCCAATGTCCACTCGAACGAATCTGTCTTCTTTAACACTTTATAGAACGGCATGGACTTTTCAGTAAATTTTGAAAGGAAACAGGAGAGGGTCGCGATCCGACCAGTGAGGCGCTGGACCTCTTTGATATTATAGGGGATGCTCATTTCCAGCACGACTCGACATTGGTCTGGGTTAGCCTCAATACCTCGGTAGGTTAGCATGTATCTCAAAAACTTTCCTCCTTGAACCCCAAAAGAGTACTTCTCAGGATTCAGCCGCATATTATGCTTGCATAACTCGGAGAATGTCTCTTCCAAGTCCTGTACGTGGGAATCCCCCTATTTGGTTTTGACCACCATGTCGTCTACGTCGACCTCCATATTTCTCCCAATTTGTCTAGCAAAGATTTTGTCCACAGCCTCTGATAAGTATCCCCTGTATTCTTTAGGATGAAGGGCATCACCCGGTAACAGTAATTCGCCCCACCTGTGATGAACATTGTCTTTTTCTCATCTTTAAGGTCTATTTGGATTTAGTTATACCCTAAGTATCCATCCATGAAGCTTAAAATCTTGTAGCCTAAAGTTCCATCCACCAGATGATCAATACTAGGTAAAGGATACGGATCTTTGGGACATACCTTATTCAGATCGGTGAAGTAGACACACATTCGCCACTTGCCATTTGATTTCTTTACCATGACCACGTTGGATAAACAGGTCAGATATTTGACCTCTCTGATGAAATTGGCGGATACCAACTTGTCTGTCTCCTTCTTGACTGTATTTCTCCGATCACGGCTTATTTTCCGAGGCTTCTGGGATATGGGCTTGGCATCCAGCTCAATGTTGAGTGAGTGACAAATTATGCTAGGATCGATGCCAGGCATGTCAGTGGGGCTCCAGGCAAATAGGTCTGTATTTGCTTTCAGCAGGTTGACTAGGGCTTCCTCAAGGACCGGGTCTAGTGCAATCCGAGTGAACTAGTTTGGGGAAGCCTGACTTGAACAAGCTTAAGGGACTATACTGGCTGGGGTCTCTTATGTTTTCTGTCGTCACAAGGGTCAAACTCGGTTTCTATGTCTTCATTAATTATAAATGTCTCCTTAGGGCAGAGGCTCTTATAGTAACATTCCTAAGTAACTTTTGGATCCGCTTTGACAACCCCTACTCTTCCGTCCCCAAGGGGGGACTTCGTGGTTAGGTGCATGGTAGAAACGACAACCCCAAGGGCATTGAGGGAAGGTCGTCCTAGCAACGCGTTGTAGGAGTTGGGGAAATCAACGACCAAGAACTTGACTTTGATCGCGCGACTGTCTCTTCCACTCCCGAGAGTAGTCCTCAAGTCGATAAACCCTAAAAACTATACAGAGCCACCAAAAAAATTGAGTAAGGTTCCACTATACCTTTTTAACCACCGAGTGGGGAAACCCATCCTCTGGTACGCCTTCTAGTGTAGGATGTCTACTAAGCTTCCCTGGTCTACGATCACTCGCTCCACCACAAAGTCTTTAATTCTCATGGTGACTACCATTGGCTCGTCTTGGTTGGGTCTGCCTTCGGGGAAATCTGACTTGTCAAAGGTGATGGCCATCCTGTCTGTAACATCCCGAATTTTATAAAAATGATAAATTGAAGAGAATAAATAATAAATAATTGTATATGAGTTGATTTATGTCCCAAAAACATTAAAATAATTAAGTTGGGATTTATTATGGATATTTATAATTTATTGGGACTTTAAGAGTTAAAATTATACCGGTTAAAATATAGGTGTCGGACCAAGTATCTCCGATTGAGATACCGTTGGTCAGGGCTATTAGGGATATTAATGGGAGTCTGAATATATATTCGGAATAATTTTTAGATAATGTATTGAGCCCGAACTGAGAGTCTGTTTATTATAAAACGATGAACTTTTAATGGAGATTTAAAAAATTAAAACCAAAAAGCCTATTCTTCTCTCCTTACTTTCGTTGGTTTCTTGCTTCCATTGGCAATCACATTTCTTCTTCTTCTCCTCTTATTTCCCTTCTCCATTTCTTCTTCTTTTTCTCTTCAAAACCCTAAGCTCATCGTGGCCCTCTCCTCCTACACCATTTTTGTCTCTTGGGAGCTTGAAGGAGAAGCTTGTAGCTGGAACTCTCCCTCTCTTCTCCTCCATTTTCGTGTGACTTTTTTCTCTCCCTTGGAAGCTCATGACTAACTCTTGGTTGAGGTAAGTTCCTCATCATTTTCATGAGCTTTATGCCCTAGATTTTGGGTTCTTGGTATTTGGGGGAGTATTTATTGCATAAGGGTTGTTAGGAGAGCATTAAACATGGAAACCCTAAGGTGTGGTGGTTTTAAATGCAAGTTTTAAGAGCCTTTAATGGGGTAAACAAAATTAATACTTGGATGGGTGGAAAATTGATGAGTATTTATGATGGTGATGAGTTTTTAGTGAAACCCTAACTCTAATGAATTGGGGGAAGTGTAAAATATGAATGGAATGTATGTTAAATGATGTTAGAGAATGATGTTAAGGATGAGAGATAGCCATTGATGATGATTGGTGAATATTGATGATGGTTGTTGGGTTCTCATGAAACCCTAGACCTAAGAATTTAGGGAAAATGAATATATTGTAATTTGGGAGGTTAGTTGAATGTGGATAGTGATATTTAAGATTAAAGGTTACTTGAAATGGTAGAGGACCATTTATGGTGAAATCTATAGATAAGTGTTGTTATGAATGTAGAATGTGAGGGATTGGTATGATAAGATTGTGACTTGATGAGGTTCTAGATTATTTATGGTGTGCCATTTAAATTTGATAAATTAATTATGGTTATTGAAGGATATGAGAGCTAAGTTGAATATTGAGTGATAATGATGATGTTTGAAGGATTGAGGTGATTTGAGATTACATTATGTAATGGATGAGATGATGATGTTGTTGGGTTTAGTTGGTCTTTAAGATCTAGAGGATCTTGGCTTTGGGAAAGGAATTCCCAAAGCCTAACAGAATTGCATAAATTGGTGTTTAGCAAGTTTAGGACTTGATGTTGAGCTTTATGATAAGCTAGCAAATGTTTAGAATTATGATGGTTATTGATTATGTGAATGCACGTGTATATGGTGTGTAGATTGCATTCCGGATTATGTGGTGGAGCTTTCAGAGCGTACATTTGGTTGCGGCTCTTCCCTCAAGGTAGGAGAGGAGTTTACATTCAAATTGCATGAGTAGAATGGTAGTGATTATTGTATGAGATGAATACTCATGCTTGCTTTGCCATGTAGATATTGAAATAATCTGAATGGTTATTTGATGATATTTGAGAAATGGTGTATGAGAATGTGTATTAAGTGTTAAGAATATATATATATATATGATGAAGATGAGTTAATTTTGATATGGTTAATGAATTGGAATGGAAATTATTGAGTATGAATGATTGAGGCAAGTTCTAAATACCTAATAGGAGGTGAATAATGTGTTGAAATTGTCCAAATTGAATTGGTATGAGTTTTGGTATGTAAAGTTGTTAATTCCTCACGTTTTTGCACATGAACTGATATTCTCGCTCAAGCGAGGTGGATTCTTGCCCAAGCGAGAATCCCTTGTACCATTATTATGGCCTTTGGCCTAATCTCGCTCAGGCGAGTGAGCTACTCGCTCAAGCGAGACGAGTGTGAAGTGAGCAGGAGAGACACTAGACGAATCTCGCTCAAGCGGGCGTGGCCGCGCTTGAGCGAGCGAGAGAGGAATTGGTTCTGTGAGTTATTCACTTAAGCGAAGGATGAGGCAAGCTCGGTCTCGCTCAAGCGAGCCAGCCTTGAAATAGGTACTGGACAATTCTCGCCCGAGCGAGTGGCTAGTTGAAGGGAGCCTCGCTCAAGCGTCCGCGGGTAAAAATGGTTACTGGAATAATTTCGCCCGAGCGAGTGACCCGTTGTAGGGAGTCTCGCTCAAGCGAGTATATGTGGAATTGGGCACTGAAGTATTTTTGCTCGAGCGAATGGCTGGCCTTGGGGAGCCTCGCCCGAGCGAGCAAGTATAGGAACCCGTACTAATGGGATCTCGCTCAAGCGAGATAGGCTCGCTCAAGCGAGATTGATGTCTGATGCTTAAAACTATCTCGCTCAGGAAAAACTTGGGGGCGCCCAAGCGAACCATCCCCATCTCGCTCAAGCGAAGGTGAATCTCGCTTGAACGAGATACCCAAAACTTGGGATTTTGTGTATTTCTTCAATTTAAATGCTGAGCCACATTCCTTTATATTATGGGATATTTATGGAAATGCATAGAGGGTATTAAATGATGATATACCACGGTGGGGAAGTAAAATTAATTGATACATTTGGAAAGAATTATTTGTGATGTTTTCACCCCTAAGAATGGGATATGAGAGAATGATAAAGAGAATTTGATGAAGAGGTTATAAGATACACTCTAAGGTAATTATGAAACCAATTAGAGAATTGGTAAAATAATATAGCATGTGTCGTGAATCAAATGATTGGATATGACATTAGTAGGGACTAATGATAAATGATGGTGTTGATCACTTCCTTGCACAAAGGGTGATTGTTATTATTGATTAATTGTTGAATGCTATTATGAGTGATCCAAGCATGATCTTATGAGGGTGGTTTGGAGTATGATGATGGAAATATTGTAAATACCACACTAACACGTATAGGTATATACATAACATATGAGACAATGGCGATGAATAATGAGATGGAAACCCATTAAATGAATATGTGGTAATATTGAGGATCATTACCTGATGTTGTAAAGCCATTGTGGTTGAATACAAATATTGACTTGCCATATGATAAGAAATATATATATATATGATGTGTTGAGATGTAAGTTCAAGAATATGATTGTATTGGGCATATGTGTAATTGCCATGTATGTGGGATGATGAATATGTCTTGGATAATTCCAAGTATAGATTAATATTATGATATTGGTTATGCTTCTTGATTTCCATGTGTGGATTGTTATGAAATGATTTGGTGGATATTGAAATGCCATGTATGTAAATGATGCGCCTTGAGGGGCTTTATAAATGATTGTATATGAATCTTGAAAATGTTGAACTAAACATACCCTGTGAGAGAGGGCGAGATATCCTTGCGAGGTTGTTGAGCATATGCATTATTGCATTTTGCATTCATGGCATGGCATAACATTGAAATGTGGTTGCGATCACAGTGATGAAAAATCCTGTGGGATTCTATGAAGGGAGTACCCCTTGCGAGGCGGGAAACCAACTTGATGATGATATGATATTGAGTCGGTGGTTGCGATCACCTGGTTGTTGAAATGAAAAAGGACTTGCGAGCACCTATGATGCCCGTGGTTACGATCACGAGGCGGGAGTACCCCTTGCGAGGCGGGAAACCATTATGAATTGTTGAACGTGGTTGCGATCACGAGAAAGCACCTTGCGAGGCTGCTAGAGGGAGTACCCCTTGCGAGGCGGGAAACCCATGAATATGAATGAATGATTATGGTGGTTGCGATCACCCGTTGGTATGAAATCGGATCCGTTGCATACGCATTAAATAGTTGACATGTGCATTAGCCATAGATGCATGGCATTAGAGATGGGATGACCACGAGAGAAGAGAAACCCCTTGCGAGGAGGAATTGAGTAAAGATTTAATGAATTGATGATGATAATTTGTGAATGCCCTTGTTGATAAGTGGCAATGTGATTGTGTATGTGCTTGTGCTTGCTTGTGTTGTGAAATGCATTTCATGAGGGTTGTATACCTATTATATCAATG
The DNA here is from genome assembly GCA_037962975.1 of Clitoria ternatea. NCBI lineage: Eukaryota > Viridiplantae > Streptophyta > Magnoliopsida > Fabales > Fabaceae > Clitoria > Clitoria ternatea. Next base: position 53,900,319 of record CM075675.1, read on the forward strand.
TGAAGATGATTGAATGATGAATTAATGATTTTATAGCAAAGCACACATGATGATTGTATGCATATACACATGATCACAATATATTTATATTTGTCATTTTGAATGTATAACTCACTCTCCCATGTGGTCTCCTTTTTAGCATTGTGATGCAGGTTGCCATGGGATGAGTTCGGATTTTAAATCAAAGCTTTAGTGAAGGTAAATAGTGGTAGAGGAAGTGCCTTGGCCGGCATCATTTATGAACTATCATGTACATAATTTATGAAATGAATAAGTTGCTTATGATGATATAGAGGATTTAGTGATTTTGGATATGTATAAGATAATCCTTTGAAATTATGAATGGTGAATATAAATGTAGTATGTAAGAGATGATTTAATGTGTACTAGAAGGATTGAAATTGAATGATGAACATTGATGATTGTGGAAGTTGGGAGAAGATCCTCGTATGTATATGTATATATATATATATATATATATATATATATATATATATATAATTGTGTCTTAGGCAAAGCATGTGTATGTTGTGAGTGAATTAGACGAGCTTTGTTTCAGTAGGTATATGTCGGGTATTTGCATGCTTTGCCGAGCCTTTTCTCATATCGTCATATATGGGACTAGGCGTTTGCCCGGTATACACATTCTTCTTCCGCTGTAAACTCTATTATTTGTGTATACCGTTATGGGCATTTTAGTTATCGATCCAATTTTAGTTTATTAAATCGTACGCTTTGGTTTTTTGTGATTCGGGTCTTGATGTAATCGTTAAGGGTTTTCAAACGCGAAAAAATTTACCCGCATTTTATTAATTATTATTTTGGTTACATCGGGATTTGAGTCCGGAAAACCGGGGTGTTACAGTGTCCGACTCTGCCTGCAATAAATTTACCTAGCTCGATCGATATGATCGGTGTGCACGAGCGCCTGGGAATCCTCCTGAAAAATGGTATGAATAACCCTTCTTTTGTCTTCTCTTCCATCTGTAGGCCTCGGGGATCGAGAGCATGGGGCCCGTGATCTATCTCAGGTTTGGAGCTCAACCTGATCGGGGTGCTCTCTTCCTCTCTTTTGGTTTCCCTTCTTTGGTATATGTCATACAAAGAAATGAAGTTTTTAAGAAAAAACCAAGTTTGTATAATATGGTTTCAATGAAAGGTTTGTGCCAAGTTTAAACACAAAAGTTGTAGCATTAGAAGGATTTCATTCCACTAGGGAGGGATTAGTATGAAAATCTTAGTCTATGAATTGATTCAACGGGAAATTTACTTTGATTTGTTGGAAATGATGATAATGGAACTAATCTGCTAAGAATAATAGATCTAAAGAACAAGCAATATTAAGTATAACAAAAATCAATTGTGAGAAACTGGGATTGGTTTCATCTTATCTTACCTTCCATAAGCTGTGTAAATTATAACATCCTTACTTTTTAAAATGAATTTCAATAAATCAAATAAAATTTTCAAAAACAGAAGTCGGATTCAATAAATAACCAGCTCGGTTTTACATCAATCTGACTGGTTATTTAAAAATATAAATAATTTATTTAAATTTCAAATAGATTTTGAATTAAATAATTTTAATCTGTTTTACATAAGCCGACCAGCTCATTTAAAATATACAAATACATAATTTCACTCGGTATTCTCAGGAGCCGGCCAAGGCTTCTACCCAAATACACTCCGAGCAACATAAGTGACTTCTCATATCATGGTTGGGCCCTTCATTCACTGTAAAAATAACAACTGTAGGGGGTAAGCATAAACATATCAAATAACAGTTATTGAATTGGATTAAAAGTCCAATTAATAACTATAAAACAAAACCGAGACAAATAATATCATCATAAATCATTCATTCTCAAAACCGAGACATATACATATACTCATCATAACAGCATGTTATTCTCAATAGCACATAAATCAGTGCATGCATATGCTCAATCAAATGGATCCATTAAGTCTTTTACACATACTTAATCAATGATCAACCAAAACGGGATCATTATTAAGTCTTTCAAATTTTGTGTTGCAACACTGGCTCCCCGAGCCATAATTCAGTTCCTCGCTGATCCGGCTATTTTACAGGTACCAAACTGCTCTGCCCCCATAATGTAACACCGAGTACCACTTCGAGAGTGATAGCAGTCCTCTACTTAGTGCTACGGGCCGGCCTTGAGTCATACTCAAAGGCGTCCGTGGTATATAGGAACCACCACAGGGTCTATGCCTTTATCAGGTCGTCCACATCTGGACTGGCAACACAGGCCCCCTGCAGTCCTGTGTGCGTCTCAATACAATTGATATATCAAACAAATATCAATTATCAATCACATATCAACACCATCAACCCATATCATTCCACTCGGCATAATAACCAACATAGCATGCAATTATATATCATGAAAATTCATGAATATAATTCATATCATAATCATCAATCTCATGAACGACAACTTTACATATAAACTCAATATGAATGGAAAGTAATTAACATAAAATATGTTATTCAATTGGGGTCTCAATTTACGTACATATCATACATATAACATATTAATACCCCAAATCCATTCATAAACCATCTATTTGAGATGTAATGCTCCCCCTACCTGGAATAAGAAGTTCCAGTAGCTTTTCAAAGGTTTTCCTAGTCACTACTTCCAAATTCCGACTGGAATTGCACTTCTGCACTAGTCCCAAGCCTTCGTTATATAGAGAAGAAATGAAGACTTGATGTTCTTCCTCGTTTAATAGTTCCAGTAAAGATTGGAAATAAGAGGATTTTAGATAATAATCTCACTTTTAGAAGTTCTTCCATTAATCCAACAATGGAACTATTTATATATGTCTTTCACATAGAAGAGACGTGAATGAATAGAAATATTCTGACATACGTCTCTTTAGTATTAATGAAGGATTAAGATATTTAATGAAATGGGGACAACACATCAAGAAGGGTCCCATACTTAGGAAAATATCTGAGAAAAGATTTTACTAGAATGTAGAAGAACAGGATGATGTGGAAAGCATCCATAATAAAATATTTATTAATTTCCGACTTGGTTTCTGCGTATTCCGACTCGGTTCCAGCTTATTCCGACTCGGTTTCCGCATTCTGAGCATCTCTTTCCAAGAGGATTTATCACAGCCCCTGTCCGCTCAGAATTTCTTCATTTGGAGGAAATTCACTCAGAAAGGTTTCATCCCATGAAATACTCAGCTTTTCTTCCTCGAAAATGATCCACTCGGAATGTTTCATTCAGACGGTTCACTCAGATATACTTCTGCCTGAGTCAAGCCCTTTACTTGCGTCACTCGGAAGTCTTGAAGTCCAATTCCTTTCTCGGATATCATTCCTCTTGAAAGAATTACTCGGATATTTATTCTCCTCAGAATTATTCAATCATAAACATACTCAATCAGATTTCAAGTCTTTGTCCAGGAGCACTCTTCCTGAAAGACTCACTCAGAATGTCTCACTCGGAAGTGTCACAGAGACACTTCACTCGGAAAGTTACTCTACTCGGATATACTCCACTCGGGAGTTTACCAATTAGAATATCGGTCCGAGAAGTACTTCCACTTCTCTCGGAAACAACCCATTCGGAATCATTCCACTCGGAGATGTTTCCGTTTCACTCGGATTTGCTTCACTCGAACGTGTCTCAATCGGACACAACGTTATTTCGTTCAGAAATGATTCTCTTAGTGATGTTTCACTCAGAAACATCTTAAATTCACTTAGAATTAATCTTTTCTATCTTATTTCACTCAGAATCGAATAATTGTCACTCGGAATCAAATTTATTTTACTCGGAGTCAGATTCATTTCACTCGGAATCTGATTCATTTCACTCGGAAAATCTTGTCTCTGACATTTTTCACTCGGAATTTCATTCAGAAATTCTTCTTTAATCCTTTTTAAATTATTTTTCTAAAAATCATAAAAATTGGGATGTTACATAAATCTTGCATGTAACTTGAAATGATAATTTTTACGTCATAATCAAAGTCATTTGTATTGATTCCTCGACTACAAAATTCATAAGAATGGTTTCAACCTGCTGATCCCTCAGTCACCTTGAAACCATTCCAACATTAATGCCCGATTGTTTAGACGTTTATTGCAATAGATACCATTCCTGGGAGCTACTTGCAACAAGTATTTGATTCAGATATGCTCTCTAGAGTTATTTTCCAAAACACTTAAGAAAACTGAAAATAAGAAAATAGTGATCAAATACTTTCAAGCGTTAAGTACGGAATGAAATACACAAACTATCAAATCTTGTTACCATACATAAAACTTACAACGGCATTATGTCAGGTTTGAATGGATTACAACCAATCCCAATGAATGAGTTAGCTACTCATGAATTATATTTTCACTAATCAATCTCTGAAAGACTACGGAAAAGAAATGATACAAGAAAGAATACTGAAAGAATGGTGAATGAATGATTCGATGATCAAGTAATGTCTCATGTTATTCTCCTATTCTCTATTTAAATATGAGTCTCGCTTAAGCTTCTTCTTTCTTCGCTTAAGCGAATCCCCACTTGATGAGAGCCCATGCAGGAGTGGTCAGAAATATGCAGGAGTGGATGCGTTGGGATCTCATTATTGGTCAATAATTAATTCAGTGGCCCATTCTCCTTCGATCACGCTCAAGCGTGGGGTATTCTCGTTACTTCAAGCTTAAGGTGTACAAGCTTAAGCATCTAGTTATCAAGCTTAAGCGTCAATGGTCGTTTCTGCACTGTGTAGAGCTTCAAACTTCACTTTTCTATCATTCTACACTTCAGCGCCATTGGTCATGCTTGAGCGTGAGCTTCTTCTTTGTGTCATGCTTAAGGACCCCCTTTTACGCTCAAGCGTGGGAGGGGTCTGACGCTTCTGTTTTATGTACGCTCAAGCGTGGGAAGTTACTGTTGCTCCTTGAGTTGCGCACGCTTGAGCATAAGACTCAAGCTCAAACTTCATCAATTCATGCTCGCATGTTATCACGCTCAAGCGTGAGCTTCACTTTGTGCCACGCTCCCTTTCATGCTCAAGCGTGGGAGGCCCCGGTACTTCTCAAGTTCTTCATGGTTCCATGTTTAAGGCTTCCTTTGTCACGCTCAAGCGTATATGGTGCTGGTTGACCTCATTTTCTTTTAAGTTTGCTTTACTCAAGCTTGGCCTTGGTTCTTTCTTGAATTTCCTACAACTTTTCAAGAGTTTTAAGGCAACTTTTCTTTTATAACATATCCATCACTACTTGAAGCATTCATGCTCGATTCCTTCTATCATTCATCAATTTGCTTCAAATCTTAAGAATTTTTAGTTCAAATGAGCCATGAAATCAATACTTATTTATCACTTATCAGTATATCATCCTTTCGGGCAACGAACCTTGCCAAGTGTCCCTGGCGAATTAGATCCTATATTTGATTATGAAGGGAGCGACATTCTTCTGTCGCCTGAGCAGAGGAGGGGCTCGGTGGTACTCACAGTATTTATTCGTGTTCGACCCTTTTGGCCCCTCTCCCGGGGGAGGAAGCACAAAGAATCCAGTGTTGTAAACTTCATGCATGATCCGATTGCGACGATCCTTTAACGGTGTGAAGTTGGTATACCTAGGAGCATTGTAGGCATCAGCGTGCTTGTCTCGACCTTGCCTGGGGCTTCTCTTTTTTTGGTCGGGCCCTTTTATCCATGTTCCGATATCTAGACTAGATCACATGATAGACGGAAGACAACAAAAAAGACTTTCACACTGCTATGTTCGAGGCACTCTATTTTAGTGCAAAATCTGGATATCCTCAAACCAAACCTTTGTCCTTTTCTTATTTCTCAAGTCTGCATGCTCAAACGGTTATCTTTTCTCAATGAAATAGTAATGACTATAAGAAATGGCCAATAAATAAAAAGAGATCTTAGACCTTGAAGATAAAGAACCAAGCGTGAACAAAGTGTATCATTTCAAAAACAGACACTCTCATTCTCATTCTGACATCTGCTTCTTGCAGACTAAGTTTTTATTTTTCAACTTAGTGTATCTACTCTTAAGTTCAATTCTTTTTATAACGTCCTGCCTAATTATTAGAGTATAAATAATGTATTTATACCCAATTTATCCCAATTTCACATTAAATAATATGGTAGATATAACAAGTTCAAACCATGTTGGGAAAAAGTTTAATGAAAAATTTTTCAGCATACCTACTTCCTGCGCACTGCTAAGTAATTTACGTTAAATCAAAGCTATACAACTCTAATGGAGATGAACCTAATTGGTACACCTCCATAATTCAAATTCCTACAATTATTATGGAGAAGTTGAGGGCCAATTATGCCCATAACATTGCCCAATTCATGAAATTATGGAACTAGTCCACCTAAAATTTTCAGCTAAAACACCCTGTAGTATTTTGAACATAACTCGGGATACCGACCTCCGGTTGATGCAATTTTATCAGAAAAATAACCGGGAGTCAACTATCTACAACCTTCATAAAGGGGGTAAAAACAAATTCCAATATCGCTTGAGCGAAAATTGGCTCGCTTCCAATCTCGCTTGAGCAAAAATTGTTTCGCTTGAGCGAAAATTCACTAGAATCTCTCCTCTAGATCTCGCTTGAGCAAAATTAATCTCACTTGAGCGAGAATCACCCAGAAACACCCTAAATTTCACTTTGGATTTCGCTAGAGCGAGAATAATCTCGCTTGAGTGAAAATTTCGGCAACTATACCTCTAAATCAACTTCCTCACCTTCTAATTTGCCTATTTGAACTATAATTACTCCAAAACTTTATGGGTTTTGTATTTCCCTTATTTTGGACCTGCTAGTGTAGTCCGTTTTCTGAAATTCTTTCATATGAACAACTTATATGCTAAAATACAATCTAACAATTTATGGGTTAACACATGATACCAAATGCATGAATTGCCATTCAAACTTCTATTCAAGGATGCACACAAACTCAATATGCATTTGCGAACCTATAGAGACTATCCGATGAGTCTAATTCTCACAAAAGCTCAAAATGACCTACCTAGTTCTTTTAATACACTTCAATTTCACACAAATGTCATTCCGTTATGGTTTAACTTATCATTATCATATGGCATTGCAATCCTAAACAATTCACATCTGCCCATTACATTTATAATTCAAATTCAATAATGGCTCAATACCCATAATAATCAAGTCGCAATTCTTGGACATAAATTCACATATCATTAATCATAATCAGTTTCTTCATCCATAGCCATTATTCTCATTATCACATATTTAGTATATTAAGTTCATTATCAATAACATCTAGTGTAACGCCCTCTATTACACCTTAATAAATTCTATAAAAATTCGTAATTCTTTTTACTAAAGATATGATTATTAAAAAGAAACTATCAGAATAAATTACATACATCATTTCTGAAATACCTCATAAATATTATTAAAACTTTATAAAGTAATTTTACATTCATCCGAAGAAAATAAATATTAAACATTATAAGAAAGAGAGGAAACTCCATGGCCCAGAAGCAGTTACTTAATAACTTTATTTATTCATTGGACCATGGTATTCATACCGAGCTCCCTTTCTAGAATGTGCTATATTTACTGCCGAGATTCTTTGATCCTTCCTTTTGAACCATCAATTTAAAACATATGAAATAAAAACACGAAAAAATGAGTGAGAAACAGAATATAATATTCCCAAATGGGACATAAGCAACAAAGGGTTTTCACAAACTAATATATAATAATATCAATCACAATCACATACACAATCAATTATGAATACATGAATGTTATGTAATATCCTCATCATAACTTACCTATATATGTGGGCCCTTAAATTTTAATTTACACTGGGCCAACTAGGAGTTTACACTGGTCCATAAGTCCAGATAATAATAATATGAACAGCTCAACTGGCATAGAAACACTTAGAGACTAGTCAGACTGAGAAAGTTTTTATTGTGAAAGTACCCGATACTAAGGAGCTACCCTAGGTCCCCTAAAGCACTCTTTCACACCCTCTTATTCCAAGGCTCGTAATTAAGTCTCCTCTAATGTATCCTCGGTTTCTATAATCCGTCTCCAGACAATATCATTTTGTTTCACTTTAATGATTTATGATACATGAACTACTCACGTATTTAGTTGGTTAAGACTTTTAGAAACTCAATTATTAAATACCTCAAAGGTTTACAATATCATTTCAATAAACTGTACATTTCCTCAATTTCTTCTCTGAATTTTTGTCATACAGAAATAAATTTGGCACAGTTTTAAAATTCAAATCTTACCAAAATTGAGTTTCCAAGCCTTAAATATCTCAAAACTTTCTCATATAAAGCTTTACATAATCTTTCTCAAATTGAATCTTAGTAAGATCGAACTTAGAAATTTCAATTATTTCCAAATATCTTTAGTTATTAGGTTGAAAAAAGTAAAATAATTTACTTTTGAAAAGTTTATTTTACTAAAAGAGAATAATTCTTAATTCATTAACTAAAAATACTCAAAACTATAAAATTTTTCTTTAATTCAAGAATTAATTATTTCAATCTTTTTATAATTAATTTTCATAAAATGTCTTTTTCTAAAATAAATAATAGAATTTTATTCTAAAGATTAAAAGTAAAGTTAATGAAAATAATTTCTAAGAAGGAATAAAAGATTAAAATAATTATAAAATATTTTCTCTTAGAATAAAAATTTAAAGAGTAAGGTAAGAAAATTCTTACTGAGTTTTAGCTTTCCGTCATGCTTGCTATATGCTCAACTCCATATCACAAGATCATCAATCACAATCAAATATTATCAATCATAATCAAACATCATCAATCACAAATATAATCAATCATAATCAAATCAATTAAATTAAATATCATTAATATATTTCATAATTTAAAATTTAATGGTTATTAATATAATTAACTTTGAGTCTTTTTTTTGTCCATTACTTGCACAGGTCTATATATGTCCATATAATCTAGTCCTCGCATAGGTATAGTTCAGTCCATACAAGTCATAATAATCCAAGTCCTGGCATAGGTTCAGTCTAGTTCGCATAGGTTATAAAAGTCCAAGTCCTTGCACAGAATAAGTTACACAAGATACTTAATTTAAAATTTATTATAAATTTTAAGTTAAAAATTATTATTTTAAAATAACAATATTATTAAATTTAAAAGGAGTAGGGAACTTCTCCCATTATTCTTATGTCTTTTTGTATTATATTCTTATCTCACTCCCCCTTACCTCTAGTATCTTGGTTTGTTATTGAAAGCCCGTGTGCGCCTCGTCTCTGAATTCTAAAATATACCAATTTCACTTTAATATAGTTATAAGATGAAAATTAAGATTTCTACTTAAAACAGAAATGGTAAATTTTAAATAGTGAATAGTGAATAGTGAATAGTAAATGGTAAATAGTAAATCATGAATAGTAAGAGTAAATAGTAAAATATGAATAGTAATGATAAATAGTAAATCGTGAATAGTAAAATGCGAATAGTAAAGATAAATAGTAACAATAAATAGTAATTTACTATTTGAATAGTAATTTACTATTGAAATGGTAATTTACTATTGAAATAATATTTTACTATTCAGAATAATAACTTAAAATAATATTATATCCAGTATAATAATAGATTTCTAAAACGATATGAAAATAAACCAAAAAATATATAAAAGAGAGGTATTTTTACCTTAGAATTTTAGTAGAACCTTCTTCCAAAAAATTTATTTTTCTCTCTTACTTCCACCACTATCTCACTAGCACTACTATATTAAGAAAATTTAATTTGAAATTGTGATTTCTTCGTTACTCTTCCTCCGTATTTATAGCCAAAAAATTACTATGCATTTGAATATTTTAATATAAAAGTATTATGCAAGAATTGAAAATTTCGTTCTTGGTTACTGTGCAACCTTTGAAATTTTCGTTCATGCATAGTGATCTGTCCCCGACCGGGGTCTAGGATCCGGTGTCGGGACAGCCTCAAGAGTTGAAGATTGAATGAGATTGAAGATCGGTTGTGTGTATCCAGTCTCTGTGATCCGGCCTCTCAGTGTGTGGAGGTCGGTCTTGTTGTCCTGGAGATCCTTCACACCGACCTCTCGCGTTGGTGTGGGCGACAGGTGGTGTCACCTGTGAAGATTCTCCGACGCTCAAGTTAGAAGAGTATAAGATGAACTCTATGATACTTAAGCAGTATAATAGTGAGAATGAGAGTAAGGACAACGTAACCTTGCACATGTATCACAACATGTTATTTATAGTTGAGCGTGGAAGATGAATCGTTGGGTGTAAGTGGGCCTACTGGTTCTGATAACGTGTATAAAGAGACAATTTGAGTGGCCCAGTATTCAGAGTGTGTCAGGAGGGTAGGTGAATTATCAGTGTACTTTTCTGTCACATGGATGGAGGATAATCACATTTTTCGTAAATTCCGCTGGTGATTGTACCCACTCCTATCGATGAATGAAAGGGACATATTCCGCTATGCAGAGCGCCTTCCTTGTAATGACACTGTGACAGTCGGTTATCGGTGACCCGGTGTAGGAGGACGGATAAGTCACCCAGTGTCTCAGATGTCACCTCAGACGACTGGTGTAAGAGAGGTTTGCCTAGCGTGTTGTAGACCGGATTGGTATTCTTAACACCGGTTGAACTCTAGGACGACTATAATGACTTCACTTTAGGTGAGACCGGATCAACATGTTTATCGACTGGATCATTATCCTGGGATACCGATTGGCTTCCAGAACGGCTGAGACCGCCTCTTGCTCTTAGGACCGGTATCCGGACCGGATAACCTTAGAGCCGGTATCCAGACTGGATCATTTGTCCCCTAGCTTGTGTGAGGGACTGTAAGTTGCTCATATAAGCTATGAAGTTCACAAGAGGTCTGTATGCCGGCGTATCCTGCAAGAATACAAGTTATGTTTTTTTTACCTTCGAAACACTCGTTAACCGTCGAATATTGTCTCCAAGCGTTATGAAGTGAACGGTTCTGAGTGATTCCGAGTGGATTATTTGACTTCTGAGTGATTGATTCCGAGTGAGGCATATTCTGACCTTGTTACTAGGGAAGTTCCATTACCTGTAACCACCTCGTGTTGCTCAGTAAAATTCCGAGTGATACTCCCAAGTGGAAGATTTCCGATTGATATCTCCGAGTGGAAGCTCTCCCGAACGATAGCTCTGAGTGGAATCTCTCAGATTAATTCTTTCTGGGTAGAAGGCTCCGATTGATCTTTCCTGGGTGGAAGGTTCCGAGTGATCCTTCAACGGCGCTTGGTCTAATTGTACCAACTACACTCGGAGTTCAGTTTTTAGTCCTACAATCCGAGTCTTCATTTGTGTTCAAAATTTCCGAGTGTAACTTTCCTGAGTGGGGTGTCCCCGAGTATGACATTTCCGCGTGGGATTGCACTGAGTGAAGCATTTCCGACCTCTACGTAATACGACCGAGTGGAGGATTTTCGACCCCCACGTGATATGGTACCGAGTGAAGCATTTTCCGAGTGAATCACTTAGGGACAGAGAAATGCTTCGACCTCGGATAAGTGCGTTTCGGGTAGAGGCTTTCCTGAGTAAACAATTCCTGATTGAAACTTCAAAGTGAGGTTTTTTCAGCTTACAAAATTCAAGAGTCGGACTTCAATGAGATATTACCGACTAAAGTATTTAAGAGTCTCGCATCGAATTTGAAGTGTTTCCGAGTAAGGAATCCCAAGGGAAAATATTTCCGAGTAAGGAATTCCTGAGAATACTTCTGAGTGAATTCGATAATGAAAATAACGATTGATTCTTCAACAACTTTCGGCTAAGCCTAGAAGTCGTACTCAGAGTTCGGTTTAATCCTACAATCCGAGCCTTCAGTCGGTGTTGGATTTTACCCATTCACAATTTTTCTTCAGTCGGTGTTGGATTTTACCCATTCACCATTTTTCTTCACTCGGTGTTCGATTTTACCCATTCACCGGCCTTCATGACTCGGTGTTGGATTTTACCCATTCATCGACCTTCGTCACTCGGTGTTGGATTTTACTCATTCACCGTTCTTCACCGACGTTTGGCCAAACCTACTAGTCGTACTCGGAGTTTGGTTTAATCCTACAATCTGAGCCTTCTCCGGTGTTCAGCCAAACTTACTAACTGTACCCAGAGTTCAGTTTAATCCTACAATCTGGGCCTTCAATCGGTGTTGGATTTTACCCACTCACCGTTCTTCAAATGGGGTTCAGTGCAATCCTACAACCCATTTCCTGAGGTTCGGTTCAATCCTACAACCCAGGTCTTCACCGACGTTCGGCCAAAGCTACTAGTCGTAATCGGAGTTTGGTTTAATCCTACAATCCGAGCCTTCTCCGGTGTTTAGCCAAAATTACTAACCGTACCCAGAGTTCGGTTTAATCCTACAATCTGGGCCTTCAATTGGTGTTGGATTTTACCCACTCACCATTCTTCAAATGGGGTTCGTTGCAATCCTACAACCCATTTCCTGAGGTTTGGTTCAATCCTATAACCCAGGTCTTCACCGACGTTCGGCCAAAGCTACTAGTCGTACTCAGAGTTCGGTTTAATCCTACAATCCGAGCCTTCTCCGGTGTTCAGCCAAACTTACTAACCGTACCCAGAGTTCAGTTTAATCCTATAATCTGGACCTTCAATCGGTGTTGGATTTTACCCATTCACCGTTCTTCAAATGAGGTTTGATGCAATCCTACAACCCGTTTCCTGAGGTTTGGTTCAATCTTACAACCCAGGTCTTCACCGACGTTCGGCCAAACCTACTAGTCGTACTCGGAGTTCGATTTAATCCTACAATCTGAGCCTTCTCCAATCGGAGGTTCACCCCTTTGTACCTTCGAAGAGGTTCATCGCTAACATCAAATACATTGTTAGGATCATCCGTCCTGAAAGTATCTTGTCACAACAGCGTTGTGCATCATAAAGACAATGTGTGAGTCAAAGAAAGTTTCATTAACTATGAATTACAATACAAAAGAGAGAAAGAGAGCCGAGTCGGGGTTATGCCTCGTTAAACCTTCTTGGTAAAACCTGATCGGAAAAACCCAAGTAAGGAAAAAAAGTGCACACCGTCTTACTGACTAGCTATAATAGCAGAAGACGCTCTTAGTTCTGATGGCCTGATCCCTAATCAATGACCTCTCGGGGGCCCTGATGTTGTTGGGACATAACATCTTGCTGTGCCGATTCACCAATCATATCTTCCTTTTGCTTTTCAGAAGTAACTTCTTTGAAAAGATACTATTTGAGTTTACCCTCTCGGATCAGGGTCTCGATAGTATTCTTCAGAGCCTGACATTCATCTGTTGAGTGGCCCTTTTGCTCATGGAATTCACAGTATTTCTGAGGGTCTCCATGTTTGCGAAGCTGGGGTGGTGTCCTGACCCCGTACGTAGTAAGCGTTGGCCATCCGATCTCCCTCAAAATCTGAGAGCGTTTAGAATTTAACGGATCATAATTGCCAAATACATGTATCCGCTCTTACTGATTCGGAGGTACAGGATTATCGAAGACGCTGCTTTGGGCCGGTCTCTCCATGCGTTCCGATCTAGGCCAGTTTTTATCTCTCCGTTGTTGATGTGGCGTTGGGAATTTCCTTTTGGCCGCTGTTGCTTCCAAGTGCATTTCTATGCCCACGTATTTCGAGGCTTTTCTTCGAAACTCCTCCAACGTCGTCGGAGGACTCTTTGCCAAAGACAAAGCAAAGGCGGATCCAGGCTGTAAGGCTTCAATAACGATGTGAAGCTGAATAGCCTCCGTGAGGTTAGGCACCAAAGCAGCCTCGTAAAATCTTTTCAAAAACTCCTTGAGAGTTTCATTTTCCCTCTGCCTTATCTGAGCCAAGGTATGGGAAGTCCTTGGAACGTCCCTAGAGATAATGAAATGGCTCTCAAATGAAGTCACCATTTCTTCCCAAGAGTCTATCGACCCTGATGGTAAGCTCTTGAACCAACTAAGAGCCTCTTCTGTCCGTGTTCTTGGGAACATTCTACACATGACATCTTTATCAGCTCCCAGATACATGGCCTCGTACACATAAGCATCGAGGTGCTTAGTTGGATCAGTTTCTCCATTATACTTTCCGATGGAAAATGGTTGGGTTGTTTGCAGGTGCTTGGGGATGAGTATACTCATGAGCCTCCTTGAGAAAGGGACATTGAGTCGATATGCCCCAGAAGTCATCACTACCTGCTCTTTCTTCCTTGCACTGACTCTGTCCCCAGAATCTTGAGTTTGTTCTTTCCTCTCGTAAGTGGGGATCTTAGAATAGTGGAGAGTTGTGGACTTCTCTCTCGCAGATACATGGCGAGTATCCCCCGCCTGAGACACCATCCTGTCCCCAGTTCCTCTTCTCTCTCTTCGCAACTCTATCAACTCCTCCCTGAGTTGCCTGATAACTTCATCTCGAGGATCAAGGGTTGCCACTGGTACCATTCTCCTTGAGTGGGTTGCTGGTGATTCGAAAACAAATCTCTTGTCAGCTTGTTATTAGGTCACATCTTCCACATGACCGTCACTAAAGTCGCGTCCATCTCCTTCCATGGTCAACTACTAACTTCTGCAGAAAATGGGAATAACTCTAACGAGTCCCACCGGGCGTGCCAATGATATGTCCCCGACCGGGGTCTAGGATCCGGTGTCGGGACAGCCTCAAGAGTTGAAGATTGAATGAGATTGAAGACCGGTTGTGTGTATCCGGTCTTTGTGATCTAGCCTCTCAGTGTGTGGAGGTCGGTCTTGTTGTCCTGGAGATCCTTCACACCGACCTTTCGCGTTGGTGTGGGCGACAGGTGGTGTCACCTGCAAAGATTCTCCGACGCTCAAGTTAGAAGAGTATAAGATGAACTCTATGATACTTAAGCAGTATAATAGTGAGAATGAGAGTAAGGACAATGTAACCTTACACATGTATCGCAACATGTTATTTATAGTTGAGCGTGGAAGATGAATCGTTGGGTGTAAGTGGGCCCACTGGTTCTGATAACGTGTATAAAGAGACAATTCGAGTGGCCCAGTATTCAGAGTGTGTTAGGAGGGTGGGTGAATTATCAGTGTACTTTTCTGTCACATGGATGGAGGATAATCACATTTTCCGTAAATTCCGCTGGTGATTGTACCCACTCCTGTCGGTGAATGAAAGGGACATATTCCGCTGTGTAGAGCGCCTTCCTTGTTATGACACTGTGACAGTCGGTTATCGGTGACCCGGTGTAGGAGGACGGATAAGTCACCCAGTGTCTCAGATGTCACCTCAGACGACTAGTTTAAGAGAGGTTTATCTAGCGTGTTGCAGACCGGATTGGTATTCTTAACACCGGTTGAGCTCTAGGATGACTATAATGACTTCACTTTAGGTGAGACCGGATCAACATGTTTACCGACTGGATCATTATCCTGGGATACCGATTGGCTTCCAGAACGGCTGAGACCGCCTCTTGCTCTTAGGACCGGTATCCAGACCGGATAACCTTGGAGCCGGTATCCAGACCGGATCATTTGTCCCCTAGCTTGTGTGAGGGACTGTAAGTTGCTCATATAAGCTATGAAGTTCACAAGAGGTCTGTATGCCGGCGTATCCTGCAAGAATACAAGTTATGTTTTTTTTACCTTCGAAACACTCGTTAACCGTCAAATATTGTCTCCAAGCGTTATGAAGTGAACGGTTCTGAGTGATTCCGAGTGGACTATTTGACTTCTGAGTGATTGATTTCGAGTGAGGCATATTATGGCCTTGTTACTAGGGAAGTTCCATTACCTGTAACCACCTCGTGTTGCTCAGTAAAATTTCGAGTGATACTCCCAAGTGGAAGATTTCCGATTGATATCTCCAAGTGGAAGCTCTCCCGAACGATAGCTCCGAGTGGAATCTCTCAGATTAATTCTTTCTGGGTAGAAGGCTTCGATTGATCCTTCCTGGGTGGAAGGTTCCGAGTGATCCTTCAATGACGCTTGGTCTAATTGTACCAACTACACTCGGAGTTCAGTTTTTAGTCCTACAATCCGAGTCTTCATTTGTGTTTGAAATTTCTGAGTGTAACTTTCCTGAGTAGGGTGTCCCTGAGTATGACACTTCCGCGTGGGATTGTACTTATGTGACATCAGGTTCAATAACACTTCTATCGGTTATTCTGACAGGTGATATATCATATGTAACATTATCTTTAACTTTGTGACATCAGGTTCAATAACATGTGTAGGATCAAATATATACTTTCGCAAGTTTGACACATGAAAAACGTTATGGATATTAGAAAGAAAAGGTGGTAATGCTATTTGGTAGGCAAGAAGACTAACTTTATGAATTATTTGACATGGACTAGTAAATCTAGGAGTTAGTTTTCGAGATTTTCATTGCCCGACTGACCCCAGTCGTAGGTGTGACTTTCAAGATTACATGATCGCCTTCTTGAAATTTAAACGGCTTCTTTCTTTTGTCATAGTAACTTTTCTGTCTGCTCTGTATTGCCTTCATCTTTTCCTGAACTATTTTGATTTTATCCGGGGTTTATTGTACAACCTCTGGTCCTACCATCAAGTTTTCACCAGTCTCAAACCAACATAGCGGGGTCCTATATTTTCTTCCATATAATGCTTCAAAAGGTGTCATGCCAATGCTAGCATGAAAACTATTGTTGTAGGTAAACTCCACATATGGTAAGAATTGATTCCAACTTCCTTTATGCTCCAATACATAAGCTCGTAACAAGTCCTCTAGAGATTGAATTGTTCTTTCTAATTATCCATCTGTCTGAGGATGATATGCTGAACTCAGACGTAGTCTTGTTCCCAAAGCCTTGTGCAAGCTCTTCCAGAATTTTGATGTAAAATGAGGATCCCGATCAGAAATGATACTTGATGGAATTCCATGCAATCTCACAATCTCCTCGACGTATAACTTCGCCAGCTTCTCCATAGAGTAACGAATATTAATGGGAATAAAGTGGGCAGATTTGGTTAATCTATTAACTATTACCCATATTAAATCTTGTCCTAATAGAGTTTTAGGTAAAGAAGTCACAAAATCCATGGTAATGCTATCCCATTTCCATTCTGGTATTTCCATTGATTGTAACATTCCAGAGAGTTTTTGATGTTCCACTTTAACCTTCTGGCAAATTAGACATGCAGCCACGTACTCTGCCACCGCTTTCTTCATTCCAGGCCACCAAAATAACTTCTTCAAATCTTGATACATTTTAGTAGCTCCGGGATGAATGCTCATATAACTTTTGTGGCCTTCTTCCATAATTGCTTTCCTCAACTCCTCTTGATTAGGGATACACACTCGATCCTTATACCTCAACAATTGGTCGTTTCCCCATATTGAACTCGACTTCTTTTCCTTGTTTCAAGAGTTCTTTCTTCACTTGCAGGAATTCATCCTCTCGTTGAGTCTCTAAAACTTGCCTCAAGAATTCACTTGTCACTTACAACGCTCCTAATTTGTAGCTGTTAGCATTAACCTTTACTGCTAGGTTAAGATCTTTGAAGTTCTCTATCAATTCTAGTTTTTTAATCATCATTGTGGACGCATGTAGAGACTTTTGACTCAAAGCATCAGCTACTACGTTCACTTTTCCAGGATGGTATTGCAACTCAAAGTCCTTTAAGAACTTCATCCATCTCCGTTACCTCATGTTTAACTCATTTTGGTCGAATAAATACTTGAGACTCTTATGATCGCTAAACACATCGAATGTTGTACCGTATAAATAATGCCTCCAAATCTTGAAGGCAAAAACTACAACGGCCAACTTTAAGTCATGGATAGGATAGTTAATCTCATGTTGCCTTAATTGGCGCAACGTATAGGCTACAACATTCTTGTCTTGCATGAGTACACTTCCTAGTCCTTGTTTAGACGCATCACAGTACACTTTAAAACTTCGATGTGGATCAGGGAGTAGTAACACCGACGCAGAAGTAAGTCGATCTTTCAGCTCTTGGAAACTATTCTCACATTGTGTCGTCCACACAAAAGGTTGTCCTTTCCGTGTTAACTTAGTCAGTGGGTATCCTCACTTTGAAAATCCTTCGATGAATCTCCTATAGTATCCAGCCAAACCCAAGAAACTTTTGATCTTAGTGATTGTGGTTGGTCTCTCCCATTTCAAAACTGCTTCCACCTTGGAAGGGTCTACAGCTATTCCTCCTTGACTAATTACATGTCCTAAAAAGTTCACTTCTTCCAACCAGAATTCACACTTCGACAGCTTTGCATACAGTTGTTTCTTTTTCAGGATTTTCAACACAACCTTCAAGTGTTCAACATGTTCTTCTCTGCTTTTAGAGTACACTAATATATCATCAATGAACACCACTACAAATTTATCTAGATATGGATGAAAAATCCTATTCATGTAATCCATGAACACGACTGGTGCATTAGTTACACCAAAAGGCATTACTAGATATTCGCAGTGGCCATAACGTGTTCTAAAAGCAGTTGTTGGTATATCTTCTTTCTTCACCCTTATTTGATGGTATCCAGACCTCAAATCAATTTTGGAGAACACCGTGGCACCACGCAATTGATCCATCAAGTCGTTTATCCTTGGCAGAGGATATCTATTCTTGATCGTCACCTTGTTTAGTTACCGATAATCTACACACAACCTCATGCTACCATCCTTTTTCTTAACCAATAATACTGGTGCACCCCAAGGGGGTACACTGGGTCGTATCAACTACTTCTCTATCATCTCTTCAAGTTGTTTCTTTAACTCTGCTAATTCTAGAGGTGACATTCAGTATGGTGTAATTGAAATGGGTTCAACTCCAGGTACTAGATCAATAGCGAATTCCACATCTCTTTCTGGGGGTAAACCAGGGATATCTTCTGGAAAAACATCAGGAAATTCACACACAACTGGTAGATTTTTTATTTTTTATTCTTGCTCTCCTTTCGTTAAAAGCAACAACATGAATCCTTGAGCCCCTCCTTTTAAAAAGGCACTCACTTGGTTGGCGGTTAGAAATCTCGAATCCTCAGGATTCAAATTCACTGGTTCTTTAAACATTATGGTTTTATTATGACAATCTATTAGAACATGATTGTCAGACAACCAATCTAGCCCAATAATAACTTCTAAGCCATAAAGGGGTAAGCAAAAGAGATTAGCCTTAAAGTCCCTACCATCAATGACAATAGGGCATTCCCAACAGGCTTTGGAAGTGACAATAGGATTATTCCCAGGAGTATGAATTGATAAATCAAATGGCAATTCTATCACTGGTAATTTTAATTTTTCTACACAGTCATTGGCAATAAAGGAATGTGATGCACCTGAGTCATACATAACAGTTAAAGGAATCTTATTAATGATACACTTACCTTCCACCATAGAGTTAGAATGAGATGCTTCTTCCCCAGTAATTGCAAAAACCTTTCCTTTCACCTTCGGCCTTCCGACTACACTGTGTACGCCTCCCTGAGTATTCATGCTTGCACTCGTACCTTCAGGGTTTTCCCTCTTCATCTCTGGGCAATCCTTGATGTGATGACCTAGTTTGTTACACTTAAAGCAAATATAAGTATTTTTAGGATAATCCCTTTTTAAATAGGGTCCTCCATAGATAAAACATTTAAAATTTGGTGCAGATGTCGGGTAATAGCTTCCAGTTGAAGCTTAGGGTCTGTTAGGAATAGATACTGCTCCAAACCGGCGAAATGGCGCTTGGTAAGGCTTATTTCTCCTGAAGTCTCTTCTTTGGTGATGGTGAGGTCCTCCACTTCTCATTTTTCCTGTCTTGTGAATGGGCTCACGACTTTTGGTCATTCTATCCTTATGATCCTCTTCAAAGATCCTGCAGCGATTTACCAACACAGAAAATTCACGGATTTCCTGCATTCGTATAGCTTCTTTAATTTCTGGTTGTAATCCATTTACAAACTTTGCACACCGATCACCTTCGTTAGTAGCATCACTATAACGAGAATGAAAACGAGATAGCTCTTCAAACCTGGATGCATACTCTCCCATGGTCATGTTTCCTTGGGTCAGCGACAGGAATTCGAATTGTCTTTTCTCTTTAACATCAGCTGGAAAGTATTTTTCCAAAAACATATCCTTGAAATGATCACAGGTGATGTCCACTTGGCTGACTTCGAATTGTCTATGCATGGTATCCCACCAATGTTCGACATCCTCAGATAAGTCATAAGTAGCGAAGACTACCTTATCAGCTTCATTACATTGCAATGCTCGAAAAATCTTCTCTATCTCTCGAATCCAGATTTATGCTCCATTAGGATTATATCCTCCCTTTAAACGAGGTGGATTGCATTTTTCGAACAGGTCCAACCTTCTCAAGGCATCATTACCTTGACCTTCACGTGCTTCCATTGCATTGATTAAGCGTTCTACAACTCCAACAAGATCGTTTCTAGCCATTAGTTTCCTGTTTCACAGTAACTGAGACTTGTCACATCAATCACGGTTACTACCAAGTCAGATATTCTATTATGTATCACCTTACAGAGTTTACAAACAAAGCAAGATAGACATTTTCCCCAGGCTTATTGGATTAACTGCTCTGATACCACTTTGTAACGCCCTCTGTTACACCTGAATAAATTCTATAAAATTTTGTAATTTTTTTTTACTAAAGATGTGATTATTAAAAAGAAACTATCGGAATAAATTACATACATCATTTATGAAATACCTCAGAAATACTATTAAAACTTTATAAAGTAATTTTACATTCATCCCAAGAAAATAAATATTAAACATTATAAGAAAGAGATGAAACTTCATGGTCTAGAAGCAGTTACTTAATAACATTATTTATTCATTAGACCACGATATTCATACCGAGCTCCCTTTCTAGAACGTGTTATATTTACTGCCGAGATTCTTCGATCTTTCCCCCTGAACCATCAATTTAAAACATATAAAATAGAAATACAGAGAAATGAGTGAGAAACAGAATATAATATTCCCAAATGGGGCATAAGCAATAAAGGGTTTCAATAAACTAATATATAATAATATTGACGTGTGGCTGTCGTGGCCCCGTCAAATCAATTAGTACATTAAAATTAATTAATGTAGTACTAGGGTGTCAACCTAGGTCGTTCTCTCAAGGATCAACACAAAAATTTAGGAAAATCAAGTCTTAAACTAATTTTAAGAAACTAAAATCTAACAAACAAAATTCATTCTTACAAACAACAGTTCAACAAACATACAATGGGGGGGGGGTTGTTTGATTGTCACAAAAGATTTAATATAGAATACTAAAATATAGAATAAATATGAAACAAATAATTAACAAACGATTGATTTTCTTGGAGTATTGCAATTCATTTTATCCTTGGATTTGAAAAGAATTCTATACATTTTCCTTATTATTGATCTCTTAGTTTAATTTGAATTAATCAACTAAGCGTCTTTTAATTCATAATTCCTTTACTTTCATACGAATAAAAAAAATGAAGATTTTAATCAAGCATCCTAATTAAGCAAAAGGAGTCAAGATTTTAAATTCTAGGAATTATTGAACATATATAGAACATCGCCTACATACATAATCTAACTTCAATGTTATGGAATTAAGCAAACCACAACTATCAAGATTGATTTTGAAACATTCATTAAACATGTATATTTCTTAATCTATCTTAATATAATTCTTATTCAATTCTAACTGTATAATTAAATTGATTAAGCATACAACTTAATTAAACAATATAGATATTAAATAATTGAGCTAGAATTATGAAGAGATTAATAACAAGGAAATGTATTAAAAATCAAAACCTTAAAAATAACATTACATTAACCTCCAAGAAAATCAATCTAAGGGTTTTAGCCCTCCATAACTAAAACAAACTAAAAACAAGAAAGATCAAACCCGGAATAGGAGAGAAGAATTTCCTCCTAGAGGCTTTGTACCTCTGTTACTCCGAATGAATATGCTGGAGGAATGGTGTGTTTGAAGCCTTTGGCATTGGTCCTATTTATAGTGAAAGCAAAGGTAAAGGTCTCCTGCTGACTACGCGTCAGGGTTGCGAATTTGCTTCCACGCTACGCGTAGTTGTGAGGCTACGCGTGAGGTTTTCTGACTCAGAATACATTATTTTCTCCAATAATTCTTCAATAATGCTTAGACACTTGTGCTGCATGTTCCCCACTAAGATAGTGCCGTATGTTTGTAATGGATTGGCCAATATGTGTTTAATATAAATAAATCCCCCACTTCTGAAGTTGCACACAGCCTGTTAATGGGATCCCCGTCACTGTTGACGCTACGCGTAGGCTTGACGCTACGCGTCAGCTCTTGAGGTCTTATGCTACGCGTGGTACTGGCGCTACGCGTCAGCCCTGATGCTCAATTTCATAATTTCCCAATTGCAACCTCAATTATTCACTACAATATAAGGGAAATCAAGTAAGATTTATTATTTCCATTTAAAAATTATCGCCTAATTCATTTAATATTAAATAAAGCTTGAATTATGAAAATGTGTTAAAATGCATAATATTACACAATTAGCAATGGCAAATTATACACCTTTAAAGTAAGGAATTAAGGATAAATCATGCATCATCAAATACTCCCACACTTATTCTTTTGCACTCCCGGGCAAAATCAAAATAAAAACAAGTATCATAATTTATTGAAAACATTAAGTTGAAAATAACAACACACAGAATTGGCATGAAATCTTAGGAATATACAGAGAAACAAGAGTTATTCAACATGCAAGATACAGAGCATCAAGATATATATAAAAATCATTCAAACACTTAGGCATGTGAAAATTAAATTAAACTGAAAAGAAGATCATAAGTGACAGAACCTCACAAGACATACTCTCAACTCTCAAGTGTTTGGGGTTTGTGTATATTCTCAAAACATTTCCTGAAAAATAGACAGTCTAAAAATTTGGCAAGTTTCTCAATTCCACAATCAACACAAATACATGTATAGATCAACAGGACTTTTCAAGGTTATAATGTGGCCAAGGTTAGGGTGGTAAAATTTTGGAATTGTGGCAAGTACCAAAAAGAATAAGGAGTAAATAATTTTACAGGTAAGCATGAGGATATAACACTTTGTGTTCCAATTTCTTTTGGTCGCAATCATTAAAATATTTCTTGTTATTCAATTTTTTTTATACGATTGGTTAACACTTGAAACAAGAGTTGCGACTCCTTTTTGTACACCCCCACACTTATTTGAATGCTTGTTTTTTTTTACTTGATTCCAAAGCTCCAATATATTCCTTAAGGTAGGTATATTTTTGGTTTTTTTTTTCCATCCATAGCTTATTTGAGCTGTAACAAAGAAATGGTTAAATAGGCTCAAAGTGGCTTGCAAAGGATAATTTATTCATGGCAGGCTTATATGGCTAGTGGCTCAATTGAACAAAATACCTGTGTCATTTCAAATACATTCACATGAGTTTCAAGTATCATCAAGAAACAAGACAAAAATTAGGATGTAAGCATTCAAGAATTAATCACACATGAAAAGATTAAGATGGTTTAAAGTGATCCATCAAATTTTTAAGGCTCAAAAATCTTACAAGGTATAATTCCATCATATATGATCATCTCTCAATTATTATGTCATTCTCAATATACCAAAAATGTTTGAGTTCAAATCATAACATATCATTAAGCTTATATCAGACATGAGAGAATTTACCTGTTACTCATGCATATCTTAAAATTCCAATAAAACATGCCTTTTAAAACAAAAACACACACAATCTTTTATTTTAAAATTTTTATTATTATTATTATTATTTTAAAAAAAATAGTCACAAAATTAATCACACAATAAAATCAACAACACATGAATGATCCCACCCCCACACTTAAATTATACATTGTCCTCAATGTAAGACAGAGCATACAAAATAGACAATAGAATGAAAAAGTAAAGAGATGGGTAAGAAAAACTCCCTCAAGGGGGATCAAGAAGTGGTTCCCCCAAAACATGTTCCTCCATTATGACATCTACAAGTGAAGGATTTTCATGGAATGGTTTCAAACGTTGTCCATTAACCTTGAAGCTTTTGTTGGAGTTCTCACTTTTTATTTCAACAGCTCCATGGGGAAATACATTAGTGACAATAAAAGGTCCTTCCCATTTGGAGCGTAATTTTTCGGCCATCAGTTTCAACCAGGAATTAAACAGTAGCACTTTCTGCCCAGTAGCAAACTCCTTTCTAGCTATTGATCTATCATGGAATTTCTTTGTTTTCTCTTTATAGAACCTCGAGTTCTCATAAGCTACCATACGGGTCTCATCAAGCTCATTCAGTTGTAATTTTCTTTCCTCACCTGCTTGATCAACTACTAAGTTGCAAGCTTTTACAGCCCAATAAGCATGATGCTCAATCTCCACTAGAAGATGACATGCCTTACCAAAAACAATTCTATAGGGAGACATTCCTATAGGTGCCTTAAAAGCTGTTCTATGTACCCAAAGAGCATCATCCAGTTTCCTACTCCAATCCTTTTTATTAGGCTGTACTATCTTTTCTAGGATTCTTTTGATTTCTCTGTTAGAGACTTCTGCTTGTCCATTGGTTTAGGGGTGATATGGAGTATAGACTCTATGAACAACCCCATACTTCCTGAGCATAGCTTGCATGGTCCTGTTGTAGAAGTGTGTTCCTTGATCACTAATGATTGCTCTCGGGATACCAAACCTGCAAAAAATTTGAGATCTAACAAAATCCACAACAAATCGAGCATCATTAGTTCTGGTGGCTTTAGCTTCCACCCATTTAGAAACATAGTCTACAACCAATAAAATAGAAGTAAAACCAAAGGATGGAGGAAATGGACCCATAAAATCAATGCCCCAAACATCAAATACTTCACAAAATAACATAGGTTGCTGAGGCATCTGTTGTCTCTATGCGGTAGCATTACTAGCTCTTTGGCATTCCTCACAGGTGTTACAAATTCTCCATGCATCTTTAAAAATTGTGGGCCAATATAAACCAGAATCCAACACCTTTCTTGCTGTTCTTTGTGGACCAAAATATCCACCAACTGGTGAAGCATGGCAGAATCGAAGAACTGATTCTATTTCATGATCGGGAATGCATCTTCGAATCACCTGATCATTACACAATTTCCACAAATACGGGTCATCCCAAATATAATACTTTGCATCACTTTTTAATTTTGAAATTTGGTTTCTGGATGCACATGGTGGAAAAACATAAGCAACAAGATAATTTACAATGTTAGCAAACCAAGGTGTATCAAAAGAGTTAGAAATACTCATGAGGTGTTCATCGGGAAAATGGTCCCGAATAGGTGCCGAATCAGGAGCATTCTCAATTCTGCTTAAATGGTCTGCCACAAGGTTTTGTGTTCCACTTCTGTCACGAATTTCCAAGTCAAACTCTTGGAGCAAAAGCATCCAACGAATTAATCTTGGCTTGGACTCACCTTTCTTCAACAAGTACTTCAGAGCTGCATGGTCAGTAAAGACAACTACTCGAGAACCGAGTAGGTAAGATCTGAACTTATCTAATGCAAAAACAATGGCCGAGAGCTCTTTTTCAGTGGTGGTGTAATTTACCTGGGCAGCATCTAAAGTTTTAGATGCATAGTAGATGACCCTAGGCTGCTTGTCAATCTTTTGACCAAGGACAACTCCCAATGCATAATTAGAGGCATCACACATCAACTTAAATGGGTTGTCCAAATAGGTGCTTGAATTATTGGGGTAGTGGTCAATGCTTGCTTGAGGCAATTAAAAGCCTCCTTACACTTTTCATCAAACTCAAATACCACATCCTTTTGAAGCAGACTGGATAGTAGTATAGCCTTCTTGCTAAAATCCTTTATGAATCTTCTGTAGAATCCTGCATGGCCAAGAAAAGAACAAACCTATCAAACACAAGAAGGGTAAGGGAAATGTGATATAACTTCTATCTTGGCAGGATCTACCTCAATTCCTTTCTCAGAGATTACATGCCCTAAAACCATTCCTTGTTTTACCATAAAATGACATTTTTCATAGTTCAAGACAAGGTTAGTTTTAATACATCTGTTTAAAACTTTATCAAGACTATCAAAGCATGCATTAAATGAAGATCCATAGACAGTAAAATCATCCATAAACACCTCTATGCAATTTTCAATGAAATCATGAAAAATACTTATCATGCATCTTTGGAAAGTTCCAGGAGCATTGCATAGGCCAAATGACATTCTTCTATAAGCAAATGTGCCAAAGGGACAGGTGAACGTGGTCTTTTCTTGATCCTCAGGTGCAATATGAATCTAAAAATATCCAGAGAATCCATCAAGAAAACAGTAATGAGATTTACCTGCAAGATGCTCAAGTATTTGATCAATGAAGGGTAAGGGAAAATGGTCCTTCTTGGTTGCTTGGTTAAGTCTCATGTAATCAATACAGACTCTCCAACTATTCTGCACTCTAGTTGGGATCAACTCATCCTTCTCATTTTTCACAACTGTGATCCCTGTTTTCTTAGGAACCACTTGAATCGGACTCACCCATCGGCTATCAGAGATAGGATAAATGATTCCTGCTTGTAGAAGCTTGGTAATCTCCTTCTTAACTACATCAAGGATTACAGGGTTGAGTCTCCTTTGGGGCTGTCTTACTGCTTTAGTATTTTCCTCCAGAAATATTCTATGCATGCACATGGATGGACTAATTCCAGGAATGTCTGCCAATGTCCATCCTATAGCCTTCTTATGTCTTTTCAATACCTGTAACAATTTTTCTTCTTGATTTTCATCAAGAGAAGTGGAAATTATCACCGGGAGCTGTTCATTATCCCCTAAGTATACATACTTTAGGTTCTCAGGTAGGGGTTTCAATTCTAACTTAGGTGCCTGCAAAACAGATGGAACTAACAAAGTAGATTTGGATTCTGCTGTTTGCACCTCAAAAATTTTGTTAGAATTTTCTTGAAATCCTGCATTCAGCTCCTTATGGTTAACAGGTATATCTAAAGATCTTGAGTCAGAAATTATGTATTTATCAATTTCAGCACAAATATCACAACTTCCAGAATCATTGCATGCAAAACATTTGTTTGAATCATCTATGCATTCCAAATCAACATTAAAAAATGTTCAAAAACTAGTTCATCAATAATGTCAATTTGGAAAACAGAATGATTTTCAGATGGGTATTTCATGGCATCAAGAATATTGAATTGAACTCTCGTGTCTCCAAATTCCATAAAGAGAGTTCCAGAATGAACATCTATTTTGGTTCAAGCTGTTTTCAAAAATGGTCTCCCCAAAATGATAGGGACAGGAATTTGAGGCATACCTTCTTCCATATCAAGTACGAAAAAGTCAGCAGGGAAAACAAGTTATTCCACCTGAACCAAAACATCCTCTATAACTCCAGTAGGGTAAGCAGTGCTCCTATTGGCTAGCTGAATTACTACACCAGTAGGTTGTAAATTTCCAAGAGACAAAGATTTAAAAACAGACATAGGCATAACATTTATTGAAGCTCCTAAATCTAACATGCAATTTTCAAATTTGTTATTGCCTATGATACAGGGTATAGAAAACGTACCTGGATCTTTGCATTTCTCTGGGATATTTGAAATTTCCTTACCAAGCAGCGCAGATACATTCCTTCCCATGCTGATCCTTTCATTACCTTTGAGTCTCCTCTTGTGAGTACACAACTCTTTCAGAAATTTGGCATACTTAGGTATTTGCTTGATTGCATCAAGAAGAGGTATATTCACTTCCACTTTCCTAAAAGTATCCAAAATTTCTTTGTCCACTTCTTCCATCTTCTTACTTGGAATTGCTTTTGGTGGGAAAGGAAGAGGGATATGAGGCGGAATTTCGGATGGTTGCATCTCAGACTTGCTTGTGCTTGAAGAGGGTATATTATTCTCAACTATTTCAGGCTCAGTTATTTGTTTTTCAGGTTCCTTGGGTATGGGTACTTCAAGGTTCTTACCTGATCTTAACTAAATTGCACTCACATTTCTTGGATTTGCAGCTGGTTGAGATGGTAATTTGTCAGAGTTTTGAGATTGTAACTGGCTTAATGATGAAGCCAATTGCCCAATTTGGTTGCTTAAACTCTGGATGGTAGCATCATTCCTCTGTTGATACTCTAAGTTCTGTACAGCCATTTGTTTCACCAGATCCTCCAAAGAAGGGCCACTTGTGGATGGTTGAGGTGTAGGTCTTTGGAAGGTTGGTGCATTGCTTTGAAATGGAGGTTGGGGATGGGGATTTTGTTGTTGGTTGCCCCATCTCAAATTTGGATGGTTCCTCCAACCTGGATTGTATCTGTTGGTGGAAAGGTCATGGTTTTGTTGTTGTTGTGGTGGTGGAGGTCTATCATGGTAGATGTTAGCTGCATAGGCTTGGGGACTATTATTATCCTTTTCTTGTAGAGAAGGACAACAATCAGTGGGGTGCTCTTGTGAAGAGAAAATGCCACATACTTTAGCAGTCATGGATTTTTGATTTACTGCCAATTGTGTAACCAGAGTGGTGAGAGCATCAAGTTTGCTCTCCAATTTAATTCCAGATGAACTAGAATTGGAATCAAACATGGGTTTGAAAGAATCATTTCTCACACCAAATTGTTGAGAGTTAGATGTCATCTTTTCAATCAGGTTTCTTGCTTCAGCAGCAGTCATATCTCCTAAAGCTCCTCCACTTGCCGCATCAATCATGTTGCGATCAACGTGGTGCAGACCTTCATAGAAGTACTGAAGAAGAAGTTGTTCAGAAATTTGGTGGTGAGGGCAACTTGCACAGAGTTTTTTAAATCTCTCCCAATACTCATAAAGACTTTCTCTAGAGAGTTGCCTAATGCCAGATATATCCTTAGGGATTGTAGTTGTTCTAGAGGCAGGAAAGAATTTTTCCAAGAACATTTTCTTTAAGTCATTCCAACTTGTGATTGATCTTGGAGCAAGGTAGTACAACCAATCCTTAGCAACACCCTCTAAAGAATGAGGAAACGCTTTAAGATAGACATGGTCTTCTTGAACGTTTTGGGGTTTCATTGTGAAACACACAATGTGGAATTCTTTGAGGTGTTTGTGCGGATCTTCACCCGCAAGACCATGAAACTTAGGCAACAAGTGTATAAGTCCGGTCTTAAGTATAAAAGGGACATCCTCATCAGGATATTGAATACACAAACTTTCGTATGTGAATTCAGGTGCAGCTAGTTCTCTAAGAGTTCTTTCACGAGGTTCAGCCATATCAGAAAAACTAGCAGTAGTACTTTTAGCAGATTCAGAAAAGATACTATCACTATCAATATCAACAAAGTTATTATTAAACCTAGCTTCTCTGATTAACCTATGAAAAGTTCTATCAATTTCAGGATCAAATGAATATAAATGCCCAAAAGTCCTTCTAGTCATACATAGCATACAACAAGATATTTCATGATAATGAGCAATATATCATAAGAATCCTAAATCATACAAAAGAAATAAAATACACACAAGAAATTTTTTATTTTTATTTTATAATAAAAAAATTAATTTAAAACAAAAATTTTCCTAAAGATCGTTGATCCCCGGCTGCGGCGCCAAAATTTGACGTGTGGCTGTCATGGCCCCGTCAAATCAATTAGTACATTAAAATTAATTAATGTAGTACTAGGGTGTCAACCTAGGTCGTTCTCTTAAGGATCAACACAAAAATTTAAGAAAATCAAGTCTTAAACTAATTTTAAGAAACTAAAATCTAACAAACAAAATTTATTCTTACAAACAACAGTTCAACAAACATACAATGGGGGGGTTTGTTTGATTGTCACAAAAGATTTAATATAGAATACTAAAATATAGAATAAATATGAAACAAATAATTAACAAACGATTGATTTTCTTGGAGTATTGCAATTTATTTTATCCTTGGATTTGAAAAGAATTCTATACATTTTCCTTATTATTGATCTCTTAGTTCAATTTGAATTAATCAACTAAGCGTCTTTTAGTTCATAATTCCTTTACTTTCATACGAATAAAAAAAATGAAGATTTTAATCAAGCATCCTAATTAAGCAAAAGGAGTCAAGATTTTAAATTCTAGGAATTATTGAACATATATAGAACATCGCCTACATACATAATCTAACTTCAATGTTATGGAATTAAGCAAACCACAACTATCAAGATTGATTTTGAAACATTCATTAAGCATGTATATTTCTTAATCTATCTTAATATAATTCTTATTCAATTCTAACTGTATAATTAAATTGATTAAGCATACAACTTAATTAAACAATATAGATATTAAATAATTGAGCTGAATTATGAAGAGATTAATAACAAGGAAATGTATTAAAAATCAAAACCTCAAAAATAACATTACATTAACCTCCAAGAAAATCAATCTAAGGGTTTTAGCCCTCCATAACTAAAACAAACTAAAAACAAGAAAGATCAAACCCGGAATAGGAGAGAAGAATTTCCTCCTAGAGGCTTTGTACCTCTGTTACTCCGAATGAATATGCTGGAGGAATGGTGTGTTTGAAGCCTTTGGCATTGGTCATATTTATAGTGAAAGCAAAGGTAAAGGTCTCCTGCTGACTACGCGTCAGGGTTGCGAATTTGCTTCCACGCTACGCGTAGTTGTGAGGCTATGCGTGAGGTTTTCTAACTCAGAATACATTATTTTCTCCAATAATTCTTCAATAATGCTTAGACACTTGTGCTGCATGTTCCCCACTAAGATAGTGCCGTATGTCTGTAATGGATTGGCCAATATGTGTTTAATATAAATAAATCCCCCACTTCTGAAGTTGCACACAGCCTGTTAATGGGATCCTCGTCACTGTTGAAGCTACGCGTAGGCTTGACGCTACGCGTCAGCTCTTGAGGTCTTATGCTACGTGTGGTACTGGCGCTACGCGTCAGCCCTGATGCTCAATTTCATAATTTCCCAATTGCAACCTCAATTATTCACTACAATATAAGGGAAATCAAGTAAGATTTATTATTTCCATTTAAAGATTATCGCCTAATTCATTTAATATTAAATAAAGCTTGAATTATGAAAATGTGTTAAAATGCATAATATTACACAATTAGCAATGACAAATTATACACATTTAAAGCAAGGAATTAAGGATAAATCATGCATCATCAAATATCAATCACAATCACATACACAATCAATTATGAATGCATGAATGTTATGTAATATCCTCATCATAACTTACCTATATATGTGGGCCCTTAAATTTTAATTTGCACTGAGCCAACCAGGAGTTTACACTGTTCCATAAGTCCAGATAATAATGATAATATGAACAACTCAACTGGCATGGAAACACTTAGAGACTAGTCAGATTGAGAGAGTTTTTATTGTGAAAGTACCCGACACTAGGGAGCTACCCCAAGTCCCGTGAAGCACTCTTTCACATCCTCTCATTCCAAGGCTCGTAATTAAGCCTCCTCTAATGTATCCTCGGTTTCTATAATTCGTCTCTAGATAATATCATTTTGTTTCACTTTAATAATTTATGAAGCATGAACTACTCGCGTATTTAGTTGGTTAAGGATTTTAGAAACTCAATTATTAAATACCTTAAAGGTTTACAATATCATCTCAATAAACTGTACATTTCCTCAATTTCTTCTCTGAATTTTTGTCATACAGAAATAAATGTGGTACAATCTCACCAAATTTAATTTCCAAGCCTTAAATATCTCAAAACTTTCTCATATAAAACTTTACATAATCTTTCTAAAATTGAATCTTAGTAAGATCGAATTTAGAAATTTCAATTATTTCTAAATATCTTTAGTTATTAGATTGGAAAAAATAAAATAATTTACTTTTGAAAAGTTTATTTTACTAAAAGAGAATAGTTCTTAATTCATTAACTAAAAATACTGAAAACTATAAAATTATTCTTTAATTCAAGAATTAATTATTTCAATCTTTTTATAATTAATTTTCATAAAATGTCTTTTTCTAAAATAAATAATAGATTTTTATTCTAAAGATTAAAAGTAAAGTTAATGAAAATAATTTCTAAGAAGGAATAAAAGATTAAAATAATTATAAAATACTTTCTTTTAGAATAAAAATTTAAAGAGTAAGGTAAGAAAATTCTTACTGAGTTTTAGCTTTTCGTCATGTTTGCTATATGCTCAACTCCATATCACAAGATCAGCAATCACAATCAAATATTATCAATCATAATCAAACATCATCAATCACAAATATAATCAATCATAATTAAATCAATTAAATTAAATATCATTAATACATTTCATAATTTAAAATTTAATGGTTATTAATATAATTAACTTTGAGTCTTTTTTTTGTCCATTCCTTGCACAGGTCTATGTAAGTCCATATAATCTAGTCCTCGCATAGGTATAGTTCAGTCTATACAAGTCATAATAATCTAAGTCCTTGCATAGGTTCAGTCTAGTTCGCATAGGTTATAAAAGTCCAAGTCCTTGCATGAGTATTTCAGAATAAGTTACACAAGATACTTAATTTAAAATTTATTATAAATTTTAAGTTAAAAGTTATTATTTTAAAATAAAAATATTATTAAATTTAAAAGGAGTAGGGGACTCCTCCCATTATTCTTATGTCTTTTCATATTATATTCTTATCTCACTTCCCCTTACCTCTTGTATCTTGGTTCGTTATGGAAAGTCTGTGTGCGCCTCGTCTCCGAGTTCTAAAATATACCAATTTCACTTTAATATAGTTATAAGATGAAAATTAAGATTTCTACTTAAAACAGAAATGGTAAATTTTAAATAGTAAATAGTAAATAATGAATAGTTAATAGTGAATAGTAAATGGTAAATAGTAAATCATGAATAGTAATAGTAAATAGTAAAACATAAATAGTAATGGTAAATAGTAAATCGTGAATAATAACAGTAAATAGTAAAACATGAATAGTAAAAGTAAATAGTAATAATAAATAGTAATTTACTATTTGAATAGTAATTTACTATTGAAATAGTAATTTACTATTCAGAATAGTAACTTAAAATAATATTATGTCCAGTATAATAATAGATTTCTAAAACGATATGAAAATAAACAAAAAAATATAAAAGAGAGGTATTCTTACCTTAGAATTTTAGCAGAACCTTCTTCCAAAAAATTTATTTCTCTCTCTTACTTCCACCACTATCTCACTAGTACTACTATATTAAGAAAATTTAATCTGAAATTGTGATTTCTTCGTTACTCTTCTTCCGTATTTATAGCCAAAAAAATTACTATGCATTTGAATATTTTAATATAAAAGTACTGTGCAAGAATTGAAAATTTCGTTCTTGGTTACTGTGCAACCTTTGAAATTTTCGTTCATATACAGTGTTTTGTATAGTAAATGTTGATTGAATTATTAAGCCAAATAGTAACATTTCACTCAGTATATTTTAAATATTCAAAATCAATCCTTTTCGAAATTTAGTGATATTATATCGGTCCTCACTAATTTTATAATAAGTAATATAAAGTTTAAATTTTAAAAATCTAAAATTTTCTGTTAATAAAAATTTATTAGTACGTTTTTAATTTTTTTACGATTGGTAAAAATCAAGATTTTTCTCAAACCGATCATTTTTAGATAAGTCTACTTGAAATAGATTTTAAAAAATTTTCTTATAATTTAGCTTCACTTTCTTATAAATATTTTTAATTTTAAGTCACTTTATATGAATTTAAAATTATTTAAAATATATTATTTTATTAAAATATTTCCTAAATTCCAAGAAATTCCAAAAAATCATAAATAATACGTAGATTAAAAAGTTCTAAAGAACCATAATCTAATTCCTTCAAGATTTTAATATAAAAATAAAAATAGGGGTGTTACATCTAGTGTCATTCTATTTCCTCGATTTCATCATTATATAAGCATTATCATATGTATATATAGCGATCTAAAATTCAGAGGTCCATCACCGCATCTTCATACTCATAAGTAATCATCTAAATCCTTGATCATCATCAAAATAATTCAAGTAAGAACCTCGTATATCACCATAGATCCATATTCTACATATTTACAACATCAACATATCAAAATATACACTAAAACGTCATCCTGAAATTGCCTCCAAATCACCTCACACTGGTATCCAAAACGTCCACAATTTTCCTGTCTCTAGTCACTGAAACAACTATATGGGTGAGTGGCTGGTCATATAATTCAATACAAATAATTTTAAATAAGAAGAAACATACAACAAAGTTATATTAGCCACATATCAACATTTATCATCGACAAACTAATCAATTATAATAAGAACCATCATCAATATATTGCATCACCTACTCTCAAACAATCATGATATAAGACACTCTAGTATCCAGATACTAAAAGGATTAGTCATCAGTTAGGAGTCCACCAGACATCCCATGAACCCACCTGGTCCATCGAGCCCACCTAGTCCACTAAAACCATTGAGTCCTACTTAACCACTAGGTAGCTAAACTAGGCCACTAACGACCACGAGAGCCAAAAACGAGGGGTAAAATATATCAAATAGTTGTCCCCACCACACAACATGCATAGTTAGCACATAATCACCAAAATCATTAGTAGATCATCCCTGACACAAAAGCCATCATCTTGGGATATAAAATAAGCACACCTGGCATAAATTTCATATTATACTTCTCATTGTATACGATTTCATCAATTAGCCATATCCGACATTGCTAAATCAATAGTGGCATCTACATAATCCAACAAAAGTCCACATTCACACATCACAATCACATATTATATCAATAGTCGCTATTAACAGAATTTTAATTATCACTTGCAAACTAGAAATCACATTTCATCTATTATTCAGTTTATAGAATACCCACTATTAATTTAATCTCTTTAATGACACAGATACACATTATATATTTCCACTTGTATGTCCAAAAGGAACGCTAAAATCCATGAAATTATACACCACGCACACTCCCCTCACTTTGACTCCATGCTTCCTCAGAACCTCAAATCAATCACCGACTCCACAAAGCTTACTCAAGCTCTAAAAATTAAAGAATTCATAAGAGAATTAGGCGTCGACTGTTGAAACCCTAACCTAAGGTATCAAAATGATGTGAAAATAATTCTAACGAAATTAGGAAATTACCCCAATGTGATCTGATGTAAATTTTAAAACCCTTTCACTTAGTGGTGTCCCGGTTCTTGGTTTGAAATCTAACAACACTAAAGCCAAATTATGTCAGCATCATTATTATCTGGAGGTCACCATAAACCTTTTAACCAGTTTAGAATTCCAAGATTCAACCAAAACACCCAAAGTTCAGATATTTGAGAAGAAAGAGAATTGCATCAAAACATGAAATTGGGAGTATCTACATGTTGGCCTCGCTTCCCCGATTCCAGAAATACAATTAATTTTTGGTTTCGATCACAATTAGGCTTTCAATTTGAAGCTTGAACCCCACAACAATGGTTTCTCACTCTTACGTTCACTCTCTTTTTTGCTCTTCTCTTTCATGTGAAATGGCAATAGGGAAAAGAAAATAAAGAATGAAGAATTTTAAAGCTAAGGGCAAAAAAGTAATTCACTCTTTTTTAATTTCTTTTTCATATTTTCTTTTATTTTAAATTTTTATTTCCTTTTTATCTTTTATTCTAAAATATGATTTTTAATTTAAATATTACTTTTATTTAATTATTCATTAACAATTTATTTCAATTTAAATAAATAATTTCCCATTAATTCAATTTCACCCTTTAATTATTTAATTTCAATTTTAGGGATGTTACACTTTTGCACATTAAGTTATCAAACACAAACACCTTCTTATCACTTCCTGTGTATAAGTATGGTGTGTTACCAATTTTAGTTTCAGTGGGAAACAGTTTGGCCTGAAGAGGCTTTAGAAAGAATACTTCGGTTTGAGCCAAGAGTGACTTGTTGAAAGAATACTTGGGTGTTAAGCTAAAAGTGGTTGGAGTCAATAATACTTGAGGCACGACAAGTGCTGTTTGTGTAAAAAGACAATTTTACATAGTGAAAATCCTTCAAGTTTGAAAGTACTGAACATAGTTCTATTGTTTGAAAGTGAACCAATATAAATTTGTTGTGTTTTGTCTCTTTATCCCTTATCACTTTAAGTTTCAGTATTTGTTTGTTAAAGTCTTCTGCCATTTGTTGTTTAAAAAGGTTTTATTCCACAAAAGAGTTACAGTCTTATTCAAACCCCCTTCTAAGTCAGTCTCTGAACCATCAAAATATTTTATAAAATGAGAGTAACAATTGTAACATGTTATGTTTTCATATTTAAAAGAATAAATAAATGTGCAAATGAGTTTAAATTATGATAATTTGAGAATATGATGCATTTGTGTGATTTAAAAATGAAATTAAAAGGGAATTTATGATTTTTGTTTGACGTATAGCGTCAGGGTAAAAATTTGGACCTAACGCGTAGCGTCAATATCGCGAGCATAATTAAAACCTTACATTGACAACAATGCAAAACATAAGCCAAAAATAGAGTTTTAGACCTTTCTCTCTCTTTTTTCGTCCCTTAAGACTTGAATCACTAAATAAAGCCAATTCTTGGTTGGATTTTGAAATTAATCATGGATTAGAAGTGGAAAACACAAGGTAAACATGTGAAATCTCTCAATTTTAATTTTCATGGAAGTTTCCCTTCTTTTACTTGTTTTCTTGGAGATGCAAAGAGGCTTTGAAATTTAACATTCTGAACTGGTTAAAGAGTCCTTTAAGGCTCTTAAGTGAAATATTAAGTGATGGAATTGAGTTTTGTTTTGCGTAGGTTACGAACAGAAGTGTCAGAAGCTTAGCGGAATGGGGTTTCTTAAAGTAACCGTCGGTTTTGGTTACGGTAAGCTTTTAAGGCTTTAAGAGTTAATTTTCAAGTGTTTCCTTAAGTTAAATTAAGGTTTCAACGACTAAATCCCTAAACCTCTTTTGTAATTATTGTGTTTTTACTATTTTGGCGCATTGGTTCTTGGGATTAAATTAAAGAGCATTGGAAGCGAGGTAAGGGGAGTGTTGTAGTGTATAGTTAGTTAAGGTTTTGTAGGTTTCCATATTGTGAAATGAAATTGTGAATGTTTTATTTGAGAATTATAATTTTAGAGTAGTATTAGACAATTTGTGTTGATTAAATAGTGAGTGATAATGATATACAATAATATGAGTAATGTTTGTTAGCAAATTGTGATTATGATGAGATATACGTGATGTTGATGATATGGAATTTATGTCTAGTGATGGTTTTGATTATGATATCCAAAGGAGATGACTTTTATGCCAAGGATTATATGTTGTTGATAAGATTGATGATTATATGTTATATATGCATGTTATGTGGTATAGACAGTTATTCGGTATGTATTACCCCTCACTTTTTGCTCCCGTAGTTGTGAGTGACCCAGTTGAGCTACCTAGAGGTCTATGGAGAGACCCAGTGGTTGAGGTGGGGAGCCGGAGGGCTCAATGTACCAAGTAGAGTTCACGGGATATCGGTGGACTCCCAGCTGGTGACTGCTCCTTTGGTATCCAGATACTAAGTGTCGTTTTATATGATTTAACCATGAGAGTCAGTTGTGGTTAATTTATGATATAAGATTTGATTTATGATGATGATTATGATAAATTATGAGCATATTTTGATGTTGTAAGAAAAAGGGTTAATGGAATAACATGTAAGGGAGGTGTGTGTAATCCTCCAGATGATATTGTTTTTATTTCATTTAATTGCATTGTATTATAATGCTAGACGCTCACCTTTTACAACTATTTTATAGTGAATGAGGAGAGGGATATTGCGGATATCGTAGAGACTAGTATGAAGTGAGCAATGGAGCAGTGTCAGGACATTTATGATGATGTGATGTATATATTCATAATGTTGTATGTGGTTGCTGGTAGATATGTTTATATGTATATATATGTATGTGTGTAGCCATATTATATGTTATGATTCTATAATTGTTTATGTTGATATCTGTATGGTTTGATAATTAATGGCACTGGGCTATTAGTATTTATATATGTGATATGTCCAGGTTTGGTTTGTCATGAGTGTGATATGACATTGAGTCATTAGATAGTTATTCATGCATAATGACCAGGAATTGTTTATATAGATATGATTATGGCATGGAGCTATATAGTATTTAAAATCATGCATTCTGACAGAAATCGAATTGCTTGAATGTTGTGTGATTGTGTTGAAAGCATGATATAAATGAGTTATAAAGTTAGGGTTGGAATTAGGAAGTTTGGATGTTGAATCAATGAGTTTAAAAGTAAAATTGAGGAACTAAATAGGTGAAATGGAGATTCGATGGGATTCAGTATCCCTATAGATGCTCAATAGGTCCATATAGACATTTAAGTTGGTGTGTAAATTCATTTTATGTTTTAAATGACATTCAAGTGATTTGGTGCAATAATATAGACATAAGTTGGCAAAAATGAAATTTTATACATATCTCATTACTAGATTGGAATTCTGGGAAACGGGTTGCACCAGCAGCTCCGGAATAGGAGTAATATAGTGCCTATGAAGTTTGGTGAGGTTTGGAGTTGAATTGGACAAGATAGGACCTTGGGAAGTTGCTAAAATGACATAAAACCCATGACAGCAGTATTGCTGCTACTGTCATGGTTGATGCGTAGCATCAACCTCATGCTACGCGCTAGGTGTGAAATTTTGGCCTCGCGAGTAGCGCGTCAAGCCCCTGTTTTTGCCTAGTTTGTTTTGTTGTTCGTAACTAAAACCTAGGTATTAGAATGTCATATCAATACTATTTTTCAGGGCATGGAAGTTTTTTTTGAAGATTGATTATTTGTTAAATTAATTATTTTGTGAAAAATTTATTAGGATTTTACAACAATAGTCATACTAAGGGATCAAAAGCTTTCATCTAATCCAATGGTTCACAATTAACATCTCAAGTAGCCATGTGTCGCTATTACCATCCAGTAAGCAATTGAGTTAACATCATTAACAACTTTAATGAAAATATATGGATTTGAAAATGTTTCAAAACTTAAATAACTAAATTGACAAATTAAATTTTAAGGACTTAACCAGAAATTCTTTAAAACATAAAGGATTAAAGGTTTATTTTTACCTAAAAAGACTATAGATATTTTCGAGATTAGAAGGTGAAAAGTATGTTGATATATTTATGTGTTCTTATAAAATAGCTTCTCTTGTACTTTTCTAAATAGAATTTCATTTTTTGTATATTTGGTAAAACATTTAAGATAATTGAAAACTTACAATTTTTTTATTAGTAGTGTTTAGATAAGTAACAGTTTCAATTAGTTTATATCATTTTTCAAACATTGTTTGAGGTAGTGGTTTAACTTTCTTATTAATTATTATCCTTTAATAATTTTTATAATGTGTCGATATCTTAGCTTATATTTTACATGTAATATTATCTTTTGTCTTCATACACAAATTAATATTTTTAAACATTGTAGAAAATTTTATTTGTGCCATTTTTATGAGATGGTAGGAACATTTGTTACATAGTTAGGAATTTATTTTGTAACATGTGCAAGTCTTTATTTATAAAATCCATGAATTGAATTGACGTCATAATTCACAAAATAACTTAAGGAACTTGGGATTTTGTGGAATTATGATAAAGTGTTATTCTTTAAGGAATTAATAATGGTACTCTTAGGGTTTTTAGCAGTTAGCAAAAGTAATGATTTATTTTTTCACAATTGAGAATTATATGTTGACTCAGGGAAAATCAAGCCCCTAGCTCTTCCATTTTTATTCCATTTCCCTATGATTACTTATTCTTGTCAATTTTAATTATTCGAAACTAATACATTCTTTAATTTCCATTTGTATAATTTGCAATAGGATAATTTGTTTGAGGATAATGTATGTGGATTCGACACTCTACTTCTTACTATATTACTTGTATGAAATGGTACACTTGCTCTATAGTGTTGACCCTTGTACAAATTTGAACATTGCTTTCTAGTCTTTGAGACAAACTTTCACACATACAACTTTAGTTCTTTTTTAGTGTTTTAATGTCATTAAACTTGACATATATTGACTCTTCAACTATTTGAATCCTAAATATGTAAACTTTATGAGTTTTGAATATAAAAGATTTTCCAAGAAAAATCCTTTATCAACTTTTGAATCAAGTTTTTCAAGTTGGTCGGTCGATGTCGTAATTTGTCAAATAAAAAGTAAAAATAACTATAATATAAATACGTGACTAACCTAGGTCATTTTCTCGAGAACTTTAGTTACTAGACTTAAAACAAAAATAGAATATGAGGGAATTTTGATTGTAATCTAGAATGTATTAAGGAATTAAAATAGAAAAGAAAATCAAGCAAAAACGACTGACCTACGATTTCCACTCTGTAAAATATATTTAGTAATGAAATCAATCTGAATCCCAATTCATGAATTCAAGTTAAAGAACAAACGCCTTTAACTAATTCTTTGAATGATCTTTGAACAATCCTTTCTAATCTCAAAAGTTTGAACTATGCGAGCGTACATTTTGAATTAGCACAAGTAACAAATTTAACAAGCACAAAATATTAAGTATCACATCAAAAAAATAATGATAGGATTGAGAGGATAAAATTAAGGTTTGAATTTGGATAGAGACAGAAACTGTTACCTCAAGTCTTACGGGTTTAAAACCATAGATAAATCTAAAAGCCACTCTTCCATCTTAACTATAAACACATAAGTGAATGTAATAGCAATCATCATCGAAAGATACAAAAGAAAACAAAAACTATATTTAAAACTATATCAAACGAAGAACGTAAAGTGTAGAAGAAAGGTAGATAAAAGATAGATGGGAGTTTCCTTCAATGCTAACTATGTAAAATGAAGTAAGGGAGGCTAAACCAAAAACTAAACCTAATCTAATGAACTTAGAAAGTTAAGGGGGCTACAAAATATAATTAAGCCGAAATCCTAAATACAAACTACTAATAAATACTTAATTTCTCATAATTTCAGTGATAACATCTAAAAGCTAACTTCAAACGCCTTTAACTTTTAGCACATAACTTCAAATCCAGCAAATGAGGTATGGAATTAAAACTCTTTGAATTAGCTTTCCAACATAGGAAGAACCACTGAAAACCTCTATTTGCATTCAAAGGTATAACTAAATTAGTGAGCAGAGGTCAAAAGCTATAAAATGCAATGATTAACTAGAATTACTCATTAAGGCTTAAATAAGCCCAAACCAATAAAACTAGCGTAAAATAGTGAAGTAATCATAGAATTAATGTCAAGATGATGTGCTAAGGACATTAATTGCCAACATAATATGACTCATCATTGGTCTTTTGCATTAAGAATGTAACATTCACATAAACATGAAATGTTTTTAACCCTTCAATAGTTCATATGGAGTATTTTCCAACATTGGCCTAATAAGAATTTTGTTTTGAATACAATAAGCAATACTAATAGCGTCTTCCTAAAAATACTTTGGTAAATTATTTTCATGAGCATCGTTCTTTTTATCTCCTCTAGTGTTTTGTTTTTCCTTTCCACAACTTCATTTTGTTGAGGAGTTCTTTCAGAATAAAAGTTATGGGAATTCCCATGTTCATTCTAGAAATTCTATAAAGATTAATCTTCGAACTCTTTGTTATGGTCACTTCTTATACCAGAAATATAAAAGCCTTTTTTCATTTTATACTTTCTATAGAAATCTTAAAGATTTTAAAAGACAATCCTTGTGGAGTAGGAAATTAACCCATGTTATTCTTGTATAATCATCAAATATAACAAGGTCATATATCTTGTATGCTAGACTTCTATGTTAGTGTAAAAAAATTAGGTATAAAAGTTCCAATGGTATAGATCTGGAAACAATATTTTTTTCCTCTAAAAATGGTCTTAAGTACTTTCCCTTTCTAATAAGCATACTAAGGAACTTTCATAAAAAAAATCTATGGCGGGCCTTTTACTAAACATTTCTTATGTGTTTTGAAATATGCTTCAAAATCATGTGTCCAAACTTTTTGTGTGAACTCACTACAAGAATAAGCTATCTTTGTCTCCTAATGTTGTAACTTCGACGCAATGTTGCATCAGAGTCTGATGCAACACTA
This sequence comes from Clitoria ternatea, assembly GCA_037962975.1. Classification (NCBI taxonomy): domain Eukaryota; kingdom Viridiplantae; phylum Streptophyta; class Magnoliopsida; order Fabales; family Fabaceae; genus Clitoria; species Clitoria ternatea. The sequence goes on from CM075675.1 coordinate 53,942,469, forward strand.
TGTTAGACAATTTAAATGCAATGTTAGACAAACTCAGACATAATGTTATGTGTTATTGTTGCATCATAAAAAAAGATGTATAACACACGCACGATGATGATGATGATGGGAGGGGGATCGAGAAGGGTGGAGTTACGTCAAACTCCCTTTAGGCTATGTAGCGCCAGACCTCTTTCTCTGACACAATTATTGCACCAAGGTTTTTCACCTGTGTCTCAACTCCAATGTAACAATCATTGTTGTGTAAGAAAATCTATGACACTACACAGACGGTTTTTTGTTGTGTCCATGTCTTTTCATTGTTGGAAAGAAAACATGCTACATTTTGATAATTTGAATATGCTCAAGCAACCTTGTACAAATTGTTATGTTTATTAATAATAAAGAGTACAAACCTATTAGATTTGATGATTGACATTTTGCCTTATCAAAGGTAACATTGTATCCACTATCACAAAATTGACTTATACTCAACAGATTATGTTTTAGATCTTTGACATATTAAACATTTTCTATGATAGGCATATGAATTTTACCAACCCTGCCTGTACCTCTAATATGGAAATTCTAGTTACCTTGAAAGGTAACAAACCCACCTTTATGTGGTTGAAGGTCTATAAACCTAGACCTCATGTGATGTATGAAACCATTGTCTAGATACCATTTGTGGTATCTCATTCCTATTGTCAAGCATTCTTTCAACTGAACTTGTTGAATTAAAAAAAAGATCATGAGTGTTAGATTAAACAATTTCACAATGGAGATTGCGGATAATTATGATTTGTTTAAGCATAATACGACACATATGACCACCATTCACTCCTAGTTTCATGGACCTTGGGCCAAATAAAATGGTGTGTTAGACGACATAAAGGAACATTAATGGTGGAAAAAGTGACTGGTAAGTTTGATTAAACTTAAATATTAATGTTTTTTCATATATACTAATATCTTTAATAATAGTTTTTGCATAGGGAAAATTACCTTTGACCTTTCCCATCAAGAGCATATGTGGAAGGTGTGAAATACCTGGCTGACATGGTTGAGAAGGCTAAGGGGCCGTTTGGTTCCCCAACTGGGTGGTTTGACCAACCCTAAAAATAGATTATACGGTCAAATAGAGTTTTGACTGTCTCGAACGACGTGAAAGATCAATATCAACCTTTAAATTTTTCCATTTCCCTAACTTCGTTTCCCCAACTGCAAACCAAACACACTTTAAAATTCGTTCCTCATGACTATTTAGGCACCAATTACTGCTAGGAGATGACGCCACATAATGCCATAACAAACACTTTGCAATCATGGGATTATTTCAAATTTCTTCATTTATGTATTTGTTAAAATTGAATATTAATTATTTTTATAGATGTGTTGTGTATTTTTATTTTAAATTTATTATACACTCATGTTACATTTTAAAACAACAAGTATATCAAGAGTGGTGAGGTGGATCAAGCCACCAAGTTTAACGATGTTAATGACCTGAAATTCTTATAGTATAAGAGAGATAGAAAGAAAATCAAAATAACACTTATTTAAGAAAAAATAGATAAAGGTATGAAGTAAGAGTTGAAATATTGAATAAATATGTGAGAATTTTAAAACATTACAACTTGATACGAATTCTCTAACCAGAGTCATTCAACACCAATTGCATTGGTGATGATCTCTCTTTCGAAGAATATAACCATAGGGATTAACATGAATAGTTAATGACCCCTTAGTTGAAACATGTATGCAGCATGACAAGAGCATACGTTTTGAATATATATATATAAGTAAATATAAAAGCCTTAATTAGTGAAATTCCCAACGTAAAAGTTTTCACTCAATTAGGAAGTGAAAACACAATTAACAATTTGAAAAATGAAGTTTTTAAGTCACAAGGAAGTGCCATTATTGTTGATATTGTTGATTATGACAGGTTTAGTGGCACAAGTCGAAAGTAATGCTTGCACAAGCACTTTCTTCTCTGCACTTGTGCAACTCATTCCCTGTAGGGCAGCAGTTTCTCCCTTTGGTCCTGCTCCACCAAGTGATGCATGTTGCAATGCCCTTAAGATTCTAGGCCAACCATGTTTGTGTGTGCTTGTTAATGGCCCTCCCATAGCTGGGCTAGACCGTACCTTGGCTTCACTTCTTCCACACAAGTGCAAAGAAAACTTCCAACCATGTACTCTCCCTCATTCTATTCAGTAAACCTACAAATTAGTTATGCATCAATAAATTTGGTTTCTCATTTTAAAATTAATCACTTTAATCTTTCACTTCATAAAATATCAATCATTGTAGTGTTTTTTTAGTTGCTAAAATAATTGATTTTTTGCTTAAATTAAGGCCTTGAAGTGATTGATTTTTCAATTAAAGCTAGAGAGACTAAAATAATTTACAGTGACAAATTGTTAATGATTAATTTGATGATTAGTTCCTCTAATATTTGTATTTTATTTATCTAATAATATTGGTTGAAAAGTGAGTTATTAATATTTTTTGTCATGTCATAGCTTCTTTGAATCAAAATTTTCCATTTGGCTCCCCTCTTTCATTTAGCCTAGTTATGTTTATAAGCTAGTGAAATTAAGAAGGATTAGTTAACTCTCAGCTTTATCTCTTTATGCAGGTGAAATCATGGGATAAATTGTACAGAGCATGAAGTTGGAACACTAATAGAAATAAGCGTTTCCATTTTATAGGAGTATTAATATATATTTACATATATATATAATTATCCAAAAAAATGATATTTACATATGTATTGCTTCATAATAACGTTACATAAAATGAGACAATTTAATTGGTGCTAATAGCTACATTTCAATCTATGTTGTATTTTTTGATTGTTCTCAATTTCGATAATCAATTTCTTTACACTACAACAAAAATAAATTTTAAAGTTGAAACATGGATACAAATTAGGGTAGTTTTTTTCCTTTCAAATAATGTCTGTTTCGTGACAAACGCTAATTAGCATTAGTTTTTTAAATGCTAGAGTCAACTATAATCAATGCTAGTTCGAATGTAATTTAAATTTTAAAATTTGCTACCATGAAAAGAAGACACTAAATAGTGTCTACCATGAAGTAGACATAACGTTAGCATCGAATGTTTAGCGTCGGCTTCGATAGCAGGCTCAAACACTGTATTGCATCCATTTTTTAGGCGTAGAATTAGCCTTTGATGGACACTAAAACATTTGGTTCTTGCAGTGTCTATATGAAAACCAAGGTTTGAATTTAGAAACTAAGGATAAACCATCGAATATCATACCATCACGAAAATCCGCAAATCTTATTAGTAGTTCATTTTCTTCTACATTTATGCAAGAAACCAGATAAAATTGAAAGTGGGTCATATTGTGAATTACCATATCCATGGTGATGTCATATTAACTATACATCATCATGTAATAGTAATTCATAATCTCCAGAACTGTTCTCTGTTGGAGGCATCTAGTTTCACTTGGTTCATCTCATTGAATCTCTCTCAATTCTACCACAAATTCTGGGGGCCTTCAGATTTAGAGGATTGGTTCATCATTTTGGAACTGATCATTCAATCTCCCCTCCTTCTATTAAGACTATTTTATCATCTGATGTGATGGGATCTCTAACCAAGAGTTATCTCACTATAATTATGGTTTTTTTGGGCTTCCACCTCCCTCATTAGAAAAATAAAAAATACCTAATTATATGTAGTTTGAAAGAAAATTTAAACTCATAATTTTTATAATTGAAATTAATTTTTTTATAAGCACATGTATAAAATATTTAATAACATTAATAAAATAATTATTTTTAATTAATGTTCTTAATGCATACATGGAGTTATTTTCTTTTAAATATGAAACTATAGGAAATATTTTAATATACTTTAAAGTAATATATATATATATATATATATATATATATATATATATATTAGTTTAGATAATGTGTAATTTTAATATTTAAGTTGTTTTTAGTAAATAAGTTGTCTATTTTTAAAATTGAAAATTTTCACCACATATAGTTATAAAACCTGGTTCGTTCTCAATGGTTGAATCAATTGTTTAATAGGTTGATCTGGTTGATTATATTAACTGGACTATATTTTTTTTTAATTTTTAATATATACCTGATTAATATGTTCAATTGATGATTTATAAGTTCGACTACTAATTAAAAAGGTCCAAAATATATTAAAACCTTAAAAATATTTAACGGATGTACATGCAGCAAGCTTGGCATTAAGAAAATTCTCCGTCTCCTACAATCTACGTAAGCGAATTCTCAAAGAACTATGTTAAATTTTGGAATCCTTTTCCGAAAATTAAGTTCAATCTAATTACATTTTTTACACATATATATTCAACTCGGAAAACTTTCTAATCTTGTGGTAAACTTTCATCCACATGAAGTAATGAACAACTTCAGAAAAGGATAACTGTGTGTCTTAGCTAGAACCAACTTTAGTTAAATGGAAGTGCATTATCCTTTGTTCATCCTACATGTTGCCCTGTTTTGTGGGTTGCATCAATGACCTGGCCTATCCAAAAAATTGACACGAAATTACCTATAACTTTCTGGCAGGAATTGAGTTGGCCAGATAAACAGATTAAAAAATCAAACCCATATATAGTAAAAGAAAAACAATCTAAAGATAGATGACAATTATAATATAATAATATACACAAAAAGGAGAAGGAAAATAAAGCACAAGGAAAGCATCTTTGGGCAAGGTCACAACACAAGCCCTAGAGCTAAGCCATCCTTGCTTCTTGCAGTTTCAAATCTGCCTTTCACCACTTGTTTTCTCACTTTTTCTCCACTTTGGCATTGCTGCACATAGAAGAAAGAACTGATCCTTTCAACTAGCCCCTTTAGTTTACACACATAACCCAATTAACTAAGTAACTCCTACATTAACACAAACCTGAGAAATTAAAGAAAACAAATCAAAATTCAGCATTATCATACTATTTACCATTTATCATACTTAAACAAGAATAATTAATTTTGGTTTGGAAATAATTTTCATTCGCTTTTGTCATTAAGTGTTTCTAATGCATGTCACATATCAGTAATTTTTTTAAAAACTGAGAAATTTATAAGGATCAAATCAATAAAAATAATTTAGAAATGGAAATTAAATTTATTATATTTGCAATGCCTTAAAAATATATTTTACCTGTATTTTATAATATTTGAAGGTGAAACTCTAACAATTACAACAACCTTAATACAAAAAGAATAGCCCAGCTTTACGTTAGATCAATCTGAAGCTTTCCCTCCATCCTTTTCTGCTTTCCCATATTAAGATTACTAAAGCTCATGCAGCTTCTTCATCAAATTATTCCTTTCTTAACCCAAAGATGTAGTGAGAACTTGTATGTGTAGGAAAGTGAGACAACAATCACTGTGTTTTCTTCTATCTTTTGCCTTCTTAATTATAATTTTGTTGCTTCCAAATGGAATATTGGGTTACTTGTAGATGGCCATTTGAGCTTTGGCTTCATGAGGCATAGACACTAAGAAGAAAAGGATATGAAGGTGGAAGCGGGATCGTTGATGCTCATGATCAGCAAGTGCACCTGTGCAAGTAGACTTTGAAAACTAACCAAGAAAAACCAGGACTGTTCCAAAGAACCTCAACCCCACTTGGAATCACAAACTGATATTCCATTTAGATGCAACAAAACCTTGCCATCACAAAAATATTGAAGGTTAAGGATTCCTTGCTCAAATCTTGTTAAGGTGAGCAAGTTTATCAAACTGTTGCGTCACCACAGTCCAAAGTCAAAGCCCTTTCTTCTTTCCCTCCTTCAGAATTAGAAAAACTCCCTTCTTCAACTTCAACCAAAAGTACCAGAATCCACCACCAGTAGTACTAATAAGTTTCCCCTGTGTTCCCTCAACCACACAAAACACAAGCCTTATTGACATCACATCAGAAGCTGACCCGAAAGTTGAATGTCCTGAATTTGACACACCAAAAGCAATCACAGAAGAAAACACAACAGCTACACAAGTCCCAAATTCACCGGCAACCATTTTTTTAACAGAAAAATGTTAATTTGTTAATTTTTGTTAGGAGTGTTAACAAAGAATTTGAGTCCACGACCTTGCCCAATCACTAAGCCAACCTTATATTTTTAGTTGACTAACACCAATGATTTCAATAAAGAGAAGACAACGAGGCTCTCCGGTCACAATGCACTCAATTGGCCCTCAAGTCCATCCAAGTAGTAGCCAAGATGAAGACTACACTCTGAGGGAGACCGACCCACAGCTCGGGTCGTGGTGGCCTAATGCCGGAGCACATGGCGGGAGAGGCTGGATGATGAGTGGAGGTGAAAGATTCACAACCACATATGATCTTGTGGAGCAGATGTTCTATCTGTATGTTCGAGTAGTGAAGGCCAGAGACCTTCCCCCCGGTGCTATCACCTCAAGCTGTGATCCTTATGTGGAAGTAAAGCTAGGGAACTACAAAGGAAGAACAAAGCACATGGAAAAGAAAACCAACCCTGAGTGGAACCAAGTGTACGCCTTCTCCAAAGACAGAATCCAATCTTCTATTTTGGAGGTGATTGTCAAAGACAAAGAAATGATGGGAAGAGATGAGTACATTGGAAGGGTTGTTTTTGACCTCAATGAGGTTCCAACAAGAGTTCCACCAGACAGTCCACTGGCTCCTCAGTGGTATAGACTCGAGGACCGGCGAGGAGAAGGCAAGGTAAGGGGTGAAATCATGGTTGCAGTGTGGATGGGAACACAAGCTGATGAAGCATTCTCAGAGGCTTGGCATTCTGATGCGGCCACTGTGTATGGAGATGGTGTTTTCAATGTGAGATCAAAGGTGTATCTGTCACCAAAACTTTGGTACCTCAGGGTGAATGTCATTGAGGCACAAGATGTGATACCAAGTGACAGAAACCGTTTGCCAGAGGTTTTTGTGAAAGCTCAGATGGGGAACCAAGTGTTGAGGACCAAGACATGTGAAACCAGAACAACCACACCACTTTGGAATGAGGATTTGGTGTTTGTAGCAGCTGAACCGTTTGAGGAGCAGTTGACAATAACCGTGGAGGATCATGTGCACCCTTCAAAGGATGAGGTGCTTGGGAAGATAGTGTTGCCACTGACCCTCTTTGAGAAACGGCTCGATCATAGACCGGTTCATTCTCGTTGGTTCAATCTAGAGAAGTATGGTTTTGGAGTGTTGGAAAATGATAGGAGGAATGAGCTGAAATTTTCTAGCAGGGTTCACATGAGGGTTTGCCTTGAAGGGGGGTACCATGTCCTTGATGAGTCCACTTTGTACACAAGTGACCAAAGGCCAACAGCAAGACAGCTTTGGAAGCAGCCGATTGGGATACTTGAAGTGGGCATCTTAGGGGCTCAGGGACTTCTTCCAATGAAGATGAGGGAAAATGGCCGTGGCAGCACAGATGCATACTGTGTCGCCAAGTATGGCCAAAAATGGGTCAGAACAAGGACAATTGTTGACACTTTTAGTCCCAAATGGAATGAGCAATACACATGGGAGGTTTATGATCCTTGCACTGTGATAACACTTGGTGTTTTTGACAACTGCCATTTAGGTGGAGGGGAAAAGGCCAATGCAGCCAGGGATTCAAGAATTGGTAAAGTGAGGATTAGGCTCTCAACACTTGAAGCAAACAGGATCTACACGCATTCTTACCCTCTTCTTGTTTTGCACCAACATGGTGTCAAGAAGATGGGTGAACTTCAGCTAGCAGTGAGGTTCACTACCCTCTCACTTGCCAATGTGGTTTACATTTATGGGCAACCTTTGCTGCCCAAAATGCATTACATACGGCCCTTTACAGTTAACCAAGTGGAGAATTTAAGGTACCAAGCAATGAACATTGTTGCTGTGAGGCTTGGAAGAGCGGAACCTCCCTTAAGGAAAGAGGTGGTTGAGTACATGTTGGATGTTGACTCACACATGTGGAGCATGAGAAGAAGCAAAGCCAACTTCTTCCGGATCATGTCACTTTTCTCTGGCTTCATCACAATAGGACAATGGTTCACCCAAGTTTGCCATTGGAAGAATCCAATGACATCAGTCCTAGTACACATCCTTTTCTTGATACTCATTTGGTACCCGGAACTGATCCTCCCAACTTTGTTCCTCTACATGTTCTTGATTGGGCTGTGGAACTACAGGTTCCGGCCTCGGAACCCGGGTCACATGGACACAAAACTCTCATGGGCTGAGGCAGTTCACCCTGATGAACTTGATGAGGAGTTTGACACATTCCCAACCTCTAGATCACAAGATGTGGTGAGAATGAGGTATGACAGGCTTAGAAGTGTTGCAGGGAGAATTCAAACTATTGTTGGTGACATAGCTACACAGGGAGAGAGGATTCAATCTCTATTAAGTTGGAGAGACACAAGAGCAACAAGCCTCTTTGTTGTTTTCAGCTTTTGCTCTGCTGTGACTCTCTATGCAACACCACCAAGAGTGGTGGCTTTGGTGACAGGTTTGTATTATCTGCGGCATCCCAAATTCAGAAGCAAGCTTCCTTCTGTGCCAAGCAATTTCTTCAAGAGGCTACCAGCCAGAACAGATAGCATGCTGTGAGACATAATGTCCATTTGATAATCAGCTATGAAAACGATGACATAGCTTCTGACTTCAGTTTATTGTATCGATCTCGTGTAGTTTATGTTTTTCTCTTCTTCTGACTTTATAGCATTTCAGCTCTTCATGATCAATCTTGTCAGAATGTTAACTGACATAAATGTTAGCCACCTGTTTAGGATTGCGCATCACTGATTTTATCCTTTGTAGAAATTGTTGGAATCGTGATTATGATGTATCAGTATCATAGTTTGCCAGTTGTGTAAACTATAAAGTGTAAACTTACATTGATAACTTACGCAATCTGTCTAATTAAGTAATTATGAAATTGGCAGCAATTTTGTTCGAATGACTTGTAACAGTCATTTATTAGTTACCTTTGATATAATAACCACGTGATATACCGTAAGTAATAATCAAGTTGCAGTTTTATATACAAAGGATGTTCATAAAAGTTGAATATCAATTCACTCATTAGTAATGAAATATATTATTATTATTATTATTATTATTATTGAGATTGTATATAGTTCAAAGGTATACCGAGTAGGTTAGTAAATATTAGCGGATGATAAAGCCTATAAAACTTATAAAAGATATACTTGTATTTGTTAACTGAGAAACTTGGAAGGGATTAAACCAAAACTGATTGTATGTTCTACTCATGAAGATTTCTCATTTAAATACAAGTTAATTACAAGCTGTCAATTTGATTTCATCCCAATAAATTAGCTAAATTGACATCTATACAATTACAGCTAATTATCCTAATTGAGAAAATAATTGTTACAAATAAATGTATAATCCCATAAAAATTGCTGTCATATTAATTCTGTTGACATCCCCCCTCAAATTGATGCTTCCCAGCAACAATTTGCCAAGTAGAAAATTGTGTCGTTGAAGTGGCAGACTTTTAGTGAAAATGTCAGCTATTTGAACGGAGGTTGAGACATGTGGTAGAGTGATGATTCGTCGATCGTAGGCTTCTCGGATAGAGTGACAATCAACCTCAATGTGTTTTGTGTGTTCATGGTAGACAAGATTGGCCGCAATCTGTATATAACTGGTGTTGTCAGCATGTAGTGGAGTGGGTTGTTCTTGAGAGAATCCAAGTTCATGAAGAAAACCACGCAGCCATATGATTTCTGAACAAGCCGTAGACATTGCGCGATATTCTGCTTCAGTGGAGGACTTGGAGATAGAATCTTGTTTCTTACATTTCCATGAAATAGGAGCATTCCCTAGAAACATACACTAGCCTGTAGTAGATTTCCTGGTGTCTGGGCATCCAGCCTAATCAGCATCGCTATATGCTTTGAGGTGCATGGAGGAATCAGCGGGAAAAAATAAACCACGCTTTCGGGTGCCAATGAGGTATCTAATGATTCGTTGTACTGCCAAAAAATGGAAATGACGTGGTGATTGCATGAATTTACTAACTGTGTGCACAACAAACAAAATATCTGGACGAGTGATAGTGACATAGATGAGACTACCAATTAGCTGGCGATATGGAGTGGGATCTGTGAGAATGTCACCTTCATCTCGGCTATATTTAACATTAACTTCCATAGGAATGTCAACAGGTCTTGCATTTATGAGTCCAGCTAGCAAAAGAGATGGCACATGAGACTCTAGCAAAAGGGTGCGAACAACATCAAGCAAATGGCGATTATTCCTTTCTGTGACCCCATTTTGTTGTGGAGTTGAAGGGCATGACCTTTGAGATATAATGCCATTGGATTGCAAGAATTCCTGAAATGAATAAGACATGTATTCCCCCTCCTCTCCCCCCCCCCCCCCCCCCCAATTATCAGAGTGAAGTATTTTTATGCTTGATGAAAATTGGGTCTTAACATAAGTATGGAAAATTTTGAAAACGGAAAACACTTCATTTTTAGACCGTAAAAAATACACTCATGTGAAACGACTATAATCATTAATAAAAGTGACAAAATATTTGTAATTAGCATGAGATTACTAGTGAGACCAGCAGAGACAAAGACATTTGTTAGAGATGAAGTAAGATCACTAGTGGCTATGATAGGCAATTGATTGCCAGCAACAGTATGTATCTTGAGGTTTCCAAAATATGGTTTGATATTAGTAAGGGGTTGAGCATTACTAGTCATGTGATTGGAAGCCCCTGAATCAAAGTACCAAGGTGCAAAGGACTTACCTGAGAATCCCAAAGCAGAGAATGCTGAATGGATCATTTGTTGAACCATTTCAGGGGTCACAGTAGGAGTAGTAATAGGAGCATTCTGTTGTTCTTGAGTGGTAGGAATAGAAGAATCAATCGAAGCTGTATAGGCGGTGACATTTCGCTTTGGTGGCCTGATAGAACATTCCTTAATAACATGTCCCTCCTTTTGCAGTAGTTGTAGAATTTTTTTGGACAATGTGAAGCATAATGTCCAAACTACTTGCAACAGAAACATTGGACAATATTCATGTTATGGCTTCGAGACTTTCCTCGTGCCACATATGCCACACGAAGAGTATTGGATTTTTGATCTTCTATAATGGACTGTGTAAGGAGGCGCTGCTCTTCTCGTAACAACTCATTGAAACATGCATCCAATGATGGTACAGGGCTTCTATTCATGAGATTAGACCGAATACCTTCAAAATCCGATCTCAATTTCATAAGAAATTGAGCTCTTTTAGTAGTTTCATGAATTGTTTGTACTAAACTTAGGCCTTCAGAAGTCAAGTCTACATAAACTATATCAGTATATTCAACCCAAAGATTCATGAATTGAGAGTAAAAATCAGAGATTGAGAGACTATCTTGCTGAAAAGTTGCAATGTTATGCTCAAGCTGGAATCTTCGAGCTGCGTTGTTCTGACTATAGACTGTCTTCAAGTAACGCCACATTGCGGTGGCTGTCTTGTAAGGTCGAAGGTTCAGGAAAATGTTGGGATCAACAGAGCCTAGGATCCAGGCCATGACTTGAGCATCTTTGACAACCCATTTGGCATGTTCTATATTCTCTTTGTCTTTGTCAGGGACGGAAGTGCTGCCATCAACATGACCCCACAAATCTTTGCCGGTCATAAATATCTGGAATTGAAATGCCCAAGCTGGGTAGTTTTTTCCGTTAAGGCGAACCAATACGACATCATACTTTTCGGTAGACATGGAATTAGGAATTGAAAAAAAAATGAGAGGTGAATCTGGACAAGGAAACAAATAACCATGAAGCAAAGATTGAGAAAAACAAGGATCGTGAAATTAGGACGAGGCTGAAGGGGAAAAAATCGAGGTTCTTGGATCGTAACTTGACTAATACCATGTTAACTGAGAAACTTGGAAGGGATTAAACCAAAACTGATTGTATGTTCTCCTCGTTGAGATTTCTCATTTAAGTTGTCAATCTGATTTCATCCCAATGAATTAGCTAAATTGACATCTATACAATTACAATTAATTATCCTAATTGAGAAAGTAATTGTTACAAATAAATGTATAATCCTATAAAAATTGATGTCATATTAATTCTGTTGACATTTTTTCCGTAGAAATTATTTAGGTACTTCGGAGGTTACACAGAACTACCATTAAAAAATTTACCAGACTCAGCTAGTAAAATATTTTGTGATAGTTAAACCCGCTGTTAATAATGCAAATAAAAAACTCAAAATCATATTTTTCTTGTGATGACCTAAGATTAATTCTAGTTCAATTGATTCTATTGGATTCATGTGTATTAATGTAATTTATAATGTGTATTAATGTAATTTATTATTTGTCTTAATAAGTTTATAGTTGTATTATTTTATACCTTATTTATATCCATCCTAGTTGTTAGGAAATCTCTCAAACTCTCTCCTTTTTCCGTGTATCTCTTGTAATAAAGAATCTCCTATAATATTTCTCATCCATCTTTAACCTTTCATCTCCTTGTAAAGCCTTTAACTTGCTTTCTATTTAAGAAAGGAAGGTTGTAGAAGGTAAATCAGTTTCTAAACAAAACACTTGTGATACAGTGACATGTTATCAGAGCTACAACTCTGACAGTGGTCAACTTCTGCTCTGATTATTGAAAATATTTTTCTTGTCTATCTTCCTAGGCAACCTAGAGCAAGCAAAGTGATTTACAATCAGGTTTTGTTTGGTCTTGTTTCAAAGTTTGTGCCTTTTGTTCATGTATCTTCTTAGGTTTCTAGTTTTGTTGTGTTTTGTCCTTGCTTCCTTTGTTCATCCTTATTCTGCATCATGTCTTGTGATAAGTCAAAATCCTTTCTTGTTTGTTTTAGTGGAAAAACTTATTCTACTTGGGAGTTTTAGTTCAAATTATTTGTTAAAGGGAAAGATTTGTGGGGTCATATTGATGGGGAAAACCAACACCTACATGTCTAGAGGATTTAGCAAAATGGGAAATCAAATATGCCCAAAGCATGACTTGAATACTGTTAGGTACCAGAGTATCATGATAATATCACACGACTAAAATAGAGATGAGAAAGAGGAATTGAACACACAATAAAATTTTACGTGGAAACCCCTCAACAGATAAGGGAAAAACCACGGGCAAGACTAGATAAATATTTTCACTAAGTGGAAGAAATATTATAACTTTTCTCTATCTTACAAAGAGAGAATAATGACACTCACTCTTTAAATAGGAGAACACTCACTAGGAAAACCTCACAGGAGAACACTATAATTTTTTCTCTCTGAATTTTTCTCTTTAGATACTAGGAATTGCTTCAAGTTTGGGATGTTGAAGCTAAAACAATAAGCTGCAATTTATAGGAAAAGTCTCGTGGGAGACTTATGGCCATAATGCTTCCTTGGTTTCGATTGGCCAATGCAATTTTAATTTTACACCACATAATATTTAATTACCCACCATTGCAACATTATTAAAAGGAAACCTAATAATGTTACCACAAAGTGGCTTTATCCTCGACAAATACTTAACTTATTCGAGCCTTACCTTATTCTTAATATGAGGTCTTCTAAAACTACTAAAGAAATGTATGATTATTTTAAAAAGGTTTATAATCAAGAAAACACAGCTAGGGGTTTTCAATGGGAGTATGAAATGGCTAATTTTACACAAGAGAATCTTTAAATTAAGGAATACTTTTCTGGTTTTCAAAATATTTAGGTTGAACATTCAAACATTATTTATTTTGGTATTTCTGGTGTAGCCCTCTTTGCTCACCAAAAAGTACAAAAGACCAGCAAGAGAGACCAATTCTTAATGCAACATACGTTCTAATATGATGGATCATGGTCTAGAGCTATCCTTGGATGCTTGCTTGAGTGAGCTTCTTCGAGAGGAACAATGCATAGCAACTCAAGCAGCCATGGAACACAAAACCATGGCCTATGCATCACAAGGAATAAGAGTAGAGATACATGTTCTGTCTAATGCCACAGTTATAAAGAATTTAGTCATATTGCAAAGGATTGTCCACAAAAAATTTGTAACCATTTCAAAAAGCAAAACCATATCATCTCAGCTTGTCCGATTCAACCTGAAAGAAAGCAGAAAATTGCTTATCATGCCCCTATTAATGCCTTTAGTTCTATTAAATCACTTGTTTCAACTTTTGTTCCTACATCTCCCACAAACACACTTGTACCTGCAGTGACTTTAGGGGATTCCACATGTTGATTCTCATGAATGTTACAAGTATTTTGTTACTTTTATATATGACTACAACTGATTTACTTGGGTGCACTTTTATAGTATGAAATGAGACATTTTCCACACCCCAGATAGCATGGGTCGTAATGTCATTCATATAGGACTAGTTTCACGCCACCTTTGAGATTCTAGAAGGCATGTAATAAACTTTGTTTTGAGCATGAGACAAGTCTTTTGTGTCATTTTAAAATGCCATTTTGAGACTTTTATGTACAGGCTCCTCTATTCTTCATTTTTTTAGAACTTTAAAATTTTCTTTAAAAATATTAAATATTCTTTTGTGTGGCTCTTTGCCTAGAGAAATCCAATATATTCCTTGTTTGTCTTGTTGTGTTCGTCATGTGAAAAGGAACGTTTTAATCGGAGTGAAATGTCGAACAATTAACCTATTGAGTTTCTCTACTTTTATGCTTCAAGGTTTTTTATGGTAGTGTTAGGTATGTTGTGTACTCCAACTACATGATGAAATATGAATGTATCATTATTAGCAGTTGAATTGTTTAAGCACAAACAACACTTTCAGAAAAACTTATACATATTATAGACCATGAATTATTGTCAGTGGTCGGAAACATAAACTACAAACAATGATATTTTTTATTTTATTGAAAAATAAATTTTATTTAAAAATGCCACATGTTGAAATCTGGTAGTGCTGAAATGGCCTATTAGTTTCCACTTTAGCACTTAATAGAGAAATTTAATGGTGGGAGTTTAAAATACTTATAAGGGTGTAAAACTATGATTTTTTAAGTGGTGTATCTCTCCTAAAACTTTAAGGGGGGTAATAATGTATTTCAACTTAATGATAATAAAATAATAAAAAAGGTAAAATGTAATTAGCTTTTACTTAGGTATGGGACATGTTATTCCACACCTTCTTTTGCATTGAACAATGGTGTGGGACATCACATCCTATGCCGGTTAGGGGCTTAGGAATCAGTGTCCCACGCGACTTTTGCATGAGGGGAAATAGCATGACAGGACATGTCTCACGTCTAACGGTTTTAACATGGTTTTTTTTGCCTTACGCATGGAACTATGTCCTACACCCTATGTGTTGATTCTTGTAGTGAAAAGGAGAATTTTTTTTATGTTTTTAAGTGTTTTGTCACACTTCTTGAGGCTTAATTCTTTGTCCATATAAAAGTCTTAAGATCTGATTCTGCTGGAGAATATATGCCTAATAAATTTTAGAATTTTCTTCAACTTCAAGGGATCATTTCTTGGCGTTCTTCTCCATCAACACTACAACAAAATGGTGTTACAGGGAGAAAGAACGTACACCTTCTATATGTAGTACGAACTCTTTTGCTTGAATTATTTGTTCCTCCTCGTTTTTTGTGTGAAGTTCTTTTTGTTGTCCATTCGATAAATAAGTTACTTGATACATTACAAAATATGTCTCTCTTTTAAAAATTGTTTGCACATTCTCCTTCATACTTTCATATTTGTTTTGTGTAGCTTCCTGCTCATCAAAGTAATAAACTTATTACCCAATTTGTTAAATGTGCTTTTTTAGGATATGCTATCACTCAAAAGTGATATGTTTGTTATGATCCTCATGCTTGTCATATTAGAGTTTCTAGGAATGTCATTTTCTTTGGAAATCAATTCTTTCCATCACCTATAGTCTTCCTTTTTATCTTTTATGCCACACTTTTCATATTCTTTGACAATTATGGAATGGTTTCAACTTGGTATCACTTCCGACTTTCGCTCTCAAGTTCTAACGTGTCGAACAATCTTCCGACCTTCGGTTCAAAACCTATAAATGCCAAAATCACCATCCATTAGTTATTCCACAATACCCATCACATTAAGGACCATCATCAAGCTCCGAAACATCACGAAATTGTGAAAAGGAAAACCCCCACAAGAAACCCCATTTGCGGTCAAGAGAAAGGAAAGATGAAATGAGAAATTAAAGATTCCAATAAGCTTACCTCTTTTCCCCAATTCCAAAAATGCGTTTAATTTGAAATTTTGACAACAATTTAGACTCCAATTGGAGCTCACAAGCACGACAATGGTTATCTGCCACTCTCAACAATGCTCTCTGTTTTCCTCTCCTCTCCGATGTGAAATGGTAATGGGAAAATGGTAATGGGAAAAAGGAACAATAGTAAATTTTAATGTTGAGGGTAAAAAGGTAATTCACCTTCTTTTCTATTTTATTTCTCATTTCTTTTAAATTTTCATAATTTGTTCTCTTTTCTCTTTTAATTTACCTCTTAACAAAATAATCTTTTATAATAAACTTTTCTTTCATAATTAAATTTCATTTATATTAAATCTCACAATTATTTTATTTAATTTCCGTTAGCTCGTCAACAATTTATAATTTAACCACTCACCACTCATTAAATAATTTAATTAATTGGGACGTTAGAACTAGCAGGTGTCATCATTAAATTATTTTGATTGTGAGTAGTTATTAAATTTAACAATGAGTTGTTGTCGTTGTTGAATTGGATACGTACCTAAACATTGCCAATGTGTAATACTTCGTCACATTAGCGTCAAGTTGGTGTCGTTGCTAGAGGTGATACCTTACCCGGCGTCGTCAACCCAATCACTAAGGTGTTGTAGTGCCTGTTTGTTTAAAAGTTATAACTCCGTTCCGTTTTGAAAATCCTGGTTTATAAAATCTTCTCCGCGTCTCTTGCGTTTGGCTCCGAAATTTTGGTCTTCCGTCTCCGTTGCACAGTGGCGACACAGTGGCATTTCCGTTGTCAAACGCGGTTTGGGAGTGGGTGTGGGCGACCTCCATCTTTGAGTCTCCGTTTGCTAAAGTGGAGTGCGTAGAGTGTGTTTCCCATTCTGCCCTCTCAGATCTATATTCGTTGAATTTGCAAAACTGAGGAAAGGGAGTGTGGTACGTTTCTTCTCAATTTTTTTTGGCTGGCTGGGTTTTTTTTTTTTCTGTCCATGGTGGCCAATTGATGGGATTGTGGTGGAGAGGATGTCCGGTGGTGGAGGGATTTTGGACAGGAAGGCTTTGGTGGTGGAGATTTGGAACGCGATGGTGACGGAGTTGGTATTTCTGTGGGTGGACGACGGTGATGGTTACGGAGTTGACGGAGCGGGTGGAGGACGGTGATGGTGAGGGGGTGTGGAGGACAGTGTGGTTCCGGCCTTTTGGTTACGGTGGTTGCAGAAGAGGAGGCCATCGGAGCTGCAGATGTGGAGGGTGTGGGTTGTGGAAGATGGTGTATGGGTGAGGCTGATGGGGTTGGGTGTATTGTAACAGGCTTATATTTAATAATATTAATTAGGCTTTTAATTAGGATTATTTAAATTTCAATGAGGATTTTAATTAGGCTTATTAATATATTTAATATATAATTAATATATATTTAATAATATTAAATTTTAGTTGCAATATATATATATATATATATATATTTATTTATAATAATATATATTGATTATTTATTAAAAATAATAAATATTTCTTATTTTTTTGATCAAATTATAAATGGTAACTTTTAATATTTAATTTTTAACATTATTTTTAAAAAATATACTATATTACCACTCTTTTTAACTAATACATTTTTTGGTAATTTTACCCTCAAATTCTGTTTTTTTTAAACCAAAGTTACTAAAAAATTTTCCATCCAAACACAATCACTACTTTTCAACTCACTTTTAATGCAAACTATCCAAACACAAATCACTGTTTTCAAAACCTCAGTTTTCTCAACAACTTTTTCTAACCTCAATTTTTCAAACCCCGTTTCACAAATCTTACTCTAACTTTTAAACAAACGGACCCGTAGGTCATCAGATTAATGTGAAGTTGTTTCCATCATTAATATATTTTTAGTTTAACTTTTTTTATTATCGTATGTACTTTTTATGTTTAAACTTATTCATAAAAGCTTAAACCTATTAAAACAACTAATAGACAATTATAATTATTTCACTATTTATTCATTCAATATTCATAAGTTAAACTAATTACTTCATAATGCTAAATGATCATATTAACAATTAAATCAATAAAAAACTTTATAGTTATGAGTTGTAAATTGAATTAAAGTGAGAACCATTACCTAGTTCTTGAATTAAATATAGGCCTCTGAGATCTAATATCCATTTTAACAATTCGACTTGTAAATGCTTTTAACTTTAGTAACGAACTTACATATGATTCTCTCATCTCATGCTTCTATTATTTTTCCTAAAAAAATGTTTATAGGTAATAATATATTTTAACCAACCCGATGACCCGACTCCAAAATCAAAACGAATTCCCAGCACCAAAAAGATAGTGGATAACAAGATAAACCTCTGCAAAGGCAAAAAACCTTCATTTGTTGTTAATACTATCTCTCGTACACAACAACTATGGCTTCTTCTCTTCTCTTTCCACCGAATCTTCTTTCCCTCAGAACCCCATCAACTTCCTCCACTCACATTTTCTTCAACTCGAGTCCCTCCCACTTTCAACCACTTCTAACCACACGACGCCGTTTTCGGAGACCCTTTGCGGTCGCCGAACAAGTTACCGCTACCAACGAGGCTGCGAGGAGGCTCTACGTTGGCAACATTCCCCGCACTCTCTCCAACGAAGAACTCTCCAACATTGTTCAAGAGCATGGCGCTATTGAAAAAGCTGAGGTATTTCACTGAGAATTATATAGGATATGAAATTTTATCCAGGAACTGCATTTGGGGTGTTTTCTTATCGTTGAATTCAATGAATCTGGAAAACGGGGTGTTTCGATTTATTATTATCGCTGCTGTTTTTGTTTTCATGGAATTTGGGGGTAATGGGGTGATTTTCCAAAGGATTTGGTTTAGCGAATTGAATCTTCTTCAAGGAGTTTTAGCAACATGTTTTGGTGTCCCTTTAACATGTGTACAGAAAAAGAAAAAAGCCAATGACGGGTATACCCCCATTTTGTGAGTGTATTTGAGTTGAAAGACGAGATAGAAAAAAAAAAGGATAGAGAAAGTGAGAGACAGATATAATACGATGCGAAAATTAGTGAAAATACAATGTGGCTGTTTATGTAAATAAGTGTATTTGTGTGTGAATGCTGTTACTTTTATAGACCACCCCGACAACCCTGGTTAAGTAGAAAATACTGGAAGTTTGGCTATGTTTACTGTTGATTATCAGTTTATCACTTTGGTTTGTAAGGAAATATCCATATGCAAGAAATCTAAATAACCAACATGGGCACACCCTGTTTTCTATCTTTGGTAATTGACACGTTTTTTATACATGCTGGTAATTGTCACTTTTATGTGAAGATAACAGAGTTTTGATTACGTAAGCAAAGGGATTAAGAGGTGTTTTGTAACTAGTTCCATTAATCCTCGGAGAAAAAAGTTGAAACCTTACTCAGATACACTTGTTTTTTGTGCTAAACTTCTCAATTAATGAATGTAGATTTCTATCAATAACATGAACTGAACAATTTAGCGAAGGACATGCAGTAACTCAGGTTTGAAAATACACTGAATAGCATTGTCCATATTCCTCTAAAATAGTTAGCAGCTTGATTTGTATGGTTTGTCGGAATATGTGAGAATTATCTGTATAGGTCGAGATATTATTAACATTTCTCTATGTATGATAAACAGGTTATGTATGATAAATACTCTGGAAGGAGTCGTCGCTTTGCATTTGTTACAATGAAAACTGTTGAGGATGCAAATGCTGTAATTGAGAAACTTAATGGCACTGTAAGTTTTGTTAAAGGGTTTACTGGAATTCTTGGAAACATTGCCAATTTCATTTAGCAGTTTAGATTTGTTAAAATATCTGTGCACTTCATGTTTTCTTTGACAGGAAATTGGGGGGCGTGAGATCAAAGTAAATATAACTGAAAAACCTTTATCAACATTGGATGTGCCTCTACTCCAGGCTGAGGAATCTGAATTTATTGACAGTCCCCACAAGGTGTATGTGGGGAATCTGGCCAAGACAGTAACAACTGATACTCTTAAGAAGTTTTTTTCTGAGAAAGGAAAAGTTCTTAGTGCCAAGGTTTCACGGGTCCCTGGGACCTCAAAGTCCAGTGGATATGGTTTTGTTACTTTTTCATCTGAAGAGGATGTAGAAGCTGCAATCTCATCTTTCAACAATTCTGTAAGTTTGTTTACTGCTCATGTTCATTTGCGAGCTGAGACATCCAAATTTATTTCAAATACGGCATCTTAATATCACCTAGAGGATGAGCTAATTCCTCTGTTAGAATTCCAATTAGAAAAGAATATGTCTGAAGGAAGAATATTGAGTGCATTGGGCCCCAGAGGGCCATTTCAGGACCCAGTTCTAATGTGTATTTAGGTAACAATCTGACAGTTTTAAGTTATTACAGATGCTTTTAGTCATAGTATTAGCTGGTATAGAAAGGGGTGAGAGAGTAAGGTATAAACCGATTGAGTGTAATCAGAAAGTTAGGGTATATATCTGCAAATTGGATTTTTGATGGAAAGGGAAAGTAGGGTAAAATTTTTATTTTCAAATTGATTTTTTAATATATAATAGAAATAAGATGATATTTTAGCATAATTTAATCTCCTTGTCTTTTGTCTATTTTAGTAAGTATCATAACTCTAAATTTAAGTATATCAAAATTCTTGGGGAGAGGAGAGGCAGGACTCTTGAAAGTCTTGGGCAAGAGACACCTATTATATTTTTTGGTTGTTCCTAACTTTGATTGGAGAAAATCTACTGCAGTCAAAATTTCTTTCTTTTACTTCAATTTTGTCCCATTTTTCTATGATCTGAACCAGTTCTGATCATCACTTTACAAAACTTGCATAGGTAATGATGCTGTAGGTCTTATATAATTGCTAGGGTATTTTGATGTCTACAATTTGTTATAAATATTGTCATATCACATACAGTCTGCTAAGTGTTAGGAATCCTATTAGGGTCAGGCAGCGGAAACACAAAGGATTCCCAAGAAAAGATTGCAAACACGTATGTCTCAAAGCATTATGCTAAATTAAAATTTTAATTAGGGTTTACCTCTTGTAGACGCAGAACAAGATCCTCAATCGAAGCAATTGTAGCTTCGCCCTTAGGAGTCCACACGAGCACTCCCACCAGAAAACTAATGATCCGAATACTAGTACGGAATTTTAGTGTAATCTAATTTCTGAGCACAAGCCTATGAGCATCTCATGCTCTATATATAGGCTTAGGTCTTGACCTGAGCTCTCATTAAACATTGGGCTCCTGACTCATTCTAAATGAGTTAGGCTCAAATAGTTTTATTTTCAGTCCAACTAAAATAAAACTATCCTCTGGTGGGCTTACTCTATGTGTGTGACCCTATAGGTAAAATATTCGGTTATATTAATAATAAATTATTTTATTATTAATATAAAATAAGAGCGGTATCTAGCAATACATCATTATGTCCGAATATTATTTATCATCGACATGACCTATAAGTGATAATTATTTTATATATCTATTCCTTTTGTCACGATATCTAATTGGGCCCAAGGCATGGTCGTCGTCATCCTTGTATGGCCCAATTCATTTTACTTGATACCAGAGTAGACTTTATAGAATAAATATCTAATATTTATTCGTTCTAGCATGGCCATGCATTTTATTAGTCTCACTCCATCAAGTGGCCCATAGATATCACTCCTGTCACATAGGAGAGACAAATTCCATCTACATCACTCACATCCCTCTGCATAATTTATCTATTGCCTAATCACAATCTTTATGGTCATCTTATTACAGATAACGTTTGATTGTATTAAAACAATAAACTCCTTATGTAGGAATCGTAGTGACTTCAGGTCGAAGGACTACATACCAATATCACATTGAGAACCGTTTATGACACTCATGTAACAATCCATGCAACGTTCTCATGGTGGGTCTGTCCAGTACAACATTACTCTTAATGTGTACCCGTGTAAAGTCTTGATATCATATATCCATGATTTGTGAGATCAAATCATCAGTACATTCACACACTAATCTTAATGTATTTACATGTCCCCATGTAAATACTTGATTAGGGACGTTTTAGGAATAATTCTCATATGACCTATTATTCCAGGATAAATAGCATTTGTCTAAAACTGAAAATACTAATTTTATTAATAAGTTAAAATTGATACATTAATAGCTCGTAGTGCATACACCAACACTAAGTGCATCTAACTTAATTTCATATTTTAGTACATTGCATATCCAAGTTTATCCCAAGTGACTGTCAATTTGCATTAACATTTTTGGAAATATAAGTAATAAATGACATGTTTGTTGGCAAAGTGACCATAGCCTTAGTAATACACACTATCTAGTTTTCACATAAACATAGAAGTCAACATCTCTGTGACCAAATGATGTAATAGCTGGTCTCATCTCTCTCCCATTTTTTGGTAATGTTAAACTTATGCATATTTGACTTTGATTCTCTGATTTTTCTTAGATTTTCCAAGATTTATGTTGATATCTGCATTACGCAAGTTTCTCTTCAAATATGTTAACATGGCTTAAAATACCCCATCATGCTTTGATCTGGTTGTTTAAGGGTATTGGATTTTGTAGATTTGTTAAAAATAGAGTTTTAACGGTAATTGGTCTACTTCTAAACACTATGTTGACAGTAGTTTGTTATATGCCTGATGAACTCTTGACTGCAGTTGTTAGAAGGGCAAAGCATACGTGTGAACAAGGCCTAGAGAAGTAGCAAATTGCAGAGCATGTTTGACCATGTGTCTGTCCTGTGGCAGGAACGAACCATACTTTGTGTGAAGCTGAAACCACTAACAAAGTCCCTTGTTTATTGTATAGCATAGACCCAATCATTTTGGGTTGATAAGGTTCTACTAGAATGCATGAGTAAGATAGTGGTTAATGCTTCTATTGCAGACATTGCACTTTTAGACCATAGTAAGGGGACCTCACTATTTGTATGTTGCTCCATTTTTCTCCGCTTCAATGTTGCAAGTCTTGTTGATGTATGCATGTATTGAAATCCTTTTTGTCTGAATTTGAATTACCATGAACATGCTGATGCAGAATATTGGAATTGTAAATCGTAATGCAATGGTTTGTCACTGAATCAAGCATGTGCTCCACTAATTTTAATCTAGTGTTACTCCTTTTTAGGAAACTTACATGTTTTTTTAATGTAAACTAGAGAACAACAACAAAGCTTTATCTTATTAAGTGAAATCAGCTACATCAATCATAACGTTAGTTGCATTTCAATCTTCTTTAGGTGTCAAGGAGCTTTCTTTTCTTTTTTCTTTTGATTATTCTGGGTCAAAATATTACCAACGATAAAAGTTTCAACATTAATTTCAGTCAACTCTACGGTGGAGATTTGGATCAGCATGAGTTTAGTTTATAGGTTCAAATTCAATGGTTTTACTATAGATTTAGAAAAACTCAATTGACTAGAGAGTAAAAAAGGGGATCAATTAGTGGCCAAGTGTCATAAACGTTGGGTGGTGGATTCTTTCTTACCACATAAGCTCTGGCGGGACCATGCAACATTATTGGTTTTGTGCGATAAATCTTGTATTATTTTTGTCTATGCCAGCTTTTTAATTCCTGTTCGAGAGAAGGTGAGCAAGAATATTCACTAGACCATACACCATAAATATTCCGGGATACGATTCACTCGGGTTGTTTCGTAAAGAGATTTTTTTTAATTTTTGTGGATTATATTTTTTAAGAATTGTATTTTATAAAAATTATATTTCTTATGAATGTTATTAATATGCTTGGTTTAATTAAAATATTCCTAGTTTTTGATAAACATTTATTAAAACAATCACATACCAAATATAAGAAGGTAGAATTTCTTACTTAAAATTGTCGAAAATCCAACAAATATATGTGTGCCAAACTTAAACTTTCGGTTTTCCAAACAGAAATTCATATCTATGTTCACATTTATTACTCTTTTATTTAGGAAAGTTCAATAATTAATTTAAATTGCTTCAATTTAGGCTAATAAGTTCATTGAGAGGTTTGGATAGTTTAACTTGAAATTATATTATAGGTTTAAATCCTAAGTTTCATTGTAAAAGATTATTTCAAATTGCTAAACTGATTTTAAAAAATAAAAACTGAATTGAACCAACAAAATTGCAGTTTGAAGCGAAAGAAATCTCACATTTAAAATCAATTGAAGTGAACCAAAATTGTAAAATTGTCTATAATTACAGATGATGAAATAAGATACGTTTATTGGGTTAGCTCGTAAAAAATGAGTCAAGGGTGGACCAAGATAAATTTTTTAATTTGCTAGTCTATATGGGCCCAACTTTTTTAGGTCTATAAAAAATGAGACGGGTTAGCCCATCGGCCTATCATTTTAATAAAAATAAATAAATAAAATTTAATAGTTATTATAATACATTTCTTTGTATTATTTTTTAGAAAGATATTGTTTTTTAATGAGATTCGGAAAATGTGCCACTAAAAAAACACTTAAAAGATTATTTTAATTAATAATTTTTTTATTAATAAATCTTATGAAAATAAAAAGAAAAAAAGGGCAAGTGGGCTAAGCCTAATCTCTTAACTTTTCCTTTTTATGGCCCGCTTCGCCCAATTCGTCAGAACTCACTTTGTCATTTTTATCTACAATCTATATAAATATAGGGCAATGAAATAATAATTTAACCTTGATAAATGGTAAAAATTAAGTATATCAATCTAGCAATATGTATAAATATAAATCATGGTTCATGATTAAAACATCCTAGCTTGTAAAACGAAGCCCAAAAACCTAAGCCAATTTTTCACGATTTAATTCAATTTCGGAACAAGGGTTTAGGGAACTATAACGTTCTTATTTTAAAAATAAAATTTCAATAATCAAATAAATTTTTCACAATAAACTTAAATTTCAAAACAGAATTTGGATTAAATAATATCATTGTCATATTTACATCAGCCGACCGGCCCATAAAATATACAAATAAATATAACAGGTCGGTATACACAGGAGCCGGCCAAGGCTTCTACCAAAAATAACTATGTACACTATGTACTGTACATGCTAATACATAATGCTCCAATCGGTTGAGTGACTTCAGATATCATTGCGGCGTCCTATATCCACTGTAAAAAATAACAACAGTAGGGGTGAGCATATACATGTCAAATGACAGTTACTGAATCAGATCAAGTGTCCAATTCATAACCATAAATAAATCAAAATCATAACACATAATCACATCATATTTCATTCACTCTCATATCATCAAATGATCATATCATCATGTTATTCTCAATAACACACACATATATATATATATATATATATATATATATATCAGTACAAACACATGCTCAATCAAATGGATCCATTATTAAGTCTTTTAAATTGTGTTGCAACACTGGCTCCCCGAGCCATAACTCAATTCTCAGCTGATCCGGCCGTTTTACTGGTACAAAACTGTTTGCACCCTTATGTGACACCATCACTCTCAGTGACAACGGTTAGTGCCACGGGCTAAAACCCCGAGCCCCGCTCAAGAGGTTGCCTTGAGTCCCACCCAAGGTCTTTTATGGAAACCACATCATATTTCATATTCATTCATCACACAAGCATCTCATGATGATCAATATGCATCCCATGCATTTATACATATCATGAAAATTCATGAATATTACTCATATTATCATCATTAATCACATATACAGGTCATAACTCGTATACCAAAATCAACATCATATGAACGGTAATACAAATACATCACACATCACACACACACACACACACATATATATATATATATATATATATATATATATATATATTCAGGATTTAATATTATCCTGAATCCATTCATAAACCATACATTTGAAATATAAACGCTCCCCCTACCTGGAAATAAAGACTTCCAGCAGCTTTTCAAACGATATCCTAGTCACTGCTCACGAATTCTGACTAGAATTGCAGTTCTGAACCAGTCCAACATTTCTTTGTGAAAGAAAATAAATGAAGATTGATTTTCTTCCTTGCTTGTTAATTTTCCAGTAAAGATTGGAAAGAAAGGATAGAAGTAATGTTTTGCACTTTCAAAGTTTCTAACTGATTCAACAATAGAAGCCGTTATATATATCGTTCATGCAAAAGAGACGTGAACGATAGGAAGAAGTTTGACACACGTATCTTTAAATGATAAGGAAGGAGTAAGATATTTAATGGAAAAGGAACAGTACATCAGAGAGGGTCCCATACTTAGAAAATATCAAAAAAGTGAATCTGCTAGAAGGTAGAAGAACAGAGTGACGTGGAAAGCCTTAATAATTAAAATACTTATCAATTTCGACTCGGTTTCGGTATTCTGGCACATCTTTTCGAGAAGATTCAACACAGCCTCTGTTCGTTCAGAATTCCTTCATTCAGAGGAAATTCACTCGGAA
Source organism: Clitoria ternatea (assembly GCA_037962975.1). Lineage (NCBI taxonomy): Eukaryota > Viridiplantae > Streptophyta > Magnoliopsida > Fabales > Fabaceae > Clitoria > Clitoria ternatea. Next base: position 53,969,121 of record CM075675.1, read on the forward strand.
AGGTTTCATCCCATGAAACACTCAGCTTTCCTTCCTCAGAAATGACCCACACGAAAATATCTCATTCAGACATATCTCACTCGGATATATCTCTGCCTGAGTCAAAGTCTTCACTTGTGTCACTCGGAAGTCTTACAACTGAAAGATCACTCGGAGTTCGAAGTTCAATCCTTTCTCGGAAATCTTTCCACTCGAAAGGATCACTCGGGGTCGAGGACAATCTCAAATACAAATCCGAGCACAAGCTCTCGGAAACTTTAAAACACCCGAGCACGAATTAAATGAATTTACCACTCGGATATTTACTTCCCTCGGGAACTATTCACTCAGAACATACTCATTCGAAGTTAGTCTTTTTCTTTCCAGAAGTACTCTCCCCGGAAGACTCACTCGGTATGTCCCAATCAGTGCCATACCACTCAGAAATTGGTAATATCTCACTTGACGCTACTCCAATTGGAAATATCTCACTCGGTGTCATCCCACTCGGAAGTATCTCACTCGGAGACACCCTACTCGGGAAAAGTTACACTTCATTGGGAAATTCCCCACTCGGAATTCACAACTCAAAATTATCTCAGCTTTCCTACACTCGAAAATATCTTATCTTGGGAGCGTCCTTGCCCGAATGGTATTCATTCAAAGTCAGAGCCCCTTCCTTTTCACTCGAAATCAATCCACTTGGAATTATTCCTTTCCAATAGAAGCATTCGTCCAAAGTCAGACTCGGGAATAAGTTAATCTTCCTTCATTCGGAACCACATCCATTTTTCACTCAGAATGTCTTGTCTCGGACATATTTCACTCGGAATTTCACTCGGAAATTCTCCTTAATGAATTATTTTCTAAAATTCTAAATTTTAGGATGTTACAGGAACCACACATTTGCAATATTAATCATAAAGGTGTATTAGGTGCGGATTTGGTGGATTTCAGAAGCTCAAAAGCGTCAAAAATGTGCTTGAGGAGTCAAGGGGCAAGTCATGGCTCAACTCATATTAAACATGCTTCAAAACACAGGGGATTTGGCAATTAACAAGTCATGAATCGATTAATACGAGCAGAGGGCCCAAAACTGCATCTCAAAGGCTTATGAATTGATTCAGGGACCCCTATGAATCGATTTATAAGGTTCTAGAAATGCCTTTTTGGGGTCCAGGGGGTCATGAATCAATTCACCCAAACCATGAATCGATTCATGAGGTTCTAGAATTATTCCTAGGTGAAACAACAACTCATGAATCGATTCATGACAATAATTATGCAGATTTTGCCTCGAAAAGCTGAAAAATCCAACTTCTAACTCTTCTAATTTTCTCATATTAAATCTAATCGCCACCAAATTTTCACATCACTAAATATACACCATTTATGACGAGTACCCACTGACCGCACTCAAAAATTCCCAAAAACAAGGGACTTATGCGCAGAAATGTGTTTAGCCCCTTTAAGGTATTTTTACGCAACACAAGGGTCAACTCCTAACGGATTTGACCCGTTCTAGTTTCTACAGACCACAAATCATATATATATATATATATATATATGCTATTGGAACTGTGCTATGCCCTCTAAACCTCATAAATCTCTATTTGACCCTACCAATTACTCAATTATGCATATAAATCATGTAAAATCTCATTTCTTTCATACAACTTTATTCACTCAATGGACTAATGCCTAATTCACATCGCTTAACACATAATTCATCTTATTTGTCACATAAGAGCATTCCCTGGACATGTCACACACATGCAATGCACCACGTGCATATCTACAATTCCTGGAAATCATGCATCATCATAGATATATATATCCATACAGTGGGACCATCCATGGTCTCCACATCCCAAACAACAACAATATTTACATCATTCATCATATCACATATATATATATTCAAAATGAATCTAGGTTTTCAGCTAAAGCCATTAGTTACCTAAATCCACTAACAAGCTATATACATCAACTATCAATATATATATATATATATATATATATATATATATGCAAGAGCCGGCCAAGGCTACTACCAAAACACTATCTACATTGTAACATCCTAAATTTGAAAATTTAAGAAAAATAATTCAGTGAAGAATTTCCGAGTCCAACTTCGAACGAGTGCTTCTATCGGAAAGGAATATTCCCAAAAGGATTGATTCCGAACGAAAAGGAAGCGGCTCTGACTTCGAATGAGCACCTTTCAGGCAAAGACGTTCCCAAGTTTGATACTTCCAAATGTAGGAAGTTAAGATACTTCCAAGTGTAGGAAGTTAAGATGTTTCCGAGTGTAGGAAAGTTGAGAATCACTTCCGAGTGAAGAAAAACTCTGTGTCCGAATGAGACACTTTTGAGTGAGACAAATCCAAGTGAAACATTTCCGAATGGGTCGTTTCCGAGAGAAGTACTTCTGAGCGAAGAAAAGTTTTGATTTCGAATGAGTACTTCTCGGATCGAGATATTTCCGAGTAGTGAATTCCCAAGTGGGGAATTTCTGAGTTAAGTGCAACTTTCCCGAGTGGGGTGTCTCTGAGTGCGACACTTCCGAGTGGGAAGGCACCGAGTAAGATATTTCTGATTTCCGCGTGGTATGGGACCGATTAAGACATACCGAGTGAGTCTTTTCCAGGGGAAGTACTTCTAGACAGGGAAATACTTTAACTTCGAACGAGTACGTTTCCGAATGAATAGTTCCCGAGGGAAGTAAATATCCGAGTGGTGAATTCTTTCATTCAATTCGTGCTCGGGTCCATATTCAAGTTGCCGAGAGCTTGTGCTCGGATTCGTCTTTGAGACTGAACTTCGACTCTGAATGATCCTTTCGGTTGAAAGACTACCGAGTGACGCACTTTCGAGAGAAATATCTTCAAGTGAAGAAAGGCTATGACTTTGAATAAGTACTTTTTGGACAGAGATATATTCGAGTAAGATATTTCTAAATGAGGTGTCTCCGGGTGAGACATTTCTGAGTGGGTGACTTCCGAGGAAAGGAAAACTATGACTGAGTGTTTTAAACAGAAACATTTCCAAGTGAATTCCCTCCGAGTGAAGCAATTCTAAACGAAGAGACTCTGGTGAATCCTTCTCGGAAAGAGACATTCCCGAGTACTTTCAATTTAATCTTTTTACCATATTAGAGTCGGAATTTGAAAATATGGTCAACTACAAAGTTATTCCTCGTTGTCTTAGCTTTCCAACAAGACCACATTTATTAAAATTCATTAAGATATGTGAGAGATATGTCAAAATATCTAAACAATGTCAGAACTGATATTTACTACAATCATCGAGGTTCTTCCACGTCGCTCTATTCTTCTAAACTCTAGCAGATTCTCCTTTTGTCTTTTTCTAAGCATGGGACCCTCTCTATTTTGTCCTATCCTATTTTCTTTTAAATATATTGTTTCTTCCTTATCTCTTAATACACGTGTATCGTACTTCTTTACTTCGTTCACGTCTCTTTTTCATGAATGATTTATATCAAAGTCTACTGTTGGATCAACTTGAAATTTTGAAAGTGTAAAACATCACCCTTAATCCTTTTCTTTTCCAATCTTTACTGGAAATTATCAATCAAAGAGGAGACCAATCTTCACTTCTTCTCTTTCACGTGGAAGCTTGGCTTTTAGGAAGAAGAAGCTTTGGATGGGTTCAGAGTTAGAAATTCCAGTCGGAACTTCTGAACTGTGATTGGATATAGCCTGAGGAGCTGCTGGAATTCTTTATTCCAGGTAGAGGGAGCGTTTACATTTTAAATGTATAGTTTATGAACGGATTCGGGATAGTATTATATATTTGATGAGAAATCCCGAATATATGTTATATACTTGTGTTATAGTATTTTCTGTTCATATGTAAGTGGTATTGATTTTGAATTTATATGAGATATGAATTGTATATGTGATGTATGTATTTATGATAAATCCTATGCATGAGATGCAGTAGGAAATATAATGTTGATATGTGATTGATGATGATGATGATATGAATGTTATTCATGAAATATATCATGATATATGAATGCATGGCATGCATTTGATAAGCATGGGATGCTTGTGTACTAAACAAATATGAAATATGATTGTGGTTTCGAGGATTCCATAAAAAGACCTTGGGTGGGACTCAAGGCAAACCTCTTGAGCGGGGCTTGGGGTTTAGCCCGTGACACTACCGTTGTCGCTAGGAATGATTGTGTCACGTGAGAGGGCAAACGGTTTGGTACCAGTAAAACGGCCGGATCAGCTGAGAGCTGAGTTATGGCTGAGAGCCAGTGTTGCAACACAAATTAAAAGACTTAATAATGGATCCATTTGATTGAGCATGTGATTGAATTGATGTATGTTGTTGTGAACAACATGAGTTTATGATCATTTGATGATATGAGAATGAATGATATATGATAAGATTATATGATATGGTTATGATTTATATATAGTTATGAATTGGATGCTTAATCCGATTCAATAACTATCATTTGACATGTTTATGCTCACCCCCTATTTGTTGTTATTTTTACAGTGGATATAGGACGCAGCGATGACATATGAGGTCACTCAGCCTGCAAGGAGCATTATGTATATATATGTATAGTACATTATGCATATAGTTGTTTTGTAGTAGCCTTGGCCGGCTCCTGTGCATACCGAGTTGTTATATTTATTTGTATACTTAAATAGGCCGGTCGGTTGATGTAAAAATGATAGTGTTATTATATTAATCTAAAATCCTATTTTAAAACTGAATTTATTCACGAAAAATTTATTTGGATTTTAAAAATTTAATTTTAAATATTAGGATGTTTTATACATCGTATACAAGGCATATACAATGCTCCTTGCTCAATCACGGTGACCCCTCACTAGTCACCGTCACGTCCCAAATCCATTGAAAATATAGCCACGAAATAGGGGTGAGCAATATACATGTTAAATGATAATTATTGAATCAGATCAATCATCTAATTCTTTATCATACAATATGATATCACAATTAACAATAATATAGACTGTCATTCAACATAGTTCACACACATCACAGATTCTCATCATAATTCACATAGTTATCATCATCAGGTTATTCACAATATCTTATTACAAGGCTATATCATTCATGTTATTCTCAATAACATACACATATGCATATACTTTCTCATTCAATTGGAACCAATTATACATTATTAGTTTTAGTGTTGCAACACAGGATTTCAGCTATATATTCAACTCTCAGCTGATCCGATCGTTTTACTGGTACAAAACTATTTGCTCTCTCACGTAACATAATCACTCTCAGCGACAACGACGTTGTTACGGGAAGCCCTGAGTCCTACTCAATATGTAACATTCTTGGTATTTTAATAAAAAATTTTGGAGAATGAAAAATATTAGCAAATGTTTTAGAGATTTATTTAATATTTGATCTGCCTGAACCGAGGTCAGGGAATCCGGTGTCAGGCTGGTCTCAAATGTGAGGGTCAAACGGTGTGAAAGATCGGTTGTGCAGAGAAGAATGGTCAAAGACGTGCTGTCTTGTGACTGACGCTTATCCGGTGTGCCTAGAGTGGTCTTGGACTAACCAGTGTGTGAAAAACGCCCGACTCAGAATCATAAGTCCGGGTCAACCTCTTATAATGGCTGAGACAATCGGATATGCATAACAAAGATGTGAGGACGGGTGAAGTATCCGACCTCTCAAGTGTTAGCTCGGATTACCGATGTGTGGACACTACGCCTGGACACCAGTTGTCCAGTATCCAGCTCGGATCGATACTCTTGTAAAGTATTAGACAGTTTCGAATAATTAAGCATTATGAAAGCAAATAAGCTAGGATCCCAATATGATGAAATCGATTAAAAACTTTTAATGAGAATGTAAATGAAATGGGGGAAAAGGCTGTCTTGCCCCTGAGTTCTATATAAAAGGAAATTCTCTCTTTCTCCCCTCTTCAATATTTATGAACTTCTTCTTCTTCTTTTGATCTGTTCCTTCTTCTTGTTCTCCTTGCTTGTCACTAAGTTGCATACGTTGGGGGAGGACTTCGTTTGTGTTAAGGTTTCAATCGAACCTTATTCCTGCGATCGTGACCTCAAGGTGAGTCCACTGATCCGTTTTATTGTGGCTCCTTGTTCCCTTTCGTTTCTCTGGTGGCCAAGGGCCATGCATGGCTGTGTTCGAGTCTGTTCTCCATTCCTTAGTGAGTGTGAGCTCAAGTGTGGCCTATGAGCTGAGAACATTGGGTTAATGGGGTTTACATTCTGACCCGTAGGTGGTAGGTTAAGCAACGAAAGGCTGAGTGACGGAGCTGAGACTGCGACTCCCGTGCCCAGAGGAAGGGACCAACACCGAGAACAGATCATCGAAGCATGGAATCAAGGTAAGGGGGTGTTTGGGTTATGATTAATTAGAGTAGGATCCACCTCCTGTCCGAGCCGTTGAATGGTGCGAACGGGCTAAGGAAATGTCATTGCATGTTGTAGTGTGCCTATGTTTGTGTATGTGTGACCATAATACACCGATCCGTTGAGGATCGGGTGTGTGTGACTGAGTTGATTATGAAATGAGTTTGAAATATTTAATATTGGGATAATCGGTGTTATAATACGAATCCGAGCTTGACAAGCAGGTCACCCGAGTGATGATAAAGTGATGATTGATGGCCAAATTTGATATGAGCAATGTGAACTGTATATATAACTATGTGGTGTGGGATGGCCGACGGTATATTATAGCCCCTCATTTCCGGCTCCCGTGGTTTTTATGCCCAGTTGAGCTACCCAGTGGTCAAGTAGGACCCAGTGGTCGAGGTGGAGAGTCAAGCAGGACTCGGTGAACCAAGCAGGGTTCACGGGGTGTCAAGTACGACCCCCAACTAAAGGCCGATTGTCGTAACCTGGATCGCGACGGCGCGGCCGACCCTCTCGAAATAAAACGAACAAAGAAAATAGGGAGTGCCACCAATGTTTTTATCCATAGGAAAAACATTGGAAAAAAACTAAATTCAGTAAGGCACTGGTTTAAAAAAATGAGATTCAAGTTTGGGATTCGGTTACGAGTAGGGAAGGTATTAGCACCCTACATCGCCTGTCAGAAACAGTACCAAAATTGAAAATACGCAACATAAATAGCCTTACAAAAGATGTTATATTTCTCCCCTTTTATTGTTGTACTTTGCGTAAAAAAAGGGACAAGCTGAACGGACATGGAGTGTAGGTCAACAGGATGTCGCGTCCAAATTAACCTCGGCTTTGGTATAAAACAGGGAAAGGGAAGGAGGCTAACAAAACGTCGCGTCTAAATTGGCCATCCTTTAATCACGTACGGGGTTAGAAACAGAAAGGGGATAAACGGGACGTCTCGTCCCAAGTATCCCGTTCCTTATGGGAAGATCAACAAGACGTCACGTCTAAATTGATTTTCATGGAATTTAAACAAGATGCGGGGTTAGAAATGGGAAGGGGATAAGCGGGACGTCTCATCTCAAGTATTCTGTTCCTTATGAATCGCGATGATGGCCTACCTAAAAATAGGGGGAAATCAACAAGACGTCACGTCTAAGTTGATTTTCATGGAATTTAATCAAAATGCAGGGGCAAAAATGGGAAGGGGATAAGCGGGACGTCTCGTCTCAAGTATCTCGTTCCTTATGAATCGTGATGGTGGCCTACCCAAAATAGGGGAAAATCAACAAGACGTCACGTCTAAATTGATCTTCATGGAAGTGATAAAAGGGCAGTTGCAAAGGAAACATAAAGAAAATAAAAATAGGAATAAAATGGGAAAGGTGGATAAAAGAAGATGGTCCCAACAGGATTTAAAGTCCTGCTCCTACGTATTCTTGAGTTACCAAGAAATTAGGGTTACGTAGTTCTTGTATGATGTTTTTTTTAGGGAACAGCTAGGTGGTTGGTGACATATGAAGTCTCCGAGGAAAACTCATACAAGGCGAAGTTCTTCGCACGTGCACAAGTTTTGATGAGATTGTGTAGACAAGAGTACTCCCGTACGACACTGACTGGTGAGATTGTGTAGACAGGAGTACTCTCGTACGACACTGACTAAAATAATTTTATGCTAATTGAATAAAGTGTGTGAAATACATATTCTTTTTATTTCTTGTTACAAACCTAAGTGGAAGGATAAAACAGGACAAAATTTGACTTAAATGAGAAATAGATTTGACAAGCAGCAATGAATTCGACAGAAAAATAGGTAAAAAAAGGGAAAATAAGGAACAGAATGTAACTGGTATGACGAGGTGACGAGAACCGGTGTGGGCTTGAACGATGAGAGTCGAAGTGCTACTGGTGTGACGGTATGATGGGGACGTTGAACAGGTGCTTGGACGATGTGGGACCGAAGTAACGGTGGTGTGGCTGTTATGGGGAGCCGGTGTTAAGTTAAGTGGAGGGACGGTGTATGGGCTTGGTGAGAGGGCCGGTGTCAAATTGGTGAGGGTGGTTTTAAGGGATCCTAATAAAGTCTGGGAAATGAGAAGTTCACTGGGAGTTGGGTCTGGTCCGGTGTTCTGGTTACGATTTAGGGTCTAGCAATTTGTGAGGCTCAAGAGACCAAGGTCCAGGCTTTGAACACCAGAGGGATCTCCAAAAGCTTTTGGGTCAAGAAGTTTTTCTTAAAGATTGGAGCAAGTTTCTAAGGAGTGCAGTGTTAGCTTGACAAAATGGCTAAAACTTCCAACTAAAGATTCTAACCCAAAAAATTCGAACCCTTTGTGTTTCTTCATGCGAGGTATTTATAGAGGGCTTTTGGACATGGGCCGAGTGCTCAGACAACTCAAACCTCTACTCACAGTGGACATAGCCTAGCCACTAACAGGTAGTGGGAGGCAGCGGCTGTAACGCCCCAGCCGCTTTTCAGGAATAAACGACTCTCCCCACAGACCAACACGAGACCTTTCCAATGTGCTTTTGTCCTCACTCACACATTTCCTGAGAACTTCCCAGGAGGTCACCCATCCCAGAATTACTCCAAGTTAAGCACGCTTAACTTTGGAGTTCTTAAGTGATAGGCTACCGAAAAGGCTAATGCATTTGTTGTTATAGGTAGTACGAATTCATTTCTTTAAGCTATCATTGACTGTATAGTCCCATACCTATACAGTCTTTGGATCCCTCTCATTCCGGTATGTATTCGGTTCGTTCATGTGTCCCTCCCACTGAAAGCCTACCTGGAGCCGCTTCTTGTCCGTGCCTATGCACCGGCGATCACTCCCCGCCCTCAACAGTGCCCGGGATGCCACATTCCCCGCTGGAAGCCTGCCAGGAGCCGCTCCTTGTCCGTGCCCATGCACCGGCGATCACTCCCTGCCCTTAACAGCGCCAGGATGTCACATGCCCACCAGCTTCCGCTTGGTTCGTCCCCGAGCCATACCGTACTAGGAGAGGCTAGGCTCTGATACCACTGTAACGCCCCGGCCGCTTTTCAGGAATGAACGACTCGCCCCACAGACCAACACGAGACCTTTCCAATGTGCTTTTGTCCTCACTCACACATTTCCTGAGAACTTCCCAGTAGGTCACCCATCCCAGAATTACTCCAAGTTAAGCACGCTTAACTTTGGAGTTCTTAAGTGATAGGCTATCGAAAAGGCTAATGCATTTGTTGTTATAGGTAGTACGAATTCATTTCTTTAAGCTATCATCGACTGTATAGTCCCGTACCTATACAGTCTTTGGATCCCTCTCATTCCGGTATGTATTCGGTTCGTTCATGTGTCCCTCCCACTGGAAGCCTGCCAGGAGCCGCTCCTTGTCCGTGCCTATGCACCGGCGATCACTCCTCGCCCTCAACAGTGCCCGAGATGCCACATTCCCCGCTAAAAGCCTGCCAGAAGCTGCTCCTTGTCCGTGCCCATGCACCGGCGATCACTCCCCGCCCTCAACAGCGCCAGGATGTCACAGCGGCTGGTGGAGAATTTTTAATCATTTCCACTTCCGCCCCCTGTCTGCCATTTCCAGAATTCATGGATCGACTTGGGTGGTGGAATTCCAAGTCACAGCATGGATAACCGGACTCATCAGTCTGGTATAAGATTCATGAGATCGGAAGAAGGAAACATCGGTTCGAATTTCCAATGATTGGGCCGATGTGACCTCTTCATACTTGGGTCGGTGTCCCCTTGATGTATACCGGACAATGCCTCTTCACTCGGAATTCATCACTGCTTGAAGCATTGACTCGGAACTGCTTTAATCGGAGGGGTTTTTACTCGAAACTTATCACTGTTTGAAACATTCACTCGAAATTTGTCACTGCTTGAAGCATTCACTCGGAACTGCTTTAAACGGAGGGGTTTTTACTCGGAACTTATCACTGTTTGAAACATTCACTCGGAACTGCTCCAAAATATTCCGTTCGGCTGCACCTCCAGTCGGCAAGCTTCTTTAAATTCGGGACCATTTAAAATTCATTCGTTCAGGAATTCTTCACTTGAATGCCTCAACCCGAGAGGTATTCTTTCAAAATCCTTCTTCAACCGGAAGCACATTTTTTGGAAATAAACCACTCGGAGGAACCTTACTCGGATATACATATCTTTGAACAAAAGTTTCAGTCGGAGCTTTCCTTCGCCCGGAAATAACTTCCTCCGAGTCGATTCACTCGGAAATAGCACACTCGGAAGTATGGAACCCGGGTGTTTCTTCGCTCGGAATTTCATCTCTCAGGAACAAAACTAAACCCTTACTCGGTAATCCATGCCAGAGCTTTGCTTCAGTCGGTAATCCCTTACTCGGTCATATATCTGTGGGCAGCATTTATTCAAAAATCGGTCTCTTTTCACTCAGAGTGGTTGCAACCGAGAGCCTTTCACTCAGATTTGATTCCCAGGTCAGTCATTTCATTTGGAGGCATCTCCCTCGGGAATCTTCTACACAAACCACTCAGAAACGACTCAGTCGGAGGCATTTCAGTCAGTTCACTAGGAGGCATTCTACTCGGAAATGTCTCACTAGGAGACATTTCACTCGGAAATGACTCACTAGGAGACATTCCACTCGGAAATGGCTTTCGGAGTCAAGGTCCAGTCCTCTCAGAATTCTTTCCACTTAGTCCGGACCGAAAGAGGTGTTCACACTGATCCTTTAGTATCCGGATACTAGGAGTCAAATTGCATGAGAGTCAATGGTGATCATGGATAAATTTGATATATGTGCTAAGTTAAGTGGATGTGTTCATTGTGTAATGTGTTATAATTTCCGAGTGTGACTTGATCAATCTCCGAGTGAAAAATTTAATATATTTGATGAGTATGAATTGTTATCTCTATCGAATGTTGTCGTGGGCTTACCGAGTGAACTATTACAATTTCCGAATGATATATATATATATGTACATATTTAATTTGTTAAATTCCGCTTTACATTAATTATGATGCCAAACACTCACCCTTGCTGTTATTTTAATTTAGTGACCAGTGACAGGGAGGAAACCGGAGCCATGGAGTCGCGTCAAGGGGGAGATCGATGCCAAGGCCCGAGAGATTTTGAGTGATTGTGTAGGGCATATGTGTATACGGAGTTTTCGAGTGCTTATTATTATTTGTGTGCCAACTTAATGTGAATCAGATGTGAATTTATATTTTTAAATACACGAGTCTTTGTGTTTTCTTGTTTACTGTGTCATCCAATTAGCTAGCGGATCCCTTCCCGAGTGAGGGATAACCGAGAGACCCCCTTTCCGAGTGGAAGGTTGAACGTCCCGAGTGGGATTGGTTGGGAGAGAGTTCCGAGTGAAGAAAGTGAGTGAAGATTCCGAGTGAAGAAGGCGTATCAGGGTTTTGAGTGAAGAGGAGTTGAATGTGTCCGAAGGGGAAATCTGAGCCTCTTCCGAGGGAGTTGTGACCGAGTTAAGCTTCCTGAGTGAGGGGTAGTAATGAGTCAAGTGGAATGCTCGAGTGAGTAAAAAGGAGAGTGTTTTCCGAGTGAAACCCTATTGCCGAGTAAACTATTTTACCGAGTGAATACCCATGTGAGCTCGCCTGGGCGTCTGGTTCGCTTAGATTTCAGAGTGGCATTCGCTCAAGCGAGTCGGTGAGTGGGCCCTGTCCTCTTCTTCTTCTTTGCTCTCTCTTCTTTCCCCGTCGTTCCAGCTCCATCTTACTGAGCGGATATTATTCTGCGTGTACTCTTATTACGATTTGGATTGCATTTAAGTGAATACTACTATTTATCAAGACCGTGTGGGTTGAGAGTTAAAAGAAGTAAATACTAATTTATACTATGAGACAAATTTTATTCAACGCGAGAAAAGATATTGTGAAAATAAGTTGCCGTATATGAATAAAAAGGGAAATTGACCTAGGATGTTACACAATAGGCTTGCCTTAAGTCCCACTCAAGGTCTTTTGTGGAATCATCGAAACCACAATTAGTATAGCATTTCATTTCATTTTTTATGAATATATCATCATCAAGCCTCTCACGCTGTATCACATTATTCAGTTTGCATCTCATGCAATAATTCACATGATTAAGTTAAGTAGCCTACTACATCTCATGCATAGGAATCATTTACTCAATTAGTTTAACGCATCTCATGCTATTCATCAACATTATACTATCACATCTCATATAAAGTATCATATTAACATAGACGGAAACTATCACAATAATCAAGTATCTCTCAGATACCATATAATCAGGTATTTCAACAGTGACTCACAATTAACATATCAATTCATCATATTTCACAACATCTAACATATAACATAACAATATAACCCTAAACCCATCCATAAACTATACATTTAAAATATAAAGCTCCCCTACCTGGAATAAACGATTCCAGAAGCTCCTTGAGCTATCCAAATGCTATTCGAAGTGATCTGATCACTATCACAAGCCTCAAAATTTTCTAAAATACAGGTATTTAACTTTTAATAATCGTACGCTATTAAAATTGTATTTTGAAGCCAAAATAACCCATCGACAATTATCTTGTTAACTAACGACTTACCGAATTAAGTCGTCAATCTCCGAAGGATCCCAAAGCTGTACATCAATCTGAAATCCTCCGGAATCACCTAATTCCATGAAATTAATTATTATCAAGCTCTGAAAGTTACGGAACAATATCTTAGAAGCTATGGGCATCCAGAATACTTATCAGAACCGAAAACGCCAAAACCCAACAATACCCAAGGCTACCCACAGTCACCAAAGCTTCACAATTGCTCTAAAATTCTAGAAATTAGAAGGGTTAGAGGATGGGTTCCAAGAATTGCCAAAACCAAAGGTGGGTCTTCGATTATTACCTCAATTTGAAGAAATTGAAGCTTTCTCCACCATAACCATAGCTGCCCAAGAGGAGGAGAAAAAAGAAGACACTAACCTAAGCCTTAATGGTGAAGTAAATAGAGAAGAAATAAAGGACCAAGCCTCCCTTGCTACATGCAACTGCGAGGAAGAGAAGGAGGAGAAAGGAATGAGCAATTTCCTTTGCTGCAGGATTTCACGAAAAAGAGGGTAAAATGAATTAAGTTTTCATTTTCCACATTAAGGCCATTAAGGGTAATTCAATGATTTCACCTAGTTTCATATAATTAATCATGCAATTATCCTTTAATCAAATGTAGGATGTTACAATGATAATGTATGTATTGAGTTGTTAGATTTCTAAATATGTGTTGTGTTTTATTTTAATGTAGTAATCACATGATGTTGGGATAACGAAAAAATGTGGGCAAGATCTTGAAACTCATCGTATGGTCGGTGAGGAAGTGTATATAGATGTTTTGGATCACACCAAATGGATAAGTTTGTGGTCTAGGCAATTGCTTAGAAATTGGTAGTTTATCAGAATTATGAACTCGGTCATCCTTCTTGTCCTCCACTATGGATGATGCACGACTCATATAGATTGTAAATCTTGTATTATCATCCTTGACTTGTCAAGGCTTTACTAGTCCCATGACTATCTAGGATTTTTAGTTTCCAAGATAGATTTGCAGTCGAATGAAGCATCACAAGGCCATGGTGTTAGGGAGAGGAATGAAGCAAACCTTGATGATACATTTTGTCTCTTTGTTTGATAAAATGAATCTTCATATTGAGTTAGAAAATTCCACGATGATGATGCATGAGTATTACATATCAATTTATGACTTTGCATATGAATAACTTAACTTGGTGTTGTGATTGTTGTATGCATGTGTATGTATTGAGTTATTAGATTTCTAAATATATATCATGTTTTCTTTTAATGTAAGGATCATGTGACATTGTAATAGTAGATAAGTATGGGCAAAATTTGAAACTCATCATATGGTTGGTGAGGAAGCGTGGATAAATGTTGTGGATCGCACCTCAAAGGAATAAGTTCATGGTCTAGGCAATAGCTTAAAAATTGGTAGTTCATCATAATTGTGTAAACCTCGTCATCTTTCTTGTGCTCCACCTATGGATGATGCACGACTCACATAAATTGTAAGTCTTATATTATCATTCCATTGCTATCTATGATTTCTAATTTTCAATATGGACTTGTAATTAGACGGAGCATCACAAGGCCATGGTGTTAGGGGAGGGGGATAAAGCAAACCTTGACGATGACAATGCCTTTAACTTAGAGTGAATTACCAATTAAGATATTTTCCATGTTTTTGATATTAGAAATTTGATGTTTAACTTGACATTTGGATTTGTTTTTAGAATTAAGCTATTTTGCTTAACTTTACATACAACTATTTGGTTTACAATAATTTTTGTAAATAGCATTTTACTACACATTATTTTCCATTTGCTTTTTTTGTTCATTTTTATATTTTCTTCAATGGGTTGTTATTGAAAAATATAAAGAGAGAGAATAAAATAAAACCGTGAATATATAATTTAACAAATTTATCTAAATAAGGAAAATTTATTTTACCAAAAAAAATCAATGAATTTGGTATACCTTTGTGTCAAAATTATGGGACTACTAATGAGAAAATATTTGAGGTTTTACGATGAGACATTGCTACAATAAAACTAGGAATTTGACTATGCAGTGAACTAACAAACTTTCAAAGGATTTTATGCATTTTAGCGAGGAATCTTAGCTACAATTTATGGGACTATTAGTGGGTAAATATTTGAGGTTTTAATTGTACATTGCTACAGTAAAGCGAGGAAATTGACTATGCAATATACTAACAAACTTTTGAGGGATTTGATGCATTTTAGCGAGGAATCCCAGTTACAATTCAACAATAAAATATTGATAATAGTATCATATAACAAGGTTGCTAAACAAATTTTATCGTGAGTATGTCAAATTTACCTTTAACTTAGTGATAAACTAGAAACACGTTTCCTCATTATTTTATAATTAGTGACAGATTGGCGAGTAAATCTTCTTCGTAGCTTATTAAGACTTGCTATTTTCCTAGGAAAAGGTTTATAGTAGTTTTTTCTCTAATGATAGAAAGGGATTGACATTATGCATTTTAGATATGTGCTCCTTGATGATGCTTTGTTTGTTTCGATTTCTAATTTCAAATTCCATGTTCTTTCCTTTCTCTGCAATTTGTTTTTGGTTCATACATGAGTCTTTTATCCGAGGTTTATGTTTTTAGGTTTTAAGATTTATGCATTTGTTTTGATTTTCAAGTTCCTTTTTAGGGTTGTGTGGTTAATGATGATGGTTGTATGATTAAATCAAATGTGTGTTTTTAGTGAGGAATGGAATTAAAATTATGCATTTTAAATATTTGCTTGGCCATTCTTTTCAAATTTATGATTTTGTGTTCTTTCTTTGCTTATATTACATCCATACTATTAATATCCTATAATATCTAACGTTATTATCAGCCAGTTCATTCAAGACTCCATAAATAGATACCCATTTCTCAAAGGTAAACAATGCAATCCTTTCAGGTAAATACTCTTTTCTTGGTTCTAGAGCATGTGACACATTCAAGAGAAAACTTGATCCTACACAACCTCTCGACCAAGTCTTTAAATCCAGATAATAAAAAGATATAATTAACTAATTTAGATACATAATTTATATAATACTACAATTATAAAATTATTAAGATACACATGTTACGTTAAAATAAAATAATTTATTGAAAAATATTATATTTTATACTATTATTGCACATAAAAATGAAAGTTGACACTTTCTTTTTACAACTAATATAAATTATATGACATGAATTAATAATTTTTAAATTATAAATAATTGTTCATTTTTAAAATCAATTGATTATTTCAATGAGCGTATTAAAATCTAATTTTTTTTAAAAAGGTCACAATTTTTTTTTGACGACTATATATTGTATCACATGTAAAAATTTAAAAAAACAACGGTTGATATTTTAAACATCTATTCATCTATTTTAATTAATTTGATTTTGATAATTAGCCGGTAACAATTAATTGTTCCTATCTACTGTGATTTTCACCTTTTAATTAACAGGGTATATATATTTATGTAATTTTAACGTTAATACGCTATCAATTTATTACTTACAAAGATAAA
The DNA here is from genome assembly GCA_037962975.1 of Clitoria ternatea. Classification (NCBI taxonomy): domain Eukaryota; kingdom Viridiplantae; phylum Streptophyta; class Magnoliopsida; order Fabales; family Fabaceae; genus Clitoria; species Clitoria ternatea. The sequence continues at coordinate 53,985,600 of CM075675.1, forward strand.
ATATTATATTTTAAATTAATAAATTTAAATAAAATTTTAGATTAATATATGTTAGATTCATGTAAAATATCTTTCTCTCTCACATACATATATAGATATTTATATGTATCTAAGAGATATTAATTTCAATTTTCACCTATCACCAGTAAAAAAAATAATAATTTAATTATAGTGTCAAGATTAATTTATTAACTATACATTCGGGGATAATTAAATGGCTCCAAAATATTTATGTATCAATAGTTTACTACTTTACTTAATTAGAAATATTTCATACCATTCAAGATTTTTTATATTATAAATCATTTATATTTTTTTAAATATAATTAGTGATAGATTTTCATCTAATGATTCATATTCTTTTTGGTCAAATACTTTATTACTTATATTATATTGTATGTTATATATATATAACATACACATATTATATATAAATATACAGATATATATAAATAATACTTAATATAAAATTTTTTGTCTGTAGTTTTCAAAAACCAACTTATTGAATTATTATTTTTAATTTTAGTTTTTAAAAAAGGTTGATAAAATAAGTTACTGTCAAACTTTTTTGTTGTTTTTAAAAACAGTTATCAAGCACGGCAAAACCTTTTAGGAAAATTCATAAAAGTGTTTGATTATTTTTTAATTTTGTTCAAAATATTATGTTTACTATGCCTTACAATAAATTTAGTAATTATATAATCATTTATTGAGGATTTTTTATCCCAACTATTAAAAGAGTTTTTTTTAACACTTATTTGCAACTTTATTATATATTCTCAAGAATATTTTATGTTGATTTTTTTAATGTCTTCTTCTTCTATCACACACACTGATACAGGAGAAAAATTTATTCTGGTGTTATTTAATCTTCATTCCGTGTATATTCTTCCTTATTCATAATCAAAGGATAATTATTTAAAAGAAGTGGATGGCAGTTATAGTAATTATGAAGAGAAGTGAGGTCTTTCTGAAAAAGCACGAATTCACACACCGTTTCGTTTCCCACAATGAGCGCCACTTCACTTCTACAACCAGTTTCCCGCCCCAAATATTTCACACTTAGCATTTTCCATTTTATCATCATCCCAATCCCAATCCCAATCCCAATCCATAACCCTAACTCACATCCCCCCGAAACCCCATTCTCTCCGAGTCCTAGTCTCAATCAAAACAACAACGTCAGAGAAAAACAAAGAAGAAAAAGAAGATGTTTTATTCTCAGACATTTTTGGCGCGCAAAGGACCACTCTCAACTGTGTGGATCGCCGCTCACCTCCAAAGCAGGCTCAGGAAATCCCACTACACCTCAACCGACATCCCCTCCACTGTCCGTAAGTAAACTTCTCCTCCTTTTCTTATTCTCGGTATCTATTTGGTTCCCAGTTGTGATTCGGGTTAGCCAAAAGCAAGTTTTTGTTTATTCTTTCTAACTGTGTTAGAAGATGTTTCGCACAATGATGATACTGTTGGCCAAACTCCATTATCATATCTCGGTTACCAAGCAAACACTCAAATTTCGTTATGAAATCTGAGTTTGACCAACTTAGTCATTAGCGGGTCCATATTAATTTGATACGCAGTTGGCCACACCTTCAACCCATCTGACCAATGGATTGAAAATTTGCTTCCAATCAACTCTAGTTCAGAAATCCCAACTGGGATTGAAAATAACTTCATTCCTTTCTCATCAAAAGTATTTTTGTAATTTATTTTATTTTTCTGCTTCTTAACATTTGTTATACAGAACATATCATGGACCCTGGGGTTCCCATTGCGCTTAGAATGTCGGGGCATCTCTTACTTGGTGTTGTTCGGATATACTCCAAGAAAGTAGATTACCTTTTCCTAGACTGCAATGATGTTTTGAAAGATTTGAACAAAACATTTGCCTCTATTCAAGTTAGTCTACCAGAGGATACAAGCAAAGCACCGTTTCATTCCATTACTTTGCCGGAAACGTTCCATCTTGATGCGGTAAATATGGATGATGTGATAGACCTAATCGGGTAATGTATATTTGATTTTTTTCTTTATTTCTTATTTAGTTGTTATTGTAGTATAATTTGTGTGTGACATGGATTATTGGGTGCGTTTCAGGGTTGGGGATGTTCACAGGAAGAATCAAGAAGACATCACTCTAACAGGTTATATGGGTTGATGTGTTGAATTAGTTAGAATAGGTTATGGAATTTGTCCTTGTGAGATGAATTGTTAGTTAAATTAGTTCAATTAGTCTAGAGTAAAATACCATTTTGTTCTTGAAAAAAACGGGGTTGATTGTATTAATTCCTTTAGATAAAAATCACCTATAATGTCCACTTAAGTTCAAAAAGTTAATTTAGTATTTTTTTACATCAATTTTGTCTTTGAAAAATATCAAGTTTGTGAATATTGCTGTCTTTCAAGGACAAAAATGGTGACATTCTTTATTTAGGGATTAATATGACTGTAGTTTTATTCAAATAGCCTATATGATAATTATATAAAGTGATAAACTATTAACTTCATATGTTGATTCCTTATGGTCATTTTTTTTACAAAATTTAGTATTTTTTAATTTTTGGTTCTTTCATAGTTATATTCTTCCTTGTATATCTATTTTTGTTAATCAATCAAAGTCAGTGGTGTGATGTGAGGACTATTTTGAATCAAATTAAGCACGTATAAGGACCTTGTACTTTCTGTCATTCATGGATTCATTAGTATGACCTGCACTATATCTTTTGTGAACTAGTTTTGTTATTTACTCATTACTTATCATTTAAAAGTTTTGTGAGAACTTTAAGGATTGTTTAACATTTCTCTATGTGCATTGTGCAGATCAACTTCCTGTTGTAATGGATCATTATGTGGCTATATCTTTTGATGAGGTATGGCTTTATTCCTTACATGTTACCTATGTGTAATTCCTGTTGTTATTTTGATTGATGTGGTTTTGGCGTTGAAATAATGTACTGGTTTTTTCTGTCCTTAGGATATAATGGTGGATTCTTCACATACAGAAGTGCTGCCAGATTCTGAGGCTAGACCAATGGAGGAGGAGTAAGCTTGTGTTGCATTTTGTTTGTTTATTTATTCAGCCTATGAACTGATGAGATAATATGCTGTTTTGTACCTGCAGCATTAGCCCCCAATCTCCAGCAAGGAATGTTGTGGGTGTTGAAGATCATGGTCCAAGTACCCCGAGAGAAATGTCTACTATCCAGCCTACTAGTGGTGACACCCATGGCTTGGGTCCTGGTGAGAGAAGTCCTCCACAAGAAACCCAAGTTGAGTCAATTGAAATTCGTCGTGAACCCAACCAAGACAATAATCTAGAGAATCCTCCTCTCCTTCTGAATCTTGAGGATAATGATGCTAATCCAAACAGATATCTTGACCAAACTATGAATGAAAGTACCCCGAGAAAATTGCCTACTATCCAGCTTACTAGTGGTGACACCCATGGCTTGGGTCCCAGTGAGAGAAGTCCTCCTCAAGAAACCCAAGTTGAGTCAATTGAAACTTGTCGTGAACCCAACCGAGATCATGATCTTGAGAACCCCCCAATCTTTCTGAATCTTGAGGATAATGATGCTGAACCAAACAAAGATCTTGACCAAACTATGAATGAAAATGATCATGATGTCCGTGAAATGATTGGTGATTTGGGTCCTGAAGGGATGCCTGTACCATCTCCACAGCATTTTCAACCTCAAACTCCGGTTACATCTCAAGGGGGCACCTTAGATGCACAAGCTCATGTAGGTCAGTGCATGCTTGTCTGTGTGGTGCAATACATGTAGCTCCTAGAAAATTGAAAAGTTTACTTTTGTCTTACTTGCACTGTTTCAGAGAATAATACTCCCCTTGTGCTTCAAGAAAGTCAACCAAGGCAGCAGCCACAACGGAGAGGAAGGAGAAAAAGACAATTCTTTGATGATCCCATAACATTAACAAATAAGTAATGGCTTAAGATTTGTTTATATTGAGTTGCTTCATCCTTGTGCGAGTTATAGTTCATACCTATATAATTATAAGCTCCTGTTGTTCTTTATATGCTTGTTATTCATATATAGGTGTGTGTTTGTAGATTCATGAGACTAGCACTCAAGAATCCCCAAGATATATTGCGGAAAAGAAGAGACGTTCCTTCCTCTAACTTGGATACTTGGAAATTGAACAACAAACGAAGAAAGGAACATATTTTTGACCAGCCTTTGTTATCTGGTAGGCTTAACTCTGCCTTTAATTTTGCAGATTGTAGCGTATCATTTTTATGAACATGTCATCTGAAAACTTATGGCTCTGTATTCAGGGTCTTGTAAGGATCTTTTAGACATATCACAAAGTGAATATGTACGCTCAAGACCCCCTTTGGTCAACTCTGAGGGAGATCACATGGATGTTAGGATTGATAATACTCTCTCTCCAGATAACCAAATTCCCGAAGAGCCAGTAGCTGCTACACCTACTGTTGCCGCATCAAATATGGAAACCGAACACCTCCGTAATGTTGTTGCTAGTCCCACTTGCACTATCCCAGCACACAATGTTGCTGAAGGTGATTCTAGTAGCCCTGGTAGAAGAGATGACTTGACAATAGCTTCACATCCTAATTTAGGGTCTGTATCAGTTGCTTCTCTGGGAACAAATATTGGAGATCACACAGATGCTAGGATTGATAACACTCTTTCTCCAGCTAAACAATTCCCTGAAGAGCCAATTGCTGCTACACCTATTGTTACTGCATCTATGGAAACTGAACAACTTCGTAATGCTGTTGCCAGTTCCACTTGCACTATCCCAGCATATGATGATACTGACTGCAATTATAGCATCTCAGGTAGAGATGACTTGACAACAGCTTCACCTCATAATTTAGGGTCTGTGTCAGTCGCTTCTTTGGGAACCATGCAAACATCAGATTCAGATACTTGTCGCCTAAGAGGCATGGATGCGGTAGAGGACACTGATACGATGCAACGCGGATACGAAAATGAGGTAAATTATGAAAATTGTTGGGCATAAAATGGCTATAATGTCATTGATCAAACTAATCTAGAATTAATCTAGAGTAAAATTATTAAACCACAAGAGGGAGCTCATGTTTTAAAAGTGAGTTTGAGAGTCGGTTAAGTGTTAAACTTAATGTAAAATATCATGGTATTTTAGTTAGTATTGGTATAAAACATAAAAGAGTACAACTAAAACTTTATATAAATACAACTAAGTATTTGAAGCATCCATGTGGTGTCTAACATGAATAAGAGCATGACTCAGTTACTATTTAGAAGGGTGCTGTCCTGTCCATGCTTGTTGCATCATCACTTGATCAATTCTGGTGAAGCAGAAGTAAGCTTTTAGGTTGTCATGAATGCTTTAATATAGTCTCTCTTGTATAATTGTATTCAATTTCTTTTCAGTACAAAGCATTTATTCTGTTTATCTTTTTAGTAGGTGGACTCAGTAGGATATGTTTTATTTTTTAAATTTTAATTTCTTTGAGATAGATATCGATGTATATTTGACATGATGTTGAGGCTTTATAAAGCACAAATACTTGCATTTTAACAACTATATGTATCCAATAGTGATACTCTCAATGGCTTCATGGATACTTGATGGATATATATGAGGTATCTAAGGTCTTAAATAATTATGAAAATATAATACAACTTGATATGAGACATAGATTTTTGTATATGATCGAAAAATAGTCTCTTGATCTCAATGTACCCTCCTTATAGATGATACTCGAGAGTCAAGAAGCAAATGAGATTGATTTGATAATATTCCTATATGTTGGCAATAACTAGAGATTTATGATGATGATGGCTCATAATATATATTGTTTTTTGGTAGTGTTCAAGAGGTAGTTATTAATTTGGATTTGCAAGATTAGAATTATATATTTGTCATGCCTCATGGATTTCATATATATTTATATATGTATTGTACACGTATCATACACTATATGATTTTAGAAAAGTTGTATTGTATTTCTGTATTGAATATGTACATGTGCAATTCTGCATCACATTTCCAACATTAAAAGTGCTATGATATTCAGTTGAGGGCTTAATGCACGTCTTAATTAAAATGCTGGAAGGACAAGCTCCCTTCTGATTGTATTTTGTCAAATAAGTTGCTGACAACCCCATATGTTCTACTCTGTACACAAGTTCACTTGTATGGTTTAATTGAAGCTTTACATCTAATAGCTTGTCAAATTTGTTTGTGCAGGAGTTCTGGTTTCTGAAAGTGGACAGCTTTACGCCAGCCAGTAGGTTCTACTTGTCATCTTCAATTAGATTTTTCAGTGAAATGCTTTTGTTTGGCTGATTGTGGCATTTCTTATATTATATGTTGCTGGGATGATATTAGACGCCATTTGTATTTATTGACATCAGAGTTACAGTAAGTAACAGCAGGTATTTTATGCAGGTTCCCAAGGTACAAGTGGAAGTTCCAATGCATTGTCTGAAAGGACTAGGTATTTATTCGTATCTACACTTTTATTCTATGTATTTGCTTTTGTTAATATTATGTAAACTAAATTTTTCTGAAGCAGCTGAGACTGTAAGAAGATAGCTGTAAACACTATGTAGTATGTAGTTATCCATCTTTCCTTGATGTGGAGAATATCTACTATTGGCAATTGTTTCCGGTCAACAATTGAAGTTAATAAAATTAAACTTCATAGTAATGTGCTATTGCTATTTGTGCAATCTTTATCCTTAATCTACTCAAAGAATCCAATGCTGGATCCAAGGTGTTATCCATTTCTATGAAGGGTTGGCCTGTAGGATAGTCTATGCAAGTATCATATTATCATTATTGTGATTTTTTTGGATAGCGTTCTGAACTCTTCTTTGAAGATGCCATCATGATATATTCTAAATTACAAAGTTATTGCCATTATGCATATTTCTTTTCCTTTTCAATCAACAACGTATTTCTGGGTATTTTTGATAGTGTATTTTGCGCACAACATTGGGACTTGCACATTGCCATGTACTCTACTCTAGAGTGAAAATTTGAATGTTAGATAAGAAACAAGACCAAGTATATAAAGTGCTATTAAGTTATTTAGCACTTGTAGTGGTGGCTATAGCATTGTGGATTTTAATGAATATGCAATTCTCTGAAATGGGATGTAGCAGTGGCAACCGGGGGGGGGGGGGGTGTGCAGGCATCACAGATGAAAGAATAGTTTTTTGGATTTTTTCTCCTTACAGAAGGAAATTTGAACATTCACAGTGTGTGCTGAATTACACATTATTGTTTTTCATCACCCTTTGCTTAGGGAATGCACTCCTCTTTTAGTCCCATGTCCACTAATGGTAACCCTTTTTTGTGTCTGTTCTTTCTCTTTGTTTTTATTCCCTCTCTGTTTCTTTTCTGTCCCTTTTTTGTTCAGCTTTACATCACGACTTCTGCTATTTGCCCCACAATGCTATCTGCTATTTTACATGGTGGATTTTTTGCTTTCTGCAATCTATAACTGTAAATTTAGTATCGTATTAATTACTTTTTGGATGATGGTGGTTTTGATTGCTGAGGAAATCCTTGAAGAAGTCTAACAAATTTAAACCATTTTCTTTTTGTTCTGGTTTTTCTCAGAAGTTAAAATGTACCTTTCTTGATAGTAGTTTTCTAGTGTCTGAACATTGACAGTATTCTTCACATTTAATTACAGCCATGTAGCTCAATATTTGAAAGGACTTTCTCCAATCAGCCCGATTTTGGAGGAAACTGCCGGAGATCTCAGCTTGAACAAGATCTTGGAAGGGCAAACACAAAAGGTCTCTGCTCGTATGTTCTTTGAAGTATTGGTGGGTTCTGACTTCTAAAGCATTTTCATCCATGGAAAGGAACTGCAATTATGTCCAAAGAATCATAATATTTGTTGTTTGTAGGTGTGGTTACAAACACACACTCGCTCATGTCTATGTGTGTGTATTGTTTCTTGTGATAAACATGATTTTTGCATTGAATCTTGCTGACATATCTAGTTTTGCTAATATTTTCATACAAAAATGCATGGTCAATTCAACCATAATCAAGGGATTTATATTTGTATATCATAGTTGAATTTTATTCCTACAAAGTATGTATTTTCCAAACCCGCCCCACCCTTCCTCCCTGCCTATTCCATGTAAATTTTATTTAATCGGAAGAAGTCCTATTACAGGTTTTAAAAACGCATGCACTTATTGATGTTCAACAAGAAGAACCTTATGGTGATGTCAGCTTGAAGTTGGATCCTATGCTCTCAAATGCTCAAATTTGATATTCTCATTAAGTTATTTGGAACTCTTTGTGGGTTCTTATGTATATAGGTAAGTGTTTTGTACTTTTTGAAGGCTTGTTTAAGTTTTGAGGTTGATAATAGAAACTAGTGTTGTAAATGTAAGTTACACCTCTGAAGCTGTAGATGAATGGGGTTGTAAATTTTTAAGTTGGTATCGCAAAATTGATTCAAGTAAAAGTGATTGAAGAGTAAGTTATAATTTACAATTTTATTTTAATATATGATCCCTTGCCCTGTATGTGCCTGTTTTAACTGTTTGAACGGTGTTAAATGTTGATGCACTGTGATTTCTTGTTGTGTGAATTAACTTGATATAAGCGATGCACCTTAACCATAGCGATTTCAGAGAGGTAAGATGAAAACTGAGAAGTTATATAAAACTGATAGTACTTTAATCTTGGGTAACCTTGCACTAAAATAGTATTATAAGAATTAATTAAGGATTTTATTATGTGATTAGATATTTATGGAATGAGCAGAGACATCAGACTGATAAGAGTCCCTAATTACTCAGTGCTGTTTGAATTTTAAAGTTTTTGTCTTGGTTTTTTTAGATCTCGGAACATTAGAGGCGGGTTTCATGTAAAGATAGCTCTGCCTTTGTTGATTAGCAAACATAAGGACATGTTGATTGTCCAATATTAGAATATTCTTTATCTGGAGAAGATCAGGAATGGGAGAAATTAACAGAAAATAAATAAAAGCTCGCTGGATAATAGTTTCACCTTAAATGTTAGAAACCAAGAAACTCAGTATGTTTATTTCGTTCATTTGAAAAGTTTGTCATTTGTTTATGTTAACAACTGGTTCTCATTAAAACTTGTCTTTGTTGATTGTGCAGTTGGATTTCATGTCAAGAACGGAAATGCAGTTGGGTAATTATGATCAGCTTCAACAAATGGTTTTTGGTCATGTTTTGCATATATATTAAATTAATGATTAATTTCATTTTTTAATTAAATCTATATCTATATTTTGGTGGCGGGAAAAAGAACGCTAGGATTAAATCTTATTTTTTACCTTGTAGTGTGTTATGAGATTCATGTCAATTGATGAGCATCTCAATGTAATCAAAATCAAGTACCCGGTTGATAATGAGTTGTAGAAATAAAAAAATTTAATAGTTAATATTAATTTTGTATGTTGTTTGATAAAATTAGATTTTTGTTAAAATAACAATTTTTTTTGTTGGTTCAATTTCAGTTTGATTGATCAAATAGACACTAAGTTGTTTTTAGGGGTTTGAAAAACGAATGCTCTATTCATGGCTAAAAGATAACAAGTGTCTCAACAATGCAGCAAAATAATATTCGATAGGAGGGTTGGTATCATACATAATAAATACTCTTTTTGTTTGTTTTAATTTGTTTAGTTTGTATTTTGATTTGTTTCTAATTATCTCTTTACTCACAAATTTAAGATAATATTTAATGTTTATTTTTTAATTATATCTTTCTAATTTTTAATTATTTTATCAAAGCATTATAATATATTTTAGTTAAAAAAACAATAGAAGAATACATTTAAAGTATTTTTTTAATTTGTCTAAAAATATTAAACTGGATAAATAAAAAATTGAATAAATACTTGATTATTTATGACCTTGAATAAAATGGAATGTCACTAAACATGATTATAATATATAACAACAAAATGAGATATACTAAAGTTTCTAAAATTTCATATCCTTAAAGTGCAGGTAATAATATATGACAATAAAATGTTAATAAATCTCCAGTCACACAACCATAATACGCATAACCCACTAATCCGATATTAACATCCTCATCAAAGGTGGTAATGTATGTGAGTATGAAAACCCTCAACCTTTGCCCCAAACAAATTTATTTATATAAATATAGGTAGGTAAACTAAAAGCTAGGACACAATATAGAAAGAACAAATCGTTTTGTTTATAAAATTCAACACGTCATTTTTTCTAATTTTAATTATTTCTCTTAAGATAATATGTCTTTCTCCTAATACATATTGAAATTGATTAAAAAAATAATCAAATCGTACCATTTTTATCCTAAAATTATCGGAAATATTCGTAATAATTACAACAAATAGGATTTATTAGTAAATATAACATAGTATTATATTTATTACATGATCCCTATGTAAGTTATATTTTTAGTCTTTATATAATAATGTTGACATGGATCTCTGTAAATCATGACAAAAAAAATGTTAACATTAAGTATAAGCAATATTTTCAATATGTATTAGGAGAAAGACATATTATCAATATTATATATTTTCAACATTATCAAGTGCTTGCCATCAAATATATTCTTGAATATTTCCAAGACAATTAATTCTTGGGAGGAATAAATGATGTTTTAAGGGTATTTTAGGAAATTACTTTAAATATTTAATAACATTAATACAAATAACTATTTTTAACAATTATTTTTAATATATGTTATATTTAATACTTGAGGTAGTATTTAATATAAATTTGATTTAAATAAAAAAAACTATAAAATTATAGAAACCTTTTCGATCTATTACTTTTAAATGCTTGTTTTGATATTAATATCAAGAATATTTCTTACAAAAATTTATACCTGTAAAATTATCTCAAACATTTTTATTAGAATTATTTTTGTTATTATTTGTAAAATTTAATAATAATAATAATTTAAAAAACCAATTTATTATGTTTGAGACAACTGTATTTGAACTGATTTAGGTTGGGGTGCGTAATCTGGTATGGAGACCAGCCCTTAGATGATGTTATTTATGTATATACTACGCCGGTCAAGTGAGGATGCGGTATTATATCTTCTATTCCAATGGGGAGATAAAATTCTTGGAGTGCTCATTCGATAAATCTCACCAACCTGACGCGTTATGGGCGAAAGAGGGTGTTACCTGCAAGGACACTTCGACGCTCAAGTCAGTGGGATATTAGAGAGAATGTAAGAGTTCGAGCGTAAGTTAGAGTAAGAATGTTCTGCCTTTTCATTGTTGATTTGTAAGAATTTATACCATAGCGGAAAAGTCGTTTTGAGTTGGTGAACTTTCTGTACGTAGTGTCAGTATGATTCTGATCCTACCTAACGACTAACACGTGACAGAGACATTACCTAATGACTTTACCTTCATGTCAATCACTTTACAAGTAGCATGCAGTTGCATAAGTCAGGCCGATATTAGATTAACCGGACTAGTATTATTACTAGTTAACAATATGTTTAAATAAAAAATCTTTTAAAAAATATTACGGATAATTTTTTGTGGTAACTTCATAATTTTTAGTTAAAAAAATAACAAGATCGAATAACACATCTTAAATTATCAATCATGACGGGAAAGGGAAACACGCACAACTTTTTCAAGTTTCCAACAAAGCCAAGTTAATATCCAATTAGAATATGGTCTATCCTATTTTTATGCCTAACAGCAAAGTTTAATTTCCCATTAGGATGTGGGTTATCCTAATTTTTATTGCCAAACAATGCCAACCCTATTCATTTATGTATATGGTCCATTTACCAAATATATCACCGTGCTTATTTTGATTGGAAACGCTATAAATATCCAGACAAACAAAAGCAAACTACTCTATTCCTAATTATTAATTCAATTTATTAAATTCTAACCCAACTAACTAATTATATCAATATTGATGATTACACTATTTACAATATCATAAACACTTCATCCTTCCTTTAATACAAAAACCTCTTTTAAAAAATAAATATTAATTAATTTTTCATCAAAATTTCTTTATTAGTCTTTAATAAAATAAACCTTAATTAAGTAGAAAGAGAGTTAGATTTTTGAATCATAATAAAACTATTTTAAAACAACTAATACATTTAGTATAAAAATTAAATGACTTTAATTATAGTAATCTATTATTCTTATATAAAAGTAATATTTATATCGTTTACTTTTGAAACGTTATCGTGCATGTAACTATTTTTACATTATATTCAATTACGATATATTGGATATATGAACTCTAATGGTTAGTCAATTCATGAAAAATGTGTTATATTTAAAATAGTGAAGTTCAAAATTTACATAAAATTTTTATTGCAAATAATTAATTTTTTTCATAATTATACATGATTAGATTAGATTATATATATAAAAATTTACATTTGTGAATCGTTAATATTAAGCCGGTAAATTCATTTGAATAATCAAACTCAAATTTAAGTTGAGTTTGTTTATTTTACTAGATACAAAAATTTGATTAAATTAATATAGCCGTGTTTATATTCATGAATAAAAATATTATGTAATACATCATTTTATGTGTTATGTATTATAAGAAAAATATAAATAATTAAATATTTTATGAGATCGATATTATAATAAAAATTTTAATTTAATTAAATAGATATTGAAAAAGAGAAAAATTTATGAGTATAAATATTTCTCATTTTATTCTCATTTTAATTTTTAATTTTTTCTATTTTATATATTTTCAAGAACATAACAAGTTAAAGAAAACACTCATATTTATAACGATTAGGAATAGTAATTAATTTCATAGATATTGATCCGACCCGGATACCGACCCCAAACTCTTGGGATTGGAATTGGCCCATAATCTTCCCCTCAGCCAATGTGGACCCCAGAGGATAGCACACCGTCCAAACACCCAGTTACACTGGTATGGCCTAGCGTCGCTTCGACCGGAGTCAGACCCCCTTTGAGTGGCCATACGACCGGAATCATGAGAGGAGTAAGCAGCCTACACCGGTCATAACTTGCAAAGAGCCCATGTGTAAGGACCTGATTCAACACATATAACGAGGCGCTACAATGACACTCCCTCGCTATAAATACAACCAATGCTCTCATAAGTCGTAAGCTCCTTGGTACCCAACTTTTAGAGCCGATATAACTCCGATATTAGAATCCGAACTGACTTGAGCTTGGAGTGTCTTTGCAGGTACCACCACCTTTCGCCCCCAACGTGTTAGGCCAATGTGAGGAGCTCAAAGTATTACCACATGACAACGGTCCGGCCTAGGGATCGTCCAATCCAACAACCATCACACATGTATTCTGGACCCCGATGCGGGTCCTCTCTCTTGGACCCTGGTTATGGGACAGAACAGATATTACGAATAATGATCAGGAGTAGTTATTTACATTAATGTTATTAAATATTTAATGTAGTTTCTAGATACCCTTGATATCATTTATTTGTGTTGGGAATATATAAAAAAATATATTTGACAAACAAACATTTAATGACATTGAAAAAAATATGATTTTATTTATATTATAGAATTAAAAAATTTTATTAAAATTTATTTATTATCGTGATATTAGATATATAAAAATTATAATTAGAATAGTTTTACATAATTAAAACGGTAAGAAGATTGGTTATAAAAAAAGTCAAAGAGGGTTATGAGTTGATATTGACAAAGATTGGAACAGCTTTACACATAAATATGTTGAAGATTAATTATGAGATGTACATATTGATTTTCAAACCGTACCGAACACTCCAAAGAAAGCCACTTATTTCTTTTCAATTAATTTTGATTCATTGATTGATACTAATTAAATGATCATTTTTACCCTCAAATATTGCCTATTTATTTTTTTTGTGCATTTATTTGACGTTGTTGTTTAAGACTTTAAGTTTTATTTTATTGTTATCTTTATAATGCAATTTTTAATTTTTTTTCACAATCATCTCAATTCTCATGTAAGAATCATATTAATAGTAATTTCTAATTAGTTAATTGAATAAAAATTACTAAACTAACAAAATTTAATATAATTAATAGATAATTATATTACTTAAGTATACTTTTGGAATTTTGAATCCTACCATTGTTGTTTAAAAGAATTAGTTTTTAATCTTAAAATGTAAGATATTTATGGGTTAAAAGAAAAACATAAAAATTAATATATTAGTTTTGTTAAAAGATATAAGAAATTGTTATACTAATAATATATGAATTTAATTTAAATATGTTGTGAGTATAAAGTCTTTTTATACTTACATCTAATCATAAATTCTACGTAATATTCTTAATTTTTATAATAATTACTTTAATAATTATATATGGTTAATTTTTATTGGTGTACAATGCACCAAAACTTTAGAAACGGAATATCATATTAATATAAGTTTTTAAAATATGTTTTTATAAAGAAGTATTTCAATTGATTTTATCATATTTGTATAATTTTTTAAAATAGTTCTTTTAGGTTCAATTCAAAAAGAAAGAAAAATAACTCACTAAAATAAAATATATTAAATCACAACATACTTATTTTTATAATTAAAGATACCCCTTATTTTTTAAGTATACCTCTGGAAGTTTACGTTATAATTTTTTTCATTAGCACAAAAAAAGTTAACATTGTAAGTTAACATGGGTCAGTGACACGAACTATATTTTTAATTGGAGAAAAACATTAAAATTACTACAAAACTTATAGCTAATTTAAATGAGTAAAAGTTAAACTTGCAATTAATGCACTCAACACTATAAATAGATGTCTTCAGCTTATTTGGTATGCAAGAAAATTGAGTCATTCTCAATATTTCTCAACAAAATGATGAGAAAGTTTGCTGAGTTTTCACTCTCTTTTGCAATAGCATTTTTATTAATTATAAAAGGGGTTTTTTCTCATTATGGTACACCACCTTTTCATGCTACCTATTCACAAAATCCACCACATGACTTCCACCATTCTCAATCATTGTTTTCATTACCAATTCCACCAATAAAAACTAATAGACCATCATCACCCAACACACCAAAAACACCACCTTATTCATCCCTTTATTGTGCACCATTAAACCTTACTCTACCAAGAAACCCTATAACACCTCCACCACCACAAACACTTACACCTTTTCCTCCATCTCTTCCAAACACCCCACCATTAGCTTCACCACCAAGAACTCCATTGCCCTCTCCCACACCAGAACAAAAACCACCACTACCAATAACAATGCCACCTAGACCTTCACCTTCTCCTCAACCCATTTCACCACCAACAACACCACCTAGACCTTCACAAACTCCTCCTCCAGCAACATCAACAACTATGCCACCTCAACCTTCATCTTCCCCTCTTCGTTCACCACCACCAATGACACCTCCAAGACCTCAATCTCCCCCTCCAGTCATATCACCACCGCCTCCTCCTCCAAAAACATCAACACCCCAACCTCAACCATCACCACCATTAGCTTCCCCACCACGTTCACCAAACCCTTATCCACCCCCATCCCCTCTCCGACCCACTCCGCCATTAGCTTCACCACCTAGAACTTTACCACCGCTTTCTCCTACACTAGGACCAACACCACCACGACAACCATCTTCACCACCCCCACCGAGAACAATGCCACCTAGAACTCTACCTTCTCCTCAACCCATTTCACCAGTAGCAACACCACCTAGACCTTCAAAAACTCCGCCTCCAGCACCATCAACAACTATGCCACCTCAACCTTCATCTTCTCCTCCCCGTTCACCACCACAAACGACACCTCCAAGACCTCAATCTCCCCCTCCAGTCATATCAGCACCGCCTCCTCCTCCAAAAACATCAACACCCCAACCTCAACCATCACCACCATTAGCTTCCCCACCACGTTCACCAAACCCTTATCCACCCCCATCCCCTCTCGGACCCACTCCGCCATTAGCTTCACCACCTAGAACTTTACCACCGCCTTCTCCTACACCAGGACCAACACCACCACGACAACCATCTTCACCACCCCCATCGAGAACAATGTCACCTAGAACTCCACCTTCTCCTCAACCCATTTCACCAGTAGCAACACCACCTAGACCTTCAAAAACTCCCCCTCTAGCACCATCAACAACTATGCCACCTCAACCTTTATCTTCTTCTCCCCGTTCACCACCACAAACAACACCTCCAAGACCTATATCTCCCCCTCCAGTCATATCACCACCGCCCCCTCCTCCAAAAACATCAACACCCCAACCTCAACCATTACCACCATTAGCTTCCCCACCACGTTCATCAAACCCTTATCCACCTACATCCCCTCTCGGACCCACTCCGCCATTAGCTTCACCACCTAGAACTTTACCACCGCCTTCTCCTACACCAGGACCAACACCACCACGACAACCATCTTCACCACCCCCACCGAGAACAATGCCACCTAGAACTCCACCTTCTCCTCAACCCATTTCACCAGTAGCAACACCACCTAGACCTTCAAAAACTCCCCATCCAGTACCATCGACAACTATGCCACCTCAACCTTCATCTTCTCCTCCCCGTTCACCACCACAAACGACACCTCCAAGACTTCAATTTCCCCCTCCAGTCATATCACCACCGCCTACACCACCTCCAAAAACATCAACACCCCAACCTCAACCATCACCACCATTAGCTTCCCCACCACGTTCACCAAATCGTTATCCACCCCCATCCCCTCTCAGACCCACTCCGCCATTAGCTTCACCACCTAGAACTTTACCACCGCCTTTTCCTACACCAGGACCAACACCACCACGACAACCATCTTCACCACCCCCACCGAGAACAATGCCACCTAGAACTCCACCTTCTCCTCAACCAATTTCACCAGTAGCAACACCACCTAGACCTTCAAAAACTCCGCCTCCAGCACCATCAACAACTATGCCACCTCAACCTTTATCTTCTCCTCCCCGTTCACCACCACAAACGACACCTCCAAGACCTCAATCTCCCCTTCCAATCATATCACCACCGCCTCCTCCTCCAAAAACATCAACACCCCAACCTCAACCATCACCACCATTAGCTTCCCCACCACGTTCACCAAACCCTTATCCACCCCCATCCCCTCTCGGACCCACTCCGCCATTGGCTTCACCACCTAGAACTTTACCACCGCCTTCTCCTACACCAGGACCAACACCACCACGACAACCATCTTCACCACCACCACCGAGAACAATGCCACCTAGAACTCAACCTTCTCCTCAACCCATTTCACCAGTAGCAACACCACCTAGACCTTCAAAAACTCCCCTTCCAGCACCATCAACAACTATGCCACCTCAACCTTCATATTCTCCTCCCCGTTCACCTCCACAAATGACACCTCCAAGTCCTCAATCTCCCCCTCTAGTCATATCACCACCGCCTCCTCCTTCAAAAACATCAACACCCCAACCTCAACCATCACCACCATTAGCTTCCCCACCACGTTTACCAAACCCTTATCCACCTCCATCCCCCTTCGGACCCATTCCGCCATTAGCTTCATCACCTAGAACTTTATCACCGCCTTCTCCTTCACCAGGACCAACACCACCACGTCAACCATCTTCACCACCACCACCGAAAATAATGCCACCTAGAACTCCACCTTCTCCTCAACCCATTTCACCAGTAGCAACACCACCTAGACCTTCAAAAACTCCCCCTCCAACACCATTAACAACTTTGCCACCTCAACCTTCATCTTCTCCTTCCCGTTCACCACCACAAACGATACCTCCAAGACCTCTATCTACCCCTCCAGTCATATTACCACCGCCTACTCCTCCAAAAACATCAATACCCCAACCTCAACCATCACCACCATTAGCTTCCCCACCACGTTCACCAAACCCTTATCCACCCCCATCCCCTCTCAGACCCACTCCGCCATTAGCTTCACCACCTAGAACTTTACCACCGCCTTCTTCTACACCAGGACCAACACCACCACGACAACCATCTTCACCACCACCACCGAGAACAATGCCACCTAGAACTCCACCTTCTCCTCAACCCATTTCACCAGTAGCAACACCACCTAGACCTTCAAAAACTCCACCTCCAACACCGTCAACAACTATACCACCTCAACCTTCATCTTCTCCTCCCCGTTCACCACCACAAATGACACCTCCAAGACCTCAATCTCCCCCTCCAGCCATATCACCACCGCCTCCTCCTCCAAAAACATCAACACCCCAACCTCAACCATCACCACCATTAGCTTCCCCACCACGTTCACCAAACCCTTATCCACCCCCATCCCCTCTCGGACCCACTCCGCCATTAGCTTCTCCTACACCTGGACCAACACCACCACGACAATCATCTTCACCACCACCATCACCGAGAACAATGCCACCTAGAACTCCACCTTCTCCTCAACCCATTTCACCAGTAGCAACACCACCTAGACCTTCACAAACTCATCCTCAAACACCCTCAACAACAATACCACCTCAACCTTCATCTTCTCCTCTCCATTCACCACCACCAATGACACCTCCAAGATCCCAATCTCCCCCTCCAATCACATCACCACCGCCTCCTCCTCCAAAAATGTCAACACCCCAACCCCAACCATCACCACCACTACCGTTGCCTTCTACACCATACCAGCCTTCATCCCCTCCCAGACCTGCACCACCATTAGCTTGTCCACATTTACAATTAGCATATCCACTTTCACCATGGAAACCAACAACTTTACTTGGTAATTGATCTTCAAACTCACCTTCTTCCTTTGCACCTTAACCTCATTTGTCATTGTCACTATTATCGTTACTTCTTCTACCATTACAAAACCAATCATCTCATCCATCTATATACGCTACCATCAACATCTATATATCTTTAAGGTTATAAAACTTAAAGAAATATTACTTTTATTTTAATGAAATAAAAAATTTCAACTTTTAGGCTTGTCCATTCAATATTTTATATTTTTAGTCATATCCTTTATATCTTGCACCATATAATGTCTATTATCATGCAATTCTTAACTTCGTTTTGCATTACATTGATCTTATAATATCTTAGTATTATCTCAACATGCTTGTTAACAACTGTACACTTCACTCAGTTATAGTTATGTAATGGTACCAGATGCATATTTTTCATACTAATAAGTGCATCAATCATTCAATTGGGTATATTCAATATTGTTTGCATAAGGATCAAGTCATAAATACTATAATCCTACGTCAGTATTTGAACAACAACTATCAAATTTAAATATATCGGTAGCAACAAATCTCTTTATGAAATTTTAATAATTTTCATAAAAGGAAATTTAAAATCAACGATATGAAGATGTAAACGATATATTAAGATTGAAATAATTCCTCAATTGGTTTAGATGCACGAAATCTGGATTTGATGTGTATTAATTTCGTAATCAAAGATCGAAACCACATCGGTAGGCCAAGGCTAATCCTTTAGGTGAACATGAGTTAACACTCTGATTTGCACAAATTCACGGAGATCTCAAGATCTCAAGATCCTAATTCCTTAGGTTACTTCTAATTAGGCCGGATCTCATTTTAGAATCGAAAACCATGATTCCTCAATGTGCGACCAATTCTTTAATCAATCCTTGAATGATTGTCGCAACCGGGATCGCGGCGGGAGGTCGACCCTTAAAACATTAAAGATAAGATCGTTCGAAATCCTTTCAAAAAACAGGGAGTCGCCACCAATATTTTTAAGGATAAAATACAGGGAAAACCTTTGTTAAAGCACTGGTTATAAAAATGAAATTCCAAGTTTGGAAGTCTAATTACAGGTGAGGAAGGTATTAGCACCCCACACTGTCCGTTATTAAACGATTACCTCAAATTGATTACGCACATATTAAATAGCCTAAAAATTAGTTTAACTTCTCAAAAAAGGGAAACCAACAACACAAACAAAGAAGTTTTTGAAATAAGATCAACAGGATGTCTCGTCCAAATTAATCTTAAATTGAAAACTTAATTAAATAGTTACAGTAAAATACCAAACAGTGACATAATGGGACTAAACAGTGACAATAAGGATTAACAAGACGTCTCATCTAAATTAAACTTAAGTCATAATAATGATTTAGAAATTAAGACAAAAATAAGGTTGAATGGAATTAAATTAAATGGAATGAGATGAGATAAAGCAATAGGAGATGACATGAAGTGGATTAAAACCAAACGAAGAGATTAACAGGACGTCTCGTCCAAATTAAACCCTTTTATACTAAATATTATAAATAAAAGATATTAGAAAATTTGAAAAGATTAACAAGACGTCTCATCTAAATTAATCTCATTTGATAATTTAAATTATTGTAAATATGAGACTAATAAGACGTCTCGTCTAAATTAACCTCATAATAAATATTATTTAAATACGAGATATTAAAAATGCGAGGTTAACAAGATGTCTCGTCTAAATTAATCTTATTTAATAAAAATATTATTTTAAAATTTAATATTAAATAGATAAGATTGATTGAGATAATAACAGAGACATAGAAATTAAACAAAGGAAAGTGGGCCCGACAGGAATTGATTCCTGTTCCTACGTATTCTTGAGCTTTCAAGAAATTAGGGTTACGTAATTCTTTGAATTAAATTCGAGAAACTACTTAAAATTATATTTAAAAATGTTTTAATTAATTTGATTTTTAATAATGGAAGAAATTATGAGGAAAAGGAAATACAAGGCGAAGTAATTCACACGTGCATAAACCTTCGAAGTCTTATATCGCAAATGTAGGCAAAAGTAATTTTACACAACATGCTCATAAGATTTTAGGACATTTATTCTAAAAGAAACACATACTTACTATTTTTAGATTTTTTCAAATTTAACATAAATAAAAGTACTAGTCTTTATACTTAGAAAGGTGTTTAGATTTTAATATATATATTTTTTATTTTTAAAACTCATCAATAAGAAACTAATTGTACCTTTATTTTTAGAAAAGATTGATTTATCTTAAAAGATTTTATTTATTTTTTATAAAAGATATGTTTAGATCTTAATACAATCTTATTTTTAAAATTAATTGTACCTTTATTTTAGAAAATATATTTTGATTAAGTGAATTCTCCTTAGCTTAACCAAAAATAAGGCTTTTATCTATTATCTGAATAGTGCTAGTTGTAACACCCCTATTTTTATTTTTATATTTAAATTTTGAAGGAATTAAATTATGGTTCTTTAGAACTTTTTAATCTACGTATTATTTATGATTTTTTGGAATTTTCTGGAATTTTGGAATCTTTTTTAATAAAATAATAGTTTTTAAATAATTTTAAATTCATATAAGTGACTTAAATTAAAAATATTTATAAGAAAGTGAATTGAAATTATAAGAAAATTTTCTAAAATCCGTTTCAAGTAGACTTATCTAAAAATTATCGGTTTGAGAAAAATCTTGATTTTTTCTAATCGTTAAAAAATTGGAAACGTATCAATAAATTTTTATTAACAGAAAATTTTAGATTTTTAAAATTTCAGCTTTATATTACTTATTATAAAATTAGTGAGGACTGATATAATATCGCTAAATTTCAAAAAAGACTCATTTTGAATATTTAAAATATACCGAGTGAAGGGTTACTATTTAACTTAATAATTTTGCCGACAGTTACTATGCAAAACACTGTGCATGTATGAAAATTTCAAAAGATGCACAGTAACCAGGAATAAAAAATTCAAAAATGCATAGTACTTTTATATTAAAATAATAGAATGCATAGTAAATTTTTTTCCTATAAATACCGAAGGATTTCTTCTTTAGAATTCACAGTTTCAGATTAAGTTTTCTTAATATAGTAGTGCTAGTGAGATAGTGGTGGAAGAGAGAGAGAGAAGTAAATTTTTTGGGAGAAGGTTTTGCTAAAATCCTAAGGTAAGAATACTTCTCTTTTATATTTTTTGGGTTATTTTCATATCGTTTTTAGAAATCTGTTATTATACTAGAAATAATATTATTTTAAGTTACTATTCTGTATAGTAAAATACTATTTCAATAGTAAATTACTATTTCAATAGTAAATTACTATTTCAATAGTAAATTACTATTTACCTTTACTATTCACGTTTTTACTATTTACCATTACTATTCACGATTTACTATTTACTGTTACTATTCACGATTTACTATTTACTGTACTATTCACGTTTTACTATTTACTATTCACTATTCACTATTCACTATTCAAAATTTACCATTTCTATTTTAAGTAGTAATCTTAATCCTCATCTTATGCCTATACTGAAATAAGATTGGTATTAATATTTCTAGAAATCAGAGGCGCAAAGCAAACTCTCTTTTGGTAATAACTCAAGGTAAGGGGGAGTGAGATAAAAGTATAATATGAAAAGACATAAGAATAATGGGAGGAGTCCCCTACTCCTTTTAAATTTGATAATATTATTATTTTAAAATATTAACTTTTTAACTTAAAATTTTTAATAAATTTTAAATTAAATATCTGATTTAACTAACTCTAACCTACCTATGCAAGGACTTGGACTTTTATAACCTATATAAACTGGACTATACCTATGCAAGGACTTGGACTACTATGACCCATATGGACTGAACTATACCTATGCAAGGACTGGATTATATGGACTTACATATACCTATGCGAGGAATTGACCAAAAGGACTCAAATTGACTATATTAATAATCATTAAATTTTGCATTATGATATGTATTAATGATATTTAATTGATTTGATTATGATTGATTGATTGATTGATGATATTTAGTTATAATTGATAATGCTTGATTTTGATTGATGATTTTGTGATGTGAAGTTTGAGCATATAGCGAGCATGACGGAAAGCTAAAACTCAGTAAGAATTTTCTTACCTTACTCTTTAAATTTTTACTTTAAATCTTCTCTTCTTAGAAATTATTCATATTAACTTTATATTCAATATTTAGAATAAAAAAATTAGTATTTATTTTAGAAAGAAAACATTTTATGAAAATTAATAATAAATTGAAATAATTAAATCTTGAGATAAAGAGAAATTTTGTAATTTTAAGTATTTTTGGTTAATAACTTAAAGATTATTCTCTTTTAATAAAATAAAATTTTCAAAAGAAAATTATTTTATTCCAACTTAATAACTAAAGATATTTGGAAATAATTGAGATTTCTAAATTTGATTTTGTTAAGATTTAATTTGAGAAAGATTATGTAAAGTTTTATATGAGAAAATTTTTAGATATTTAAGGCTTAGAAACTCAAATTTCAATGAGATTCAAAAACTGTACCAAATTTATTTCTGTGGGACAGAAATTCAGAGAATTGAGAAAATGTACAGTTTATTGAAATGATATTGTAAACCTTTAAGGGATTTAATAATTGAGTTTCTAAAAGCCTTAACCAACTAAATACGCGAGTAGTTCATGCATCATGAATCATTAAAGTGAAATAAAATGATATTGTCTGGGGACGGATTATAGAAACCGAGGATACATTAGAGGAGGCTTAATTACGAGCCTTGGGATGAGAGGGTGTGAAAGGGTGCTTCAGGGGACCTGGGGTAGCTCCCTAGTGTCGGGTACTTTCACAATAAAAACTTTCTCAATCTGACTAGTCTCTAAGTGTTTCCATGCCAGTTGAGCTGTTCATATTATTATTATCCGGACTTATGGAACAGTGTAAACTCCTGGTTGGCCTATTACAAATAAAATTTAAGGGCCCACATATATAGGTAAGTTATGATGAAGATATTGCATAACATTCATGCATTCATAATTGATTGTGTATGTGATTGATATTATTATGTATTGGTTTGTGAAAACCCTTTGTTGCTTATGTCTTAATCGAGAATATTATATTCTGTTTCTCACTCATTTCTCTGTGTTTTTGCTTCATATATTCTAAATTGATGGTTTAGAGGGAAGAATCGAAGAATATCGGCAGTAACTATAGCACGTTCTAGAAAGGGAGCTCGGTATGAATACCGTGGTCCAATGAATAAATAATGTTAATAAGTAACTGCTTCTGGGCCATGGAGTTTCCTCTCTTTCTTATAATGTTTAATGTTTATTTTCTTCGGATGAATGTACAAATACTTTATAAAGTTTTAATAATATTTATGAGGTATTTCAGAAATAATGTATGTAATTTATTCCGATAGTTTCTTTTTAACAATCATATCTTAAAAAAAAAAAATTACGAATTTTTATATATTTTATTAAGGTGTAACAGAGGGTGTTACAAAGTGGTATCAGAGCAGTTAATCCAATAGGCCCGGGGAAAAGGTCTATCTTGCTTTATCTGTAAGCTCTGTATAGGTGATAGAGAATAGAATATCTGACTTGGTAGTAACTGTGATTGATGTGACAAATCTCAGTTACTGTGAAACAGGAAACTAATGGCTGGAAACGATCTTGCTGGAGTTGTAGAACGCTTAATCAATGCAATGGGAGCACGTGAAGGTCAAGGTAACGATGCCTTGAGAAGGCTAGACCTATTCGAAAAGCGCAATCCACCTCGTTTCAAGGGAGGATATAACCCTGATGGAGCACAAATCTGGATTCGAGAGATAGAGAAGATCTTTCGAGCATTGCAATGTAATGAAGCTGATAAGGTAGTCTTCGCTACTTATGCCTTATCTGAGGATGCTGAACATTGGTGGGATAGCATGCGTAGACAATTTGAAGTCAACGACGTGGAGATCACTTGGGATTATTTCAAGGATATGTTTCTGGAGAAATACTTTCCAGCTGATGTTAAAGAGAATAAACAATTCGAATTCCTGTCGCTGACCCAAGGAAATATGACCGTTGGAGAGTACGCATCCAGGTTTGAAGAGCTATCTCGTTTTCATTCTCATTATAATGATGCTACTAATGAAAGAGATCGGTGTGCAAAGTTTGTAAATGGACTGCGGCCAGAAATTAAGGAAGCTATACGAATGCTGGAAATCCGTGAATTTTCTGTATTGGTAAATCGTTGCAGGATCTTTGAAGAAGATCATAAGGATAGAATGACCAAAAGTCGTGAGCCCATTCACAAGGCAGGAGAAATGAGAAGTGGAGGACCTCACCATCACCAAAGAAGAGACTTCAGGAGAAATAAGCCTTACCAAGCGCCATTTCGCCGGTTTGGAGCAGCATCTGTTCCTAACAACCCCAAGCTTCAACTGGAAGCTATTACCCAACATCTGCACCAAATTTTAAATGTTTTATCTGTGAAGGACCCCATTTGAAAAGAGATTGTTTATGTTTGCTTTAAGTGTAACAAACCAGGTCATCACATCAAGGATTGTCCAGAGATGAAGAGGGAAAACCCTGAAGGTGCAAGTACAAGCATAAATACTCAAGGAGGCGCGCACAGTGCAGTCGAAAGGCCGAAGGCAAAAGGAAAGGTTTTTGCAATCACTGGAGAAGAAGCATCTCATTCTGATTCCATGGTGGAAGGTAAGTGTATCATTAATAAGATTCCTTTAACTATTATGTATGACTCAGGTGCATCACATTCCTTTTGAACTGGTCTGAACCAAGGTCTAGGATCTGGTATGGGACCAGCCACAAGAGTTCAGGTGTATTAGGGTGTGCACACCGGTACAGTGTGTATCCGGTGTGGTAATCCGGCCTCTCAGTGGGAGAAACCGGTCTTGTTGTCCTGGAGATCCTTCACACCAATGATTCACTTTGAGAGAGGGCGAAAGGTGGTGCCACCTGCGAAGATTCTCCGACGCTCAAGTCAGAAGAGTGTATGAACTCAGAGAATGCTCAAGCAATACAATAGTAAAGAGTGAGTTAGGACAACGTAACCTTGCATGTGTTTTAGGTCATGCTATTTATAGTTGAACGTAGGAAATGAATCGTTGGATGCAAGTGGGCCCATTGGCTCTGATAGCGTGTGAAGTGTGTCAATCAAAGTGGCTCAGTACTCAGAATGTGTCAGGAGGGTAGGCCAATTATCAGAGTACGATCCTGTGATAAGGATGGAGGATAATCACCTTTCCGCATATTTTGTTGACACATGTACTTACTCTCTAAGGTAATTGACATTGACATATTCCGCTATACAGGGTATCTTCACTGATAAGTTGTAAGGAACTCTTATCTCATAGCAATTCTGAGGCAAACGGCTATATAAACGTGCAGTGAGAACGAGTGGAGTATCCGTTATAGAGAGAATGAATAGAACGTCTGATGAGATAAGAGCGGATGAAGGGATATCAGGTATCCGGTGTGGCTCTGCCTGAACGGTGACATCGGTTTCCTTCTTATGAAGTCATTCTGACGTCATAACTTTGGGGACCGGTATCCAGACCGGATCATTTATCCCCTAGCTTGTATAAGGGACTGTTAAGTTGCTCATATGAGCTATACAGCCTTTGAGAAGTCTGGATGCCGGTGGAACGTTCTGGAAATTCCTTCTGAAAACTCTTTAATATCCGGTCTGCCAACTGAGTTACCGTTCTTCTCGTGCTATATACAACAGATTCAGACAGCGTATCATAATGAGGGAAATCCCAAGAGTTTTTGGAAATCAAAACCCTTGGTATTCGAAGAGTGGTTGGGGCGCATTAAATGCGTCTGAAATGATTGGACATTAAATGCGTCTTTTTACGCACGAGCCATTACTTCGCAGGGATGTAACCGTCGATTGGGCTTATTGGGCCTGGATTTCAACTGATGAAGGCCCATTTCGTAAAAACATTTACTGAAACGTTACCATTTTCACGCTTTATTGTTACGAAACGACGGATTCGTTTGAATTCGAAAGGTTGTGTTTTGAAGTAAACGTCGTGACTTTCAACAGAGCACTGTGCTTCTTCGTTACCTATAAAAGGGACACTTAACGAGTTTTGGAATTCATCTCTATTTTCAAGCTTAGTGAACCTTTGCTCAAATTTCTGGAGATTTCTTTGCTGCCTTAGACCTTCACAAAGTTCTTCTCTCCTTTAGGTAACCTCCATTTCCTTTATCTCCCTACAATTTTATTCATTCTACTTCGACCATGCGCCCTAGAACAGGCAACGCTGGTACCTCAAACGGGGGGAGTTTGAGCTCTCGCGTCCCCTCTAGCCACCGTGGTGGAAGGATTCCAGTGAATCTTCCTGTGGCTGGGCTTCGTCGCTCAGAGAGAGTTGAAACTTCTTCCTCACGAGCATCTTCTACTCAACACCGCTTTGAGGTTCCCCTTGACTCGAGGGCTACCAGCAGCTCTGATGAAGGGTCAAGTAACGAAGGTTATCTCTCTAACGATGTTGCTTTCTACCACAGCACATACGCGTTCCATCGTGCATCAAAGACCATGGAGGTCCCTGGGTCTGGTAAAATGATGATTCTTCGTACTACTGAAGGTTGTGTCAACGTCGTGGCACACCGGCTGAACTGGGAAAAACTGAATAGGGAGAGGCCGTACTGCTGGGTTGAGGAGGAATTTTTGGAAATCCCCTCACATCATGCGAATGAAGAAGAACGCCCCGTCACTCTCCGCTGCAAGATTTACTCAGATAAGAAGTATAAAGGACGCTATGTTGCCCTCGCACCCCGTCCATCTGAAAGGGTTTGCCACATCGTCCCAGACGAGAGGTCGGTCTCCATGTACGACTTTGTATTTCAAAAATTGGGGGTTCGATTCCCCATGACTGAATTTCAGATGGCCGTCCTGCGCTTCCTCGACTGCGCTCCAACTCAACTACACCCCAACGGCTGGGGCCTGGTCCGCGCTCTCGAAATTCTGGGAGAGCATTTCAACTTCACCGCCACCGTGGCCAAATTATTCTATTACTGCCAGGTGGTCCGCCGTGCCAACAAGAAGGGCGGCCTTGGGTTCATAACACTCCGTTGTGACCCAAGGATAGTAAGCTTCAAGTCCTACACTGAATCCGCTAAGGTGGATGGACGTTCTTTCAAACATTATTATACGCGGGTCCGCATTCAACCCAACAAGCCGGTCTTCTGGCGCAACAAGGAAGGATTCACCAAATTTCCTCTCAGTTGGACGCACGAGCATTTTCTACTGCTGAGCCGTGCTTACTATACTGACGAGGGTGAGCTTTCCTCTCACTCTGTTGAGGTACTGAGCGCCATGTAGACGGCCTCGAGGACCCTCAAAGGATTTTCTTGCAGGCTCCTCCTGGCGGATGGCGATGTCCGAACTACATACCTCCGTAATATCCGTTCCTACTGTGGTTATGTTTTGCATTTACTCCGCTCTGATTATTTTCTTCTTATATGTTAACTTTATTTTCCTTGTTTTGCAGAACAAATCGAAAAAGCCTGTCCAGAGATGTTGTCTCTAAGGACCATGCTGGCTGATGACTCCTCCTCCTCCGAGGAGAACGAAATTCAAGCGAAGAGGAACGCCACCAAAGCTCCAACTATTCCTCTGACTTTCGCTGTGGGAGACGAAGTCCCTCTCCTTGATGAGGAGGAACCAGAAAAACAAGCGGAAGCCACTGGGCAGGGCGATGAAGAGGCCGTCCCAGAAAAGAGAAAGAAGAAGAGGCACCTGGTCAAGACAGCGGATCTAGAGAAGCCTCCCTCTGGTGACCCCGTAAAGAAACGCCAGAGGACGCTTGAGGAATCTGGGCTGAAAAAGGACAAGGGGAAAAAGCCCGTCCTTGACTCTTCTGCCCCTGCTTCACAAAACACTTCTGGGCCGGACTCTGAGAGCGGTCCTCCTCCAGCGTTTGACCCCCCTCGCGATTCCTTTCTCTCACCCTACCTATGGTTCCAGGGGTCCATGCCCCCCACTTTTCCAAAGGCAAGGTATTGTCTCCGCCCTTCCCTCGATGCTGCTGAAGTTCGAGGCGCATGTAAAGCCGGCCGCTGGCAGCTAGATGAGCTATCCGGCCTCTTGGACTCTTTGAGTGAAAAGGCGGACTATATGGAGCAAGTTGAAAAGCTTGAAACCGAACTCGCTATGAAGGATACCTGGGCTGCCAAGCAAGCTGATATTCACAGAGGTGTGGAGGCTGAACTGAAGAAGGCCAAGGAAACACTTCAGAAGAAAATAGAGGAAATAAGCCAACTTCATTTCGCCAATAAAGCGTTGGAGCTAGGTCAATGAGCTTCAGCAACAGAATAAGTCCATTCCCCTCCTTGAAGAAGAGCTATAATTGGAGAAGAAGAGATCGGCCAAGCTTGCTGACGATCTCAAAATAATGGAGGACAGACACAACAAAAGCCTTGGAGAGTGGGAAATCCTTCGGAAGGAGATGCAGGCCCAAATTGAAGAGCTGAGGAAGGGGAGTACGAGCACTGGGCCGTCGGAGGAGGATTTTACCAAACTTCAAAAGAAACTATCTGCTGCTAAGGCTAAAGCTGCCAAGGCCTTGGAAATATGCAAGAAGGTAGCTTACGAATCCTTCGGCCTGGCACTTCGTCAAGTTTTTTACCGCAACCCTGGAGTGAAACTTGATCTGTACGGGCTGGATCCGTTTTATGAGTTCCATGAGGGAAAACTTGTCGAAGTGAAGAAGGATGGCTCGTACCAGGATCCTCGCGATTCTCTTCATGAACTGCCTCCACTTCTAAAGGGTCAAAGTATGGAGCCAACATCGTCCATTCCTGGCCCCGAAGGTGAAACGCAAGGAGGTGCTCAAGCTGAAGCAGAGATCGGAGCGGATAAGGCTCAGACCGAGGGAGCTGAAGGAGAGAGGACGGAAGTGCCCACCTCGGAGGATCAACCACCTGCTTCCTGATTTTATGCTTTCATTTATAGCTGTGTACTGGGATTAGCTCCAGCTTTTAATACTTTGAAACCTGTGCAACTTCTCCTTTCCAGAAATAAAATTTGCTGTTGTTTCTCTTCTATCATTTATGGCAAGTATATGATTGCCAGATAACTTACTGATATGCACAATACTTTACTTTTTTCAATATTTTGCAAATCCGCTCTTGTTTAGCTATCTTGCTGTTTAAAACGTGTTTATCACCTCGGATTAAGATAACGAATGATAACAAACAGCAAATAAGTTAAAGTATGCCCTGTCCCCAAGCATAAGTATATTGGGAAGGGAAATTTCGTTGTAAAAATTACCTTTAACTTCTTTGAAAATTTAAAAAGTTCATCCGATCTCCAAGATATGGAACGGCCATATTTGTGTCCAGCTGCCTCGCGATGAATGCTTCGGAGATGAGGAAGGAAATTATGTTTGTAGTTCGGTATGACTTCAATACGATATTGAAAAAGGCTAAGTTTTTGACTCCCTTCTCTTGAGGTTCGGTTTGATCCTACAACTCAAGTCTTCACACGGTGTTCGGTTCGATCCTACTAGCCATACTTGGAGTTCGGTGCAATCCTACAATCCAAGCCTTCAGGTGGGGTTCGGTTTGTGGCCTTGCGAAAGGACCAGCCCTACAACCCACGTTCTATTTGAATGGGGTTCGGTTTGTGGCCTTGAGAAAGGACCAGCCCTACAACCCATGTTTTATTTGAATGGGGTTCGGTTTGTGGCCTTGAGAAAGGACCAGCCCTACAACCCATGTTTTATTCGAATGGGGTTCGGTTTGTGGCCTTGAGAAAGGACCAGCCCTACAACCCATTTCTCCCTCGAGGAGTTACATCGTCAATACACAGAATTGGTGATTGAGATCATCCGTCCTGAGGGTCTTCGTTCATCCCTCAAGGAGTTACATCATCAATACACATAATTGGTGATTGAGATCATCCATCCTGAGGGGGCTTCACTTCGTCCCCCGAGGAGTTACATCGTCAACTACAGAATAGGTAGTTGAGATCATCCGTCCTGAGGGGTCTTCATCCCAATCGTAAAGGTACGGATTGAGTCTTCAAAGACTTCCATTATAAGGATAATGATGGGAATTGTCCACGCCAGGAGTTGTATCATCGAACCACAGAATAAGTGATTGAGATCATCCGTCCTGGGGAATATGCGTAATGGACTATAGCTATAAATCACAACATACCAGAAAAGTGAGAGTGATAGAGTTATAAACTGCATTCTCATTAAGATTGAAAGTATATTACAAAGAAAGCGTAGTTGGGGTCATGCCTCGTTAAAACCTTCTTGAGAAAACCTAATGGAAAAACTCAAGTAAGGAAAAAGAGTGCATGCCATCTTACCAACTAGCTGTAATAAATACGTAAGTTCTGGGTGTTCCATTTATTACAGATTAGAGTCCCATCGAGTTCCTCCAGCCGGTATGATCCCTTTCCTGTCACCTCAGAGACTCTGTAGGGGCCTTCCCAGGTTGGCGCTAGCTTTCCTTTATGCGCGAATTTATTCCCCATACTTGCCTTTCTTAACACAAGATCACCAGTGTTGAACGCTCTGAATTGGACAAGCTTGTTGTACCGAAGGGCTGCCTTCGCCTTTATTGCCTGGTCTCTAACAAAAGCTCCTTCCCTTAGTTCATGGAGAATGTCCAGCTCTGATGCCAGATTAGCATTGTTGTCCTCAGCTGAGAAATACTCCACTCGAGCCGATCTGGTCTGTAGCTCTACTGGGATCATCGCCTCGACCCCATAGGTCAACCGGTATGGGGATTCATTAGTGGAGGAGTGTGGTGTAGTACGGTATGCCCATAGAACATGGCATAATTGATCAGTCCAACCTCCCTTCGCTTCTCCAAGACGCTTCTTCAACCCCTTCAGCACCTCTCAATTGGCCACTTCAGCTTGGCCATTCGTTTGGGGGTGCTCCACAGATGAAAATATTTGGACAATCCCCAGTCCCTCGAGCAAGTCAGTGAATTTCTTATCTGTAAACTGGGTGCTGTTGTCAGTCACAATCCTCCCTGGGACACCGAATCGAGCTATAATATTTTCGTACACGAAGCGCCTTGTCCTTGCGGAGGTGATGTGCACCACTAACTCAGCCTCAATCCATTTAGTGAAGTAATCTACCCCCACAATTAAATATTTGATACCTCTTGGCGCAGTGGGGAACGGACCCAGAATATCAAGGCCCCACTGGTAGAACGACCAGGGCACAGCAGACGAAGAGAGTTCTTGGGCCGGTGTGTGATGAAGATTAGAGAATCTTTGACACGCATCACACTTCTTCACGAAATCTGCTGAGTCTTGTTTCACCGTGGGCCACCAATATCCAGCCCTGAGGACCTTTCTCATCAAGCTTCGACCCCCAGCATGGTGCCCACACTGCCCCTCATGTACCTCCTCCAGCACTGCTTGTACCTCATCTTCTCTCAAACACAGGAGGTATGGGACAGAGAATCCTCTTTTGTAAAGAACACCGTCGACCATGGTGAAGTAGGGCAGCTCCATTTTTACTCGTCTTCTCTCCTTCTCGTCAGTAGGGAGTTGTCCATCTGCCAGATAGCGGATATAGGGGATGACCCAAGAGTTCTCATAAGGATATTTTACCATTATAGCATTCAGAGAAGGGAACAGAGGGATGCTGGGTGATGTCAGAGTACTTTGAACCACCGTCGTTGTGCTACCAGGCTGCTTTGTACTCGCAAGCCTTGACAAGAAGTCCGCTCTGGTATTTTCCTCTCTAGGTACGTGCTTGAACTCTAAAACATCGAATCTCCCCTTCAATTCATTCACGCAATTCAAATAGAGTTGAAGCTGTGGCTCTCAGACTTGATATTCTCCCTGAATTTGTGAAATCACCAGCTGTGAATCGCTACACAATGTAACTGCTGACGCTCCGATGTCAATTGCCGCTCGGAGGCCGGCCAAGCATGCTTCATATTCAACTTGATTATTGGAGGTCTTGAAATTAAACTGGAGGGAAATCTCTAAGTGCACACCGTCATCACTTTCCACCACAACACCAGCTCCATAGCCTTTACTATTTGACGATCCATCCACATAAATGGTCCAATGTGCTCGAGGTGTGGCTGGATCCGACCCTGTCATCTCCACTACAAAATCAGCCAATACTTGCGCCTTAATGGCTCCTCGAGGCTCATAAGAGATTTCGAACTCAGACAGCTCTATGGACCACTTGATCATTCTTCCAGCAAGATCCGGTTTGCTGAGTACTGAACGGAGAGGTAAATCCGTTCTCAGCAGTATTGGGTGCGCATGAAAATATGGCCTCAACCGTCGTGAAGCCCACACCACTGCTAGAGCGGCCTTCTCTATCTTCTGATACCTTCCTTCCGCCCCCTGGAACGTCTTGCTGATGAAGTACACCAGCCTCTAACCCTCTGGAGTTTCTTTAACCAGAGCCACGCCTAAGGCCTCATCAGAAATCACCAAGTATAAAATCAAAGTCTCGCCAGGGTCAGGCTTTACCAAGATTGGTGGACTTGAAAGTACGGCCTTGAGCTGCTGGAAAGCTCGTTCTTGCTCCTCTCCCCACTCAAAACTCTTGTGTTTCTTCAACGCCTTATACAGGGGAAGGGATCTGTGCGCCATCTTGGGCATGAATCGGGCTAGGGCGGCCACCTTCCCATTCAGCGATTGGACCTCCCTCAGACTCTTAGGGCTCTGCATGTCCAGAATTGCTTGACACTTCCCAGGATTGGCCTCAATACCCCGCTGGGTCAACATGAAACCCATAAACTTCCCAGCCGGGACTGCGAAAGTGCACTTCAATGGGTTCAGCCTCATGTTGTACTGTCTCAACCGAGAGAAAACTTGACGCAGGTCTTCGATGTGATCTCCTCCAGCAGGAGTCTTTGCTATGATATCATCAATATACACCTCCACTAGCTTAGTATGCATTTCTTCGAATACTTGATTAATCATACGCTGGTAGGTAGCACTGGCGTTCTTTAATCCGAATAGCATAACGGTATAGCAGAAAACACCACGGTCATTGACAAAGGCCGTCTTTTCTTGATCTTCTTCCTACATCAGAATCTGGTTGTACCCCGAATAAGCATCCATGAAACTAAGGTACTGATAACCAGAAGAGTCATCTACCATACGATCGATGTTTGGGAGAGGATACGGATCCTTGGGGCAACACCGGTTGAGGTCTACATAATCTGTGCACATCCTCTATTTGCCATTAGCTTTCTACACCATCACTACATTGGAAAGCCAAGATGAATAGTGAATCTCCCTTATAAAACTAGCCTTCAACAGTTCCTCTGTTTACTCACACGCTGCCTTTTGCTTCTCCGGTCCCAGCCTTCTCTTCTTCTGGGCCACCGGTCTCGTTTCTAGGTATACAGCGAGTTTATGGCAACAGAAATCAGGGTCCATCCTAGGAATGTCTGCTGCTGTCCATGCGAAAAGGTCTTTAAATTCTTGTAAAAGAGCCAACAAACGTTGCTCCATGCCTGCCTCCAAATTATCATTAATATGCGTGACCTTCTCTGGGGAATCCCCTAAGACGACGTCCCTAGAACCACCGTCCGGTGTGGGCTTTGAGGGGTTGAGAGGGTCGATCTTCAATTCCGCCCTTGGGTCTAAGTCAATTAGACTGACAGACCCAGCAGCTGTTCCACCGTCGTTCAGCTTCCTCTTCTTGTTGAATGCTTCTAATTTAACCATGTTGAGGCTCAGGTTGTAACAGTACCGAGCCATCTCCTAATCACCGCGAAGGGCAGAAACACCGTTGTCCTTGTCATTGAATTTAATCAAGAGGTGAGGAGTGGACACAATCGCTTCCATTGCATTCAGGGTAGGGCGGCCTATGATTCCGTTGTAGGGAGATTCTACATCAATCACTAGGATTCTTGATTTGACCGTTCTTGCACCAGGCTCTCCTTCAAAAGAAATCAGGGTGTCAAGGTACCCTTTAGTGGGTTGCTTGGCCCCATTAAACGCTGTGAGCTCTTGCGTGTAAGGCTGCAAATCTGCATCATTAAAACCTATTCTTTTGAAACAGTTATAAAAAATTACATCGCAAGAACTTCCCTGGTCAACGAGGATCCTCTTCACATCCTTGTTAGCGATGACGGCGATGATTACCACTGCATCGTCTCCTCCTGGGATCGTTGGGCCGAAGTCCTCATCAGTAAATGACACCATTGGGGCTGCCACACCGTCCCTGAAAGGGCGGTTATCTCTTGGTTTGCCCTGTACTGATAGAATCATACGATGGTGATTCTTCCTAGCCGTGATGGATGCTCCACCACCTGTAAATCCTCCAGCGATCATCTCAATCACCTCGCGTCTACCTTGCCTCTGCTGCTGAGGCATATTGTCCTGCTGGGCACCTTCAGCAATCACCACCCCTTTTTGCTTTTCAGCCGTAATAAACCTTCTCACTGGGTTACGACTATTATCACCCTCATCATCTGGATCTCTCCCCTTTTTGTCCATTCTTTCAGGTTCATCCAAAGACTTTTCTCTGAACAGATACTGCTTCAGCTTTCCCTCTCTAATGAGGGTCTCTACAGTGTTCTTCAATGCTTTGCACTCGTCTGTGTGGTGACCCGTTTGTTCATGAAAAGCGTAATATTTCCGTGGGTTACCAATCCTCTTGACTGAGGGTGGCCTCCTTATACCAAAAACACTGAGCGTTGGCCAACCAACCTCCCTCATGATTTGGGAGTGCCTGGCATTCAGAGGAGCGTAGTTGCTGAAAGACGAGACGCGCCTGTCTCGTTGATGAGGTCGGACGCTTACAAAGTCCTCCCTGAAGGTGTGCTTTTCTGGCTTAACCCTCTCCTTCTCCCTTCGTGGCTGTTGAGGGGGTACAGGGGGCTTCATTCTTGCTGCTGTAGCCTCCAGATGCATTTCTATGCCTACGTACTTGGAAGCTTTCCTTCGAAACTCCTCGAAGGTTGTTGGGGGGCTCTTTGCCAAAGATAAGGCGAATGCAGATCCAGGTTGCAAAGCTTCAACGACAATATGGAGCTGTATGGCCTCCGTGAGGTTGGGGACCAAGGCAGCTTCCTTGTAAAACCTCTTCAAGAACTCCTTGAGAGTTTTAGTCTCTCCCTGCCTTATCTGGGCCAGGGTGTGAGAAGTTCTTGGAATGTCCCTGGAGATGACAAAATGACTTTCAAACGCAGCTGCCATTTCCTCCCAAGAATCTATGGACCCTGAGGGTAAGCTCTTGAACCAGCTGAGAGCCTCCTCCGTCAGCGTTCTTGGGAACATCCTACACATGACGTCTTCATCTGCCCCCAGATACATGGCTTCATAAACATAAGCATCTAGATGCTTAGTGTGGTCAGTTTCTCCATTGTATTTTCCGATCGACAGTGGCTGAGTCGTTTGCAAGTGCTTAGGGATGACAACACTCATGAGTCTCCTTGAGAAAGGAACGCTGAGCTTGTAAGTCCCAGAAGTTACCACTGCCTGCTCCCTTCTCCTGGTACTGACTCTATCACCAGAGTCTTGGGTCTGCTCTCTCTCCTCGTACGTAGGGATTTTTGAATACTGGAGGGTTGTAGATCTATCCCTCGCTGATGCATGGTGAGCATCCTCTGCATGGGACGTTACCCTGTCCCCAGCTCCTCTTTTCTCCCGCCTTAACTCCATCAGCTCCTCCCTGACCTGTCTAATAACCTCATCACGAGGGTCAGGAGTCACTACTGGTACCATCTTTCGAGCGTTGGTAGCAGGAGACTCAAAGACGAGTCTCCTTCCAGTCTGTTGGTGGGTCACATCCTCCACATGACCATCAACGAAATCACGTCCATCACCTTCCATTCTGACCACCAAACTTCTACGAAAAGTGGGAATAACTCTAACGAGTCCCACTGGGCGTGCCAATGAACTGGTCTGAACCGGGGTCTAGGATCCGGTATGGGACCAGCCACAAGAGTTCAGGTGTATTAGGGTGTGCACACCGGTACAGTGTGTATCCGGTGTGGTAATCCGGCCTCTCAGTGGGAGAAACCGGTCTTGTTGTCCTGGAGATCCTTCACACCAACGATTCGCGTTGAGAGAGGCGAAAGGTGGTGCCACCTGTAAAGATTCTCCGACGCTCAAGTCAGAAGAGTGTATGAACTCAGAGAATGCTCAAGAAATACAATAGTAAAGAGTGAGTTAGGACAACGTAACCTTGCATGTGTTTTAGGTCATGCTATTTATAGTTGAACGTAGGAAATGAATCGTTGGATACAAGTGGGCCCATTGGCTCTGATAGCGTGTGAAGTGTGTCAATCAAAGTGGCTCAGTACTCAGAATGTGTCAGGAGGGTAGGTCAATTATCAGAGTATGATCATGTGATAAGGATGGAGGATAATCACCTTTCCGCATATTTCGCTGACACATGTACTTACTCTCTGAGGTAATTAACATTG
Organism: Clitoria ternatea; assembly: GCA_037962975.1. Lineage (NCBI taxonomy): Eukaryota > Viridiplantae > Streptophyta > Magnoliopsida > Fabales > Fabaceae > Clitoria > Clitoria ternatea. Next base: position 54,022,766 of record CM075675.1, read on the forward strand.
ACATATTCTGCTATGCAGGGTATCTTCACTGATAAGTTATAAGGAACTCTTATCTCACAGCAATTCTGAGGCAAACAGCTATATAAACGTGCAGTGAGAACGAGTGGAGTATCTGTTGTAGAGAGAATGAATAGAACGTCTGATGAGATAAGAGCGGATGAAGGGATATCGGTTATCCGGTGTGGCTCTGCCTGAACGGTGACACCAGTTTCCTTCTTATGAAGTCATTCTGACGTCATAACTTTGGGGACCGGTATCCAGACCGGATCACCTTTATTGCCAATGACTGTGTAGAAAAACTAAAATTACCTGTGATAGAATTACCATTTGACTTATCTGTACATACTCCTGGAAACAATCCCATTGTCACTTCTAAAGCTTGTTGGAAATGCCCTATTGTCATAGATGGTAGGGACTTTAAGGCTAACCTTTTCTGTTTACCCCTTTCTGGCTTAGAAGTTATTATTGGGCTAGATTGGTTGTTTGACAATCATGTTCTAATAGATTGTCATAATAAAACCATAATGTTTAAAGAACCAGTGAATTTGAATCCTGAGGATTCGAGATTTCTAACCGCCAACCAAGTGAGTGCCTCTTTAAAAGGAGGGCTCAAGGATTCATGCTATTGCTTTCAACGAAAGGAGAGCAAGAATCAAAAATCAAAAATCTGCCGGTTGTGTGTGAATTTCATGACGTTTTTCCTGAAGATATCCCTGGTTTACCCCCAGAAAGAGATGTGGAATTCGCCATTGATCTAGTACCTGGAGTTGGACCCATTTCAATTGCACCATACCGAATGTCACCTCTAGAATTAGCAGAGTTGAAGAAACAACTTGAAGAGATGATAGAGAAGCAGTTTATACGACCCAGTGTATCCCTCTGGGGTGCACCAGTGTTGTTGGTTAAGAAAAAGGATGGTAGTATGAGATTGTGTGTAGATTATCGGTAACTGAACAAGGTGACGATCAAGAACAGATACCCTCTGCCAAGGATTAACGACTTGATGGATCAGCTGCATAGTGCTTTGAGGTCTGGATACCATCAGATAAGGGTGAAGAAAGAAGATGTACCAAAAACTGCTTTTAGAACACGCTATGGCCATTACGAATATCTAGTAATGCCTTTTGGTGTAACTAATGCACCAGCCGTATTCATGGATTACATGAATAGGATTTTTCATCCATATCTAGATAAATTTGTAGTGGTGTTCATTGATGATATATTAGTGTACTCTAAAAGCAGAGAAGAACATATTGAACACTTGAAGGTTGTGTTGGAAATTCTGAAAAAGAAACAACTGTATGCAAAGCTGTCGAAGTGTGAATTCTGGTTGGAAGAAGTGAACTTTTTAGGACATCTAATTAGTCAAGGAGGAATAGCTGTAGACCCTTCCAAGGTGGAGGCAGTTTTAAAATGGGAGAGACCAACCACAATCACTGAGATTAGAATATTCTTGGGCTTGGCTGGATACTATAGGAGATTCATTGAAGGATTTTCAAAGTTAGGATACCCACTGACCAAGCTAACACGGAAATGACAACCTTTTGTGTGGACGACACATAGCGAGAATAGTTTTCAAGAGCTGAAAGATTGACTTACTTCTACGCCGGTGTTAGTACTCCCCGATCCACATCGAAGTTTTGAAGTTTACTGTGATACGTCTAAACAAGGACTAGGAAGTGTACTCATGCAAGACAAGAAGGTTGTAGCCTATGCGTCGCGCCAATTAAGGCAACATGAGATTAACTACCCTACCCATGACTTAGAGTTAGCCGCTGTAGTTTTTGCCTTAAAGATTTGGAGGCATTATCTATACGGTGCAACATTCGATGTGTTCAGCGATCATAAGAGTCTCAAGTATTTATTTGACCAAAAGGAGTTGAACATGAGGCAACGGAGATGGATGGAGTTCTTAAAGGACTACGACTTTGAGTTGCAATACCATCCTGGAAAAGCGAATGTAGTAGCTGATGCTTTGAGTCGAAAGTCTCTACATGCGTCCACAATGATGATTAAAGAGCTGGAATTGATAGAGAACTTCAGAGATCTTAACCTAGCAGTAAAGGTTAATACTAACAGCTATAGATTAGGAGCGTTACAAGTGACAAGTGAATTACTGAGGTAAGTTTTAGAGGCTCAACGAGATGATGAATTCCTACAAGAAAAGAGAGAACTCTTGAAACAAGGAAAAGAAGTCGAGTTCAATGTAAGAAATGACCAATTACTGAGGTATAAGGATCGAGTGTGTATCCCTGATCAAGAGGAGTTGAGGAAAGCAATTCTGGAAGAAGGACATAAAAGTTATATGAGCATTCATCCTGGAGCTACTAAAATGTATCAAGATTTGAAGAAGTTATTTTGGTGGCCTGGAATGAAGAAAGCGGTGGCAGAATACGTGGCTGCATGTCTAATTTGCCAGAAGGTTAAAGTAGAACACCAAAAACCCCCTGGAATGCTACAATCAATGGAAATACCGAAATGGAAATGGGATAGCATTACCATGGATTTTGTGACTTTTCTACCTAAAACTCCATTAGGACATGATTCAATATGGGTAATAGTTGATAGACTAACAAAGTCTGCCCACTTTATTCCCATCAATATTCGTTACTCTATGGAGAAGCTGGCAAAATTATACATCGAGGAGATTGTGAGATTGCATGGAATTCCTTCAAGTATCATTTCTGATCGGGACCCTCGTGTTACATCACAATTCTGGAAGAGCTTGCACAAGGCTTTGGGAACAAGACTGCGTCTAAGTTCAGCATATCATCCTCAGACGGATGGACAATCAGAAAGAACAATCCAATCTCTAGAGGACTTGTTATAAGCTTGTGTATTGGAGCATAAAGGAAGTTAGAATCAATTCTTACCATATGTGGAGTTTACCTACAACAACAGTTTCCATGCTAGCATTGGCATGGCACCTTTTGAAGCATTATATGGAAGAAAATGTGGGACCCCGCTATGTTGGTTTGAGACTGGTGAAAACTTGATGCTAGGACCAGAGTTGATACAACAAACCACGGATAAAATCAAAATAGTTTAGGAAAAGATGAAGGCAACACAGAGCAGGCAGAAAAGTTACTATGACAAAAGAAGAAAGCCGCTCGAATTTCAAGAAGGTGATCATGTATTTTTGAAAGTCACACCTATGACTGAGGTCGGTCGGGCAATGAAATCTCGAAAACTAACTCCTAGATTTATTGGTCCATATCAAATAATTTATAAAGTTAGTCCCCTTGCCTACCAAATAGCATTACCACCTTTTCTTTCTAATATCCACAATGTTTTTCATGTGTCAAACTTACGAAAGTATATATCTGATCCTACACATGTTATTGAACCTGATGTCATACAAGTTAAAGATAATCTTACATATGATGCACTACCTGTTAGAATAGGTGACAAAAGAATAAAAAAATTAAGAGACAAGACAATTCCGCTTGTAAAGGTCATTTGGAATGAAACGAGAGGAGAAGATGCTACATGGGAACTAGAAACTGAGATGAAAGAGTCTTATCCTCATTTGTTTTACTCATTAATGTAAATTTCGAGGACGAAATTTTCTAAGGGGAGTAGAGTTGTAACACCCCTATTTTTATTTTTATATTAAAATTTTGAAGGAATTAAATTATAGTTCTTTAGAACTTTTTAATCTACATATTATTTATGATTTTTTGGAATTTTTCGGAATTTTGGAATTTTTTTTAATAAAATAATAGTTTTTAAATAATTTTAAATTCATATAAGTGACTTAAATTAAAAATATTTATAAGAAAGTGAATTGAAATTATAAGAAAATTTTCTAAAATCCGTTTCAAGTAGACTTATCTAAAAATTATCGGTTTGAGAAAAATCTTGATTTTTTCTAATCGTTAAAAAATTGGAAACGTATCAATAAATTTTTATTAACAAAAAATTTTAGATTTTTAAAATTTCAGCTTTATATTACTTATTATAAAATTAGTGAGGACTGATATAATATCGCTAAATTTCAAAAAAGACTCATTTTGAATATTTAAAATATACCGAGTAAAGGGTTACTATTTGACTTAATAATTTTGTTGACAGTTACTATGTAAAACACTGTGCATGTATGAAATTTTCAAAAGATGCACAGTAACCAGGAATAAAAAATTCAAAAATGCATAGTACTTTTATATTAAAATAATGGAATGCATAGTAAATTTTTTTCCTATAAATACCGAAGGATTTCTTCTTTAGAATTCACAGTTTCAGATTAAGTTTTCTTAATATAGTAGTGCTAGTGAGATAGTGGTGGAAGAGAGAGAGAGAAGTAAATTTTTTTGGGAGAAGGTTCTACTAAAATCCTAAGGTAAGAATACTTCTCTTTTATATTTTTTGGGTTATTTTCATATCGTTTTTAGAAATCTGTTATTATACTAGAGATAATATTATTTTAAGTTACTATTCTGCATAGTAAAACACTATTTCAATAGTAAATTACTATTTCAATAGTAAATTACTATTTACCTTTACTATTCACGTTTTTACTATTTACCGTTACTATTCACGATTTACTATTTACTGTTACTATTCACATTTTACTATTCACTATTCACTATTCAAAATTTACCATTTCTGTTTTAAGTTAATCCTCATCTTATGCCTATACTGAAATAAGATTGGTATTAATATTTCTAGAAATCGGAGGTGCAAAGCAAACTCTCTTTTGGTAATAACTCAAGGTAACGGGGAGTGAGATAAGAGTATAATATGAAAAGACATAAGAATAATGGGAGGAGTCCCCTACTCCTTTTAAATTTGATAATATTATTATTTTAAAATATTAACTTTTTAACTTAAAATTTTTAATAAATTTTAAATTAAATATCTGATTTAACTAACTCTAACCTACCTATGCAAGGACTTGGACTTTTATAACCTATATAAACTGGACTATACCTATGCAAGGACTTGGACTACTATGACCCATATGGACTGAACTATACCTATGCAAGGACTGGATTATATGGACTTACATATACCTATGCGAGGAATTGACCAAAAGGACTCAAATTGACTATATTAATAATCATTAAATTTTGCATTATGATATGTATTAATGATATTTAATTGATTTGATTATGATTGATTGATTGATTGATGATATTTAGTTATAATTGATAATGCTTGATTTTGATTGATGATTTTGTGATGTGGAGTTTGAGCATATAGCGAGCATGACGGAAAGCTAAAACTCAGTAAGAATTTTCTTACCTTACTCTTTAAATTTTTACTTCAAATCTTCTCTTCTTAGAAATTATTTATATTAACTTTATTTTCAATATTTAGAATAAAAAAGTTAGTATTTATTTTAGAAAGAAAACATTTTATGAAAATTAATAATAAATTGAAATAATTAAATCTTGAGATAAAGAGAAATTTTGTAATTTTAAGTATTTTTGGTTAATAACTTAAAGATTATTCTCTTTTAATAAAATAAAATTTTCAAAAGAAATTATTTTATTCCAACTTAATAACTAAAGATATTTGGAAATAATTGAAATTTCTAAATTTGATTTTGTTAAGATTTAATTTGAGAAAGATTATGTAAAGTTTTATATGAGAAAGTTTTTAGATATTTAAGGCTTAGAAACTCAAATTTCAATGAGATTCGAAAACTGTACCAAATTTATTTCTGTGGGACAGAAATTCAGAGAATTGAGAAAATGTACAGTTTATTGAAATGATATTGTAAACCTTTAAGGGATTTAATAATTGAGTTTCTAAAAGCCTTAACCAACTAAATACGCGAGTAGTTCATGCATCATGAATCATTAAACTGAAATAAAATGATATTGTCTGGGGACGGATTATAGAAACCGAGGATACATTAGAGAAGGCTTAATTACGAGCCTTGGGATGAGAGGGTGTGAAAGGGTGCTTCAGGGGACCTGGGGTAGCTCCCTAGTGTCGGGTACTTTCACAATAAAAACTTTCTCAATCTGACTAGTCTCTAAGTGTTTCCATGCCAGTTGAGCTGTTCATATTATTATTATCTAGACTTATGGAACAGTGTAAACTCCTGGTTGGCCTATTACAAATAAAATTTAAGGGCCTACATATATAGGTAAGTTATGATGAAGATATTGCATAACATTTATGCATTCATAATTGATTGTGTATGTGATTGATATTATTATGTATTGGTTTGTGAAAACCCTTTGTTACTTATGTCTTAATCGAGAATATTATATTCTGTTTCTCACTCATTTCTCTGTGTTTTTGTTTCATATATTCTAAATTGATGGTTCAGAGGGAAGAATCAAAGAATATCGGCAGTAACTATAGCACGTTCTAGAAAGGGAGCTCGGTATGAATACCGTGGTCCAATGAATAAATAATGTTAATAAGTAACTGCTTCTGGGCCATGGAGTTTCCTATCTTTCTTATAATGTTTAATGTTTATTTTCTTCGGATGAATGTACAAATACTTTATAAAGTTTTAATAATATTTATGAGGTATTTCAGAAATAATGTATGTAATTTATTCCGATAGTTTCTTTTTAACAATCATATCTTTTAAAAAAAAAATTACGAATTTTTATATATTTTATTAAGGTGTAACAGAGGGTGTTACACTAGGCACTTGGGAAATGCCTAAAAACTAGAAATTAAACATTTTCCATTTTCCCAATTTGTTGAAGCGTTTTCCTCGCTTAAGCAAAGCCTTTCAAATCTAAATTTTGTGAAATTTGCACTTTTTAGACAAAAGTGGGTCCTTTTAACCACGAACACTGAGGAAAATAGAAGTTATTTGGAAACTTTACCATATACAAAATATATATAGATTTGTTGTTTACATGATTTTTACAAGTGCAGGTTGTGAAATTAAGATGGTTTTTGTTGTTAAAAATATTTAAAAAATATTTGACAACTAATAACCACTCTAAACTTAAGCTTTTGCTTGTCCTTAAGCAAAACAAAACTATTAAAAGTCACCTTTTTGTTTCTCCACAACCTCTTATCCAAGATAGCACACGTCAAACAAAAATGAATATTTACATAGGTTAAATTATCAGATGGACTAATGCAGTCAAATGGAATTAAAGCATTTGCCTTAGTCCTTAACAGAAACACTATTTCAAAGTCACAACATTAGAAAATCTTATGCTATTCTTACAAGTGTTTAACTCAATTCAAAGCAACTAGTAGGGATAATTGCTTCATTCAAAACCAGACACTAAAGCATGCATGTTTAACTTTTATTTTCATCTAGTATCTACAGAGAGCAACACATGATTCATTAGGGTTACTAAGGTCGTTCAAGGGTTGTAATGTGGCCAGGCTTATTAAAGAAACTTAGTTTTTTCATATGTTCAAAAGAGTTTGTTATGGTAAAAGAGTATTTTCAATCAAAACTTGTAAATTCACCATAACTTCTCCAAGTTTTGTCCTACCTTGCATTTCATCCCAACCAGAACCTTTAGTTTTCCCCTTTATTTTATCTGCTCAAAATATTCCCTTCAAAGATAACATTTACTTTAATTTTTTGATTTTCATAGAAATGCTCTTTTAACAGTTACAAACTAAAGGAAAATTCACAGTTTTCCCAATGATGTATAGACAAAATTGTAAATAAAAAAATTTCAAATTTTTTCAAGGCTTAATAGGCTTAACAAAGGATAACACTACAAAAGATTTGTTATTTAGCCAAGGGGTTCAAACAAAACCAAAAACATTCTTTAATCCTTTCCTAATTTTACTTGTGAGATTGTCAAAAACAAAATCAAGTAAAATCAATAACAAAAAATAGTGTGTATTCCCTTAAGTGTTTAAAGAACATATAGCTTACCCAATGTAAGAGAAAATATTATCAAATGAAAAATCATGTTGTCTATCAATGACCAACTCAAAGTCAATCACTGTACCAAGTTATAAGATTTATTAATTATACAAAGAATCTTACCTAAATTCAATTTAATTCAATCAATTAAAAACAACTTTAACATGTTGACCCCAAACTTAAGATTTTACTATACAAAAATGATAAAATATTATAAGCTCAAAATTTGTTCAAGAATTATTTTCCAAAGATTTAATGTACACATATACTATATACCAATCTCTAATGAGAAATTATTCTATCATACTAGTCAGAGTATGTTCAAAATTTGTCAAATTTGAAAATAAGGCATACACACCTAGTCGATATGTATAAGGATTATGTATATGAAACTATAAAGAGGTGTTTCCAAACCAATCAAAACCACTTAACCACTTAAATGAATAAATAATGTTAGAGTCTCTATGTAACATCCTAATTGGGATTTATTAGGCAAATTAAAATTAATTTGATTGATTAAAATGAATGTGAAATTACCTTATTACCCTTAATACTAAATGCCAAAATTCAATTCTTCTCCTTCCATGTCCCACTCTCACGAACATTACATGTATCAGGAAAGGAAACTCCTTGCCATTTGCTTCTTTATTCCTGCGGCATCATCCTTCCAATTCACCATTGCTTTTGCTTAATTTCACCTAATTGGAAGCAAAATCATCCTTCTCCTATTCTCCCTTTCACGTAGCATCCCTGAATGCATAAGATAAAGCTTTAATTTCAACAAATTGAGGTAATAATTGTAGACCCATTTTCAGTTTTGTGGTTGCCCATGTACCTATTCCCTAATTCTTCCATTACTTAAAATTTAGAAGCATTCGTGAAGCTTTAGTGATTGTGGGCAGCTTGGGAATCCTTGGAGTTTTGATTTCTCCAAATCAAAGTAAGTCAAATTGATATCGTAGGCTTGGTTTCATTCCGTTTCAGTAAATAAGAGCTTGATTCTACCATTTCCATGGTTAGGTATAAATTCAGAGCCACCTCGGAGTGTATTCGAAACCCGGGTAGCCTTAGATACCTTCCGAATTATAGTTTTCGTGACTGTCAGAGTGATTCAGACAATTTCAGAGTAGTTTAAGTGAGCGGACAGCTTTGGGATCCTTTGGAATTGAGCTTCGGAGGCCAACGGCTTAGTTCGGTAAGTCGTTAGTTGATAAAATAAATTATTGGTGGGTCATTTTAATGAAATTATATGATTTTGAAGTAGTTTAAATTATTGGGCAGCGTTGGTGCTTCGTAAACCTTAGTGGGTACTCGGTTCAGAAGAGATTCGAAGCTTGAATCTTGCCAGAAACAAATATCAGAGGTTATCAGCGTATTCCCGTAAGTTATAATTACCGAATATCCAAAATAATGTTCGTTACAAGCTTCAGAGTATGTGCAGATTATTAAAAATTAAATACTTATCTTTTAGGATTTTTAGGGTCTTTGGATTAGTGATCAACGTTTGGATAGCTCGGGGAGCTTCTGGGATTTCTCATTCCAGGTAGGGGAGCTATTACATTTTAAATGTATGGTTTGTGGGCGGGTTCGAGGTATATTATGTGTATTGATTGTGTGAATTATGATAATTGACTTGTTTATTTTGAGATATGAATAGTATACCCCACTTGTGTGATAATTAAGAATTATTTATATTTATGAGTTACCGTCCATAATGTGATATGAATTGTATGAGATGCTAATGGTAAATGTGATTGATGTGAGATATTACATATGATGTAATAAATTGATTAATTAAATTCTATGCATGAGATATGATAGAATGATAGGAATGATATTAAGATGTTACATGATATGCAATTGAATAAATGATTTGGTATCATTTTAGTAGCATGTGATGCTTGTGTGTGAATTGCATAATGTAGCATAGATGGTAAGGGAGACCCATGGAAGGTCAAGAACCTTGTGTGATAATTTCAAGTTACAGATTCCTGGGCTAGGTCTTGTGAGAGCCCGTGATAGCCGTAGGAGCTAGAGTTAAGTCTCGAGATGTAATGAGGTGACGGTATCACGCGGGAAGAGCTAATGGAGTGAAGCCAGGAAGGAATCTGTAATTGAAATTATTGTTTAAGTCGGATCTGCATGTATATGCATAGTTGCATTATTATTGAGGATAACATGAATGGTATAGCCTGTGTATATGATATTGAGAATATTTGATGTGGGTGAATTATGTTAAATGGCAGTGAATTATATTGATATGTGATATTATGCTATATGATTGAGAATTGGAATTGGATATGTTGATCCAGTTCAATAACTGTCATTTAATATGTATTGTGCTCACCCCTATTTATGTGGCTATATGTCAGTTGACTTGTGTCGTGATGGCGATTGGTGATATGTCACTGCGCACGTGCGAGGAGTACTTGTATATACCTGTATAGTATTTTGTGGTATAGCCTTGGCTGGCTCCTTTAGATATCCATTTTGATTGATGTATATGGTTAGTGGATTTAGCTAGCTGATGGTTTCACTGGAAACCTAGTTTATATTTTGATTGTGTATATAGATGAATGATATATGTGATGATGATGATATATGGATGTGGTGACCATGGATGGTCCCATTTTGTTTGCATTTGATGCATTTGATATCTGAAAATTGTAATTAATGTGATTGTGTATTGAATACCATGAATGGATCCATGCGTTGGTGATGCATTGCATATAATGTCCAAGTGACTGTTGCATTGCATAATTGGGCAGGATATGCATGTGTGTGTGATTGAACAAAATATGCATTGATACTTGGATGATGATGAATGGATGATTATAAATAGTTTCCAAGAGAATTTATGCATAATTAGACTAGCGATAGGATCACATTGTGTTTTGTGAAGCTTAGATGCCATGGGCTAGTTGCATTAGTGTGTTTACTTGTAGGATGATGAAATAGACATGCATGATATGAATATAGGATGATAAAATTAGATTGTATGGCATAATGATCATGTTGCATAATATAGAATTTAGGAATCAAAAAGGTGAAATTGGGACCCAACGGGTTTTAGGACCCTTGGAAGGGACCGTTAGGTTCCCTACACTATTTATGAACTGTACATGTAGGCCTTACTCAGTTTGAAGGCAATTAGGTGAGTTTAATGCATACAATTTCTATATTTTGACCAAAACGTATTTTTCTGCACAACTTGAATATATGTCAAAATTTTGGCAAATGGACAGTGCCAACGGTTCCGGAATGGGGAAAACATGTAGCCTATAAAGTTTCGTGGCAATCAGACTTAAAACGGGCCATTTGGGTAGGTTAGAAGTTGACCGGAAGGCCTAAAACTCATGACAGCAGCATTGCTGTTACTGTCATGTTGACGCTACGCGTGGGCCTGACGCATAGCGTCAGTTCCCTATTGCTGTTTTGCATATTTTCTTGTTGTTGGCTAGTTTTGGGCGTTAGGCATGTTGTATGGCTGCTGTTTTTGGCCCTTTTGAGAGACTTTGATGTTTAATCAATTATTTTCCATTAAAATTAATCGCACAAAATTTTTCCTTGTATCTTTAATTATTAATTAAAGGTTAGGTTGTTTCATTTTGGTATCAGAGTAGACTTAAAAAGTCCAAGGCCAAGGAATACTCACTGTATGGTATAAATTGAGTGGAATTACGTTATAAATTGCTAAGTGTTGGATTGATTAATGAGATCAAATGTGAATATTATGCATTCTTATCCTTGAAAATTATTAAAGTTTAGTATTAATTTTAGGATGAGACATGGCTAACCGCCAGGGCATGGATGCTATGGCAGCGGCTTTCCAACGCTTTGTAGATATACTTGAGAGGCAAAATCAGCCTCTAGCTAATGATAAGTAGGGGCTGGATCGCTTTCTAAAGTAGAAGCCTACTGAATTCCATGGTGGATTCAATCTTGAACCAACCTACACTTGGATTCAGGATCTGGAGTGGATCTTTGGTAGCCTCCATTGCACTGAGGCCCAAAAGATGGAATATGCAGTATATATGCTTCAAGGAAAAGCTGAGAACTGGTAGAGACTCACCAAGGCCAGGCTGATTGCAGCTGGCACTCAATTGATTTAGGAGAACTTCAGATCTTGTTTTCTGGAGAAATACTTTCCTGACACTGTGGGAAGCAGGAAAGAGCTGGAGTTCATGGAACTCAAGCAAGGCAACTTTACTGTAGAGGAATATGTGGCAAAATTTGAAGAGCTATGCTTATTTTATCCCTCTTTTCAGCAGCCTGGGACCGAGGGTTCCAAATACATCAAGTTTGAAAGCGGCTGAGGCGTGAGATTAAAAAAGCGTTCAAGCATCAGGAGATCCAGAGTTTCCCTATTCTTGTGAACAAATGCAAGATCTATAAAGAGGATGATAAGGCCTCTGTTGGTGAAAATAGAAAAACAGATACTTCTTTGAAGCCTTCAATAGCCTAGCTTCAAGAAGTAAGGTAAGCCTAGTAGAGGTGGACTGTCCTCTAGATTCGGAGGTCGTGGTGGACGTTCTAGTGGTCCTCCTAGGTATGGAAAGTGTTTTAGATGTGGCGGTGAACATTATGCTAGAGATTGTGACAAAGAAGAAAGAAACGAGATGACATGCTATCATTGTAATGAAAAAGGGCATATCCACCCTAACTGTCCTCAAATACAACAAGCTAATGTTAATGCAAACTGTGGAGGCTTTTGGGGACGAGGCCATGGAAACGGTAATCATCATGGTTGAGGTAATGGCGGCCGTGGTAACATGAGGGTTGGCAGGAATGCACATGGTGGGAATACTAACCGACAGACTACTGGCAGAGTCTTTGCCATAAATGTTGAGGATGCTTCTCAAGCAAATGATCTGGTGTAAAAGAAGTGTTCACTTAGTGACTTTACCCTTGATGTTATGTTTGATTCTAGAGCTACGCACTCCTCTATAGTTGATGATTGTGTGAGGCATTTAAGACTGCCTGTTGTTGATATGGATCGTACTCTGGACGTATCCAACCCGAATTACATTAGGTTATGGACATCTATGATGTGTAAAGATGTATCCTTCACTTTAGGTGATAGGAGTTTTACTACTGACTTGATATACCTACCCTTGAAGGGTCTTGACATTGTGCTTGGCATGGATTGACTATCAACTAATAAAGTGATGGTTGATTGTCAGAATCGGCGAGTGATCTTTCCAAAGCGGAGTACCAAAGACTGCACAGTCCAAGGTATATCTCAGTTACTAGTGATATTGTGTTTGACTGATGGAAGGAGGGGATCCAGAGTGCATGATATTCCTATTGTGTGTGAGTTTTCTAAGTTATTCCCGAATGATGTACCTGGTGTTCCTCCTGAAAGAGAGATTGAATTCTCTATTGATCTGATTCCTAGAGCTAAACCAGTTTCTAGTGCTACCAATAGGATGTCTCCTACTGAGTTAGCAGAATTAAAGAAACAAATTGATGAATTTCTAGAGAAACAGTTTATCCAACCTAGTATATCACCGTGGGGTGCTCTGGTGTTGCTAGTTAAAAAGAAAGATGGCAGTATGCGGTTATGTGTTGATTACCGCCAGTTGAACAATCTTACAATAAAGAACAGATACCCATTACCAAGGATTGATGATTTAATTGATCAGTTGCGGGGTGCTTCAATCTTTTTGAAACTTGATCTGCGATTTGGATACCATTAGATCCGGGTTAAGGCTTGAGATATTGCCAAAATGACGTTTAGGACCTGATATAGTCACTATGAATATGTGGTGATGCGTTTGGTGTGACCAATGCCCCTATTGTGTTCATGAATTATATGAACAGTATCTTTTATCCATACTTGGATAAATTTGTGGTAGTCTTCATTGATGATATCCTAATTTACTCTAAGTCGCCCGAGAAGCATGAAGAACATCTCTGTTTGGTACTTCAGGTACTAAAGGAAAATCAGTTGTTTGCTAAATTGTCCAAGTATGACTTTTGGTTAGATAAGATCGAATTTCTAGGGCGTGTTATCTCTAGTGAAGGTGTTTTTGTTGACCCTTCTAAGGTTGAAGCCGTCATGGCTTGGGAGAGGCCGAAATCTGTTACTGAAGTCTGGAGTTTCATATGTTTAGCTGGATATTATTGGAGATTCATGGAAGGATTCTCTAAGATTGCATTGCCAATGACTAAACTAACCTGAAAGAATGTTCCTTTTGTATGGTCTCCTGAATGTGAGAAGAGTTTCCAGGAATTGAAAGCTAGATTAACTTCTACTCTTGTATTAGCATTGCCTAACTTGCAGGAAAGCTTTGTAGTATACTATGATGCATCCAGGTTAGGCCTTGGGTGTGTATTGATGCAGAATGGCAAGGTGATAGCTTATGCTTCTCGGCAGCTGTGACCGCATGAACAGAACTATCCTACGCATGATCTGGAACTTGCAGTTGTGGTCTTTGTACTAAAAATTTAGAGACATTACCTTTATGGTTCCAAATTTGAGGTGTATAGTGATTATAAAAGCCTGAAATATTTGTTTGACCAGAAAGAGCTGAACATGAGGCAGAGAAGGTGGATTGAGTTTTTGAAGGATTATGACTTTGATTTAAGATACCATCCAGGAAAGGCGAATGTTGTAGTTGATGCCTTAGGCTGAAATTCCATACATGTTGCAGTTATGATGGTTAAGAAGATGGAGTTACTTGAGCAGTTCAGAGACTTGAGTCTAACTGTGGATGTTTCTTCACCTAAAAAGGTGGTTCTTGGCACTCTGAGGATAGCCAATGAGTTCTTAAAGCTTGTGTATGTGCGACAGTTGAGTGATGCTTACCTAGCTGAGTTGAAAGAGATTCAGGCTAGTGGTAAGGACCTGTCATTATCTAAGGGTCCTGATGGCATTTGGAGGGTGAAAGGCCAAATTTATGTGCCTGATTCTAGTGATTTGAGAAAGATGGTGCTTGATGAAGCTCATAGAAGCATGCTAAGTATCCATTTGGGTACTAGAAAGATGTACCATGATCTGAAGTTGCACTTTTGGTGGCCTGGATTGAAGAGAGATATGGTTAAGTATGTGGCTTGTTGTATTATTTGCCAAAAGGAAAAGGTTAAACTCCAGAAGCCATCTGGTGGTTTGCAGCCTCTTGAGATACCTGTATGGAAATAGGATGCTATTGCCATGGATTTTGTGATGGGATTACCCAGGACCTGCAGTGGTCATGATGCTATCTGGGTCATGATGGCATATTTCTTGCCTATCAGTATGAGGTATTCTTTATAGAGATTAGCATAGTTGTATATCAGTGAGATCGTTCGACTACATTGTGTTCCATCTTCTATTGTGTCAGATAGAGATCCAAGGTTCACTTCCCGGTTTTAGGGAAGCTTGCACCAGGAGTTAGGCTCGAAGCTTCGGTTGAGTTCAGCCTATCATCCCCAGACAGATGGGCAGTTTGAGCGTACTATTCAGAGTTTGGAAGAATTGTTGAGGTCCTGTGTGTTAGAGCATGGTGGTGGTTGGGAGCAGTAGCTCCCTTTGATTGAGTTTACTTATAATAATAGCTACCACAGCAGCATCGGTATGGCTCCATATAAGGCTTTATATGGCAGGAAGTGTCGAACACCTCTTTGTTGGTTAGAGACTGGTGAGAGTTTTATGTTGGGGCCTGAGATTGTGTAGCAAATTTATGAGCAGATTCAGATGATCAGAGAAAAAATAAAAGTATCCCAGGACCGGCAGAAAATCTATCATGATAAGCAGACAAAACCACTTGAGTTTCGGGTTGGTGATATGGTATTCTTGAAAGTTTCTCCTAATAAGGGTATTGGACAAGCATTGAAAAGCAGAAAATTAGGCCTGAGATACATTGGACCCTATGAAGTACTTGAAAGAGTTGGTTTTGTAGCATATCAGATTGCACTGCCATAGTGTGTTTCATTTCTCTCAGTTTAGGAAGTATTTACCTGACTCTACTCATGAGATCCCTGATAATGATGTTGAGATTAGAGAGAATCTGACTACTGTAGCTGAGCCTACTGGTATTGTGGATCGATCTGTGAAATGCTTGAAAAGCAAGGATGTACAGTTGGTGAAGGTTGCGTGGCAGCAGAACCATTGTACTACATACACTTAGGAGCGTGAGGATGTGATAAGGCAGCAATATCCTGAGTTATTTTATTGAGGTATGAATATGATTGAATTTCGGGGACGAAATTCTTTGATGGTGGGGAGAATGGTAACATCCTAATTGGGATTTATTGAGCAAATTAAAATTAATAATTGATTGATTAAAATGAATCTGAAATTACCTTATTTCCATTAATACTAAATGCCAAAATTTGATCCTTCTCCTTCCAACTCTCACTCTCACGAACGTTGTATGTATCAGGAAAGGAAACTCCTTGCTATTTGCTTCTTCATTCCCACGGCATCATCCTTCTAATTCATCATTGCTTTTGCTTAATTTCACCAAATTGGACGCAAAATCATTCTTCTTCTCTTCTGCCTTTCACATAGCAGCCCTGAATGCATAAGAGAAAGCTTTAATTTCAATAAATTGAGGTAATAATTGAAGACCCATCTTCGGTTTTATGGTTGCCCATGTACCCATTCCCTAATTCTTCCATGACTTAAAATTTAGAAGCATTTGTGAAGCTTTGGTGATTGTGGGCAGCTTGGGAATCCTTGGAGTTTTGATTTCTCCAAATTAAAGTAAGTCAAATTGATACCGTAGGCTTGGTTTCATTCCGTTTCGTTAAATAGGAGCTTGATTCTACCATTTCCATGGGTAGGTAAAAATTCGAAGCCGCTTCGGAGTGTATTCGGAACCCGGGCAGCCTTGGATACCTTCCGGATTATAGTTCTGGTGACCGTCAGAGTGATTCGGACCATTTCAGAGTAGTTTAAGTGAGCGGACAGCTTTGGGATCCTTCGGAATTAAGCTTTGGAGGCCGACGACGTAGTTCGGTATGTCGTTAGTTGATAAAATAAATTATTGGTGGGTCATTTTAATGAAATTATGTGATTTTGAAGTGGTTTAAATTATTGGGCAGCGTTGGTGCTTCGTAAACCTTAGTGGGTACTCGGTTCAGAAGTGATTTGAAGCTTGAATCTTGCCGGAAACAAATATCGGAGGTTATCGACGTATTTCGGTAAGTTATAATTAACGAATATCCAAAATAATGTTAGTTACAAGCTTCGGAGTATGAGCGGATTAGTGATCAGCGTTTGGATAGCTCGGGGGGCTTCTGGGATTTCTCATTCAAGGTAGGGGAGCTATTACATTTTAAATGTATGGTTTATGGACGGGTTCAAGGTATATTGATATGTATTGATTGTGTGAATTATGATGATTGACTTGTTTATTTTGAGATGTGAATAGTATACCCCACTTGTGTGATAATTAAGAATTATTTATGTTTATGAGTTACCGTCCATAATGTGATATGAATTGTATGAGATGCAAATGGTAAATGTGATTGATGTGAGATATTACATATGATGTAATAAATTGATGAATTAAATTCTATGCTTGAGATATGATAGAATGATAGGAATGATATTAAGATGTTACATGATATGCAATTGAATAAATGATTTGGTATCATTTTGGTAGCATGTGATGCTTGTGTGTGAATTGCATAATGTAGCATAGATGGTAAGGGAGACCCATGGAGGGTCAGGAACCTTGTGTGATAATTTCAAGTTACAGATTCTTGGGCTAGGTCTTGTAAGAGCCCGTGATAGCCATAGGAGCTAGAGTTAAGTCTCGAGATGTAATCAGGTGACCGGTATCACGCGGGAAGAGCTAATGGAGTGAGGCCGGGAAGGAATCTGTAATTGAAATTATTGTTTAAGTCGGATCCGCATGTATATGCATAGTTGCATTATTATTGAGGATAACATGAATGGTATAGCCTGTGTATATGATATTGAGAATATTTGATGTGGGTGAATTATGTTAAATGGCAGTGAATTATATTGATATGTGATATTGTGCTATATGATTGAGAATTGGAATTGGATATGTTGATCCAGTTCAATAACTGTCATTTAATATGTATTGTGCTCACCCCTATTTATGTGGCTATATGTCAGTTGACTTGTGTCGTGATAGCGATTGGTGATATGTCACTGCGCCCGTGTGAGGTGTACTTGTATATACCTGTATAGTATTTTGTGGTATAGCCTTGGCTGGCTCCTTTAGATATCCATGTTGATTGATGTATATGGTTAGTGGATTTAGGTAGCTGATGGTTTCACTAGAAACCTAGTTTATATTTTGATTGTGTATATAGATGAATGATATATGTGATGATAATGATATATGGATGTGGTGACCATGGATGGTCTTATTTTGTTTGCATGTGATGCATTTGATATCCGGGAATTGTAATTAATGTGATTGTGTATTGAATACCATGGATGGATCCATGCGTAGGTGATGCATTGCATTTGATGTCCAGGTGACTGTTGCATTGCATAATTGGGCAGGATATGCTTGTGTGCGTGATTGAACAAAATATGCATTGATACTTAGATGATGATGAATGGATGATAATAAATAGTTTCCAAGAGAATTTATGCATAATTAGACTAGTGATAGGATCACATTGTGTTTTGTGAAGCTTAGATGCCATGGGCTAGTTGTATTGGTGTGTTTAAGTGTAGGATGATGAAATGGAGATGCATGATGTGAATATGGGATAATGGAATTAGATTGTATTGCATAATGGTCATGTTGCATAATATAGAATTTAGGAATCGGAAAGGTGAAATTGGGACTCGACAGGTTTTAGGACCCTTGGAAGGGATCGTTAGGTTCTCTACACCATTTATGAACTGTACATGTAGGCCTTACTCAATTTGAAGGCAATTAGGTGGGTTTAATGCATACAATTTCCATATTTTGACCAAAACTCATTTTTCTGCACAACTTGAGTATATGTCAGAATTTTGGCAAATGGACAGTGCCAACGGTTAATAGGGAAAACATGTAGCCTATAAAGTTTCGTGGCAATCGGACTTAAAACGGGCCATTTGGGTAGGTTAGAAGTTGACCGGAAGGCCTAAAACTCATGACAACAGCATTGCTGTTACTGTCATGCTGACGCTACGCGTGGGGCTGACGCGTAGCGTCAAGTGCAAAAAACAGAGCTGATGTTGAGCGTGGGGCTGACACGTAGCGTCAGTTCTCTTTTGTTGTTTTGCATATTTTCTTGCTATTGGCTATTTTTGGGCGTTAGGCATGTTGTATGGTTGCTGTTTGTGGCCCTTTTGAGAGACTTTGATGTTTAATCAATTATTTGCCATTAAAATTAATCTCGAAAAGTTTATCCTTGTATTTTTAATTATTAATTAAAGGTTAGGTTGTTTCACTCTATGTAAAATTCATTTGAGCGGAAGTTTCTCACTCAAGCGAATTTCTAAATTCTTTTAATTTTAAAAATGCCTGAATTCGCTCCAGTAAAAGAATTCTGCTAAGGTGAAATCAACAAAATTTAGTATTTTCTCTTTTATCTATTAGCTCAATTCTATTGTATATCGGTAAAATGACATTAAAAATTGTATGTAAATTAATAATTTTACACTTTGCTTACAATATATATAATGAGCAGAATTTCCCTTGAATAAATGGACATTTATTCACCAAATTCACAGGACATTTATGAAGAATAATCATAAAATTTACAACTAAGATATACTCTTTATAAAAATGGTTTAATGGTATTTTTATGACTTTGGTGATGAGGAGTTAAAGATTGTTTATACCTTTAAATAAAGATGTAATAGTTTTGTTTTTCAAGGATCTTTGTGGAGTGTGGATAGAACCTTACATAAAGCATCAGGTAGTGTAGGTGTTGTATCTAATTTTTTGAATGGTCCAATGAAGGTGTTGAATAATGTCCAATGTTATATATAGATATATTTTGGTGTAGCTTTAAAGGTGGATATTGGTAGTGGTTTCGGTTTGATTGGAAGAGATTATTGGGGAAAGGTTGTGACTTCTAGTTTTTGAAGGGAAAATTTTGTTGATAATGTTACTTTGACTGGATCTCTATGTTTTAGGTCGGCCACTAAGGATCCCGATTTTATAGAAGATCAATTTGAAATCGATTGTCTTAATTTGGTTCATGCATGGAAAATGAAGCATGTAGATTTGTCTCATATACTTACATGGTTCTTTATATTTTTTGTTTTTGAGGTCTTCTCTTAGATCATTTAATATTCTAGCTGATAGTTTTCAAATCTTTCTTCTGGTTTTTGTGATAGAATGGCTGTTTGCCTACGGAGGCTAGGTTAATTACCACCAAGGATTGTATAAATTTTAGTTTACTGTCTTGAATATATTTTTCTAGTTGTAAAAAAAAAGTGCTGGGTGCAGTTCGCAGGGACCATCGTACCCTTTCCCCTTGTTCGTTTTGTTCATTGCAGATATCAGCGTACTGGTCAGCAATGGTATTTCACCATCATTGTAGGAACCCATCACAAACCCGTTATAGGAATATCAAGTCTCCACCTCCTTCACACCAAACTCAACAACAAGCAATAAGGTGAAACCACAATAAAATGTATATTTTCTAATCAACATTTTATAACAATTGTGATTAAATTTTACGTTATTATAATATTTGTGATGAAAAATTTAGATATTGTAATCTTAATACAACAATGACTAAAAATTTAATGAAAATAAAAGTAAGGAATTTTTCATCATAAAAAATAATTTTTCTTTTGTTTTGTCTTCTTCTACGCGTGATTAAAATTTAAATTAGCATCAATCATGATGGAAACTAAGTCAACAAATGACCAACCCTACAAAAGTGAAGTTTGAAGTGCAAACAAACATGATGCGATTTTCAATTTTATTTATGTTGCATTTGCTTTTTCTAAGGCTAAACACACAAATTTTGTTATAAAAAAAATTAAATGAGTTAAGTCTTAGGGACATACACAATTAGTACATGTTTCAAAATTTGATGAATAAATCATTATTGTGACTTTATAATTACAAGTTGAATATTAAATCAATTCAACGACCTTTATTGATTAAATACACAAATTCTTATAGTTTAAACTTACTACTTAAGTAAACTCTAATGAAACAGTTAATATTTCATGATATCAGTCATACATTAATAATTTATTTGATTATACAGGTACTTATCCACTAGAGACGCCTATTCATATATAGAGATTTTGAGTAATCAGTCTTATTCTTATATATAATTGCTAAAAGAAAAATAATAGTAATGTGTATATGGAGAAATTATTAGATATTTCAAGTCCACTAACCAAATCTTTTATTCCTTTATGTTAAAAGAAAATATTTCAAACCAAATTTCTATTCGATAAATAGTAAAATCATTAAAAATTTAGAAAAATATAATAATTTTTTTAATTTATGATACAAGACATACTGACTCAGAAGTATTTAATATATTTTTTATCATATTTGCTTTTATTTTAAAAAATTATTATAATTAATATTAAAATAGAGTTTGAATTTAAACCGGATAAAATTATAATGTTATAATATTTTTTTATAAAAGTAAGTACATTAATATATTAATATATATATATATATATATATATATATATATAGTCTTGAGAATGTATAGGTTCTTTTATGTGAGAGTGAGAAGAACGAATCTAGGCCGTATAACCGTACAATAGATGATTAAGATTAAAAGTTGTTTAAAGTCACATGATCATTTAAAAGGTTACATGATTAATCTCAATCATCTATTATATGATTGTATGGCCAAACTATCATATAAAAAAACTTTTTTGTATGTTGTTATATGTTGTAAATAAAATTGAAATTTATCTTTTGTTTTGAAGAATGATGACTATAGGAAACTTTCCAACACTGAGATTATAAAATAAAAATCAATGAAGCGTTTTAAGGAAGAAAATATAACGTGGTCAACTTGTCGAGTCACAAAGAGCATGTGAATCATCCACCTCCTCCAAGTGCCAAATAATGGTATAGTTTCCTTGCACCCCACGGATATATATATGGACGGACCCACTAAGCAACTTTGATGCTATAAATTTAGCAGTTAATAGCCCAACTCTTCCAATTCAAAGGAAGCCACCTACTTCAATGTCTTGGTTCTCAGGAATCTTCAATTGCTTTGTTCCCTCTTCTTCAACATCATCCAAATCCAACCGAGTCTCTGATTATGAATCATCGAAAGAGAAGCAAAACCAGAATTCAAAATCGAAGGGAGCACCCGTGGTGATGTCTTATTTCCCAATTAACTCAAATTTCTCACGCTTGTAGGACTCTCCATGCTCTCTTGAGACTCACTTCTCTCTGCATGCTTCATCACCCCTTGGAGTAAATTAACCTTCATCTTGATTCTCCAAATTAGTAATATTCATCACTTTAGTTATTACTATTTTTTTTAAAATCTATTACTACTTCCCATTTCAAATCACTAAAAATTTATTTATATTTACACTATTTTGTTTTTGGTTTTTAGAAAATTCATCAATTTAATCTTTAGAATTGACTATTGTCAAGGATTGATAACAAGTAATTTTATAGACTAAAGTAATAGTTTTTAAAAATTAGAAATTATATGGGAGTTAAGTGATGGATTTTGAAAGTTAGATCATACTAAAATGTTTGATATTATTAATTTTAAAATTTTAAATGAAGGCTTACTCACACACTTGGTACCTTCTAGCAGTCTAGGAAAGAAGACAAATTTGGATGGATATTTTGAAGGCTGCGGGTATGATGTATAATTAGTCAGGCTAAGATCTACATGTGAGCCAATTTAGGTTTGATATCAATGATATATTCATAATTTTTTTGTAATTGTGATTATTTATAATTCCAATGATGCATGTGACCTATACAAGTACAACTACAACAAACAATAATCCATTGTGATAACCGGTATCAACTTCTTAGTAATTTTCTTTTCCTCTAAGGAGACACAACACAACGAGTATTGGATTTTGGATTGAGTTTGATTCCATTAAAAACAGTTTGATCAAAATAAAGTTAATTAGACTATATTGAGTTAGGATTTATATTTTTTAAAAATATAATTTGATTTAAAGTTGATTTAGATTGGATTAGATAATCGGTTATTCAACTAATTATAACTTGTTATAAAAAATATAAAAAATTCTAAACATCTTAAAATTCTTATGTTACAACTACAAAACTTTTTGAAAATCAAAATTATGACCACACAACATAACTACAAACAAAACATGGACTTAGCTTGGCTGCTTGGGTTAGGTCTTCTTTCATTCCTTTTTATACCATAATCATCAACATTATGTTAGATAATGTGAAGTAAATAATAATAATAATAATAATAATAATAATAATAATAATAATACAAAATTAATTCAGATACTATTCGAGTACTCGAGTTCACAAGCTTGAAATCCGATATCCTATCTGATTACAATTAGTTCTTGGTTGAATAAAAAATCAATGTGACTTAATTGGATTAAATTGATCGATCATGTTAAATAGGTAAATTTGACTTGTTGATCCACATGTTAAATAGTTGGATTGGAAATCCTACCTCTTACATTTGGTTTAAATATCTATTAGGCCAATTGATTTTGTGATAAAATCTTAATACGTAACAAAAAGGTTAGGGAAGGAGTTGGTTTGTTAGGAATGTTTTTCATCGTGAAAAAGGGAGAGATTGAGGTATCTAATAAGAGAAATGCAAATCGGAAGGAAGTGAAAATATTAGCATGACCAACTTCAAAATTGGTAGGAGAGTAATTCTCATATCAAAACCAAGTATTACTCTTGTTTTCAGATTTTAAGCTTGTGGTGAGACCTGTCCCACAACAAACTCCTATGGCAGTGATATTGGAATGATGGTTACGGTAGATATTTTATTGGAAATGGAATATCTACATATGAGTTAGAGACAAGTAATTGAAAAAGAATGTCAAATATGATGCAAACACAAGATAGCTGTGCAGGGGAGATATTTTATTGGAAATGGAGTACTTAGCGACTAGTAATTGAAATTATTATATTGAAAAGACTTCCTAAATCAATTGTTTTCAAGAAGAAAACAGTTGGAATACAATTTTGTATTCTTAAATTTTGTGCTATTTAAATCTGTGAAAGATAATCAAAATAAGTTTGGGTTGATCAGTTCCTAACCGAAGAAAACTAAATTAGGTGAAAATTTTGATGTGCAATTAATCCATGTTATCCTGTTTTCATCTTTTGTGCAGTGTTTATCCAAATGATTGACAGAGACGTCAATGGTTCTTAACCTGATGAAGGTTCCCTCTTCAATGCGGGACACCAATTTTTCTCATCTGGCGTGCTATCACATATGTTTTTTATTTAATTTATAAGTATTAAAAAAACTAGTTAGTTTAGTTAAAATAATTATTTTTATTAAAAATAAGGCGTGATTTTTAAATTATTCTTAGAATTATTAGGAATGTCATTTATTTATTTATTCTTCACTAATTCTTTTCATTATAGTTAATGATTTAAATTTTATATGAAAAAACAAAGCTAATAAGATAAATCAATAATCTGTGTATAAACTGATTATCATAGGAGAGATAAATATTTTAAGTTATGTGTTACAACTTGGACGACCGGATAACGATTCCCACGAACTTATGTTTTTCGAAAATAAATTATAAAAAGTTATGTAGTCACCACCAAGATTTTGTTGTTTATTTTAAAGGGGTAAAATATTAGAAAAAACTATTTAGAGCTTTAGGTTGAAGAGTTGGTTATGTAACATCCCGAATTTTAAAATAGAAGATTAATTAAGGGAAATAAATATTGACAAGTTGAATATGAATTGTTTAAGGTCCCAATAAATTGAATTTATCTAAATTAAGATTTTTGGGAATTATTGGTAATTTATGGAGACCGGTTAAGCTGAAAATGAGCCCGGTTGAGATAAGGGTGTCGGACCAAATATCTCGGAATGAGATGATACTGGTCAGGGCTGTAGAGAATAATAATGGGAATCCGAATATACATTCGGAATAATTTTTAGATGAAGTATTGAGCCCAAACGAAGAGCCTGTTAGTGACAAAAACGATGAATTCTAATAGATGGAATTAAAATAAACCCAAAAGCCCAAACTTTCCTTCTTCTATTCACGTGTAAACCGCTGAAGCTTTGAGTAAATATACTTTACTTCTTCTTCTCTTCATCTTCCTCCATTCTTCTCTCTTCTTCTCCCAAAAACCTTGAGTTTGTGTGGTGACTCTTTTCCTCTCTATTTTTCGTTGAAGAGGACTTGGAAGCGTGGGGTTCTTCCTTCTCCTTCCTCTTATTTTCGTGCTGCCTCCCTTCCTTTCTTGAACCCAATTCGTTTTGGGTGTGAGGACCTATTCCGAACGACGAGGCGGGATCGTCTTATCCATCGGAATTCTTCTCTTGAGGTAGGAGAGGAGTCTAAATTCTAAATGCATTAATTTGAATGTTAGTTGATTGTGGTATATGGTGTTATGCATGTTGGCCTTGCTTGAATGTTGTAAGAAATGATGACTTATGGTGTGATGTAGATAATATGTTTGGCAACATGCTTTTGTGCATTTAGAATATTCATGGTGTGTTATGTTAAGTTGTATTACCATGAATGTGATATGATTGTTGAGGTTGTTTGTTGAGATTGAAAATAAAAAGAATGCCACCCAAAGATTGAAACTATTGTGAACAATCAATGTTAATAAAAGCTTGTGGTGTTGACGATGTTGGATGAAGAGTGGCATGTGTAGGATGCATAGAGTGAGGAATGCACATGATGGCATTTGCATCCATGGCATACTGCATAGCTGCCGGTGTTGGAATTTTAGGGGATTCCCCCGGTTGGCCCAGTGGGAGGGCGGCTCGGTGCACGAGCATGATATATTTCCCCTGTGACTTGGTGTATAAGTCACGAAGCTGCCCATGTTGTGCTTCGGGGAGCCACATGTGGTTGACCCTTGTGGGGGGTGGCTCTTGAGGAGCAGGTGTCCCCGGTGGTCCTTGAGATCACAGCTGCCATGGTATAAATCGTGGTTGGCCCGCAACACTCTATGTTGATTATGTTGTATACCGCGGTCATGGTGAAAATGGCCAAGTGTTGCAAGATGGGCGATGCGGTTTGGTACCAGTAAAACTATTGATGAATGCATGCAATTTAAAGAATAAGTGTACACAATTTACTACTGCAGTAGGGGTGTGGTTAAAAGATCACACTTGAATCCCACAGTTGATGTTGAAATTCCCACAGTCAGATCTGCAATTGTTGAAATAATCCTTTGTGCATATGCATTAGTTAGGAGCATTTGCATATAGAAGGTAGTATGCCAAGGTGGTGATGGTGATTGTGAGAGGTGGTACAAATATATTTAAGACAACATAAAAGTATGAATACCATTTGAAAGTTGTTGTGATAACTCAATGGTTGAGTATTGTGATTATGTATATGCTTGTATGCTTTGTGTGAAATGGTGTTGGTATATGTCATGATGAATATTATTGATGTGCAAAGTATACATGTGTGGAAGCCTATATGCATAATCACTTGGTATTCATGTTTATTCCTTTGGAATGTAGACTCACTCTCCCATGTTGTCAATTTTAGACTTGTGATGTAGGGCAATTATGGGAAGAGTAAGCATTTTGAAGTGTATTTTGGCTGTGGAGGTAATTAGTGTATAGGAAGCGCCTTGGCCGGCGATGTATGTAATCATATGTATTTTGAGTAGTAGGATATGTAATGAATGTGTATTTTGGAAGTCTACTTGACAGATGATTTTGGAGGGTCATGGGAGAAAATGAGAAATTGTATGTATATCTCATTTTCATTGGTGACCCTAAGTATGTATGAAGGTTTAAATTATAATTGAGATTTCCTATGTGTTGATGAATGAATGAAGAATTATATTTCAGTATTTCTTTTATAAAGCTGATGAGATGAAGAATTAATTTACATATATGATTTTGAAGAGTTGAATGGAATTTAAGAGTATGCTGATCCAGAACCAGTTTTAAATGCTCTGAATGATGTTTGATATATAATGCATGTTTGTAGAATGAGTGAAGTTCAATTTCTAGTGTGCTGTGTTATGTGAATTTCGAATCCTGCAGGCTGTCTGGTAGTTTCGCTTAAGCAAGGTGGATTCTCGCCCGAGCGAGAGCCACACCTGATAGGAAATTGGTCTCTGGACAATTTCGCTTAGGCGAGATTGAATCTCGCTCAAGCGAAATTGCCCCCGTATCAGTGTTTTCTCTCTGGAGGATTTTCGCCCAGGCGAATGGAGTCTCGCCCGAGCGAGGGCGAAGGGATTAGCTTCTGGCCTAACTCCGCTTAGGCGAATGGCCAAATCGCTCAAGCGTAAATGCTAGGAGAATCAGGGGGTTGGCTACTGGAAGAAAGTTGCTCAAGCGAAGGGCCTAAGGAATGGTATTCGCCCAAGCGAGGCCATTAGACGGTGAGTGGGTGAGTCTATGAATGAATTCTGTCTAAGTGAGGATTTTGGAAATAAACTAAGAGGTGGTAGAATTTCCGAGTGAATTCCGAGTGACTTAAGCCCGAGCCATAGTTTTCCGAGTGAGGAAGGGTTCATAATCCGAGTGAGAAGGCCCCTGAGTGTGATGATCTGGGCAGTGGAGTTCCGAAGGGGAATTTCCGAGTCCAGTGTACTTATTCCGAGTTGTGTGTTCCGACCTTGTATTCTCCGAGTGAGAGAACACCGATCGGTGATACTCAATGTGAGTTGCCCAGGAATTTCTCGAGAATAACTCTCCTCGAGTGCGAAAGAGAGGAGGTCGGCTTTGTAATGAAATGCCGAGTGAACGTTAGTCAGGCAATGAGTCGGTCTTTGAATGGGATTCCGAGTGAATGACCAAACAAAGGTAAGTCAGTTTCTGGGAAGTTTCCCGAGTGAACCACCGAGTGGGTGAAGTCTCGGACTTAGAGTGAAATTACCGAGTGGATGTTGTGTGAGCGAGGACTCGGTCTGGACTGCTGTTGCCGAGTAGGGATTGAGTGAATGATGACTCAGTCAGGGGATCTTGCTGAGTGGTGAGTCTGTGTACTTTGACTCAGTTTCAGGAAGACTCTACCGAGTGAGAACCCGAGTGCTTTGAGTCGGTTTTTGGAGAAGAATACCGAGTGACAACCCGTGTAAGGGGAGTCGGATTTGGAGGGGTTTGCTGAGTGAAAATTTAAGTCTTGAAAATTCTGATTATGCGAGTGGGTATAGGCTTGACCCCGAGAGTGTTTCGCTTAAGCGAGTAAGTCTCGCCCAAGCGAGTCAATCATAAATTCGAGTCTGGACGCATTTCGCTCAAGACTCGCTGGCTTCGCCCAAACGAGGCATGTGTGTCTCGCTCAAGCGAGTCAGACTCCGCTTGAGCGAGATGACGCCCCTGTTACTTTTTTTTTTCCTTTTCGTCCTGCTACTCCTGTAATGCCAAGAAATGCACTATCCCAATTAATTTCATTCCTTTCTAAAATCTGGGACTTGAACCCACATTATTTTATGGATACCTTAAGTGCAAAATTGGGTTTTATTAATTCCCAGGGGTCGATTTCTTAAAGCAGAATCACATTTATTCATGTGCTCAATTTTCCTTCCGCTGTTTTAATTGAGGAACTTTCTTAAAGTTAATCCTTTTAAATTTACCCTCTCATATCTTCATATATGGGAGTGGCTTATTATAGATCCAGGTATTTTCTAAAAACATGAAAAATTTACTCTGATTTCTGGGGTGTCTCAGGTTACAAAGGGAAGACATTAACACCCTTATTTGCATATTCCAAAAAAACCAGTACCTTAATTAAATTACGTAATTATTTTTGAATAATTTAAAAGTGACCTGGCACAGAATGCAAAGGAAAAGAAAGAAACACTCAAATGAGCTCTATGTATTTGATATTGATTGAATGCCTTTGAGAGCTTACAAGGCACCTATTTATAGTGCTCTAGGATTACATAAATACTTAAAATAATAACAATGATAAGATGAATTATTGCAAATGAGAGGAATGGGCAAAGTGTAGTGGAATGGGCAAAGTGGGGTTGTTGAGATTAGTGGGATGTGAATGGGAGTGGGTGTGAGTTGGTTATGACTTTTTGTTCCATATCATTCTCCCTGGGTTGGAGAAGACTCGTCCTCGAGGCTTAAATTATTTTCTTCATCAAAGAAGGGTGATAGATCTGCAACATTGAATGTGGCTGATACTCCATATGATCCTGGCAATTCGATCTTATAGGCGTTGTCATTGATCTTTTGAATGACTTTGAATGGGCCATCAACTCTTGGGGATAACTTGGAATTAGGTTGTTTTGGAAACCTTTCCTTTCGAAGGTGAATCCATACCAAATCTCCTTCCTTGAAACTTTGCTCCTTTCGATGCTTGTCTTTTCGGGCTTTATACTTCAAATTTTGACTTTCGATCCTTGATCGAACTTGCTCATGAAGTTTCTTAATTTCCTTGGCTCTCTGGTCAGCGTCAGCACTAAATTGGTTTTTTGTAGAATCTGGAACCATGTCCAAGGGGCTAAGAGGTCGCGCACCATATACAACTTCAAATGGACACCTTCCAGTAGCCTGATTAAATGAGTTGTTGTAAGCAAACTCGGCTTGGCTAATGATGAGGTCCCATTGGCGAATATTATCGCCAACAAAGCTTCGTAACAAGTTGCCCAATATTCTGTTGATCGCTTCTGTTTGTCCATCCATTTGGGGATGACTGGCACTACTGAGCTGTAACTTGGTGCCCATCTTTTTCCATAAGGTTCTCCAAAAATGGCTTAAAAATTTGACATCCCGATCAGAGGTGATGGTTCTTGGAATCCCATGCAGCCGGACAATCTCTCGGAAGTACAAGTCAGCGATGTGGACAGCATCATTAGTCTTTTGACAAGGGACAAAATGAGCCATTTTTGAGAATCGATCCACAACTACCATAATGGAATCCTTTTGCCTTTGAGTTTTTGGTAGTCCAAGAATAAAGTCCATGCTGACATCTTCCCATGGAGCAATTGGTACTGGTAAGGGCATGTATAGTCCGGTGTTTTGAATAGTGGATTTGGCAAGGTGACAAGTCCTGCAACGCTGAATATGTCGGTTGACATCTTTTTCAAGCTTGGGCCAGTAAAAGTTCTCTTTGATGAGTGAAACAGTCTTGTCTCGACCAAAGTGGCCTGCTAATCCTCCATTATGAGCTTCCCAGATAATGGATTCTCTTAAGGAACAACGTGGGACACATAAGACATTATCCTTAAATAAGAACCCTTGATGTCGATGGTAACGCTGAAAATGTTGACCTTCAGTTGATTTCCAAAAAACACTAAAATCTGGGTCATCTTGGTACAATTCAGCGAGTGTCTCAAAACCAATAACCTTCACTTGCAGTGTGGAAAGCAAGACTTGGCGGCGACTGAGTGCATCAGCGACAGAGTTATGGCGTCCTGCCTTGTGTTTGATCAGAATTGAATAAGCTTGTAGGAATTCGATCCATGCTGCATGCCGGCGGCTGACCTTTTGTTGAGAATTGAGATATTTGAGGGCTTCATGGTCAAAATAAAGAATAAATTCTTTTGGAAGTAGGTAGTGACTCCAATGTTGTAGTGCACGTACAATGGCATAGAATTCCTTATCGTACGTGGAGTATTTAAGCTTTACATAATTTAACTTCTCACTGAAGAAAGCAATTGGTCGTCCTTCCTGGCTGAGCACTGCACCAATACCAATGTTAGAAGCATCGCAATTGACTTCAAATACCTGGTCAAAGTTTGGAAGTGCTAATACGGGTGTCTTAGTCAGGTGTTCTTTTAGCTGATCAAAGCTTTTCTGTGCTAGTTCTGTCCATTGAAATTTATCGCCTTTAATGCAGTCAGTGAGGGCTGCTGCTATGGTGCTGAAATTCTTGATGAAACGACGATAAAAAGAAGCTAAGCCGTGGAAACTTCGGACATCATGGATAGACTGAGGAGTAGGCCAGGATTGAATTGCCTCGACTTTGCTTGGATCTACCTTGATACCCTCAGCAGTAACAATGTACCCAAGAAAAATCACTTCTTCAGTTAGGAAAGAACATTTCTCCAGGTTGACGTAGAGCTTTTGCTCTTGAAGAACTTCTAAAACCTTCTGTATATGCCCTAGATGTACTTCTTTACTTTTGCTATAGATTAGGATATCATCGAAGTATACTACTACAAATTTGTCAATGAATGAGCGAAGTACCTGGTTCATGAGGCGCATAAAGGTGCTTGGGGCATTAGAAAGCCCAAAAGGCATGACCGTCCACTCGTAAAGTCCATCTCGAGTCTTAAAGGCAGTCTTCTATTTATCTCCTGGACGGATCCTAATCTGATTGTATCCACTGCGTAGATCAATCTTGGAGAAGATAGTAGCACCATGCAACTGATCCAACATGTCATCAAGTCGAGGTATCGGAAATCGATACTTGATAGTGATTTTGTTGACTGCTCGACTATCCATGCACATTCTCCATGTTCCATCCTTTTTAGGGACTAATATCACCGGAACAGCGCAAGGACTGACACTTTCCTGAATTAACCCCCTTTTCAATAAGCTTTCAACCTGCTTTCGCACTTCTGCATGTTCTTGGGGGTTCATGCGGTAGGCAGGTTTATTTGGAATAACTGCTCCTGGAACAAAGTCTATGGCATGTTGAATGTCGCGTATGGGTGGTAGTCCCGAAGGAATTTCTTTTGGAGCAACATCTGGGAATTTTGAAAGAAGTCGAACAATTTCTAGTGGTAGATTTGTTCCACAATTTTGTTCAACCAATAGTAAGAATCCCATATGACTTGCCTCACCTTTAGTTATTTTAGTAACTAAAGATACCATTGGAGTTGTTTTCTTTTCACCACAACTTGATTCACTTGGTAACAGTGGAGTTAGTTTGACTTTGACTCCATCTTTAGTAAAGGAATAGGTATTGGCATAACCATCATATTGTGCTCGTCTGTCATACTGCCATGGTCTTCCTAAGAGGAGGTGGCATACATCCATCGGAATGACATCACACCAGACATCATCTTTGTATTTTTGCCCGATCGAGAATGATACAAGGCATTGTTTAGAAACCTTGACTTCATTTCCCTTGTTAAGCCATTGTAACTTATAGGGATGTGGATGAGTCTGTGTCGGCAATTTGAGCTTGTCCACCATATAATTAGAGACAACATTTTCACAGCTTCCACTGTCTATGATGACATCACATACATTACCTTGAGTAGTGCATCGGGTGTGGAAGATGTTGTGCCTCAGCCAAGGTTCTTCTTTAACCTGCGCCGTGTGTAGACTTCGCCTGACAACTAGCAATTCTCCATGATCTGCGGGCGTGTCTTCATCATCATACACGGCTGCTATAACTTCTTCTCCAGGTTCTTCATCAGAAAGCTCATATGCTTCTCCTTCAAGGATGGTGATGACTCTCCGGCTTGGGCAGTCTGAGGCTATATGTCCGAAACCTTTGCATTTGAAACATTAGAGAGATGTTTTGGATTTTGATGGAGGTCCTGGGGGGTTGTCTCTGGAGGGTTTGGCCGGTTGGGATTTATTTGAGGTGTATGGATGAGTGGTTTGTGTTTGGGTCTTGTTTGTGGTGTATGGTGGTGTGGTTTGTGTTTTTTGTGTGTAGAAAGGATTTCGGGAGGAAGAGGGTTGCGGTTTCTTGGAGAGTTGTTTCTCTATTCTGATAGAGAGACGAATTACATCTTCTAAAGTCCAGTATTGTTGCAGCTGGACTAGATTGGCAATGTCTACATTTAATCCTCCAAGATATCGGGCCATGGTTTGTTCGTCTTTTTCTTGGATATCACATTTCATCATGAGTTTCTCAAATTCCCTGGTGTACTCTTCCACGGAAAGAGATTTTTGTCGCAAGTTATGTAATTGAATAAAATTATCTTGGTAATAATGGTCAGGTA
The DNA here is from genome assembly GCA_037962975.1 of Clitoria ternatea. NCBI lineage: Eukaryota > Viridiplantae > Streptophyta > Magnoliopsida > Fabales > Fabaceae > Clitoria > Clitoria ternatea. The sequence continues at coordinate 54,055,490 of CM075675.1, forward strand.
AAAACTTACGTGTTAACTCGCGACGCATCTTATCCCAAGATTTGATCTTGCTTTTTCCTTCCCGTTCACGCCTTTTCTTAAGATTCTCCCACCATATGGAGGCGTGTTTTTTGAGCTTTATCGTGACAATTTTGACTTTTTGAGCATCAGGAACTTCCTTCAACTCAAATATTCGCTCAATGGTTTGCAACCAGTCAACAAACTCACCGGCTTGAAGTTTACCTTCAAAATTAGGAATATCCACTCTTATGTTGTCACTCCAGAATTGTTGTCGTCGTGGTTGACGGCTGGTGCTGGAAGAGGAATCACTAGCATCAGATTCTCCATCCAATCGTCTCCCTTGCTCCTCCAATTGTGCTTGTTGCATGGCAACAGTGGTTTAGAGTTGTTGGATTAGTCTTCTAAGCTCTTCCATTTCATTCTCAGGAACATTTCTTCTTGGTGGCATTTTGTATTATTTTTTTTGTTTTTTTTTTTGTTTTTTTTTTAGGAATAAGGATTATAGGAGATTTTAAGAAGGTGAGGTGAAAAGATAATTTTTAAGGGTAAAAAGGTAATTCTAAAAATGAAAAAGGGAAAATAAGAAATTTGGAAGGCTTAGGGGTAAAATGGTAATTTTAGATAGATAGGGGTAAGTCTGTAATTTTGGGAAGGATGGAGCAAAATGGTAATTTTAGATGGATAAGGGTAAATTTGTAATTTCAAAATGTTTAGGGGTAAAAAGAGAATTATTGAAACTACAGGGGCCAATGTGTAATTTGGAAAGGTTATGGGCTACAATGAAATATATAGTAATATAAGGGGCTAATGTGCAATAAAAAAAAGTATCTGGTCAAACCTGGTCAAAGGGACACGTGGCAGGATGTGGTGGAGGATACTTTTAACAGCAGCTTGAAAGAAAAACTGCTGTAGAAAGTCCAAACTTTTAACAGTGGCTGTTCAGACTTTTAACAGCGGTTATAAAACCGGTGTTAAAAGTATCGTCTTCAACCTCTGGATTTTCCGGCGAAGCCCGATTTTCCGACGACTTTTCCGGCGAGGCTGTTCTAACTTCAAATGAGTTCCGTTTTACACGAAACTTAGTATCCCAAGGTTTTGGGACCTTCCGGACACTTCTGCGGTGGCGGTTTTGTCAAAAACGGACTGGAAAAGGGCGTTTTGTGGTGACCCAAATTTTTTCGGTGAGGGAACAACTAGCCACTCACTGTTTCTGCTCTCTCTAACTCAACCTAAGGCGCAGCAAGTTCTGGGAACCTTGCTCTGATTACCAAAATGGCACAGAATGCAAAGGAAAAGAAAGAAACACTCAAATGAGCTCTATGTATTTGATATTGATTGAATGCCTTTGAGAGCTTACAAGGCACCTATTTATAGTGCTCTAGGATTACATAAATACTTAAAATAATAACAATGATAAGATGAATTATTGCAAATGAGAGGAATGGGCAAAGTGTAGTGGAATGGGCAAAGTGGGGTGGTTGAGATTAGTGGGATGTGAATGGGAGTGGGTGTGAGTTGGTTATGGTTTTTTGTTCCATATCATGACCCAACAACAAATAAAATTATTTAAAAGAAAGAAATAGATAGCAATACTATGTGATTCGTTTATTTTATTTAATAGGGTCGGTAATAGAAGAGAAATAGATAGAAAAATAGTGTTAAATGAAATTTATATATGAAAACAAGTGTGCTCCTCAAGTATTATATCCATCAAATTACCTCATTTCTTATCGATTAAAAATGTTAATGTCTGTTTGATATGTATTTAGGGAAGCAGAGTTATGAAAATTAAAAGATCTAAAAATTAATATTGATCTTTTACGCTGTTTGAAATAATCAAACTCCGTTCAACCGTAAGATAAAAAATCTACCTAAATCTAAACGTCCGTTCTGGATTACAAATGGAAAAACAAACATAGAATTAGTTATTCAAAGAGAAGTGCATTAAGTTAATTGGTCAATTATTTATATTGTATTTAATTTCTAAAATTAGAGTTAATAGTAATAAAGAGAGAAGTATAGCAAACCTTCTCCAAAAAGAGTCTTACAAATAGGAAAACAAAATGTTTAGTAACTAGTTATCAAAATAAAAATATAAAAATAAAATAATTAAAAATTAATAGTATTATTGAACAAGATTAATCATGTGATGGGTTAATAGATTAACAAATTGTGGCCTATCAACCCTGAACTGAAAACAAAATAGAGTAAGGATCGGAGAACAAATAAAGAAGTTTCTGTAATTAAAACAAAAGATATAGGAGCAGCCGCAAAAGACTAAAGAATTTTCAAAGTGGTCCCATGTTATCCTTGCTCAGGAAGGTCGCAGATAATAGTATAAATAGATTCAATTCCAAAATTCTCCAACACACATTACCAATGGCTTTGATACGTAGTTTCTTCAATTGCTTTGGTCCATCCACTTCCTCCGAATCGAAATCTTCTTCATCAACAAAGAACAAACAAAAATCCAAGGGGGCTCCAATAGTTGTTTCTCATTTTCCAGTGAACTACTACCCCTCCCGATTGTAGCGGCTGTTCATGAAGCCCAGTTCACACCTTTCCTTTTACTTTACCTTTTATGTATCATTTTCGTTAAGTATATGTTTTCTCATTATTACTTTATTTTTTAATTCTTTATTTACTCCTTCGTCAACATAAAACATTTATAAATAATACTACATTTAATTTTTTCTTGTTTAGTCTAAAATTTTTGTTGTTAACTACTAATTTATCTAATCAATCTCCATGTCATCTAAAATGCTATATAATTATCTTAAAATATCCAATTTAAAAGTTCTTGATAGAATATAAAAATATGGTCATCAATGGCTTAAACATATGTGTTGTTTAAGTTCAATAAACCTCTAAACATAGAATTCTAAACAATTTGATGTTAGGTATGATGACTTGGCTTAACATGTTTTCTCCACCATTGGCGAAAAGGGTTTAATAAGTAACACAGAGTAGTGATGGGTTTTTGACCCATTTGGGTCTCTTTTTAAAAAAAATTATACTTTTCGGCCTCTTTTAAAATTATTTAGCGGTCTGGGTGTGTTTCAGTCACATCAATATTTGAATTCGGCTGGTGGAAGGACGAATTTGGAAATTCGTCTACTGGAAAGACGAAATTGCAGGGAACGGGACACATGTCAGCACCCCCTTAAATTCGCCTGGTGAAGGGACGAATTTGACCAGTCAAATTCGCCTGGTTGGGGGACGAATTCGCCACGTGTCAGGAAAATGATTAACAAAATCGCTCACACCAGGAGTCGAACCTGTCACCTATGAGTCATGGTCTGATACCACAACCACTAGGACAACTGACTCTTTGAGGTAAATAAGAAATATTATTAAATATACTACTTTCTATTCTTACTCACATATAACATATTAAATATATATTTTATAACATATTCAATATATATTAATGTATATTCTATTATATATAAAAATATTTTAAATATATATATTAAAATATAATAAATATATATTTAATTTATAAATGATATATTATAATATAAAATATATATTTATATTTAATATTTAATATATATTATTAAATATGTATGTTAATATATTTTATATATTCTATTATAATATTAACGTTGATAACATTAATAGAATATATAAAATATATTAATATATATTTAAAATATAAATTATAATATTATTATAATATTAACGTTGATAACATTAATAGAATATATAAAATATATTAATATATATTTAAAATATAAATATATAAAATATATTAACATACGTATTTAATAATAGATATTAAATATTAAATATAAATATATATTTTATATTATAATATATCATTTATAAATTAAATATATATTTATTATATTTTAATATATATATTTAAAATATTTTTATATATAATAGAATATACATTAATATATATTGAATATGTTATAAAATATATATTTAATATGTTAAATGTGAGTAAGAATAGAAAGTAGTATATTTAATAATATTTCTTATTTGCCTCAAAGAGTCAGCTGTCCTAGTGGTTGTGGTATCACACCATGACTCGTAGGTGACAGGTTCGACTCCTGGTGTGGGTGATTTTGTTAATCATTTTCTCCTGCCTGACATGTGGCGAATTCGCCCCCCAACCAGGCGAATTTGACTGGTCAAACTCGTCCCTTCCCCAGGCGAATTTAAGGGGGTGCGGACACGTGTCCCGTTCCCTGCAATTTCGTCTTTCCAGTAGACGAAATTCCAAATTCGTCCTTTCACCTGCCGAATTCAAATATTGATGTGACTGAAACACACCCAGACCGCTAAATAATTTTAAAACAGGCCCAAAAGTATAATTTTTTTTAAAAAGAGACCCAAATGGGTCAAAAACCCGAGTAGTGATATTTTCTAGACTTTTTCAAACTATAGGCCTTGAACAATAACCGATGGGATAAGTAAATGGCCTTGATGACACTGTGTCTCCTTTTTTACGGTGAAGCTATCCGGTTTTGAGTTTGACGGTAACTAAATTGTAAGAGATTGTTATTTATTTTAAATATAAATAAATGTATTATTTTAATATTATTAAATGTTTATGTTCCCCGAATCGTGGGGTTCCTCATGTACCCACTAATGCATAAAAGAGATATAAACACGTTTAAACTAGACTTTTAAACATGGTTCTAAAACTATGTCTAAACCAGTCGTGGTAATAAATAAGGGATTTTAACCACGGTTCAGAATCGCGTTTGAATTTTAAACACGGTTGAGCAAAAATCGTGTTTAAAAGGAAATTTTAATCACTGTTATTATTGTAACCGAGTTTAAATATAGAGTTTTTTTAAAAGCATGCTTGGTTTTATTGATTTCCCAAACAAATAAAACAAGTTTAATATTTACATGACTAAAATAAAACAGGTTTTAAAAATAAAAACAAACAAATAAATTTATTTTTATTTTAAAAAATTATTTGATAAGTTATTATCTATTTATTAATTTTGAAAAACGGGTTTTAAAAATAAAAAAACTAACTAACTAATTTATTTTTATTTTAAAAAAAATTGATTTGATAAGTTGTTATTTACTATTAATTTTGAAAAATAAGTTTTAAAAATAAAAACAAATAAACTAATTTATTATTTAATTAGATATATTTTTAAAATAATTTATTATCTAATTTAATAATTTATTGTTTTTATGTTTATTATTAAAAATAATTTTAATTCATCAAATAAAAATATTTTTAAATTAATTATTAATATTATTTAATATAAATAGAGGTTAGATTACGATGACAATTAATATTTTAATTTGATTTTGAAAAAGATTGTTTAAATTTAAATTTCTTAATTACACTAACATATATAATTTGATATTTTAATTTTTTAAAAAAATTATTTTTATTATGAATTTAAAAACGGAAAATAAATGGGGCCGCACTTTGACATATATCATAAAAAGTTTCATAGATGTATTTTTAATAAATGGAGGCGCCCAAACTATTAGAGGGTATTTTATTTTAACAAACTTATTTTTTTATTTTAGCTTTATCATTATTTTAAGAACATGCTATGCTATAATATGATTGGATTAAAAAGAGAGCCGTGCGTAGCTTCGTTTGGTGTGAAATGTTTTCGTGGTCAAAGTCGTTGTGGCAGCTGTGTTTTCCTTGTTGAAGAAGGTAAAGTGTGGAGAAATGTGTGTTTAGCAAGGAATTGTTAGATATAAATAATACATCTCCAATTCACCTAACTCATTCCTCACTCACAGGATGATGCCTCTTCTCTCAGCCATACTTTGTTGCTTCAACTTCAAGCCCAAGAGCCCAGTGCCAGTACCAGTGGAAGCAGCTTCCTTATCAAGAAAACACAACAAACAACCTCCTCCTATTGTTGTTTCCTATTTCCCAGTTAATTCTCACCCTTCTCGTTTGTAGTCCACTCCATGCCTATAACATAATTTTCACACCAACCTTCCTCAGGATAGTTTTTTTTGTTTTTTGTTTTTATCAGCAACGTTTGTGTACCAATTGACTTGCCTCAAAATGAGTTGAATCTCGATATAAGATTCAGTATACTTGTTAATAGGAGTCATACATTAAGTAATTAAGGAAGTTTAATGTAATACATAATTTATAGTTTTCACCTAATAGACTGGATTGATTAAGCTTTTTACATATACATAAATCTTATCATTAATGTTTAACTTTGACATGTTACTTAGTGATAGAGCTTCCTCACTTAGTAGACTATTTTTCTATACACTTAGTTTCTAGATTCCTTTTTATATGTATCCAACTTCTCTGCTATCATGAATAGCTTCAGCCGTTTTGTTTCAAAAAAAATTAACTCTTAATGTTTTTATTTACATAAATTTTTTTCGCGTTAAAAAAGTGTGAAAATGGTAGAAATTTTGAGGTTTGGTTTAAGAGAAGAAAAAAAATATTTTAATTTTTAAGCTATTTGTTTGGTATGAATAAAAAAATAATCACACTAACTAAATCATGATGAATAAAGTTTGACTACGATCAACATTTATATTGGTCCCAAATCATATGAAATCATGTGAAAAATTTTTATAAGTGAGATCAATCGTATATGAAAAATGTTCCGCACAAATAAACAATGAGTAAAACCTCAAAGTTATCCGTAATATATGCATAATCGATCAAGATGTCCATATCAAAATGATTTTATAACCTTTAACATATGCAAATCATTCATCAAGTTGGTATTTACCATTAATGATTGTTGGACGATATAAGTGTCATGCGATATGTAAAGTATCATGTAAATTACCATTTCACAGCCATGTGGGCACATTTTATACTAATGTAGACATTTCAAACATCTAATGAGGAAATACATTAATTTGGTCTCTAATATATATAATATTACATCAAATTGATCCTTGCCCCATATTAAAAAAAAATTCTATCATATTTGTCTTTAATCAATTGTAATTTATATCATAGAAATTCCTAACATATTAATAATCATACCATATCAATCCCTAATGTTATTTTCTTCAAACTAGAAGTTGGTGTATATGTGACTTAGTTACTTTATGTTGATATAATATTTTTTAGTCTCAAAATAGTCTTTGGCTATCCGCTTAAGCTTAAGGATACTTTTGATTTCACACAAAGAATTTTAAAATGATGTGATAAGAGAGAAAATTTAAAGTTAGTAGTCCATATCGGGGCAATAACGGAAAGCGTTTGTAAAGGTGTCGAGAATTGTTACATCTATGTCAGCTTTTCTTGTACTTTACAGAAAAGATACTGACACAAACATCATGGCAAGATATACACCCTTAACTATAAATACTCATGCACTTCTGAGCCAAGGTTTGTCCATTGTTCCTCCCCTCAACCTTAAGCTTTGATATGCCGATTACTAACTTAAGCATCAGAGTGTCCTTGCAGGTTACATCATATTTTGTCCCTCGCCTCGAAAGGATGCCAATTAGACTCAGGCTTGGTAACCCCCATACTGGCTAGATCACTTATCATATTCTATTGGCTTAATATAAATTTGATTTTAAAAGGTAGACTAGGTTAGGATGCTTTTTTTAAGCTCCATGATTTGATATTTTTTTTTCTCAATAATAATCTAATGATTTTAAAAAGCATAGTTTTGGTCCATTTAGTTTATGAATTCCATACCCATGGTCCTTGTAATGGTTCATGGGTTGTCTAACAAGTTTATTGGTGTTTAATTGTTGATGGTCATGGTAATCATTCTCATGAGTTATTTTTAATTTATTTTAATAAATTTTTTGGTGTAGGTTATCAAAATAAATTAGTTTCAATTTATTCTAATAAATTTTATAATCTAATTTATAATATAAATATTCTCACAAAATTAATTCTATAAACTCTTAATTAAAGTGCATATGTAAATGCACTCTAAATCCTAACAATAAAATTTTACAATTTGAGAAATATTTAAGCCTTTATAAAACAATCGGAACATGTTCCCCTCACTCTACCCGTTTTCTCTGTGTGTAAACATGCCCCCTATCTATGTGTGTGTGTCTGCACGTGCACGCGTATGCATGCATGCAGGTGTATGATTTAACAACTTAGATCCAACCTTACAAAATAGGTGTTTGATCCTTATAAAATAAGAGTACTTTGATTTTGATTCATATAAATATTTTTTTACATTTTTAATATTTAATATTTTGTTTTTATTTTTGACTTTGAACTTGAATTCATTAATTTTGATATGAGTAACTAAAGTGTGTGTGTGAGAGATTTAACAACTTAGATCCAATCTTATAAAATAAGTGTTTGATCCTTATAAAATAAGAGTATTTTGATTTTGATCCATATAAAATATTTTTTATTTTACATTTTAATATTTAATATTTTGTTTTCATTTTCTACTTTGAATTCATTAATGTTGATGTGCGTAACTAAATTGCATAGTTTGTTAAAATGGTTATGACATGTCCAACTGACTATTGTGAACACCTTTTTTTCGTCTGGACACCTTTCTTTTAATTAAAAAATACCAAAAAATAAAAATTTTAAAATATTAATAATTTGGGTTGATATTAATTATCTTTTTAATTTTAAAAATAAAAAACAAAAAACATAATAGGTTTGAAAATATTTCTCTTTTCTAGTCTTTCTATCTTTTTTATTTAAAGATCATAGTTCAATTTTTCTTCATTTTATTTTATTTTTGGTTTTTATTTTTATTTTATTTTTCCATTCCCTCTCCCATACCCATGTCTTCTCCCTCACACTCACACTCTACACAATGCACACACAACCCCAAAACTCAATTTTTGGGGTCTGATTTTACATAGCAAAAACAAATAAAATGGAAAAGGGAGGTACATACAAAGAAAAGAGAAGGGGGAATCATAAAAAAGACATAAGAGGGGGGAGTTCTCAAAGAAACAAGGTGAAACAAAAACAGAGGTAAATTGAAAGAAAAAAGCACAACAAAATAAAAGAAAAATAAAACCACAACCACAACCACCAAACTTCACCACCAAAAAATCACATAACTTGTGACCATCACAGTCACGCCACCACCACCACTAAAACATCCTAACTTAATAAAAATAAACTTGAAAACCCAAGAAAATTTTTCACGATTAAATTTGAGTTCGAAATAAGGATTTAAAAACACTTAATTTAATTACCAAAATGTGATAAATACATTTAGATATCAAGAAATGGTGGTGCCTGGTCAATAATACCAATACACAGCAAAACTAAATTTTTTTTGAAGAAACAGGGGCATGAATCGATTCAGAGCAGGCATGAATCGATTCATATGGAAAATTTTACATATATAGGAAAGCAACAGGGGGATGAATTGATTCACTCCCCCTATGAATCGATTCACACGTTCCAAAATAGGCTGGGAATCGATTCATCAAAGTGGGGAATCGATTCCTATATAGAATTCATTTTTTATGAATCGATTCACACAATCAAGGGAATCGATTCATGCTTGAAAATTTTATTCTGGGAATCAATTCATGCTTAAAAATTTCCCCTGTTAATCGATTCATGAAACAGGGGAATCGATTCAAACACCTGATTTATAAGTATCTTGACAGCAACTCAGAAAATGCAAAATTTTTAACTTCTAGCTACCCTATCTTTTTTATTTCAAATCCAATGACTACCAAATTTTGACACTAGCTAAAATACAGTATTTGTGACGCGTAGCCATTGACCGCACTCAAAAATTCCTAAAAAAGAGAGATTTATGCGCATAATTGCGTTTGACTTATTTTGAGGCATTTTATGCAACTGAGGGGTCATTTTTCAATGGAATTGACCCATTCTAGTTTCTACAAGTCACAAATCATGCTTAGATGCTATTGAAATTATTCTATGTCATTCATACCTCATAATTTTCCATTTGACCCTCTCAATTGCTTATTTATGTAGGAAAAACATGTGAATGTTATGCAATCATGGTCTAACACATAGCCACTATCATTTCTCATACAATAGCAATTCCTGGACATTTCATGCATCAATATCACATCACATACATATCCACAATTCCTGGATATATCAACCTCATATATATAAGTGGTAGGACCATCCATGGTCTCCATACTCCAACATCCTCAACTAAACATCATAACTGCAAATATAAATTCAAAGCAGTTTTACTCAGTTATTTAATCCCCTAAGCATATACACATACATATATATTTACACGCGTCAAAATAGGTATGCACAGGAGCCGGGCAAGGCAACTACAAAACAACTATGTGCATCAAGTACAAGATACATATATACATAATGCTTCATGCTCAAGCTGAGTGACCTCTTACCAATCTCTGCCGCGTCCTAAGTCCACTGTAAATATATCCACAAATAAGGGTGAACATCATACATATTAAATGACAGTCATAGAATTGATTCAACTATCTATTTTTCTAACATACAATGAAATATTACAATTGATTATAATATCAACTAACATCTTAATTTATCATATAACTATGTAATCATATTATTCTCAATATCACACATCAATGCATATACATATTTGTTACACCCCCTTATATACACGAGATATATATATATATAACTTTTAGAAAGATATACATATTTATCACTCTTTATCTCGCGTATACAAGGACGTATATACATCTCATTTCCTTTGATTATTGAAAGTAAAAAAATATTGTCTTTCAATATTTGTCCATAATGATAAAATAATTTATAAAAATCATAAGTGATAAATCATTACAGTATTATATCCGGATGGGAAAGTTTATCAAAGTTTAACCTTTACCTTGTTACAATTATCTAACTTGATATTGTAATAAGGCAAGGTAAAACTAAACTATACCTCCACTACAAATGTGACCAATCATTTTTTAGTCCTTGAACCATCGAGTTTTAGAATCCTACTCTTATCATATCTCTTCATCTATCTGATTGAGGATGAGACCACTTTACCCTCTTGTAATTACACATCCTTCCATCTTGAACCGCTAGCTATATATCACATAACATATATTTTGGACACAAAATTCAAACAAGAAGGAGTGAGAAACAAAATATAATACTTTACAGATAAGACATAAGCATAAGGGTTTTCACAAACTAATAAATTAAATCATTCAAAATCTTGTACACAATTAATTGTAAATATAGGGTTCTCACACACATAGCAATCATACTTTCATTCACAACTATCCATACAGAATATCACAATCACATGTATGACATGTAATGCTTTTAATACTACCTCATTCAGTTTATGCATATGGGCCCTTAAAGTTTTAATTTGCACTGGGTGAACCAGGAGTTTACACTGTTCCATAATTCCGGATAATAACATAAATTCCTTTGTAGCATATGAACAGCTCAACTGGTGTGGAAACACTTAGAAACTAGTCAGACTGAGAAGGTTTTTATTGTGAAAGTACCCGACACTAGGGAGCGACCCCAGGTCCCCTGAAGCACCCTTCCACACCCTCTCATCCCAAGGTTCGCATTTGAACCTCCTCTAATGTATCCTCAATTTCTATAATCCGTCCCCAGGCAACATCACATCTCATTTCTCTTTAATGATTCATGATGCATGAACTACTCGCATATTTAGTTGGTTAAGACTTTTAGAAACTCAATTATTAAATACCATAAAGGTTCACAAATCATCTCAGTAAACTGTACATTCCCATAAGTTATTCTTTAAACTTCTATTATACAGAATAAATTTAGTACAATCTTCGAATTCAGATCTCACCAAAATTGAGTTTCCAAGCCTTAAATATCTCAAAACTTTCTCTTAAAAAAACTTCACATATTTACATAATCTTTCTCAATTTGAATCTTAACTAGATTGAGTTTTAGAAATCTCGACAAAATATCCTTTAGTTATTTCGTTGGGGAAAACCAAAATAATTTGCTTTAAACTTCTAATTTCTAAAAGAAAATAATTTTAAAATCATTAACTAAGAATACTTAAAACTATAAAAATTTTCTTTAATTCAAGAATTAATTATCTCAGCCTCTGATTTTCATAAAATAGCTTCTTTCTAATACTAGATTTTATTCTAGAGATTAAAAATAAAATTAGTGAAAATTATTTCTAAGAAGAAATAAATGACTAAAATAATTATAAAATACTTTCTCTTAGAATAAAAATTTAAAGAGTAAGGTAAGAAAATTCTTACTGAATTTTAACTTTCTGTCATGCTTGCTATATGCTCAAACTTCATATCACAAGGTCATCAATCATTCATCAACCACAATCAAGTATTGTAATGTCATCAATCACAATCAAATATCATCAATCACAAATATTATCAATCATAATTACATATCATTAATCACAGTCTAATATTATAAATCACAATATCATTAATCAAAATCAAATATAGTTAATTATAATCAAGTCAAATCAACTAAATATCGCTCATAAATATAATTCAAATTTTAATGGTTATTTAAATTAGTAGAGTTAATTTTGAGTCCTTATAGTCCATTCCTCGCACAGGTCTATATAAGTCCATATATATAATCCAGTCTTCGCATAGGTATAGTTCAGTCCATACAGGTCATAATAGTCTAAGTCCTTGCATAGGTTTAGTCCAGTTCGCATAGGTTATCCAGGTCTTTGCATAGGTATTTCAGATCAAGTTACACAAGATACACAATTTAAAATTTATATAAATTTTAAGTTAAATAGTTATTATTTTAAAATATTATTATTATTATTAAATTTAAAAGGAGTAGGGGACTCCTCCCATTATTCTTATGTCTTTTCATATTATATTCCTATCTCACTCCCCCTTACCTTGAATTGCTACCAAAAGTGAGTTCGCTTTGCACCTCCGAGTTCTAGAAATATTAATAACAACTTATCTCAGTATAGGCATAAGATAAAAATAAAGATTACTACGTAAAACAGAAATGGTAAATTTTGAATAGTGAATAGTGAATAGTAAAACATAAATAGTAACAATAAATAGTAATATTGAATAGTAACTATAAATAGTAAAACGTAAATAGTAATGATAAATAGTAAATTGTAAATAGTAACACTAAATAGTAATTCACTATTTGAATAGTAATTTACTATTCGTAATAGTAATTTACTATTTGAATAATAATTCACTATTCTCAATAGCAATTTACTGTTGACATGGGAATTTACTATTTAGAATAGTAACTTAAAATAATATTATATCCAGTATAATAATGAATTTCTAAAACGATATGAAAATAAACCTAAAAAGTATAAAAGAGAGTTATTCTTACCTTATGATTTTGGTAGAACCTCCTTCCATAAAAAGTATTTCTATCTCTCACTCCTACCACTATCTCTCTAACACTACTATATTAAGAAAATTTAATCTAAACTGTGAATTTTCCCTTTGGTGCTCCCCTCTATTTATAGTAAAAATATATACTGTGCATTTCATTATTTTATTATAAAAGTACTGTACAATTTCTAAAATTTTCGTTCCTGGTTACCGTGCAAGTTTGAAATTTTCGTTCATGCCTAGTGTTTTGCATAGTAAATGTCGGCTAAATTATTAAGCCAAATAGTAACCGTTCACTCGGTATATTTTAAATATTCAAAATTGACCCTTTTTGAAATTTAACGATATTATATCAGTTCTCACTAATTTTATGATAAGTAATATAAAGTTTAAATTTTAAAAATCTAAAATTTTCTATTAATAAAAATTTATTGATACGTTTTCGATTTTTTTACGATTGGTAAAAATCAAGATTTTACTTAAACAGATAATTTTTAGATAAGTCTACTTCAAATGGATTTTAAAAAATTTTATTATAATTTAAATTCACTTTCTTGTAAATATTTTTAATTTTAAGTAACTTTATATGAAATTAAAATTATTTAAAATATTATTTTATTAAAATATTTCAAAAAATTCTAGAAAATCATAAATATTATGTAGATCAAAAAGTTCTAAAGAAGCATAGTCTAATTCCTTCATAATTTTATTTTAAAATTCTAATAATAGTTAAATTACAAATATGTAAAAACATAAATATAAAAACATAAAATAAAAGTTATGAATAATAAATATATTTGATCCGGTCTGGATACCGGCCCTAAGACTAAGAGATAATTATCTTAGCCGGCCCAGAGTTCAGTCGGTATCACTGGACAATGATCCAGTCGGTATACCACTGGACAACGATCCTGTGTTAGCCGGCCTCAATCGGTATCACAAGATACCGACTCAGTCTGTAACTATACCGGTTATCCGAAGTAGTGACCAAGATATCGGATACCTCATTCGTTCCCCTTTCACCCAGTGTTGAGAAGCTGATCCGGACCGATCAACCGGTTTCTATCATAACACATACAATCGGTATCATCGGTATACATCCGGACTGTAATCCCGAGTCAGGCGTTCTCCCTGCACCGGTTAGTCTGGATAACACCATGCATACCGGATAACATACGTATCACTTGACAGAAGACGATAGGCATTGCTACAGGGACTGATCAATAATTCCCCACACTACGAGCCAAACTCTGCTCTAGGTAATGATCAACTTGTCCCCTAAGTCTAGCCCATACTCCCTACGCTCAATATAAAATAGCCACTTGCCTCAATCATGCTGGTAAGTGCGCATTAAACAATAATATACTTACATAATGAAGGTTAGTGGTTCCCCATTAACGAATCCTCGTAAATCGAGCCAATCAGGTATAAGAACTCACTTCAGTTTACTGGAGAGGGGTTCATGGTTCCCGGTTCTGGTCTTCTCTCTTATGCATCCACCTGATCCCTGTGATCATTTACATTCCATACTTGGAATATATCACTGACTTGAGCGTCGGAGAATCTTCACAGGTGACACCACCTTTCGCCCACACCAACGCGTGAGGTCGGTGTGAAGGACCTCCAGGATGCCAAGACTGGTCTCTTCATACAGACACACCGGATACACATACCGGATATTCACAGAACCAGCCTTCAGACATAGACTTTTCTCACTACTTGTGACTGGCCCGACACCGGATCTCTTTGACCCCGGTTCAAGCATTCTCCCTGTACCGGTTAGTCCGGATAACACCATTCACATCGGATAACATACGTATCACCTGAAAGAAGACGATGGGCATTGCTACAGGGACCGATCAATAATTCCCCACACTACGAGCCAAACTCTACTCCAGGGAATGATCAACTTGTCCCCTAAGTCTAGCCCATACTCCCTAAGCTCAATATAAAATAGCCACTTGCCTCAATCATGCTGGTAAGTGCGAATTAAACAATAATATACTTGCATAATGAAGGTTAGTGGTTCCCCATTAATGAGTCCTCGTAAATCGAGCCAATCAGGTATAAGAACTCACTTCAGTTTATTGGAGAGGGGTTCCTGGTTCCCGGTTTTGGTCTTCTCTCTTATGCATCCACCTGATCCCTGTGATCATTTACATTCCATACTTGGAATATATCACTGACTTGAGCGTCGGAGAATCTTCGTAGGTGACACCACCTTTCGCCTACCCCAACGCGTGAGGTCGGTGTGAAGGACCTCCAGGACGCCAAGACCGGTCTCTTCATACAGATACACCGGATACACATACCGGATATTCACAGAATCGGCCTTCAGACACGGACTTTTCTCATTACTTGTGACTGGCCCGACACCGGATCTCTTTGACCCCAGTTCAGGACAGAACAATATTTAAAATTCTTAATATAATTTCATTAATCAATGAATACTAATTAAGTCATTTTAAAATTCTCATTCAAAATACATAAATATTTTATTATTATTATTATTTTATTTTATTTTAAAAAACAAATAATTAAATATAAATACCAAAATTTCATAAAAAATGATAATAATAAACTAACTAATAGTAAGTATTTCTCATTAAAGATATATTAATATCTATTTTCTATTTGTGTTGAAAATGGGATGTTACAATATTCATTCATTTGGATCCAATTGCATATTCAATGACTTAGTGTTGCAACACAGGCTCTCAGCCATAATATTCAGCTCTCAGCTGATCCGGCCATTTTAATGGTACCAAACTGTTTGCCTTCTCATGTAACACAGTCACTCTCAGTGATAACGATAGTGTTACGAGCATCTCTGAGTCCCACTCAGTAAGTTTTGCCCTAAGTCCCACTCAAGGTCTTTTGTGGAATCCTCGAAATCACAATCACATAGAAATCACATTTATATGCATAAATCATCACAATGATCTTATAAACACCATTAACATCTCATGCGACATTCCAATATCATCGTCAAACAACTCATAACATAATTTTCTTATATATACATATAACTCAATAACTTTAAAGCACACCTTGCATCTCATGCATTTTATCACAACTACATGGATGGCAAACAACATGATCATCATAGTTTATAAAACACATCATTTACAATTCAATATACTAATATACCTTGAATCCGTCTATAAATCATGCATTTAAAATGTAAAAGCTCCCCCTACCTGAAATGGGGAATTCTAGAAGCTCCTCGACTGATCGAATGCAAGTGAACCACTAATCACAAGCTTCGATCTCTATTCCTCAAGATCAAACAACTCCCTAAAATTCATAGCAATTAATTTTAATTTCACAATCAATACAAATATCGCTTATCAAGTTAGGAATCGTTAAATTAGAACCATTTCGGTAAGGTATAACTCACCGAACCAAGACATCAACTTCGGAACTCGCCTCCGAATCAAGCTCCAAGCTCCGAATCACTCTAAAACTCTTTGAAACTACCTTATTTCATTGAAACAATAATATCAAGCTTTAATTTTGTAGAATTAGCAATCAAGAACCATTTCTACATACTTTTTCATGAAAAGCTCAAGGTTCTTGAAAACCTAAGCTCTCCACTTATGTCCATAGATTCCAATTGCTTTAAAACTCATAAAATTGATAAGAATTTAAGGGCATAGGCAAGGTTAAACCAAAACTTAAGATGAGAATTCTCCAATCTTACCTCAATTTGAAGAATTCAAGCTTTCCCCCTTAAACCATGGTTGCCAACGTGAAAAGGAAGGAGAAAGGGCTTGGTTTCCACTTCAATTTGATGAATTTAAGAGAAAATTGAAGAAGAATGGAGATGGTGGTGCTAATTGGAAGAGAAGAATCAAGAAGGAGAAGTGGGTTTTCTACTCTGTTTCCTACGAGAGAAAAATGGAAAAGAGAAGAGGATTTTCAATTTAAATAATTTAGGGACACATAAGTCACTTTTGTATTTGTTTTAATTAATCTCTTATTTTAATTTTATTTATCTTTTAATCTTCCATGCCAAATAATTCCTAATTTAGGATGTTACAACCACCATCGTTGCCTCACTCCCCTCCTCTCTAACGTGTGTCTCTTCTTCTTCCTCACTTACCCACGACACTATTTCTCTCTTACCACCTCCAACCTCCAAATCTCCAACCACCACCAAAACCTACAACCATCACCCTTTCTCTCTCTCATTCTTCAACATTCATGGCCACCTCACCCCTACACTTGTAACCACCATCTCTCAACCATAATGCCTCCATCAAACCCTACCACCATAAAGTCGTCATTGGCCTCTTCCTTCTTCTCTCTTACTCACGGTTCACTCTCTCTTTCTCTCTTTAGTCATTGCCCCTCTCTTTTCTCAAGTATATGTATGAGTGGGAGGAAAGGGATTAGAATACTTAAGGTTTCTTTTAATTTTTCTGGTTTGGCCAATTAGGCCCTTATGAGCTAAAGTCCAACTATTTTTAAGGAGATTTTCTCCATTTTAGTGTTATATCTGTTTCATTTGTCATTTTCTTAGCAAGAAACAGGTTTGTCCCAACGGTAATACTTGAGTCTTTCTAAATCTAAGGCTTAGGTTGGACCTGATTTCCCTCATTCACATATCTTTATTATTTTTACCTATTGTGAGTTAATGTTGGTGTAAGTTTTGTTTGATACTTAGTTAATAAAAAAGTGTGTGTTTGTCTTAATGGTTGAATTGGGATCTTTTGAAGTATAGGACTTAGGTTCAACTTCCACCCCATTTATCTCATTTCTTTTTTTTCTTTTTTCATTTTTTTTGTTTAGTGTTAGCTTGGGCTAATAAAGTCCCCATGGATTAAAGCCAATCTATTTTTTAGTATGATATTTTTTTTACGTTATTGTATGTGTTATTCTTATTAATTTTCATTGCATTCAAGGAAATAAAAAAAATGTATCTTATCAGAAAAATCTTTCTTTTCAATAATTAAAATCAACTCATTTCAAATACGGTTTCTTCTTAAACAAAATATTCAAACTCCTTTTCAAAAATAAAAAACTCAAAAATATATTTTCTTTAAGTAAAAATCAAAAATTCCAAAAATCCAAAAAATCAATTTTCAAATCTCAAATATGAGCTGGATCAATTCCTATCAAACCCTTTTTCCTTTTAAATAAATCTTCTTATAATAAAATTAATTTAGACAAGACATCTCGTTAATCTTCCTTTCTTTTCCTTAAACCTTTTTTATAACATTCGTTTTGGAGTTGCACCTCCAAAAATCAATATAGAAGGACACTTTATTGATAGAGATTAATTTGGACGAAACATCCTATTAATCTCATTTCAGAGACTCTTCCTTTCCTCCTGTTATTTTGCATTTGCTTACATGTTGCTCTTTTATCGTTGTTTGTTTCTTTTGAAGTTAAATAAATTTCTGAGCTATTTAAAATACACGTAATCAAATTAAAGTAACCATTTTGTAACTAACAATGTGGGGTGCTAAATAAATATTAGTGGCGACTTCATTTTTTGAATCGTTTCTTGAAAGATCAAAACCTTTTCCTTTTTAGAGGTCAGTCATCCCGTCGCAATCCTCGTTGTGGCAATATATAAAACATAACTCTAGGTTAAAATATAACTTTTAGTAAAAGTTGCTTTCAAAGTTGACAAAAAAATAAAACTTTCAAGGTTCTTAATGACCAAAATCAATATTTTAAGGTTATGTGTTAATAGTCAATTAAATATATAAAAAATATTTGAACAAGTTAACTAGAGCTGGCAAAATGGGCTGGCCCGCATGGGCCGGCCCGAACCCGCCCATAAAAATGTAGTACGCAGGCTTAAAATAAAAAATTAAAATCAATACGTGGAAAAAAAAAGCCCGACCCTAAAAAAGCCCGAAAAAAATGGCCCGAGTGCGGGCCGGCCCGTGTGGCCCGCGGGCGGCCCGATTATTTTTAAAAAATAAAAATAATAATTTTTAGTTATGTTAGGTGCTTGCTTTTGTGACTTTTATTATGGACTTTTATGAAATATATGATTCAACTTTGTGCATTTTGTTTTCTTCCATAATGTTTTCTTTGATTGATTTTGTACATTTTATTAAAAAACATAATATAGAAAGTCAAACATAATGTCATCTCCATAAGATAATATCACTTTATGTCAACACCAATAGTTATGTAGTTCATGACTTCACCTTAATAAGGTTTCACAGTGTTGCCGTTATGAATTGATAATATCACTTTATGACTTCACCAATAGTTATGCGCTACGTTATATGCATTTTTAATTTGATTACGATAAAACTTGAAGTTGTATGTCCATAATTTTTTAGCTATAGCCTATATGTTTACACAAATCATGATCTTTGATATATGTATTGATCTGGTCTCAA
This sequence comes from Clitoria ternatea, assembly GCA_037962975.1. Taxonomy (NCBI): domain Eukaryota; kingdom Viridiplantae; phylum Streptophyta; class Magnoliopsida; order Fabales; family Fabaceae; genus Clitoria; species Clitoria ternatea. The sequence goes on from CM075675.1 coordinate 54,075,094, forward strand.
TACCGGTATCCGTCCTACAAGACATATTTCAACGTCTTTATCAATTTACCAACGTGCAACCGGTGTCATCGGTATACATCCGGACTCTAATTCCGTATCAGGCGCTCTCCCTATACCGGTTGTCCAGGATAACACCATGACACCGGATAACTCACACGTCACTATGCAGAAGACAAAAGGCATTGCTACAGGGACCGATCAATAATTCCCTGTACTAAGAGTCAAAATCTGCTCACGGGAATGATCAACTTGTCCCCTAATAGTAGTTTATACACTCTACGCTCAATATAAAATAGCCACTTGACCCAATCATGCTGGCAAGTGCACAATAAAATAATAATATATAGTGCTATTGGAGGTTAGTGGTTCCCCACTAACATGCCCTCGTATTTCGAGCCAATCAGGTATATGAACTCTCTTCATCAATGAGGGGAGGGATCTTCGACGGAATCTACTTACGATTATTCTCTAAAAAAAATATTCCTCACTTGGAATATTATCAGTGACTTGAGCGTCGGAGAATCTCTGCAGGTGACACCACCATTCGCCCACATCAACGCGATAAGTCGGTGTGAAGGATCTCCAGAACGCCCAATCCGCTCTCCTCATACAAGGACAACGGATATTTACATCGGATACTCGTACATCCGTTCTTATGCATAGTATCTTCATACTATTTATGATTGACTTGGCTCCGGATCTCTAGACCCCGGTTCAGGACAGATCATGTATATTTTTTTAATCGTGTGCCTTTCTCATTCGGTAATGTCGTTTTAATTAAAACTTTTTCCAGCTAATTTAATTAAATAGTATTATTTCATAGAACAATTTTTTATAAATTTATTTTTTAAACTTTTTATAAGCGGGCCGCCCGAAGTGGCCCGCGGCCCGTTGAGGGCCGGGCTAGGGCCTTTAATTTCAAGGCCTGAATTTTGGCGGGCCTTTTTTCACTAGTGGAAAAAATGGATATAACAACGGGGATATATTCACGGGTAGAAGAGGATCAGTGATAAAAACATGCGCGGTGGCATTTTTGAAATTATAAGGTGAACGTTATAATCAGAGAAAACTATATATCCACGGTTAAAATCATAACCGTGGATATAGACGTAAATATATATCCACGGTTGAGGAGTAAACCGTGGATATATAGTACCTGAAATATATATCCACGGTTGTGTGTACAACCGTGAATATATATTCATGGTTATGATCAGGGTTATGATGTTAACCGTGGATATATATTGATGTCTATATCCACGGTTGTATTTCCAACCGTGGATATATAGTTCAGGTTTTAGGGTATAAACACTGGGGACTATATGTCCACGGTTGTTTCTATAACTGTGATTATAGATTTAATATTTATCCACGGTTGTTGTCTTAACCGTGGATATAGTGTTACCATTTATCCACGATTGTTTGCTCAACCGTGAATATATTACACATATATTCACGGTTTTAAGGGGAACCGTGGATATACATCCTTTCTGAAACTTCAAAAGCCACGCCTTTCAGCCTTTTTCCACTTTCTCTTCTTCTTTCACTTTCTACTTCTCCTCTCGCGCTCATCTTTTCGAGTGGTTTCTCATCCTCTCCATCTGTCCCAGTGTGCTCGTTGCTATTTTTGCCTGCTTCTTGCTCGTTGCTTGTCCTGTTACACTCGTTGTCCCAGTGTTGCTGCATTGTCCTGTAAGTCGTCACTATTTCTGATGTTCCCTGTTTCTGATGTGTTAAATCTGATGGTCCCTGTTTGAGTTCAATCCGTTTTCTTTGATGCGTTATATACGTTATATGCGTTATATGAGTTAAAACTGTTTTGTGTTGATACTCGCAATGAGTTAAATCTGATGCGTATGCGTTATATGAGTTAAATCTGTTTGTTGATGAATTAGGTAGAAATTTATTGCTGAATTTGTTTGTGTTGAAATGAGACTGTCATGTTTTATTGCTCTGAACAATTCCAGAATTATCATTCTTATGTTATTTTGATTTTCATACTGAATGATTATTTTATTAGCAGCATCTTTGGCTTAAATAGTCATTCAGTACATGTTTTCATATAAACTAAAAGCAGCCCACTTAGCTAAAATAAAGGCTAATGGTAACAGAAAGTAGATAAACTCAAATAAAAAAAATATCCCTAAAGACTAGGACATTCCCGGTAGACCAGGATATTATTCTAAACAGAAGAAAAACTGCAATAAACCTCTTCAATCCCCCCTTAAATACCATCAGACCTCTGTAACACAATGATGTTATTTCTCTTGTTGTATGTGTATGGTTGATAATCTCATGAACTCGTAGGCTCATATACTAGTTAACTAGTATGAAAGTTGTTGTGCATATGAGTGAACCGTAGTTCCCCGTTTGAGATTCGACACAAATGGTCATTAAATCAATTAATGTCATCGTTTGTGTTGAATCTTGAATTGTCCATTTGGACAGTTTGGGATGAACAATTATTTTTTATACGTCATTGTTAGTATGTACAAGTTAGGAGTTATTTTAAAATTTGATAAAATTTCGGTAACTTGCATTTTGTGTTGTTCTCTAGGTGCATATTTGGTTGTGGTTGAATTTGATTTGACCACTCTCATTTTGTGTACTTAGAGACCTATGCGGAATGCTGCCGAAATTTCATCAAATTTTAAAATAAGTCCTAACCTGTATATATGAATGACGTATAAAAACAATTGTCATGCTGAATGGGTATAGGACCACCACCTTTGTATAAAAAGTGAGGTTGATCATAGCACCTTGTAAACAGTTGGTATGGATCGGAGTTGGATTTCTGCGTCACGCCTAAGTCTGGAGTACGAGGGGGGAGTTGAATCATTTATAGAATTCGTAGCGAGGAATGCAGTGGGGGTGAATGGAAAGTATTTTTGCCCTTGTGTTAAATGCTTCAACCTGCGTCGGGTAGACTTGGAAGAGGTGCGAGAACATCTACTGTGTGACGGTTTTCTACGTAGTTATACGCGTTGGATATGGCATGGTGAAGATGTGGTGGTGCCAAGTAACAGCTCTCAGACTAAAAATCGAAGCTCGATGCATGACAACGATGTCGACATGGATGACCGACTCGAGGATATGATCCGTGATGTAGGGGTAGAAGGTTTTAAGAAAGCTCATGTATATACAACTCTGTGTCAGGACTCTGAGCAGCCGTTGTATCCAAACTGCGTCAATTTCACGAGGTTATCAGTTGTTTTGCGGTTGTTTAATTTGAAGGCCATAAACGGGTGGACGGATAAAAGTTTCACTGACTTACTGAAGTTGTTGAAAGAAATGCTCCCAGCTGGAAACACCTTGCCGAAAAGTAACTATGAGGTTAAAAAGGTGTTGTGTCCTATAGGTTTGGAGTATGAGAAAATACATGCATGCCCAAATGATTGTGTATTATTCCGGGGTGAGTTAGAAATGCTGCATCGATGTCCTAGATGTGGGGTGTCACGGTATAAGAAGAAAGAGGCGGATTCTGATGAGGTATGCACTAAAGGGTCTCCTACAAAGGTGTTGTGGTATCTACCTATAGTTCCAAGACTAAAGCGTCTGTTTGCCAATGTAGATGATGCAAAACTTATGAGATGGCATGCTGATGAGAGGGTTGTTGATGGACTACTTAGGCATCCGGCCGATGGGTCGCAATAGAAGAAAATGGATAGGATTTTTCCAGAATTTGCCAATGAACCAAGAAATGTTAGGCTTGCACTAGCCACAGACGGCATGAACCCGTTTGGGAACCTGAGCACAAACCATAGTTCGTGGCCTATTTTGTTGTTTGTTTACAACTTGCCGCCATGGTTGTGCATGAAGCGAAAATATGTGATGTTATCAATGATGATTTCTGGTCCACGACAACCGGGGAACGACATTGATGTATATTTAACTCCATTGGTTAAAGACCTCAAAAGGTTGTGGGAAGACGGGGTTGAAGTGTTTGATGGGTTTACCGGGCGATCATTCAAATTGCGTGCCATGTTATTTTGCACAATCAATGACTTTCCAGCGTATGGTAACTTATCTGGGTACAGTGTGAAGGGTCATAAAGCTTGTCCAGTATGTGAGGAGGGGACTAGTTCTGTGCGGTTGCATCATGGCAGGAAAAATGTTTATCTTCGACATCGAAGGTTTCTTAAAGCAAATCATCCGTTTCGAAGGTTGAAGAAGTCGTTTAACGGTGCCCAAGATTTTGAAATGGCTCCTCCACCACTATCTGGTCGCCAGGCATATGAAAAGGTGAAGGACGTCAACGTGCAATTTGGTAAGTGTGAAAAACAGCACCCGACACAAAAAAAACTGGAAGAAAAGGTCAGTGTTTTTTGACCTGCCATATTGGAGGGAGCTTGATGTAAGACACTGCATTGATGTAATGCATGTGGAGAAGAATGTGTGCGACAGTTTAGTTGGTACACTCTTAAACATACCCGGGAAGACTAAGGATGGTCTAAACTCGCGTATGGACTTAGAGTTGATGGGTATACGTCAGGATTTGCATCCACAATCAAAGGGCAAAAGAACATATTTGCCTCCAGCATGTCATACGTTATCCAGAAAAGAAAAGCAAAGTCTGTGTGAATCGTTACGAAGTGTGAAAGTTCCGTCTGGTTATGGCTCCAACATCAAGTCTTGTGTTTCCATGAAAGATTTAAAGTTAATTGGGTTAAAGTCACACGATTGTCACATGTTGATGCAGCAGTTTCTGCCTATCGCCATTCGTGACATTCTTCCTAAAAATGTGAGAAATGTCATAACAAGGTTGTGTATGTTTTTCAATTCCATATGTTGCAAGGTAATCGTGCCCGGCGAATTGGATGTGTTGGAACAGGAAGCATCACTTATATTATGTCAGCTTGAAATGTATTTCCCGCCCTCTTTTTTTGACATAATGGTCCACTTAATCATCCATTTGGTGAGAGAGGTCCGTTGTTGTGGTCCAGTGTTCCTCCATTGGATGTATCCCGTTGAGCGATATATGAAGATATTGAAAGGGTATATGAAGAACCAACGTCGTCCCGAAGCTTCAATTGTGGAAAGATATATTGCAGAGGAAGCAATTGAGTTTTGCACTGAATACATGTCACATGCTGCAAGCATTGGTATTCCAACGACCCGTCATGAAGGGAGATTGGATGGGAAAGGAACGATTGGAAAAAAAGTGAAGAGCATGCCACGTGCTGATGTCCTTCAGGCACACTTGTATATTTTAAACAACACGGACGACGTGCAACCGTATCTAGCCACACACAAGGAGCTAGTCAAGAAAACCAACCCTAAAATGACTGAAAAGTGGTTGTTGAATGAACACAACAAGAGTTTCATGCAGTGGTTCCAAAAGACCGTCCTGAAAGATGCATCTGCATCCTCGACATTACATCGACTAGCACAGGGCCCGAACTTTGATGTCCTCACCTTTTGTGGGTATGACATAAACAACTATTCGTTTTATACAAGGACACAGGATGAAAAGAGTACAAATCAAAACAGTGGAGTGATGGTTGTGGCTCAGTCAATGCATTTCTCAACTGCAAAGGACAACAACCCTGTGATGGCGGAGTCATGCTACTTTGGTGTGATTGAAGATATATGGGAAGTTGATTACGGTCCCTTCACCGTTCCTGTGTTTAAATGCAAATGGGTTAACAATAAGAACGGTGTCACAACTGATGATTTAGGAGTTACGTTGGTGGACCTCAACAAGATCGGGCATAAGGAAGAACCATTCATAATGGCAACGCAGGTGAAGCAAGTTTTTTATGTGGCTGACCCAGCTGACAAACGGTGGTCAATTGTTATCCAAGGTAGACACATTGGAGACCCCAATCTTGATATTGTGGACATTCCATCAACTACAACACGTATTCCAACATCTATCGTGGAACATGACATAGATGATGTAGTTGCCAGTCGTCATGACCACCATGAGGGCTTATGGGAAAATATTTCATCTTAATAGGGTATTAATCTTGTTGGTGATTCATTTCATTACATGTTATATTAGTTATTCGTTGTTTTAAATGTTATATTAAATATTTGATAGTTTTTTTCCTTGTTTGGACAGATACTCATGGCTGACCAGGATGGACGATCCAGGTCCGACTCACAGGCCAGTGGTTCCTCTGCTCGGAAGAGTAGAGGTGTTACCCGGATGCCAGACGTCGCACGTAGGCGTCACCAGGGAGAGAGGCCAGTTGTTGACATGGATGTCAACACCGGTAGATTCAGTGGACCGCATGCCACGAAGCTTAGCAGTTATCTGGGGGTTGTGGTACGGTCGAAGGTGTCCATCATTATCCCCGACTGGGATAGTGTCGAGGAGGTGGTGAAGAACCAGCTATGGAGTGATGTTCTGGTAACTTATGTATTATTTAAGTTTTATTTTAGTGTATTATTTCATGTAACTCTTAATAAGGACTCCTTTATGGACTAACTCCTTTCATGTAGGATTCTTTTGAGATACCATCTTCCGACATAGCGAGGAGGAAGGTCCTCGGTATCATGGCTGAGCGATGGAGGTCGTTCAAATCCATACTCACCACGAGGTATATTGAACTTTAAATTCTTAATCAACGCTTCACCAAATTGTACCAATCCTTAGTTTAAATGTACCTTTCATTGTAGGTATGTATTCGGGGACGACCAAGGAAAGTTCCCTGGAGAGAAGTATCCATTCATCGATCAGGAGACCTGGGATGCTTTTGTTGCATCTAGACATTCTGCCGAGTTTCAGGTACATTGGTTTTTAGATGATTAAATAATATGTATAATTTATACGGCTAACTGTGAATATTTTTTTTCTTGTTGTAGGAGACCAGAAAGAAAGCCAAGGAGACTAGGAAGCTAAATGACTGCCCACGCACACTGTCACGTGGGGGTTACCGTAGGTTGGAGGAGCGGCTGGCACAGGAGAGGCTGAGTCAGTGTCAGACTGACACTGGTATTGTGGATCCCCCTTCCCCACCTGCACGCCACGACAAATGGAAGCGGGCTAGGATCAAGAAGAGTGGGGAATACACTTCCTCACAGGCTCAGGAGGTTGCCTCACGGATAGTAAGTATTCCCCTTTATATCAGTGTCTGTTTTTCAGTTTACGTGAAGGAAGTGAATACTAACTTGTTTGGTTTCAGGATTCCTTGGTTGAGCAATCAACCCAAGGGTCTTTCGTAGCCCATGGACGGGAGGATATATTGACTACCGCCATTGGCAGGCCAGAGCACCCAGGAAGAGTGCGTGCTATTGGTCGAGGTGTAGGTAAGTGCTAACTAACTCTATGCCTTCATTTTGTTATCTGTTAAACAATTATGGGCTAATCATTCACATTTTACAGGCCTCCGCACCTATTACGGTGCTCCCGACCCTGCCCCATCCCTTGAGCAAATAGTGGAGCAAAAGGTGGCTGTTGTGAAGGCTGAGTACCAGGAGGAGATATCTAGGCTCCACCAGGAGATGGCCCGATTCAGGGAGGAGATGAAGGCCTCACTCAGCCACCACCAGGAGACTACTACACCAGCCAGCGACCCATAGGTTAGATTCTTTATTTATTTTCCTCAATTTTATTGTTTGTAATCACTTTCATTGTTGAATAACTTCTGCTTGATGTGTAAATATGTAGGTACGGAAGGTTAGCACTAAGGGGTCGTGCGCTACGGCTGACCCTGAGGATGACGGGGTCGAGCCACCAGACACCCGTCAATGTGACCTATTCATTGACGGGTCGGAGGAGCCAGTTGCCACTGGTATGGTGCACAACTTAGGCCCTGTGGTTCACCATCAGACATTACCTGATGGTATGTCCAGGGTCTCGGTTGTGCTCGTCCTCGAGGAGGATGCTGCTGTGCCAGTGGCAACTCAGGAGGTGAAGACCGTCGGTCAGGCGGTGGGCCACTTTCTGATGTGGCCCAACAGACTTCTGGTGATTGCCCCTGGACAGGTAAAAACCCTAAACACTAACTAGCTTTATTTCCTTGTCAATTATGGTACAAAATGTGATGGTTGTCAATTGTTCAACAGGAACAGCCATTGAAGAAGCCAGACCCGGCCAAGGATCCCATCCGGATGCTATGGCGCATCGGGTATGAGCAAGCTAACGACACTGTTCAGGTCCCACGGCAGCCACTAGTGTTTGGCCATCCCAGTGCTCTTCCAGTTTACGTTACAAATTCTGACATTTGTGACATTATTACGGGGACGTCGATGCTGAACGGCTCCATCTTTCAGTTGTGGGAGCTGTAAGTATATCCTTGTTTTGTCCAATTTTTTCATTATACAAGTTATTTGTCGCTAACCATGTCTTAACTTGTTTAGGTTTCTGGCAAAACTCTCAGTGGACTTGGGTTTCCAAGGAACTTACGGTTTCTTAGAGCCCTCTCTCATACAGAGGCAAGGAAACACCTCGCAGAACACCTAGACATACATCCAGAATTGGATGTTTGAGTCTGGGAAGTCTATATACATGGGCCCCTTTCATAAAGGGTAATACTCTATTCCATAATTATTGTCATGATATTTTGCATTTTGAAGTCTCACTTATCACTCGTAACTGCAGGGCTCACTGGACGCTTCTGGTGATCTGTCCGAAGGACTATCTTGCTCTGTACTTTGATAGTTTGCACAAAACAGCTCCACAAGACCTGAAAGATATAGTAGACCGGTAAGTTCATCCCTAAACAATAACCACAAATTCGATTACATCATTTTTAGAACTATACAATTCTAACTTATCTTGTGTTTTGTTTGACGCAGGGCGGTGGTTGGATACAATGTACTGATTGGAAACAAGCCCAAAGGAAAAACAGTTGTATGGGTGTACCCAAAAGTAAGTCAATCGTATTCATTCAAATCTTCAGTACATGTTTTTTAAGTTCCGAATTCACTTATTCTATACTATATGTCCATTGTAGTCTTACAGGCAAAAGGGTTCCTTTGAGTGTGGCTATTTCGTCATGCATACTATGCTGACCATTGTCCAACATCATTTAGTAGATGGATGGATAGAGGTAATTCTCATCACCGTGTCAATTTCTCCAATTTCATCAATTTCATGTAATAAATAAAGCTTTTGTTCTAATTGTTTTGTGCATTGTTTGCAGTACTTTAATGACCGGTCATATTTCCCAAAGGAACTTGTGGATGATGTTAGAAGGCAATGGGCCTCACACTTCATTGAACTTAGGCAAAGCTAGATATAGGATCTTTATTCTTTTATATATGTATGTAGTAGGATTTAGGGTTTACTTTTATTAGATTACATTCAACTTAATTGTATATACTTTCATTTTTTAGGTTGTTATGAATTGATATAGAAAATAAATTGTTATATATATACATACGATTCTTTCGGCATAGTGTTGCTGTGGCATACTGTATACTGTACTGGTTTGTCTGAATGCAGGGTTGGGAAACAATAAAACAGAATGCATATTAAAAAAAAAACCTCAGTATTTATTCACGGTTATGGCAACAACCGTGAAAAAAGACAAGATTTTTCCACGGTTACTACCATAACCATGGATATAGATACATTTTATCCACGGTTGTCCATCACAACCGTGAATATAAGTAGTTTGTAACTGAAACTAAACCATACTTATATTCACGGTTGTGATGGACAACCGTGGATAAAATGTATCTATATCCACGGTTGTCCATCATAACCGTGAATATAAGTATGGTTTAGTTTCAGTTACAAACTACTTATATTCACGGTTTTGATGGACAACCGTGGATAAAATGTATCTATATCCACGGTTATTCTTGATAACCGTGAATATAAATAGTAAGTTATATTCACAGTTGTTCTTAACCGTGGTTAGATGTGATTTATTACCACGGTTGTTAACCGTGGTTAAAGACCATCATCTACTACCACGGCTTCAACAACCACGGTTCTTTAACCGTGAATAAAGGCCTTTTTTAACCGTGATTATATCCTTTTTTTCCACTAGTGTTTGGCCCGGCCCTAAATGGCCTGGAACCCGATAAAGCCCGGCCCGTTTAGGGCCGCCCGCCCGAATTGCCAGCTCTAAAGTTAACATGTAACTTAGTTACTCATATAAACGAATTCAAGTTTAAATGTAGGGACTTAAACAAAGTATTCAAGAGACATGTAAAAGAAAAAATTATAAGGACCCAAACCAAAAGTCTCTTATTTTGTAAGAACCAAAATTATATTTAAGCAAAATAAAAACTAAGATTGAAAAATCAAATCCTTGAACTTACTTAGGTATGGAGTAGAACCTTGGGTCATTTGTCACACGCATCAATGTGTCTACAAGTCAACAATGAGATTAGTCAACGTAAACTAGATACCCTAGTGCATTTTCCTCCAAAAAGTTGTATAGCGTATAAATAAAAATATCCACAATATTTGAATCTAAGACCTTATTTAAGGAAAATTAAGGTGACGCTTAGTTTATGTTTTATTTTCTATTTTCAGTTTTAATTACAAAATTATCGTTATGTTTCCTGTTTTCAAAATTTTATACAATAAATACTAAAAATATTTTTTCTGTTTCTGTATAATTTTTTTAAAACAAGAAACAGGATAACATTTTTTAATAAAATTGAAACCAAAACATAGAAACAGGAACCAAAAAGTCCTAATAATGTATAACTTGAACCAATCACTCGTATACACATTTGTTGTAATAAGGGGACTAACAATTTCATTAAACCAAACTTTAATCTCAGGTAGTTACATTTTTTTACATGATATCATCAATTTGATTTCAACTTATTTTTGGATTCAACATTAATGGTAATAAATACTGTGGTATTCTAACTTGATTTTATTTTTGTCCTACAATTCTAATTTGATCCTTTTAGTTCTCAAAGTTTTAGTTTCGTTAAACTTTGACCATTTTGTATTTTATGTTAAATCTCATAGTTGTGTTTGTCATTTAACTCAAAAGGGAATTTAAGTGAAATTTTTTGAGACTCTTAGAGAATTTTTTTTAAAACAACTAAAGATAAAATATAATAAAAAGAATACTAGAAGTACTTTAAGATAAACTTACAACGAGTATATAGTACCAACTGAATCAACCTAATATATAATCTATAGGATTAGATAAATAAATTTTTTAAACTTTGTTCGAGCGTCAAGGAAACTAAAATGATTCAAATCAAAGTTAAAGAGAATTAAAATACCAGTGATGCCTTTAATAATAGCAAGTTTCAAAATCACCAAATCTGAAAGGTCTATTTACCGAGCCTGACATTTCCTTTTCCTTACTGGATATAATAGCATTGTCCAGTTTTCTGAGTTATCCAAACTTTCATATTCTGTAATCGACACAAAAAAAAAATGAGCCCTACAGATTTGCATATGTTATTCTTTCATTTCACATGCATGGTTTTAGAGAGAGAAAAATTGATTCGTTGTAATTACATTACCGGGATTGACAAAACAAAACAAGTGTTGAATTCAAAACATGTCTCTGCCTCCATTACATACCCTTTTCATTCATGCTAGGAATTGTCCCTGAATTGCAATTATTTCTAGCTCACTAGAGGGTGCCACATTTTCTGGATAATAATAAGCATGGCTACTCACATTACATGGTTTTTTCATTTCTTGATCCCTTAAATTTCCAACAACATTTTAAGATTACATGTGGGGCCCCAGTGACACCATGTCACACACTAATTTGATGCTTGGTTCCACTGCATGACATGCACAATGCTACAAGCTTAGTACTGATAGCTTGTCTCATGGGGGGACCAGTTCATCGTGGAATCTCTAGAGCTTTTGGCTTGCTAGGACATCAAGCAAAGGTAGTACCAGGGTGGAGGACATAACCTTTCATTGGGAGATGATCCTGAATCTGATGTGCTGACATACTAGTCTACATAAAGTTTTAAAAGATATTGTGGGAATCGTACAAATACTTATACAACTATTATTGTCTATAAACACTCATTGATTATGAGATTAGTTCTTAGTGATGTGAGAAACTTGTTGGTGGTGATATGTAAATAGTCGGCGAGTTTTAAAACATACTCTAACTCTAGTGAGTGTCGGAAATTCAACTCATTTAAATTTTTATTTACCATAAAAATATACTGATTGGTGATTGCAGGTGTTGTTCTGTAGAGTAGCAAAGCAGTGAGAATAGTGCTCACGTTGCAGTCAAACAGTAGCAAGAGTAAAAACTAAATGAAATCTTTAAATTGATGCTCCGGATGGTACCTATCAGACAATTTAACCCCTTTAGATTTGAATTTATTTATTAGTCTTTCACTTTCACTTGGTAAAAAGGTCATTCACTCTGGTCTTTTCAATTACAGAATAACAGTAGAAAAATTACAAACTCATAGTGAAAAGTCAAATAAAAATAAGCTAAAGTAAATATCGTTTTGTAACATTAGAGATTAATTAATAAAAGGTTTTTCAAATCTTAGGTACTAAATTAAATTGGAGTTTACTCAACAATGGAATTCAGGAATAATGATCAGTTCAGAAACATTTTGGAAGATACCATTATTACACTTGGCAGGGTTCTTTGCTTTCAAACTTTCCAGGGACAGTTGATGCTGGTAGATAACATTGACAAGAAGAAAAAACCAAATTTGAGTAGGTCCTTTTCCTGTTTGACTTTGTTTAATCACTGTGGGCATCTGAAGCCACTCTCATAACACTGGATCAAATGGATTTATCTAGTGGGTTTGAAGCTAAATTCTAATCAAGCTCATTCAAGGAAAAGGGAGATGAGGTACATCTATGTGCCAAATGTAGCCATGTAATGAATACATCAGACATTGAATGGAATAAGAATATATCTTCTTACACTACATGATGTAATAGACATCAAATAACAGAATGCTTTGTTTGTGTTCAAGATCCACTAAATGTGTGCCAAGTCAGAAGTAACAATTTGTTGCCTCTCACATCACAGTGACATTGCATGTTTAGTGACTTAGTTGATGAAACAAGGTTTCATTCGAGAAATTATCCAATAGTCAATATTAATTCTGTATACGATATTCAAGACGTCATCCATCTTCAATTGACCAAAAGATCAACAACATGCTTCCGGTCAACTATGTTTGAGTAACCCTAGTTGAGAACTAAACGGGCACATTGGCGCAAACAGAGTCTAATGTATAACCAAACACGCTATAAGTTCAGCTTATTATATAACATCTATTAGAGTAAGGTAGATACAATTTAAACATGACCTTGTCATATTCACAAAAAAAGGAACACAATACCAGAAATTGTAGAATAGGAAAGGTAGCTAGCTGCCTTCTGACCACTAACATCAATTAATGTGTGTTGTAATTGGATGATTTTCAAATAAGGTTAGACAATGTCTCAGTTTTGTCCTGAATAATGGTCAGTATGCCCTGCAATGAAGATTAAATCCCAACCAGAATAATGCCAAAACAAATATATAATGCCAAACTTTCAATAATGTCATGTTTTTGCAATCTGAGTGGTCCTAAGTAACTTTCTATTGCCGATTTACTGATTTTAACCTGCTTTACCTACCGGGCCCCTTTTGTTTAAACCATTGTTATCAAAACCGAACCGGTTTGACCAGTCTGACCGGTTGAACCGTGAACCGCTTAGGTGATCGCTCCGGGTCAATTCTTTAATACTACCGGTTCAACCACGGTTGAACCCCGTTTTTAGCACGGTTTTCATGAATCGGTACCTTTACCAGTTCAATGACCGGTCCGGTTCTGAAAACATTGGTTTAAACTTTTAAAAAAGAAACATTTTCTGTTTTTGAAGGTTTTTTACAAATTACTATCTATTTCTTAAGAAAAACATTAGACAACCTTTCCTTATATAATAAAGATTTATCAAACCTATGTACCTATATGTGGGATAAAAAATTAAAAGTAAAAAATCTTCTATTGAAAATTTATGTTCCATTTTGATTTCCAAAGCAAAATCAACCCATTTTCCAATAAAAATTGTTCACTTTTGATTTTTTATGTTATCCAAAAGACCTTGCATAATAGATAAACTCATAATTATTCCTTATTTTTGAAAAGTTAATACTTCATTCAATTTTTTTCATTTAAAAAACACTTTCTGATTTCGGAAACACAATCAATCTTATGAATATTCTACCTAACAAAGAGAGAGGCATCAAATTGAAACTCTATGAAAACTACCATCAGAATATTTACAATACTTTCTTTTCCCTCCCTGATTTTTGAACACCAATCAATCCAATCACACATTCTGTGCTTCTTCTAGTTTGTAACTTGTCTGACTTTCCTGCTGCTGAATTAAATGGTAGAAAGCATAAGGTGATCTTTAAGATGAAATAACGAGTCAAGAAATGACAGTTTATACAATATCAACAAGTCTTCAAATTGTGATAAAAAAGAATTACACAGAAAAAGAGAACATGCATCCTATACAATCTCTATGTATAAAGAATCAAAGAATTATCTGCTGTCGTGTATTATTTTGAATCTATCATTTGATGATGATGGAAATGTACATTGCCACATAGACATAAACGTGTATTAAAGAAATCATCGGAATACACCAGCAAGGTGAGGTGTGCTTGACATGATATGTAGTAGAAAATGGTGCTCAGAGTTCCCATGGTTGCCCTGAGAGGCATACTTTAAGTGGTTCCAAAGAGACCAAAATCTTGCAACCTGCTGAAAATAGCACTCATGATCCTTGTTCCGTTGCTAAGTAAAGTAACCTTGATGGCAGAAGCTTTGGTATTGATTGGTAAAATCAGGAAAGAGCATGTAAGTCCTTGCACATACACTCAGGGATAGGGTACTTGGTAACATCCCTCCCAGCCTTAAAAGTCCTTAGTTCAGGTTGTCCTAATGAGTCTTGGTGCAACTCTTTGATAATACTGTTGAACTCTTCTTCAGAGAGGGAGGAATTGTGAAAATAGGGGAGCATGTGTCTTTTGTTTGGGGTTATGTATTTCTTGTGCCCAGCATAAGCCCGGTGACCCTGAAAGTAAATCAACCATTTTAAGTCTAAGAAGTTAGAAATTGTCAAATTGGCCAGTGTAGTTAGATAAAAGCATTTTCTCTATTTTCTATTTCCATTTCTTGTTTTCACAAATAATACAATAATATCAACATGCTTTCACTTTGTTTCCAGATGTCAAAGATTTGTAAACAAAAAAACTGTAAAAACAGAAAAATGTTTTCAGTATTTTCTATACAAACTTGAAAATAGGAGACATGAAAATAAGCCAACATTTTTGTAGATACATGTGAAAACAAGAAATATAGACAAAAACATTTTCTTAAACCAAATTGGTCCTTAAAATCTAAGTGCAAAGTATCTCCTACAGTTTGGTTCAAGGAATTAAAGAATCTCACTAATAACTTAACAAGCATACCTGAATGGCATGGCCCATGTTTCCCCCATGAGATGGCATGAAAACATCACTCTTCTCAGAGACAATGTAATCTATGGCAGCCATTAGAGAAGCCTTATTTGCAAATGGTTGTAGTTCTCCTGGCAAGGCAAGATCCTCCTTGCTGTAAAAATGAGGAAACTCTTGGATTAATGGAAGCAAGGCTTCTTTTCCACCCAATGGTTGCCCTCCAGCCCAATAAATTCTTGCATTTCTTGGAGCTCCTAGAGCTTTCAATAGCCTATAGATGAAATCAAAACATATATCAGAAAATCCTGTTACACCAAGATTATCAATAAGTAAACACCAATTAAACATAAGTGTTATATTTACCTGGCAACCTCCACGGCAGTCAAAGGGCACAGACCAGCCATCTTCCTCTCATGGTAAGTCATGTTTGATTTTGCAGTCAAGAGCTCCGGCCGTTGTATCCTCTCGTCGTTAACAATCTCATCAAACTCAGGACTCAAACCAGGGAGGCAACCAGTCCTCACCCAGACGTCCTTTTCCATCCTTAGATGAAGAGCAAGGTAAGGTCCCTTGCTTTTGATTCTCTCCGCAATCCTATCACCAAGTTCCTGAATTGGCTGAGCAAACCTTAATGCATTAAAAGCAACCTGAGACACAAAGCAAGAACCTTCAGAGTTGTAAGGTTGACTCAATGGTTAAAAAAGGATAATGGAAAAGGAAGTGAAGACAGGTTATGGGTTTGAATCCCTTCAAAAAACTAACAAATTAACATTTGCCTATTAAAAAAAAGACAGGAACCTTCACAATCTGTAACCAGTTGTCATAGAAACTAAATTTCAAAAGGGCAAATTTTAGCAGTTTCCCTTTCCTTTCTTTCTTTTGATTTCCCACTTTTCTCTTATATTAAAAAGGAAGAAAACTTGAATTTCAAATACCTTGCATCTAAGCTTCTGAAGATCAGAAGGAAGGTCCTTTGACAGCCTAGAATCCAAGCTGCGTAGAAGCAAAACACCTTCTCTGTTGAACTGCATTGATAGCCATGATTCTAATTAAAAGAGTATTTTGTACTCAGATTATACTAATGTTGATGATGGCGTCATCCATAAAATGAGTGTGTATAGGAGTGATAAGGTGGTCTAGTGGTCAAGCTTCGTAGAAAAGGGAAAAGGTCATGGGTTACACTTCCACCTTACTAATAAAAACTAATATACTGAAAATTAACTTTGGCTGTTTTAAAAGAAATGACCCTGCATGAAATATCAAAAGTTTAGGGCTCAAAGCAAAGAATTTTACTCACTTTTCTGAGATATCTTGAACGGATCCAACTGGGTGTGACATGAAGGGGAGGACTTCCCTCAACTGGCCTTGTCATTAGGTGTGTTGATGGCAATGCTGAAACCACTCTCACATCATTTGCAAGAACGCTCTTGAAGTGCTCCAAATCAAATATGTCCCCAAATTCACTACCAACCAAACCAACCCAATGGTAAAAAAAATTACAAATAAAGAAAATCATCAAAGCTATTCTATTCCCACACTCTCATCTGGCACTCACATACAAATAAGGAAAGAAAATTATTTTTATGCCTAAACAAAATTAAATGCTTTAGCTGCTACTGTAACTTCTCCGATGATGGCAGTACTAATTAATTTCCAAACTTTCAAAATTTGAATTCATCAATCAACCGAACCAAACACTGTCTATCCCAAAATGACTCAACACAGAACAAATCACCAGAAACTATGGACAAGAATAAACATTTACCTTTCATCACCCCAAATAACATTGACTTGCAATATAGGAACAACCAAAGAAGCACCAAGAATCCTAGCAATGACAACAGCATCAACAATCTGATTCCTCTGCTGATTCATTCCCCCAGAAACAACCACCATGAGATACTTTCTCCTATTCCTCAAAATCCCTTCACTTGCTCTTCTATAATCCCTGCTAAAACTCAAACAAGGCTTGTATCCTAACCCATCTGGTTGCTTCCAAAACTCACTCTTCTCAACACCCTCATCATCATCACCACCACTTTCCAATCTCTGTGCTCTCGGTTCCACATGAGAAATCAAAGGGTGTGTCAATGCCAAACCACGCTTTTCCAAAATCTCGTCCTTTTGGGCATTCAAGACTCCAAAACTGGATTTTGAATGTGGGTTTGGAATCAAGTCTCGTTCTTGATGAGTTGTGGCACATGGGTAGGGAGAAAATGGGGTGTGAAGGTTGAAGCCAAACTTGAGCATGCCAAGGATACCAACAAGGAAGAGAGTGAAGAACCAAAGCCTTGACCTCCTGAACATGGTGATGCTGATGATGCTGTTGGTGAAGATGAAGGAGAACTTATTTGGGTTTCTTGAAGACTTCTTGGGAGAGACAAGAAGAGATTGCAGAGAAGATGATGATATTGAGTTTATGATCTGAGAAGGAACTGATATGTATGACAACTTCTTAGCATTGTTCTTTGACTTGGCCATTGAAGAAAGATTTTCAAATGAGAGAGAAACAAAAAGAAGCTCTTGCCGTTTTTCTTTTGTTCTGTTATGTGCTTTTCTCTGAATTTTTTCTTCTTCAGAAGAAGAAGAAGAACACAATGAGTGATTCGTGTGCTTCTTGGTGTGTTTTTAAAACAAACTGAATTTTCATTAAAAGCATCTCTCTTTTTAAATTTTTTTTCTAGAGAGAGAAAGAGTGGGAGAGAGAGATAGGGTCGGCGGGAACAAGAAGTTAGATAAACATTTCTAACGCGTAATCAAAAAGAAAGAAAGAAATTAGAAAGTTGAGGTTTTGGACAAGTTAGGTTCTCGTGGATTAGTTGGTTTATAAAGTGGGGGATTTTTCGGTTTAAGATGATGGCATTTGTTTCTTAAATTTATACCGATTATTTCATACAACTCAAATATGAGACCACTCATTTTTTGTGGTATTATTAAGTTATTTATTTATGATATTATAGTTAGAGGTGTGTGTGGTATGTTTGTAAGAAAATGATCCTTAAGCCCCCTTAGAGTAATAAATATAACTAGCTAAAAGTTTCATGTTTGATTTTTCACCTAGATTTGGATGCTGTTGTTGGTAATGAATTTCGCAATCCAAATATGCTGCTGTCTGATGTTTCTTTTTCATCTCTTGGCATGAAGAGAGGAAAATCCAAAACCATTTAATTTGTATCTTACCATGTCAAGCATAGAGCTGTCCATTTCACACCAAATATATGGACTGGTTTGCCAATTATCTTTTTTTAAAACCAGACATCTATGAGCTAAATTTGACTAGAATTTGTTAATGTTGTTCAGCCGTGACAAATATTTACTTATTTCATTATAAATTATAATCGTACAGAATTTTATTATGTAATTGTAAAACAGAAATTCCTTTTTTTAATGTTAGATGAGGCTTAAACCGTATATATAAAAATAATAACAATAATAGAAGTGATAGGAAGTGTTAACGGAATTTTTTTCTTTCAAATATTATATTTAAGAGATTGTGAGATATTGAAAGAGATGTGTACTAAGTAAGTGGTTTGATATCATTTGATTTTAATTCAAAATTTCATTTATAGTAGTAGGGAGACACATTAAAGAAGTCTAAAAGCAGTAATATTAACATAATGAGATAGTGTCAAAAAAATTTAAATTTTCACTCTCTGCACATTTGTATTAAAATTACATTGAAATTAACATTTGTAAATATTACATTTAAAAAATCGTGAATCTAAAATTTAAAAAAGAAAAAAATTGAGCAAGCATGATCGTGATTCGAAATCATCTTTTTATACCAAACTCGGTAATTTTTTAAAAGAAAAATTAAGAAAGAAAATGAAAGTTGTCTGTTATCTAATAATGATGTTGTTGTCTTAATGGTGATGGAAGAAGATGATCTAATTCTGATATTTAACAAGCAATTTCAATGATAATTGGTTAATATGTAACAAACTTACATGAAGAAATAGGTTTTGAAATTGAAGTTTGATATGAAAAATGAGGAAAAAAAATATATTCTTGCCATTAATGTTGTCTGTAAATTAAATTGTTTGTCGTTTTCCCTCTCTCTTATCGCTTACACCTTTATCTCTTTATTCTTTCTTGGAATTTGGTTGAAGGAAACTAAGTATTATGTTAATTATTACTCACACACACACATCTAGGCCTTTAATTTGCCAGATTTCTAAGGATATTTTTTTATTGGTATAACAACTTTCAAATTTTAACACCTTTTAATAATAAGATCTAGAAGGCACTTGTTTCGCTTGCCTTCAAGACCAACCCTGTTGATTTGTTGTCACTAATATATGCTTGATTTTATAGCTCAATTGTTTGACCAAATGGCCAAGTTCAATTAGCATGACATGATACTTATGATTCATTCACTATAATAACATGTAGTGAAGGAAGAAAAACAACTCATGAGGTTCTACATAAACAAGGACTACAATTGCTACTATTTTTAACATAATTAATTAGAAGCATTCTCCCTTACTTTTATCTAACTAGTCTTAACCTTGTTTAAAGGTTCAGAGTCAGGCTTAGAAGTGGGGAGGTTGAATAAGTCTTAAACTTTCTTTGTGGAATTTCAAACCTTTTTGGGTGCAAGTAATCAGACTTATGAATGTAGACTTGATAAAAGCAAGGAAAAAGAAAAATGAACACTAGAGATTTATATTGGTTCACTTCCAACACAGAAGCTACGTCCAGTCCCTTCTAACTTGAAGGATTTCTACTATTGTAAAATTTTTTTTTACAATAACAGCATCGAACTCGTGTCATAAGTATTCTTGACTCCAGCCACTCCTGACTCAAACTCAAGTATTCTTTTAACAAGTCACTTATGGCTTAAACTCAAGTATTCTTTTAACAAGTCACTCATGACTTAAACCCAAGTATTCTTTTAAAATCATCTTCAGGCCACAACTGCTTCCTAATGAAACTAAAGGCTGACAACACAACAGACTTTTACATAATAACTGATTTAAAGAATAAAGTGTAAAGAGTTTCACAAAACTTAGTGTATAAAAGATATACTTAAATAAACAGATACACTAAGTAAAGAAAGACAAAAGGACCAAAGTCTGTTAGAGATAGAACAACAAATAAGGTCTTTGTCTAAGAAAAGTTAATAAGAACTTTGATCATAGAGAATGATTTTTCTTTATAAATTTGTTATTTTTTTCTAAAAATGAATCTCTTCAAATATATAGGTCACTCAAGATGACCGTTTGATAATCTGGTGAAAAGATATAGCCCTTGGAAATTCTTTAAAGGAGTTTTGCTTAATTGCAAGCATTAGACTTTTGATGAACTAATGAGATGCCAAAAGGTCTGGTGTCAAGGAACTCTAACACTTGCATGAAATTAGAGTTCCTTGAGGTCTTCAAAGCATAAAACCAATTGTTGGCTTTCTTCTTCTATCAATCGCGCAGAGTACAATGTTGTTATCCTTCTACAACTTCCTGATACAAGAGCTATGTTGATTTCTTTGAAAAGTGTTTTAGTTGATCCATTGATTTGTCTTTGATCTTCTTTGATGATAAGTACAGTTTTCTTGATAAGAACTTGACTTTCATAGTATCATCAAAAAGGATTTAGAACATTGCATGGTTGGGATATGAGAGTAACGTTCATGTTTCATTTCAATTACTTCAAAGTTTGAAGTCTGAACCAAAGGTCTGAATATTCTTAAATCAAACTATATTCAGTATAGTCTTTAATCGGACTTTTGTCTTTGATGGACTCCCTCTTTCTTTTGTAACCTGTGTATTTTGTATTTACTTTCCTGAAATACTTGATTTAAACAGGTTAGATTACACATGGGCAGACTTTATTTAAATTAAATGCCTTGTGTTAGTAACAAATCTTGGGGTCTGGTTCTATTGACGCATCTTAGGGTCTGGTCAAAGGTTGTTACCAAATATCTTTTTCAAACCAAAATCGGTTTCAACAATCTTCCCTTATTTGTTGATATCAAACATCAAGTCTTTTATTTTAAGTAAAGTCTAAGATAATGACAAGATAGCATCATAACTATAAGAAACATTAAAGCATATGATCAATCATATATCACAGCATTCATGTGAAGGAGGTATCAAATCAAATTAATTAACAAATCCCATATGTTAGATCAGACTAGTATCAAAGTACTTTAGAGAAGATCAAGGCTTATGCTTACAGAAGATTAGAGATTTCTTAAATCAAACTTTTTAAGAATCAGAGCATCTCTTATTAAGTCAAACAACGTTTTCTTTAAGCAGAGCATGGTGTTTCCCCTGAGTTTAGGGAGTGGTCCCCACAAACCCTCCCTAAAACTGTTCCACATCATTTAGTGGTAGGTTGATTGAGATTATAGCCTAATGGGCCAAGGCCCACTTTGTAACCTAGGTATAAAAGCACTTGCAATACGTATATTGTAACCAAGTGACACATTATAGAGATTAACATACCTAATTCCTAGGAGGATTTGCCTAGGGTTTTGTGCTCTAAGCTCTACGTGTGAGCACATGATTTTCTTCTTAGAGCATATTTATCTAAAAAAATATCAAATTATCAACATTTTAATGATGATAATTCAGATGGTAAGTTCAATGTATTAGTCTTTAGGTTCAACTTTCCTTTAATGTTTTTGATTAGTTTTGGATCATTTTATTTTTTGAAAATTTAAACATGATAAGACACAATCTTTAGAGGCTTTATGTAAAAAACCTAGCGTAGCTTCTAGAACAATGAGAGAACATAAAGAAGCAACTCACCATTTGCATTATGGAGGTCTCCCCTTTATGAGGCTTTTCTTTTCTCTCATCTTTTGATGTAGGGGGTTTATTTCACACATTTTATGAGTGTTTAAATTTTGATTTTGGTTTTCATTTTTCTTATAAGAGTTTTTTTGTATCTTTTTCATATTTCCCCCTTCCATCACTTATTTTATGTCCAACCACCACCACTATCTTCTTTGATCATCGCCACTACCTTCTTCAGCCACTATCTTCCCTAACCACCACCACTATCTCTTGCCACAACACCACCTCTCGCCATTGCCCTCACCACTACCACTAGTCTTTTTTTTTTAATTTCAGTATTTGTTCATCTAAGTTTATCTTAACCTTTTTAACATTAGTGACTTCAATTTGTCCAAATGTGTTTGTTCAAGATTAGAGATCTTGTAGTTTATGTCCCCCTATATATATAGTTAAGTTTGTCTACAATACCAGTAGAATTAGTTTGTAACATCCTAAATTTTAAAATTTGAGATAAAATCTAATAATATGATTACAAATAATATTTAGTCTGGTTACTAAATTAAATAACTATAACTTAATTTCTAAAATCCATCCTAATTCCTGACAATTGGGAAATTTGATAATCAAAATTTATAAAATTAAATTATGGGCAATATTAGAAAAGCAATATTTAGAGTTATAATAATTGAATTAACAAGTACAACTATAAAAAGAATTTTATGAGTACACTAATCCAACTAAATAATTAATTTTACCAACCCTAAATCTTAATGTTCTAATTAACTAATTCCTAAGTTAACATCCTGATTATTTCACAATCCTTTTCTCCTAAACTTTTCACTCTCTCGTACTCCCATTTCAACTCATGGCCTTGATTTCCTCTATTCCGTGCACACCTGCGTACTCAGGGCAGGAATTGAGCTTCCTCTTCATCCATCCTCCACCTCCATTGTGCGTTCACTTTCTATACTCCTAATTCCTCTCGTGTGCATATACCTCTTGTGACATCCCTAGTCAATTTAATCATTTTTTGTAATAAATTTTCGCATTTAATAAACAATCCACCCGGCCATGATGTAAAACAATATTTACTTTTCTTAATTATGTTCCAAATAATGAATCATACTTAGAATAACTAAAACTGATCGGAAATAAATCCTTTAATAAAAGTATATATATATATATATATATATATATAATGAAAACATTCTTAGAATACCATCCGATCGGAAGTACGTTCATTGATAAGGTGGAGTTAAAAACAGCGGAAGAAGAAGAAGAAAAAGAAGAAGAAGAAGAAGAAGATAGGGGTGCACTTGCCTGAGCGAGACCCCAACGTTCCTAGGCGAAATCCGAGAGTCGCTTAAGCGAGTGCCGACTCGCTTGAACGAATGCCACACATTAAACCTGAGCGAACAAGACGTACACGGGAAACTCAAGTCGGGGTTTTACTCAGGAATAGGCCCATTCAGTTATATATCACTCGGTAACAGCTTAACCTCACATCACTCAGAAAAGGTTCACTCGGAAAACTCTCAACTTCCATTCACTTGGGCATACCACGTTTGACTCATTCCTACTCTTCACTCAGGAATAGTTCGCTCGGTCACAACTTACTCGGGGATGATCTAACCTCCTTCACTCGAAAACACTCTAATTTTCACTTGGAAACATTCTACTTTTCCTTTACTTGGAAACATCATACTCTTTCTTCACTCGGAATCATTATACTCTTTCTTCACTCGGAAAGGAATGAGGGATTCCCACAGAAACAAAACAGACACCAAACTGACTGGCCCTCGCTCAGACGGGAATGAATCCACTCGGGCATGTTTCACTCGGTAATAGACTGCTACAGCAAACACGTGAAAATAAATACCAATCATAATATAGCATAAATTCACATCCTATTCAAGTTAATTCAACATATATGTAATATCACACGCTCGGAAAACTTATTATACATATATATATATATATGTATTACAATCACTCAAAATCACTCGGGCCTTGGCATCGATCTCTCGCTTGGTGCGACTCCAGGGCTCCGACCTCCTCCCTGTCACTGGTTACTAAATTGAAAACAACAGCAAAGGTGAGTGTTTGACATCATAATTAATCTAGAACGTAATTTAAATAACAAAAGAAGTATAAACTCCATCCGATTGCTTTATCATCAGAATATGAGTCACACCGGCAGTTAACTCACACTCGTCATATATAACAATTTACATGCACATAATTTCTGTTCCAGTTCTTCATTAACAAATTACAAATCACACTCTGAATTTACTTTCGCTCGGCAAGCATAATAATTTACTCGTTAAACTCAACAAATGCATCCAGCACATATAGCAACTCAATCAACGAATATATCAAATTGTATTCAGCAAAGGTATCAATTCATAATCAGTGAATATATCAACTCAAACTTAGCAATTATATTAAATTCATCAATAGTCACCACTGACTCTCATACAAAATTGACGCCTGGTATCCGGATACTAAAGGATCGGCCTTCAGCTGGGGGTCCTACTTGACACCCCGTGAACCCTGCTTGGTTCACCGAGTCCTGCTTGACTCTCCACCTTGACCACTGGGTCCTACTTGACCGCTGGGTAGCTCAACTGGGCATAAAAACCACGGGAGCCGGAAATGAGGGGCTAACCATATCGTCGGCCGTCCCACACCACATAGTCATACATACAGTTCACATTTAACATGTTATAAGTGGCCATTAACAACAATTACTCATCACTCGGGTGACCTGCTTGTCAAGCCCGACTCACATTGTCACTACACCGATTATCACAACATCTAAGCATTTTCAAAGTCATCATCCTCATAAGCCACACACCCGATCTTCAAGCAATCGGTGTCCACAGTCACACATGCATAATCATACGCACACAACACCATTCAATAACATTTTCTTACTCTATTCACACAGTTTAACGATTCGGATATGAAGTAAGTCCTATTCTAATCAATCATAACCCGAACACCCCCTTACCTCGGTTCCAAGCTTCGGTAATCTACTCCTGGTGTCGATTTCGTCCTCTGAACACTGGGTTCACTGTCTCAACTCCGTCAATCAGCCTCTCATTGTTCAATCTACTACCTACGGGGTCGGAATGTAGAAACCTGTTAGCTTTACGCCCTCCTTAGTTCTAAGGACCACTTTCAAGCTCACACTCACCAGAGGAGTGGAGAACAGACCCATTCACAGCCATGCATGGCTACTCGGTTAACAGAGAAATGAAAGAGACAAGGAACCATAAATGAAAACGGATCAGTGGACTCACCTTGAGACCACGGTCATGGAAATGAGTTTGTTACTCAGTTTTGATGCAAACAGAGTCCTCTCCTAGAGTATGCAACTCAGTGATGGAGGAGGAAGAAGATGAACAGGAATAGAAGTAAATGAAGAAGAAGGGAGAGAAGCAGTAGCTCGCGCGTGTGAGTGATAAATGAGAGAGAGAGGAAAAAGAAGCCTTTTAAAGTCTAGGGGTAACCGGTAACCTTCCCAACCGGTTACCACCTCCTTCCTTCGCTCATTCGCTCAAGCGTTCCCCTCCCTCAAACTCTTCTCCTCCCTTAATCGGTCTTCCCTTTTTATTATTAACCAATTAAATAATTTTATTTACATTCACAATATTTAATTATTCATAATTGTCCAATAATTCATAAAAATACCAAATAAGTTTCCAAAAACAATTAATAATATTTTCTACTACACATAATTTTTTCCTAAATTGTCAGGGATGTTACACCTCTTCACAAGCAAACTTCCATTGTCTTCCTTTTCTTTTTCCCTAAATTCTTTATCTCTATCTTGCCACTCACTTCATCACCTTCACCCACCAAATTCTGATCCATCACAAGGTAAATAGAATGGCTTAATTTCAATTTCCTCTCATCCTCGTTAATTCCATAAATTCTCCTTACATGCATGGGCTTTGATATTTATTTCTTTTCTTCTTCCTTCCCTAGCTAAACTGTGAGCTGCAGGGGTTGCCATGGATGGAGCTTATAACCCTTAAACCATGCGAGGCATGTTTTGAAGCTTGTGAGATAAGGGGTGTCACCTTCTTTAAATTTTAACAATTTGGGTCATACCCATTTGGTGTAGTTGTTGAATTCTCATTGGGTTATTATTGGGCAGTGCTTGGGGATTTATTCTAGATGCTATTGGTTGGTGTTCGGGGCATCAAAACCAAATTGGAGAGCTATCGGCAAGTGAAACAATGTTCCGATAAGTCATCATCTTTCAAAACCATGGTGGATTTCTTATTTAAATTTTGAAAAATTGTTAAATCTGATTATGGGATGGTTAAAATAATTATTTAATATTTTGGGAAATTTTCATTTAAGTGTAATCGTTGCCCAGAGACCATTTGACATTGCATCGACGTATATTCGTTAGCTTTAGTGTGTTTTGGTGATCTAAAATTCTATTTTTGGCTTCAGTGTACGTTATGAGGCAGTTTAGAATTATTTAAAATAGTTGTTTTGGATTTTAGGAATTTTTGGAATAGAGGAAGATTTCAATTAAAAGGCGTTTTACCAATCGAAAACTTGAACCATAACGCGGAATCGACATAAGGTACATTTAACATACAAGGGGGATTAGCGGTTGAATAATAAATAGGGACTTAATTTTGGGGCTATGGGTTTGACCGAAATTAATTGATTATGTATATTAGCGATGTTTCAAATTATTGTTTAGTAAAGCAGGAATGTGCAATGACCTTGAATTTTGATGTTAATATGTATTGTGGTGACCAACAATTTGTTATGTGGTTAATTTAGACTTGTATTAATTTATGGTTGATAATGTATTGTGTCTGAAGTTATATATGAATGTTTGAAACATGTTGTGAACTGATGATGAATTATACAAAGTGTGAGACACTCATTGATTTCATTATTTAGCTCTGTTATGGTAAAGAATAAATGCTAAGTGTCATGATACTGATTAGGCCTTTTGGCAAATTGTGTTGAGTGATGGTTGTTGAATTAATATGTAGGACAGTGTAGTGGAGTAAGTTATGATATCAGTATGGATATTGCTCATGCGCTATGGTCCGTATCTCATGTATTGATTGCATTTCATGACATCATATATGCATTTCCAGCACTAAGATTTGCTGATGAGGCTGTCACGATATAATGTTATGGTTCATTATGCAGTCTGTAGCTTGTTGCTTTTGAGGCTACCACTTATAGTGCTTTGGTTCACTGGTAGTCCTCGGGTATCACCGCTTATAGTGTTATGGTTCACCGTGTGGTTACCTAGATGCCCCTCCATTAAAGTGTTATGGTTCACTGAGTGAGTTATCTTGACACTTACTTTATAATGTTAAGTCGGATCCATATTTCATTATTTTTTTGCACAAATGAAAGAAAAGATTTCAAAGAACATGGGATGCATATATTGCATTAATGGGTATTGATAGTTATGCATAGTTGATGAATGCGTGGATGGAATTACAAAGATGTATAACTTGATCTTAGAAGCCTTAGTGCTTGTGATATTTGAGGATGACTGATTTTGATGTTGTGTAGTTATTGTGTTCATTGTGCTTAGCGACGTTATGACTTGATGTTTAAATTAAGGATGAGAAAGTTACATAATTACCGTGTTATTAAATTGCTATGTATTATTTGATTAGTATTCACCCCTTCAAATTGTGGACATTTCAGTAAATGTGCAGGGGGCCAAGTTTGTTTGAAGATCCAGAAGTGGAATTGCATTGCTTGGCTATAGGGAATGCATATATATATATATATATATATATGGGTGTGTGTGTGTGTGTGGGTATATTTATTAATAACATAGTCTAAATGTGTTGATTGACCATAATGCTGCCTTATCTCTTTTGATACCTTGGAGTAGAGACTTATAATGCGCTTTGCTGAATGATGATTGAATCATATCATGAATTCTAAATCTGAAATTATATGGGTAGGTTATTGTGTTTGATTGAATAATGTTGTATGTAATTGTTATTAGGACTTAGGATGTTGACATTCTGAAATATAAATTGATGAAGATATTGGCACGGAATCACTTATGATAAAATGTTACTGCATTATATAGAGATATAGTTATGTTGGGCAAGTTTGTATTGTGAGTGGATCCATTTGTAATGTTATGAATTTAGTGATGAGACTATATGGGATATGCTATGATGAATTGTAATTTGTGTGAAATTGGCATTGAGCCATGAATATTGATATATGAGACTTGAAATGAATAAGATGAATGTTGTATTGTGCATGGGTGGATTAATATGCATCATGTTTTAGTGGGAATAATGTAAGGTGGATCTTGTGTGTTAGTAAGCCATTAAAATGGGACTTGATGGGTCAAATTATGCGTCTGTGGGAATTGAATTCCCTAAGCTACCTTATATATCAAAACATGTATTCTAAAACTTATGTGCATGTCCATTTAGAGGTTTGAAATGCATTTAATTAATGTAGCACCTGAAGTTAACCATATAGTGGCCAACATGCGTTTTAACGCATATCTTGTTCATAGGATTAAATTATGGCGAACGGACTTCACCAATAAATTCCAAATGTTGAAAATATCTTGTATATGAAATTTGGGACAAATCAGATTTAAAATGAATGAATTAGGGGTCCTAGAAGTTGATGGTTTGTGCGCGGGGACTTATTTGTAAAATCTGTAAAGTAGGGTCAGACTTGGGTGTCCCAACGGCCATGGGGCGTGTCCATGCTGGTGTATGTGGGTGCGAGCAAGGTTTGGTCATCATGTGCCTGTATGTGGGCGTAGTCATGGTTGTATTGGCGTGTAAACACTGATCCCATTGTTTGGCCGTGTGAGTCTACTTTTCCTTGTGTTGGCTTTGCTTGACCCTTCCCTTTGCGCGTCTCCACGCCAGCCTGGGCGTAGGAACGCTGGTTTCCTTGTTGTGTTCAGGCGAGTTAGCCCTTGCTTCAGAGTGTGAGAGTACATATGCTAGCTCCTTTGCTAGTCCCTTTATGTCACGCGCACACACGCCAGAGCGGGCGTCCATACGCCTGTGGGCTTCCCTCAATCTCAAGTGTTTGCCTTCCTTGGCTGATAGTGGGCGTTTATACGCCGGGACGGGCACGCCTATGATGAAATGTGGTGGTGGGCGTTTAGACACTAGCGCGGGCATTTATACACTCATGTTGAAATATGACACATTTTCCTTTATCAAAGTGTTGGCGTTTGAACGCCACACTTGGGCGTTTGTACGCCCAGGTTCTCTCCCAAGTCTTTGTTTTTGCCTCTTTGGATTGAGTAATGCATTGCAATTGGAAAATTTTAAAATATAATTATTAAAAACAAATTAAATGAAATTCAAACGCAGAAAATTTACCCGTAAAATTATAAATCAAGTGAACAACGAGTGGAGTTTCATTCAATTAGGACAATTAATATTGAACTTAGGCCGAAGCCTCACCTTGGTAGAAATCTAAGCTTACCAAGTCGTTGTTTGGATGCAAAGATGAAATATAGGAGGGAAAGAAATAGGATAAAAAATAAAATAAAAAATGTTATTTAGATGGAGAGAAAGAGAAAGGAATAAAGTGAGAATATAAATCTTTTTTGTTTGGATAGATAAAAAGAAAGTTGATGGAATTAAATTAATTATATAAAAATAAATTAAATTTATCTATAAATTTTTTATGACAAATTTTAATATATGTATATATAAACTAGTTTTAATTTTTTTATAATTTTTTAGTAATATTTATAAAATTATTAATATTTATTAAACAAAAATTTCACTAAATTTTCTTCCATTTCTTTTCACATGAGAAACAAATTAATTTTTTCTAAGCTTCATTTTTTTATTTCATCCCTTTTTTCTTTCAAACACACCACACAACAAAAGTTTCTTCCTCTCAATTTCTCTCCCAAATTTCATCTCAAAATAAACAAACTTAAAATAAATAACTATAGTCAATGTTAATTAATTTAAGTAACCAAAAAAATATAGTTTGGTTTTTATAACAGTTTGAATTGGAATAGAGATTTAAGAAATAAAATAAATGTGGAGTTTTTATGTTTTTGATTGAAAGTAGAAAAGATATAATCTGTTAAGGGCAGAATAGTAATTGAATTATGAAAGGCAATGTTGAATTGAAACAAATACATAAACATCGTCATAATTCTAGAAGATACAAGTTGTGTGTGAGAGAGAAACCAAAGGGATTTTCTTGTCATGTGATACCCATATATAATTGTTTTTTTTTTCTATAATATCATTTTATTACAAATTATATGGTGATAATCTGCTGAGCCTGAGCCTGATGAGAATAGTGTTAGGGACGTGGGTGCTCTGATTAATTGTTCATTATAACATCATATCAAAATTAATGGTAGTTCTAAATACACCAATGCATCAAATTCTCAAGTTATAAATTTGTTCACATTGAAATTGAAACGTGCAACTCTAATCCCCAGGGTTGATAGGCCTCGTGCGCCATCTTACACTTAACATACATTTATCTAAAAAAATATAATTCAAACATACATTTATTTTTCCTCTAATTTTCTTCCTTTTCCATTTTCCTCCCACCAACCAAGTCATAACAACAAAGTTTGTTTGAACGTGGATAGAAATGGTGGAAGAGATCTATTTTCTGTGGTTCTCTGGTAAAATTGAAAGGAGAATTGGTTGGCACCAGTTAATATTTGGACAAAATTGCCCTTTATGTCCATGTACGGTACTTCACAAGTGAAACAATAAACAATGTATTGGATATACTGATTTAAATTGTGGCAGTGAAGCATTTTAAAATATGAAAACATGATGCACGTTAATAATCTTCACTCACTTTTTTATGCTAACAGTTCATTTTCACTATCTAATTTAACAAGCTAAATATTTTAATTTATTAAACTGTAATAAAATATTAAAAATTATATTATAAAATCTTCACAATAAGAATTAACTTCATTATAATACAGATGTTTCTAACTCAATAAAACCACCCTAATAAAAGATACATGTAATTAAATAATATATATAGGTAATTTATTGGAAGTTGTGTAAAAAATAAAGAAATTTGTGAATTTGATTTGTTCGTTGATAAAAATTAATAAATTAATAATTAAGTTTTAAAAAATGATAGGGTATAGTAAATTTATTAAAAAAACATCTTTGATCGAAAGGTATTTGTGTTCATTTTGATATTTTTTTCATTCTTTAATTTTACCTCATTCAACTGATTAAAAAAGAAATTTCTTTTCTTTGTTCTCAATTTTATTCCATCCAAATAACTTTAATATATATATCTCTCTAATTGTTCTCCACTAAATCATAACCCATCACATGTTTAGGGTCTTAAGCGGTTCTGAAACAGAAACTTTGGGGGGTGGTAGTACCAATTTGCCAGGTGGAGTGTCATGAAAACTTGCTGTCAAAATCTGCCACGTGGACGATAGCGACGCATCCAGCAATTCCACATGGGATATTGCTCCGAGGTAGATGATAATAACAGGACCAAAGTTTTTGAGAACCTAATTCATAATCACCTTGTTTTTCATGATATTTCTTACAAACTAACTATTCCTTTATTCTTATTTATATTTCTATTTGAGGGGAGTAAAATTTCTATCTATCTATTTACAAATTTAAGGTAATATTTATTTTTAATTACAAATTTATACTAATTTCCCAGCACCGATGTTTATTTGTTTAATGGAACCAAGCACCTATTTACCTCAACTCTTTAATAATAAAATAAAATTATATATATACCACCTATGGGTACATAATAATGAATTAAAAGTGAACTTTTTTATTATTAAAGGGTGTGTCTAAGTGTATGATTATGAGTACGTACAGTACTTAATCCAAAAATATTTTTAAATAAGTACTTTTGATATGGGGTTTATTATATAAATTTCACCATAAATTTATCAAGTTAAAAAGAGTTTATTTTGATATATTAAACCAATAATTTTATATATAATATTATTTTGAATACCCGTAAAGATAAAAAAGAGTGGGTTGGGAAGTGTGGGAAGCAGAATTTGAAGTTTTTTTTTTATGCTTATTTTGTTAAAAGTTGAGTTAACTTGATTGAGAAATTTGGGGCTTCAAAAACTTGGTTGAGTAAATTTGGTTTTAAAAAATATGATTTATGTTTAGATATATGATTGTAGAAGTTGGTTAAGAAGTAGTAATTTATATTTGGTTAAAAAGAGGTTTGATAAACTTTGTTTAGGGAAATAGAATTTGAGTATAAAATTATTAAAATGGACAGTGATTAAAATAAACCAAAATTTTTATAGAATTGGTGGAAGGGCATCCTTGTAATTGGCCAAAAATGAGGGGTTGATTGGTGAATATATAAGACCCGTTTGGATACTTAACTTGATTGGTCAAATCCCAGTTTGACCAACCCAAAAATAAATCATACGATTAAACGAAATTTTGATTGTCTCAAACGACGTAAATGATCAATATCAATTCTTAAATTTTTCTATTTCCCCGACTAAAAATCAAATGGACCTATAGTTGGCTAAAAGTAACTCACCTTTCCTTTTGTCAAACATCGTTTAGGGAATGCGGTTGGGTTGTTGAAGATGGAGGAAGCCAAATAAAAATAGGTTGGGGAGAAGCCGTTTAGGGAATGAAAACGAAGAAATGTTGGCTAGGACATTTAACCAAATGTACTCTTAATGTTCATGTTAAACACTAAAAGTGTGTTTGATAAATGTATAAAAAATACTTTGTTTCAATAAGTAATTATTTCAATAATCTAGTTGATTTTGTTATAATCATTTTGATGTTTGAATGTAGTTGTAAAAAAGAGATTATTTAGATAATGGGCTCATTTATTTAAACTTATTTTAAGAGAAAAATGTTTTTTAATTAAAAAATACTTTTAAATTTTTATGTGTTTATTTAAAGTTTTAAAAATAAACAGAAGCAGAAAATAAACAAATTTCTACTTATTTTAAGAAACAACTCTCATATGTTTATCAAAATAAGTATTTATAAAGAAAATATTAAAAAAAATACTTAAAAATAAGTTTAAACAAATAGAGGCAATCTATACCACAAAGATAAATACTTTTTATAATCAAAAGGTTTTTTTTAAATTTGGATTACAATCATTTCCCTTTTAAAAAACAATCTAATAGATTATACAAAATTATCCAAACATGCATTAAGTACTTTTTTCTGAAAATTAAGAAAAAAACACTTAAAAAAAACTTCTAAACATATTTTGACTATAATAGTATTACAAACAAACCAAAAAGAGTTTATGATGTCACAAGACAAACAGACAATTTTCATATATAATATTTTTAAAACTTCTAAATTCTTCCAAAAGCATAATAAATTTTTCAATAAAAATTGGATACTTTCAAACGATACATATTAAAGACACCTTAATAAACAAGTGTAGATTATTTTTTAATTATAGAATTAATCCACACTTGGACTTGGTATCAGCATAAAGTGTTAATAATGTTGGAACTGTAGTTTTCACAGTTTTCTTTCTTTCTTTTTTCATTATTTAAATAGATAAAATATAAAAATTAATAAAAAAATAATTTAAAATTACTAAATATAATATAATTAAACATGATTTAAATTATTACTTTCCATTAAAATATACATGCGCTATAGGGTGAAACATTTATTTTACATTTTTTCTCATCGAATACTAAATATCTATTAATACTACTAAACTTCTACTAAAATCTCGCATGACATCTTTTTTTTGCTTTTATAATTTCTTTAAGTTAATTAGTTGGTCTAATTCTTTTTATTTATATTAATACGCGTTTCTTGATGATCATATTTCCAATCTTTAAAAAGGTTTAAATAAAAAAATTTGTAGTTCCATTTTATTTTCTAGTGAATATCCTTTTAAAATTTAATTTCTATAATTATTTATTGTTACTTTTAAATTTTATAGAAAAAACAATTAGGAGTATATTAATTTTAAAGAAAATAGAAAAATAATTTTTAAATAACATTAATAAAGTTATTCCATCTAACATATCATGTGATTTTTATATTTTTAATTTTTATTCTTAAATTTTTATTTATTTTAAACTCATATTTTCAAAGGTTATTTTAAAAAATATTTACACTCATCTTTTATCATTTTAGCAACCAGTCTTTCAAGTTTTAATTTTAAATTAATTTTAGTTGTTTTAGTTTTATAGTAAATACCAAATAAGAACAAGATAGTTTTAAATAAAATTTAAAAATATTTTTTTGGTAATAAAACTTTCAATTTTTGAAGTAATTAGAGTAATTTTATAAAATAATATTGTTTTTATCTACCCTGCAACAAGTTTTTTTTTTCATTTATTTCTCATATCCGTTGACATTGGTGCATGATTTTGTAAGGGGGAGCAACTTGTTTTCAAATTGTCAACGGCGAGGGGTTCATAGTTATCTTAGTAATTAAATTGATACCTCCATTCTTCTAGATATATAATTTTTTGATTATATGATTTTATTTGTAAAAATATTATGTTAAACATATAATTAAAAGCTAAAAATCTAAATGTTCACGCTTCTAAGTGTCAAATTTTAACATCTAATCATAAATTCACATATAAACCATCGTCGTTCATAATTACTATAATTATTTTAAAAGTTATATATATATAATAAATTCATCTTCTTAATTAGTTTTATACTTTTATGGCATCACTAGATGGCACGTGAATTTTGAAGTCGCGAATGTTTTTACAATTTCTTTTATAAAAAAGATGTAATATTAAATTATTGATCGAGCATAAAGTCTATCTTTAGTACCAAAAAAAAAATTGATATAGAGAAAATACCACGAAAAAAATTATGAGTATATAAAAAAAAGTGCCAATGCATATTTTATTATTATTACTTTAAAAAAAGACACGTTTCTCCATGTGAGTTCTCATACTCATTTTCTGGTGATGAACTGAGTTCTCATAATACACATCAGTTCCACTATTATGAATATTTTTTATATTGGGGGTAGTCAAAACTTGAATAATAAATATTGATAAAAAAAAGTGTTAATCACTTCGGATGAACGGAATGTTTTAATTAAAAGCAAATACTACATTATGAAGAATAGATTATTTTATTTTGTCCCGAAATAGAAATTAAAAAGAACCATTTTTACAATTAGTTTATAAAATTAGAAGATGAGGCTCATATAAATTGTCAATTTCTCATCACATAAATAATTAAAAGAAATAACAAAATGAAAAATGAAAAGAAAAACAAAAAGAAAAGATGGAGCATGATGTTTCTTATGAGAGAAGTAATGAACTAGAAAATGTTTTATGTGGGGATGGCAAAACTAAGAATGATGAGTGGATGATTAATGAGTGAAAGTGAACCAAACAAAGACAAAATGGAAAGGAAACCAATGAAACAAGGACATTACATTCCAAGTAATAGTGACTCCGAAGTGGAAAAACCATCATGACACTGATAATGTTTATCAACAAAATAAATTAAAATTGTAAAATTTAAATGATCTTAATGGTTAAAAATCAGTGGAAGAGGGTTAAAATTAATGTTGAAACCTTGAAACCTAAATTTAATATTTTAAACTAGTGAAATTCAAATAACCTTTTGAGTTTGATATCTTGATTCGATACGTATTTCTATTCGAGATACTACGCAAACATTTGTCACTTCCCTTTATTTTATTATTTTTAAGAAATGTATGACGATCAGTCCTTAATTATTTATTTTAAAATTTCTTAAAAATATACTATAAATTTAATTTTTGATGTGAGAATGAGATGAATGAATCTGAGTCGTACAACCATACAATAGATGATTGAGATTAATTATATAAGTTTTTTAAAAAGTCATGTAACCTTCTAAGTAATTATGTGACTTTGAAAAACTTTTAATCTCAATCATTTATTATATGGTTATACAACCCATATTTGTTTCTTTCACTATTACTAAAGAAACTTTTCTCATAAAATACATCTAATACCAAGTTTATCTTAAATCGTTTTTCTAGATTACTGTTTAAAGTTTTCAAATATATAAATTTATTGAAACCATGCATTCACAAAGCTAGGCAGTTGACATGGAGGCATCATATGCATTGATTACGTATCTTTCTCCTAAATATTTTAAACATTAATGGCACAATAATGTCTTGCCCCTGATCTCATTATTCTTATAACAATTCTTAGTAAATGTCACAAATAGGTGTATATCTTTATCCCTTCAAAAAAAAAAACCAGCTAATTTTATGAGGCACGAATCTTCTAAAACAATATTTTCTTTAATCATTTCATTATCAATATATTGTTAGGATTAGTTGACGCATTAATTAGTACATAATAAGTACCCATATATAGTATGTGACAAATAAAACATGATATATATGACAGATAATTAGGTTTTTTGAATATAATATATGAAAAAAATATTACCTGGTCCTGAATCACTATTAGCAACTTCTTTGACACATTCAAAGTATCAATCTTTAGTTGGCAACTTTTTTTTACATATGAATGGTATCTGTAATTTTCACCTAAAAACTTCTTTGACACATTCAAAATATGAATCCAAACGATATCATTATATGAAACTAGATAGCTCCTTTCACTTGGCAATTTTTATAATTCATGAAATTGAATATGCAAGAAACGACAAGATTTGGAGCATATAAAACTACAATTATATTAGTGATATATTTAATGTGTTTAATTGATTATTATCATCGGGTGGTTGTATATCGCTAGCGATTCTAACTACTAAACTTTAACAACCCCATAATATTGTCATTTTTAGGCGAAAGTGGGTGTACTACTCCTATAATTAATTTTCTATATGTTTCAGAAGTTTGTACTTTGGGTTCAGGTTCTAGCTACCGAGGCACACACAAAATATTTATTTATTTTAGTTTTATTATTTGCATAATTAAAATTGATATCACATATATAATTATATTTCCACGCAGCACAACTTTTTTAATCTTTTTGTATTATAAAACACTTAAAAATAAAGGGATTAACCACGAGAGTATTGACATAATTCAGGATCCGATACCGTTACTTAAATTATAATTAAATAAAAAATATTATTCAAGAAAAATTAGTGTAGGTAAATGTAGTTGGTACTCCTACAAAAATTCATCATGGAAAGAACAGTTCTGTCATTCGATAATTCATTGGTTCCAACATCTAAATTCAACTCTTGTGTCGGGGAACCATTCACTACCAAAGTATTCTCGGTTAAATGTGCTGCAACTGGTTGGAAATATTAGGAGTATTCCAACTGATATTTTCCAACACTACAACCAATACTCACTGACCTTTTTCGGAAAACATAGGAAAATGTCCTACATGGCTTTTTGGTATGTTATAATTTGGACAATATGGCTCTAAAGAATTAAAATTCTGTTTTTTAATGAAGAATGTTATATACCTTTATGTTTTAACTTGTAAAGGCAGGAATATGATCTTGACCAAGATACAAATAGGGTTGTTTGTTTTCTTTTTGGAATTGGTTTTCACAACTAAAAATCTGATTGAATTCATTATAATTATAATCCTTGATGAGATACTTAGATAATGAGGATCCTTGATGTAATGTTTTAGATTGGAAGGGTTTAGGTACCCCTTTATCCGGTTTTAATAAAATTAATTTGCTTTATTGATAAAAAAACATTTAAATATTTAATATATATATAGAGAATGTATTATATGAGAAAAACTCTCTTATGTGAGAGTGAAAGAAGGGAATCTAGACTGTACAATCATACAATAGATGATTGTGATTAATCATGTGAGTTTTTTAAAAAATTACATGACATGTTAAGTGATCATGTGACTTTAAAGATCTTCTAATCTCAATCATCCATTGTATGGCTATACGGTCCAGTCTTCTCCTCTCACATATGAGAACCTTTCTTATAAGATACACCCATATATGAGATGTATCTTATGAGAAAAGTTCTCTTATGTAAGAGTGAGAATAACAGATCTGAGCCGCATAACCATACAATAGATGATTGAGATTAAAAGCTTTCAAAGTCATATGATCATTTAAAAGATCACATGACTTTTTTAAAAACTCACATAATTAATCTTAACCATCAAATGTATGGTTATACGACATCTCAATCTCATATAACACAACCTTTCTCATATGATACATTATATAGGGAGGTCAAAAATATCCGCGCCCACGGGTATCCGCGGATAAAAACCCGCAGGTATAGGTACCCGTAGAGGAAGAAGGGCGGGTTTTGAATTACCCGTTAAGAAACGGGCACGGATCCAGATATCATTATATCCGTAACTGCGGGTACCCGTATATATAAAATTACATTAATACCCTTTATTATTATTAATATATAATTATATTTAATAGACTTTTTGGTATTTCCTATGGGTCATAAAAAACCATTTATTATTATTAATATATAATTATATTTAGTTTAATGTTTTTATATATTTTTTTCAATTTTTTGTTTCAATTAGGTACCTGTGGATATCCGTGAATACCCGCTGATAATAACTACCCAAAAAAACTCCGTAAAACGGGTACCCGTATGGGTAACGGAAAAGAAGTACCCGTGCCCGCCCCGCCCCGTTAACATCCCTAACATTATATATATATCACACAATATGGAGCATCTTTTGCTTTTTATTTGTCTTCATTTCTTTTTTGCTTGTATACGAAGAAATTTTGTAGTGGACCTGACTTCTTGCATTATAAATCCAATGCCAGAGAAGAGAGCCATTTAGATAATTATCATAATTATAGTTATCTTCATCTTGAAGTTGGATGATATGTCAATTATTAGACGTCGTTTGGTGGTATGTTTTTATTTTAAGAAACCTCAATAATTAGAGCAAAAAATGGATTGAATATACGAAGAGGTAGTTAATTGGTCAAAATCATAGGAGTGGCTCATTTCGGGACTGTATTCCTATACAGTGACAAGGGGAATGTGTCTTTTAAAATAATAGCAATTATGGGGGATATTGAAATTGTGGTTGAAGATTAAATTAATTTGCTTAGGTAGCAAGGGTTTGGATATGGTTGAATTACGCCATAACAAATCGAGTTCATGGAAATTTCCATTTTTATCTTTAAAAGAAATTGAACAGAGCACGAGTAAGTTTCGATTAAACTATAATGGCATGGCACCGTGGTTACTGATACAACAATAGTAAGTATTTACTTTAATAATTCAAACAGCAAACGTTAACATTAAATTAAGCTTATATCCCAACAAAGATTTATCAAATTAGTTAATAAATAAATATGTATCTCTAAGAATGCATATTTACATCCTAATAATATAAGAATCTAACTGATGAAATAACATCAGTTATTACTCGTATGTCTTGAGACATATTCTCATGTCTAAACTTTTTTTCATAAACAAATTAAGGTTTCACAAAAAGAAATTATAATTTTGATTCAAAAATATTATCACATGCTTGCAGAGAATAATACCCATTTGACTAGTCTAGTGGTGGAGATTTATATAGTTTATATAAAATTTGTTATATTTTATTCTGAAGTTAAAGTTTGGTATACGAAATCACTGTGTCTTGCTCAACCATTCTGTAGCTTGTACAAGAGGTCTAAGAGAATAAATGGAGGTTTGGATTTTTTTCAAGTTTTTGTGATGCTCAAGTCAGTAAAACAGAGCATTATACAGTGTATGGGAATAAGGATCAAAAAATGTACCATATACATTTATGACACATTATTTATAATAGACGTAATTGTATGGATAAAATCATTGGTTATTCACATTTTCTGTATATTGTGAGAATTGTCTGTGACATGATAAAAACTTCCAAAATTTTTTAGAATGTTTTGAATTATCTCTTGTGATGTTTAAGTACTTAGAGATGCTATATACTAGTTTCTCATGGTCTAACAATGAAGTATGTCAGTTTTGTTTTGTGAAATGTCTCCTGATTATTTATGTGGATTTTGCTAATGTTTGGATCGAAATATTAAAATAAAAATTAAAGGCTTCGAAGGAAGAATGAAGAATGAGAAGTTTTGGTTTCTCCTATTTGAGAGTCTGCATAAATGTAGTGAATTTACTCTTCATCCAAGATAGCATAATATGCAGCTTATTAGTGTAATGATATTTACTTTGAGTGTAATGGAAGAAAATAATGTGTGTCATAAGCGGACAATTTGCACAATTAGGCTAAGATGCCAATCCCCAGATGGTAACAGAGCTAAACTATAAGCATTTTCATTTTCCCATAATACCAATTTGTACTAAAAAGTTGGGAAGTTAGCCATGTGAGTCTATTAGTCCGTTCTGCTCTTGATCTGAGCAATCTTGCAAGGATTTGTATATTTTGAGATTCCCTAGGAAGTTAGGTTAAATTAAATAATGCTCATTGAATCATTGGAATCCAAGGAACCCTAATTACTTTCTCTCTTTTATACTTATTGCGATTATAAATTATTAAATATTTAGTTATTTGAATAAACATCAACTAAAATATTATCATTTAATTTTAGTTAAGTCTTATTTATTAGTCAAAATAAAAAAATATATTAATTACATGAAAATTACAATTAAAAATAAATTAACTTTAAACTTTTAAAATGACAA
Source organism: Clitoria ternatea (assembly GCA_037962975.1). Lineage (NCBI taxonomy): Eukaryota > Viridiplantae > Streptophyta > Magnoliopsida > Fabales > Fabaceae > Clitoria > Clitoria ternatea. The sequence continues at coordinate 54,115,766 of CM075675.1, forward strand.
TAATTTTTAAACAAAAAGTAATATTAAAACGATAATAAATATAAGATGAAGGAGGATTAATATGTAGGTTATATATATATATAAAACTTTCATACCAAATGAAGATTAAAGTAAATTTCAAAACCATCTTATTAAGGTGATACGACTGTCTTATAAGAAATTAAAAGGCTATGTGTTTTTTTAGAAAATATGTATAATTAATATATTTTAATTTGATAGCTAATGTTTGTTTTCCTCTCACAAAAGACAGGGTGTATTATATGATAAGTTCCATATAACAATCAAGACGTTAAACTTAAACAAAATCCAAGTAGTATTTGAAAGGTTACTTGCAAATGTGAATCAGGTCCATAAAGTAACCACTTTAAGTAATTTTTTTTTTATACAAGAGGGTTTTCAGATTTTAAAAACCCATAAATTCATATCAGTCTTTTATAAAAATTGTGTCTTTATTTTTAAATATCATAAGAAAAAAGACCCAAATTTCATGAATAGAATAAGAGTTTCAAAAATTTTACAAGGATCTAGAGGTGATTTTATTGGAAAGAGTTTAAAACTTATAATAATGTGTGATTGTGTGGGGAGGTTGGAGGGCAATATGAATGAATTGTAAGAGTGAATAAATGGTGTTGTATTATTGGACAATGTTTGAAAGAACAAAATGGGTCAGTGGTTAGAACTTACCAGACAATGGAAGCCCACTGTATGTGAAAATAGAATATGAGTGATGGGCTTTTCAGGAACCTTTTTGCATTTATACAGAAACAAAACATAGATGATGAGGTTGACCAAAACCATAAAACACAGACCAACCAAAATGGGACTGCTATGAATTCAGGAAGCAAAGCAATGTTTGTGACATGTGAGGATTGTCTATTTTGCATGTGCATTTATTGAATTCGTTTTACATGTTCATGCATACCCATTTTTTCTTGTTTTGCTCCTACGCCATTTAACTGGAAAGAGAAATTATTTGAGTCAGAGGTTCAGCTTTCTGAATTATTGGAATGGAATTTGTATGATCAAACCATATGTGCTTCACTTGGTGTGGTTTTAACCGAAGAATTCTACGGTCCTCCTGGAATGATGTCAACCGTTGATAAAGAGAGAAATATAATTGGACGGCTGTTAATTGAAAGGAGTAAGGGTCATCACATCATCACACAAGACTCTAATTCTCTCAATGCCTTCTTAAGTATTTTGATACAAAAATTGTTAACCAGTACTATAAAAGAAATAGTTAAATAAATAAATGTAAAAAGATTTTTATTTAAAAATACTATTAAAATTCATTAACTTAATTGTTATTCACATAATTTTTAATACAAAAATTATACTTTTAAATTTTAAAATAATACGCTTAAAACATTGATGAACATGACCTAGTTAAATATTATATCTCTTATAAAACAAATGCATATTACTACAAAGATTTTATTCGTAAACAAATTTTGTTACTCAAAATTTTTATGACTAATAATATATTGTTTGTAATTTTTTCAAATGTCCTATTTGAAAAATATAATTGATTGACTCCTCATTTAATATTTTTCAAATTATCCCTTATAATTATATTACATAAAAAAGTCATATCTCAATTAAATATTTAAAAATAGTCATGTTAACCAATGTCCTAAAGACATTATTTCTATTTAGAAGCAAAAGTATTTAGAAGCAAAAGTAGAATTTTCATATTAGAAATTATATGAGAATTATTTAGAGATGAAGATAGAGGGTTTCAATGATGTTTTTATATACAAAAAAGTCTTATGAAAATGATAAAAAAATTTCTATAAAGGGTTTTATATTAAGGAACATAGATAGTACTACATCCATCCTAGAATATAAATTAAAAATAATTATCTTTTTAAGAAAAGTAGTTAATTTTATTTAATATCATTGATTTCATTTAAAAAATATATGTTTTTTATTATGCTTTTCTTTAAAACTTCTTTAAGAGAGTTTAGTTTCCCTCATTAAAAATTAAAATATATATTAAAAAATTTAGAAATAATCTCGTATTTAATGAACAGAAGGTAGTTATATTTACATATTTCAAGATAATTCTTTTTTGTTACTTATATTTTTTTATGAATAGAAATAGTTAAGATTAATTTTTTTCAGTATGCTTTTACAGGTTGTTATATATATATATAAAGTAGACTTACAAGTCAGACATGTTCTGTATATTTAGCGAAACTAAGCTTAAAAGAAGGCTGTTTTTGACAAGAAACGACTAGATTTAGGGTGCATTTGGAAGAATTTAAGAGTAACTAATAAAAATGACTTATACTTTTCAAAAGTTATTTTTAATTTATTCTAACTAATTATATGATAAATTTATAATATAAATTTTTATGTAAAAATAATTTATCATATAAACTCTTGAATAAGTTATGTATCTAAACTTTTTAAATTTCAAATAGGTGAGACCTTTTAATCTAAAACTTTAGCTAGCCTATTTAAAATATAAAAAATTGAGCTTGCAATACATTAACTATTAAGGGTCGGTTTGACAAAACAAACTTATAGCTTAGGATTTATGTCTTATTACTAATAACTTATGATTCATAACTTTTTGAGTAGCTTATAGCTTATAACTTTTTAGAGAGATTATTGAAATAAAACTATTTGGTAAAACTAGTTTAAATTGTGTTAAATAAATTTAAATAACAAATAAAATTTTAATTATGTGAGAGATAAAAGTTGTCATTTAAAAAGAGTAAAAATAATAACTAAGCAATTAATGAAGAAACTTATAAGCTCCCTCAAGTTGCTTTCCAAAAGCTAAGAGTTTATAACTTGTTATAAGCTCCTCATTTATGTTGACAAAATAGCTCTAATAGTTTTTGCAAAACCATAAACTCTTAAAAAAAACCATAAACTCGTTGCGCCAAATAAATATTAAATAAGATAAAATCTTTATTTTCCACTTACACCTATACTAATTTGTACTTAGTAACTTATAATCCTCAGTTTGAAAATTTTGTGTCTATTTGGTTGGCCTGTTAATTAAACTGAGGTTGTTGGTTCAATGCAAAATAAAAACAAAATCTATTGGTTTAATGAAAATTTAATTTTATCAAATGGCATGTAAAATTAATATTAGCAATTAGATTTTTTTTTAATTTTACAAGTCTATTTCCACGACTAATTACTAAATATTCAGTTTTACTATTTATAGGTTGAAATTAATGGACAAAAATGAGAATGAAGTAGGGTTATAATCACTATAGCAGCAACCTGAGTGTTTAATATTATTCAACTAATTGAAGCTATATGAATACCTTTCCTGTTGGTTCTATCTAGAAGTTTTCGCCACTAATTTTTAGGCATATAAACTGCAGAATATCTAACTCTTTAGATGGAATAAATACTGCAACTCACTATTGAAGAAAATAATAGATGGATATGTTCAACTCAAACTCTGCTTACTGAACTAGTAAATAAGAAACAGAACAAATATTAGATGGAATCATTTTCACTAACTTTTGGTCAGAACTTTTGAAGACAGCCCAATTGGAAGAGTAGCAAGAAGTACAAATCCTCTCTCCACTTCACCTGAGAAAGATCCTATGAGAACTGGTCCAACACCATTGGAAAATCTGCATCTTTCCATTGAACTTCTACATTGGTGCCATTGGTAGAACTCTATAGCCCAAAGATTCCAAGTCCTTTGATGTTATATTAATATTTCATCCTAATATTTTTATTCTCAAATTTTCTCTTATTTGATTCTGTTTTGAATAGTGTTATATAAGAATTGTATAAGAAGTCCTCTATGTGAGTATCTGAGGTTGAGTGTTTATTTGCATGCATGAAGAAGGTTTGTCTGGGCCTTACTTGAAGAAATGGTTACAAAGGTCACATTAAGTTTTTGGTTGATAATGATGTGGGTAAGTTTTGTGTACTAACAGGGGTTATGGACAAACTTTTATCTATTTTGTTGTTTCATGTGATGGATAAATTACATAAACGCATGTTATTTGGGATTGGTTTGTTAAATTATTTAATATGTTACAGAAAAAGTTCTTTGGAAAGTCTTAGTTTTAGTTAATAGAGTTCTCTCTTTCGTTTCCATTTGCCCTTCTTTGCATATCTAAGAACATTGTTGCACATCTAAGTGTTGATCTAATCCATTTATAATGTTCTTACTCCTACACAAGCAAAATGAAGAACCTTTAAACTAACCATATATGTCTCTTAATTACTGGGATTCAAAGTCATGATGGAGAAACCTTTTAAACCATTTAGCTGAATCTTTTGGATACCTCTTCAACCCATCCGTATAGTTAACATAAACCATTCCAAATCTAACAGTGTAACCATCCACCGATTTGGAATTATCCAAAAGTGACCATGCAAAGTATCCTTTGACATTGGCTCCATTCCTACCAAATTCAAAATTTCTCAAGTTAAACCCCTCAATATTAGCAGAAATTCTTGAATGAAGCAGTCTATTCTCTCTTGGTCTTTCAGTGATCCTTTTTTATCATAAAAATCGTCGTAGCCTGCATGTTATATAAAATAATTCCTTTGATATATATAGTACTTTGTAATTGAGAAATCTACTACTTCAACATTAATGCATAAATAACTATTAAGTAAATTTGAAATACCATTCTCTGTTATGTATATATATGACCGGATTGATGAATTTTTCCTTGAAGTACAATAATACTTGCTCAATTCCTTGTGGATACAGATATATCCACTCTGAGGCAGCCTGCAAAATTATTTATTATTTAAGTCACACATCTATAATTTAGTTAGTGGATTTTCAACTTCATTTGCCACGAAATGTTTCTTTTAAGATTGAGAAAAAAAAACTTGTCATCACGTGAAACACATCTAGATTTTCCTAAATAATAAATGAAATTCATGCCAATTATAGTTGATATCAACATCATTAAATGGGTTCTACAAAATAAACAAAAAATCAGCCGATTGATAAAATAAAGTGTAGGTTTTTCTTTACATAAAATTCTTCCATGGACTTTTTTACTTAACTTTATACAAGTTAAGAAATATAGTGATTATAATTTTAAGAATATTACATTCGTTAAGAAATATAATTAGTTTAAGTTAAGAAATACAATTAATTTAGTTAAGAATATTAATGAAGAGATAAATCAGCATATTATATTTTACAGGAACAAAAATAAAAGACCCTTATTTTATAAAGATAAAAAATATATTTAAATCTTAAATAAATGAAATCTCAACAAAAGTTATGAACACTTTTAAAAAGGGATATAAGACCTAAATAAATACCGTCTTATGAACATTTATAGAAAAAGAATTTTTTGGTATATTTTTTACCTTAAATGTTCATAACTTTTGATATTATATGTTCATAACGAGAACTGGATCAATTGGTTTTTTTTATGAATGGTGTTATTGAGGAAAAAAATTATAGAAATGAGGCACTTTTGAAACAATTTTCGTGTCTAGGATTGTTTATTATGTGTTGTAAATAGAGGGGACGACACAAGAGTTGTCTTTGGCAAAGTCAACACACAGGGGACGTACCACGTGGCTGAGTCGTCTCCTACATGGACGACACAAATGTGGTGCAAGCACGATGGACGACATAGGAGTCGTCTCCCTGATATGAGACACAGCGGCGTAACGCCACGTGGAAAGCAGGAGTTGTGGTGCCTATGCCTGAGACGACACACCTTGTGGTGCTCGAGCTGCGTGCGACTCATCACCACCTTTTAAAGGTATGGTGCATACCTCATATGCACCACAAGTCCTCTTCTTCCCTACACCTCCGTCCACACACAGCCCCAACCCCTTGAGCACCATTTTTTTTCTTCAACTTGATCCCATCGTGAAGATACAACCAAGCAGGAAGGGTCCCTCAAAATTGTCGTTTCTCTTGCGTTTTGTGGTCATTAATACAGATACTGTGGTCCCATCATCATATTATGGTAATCAAAATCTTATTTCAGGTAACAATAATGACTTATTTAATGTTTATTTAAATAAGGTTTAGTATGTTTTTTATTTTTTATTTTTTATGTGGGTGTGTTTTGGGTTTGAAGTTAGTTGGTTGTTTTGTTATGTGTCACTGATTGTTTGTCTAAGTTATATATTATTTGTTGTTTTTTATGTTTTAGTAATGTAATACTATTTAGGGTTTATTATAGGTAGACGTGGGTTAACTTTGAAATGTTGGTTAAATTTTAAATTAATATATTAAAAATAAATTACATTTTTATATAGATTGTTATATATTTTAAATTAAATATTATAAAATAGTTATATTAAATGAATAGTTAATATTTAATAAAATGGTATCTATTTACTCTATATTAAAAGAAGGTCCTTCTCTTCCATGTGTCACCTTATCTTTTATTTTAGTCTATTATATTCTGTTCCACGTCTCGCTCAAAGTACCAGACTTTTCTTCCCTCTTTCATCCACTTCTTTTTGCTGACAACATGTCACCTCAGAGCCTATTAAAATGATTAAAAAAGTACAAGAGTTGGAATATTTATTAATTGGGTCATTTCTTTTTTACAATTCAATTAATTCATGCAAATTCTGGGTCAATGCAAAAATTGTGATGAATCTCTATGTACGCTGAAAGATTGAGAAAAAGAACGAGTGAATGAAACAACGAGTGAAAGAGATACCGAGTGGATGAAAGAGGGAATGGGGCTCGGCATCAATTACAGAGGGAAAAAGCTTAATCCCAAGTTCTGGGTATCTCGCTCAAGCGAGATTCACTTCCGCTTGAGCGAGGTGAGGGCAGTTCCCTTGAGCGCCCCAAGTTTTCCTGAGCAAATAGGGGATTTTAAGTATCAGACCCCAGCCTCGCTTGAGCGAACCTATCTCTCTCGGGCGAAATCCTGCTAGTATCAAATTTCCATGTGGCTCGCTTGGGCGAGACACCACACACCAGCCAATCGCTCAGGCGAAATTGCTCTAGTAGCTATTTCCACACTCGCTCGCTTGAGCGAGGCATCCCTCGCTTAAGCGGAATCCGACCAGAGGTCGTTTCTCCCAACACTCGGTTTTGCACTCGGGAAAGTTATTCCAAGAACCGATTCCTCTCATTCGGTCCCTCACTCGGCAATTTACATTAAAACCGACTTATCACTCGATCAATCATTCACTCGGTAATTCACCCTCACACCGACTCATCTTGCTTGGTTTTCTACTCGGCAAAATCAATCAAAGCCGACTCGTCTCTCACTTGGCCTTTCACTCGGTAATTTATTCCAAATCTGAGTCATCTTTCAATCAGTCTTTCACTCGGTTAGTTAATTCCGAATCCGAGTCATCTCTCGCTCGGTGTTTCGCTCGGCAATTACTCTATAACCGACTCATCACTCGATCGGTCCTCACTCGGTTAAATCATTCCAGACCGACCCCACACTCGCTCGGTCTTTCACTCGGCTAAACAATTCCAAGACCGACCATCACTCGACCGATTTTCCACTCGGTAAACTTATTACAAAGCCGACTCCCTTTCTTTTTCACACGAGTAAAGTTATTCCAGAGTACTTCTGGTCAACACACCATATATCCCCCAATCGGTGCCATCCCCACTCGGAACTACACACACAGAGGCACTCCACTCGGAACGAGTTACTTTGAACTCGGAAGTTTCCACTCGGAACTCCACTTCTCGGGATATCATACAGGGAGACCTCTCACTCGGAATTATATCCACTCCCTCACTCGGAAGGTCCAGATTCAGACATAGGTCACTCGGAATTTCACTCGCAAATTCACCACAACTTAAATTGTTTTCAAAACTCCCATTTGGACAGAACTTGTCCAGGATCTCACCCATTCTCCGTTCACTCATCTCGCTTGGGCGAATACTATCATCAAGACCCTTCGCTCGGGCGGATTTTATCCAGTGGCTACCCCTAATTCTATTAACAATCCCGCTTGGGCGAAATGGCCATTCGCCTGAGCAAATTTGGGCCAGTAGCAAATCCCATTTACTACAACAATCTCGCTCGGGCGACATTCTCACTCGCTTGAGCGAGTTCTGCAGAATCCCTGCAGGAAATACGAAATTATACACCATCATATATAACATGTGAGGCATATACACATCGATCCAAGCACTGTCACTCGGAAGTGGATGAGAGATACCGAGTGGATGAGAGACCGAGAAAAACTGAAAAAGAGTGAGGGGTGAGGGAACCGAGAGGGTGATTTCCGAGTGCGTGACTTCGACCGTGTTTTGCCCAGTTATGGAATATTTATTAATTGGGTCATTTCTTTTTTAAAATTCAATTATTTATTTAATTTTTTTTATTTTCTGATTTTATATTTTATTATTTTATTATTTTATATTACTCAATTGGACTTGAAATAGTTATTCAATTCATTTTAATATATTATTATCTTTTGACTTCCGGGACTTTCTTCTTCTTCCCTATTACTGTCTTCCCTCGAGTAAACTTCACACTTTAAAGTTAAGGTAGAAACTCAGTCTCTTTCTTTCAGAAGCTTCTTCTTCCATGTTTGTTGACTAATTTGTTATATTATGTCTCTTTCTTACAGAAGCTTCTTCTTCTTCCCTGTTTCTGGACTAAATTTTACATTTTAAAAGTAAGGCAAAAACTCTGTCCCTTTCTGAAAGCTTCTTCTTCGCTGCTTTTTCATCTTTCTTCTCTGACATTCTAAATGAACCACGCATATTCCTTCTCTGCTTTTTCTTCTTCCATATCTCTTGACTATTTTTTACATTTTCAAATCATCCTCTAAAGTCATCTTTACTGTTACTTTAGTTTTTTTCTTCTTTTTTCCTTTTTCATATCAAAGTTAAGAACTTTACTGTCCGTTTCTGAAAGCTTCTTCTTTGCTGCTTTTTCATCTTCCTTCTCTGACATTGTAAAAGAACTACGCATATTCTTTCTCTGCTTTTTCTTCTTCCATATCTCTTGACTATTTTTTACATTTTCAAATCCTTCTCTAAAGTTTTTTTTTACTGTTACTTTAGTTTTAGCAGCTTTGTTATTTTTCATCTATACTGTTTTTTTCATCTTTTTTCGTTTTTCATATCCAAGTTAAGAACTTTTCTGTAAAGTCATCTTTATCTCATGTTTTCATGTTATTCTCAGTCCATTTTATGCACATGTGACATAAAACAAATAGTCAAGTAAAGATGGTTTTTGATTTTTTAAAGAAGACTAGAGTTTGTATACATTACTATTGTCATCGATTTCATCATATACATGTTGATAATATTTTTTAAAAAACAAAAAAGTTGTTGTGTACATTATTGATTACCACTTATACATGTTGATAATATTTGTGTGTATGCCTTATTGTGACTAGAGGTGTAAGTTTTAAAGAATGCTCCTCAAGATTATTGGTATTCCTATAGTAGCTTTACAATACGAATAAAACAAGATTGACATTTGCTATGATTAGACTGGTTGGACAATAATTTGTTTTATTTGTTTATTAAGAATGTTATAATATCCTTATACTTGACATAAAGCAAGTATAACACTTGCTATGATTAGAGAGATTTGAAAATAATTTATTAATATATTATATTACTCAATAAACCTCTTTATTTGCTTTTAGCCGTGGCACGTAGGTAAATGATATTGATGAAATCAACAATACAAAGGAAACATGGAAACTGTGCGTAAGAATTGTCAACTTGCGATGTGTTGATAGGCCTCAAAAACCAGCATCCATGGAGTTGATATTTATGGATAAAAAGGTAATGTTATATTTGTTACTATATTGTCTGAAACATTATTTGTTTAAAATTTGAATATAATTTGAGCTATTGGCCTTATATTTATGTACAGGGAGATAAAATATTGGCTATTGTACCAAGTTGGTGTTTTGATAATTGGAAATCTCAACTCCAAGAGGGCAAGAAATATATTGTTCAAAATTTTGAGGTTGAAGATTATACCAGCCAATATAAAATATCCAACCATCGTTATAAGTTATGCTTTACAAAAGGAACAATTGCACAACAAATTGATACTCTTGAGATACAGAATATATTTATCATTTTACTAGCTTTGAGGACATCATATTTGGCAATGCTTGCCCAGATGTATTAGTGGGTAATAATGATTTTTATTTGAAATTTATTTATAATCTGTGATTAAACTTAATTACAAAAGCTTACTTTTCTTTTGTTAAACAGATGTGATTGGTGAATTTGTTGCTATAGAACAATATCAATGGACATCTCTAAAGAATTTTGCGGTGATCAGGATGAAAAACCATAGGTCAATGAGTAAAAAGCTGTGAACCAGTATTGCTTCATTTTTTAGAAATTTTGTTATTAAATAAAAATTTTTTATTTAACGTATTATACTTTTCCTTTTCTAATCAAAGGGGCAATACATTAAGTTGCACTCTTTGGGAAGAATATGCAAAGCAGCTTAAAAATTTCTTGGACAAGACTGAATGTGGACCCATAGTGATAGTGCTTACACTAGCAAAAATAAGACACTCAAAAGGTTACTAAGCTATCATTTTATATTATAAATATATTTATTTGATTTTTACATATATTACATGTAACCTTTTAAAATTTTTGTTAGGAATGGATCAAATCAGCATTCAAAATTCCATGTATGCCTCAAAGCTGCTAATTAATGAGGACATATATGAGATTCGTGAATACAAGAAGAGGTATAAAGAATATCCTTCTCTCTAACTTGATTTATCTGTTTACTGTGCTAATTTTATTTTGAATTGCAATTTGGATCCATCACAAGAGTCTTATAGTCAGAAAATCACCTCACTCCCTTCAGCTTCTCAAGTTTCCACTGAAGACAAATTTTTCCAAAATGCAAAAATTAAAAGTTTAATGGAAATTAATGAACTCAATCAGGTTTTGTTTATTATTTATTTATACATTGCTATTTGTAATTAAATTGGTCTTATTAATTGCCTCTATCAAATAGACTAAAATATAACAATAAATTTATTTTTTGTAGAAGAAGTGTTATGTAACTGTGGCATAGATTGACAAAATATGTGTTACAAATGGATGGTGCTACGAAGCATGTAGTAAGTGCAACAAGAAAGCAAATCCAGAACATGTACCATATAACTGTCAAAGTTGTGGGACAAAAAATATTACAAACAATGCTAAGGTTATTAGTAACCTTACATCCTTCTAAAAATCTAGAATTTATTTATGACACTTGACAATTTCCTTAAGTGGATGGATTTTTTTTATAAACAGGTTTAAGTTAGAGGTATTGGTTTCGTATAATGAAGCAAGATCAAGGTTTGTCTTGTGGGATGAAAATTGCATTCAATTGGTTAAGCAAAATACATATGAACTTAGAAAACAACAGATTTTGGTATGCATATATCATTTTTTTCCCACACAAGGCAATCAATTAATCAAAATAATTAATGAAATCTTTATTTTTTTGACTCTTTTTTTTGTAGGAAGGTGAGCTGGATCTAATGTCTATCCCTGAACCTATTGATAGTATCTTAGGGAAACAATTGGCTTTTAAGATTAAAGTTCAACCACCATACAAGCAACACTCCGTGCTAAATTTCTCAGAGGATGTTCATATAATAGATTCTATCATACAACAAATTTCAAAGTCTGAGGTATGTATACATCATGTAATGTTTTTAATAAACATGATTTGAACATTTTTTAACTTTAGATTTAACTAAATTTTAGGGTGTTCTAAAAACTGATAAAGGCAAATCAATTGTGGAGCCAGTGTTTGAGCAAGATATATTTGAAACTGTAAGTTAAAATAGATATATTTATATGGTTCAATTTCTTATTTAAATTCATTATACAAGTGTTGAATCTCATTCATTTTTTTTAATGTGGCAGCAATCTTTATCTGCTACAGTAGATTTTGATCCCCAAATAGGATTTTCAACACCTGCAAAGAGAGTATCTTCTGAAATGCAGCATGATGATGTGCTCCAAGAGTTAACTCAAAGTCAACTTTCTACCTCTAAAATAACAAAGCACATAAAAACTGAATGAATAGTTTCTTATGATTAGGTAAATCAGTATATTTTGGATAGTACTTAGTATTTGTTTTGTAATTATACTAATTAATATACTTTAAAACCAAACTGACTGTGAAGAACATACAAGCATGAATATGTTGGTTTTGATATTTGACAACTGCTGGTCTGTTAATTAATTATGAAAATTCACTTTTTGTATGAAAAACATTAAGTTGTTTTGTTGTATCATTCTGCCACTCATGAAATTATAAGCTTTCCTTTGTTCTGATACAAGAAACTACTGTTAAATATGTATATTAGCAAGGTATTATTAAAATAATTGCAATGGTATTAACTCTTAACTTAAGGAAGGAGATATCATATATGGAAATAGGTATTAACTCTTTTTTTCCCTCAGTCGATCTCTTTCGCCCTCAGTCAGTCTCTGACTCCCTCTCTGCAGTCTCTTTTTCCCTCACTCACTGTCTCACTCCATCACAATAATAAAAATGTTATATTCATCACAATCTTATATTTTAATTACTAAACTAATCTTATATTTTAAATAAAAATGTTATTTATTATTTCTTCTATACCATCACAATAATACTCAAACTTACTAAACTTAACTCAAAACTAATTGGGTCATTTCTTTTTCAAAATTCAATTAATTCATGCAAATTCTGGCTCAATGCAAAAATTGTGATGAATCTCTGTGTACGCTGAAAGATTGAGAAAAAGAACGAGTGAATGAAACAACGAGTGAAAGAGATACCGAGTGGATGAAAGAGGGAATGGGGCTCGGCATCAATTACAGAGGGAAAAAGCTTAATCCTAAGTTCTGGGTATCTCGCTCAAGCGAGATTCACTTCCGCTTGAGCGAGGTGAGGGCAGTTCCCTTGAGCGCCCCAAGTTTTCCTGAGCAAATAGGGGATTTTAAGTATCAGACCCCAGCCTCGCTTGAGCGAACCTATCTCCCTCGGGCGAAATCCTGCCAGTATCAAATTTCCATGTGGCTCGCTTGGGCGAGACACCACACACCAGCCAATCGCTAGGGCGAAATTGCTCTAGTAGCTAATTCCACACTCGTTCGCTTGAGCGAGGCATCCACTCGCTTAAGCGGAATCCGACCAGAGGTCATTTCTCCTAACACTCAGTTTTGCACTCGGGAAAGTTATTCCAGAACCGATTCCTCTCATTCGGTCCCTCACTCAGATATTTACATTAAAACCGACTTATCACTCGATCAATCATTCACTCGGTAATTCACCCTCACACCGACTCATCTTGCTTGCTTTTCTACTCGGCAAAATCAATCAACGCCGACTCGTCTCTCACTTGGCCTTTCACTCGGCAATTTATTCCAAATCCGAGTCATCTCTCAATCAGTCTTTCACTCGGTTATTTAATTCCGAATCCGAGTCATCTTTCGCTCGGTGTTTCGCTCGGCAATTACTCTACAATCGACTCATCACTCGATCGGTCCTCACTCGGTTAAATCATTCCAGACCGACCCCACACTCGCTCGGTCTTTCACTCGGCTAAACAATTCCAAGACCGACCATCACTCGATCTGTTTTCCACTCGGTAAACTTATTACAAAGCCGACTCCCTTTCTTTTTCACACGAGTGAAGTTATTCCAGAGTACTTCTGGTCAACACACCATATATCCCCCAATCGGTGCCATCCCCACTCGGAACTACACACACGAAGGGACTCCACTCGGAACGAGTTACTTTGAACTTGGAAGTTTCCACTCGGAACTCCACTGCTCGGGATATCATACAGGGAGACCTCTCACTCGGAATTATATCCACTCCCTCACTCGGAAGGTCCAGATTCAGACATAGGTCACTCAGAATTTCACTCGCAAATTCACCACAACTTAAATTGTTTTCAAAACTCCCATTCGGACAGAACTTGTCCAGGATTTCACCCATTCTCCGTTCACTCATCTCGCTTGGGCGAATACTATCCCCAAGACCCTTCGCTCGGGCGGATTTTGTCCAGTGGCTACCCCTGATTCTATTAACAATCCCGCTTGGGTGAAATGGCCATTCGCTTGAGCGAATTTGGGCCAGTAGTAAATCCCATTTACTATAACAATCTCGCTCGGGTGACATTCTCACTCGCTTGAGCGAGTTCTGCAGAATCCCTGCAGGAAATACGAAATTATACACCATCATATATAACATGTGAGACATATACACCTCGATCCAACCACTCTCACTCGGAAGTTCTCATTATACGTCAAATTTAGACCCATCCAACGTTCTTACACATTATAAAAGGCATATACCACCTGTTCACACACTCATTCTTATCGATTTACAATTTTCCTTAAACTACCCGTGTAAATGCACGGGTCCACTACTAGTTATATATTAAAATGTTATGAAGTGTTATTAATGTTGATAATATGTATTGTTTTATGCAGAATGGCTGAACAAAGTTCAATAAATTCAGGACCATTGGATCCATCTCTGTTAAAATTCCAAGAGAAACATGTATCAACACATGTGTGGAATGGACGACTTGACTGTGTACTAAAGGTCAGGAAAGCAGTTTGTGTGAGGAATGAAATACCGGAAGCAATCCTACCTCACTTACGACAGGCGGGTTTCTATGGGTTTGCGAAGGTCGCACATTTCTACGTGTCTTCAGAGTTGATATCTGCATTGGTTAAAAGATGAAGGCTGGAGACATATATGTGACATCCTGGCGCTGTTGAGGGCGGGGAGTGATCACCGGTGCATGGGCACGGACAAGGAGCGGCTCCTGGCAGGCTTCCAGCGGGGAATGTGGCATCCCGGGCACTGTTGAGGGCGGTGAGTGATCGCCGGTGTATAGGCACGGACAAGGAGCGGCTCCTGGCAGGCTTCCAGTGGGAGGGACACATGAACGAACCGAATACATACCAGAATGAGAGGGATCCACAGACTATATAGGTATGGGACTATACAGTCGAGGATAACTTAAAGAAATGAATTCGTACTACCTATACCAACAAATGCATTAGCCTTTTCGGTAGCCTATCACATAAGAACTCCAAAGTTAAGCGTGCTTAACTTGGAGTAATTCTGGGATGGGTGACCTCCTGGGAAGTTCTCAGGAAATGTGTGAGTGAGGACAAAAGCACATTGGAAAGGTCTCACGTTGGTCTGTGGGGCCAGTCGTTTATTCTTGAAAAGCGGCTGGGGCGTTACAATGGTATTAGAGCCTAGCCTCTCCTAGTACGGTATGGTTCGGGGACGAACCAGGCGGAAGTTGGTGGGCATGTGACATCCTGGCGCTGTTGAGGGCGGGGAGTGATCGCCGGTGCATGGGCACGGACAAGGAGCGGCTCCTGGCAGGCTTCCAGCGGGGAATGTGGCATCCCGGGCACTGTGGAGGGCGGGGAGTGATCGCCGGTGCATAGGCACGGACAAGGAGCGGCTCCTAGCAGGCTTCTAGTGGGAGGGACACATGAACGAACCGAATACATACCAGAATGAGAGGGATCCACAGACTGTATAGGTATGGGACTATACAGTCGAGGATAGCTTAAAGAGATGAATTCGTACTACCTATACCAACAAATGCATTAGCCTTTTCCGTAGCCTATCACATAAGAACTCCAAAGTTAAGCGTGCTTAACTTGGAGTAATTCTGGGATGGGTGACCTCCTGGGAAGTTCTCAGGAAATGTGTGAGTGAGGACAAAAGCACATTGGAAAGGTCTCACGTTGGTCTGTGGGGCCAGTCGTTCATTCTTGAAAAGTGGCTGTGGCGTTACAATATACATTTCATCTACTGATTAGGGAATGCACCATTACTCTTTAGGATATGGCTATCCTATTTGGACTAAACATTGATGGATGTGCTGTTGTAACCCAGACTGGTTGCCACAATTGGTAGAGACATGTGGAAGAACAACTGGGTAGACGACTACCTCGTAACGTCATACACGAGCAATGTTTGAGGTTGTCTTGGCTTCAAGAGAATTTTGGAGACATCCAAGAACATATGGGTAGTGATGAAGCAATTGAGAGATTCACTCTTGCATAATTCTAAGGTTAATTGGTGGATGTATATTTATCAATCATCAAGTAGAGTGCCACTAAAATACCTGCGTTTGCTTGATGATCTCGATAGATGTAGTCAGTATGCATGAGGTACAATGGCTTTGGGTTACCTTTACAAGCAGTTATGCACCGCAACTTATTATGCATAGAAAGATATTTGTGGACTTGCTATTTAGTGCAATTATGGGCTTGGGAGCGAATCCCACATATTACCCACCCTGCCCAGATGCCAGGATAGTCCTTATGCTGGTAGATGGGTAAAACCAGATGATAACAAACACATTGCGTATCAGTTGGACTACTACAAAGCTCAGTTTGACAACCTGAAAAAGAATAAGGTATGTATTTTTCCGTAGTGTTTAGGATATTTTTAATATGGGTATAATGATTAATATTTGTCATTTTTTGTAGAATAATCAATATTTGTCATTTTTTTGTAGTTCACTTGACAACCTTATGTTGTGCTAGAGTTTGATGATCTTCCAGATATTTGCAAGCGTGGCCAAGATGCGTGGAGATCGGTGGTTCCTTTGCTTTGTTTCCAAATTGATGAGTGGCACCAACCTGATAGGGTTTTGAGGCAATTTGGAATGAAGCAACATATTCCCAGGGAACCTTCTTAGCATGAAGACTTGCATGCAATTACCTTAAAAGAGAAAGTAGAAGAAAATTGGCCAACCATTTTAGAACCTTGGTGGAATTGTGGAATAACGAAATGACACACGTGTGGTCTGGTCAACCGTTGTTTGGAGAACATGTCTTCATCTGGAACAATAATATGAGCTTCATTAGTCTCGGGGAGCCACCGATCATCTCCAATTGAATACCACTAGCCTGCATATACCTTTGCGATGTTCTGTAATAAGTACACATTGTCTATGAACTGAAAATAATTCACATTCACTGCATTGCATGCAGCAATGACGTGCATGCACGGGTACTTGTATGCTTGGAATTGGCCACGCTCACACCATCGTTCATTTAGATTAAGAATCCATACAAAGCCACCTTTTTGGGTGATTGGATTGATCCTATTCTCAACCTCAGACCTGGTCGATTCTGCATTATACCTTCACACATCAATGGTTGTATTATGTGTCTCGTTTGCATATGCACTACCAATGTGTCGTCATTTCTGTGGGTGACACAACTCACGTGGCGCGTTGTGCATGTATCATCCATCATATAGGCGACGCCCTTTTCGTAGGTGGGACATACGACACATAATATAACCCCAGACACAAAAATTCTTTCAAAACAACCCTAGTTTCGTAATTTATGTTTTCAACGGCATCATTCTTTAAAAAGAAAAAGCCGGATTAATTTGCATTGTGAGTAGCGGAGCAATATTAGCTTTATGTTCTTACCCTTGGACCAATGGGAATTCCATCAAGTTCATCTGATTCATCATATATATATAATATGCAAATGGAAGCCATTAATTTCATTGAGATTAGTATATTACAGAAAGAAAACACATTACTGTAAAATGCAATTTCAATTTTGAGACAACTTACATGTAAATTTAACACAAAAATCAGTGAGGTAGGATTTATTTTCTCCTGGGCATTCAACATTAGCTGCATAGGCTGTAGAGTAATAGTTGATGGCAATAAAATCAAAAGAATTTTTCATCATATCTGATTGCTCATTAGAAAACTTGGGCAATCTTTCTCCCAAATAGTGAATCATTTCAACCGGGTAAGAACCAGAATTTAGTGGTTCCATAGTCCTTAGAAACAAATGATAAAATTTATACTTAATTAGTACCAAAAGTTAGAATAGAGAAAATGAGTCACTCTTGGTTTTATTAGTTACCAATCCAACTTGAAAGCGTTGGCCCTAGATGTTGCATCAATTTCCACTGGGGATTGAGACAATGGTATAACCCAACCAATAGCTTGAGCTAACCCAATCTTATTCCCTCTTTCTATACTCTTAGAAGAAATTACCCAAGTTAGAATATCCAATACGGTTAAAGGCTAAGAACAGTTAATGACAACACAGAAAAAACAAAACACATTTGTGTATTATACTAATATAAATAATACAACTTCTATATCATCATATAAGGTACAACTCACAAAATTATATGAGAAATATTTATTTTCGGTTGATATTTCATAAATTTAACTTTTTTAAAATATACTAAATTATTGGAATATATAGAAGTAAATGTTTGTCTCAGTAATAAATTAAGAGTATAAAAAGATTTGTTCATCTAATACACCATAAAATAATCAATGTCCTTTACATTTTAAAATGAAAATATTTAAACTTTTGTTATGAAGGTTGTAATATAATGATATTTGCAACATTTGTATGGGCAGTTGATTTATATATATTATGATCATATCATTTTTATTTTTGAACTTAGGGTTCTCAGGAATTTTTTTTTCTGAAAACCAAAAATTACCTAAGTGAATTTTGTGTATATAGACTATAACTGGAAATATAAGTGATCTGGTCCTATTTGAAATTAAAAACTCTAACCCAACATTATGTGGGTGACTCATTTTCTGTTGTATTTTTTTATAATTATTTATGAAAAATTATCAATTGAAAATACATATAATCCTACAGTGACTAGCTATATTACGTTATCACAATAATATATATGAGTTTTTCAAGCCTAAGAGGATATACTCACCTCAACCTAGATTTATGTGAATAAAAAAAATCCAGTTTTATTCGGACTTTTATGCTAGAGGCCAAACATTTTACCAACTTTACTAGGATCATATAAGAAGACAAGAATAAGTAGAAACCTGATAGTTTTGCCTATAAAGTTTGACAGCAGAAGCATGGATGGTCCATTTATAGTAATCCTCACCAAATGCCTTGAAGCACACCTCTGCATAGTCCACAAACTCCTTCCTAATAACATCTCAAATGGTGGACTAGTGTTAATGATTATGTTATATGCAATACTAACACAATTCGGGGGCTCAAGAAACCACCATACTAGGCTCTGACAAGACTCACAAAGGGCTCCAAACCTGTTGAAACAAATTAATACAACTTTTTCATTTCATTGTATTTTTAATTCCTTCAAGTCAATATATTCAGTTTGTATTACACATGGTTATATATTTGTTAAATTAATCAATTATTGTTTTCTCTTTCTACAATATTCTAGAAATTGCATTTGCTATACAAAAAAAAATTAAAGTAAAGCAATCCAACATATTAATTTGAGAAATTCTTGGATATCTCTAACATATTAATTAGAATTGATAGACATGATGTCTAACAATCGGTCACTTGTAATAAAATATGACATAATTATATATAGTTATATTATATTTGTAGAATGTATATATGTCAATAAAATTTATCTACGAAAAAAACATTTGTCTTTTTTATTTAGTATAAAAATTAAAATTAATGAACGAAAAAAGGCAAGAATATTTATTTTGTAAATAAATTTTATTAATGGATATACATTCTATGAATATAATATAATAATATATGGTTATATTACATTTCTTAAATGTAATCTAGTGGTGAGACTTTTCTTCCATCTTCTACTCAAATCGAGCGCTTCAGGTATTATCTTAGAATCAAAACAAAAATGATGATTTGAAAAAATATATGATATAGACAAAGTTGACATGTAGCTAGAGACTAATACATGTGGTATAAATTTAGTTGACACGTAGCTAAGGGCATCCGTTGTAGTTGCTTAAATCACACACGTGGCTGAGGGCATCCATTCCTAAAAAAACTCATATGATATATGCCTTTAATTTGCTGAGGCTCCCATTCTATCTTCTATATATATGTTAGGGGATCAAACCTTGTTACACTTAAATATTGACATATAAATATTTTAACATGTTGATTATTTACGAGTGACTAGTTTGACCGGTTGCTAAGTACAGTAAATTGAGGGCTCTAATGCCCCTGACCGTCTAGCCATGTGTCAGCTGAATTTATGCCACATGTATTAGTCTCTAGCCACGTGTTAATTCAATCTATGCTACACATTTTTCTAAGTTACCATTTTTGTTTGGATTTTAAGATAGCATCTGAAGCATTCGATTTGAACAGGAGATGGAAGAGAAGCCTCACCACTAGGTTACATTTAAGAGATGTAATATAACCATATATTGTTATATTGTATTCGTAAAATGTATATCCATTAATAAAATTTATTTGCGAAATAAATATTCCCATATTTTTTCATTCATTAATTTTAGTTTTAATTTTTATACTAAATGAAACAAGACAAAAATATTTATTTTGTAGATAAATTTTATTAACAGATATACATTCTACAGATATAATATAACTATATATAGTTACGTTATATTTTTTAAATTTGTTAAGTAGTTTACTGGTGAAACTCTTTGATCATGTCCATCTATTTTAGTTGCTTAAATCACGCATGATTTCGACATGTGGCATGACACGTGGATAAGGACATCAATTCTAGTTACTTAAATCATACATAATTTTGACACGTGGATAGGGGTATTGAAACCTCAATTTAGAGAGGACACTATGCAAAACCCTATTAATTTAGAATACCATCATAGACACTCGAGAAGTTACTACCAAGTAGCGGGTGAGATTTATTTATTTAATCTGATTATCCAATCAAATTTTATTAAGTTAGATTGAATTTTTTTGGTAATCAAATCAAAACTAATCTAATACAACTAAGAACCAATTGTAATTGGATCAGATATTGGATTTCAGGCTCGTAAACCTCAGTACTCAATTAGTATCAGACTTAATTTTGTATTTATTATTGTTATTATTTTATATATTTTGTTTCACACTATTTAACATAATGTTAATGTTCATGTCATGAAAATGATTGGAAGGGAACCAAACTCAAGTGAGTAAGCTCAACTTCAATTTGTTGACTTAAATTTATATTTCTAGTGTGTTAAAGACTTAAAGCAAAGGCTAAGATGTAATTTTTGTTTAGTAGTTTTACACAGTAACGTCCATGCTATATTTGTGGCTATGTTGAGTAATTATGGTTTTGATTTTTATAGAGTTTTGTAATTATAACACTAAATATTTGATATGGATTTTATGATATTTGGAATTTTCTATATTTCTATTTTCATAAAATTTATAAAAAGTCATAATTAATCAAACATCTGATCATTCAATCCCATATAAACCAACTTAGATCAGATTAGATTAGATTAAATTTTAAAATCCACAATACAAATAAAATCAAATCCAATCCAATTAACTTTGTGGATTTTTTTATTAAAATTCGATCAAATCCAATATTCGTTAAGCCCTAAAACTCTTAGAGTAATTAGTCCATCGACCTTTGTGGCTGTAAATATAGCATGCATTATCACACCAAGTATGGGTGCAAGAGAATGAAGTCTTAGGAACAAAGTATGAGTGCTTGGTGAGCTAGCGTATGAGACAAATAAAGAATTAGTGAGTGCAAGAGTTTGTATAAAAATTAAGTGCTTGTGATTAATAATGAGTGTGCTTAGCATTAAAAAAAATATAAGGAATATTAAAAGGTGTTTGATACCATTCTAACTTTTCTTTTGTATCAATAATATTTTTCTCATTTTTAACACAAAATAGGAAAACGGGAAAATACATGACAGCTTACATGGCCTTAATGAATTACATGGCCCTTAAACCATTTTACATCGTTTTAAACAATTAATCAATGCAAGAGGTTTTAATGATTAATACATGATGACCAAATCAATCCTTTTAACAGACTTATTTGAATTTTATATATTTGAGAGACTTATTTGAGTTTTATATATTTGAGAGACTTACTTAAAGATCACTTGATCTATGGATTATTAATTTAACTATTCTCTCTAGATTATATAAGATTTAAATAACGACCCAAACATGCTAAACAATGTAATAGAACATGTTTAGATCATTTGTTAAGCGGAAGCAAAAAAAAAATTAAAACTAACCTCCCGCCATTGTTTGTTGTTGTTGTTGTACTTCTCTGATCCTATTAGAACAAGTGCTTTTTAGTTTCCAAACCCTCACTCTCAATACATGATGGTGTTGTATGCAGTATGAGAATAAGTTCAATGACCGATAAAAGAGCCGAGTAATCCTTATATAGAGCTTTGACCATCACATAGCTCAACAATTGCATATATGATTATTAAAGATAATGATTGAATCAAGTCAATAAAATGGACCTTATTCAAAATCAAAATCCCATGAAATTAAGGAGCATTTCAAAATTAATTCCCTCAATTAAAAATGAAGCATAACTGCTCCTTAAAATATGGAAATAGAACATAATTGCTCCTTAAAAAAACATATGAAACAACTAACGTTCTCTCACTTGGTCCATTTAACCCATTATCAAGCTTAACAAGAAACCAAATATATGAATCATGGTGATAGGTCCTTTAATAATGAGTATTATCTTCCATGTATCACAATATATCAAGCCTCTCAATATTAGCTCTTAACTTAATGAATAAATCGTATGTTTATTCTCATGGTATTTCTTAAAATAAATATGTATGTGTATAGATAAATGAGAAAAAATCAAACTTAATGTGAGTTTTTACAAATGTACGTACAATGAAATTCCCATTATGGAACCAAGTCCCATTTGTGCTACATGATCCTTAAAATTCTTTGGTGGCATGCCTTTAGTCAAACGATCGGCAGTCATCAATTCAATGCTAATGTGCTCAATGACCACTTTATTTTCCTTAACACGTTCTCTTATGGCTACATATTTAATGTTGATGTGCTTACTTCGACTTCCACTCTTGTTATTCTTAGCCATAAACATTGTAGCAGAGTTATCACAATACAACTTTAACAGCTTAAAATTTTTGACCTTTTGACTTTAGTAGATCTCCTTAATGTTGCCTTATTATCTTGTTGAGGAAATTGTGTTTTCAATAGATTGTTCAACATTGCCCTGTGGTTTCTCATTAACAACTTGATCTAGTTGATCTTCTTCAACAACTTGTGAAACTTCAATTATTGGTTATCTAATAACTCAAACTTGAGGAGCATGAATGACTATCAATCTTTCACTTGATTCAGATGGTTGAGCTTTATAGTGATCATTTTCAAAAGTAATGTCTTGAAATTGATTACTCCCACTAATCAAGTCATTATCAATAGATATGGGACAATGTAACTTTGATGAAGCAACATAGTATAATTGTTTGTGAGATGTTATGCAAGGCAAACTTCAAACTTTGGACAAAAATGGCACTTCGATTCATATCGATCTTCCTATTGGAATGAAACTAATTGGAAATAAATGGGGTTTGAAAACTAAATATAAAGAGAATGGTCCATATTAAATGTTGTAAAGTCTTCCTTGTTGCTTAGGGATATATAAAAATTGAAAGGATCAACTACTTTAACACTTCTTTAGTGGGAAAACTTACAAGTGTATAGTTTTTTTAGCTTTTAAAACATCCAATAATTGGTTTTTGCATTAGTTAGTTCAAGGATTAAGTTGTTTTACATGGTGATTTAGTTGAGGAGGCTCCCACGAGGTCTTCAACCTTCTAAACCAAACCAAGTTTACAAATTAATGAGTTCTCTTTATGGGTTAAAACAGGCCAACAGGTGATGATAGTTTCCAGCAAGTTCATGTTGATCATAGTCTATTTATTCACAAAGATGGCATTACTTTTATCACCTTACTAATGTATGTTAATAGGAAATTCTCTTCATACTTTCAATGAAATAAACTTGCCTTAGATAAGGTGTTGAGCATGAAAGACTAGGGAGAACTTAAGTTCTTCCTTCGTCTTGAATTGAACTAATAATTGCGTGTACCAGCGGCAATATTGCTTTGATTTACTTTTGGAAGTTGGTATCGCAGGGTGCATATATCGTTCAATTCTACTATAACAATTAAATGAAAACCAAAGTAAAAATAATTTTAAAAAAAAGAAATATCTTCCAATCATCTAAATTTCCATGTTTAAGAATAAAATAGATTTTTGAAGCAGTGACATTCCAAAACCGAAAAAGAAAGAATCAGTCATGATCTATCTAAGTATGTAACAGTTTAAGATTCTAATAGGTGTAATTCATTTATCTTTAAATTATCGATATAAAAATTTTATTAAAGGATTATTAATAAATATTGTTGTAAGTATACCATGATGATTTGATATATAATAACATCCGAAAGTCAACTCTTTATTTAAAAATAAAAAGAAAGAAACGGTAAGTGAAACCTGATATGCAGAGGATGATGTACCAAATAGAAATGGTTTGGAAAGGTGGTTCTTTTAAGAGAGGAATTGTGATAGTCTTCATCAGCAAAACCTTCTTCAATCACAGACCAAAATAAAAACAGTGCAAATGCTTTGATCTCCATTTCGAAACTCGAAATCTCCTATTTCCTTATAACTTTTCCTTGAATCAGACAGCTACCACTTGATCTTCAGTTAATGTGTTCGTGCTAGCAACTTCATTCATATATTTAAAATAACAAGTAGTATAAAATAATAATAATACGGGTATTCATAAATATTTAATCGACGAAAAAAGGGGATCTCGTCATATATTTATTGAGTAGTTTTTCATTTTGGTATATCAAATGGGTAATGTGAATCGCACTTAATGTTCACAATATTACTTATTGATTATAGGTTTATTTTTTTTAATAAGGAAAAAGAACATTAAAAACAAAAAGAAAATTATATCAAATCTCTACATAGAAGAGAAACAATCATGGTCTATCTGCAGGTATAATCCCTCCCCCATAGATGCTTAATTCTTGTTAATTCATCCGTTAATCTGCGCATGTCAATTTGCTCAAAAAATTAAAAAACTCGCCACAATCAATTTCGCATTGGACTTCTTTGTAGTCAAAATCCCACGCCAAAAATAAGACCTTTTTCAAGGGCCAAACATTCTGCCTTCAGAGGAAACCCAGTGAGAGCATTACAGGTGAAACCCATAATCCAACTCCCAAATGAGTCTCTAATTAAGCTTCCATCAAAGAAAAGACGAACCACTTGCTCCCCAACACTCATAGGAATGCTCATAGCATGATGAGGAGAACCTACCATATTAGGATGCATGTGCCACTTAACATCCATAAACATAATTAAGATTTGTCTAGTCACATAATAAAGAGGCCAATGGTTAGTAGCATAAAAAATCTAATTATTCCTCTATCTCCAAATCCACCATTATATAATAGCAATGAAGTCCAAATGTTTATGTTGCAGGAGATCATCAAACCAGACCAAGAAAGGTTGTTGTGTTTGGAGGTCAATATTGAAGCATCTACAAATAGACCATGTATGGGCACATCCACGAAATAAGTGATTTAGATCCTTCGCATGACTCTGGCACACAACACACAAATTGGAGCTTCTCATGTGACATCTTAAACGTCGAACATTGGTATTCCTTGCCAAGTAACCACATGAAATAACAAATTCACTCATGCACTTTACATTTCCATAATCTTTTCCACCGCGGCAGAGGAACAACGTCTTGAATTTGTGCCAACCATTCATAGCCTGATGTAGAAGCATAAACTCCCTCAGCTTTCCCTGCCCATATGATTCAATTCACACCTTGACGCACTTGAGGGATTGGGTACTACAAACTTCATCCGTTAGCTGAAGGGGTAATGGTGTATGAAGGATAAAAAAATCCCAGATATCATTCACCCACAAATCTGCAACACTCACATCCATGTCATGAATATGTACCATTGATAATTGAGGACCTAACATTCCCCGCCCACTCCAATCATGGTGCCCAAAAGTAGAGGAACCATCACCAAGCCTTGGTTGGAAACCTTCTTTCAACACCTCCATAGCCTTCACAATTCCCCTTTAAATATAAGAATCAGCTCTATTATACATTGCTGTGAGCACAAACCTTCCTCGACAGTATTTTTGTTTCAGCGAAGAGACCCAAGGTAGGCGAACATCATTTCAGCAAATCATTGATCAGTTTGCCCAACAGGGCAACGTTGTTCCTAGAGCCATGTAGACCTAGACCACCTCTATGTTTATGTTGAGTAACATCACTCCAAGGTAGCAAATACGAACCCTTGTCCCTCCAACCAAATAAATTTCTAAGTCATGTTATCCATAAAATTACACACTCCTTGTGGAAGCCAAAGAGAGTGCATGGAGTAAACCAGTATAAAAGTGGTAAGTGACTTGGCTAAACAAAGTTTCCCTGCATTATTCAACAAACAAGATTCCCAAGAGGCCAAACGAGAAGTTACCTTTAAAATTAAAGGATTAAAGACTTCCCTTGTAAGTTGTAACTCGCCCGATGAGAATAGGAATTTCCAAATATTTACTAATATTGGTGGCTGAACCCTAACTATACTAGATAACTCTCTTTTCTCAAATGATCCAATATTAGGCTAGAAAAACACTTTAGATTTTTCCAAAAATTAACCTTGAGCCTAGAAATCACACAGAAATCTTTAAGAGTCTCATCAATAACCGTCATTTGATGGGTGTTACTTGCCAAAAAAAAAAAAGAGGACATCGCCAGCAAAGAAAATATGAGAGATTCCCAATATCTTCCCTAGTAACCTTAACAGGTTGCCAAACTCCATCATCCATAAGTGTTTGGATTTGAATCACAAGACATTCCATGCAGAAGACAAAAAGATAAAGGAGATAAAGGGTCCCATTTCCTTAGTCCTCTTTGAGGAGAAAAACTTGGTAACCTTAACCTATGCCAAAGAACCGATAAGCAAGAATTTTAGACTCCCTACATGATCAACTTCACAATGGATGAAGGGAACCTAAAGTCATGAAGAGTAACTCAAAGGAAGTTCCAACTGACTCTATCATATGTTTTTTCAGATCAACTTTAATAGCTATTAGCCCTTGACCTTTTTTCTACTTCTTCATCACATGCATAACCTCTTAAGCAAGTAGGATGTTATCCCTAGTACCTCTTCCAGGAATAAAGCTTCCTTGTAAAGGCCCCACTAAGGAATCAAGCAAGGGATGAAATCTATTTACCAAAACTTTGGTGATGATCTTATAAGCAGCATTGCACAAACTTATTGGTCTCAGATCTTTAAGGCGGATAAGGTTTTCTACCTTAGGGATTAAGACAATAAGCGTTTCCTACATTTTCTAATTAGCCGCTCCGTCCCTAAAAGTTGTAGCCACCATGGAATGAACATCTTTATTCACAACATGCCAATACTGTTTATAGAAAAAACTAGTTTTATGACCCGTGCGATGCCCAGTAAATTTTTCAACACAAATCAAAATAATTGGTACAGAAATATTTAAGTTAACAATTCAGTTCAAATTATATATCATTGGATGAAAATTTGAATCCTTAAAACAATAAGAAACATTAATAAGAAACATTAGTAAGGAATTCTAAGAATTGTTCAAATAGATGATGTAAATGTACAACTATTTTGATGATTCCCTACTTCAATAAAAGCAAATTTGGTGGATAAACATTGTAATTTCTCATCAGTTAACCTTTGAACGGTAAAGTGATGCAATCCAAATGTATTCTTCCTTGTGTTATACCTAATACAAATATTGTAATTATTCTTATTTTTCATATACTAAAACAAGCTTGAATCTAATTTTTCATATAAAAAAGATGATAATATGAACATACCTTTCATAATACCTAGTTGATGCATTTCCGTGTAGATAGAAAGCTGAAATGAAGCAAATTTATTATAAGTTTTTTCTACATGCTTTTAGAAGAATACTATTGAAATTTGAGTTCAAAATGAAAATGTAGAAAATACATACCTATGACAACTTAGAAAATATTTCCCTATAAACAACGTTGATAGTGTGATTTGGAGAAATATCATCATGGTTTTCAAGTAGGATCCTTGGACTCTTTCTTGATCTGACTCTTGACAATGCAACATATAATTGGCCATGTGTAAAAATTAGGTAGATACAACCCAACATTTGAAAGAGTTTGTCCTTGAGACTTATTTATTGTCATTGCAAATGACACCATGATGGGAAATTGTCTCCTTTACAATTTAATAGGAAGAGTTTCTGAGGACGGTATCATGTTCATTCTTGGAATGTGAACGATGTCACCAATTTTAGTTCCTGTTAACACCTGACATTGAAGGACATTATTCCTGAGTCTTTTAACTTGCAACCTGGTACCGTTACACAATCCTTTAGATTGGTCTATATTTCTTAAAAGCATAACATGAACACCTATCTTTAGGATCAATTCATGAGGAGGAAAACTAGAACAATTTATTGTATTAAGAACATCTGGAGTGAAGGTCTCTAATTCAAAATTTGAGCAATTTTGTTCTCTATAAATACAGTCTGAACTAAGGTATGACTTTTCCTGTCCTTCTATCTTCCCCATGCTGTAATTATTCACTTTAGAAACAACATCTAATGTAGGAGCTAAAATTGATCAATCTTTGAAATAACCATTTGTGTTTAAATGTTGTAACATATCTGGATAGATAAAGTTAATCAATTCATCAAGAGCTGAATCAGACTATTGTATAAGAATATCATCTGGAATTTGAACTTCAGATTCCCCTTCGGTTGAATCTACGATGAGGCCATCACTTATATTAAGAAGCCAATCACTGAATTGCTTGTTATCAAGTTCAGATTGATTTGTTTGATCAAGACACATGTTTCTTGTTAACCTCAATACTTGGCAAGAAGACCAAAGATAAGATGAATTAATTGTTGCAAGACAAATGTCTTGTCTGGACCCTTTGGGAATAACAGGCAGTATTTATCTGAAGTCACCTCTAAGAACAACAACCTTACCTGCAAAAGGTAGTGTGGGATCAAATGAAGATGAAGAACGAAGTAGGTCTTTTAGACTTTTGTCCAAAGTCTTAAACCAAAATTTGTTTACCATTGGAGTTTCATCCCAAATGATCAGTCTTGCTTGCTGAAGTAACTTTGCATGAATAGATCCCTGCTTAATATTACATGTTGAATCCTCATTAACAATCAACGGGATCTTGAATCTAGAATGTGCAGTCCTGCCATTGGGCAATAAAAAGGATGCAATTCCACTCGAGGCAACATTTAAACAAATGTTTTCCCTATCCCCCCATATCCATATAGAAAGAAAAAACCCCCTGTATTCTGATTGACAACATTCATTATAACCTCAAAAGCATAATTTTGTTCTAGATTTAGACATGATTGATATCTCTAAAGGGATGTCAATAAATCAACACGGTTAAAATTAAGTTCTTGAGCAATTACCCTTTCTTGTAAGTTGTCAACCAAGCTAGTTAAAGGATATGGCATTCCATGGAACTCCTTTAGACTTCTATCATTGCTTTGCATGATGTGTTCTATATCTGCCAAACAAAGTTATTTGATTTCTTCATCTCCGAGATGAATATCTATAAACATTAATAGATAAATTATAATTATAAACATAAAATCAAAAATCATATTTATGCATTTTATATAACTACCAAACTGACCATGACATTCTATCAGTCTCTTTTGTTTGTAGACGATATTATCAGATAATTGATGATGTAACTCCTTGAGTGGTTCGACGGGCTACAGAGTTGGACCTTTTCCAAGGCCATACCGAACCCCAGTGAAGATTTGTCCTCTGGGAAGAAAGTCCTAGGCATTCACTTTTGAAACTAACGACATAACCCGACGAGAAATGCCTCGACTTTTCCAACAATCAACATGAGTAAGGAACATTGTTTGTTCGATGATATACTTACTTATACGATGTGACCACATCGGTCCGTTCTAAGTCTAAGCTCGAAGAGCAGCTGATAGATTACACAACTTAAAGTTTGACAACCATACTGAGGAGCCTGAGAGGTGCAAGTAAATTAAAGTAGCAAGCAGTTTATATTGAAGGGAATGTCAAGGGAAAGTTGAAGCTTCATTAATAGAGTCTAGAAATATAACAAGTGTTCATAAAAACATATTAAAAACTAGAGCTGATCCCGGAACACAGCATTATAGTTCAAGACAAAGAAACACGGCTAAGAAGGGGGTGCATCAGTATGAGTCTCTTCACGTTCTTGGCCGCCTCCAGGAGCCTTGTTCTCTTCTCCAGTTTTCTCCTTCGTGGTCTCCTCACCTCCGATCTTTCCATCTTTCACCTCTTCCTCTTCCACAACACCTTCAGGCCCAGGTGTGGCCAGAGGGGGCTCTATGCTTTGGCCTTTAGGGAGAGGTGACAACTCATAAAGAGTATCAACAGGTTCCTTGTGCCGCCCATCTTTGACCGCAACCAGTTTTCCTTTGTGAAACTTGTAGAACGGATGAAGTCCATACAAGTTAAGTTTCACGCCGGGGTTGCGATAGAAGATTTGATGAATAGCCAGGCCAAAGGAGTCGTGTGCCACTTCGGTACAAATGTTCACAACTATAGTTGCCTTGGCCTTTACGTTAGTAAGACTTTTCCTTAGCTTGGCGTTCTCCTCTTCCAATAACCCAGCTGTGGCACTCCCTTGCGTAAGTTCTTCGATCTATGCGAGTAACTCTTTCTCCCTAGCAGCCCACTCTTCATTGCTCTTCAATCGCCCAACCTCAGCAGCCACCAGATCCTTATTTAGCTTGACAGATTATTCTTTCTCTCTTTTCAGTTCCTCTTTCAGCTGGGGAACCTCCTTTGCTTCCTCCTTTAGCTCGGTCTAGCTCTCCTCCAGCACCCTCGTGGCTATCTTTAGAGCCGAAATCTCACAAAATTGTTCATTATTTTCATCTTTGAGCTTCTTCAGCTTTTCTTCTACAGTTTTCAGATTTTCCCGATCTTTAGCTGAAGATATGATGAGTTTTTTGACTTTAGCGCTCAACTTGTCGACCTGGTTGATGTTGTCAACCATTTTACTTAAAGAGTGGAGGAGACTGGACAGTTCGGCCAGTTGCCAGTGACCGGCCTGGTAAGCCTCTTCAATCTCAGAGACTTCCAGGGTATGGCGGAGCTTGTACGTAGGTTTTGGAAGTGTAGCCGGCATAGGCCCCCATACTTCAAAAAGGGCAACAGAAAGGATGTGTTTGGAGGAGAGCAAGTCACAACTGGCATGGTAATACCCACATTGGGAGTCGACCAGGTTTCAGTCTCAGAATCAGAGGGTTCCCATTTGGCAGTGATAACCTTTTTCCCCTTCTGAGTAGTTATCATCCGTGTCTCTTCCAAAGTTTTTTGCTTCTTAACTGCCTTAGGAGAGGATGGCTTCGATGCTCCAGTATCCCAGTGATGTCTTTTCTTTTTCTTCTTCTCTTTCTCTGGTTCCTTTTCACTTTCTGTTTCAGGTTGCGCCCCGCCAGCTTGCCCGATGTTCTCTAGTAATGGCACCTCTCCGGTAACAATAGATGTCAAGGGGATGGTCTCAACTCGTGCCTTGACGGTATTCCTCTTGGGCTAGATGTTATTCTCTTCGCTGGAAGAGTCCTCATCTGCCAATAAGCTCTTCAACTTGTCCATGGCGGAGCAACCTTTAATTTCCCCTACATAAACAAGAAAAGATGTTACCAGATATAATGTATGCCGGTATCGAAGCAATGAGGAATGACAATAGAATTTTACTTAAGTATTGGTCGCGAACTGTATAGGACCCTAGGAGACGTTTACAAGAAAATTTCTTATAAGCCTCGATGTATGCCTCTAGAGCGGCTACCACCATCACAAAATAGGGAGATAGTTCGCTCTCCTCCGTGAAGTACGCCTTGGAGGTCAGGAAAAAGTGCTCGTGGGTCCATTCCACTGGAAATTTTGTAAGACCCTCTCTAGTCTTCTAGAAGACCGATTTATTGGGTTGGCCGCAAATCCTGGTATAATAATGCTTGAAAGACCTGTCGTTCATCTTTGCAGATTCGGTGAAGGCCTCAAAGTTAACCAAGTTTGAGTCACACCGGAGGGTGACGAAACTCATGCCGCCTTTTTTATTTGTCCGGCGTACCACCTGGCAGTAGTAAAAGAGCATTGCCACGGTGGGTTTGAAGTTGAAGTGGTCACCCAGAACCTCCAGTGCCTGGATTAAACCCTATTCATTTGGGTGTACTTGAGAGGGGGCACAATCTAAGAACCTCAATACCCCCATTTGGAATTTCATCAGAGGAAAACGGATGCCGAGGTAGAGAAAAATATAATTGTACATATATATGGATCGGTCATCAGGTAGGCGGTGTCAAATTCTATCAGTTGGCCGGGGTGTTAGCACCATAAACCTCTCTTTCAAATGCTCTTCCGAATAAACTCTGGAGTTTGGTGATAATCTCCTCCCATCATCTTTGGCGTGGCGAGACACTGTCTCATAAATTTCCTCTTTCACCCAACAATAAGGGTACCTTACATTGACCTTTACCCAGTCCAGCTGGTATGCAACTACTGACACATCCTTCGACAGTCCGGAGAAGGGGGAGATTCCCGGAAGTCCCTTCACTAGCCATTCTGTTGGTTACAAGGTTGAAGGCGTTTGTGTTACTATAAAAAGTCATGTCGTTAGAAAGGTAACATTCAACACACACTTCGCTCTCAGAAGAGCGGCTAGCCCCAGAGCTAGAGGAGGAGTCAGATGGGGGCAGTACCACTCTCTGCCTTGAGTGAGAAGCTTCACCCTTTTCTGAATGGCAAGACTCGGCCCTTGGAGGATTTATGGAAATTCTTCCTCCTTGGTAACCAGAGGCCTTTGCGGGGACTCTTCCCTCTCTATAAGTGGGACTAGCGCGGCCTTGCCTAGAGCATATGGTGAAATTCTAGAATTGTAGAAGAAACTGAAAAAAAGTGAGTTAGGTTACCTAAGAAGGGTGGTGAGAATGATTGAGGAAGGGTAACTTTATAGAAGTCACAACGGCAGCTCTCTCTCAAAAGAAAATTTTAGCAGAGGTTTCTTAAGTCTCGAAGCAAGGTGGTTTCCAGAAGTTCCTAAGTCCCCCTTTTATAGGTATAGAGGGGGCACAACCAATAGACAGAACAAGATGTCGTTTGTCAGGAAACGCAACTCTTCAAAGTTTAAACGATGTCGTCGTTTCAATCCTTATACGCATGAAAAATGTGACACTTGGCATAAAGGTAAAATCGAATGGGCCTAAAATTCAAATTTCGGGCCCAATACCCAGACCCGCGGTGGTTAGCAAACTACATGACTAGAAATCATCATTATTCACGTGTTAATGACAATAAATGCTTATCATTGCTGGCGTCTCAAGGCATTGAGGTTACAAAACTTAAACACGAGGGTTACAAATTTCAAAAACTCTTGAGATTCTCTCACAGTGGAATGATGTCTGAACCCGACATCCACATCATCAGGACGACTTCAGAAGCATATGTTTCTGGTCCGGTATCCATACCCATCAAATAGGGACTTTAGACTCTTTATCGGTATCAACATCCGCAAGAAGACAGTTTAGCTTATACGAGCAACTTTACCAGTCCCTCACACAAGCTAGGGGCAAATGATCCGGTCTCAATACCATTACTAGGATAAGGATGTAATTTCATCCGTCCTCACTGTGCTATCGACGCTGCGAGTATACCTCCGGACTATAAACCCCGTATTAGGCGCTCTCCCTATACCGGTATGTTCAAGTAGTAACCTCGCACACTGGAAAGCATCCACGTCACCCAACAGGAAGTACAGGGTACAGCTGCCAGGGGATGTTCGCAGGAGACGCAACTCCTCCCGCGTCGTGTGCCAGAATCGTACATTGTGCACTATACTATTTGTCCCTTGGCCCAACCTGTGTAACATCCTAATTAAATTAATGGCCAGATTAAAATTAAGATTCATTGCAAATTAGGATTAATTATTAATTAAAATTAATTGGAAGATAAAGCTTGATCATTGATTATGATTGATTAATTGTGACACATGATGGATGGTGGCTGCCATTTTCACACTCTCCCAACCGCTCCCCTCATTTCCTTGAGTATAGGTTCTGGAGCTCTCAACCACTTCTATATTCTCTCAAAATTTCCTCAAAGACTTTTCCTCTCCTTCTTCTCGTTCTTCTTCGTTCTCCTTCTTCGTCAGTTACGACTGTGGTGTTGTGGAGGATTCGAGTTTCCTCACTGTTGGTAAGGAGCGATTGTTCGAGTAGAAGAGGAACAGCTTCCAATCTTCCAAGCTGCATGTGTGGTGTTCGACTGGGTTTGACGGGTACTAAGCAGGAGAGAACGATTGTGGAAGTGAGGGAGCAACGGTATCAGTGTTGAAAAACAGAGCACGGGTCAACACTGAAAATAGAGGAGTTTCTCACGTCTTTTCAGAAGGTAGAAGGCGTTTTACATCTCAAATGCATAGTTATGGATGGATCCCGGGTGAAAGTACTGTATGTTGTGTTTATGGTTGAGAATATGTTGGTTGTGTGAATCATATAATGATAACTTTTGAATACCGGGTGTGTGTGTCTGTTAGCTGAGTCAAGTAAGGTTATATCTTTCTCTGTCCCTAAAATATGTGTTAATAAACATGAGAATGAATGAAAATGTAATGAATCTGTATTGGCCGAGTGCATGCGTTAAGAGGTTGTTATGCTGAGCCCGTGTGTGGTTAAATACTCAACAGCATGTGGTATATGTTATTGATATTGCTAATACCGAGTGTGTATTGTGGGACTGTTGGTTGATTCCTGTGTAGATTTTCATATATGAAAGCATGAATACATAAGATGCATGTGATATGTGGTTTTACCGAGTGAAATGCCTTGTTGTGCTTATGAATATGTATGGAAAAATAATGAAAGACCTTGAGTTGGACTCAAGGCAATACCAAGTGAAACACTCATGTACCAACGTTGGACGCTTGGTGAAAGTCCTCGGGTTGGACTCGAGGCAGTGCCGAGTGCACTAAGCGTTGGACGCTTAAAGACCTTGGGTTGGACTCAAGGCAAGCTTACCGAGTTGGACTCGGGGCTGCCCGTAACACTCCCGTTGTCGCTTGGAGTGATTGTGTTACGTGTGAGGGTAAACGGTTTGGTGCCAGTAAAATGGCCGGATCAGCTTGGAGCTAAGAAAAAGGCTTGGAGCCTATGTTGCAACATAAAACGTAATAAAATTGACTGGATCCGACTGAAATTAATGTGTGTGCACACTTATATTTATGATGAGCTCAATGTGGTTATATGCGTATGTATGGGAATATGATTTATATGGCTGTGTGTTATTTGAATAAATTCCGATTGAATGTTACCGTGTGTGGATATCTTAAATGACAGTGTATGTGATAGATTGATTGATGAGATAATGTTGTGTGCTGGAAAACTAGAGGATTTTTCAAGTCATTACTGTCATTTTATATGTATAAGCTCACCCCTATTGTGGCCATATTTCAGTGGATCTTGCTCGGAATGTGGAATGATGGGAGAGCACCGATTGCTGGGAAGTGTATTGTACAGTGGAATTGTACATGTATATATATATACAATGTTTAGATGGTTTTGTATAGCCTTGGCCGGCTCTTAGTTTAACACTATTTTTTTAATGTGTAGGATTGAACTCTCTCTCAGTATTGAGAGTAAAACTAAATATATTTCATTATATATATATATATATTTAATGCTATGTGTTTTTATCTTGTTCAGTGGATAATGATGTGGGGGAATGTCTAAGTTATGTACATTTATTTTCTACTAGATGCATAATGTTTACGTGATTCTGAGTAAGGGAGAGCTAAGGTAAACCCGAGTGAGGTGAGATAGGAGACCCTCTTCCGAATGAAGAAGGGTTGGGTTAATTCCAAGTGATTTATGCCCATTAAGGTACTATTTCCCTAGGAGGACCAATCGAAGGGTGTTATGTGAGAAAGCCCTTTAATAAGCCTATTCCGGGTGAATAAGACCATGATATCCCGAGCGAGTGAAGTCATGTAATTCCGAGTGGGAATTGACTTACAAACTTCCCGAGTAAGAACTTATTAGAAATTCCCCGAATGGAAAGGAGTTAGAGTATTTCCGAGTGAATGAAACCTTGAAATCCCTAAGCGAGACTTGACCTTGTAGAGTTCTCAAGGTAAGAGAGATCAAGTATGCCGAGTGCGAAATATATGAAACATTTCCGAGTGATACGTGACTGGGGAAAATATTCCGAGTGAGGAAAACTTATAGATTCCGAGTGAAACAGCCGAGGGAATCATTTCCCGAGGGGAGATCCAAGACGTTCTGAGTGAATTACGAATATGACCCTTCAGGAATAAAATAAGGATCCGGCTGAGAATTCACTGAGTGAAGCATGTACGTGGGAAAAATTTCCGAGTGAACTTAGACTCTGATTTCGAGTGATGAAGATACCGAGTGGACTTGAGTTTGGATTCCGAGTAGTCGAATTATCCGAGTGTCTTGTTCGCTTGGGCGAGTAAGGTCTCGCTTCAGCGATCATGGTTCGCTTAGGCGCTTTCTTCCGCTGACTAAAAATTAATCGGTTTTGGGCCGTGTTAACGTGGGGCACCCTAACCCGGTTCCTTCGTCCTTTCTTGGTCGGATTCTTGTCCGAATTTCCCCTGTTAGCCGTTTAGAATTTTTGGGGAAAAAATTTCTTTTGTTTCGGATTTTATTTAAATTTGTTAAGATGTTTCAACCTGCACCCAACGATTCATTCTCTATGCTCACCTATAAATAGTCTATTCTCACATTCAGAAAAGGTTACGTTATTCATTCTTGCTATATATTGTTCCATTGTTTGAGCTCTCTTAACTTGAATCTTTATTCTAGTTACTGACTTGAACGTCGGAGAATCTTCGCAGGTGATGCCACCTTTCGCCCATCTTCAACGTGAAAGTTTGGTGAGTAGGATCTCCGGGACAGCAAGACCGGTATCACCCACTGTGATATCGGATTATAGTACTGCATACCCACTGTTCCGGTGTATAAACACTACCAATAGTTGACTTTTGTGGTTGGTCCCACATTGGATCTTTGACCCCGGTTTAGACCAGTTCAATGTACATGTCTATTTAGTGAATATACGGGCACTTGTTACTATTATACCCATTGATTAAGTGTGGATATTTTTGCCCCTTGTAGTCACAACCCTTTATGTCACTACAAAAGCCAAGATGATGTTGTTGCTTCCCCTTTTGTCATTGTGACACTAGCTACGATGCCTAATAATCCACAAGAAAAAAAATAAAAGAAAAATATTTAGGCCATATTTGAACTATAAACTAAAATGTCTATTTAGGTTTCAAACTTTGACAGATTGATGTGCTTAACTATGGAACAATGCGGTGTGGGGCGTGTTATCACATTAACATAACTCTAGTAAAAATCTTAAAAGACATATAGAAAATAAAAGGATAATTCTTATTAGGGTTTGGTACTGGTTGGTGTTGGTTAATAATAAGCCCAAAAAGCCCAATCAACCTAACTAACCACTTACAAATATTAGCCTAATTTTGACCAAAGAACATTTCCTATTGGGCAGTTTTGGGTGTGGTGGATCATACATAGTTGAAAAGTCAGGCTTGATTCCTCTTAAACGGACACTAGAACAACATTCTACGCCACCACAATCACCACTACATTGAGTTTCTACGAGAACCAAAAGTAATGAGACTGGAACACCTTTAAGTAGTACCTTAGGAACTACATAAACCCATTTTTGCTCTCTCATTACAACATTGTGGACATATTTGTCCTCTATGCCAACCATAAGGCAACCGTGACACACTCGTTTGTCATCTCAAAGTTACTTAGAAGGAAATAGAGGTAAATCTGAGACTAACCTTTTCGGTGTCGGCTTTACCTTCCTAAAGTTTTTGACTTACGGTTTAATAATGACAATGTGGATAAAGAACTTTAGATATCAAAACTAGATTTTTATATCTAAAGGTTTTTTTAAAAAAAATTAGATATAAAAACTAGATTTACCTTTTTTAAAACTAGTTTTTTTTATAATTAACCGAATTTATTTCATTAAAAGTTTAAATAAATTATATTTGCATTAAATGGAAACAAAACTTTATTATTTATATTTTATAATATTATACTATTGAATTTATAATAACATATATAAATTAAAAAAATAGGAAAACATAACCCCTTTTACATATATAAATTATATATTAATATAAAATTATTTTTAGTATTTTAATATTGGCTCGATAGGCTGGGCCAGCCCGCATAAGGCCCTTTTTTACGGGCTAAAACGGGTCAGATTTATTTGGAAAAACAGGATCAAATTTTTGGCTCTATCCACCTATTTTTAACAGGCCAAACAGGCTGGCCCTTGGGCCAAGCCCAAATTGCCACTAGCCACCACAACCACCACCACATTAAGTCTCTACGAGAACCAAAAGTAATGAGACTGGAACACCTTTAAGTAGTACCTTAGGAACTACATAAACACATTTTTGCTCTCTTGTTGCAATATTTGTGCACAAGTTTTTCCTCTATGCCAACCATAAAGCAACCTTGACACACTCGTCGTTCATCTCAAAGTTACTTAGAAGGAAATTGAGGTAAATCTGAGACTAACCTTTTCGGTGTCAGCTTTACCTTCTTGAAGTTTTTGGCTTACGGTTTGATGATGACAATGTGGATATAGGAATGGAGGAAATGAAAAGATGAAATAAAAATAAGGCAAAAAGTATAGGAAACAAATACAACAACGAGAGAGATGGTATAACAAACATCATTACAATGCATTTGTCATTGTTGGTGGCTAGGTTTTAATTTAACAGACATATTTATATTACATGAAACATTGTTGGTCTTCATCAGTTACCAATAAGATTCAATTTAACAAAAGGCTTCCTAAATTTAAGGATAATTTTAAAAAAATTATATAAATAATTAACAAATTTAATACATTAAATTAAAATAACTAAATTTCTAATTTGAGCTTTATGAAAAAAGACAAAAAAGAGTAATTAATAATCTAGTACGTGTTTAAAAATAAATAAAATAAGGAATAAGTGGATTTGAAATATAAAGCTACTCCGATTTATATTAAGTTTCAAAAAATATAGAAACAAACATGCACTTAATGTACTACTCTGTCTACTTAAGAGTAAAGACATTCACATTAAGAAATGCAATAATTTACTTTCTTTTTTTAATTGAGCCTTAAAAATATTGGTTCTTATTGTTAGAATTAAAGCAAATTACCTAATAGTGTAATACTAAATTTGACTTTGAGAAAATGAGTTATAATAACTTAAATTATGTTATTTAAAAAACATGAAAAAGCTTAAACGAAAATTAAATTTGATAACTAACATGAAGAAAAACACGGGTAAAGCAACCAACCATGTCTGACACAAAAAGGCACAGCGGGCATTTTCCGCAATTTCAAAAGCGTTGCCCACACCACACACAGTTGGTTCCTTCGTTCCCCTGCGTGCGTGCATTCCGAAAACCAAAACTTCTTCACTGTGCAATCATCACAAAAGATTTTTTTCATTTTCATTATAGCAAAATAAATAACATGATTTGTCTGTTTCGCCCTTTTTTCTTTTTTGTATTTTCTGGTAAGAATCTGTTATATTGATTATTACATTAGGTGAGTGAGGTTGAGCAGAAGAAGCACGAGATGGTCGTTGATGGTGCAATGTCCAAGCATGGTTCTTGCTGGTCTGAGCTCAAGTTCACTGGAATGGTGCAATGGGGCAGACGCCGCCAAGTTCGCTTTTTGGGTCGCCAACACACGGCGGAAATTCAAAAACCAAAGAGCAACAAAATGACCAAACGGAAGAAAATCTCAATCGACCGATGGTCTGCTGAGAGGTAAATAATAATTGACGAAAAGTGAAAACCTAGTACTTGCTCATGCTTGAAATTCAATGGTTTGTGACAGGTATAAGATGGCGGAGGAGTGGATGTTGAAGGTTATGAGGGAGAAAGGGGCGGTGTATGGGAAGCCGATATTGAGGGCGGAGTTGAGGTGGGAAGCACGCAAGCACATTGGTGATACGGGTCTGCTTGATCATTTGCTGAAGCATATGGCTGGGAAAGTGGCGCCCGGAGGAGTTCAGCGGTTCCGCCGCCGCCACAATGCGGAGGGTGTGATGGAGTATTGGTTGGAGAGTGCTGATCTTGCTGATGTTAGAAGGGACGCTGGGGTGCAAGACCCTTATTGGACTCCTCCCCCTGGATGGAACCTTGGTGATCCTATTTCACTCGATCATGCTACTACCACCCACCTCACACAGATTAAGCAGGAAATCCTCAAGTTGAAACAGTAATTACACTACACCCACCTTATCACTCTATTCTTCTTTTTTTCAAATCAAACATTTTATTTATCATCATTCATCAGGATTTACGGAGTTATATTAATGTTAATTTTAAATCAAAACTTTTTTATTTTGATTTCTTATCGTCAGTTTGAATGGGATGGAAAATTTTATTTATTTATTTATTCATTCATAGGTTACTTATTCTAGTGATTATTTCTTCTTGATCTACAAAACCATGAAGAGATATGCAGGAGCTTTTATCAAAGAAGGGAGAGGAAGCATTGGCCATTGCGACTACTCCTAGTTCCTGTTTGTCCAGTTTGAATTCGGATGATTGCGTTTCCTTGCCTCCAATGCAGGTGAAGCATAGCTAGCTAATTGCTAATGCCAATAGAACAAGTCGAAGTAGGTCCAATTTTAACTATTGCATCCTAAAATGTTAATTTGTTAGTCTTATTATTAGTGTATGGATTTGAAGACATGACTTCTATTCTCCTGTTACCATTTTCCAATTATTGAGCTAACCTTCACTTTTAACTATTTCTAACGTTATATTGCAGGAGATTTATGCGGAGTTGCTAAGTAAGAAGGCTAAAATTGAGGAGCAACTCAAGGAAATTTCACTCACTTTAAGCGGCATGGAGGTAATATGATCATTAATTAACTTTGATTGCAAGGAGTTTTGGTAATGATTGGTTTCATTTCCTCCAAAAATCTATGAAAATGTGTGTTCGTTAACTTTGATCATCTCAATTTTGACTCAAGTATTTGAAACCAATGATGCAGGAGCAACTAGGGATGCTGAGACCAAACATAATGTCAGAACCAGAAGCATTAGCATACAACACAACAAAATCAAGTGAGGACAGGGCAACAAAGATAGAAAGGTTGAAAAGTGGTTTCCAAATATGCAAGCCAGAAGGGAAGTTTGTATGGCCAAATATAGGCGTGTCAACACCACCTAACCCTGTAAAGCCACTAGCAGAGAGGCGCGCTGTGAGCACTGCTACACTGACCCATGTCACTGGTCCATTTTCCCCTCCACCATTAGGCACCCCAACAACATCTTCCACATTCTTAAACAATCCCACTTCTCTTAACCTCAACCATGCCCCTCTATAGTTCCTTCTTCATCCTATATACATACTATATATATTTCAAACAAACCTCACCATTTTAGATTCACCCAACTTCACCACATTTATTGTGGTGTATTTTGATCATAGGTTCATATTACATACATATAACTCAAGCTCGATTTTGCTATCACGTACGGGCAATGAAAATTGCTAGTAAAGCATTAAAATTAAACAAGCCATATGCTGATGATGATTTTTGCATATCCTTTTTTAGAGTAATATATTCTTGTCGCAATTATTTCTATTTCTTCTTGTCATTTGTGTTTTTTTTTTTTCTCTATTCTCGGCATGGAACTTTCTTAATGCTCCACCTTAGTTTTGGTATTTTAATAAAGTTCCATGCAGTTGTGCACATAGATATATTAATAATTTAATTCAACATACAAAACTTGAGCGTGATATACATGCTATATAGGTATGTTTTGGCAGGTTTTTGAATTTGCTGAATCATCCCGTATTGGAATCATTAAAATAATTAACAGGTGGGTCGGCCTGCTAACCCACCTAAAACAGGGTGGATTAAATTGACTAAATTTATTTTATGATTGGTTTAAAATTTGCCCGCACCGTCCTGTATTTTTATGCGTTTTTAACGGGGCAGGTCAGGTTGACCCGACAGGTTATATAATATTTTATTTTAAAAAATAATAATATAATATTAATAATATCTTATAAAAATTTAATCACCTATTTTAGAAAATGAACTTGACTAATTTAGTTATTAATGTTGGTTTGATTATTTATTTTGGATAAATATTGAATTTTTTATTATTGAATATTAATAGAAACTTAAATGTTTAGTCCTCATTTATTATTGTTAATTTATTATGAGGAGTGAGATTGTTTCATTTTAATATATTACTTTGATTAGTGTTTGAGTTAAAATTATTAATATATTTATATTCAAATTTTTTATTTTAGTGGTATACTACTTTGTTTTTTAATTTAATTAAATTTTTATTATTAAAAATAATAAGTTAATTGATTTTTATTAATTTATATTATTTTATATTTTTAAGCGAACTAACCACACTAACCAACCTCCTATTAAAAACTTTTTTTCAAATACTAAAAAATAATTTTAATTTTTTAAATTTTTTAAAGCTTGGCAGGTTAATCCGCCTCGCCCCGCCTGCCACAAAAACGGTGCGAGTCAGAAATTTCAACCCGCCTCTTGTAAGAAGTTAAACCTGTCCCGCCCCATATTTTGGCGAGGCCAGATGAATAACCCGTATTTATATTCATAAATTACATTTGTGTTTGTTTGGTCAAATTAATTACATATGTTAAATATCTGCCTCTTTTGTTTTTAGTTTGATTTGGTTGGGTTGGGTT
Source organism: Clitoria ternatea (assembly GCA_037962975.1). Classification (NCBI taxonomy): domain Eukaryota; kingdom Viridiplantae; phylum Streptophyta; class Magnoliopsida; order Fabales; family Fabaceae; genus Clitoria; species Clitoria ternatea. Next base: position 54,158,344 of record CM075675.1, read on the forward strand.
AAATTATATGTCAAGCTAAATGTGTGACTTAAAAAAAACAAACTAAGAGATTTTTGCCTTTGGAAAAGGAGGCATTGATACATCATTGATATTTTCCTTTTTAGACATATCTAGTTTAAGTAATAGTATTATGTATTCTTCAAGAAAAAAAAAAGAAAATTAAGCTAGAAACCAAGTATACTGTAAAGTTGTTCTTACTATCAAACTCTATGTATAAAAGATTTAATTACTACTATCACCACTAAAAAAACACTTGTTAGCGACGGAAGCAATTGGTCGCTAATCCATGCCATCACCATCGCTAAAACCATTAGCGACGGCATCTCAGACGGGACATAGGACGTCGCTAAAACCCTCGTCGAAAACACATCAGCGACCACATACATGCCGTCGCTACCATATTGACGGCGTAAGGCCGTCGCTAAAATCGTCTCTGCCCCAATAACTACAGCTGTCGCTAAGTGTTGCCATACAGCGACCTCAAAACCCCGTCGCTACTAGCAGCCACCAGCGACCACCATGCGCCGTCGCTATGTGAAGCCATACAGCGACCACGATACTCCGTCGTTGTTTCTTACAATACAGCGACCACTGAGGTCCGTCGCTGTATTGTTAAAAACAGCGACCACGTATTCCGTCGCTGTTACTTACAATACAGCAACCACTGTATTCCGTCGCTGTTTTTAACAATACAGCGACCACGCTACTCCATCGCTGTTTCTTACAATACAGCGACCACTCGAATCCGTCGCTGTTTTTAACAAAACAGCGACCATCTCTTTCCGTCGCTCATTGGGAACTTCTTTTTTAGAAAATCGGTTTTAATATTTATATAGGTTTTATTAAATATTTTGTATTTTGTATTGGCTGATAAAATTTTATTAAATTTAAATAATTTTTTTAAAATATTAAATTATTATTAAAAACAAAATAATAGATTAAATTAATTTATCAAATAGGTTGAATTATTAATGATAGGTACAATAAGGCTTTTTGATTTAAATGTAATTACCAATAAATATTGACATAATAAATAAAGAATGACAAAATAAATACTGAATGAAATTTTGGATAAAAACTAAAAATCAAATATACAATGTGTATAAATAATAAAAATACAATCATGGTGGTGGGGGATCCTGGGGTGGTGGTGGGGGCGCCTGGGAAGTGGGGGGAGGTAGCCTCGCCATCAACTGCATCAGTAGCTCCTGCTGCTGAGCAAGTTACCGACGAGTCTCGGCGTGCTGCTCCTCGGCCCGCTGTCGGTCCGCCTCGGCTTTCTGTCGATCCGCCTCGGCCCGCTCCAACAACAACTGCCTCTGACGTCGCTCCTCCTGTAGCTCATCGTTCAGGTTTTGAATTACCTGAACGACCTCAGTCAGAAGACCAATAGCCCCATCATAAACTCCTCAGTCACTCGCCGACTGCGATCTAGTCGGTTGTACATCCATCGCCGATTTGCCGGTACCTCCATTTACAAAATCTAACAAGCACGATTTCTGTTACTTTATATTTTCAAAATTTTATTTGACTATTGGTTGTGAATCACTCTATCTCTTTGATGTTGCAAATTGGTAGGGCCCTATCCCATTCGGGATGAATATGCAACCATCCGTAACCCATCCCATAATTGTATGTGGTCTATCTTGAGTTGAATGAATGTTCATTTGAAATTTCGGCAGCATTTCGCATCGGTCCCCGAGTACACAGAGATACGTACGGTATGAAACACCACACGCAGACATGCACCCTGGGGACAATACGAAACACCATAACCGAAATTTTAAATGAACATTCATTCAACTTTTGAAGATAGACCACATACAACATTGATGGGTTACGCCCTACAGGTTACAAATTCATACCAAACTGTCCAACCGGGACAATTCAAGATCCAACACAACACGGTACATCAACCAGTTGTTTTGAAACTTGAACGGGAATCTAATGGGTACACACACGACTAAACCCTACATTATTAAATCATGAGTGTTATTTTTTAAGTTCCTTAAGAAAGGGAGCCTGTCAAAATTTTGGCAGAGTCTCCCCTGTAAACTAGACAATTCCCAAATTTACGAATGACCTGTTACATACAGAAAACTTCCCAGTATAGATAAATAAACATACCATACGCATTGTATATGATATTCAGAGTTATGAACACCAAATCATGTTATCACTACATAAAACTAATGCCTAATGAGCTCTGCTCTCCACTAACAAACAACATTACACATGTATAAAGAATCATGTTATCAGCACACAAAACCAATGCCTAATGAGCTCTGTTCTCCACTAACAAACAAACATTACACATGCATCTTCAAATCATGTTATCAGCACACAGAACCAATACCTAATGAGCTCTGCTCTCCACTAACAAACAACATTACACATGCATATAAAATCATGTTATCAGCACACAAAACCAATGCCTAATGAGCTCTGCTCTCCACTAACAAACAATAATCCACATGCATACACATAACGAGCAAGTCAGTGTTAGGGGATTACCTCGAGGAAAAAAATGAGCGAAGAATATGAGGCTGTCGACAAACGATCACAGACCACGCGTAACGTGTGCTAGTCTGCATGACAAACCAATAACCGGTTGGATAGTTAAGAGTAGCAAGGAAACTAAACAAAGAGAGACACGTAAAGCAGATTATAGATTAAGTACATTGCAAGGAAACTGTAGTTTTCGAAATTTAGATATCGTTCCACTGGGATTGAAAGTCCAATAACAACAGTAATTTTCTACTTACTATGGTAAATGTGAAGGAAAAATAAACAAAAGAATGATTTATACACAATTTATACAGTATTCACAAGATAGCATGGTTGAGTGATTCATGAGATAAAAAGAAAATAAAATCTATCTAAAAAGTTGAGTTGCAATCTAGAATAGGTAAGATACTTGAGATAAACACAGATAAACAAATTATGTTGGAAATTGGATCCCTAATCTAGAATAACAATGAGGAACTCAAGACATGCATATTTAATCATCAAGTTTCATGTCATTGCAGCTTAAAATCATTATAACCGATCCCTCGTGATATAAATTCTAAGAATTAACCGTAAAGTCCGATCCCTCGTGAGCTTTCTCAGTAAAAACTTGCATTAAGACCTGGCCTTATGGCAACAATGGTTAACAACCCCTATAGAATTGAAATACCAAGGGTATTCCAACTTTTTACTTTCGTCAAAACTAGTTTCAATACGGCATAAATAATCATTCTCCCGTTTGACATTTACACTAATAAAACCAGTTTCGATACACATGAAAATCATTCTCCCGTTTGACGTTCATATTAATAAAAGGTTGAAATACTAACATGGACTTGAATCATAAACATGCAGAGGTCGAATTCACAACATTATACTCAATAGATTAGTTCACCAATTCCAACATAAACAAATTAGTTACACATGGTAAAAGTAAAGACAACACTTACAGAGTTTGACATTACGAAGAAGACGATGGAAACTTCACGATACAACGATCACAATACACCAAAACACACTCAAGTATCTAGAAAACTATTCTAGAACTACAACTCACAAAAGAAAGTACTCAGAGTCGAGCACAAGAGAGAAGAGAAGAGAAGTGTATGGAATGGGATGATATGAATGGTGTTGGATGGCCTTATTTATAGGGCTGAGCAAGGGTGCTGACGCTACGCGTCCCTGTGACGCTACGCGTCAGACCCCTGACTCAGCCTCCATTAAACACTTGATAATGGCCACTTTCAATAATTAATCTTGATCATGCCTGGCCACTTGGACATGTTTCCATGAGTTTTTGGCCATTTATGCTGATTGGGGTGGCCCTTGGGCTGAGTGGGGTGCCCATTATTGGGTCCAAGTGGGGTGGTTGGCCAAAAGTAGGAGTGGAGACCACGCAGCACTGACGCTACACGTGGCTTTGATGCGTAGCGTCAGCATCAAAAGTAACTCTTGATGCTACGCGTGGGGTGAGGCTACGCGTCAGCTCCTCTAGTGTAATTTTCTCTTGATTTCTTAACTTTTTAACTGCAAAACTAGAGAAAATTGATCAAGGGCAGATTATTTCCAACAACATCCATTTATTGAATTTAAATCCTTATTTTCTAACAAATTAAACTAATTTTTATAATTTTTATGAAATTTTTATTTAAGATTTTATTGAAAATTTGAGGACTAACAAATACCCCCAACTTGAGACATTGCTCGTCCTCGAGCAAGAGAGAAAAATAAGAAAATAAAAATTTGAAATCAAATTTTTAAGTTAGTCCGAAAATTTACCACAAAAAAAATAATTACACAATTTCAACTATTTTGTAATAATCAAAAACTGATTCAAATATAACAAAGGTTTAATGATAAAATTATTTACAATATTCTATTAACAACCAAGCAGAATTTCAGGCTTACCTCACAAGTGTTTATCTCTATGCAATTGGTAACCTGTTTCACTCAATCAATCATAAAATCAAACGAATTTAACTTTGTTTGTCATCTAATCAATGGTTATTTATACAGAGTTAATTCGGAAATCACGAGGTCTTTTTACAGGTTGTAATGAGGCTTGGTTTACAAGAATCAATGGTTTTTCTTGGAATTCAAAAACCTGAAATCATAAAAGAGCTTTTTCATAATTTTTAGGCTTTTCTCTTGATCCAAACTCTCATTTATTTTTATTGATGAAAAATAAATACCCCCAACTTGATTCTTTTCACTATTTTTGACTTTTCTTTTCCATATTTTCTTTTTGAAAAGAATCAAGTTGCTTATTTTCACTCCCCATTTTTGTGAGAACACTCAAAACATTTTTCATTTATTTCAACTGCTCTTTTAATCAATCAAGTATAGGGAATGGTAAAAACAAATTTAGGCTTTAAGGGTACCAAAAAATTTTATTTTAGGCTCAAATTGGCTTTGCAAAGGATAAAAGATTTTTACCAAGGTAAGCTGTTTGGCCCAAGGTTTCGTTTCACCAATAAATGTGCGTTGATCATTTTCCCGAATTCTCTGTACAACAACACACATCAGAGATTAAAGCAAAATCAATTCGAATTGAAAATATGTCGATTTAAACCCTCAAGTGTTTAAAAAGATCTCTCAACTTACCGGGTTATTGAAATTTGCTTGTTGGTTAATAAACTTATTGTAATTAAATTTATCAAAATTCCTAAGTTATAAAGAATCAAATAATTAATTTTAACAAAATTGGTTTTATTGTGTAAAAACTCTAAGTGTATAAACTAACTTACTAACAAAAATCTGATTCATTTATTTAAAAGAAGAATTATTTTTCGAAAAAATGAGCAAAAACGAATAAACACACCACACAATGATAAAATGCCATAATATAAAATATAAATGTAAATGTAAATGTAAATCCAAATATAACTAAAAACAAATGTACTCAAAATAAATGAAGATGGCATCCTCAATCCTCCATCTGATCATCATCATCCTCCTCCTCCTCCTCCTCATCATCACCATCAGAGTCATGATGTGCACTAGAAGATCCACCAGTCTCAGGGTAGGTGGGTAAATCTCCAGGCCAAGCTACATGTGCTGAAAACTCGGCTGGGGTGACATAAGGTGCTCCCTCTCCCTGTAACCTGTACTGATAAAATTCATCGTGAAGATGAATATAAGCTCTGTGAGTGGCAGCCATCATCTGCATCATATGCTGATGCTCAAGTGACATCCGGGCAAAGCCCTGTGTAACAGCATCAGCAGATGGAGGCTGCACTGGTGGTCTCCTCCTCCGAGGTCGGGGCTGAGCCTCCTGCTCTAGTGGTGGAAGCTCGCACTGCTGCACAAAATAATCTCTGTTTACTAGAACTTTAGGGACTCTCCCTGAAGAACTAGTAAACTCTGGTGAAGGTACAATGACTCCCTGCCTCCTCAGTAAGGCAGATATGATGAGAGGAAAGGGTATGGGGCGATTCACTTTATACCCAAGGGCATAAAAGTGAATCTGCTCGGAGATAAGCTCGGCGATATCAATGGTGTGGCCCTGGAGGATAGAATAAAGGAGGCAACAACGCTCCACTGGAAGGGAAGAAAGATGGGTGACAGGAGTGATATTATGGAGCATGAGGTGGGACCACGCCTGGGCTATGGGGGTAAGCTGGGTCTTGAGGAGGTTAGATGGACTCCTTCCAACCCTACTCAGGTTGAAAAAGATTCCATCCTTGCTCAGAAAATGAGCAACCTCCTCGAGGGAGTATCCTAACTCTCCCTCAGCAAGAATCTTGTTTCTGTTTTCCTTCCAGAAACAAGTATCATTCTCGGGAGTAGGCTCCCAAGGGTTACCCAGTAGGGTACTGATGGTGTCCCGGTCATATGAGATATGCCGGCCTCTAACCCAACTCGTCCGCTGCTGCCCAAGATTCGGTGCGTCCTGGCGGGTCCTGTAAGCATTTGCGTAAAACTCCATCACTAAGATGGGGTCCCCCTCAGTAGGCAGGGAGAATAGAGGTCCCCATCTCCTCTGCTGTACTCTATCCTGCAGCTCAGGATAGTCTCCTGCACTCAGATCAAGGACCCTCTCCCAGATCAGTCTCTGGCCCTTGATCTGATGAAATCTCGCCCATTTCGCATCCGTGCGAAATCTAGTAGGATCCCTCGGTCCCAATACCTCCTGTCTCTGAGAATCCGGATCCTCAGAAGTGGTGTCAGTGTCTGTGGATTTCCTCTGTCTTTTAGAGGGACCGGCTGTGGGAATGGATTTCTTAGGTGCCATCTGCAAAAAGTAAAAATTTAAAATTAAACACACACTAAATAAATCACACACAAACAAACAATTATTTGTAAAATATTTTTGGGTTTTCTAAAATTTTTCATAAATAAAAATGCAATTCAACAACATATTTTTGAATTTAAAGAAATTAACATACATATATTCAAATAATATACAAAACAAAACAAAATTTATTCAAAATTCATACAAAGTTGCAAGAAAGTATAAATATAAACTAAGAAAATTTATTAATTTCAAAAGAAAACAGCAAACAACAAACAAACATCAAGAATTAAAAACAGAGGCTGACGCTACGCGTGGTGTGACGCTACGCATCAGCCTGTTCCTCCCACGCTACGCGTCAGTGGGTCGCTACGCGTGGGCTTACAGTTCATCCTCACGCTACGCGTCAGTGGGACGCTACGCGTGGGATGCGCAGAAAAAAGAAAAAACAGGGGTTGCACAGCAGCAACCCCTTTTCAACCTACACTACATCTATTCAATCCCTAACTCCTAACAGCAATCAATCCCAATGGTCTTCTAATCCTAATCCTAACCACATTTATTTCTACAAATTAAAAATCAAAAACAAAACTAAAGAGAATGGATTAGAATACTTACTTGTGATTCCTTGAGCAATGGGATTGAGAAGCTTGGGAAGAGAGAAAAAGGAGTTTCTAAACTTTAGGGTTTTTGAAAGAGAACTTAAGTGAAGCAGAGAGGGAATTTTAGGTTTTAAAACCTAAGATGGGCCTCTCTGGTTCAGTTTTAAAAACTGAACGTGGGCTCTGACGCTACGCGTGTATGGGACGCTACGCGTGATACCCAAAATGCAGAGTCCACGCTACGCGTCAAGGGGGCGCTACGCGTGGGCTTCTGTTTTTTGATTTTCCAAAATTTTGATTTTCAAAAACCTTTTCTTTTCAATCTTAAACTCCTTTTCTTTTCAAAATAAAATTCTATCTAATTATTTTTGAAATATGTTTTTTTTTATGTAAAACAACCTTAAAAACAAAAAGAAAAGAATGGGTTGCCTCCCATTGAGCGCTAGGTTTAATGTCTCCAGCCAGACATTACCTCTGATTAATCAGGTGGTTTCCCAATATTTTTTGAGGAATCACCTGTCTTTTTCTTCCTTCTTCTTCTTTTCCGATGCCTAATTACCTGTTTTTCATCATTCAAAGCATCGGTTAATTCAAAACAATTTAATTGATTGGGAAGAGATATACCTGGTTTGGTTGAAGGGTAAACTTTTTCCTCATTACTTATCCTGAGGTGTTCATGAGCACTGAAGCTTACTTCTTCTCCATAAACTTTGACTGCAACCATACTTTGATCAACATCCACTTTGATTTTTGCAGTCTTCATGAAAGGTCTTCCTAGGATCAGGGGGATCTCAGTATCCTCCTTCATATCCAGTACCATAAAGTCGACTTTGAAGTGGTACTTGTCAACCTTTACCAATACATCTTCCATAATCCCAACAGGCTTTTTGACAGAGCGATCCGCAAACTGTAATTCTGTCTTTGCTTCTTTTAGCTCATATTCACCAATGCGTTTTATTAAATCTAGAGGTATCAAGTTGATGTTAGCCCCTAAATCTAATAACGCATTCCTGATGTTGATATTTCTGATTTTTACAGGAATGGTGAAACTCCCCGGATCTTTACATTTTTTCGGGGTTATACAGTTTGTTTCTTGCTCTGTATCTCTTTGCACATTTTTTTCTTTTTCATTTTTTTCATTTTTTTCTATTTTTTTACTTTCTTTTTCTTCTTCTTCTTTCTTTTTCTCACTCTTTTCTTTACAATCAATTTTTACAACATCAATAGAAACAGCATTACATTGTTCCCTTGGGTTTTGAGTGTTTGCAGAAAACCCAGAACTCTTTAATTCGGCTATTTCTTTTGCAAGCTGACCCATTTGTATGTCTGATGCTTTTCGGGCAGCTTCATTTGTCTCTACAAACTGCAATAACTGTTGAATAGCTTCCTCTATTCTTGTCAACCTTGCATTGTCAGTTTGTTATTGCTTGAATTGATTGTTAGGAGGTCTGTTGGAAGGTCCAGTGTCCTGTCTCCAGCCAATATTCTGATTTTGCCAACCCTGCGGGTAATTATTAGGAAAAGAATTTCCATGATTAAAAGGAAAATTACCTAAGGGTGCTCTTTGATGGTTCATGAAATTTGCTTGCTCTTGCTCGTTTCCACACTAACCACATGGTTGTTCTCCCATGCAGTGCGTACATGCTTTAAGTTGAGCAGGGGGTGGTGATGCTACTTGAGCAATTTGAAGTTTTTCCAATTGCTTGCTCATAACTTCAATTTGTTGAGTCAGTAATTTTTGCTGAGCCAACACTGCATCATTTACTCCCAATTCGAGCATTCCTGGCTTCCTTTGCATATTACCTCTTTCATGCTTTGCTTGTCGGTCACTAATAGCCATTGATTCCAATATTTCTATGGCTTCTTCCACAGTCTTGTTCATTAAAGAACCACCTGCACAGGTGTTACACCCTCTGTTACACCTTAATAAATTCTAGAAAAATTCGTAATAATTTTTTTTTTTTACTAAAGATATGTTTGTTAAAAAGAAACTATCGGAATAAATTATATACATTATTTCTGAAATACCTCAATATTATTAAAACTTTATAAAGTATTTGTACATTCATCCGAAGAAAATAAACATTAAACATTATAAGAAAGAGAGGAAACTCCATGGCCCAAGAGCAGTTGCCTAGTGACATTATTTATTCATTGGATCACGGTATTCATACCGAGCTCCCTTTCTAGAACGTGCTATATATACTGTCAATGTTCTTCGATCCTTCCCTCTGTACGAACCATTAATTTAAAACATATGAAACAAAAACATAGAGAAAGGAGTGAGAAACAGAATATAATATTCCCAAATGGGACATAAGCAATAAAGGGTTTTCACAAACTAGTATAATAATATCAATCACAATCACAAGCACAATCAATTTATGAATGTATGAATGATATGCCATATCTTCATCATAACTTATCTATATATGTGGGCCCCTTAAATTTTAATTTGCACTGGGCCAACCAGGAGTTTACACTGTTCCATAATTCCGGATAATAATAACATGAACAGCTCAACTGGCATGGAAACACTTAGAGACTAGTCAGATTGAAAAGGTTTTTATTGTGAAAGTACCCGACACTAGGGAGCTACCCCAGGTCCCCTGAAGCACCCTTTCACACCCTCTCATCCCAAGGCTCACAATTAAGCCTCCTCTAATGTATCCTCGGTTTCTATAATCCGTCCCCAGACAATATCATTTTGTTTCTCTTCGATGATTCATGATGCATGAACTACTCGCGTATTTAGTTGGTTAAGGCTTTTAGAAACTCAATTATATTATCAGGGCCTATGAATCACGACATAGCCACCCCCAGTAAACTGTACTTTGTCAACTTCTCAAATACGCACATAGAATTTTAGTACAGTTCTTTTTCAAATCACAAATCAAATCTCCTTATAAATTTGAGTTTCAAAGCCTTAAATATATTTCACAACCTTCTTTATAAAAGTTTATAGGTCAATTCAAAATCAATTTCTAAAAACTCAAATTTGGAATTATCGATCTTTAAAACCTTAGTACTTGAAAATTTTGTGTAATATTCTTATACATTTAAATATTAAGTATATATATGTATATATTAAAATAATTTCTCTTTCTTTTTCTTTTTGATAAACTAATTAAAAAAAAATCTAAATTTTAGTAAAGATATACACATATATATTAAAATATAAAAAGAGATTTCTAAAAACTTATGTAGTTTTATTGAAATCTAAGAAATTTCTTAAAAGTAATTTAAATAAAGATGAATAAGTAAATAAAGAAGTAGGAGATAAGTAAATTCTTACTGAATTTTAGCTTTCCGTCATGTTTGCTATATGCTCAAACTCCACAGTATAGGATTATCAATCATAATCAAACATTGTCAATCACAATCAAACATCATAAAACATAAATAAATATTAACAATCATAATCAAATCAAATAATTAAACATCAGTTATAAATATGATAATTTAAAATTCAATGATTATTTAAATTAATAAATTTTTGTTTTAAGTTCTATGGTCAATTCCTCGCATAGGTCTATGTAAATCCAAGATAGTCCAATCCTTGCATAGGTCTAGTTCAGTCCATATATGTCATAACAGTCCAAATCCTTGCATAGGTTTAGTCAAGTTCATAATAGTTCAAATCCTTGCATAGGTTCAATCCAGTCCGTATAGGTCATAATAGTTCAAGTTCTTAAATAATTATTTCAGATATTAAGTTACACAAGATGCTTAATTAATAACAATTATTATAAATTTTAAGTTAAAAGTTATTATTTTAAAATAATAATATTGTTATGTTTAAAAGGAGTAGGGGACTCCTCCCAATATTCTTATGTATTTTCATATTATACCCTTAATCTCACTCCCCCTTACCTCGATTTGCTACCAAAAGTGAATTCGCTCTGCGCCTCCAAGTTCTAACAAAATATTAATACTAACTTATTTCAGTATAAGCTTAAGATGAAAATTAAGATTGCTATCAGAATGATAAATAGTAAATGTGCATAGTAATAATAAATAGTAACGGTAAATGGTAAGTCATTACTAGTAACGGTAAATAGTAATTTTTGAATAGTAATAGTAAATAGTAAATTATGAATAGTAACTTTTTGAATAGTAGTGGTAAACGGTAAATCATGAACAATAACAGTGAATAGTAAATTTTGAATAGTAACAGTAAATAGTAAATTTTGAATAGTAACAGTAAATAATAAATTGTGAATAGTAACTTTTTGAATAGTAGTGGTAAATGGTAAATCATGAACAATAACAGTGAATAGTAAATTTTGAATAGTAACGGTAAATAGTAAATTTTGAATAGTAACAGTAAATAGTAAAAATAACACAACGATAATTTATTTTTACTATAGTAACTTATTCATAATAGTACTAGTATATCAATGGTTTAAGAGTGCTAAAAAAAAATAAACTAAAATTATAAAAATAATATAGAAGAAAGTTATTACCTTACACCTCCGGCAGAACTTCTTTTTACCAAAAGAATTTACTCTCCACTAATTTCTTACGCACTATCTCTCTAGATTCTCTCTCTAATTTTTGTGTGGAAATGTTGTAAATGAGCCATCTATTTATAGGAAGAAAATTTCACTATTTAAGATTATTTAATTATTTATTTTACTATTCATGATGTAAGCGATGATGTAATTAAGCGATGATGTAAGCGATGATGTCGACAGTGGCATTTTGGTTATTAAATGAAAGGTTAAGGGTATTTTTGTCATTCTAAAAAAAATGAAAAAAATATAAAAATTCCAAAAATTTATAAATTATATAACAATCAAAAAGTTCTAAAGAACTATAATCAAATTCCTTTGAAATTTTATTTTAAATAATAAATAACGAAATTAGGGGTGTTACAACTCTACTCCCCTAATAAAATTTCGTCCTCGAAATTTACACTTTTTAGTAAAACAATTGGGGATGAGACTCTTTCATCTCATTTTCTAGTTCCCATGTAGCATCTTCCCCTCTCGTTTCACTCTAAATGACCTTCACGAGTGGAATTTCCTTGTCTCTTAGCTTTTTTATTCTTTTGTCAGCTATTCTGACAGGTGGTGCATCATATGTAAGATTATCTTTAACTTGTATGACATCAGGTTCAATAACATGTGTAGGATCAGATATATACATTAAAAACATTATGGATATTAGAAAGAAAAGGTGGTAATGCTATTTGGTAGGCAAGAGGACTAACTTTATGAATTATTTGATATGGACCAATAAATCTAGGAGTTAGTTTTCGAGATTTCATTGCCCGACCGACCCCAGTCGTAGGTGTGACTTTCAAGAATACATGATCACCCTCTTGAAATTCGAGCGGCTTTCTTCTTTTGTCATAGTAACTTTTCTGCCTGCTTTGTGTTGCCTTCATCTTTTCCTGAACTATTTTGATTTTATCCGTGGTTTGTTGTACCAACTCTGGTCCTAGTATCAAGTTTTCACCAGTCTCAAACCAACATAGCGGGGTCCTACATTTTCTTCCATATAATGCTTCAAAAGGTGCCATGCCAATGCTAGCATGGAAACTGTTGTTGTAGGTAAACTCCACATATGGTAAGAATTGATTCCAACTTCCTTTATGCTCTAACACACAAGCTCGTAACAAGTCCTCTAGAGATTGGATTGTTCTTTCTGATTGTCCATCCGTCTGAGGATGATATGCTGAACTTAGACGCAGTCTTGTTCCCAAAGCCTTGTGCAAGCTCTTCCAGAATTGTGATGTAAAACGAGGGTCCCGATCAGAAATGATACTTGAAGGAATTCCATGCAATCTCACAATCTCCTCGATGTATAATTTTGCCAGCTTCTCCATAGAGTAATGAATGTTGATAGGAATAAAGTGGGCAGACTTTGTTAGTCTATCAACTATTACCCATACTGAATCATGTCCTAATGGAGTTTTAGGTAGAGAAGTCACAAAGTCCATGGTAATGCCATCCCATTTCCATTCCGGTATTTCCATTGATTGTAGCATTCCAGGGGGTTTTTGGTGTTCTACTTTAACCTTCTGGCAAATTAGACATGCAGCCACGTACTCTGCCACTGCTTTCTTCATTCCAGGCCACCAAAATAACTTCTTCAAATCTTGATACATTTTAGTAGCTCCGGGATGAATGCTCATATAACTTTTGTGTCCTTCTTCCAGAATTGCTTTCCTCAACTCCTCTTGATCAGGGATACACACTCGATCTTTATACCTCAGTAATTGGTCATTTCTTACATTGAACTCGACTTCTTTTCCTTGTTTCAAAAGTTCTTTCTTTTCTTGTAGGAATTCATCATCTCGTTGAGCCTCTAAAACTTGCCTCAGGAATTCATTTGTCACTTGCAATGCTCCTAATTTGTAGCTGTTAGCATTAACCTTTACTGCTAGGTTAAGATCTCTGAAGTTCTCTATTAATTCCAGCTCTTTAATCATCATTGTGGACGCATGTAGAGACTTTTGACTTAAAGCATCAGCTACTACATTCGCTTTTCCAGGATGGTATTGCAACTCAAAGTCGTAGTCCTTTAAGAACTCCATCCATCTCCGTTGCCTCATGTTTAACTCCTTTTGGTCGAATAAATACTTGAGACTCTTATGATCGCTAAACACATCAAATGTTGCACCGTATAGATAATGCCTCCAAATCTTTAAGGCAAAGACTACAGCGGCTAATTCTAAGTCATGGGTAGGGTAGTTAATCTCATGTTGCCTTAATTGGCGCGACGCATAGGCTACAACCTTCTTGTCTTGCATGAGTACACTTCCTAGTCCTTGTTTAGACGCATCACAGTAAACTTCAAAACTTCGATGTGGATCGGGGAGTACTAACACCGGCGCAGAAGTAAGTCGATCTTTCAGCTCTTGAAAACTATTTTCGCATTGTGTCGTCCACACAAAAGGTTGTCCTTTCCGTGTTAACTTGGTCAATGGGTATCCTAGCTTTGAAAATCCTTCAATGAATCTCCTATTGTATCCAGCCAAGCCCAAGAAACTTCTAATCTCAGTGATCGTGGTTGGTCTCTCCTATTTTAAAACTGCCTCCACCTTGGAAGGGTCTACTGCTATTCCTTCTTGACTAATTACATGTCCTAAAAAGTTCACTTCTTCCAACCAGAATTCACACTTCGACAGCTTTGCATACAGTTGTTTCTTTTTCAGGATTTCCAACACAACCTTCAAGTGTTCAACATGTTCTTCTTTGCTTTTAGAGTACACTAATATATCATCAATGAACACCACTACAAATTTATCTAGATATGGATGAAAAATCCTATTCATGTAATCCATGAATACGGCTGGTGCATTAGTTACACCAAAAGGCATTACTAGATATTCGTAATGGCCATAGCGTGTTCTAAAAGCAGTTTTTGGTACATCTTCTTTCTTTACCCTTATCTGATGGTATCCAGACCTCAAATCAATTTTCGAGAACACCGTGGCACCACGCAGCTGATCCATCAAGTCATCAATTCTTGGCAGAGGATATTTGTTCTTGATCGTCACCTTGTTCAGTTGCCGATAATCTACACACAACCTCATGCTACCATCCTTTTTCTTAACCAACAACACTGGTGCACCCCAGGGGGATACACTGGGTCGTATAAACTGCTTCTCTATCATCTCTTCAAGTTGTTTCTTTAACTCTGCTAATTCTAGAGGTGACATTCGGTATGGTGCAATTGAAATGGGTCCAACTCCAGGTACTAGATCAATGGTAAATTCCACATCTCTTTCTGGGGGTAAACCAGGGATATCTTTAGGAAAAACGTCAGGAAATTCACACACAACCGGCAGATTTTTGATTTTTGATTCTTGCTCTCCTTTCGTTGAAAGCAATAGCATGAATCCTTGAGCCCCTCCTTTTAAAGAGGCACTCACTTGGTTGGCGGTTAGAAATCTCGAATCCTCAGGATTCAAATTCACTGGTTCTTTAAACATTATGGTCTTATTATGACAATCTATTAGAACATGATTGTCAGACAACCAATCTAGCCCAATAATAACTTCTAAGCCAGAAAGGGGTAAACAGAAAAGATTGGCCTTAAAGTCCCTACCATTTATGACAATAGGGCATTTCCAACAGGCTTTAGAAGTGACAATGGGATTGTTTCCAGGAGTATGTACAGATAAGTCAAATGGCAGTTCTATCACAGGTAACTTTAGTTTTTCTACACAGTCATTGGCAATAAAGGAATGTGATGCACCTGAGTCATACATAACAGTTAAAGGAATCTTATTAATGATACACTTACCTTCCACCATGGAATCAGAATGAGATGCTTCTTCTCCAGTGATTGCAAAAACCTTTCCTTTTGCCTTCGGCCGTCCGACTGCACTGTGCGCGCCTCCTTGAGTATTTATGCTTGCACCTTCAGGGTTTTCCCTCTTCATCTCTGGGCAATCCTTGATGTGATGTCCTAGTTTGTTACACTTAAAACAAACATAAGTGTTTTTAGGACAATCCCTTTTCAAATGGGGTCCTCCACAGAGAAAACATTTAAAATTTGGTGCAGATGTTGGGTAATAGCTTCCAGTTGAAGCTTGGGGTCTGTTAGGAACAGATGCTGCTCCAAACCGGCGAAATGACGTTTGGTAAGGCTTATTTCTCCTGAAGTCTCTTCTTTGGTGATGGTGAGGTCCTCCACTTCTCATTTCTCCTGCCTTGTGAATGGGCTCACGACTTTTAGTCATTCTATCCTTATGATCTTCTTCAAAGATCCTGCAGCGATTTACCAATACAGAAAATTCACAGATTTCTTGCATTCGTATAGCTTCCTTAATTTCTGGCCGCAATCCATTTACAAACTTTACACACCGATCTCTTTCATTAGTAGCATCATTATAATGAGAATGAAAACGAGATAGCTCTTCAAACCTGGATGCGTACTCTCCAACGGTCATATTTCCTTGGGTCAGCGACAGGAATTCGAACTGTCTTTTCTCTTTAACATCAGCTGGAAAGTATTTCTCCAAAAACATATCCTTGAAATAATCCCAAGTGATCTCCACGTCGTTGACTTCAAATTGTCTACGCGTGCTATCCCACCAATGTTCGACATCCTCAGATAAGGCATAAGTAGCGAAGACTACCTTATCAGCTTCATTACATTGCAATGCTCAAAAGATCTTCTCTATCTCTCGAATCCAGATTTGTGCTCCATCAGGGTTATATCCTCCCTTGAAACGAGGTGGATTGCGCTTTTCAAATAGGTCCAGCCTTCTCAAGGCATCGTTACCTTGACCTTCACGTGCTCCCATTGCATTGATTAAGCGTTCTACAACTCCAGTAAGATCATTTCCAGCCATTAGTTTCCTGTTTCACAGTAACTGAGATTTGTCACATCAATCACAGTTACTACCAAGTCAGATATTCTATTCTCTATCACCTATACAGAGTTTACGGACAAAGCAAGATAGACCTTTTCCCCAGGCCTATTGGATTAACTGCTCTGATACCACTTTGTTACACCCTCTGTTACACCTTAATAAATTCTAGAAAAATTCGTAATAATTTTTTTTTTTACTAAAGATATGTTTGTTAAAAAGAAACTATCGGAATAAATTATATACATTATTTCTGAAATACCTCAATATTATTAAAACTTTATAAAGTATTTGTACATTCATCCGAAGAAAATAAACATTAAACATTATAAGAAAGAGAGGAAACTCCATGGCCCAAGAGCAGTTGCCTAGTGACATTATTTATTCATTGGACCACGGTATTCATACCGAGCTCCCTTTCTAGAACGTGCTATATATACTGTCAATGTTCTTCGATCCTTCCCTCTGTACGAACCATTAATTTAAAACATATGAAACAAAAACATAGAGAAAGGAGTGAGAAACAGAATATAATATTCCCAAATGGGACATAAGCAATAAAGGGTTTTCACAAACTAGTATAATAATATCAATCACAATCACAAGCACAATCAATTTATGAATGTATGAATGATATGCCATATCTTCATCATAACTTATCTATATATATGGGCCCCTTAAATTTTAATTTGCACTGGGCCAACCAGGAGTTTACACTATTCCATAATTCCGGATAATAATAACATGAACAGCTCAACTGGCATGGAAACACTTAGAGACTAGTCAGATTGAAAAGGTTTTTATTGTGAAAGTACCCGACACTAGGGAGCTACCCCAGGTCCCCTGAAGCACCCTTTCACACCCTCTCATCCCAAGGCTCACAATTAAGCCTCCTCTAATGTATCCTCGGTTTCTATAATCCGTCCCCAGACAATATCATTTTGTTTCTCTTCGATGATTCATGATGCATGAACTACTCGCGTATTTAGTTGGTTAAGGCTTTTAGAAACTCAATTATATTATCAGGGCCTATGAATCACGACATAGCCACCCCCAGTAAACTGTACTTTGTCAACTTCTCAAATACGCACATAGAATTTTAGTACAGTTCTTTTTCAAATCACAAATCAAATCTCCTTATAAATTTGAGTTTCAAAGCCTTAAATATATTTCACAACCTTCTTTATAAAAGTTTATAGGTCAATTCAAAATCAATTTCTAAAAACTCAAATTTGGAATTATCGATCTTTAAAACCTTAGTACTTGAAAATTTTGTGTAATATTCTTATACATTTAAATATTAAGTATATATATGTATATATTAAAATAATTTCTCTTTCTTTTTCTTTTTGATAAACTAATTAAAAAAAAATCTAAATTTTAGTAAAGATATACACATATATATTAAAATATAAAAAGAGATTTCTAAAAACTTATGTAGTTTTATTGAAATCTAAGAAATTTCTTAAAAGTAATTTAAATAAAGATGAATAAGTAAATAAAGAAGTAGGAGATAAGTAAATTCTTACTGAATTTTAGCTTTCCGTCATGTTTGCTATATGCTCAAACTCCACAGTATAGGATTATCAATCATAATCAAACATTGTCAATCACAATCAAACATCATAAAACATAAATAAATATTAACAATCATAATCAAATCAAATAATTAAACATCAGTTATAAATATGATAATTTAAAATTCAATGATTATTTAAATTAATAAATTTTTGTTTTAAGTTCTATGGTCAATTCCTCGCATAGGTCTATGTAAATCCAAGATAGTCCAATCCTTGCATAGGTCTAGTTCAGTCCATATATGTCATAACAGTCCAAATCCTTGCATAGGTTTAGTCAAGTTCATAATAGTTCAAATCCTTGCATAGGTTCAATCCAGTCCGTATAGGTCATAATAGTTCAAGTTCTTAAATAATTATTTCAGATATTAAGTTACACAAGATGCTTAATTAATAACAATTATTATAAATTTTAAGTTAAAAGTTATTATTTTAAAATAATAATATTGTTATGTTTAAAAGGAGTAGGGGACTCCTCCCAATATTCTTATGTATTTTCATATTATACCCTTAATCTCACTCCCCCTTACCTCGATTTGCTACCAAAAGTGAATTCGCTCTGCGCCTCCAAGTTCTAACAAAATATTAATACTAACTTATTTCAGTATAAGCTTAAGATGAAAATTAAGATTGCTATCAGAATGATAAATAGTAAATGTGCATAGTAATAATAAATAGTAACGGTAAATGGTAAGTCATTACTAGTAACGGTAAATAGTAATTTTTGAATAGTAATAGTAAATAGTAAATTATGAATAGTAACTTTTTGAATAGTAGTGGTAAACGGTAAATCATGAACAATAACAGTGAATAGTAAATTTTGAATAGTAACAGTAAATAGTAAATTTTGAATAGTAACAGTAAATAATATATTGTGAATAGTAACTTTTTGAATAGTAGTGGTAAATGGTAAATCATGAACAATAACAGTGAATAGTAAATTTTGAATAGTAACGGTAAATAGTAAATTTTGAATAGTAACAGTAAATAGTAAAAATAACACAACGATAATTTATTTTTACTATAGTAACTTATTCATAATAGTACTAGTATATCAATGGTTTAAGAGTGCTAAAAAAAATAAACTAAAATTATAAAAATAATATAGAAGAAAGTTATTACCTTACACCTCCGGCAGAACTTCTTTTTACCAAAAGAATTTACTCTCCACTAATTTCTTACGCACTATCTCTCTAGATTCTCTCTCTAATTTTTGTGTGGAAATGTTGTAAATGAGCCATCTATTTATAGGAAGAAAATTTCACTATTTAAGATTATTTAATTATTTATTTTACTATTCATGATGTAAGCGATGATGTAATTAAGCGATGATGTAAGCGATGATGTCGACAGTGGCATTTTGGTTATTAAATGAAAGGTTAAGGGTATTTTTGTCATTCTAAAAAAAATGAAAAAAATATAAAAATTCCAAAAATTTATAAATTATATAACAATCAAAAAGTTCTAAAGAACTATAATCAAATTCCTTTGAAATTTTATTTTAAATAATAAATAACGAAATTAGGGGTGTTACAACAGGCATCTAACATCATCTTGAACTGAGGCAATAAACCATGGTAAACGATTCTTACCTTTTCGGCATCATTCAGGTTGTGGTTTGGGCGTTTTCTCAAGAGTGCCTTGAATCGTTCCCATGTCTCTCCTAATGATTCATCATTATTTTGAGAAAAAGAGTGTATGGCTGTCATTGCTTCAAAATATTTCGAAGGAGAATAAAATCTTTCTAAAAATTTTCTTTCAACATCGGACCAGTTTGCAAAACTACCCGGTGGACAAGATTTAAACCATTCTTTTGCTTTCCCAATCAATGAAAAAGGAAATAGTCTCATGTAAACAGACTCTTCTTGATTGGGTTCAAAACCAATTGTGCTGCATAACTCATAAAAAACAGTTAAATGTTCATATGGTTCTTCATGATTCAAACCAGCAAATTGGTTGTTTTGAATAATATTTAAAGTGGCAGGTTTAATTTCCACTGGTAAAACTGGTCCTTGAAACATTCCCGAAACTCGGGGTGGACCATTTATAGCAGCAAACTGTCCCAATGTTCTCCTTTCAGCAGCCATATTTGAATTTTCAAAAATTTTCAAAGTAGAAGAAGAATTAGTTTGTGTTTTAGATTTCAAAGACTTGATTTTCTTTACAAACTTTTCTATCTCAGGATCAAAATAAATTTTACCTGCGGTAGATCGAGTTTGCATACACAAACTAGACAAAGAAAGTTAGTGTAATAGTGATAATGAAATAAAAAAAAAATATCTAAGGTAAAAAAATATTTACCACGGTAATTAAAATTTTACTGTTTTACTAAAACAATTCAATCCCCGGCGACGGCGCCAGAAAACTTGTTATGCCCCGTTGTAACCGGGATTTTGTCAATTGGCAAGCGCACCAATCGTTTGTAGTTTTCGAAATTTAGATATCGTTCCACTGGGATTGAAAGTCCAATAACAACAGTAATTTTCTACTTACTATGGTAAATGTGAAGGAAAAATAAACAAAAGAATGATTTATACACAATTTATACAGTATTCACAAGATAGCATGGTTGAGTGATTCATGAGATAAAAAGAAAATAAAATCTATCTAAAAAGTTGAGTTGCAATCTAGAATAGGTAAGATACTTGAGATAAACACAGATAAACAAATTATGTTGGAAATTGGATCCCTAATCTAGAATAACAATGAGGAACTCAAGACATGCATATTTAATCATCAAGTTTCATGTCATTGCAGCTTAAAATCATTATAACCGATCCCTCGTGATATAAATTCTAAGAATTAACCGTAAAGTCCGATCCCTCGTGAGCTTTCTCAATAAAAACTTGCATTAAGACCTGGCCTTATGGCAACAATGGTTAACAACCCCTATAGAATTGAGATACCAAGGGTATTCCAACTTTTTACTTTCGTCAAAACTAGTTTCAATACGGCATAAATAATCATTCTCCCGTTTGACATTTACACTAATAAAACCAGTTTCGATACACATGAAAATCATTCTCCCGTTTGACGTTCATATTAATAAAAGGTTGAAATACTAACATGGACTTGAATCATAAACATGCAGAGGTCGAATTCACAACATTATACTCAATAGATTAGTTCACCAATTCCAACATAAACAAATTAGTTACACATGGTAAAAGTAAAGACAACACTTACAGAGTTTGACATTACGAAGAAGACGATGGAAACTTCACGATACAACGATCACAATACACCGAAACACACTCAAGTATCTAGAAAACTATTCTAGAACTACAACTCACAAAAGAAAGTACTCAGAGTCGAGCACAAGAGAGAAGAGAAGAGAAGTGTATGGAATGGGATGATATGAATGGTGTTGGATGGCCTTATTTATAGGGCTGAGCAAGGGTGCTGACGCTACGCGTCCCTGTGACGCTACGCGTCAGACCCCTGACTCAGCCTCCATTAAACACTTGATAATGGCCACTTTCAATAATTAATCTTGATCATGCCTGGCCACTTGGACATGTTTCCACGAGTTTTTGGCCATTTATGCTGATTGGGGTGGCCCTTGGGCTGAGTGGGGTGCCCATTATTGGGTCCAAGTGGGGTGGTTGGCCAAAAGTAGGAGTGGAGACCACGCAGCACTGACGCTACGCGTGGCTTTGATGCGTAGCGTCAGCATCAAAAGTAGCTCTTGATGCTACGCGTGGGGTGAGGCTACGCGTCAGCTCCTCCAGTGTAATTTTCTCTTGATTTCTTAACTTTTTAACTGCAAAACTAGAGAAAATTGATCAAGGGCAGATTATTTCCAACAACATCCATTTATTGAATTTAAATCCTTATTTTCTAACAAATTAAACTAATTTTTATAATTTTTATGAAATTTTTATTTAAGATTTTATTGAAAATTTGAGGACTAACAGAAACTAAACAAATAGAGACAGTCAAAGAACATTGCAGCTAAGGTGGCATTGTATAAAGCGCTCAATTGGAAAATTGATTACTAATTACTCAGTTTTATATAAGGTCTATCCCATTCAATGTTAAAGGCCAAGTTCAAGTAAGAAAAGTAAGAACACTTTAATGGATTCAGATAGGGGGCCTTTAATGCTGTGAATACTTGGGTGGATCTTACACATGCTTTGGAGTCACAATTTGGCCCTTCTCCATTTGATTGTCCCATGGCTGAATTGTTTAAGCTTCAACAAACAGGTCCCATTTCTAATTATTATCTCAAATTTATGTCACTAGCTAACAGATCATTCGGTCTTAGCGACGAAGCACTACTGAATTGTTTCATTAGCGGGTTACATTCTGACATTAAACGTGACATTATTGCTCAGTGCCCCCTACATTGCTAAGAGCAGTAGCCTTAGCCAGATTGTATGAAGACAAGTACACATCTCCCCATAAACCATTATCTACAAAACCCCTTATTTCCACGTACACTTCCAGATATCCACAGAGTTCTTCATCCCTTACTCAGAGCAATATTCAACCTAAATTGCCACTTAAACAGGGCTTGCCTCCATTGTTACCTACACCATCGGTACCTCCTTTAAGAAATTCTAATGTGAAGAAAATTAGTCCAGCAGAAATGCAACTTCGTAGGGAGAAAGGGTTGTGCTACTTTTGTGATGAGAAGTTTTCTTTCAATCATAAGTGCCCAAATAGACAATTTATGGTTCTACAATTAGAGGAAACTGAAGTTTCAGAGTTTGAGAATGCTTTACTTGAGCAATCTCCAGAACATATTGCTGTAGAGGGTGATCATCATTTGTCCCTAAATGCTTTCAAAGGGGGTATGGGAGTGGGTACTATTTGTTTTCGGGCTTATATTGATACATTGCCTGTTCATGTGCTAATTGATAGGGGGAGTTTCGATAATTTTTTACAGCCAAGAATAGCTAAATTCCTTAAACTTCCTGTGGAACCTGCTTCTAAGTTTAAAGTCATGGTGGGGAATGGAAATTACATGTCAGCAGAAGGTCTTGTGCAGAAATTACAGGTGCAGACTCATTACCTTCTGAGGCTCAATTACACCATATTCGAAGACTTGTGCATACAAATTCTATTGCTGAGATTTACAGCATGAAATTGGTTGAGGATACCTCCCACCTCTTTCCCTTAATAGAACTGCCTACAGATATAGAGCCAGAATTAGCTTTATTACTGCGGACTTACAACTCTATCTTTAGTACTCCGGTTGGGTTGCCACCTCCTAGATCTCATGATCATTTTATTCCATTAGTTGAGGGCTCTGCACCTGTGAAAGTTAGACCATATAGGTACCCTCATAGTCAAAAGGAAGAAATTGAGAGGATGGTTGATGGCATGCTTAAGGAAGGAATCATACAACCAAGTAAGACATTGCAGACTCCAGAGCAACAATAATGGTTACCAAAGTTCTTGGGCTATGACTTCACTATTCAATACAAACCGGGGAAGGAAAATATTCCAGTTGATGCCTTATCAAGAAGTCTCATCATGGCTTGGTCTGCTCCTTCTAATTCTTGGTTTCATCAGGTGGCTGCCTTGATTCAACAGGATCCCACTCTTTCGCAGATTTATCAAAGTTGTCTTAATGGTGAAATGCAACACACAAATTATAGTGTTAAGAATGGTATGGTCATATGGAAGGACAGAATTATGCTCCCATCAGATTCTGCTTTTCTACAACAAGTTATGCATGAGTTCCATACTTCGAAAGTGGGAGGGCATGCAGGGGTCACTAAGACTGCGGCTAAAATTTCCATGCAATTTTTTTGGCCCAAAATGCAACAAGACATTAGCAGGTTTGAAACAATTTGAGAGAGAGGAAAAAACAAGCTACGGGGATTTTTCACTAGTCAACGCAGATTATAGGTAGCTAGCAGCATACAAGAAAAGAAAATGAATAGCACCAAAAAAGACCAATTCCACCCTTTCTTTAGGTCCAACCAAAATCAACCCTTATTTTATATATAGAGAAAAAAAATTATAATTTCTTTGATATTTTTGTGTATTACGTAGTATTGTATGTAGTATAGATGGTGTTTAACATGATCATTATGTAGTAAAAGCAAGATTTAAATATTAAATCATATACTTTTCAACTTTTA
Organism: Clitoria ternatea; assembly: GCA_037962975.1. Taxonomy (NCBI): domain Eukaryota; kingdom Viridiplantae; phylum Streptophyta; class Magnoliopsida; order Fabales; family Fabaceae; genus Clitoria; species Clitoria ternatea. The sequence goes on from CM075675.1 coordinate 54,182,691, forward strand.
TTTTCCTACCTATCCTTACCGTATTTCAAATAATTTTAAAAAATGAAACATTTATGATTTTTTAATTAAAATTGTGGGTACAGGTATGTGTTATATCAATTAAATGCCCACACCAAACAAATTTGTTCTTCAACAACAGTTTAGGTTGGTCGGGTATGTTGAATTTTATTTTTTTTAAAAAAATTAACTAAATCAAATTAATAAAATTAAATAATTATATATATTGTATATGCAAAGAAAAAATAGAGATAAATAACTAAAAGTATTCCAAATACATAAGCTTTAACTAGAAAACTAACATTATCCAATGAAAAACCCTGTCTAAATTCATGAATTCATAATCTAAAATGAAATCTGAAATGAAACGAAGTCTGAAACGAAGGTAGGGGTGGTTGCTGGAATCTGAAATGAAATCTGTTAATATAAAAAAAGAGGGAGTGCCAAGACTGCTTCCAACCTCAGCCACATGGCACAGTGGGAGAGTGCCAGGCTCAAAGCGGAAGCAAGATTGGTAAGAGAATCAAAATTGAGGAAACAATATACATTATGTAGTAGCACCTATTGAGGAAAAGATGGTATAATTGTGTCCAAGATAGTGTAGAAATGTGAGATATGACCAACATAGCACCTATTGAGGAAAACAATATACATTATTTCAAAGTGAACCACTATTAAAAAAATTTAAACTGGTTTGGTTTTGGCTGAAATTGAGTTCAAACCAGTTTCAAACCATTTAAAAGGAAAAACCAGTTTAAAAATTGGTTGTTGAACCAAAAAGGGTTTTAAATCATATTTCATTAACAAAAGGGTTTAAATCCAGTTAACCAAACTGTTTACTAAAAGGTAAATGGACAGCTTATATTATTTGTACTTTCTTAAAACTATTTGGTTTGATTTATGGCTTAGTTGGTATTTTAGCACAGTACTAGTCCAGTCCAAGTAATTCCAGAAAACACTGCAAATAGAAATGAATAACAGAAAAAGATGGATGAAAATTGAAATACAAATGATTGATTAAAGAAGGCAGAAATCAAGCAGCTGAGAACTGAGAAAGTAAAATATAGTATATCATAGAATATATTGTATTTCTTATACCTCAAATCTTTTGGAAGCCAAGTTAGATAAGGCTGTAACAAATGAAAAGAGAATGCATCAATAGTCTGGTTAATAAGGAAGTTCATAGTAGATGCACAGTAACATGAAACATTTCAAGAGGCATCTTTGGATTATTTTTTATTTTCGTTATCCATAATCAATTAGGACCGGCTGAAGTAAATCGAAAGTAGCCCCATAAATGTTGAGTACCACAATACAACCTAAAACCTTAAAACAACCCACCAATGTTGGATATGACAATACAATCCAAAACCTTAAAAAGTAAGTATGTAGGTCCTGCCTCTTATAAACTGCTCACATTATTCACATCTATTTGATTTTGAGTTACACTTAGATTCTTCAACAACAATCACACCTATGCATGAATCTGGCGTCTAATCTTTGCAACAGATAATTTTGCACTACAGGTATCAGGTATGGATGAAGAAAGAGTGGACAGAAATAAAACCATAATGTCAAGCTAACAATTTGTCAATTTTAAAGCCATTCATGCTGGATGAATAGCAGGAACCATGAGGAAGTCTTAAAAGGCAAGATATATGAAAGCTTCAAATAAAGAAGTTTAAAGAAAATTTTGACAACCTAATTACATATTAAAGGCTACAAGCAAGCACATGTATGGCCTGATAGAATCCTAAGCTTGAATCATGATAGTTTTAAGTTAAAAAAACACCTCATGAAAACAAATTACATGAGGGCCAGAAATTTTGATTAGTTGCAAAGAACATGATAAATTCAAACAGAAGCTCTCAAATATTTAACAAAAATGCAAATAAGGTGAAATGAAATTACCCAGAAAATGCAGCAGAAGAGATTATAATAAAAGCTTTTAGAACTATGAATGAGAGAAAAATAAGTGCACAATGGCCACAATATTTTTGACGATAGTTAACTCCATGTGAATAGAATTGTGCATGTGTCGTTGTGTAGTAAGAATAAGCAAGCAGAAATAACAGAAATTGAACAGCAAGCGAGTAAACTTACCCTGCAATGGCACCGGAGGTTCGACGGAGGAAGAAAGGGAGCAGACGTGAGAGAGGGGTTCGGAGGGAGGAGAGAGGGACGGCGGCTGAGAGAGGCAGGCAGACGAACGGAGGGAGGGAGGGAGGAGGTCCGACGAAGGGAGGGAGGAGAGGGAGACGGCGCTGAAGAAAGAGGAAGGGGAAGTTAGGGCAAGTGACAGGGAAAGGGGTTGCTGTCGAGTTAGATTAAATCCTTAGCGACGGCTACCCCCCGTCGCTACCACCGTCCCTAAACTCTTGAATATTAGCGACGGTGACACACCACCGTCCCTAACCTAGTGAGATTTAGCGACGGTACAATAATGTCGTCACTAACCTCCTGAAAAGTAGCGACCGTTTCACCTCACCGTCACTAACTTAAAGAAATTATGGAGGGAAGGCGAAAACCATAGCGACGGTGAAGTTATTCCATCACTAATCTCATGAACATTAGCGACGGTGTCAGCGCGCCGTCACTAAATTCCATTATTAAAAAGAAAAATATGGAGGGAAGGCGAAAATCATAGCGACGGCAGAGAATGTCCGTCACTAAGTTGGCCAAACAATTAGCCACGACGGATGCTTCCGTCACTAGCACAAACCATAGCGACGCGGGTGCCCCGTCGCTGGAGAAGAGGGAACGTTAGCGACGGTTTCTACCGTCGCTACTATTTGGCGCCAACAGAAAATCCTGGCGGGAAACTAAAACAAGGTGGAGCTAAAAAATAGTGACCGTACTAGCAACGGTTTTTACAATAATTAGCGACCGCGTCCTTTATCGGTCGCTAAATAAGTCGCTAACATATTTTTGGTCCCTTTTTTTATAAAGCGGTCGCTAAGGCGGTGGCTAATTAGCGACGGTGTTCGGTGGTCGCTAATTTCAGGTAGCTGTTTAGGGTTTTTTTAGTTGTGTATTATTATTCATCATATCATATCTTTATATTTACAATTGATTTAGTATTACTATTTTTATTACTATTATTATATCTCCATACATGTTCCTATATATTTATTATTACTATTATTATTCAGTAAAGCAAATCCGTTTAAATTAATTTTAATTACTATATATATATTATATTCTTCTCCAATCTTGTTACTATATATTTACAATCTATATTTATGATAATTTTATTTAAATAATATAAAATATCAATAAATTGTTGTAATATCTATAAAGTAATAATACATACAGTGAACTGGTATTTTAGTTTTTAAAAATAGTGGAGAATTATTTGCTACTCCAACTTCCTTAATCAATCAATTAATAACACATACAATAAGGTATTTAATGCCGAACGCAATATACATATCCGGATACAAGGTATCAAATAATGAATACACTAGTTTTAGAGTCTATACGATACACGATTTTATTTTATTTTTACTGTGAGAAATTTAAGTATGAAAAATTGTTTGATTTAAGAACTCAACCAATTTTATCTCTAATTGGATTTTAGAAAAGATGATCTCACCCAAAAACTCATAAGTGGAAGGAAACCGAAATTTGATATCATTTCTCTTGCAATCCACAAAACTTGATAAGAAAATAATATCACGATTAAAATGTTTAACAAAGACAATGTGATAGTCACGCATATTCATTTGATTGAAGACAGATACTTTAAATAAATGCAATAGATGTCAAATAACCCATGAAAATGTCTCATCTCTTCATGAATTGGCAAACAAATGAAAAACACCAGGAACATGGAAACTTATTCAGAAGTGTTGTTTCTAATCAATAAAATGATAGAATGCACTTCAAGCACCATAAATTGGTTGGGATGCAATTTGTTCATCTTGGAAGCAAGACTTATCTCATGAGTGATTCTAAATAGTTGTCAATTTGGTTGGCCTACACAAGAGTCACAGCACTTAATAATTTTGAAGTCAATATTGTAGCAAAAATTGGTTGTAATACATGATAGATTTGAGCTAAGGATACCTAACCAAGCCAAAGAAAATAGGATACAAAGATGTTTACTCGTAAAGCATAAAGACTACATTACTGAGGAGCATCAAGGTAATACACCCTATAGTATTGAAAAGCAAAAATAAAATGAAGTTGATATGCTACAATTTAACGAACAATCATTAACGAATGTTTTTAAAGGAAATGTACTTCACCACACATTTATTAAACGACAAAACTTCTTATTGCTTTTGTAGTGCCTTGTGTCGAGATATGCTTTGTGCATAGTTTTTTGTTTTTTTATAGGAATTGTGTAAGGTTCAAGTGCCTTTTTTGTTTTGCTTACAATTTTTTTTGTATTGCGAGTAGTAAACCCATGCTTCTATAAAGAACAATGGATATCTCTTTTGATGAAATATCTCTAAGTTATATTTAGTTGTTTAGACTGAAGTATGTATCTAACGAAAAATATTTTTTGCATTCATATTGTATGATTCTGGTGATGTAAGTCATCATATGTTAAGTAAACTTCATATATCCGTCTTGCGAGTATTATGGGTCTTAGCTTTATTTAAGTATCTAATGTGAATCCACTTAACATGGATTTTAGATGGACCTTTTAGGATGTAGAACACTTTGCTCTTGCGCAATCAACCATAACAAGGTTTGATTATTCTTTGGTTATCGTAGTTCAACAATTGGAATTAGAGAAAGTTAACAATGGATGAAGAAGAATGTAAATTAGGAAATTGTGAAGGTAAAGTGGGTGACAACTCCAGAGAGAAAGATAAGTCACAAGATGCCAAAAGGGGAATGAAATTGCCCTTGATAAGTTAAAGATGGTTCAGTCAATAACCTAGGAGAAAATACTTCTCACAAAATGATCTTTGATTCAAAATTCAAATCCAAAGTCCGATTACATTATTCCCTTGGCAAGAATATATAGAAATCAACCATAAAAGGGACTGATAACTAATAATGATTATTAGGTTTATGGATTTTATAACCTCCTAATGGTGCAAATGAAAGGGCATAAGACAAAAAGCCAGATAAACAAATCAACAGTGTATCAGCGTCCAAAATTATTTTCCCTTGGTAGAGTGAACCATTTGTCGTGTTTAGAACCACTGGCAGGCTGTGGTTCTCACTAGTTCCTCCAAAATCCTTTTATTTTCGTTGACAGAATCAATCACTGGCCGTGTTTAGAACCACTAGTAGTGGTACTCATTGTCTCACTTAGAAACTCGTTTATTCCTTGCCAGAATGTTCCACGGTCGTAGAACCCTTAGGGTCTTCTAATATGATCATGCAATGAAATAATCTTGGTTCCAAGCCCTTCCCATTAGATGAATTTTCAAGAATTATTGCAACCAATTGTTGTAGTGCCTGTTTTATTTTCCTGGTTCTTGCGCTTGTCATTGGTCCCCCAAGTCCTTCAAGTGCCTTGTTGTCCTCGTCCTTAGCCATGACCTCATCATTCCCTCATTCTTGAAAAGGATTTGACCTTAAATCTTGGAAGTCTTCATATGTATCAAAAAAGGATAAATCAACAACATTAAAAGAGGCACTTACATTATACTCGTCGGGCAAATCAATCTTGTAGGCATTGTCATTGATTCTCTCCAACACTTGGAAAGGATTATCCTCTCTCAGTTGAAGTTTGGATTTTCTTTGTTCAGGGAACCTTTTTTCCTCATGTATACCCAAACCCAGTCATCGGTTCAAAGACAACCCTCATTTTCCCCTTATTAGCTTGCTTGACATAGTTCTTAATCTTCTTCTCAATTTGAGATTTTACTTTCTCATACAGCTTCTTCACAAAATCAGTTTTAGCTTGCACATCCTTATGCTTAAAAATAGAAATATTAAGCGTAAGCAACAAGTCAAGAGGTGTTAGAGGATTAAATCTATACATAATTTTGAATGGTGAACTTTTAGTTATGCTATGGACAACCCTATTATAAGCAAACTCTACATGAGGCAAACGTTCCTCCCAAGACTTCAAGTTTTTCTTTAAAATAGTCCTAAGATGAGTGCCTAAAGTCTTATTCACTACTTCAGTTTACCCATCAGTTTGTGGGTGACAAGTAGTAGAGAAAAGTAATTTAGTTATAAGTTTACCCCCATAATGTCCTTTAAAATGACTTAGGAACTTGGTGTCCCTATCACTTACAATACTCATAGGCGGTCCATGGAGTCTTACTACCTCTCTGAAGAACAAGTCAGCTACATGACAAGCATCATCAACCTTTTTACAGGTATAAAATGTGCCATTTTTGAAAACCTGTTAACAACCACAAAAATAGAATCTTTGCCATTCTTTGTTCTAGGAAACCCTAAAATAAAGTCTAAAGATAATTTAGTCCATGGGAAATCTGGCATAGGTAAATGAGTATATAGACCATGTGGCATCACTTTTGATTTTGCCTTTTTACAAACAATACAATGCTCACAATACCTATACACATCACATTTCATATGAGGCAAATAGAAATGCTTATGTAATGCTTCAAAAGTCTTTTGAATTCCAAAATGTCCTATTAGGTCACCTTCATGTTCTCTCTTAGCAACAAATCTCTTATGGAACACTTACGCACACACAATCTTTTCTCTTTGAACAAATAGTCATCATGCCTATAGTATCTTTTTTGAGACACTTTTTTCACATGCAACATATATTTTAGAAAATTTAACATCATGCAAATACATTTCTCTCAAAGTTTCAAGTCTAAAAATTTTAGCTTCAAGAGTAGAAAGTAATGCATACCTCCTAGACAAAGCATCAGCAACAATGTTGCCTTTACCTTTTTTATGTTTTATGACATATGGAAATTGTTCAAGGAACTCAACCCACATAACATGTCTCTTAGTTAGCTTACATTTCCCTTTCAAATACTTAAGTGATTCATGATCACTATGAATTACAAACTCTTTAGGAAAAAGATAATGTTGTCAATAATTTTCAAAGCCCGCACTAAGGCATACAGTTCCTTATCATATGTGGGATAGTTTAGGGAAGCCTCATTTAACTTCTCATTAAAATAAGCAATTGGATGTCCTTCTTGCATCAAAACAGCCCCAATACCCACATTAGATGCATCACATTCTATTTCAAAAGATTTTACAAAATTTGGTAATGCAAGAATAGGGGCATTAGTTAACTCATGCTTAAGTGCAGCAAAGGCCCTTTCTTGTTTTTCACCCCATTGAAACCTAACATGTTTTTTAACTATTTCATTAAGAGAAGCAGTCAAAGTGCTAAAGTTCCTCACAAAGTTCTTGTAGAAACTAGCTAAACCATGAAAACTTTTAACATCAGTCATAATTTTGGGTGTAGGCCACTCTTGAATGGCCTTAACCTTTTCCTCATCCACTTGTATCCCTTTAGCACTCACAACAAAACCCAAAAATATAATATGATCAATTTAAAAGGTACATTTTTTAAGATTAGTAAATAATTACTCCTTTGTAAGCACATTCATCACAACATGTAAATGGTCAACATAAAATTTAATACTAGTGTTATAAATCAAAATATCATCAAAGTACACCAAAACAAACTTGCCTAAAAATTCCCTTAAGACATGGTTCATTAACCTCATAAAAGTGTTTGGGGCATTAGTTAGCCCAAAGGGCATCATGTCAGTTCTCAAATTTATTGTTATTTTCTCCATAAAAAGTGTGTTAAAAATAATAAAAATTAGTTTAAATTGTAATAAATTTAGCTTTTAATTGTAATAAATGGAAACTATTGAATTTGAACTGTCATGATCCATTTTCTCTAGTTTTGTAGTAAAAAGCCAAGGATTTAAGGAGAAAATTCATTCAAATCTGAAGAGTTGACGCGTAGCATCAACCCCACACGTAGCGTCAAGGTTTTGGTGCTGACGTAGCATCAGAAGCTACGTGGACTCTGCTGGGAGCTGGCTTTGCACTCAGAATTGTTGGTGTATGCACTACGAGCTATTAATGTATCAATTTTAGCTTATCAATAAAATTAGTATTTTCAGTTTTAGACTAATTTTAATACTATTTATCTTGGAATAATAGGTCATATAAGAATTATTCCTAAAAGGTCCCTAATCAAGTATTTACATGGGGACATATAAATACATTAAGATTAGTGTGTGAATGTACTGATGATTTGATCTCACAAATCATGGATATATGATATCAAGTCTTTACACGGGTACACATTAAGTGTAATGTTGTACTGGATAGACCCACCATGAGAACGTTGCATGGATCGTTACATGAGTGTCATAAACGGTTCTCAATGTGATAATGGTATATAGTCCTTCGACCTGAAGTCACTACGATTCCTACATAAGGAGTTTATTGTTTTAATACAATCAAACATTATCTGTAATAAGATGACCATAAAGATTGTGATTAGGCAATAGACAAATTATGTAGAGGGATGTGAGTGATGTAGATGGAATTTGTCTCTCCTATGTGACAGGAGTGATATCTATGGGCCACTTGATGGAGTGAGACTAATGAAATGCATTGCCATGCTAGGATGAATAAATATTAGATATTTATTCTGTAAAGTCTACTCTGATGTCAAGTAAAATGAATTGGGTCATACAAGGATGACGACGACCATGCCTTGGGCCCAATTAGATATCGTAACAAAAGGAATAAATATATAAAATAATTATCACTTATAGGTCATGTCGATGATAAATAATATTCGGACATAATGATGTATTGCTAGATACCGCTCTTATTTTATATTAATAATAAAATAGTTTATTATTAATATAACTGAATATTTTACCTATAGGGTCACACACATAGAGTAAGCCCACCAGAGGATAGTTTTATTTTAGTTGGACTAAAAATAAAACTATTTGGGCCTAACTCATTTAGAATGAGTCAGGAGCCCAATGATTAATGAGAGCTCAGGTCAAGACCTAAGCCTATATATAGAGCATGAGATGCTCATAGGCTGCGGCTCAGAAATTAGACCATAAACAAATTTCCATACTAACATTCGGAGCTCTATTTTTCTGGTGGGAGTGCTCGTGTGGACTCCTAAGGGCAAAGCTACAATTGCTTCGATCGAGGAACTCGTTCTGCATCTACAAGAGGTAAACCCTAATTAAAAAAAATTTAATTTAGCATAATGCCTTGAGACATTTGTGTTTGCAATTCTTCTGGGAATCCTTTGTGTTTCCGCTGCCTGACCCTAATAGGATTCCCTAACAAGAATTAGGCCAATTAATTAATCTAAATGGCCAATCCACTTCCAGCAACTGCCAAAACGAAATAGGGGACAAATAGGGAACATGTCTACAGATTATTAGTAATTAAAAATTACTAATCATGGCCTGAATTATACAAATTCATGGAGGCTGAGTCAGAGACCTGATGCTACGCGTCAGGACCTCTGCTCAGCCCTATAAATAGGGATATTCTTCACTCATTTTTGGCATCCCTTCTTCATTCTTCTCTTCATTCATTCGAATACAGAGTGTCTTTTGAGTTAGTATTCTAGAATAGTTTCTATATATTTGAGAGTGTTGTTTTGTATTTTGCTCTTTCTATATTGTGAAGTGTGATCAAGTGCTTGTGATGTCATCAACTGTAAGTTGTGTTTTTACTTTCACCATGTGTAACTAATTTGTTTATGTTGGAATTGGTGAACCAATCTATAACTATGATGTTGTGATTATGATTTCTGCATGTTTATGATTCAAGTACCATGTTAGTATTTCAATCTTTTATTAGTATGAACTTCAAATGAGAGAATGATTTTTATGTGTGTTAAACCACTTTAACGAAAGTAAAAGTTAAAGTACCCTTAATATACCAATTACTAGGGATAAAGTTAGTAATTATTATTGTGTTAAGGTCAAGACTTAAAGAAAGTTTTTACTGAGAAAGCATATGAGGGATCAAACTTTACGGTAACTATTTAGAATTTATATCACGAGGGATCAGGTATAATGATTTTAAGCTGCAATAACATGAGCTTGATGATTAAATATATATGTTTATGATTATTTCATTATGTTTTAGTGTGGGGATCCTAATTCCAACATAGTTTGTTAATCTGTGTTTTCAATCTCAAGTATTGGATTTGTTTTGAAGTACTACTCAGAATTATTTCTAGTAAATTTAGAATTTACAATCTTTCACCTAATGTATAAATCAATCTCTAAATTTGTGGATATTGTACAAATTGTGTATACGTCATTCTTTTGTTAATAAGTTTTGATACTTTTACCATAGTAAATAAGAATTACTATGATTACTGAAAGCACTCAATCCTTGTGGGAACGATATCTTTTTCGAAAACTGCAATGATAAATTGGTGCGCTTGCCAATAAAGAAGCCCAACACATTTTTTGGAACTAACACATCACTAGCCACTCATACAAACAATACTTAGTTTTAAAGGCAGTTTTCTACTCATCCTCTTCCCTTATCCTAATTTGATGGTACCCACTCCTCGAATCAGTTTTAAAAAATACACAAGCACCATACAATTCATCAAGAAGGTCATATAACCTAGGGATGGGATGTCTGTACTTAATGGTAATGTTATTGATTGCCCAACAATCAGTATACATCCTTCAAGACCCATACTTTTTAGGAACTAAAATCACCAGAACAACACATGGGCTCATACTCTCTTGTACATACCTTTTGCTCATTAATTCATCAACTTATCTCTGAATTTCTTTGGTCTCTTGGGGATTGTTTTTGTATGTTGGCCTATTAGGTAGAGAGTCTCCCAGAATGAGATCAACGTAATGCTCAATTTCCCTTAAAGGCGGAATCCCTTTTGGAACTTCTTTAGAAAACACATCCATATATTATTGCTAAAGAGAATCAACACTAGTTAGGACAATAAGCCCATTAGAGTTATTAGCAACCAAGATATGATTTTTGCAATATAACAAGTAAAGTGGCTTGTTGGCAAGCCCACCTTCTTTACCTCATTCTCTTTTGCTAAACAACTCACTTTGCTCTCAAGTGTTTCACTCTTTCTCCCTTTAAGTTTTCACTCTTTTTCGTTTTACTCTTTTTAGGTTTTTCACCTATCTCTTCTTTCTCTTGCACTTTTTTTTCTCTAAATTTAATTTGGTCTTCACACATGTCTCTAGGAGATAATGGTTTGAGAACAATTTTCTTTGTCTTATGCATGAAAGAAATTTTGTTTGTGAACCCATCATGAATTACCTTGGTATCATATTGTCATGGTCCCCCTAAGAGAATATGAGTTGCCTCCATGGGAACCACATCACACAACACCTTGTCACTAAATTGCCCGATGGAAATACATACCTCCACTTGCTTACTCACATTCATCTCCCCATCTTTACTAAGCCATTGAATTTTATATGGCCTAAGATGTGGCTTAGTCTCCATCTCTAATTTAGACACCAATCTAGTGCTAGCCACATTGGTACAACTTCCTCCATCAACTATCAAATAGCACAACTTCCTATTGACGGAACATCTAGTGTGGAAAATGTTCTTTCATTGGGACTGTTGTTGTACTTGACTTCCCAACAATCTTCTTATCATCAATAAATCTCTTTCTAATGCATCAATCTCTACTTCTTCCTCCTTCTCCTTTTCAAATTCACTAGTGATCTCCATATTATCCTTTAGGATTATCATCCTCATAGTAGGACACTCAAGAGCAAAATGACCTCTTCCTAAACACCAAAAACATTTGATCTCTCTAGTTTTACTTCTTGGAGATGATGTATGAGACCTCACTGGTGACTTCGTTTTTCGGGAAGCCACTGTCAGACTATTGGAAAATCCTCCTTCATTATTGGCACGGTCCCTCCAATTTGTGTTGTTAAGATTGGAAGAACTTCTCCTCATGACCTTTTTTCTTTTTAGTTATTTTTCTAATTATACAGCTTTATGAAGCAACGCTTCCTCCAATTCAATAAATTTTTACAACTCAACAATATCTCAAATATCACTATTCAAACCACTCAAAAATCAAGCCACAGTTACCTCATTGTCTTCATTGACTTTAGCCCTCATTATAGCCATCTCCATGTCTTTGAAATACTCCTTAACACTTCGACTTCTTTAAGTCAATTTTTGAAGCTTAAGTTACAAATCCCGTTTGAAACTAGCTGGGACATATCTCTTTCTCATGATCGTTCTTATCTCAACCAAGTATTTACTAGGGGCTCTTCTTTTCCCTCTTCTCTCGTTAATACTTTCCACCAAACAAGCGTATAATTACAAAATTCAATTGCTGTCGACTTAACTTTCTGATCTTTAGTGTAATTTTTAAAGAGAAAACATGTTCCTTTTTCATCTCCTACTCCAAGTATGTATCAGGGTCTCCTCATTTTTCCTTAAGTGATGAGATATTTAGCTTGACTCCTTCAATTCTATTTTGTCATGGGTTAACTCCCTCATTACCTCTATGGTTATTTCTTAGGTTGATTTGATCCAACCTCTCTTGGATCACTTCATTTTGTTGCCATGTTATCCTTTCAAAATGTTGAGTTAAAGCCTGTATTTATAATGGTGACAAACCAAGATGTCCTTCACCTGTTATTCTTCAAAAAAAATTGATCAGTAAAAACAACAATTTCCCCCACTACTCTTCCTCACTTGTTTACACTTAATACTCATATATACATTCAGATTAGGCTTTTCCATAATTTACTCTCTTGTCTTTTACCTCTCTTATATTCTCCTTTGGTTCTTACCAAAATCAAATAAGACTTCTTCAAGAGTACTCCACAAAGTAAATTTATCAAATAGGTACAAGGTGAGTTCTCAATATCATAAATAAGCAGTTTTGTAAAACATAAAATACCAACAAGTTCCAATCAAAAACAGGTGCAATTTTAGGATTAACAACTATAGTAACAATCCTTCCCAAAATAGCCAATACATCATCTAATAATTGATTGAATTTGTGTTCTAATAACATGAAACATTCAATCATAATTTTATTTTTATTGTTCTTCTTTTTCTTCTTTTTCTTTTTTCTAAATTAATATTGGCTTAACTTTTACAATGATTCAGCCATAGTGATGAATACTAATAGATGATATATTTGACAAATAGAACAAAAAGAAGGATGGTACCAATTTCTCCAAGCTTAGCAGTGTTAACACGAGGTTGTATCTCACGCTACAAAGGTCCAAATTATGTGTTACAAAAATGGGATGAAAGTTCACATTCTGAATTGAAAATTTGACTCGAGAATCACCAAATTTGGAGTTGTGAACTCAAGTTATGAATGAAACCTTTTTGCTTTCCAAACAACCATAAAACTAGCCCTAGAAGCTAGCTTTGATACCAACTGATGTAGATCCGCTTGACACAAATTCTGAATGGACCTTATAGGATGTAGAACATTTTGCTCTCGCGCAATCAATTAGAATGGTTTGATTATTCCGTGACTATTGTAGTTCAGCAATTGGAATGGGGGAAAGTTAACAATGGATGAAGAAGAATGTACATTAGGAATGGTGAAGGTAAAGTAGGTGATGCCACTTTCAGGGAGGAAGATAAGTTACAAGATGCCACAAGGGGAATAGAATTGTCCTTGATTAGTCAGAGATGGTTTAGTCAAGAACCTAGGAGAAAACACTTCTCACAAAATAATCTTTGATTCAAAATTCAAGTTTAAAGTATGATTACATTATTTCCTTAGCAAGAATATATAGAAATCAACCATAAAAGGCATCGATAACTTACAATGATTATTAGGTTTATGGATTTCATAACCTCCTAATGGCGCAAATGAAAAGGCATAACATAAAAGGCCAAATAAACAAATTAGCAGTGTATCAACATCCAAAATCAGTTTCCCCTGGTAAAATGAACCACTAGCCGTGTTTAGAACTATTAGTAGGCCGTGGTTCTCACTGGTTCCTCCAAAATCCTTTTATTTTCCTTGACAGAATGAACCACTGGCCGTGTTTAGAACCATTAAACCCTAAATCCTAAACCCTAACCCTAAACCCAATCACTACTTGTGTGTGTACACTAGTAACTTAATTCAACAAATATCCACATGTATGGATACTTCAATATCTACATCTTATTCATTATGGCAATTGAATTCGAACCTAAAAGTAGCGACCGCCCTTACCGAACTTTGACTAAGTTTGTTTTGGGAATTTAAATACTTGTTTGAAACCTATCCCAAACCAACCCTAATATAAAAAATAAGTAATTTTAATTGTAATAATAGTTAATAAATAATACACTAATTTATATATTTTCCTTAAAATATGATTTAATTCTTGAGTTTATTACTTTTATAAATTTTTAAGGTCTATTTTTAAATATTACTTTTATACTACCTTTGTTCCTATTTATAAGATAAAGAAAAAAAGTGATTTAGTGGTCATATTTATAAAACAAAGCTTATTTACCTAGAAAGATTCAATGTCTTTTCCATATTTACCATTGCTTTAGAAAATGTTACTGTTCTGTCCCAGAACCAGGGTCCAAGAGAGAGGACCCGCACCGGGGTTTAGAATACATGCTGTTGTGGGTTTATTAGATTGAACGGTCCCTGGGTCAGACCGTTGTCATAGGGTGATGCCTTGAGCTCCTCACACCGACCTAACACGTTGGAGGGCGAAAAAGGGTGGTACCTGCAAAGACACCCCGATGCTCAAGTCGGTTTGGATTCTAACATCGGAACTATATCGGATCTAAAAGTTGGGAACCAGGGAGCTTACCACTTATGAGGGCATTGGTTGTATTTATAGCGAGGGAGTGCCACTGTAACGCCTCGTTATATGTGTCAGATCAGGTCCTTACATGTGTGTTCTTTGTAGGTTATGACCGGTGTAGGCTGCTTACCCCTCTCATGACTCCAGTCGTATGGCCACTCAAAGGGGGCCTGACTCCGGTCGAAGTAGGGCTAGGCCATACCAGTGTAACTAAGTCTTTGGACAGTGTGCTGTCCTCTAGGGTCCACATCGGCTGAGGGGAAGATTATGGGGCTAGTTACAATCCCAAGAGTTTGGGGCCGATATTCGAGCCAGATCAGTTACTATTAAAACTAATGTAGAATTTGAATTTAAATAGGGATACAGTTGGAATGTTACAATTTTTTTATAAAAAATTAGTGCACTAATATATTCTCTAAATATGTGTGTTTTGGTCTTTAATTGTCTTATAAATAAGAACAGAAAAAGTATGTTTTAATTCTTGAGTTTATTACTTTCACTACTTGAATGTATTAGTTATAACTTGCATATGTGTGTTCTTGTGCATTAGTTATAACTTGTATAATTGTGTGTTCTTAAGTTTAATATTTTTATTACTTGATTATATGGATTAGTAGTGAATATGTGTTTGGACCAACAAGTTTGGACAAAAAAGGATTAAGCTTTAATGGTCCAACAAGTTTGTGATTATTAATGGTATGTATATCTTGTTTAAGATCTCACCCGTTCATATTGAAGTTAAAATATACTACAACTTTACCGTGTTTTGAAAAAATAATCTTTACTACAGTCTCAAATTAACATATCATTGTTTCCTTCCTTCAGTAATATATTGATTTGAGACTGGAGTAGAGTCTGGTTTTTTAATTAAGGGACACTGTAGAGTTACACTATACTTTAGTTTCCATATAAATTGATGATATCTCAAAGTGGTCCCAAACTTATTGGACCATTATAGCCTAATATATGTTTTCTTGAATTTATTACTTTTATTACTTGACTGTGTATGCGTGCTTGACTGTATGGTACTCCTTCCGTCCCAAAATTATTATCGCTTTAGCCTTTTTTTTAAAAAAAAAAAACTATTGTCATTTTTTAGGAGTTCAAGGTGTAATAAATTTATATTTTCTAATTATATCCTCTTGTAATTAATGTATCTATCTTATCACATTTCATTTGACCAATGAATAAGACTTAGGAAATTAAGACATTATTTATTACTAATAAAATAATATAATTAAATGCATGTATTTTAGTTTATATTGGTTTAAATAACTACATAATTAATTATTTATTAATTTGTGAAAAAAGGCTAAAACCACAATAGTTTTAGGATAAAAGGAGTATTAATTATAACTAGTATGTAAATGTTTTTGAGTTTATTACATTTATTACTTTACTTTGTATGTAGGACCCCGCTAAAGCTCGCAAAAAAAAACTAGGCTGACCCATAATATCAAGATAAATGAGTAGCAAACTAAGATCTATCCTACCATGTCACAAGCCGCTGAGTAAATGAACTAACCTGCAAACATCAAAATATTTAAAAATAATTTTAAAAAGGAAAAAAATATATTATATATCATCGGCTAACGGGCTAACCCGCATGACGCGTCAAAAACAAACTAAAAAGTTATTTCACTCTGATTTATCTTTAGTCTATACCATGGTTTTGAAAACCGGACCGGACCGGCCGATTTAACCAGTTGGACCGAGAACCGGTCAGGGTACCGGTCTGGATAAGAGAAAAAACTGGTCAAGAACAGGTCAGAACCGGTGAAAACCAGTTGAACTAGTCAAAGTTTTAAAATTATTCTTTTTGCTATTTTTCAAAAAAATCTATTAAAAAATATTTTTAAATAAATAAAAAAATTATATATAACATTTACATATTATTTTTATTTATTATAATTTTTATTTCTATAAAACATGTAATATGATCTTTAATTAACTTAGTTTTTATATAATTTATTGTTAACATATCAAGAATTATGTTATATTATATTAAAAATATATATTTTATTATAACCGGTTCGACTACCGTTCAACCACGGTTGAACCAATAAACCTTGAACTAGTAATTTTACCGGTTCGATCACCGGTCCGATTTTTAAAACCTTCGTCTATACGGAGATGGCCTTGATTTGTCTAGTAATATATATAAAACAAAATAAAATAAAATATCATTGCATTTTACCCGTGACATCCCAACACGTATGTGTGAAGATGAAGCGAGTAAAATCCATTTAACCATTTTTTGGAGCACCATCAAAATTAAAATTTCTCTATTCTTTTGATAGCGGTGAAGTCACTATCGCGTGTACCCCACTCCAACTCTTACCCAAACACCACCATCATTTTATTCCCCGTGCACATCCTCATCGTATAGCCTCATGCATCACCGTCAGATTTTGCAGACCCTATCATCTTATCAATTTAGACGGTTCAGATCTTCTCATTTTACACCTCTCGTTCCCTCACCTATATATACACCTCTCACGATTTTCTTTCTTCCTTCACTAGGCGAAATCTGAAGCAGCAGCTGAAGCTCAATCCGTGGCGTTAATGGCGAACTGTTAGATTCGATTCGATTATTCTACAAACTCATCGATCCCTTAATCTTGTGTGAACAGGTAGAACCGCGAGATTTGATCGTCAATTTCGTCAAGGTTTGTTCTTTCTGTCAACGAAATTTCTGAGTAGTTGTGTAAGATTGGTGTTGTGATTTTCTTTTTTTCTTTTTTTAGTTTTTGGGGATTTGAGGTGTTTGATCTTTAATGGTGTTTGAGTCGGATACAGATCAAGTTCGTGGCTTATCGATTTGAGCTGAAGTTCGGATTGAAGGAACTCTGGGAGCAATAAAGCGGAAATTTTCAAGGTAAGGTTTATTATTTTTTTAATGTTTTTTTGCTTTTATTTTTTTGCTTTTTGTTAAGTGTTGATCACCATTTCGTTGTCATTGGATTGGATCTTGTGGATATGAAGTTGGTGATTAGAAATTTATAATGACCTGGCGTTATGGTCTTGTTGGATCTTCTGGAGTGGTTATTTAATTTTTGGTTTTTGTTTTTTAATATATAGAATGATTATTTAGTTTACCAATCATGAGTTTTTTTAACTGCTTAATTAAGTTTATGTTGCCTAGTAAAGTAGGTTTTATCTGGGTGCGATAATTATTGCAGATGTTATCTCCCTTTGCGAATGTATTGTGATAATATACGGAACCCTGTTGATTTTTGCGAATGTATGTATCTAGGAACCTTCATTAACCCTTTTTTTTAGTTTAACCGTAGGAGTTGTGATTTGAAATCGGGTATTGCAATTGCAAAGGGTCATTATTTGTTAATATTGATATGTTTCCTTCTTTCTTCTCATGAATGGATAGCATAGATCCATGAACGTGGAGGGTGAAATCAAATAGTTTAGGAATAGAAATTATATCATAATCACGGTCTAAATCATTTGCTATTTTATGTTTAGAAAAAAATGTAGCGATTAAGTTGGAGAATTTTGTTTATGTGACAGTTGTGGCTTATATTCTATTTACATACGCAGTGTCAATTCTGTTTTACCTAAATCATGTGGAGATTTAAGCCATTCATGCACAAAGAGCAAACTGGTCTTGAAGGCCGCACCATAGATGTTGGCAATCTAAAAATTACTATCCTTAAGGCCATTGCTGAAGGAGGTTTCTCATGTGTCTACTTAGCCCGTGATGCCATACATATGTCAAAGCAATATGCTTTGAAGCACATAATTTGCAATGATGAAGAATCACTTGGATTGGTTAAGAAAGAAATATCTGTGATGAAGTCGCTGGCAGGACATCCTAATGTTGTCACACTTCATGCACGTACAATCTTTGATATGGGTAGGACAAAAGAGGCATTCCTTGTGATGGAATTTTGTGAGAAGTCTCTGGTCAGTGTGCTAGAGAGTAGAGGATCTGGTTATTTTGATGAGAAACAGGTTCTTCTGATCTTCAGGGATGTGTGCAATGCGGTTTTTGCCATGCACTGCCAGTCACCGCCTATTGCTCACCGGTAAAAATACTACCTAATAAGTTTAATGAGTGTCTCAAAATTTGTGATCTCTAATTATATTCTTCATAATTCCTTAAAAATTCAATGCAGCCAATCATTTGGAAATATGAATGTTTGTATTTGTTTTTCTAACTGTTGTCTGGCTATCCTTGCAAGTGACTGCTTTAGCATCATTGCTTACTATTTTATTTCTCATCTGTAAGTGCTTGATAATATGTCTATATGTTCTGTTTCCATAAGATTCTCATTCAATCAATTGTGATTAACATATCTTTATTCAATTGCTCCATTTCATATGACTGATTTTATTGTCATTCTGTGATATCATTGAAGAAGATTGACAAATCAATTGAAAGTATAATACTATAAGGTGTTTTCTTAATCTTTTTTTGTTTTCATTTTCCTTGTGTTTCCTAGAGACTTGAAAGCAGAGAATCTTTTATTAGGGTCAGATGGCTTATGGAAATTATGTGATTTTGGAAGCACTTCCACCAATCACAAACGTTTTGAGAAGCCAGAGGAAATGGGGATTGAGGAAGACAATATCAGGAAGTACACAACACCAGCCTACAGGGCACCCGAGGTAAGTTGAGATTTGTCTTTTCTAAGTAAAATTAGGGTCACTGCCAAAGGTTGCGGTGAATGTGCCCAAGCCTTATGCCAAGTAATGATTTCCTGGGTTCAATCCTTGGATTAGCCACTTGGTGGACAGGTTTGAGTCTTGGTTGGTTTAAATGTATCCCTTTTTCCCTGGACAATACCTCCAGCTGTTAATATTTCCCTGTTGTCCAGACTTCCACCCTAGAATCTCATTTTTGTACCCAAAAAGATCTAGTCATATGTGATACAAATGTTCACTTCTTTATTCATTTTTAGATGTGGGATCTGTTCCTGAGAGAAGTCATTAATGAGAAAGTGGACATATGGGTAAGTGATGCATGCCTAAGTTACTTTTTAACCATAACTTTTACCAAATTTTCTATGCTAATTGAGGGGTCACATTGCTGGTTGATATGTTAGGCCCTTGGGTGTCTCCTTTTTCGCATATGCTACTTCAAAAGTGCATTTGATGGGGAATCAAAGCTCCAAGTCTTAAATGGAAACTACCGCATTCCCGATTTACCTAAATACAATTCATGTGTCACAGACTTGATCAGAGACATGCTCCAAGCTAGACCAGATGACAGACCAGATATCACGCAGGCAAGCGCTTTGCTTGATTGGCCATTCATCTCCATCAGTTTAGGTTGGTCATAGATCATCCATCAATAGCATTTTAGGTAGTAGAGTCAGGGCAATCAATCACTGACTTTCAATGATGGTTGCAGGTCTGGTTTCGTGTCAATGAGCAGCTACCTATTAATTTCCAGAAGTCATTACCTGATAGGCCACCTGAATTACCCTCTTCTAACAGTCTTGAAGGTGATTCAAAATGTTACACTTGATCTGAATTGGTGGGGAAAAAAACTCTTGCAGAAGATTGGAATTGTATATACAAATTATTCCTTAATATAATATAAATTGTATGTACATTAACAAGATTGGTTTGTTGCTGAATTTTGGCAGGTATGTCTATACCCACTAGCAAATCACATCCAATGCCTCGTAGGAATCCACCTCCTCCACCTTCATCTGCAGAACCCAGAACTACACCACAACCATCCCTTGCTTCTGGGGTAGGGGGAAATGGGGGCCAGCTTGGTGCTTTCTGGTCCACTTTGCATGCAAAGGATTCACCTGTTGAGGAAAAGAGCAGACCAATTTTTGATGAAGAACCGTCTAGCCACAATATGTCATCGAAACATGATAGAATTCGTCCAGACAATGATCAATTACCCAAAAATGTTAGTACTATCAAAGTGGTTAGCACACAAACTCATACTGTGAAAAGCAGTACACATGGAAAAGTACAGAAGCCTGATATTGTATCACCCAAGGATTTTGAAATAAATTTTTTTCAGGATAAGGATCATGTGGGTGAGAGGGGAGTGTCAAATATGGAGAAGAACACAACTGACTTTCAAGATCAGACTTTCAACACCTTTGTCGCTGAATTTGATACTGCTAAGCTCAACTCTGGAGTTGGTAATAAATCTGAAAGGGAAGAAGCATTGGAGGCTGAGGTGGAGAAACTCAAAGAGCAGCTGAAGGAAGCCAACATGGAAAAAGCTGAAATAACATCAAAGTTTGAAAAGCTGTCTGCTATCTGCCGATCACAGAGGCAAGAATTGCAGGATCTCAAGCAGGCACTTGCAGCAAGGACTCCTTCGCCAAGTAGAGAGGGTTTGAGAACCTCTCCTGCAGTTACATCATCTGCATCTGTGGTAATAAGCATTTTGTGAATTTTCTTCTCAATTCATTTGCCTTGCTGGTTTTGCTTAGGTTGTGTTTGACGCATGGTTATATTTGTTTCATTGCAATTGCAGAGAGATAAAACTGAATGGAAAACTGCTAGTTTAGAACAAAAGTTATGGCAAGCTTTTCCAGAGGAACCCCAACCACAAAAGTCCCATTCAGCAGAAAGTACTTCCAAATCTGTGAGGTCAAGGAATGGTCAGGAGAACAAGCATCCTGCTCAACTGGCTACTAATTTTGATACATGGGGTTTTGGGACAGATAGCTTCAGTGCTGTAAGTGCTGGCAGCTCACAGATGCTAAGACCTGGTGAAGGGAGTAAGTCTCCAGGTTTGGGTGAGGCAAAGGCCTTTGAGAGCAAGTCAACTTCTCAACCAGCTGGATGGGCTGGTTTCTAACTATGGAGAATGTTTCTCTAATGGATATATACTGTGTGATTGCGCTGAGACATTTTTTTTTGGGTGCCGCATGGTATTTTATATTCTGTATGTCGAATTCATGCGGTTGGGTGTTTCCTGTTGTGGAACTGGATCATGTTACGGAATGGCACATGTTTCCTTGGACTAAAGCTATTCTTGAGTGGCAGTATTCATTTCCATTTTACTTGCATGGTTGTTACATTTCTACATGTGTTATGGGCAGTAGGTTCTGAGTGGACCCGCACCCTGTTGTACCCCATACTCATTCTGCCATCGCAGTCTGAATATAAACGAGTGGTTGCTTTGCACCAAGACTACCGGACTTATTTTAGTGAATCGGAAACAACTGGTAAGTGTTTTAAATATTATATTATACAGAAACTTGCTTGCGTTATTGTCAGAAACTTGGATAGAATATTGGGAAAGTATAAACTATAAATTATGAGCAAATTTTGTTTGAAAAGGAACCAAATTATACACAATACATTTAGTGATCAAAGTTAAATAACGTGTCACCATAGAACTAAATCATATATTGGATCATTATTAAAGTGATTAAAAAATAGGATGGTAATGAAGGTCTTAAAAAATATTCAAAATAGGATTTATATTAGAAGGGATGAAGTTATTGCAATTATTATACTGTTTAATTATATACCTATGATTGTTTGATTTTGATAAAATTTGGTACAGATCATTTATACTATATATAAATATAGTTTAATAGTTAGATTTTAATTCAACCATTGAATTATGGATTATCAAATGTGTAATAATGGGTTAAAATTACAACATTGTACACTCACGGGTTTAGAAGTTTTTTTTTGCTAATGGGTAAGTTTAGAATTGAACACTCACAAGAACAAAACAAAATTTGAATCATATTTTTTTAAAATATATTTTTGGTTTCTTATGTTTATTTTAAATTTTAATTTAGTTTTAAAAGCTTTTTGCCTCAATTTAGTATCTAGAACTTTGAAACGGTTTTAAAATAGTTATTTCTTCAAAAAAAAACTAATAAAAACTTATCTTTTTAAAATTTACTTTTTAAATTGTTTTTTACTTATAATTAATTTTAAAAGTATATTTTAAACTGTGTGTTATTGATTTGTCCAATTTTTTTTTAAAAGGAAGAGCTAAACATCCAAAACTACATTAATAGCACATCCCAAGGTATAGTAACCTCCAAATCATCATCTTTAACAAACATAATTAAAAAAAAAGGGGACAAGAAAGATGAACATAATGGGACTAAGGGATGCAATGCAACAAGGTGATCAACGCTTTTGTTACCATGGATGACCATTTACATTCTAAACTTCTTGAATCATTCCGCAGACAATACCAAAGTAAGGATGAAATGGAACACAACCCAAGTTGACCAATTGTATTGTTGTTTTTGCATCTATTTCTACGACCAACAACTGTTAACAACATATATCAACTTAATAGACAATTTACGTACGTCAAAGATTATAACGTTATTTTGATAAATCAAAAACTAATTTTTCTATACATTAGGAACGTCTTTGAGGTTTTACTCTTATCCTTTCTAATAACACCACCACAACAATCCTTACCACCACAAAAATCCTAATTAGCACTTCCTACCACGGAGCCATCAACATTTAATTTAATCTTGATTAGTTTTATTGCTAGTTTGGCAGTCACTTATGTTATTATTATATAATGATTATGCCACAACAATATATTACCCTTTAATAAATTTTATCATTAGCGTTTAATAAATTATCCTCCCAAGGTAATTCATATCGAAAAATGCATTAAGATCCAATCAGGCATGTATGCCCAAGTACTGAGGGGAAGTGTAAAGAGACAAGCATCGTGTTTGTCCCTAAAGACCCAATATATCTCTAGATCCATTAACTAATTAGTGGTATAATCACCTCTTAACTAATTAATTGAGATTCAAATCAAGGGTGACCACTTCCTAATTTATATTGAAAAGACTTGCTGATTCTAAATCAAAGGTAGGAAGAATTGATTACTCATAGCACATAAAGCTAAATCTAAAAAGAGAAAAGAAAACCCATGTTGACATCCTCCCCCAAGGGGTGGTGTAAAGTAGTCTCTCTGATGAATCCAAGCTTAGTGCTCCTTTTGTGTTCCATCTGCATTGCGTATATAATCAGGGTCAAGAACAAGTTGTGCTAATCCGTGCTTAACCTAAGCCCATCTGAGCACGGGCATTGTCCTGAGCACTACAACTTCTCTTATTTGCCCTACTTTACCTCTTTTTGCTTCAAACTTGCAAATGTTGACCTCCACTTTACTGGTATCATTTTCTGCAGTAAAATGTAGATAAGTAGATATCTTTATACTAAAATGGATCATTCTTATACGAAAATAGCATAAAAAGCCATAAGATAAAGGGACAGAATGACACTATATCATATAGCAAGTTCTAAAGTGTCTCTTGTTCATATTATCCATAGTATGATCAAAGTCAGAATGCACAGAATGAGAATCATTGCTATGGCCTAAAGAACCAGGAGAATACACAGATGATGTACTTCTGATATGGATGGATGATCTATGGTTCCTATGAAATGTCCTATCTATCTCAGGGTTAGACCTAGTCATACACCAAAAACAACAATGAAAGTCAATGGAACAGGAAATTGATGAATAGTGCAGTTACAAAACAAGCACCGTGAAATGATAAGCTATGAATGGGGCAAGGGATACCAATTAAAAAAAGTTTCACATAAAACCTCCTAGTGTAGGTGTCTCAAAATTAGTAGGTAAAAATTTTAAAAAATGAGAAACGAAAAATTTTAAAAAATGCAGGGAATGTAGCAGGCTGGTCTCGTTTGGCTACCCAAATTTATATGCAACAAGAAGGATTCTTATGACTGTTTTTAAGTTGAACAAACTACAAAATGAGCTACCTGATTGCAACTCACACAGACATGCAAGCCAATTGCGAGAAAGGACATAATAATTCATTATAAAACGAAAGAAGTGTGAATACAGAAGATTAGCCAAAAAATTCCACTCCTAAAAACTATGAAGATGAAGCAATTTGACCAAATTTTGCTAAGGTTGACAAGGTCAAGGTTGCTGAGAATGGTGTATACCTTTAGGAAAGTGTCTTCCCTTGTCAAAATCTGACCAGAAGCACCAATTAGCATCTACTAGATGAATAGTAACTAGTTGTAAAATTGGTTATCTCCAGAAAATGAGCTAAACTAACTAGAACTCAATCCAACCAAGTTAGTCATGTCTAATATCACTAAACACAATAGAAATATGTATGAAATGGAAGAAATCAACAAAACTTACATATTAGCATACATATAGCAAAAATCACAACTATAAGTAGCATAACTAACAATAACTGTCAAATGAGCAATAGTTGCTATGCATTATGATGTAATAACACTTCCTAGAACTAAGGATGCTAAGTAAAATGGTTCTACATAGATTATGCAAAACATGACCTATACAAAAAATAAAAAAGAATTAACTAACAGTTCTTTTGTTTGTTGGACTTAGGCCACTTCCTTTCACCAAAAAACAAGAATTAACTAACAACAGAATTACCTACCAAATTACACAAAATATTTTTCTTCTTTCTTTTCAATATCTAACCTATCAAAATCGTGTTGAGTGACATAATAACACTATTCAAAGCACAATCTAATACAAATGCAGAAATTTCACAACACTGACAGAATTTCAAATTACTAACACAAATGCAAACAGAACTAACCTAACACATCAAAAACTAGTTACTATGCAAACAACATGGTGACACAGATGTGAATGAAAATCAGCCAAGGATCAATCGTTCCCAACAATGGCACCAATTTGATCAATGTTGTTATCGGTCAAAATTATTGGAATTGATGTAGTAGTATTCTAGGGCTTCACCCTAGGTTGTATTCTCGAAGACCTCAATCACAAGACTAATATTTGAACACATCATACATAGTAAATTCATGTACAGGCAAAAATTAGATTTCCACAAAACTAAATCCACAAAATAGATCAAGATCTGAATTCCAAATTCAACATAGTTCATGAATTCAGATTTAAGAAACACTCTTAGATATGAGGGATCGAGGAAGAGCAGGGTGTGGGGAATAGAGGGATATTGTAGAAATAACCACCTTAGACAAATAAAAGGGGGTTAGAATTAGAGAAAAGAGGGAGTGTTAGTAGAGAAATAGTAACTTCATATTATTTAATCTGGTACACAAACTAACTTCATATTATGAGTTGTACACCATTGTTTAATCTGTATGCTGCAGATGCACATTAGTAGGATTGGATCAACCTGAGTAATCTACAACAAAGAAATAGTAACTTAAAATCAATCTGTCTTAGTCATCTAGCAAGATAGTAGTGCCAATACAAATTACAATGGCACTGCTAAGGTTGTACTAAGCATTAAATTCATTACTATTGATATGATCCTCATGGCAGGCCTGCTATGATGACTAGTGACTACAGTCTAACCACTCTTCCTGCACAGGTTTGTATGGAACATGAAACTTGGGAATCAGCACCTGAATTGATTGACCTGAGGATGGTGCACCAGACCTCAAAAATAAGCATCGTTCATACTCTCAGACTGTCAATAAATGATTCATCAAGCCTCCTATTAAAAAAGCAGTTGAAATACTCTGCATGGGTCAAGTTCTTGTATAAAGGTAGGTTCCCTTCACCGATTAGCTTGTCAGCAGGTCCAATGTCTATAAGAGAGCCTGGATAGCAGAATGTCACTACTGAAAACCTCTCCCTCAACTTATTTACTACAGCCCTGTGCTCCGGCGCTTTGTATATGCCATTACTCATCACCTGCATAATGCAAAAACAAGAAGCATCAAACACATGCTTTTGATTGTAAAAATTTCTCTTTGTGTTTGTGCAAATCTCCTTTTCCAAATCACAAATTGTGATGGAGATTCTCGCTCAAATATAATGCCACAATTCTATCCTGTATAGTTATCCAATTAAATTGATCTGAAACAGAATTGTAATCATTTATCTGAGGTATACAAATTTGCTGCTT
Source organism: Clitoria ternatea (assembly GCA_037962975.1). NCBI lineage: Eukaryota > Viridiplantae > Streptophyta > Magnoliopsida > Fabales > Fabaceae > Clitoria > Clitoria ternatea. The sequence goes on from CM075675.1 coordinate 54,209,272, forward strand.
ATAATGAGTCACAAGTACAAACCTCAATAATGTAGCCAATGTTTGCAACAATAGCCCCTTCTATAGGTTCAACATTGACCCATTTTCCATCTTTGAGAAATTGCAGTCCTGGAAAATCAGCACAGTCAAGCAAGAGAGTAATTCCAGAATTGTCAGCATGTGGCACAATGCCAAGAACTCTTTCAGGCTCTGGACATGGTGGGTAGCAATTCATCCTTATTTCATATAGCCCTTCTTTGAAACTTTCTGATACCTTTGTATCCTGAAGCCCTAAAGCCATAGTCATGAATTTCACAATTGAAACTGCTAATTCCCTCATATCTTCAGAATATCTCCCCAAGGTTTCCCTGATTACCAATTACAAAAGTACACCCTCACAAACATGAGAAAAAAGTTGTACTAGAAATTTTTCATTGGAATCTCTTGCATAAAATAAAAACTTGTGTTGACCCTTCGGTATCAGGTTCATATAGAAAAACATTCAAGACATTGAGCTAATCTTTTTTCCAAGTGAAAGAGTTTAATTTTGAACAGACTATATCACAAATTGATAAACCTCACAAAGCAGTTTAGTTGATTTATCCACAAGGGGCTATGATAAACAATGGAATCTCTGGCATAAAACAAAGATTATGTGCCTGTTTGTTCAAGAGCCAAATGGAGTTGGCAGAAGACACATTTTTTATCTATTGGTTGAACGGAGTTGGCTGAAGCCTTAAATGGCATACAGGACATTTTCAACCATCAATTGTTGGTCGTCAACTCTGTTGGTACACCACAGTTGGTTACCAAGCTGACAACATAACTTATCATGGAAGAAATAATAAGAGAAAAAACATAGGTAAAATATTTAATAGAATAGCAATGGTATCATCCCAACTAGAATGTTTTGAGGCCTATGAAAGCATGGATTGTGACAAGGACACGGGGACACTCATGGCCTAATACATATATGTATATATATATATATATATATATAGACACACACTAAGAAAACATAAGGGATCCTATGCAGTGCAATTGCATATCAGATTAATATGGAGTTTGGGGTAACATTTTCATATTTAGAAAAAATTTCAAGACAGTTAATTTTGCCCCTAGTAAAAGAGTTCCAGAACAGATCAAAGTCATGTCATAAACTGATAAAATGTTCCAAGGCAATGCTTTATTTCATTCATCCATATACTCTAACACCCATTGGCATGATCACATCATTATGTTCTTCAGTTCAGGTATCTTGCTCTCATATTACCTGAACCCAAGAGGGTTCTGTGGCCACAAATCCAATTTTCTGTTCTGAATGGGGAGAGATTTGAGGAAGATCATGTCATTCCATTCCAGCTTTTGGTCCTCGGAGGTTACAAATGCTTGGCCATAGCCTTCAAGACTCCCTGGTTTTTGTGCACATCGCTTCTTCTCTTGTAAAGGGAGCTCAAAAAATGTTTGAACTTGATTCCTCATATTCTCAAGGGATGTATTTGAAACTCCATGATTTACAATCTGCAGGGGAAAACACAGAAGAAAGAGATAAGATGACATACATTAAGCTAATACTATTTGAAATAGCATAATGAAAATACAAAATCAAAGGTTAGATTTATAGATATAATATAAGGTAGCAATTGCCCATTTGTCATAGTTCTATATGGTCACCAACAAGAAGTTGAGAAATGAAATTCATAGACCAACGAATTATAAAATAGAGCAAATAATAGTGGTTTTTTATGTAGTACACCTGAAAAGCACCCCAGTCTTTGCAAGCAAGGTAAAGCTTATGAAGTTCATATTTTTGTGTGTCTGAGTTGACCAAGTTGGCCATGTCTATGATGGTTAGATGGAGGGATGGATCGGTGCATGTGATATCAAAATCATCTCTTATGTACTTTGGTGGCACTTTCTCTGGCCTTTGGAGTGCTAGCTCTTTAACACTTGGAACTTCAAGTGATGACTCAAGATTCTTTGGCGTTGCATCCATTGTAAAATTCCCTTAAGATTAGTTGAAGAAGAAGCTAATGTAGTAGTCTTTGTTTTTAGCATCCTTTTGCTAAATGAAGAATGGCTTAAATAATCGGTGTCATTGGTGATGTGATATACTTTGAATGGTTGACACATCATTAAATTGTCTTTATAGAAAACGTTCTAAAAATTATAAAGATCAAAAGTAATAAAAATATTTTTTAGGGTCAAGACTAAAATTAATTATAGTTACAGAAAACAATATTTAAACCATAATATGGATGATTTTACTTTTAAACTTTTTAAGCTTTAAATATCATATTAGTTTTTAAAATAATTATTAGCATTATTTTTTAGTGATCACATTGCATATATCCTAAGAAGTCACTCCAGTGAAAAAAAATGTTATTATGAGAAATGAGAAAATGACTATTAGTTATTAGATCAAATTTTATTAGATTAAATTTAAAAATTGAATTGTCTATCAATTTTAAAAAAGAAAAAATTTATTAAAAAACAAAAAAATAATGTTTATATCTTTTTAAATTAAAAAATGACTTGTCATCAATAATTAGAAACAAAGAATTAGAATTCTTCTCTTCTCTACTCTACGTGTGTTATAATTATTGTATTATCAAGGGCCTATTGTGTTCATACAATTAATTATGGTTGTCAGACTCGCAAGTCTACCTAAACCGTTTTAGCTAAGTAGACTCAACTCGCTAATTCGACTCGTAAACTTGTAAGCTCATAATAAAAATTATATAAAACTAATATTAGACATGCATCCAAACAACATATAACATCCTAAAATAGTTAAAAACTGAAAATCAAATCATCTAATTGTCAACAGTCATAACAAACACACATAAACAATTGTCCCCTAGTTGAAACTAGAAATAACATAAAAGACACATGATTATCAAATTCAAATATCTGATGATCCTTCATTTCTATCATCTTCATCTCCGTCATCTTCATCATAGTCTTCCTCAAGTAACAGAGGATCATCAACATGAACATCCATTCTAAGTCCAAAATCCTCATTATCATTGAAGTTGCATTTGTATTGCTCGAACCTCCGATCTCTATTTGGACCATATCCACACCGCTGCTTTGTATGTCTTCTTTATCCCCCATGATAGGTTGTTGAACATTTTCTTCTAGCACATTCTCTTTTGTTGTCCATTCATTGTCAGATTGAACATCCTCAAAAGATAAGAAAACATCCTTTATTCTTTATCTACTTTTCAACTTCAGGTTGTACATAATATAAACTAAGTTATTCATTTTTTTCTAAAGGAAGCGGTTTCTTCTCTTTTTATGAACCTAGAAACAAAGTCATTCATCAATTTTCTAATTCTAATTTCTAAGTTCTAACATATGCAAAGGCAAAGCCATCATAAACATAAGTTACTCACCATTTCAAAGGAGCTCCAATTACGTTCACATCCTGACGAGCTACAAGTCAAGCTTAGAATAGAGACAACAAACTTCTTCAATTCAGGACATGTGGATCCATACAAATACCACCATTCTGTAAGAAGATGTTTCTTCCTAGTACTCTTTGTAGTGCCAATCCCAAAATGTCCTTTAGCATTATGAAATTCATAAAGTTAAAAGGAAATTTTATTCTTGTTTTCTAGATCATTAACCAACCTTTCTATGCAGTTAAACAATCCCTGCCTCACCTCAAGTCATCATCTTTAAAATTTACATCATAATAAAAATTAGGATTGAGGTTGTAAGCAACTGCATGTAAGGGCCTATGCAATTGACTATCCCACCTTTTAGCAATGACTTCCCATAAAGGCTCATAGCTACAAATAAAAATAAACACCTTTAATTGTAAAGTTACCTATCAATGATAACAAACACCAAATAAAAATAGTGTATGTTTACCTTTTTTATAACATCTTTAAAGTTAGATTTTATCTTCTCCTTAGCTGAATCCATTGCTTCATAAATAAAACTCATTGCGGGTTTTTCATTTGAATCAACCAAATGAAGGACTTGTATAGGAGGAGTAACAACTTTGAGGCAAGTGATGATGTTCTTCTAAAAGCGACTATCCATTGTTATAGAGGCAACCTTTTTCCCATCTTGTGTAAATGCAAACTTACTTGTTTTCCATGCATCTAAACCAAACAAATTCATCAAACCTACTTTATTTTCATTAAGACATGATAGAGTCAAGTAGGCGGTTGTAAATCTAGTCATACCTAGCCTAATCAAGTCCCTTCCTTTAGTAAACTTCTTCAACATGGAAATCAACATGGATCGAGAATATATGTATGGAATCGTCTTCTTTCCTTTATTTATAGTTATCTCATGCATCTTCAAATTCTTTTCAAAATCTTCCAATGTGAGATCAATACAATGAGCAATATACAGAGTCCAATTTAAATTCTTTTTTTATCCATCAACATCTCCTCAGCTACCTTGTAATTTACATCATTGTCTGTGACTACCTGCATTACATTCTCCTCTACAACATATGTAACAACATCATCCAACATTTTGAAAACTTTATCAGTTATTTTTGAAATGTCTGAAGTGTCTAGTGAGTATAGAAATATTGTACCCTTCAGGCTATTCACCAAAAATTACAATTTGAACGTCTTTTCCTATCCATCCATCCATCTACCATAATTGTACAACCGGTTTTCTTCCACTCTCCCTTGAAATCTTTAAGCATTATTTGACTTTGACCCACTGCTTGCTTCAAAAGTGTCTCTCTTATAATCAATTCCATATCTTCCAATCTCCTCATATATTTTTATAAACTTGGGATTCTTAATTGCATTAAAGGGGATGACACTTGTATACAAAAATTTAGCAACATGTTCATCAACATCCCCTTTGATGTTCTTCTTCATGGTTTGGTTAAGGGTTGCTTGAACACCAACATTAATTTTCTTGCCACTTGTTTGCATATACTTCCCCTCATCCTCACCTTCATCCACATCAAAAATAGTTTTTCTTTTCTTAGATGTCACTTTACCCTCTTCACAAACCTTCATCATCAACTCTCTAGTTTCATCAGGCACAGTAGGACAGGACTCTGAATTCTCTCTAGTTTTTACAAGGTAGTGTTTGACCCTAAAGACACCTCTAACAACCTTTGTAATTACACTTGAGTTTCTTTCCATCTGTAACACCCCCTTATATACACGATATATATATATATATATATATATATTCTTATTACATTTAAAAACTTTAGAAAGATATATTTATATAATATATTTATCATTTCTTATCTCGCGTATACAAGGACGTATATATACCTGATTTCCTTTGAATATTGAAAGTAAAAAAAATGTTGTCTTTCAATATTTGTCCATTATGACAAAATAAATTTATAGAAATCATAAGTGGTAAAAGATTACAGTATTATATCGTAATGATAAGGTTTATCAAAGTTTAACCTTCACCTTGTTACAATTATCCAACTTGATATTGTAATAAGGTAAACTAAAACTAAATTATACCTCTACTACGACCATGACCAATCATTTCCTAGTTCTTGAACCATAAGATTTTGGAATCCTACTTTTGTCATATCTCTTCACCTGATGAGACCACTTTACCCTCTTATAATTACATCTTTTCATCTTGGACTGCTAGCTATACATCACATAACATATATTTTGAACACAAAAATTCAAACAAGAAGGAGTGAGAAACAAATATAATATCTTACAGATAAGACATAAGCATAAAGGTTTTCACAAACTAATATAATAATATCAGTCATAATCTCATACATAATCAATTATGAATGTAGGGTTTCCACAAATATAACAATTATATTTTCATTCACAACCACCCACATAGAATGTCATAATCACATGAATGTTATGTAATGCTTTTAATGTTACTATCTCATTCAGTTTATGCATGTGGGCCCTTAAAGTTTTATTTTGCATTTGGCCAACCAGGAGTTTACACTGTTCTATAATTTCGGATAATAATAACATAAATGCCTTCATGGTATATGAACAGCTCAACTGGCATGGAAACACTTAGAGACTAGTTAGACTGAGAAGGTTTTTATTGTGAAAATACCCGACACTAGGGAGCGACCCTAGGTCCCTTTCATACCCTTTCACACCCTTTCATACCAAGGCTCGCAATTAAGCCTCCTTTAGTGTATCCTCAGTTTCTATAATCCGTCCCCAGGTAATATCACATCTCATTTCTTTAATGATTCATGATGCATGAACTACTCGCGTATTGAGTTGGTTAAGACTTTTAGAAACTCAAGTATAAATTATATCTTCGGGGCCTATAAATTACAACATAGCCACTGTTAGTCCTTAAATTTTCAATAAAAGCTTTAATAAAAATTTCATAAAAATTATAAAAATTAGTTTAATTTGTTAGAAAATTAGGATTTAAATTCAATAAATGGATGTTGTTGGAAATAATCTGCCCTTGATCAATTTTCTCTAAGTTTTGCAGTGAAAAAGTTAAGAAATCAAGAGAAAATTACACTGGAGGAGCTGACGCGTAGCCTCATCCCACGCGTAGCATCAACAGCTATTTTTGATGCTGACGCTATGCGTCACAGCCACGCGTAGCGTCAGTGCTGCGTGGTCTCCACCTCCACTTTGGCCAACCACTCCACTTGGACCCAATAATGGGCACTCCACTCAGCACCAATGGGCATCCCACTCAGCATGAAAGGCCAAAATTCGGTGGAAACATGTTCATGTGGCCAGGCATGATCAAATTTAATAATTTGAAATGGCCATTATCAAGTGTTTAATGGAGGCTGAGTCAGGGGTGTGACGCGTAGCGCCACACTGACGCATAGCGTCAGCACCCTTGCTCAGCCCTATAAATAGGGACATCTAATTCCATTCAAAATCATCCCATAGCATCCCATTCTCTTCTTTTCTCTCTTTGTGCTCGACTTTGAGTACTTCTTTTATGAGTTGTAGTTCTAGAATAGTTTTCTAGATACTTGAGTGTGTTTTGGTGTATTGTGATCGTTGTATCGTGAAGTTCCCATCGTCTTCGTAATGTCAAACTCTGTAAGTGTTATTTTTACTTTCACCATGTGTAACTAATTTGTTTATGCTGGAATTGGTGAACTAATCTATTAAGTATAATGTTGTGAATTCGACCTCTGCATGCTTATGATTCAAGTCCATGTTAGTATTTCAACCTTTTATTAATATGAACGTCAAACGGGAGAATGCTTTTCATGTGTATTGAAACTTGTTTTATTAGTATGAATGTCAAACGGGAGAATGATTATTCATGCCGTATTGAAACTTGTTTTAACGAAAGTAAAAGTTGGAATACCCTTGGTATCTCAATTCTATAGGGGTTGTTAACCATTGTTGCTATAAGGCCAATTCTTAATGCAAGTTTTTACTGAGAAAGCTCACGAGGGATCGGACTTTACGGTGAATTCTTAGAATTTATATCACGAGGGATCGGTTATAATGATTTTAAGCTGCAATGACATGAAACTTGATGATTAAATATGCATGTCTTGAGTTCCTCATTGTTATTCTAGATTAGGGATCCAATTTCCAACATAATTTGTTTATCTGTGTTTATCTCAAGTATCTTACCTATTCTAGATTGCAACTCAACTTTTTAGATAGATTTTTATTTTCTTTTTATCTTATGAACCACTCAATCATGCTATCCTGTGAATATTATTCATTCTTTTGTCTATAACTTTCTTCACATTTACCATAGTAAATAGAAAATTACTGTTGTTATTGGACTTTCAATCCCAGTGGAACGATATCTAAATTTTGAAAACTACAAACGATTGGTGCACTTGCCAATTAACAACCCGGTGGTGGAAACGAACTGTTGAGACGCTATCGCCGAGTTAACAAGTTTTCTGGCGCCATCGTCGGGGATTGAATTGTTTCAGTAAAACAGTAAATTTTTAATTACCGTGGTAAATATTTTTTACCTTAGTTAAAAAAAATTTTTATTTATTTTTACTTATTGTTACACTAACTTTCTTTGTCTAGTTTGTGTATGCAAACTCGATCTACCACAGGTAAAATTTATTTTGATCCTGAGATAGAAAAGTTTGTAAAGAAAATCAAGTCTTTGAAATCTAAAACACAAACTAAATCTTCTTCTACTTCTAAAAATTTTGAAAATTCAAATATGGCTGCTGAAAGGAGAACATTGGGACAGTTTGCTGCTATTAATGGTCCACCCCGAGGTTCGGGAATGTTTCAAGGACCTGTTGTACCAGTGGAGATTAAACCTGCTACTTTAAATATTATTCAAAACAATCAATTTGCTGGTTTAAATCATGAAGAACCATATGAACATTTAACTATTTTTTATGAGTTATGCAGCACAATTGGTTTTGAACCCAATCAAGAAGAGTCTGTTTACATGAGACTTTTTCCTTTTTCATTGATTGGTAAAGCAAAAGAATGGTTTAAATCTTGTCCACCGGGTAGTTTTGCAAACTGGTCCGATGTTGAAAGAAAATTTTTGGAGAGATTTTATTCTCCTTCGAAATATTTTGAAGCAATGACAGCCATACACTCTTTTTCTCAAAATAATGATGAATCACTAGGAGAGACATGGGAATGATTCAAGGCACTTTTGAGAAAGTGTCCAAATCACAACCTGAATGATGCCGAAAAGGTAAGAATCGTTTACCATGGTTTATTGCCTTAGTTCAAGATGATGTTAGATGCTTGTGCAGGTGGATCTTTAATGAACATACTGTGGAGGAAGCCTTAGAAATATTGGAATCAATGGCTATCAGTGACCGCCAAGCAAAGCATGAAAGAGGTAATGTACAGAGGAAGCCAGGAATGCTCGAATTGGGAGTAAATGATGCGGTGTTGGCTCAGCAAAAATTACTGACCCAACAAATTGAAGTTATGAGCAAGCAATTAGAAAAACTCCAAATTGCTCAAGTAGCATCACCACCCCCTACTCAACTTAAACAATGTATGCACTGCATGGGAGAACAACCATGTGGTTACTGTGGAAATGAGCAAGAGCAAGCCAATTTTATGAACCATCAAAGAGCACCCTTAGGTTTCCTTTCAATCATGGAAATTCTTTTCCTAACAATTACCTACAGGGTTGGCAAAATCAGAATATTGGCTGGAGACAGGACACTGGACCTTCCAACAGACCTCCTAACAATCAGTTTAAGCAACAACAAACTGACAATGCAAGATTGACAAGGATAGAGGAATCTATTCAACAGTTATTGCAGTTTGTGGAAATAAATGAAGCTGCACGGAAAGCATCAGACATACAAATGGGACAGCTTGCAAAAGAAATAGCCGAATTAAAGAGTTCTGGGTTTACTGCAAACACTCAAAACCCAAGGGAACAATGTAATGATGTTTCTTCTGATGTTATAAAAATTGATTGTAAAGAAAAGAGTGAGAAAAAGAAAGAAGAAGAAGAAAAAGAAAGTGAAAAAATAGAAAAAAATGAAAAAGAAAAAAAAGTGCAAGTAAATACAGAGCAAAAAACAAACTGTATAACCCCAAAAAAATGTAAAGATCCGGAGAGTTTCACCATTCCTGTAACAATTGGAAATATCAACATCAGGAATGCGTTATTAGATTTAGGGGCTAACATCAACTTGATGCCCTTAGAATTAATAAAACGCATTGGTGAATATGAGCTAAAAGAAACAAAGACAGAATTACAGTTTGCAGATCGCTCTGTCAAAAAGCCTTTTGGGATTGTGGAAGATGTACTGGTAAAGGTTGACAAGTACCACTTCAGAGTTGACTTTGTGGTACTGGATATGAAGGAGGATACTGAGATTCCCCTGATCCTAGGAAGACCTTTCATGAAGACTGCAAGGATCAGAGTATATGTTGATCAAAGTATGGTTGCAGTCAAGGTTTATGAAGAAGAGGTAAGCTTCAGTGCTCATGAACACCTCAGGACAAGTAATGAAGAAAAAGTTTACCCATCAACTGAACCAGGTATACCTCTTCCCAATCAATTAAATTGTTTTAAATTAACCGATGCCTTGAATGATGAAAGACAGGTAATTAAGCATCGGAGAAGAAGAAGAAGGAAGAAAAAGACAGGTGATTCCTCAACAAAAATTGAGAAACCACCTGATTAATCAAAGATAACGTCCGACTGGAGACAGTAAACCTATCGCTCAATGGGAGGCAACCCATTATTTCTATTTTTTAAATTATATAAAAATAAAAAAATTTAAAAGAAAAGGGGTTTAAAACTCAAAAGAAAAGGTTTTTGAAAATCAAAATTTTGAAAAATCAAAAACAGAAGCCCACGCGTAGCGCCACTATGACGCGTAGCGTGGACTCTGAATTTTGGACCTGACGCGTAGCGTCCCATCCACGCGTAGCGTCAGAGCCCACGTTCAGTTTTTAAAACTGAACCAGAGAGGCCCATCTTAGGTTTTAAAACCTAAGATCTCCTCTCTGCCTCACTTAGTTTTCAAAACCTAAATTTTTGAAACCTCTTTTTCTCTCTTCCAAACCTTCTCAATTTGCTCAAGGAATCACAAGTAAGTATTCTAATCCTTTGTCTTTAGTTTTGTTTTTAAATTTTCGATTTTTAGAAATAAATATGGTTAGGATTAGGATTAGAAGACCATTGGAATTGATTGCTGTTAGAAATAGGAATTGAATGGATATAATGTGGTTTGGAAAGGGGTTGCTGATGTGCAACCCCTGTTTTTTTCTGTTCTGCGCAGCTCACGCGTAGCGTCCCACTGACGCGTAGCGTGGGCAGAACAGGCTTACGCGTAGCGTCCTACCAAGCCTAGCGTCAGCCTCTGTTTTTAATTTTTGTTAATTTTTGTTTCTTATTTTATTTTTTCTTTTATTTAATCTATTTAACATGCTGTGTGTGTGTTTGTTTGTTGTTTTCTTTTTAAAATTAATAAATTTTCATATTTAGTATTTGTTATACTTTCTTGCATACAAATATAAAAAAATAAAAATAAAAATAAAAAAATAAAATAAATTTGTATAAATTTTGAATAAATTATATGAATTTCGTTTTGAAAATTTGATTCAAAAATACTTAAAAATTTTAAAAAAATATGTATGTTAACTTTCTTTATAAATCACAAAAATACAAAAATATGTTGTTGTGTGAATTTCATGTCTATTTTTTGTTAGTTTTTAGAAAAACCAAAAATATTTGTGTTTCAAATTTTGTGTAAATATTTGGTTGATTGTATATGATTGTTAATGTGTGATTTACCTTTTAATGTGTGTTTAATTTTAAAATTTTTACTTTTTACAGATGGCACCAAGGAAATCCATTCCCACTACTGGTCCCTCTAAAAGACAGAGGAAGGCCACGGATACTGACACCACCTCTGAGGATCCTGATCTTCAGGGACAGGAGGTGTTAGGACTGAGGGATCCTACGAGATTTCGCACTGATGCGAAATGAGCCCGCTTTCATCAGATTAAGGGTCAAAAGCTGATGTGGGAGAGAGTATTGGATCTTAGTGCTGGAGATTATCCTGAGCTGCAGGATGGAATCCAGAGGAGGAGATGGGGACCCCTGTTTTCTCTACCGACTGAGGGGGATCCCATCTTAGTGATGGAGTTTTATGCGAATGCCTTCAGGACTCGCCAGGACGCACCGAGTATAGGACAGCAGCGGACGAGTTGGGTGAGGGGCCGTCATATTTCATATGACCGGGACACTATCAGTACCCTATTGGGTAATCCTTGGGAACCTACTCCCGAGGATGACACTTGTTTCTGGAAGGAAAACAGAAACAAGATTATTGCCGAGGGAGAGTTAGGATACTCCCTCGAGGAGGTTGCTCACTTCTTGAGCAAGGATGGAATCTTTTTCAACCTGAGTAAGGTTGGAAGGAGTCCATCTAACCTCCTAAAGACCCAGCTGACCCCTCTAGCCAGGCGTGGTCCCACCTCATGCTTCATAACATCACTCCTGTCACCCACCTTTCATCTCTTCCAGTTGAGCGTTGTTGCCTTCTATTTTCTATTCTCCAGGGTCATACCATTGACATCGCTGAGCTTATATCTGAGCAGATTCACTTGTATGACCTTGGGTATAAAGTGAACTGCCCCATTCCATTTCCTCTCATCATATCTGCTTTACTGAGGAGGTAGGGAGTCGTCGTACCTTCACCTGAGTTCACTAGTTCTTCGGGGAGAGTCCCCAAAGTTTTAGTGAACAAAGATTATTTCGTCCAGCAGTGCGAGCTTCCACCACTAGAGCAGGAGGCTCAGCCCAGACCTAGGAGGAGGAGACCACCAGTGCAGCCTCCATCTACTGATGCTGTCACACAGGGCTTTGCCCGGATATCACTTGAGCATCAGCATATGATGCAGACGATGACTGCCACTCATAGAGCTTATATTCATCTTCACGATGAATTTTATCAGTACAGGTTACAGGGAGAAGGAGCACCTTATGTTACCCCGGCCGAGTTTGTAGCACATGTAGCTTGGCCTGGTGATTTACCTACCTACCCTGAGACTGGTGGATCATCTGACGCACAGGCTGACTCTGACGGCGATGATGAGGAGGAGGAGGATGATCAGATGGAGGATTGATGATGCCATCTTCTTATTTCTTGCATTTACTTTGAGTACAGTTATTTTTAGTTTATATTTACATTTACATTTACACTTTATATTATGGTATTTTATTATTGTGTGGTGTGTTTTTACGTAATTATTTGTTTTTGCATATTCTATTCAAAAATAATCCAAAAATCCAAAACAAATATAAAATTTATCTTTTTAATAAATCAATCAAATTTTTGTTAGTAAGTTAATACACTTAAAGTTTTTACACAATGAAACTTAATTTTGTAAAATCAATTATTAGTTCTTTATAACTTAGGAATTTTGATAAAATTTAATTACAATAGGTTTATTAACCATCAAGCAAATTTCGATAGTCCGGTGAGCAGAGAGATATCTTTTTATATACTTGAGGGTTTAATCGACATATTTTCAATTTGAATTGATTTTGTTTTAATCTCTGATTTGTGTTGTTGTACAGAAAATTCAGGAAAATGATCAAGGCACATTTTTGGTGAAAAAAACCTTGGGCCAAACAGCTTACCTTGGTAAAAATTATTTTATCCTTTGCAAGCCAATTTGAGCCTAAAATAAAATTCCTTGGTACCCTTAAAACCAAATCTTTTTTTTTTACCATTCCCTATATTTGATTGATTAAAAGAGCAATTGAAATAAATGAAAAATATTTTGAATGTTCTCACAAAAATGGGGAGTGAAAATAAGCAACTTGATTCTTTTCAAAAAAAATAAAGTATGGAAAAGAAAAGTCAAAAATAGTGAAAAGAATCAAGTTGAGGGTATTTATTTTTCATCAACAAAAGAAATGAGAGTTTGGGTCAAGAGAAAGCCTAAAAAATTATAAAATGCTCTTTTATGATTTTAGGTTTTTGAATTCCAAGAAAAACTATTGATTCTTGTAAGCCAAGCCTCATTACAACCCGTGAAAAGACCTTGTGATGTCTGAACTAATTCTGTATAAATAACCATTGATTAGATGACAAACAAAGTTAAATTCATTTGATCTTATGATTGATTGAGTGAAACAGGTTACCTATTACATAGAGATAAACACCTGTGAGGTAAGCCTGAAATTCTGCTTGATTGTTAATAGAATATTGTAAATAAATTTTATCATTAAACCTTTGTTATACTTGATACCAATTTTTGATTATTACAAAATTAGTTAAATTGTGAAAATTACTTTTTGTTGTAAATTCTCAGACTAACTCAAAAATTTGATTCCAAATTTTTATTTTTCTTATTTTTCTCTCTTGCTCGAGGACGAGCAATGTCTCAAGTTGGGGGTATTTGTTAGTCCTCAAATTTTCAATAAAAGCTTTAATAAAAATTTCATAAAAATTATAAAAATTAGTTTAATTTGTTAGAAAATTAGGATTTAAATTCAATAAATGGATGTTGTTGGAAATAATCTGCCCTTGATCAATTTTCTCTAAGTTTTGCAGTGAAAAAGTTAAGAAATCAAGAGAAAATTACACTGGAGGAGCTGACGCGTAGCCTCATCCCACGCGTAGCATCAACAACTATTTTTGATGCTGACGCTACGAGTCACAGCCACACGTAGCGTCAGTGCTGCGTGGTCTCCACCTCCACTTTGCCCAACCACTCCACTTGGACCCAATAATGGGCACTCCACTCAGCACCAATGGGTATACCACTCAGCATGAAAGGCCAAAATTCGGTGGAAACATGTTCATGTGGCCAGGTATGATCAAATTTAATAATTTGAAGTGGCCATTAATGGAGGCTGAGTCAGGGGTGTGACGCGTAGCGCCACACTGATGTGTAGCGTCAGCACCCTTGCTCAGCCCTATAAAAAGGGACATCCAATTCCATCCAAAATCATCCCATAGCATCACATTCTCTTCTTTTCTCTCTTTGTGCTCGACTTTGAGTACTTCTTTTGTGAGTTGTAGTTCTAGAATAGTTTTCTAGATACTTGAGTGTGTTTTGGTGTATTGTGATCGTTGTATCATGAAATTCCCATCGTCTTCGTAATGTCAAACTCTGTAAGTGTTGTTTTTACTTTCACCATGTGTAACTAATTTGTTTATGTTGGAATTGGTGAACTAATCTATTGAGTATAATGTTGTGAATTCGACCTCTGCATGTTTATGATTCAAGTCCATGTTAGTATTTCAACCTTTTATTAATATGAATGTCAAACGGGAGAATGATTTTCATGTGTATTGAAACTTGTTTTATTAGTATGAATGTCAAATGAGAGAATGATTATTCATGCCGTATTGAAACTTGTTTTGACGAAAGTAAAAGTTGGAATACCCTTGGTATCTCAATTCTATAGGGGTTGTTAACCATTGTTGCCATAAGGCCAATTTTTAATGCAAGTTTTTACTGAGAAAGCTCATGAGGGATCGGACTTTACGGTGAATTCTTAGAATTTATATCACGAGGGATCAGTTATTATAATTTTAAGCTGCAATGACATGAAACTTGATGATTAAATATGCATGTCTTGAGTTCCTCATTGTTATTCTAGATTAGGGATCCAATTTCCAACATAATTTGTTTATCTGTGTTTATCTCAAGTATCTTACCTATTCTAGACTGCAACTCAACTTTTTAGATAGATTTTTATTTTCTTTTTATCTTATGAACCACTCAATCATGCTATCTTGTGAATATTATTCATTCTTTTGTCTATAACTTTCTTCATATTTACCATAGTAAATAGAAAATTACTGTTGTTATTGGACTTTCAATCCCAGTGGAACGATATCTAAATTTTGAAAACTACAAACGATTGGTGCGCTTGCCAATTAACAACCCGGTGGTGGAAACGAACTGTTAAGACGCTATCGCCGCGTTAACAACCACCCCGATGAACTGCACATTTCCAAACTCTTAAATAAGTTCTGCCACACGTAGAAGAATTTCAGTACAATTTTTCTTTATCATTCACAAATGATTTGAGTTTCAAAGTCTTAACATATATTCCAAACCTTCTTTAGAGCATTTATAGGAAATTAATTTACTTTAGACACAAGTTTGAATTATTGATCTTTTTTCATCTTTAATTATAATACTTAAAAAATGTATAATATTTCTAAACACTTTTGAAATTAAAACTCTTATTTTTAAAAGTTTAAAATAAAATACTATTAAAGTATCTCATTTCCATTTGAGAATCAAATATTTTCATATCCATACATATACATATACATATACATATATAAATATATTATTTTTATAAAATAACTAAAATTTAATTTAATTTAATTTAATAATTTATTTTGAAAGATAAAAGTGAGTTATAAAAATTATATACTTTTATTGAAAGTTAAGAAAAATTTCTTAACAATAATCTGAATAAACATTGAGAAATAATTTTTTTAAAATTAATACTTTAAAAAGTAAGAAATAAGTATATTCTTACTGAGTATTAGCTTTCTATTATGCTTACTATAGGCTCAAACTCCACATTGAAAGATCATCAATCATTTATCAATCACAACCAAATATTGTCAATCATAATTAAATATCATCACTCACAATCAAATATCGATCAAATCAAATCAAATAAAAATAACACAATTTCTATACAAAATCTACACAATTTATTTCAAGGTGTTTTAATTATTAAAGTTCATTTTAAGTCGTAGTAGTCCAGTCATAATGTTAGTTGGTCCATATCAAGTCAAAAATAATCTAATGGTCATATGGGTCCATCATAGTCCAATCAATGCAAAGGTATAATTCAATTCATATCAGTCCATAACAGTTTATATAAGTTCATAACAGTCCATATAAGTCCATAACAGTCCAAATCTCAATGATACGGTATGTTAGGTTAATGAGTTATCTAAATATTTTAAACTTTATGTTAAGTTAATCAATATGATTCATCCAAATATTTTAAATTTTTGAATAAATTTTATTTATTTATTTATTTATTTTCTTAAGATGATAATAAGTATTACTTTAAAATATAATAATTATTCATAGTTAAAAGGAGTAGGGGACTCCTCCCATTATTCTTATGTCTTTTTATATTATATTCTTATCTCACTCCCCCTACCTTGATTTGCTACCAAAGGCGAGTTCGTTCTGTGTCTCTGAGTTCTAAAAATAGTAATACTAATTTATTTCAGTATAGGCATAAGATAAACATTAAGATTACTATTTGAAACAGAAATAGTAATGGTAATTATGCATAGCAACAGTAAATAGTAAATTTTAAATAGTTACCGTGAATAGTAATGGTCAATAGTAAATTGTAAATAGTAATGGTAAATAGTAAATTGTAAATAGTAATGGTAAATAGTAAATCGTAAATAATAACGGTAAATAGTAACAGTAAATAATAAATCATAAATAGTAACAACAAATAGTAAATTTATTATTTGAATAGTAATTTACTATTTGTAATAGTGATTTACTATTTAAATAGTAATTTATTATTCATAATAGTGATTTACTATTGATATATTAATTTACTATTTAGAATAATAACTTAAAATAATATTATATACAGTATAATAATAGATTTTAAAAAACGATATGAAAATAAACATAAAAAATATAAAAGAAGGTTATTCTTACCTTATAATTTTGCTAGAACCTTCTTCCATAAAAATTATTTCTCTCTTACTCCTACCACTATCTCTCTAACATTACTATATTAAGAAAAATTTAATTTAAAATTGTGAATTCTAATAAAGAATTCCTTCAGTATTTATAGGCAAGAAGTTTACTATGCATTTCATTATTTTATTATAAAAGTACTGTGCAATTTTGAAATTTTCGTTCCTGGTTACTGTACAACATTTGAAATTTTCGTTCATGCACAGTGTTTTACATAGTAAATGTCGGTCGATTTTATGAAGCCAAATAGTAACCATTCACTCGGTATATTTTAAATATTCAAAATCAGTCCTTTTTGAAATTTAGCGATATTATATCAGACCTCTCTAATTTTATAATAAGTAATATAAAGTTTAAATTTTAAAAATCTAAAATTTTCTGTTAATAAAAATTTGTTAGTATCTTTCCGATCTCCTTATGATTGGTAAAAAATTAAGATTTTACTCAAACTGATTATTTTTAGATAAGTCTACTTGAATGGATTTTAGAAAATTTTCTTATAATTTAACTTCACTTTATTGTAATTATTTTTAATTTTAAGTAACTTTATATGAATTTAAAATTATTTAAAATATATTATTATATTAAAATATTTCTAAATTTTCAAAAAATTTTAGAAAATCATAAACAATACGTAGATTCAAAAGTTCTAAAGAACCATAATCTAATTCCTTCAAATTTTTATTTTAAAATTCTAGTAAGAGTTAAATCATAAATATGTAAAACTATAAATATAAAAACATAAAATAAAAGTTGTGAATAACAAAGATATTCAAATTTCTTAATATAATTTCCTTAATCAATGAATACTAATTAAGTCATTTTAAAATCCTCATTAAAAATACATATATATTTTTATTTTATTTTTTTATTTTTTTAAAACAAAATAATTAATTATAAGTACCAAAATTTCATAAAAATATTAATTAGTTAATAATCAACTAACTCATAGTAAGTGTTTTCTCATTAAAGAGATATTAATATCTATTTTCTATTTGAGTGAAAAATGAGATGTTACACCATCCCATCAACATCAACCCCATGTTTCCAACCAACGTCAAACCTCTTTCCAAGGATGTTCTTTCTTTGATCCACCATCTCTCTCTGTCTTAGATATGTTGGATAGAGAAGAACAAGTAGAGGATGAGAGGAAATGAGAAGAAAGGAACATGTTGGCCTTTAATTGAAATGAAGAAGGAGAAAAAAAATAAAAAAAAATAAACCTAGTACTGGTGGGTTTTCGTCGTGGCGACATGGGGAGTGAGTGTAACATCCCATGTTTTTATATTTAGAAAGAATGAATAAATATGCAAATGAACTTAAATTATGAAAATTTGAGAATCTGTGGCATTTGTGTAAGTTCAAAATGGAATAAAATGAGAAATTGAGCTTTTTACCTGACGCGTAGCGTCAAGATGAGAAACCTGACGCGTAGCGTCAGAGTGGCGTGTAGCGTCAGGGTGGAATTTTGAACCTGACGCATAGCGCCAGGGGGACGCGTAGCGTCAGCTTCAGACTAAAATTTAAAGTTCCAGAAACAACTACGTGAGACATAAAGGAAAAAGAGAGGTTAAGTCAGTTCTTCTGCCTAGTTATTCTCCAAAGCTTAAAACCATGATTCAAGCCAAATTTAGCATTGGAATTTGAAATTAAGAGTAGATTGGAAGTGGAAAACATGAGGTAAGCCTTTAAAATCCTTTAATTTTTAGTTTAGTGGAAGTTTTCTTCTATTTCTAGTTTTCTTGGAAATTTGAATAAGCTTTGAAATTGGTGATTCTAAACCGGTTAAAAGGGCTTTTAAGGCTTTTAGATGAAGGATTAAGTGATGGAGTTGAATTTTGTTTCATATAGGCTATGAATGAAATAGAAGAAGTTTAATGGCATTAGGGATTTCTTAAAATAACCAATAGCTTTAGTAAGGGTAAGCTTATAGAGCTTTAAGAATTGGTTTTCAAGTGTTTCTTAAGTTAAGTTAAAATTTTGGTGGTCAAACCCCTAAACCTCTTTTATAAATTTGTTATATTTAGTGTTCTTGGCGTATCGATGCTTGCAGATAATGGAAGAGCGTTGAAATTGAGGTAAGGGGAGTGTGTAATGTGCTTTAGTTAAAGTTTGATGAGCTTTTATGTTATGAAATGAAATGGTTATATTTATGTGAATGAATTACCCAATATTATATGGTTGAAATATGCTTAGTGAAGTGATGATGATAATAAGGTAGCGATGGTGATGGTGATTGATTTGTAAGTTGAAAATTAGATTTGTGGAATTAAGAGTTAGTGTATAATGGTGACTATGAGAAAGTATTGGTTAGTGATGAGAAATGAGGTCTATAAGACATATATTGCATTTAAGATAAAGTGATGAATTATGATTATGTGTTATGTGATTATAGGATATATAATGAGAATGATAAATATGATGATAATTGATGAATATAATATGTCTAAAGCGATTTATAGGAATGATGTTAGATTATGTGATGTGGATGATATGAACTTTAAGTTGGTTATGGCTTTGATTATGATATTTAAAGAAGATGGCTTTTATGCCAATGAATGACTTTTGTGCCGAGAATTATATATTAATTGATGAGATTAATGGTTATATGTTGTATATGCATGTGTATGTGGTGTGGACAACCATTTGGTATGTATTACACCTCTCTTTTGGCTCCAGTGGTCCATGTAGAGATCCCAGTTGAGCTACCCAGTGGTCCAGGTAGAGACCCAGTGGTTGAGGTGGGGAGTCGATGTGTGACTCAATGAACTAGGTAGAGTTCACGGGATGTCGGTGTGTGACTCCCAGCTAGTGGCTGCTCTGTTAGTATCCGGATACTAGGTGTTATATGTACATGATTTGACCATGTGAGTCAGTTATGAATGAGTTTGATATCAGCATTGATTTGTGATATGTATTAGATATTTGAAATTGGTTGAGAATTGTAATGATCATGAATGTTGAGACTTGATTGTGATTGATTAATAATAACGTGACTAGTTCATGATGATGTGGATCGATTTATGATGATGATGGGTGACTTAAGAAATTATGATTAATTTATAATAATGATGTTAAGTAATATGATAAAGATATTGTAATAGTATGAATGGCGATTTTGATGAGATATGAGTATATTGGAAAGTGGTTAGGAAAGGATTATGAGATTGACAAGCGAGGGAGGTGTGAGCTCCTTCAGGTGATATTGATCCTATTTCAATATCTACATTGTATTACATTGCTAAATACTCACCCTTACAATTATTTTTTTCAGAGAATAAGGAAGGGATATTGCGGATGCCGCAGAGACGGGTGCGAGTGAGCAGCAAAGCAATGCCAGGATATTTATGATGATGTAATGTATATATATAGGGTATGAATATGGTTGTGTTATGAGTTTTGATGCAGTGTTTATTTATGTTATTGGTATGATTATATGTGTAGATTGTAGTTTCTTGGCTAATGGCACTTAGTCATTAGCATTTATATATGTGGTTTGATTGAGGTATAGCATTGAGCCAATAGTTAGCCCTTCATGCATAATGACTAGGAATTGTCTATATAGATACGAATATGGCATGAAGCCATGTGGTATTTAGAATCATGCATTATTGGCAGGAATTAAAATATTTAAATGTTGTATGATTGTGTTGAAAGCATGATGAGAGTAAATAAAGAAGTTTGGAGGTTGGAGTTAATGGAATTAAAGTGATATTGAGAAACTAGACAGGTGAAATGGGGATCTGGTGGGATTCAGTATCCCTGGAATTGCCTGATAGGTTCAAATGGATATTTAAAATTAGTTTGTGTATTCATTATGTGTTTTAAATGAGTTCAAGATGATTAGTGTGATGAAATGACCATAAGTTTGCCTAAATGTATCTTTATGCATAACTCATTATTGGATAGGAATTTTGGCAAACGAACTATGCCAACAACTCTGAAATATAGGCAATATGGTGCCCTTAAAGTTTGGTGAGGTTTGGAGCTGAATTAGGTGAGATAGACCCCTAGGAAGTTGGCTAAATGACCTAAAAAGTCATGACAACAGCATTGTTCCTACTGTCATGCCCACGCATAGAGTGGGACTGGTGCTCAGCACCAGAAATACGAAAAGGATCTGACGCGTAGCGTCAGGCCCCTGTTTTGCAAAATTAGATTTTGTTGTTTAAAATAGAAATCTTGGCATTATATATATTAAATGAAAGTGTTTTTCAGGTTTTAGGAATAAAGGGTCTAAATTAAGGATGAATGAAGTATTTCATAATTAACTCTGTGAAAAATTTATTGAGATTTTTATTTAATGATTAAACTAAAGGTAAATTAGTGAAGGATTTTACAGTGAGGAAGATGACTTGAGCACAAAAACAGAATCGTCAACGTTGGCGTTAGCATCAGTGTCGACGTTGACGTCGGAGTTAGAGAGTGTTGGTGGGTGTCATGCAGTCGAAGGTTGCAGTAGCCAGGCACGAGGATTGTCTCTACGTAGGATCCAAATGTCACGAAGAAGAAGAATGGTGGGGCCGTATAAAAGTAAAAGAAAAAGGAAATAGAAGGCCAAAACAGTTTATTTTGATAAATTAGGAGTTAAGGTTTCAATTTTTTAGAATCATGGACTCGCCTAAAACTCACAATTTTACCCAATTTTACACGAGTTAGTTTAAATCTACCCGAGTTTGAGAGGGTTTGAGTTTCCAACCGCTTTAACATGATTTTTACATGTAGAAACGTACGATTCTATGAGTTAAAACTTGAGTTTGACAACCATGTTGTTAATACCAAATTGCCTAGTCACAACCAATGATGTTTATCTTTTTTTTCATCATTTTAGAAAAATGTAGTGTTTTGGGCACTTTGTAAAATATCCTAAACAGAAAATATATGGTATCTTTATTCCCAAAATATTTATTGAATGAGCTTTGTGCATTAAGATATAAAAAAAAATTAACACAAATATAATTAATGTAAGAAAGAAAAAAGTTAAGCTTCCTTGTGCATGAAACATATAACAAATTGTTGTAAAGGTTTCTTATGTTGGACAACCTCATATCTAAATGTTCAACTCAATGGAGTGATTATGGTTTGCATCATTTAACATACTCTCAAGTAGTAATGCAAAGAAGTATCTTTAAGGGGTTGTGACAGTTAGAGAAGAAAGAATGAATGGTGGCTTGGAAAGGGGATAAGATCTCACCAACAATAGTGGAGAAGAAAATATGTTCCAAACAATATTTTTTAATTTTTTAGGTTGCTAACTTTTTTTTTTGTTGATAATCTCTATTTGAACTGATAATTTTTAAATTTTTTTATAGATATAGTCACATGACTTTTTTAATTGAAGATAATCTGATTTTTAAAGTTAATTTAATGATTGAAGTTATTTTCTATTTTTATAATAATATTTTTTAGAGTGATTCTTTACCCTCCCCCCCCCACACACACACACACACACACATATATATATATATATATATATATATATATATATATATATTGTAATTGTTAATGTGACTCAAAAATATATTTTATGAATGTGAGTATATTCTATTGTCCCTTTTTTCTCTAGTTTTTCATTAGCTTCCTACGGTCCTAAAATTGGAAAAAAATGATGTGAAATGTAGAAAGGTTTTATAAAGCTAATATACTGATAATTCATATGAACAAAAAATGTTTAGAGATTTTTTTTCTTTAAATTATATCATGTTTATTTGGAGGCAATCCTCCTCGGGACTTTGTCATAGTTAAAGTGTGTCACCTTTCTTGATAAGTGTGTTTAGTGGGATAGAACTCGTGATTTTCCCCATAATCTTAGTGTGTATTACTAATTCAGCCACAACTCATTGATAAAATCACTACTAATTTTAAAAAATGTAAAAATTCACAATCCTCTTGAAATAAAAATAAAAATAAAAATAATTTATTTATAGTAGTTCTTTTTATAGGGTGAACCAATAGTTTTACTTTTCTAAGTAACATCCTAATGTTAAATTAAAATTTATTTATGCAATATAAAGTTAATTAAATATTATTATATATTAAATTAAAGTAATTCGGATTTAATTAAAAATCCTTCTGAGTTATTATGAATTAATGAGGAGTTTCTAATAAAGTGATAAAACTAGAATAATTAATTTTGGCAATATGATTTGTAAAATTGGAGTTAAATTCAATGGTGAAGGTAAAATATGAGTTACCATGTGGTAGAAGTAAAAAGGTATCTACTTAAGGTAAATAAAATAAAAGGGAAAAGAAAAGAGATAAGAAATGACTAAATTGCCCTTCAGGCTAAAACAAAAGTCTCGCTTCCTTTCTTCTTCTTCCACACGCGTGCCAGTGAGACAAAAACATAAGCTATGTAAGCTCCTTCCATGGCCATGCATGTGATGGCTTGATCAGGGTTCAATTGTTTGGCAAAACTTAAAATTGATTGCAAAATTAGAACCGTGGAAGCGAAATAAGCACATTAGTAATTTCAATTTTATATTTCGTAGTAATTTCTCTCAAAATCAACGTTGTCTATAGTGTGGAGATTCTTGAGTTTCTTTTTGATTTAGTGTTTTGTGCAAGAAATGGGATGGAACCAAGCTTCTAAGGTTCAAAAATGGTGTTCGGTGTTAATGAGTTTTCATTTTGGTGTTCATAGATTGCGAACCAAGTATTGGCGAGGCGTTAGCCGAAGCGGAACTCGAAACCCAAGGACAAAACTAATTGAGGCAGGCTTTGGAAATGATAAAAAAGTGTGTAGAGTTGTTTTGGTAAAACAGGTTTTGGTTTCATAGGCCGAAACCTTAATCCCTTTCTTGAATTTTTGGGATTTTAGATATTTGACTTACTCAACATTGAGGAAAAAGTGTCAGAAGTTTGGAAACGAGGTAAAGGGGTATACTTAGGATATAAATTAATGAAAATAATATTTACCATCAAATTTAGCATATAGGAAAAAGGTAGAATAGCCTACTTGTAATAAAACTTTTTTTTATGTGTTGTTTGAAATATATGGTTGTGTTATGATAATATATGGTGAATTAATTAATAAAGAGAGTATGAACTATGTTATGAAAACATGACTTTTGAAATGCTTAGATGATAATTTATAATTTTAGATACATGAGCATGTTGAGAATTGTAATGTAGATTGTGTAATTATATGTTTGAAGTACGAAAGGGGTGAATTATGATTTTGTTCAAAATTAATGGCATGTTAATATGAAATAATGAGATGGAATAGTGATTATTGTTAATTGAGAATTTGGAATGTGATATGAAATAAGATAAAAGAAGAGAATATGTAGTGGTTTGATTGTGGTCCCAGAGTGATGGTCAGTATGTTGTGAATTTATCCAAGTTATATTGAGAAATATATGTATATGTGCATAATTGTGTGGCATATGACTTTAACATTAATATAAAGTGAAATTTATATCTCATTTTTCCATTATTAAAATATTGTTTCATGTAAAAAAGTTTTTTTTAAAACTAGACAATATTTTTTGTATAATTATTTAATAATTAATAATAAATTAAATTATAAAAATCAAATAAATCAATCTAATCCAAATTATTTTTAATTAAATTGAATTAGAAAAATATAGAAAATGCATTCAAACTACAATTTAATTTTATAATTACATTAGATGATCTTTTATCTAAAAATCGATTAGATCCACCTCAAGAACACCCAATTTTTTTTATGAAGAGAAAAGGAAGAGAAAAGAAAAAAGAAAATTTGGAGGAAGCAAAAATGAAAGAAGATAGAACACATTTAACTGACATCTAACATTCTTAATATAAGTATGAAACTATAAAGAAAAGGAAACATATATTAATAAAAAAATTGTTAATAAGTGCAAATATTGTTTGAGGAAGCAAAGTAAAAGAATCTATCATAAATTATGTATGAATTACTTAAAAATAGTGAGTTTAAAGATATTTTAAAATAAAAATTTTTAATTTTTGTTTTTTAAACAAATACCATAAGAATATTTTATAGCATTTTTAATGAACAAAAATAAGGGAAATATCAAAGAGGGAAGGGGGAAATTGAGGAGAATATAAAACGGAAGAAAAAAAGGGAGTCGCGCTCATAACGCAGTGTCCAAGTCTGACAACTCTACAAAACTAGGCTTCATTCTTCAATTCTTGTTCTTTTCGCCTTCAATCCATTCCTTCTTAATCCGTGTTCTTCAATTTCGGGGCAAACTGGCTATGGACTACGAACCCTACGATAGTAGCGGTGAGCTTCATTTTCTACTTCTTCCTTCCTTACACCTAAATCTTTAAACTTTTTTCATTCTCTTTTCATTCTCTTTTCATTCTAGGGTTAGGGTTTTGTTTTGGTATCTTTGTATATTTTCTCTCTGTTCCATCTGGTCACATGATGATTCGGGGAGTGTCAGGATTTCAATTGGGTTTCATGCTTTTCTTGGGGAATCCGAATTGTGTTAATTTTATTCTTAAACAAATGAATAACATAAGAGTGTGTTTGGTTAATGTGTATGCTACTAATGGGTGCGTGTTTTGTCACTTGACCTGTTTTTTTTTTTTTTTGGGTAGTGTGTAAAGGGACTAGAGTATCAGTGTTTCTCTTGAATTGTTGGTTTATTCAATGATGAAGTAGAAGGCTTCGTCTGAATGTGTAAATTTAGTTTTTAGCTTTTCTTTCTGTGAGTAGTATGGTAGTCAGGGAGGAAAACGATGTCCTGAGGTGCTAAGGTGGTTTATAGAGCTTTTGAAAACAGAAGCAAACGAGTTTTGTAATTAGAAGTGAAAGTAGAAAATTAAAACAGAAAACTTTTTCTCAAACCAAACAGCCCCTTCATTTCTCACCTTAACCAGCTGCAGGTGTGGACTCCTTCTGCCATCTTGGACGATCCTGATTTACTGTTTGATAGAGAAGCAGTTTATTAAAGATTCAAACTTAATGTGGAAGAAGCATATGGACATGTCTGTCCATTTTGTTTACAAGGACTTTTTCTTTTCTTTTCTAAGCTAACAACTTTACACTCTTAAGGTTTCTAAACATTTACGTTTTTGCTCCCTGTTATTTCTTTTTGATACTATTGCATAAATGGTTCTCTGTATGATAAGAGTATAATGCTGATGTATGGCATACTGCCTACATTGTACCAATGAAGAAATTTTGGTGCTTTAAAACATTAATCCCTCCTCTTTACGACAGTATCTCTTATCTTGTTAATTTGTTACATTGCAGTGAATGGGTAGTGTGCTCACTTTGTGTAGTTAGTAAATGCAAAGTATGCTACTCGTGACACACTGAACTGAGTTTTTTTTTTTAGCATGAGATAGATTTTTTTGCCTGTGCCAAATCTGGTTGATACATAGATCAAGGATTTCTGGCCTCACATGTTATACTTACATCTATTCACATGAGGATTGCAGGAACTGATGATGATCTTCCACCAACACATCCAAATAGAATCCCAAGAGGTGCACGTCCTGCTGGGAATGGAAGATCCTGTGTAGGTTCAATTCCATACCCTAGGATGTATGGTGAAACTGATATGGAAAATCAAATTCACCAACTTGAGCAAGAAGCATATTGTTCAGTTCTACGAGCCTTTAAAGCTCAAGCTGATGCCATTACTTGGGTATATTATTATTTTGTTTTCAGTTTTCACCTATCTAATGTATTTAAAATTGTTTGATCTGGTTTAAATGACTGCTAAATGACGTGTGTTTCTTCAGGAGAAGGAAAGTTTAATTACAGAACTTAGAAAAGAACTAAGATTATCAAATGAGGAACACAGAGAACTTCTAGGCCGTGTTAATGCAGATGATGTCATACGAAGGATAAGGTCTGATAAAGCTTTAAAACACAGCTTCTTGTTAGTTTATGCTTCATATGTGAGATTGCCATAGCATTTTTCACATATGGATTGTTATATTTTTAATTAACAACTCATTGAACATTACTGTTAGGGAATGGAGACAGGCAGGAGGCCATCAGTCTGGTTTGTTGGGTACTGGGCAAGGCATTCATGATTCAGTTCATAGTCCCACTATCTCTGCTTCACGTAAGAAGCAGAAGATGACACCATCTGCACCATCACAATCTTTTGGTGGGCCCCCTCCATTTCAGTCCCAGCCCATGGCTGCACCCCATCAGCCATCTTCTTCAGTGGCAAAACGAGGATCTGTTCCTGGATCAAAAGGCAAGAAGCATAAACCTGTAAGTAAATGTTGTATTCACTTTATAGTGCTTTTTTGTTTCTTTGTTTGTCTTCGGGCTTAGGCTTGTCTCCTGAGCAGTAGCCGTGGAATACATTATTTGCTTCTGGGGAAAAATAAATCAGCAATGTTATTGTATCCTTTGGTTCTTTTATTTGCAGGGCCAAGTATTACCTGGTATATCTTCAGTAAAACAATACCCTTCATCTGGACCAGGTGGAAGAAATCAGGTAGCCAATAGAGTTACCTCTGGTGCTGTCATGGGTGAGCATGCTGAGAGAGCATCATTTGATTCACTTATTGGTAGGAGAGTCCGAACAAGATGGCCTGATGACAACAACTTTTATGAAGCAGTTATCTCCGACTACAATCCAACTGATGTACATACAGCCTCCCTTGTTAATTAAGAATTTGTTTGTCAGTATGTAGTTGACATACTTAGTTTTACTTTTAACTTTTTCAGGGTCGACATAGTTTGGTCTATGACATGGGGAGTGCAAATGAAACATGGGAATGGGTTAATCTGAGAGAGGTATATCTGATATGGTTAAAATGGTCAAATTCTTATGCACTTGTTCTTTACATATTCACACTGTATATCATTGTAAAATTATGGTTGTAAAAGTGTTAGAATTAATGAATTTGAAATGGGAATCAAGCAGTAAGTGAACAGGGAGACATTAATGTTGTTGTCATTGGTGTTGTTAGCATTGGAGACTTTACTAATTAGTTAGATTGTATATACTATTTAATTATTGTTCATGAAACTTACGATTCATAATTCAATTTGATTCAAGATTCAAAAAGCAGATCTTTCGATCACAAGTTGAATCTCGGTTTGACAACCATGCTTGTTATTACTATATTGTATTAGTTTATTCATATGCAGTATTGTAACTGCAGATCTCTCCTGAAGATATTCAGTGGGTAGGTGAGGATCCTGAAATCAATCATCATGGTGGTTTTGCTGTAGGACATGGTAGTGTTCCAGGAGCTGGAAGAGGTAGGGGAACTGTGAAGGGGCAATCCAGAAAGGATTTCTTCCCATCGCAGAATGGAATAGGAAAGAAGACTCTAGATGATATACAAATACTTCATACAGATACACTAGTCAAGGAGGTGAGTGATAACAATTCAATCAGAGTACTCTTTGAGATTGCTTGATCGATTTTTAAGACACATTTAAGTATCGGTAAACTCAACAGGTGGAGAGGGTATTCAGTGCAAATTATCCTGATGCACATGAAATTGAAAAGGCCAAAAAAGTACTGAAGGTAGGTAACAATTATGTGTCAGTCTGCCTTTTCTTTTACTTTCTGCTTCAGATTTTATATTGGTGTAATTGGTGTATGTATGAATAATCTACATGAAATGAATGCAGGATCATGAGCAAGCTCTTATTGATGCAATTGCAAGACTTGCGGATCTTTCTGATGGCGAAAGTGGTATTTCTCAGCTCTGACAGATCTACTGGCCAATCATAAAATATTACTTTGTATTGGTTCTGCACTATATTTCTGCACATGCAATGAATGTGAATTGACATACATGTGATAGGAATTGAAGATGTTGGCATAATATGGTTATAGTCTGAAATGTTACTGATGTTCACTACTGAAGCTAGATGCCTGGGACTGGGACTCTGCTAATTTGAGTGTAAATGGGGAGAGAAGTAAAATGGTTTGGGAGGGAAAGGTTTTGATTTTCACATTTTTACTTGGTAGAGTGGAGAATCATTTTCAACTCTTTCACGCTGTAGTAAGAATGGCCACAATTTGTTGCACTCTGTATTCAATCATCAAATAATTTTGTTGTACTAAGCAAGTCTGAAGTAAATTTAATTCCATATTTTTCACTTCCGTTTGTCCCCTATTCAAACAACCATATTTGTAGTTATACTAAGCACTTTGGTATTAATGTCATTCAATCATGTGATGATGGATCGTGTTGTTTGGTTCATCATGCCATTGGATACAACACTGATGGGTGTCCTAAAATCATTTCCTTGCGTAACCATATTCTTTATACAGATGAGGGTGGCCACCATTTCTCACATGCTCAAGCAATGGATCAATAACGAAGACCGAGTTTGTATAGTTGGCTGAGGTGGTATTGTGGTAGCAGGCACGTGATAAAGAGTGAATTTATCTTGTATCATCATACCATAAAAGATAACTTTCCTGGTAGATTATGGCTCTAGGCTTTGCTTGGGTCTTGTGCATTATTCATTTAAGTAGGATGACAATTTGTAATAATTTATGTATTGAGGTTTTATTTATTAGCAGCTATCAGCTGATGCTTGTATCGAACGCATTGCGCATGATAGTGTATAAATTCTTGTATTGTGTATTAAGGGTCCATCATTCTATTAAAAAAGTATATCTGTTTGCTTGAAAGGAAAAGAGTGAGAAAATTTTGTTCGAGAAAGATCTAATTATTTTGTCTTGGATATAGGAAATTTTTTGCATTATGGGGTAAACTTTAAAATTTTCTTCCACTGGAGAGTTGAGGGAGAGCTGGGGTTGAGAGAAGAGAGATTAGTAGAATCTTGAGGGTTTGACGTTTTAGTAGTGGGCTTTTCTGGTGGTTTTCGTCGGAGTATGAGGAGGAGCGTTTTGAGAGTGAAGGAGAGCGTTCTGTTGGATTTGAGTGAAGGAGACTGAAATTGAGATAAAGGTGATTTGCAATATCTAAAAAAAATTGAATGAAATTATTCGAGACTTCAGAGTGAATGTTACGGCTGGATCATAACAATATTATTGCTTGATAGTGATTTGCAACGTTTAAAGGTTGCACCTTGGATTAATAGGGATGGAATCACGGGTGAGTTTGGATACTAAAGCTTTTTTTTTATGCTTGTGTTTTTAAAACATTATTAGAATTGAATTTGTATGTGTTGTTAATAACTTAAATCCGCATCCTTGTATTTAGGCCCTGAACCTATGTGTATGTCAAGTTATAATTTAAATGAATTGGGTTTAGGCCTTTATAAAAGTTGATTTAGTTAAATTGACTAGTAAGCTTAATAATTTAATTTATTTCGTCTTTGGTTTGTATAAGATGATTTTTGTTGTTTATATCCAATTTATTTTGAATATTTTTTTTAGTGTTTACTATGAACTTAAAATGTAATTAATGATTAACATGGCTAAAATACAATTCAACTGTTAAAAATCTCATAAATTATATTTTGTTATCATAATTGAAAACAACTTAAACTACTAGACATTATATTTTAACCATTAGAAGTACATGTCAATAATTAGTTGCACATACCAAAATTAGTTGACTAAGTTGATGAGTAATTTAGTTAATTACTCAAACACTTAACATATTCAAGTCCTAATATGTACTAAAAATAAAATATTGAATATATGTCCGAGGGAAGAAGGTAAGTATTAGCATATTCTAACAAAATGAAGAGGACGAAAGGTTGAAGGAAACTATCACCGAAGGACCCATCACACCTGTGTCAATATTTTCATTAATCTCATGTATATCTTGTAGATAGATTGAACTCACTACATTATAACTGCTTAACTATGTTATCAAATACACACCCCGTGGACAACAAGGTTCATACATAATCAGACCTGAGATGTTCAAGATCTTCCCAGGTCGTATCCTCTCGAGCTTCCCAGGTATAGTCTCCAACTGAGAAAGTGTAGTCTTTGCGGTGTTTCATCTGAGCTTGTGCTTGTTGTAAGTTGCTGCGCATTAGTTGTTTGATCTTTGTTCTGGTTTATAGAGTATCCCCAACGATGTTTGCAACACCGACCATAAAGTGGGTGGTTTCTTGTATATGGAACTCACGTAGGAGTAAAGTTCTCAAGTCTCCTATGGCTATGGCAGGAACTTATACAGTCTTGGTAGTATAGGATGGATAATCCATCATGTAGATTGCAATTGATGACATGTAGGCTAGTTAGAGTGCATCATTTGGCATTGTACAACCCAGTAGGAAATGTTAACATTTGCCCACTTCTAATGTAATCCATTCGTGGCCATGACAATGAAAACAACAATTTGTTAGCATATGCTAATAGAATGAAGAGGATGACAGGTTGAACGAAAGTATCACCATAGGACCTGTCACTTCCGGTGCCAATATTCTCATTAATCTCATGCAAGTCTGGGTACATTATAAATAGTTATGTTATCAGAGATCAAATCAAAATACTCTACTTTAATGAGATAAAAACATATTCAAAACCTTAGATAAATATAAATAATATAATTACGGGTATTATTATAATTTTTTAATTCTATTTGTTAATTTATTTAAATGCTTAAACTTTTTATATTGTATTTATATATACTTTATCTGTTTCTATTTAATTATGAGATGATAAATTGTGTTTCTATTTAATTCTCCACTTAAAATCTTAGAACACTAATAAATTTTTTTTCCAATAATGCCTAGGTGAGAAAGAATGTATGTTCAATAGAGCTAATGTACTATAATAAATGAAAGGTAAATAAATGATTTTGATGCGTAATTAGGACATTATAATTACATTTTTTTGGTTTGGGTAATTTTTCTATTTGAACAGATAAATAAAAATAAAAGGAGTATAAAATTATATTTATTTAATAGATATGATTAGACGAGACTTTTCCAAATTGAATTTTTAGAAATGTCATACTATGTCTCACAAATAAGTCTACACAAAGTGCACATGTCAAATGCCACATTAGGTCTTATAAAGCCTAGATGGGCCAAGCACATTTCTACTCAAATTTACTCTCTAGGCATCTAAATATTCATATTCATACTTGTTAATTACACTTTATTTGACTGAAACATTATTTCATATCACAATCATTAACTAATAATGAAAATATTCTACAAATTGAACGTAAGTTTTAGTTATTAATTGTGTCATACAAAATATACCACCTGATGCTTACAAAAAAACATTTTCATAAAATTTTGATCCCACACATTAAACATGAAATATTTATCTAACATAACAAATATATTATATATTATATATTTACATAGAAATTGTGCAAGAGTTGAAATAATAAAAATTACTCTAATGCGGGAGAAAGCAATAGTGACTTATGAATAATTATTGTAATTTTAGTTTTAAATGAAACAACAATTGAAAACAAGATAACACATAAAAATAAATAAATAACATTTGAGAGTTTCCAGATGTCAAGTTAAATATTTCAATTTTTGGATTTGAAAATTTAAAATCACATCTGACATCAGAATTTTGAAATCCAGAAATCGAATAAAATAAAGTTCTGAATTTCAAAATCTAATAAGAAATTGTTTTAGTTTCCGTATTCTGTTTTTTAAAAAATATAAAAAATTGTAAAAAAATGGTGGAGATGGAAATTTTAAGGTAATGAGAATATGAATTATAAAAATAATCTAATATTGCACAATTTTTTTATGGGAAAAATTGTGGATAAAGTGATTCACCGTTTGAGAGAATTGAACATTTAAAGTTATTTCATCTCCCAACAAATGTGTTTCTTGAGGGTTGAACTCGTGTCCCCCACCTTGTAAGGGTCCATATTACTTATTGCTAGAGAGACTACTTGTTAGTCATTACACGACTTTTCATTAACATTGAAAATAACATGGCCAAGGCGATCATCTTCTTATTACTTAATATGTTATACATGGAAAAGGGTGAGTGTTTTGTTCCCATGTGTTAATTAAGGAAAATATGTGTAGACAAACTAATGATAAACTTTTCTCCAAAAAACTAATGATAAACTATTGTTAGTTCAATTAGCTAAGGATTAAATTTATAATCAAAACATCACGAGTTTAAATCTTACTAATATAAAAACCTTGTTGATAGGTGATTTGTACTCTATAAGAATTCATCGAGTCTTAAGTAAGACATGTGAATCTTAAAAACCAACTCTTCTAAACTTTTTTTAATAAAAAAATGATAAACTATTGAGATATTTTATTTAAGATTTGAAATATTTTGAGACATATTATAATATCTCCATAATTTAAAGGGCGCCAATGTAATTTACCTTTTTTCCAAGGAAATTATACTGAGTCCTTTTGATCTATGCAGATATTACAACCAGCCACTAAAACATCTCAAAAATTAGAGACAGCTTTAAACATTCGGATCTTACATTCTTCCTAAAATCCTAAACGTGTGTTTAACGCCTGTTTGATCCAACCAAACCAGGTGTTGACCTTGATTAACTACATCTTTGTGTCACCAATGGAGGTTCAAGGACTCACAACTTGAACCAATGCAACCAACCAATTATTCTCTTCTGCTTAAATGTAATCACCTCTTCAGGTGCCGTCTTAATATTCATATCCTTTTTGTTTGGCCTTGTATTTTATACTATAATCTAACTAGTATGAATTAAGGTCAAGGTTTAGAGGTGTTAATAATGTATTGACATAATTGATGATGTCTGGAATTTAATTACTGATGCCATTTTTAAAGGGAAAAAAAACAATGTATATGCTTACAATATGATACTGTATGCTTACTGATGCCATTTTAAAGAAAAAAACAATATATGCTCACTAATGTCTCTTTAAAGCAAAAAAAATGTATGGATTAAGGTCAAAGTTTAGAGTTGTTAGGCTATATTTGTTAGTTTTTTAAAATTTTAAATTCTTACCGTCATTGATGTGATAGACTACTAGATCAGTATCTTGGTTTAGTTATTGTTAATATTATAGTTTATATTTAAAATTTATATTTCATTATTACCTTTATTGGCTCATTACATTTAGCTTATTATTCATATATTAATAATTGTTATTGTATTATGTGAAGAAAATAAAAAAATATCAATGAAATATTTCGTCTCCCCTAGCCTACCAAAGTATTAACTAGAAATTCTAGAAATAGAGGAGAAATTTAGAGGGAAAAGGTGAGAAGAACTTATTATTCACAATCTGCTCCTCCACACGGCATCAAGAATCTGCAACTTATCGAAAAAGAAAAACCTGGATCTGCAAAATCAAGAATCCCGTTACTCTGAATCATGAAGGAACCAAAAGAACGTTATTCTAAAATCATAATCATTCTTTTCTATGTAGATTGTCGATGACCTAGCTGCAGGATTGACTGAAAAATTTCCGCCAGGGAAACTAGCGGCCGGAGAAGCACCACACGACGTCGCTGCGGGTGACAGGCAGTGTTTCCTCCAAAGCCACGCCTGGACGTGTTGCTTTCAAAAGACAATTGCTCCCCATCGTTATATCATGTGACTTATGATTTTTTAAAATAAATTTGTTCCTCGGTGTTAAAAAATAACCAACTCTGTTAAAAGGTTTGAGTGTTTTTGTAGTTTTTGAAATATTTTGGTTTAATTGGCCAATATAAGTTACCTTTGAGGCATTAAAGGTTTAGAATACGGTAACTGGTAACTAATTTTTTCACAAAAAAGAAATTACTATGCAGATACAGATATTCAAATTATGACTCATGTTGGAAAACAAGTCGTTAATAACTTTGCCCAGTAAAAACACATTATGTGACATGCTATATGATTAATGGTAATTAATATGAAGTAATATATTTCTGGTATTTCAATTTTTCTTAACAACGGGTATTTTCCTTTAGAGAAAATCCTATTCGATCAAAATATTTATATTATTAATTGAGCTAACTTTTTCAATACAATTTTTTTTTCTATCCGTTCAAACTCTTGATGTTTCACTTTTATTTTATAATTAAATTAGAGTTTAAATATCATGCTCGTAATTAGAAGTGAAAATATACTCAAACATAACGTTATATAATTTACTTTCCAAATCAATGTCTAAGCTATTATTAAACCTAGCCAAAATTTAAGCCTTAAACATATATGAATATATAATCTCAAAACATTTTTTAAAAAATATAATACTTCCACCGTTATAGTATTTAAATAGGCTAAGTTAATGAGTAGCCTTTAAATAAAAACCTAAAGCTTTCAATCAGTTGTGGCTGACCTTCAAGGTAAAATTTGAAGAGACCAAAAATAATTAATGTCATGTATACATATTCTAGAAATGGGGGAAAATACAAATATGTATGTCATAGATATGACAAGAGTTAATTTTGACCAAACAACTATATATAATTAAGTTGGTAATATTTTAATTTTATTTATTTAACAAATCTATTTAATTTTAAAAAAATAACTACTACATAATATCCATACTAAACTTTAAAGCAACTACATTTTCTATACACAAACTCAATCATCAAAAATCAATATAATTATATACCTTATCAATATATATATATATATATATATATATATATATATATATATATATTAAAGGTGAAAGGGCCAAGTATAGGGTTGGAGGGGCCATATTTAACAAGATATAAACTCCCAACCAACAATCTAACTTATTTATTCTCATTTTCACGTATAATAATTTTTAATATAAAAAATGTCACCTTTACTACTGTGTATAAAACATTTATACTAGGTTTATTCCAATTAAATTATACTTAACAAATCGTAATGAATGTTTCCAATTACGTTTATATTTGTAATTACTAGTTTTTTAAAAGAAAATATAAAAATTCAAAATATATTGTTAATGACACCTTACCAAAATTGCTATTGTGGCGAAAGTTGGAATCGGAAACCCCACAGCTTACCCATTAAAATTTATAATATTTATAGTAAATAATAGCAATTATAAATAAAATTTTCTAAAAAATAAAATTTTTTATAGTTGAGTCAAAATATATCTCAGACTAATTAAACACTAAAAAAAATTATTATCAAAATTAAACTAGACCGACCGTTTAAACCGTAAATATAGTAGATAACTGGTTTGAATATAAATTAAATTACAATTAAACCTCAATTTAATCACAATTTATTTAAATTGATATTTTCATCAATTCTATGACAATAATTGAAAAAAAAACATTTACAGATTACTCATAAGAGCACTTACAAATTTTTCATCAACAAAATTTTCACAACCAATTGAAACAATTTTTATCCAATTTTTTTTTTTTATTGCAAAGCTGAATTGATAAAGTACGTGAGTATTAAAAGTATAACCATCCATAGAATATTAGAGAACAATTGTAGCAATAAGAAAAGGCACAAGCAAAATATTATTTAAAGTTGAGGCATTATTCGCCAGGGATTGAAAAAGCAAGCAACACATTAGACTTATGTTTACAACTTGCTACAGTGAGCAGGTTGAAAAGACACAATCTTCTTCTGCAAATCAAAACCAACCAAAAAATTCATCTGAGCAACGTTTCCAAATATGGCACCTTCTACCGTTGAACCGAAAGCAAAGCACGTCACATGATTCGCAACACTTACGAAAGTGTTCACCGATCTCAACACAACATCAGCCCCACTAAAATGCATCGTAATGATTGGGGCCTCAATTGAATTATTCGCTGACTCGTAACAAAGATTTAATAATTCATTCCGAACACGTTTTAGTTTGATGTGTGATGCCACTTCCCACTCCAATTTTCTGTATAAATCTTCTGGCAAAATGGTCAATGTTGTGCCCGAGTCAATTATAATGTTACCCTTAACATTCGAAGTTGAGTAACCAACATAATCTATTCTTTTGTGACCCACACTTATTGCTTCCAAAGTAAGGAAATAAAATGTGTCAACAGAACCTTGCGCAATGGGAGTGGACACTGTGCTAGAGCCACCCACCAATGCATTTTCTCCAAAGTTTAAATCACTTGTGGTTTTGGATTCCAATAGAGGCACCAAACAATACGAGAATTTGTAACCAATTTGAGGCCCAATTTGGGTGATAAGTGAAACTGCACCACCTCCTAGCCCAACTATGCCAGAACCGATTTCATCAAATGTACCAGCGTTTTTCATTCCACAACCAATGGGAATCTTGGGAAAAGCAACAGAGGAACCTGCAAAGAAAGAAAGAAAAAATCACAGTAATTAATGTAACAATTTGCTCCAAAACCTTCTAATTCTAATCATAAAAAAAACCTTTAAATTAGTACTCATGTTTTCAAGATTGTATATATCAAACCCTTTAATTACTGAGATTTTAAAATATCATTCATTTAGTTCTTTCACACTACTTTTTACAGTTTTTAAAAAAGACCAAATAGTATGTCATTTTATAAAATTAAGGATGAGTTTAAAATTTAGAACTAAAGTGCATGAGTAATGAGAACTAACTTAACTCTTCTAGTTATTAATTCATACCATATCCTATATTACTGATTACCCAATAGAAATTAGAAAAGCAAAACTTAAATAGAGATAAAACATGGTTGAATTCCAACCTTGAGTAGAGCCTAACGTGATTGTGTCAAATGCAAGATTTCCTTGAGACTGTGAGCCATCACCATATGACATGGTATATTGGCAGTTGGGATTATCAGCAGAGACACAAGAGGTTTGATCCAATGAATCACAAACCTCGGAAAAGCAAGAGATGGGAACATAAGTTGCTGATTTGGAAGGGTCAAACATTGGACTAGTTTGGTTGTAACACTCATCACAAGGCTTGCATTGTGACCAAATGAGATCACTACCCGTGTCAACAATGCCCATGACATCAAAAGGTGGTGTTCCAATTGAATACTTAACGAGGTATTCTCCTTGGTTAGAAACTATTTGCGATTGTGGTGTGTTTCTGGAAGATTTTTTTGCTTCTGGGTAAAAATGGTTCACCCGGTTGAAAGAGCGGTGAAAAGAATTTTTTATGTTCTCAAAATGGGTCAAGGAGGGGTTGTAGAACGGAGAATCTGGGGAATCTCTATGAATGAGTTGCACACTAAAACCACTCTCACAAAAGCAAAGAGGTGATAATAGTGTGAGGGGTAAGAAAACAAAGAGAATGTAGGAATAAGGTGCCATTTTGAGAGCTGAATGAATTGCCAAATGATGGAAAGAGGTTATAAATAGAATTTAGGTGATGATTGTCATTAAGGGGACTGTTCCTTTCAAATTCCGTATCATGTGATTTTGTTTCTCATTACTTAAGTTTCAGAAACGTATATGGGAACATAGAACGCTAGCTGCTTCAAGATTTTTGGTGCAATTCAATGTTTATTCTCTTCCCTTTCATAACAAATTCATTTGCGAGATTAAGTTTTTTATTTTATCTTTTCATGGAGAGTTTAAGTTTTTATAACAAGGGAAATTATACTTTTATGAATAAAGGTTTGTCTAACTTACTTGTAGAATTTGTACGTCGTGTTAAGAAATTAAAGCCAAAAATTTTATATTGAAAATTAACATATATACAGTGACTTGTGATTTTTAAAGTAAACTCAATACAATTTTTAATTAAAAAATTATTTAGAATAAACCCTTGACTTAAAAATATATACATAGGGGTTATTATTATTTATAAAAAATATTAAATAAAAATTTATAATGAGTACCAATAACTATGAAGGGTGAGAATTTGTCACACCACTCCATAAGAGTTTATGACCTAACATACATCAAAAGAGACCAGGTTAATTTATGAAATAAGTTAGACTTAAGCCTTTTTAAAATCTTATTCACTTAAGTAGGCTGGTTCTACCTTGCTTAAAAATCATTTAAATTTTAATATGTCAGCTTATTTAAATATACATAAATAATGTAATAATAAAGAATCATTTTAATTGTCTTTATATAGAAGTTAATATAATATTTTGATATTATATATTGTTAACTTATGTTTTTTTGTCACTAGTTGTTAAACTTTCAAGTTAACTCTTAAACTCTTACGAGTTTATGATTCTTGGTAGAAAAAATTGAATTAATTTATTAGTTAAATTTTTTATAGATTCAGGGAAAACAAACTCATGCAAACTCACATAAACTTTTGAATCAATAAGTAATTCAAGGGATTTAAAATTATTACATATAATGTTTACAATTAATTGACCCTAAAACGAATATTTTATACAAGTCACACTTTGTTTTTAAGGCTAACATAAATATATTTTAATAAAACTTATATGAATAACACAAATCAATGAAACGCTTACCTGTATTGTTTTTAATATCATTTCTTATAAAAAAAATATATATGTAGAACTATACAAATTAAATAGTAGTTTTGTGGATGAACCCTAATCTATTCAAATGAAAACTTGTGTACAAGTTTTTATATTCTATGTATAAATAGTATTTTTAAAGCATTCCAATATAAAATAAATTATTTTAAGTTTACAAATGGAGTCTCTGAGTCAAGTTCATGGAAGCTTTTTAAATTTACTTAAATTTTAAAGTTTGATAACCTTAGTGATTGATATTTTTTTTATCTTTTTAAATGTTTAAATTTATTGTTTTATATATATATACACATTCATTTTAATATACTTTTAAACAAGTTTTTAAATAGATTTATTTAACAGTTGGTAGGTAAGCAGTATGAAAATAATATTATAAAGCTTACCTCAACTTATCTTACTTCGACAATAGCAAAATTCTGTAGAAACATCTCCAATTATTATGGTTTGTTATTTTATTTGAAGCACCCAAAAAGAAATCTCACAAAAATACTCCTTCAGCTCTTTCTATAAGAGTGTTGTTATTTACTATTAATATTTTTGACACGAACCAAATACTCTTTCCGTCTCAAAATTATTAAATATAAAAAAATCATTAAATTTATAATTATTTAAGTTGATATGAATTAAATTATCATTATTTAATTTTATTATTTTATTATTAATAAATAATATCTTAACTTTATTAATCTTATTTATTCATCAAATGAAAGATGATAGAAAAAATATATTAATTATAAAAAGATATAATTAAAAAATATAAATTAATTATACCTTAACCTCTTAAAGTTTTATGAGAAAAAAAATTAAAACGAAAATAGTTGTGGTAAAGAGGAAATTACCGGTCAACTTTATTTTATATGGAAGTTTAATTTTGAAATTCAAACAACGATGTTCATATATAATATTTTCTTGCCTTAATTGTTTTCATCACACCTATACTTTCATTTTCTCTCTTGTATTATTCACACCATCATTATACTTTCTTTCAATCGGGTTTGATTTTGAAATTTTATAAGTTTTGGATGACATAAAGATAAAGATATTTTAGCATTTTTTTATTAAATAAAAAAATTTATTAAATAAACAAACGAACATTAACAAAATTATTGTAATTTTTGAACATATAAATAAAATATTTCATATTGGTGCAAAGCATGATAATAAACCAGAAAATAATAAAAAGTAGGTTTTCCTTCAAAAATAGTATAAAAATAAAAAGAATTAAATAATTAACAATGATCATAAAAAATTAAAAATCAAAACCCAAATATAAAAATTAACAAAATATTATATCAATGTTAATAAAGTTAACAAAGACTTAAAAGGAAAATAATAAATTGTTAAAATAATGTATATAACAAAAATTAATAACAAGTGATCCAATGTAATTGGGATGGATCAAAGCGAAGAAGATTATAGAAAAAAAAGAATAATGGAACAAGAAAATTTCATATGGTGTAATTCTCTTTCAATTTTAATCATTTTATATAATTTAGGTTGAATTCTAAATTATTAACTTAAAACACAAACATTTTATCTATTAAGCTAATGTTAATTCATTTAATGTTATTAATTTTTCTCTTTACATTACCTAAATATTATTTATTTTAGGTGTTAATCAATAATGGATCATGAAAAATTATTTCAGAAGTAAGATGCTTTGAATCTAAGAGGAGTGTTGGATGATTAGTGAAAATTGTGGGAAGGAAAATATTGCTAGTGCAAACAAGATAACCAAATTAAACGTTACACGAAATTATTTCACGATTCATAGCTGGCCATTTTTTTGCCCTGTGTGTTAATAATATTATATTCAAATCTTATGTTTCTTTCTTACTATTATCTGTTTCTTGACATGGTTAAAATATTATACACTTTTTCAAAAATATCTTCATAGTTTTTCCTCCATTCGTTTTTCAGTCAGAAGTTTTAATTTCCTTCATTTCTTTCATATTATTTTCAAACATGTATATATTAAGAATGCATCATTGAAAAGAACCACATGCTTTTAACAATAATATACAAGGGGAAAAACTTAGCTACCTATGAAACATTTAATCATTTCTTGGATAGTTTCTTTGATCTCTTGTCTTTGGCAGCATTAGCACTACATGCAATAGATTGAGAGCTGTTCTCAATACTCTTGGTTCTTTTATCTGAAGAGCCTCTCCATGCTATATATCTCACAATGTCTTTGTATATATCCATCTGGTTCTGCAACAACACACACCAAACCAAATGTGTTTACTAAATGGTCGTTACTGCAAGAAGGTAAACATGTTTGGTTAGATTAGATTGGATTAATCTTCTTATGTTTATTTTATCTCACCATCTATTTCTCTCTTGTAAGGTATCCTGTTATTTGTGGCTTAGATGTTATATTTTCGACATGGGAGTTTATGGAAAAAGAGAAAAAAAATAATAAAGATTTGTTGTATGCTGATGTAACTGTTAGTGGACCTCAGTCTGATTTGTCTACTAGGCCCAAGAGGATAGTTAAACAACCCAAGTGGTTAGCGGATTATGTTTAAAATTGTATTCAGTATTTGGGCCCATTATGCATCTAGGGTTAGGGTAACTCTTTCAGAATATTATAAGTGTTTTCTTTTCTCCTCTAGAGGGATATAGAATTGGAAATATTATCTTCTTCCTAGAATTTTTTTGTCTTTAGTGGCTTAATCCATAGTTTATTCCAGTAGCTAGTTAAATAGTTGGAAATGTGCCTAACATTTCTGGTGCTTTCATTGACCTCTCATGCCTCCTAAACCTACTGCTTCTAAGGATCTGGAAGATGTTCTTCAGGGTATTGCAGATAAGTTGGGTCTCCTTCAAACCCAACTTGACAATCAACGTCTTGCCCAAGACACTAGCCATCAATCCCTTCAGCAGCTTATGGACACTCACCATGAATCCACGACAACCTTCTTGAGAGGACTGTTGGAGCAGGTAGCCGCTCTTCAACTTCACCACTCACATCAAGGTTCCCCTTCTACTAGTACCCCAAACCCTACCTCTCCCATGACAACAACATTTTTAGCCTCAACAAACAGTCCTGTTGTCGTTCCCTATTCCATTCCCATTCCCTTAACTACCACCGAGCCTATTTCCACTATTGGCCTCACTTCCACTATTCCTCATTCCTCTTATACACACACCGGCCCCACTTATACAACCAACCCCGTCACTTCTCCCACTCCCCAACCCGTTTTTCCTTATTTTCCTTTTTTCCCTAATTTTCATCCTCCGCCAAGCCCTAGTACACCCCCCATTCGACCCCCCAAATTGGACCTTGCCCCTTTTGATGGCTCTGAACCCCTAGACTGGCTTTTTTAGGCTGACCAGTTCTTCATGTTTTACCAGGTTCCACCAGACCACAGACTACCTATGGTGGCTTTTTATATGAGAGGTGATGCTCTCAGCTGGTTTAAGTGGATGTATCACAATAGGCAACTCACTGAATGGCAAACCTTTGTTAGGGCTTTGGAGCTTCGTTTTGGCCCCTCTACTTACGAGAATCACCAAGCTGAACTGTTCAAACTTCGTCAACAGGGATCTGTGACAGATTATCAAGCACAATTTGAGAAACTCTCTAATAGGGTTATTGGCCTTTCCCCTGAAATGCTACTTAATTGCTTCATTTCGGGATTATACCCAGATATTAGAAGAGAATTAGCCATATTGCAACCTACCCATGTCACCCAGGCTATCAGTTTAGCTAAGCTAGTAGAATCCAAACTAAGAGACTCTAGACCTCGTGCACCTCGCCCTTCCCCTTCATCCTTACCCTTTACACCCCCACCTACTAAACCCCCACCACCAACCTCTACCCCCCTCCCTATTAAACGTCTAACACCTACCCAAATGCAAGAGAGGCGAGCTTTGGGACTATGTTACAATTGTGATGAGAAGTTCACCCCGGGACACAAATGCACCACTACCGTTTCCTTTTGCTTTTGGCTGATGAGGACCCCAACCTTTCAGATCCTTCCCTTGAACCTACCCCTCTTTCACCATCTGCTTCACCTGACCCTATCCCAGAGGCGATTAATTTCTAATTATCCCCTCAAGCCTTGACTGGCCAACCCTCCCCACAAACCTTAAGATTCCAAGGATTCATTTCTGGCCTTCCGGTGCGTGTCCTAATATTCAGGCAGCTCTCATAACATTTTACAACCTTGCATTGCTACCCATCTCAAGTTACTTACTCAACCTATCCCAGCCTTTCCTGTCATGGTAGGAAATGGTGCCCAGATTGTTTGCTCTGGTTTATGTCCACAGGTTCCCATCTCTATATAGGGACACAATTTTGCCATTTCCTTATACTTACTTCCCATTGAAATGGCGGACATTGTTTTAGGTATTGAGTGATTGCGAACCCTGGGCCCTATAACAGTTGACTTCTCTGTCCATAGCATGTCTTTCACACACCAATCTCAACCCATAACTTTATCTGGTGAGCACAGTACCTCTCTTGTTCCATCTACTTACTCTTAATTTTTCCAACTCCTTCATACTGATTCTATTACCTCTTGTCACCTTCTCACAATCCTACCCTCCGAAAACTTCCCCGACCCCCATATACCATTGGACCTTACTCACCCGTCCCTGTCCTCCCTTCCCCCTCCTATATCTAACACCTTATTAACCTATTCATCTATTTTTAACAAACCTCAAGGCCTACCCCCACCTCGACAACATGACCACCACATTCCCCTTCTTCCTAACACTGCCCCAGTAAATGTCAAACCCTATCGTTACCCCCATTTTCAAAAGTCAGCCATGTCACAACTAATCCATAAAATGCTCAAGAATGGAATCATTACCCCTAGCTGGAGCCCATTTTCCTCACCTGTTCTTTTAGTTAAAAAAAGGATGGCTCATGGCGTTTCTGTGTGGATTATAGAGCTTTTAATGCCATCACAATTAAAGATAGGTTTCCTATTCCTACCATTGACGAACTACTGGATGAATTAGGATCAGCCACAGTATTTTCTAAGATCGATCTTTGTAACACCCTCGGTTAGATAAGACAAATCCTTTTGTAGGTTCATCCTATTTAACTGAGAGTGTTAACAGTTTTCAGAAAAAGTGAATATTTTTTTTTTAAAAATAAGTAAGTGGCAGATCAGTGGAAGCAATATTGTATATATCACATAGTCAATCACAAACTGTAAGTAATTGTACTCTTAACAGAATGGGGCACGCAGGCACCCTTAAATATTATACAGTCATCCGGTGTCTGATTATCAATAACAAATATTCTATCCTTAATGATTGTTCTCAATGGGTTCAGTGTATTGCTGATCTTCACATTAAGGTTCTTGAGTTTCTAATTCCTCTGAAAAATGGTCAACAGTAAGGG
This sequence comes from Clitoria ternatea, assembly GCA_037962975.1. Taxonomy (NCBI): domain Eukaryota; kingdom Viridiplantae; phylum Streptophyta; class Magnoliopsida; order Fabales; family Fabaceae; genus Clitoria; species Clitoria ternatea. The sequence goes on from CM075675.1 coordinate 54,253,917, forward strand.
TGAGTATAACCCAAGACCCTGATTGGTTAATCCGGTGCGGACATAAACATACAATGTCACATAGATCATACATTTAGCATATTCACAATTATAACAATCAAGCATGTTGTCATCACATAATCGTATATTTAGCATGTTCCTAATCATAGCAATCAAGCATGTTGTTATCATATAAATCGTACAATTAGCATATTCACAATCATAACACTCAAGCATATGGTCATGAAATGCATGAGTCAAATTTATTATGATTTATCTTTATTTAAGTCTCATGATGCATGTGGGCCCAAGAAATTATTTCTTCTTCTCTGGAATATCACCATTCCAATTCTCTAGAGCGATCAGGGTCCGCCCAAGCTCTGGTACAAATGAACTCATTGGTTCTCATCATTAATTTATATATATATATATTTGAGACTTGGATCCCTACGATCATAGTTACACTCCGTCATTTAGTCAAAGTACACCAGAATTATTCATCTCACCCGGCTATCAGGGCGCGACTCTGATGTCATTGGGTTGCCGTTCCAGTTGTACTCCCAAGATTCTTCATGGAGATCGAACGTGAGTGTCCTCCACTGTACTAAGTGTATGCTCTAGAGGTTTTTCTTCTTCAAAAATATTTTCATGATGCGAAATGCATTTATCTTATCAATTGATCCCTTGGGTATCTTATGTATTTCCAGTCTCATCATATCATTTCCAAGTTCTTTGGATTCTATCAATTATTTAAACATTGTAAGTATATCTATTATATATAGTATTTTCCATAAGGAGTAAAATAATTTATTCTTTATATAATTACGCATAATTAAAATGTTAACAAGGTTTATAACAATAAAAATACTAATAATAACAATATTAAGATTAATAATAATTAGGATAATAATAATAATAGAATAAGGATAATAATAATAATTATAACTTCTCATTAATTTAAAAAGTATTAAAAAGTAGTTTCTAAATGAAAATCCAAGCGAAAACCATTAAAAATAGAGTTTTCCGAGTGAAACAGGGGCAAATCCGAGTGAAATATGTATGATTCCGAGTGGAATCATACTGAGAAGGGTTCTCCAAACGTTCTGGTTAAAAATCCGAGTGAAATGACACTGGTAAGTTATTTTCTGACTGAAATAAGTTTAGGTCCGAGTGAAAATGAACTGGAATGCTGTTATCCGACTGGAATAGCTTGAATCCGAGTGAAATAAAGTTGGGCAGAGTTTTCTTAAATGAATTTAATATATATTCCGAGTGAAACAGAAACTAAAATGATTTTTCTTAATTAAATAACATAAATTCTGAGTGAAATAAATTTCTGAGTGAATTAAAATATAAATCCGTGTGAAGTCAGTAGGAAAATGGTTCCCTGAGTAGAATTGTTTGCAAATCCGAGTAAAATAACTGCTTGCTGAGTAAAATAAAGTGTTTTCTGAGTGAAATAATACTGGGAAGCTACTGTCCGAGAGCAATAGAGTGTTTCCGAGTGAATTTACTGAAAAAGGGTTCTGTGTAAAAGATAATTATATTTTCTGAGTGAAATCAATGTGTTTACCGAGTTAAATCACTGGAAGAGGGTTTCATGAATGAAACTAAGCTGTTTTCTGACTGAAACAGGCCTGATTCCGAGTGGAAATGATTTTTCCGATTAAAATAAATTATATTCGAGTAGAAATGTTGATTTCCAAACTTTTTGAGAAAAAATAGGTTTAATACCGAGTGAGAAATTGAGTTTGCCGAGTGAAAAATGAATTTTCTGGGTGAAATGAGTTTAGATACCGAGTAATTTCAGGCTGAAGTGAGTTTCTAAATAAAATAAGCATCAATCCGAGTGAGATCAGGTTAAAAGTTTTCTCAGGGAAGTTAAAAATATTTTTCCTAGTTAAAAGTGTTGATCAGAAAGGTTTCTGAGTAAAATTTATATAATTTCCGAGTGAAAAATCATTCTGCTGACTAGAATACCTTCGAGTAAAGTAAATCCGAATGAAATAATCCTGATTTCGAGTGGAATCAGGTTGATAAGAGTTTTCTGAGTTAATTTAACTATATATTCTGAGTGAAATTAAACTAAAAGGAGTTTTCCGAGTGAAAATAACTCTTTGCTGAGTAAAATAAATTATTTTCCGAGTAAAGTCACTGGATGGGTTTTCTGATTGAAAATAACATAATTTCTGAGTGAAATAAGATGTGTCCTGAGTGAAATTCAAACTGAGATGTTTTCTGAGTAAAAATAATACGTTTTCCGAGTGAAACAGAATGATGAAACATTTTTCTGAGTGAAATAAAATAAGATTCCGAGTAGGATTAGGATGAAAGTAACTTTCTGACTGGAAATAATGTATTTTTCCGAGTAAAATGTTCTGTCAGAATGTTCAGGTCGGTTTTTCATAAAATCCGAGCTTATTACTCACTGAATCTGACTTTTATTTTATAATTCCTTGCTGGAACTCACATGAACACCCAGGATCTTTAATATCTTCTCAGTCCAACAACCAGCATATATTTTTATCAATTAGTTATACATATATTCAAATATAAAACAATAACCATAACATTTAATCAAACAACTCTGAACTGATTATAAGCATTTAGTAACAAATATATATATGTATATAATTAAAGTATTTAATTCACATAACACTAAATCTGTCCTCCACTCGGTTTTCCCACAGAGCACCCAAGAATATACCCCCTTACCTCAATGAAGTTCCTAGAGGAGAAGAAAGAGGTTCCCTTCACTGTCCTGCTTCAAATCCGAGTGAAACAGAAGAGAAAAGAGAGAAAGAAACTTGCTGGAAAGAGAGTGATGAAGGGTGTTTGGGTCGTGTGTGTGGTGTGAGTCCTGAGAACCTTGAGCTGGTTTAAATAGGGAGGAAGTGAGTGGGAAAACAAGTGGGGGACAGCTTTTCTGAGTGGGCTGTTAGTGGATTGCTAATGGAAGGGTCACTAGGGATTAAATAAAGATATATGCTGAGTCAGTGCCCATTTCTGGTCGTCCACTATCCATAATGCGCACGATTGAATTTAAATATCATTAAAAGACAAAATTGAAGTCAATACGCACTTCTGTCAGTGAATACCGAGTGAAATTACACTCGGTTAACAACTATACCGACTGGAATTCCTACTTCCGAGTCAACGATTGTAAGGCTCGCTTGAGCGTGGCTTGCTCGCTTGAGCGAATCAGCCTATCCTCACTCGGCATTTCCATGAAACCGACTCATTTTTCCCATCATTCACTCGGTAATTCACCCCCACACCGACTCCTAATTTGCTTGGCCTTTCACTCGGTATTATATTCCAAATCCGGGTCATTTCTGATGGTTCTTACTCGGTTAAATCATTCCAAGCCTAGTCCTTTATCACTCTGTAATGTCCTTTAAAAACCGACTCACTTACATTCTTTTCCTATCTTTCTTCTACTCGAAATTTTTATTCCAAATCCGAATCTCTACATACACTGTTCCACTCGGTAAAACTCATCCACTTACTCGGAATACTACTTTCCATACCACTCGGTGTATTTAACTTCAACACAATCTGGAATGTACTTCACTCGGTTTACCACTCAGAAATACTCAAACTTTACTCACTCGGTTTACTCATATTTCCCTCTCGGTTTTAACCAAATTCTTCAACTACAATTCCAATCAGAACATATTAAGGCCCTCACTTCTCGGAAAAGACTTACACATATAAGTCTTACTCGGAATTGGTTCATCCTCTCTATATCTCTCTCGGAATGGCTCTTTCCACTTTTGCCACTCGGTTTACTAATCATATTCTTACGAAACCATTCGGAATCTTTCCCAAATACTTCCATAACACGTTCCAGTCGGTAAGAAGCATCAAATCAACATAAAACACTTACATGTATTCATTCACTCGGTTTATATATATATATATCATACACTTAGAATATATTTCCAATCCAAACCATTATAACAACTCTTCCCTCAGAAGAGGTTCACTCGGATTTTACCTTTCAGGAGCATTTAAGTCCTTCCCCACTCATTTTTCACTCGGATACTCATCTCTTAGGTACACATACACTATCCTTCCTCAAAATGTGTTTCGATCGGAATGCTTTAAGGTCTTTATCACTCGGAAAAAGAGTCATAAACATAGCCTCACTCAATAATGGCTCTAAACCTTATATATTCTACTCGGATTGGGCTCTCATTCCTATATTCCACTCGGAATTCCATATTTCAGAGAGGTTTTGCTCGGAAATGGAAGTACTTAGCAAGGTTTGACTCAGAAACAAAGAATCAAGGGTGTTTTGACTCAGAATTTTCACCTAGAAGTGGTTTTCTTGAACCCACTTCACTCCAGCTGTCTCTGTGATCAAGAATCCACTCGGTAGTAACCTTCTTGGTCATATATTACTCGGATAACATAACCTTACACTCAGAATTTCATCCTTCAGTCGGAATTGCTAATCCTTCACTCGGAATTTCACTCTGTCACTCGGATCAGAGGCTATTTCACTCAGAATTTTCATAATTTCACTAATGGTCCATAAAAATTCCATTATTATGTACAAAAATGACATTTCTGAGATACCACAGACTATCAACGGGGTGTATATTCACTTATTACCACTTACAGACCTTCTAAACTTCAATTTTTACTAAATAAGACTGCTACTAAAAACAGGAATGTTACAATCTTCGCTCATGTTACCATCAAATATGTGTTCACCCACCTGACACCCACAAAACTGCCTTTCGCACTTGGGATGGACACTATGAGTTCTTGGTTATGCCTTTTGGCCTAGCTAACGCTCTATCTACCTTCCAAGCTGCCATGAATGATTTACTTCAACCTTTCCTACGTCGGTTTGTTTTAGTTTTCTTTGACGATATTCTTATTTATAGCCCTTCCCTTGTTGATCATGTTAAGCACTTACATATTGTTCTACAATTGTTAGCTGATAACCAATTTTTTGTCAAGATTTCCAAGTGTATTTTTGCTACCTCTACTGTGACTTATTTAGGTCATGTTATTTCCTCTTTGGGTGTGGCTCCAGATCCTGATAAGTTACAGGCTATCCTACAATGGCCTATGCCACGATCTCTCACGGCCCTTCGTGGGTTCCTCGGTCTCACTGGCTTCTACCGACGATTTATTCATCACTACGCCACTCTCGCCGCTCCTCTCACTGATTTATTACACTATTCAGAGTTTACATGGAATGTACAAGCTTCTGAAGCATTTGAAACACTGAAAAATAAATTGACCACTACTCCTATTCTGTCCCTCCCTGATTTTTCCAAGCCTTTCATAGTGGAGACTGATGCCTCAGCCACTGCAATTGGAGCGGTTCTCACTCAGGAGGGTCACCCAATAGCATATTTCAGCAAACGCCTTGGCCCTCGCCTGGCCCTTGCTTCCACCTACATCAGAGAAATGTACGCAGTCACAGAAGCTGTCAAGAAGTGGCGTTAATATTTACTTGGTCAATATTTTAAAATCATTACAGACCAACAGAGCTTAAAATTCCTCCTCTCACAGGCTTTCCAAACCCCATAGCAGTAAAAATGGGCAACCAAACTACAAGGGTACAATTTTGATATCATTTACAGACCTGGAAATGCCAACCGGGTGGCTGATGCTTTATCTCGCCAACACTCTGATGACTCGGCACCACCACAGTTCTTCACTATCTCCTCGGTCGTGCCATCCATCCTCCAATCCCTACAAGAATTTTACTCCACAAATCATACTGGCAAAGCACTTTTCCAGCAAGCACAGACAGATACACAATCCTTTCAAATCCAAAATGGCTTACTATTTTCAAAAAACAGAATTTTTATACCTCCACACGAGGACCTGTGGCAGACCCTTTTGCATGAGTTTCACTCCACTCCAACAGCTGGTCACTCTGGTCCGAAACCCACTCTTGCCCGCTTAGCAGCTTCATTTTCCTGGCCAGGAATTTAGAAGGATGTCAGAAACTTTATCAAGAATTTCACAGTTTGTCAAGCTTCAAAATATAAGCCAACAAAAAAGAAGGGATTACTGCAACCTTTACCTATTCCACACAGAGTCTGGAAGGACCTCAGCATGGACTTCATCACCCATCTCCCTAACTCCATGGGTCATACCGTGATCTGGGTTATTTGTGATCGGTTCACCAAATCGGCCCACTTTTTGGCCCTCCCAACGAATTTCACAGCCACTGACTTAGGACAAAGGTTCTCGGTTGATATATGTAGACTTCATGGCGTCCCTTCAACAATCGTTTCTGATCGGGATCCATTGTTCCTTAGCACTTTCTGGAAACAGTTATTCAAAGCACAAGGCACAACGTTAAAATACAGCACTGCCTATTATCCAGAAACGGACGGGCAAACGGAAGTATTAAATCGTACCTTGGAGGGTTACCTTCGCTGTTTCTGTGGCGATAACCCCAGTACGTGGTTCCGATTCCTTCACCTGGCGGAGTTCTGGTATAACACTGCCTATCACTCGGCGATCGACATGGCCCCTTTCCGTGTACTATACGGTCGTAGCCCCCTGACAATCCCTGACTTCATCCCCTTAGTGGTCACCGTTCCCTCTCTCTCCAACATCCTCCATGAGCAGCACTTCATATTGTGTTAGGCCCGATCTTCATTATAGCGCACAAGACAACGCATACTGTCGCAAACTAACTCTCACTATCGGGATATCTCCTTTGACATTGGAGATTTCCTGTGGCTCCGCCTCCAACCATACCGCCAAGGATCCGTCGTGCATCGACCCTTTCCCAAACTCTCCTGTCGTTTTTTTGGACCGTTTAAGATCCTCCGTCGCGTCGGTCCGATCACCTATGAGCTGGCCTTGCCAACACACTTTCAGTTGCACCCAGTCTTTCATGCCTCCAAGCTGAGAGCGTTTCACAGCCCACAACCACCTACCTCCATCAGACCCATTCCCTTGTCTCTCTCTTCCCCTATTTTGAAAAACCAAGACTCTAACTCCTCACTTAACCCATCCCCTTCAAATCCTGTAACTTCTGCCTTAGATTCCTCTACTTTTGAGAGACCCCACATGCAAAACACCAGTCCCAACTTTTCTGCCCCTAATCACGTGATTTCAGAGTCTCTTCCCACATCAGGGCCGTTGATCTCGCGCGAGCATTCTCATGCCTTCATCCCACCCTCCAACTTACCAAACTCTCTGACTCCAGCTTCAAGTGTTGTCCAGCCTGGCACCAGTTTTGTTCCCCAAACGCAGCTTCCAGACGTTCCAGTGGCTTCTGACAGTTTGGGCCATGAGGACATAGCCCGTCTTCCACTAGGGGGTGTTGATGCAACTGTTAGTGGACCTCAGTCTGATTTGTCTACTAGGCCCAAGAGGATAGTTAAACAACCCAAGTGGTTAACAGATTATGTTTAAAATTGTATTCAGTATTTGGGCCCATTATGCATCTAGGGTTAGGGTAACTCTTTCAGAATATTATAAGTGTTTTCTTTTCTCCTCTAGAGGGATATAGAATTGGAAATATTATCTTCTTCCTAGAAATTTTCTGTCTTTTGTGGCTTAATCCATAGTTTATTCCAGTAGCTAGTTAAATAGTTGGAAAGGTGCCTAACATATGCACTTTGGTTTAGCCCAGCATAGTTGGTATATGACATAAACATACAATATTAAAATTCAAATCTTGGTTCTCTGATTTTATTTCATCACACTTATCTCTTTCTCTTTACTATTAAGGTTGTGTTGTTCAAAGCAAACTATATGAAGGATGTTTTTGAATTAGTTCAACTTCGGGCATGGCAATGGAACAAAGCAAAACTCCAAAAACTTTTAATCTTTTTCTGAGTGGTTCATGTGTCCGAAGGAAGGCTTAGAATAAGAGTTGTAAAATAAGTAGATACAAGTACCTGGTGTTTAGTTATTGTCCTTGTTTTTCTTTTGGATTTCTTTTTTTATCTGTTGTGTCTTTTAATATCAGTGTTGTTTGAGGGATTGGTTTTCCAGGTGGTTGTTTTTTGCCCATGTAATTCTTGTAGACATTTCCTGTGTCAGTATTCATAGTACGTACCCCTCTGGTGCTCCTTTTTTCTTATTAATAATAGTATATTTTTTGCTGATAAAAAAAAGTGAGCATATAACAGTTTTATCAGAATGAAATAAATCATCTAAAACTAAAAGTTACCTATTTGATTACTTTTCATATTTTATGTTTTTGTCATGTATATAGCATGTTAAAATATTCTTTGAACATAAACCATATCAGAAGGTGCAAATCTAAGACCGTGTGCCTGTTGTTGTTTTAATTACCAGAGAGACTGAGAGAGGACAGGCACAAAAAAAATATAGGGCTCACATTTGCATTTGTCATTCACTTTTAGATTTGTTTTTATTATTATCAAATCCATACATTCACAAAAATATATGTTTATAGTTGGTGGGTCCAGCTAACCATAGTTTGTAAAACCCATTTGCTACTAACAATTAATTTCTACGATTATGAATTATTATAATTTTTCTTTTGTAAAATTATTACTATTATTGAGTACTTTTAAAATATTTTTTTTCTTACAATACCTTTATTACTGTAAGAACGTTATTTCATCAATATATATAAATATCTTTTCTCGAATACGACATTTCTTTAAAATTTTTTTATAAAATTAGAGGTGTTAGTTAAGACTATATATTTTTTAATATAGTTTTTAAATATATCAAGACTATAATTTTTTTCAATATAGTTTGTAACACACTTTTGCTCGAATGTAGTTACCATACTTTACACATTCATATTTATAAGAAAAAAGAAAAATAGTTTATTAATCTTATTCATATGACAAAGCTCGCAAATCTAAAAACATCTAATGTTTTTTTTCCTGATGTTTATCCTTGCATTGTAAAATGTTACTCATTTTCTTCCCATTTATAAGACAAAGAAAAAAATATTTCAATGGTCTTATAAGACAAAGGTCATATGCCTATAAACATTTAATTTTTTTCTCATGCTTTGAAAAAGACTACTAATTTATGGAGTTTGAATTCAAATAAAGATAAAATTAAAATGTTACATCTTTTTATAAAAATTAATACATTAATATATTTTATTAATATATGTGTTTTGGTATAAATTTTCACTAGTGCAAAAATTGGATATAACAACGGCATATAATTACGGGTTAAAGTGGATCAATGATAAAAACATGCGCGATGGCATTTTTGAAATTATAAGGTAAACGATATAATCAGCGAAAACTATATATCCACGGTTAACATCATCACCGTGATCGTACCCATCAATATATAATCACGGTTGAGGAGTCAACTGTGGATATAAAGTACCTGAAATATATATCCACGGTTGACTACACAACCGTGACTATATATTGATGGTATGATCACGGCTCTGATGTTATCCGTAAATATATATTGATGTCTATAAACACGGTTATATTTCCAACCGTGGATATATAGTTCAGGTTTTAGGGTTTAATCACTGGGGACTCTATGTCCACGGTTGTTTCTATAACTGTGATTATAGAATTAATATTTATCCACGGTTTTGGTCTTAACCGTGGTGATAGAGGCAACATTTATCCACGGGTGTTTGTTCAACCTTGAATATATGTGCAACATATTCACGGTTTTAAGGGGATCCGTGATAATACATATTTTCTGAAACTTCAAAAGCCGCGTCAGATACTCTTTTTCACTCTCTGCTTCTTCTCTCGCGCTCATCTTTGGCGATTTTCTCCAGCTTGCACTCTCTACTTGTCGTCGTCTACGTCGTTCACTCTGTCCTTCCTTCATTGTTTGGTTTCGAGTCGTCTTCTTTGCAACATTGTCTGGTATGTACCCCATCTGCTATTACTGTGTATATTGTATCTGTGCTCTATTAACTCCATTAGTCGAAGCTTGTATATTTGTGTCTCTATCTTTATCTCTGTTTGGTTTAGTTTGCTGGTAATATTGGTATATCCCTGTCTGTGTGTGTGTTTTCTGTGTAAGAAAAATCATATGTTTGTTTGCGTGCATTTTACTGCTGAACCTGATTGTCTACGTACTGTTCCCTGAACCCCCATTGTCATTATGCTTTTTTGTGGCCATATTCTCTGTTCCTTGTGCTTTTTTTGTGGCCATGTTCCCTGTTCCCTGAACTTATTGAATCACATTAGTTTCTCGCAACCAATATGCATTGTTTTGAACTAAGAATTAATGGCCTGTCTGTGTATATTGTTTGTGTTTAAAAGATTTGGTTTTCACTTTGACTGTTGGTAAACCTTGAACAGCTATGAATTGTAACCTTTAATTTACAATTTTATTTTAGTTTTTAAAATTTGATTGGTTTTCACTTTGAATTGGTTTGAATTGGTGGTTTTCACTTTCATTAGTCAGAATAATAAAATTTAGAATTTTATTTTAGTTTTCTGCTGTGAATTATTACTAGTTTCTGATTAGGAAGTTTTTACTATTCACATGTGTTTAATGATAAGGTTTGGTCACTATAAAATTAGGTAGTTTTAGTTTTAGTTATGATTTATTTTTTTGCTTACTAATTTTTTTATTAATGCAAGATGTTTAAAAATAGTTCATGTCATTGTTTAGAGTGTTAGTTGATTTTTTTTGAACAAATAAAAGATTATCAAACTTATAATTAAGATAAATATACATAGGATTGAAAAATTAAAAGGCATAATTAGATTTAAAAAATTAAAAATAATCTAAAATATTTACCAAATTGAGGTCAAATACAAATAAGAAAGTAAATGTATAAATAAACTTTCAACAAATTGAAGTTGTTAATGCTAACCTAGTTAATGAAAGTTCATGTGATCTTATAATCCATTATCCATAATCCATTCCATAATCCATAATCTAAACTTTAAAAGTCTTATAATTCAATACCATAATCCATAATTCATAATCCATAATCCATAAATCTATACTTCTACTTCAAAATAACACAAATTAAAAACATCATACTAATTACTAAATAAAAGTCCAAACTTTAAAAGTCTTATAATCCAATACCATAATCCATAATCCATAATCCAACACCATACTTCTACTTCAAAATAACACATTTTTAGGTATTATTTCTAATCAAAATTTACATTTCACTTATATAATGTTATTTCTATTGATCTTGGTTGCTCGTATATAGTGTTATTTCTGTTGCTGTTGTACGTGTGTGGTTGTCATTCTTGCGAACTCGTAGGCTCATACTAGTTACCTAACTAGTATGAAAGTTGCTGTGCATGAGTGAACCGTAGTTTCCCGTTTGAGATTCGACACAAATGGTCATTAAATTAATTAATTTCATCGTTTGTGTTAAATCTTGAATTGTCCGTTTGGACAGTTTGGGAAGAACAATTATTTTTTATACGTCATTAGTATGTACAAGTTAGGAGTTATGTTAAAATTTGATAAACTTTCGGTAACTTGTATTTTGTGTTGTTCTCTGGGTGCATATTTTGTTATGGTTGAATTTGATTTGACCACTCTCATTTTGTGTACTTAGAGACTAATGCGAAATACTGCCGAAATTTCATCAAATTTTAAAATAAGTCCTAACCTGTATATATAAATGATGTATAAAAACAATTGTCATCCTGAATGGGTATAGGACCACCACCTTTGTAGAAAAAGTGAGATTGATCATAGCACCTTGTAAACAGTTGGTATGGATCAGAGTTGGATAACTGCATCACGCTTAAGTCTAGAGTACAAGGGGGAGTTGAATCATTTATAGAATTCATGCGAGGAATGCAGTGGAGGTGAATAGAAAGTATTTTTGCCCTTGTGTTAAATGCTTAAACCTGCGTCGGGTAGACTTGGAAGAGGTGCGAGAACATCTACTGCATGACGGTTTTTTACATAGTTATACGCGTTGGATATGGCATGGTGAAGATGTGGTGGTGCCAAGTAACAGCTCTCAAACTGAAAATCGAAGCTCGATGCATGACACCGATGTTGACATAGATGACCGACTCGAGGATATGATCCGTGACGTGGGGGTAGAAGGTTTTAAGAAAACTCATGTATATACGACTCTATGTGAGGATTCTGAGCAGCTGTTGTATCCAAACTGTGTAAATTTCATGAGGTTATCAGTAGTTTTGCGATTGTTTAATTTGAAGGCCATAAACGGGTGGACGGATAAAAGTTTCACTGACTTACTAAAGTTGTTGAAAGAAATGCTCCTAGTTGGAAACACCTTGCTGAATCACAACTATGAGGCCAAAAAGATGTTGTGTCCTATGGGTTTAGAGTATGAGAAAATACATGCATGCCTAAATGACTGTGTATTATTCTGGGGTGAGTTAGAAATGCTGCATCGATGTCCTAGGTGTGGGGTGTCACAGTATAAGAAGAAAGAGGCGGATTCTGATGAGGTCTGCACTAAAGGGTCTCCTGCAAAGGTGTTGTGGTATCTACCTATAGTTCCAAGACTAAAGCGTCTGTTTGCCAATGCATATGATGCAAAACTTATGAGATGGCATGCTGATGAAAGGGTTGTTGACGGTCTACTTAGGCATCCGGCTGATGGATCGCAATGGAAGAAAATGGATACAATTTTTCCGGATTTTGCCCATGAACCAAGAAATGTTAGGCTTGCACTAGCCACAGACAACATGAACCCGTTTGGGAACCTGAGCACAAACCATAGTTCCTGGCCTGTTTTAGTATTTGTTTACAACTTGCCGCCATGGTTGTGCATGAAGCGGAAATATGTTATGTTATCAATGATGATTTCTGGTCCACGACAACCGGGGAACAACATTGATGTATATTTAACTCCATTAGTTGAAGACCTCAAAAGGTTGTGGGAAGACGGGGTTGATGTGTTTGACGGGTTTACCGGGCAATCATTCAAATTGCGTGCCATGCTATTTTGCACGATCAATGACTTTCCAGCGTATGGTAACTTATCCGGGTACAACGTGAAGGGTGTTCGGCCGTCCAAGTTCACTACCGGTTTATATTACACGGAGTGACTTGTGTGAAATTATGATGGGGACAACGATGCTGAACATCTCCATCATTCAACTGTGGGAGCTGTAAGTATATCATTTTATGTCCAATTTTTTCATTATACAAGTTATTTGTCGCTAACCATGTCTTAACTTGTTTAGGTTTCTGACAAAAATCTGTGTGGACTTGGGTTTCGATGGAACTTATGGTTTCTTAGAGCCCTCTTTCATACAGAGGAAAGGAAACAATAGGGAGGACACCTAGGCATACATCCAGAATTGGATGTTTGAGTCTAGGAAAGATGTATACATGGGCCCGTATCATAAAGGGTAAGATTCTATTCCATAATTATTGTCCATTAATTTTTGCATTTTGAAGTCTCACTTATCACTGGCAACTACAGCGCTCAATGGACGCTTGTGGTGATCTGTCCCCGGGCTTATCTTGCTCTGTACTTTGATACTATACACGGGACAGTTCCACAAGACCTGAAAAATATAGTAGACGGGTAAGTTAATCCCTAAAAAATAAGTACAAATTCGATTACATCATTTTTGGTCCTATACGATTCTAACTTATCTTGTGTTTTATTTAACGTAGGGCGGTGGTTGGATACAATCGACTGCTTGGAAGTAAGTCTAACGGAAGAAAAGTTGCGGAAGAAAATCGACTGCTTAGGGTTTAGGGTTTAGGGTTTAGGATTTCTGGTGGAAGAGGATGAAAAAGGATATAGCTAAATATGTTTCATCTTACTTAATATGTCAGAAAAGTAAAGTTGAACATCAAAAGCCATCTGGTGGATTACAACCACTAGAAATACCAGTATGGAAATGGGATGACATTGCCATGGATTTTGTGTCTGGCTTGCCTAGAACACAAAAGGCAATGATACTATTTGGGTGATAGCTTGGGAGAATGGAGTGTCAGTCGACCCTGCAAAGATTGAAGCTGTAATAGCTTGGGAGAGGCCGAAGACTGTTACAGAAATTAGGAGTTTCTTAGGACTCGTGGGTTACTACCAAAGATTTATTGAAAGATTCTCTTGAATTGGCCTACCAATGACTCGATTAACCTGTAAGAATAAACCTTTCATTTGGACTACTGAATGCGAAGCAAGTTTCCAAGAATTAAAGAAAAGATTAACAACTGCACCAGTTCTAGCTTTACCAAACCCCCAAGAAAACTTTGAAGTTTATTGTGATGCTTCAAAGTTGGGACTTGGTTGTGTCCTAATGCAACAAAGAAAAGTAATTGCTTATACTTCAAGGCAATTACGACCACACGAACTTAATTACCCTACTCATGACTTAGAATTAGCGGCCATTGTTTTTGCTCTGAAAATTTGGAGGCACTACTTATATGGCGCAAAGTTTGAAGTTTATAGTGATCATAAGAGTCTCAAATACCTGTTTGATCAAAAAGAATTAAATATGAGACAACGCCGATGGATGGAATTCCTCAAGGACTATGACTTTGAGTTGAAGTACCATCCGGGGAAAGCCAACGTGGTTGCTGATGCACTTAGTAGAAAAGCTATTCATATGGCAACTTTAATGATAAAAGAATTAGAAATGATTGAACAATTTAGAGATTTAAACATAGCAGTTGAGGAGAAATCTTCAATAAACATGATTATTGGAGTCTTGAAAATCACTAATGATTTTCTGAAGATGGTGTGTGAAAGACAAAGATTGGATGAATATCTCCAAAGGATGATCGAGACACAACGTAATGGGAAGGATCTAGGATTACAAGAAGGCTCAGATGGAGTCTGGAGGATGAAAGGAAGAATATGTGTCCCAGAGGATGCAGAGTTAAAGAAGATGATACTGGATGAAGCTCACAAAAGTATGCTTAGTATTCATCCTAGATCTACGAAGATATATCAAGACTTAAGAAAGGATTTCTGGTGGAAGATGATGAAAAAGGAGATAGTTGAATATGTTTCATCTTGCTTAATATGTCAGAAAAGTAAAGTTGAACATCAAAAGTCATCTGGTGGATTACAACCACTAGAAATACTAGTATGGAAATGGGATGACATTGTCATGGATTTTATGGCTGGCTTGCCTAGAACACAAAGAGGCAATGATGTTATCTGGGTGATAGTCGATAGATTAACAAAGTCAGCCCATTTTCTTCCAATCAACATGAAGTATTCACTTGAGAAATTGGCTTAAGTGTATATAAAGGAGATAGTGAGATTACATGGAGTACCGTCAAGCATAGTGTCAGATAGAGATCCTAGATTTACTTCTCGATTCTGGGGAAGTTTGCATAAAGAGCTTGGTACTAAACTGAAGTTAAGCTCTGCCTATCATCCACAGACTGATGGATAGTCAGAGAGGACAATCCAGAGTCTGGAGGATTTACTGAGAACGTGTGTGTTAGAACATGGTGGAAGCTGGGAACATTACCTTCCACTAGTCGAATTCACATATAATAACAGTTATCACTCAAGCATTGGGATGGCACCATATGAAGCATTGTACAGTAGAAAGTGCAGGACACCAATCTACTGGTTAGAGACCGGTGAGCACCTAACTCTTGGACCAAAAATGTTTCAGCAAATGACAGAGCAGATTCAGATGATTAGAGAAAGGATGAAAGTTACGCAGGATCGGCAGAAGTCATATTATGATCAAAGGAGGAAGCCATTAGAATTTCAAGTTGGAGATTATGTCTTTTTGAAAGTATCACCCAACAAAGGAGTTGGAAGAGTGTTAAAAAGCAAGAAACTTACTCTAAGGTATATAGGACCTTATGAAATCCTGAAAAGAATTGGTAAAGTGGCATATCAAATCGCATTACCACCTCACCTTTCCAATCTTCATAATGTGTTCCATGTCTCACAATTACGGAAGTATGAACCTGATCCAAGCCATGTGATCGAGAATGATGACATAGAAGTTAAGGAAAACCTTACGATTCTAGTAACACCAGTGAAGATAATGGACAAAGATGTCAAGCAACTAAGAGGCAAGGAGATCTCATTGGTGAAAGTAGCTTGGCAACAAGGAGATGAAATAAGCATGACTTGAGAACGAGAAGGTGAGATGAGAAGTCAATACCCTGAATTATTCTAACAAGGTACGTTTAAATTTCGAGGACGAAATTTTTATAACGGGGGAAGAGTGTAACAGCCCAATTTTTAATTAAATTTGAATCAGTAATTAAACAGTGAAAAATTAAAGTTTCTTAGAAAAATAAGAAATAAATTTTAGAAAATAGGAAATTTTATTCCGGTTATAGGGATATTTTTATTTCATAAATCAGATTTAAAATGAGAACTAAGGAAAATAAAATGCGACAATAAAAGGAAGAATTATTAAGGGACCCATTAATTAATTAAAAATAAAATAAAATAAATAAATATCTTCTCTATTTCCTTTTCTCTCCCGAAAGCTCTCATTTCTTCTTCCTCACACCGCCTTTCATTTCCACCGCCATTTGAAGCCTATAAATAAGGCTTCTACACTTCCAATTTCTTCATAACAAAACACACTACTAATTCCACAACCTTTCATCTCTCTCTTCAAGCTTTCAAAACCTTCATTACCATACTAAAGCTCTCTAATTTTGCATAAGAAGAAATTACTCAAACTTGAAGATTTGAGGAAATACAAGGGAGTTTAGCACAAGGAAAGCTTAGGGATCTTCAATTGAGGTAAGAAAGAGGAGATGAGATATTAAATACATAGAAATTAAGTTATAATTGCTTGTTTAATTGATTAATGGTTTAAAAACTCATATAATTAGATTTTAATTTAGTTTGAATTAAGTTGTAAAATTGATGTTAATTGGTTTGGAATATGATATATGATATGTTTTTTAATGTTGTATGATAATTTGGAATCAATTGGCATATTTAATTTATAAATAAAATGAGAAAAACAACAAAAACAGCAAGAACAGAGCTGCTGTTTTTGTTTTGCAGAATCAGACCCTTTAACAACGGATATTTTCAACCGGTGTCAAAAACTGGAAGCGGTGTTATTTTTGTAAATAAATCAGAAGCGGTGGCATTTTTGTAAATAAATTAGAACGATGACATTTTCGTAAATAAGACCAGTGGTATTTTTGTAAATATGATTAAAAACTTAAAATAATGATTTTTAAAAAAAATCAAAATTTTTATTATTATTGGATTTTTATTATTCTAGAGACTTTATTTTGAAATAAAATAAATATAATTAATTAAATTAAATTTAGAAGTTTATTTAAACATTTAAATGGAGAAAACTCTTGTTTTTAAATTATTTTAGTAGTATAAATTTATATCATGGAAAATATATTTTCCATAATCTTTGGAATATGATATTAAATAATTACTATAACATGAAAAATGTGTTTCCATATTCTTTGAATTATTAAATATTATGGAAAATGTGTTTCCATATGTTTTGAATTATGATATAAATATTATAGAAAATGTGTTTCCATATTCTTTGAATTATACTTATTTGATTGTTATAATAATTTTATTACTAAAATTAATTATATAAAGAAATTTGATAATTTAATCTAATGCATTCATGCATCATATGCATTGGCCGTTCAAAGAATCCGCAGAGGGGTTCTTTGAGGGGGTTCCCGGTGGGGGAACGCACTCTGTTGAGCAACAGACCTCTGCGGTGGTTTTATACCACAGCCGTCTTAAGGGTTGAGCAGTATGTCCTTAAGGGGGATCCCACAACACTTGTTATTGATATGATTGTATTGTTATCCGATGTTGGTGTTGCATTATGGGGCGCGGTATCGGTTGGATATCCGTAAAAATATTATTGTTGGAAATCACTACAGATGTTCCCACCAGAATGGATCCATCATGGATTTTCATTCATATAGAGAATGGAAATATTAATATAAATATAATACAAAATACTTATTTGGCATCTGCATCGCATAGCATCCTACTTGTGATTGTGTATGTTCTAATTTAATTTCTATTTATTTGATATTTTATCTCATTCTTTCTGTTACTTGTGGCAACCCTTTAGTGGTTAATCGGGAAGACATGTGACAAAGTGGATGATGCTTGATGTGGATGAATTATGAAGACTTTTGATGCTGATGCTTGCTTGCGTGACTACTATGACTGTATTATGTATGCATATGCTATGTTTTGGTATTTTATATCTTTATATTTTATAAGATCTAGGTGCCTGCTGTAAAATATATTATGTATAGAACTCTGATGCTATATATAATAATAAGAAGTTAATTATAAAAAGGTTGTGCACTCTGATATTATATCAGTAACCTCTGGAATCAGGTTGTGAATCGCTTGATAATTACCAGGCGAAAAATAAGTTATCCAAGAGATTTTATATGGTGACGGTAATTATCTTGGGATTTACAAGTTGGCTCCAGGGTATTACAACTGAAGTGGTATCAGAGCAATGGTTTATAAAATATAAAGAAAACCTTAGGAAGTGACTAGAGATTAATATAGGATGACTTGAAGTATGTGAACCTTGATTGCTATCTGTTTGAAATTTGTGTGCCTGTGTGTTATGTGTGCTCTTTGTATGTTATTGTTTAGTATAATAGTTAGTTAGATAGTGTAAAATTGTTAAAACTCTGAGTATATTAGATATTTAGTAACTGAATGCAGTGGTACTCGTACCTGTAGGATAAGAAATGGCTAGACGTCAGAATGATGATGCCATGACAGCTGCATTCAATCGCTTTGCTGAGATCCTTGAAAGACAGGAACAACAAAGGTTAGCTGAAGGAACCCATGGACTTGACCGTTTCCTGAAAGGGAAACCTACCCAGTTTAAAGGAGACTATAATCCAGAGGTGGCTTACCTGTGGATTAAAGAAATGGAACGTATCTTCCGATCCTTACCTTGTATGAAGCCCAGAAGGTAGAATATGCTACCTATATGATGGTAGAGGAAGCAAAGAATTGGTGGATCTTCACTCGCGATAGGTTAGTGGAAGCCGGTAGGCTACTCAACTGGGAGAATTTTAAAGAAAGCTTTCTCGAGAAATATTTCCCTGCTAGTGTCAAGAGCAAAAAGGAATTAGAATTTTTAGAATTGAAGCAAGGGAATATGTCTGTCAGAGAATACACTACCAAATTTGAGGAACTGTCATTGTTCTATCCTCCTTTCCAACAGCTAGGAACTGAGGCTTTTAAATGCGTCAAATTTGAAAATGGCTTAAGGCCAGAAATTAAAGAAGCCATCGGACATCAAGAGATTAGGAGTTTTCCTACTTTAATCAACAAATGCAGAATCTTTAAAGAGAACCATTGGGCTAGGATCGAGCAGGAGAAAAGCAGTAAGCAATTAAGACCTCAATTAGTGAACTTTAAAAGGCGAGAAGCATTCAATCAGAATCGATTTCGAGGAGGATCATCTTCATCATCTAGAGGACGCGTGAACCTACCAATCACATGGAACTGTTATAAATGCGGAGGAAATCATAGAACCTGTGATTGTACACAGACAGATGTTACCTGTTTCCAATGTAACCAGAAGGGACATATTCGTCCCAACTGCCCATAACTTTTCCAAGGCACTAATACTGTGAATATTAAAACTGAGAAGAACAACAATGGAGCCAACAGATGAGGAGCCAACATTTGAGATGGACGTAATGAAAATGGTCGCGGAGGACATAATGTCAAAGGCACAACTGGTCAAGGACGAGAAAATAGACAGCTAGTGAATAGTCAGAACAAATCACCTGCAGCTGGTAGAGTATTTGCAATTAGTGGATCAGAGGCATCACAGGCAGACGACTTAGTACAAAGTGAGTGCATTCTTAATGACACTACCTTATCTGTTTTATTTGATTCTGGTGCGACACATTCTTTTATCGCTGAAGAATGTGTTAGGCGTCTGAATTTACCTGTGAAATCTATGCAATATGATTTACTTAGTGTAACAGCCCAATTTTTAATTAAATTTGAATCGGTAATTAAACAGTGAAAAATTAAAGTTTTTTAGAAAAATAAGAAATAAATTTTAGAGAATAGGAAATTTTATTCCGGTTATAGGGATATTTTTATTTCATAAATCAGATTTAAAATGAGAACTAACGAAAATAAAATGCGACAATAAAAGGAAGAATTATTAAGGGACTCATTAATTAATTAAAAATAAAATAAAATAAATAAATATCTTCTCTATTTCCTTTTCTCTCCCGAAAGCTCTCATTTCTTCTTCCTCACACCGCCTTTCATTTCCACCGCCATTTGAAGCCTATAAATAAGGCTTCTACACTTCCAATTTCTTCATAACAAAACACACTACTAATTCCACAACCTTTCATCTCTCTCTTCAAGCTTTCAAAACCTTCATTACCATACTAAAGCTCTCTAATTTTGCATAAGAAAAAATTACTCAAACTTGAAGATTTGAGGAAATACAAGGGAGTTTAACACAAGGAAAGCTTAGGGATCTTCAATTGAGGTAAGAAAGAGGAGATGGGATATTAAATACATAGAAATTAAGTTATAATTGCTTGTTTAATTGATTAATGGTTTAAAAACTCATATAATTAGATTTTAATTTAGTTTGAATTAAGTTGTAAAATTGATGTTAATTAGTTTGGAATATGATATATGATATGTTTTTTATGTTGTATGATAATTTAGAATCAATTGGCATATTTAATTTATAAATAAAATGAGAAAAACAACAAAAACAGCAAGAACAGAGCTGCTATTTTTGTTCTGCAGAATCAGTCCCTTTAACAACGGATATTTTCAACCGGTGTCAAAAACTGGAAGCGATGGTATTTTTGTAAATAAATCAGAAGCGGTGGCATTTTTGTAAATAAATTAGAACGATGACATTTTCGTAAATAAGACCAGTGGTATTTTCGTAAATATGATTAAAAACTTAAAATAATGATTTTTAAAAAAATCAGAATTTTTATTATTATTGGATTTTTATTATTCTAGAGACTTTATTTTGAAATAAAATAAATATAATTAATTAAATTAAATTTAGAAGTTTATTTAAATATTTAAAGGGAGAAAACTCTTGTTTTAAAATTATTTTAGTAGTATAAATTTATATCATGGAAAATATGTTTTCTATAATCTTTGGAATATGATATTAAATAATTACTATAACATGAAAATGTGTTTCCATATTCTTTGAATTATTAAATATTATGGAAAATGTGTTTCCAAATGTTTTGAATTATGATATAAATATTATGGAAAATGTGTTTTCATATTCGTTGAATTATACTTATTTGATTGTTATGATGATTTTATTACTAAAATTAATTATATAAAGGAATTTGATAATTTAATCTAATGCATTCATGCATCATATGCATTGGCCGTTCAAAGAATCCGCAGAGGGGTTCTTTAAGGGGGTTCCCGGTGGGGGAACGCGCTCTGTTGAGCAACAGACCTCTGTGGTGGTTTTATACCACAGCCGTCTTAAGGGCTAAGCAGTGTGTCCTTAAGGGGGGTCCCGCAACACTTGTTATTGATATGATTGTATTGTTATCCGATGTTGGTGTTGCATTATGGGGCGCGGTATCGGTTGGATATCCGTAAAAATGTTATTGTTGGAAATCACTATAGATGTTCCCACCAGAATGGATCCATCATGGATTTTCATTTATATAGAGAATGGAAATATTAATATAAATATAATACAAAATACTTGTTTGGCATCTGCATCGCATAACATCCTACTTGTGATTGTGTATGTTCTAATTTAATTTCTATTTATTTGATATTTTATCTCACTCTTTCTGTTACTTGTGGCAACCCTTTAGTGGTTAATCAGGAAGACATGTGACAAAGTGGATGATGCTTGATGTGGATGAATTATGAAGACTTTTGATGCTGATGCTTGCTTGCGTGACTACTATGACTGTATTATGTATGCATATGCTATGTTTTGGTATTTTATATCTTTATATTTTATAAGATCTAGGTGCCTGTTGTAAAATATATTATGTATGGAACTCTGATGTTATGTATAATAATAAGAAGTTAATTATAAAAAGGTTGCGCACTCTGATATTATATCAGTAACCTCTGGAATCAGGTTGTGAATCGCTTGATAATTACCAGGCGAAAAATAAGTTATCCAAGAGATTTTATATGGTGACGGTAATTATCTTGGGATTTTATATGTTTTGTGCATTGTTTGCAGTACTTTCAGGACCGGTCATACTTCTCTATGACACTTGTAGATAATGTTAGAAACCAATGGGCCGCATACTTCATTGAAGTCAAGAAAGGACTTAGCTAGATATAGGATCTTTATTCTCTTATATATGTATCTAGTGTAGGATTTAGGGTTTATATTTTATTAGGTTACATTCATCTGAATTGTGTATAGTTTCATTTTTTAGGTTGTTATGAATTGATATCAAATTAATGTTATATACATACCATTCTTTTTATATATTGTTGCTGGATATGCTGGGATATACTGTATATTATGCTGGTTATCTGATTGCAGGTTTGGGAAACATTAAAACAGAAACCATATTAAAAACAAACCTCATTATTTAATCACGGTGATGGTAACAACCGTGATTATAGACCCTATTTATCCACGGTTACTACCATAACCGTGATTATACATAGTCTGTAAGTGAAGTTTTATGACTACTTATATCCACGGTTATGCTAGACAACCGTGATTATACATAGTCTGTTATATTCACAGTTATGCTCGACAACCGTGATTACATATGTTCTTATTTAATCACGGTTACGAACAACCGTGATTAGATATAATTTATAACCACGGTTGTTAACCGTGGTTAAACGCCCTCATCTACTACCACGACTACAACAACCACGATTCATTAACCGTGATTAAAGACCATTTTTAACCGTGATTATATCCACTTTTTCCACTAGTGTTTCTAATAAATAGGAATAGAGAAAGTACTATTAACATTAAAGGAGAATTTAAATTTAAATAAGTATAGAATTGGAATGCTAGTATGTTGGAATATTTTTTTTATAAAAATAAGTACATTGATATCTTTTCACGTGTGTTTTATTTTGAATTGTAAATAAGTGGTATAATTTAATAGGTCATGTTAACAAGTGTTGAAGGGGTATTGTTTTAGGAAGCGAAACTACATTTTTTTATTAAAAATTGTGTAAAAATTGCTTAAATGTTTTTAAATTAAAATCTTTCTCCTTTTGTTTCTTAATGAGTGTCCGGGCACTTATTAATATTTTCCTAATTTAATTTGCCAGTCTAACTTTCATAACATTAATTCCATGCTTTGATAAATAAAATTATATGTATACATTTAAAATGTAGATACAACTAAAGCGTTATGAAATTGATAAATCATGATAAAAATATCGCTAAGAAAAATAAAATATAATTGATCTGTCCTGAACCGGGGTCAAGAGATCCGGAGTCAAGTCGATCACAAATAGTATGCAAATACTGTGCAGAAGACCGGATGTATGAGTATCCGGTGTAAATATCTGTTGTCCTTGAGTGAGGAGAGCGGATTGGGCGTCCTGGAGATCCTTCACACCGACCTAACGCGTTGAAGTGGGCGAATGGTGGTGTCACCTGCAAAGATTCTCCGACGCTCAAGTCAGTGATGATATTCCAAGTAAGGAATGTATTTCAGAGAGTAATCGTTCATAGATTCAGTTGAAGAAGCCCCTCACTTCATTAATGAAAATGAGTTCATATACCTGATTGGCTCGTTTTACGAGGACTCGTTAGTGGGGAACCACTAACTCCCATTAGCATTATTTTATTGTGCACTTACCAGCATGATTGGATCAAGTGGCTATTTTATATTGAGCATGGAGAATATAGACTAGGATTAGGGAACAAGTTGACCATCCCCGTGAGCAGAATTTGGCTCGTAGTGCAGGGAATTATTGATCGATCCCTGTAGCAATGATCCTTGTCTTTCACACAGTGACGTGTGTGTTGTCCGGTGTCATGGTGTTATCCTGAACAACCGGTATAGGGAGAACGCCTGATACGGAATTACAGTCCGGATGTATACCGATGACACCGGTTACACGTTGATGTCTTGACAAAGACGTTGAAATATGTCTTGTAGATCGGATACCGGTATTGAGACCGGATCAATAATAAAACAACATAGATACATTAAAATTCCACCCTTTTATCAATATGAATATGGAATATATATATATTTATTATTTATATATAGTTAACTATTATTCTTTAAAATATATATATAATTATAATAAATAGAGTAATTGAACTTAATATAATTTGTTTATACTTTTTATGTTTATTAATGTTAAAGTCAGCCTTTTTATTTATGGAATATATATAATACTGTATTAATTTGTAACTACAGTAGCTAGGAGTGTTCATCATTTAATCCAAAAAAACACACGTTCAATCGAACTAAAAATACCGATAACCAAAAAATCGATAAATGAAAAAACTAATAACCAAAAAAATCGATATTTTTTTAATGGATTGAATTGGATTTTGGTTCCACCTTTGGGAACCGATCCAATTTTTTTTACTACTAGTACTACTTTGGACCTATCACATAAAAGCTCAATATATTTTCTTTGTTTCTATAATTTCTAAAAGTAAAATAGCTTAAGTTCAAATGACAATACCCAATGTTTTAATTTTACAATTCATGCACAAAATAGCTTAAACTAAAATGACAATGCTGAATGTTTTAATTTTAATATTTTATGATTCACGTCATCAATTGCTTAAATTAGAAAGAAAAGAAATCTTCACTCATTTATGTTACTTATTACAGTTAGAATGTGATTTCTATAATAAGTGATTTAGGGTTTATTTTTAAGGTATTTTTTAAAAATTAAAATTCATAGTATATTCTAACCGATCTAATACAGACTGTATAATAATTTTTTAATTGAATTAGATGTTTTTTAACCTCAAAATCAATCCAATCCAATTCAGAAATTTCAGTGCACTTTTTTTTGGTATATTTCATGAATGACAGTTGTACACTTTTAGTATTCAGAAAATGAAACCGTTCTTGAAAACCGTGAAACCACCGGCAATGGAATGTTTGTTTTAAATTATTGAAGGAAAAAAGAAGTGCGCTGAGAGTATTTGATATTTAACTATGGTTACATTTTAGAATATTCTAGTAGATGATTCATTGTAATTAACCCTAGTATAAAAAGCATCTCTGTTATAACTCAATACCACTTAAATAAAAAAAAACTTTAGTTTAATTTGAATTAGATCGTATGTAATCCTATATTATCAAAATTCTACATTATTTATTTTGTCTGTTTTTGCTTCATTGAAGTTATGTTTTTACATATCTTTTGCTTCTATTTCTTTAGATATTGTTGATGAAACTCTTTGTGGTGTCTAGCACTCCAAACTCTAAGAAAAGAAAAAATAGGTAGCAGACAATCAATTCAATATGAAATTTCAGAGATAATTATAACTCAGTTTACATGAGATTACACCTTTATTTATATAGGATACATTTATCAATTAAGGGGCGTAAATCAAAACAATTATCTTATCATTTCATTCTATGTCATGTAGATATGTTTCATAATTATATTCTCTTCAGTATTTTTATCCGAGTAACGCACGGGACATTTTTATAAAATGAGTTTTTATATTTTGAATTATAAATTCTATTTTATAAAATAAACTTATTAAAATTATTAATAGAAAAATCAATTAAAGAAAATAACACTTATTCGAAAAAGTCAAATCAAATTTAAGATAAATATTTAATTTTCTTATCATTACCTCATAATATATGATTTCATTCCTAAAAAATATTTCAATTTTATATAAGGGTGAAACTTTATTTATTTTTCAACAACAATAAGCCACACATATAATTACACCTAATTAAATTACAAATTCATTGATAAATAAGTGAATATAATTAAATATGAAATATAAATAAAAGATAGTGTATATAATATAAATAAATAGATGAAAATAACAAAACAAAACA
The DNA here is from genome assembly GCA_037962975.1 of Clitoria ternatea. NCBI lineage: Eukaryota > Viridiplantae > Streptophyta > Magnoliopsida > Fabales > Fabaceae > Clitoria > Clitoria ternatea. The sequence continues at coordinate 54,279,786 of CM075675.1, forward strand.
AAATATATAATACCTAATTTAAACAAAAAATGCTTTTAAATTATTTTTATATTTGTATAATATTACAAAATATAAAAAATTTAAATGGGAAATTTTTATTTTAAATTAATATTAATTTAGTCTCTAGTAGTTGATTATTGGAAAACATATTATTATATTTAAATAACAAAAAACATAAATAAATAAATAGAAACTTATGTTTTTCATCCAAATGAGGAATTTAAATAAATATACATATTGTGATATTAAGAAAATATATTATTCATAGTATTATATGAAAGTTCCTTGAATAAGAATATTTTTATTATTATATTTATGAATAAAAGAAAACATATTATTCATATTATTGTGTGAAAGTTCCTTGCATAATAATATCTATCCATATTATATAGGAATGATATATGATTCTTTCAAAATAGTTAAACTTAAATTACTGGAACGAATTGTGCATGAATATTTTGACAAATACAAATAGTGGCACAACGAATGTAATGGTAATTTATTATTGGTGACTATCAATTGTTTCATCACCTTAATATCTGGGGTTAAAAAATCAAAATATGAAATAAAAAAATATGGAATGAATTGTGCCTAAATATTTTAGTAAATAACAACAGTAGCCCAACAGATATAACTGTAATTTATTATTGGTGGCTATCAATTGTTTCGTTAACATAATTTATAATGTATGAGATTCGATTTATCTAAAATTAAAAGAATCATAAATATGAAAAAAATAATGAAAAAATATCACTATAATTCATCACCATCACAATCATAAATAAAAATAATTAAAAGGTCACTAGCATTAATATGAAATAATATATGGGATTCTATTTATCTTCTAAATAAATCAATATATATTAATTAGATAATAAAATGAATTAAACTTTTTTTAAAAAGGACAAACAAATAAGAGACTGACATGTGGTAAATAGCTATTTATTATTACAAATTTTAATTAAAATTTAATATAATATATAAAAATTCAAATTAAAATTAAAATTTCTAAAGGAAATTTTTAAAATTCGTATAAATTAACTTTCAATATTTCATTTATTATCAAATTAAACATGATAAATTAGCCTAACAACCTAGTAATTTGAAGACATTTTATTCTTATCAAATCTATTCATTATATTTTAACACATTTTATTCATATGAAATTCAAATTAATCAATTAATTGCATGCTATCAATAAATAATTTAATTGAAGAGATTTTTTATTCTTATCAACCTCATTTATTATATTTTAACACATTTTATTCCTATCAAATTTAAATTAACCAATTATGTGCATGCTACTAACTATGCTATCAATAAATAATTTAATTAAAGAAATTTTATTTTTCTTAAAATTTAAAAAAAGTCACCGCATGTTTTATTAACTCTATTATCTTTTAACCGTATTGTGCACTAGTGGATTGACATATTTAATATATTTTAATCATTAAAAAATGCAAAAAAAATAGTAACTAAATCAATTTAACGACATAAGATATTATATTCAAATTAAATTATAGAATAATTTTTTTAATTCTCTCTTAAATACCATCCAAACTGATTCATAAAAACACAATAAATGACATAATCTATGACTTAGTTTATAGAGTGTGGGAGTAGTGTAAAAGTATATTTAACATATTTTAATCATTAAAATATTTTAAAAAATGAATAACTAAATTAATTTAATGGCATAAAATATTATATTCAAATTATACAGTAATGTTTTTTTAATTCCTTAAAAACTATCCAAACTGATTTGTCAAGGCAAAATAAATTACATAGTAATCTAGGGTCTAGTTTATAGAGTATGGAACTAGTATAAAAGTATGTCGTATTTGGTGTGGTACAACTTACTACACCAGATTTTTTCTTTTAAATAATCAATGTAAAAGAATACTTTAAATACTAGTTTAATAAAATAATAAGTAGTATTATACCAAGTACAACAGAGGAACTGCATTAAGACATATTGTACTAACTATTATTAATTAAAAATCCATGATTTATACCCTAATAATATGCAAGTAATTTATAGCAAACTTTAAAAGTTATTGGAATCTCAATCATTAATTTTTTAATCAACAACTATTAATGCACTTTTCTTCTTCTAAAATATAATAATCAAACGTTAGAGTAGAAAAATAGATTATCCATAAAAGTTTGGTTAGTTTCTTAGGATGAAATGAATATAATTCTAAAATTCAATTATGAACTTAACTTTTTCATTATACCATCTCTAGTTTCTTCTTCTTTTCCTCTCTTGTACAAACACAATTGTTGATACCACCTCTCTCCTTTCTTTCATTTTTTTTTCTTATTGTTGCACAAATACAATTATTCAAATCAATTAGAATATTGAAGGCAACCTTCAATCTAAAAGGAGCGTTCATGGTTATTACAAAGTGTGTGAAGGAAAATATTTAGGGTTTAGGATTTAGTACAAACATAATAACCAATTGAACAATTGATCCCTCTAGATATTCCATTTAGGCTTAGTGGCAATTTTTGAGTATCTTTCGGCTCATCCCATTTAGCCTATATGTAGATATTTCACAATAGTTTTGTACTTACCTTATTTGATATGGTCCATGGTATAACTTTGCGAGGAATCGCTCAGTTGTATTCGAGTTATGTGCATCCTGTAACACCCTCGGTTAGATAAGACAAATCCTTCTGTGGGTTCATCCTATTTAACTGAGAGTGTTAACAGTTTTAAGAAAAAGTGAATATTTTTTTTTTATTTTTTAAAATAAATACGTGGCAGATCAGTGGAAGCAATAATGTATATATCACATAGTCATTCACAAACTGTAAGTAATTGTACTCTTAACAGAATGGGGCACGCAGGCACCCTTAAATATTATACAGTTATCCATCAATATTCAACTACTTATATTCTATTTAAGGAACGTTCTCAATTGGTTCAGCATATTTCTGTTCTTCATACTCAGGTTCTTGATTTCCTAATTCCTCTGAAAATTGTCAACAGTAAGGGTGAGTATAACCCAAGACCCTGATTGGTTAATCTGGTGCGGACATAATCCAGTTAACATACAATATCACATAATTTGTATATTTAGCATATTCACAGTTTTATCAATTAAGCATGTTATTATCACATAAATTGTACAATTAGCATATTCATAATCATAGCAATCAAGCATGTTGTTATCATATAAATCGTACAATTAGCATATTCATAATCATAACAATCAAGCATATGGTCATGAAATGCATGAGTCAAATTTATTATGATTTATCTTTATTTAAGTCTCATGATGCATGTGGGCCCAATAAATCAAACCATCATCATCCTTTCATTCTTTGGAATCCATCCTGCTCAAGTTATTTCTTGGGCACAATGTTTCCATTCTAGAGCGATCGGAGCTCACCAAGTCCCCTTTCTTTTATCATAAGGTACGAATGAACTCACAGGTTCTCATCATTATATATATCATTTCAACTTGGGACTTGGCTCTTCACGATCATAGATACATCCCGTCATTTAGTCGAAGTACACCAGAATTGCATCGTCTCACCCGGCTATCAGGCGCGACTCTGATGCCATTGGGTTGCCGTTCCAGTTGTACTCCCAAGATTCTTCTACTGAGATCGAACGTGAATGTCCTCCAGCGTACCAGGTGTATGCTCTAGTTTTTCTTCTTCAAAACATATTTTCATGATGCGAAATGCATTATTTTTATCATTAGATCCCTGGGTATCTTATGTGTTTCCAGTCTCATCATATCATTCCCAAGCTCTTTGAATTCCATCAATTATTTAAACGTTGTAAGATATTCGTTTATTATTTTTAGAAATATATCTATTATATCTTGGTTAAAATTATATTTTCCATAAAGAGTAAAACAATATATTCTTTATGTAATTACGCATAATTAAGATGTTAACAATGTATAATAATAATAAAACTAATAATAATAATCACAATATTAAGTTCGATAATAAATAATGATAATAATAGAATAAGAATGATAATTATAACTTACCAATAACTTAAAAAGTAGTAAAGATTAGTTTCCAATTGAAAATTCAAACGAAAAACACTAAAAATAGAGTTTTCCGAGTGAAACAGGGGCAAATCCGAGTGAAATATGTATGATTCCGAGTGGAATCATACTGAAAAGGTTCTCCAAGCGTTCTGGTTAAAAATCCGAGTGAAATGACACTGGAAAGCTGTTTTCCGAGTGAAATAAGTTTGGGTCCGAGTGAAAATGAATTGGAATGCTGTTTTCCGACTGGAACAGCTTGAATCCGAGTGAAAAATGAGTTTTCCGCATGAGATAGTTATGAATCTGAGTGAAATAAACTGAGCAGAGTTTTCTAACTGAAATTAATAGGTTTTCCGAGTGAAACAGAAACTGAGAAGTATTTTCTTAATGAAATAACTTAAATTCTGAGTGTAATAAATTTCTGAGTGACTTAAAATATAATTTTTGAGTGGAATCAGTAAGAAAGAGTTTCATGAGTGAAAATGTTGGTGAAACCGAGTAAAAATGAATTTCTGAGTGTAATAAAATACGATTCCGAGTGACATCAGTCTCAAAGGAGTTTTCTGAGTGAATTCAATATAAGTTCCGACTGAAACATGAGTTTACCGAGTGAATTTAGTTGAAAAGGGTTCTGTCTGAATAAGACACATGCGAGTAAAATAAATCCGAGTAAGATAATCCTGATTCCGAGTGGAATCAGGTTGGGAAAGGTCTTCTGGGTGAATTAACTTTATATACCGAATTACATCAAACTGAAAGGAGTTCTTTTAGTGAAAATAACTATTTGCTGAGTAAAATAAATTGTGTTCCGAGTGAAATCACTAAAAAGTGTTGTCTGGGTAAAACTAACTGTTTTCTGAGTGAAATATGATGTTTGCCGAGTGAAATCAACTGGGAAGATGTTGTCCGAGTGGAAATAAACTAGAAAAAGTTCTCTGAGTGAAATTAGGTTGTTTACCGAGTGAAAAATTGTTTTATCAGAATGAAATACATTCAGTTAAGGTTGAATCCGATTGAAACTAAGCAAAACCGAGTTGTTATAGATGTAAAACCGGTCGGATTAACATAAAACAGAACCTGTTATCATTAAATCCATCTTCTATTCATAATTTTTTTCACTGGAAATCACACGGTACCCATGATTCTTAGTATTTTCAGTCCAATAAGTACATATCATTTCACAATCCATCACTGATTATATGCATTTAATAACAAATATATATATATATATATACAAATAATAACAATTAAGGCATTTAATTCACACAACACTGAATCTGTCCTGGAAAGGTAAGGAACAAGTTCCTTAACCCTTTCCTTCACTCGGTTTTCCCACAGAGCACCCAAGAATATACCCCCTTACCTCAATGAAGTTCCTGGATGGAAAGAAAGAGTCCCCTTCACTGTCCTGCACCAGTTTCGAGTGAAACAGAAGGGAAAAGAGAGAGAAAGAAGCTTGCTGGGAAGGAAAATGATGAAGGGTGTTTGTGTCGTGTGTGTGGGTTCTTAAGGGTCCTGGCACTGGTTTAAATAGGGAGAAAGTGAGTGGAAAAACAAGTGGGGGACAACTTTTCTGAGTGGATGATAGTGGAGTGATAATGGAAGGGTCAGTGGAGATTAAACAAAGTGATATGCTGAGTCAGTGCCCATTTCTGGCTCCCCACTATCTTTAATGCGCACGATTGAATTTAAATAATCATTAAAAGACAAAATTGAAGTCAATACGCACTACTGATAGTGAATACCGACTGGAATTCCTACTTCCGAGTCAACAATTGCAAGGCTCGCTTGAGCGTGGCTTGCTCGCTTGAGCGAAGTTTCAATTCTTCACTCGGAATTCCTTTGAAACCGACTCAGGCACTCGGTTTCTCACTCGGTAATACCTTTCCAGACTGAGTCCTCTCTTCCTCAGAATCTTCACTCGGAAATCCGAGTCTTCATTCACTTAATTCACTCGGTTTAGGCCATCTTCTTCAATTATATTTCCAATCAATGTTTATTTAAGCCATTACCTCTCGGACCAAGACTCACACGTACTACTCTCACTCGGTTTTTGTCCAGCAGGGTATATCTCACTCGGAATTGGCTCCCTCCACCATTTTCCACTCGGTTTCCTGAGCAAAACCATTCGGAAGCCTTCCCAATTGTTTCCACAACACACTTCAGTCGGAAAGGAAGCATCAAATCAACATAAATAGAAGTATTTATGCATTCTTTCACTCGGAATGCTTCAACCACAGTAATTTCCTTCAGAAAAGGAAACATTCGACTCGGAACCGAGCCTTTCTAGGGTGTTTTGACTCGGATTTTCACTCAGAAGTGATTCTTTTGAACACTCTTCACTCAGAATTGCTTCTCAGGTCAGGACTCCACTCGGTGGTAGCCTTCTCAGTCATGTTTTACTCGGAAAACATGATACTGACTCGGAATTCTCTCCTTCACTCGGAATTTCTAATCCTTCACTCGGAATTCTTCTTTGTCACTCGGAACAGAGTCCTTTTCACTCGGTTTTTGCATAATTTCACTAATGGTCCTTGTAAATTCTATTATTATGTGTAAAAATAATATTTTTGAGATACTACAGACCATCAACAGGGTATATATTGACTTATTCTTGCTTACAAATCTTCCATAATTAAAATTTACAAGGGTAAAATCGCTTCTAAAAAGAGGGATGTTACATTCTCCTCCCCTTTTAAGAATTTCGTCCCAAAATTCAAAGTTGGAATAATTGAGGGTACAATTCTCTCATTTTCTCCTCAATTTCCCAAGTAGCATCCCCATCATCTGTCTGACTCCAAACTATCTTGACCAAAGGAATTTCCTTGCCTCTTAGCTGTTTGAGACGTCGGTCAGCAATCTTAACTGGCGATGCTTCAAAGGTAAGGTTTTCTTTCAGAACAAATTGATCGGGACTTAGAACATGATCAGGGCTTGGTACATATTTGCGGAGTTGAGAGACATGAAAGACATTGTGAAGGTTTGTTAGCTCAGGTGGCAGAGCAATACGGTACGCATGAGTTCCTATCTTTTGCAGAATCTGATAGGGTCCTACGTATCTGGGGCTTAACTTCTTGGCCTTCAAAGCTCTTCCTACTCCAGTGGTAGGGGTAACTTTGAGAAATACATGATCGCCTTCTTCAAATTCTAATGGCTTCCGACGTTTGTCATAGTAACTCTTTTGTCTATCTTGCGAAGCCTTCATTGCCATTTGAATCCTCTGAACTTGTTCTGTTGTCTTCTGAACAATCTCTGGTCCAATTATTGTTTTCTCACCAGTTTCATACCAACATAAAGGTGTACGGCATTTTCTTCCATACAAAGCTTCATAAGGGGCCATTCCGATGCTTGCATGATAGCTGTTGTTGTAAGTGAACTCAATAAGTGGAAGGTATTCTTGCCAACTTCCTCCATGTTCCAAGACACAAAGACGCAACAAATCTTCAAGAGTCTTGATTGTTCTTTCTGATTGTCCGTCTGTCTGTGGGTGATATGCGGAACTTAACTTCAGTCGAGTTCCCAGAGCTTGTTGCAGGCTCTTCCAAAATTGTGATGTGAAACGAGGATCTCGATCGGACACAATTGCAGTGGGAGTTCCATTTAACCGTACGATTTCCTTGATATAGATCTGGGTGAATTTTTCTAGGGAATACTTCATATTGACAGGAATGAAGTGAGCAGTCTTTGTTAATCGATCCACGATTACCCAAATAGCATCACATCCTGTTGATGTTCTGGGAAATCCACTCACGAAGTCCATAGCGATCTCCTCCCATTTCCATTCTGGAATATCCAAAGGACGAAGGGTCCTACTTGGTCGTTGTTGTTCTGCCTTTACCTTCTGACACATCAGGCAAGCTGTGACATACTCAGCGATATCCCTTTTCATTCCTTGCCACCAGAATAATTTCTTCAAGTCCTGATACATCTTAGTTGATCCTGGATGGATACTGTATTTACTTTTGTGTGCTTCATCCAGGATGGATCTTTTAAGATCTGTGTTGACTGGAATACAGAGTCTCTGTTGATACTTGATTGCCCCATGTTCATCCTTGCTAAACTCTGAGACTTCTTCTTTCGTCTTTTCCACTAGATTTTGTAATTCCTGGTCATTGGCTTGAGCTTCTTTGATTTGTTCCAAGAAATCATTGGAAATCCTTAGCATTCCAACCATAAGGCTTCCCCTTTTTGGTGTTACTGCTAAATTCAAATCGTGAAACTATTCAATCAATTCCAACTCCTTTGTCATCATATATGATAGACGTAAAGCCTTTCGGCTGAGTGCATCAGCTACTACATTTGTTTTCCCAGGATGATATCGGAGTTCAAAATCATAATCTTTGATAAATTCCATCCATCTACGTTGTCGCATATTCAACTCCTTCTGGTCGAATAGATACTTCAAGCTTTTATGATCACTGAAGACTTCAAAGTATGTACCATACAAGTAGTGTCTCCAGATTTTCAAGGCAAACACAACCGCAGCTAATTATAAGTCATGTGTGGGATAATTAACTTCATGCGTTCTTAGCTGTCTTGAAGCATAAGCAACAACCTTTCTTTCTTGCATTAGGACACATCCTAGTCCTTGTCTTGACGCATCACAATACACTTCATATGGCTTGGCAGGATCTGGCAAAATCAAGACAGGTGCACTAGTGAGTCGTTGGCGTAACTCCGTAAAACTGCTTTCGCATTTGTCAGTCCATTCGAATGGTTGATCTTTACGAGTCAGCTTAGTTAAAGGTGCTGCAATTCGAGAGAAATTTTCGATGAATCGACGATAATATCCAGCCAGTCCAAGGAAACTACGGATTTCCGTCACATTCTTGGGTTGTTCCCAATTCAGTACAGCTTCTACCTTTGTAGGATCCACAGCAATTCCTTCCTTAGAGATGACATGTCCCAAGAATTTCACTTCTGTCAACCAGAATTCACATTTTGAAAACTTGGCGTACAATTGCCTTGCATGCAAAGTGTTTAGAACAATTCGAAGATGCTCCTCGTGTTCCTCATGGCTCTTGGAGTAGATGAGAATGTCATCAATGAATACAACCACGAATTTGTCCAAGTACTCATAGAAGATTCGATTCATGTATCCCATAAAGACTGCAGGTGCATTTGTAACTCCAAAGGGCATAACAAGATACTCATAGTGTCCATATCGTGTTCTGAATGCTGTTTTGGGTACATCATCTTTCTTTACTCTGATTTGATGATAGCCTGATCGCAGATCAATCTTCGAGAAGATAGTGGCTCCTCGTAATTGATCCATCAAATCATCAATTCTTGGGAGAGGGTATCGGTTCTTGATCGTAACTTTATTCAACTGACGATAGTCAACACATAATCGCATACTGCCATCCTTCTTTTTGACTAGAAGAACTGGTGCTCCCCAAGGTGAGACACTGGGTCTAATCATTCCTTTCTCTAGAAGTTCTTCTAATTGCTCTTTGAGCTCACTGAGTTCCTTGGGTGACATCCGATAAGGAGCAATAGAGATTGGTCCCACGCCCGGTATAATATCAATGCTGAATTCGACTTCTCGTTCTGGAGGTAGCTCTCGTATGTCCTCAGGGAATACTTCTGGAAATTCTTGAACAACAGGAATCTGTTCAAGTTGAGAAGTGGCCTTACCTTCAGTTTCAGTAAGGATCATGTATAGTTGGACTTCTTTTGAGATTACCTTTTCTGAGCTAACAAGGCAAGAATTAGTGACTTGATCACATTCAGATGTAATAGACCCGTGAGAGATGGATTTATTATGACAGTCAATCAAAATATGGTTGGCAGCAAGCCAATTCATCCCTAGAACAACGTCTAGATCAATCAAAGGTAAACATATCAGATCTACTTGATAAGCTTTCCCTTCGATGTTGAGAGGACATTCTAGGCATATGCAAGTAGAACAAATGGGCTTACTGGCGGCAGTTGTGACGATCATTTGATAGGGCAGAGAGGTTGTAGGAAGCTTTAAATGTTTTACACAATTCTCAGATATGAAAGAATGAGTGGCTCCAGAATCATATAATACATTTAATAGAGTACTTCCTATAAAGCATGTACCTTGCACAAGATCGTTCTCTTGTGATACCTCTACACCATTCATGGTAAAAACTCTGGCATTTCCCCCTGGCCTTCCGGTTGAGTTGTTTCCGGGCCTTCCAGGATTATTGTTTTGTCTGAAGTTATTGTTGCGGGAAACATTCTGCACTCTCGGGACATTATTTGCAGGGGTATTTGCAGCAGGTCCCCTATTCCCTTGGCCTGTTGGTCGCACTACCTGTCTTTGAGTCATCTGTTGCTGGTTGTTAGCATTTTTGAACCAACAGTCAGCATCACGATGTCCAGTCCGTCCACAAATTGTGCAGGCTCTACAATTTACTGCCATATGTGGTCCTCCGCAAATATAGCATTTCAGGTTCCGATTGTTCCCTTGATCTCTTGAAGGATTTCGGTTGGCTGAGTTGGAAGGTCGGAAATATGGCCGATCTACTTGAAAATCCCTCCTTTGCTGTCGATCTGGCATACGTCGCTCTGGCCCATGATTAGACGCTCCAGGTCGTTGAAGATTAGAGGTGTTCTCAAATATGCGGCATCTGTCAACCAAAGTAGTGAATTGTGTAATTTGTTGACAACATATGGCTTGACGAATCTCATGTCGTAGTCCTGCTTCGAACTTTGCACATCTTGACGCTTCTCCCATGTGGGTGTAGTAGGGATAACATTTTGCCAATTCATCAAATTTAGCAGCGTACTCCCCAACAGTCATATTACCTTGTTTCAGATTGAACAATTCCTGCTCCTTCTATCTCCTTATGTCTTCAGGGAAATATTTAGCGAGAAATTTTGTCCTGAATCGTCCCCAAGTAATGATATGCCCATCAGTAGCTAGTCTGACTCTAGCATGAGTCCACCCGTGTTCTGCTTCTCCAACCAGCATGAAGACAGCAAAGGTTACACAATCCTCATCAGAACATCGCATAGCGGCAAAAATCTTTTCAAGATGTTCAATCCATAGTTGTGCTCCTTCTGGATTGAAGCCTCCTTTGAATTGCATAGGATTGTTCTTTTGAAAATCAGCTAATCCATGTCTGGCAGAAGCATGAGGTAACTCTTGTCGTTCTATTACCTCCACAATTCTGGTAAGAAGATTCTCCATCACGTGATTGTTATTTTGGCGTGCCATTAGGAATTTGCTGAAAGAATATCAACAAATAGATTCAGGGTATGCGTTATGTGGAGCATTCCACATAGGATATTTAGTCTTAGGAGTGTTATGGACTGTTCAATAATTCTATCAGAGTACGTGGAAACCTAATGGTCCACTCCCCAAGCTTGATGAATCGACTATGCTCTGATACCACCTTTGTAACACCCTCGGTTAGATAAGACAAATCCTTCTATGGGTTCATCCTATTTAACTAAGAGTGTTAACAGTTTTAAGAAAAAGTGAATATTTTTTTTTATTTATTTTTTTTTAAATAAATACGTGGCAGATCAGTGGAAGCAATAATGTATATATCACATAGTCATTCACAAACTGTAAGTAATTGTACTCTTAACAGAATGGGGCACGCAGGCACCCTTAAATATTATACAGTTATCCATCAATATTCAACTACTTATATTCTATTTAAGGAACGTTCTCAATTGGTTCAGCATATTGCTGTTCTTCATACTCAGGTTCTTGATTTCCTAATTCCTCTGAAAATTGTCAACAGTAGGGGTGAGTATAACCCAAGACCCTGATTGGTTAATCCGGTGCGGACATAATCCAGCTAACATACAATATCACATAATTTGTATATTTAGCATATTCACAATTTTATCAATTAAGCATGTTATTATCACATAAATTGTACAATTAGCATATTCATAATCATAGCAATCAAGCATGTTGTTATCATATAAATCGTACAATTAGCATATTCATAATCATAACAATCAAGCATATGGTCATGAAATGCATGAGTCAAATTTATTATGATTTATCTTTATTTAAGTCTCATGATCCATGTGGGCCCAATAAATCAATCCATCATCATCCTTTCATTCTTTGGAATCCATCCTGCTCAAGTTATTTCTTGGGCACAACGTTTCCATTCTAGAGCGATCGGAGCTCACCAAGTCCCCTTTCTTTTATCATAAGGTACGAATGAACTCACAGGTTCTCATCATTATATATATCATTTCAACTTGGGACTTGGCTCTTCACGATCATAGATACATCCCGTCATTTAGTCGAAGTACACCAGAATTGCATCATCTCACTCGGCTATCAGGCGCGACTCTGATGCCATTGGGTTGCCGTTCCAGTTGTACTCCCAAGATTCTTCTACTGAGATCGAACGTGAATGTCCTCCAGCTTACCAGGTGTATGCTCTAGTTTTTCTTCTTCAAAACATATTTTCATGATGCGAAATGCATTATTTTTATCATTAGATCCCTGGGTATCTTATGTGTTTCCAGTCTCATCATATCATTCCCAAGCTCTTTGAATTCCATCAATTATTTAAACGTTGTAAGATATTCGTTTATTATTTTTAGAAATATATCTATATTATATCTTGGTTAAAATTATATTTTCCATAAAGAGTAAAATAATATATTCTTTATGTAATTACGTATAATTAAGACGTTAACAATGTATAATAATAATAAAACTAATAATAATAATCATAATATTAAGTTCGATAATAAATAATGATAATAATAGAATAAGAATGATAATTATAACTTACCAATAACTTAAAAAGTAGTAAAGATTAGTTTCCAATTGAAAATTCAAGCGAAAAACACTAAAAATAGAGTTTTCCGAGTGAAACAGGGGCAAATCCGAGTGAAATATGTATGATTCCGAGTGGAATCATACTGAGAAGGTTCTCCAAGCGTTCTGGTTAAAAATCCGAGTGAAATGACACTGGAAAGCTGTTTTCCGAGTGAAATAAGTTTGGGTCCGAGTGAAAATGAATTGGAATGCTGTTTTCCGACTGGAACAGCTTGAATCCGAGTGAAAAATGAGTTTTCCGCATGAGATAGTTATGAATCCGAGTGAAATAAACTGAGCAGAGTTTTCTAACTGAAATTAATAGGTTTTCCGAGTGAAACAGAAACTGAGAAGTATTTTCTTAATGAAATAACTTAAATTCTGAGTGTAATAAATTTCTGAGTGACTTAAAATATAATTTTCGAGTGGAATTAGTAAGAAAGAGTTTCATGAGTGAAAATGTTGGTGAAACCGAGTAAAAATGAATTTCTGAGTGTAATAAAATACGATTCCGAGTGACATCAGTCTCAAAGGAGTTTTCTGAGTGAATTCAATATAAGTTCCGACTGAAACATGAGTTTACCGAGTGAATTTAGTTGAAAAGGGTTCTGTCTGAATAAGACACATGCGAGTAAAATAAATCCGAGTAAGATAATCCTGATTCCGAGTGGAATCAGGTTGGGAAAGGTCTTCTGGGTGAATTAACTTTATATACCGAATTACATCAAACTGAAAGGAGTTCTTTTAGTGAAAATAACTATTTGCTGAGTAAAATAAATTGTGTTCCGAGTGAAATCACTAAAAAGTGTTGTCTGGGTAAAACTAACTGTTTTCTGAGTGAAATATGATGTTTGCCGAGTGAAATCAACTGGGAAGATGTTGTCCGAGTGGAAATAAACTAGAAAAAGTTCTCTGAGTGAAATTAGGTTGTTTACCGAGTGAAAAATTATTTTATCAGAATGAAATACATTCAGTTAAGGTTGAATCCGATTGAAACTAAGCAAAACCGAGTTGTTATAGATGTAAAACCGGTCGGATTAACATAAAATAGAACCTGTTATCATTAAATCCATCTTCTATTCATAATTTTTTTCACTGGAAATCACACGGTACCCATGATTCTTAGTATTTTCAGTCCAATAAGTACATATCATTTCACAATCCATCACTGATTATATGCATTTAATAACAAATATATATATATATATATATATATATATATACAAATAATAACAATTAAGGCATTTAATTCACACAACACTGAATCTGTCCTGGAAAGGTAAGGAACAAGTTCCTTAACCCTTTCCTTCACTCGGTTTTCCCACAGAGCACCCAAGAATATACCCCCTTACCTCAATGAAGTTCCTGGATGGAAAGAAAGAGTCCCCTTCACTGTCCTGCACCAGTTCCGAGTGAAACAGAAGGGAAAAGAGAGAGAAAGAAGCTTGCTGGGAAGGAAAATGATGAAGGGTGTTTGTGTCGTGTGTGTGGGTTCTTAAGGGTCCTGGCACTGGTTTAAATAGGGAGAAAGTGAGTGGAAAAACAAGTGGGGGACAGCTTTTCTGAGTGGATGATAGTGGAGTGATAATGGAAGGGTCAGTGGAGATTAAACAAAGTGATATGCTGAGTCAGTGCCCATTTCTGGCTCCCCACTATCTTTAATGTGCACGATTGAATTTAAATAATCATTAAAAGACAAAATTGAAGTCAATACGCACTACTGACAGTGAATACCGACTGGAATTCCTACTTCCGAGTCAACAATTGCAAGGCTCGCTTGAGCGTGGCTTGCTCGCTTGAGCGAAGTTTCAATTCTTCACTCGGAATTCCTTTGAAACCGACTCAGGCACTCGGTTTCTCACTCGGTAATACCTTTCCAGACTGAGTCCTCTCTTCCTCAGAATCTTCACTCGGAAATCCGAGTCTTCATTCACTTAATTCACTCGGTTTAGGCCATCTTCTTCAATTATATTTCCAATCAATGTTTATTTAAGCCATTACCTCTCGGACCAAGACTCACACGTACTACTCTCACTCGGTTTTTGTCCAGCAGGGTATATCTCACTCGGAATTGGCTCCCTCCACCATTTTCCACTCGGTTTCCTGAGCAAAACCATTCGGAAGCCTTCCCAATTGTTTCCACAACACACTTCAGTCGGAAAGGAAGCATCAAATCAACATAAATAGAAGTATTTATGCATTCTTTCACTCGGAATGCTTCAACCACAGTAATTTCCTTCAGAAAAGGAAACATTTGACTTGGAACCGAGCCTTTCTAGGGTGTTTTGACTCGGATTTTCACTCAGAAGTGATTCTTTTGAACACTCTTCACTCAGAATTGCTTCTCAGGTCAGGACTCCACTCGGTGGTAGCCTTCTCAGTCATGTTTTACTCGGAAAACATGATACTGACTCGGAATTCTCTCCTTCACTCGGAATTTCTAATCCTTCACTCGGAATTCTTCTCTGTCACTCGGAACAGAGTCCTTTTCACTCGGTTTTTGCATAATTTCACTAATGGTCCTTGTAAATTCTATTATTATGTGCAAAAATAATATTTTTGAGATACTACAGACCATCAACAGGGTATATATTGACTTATTCTTGCTTACAAATCTTCCATAATTAAAATTTACAAGGGTAAAATCGCTTCTAAAAAGAGGGATGTTACACATCCCATGTATTTTTTTAAGTAACCATTAATTATCGCATAACTCATGCAATGCCAGAGGTGAGCACTACACAACAGGGATAGTGAAATCTTGGAAAGGGAAGGGGCAGTTATACATGTATGAAAGTGTATAAAATTTTAACTACGTCAAGAGACTATAATTTACCAATATAAAGCATGAAAGAAACATGTTTATATAATAGTCAAACTTTATAAAATACACACATCTCATATCTTTTACTCGATGGCTACTTGAGGTTAAATATAGTTAAGTTACACATTATCAGTGACTAGACAAAACCCTCAAATTCTAGGGTGTGGAGGTTTGTTAGTATTTTTTACTTGGTGTGAACAATATCCTTTTAAGAAATTATTTAAACATTACAACTCACTTTTTATCATTTTTTTTTTTAAAGAACGGGATCAAAACCCAAACAAATTACATTAAATAAATGATAAGAAGACTTGCACCGTAAGAGTCTTCACTTACAAAAGGAAATATCAAGCCTGAAAAACATGAACATCTATTGGCATCAAAAGACCCAACATAGTTATGTGATCAATACAACGGCCTCTCTAAAGGAATGAGAAAGAGACACCTCCTGATTAGAAGTATGAACAGAAGAGATCCTATTAACCAATCCAAAACAGGGATAGCTTCTTGAACAACTCTTATTAATTAATGAATAGCCACCTTAGAATCCATCTCCATCGTAATCCTCAAAAGGCCGAAATTATGCTCCAAGCAAAGATCATGGAGCAGCCCCAAATTTCAGCTTGCAACACCCAACAAACACCAACATTGCTTGAGAAACCGCCACAAGAGCCTTGTATGTTATTATTGGCAAATCTTATGTTTCTTTCATTTGGAAAAAAATGTTTTCCATTAAATTACAATCTCTTGACATGCTTAAAATTTTATACACTTTTTCAAAAACATTTTCATAGTTTTTCCTTCATATTAAGGATGCATCTTTAAAAACTTTACCTAAGCACGTTCGCCTTGACTTTCTTCAAGAGAAGTAATTTTTACAATGAACAAAATCATATGTTCATGGAAATTTTATGAAAAATGTAAATTAATTTTAAATTGATGATGCAAAAAAAGTAAGTCTTGTTTAAAGTCGTTATAACTACAACTTTTCTGACCAAAAAAAAAAAAAAAAAACTACAACTTTTAAAAATGCTATTCAAAATAAATTTTTAAATGAAGTTAGAATTCTGAAGTTAAAAAATAGAGTGGTCAAAGGGAGCAGAAACAGAGACTATGCTTTCCTGTTAAATAAAAAAAATGAAGAAAAGCAGTCCAGAAGAGGACAATGTTGTTACAAGGTTTTTGTCCAAATCAAACTCCTGTTACATGTGCTGACTAGAGGCTACAACTGATGAATAAATTAGCAGTATAATAATAATGATAATGAAGGAAGAAAAGAACCACATGCTTTTAACAATAATAATATACAGGGGAAAAAACTTAGCTACCTATGAATCTTAGAATCATTTCTTGGATCGTTTCTTTGGTCTCTTGTCTTTGGCAGCATTAGCACTGTTGTCTCTACCGCGTTTTGCACTACTCTCTGCTGCCTTCTTTGGAGGTCTACCAACACTCCTCTTAGATTGAGAGCTGTTCTCAACATTCTTGGTTCTTTTGTCTGCAGAGCCTCCTCCACCATTATTGTTCCTTGAGGCCCTTTCTTTCCCTTTGTCAACCTTTACATGGTTCACAACTTTTTTCTGCTCTTTCACACTCACACCACCCCTGCTGCTACTGCTACTTCCTCCTCCTCCTCCTCCACTTCCACCGCCTCCACTACCACCCTTCAATGGTTCCACTGAGGTATTTTTCTTAATCCGTTTCAAGAAATCAGCAGCTGCATTTTTCTTCTTATCTGACCCTCCCTCTGCTTTGCACTTCTCTGTTGCCTTGTTTCCCGAGGACCCTGTCTTAGGAGTGGAGTTAGAGGGTAGTTTCTTATTGATTCTTCTAAGGCTTCTGGCTCCTGTCACAGGCTTTTCCTTTGTTTTAGGACCATCATCTTCATCTGTATCAGAGGAAGAGGGTTTCAAGGGTGGTTTTGAATCGGAAGATGGCTTTTCCTTCTTGTCATTGAACATGATGGGCTGGTCACCCTTTTGGCTAAAAGTGGCTGAGGAAGGTTTGGCTGAGATTGAGCTACGTTTGCGGCAAACCAGAATAGGAGCAGAGGCTTTGTGCTTGGAGAGGAGAGAATCTGGTTTGGGTTGTGGAGCGTTTGGAGGAAGGGAATCACTCTTACGAGGAATGGGGTCGGATTGTGCTTGGACGTGGTTCTTCATCTCCGTGGCAACGAGACAGTGCAGCTGCCGTGCTGCCTGTGATTCGACGGAGTCACGGGGGAAGAACACAGTGGCGTTGGTGAAGAGGAGTAGGAGGTCGCGGAAGAATGCGCTGCTACACGACGAATAGTGACCTTTTTGGAGTCTCAATTGTATGGTTTCCAAATCCACATGCTGTCTCACAACATCTTTGTATCCATCCGTCTCCTGCTGTAAAAACAAATCAAAACATTTCTTTTTACTAATTGCAAGGTACAAAACATCATGTTTATATTACATTAGATTAATCGCCTTATATTTACTTTTTGTGTAATTTTATACCTTTAATTTCGAAGTTTCTAAGTTTAAAATTTTGTTTAATAATTTACAAAAATATAATAAATATATCGTGTTATTAATTAATCGGTATGATTAGCACCAAAATTATATAAAATAGTTAAATTGACAATAAATCATAAAAAAATGTTTAACTACGAATTAAATATATAAAATATAATGGAAGCTATTTTTTTATTTTTATGTTTCGTGAATTTCATCCCTTTACAAATTTATAATATTTAATATTTTCGTTATATTTTTATTAATTATCAAACAATGGACAACTTGTAACAGCTAAATATTTTGAAGTGTTATTAGGATCCTGTTGCCACACCGAATTACTTTTTAAAAGACATGAAATTTAAAAAAAAAAACATATTAGAGCCCGTAACAATTTAATCAGAATAAAAAAAATATCTTAAATATGGTTAAAACATACTTGATACTTTCTATGTTTAATCTATTTGCCATGTATGTATCCTTAAATCATTCTTTTTAACATAATTGTAATCTGTATCAGAAAGTGTACCGTTACGACCACACATTTTTTTTTGGTCAACACCTTTTTCTTGTAAAAAAGAGATATTGACGAACCAAAAGGGCCGAAGCCCATACAAAAATTAAGCCATAGAAAATAGTAATGCACTCTGGGCCTAACAAGACAGCACCTTTTGTTATTCAACGTACGTACGACAAAAGACCGAATGAGCACAAAAAACGTAGGGCCCATTCGCAATTCCATTACTATTCACTTTTCAGATTTATATATTTTATTATTATTAAATTTATACGTTAACAGCTTACTGCCAACAACGTTCCCGTCTCATCTACACATTCGATTGGACTATGAACATTAATAAGTATGTATCGACTTGCAGTTTTATGAAATATTAATTAATATACCTGTTTTCTATGAATGTAATGCAAATGTATAATAATGTATAAATATTTAACGTAAGTTTATTTCTTAATCTGTTCATTTATCAAATTTATTAGTAAAAATATTTAATTTAATTTTGAAAAATACATATATTATTTGAAAAAATTAAAATTGAAGGAAAATAAGAAGTTCTTGTATATTCCTCTTGGAAGGAAAAATAAACTCGTAGCATTCCTACGAGAATAATAGAACCAAAAAATAAATCTAATCACCAAAGCAAAAAGTATGCAAATTTAATATTTAGAAGATACACAGTTGGATGATTATGACTTGTGAACAAAACACGTCACCGCCGCGGAGGACGGGCGCAAGAAAAGGGGAGGGAAAAGAGTTACTATAATAATAAAGGTTTCCGCGGATGGAAAATAAAAATGAAATTTGATATTTTTAAATAAAAATTTTCTATTTTCTGAGTGGAAGGTTACACATGCTATATAAACTAGAACAACAAATAATTAAAAATTGGCTTGGCCAATGACCATGACGGTAATTTTGGATCGTGTTGAATAGGATATATATAGCCCAACCAAATCAGGTCGTGGGCTTAGAATTATTTGGTCTGGAATAACCTGTAGGCACGTTGCATGGATATGCACCCAATGCTGGGCTCACAAGAATGCACGTGCTTGGATAACTATAATAAGATAATATTCTAAGTTTGTTTTCCGAATTAGGGGATAATGAAGTATTTTTCTTCAACGGAAAATTGCATAAATTTGATTGGTTTGCATTGATCCTTTATGGTACTTGGGATAACAATATATTAAAATTTCATATATTTTGAAGTAATCTTGCATGTTTTCAAATCGATAGATTTAGTATTTACTTATACAGTTACACTCACCAAAATGTGTAATACACCGGCAGAGAAAGAAACCACAGAATAGAAACATGACCATGTGTTATTGTGTTATGTGTACCTAACATTTTCAGGCACAAGATACCATTAAATCTCCAACTTCACTTAGCCCATAGAAGTTTTTTTTGTTCTGTTACAACGTAGCCCGCCCATTGAAGTTGAAAATATTCTGTATTATTTTACTTTCTTTGTTAAATTGATTATCTAGCATTTTTTTTTAAAGTTTTCGCGATTTTATTCACAAAGTTGGTTCCAAAAAAACCAATCTATTTCAAAAGTGGTCCCCTTTTGTTGGACAGTCATGATTTATAGAACGTATCCGCGTCTTGCTTGTAATTAAATTTTGCAGTTTTATTTTTTGAGGATTATAATTGAATTTAATTTTCGAGTTATTTTACATAAAATAATATTTTCAACGTGCATGCATGAATATATTTAAGATTTAACTTACAAAGAAATTAAAACATTGAAGTAATTTTTTAATAAGGAAAACATGATGTTTTTTTTTCATATTTTTAAAAACCATGAAATACCAATTTTACCCACGCGAAAAAGAGGTGGAAGGAATACCTGGCTTTCAAGACGGCGCTCGAACATTGAGCTGTGTTCATGTCCCTTGATCATCTCAATAACCCCAATCAACGGTTCAGATTTCATCATGGCAAGCTCATCGTTCTCCGGTGCCACCTCGCCGCGCAGACCGTCTTCGCCGGAAACCTCCTTCCTCAGTCGTCGTTTCCTCTTCCTCGTCAAGCTCGCGGAACTCTGCACCTCACTGCTCTCCCTCGTCGCACCTTCTCCCGAGTGAGCCACCGAGTCGTGTAACTCGGACGAGTCGTCATCCTCTACCTTCCTCTCCTCACTCGGAGGCACCGACTCGCACGTTGGCACCTTAGCCAAAGTATCGTAGCTTCCGTTGTTCGATTCCTCCCCAACCGGTTTTCCCTTTCTCTCAACCGGATCCGGTTCCTTCGGACCGGCATGAACCGGAGTCGGTCCAGGCCCTAACTTAGCTTCACCTTCTCCGGTTTTATCAAACCGCGAACCGGTCGAGTTGGACTCGTTAACTGATTGATTTTCCCGGTCCGATTCATCACCAGTTGTAGGTAACGTCTTATCCGTGGTACTCTCGTCGAGCCGCCGAATCTCCGGTTCGGAATTGGCCGGTTCAGCCTCTTCAACTTCTCCGCCGGTTTTGTCGTTTTCCAGCCGCGGTTTGCCGGAAACCGCCAGATCTGGTTTCTCGTCGCCTTTGCCGTCATTCTCCTTCGCTTTCTCCTCTTCCAATCGTTTTACCTCCAACTGCAACGACCTTGAATAAAAGAACAAGAGAAAAAAATTAAAAAAAAACAAAAATTAGATCTAAAACCTAAAAAGAATAAAATATTCGAAATTTCGGAGATAAAAAGATTTACAAAATGGAAACTTCGCGGCGTTGGACCTCACGGCGGAGTTCGGCTACGCGGAGTTTGCGCAATTCGTCGAGCCAGGGGACATGATCGGAGTTGTCACCGGCAGCGGCGCCGTTCTGGCACGGCGGCGGGACTTCGTCGTTGCATTGGTCGGTGAATCTGCGGTTGAGATCGTGAAACTTTTGCTCGCAGTGGCGCGCGGTGGGGAGAAGGCGCGTTGTGCGTGACTGAACCTCCATGGCAACGGTGTCCCAGTCCTTGAATCCATGGCGGTTGACGGCGCACGCTAGCAGCAGCTCCTCCCACGTGCCCCAAGCATGAGTATTATTATGGTCGTGTTTCTTCTCTAGGTCTGGTTTGTGGTTTTGGTGGTTTTCCATATGATATCACCAACAACACAAAAAAGATATGATGGTTTAACCATAAACTGGCTCTTCCCTAAGCCCCGCCTCCTCTTCTCACACCTCTTCAAATCCAATCCCTTAATTAATTCCTTTTTTCAAAATATTATTAATATTTATACATACATAAATATATAAATTATCATTATTTAAAATCAAACATTAGGATTTTTTCCTTTTAACATTTTTTTCTTCCTATGTGTTTTGTTTTAATGTGAGGATTTTGGTTGAGATAAATGTTATAAAGTTTCTTGGCTAGGGCTTTGGGTTAGAAACAATGGCGTGTGAATGTTATAATAATGTACCAACATTCTATACTAATGTTTTCACTACACGGGCCTGACCTTGGGTACATTAATTGAACATAGAAATGAGTTAGAGATTAGTTTTTTTTCGGCACTATCCTCAAATTCAACTAGTGATTTCCCCCACTTGTCCCTTCTTGTTCATATGAATATTGGACTTCTGACTCGTTTTGGTGGCCCAATGTGACATATTAGTAAAGGGATATGAAGCCCTATTGTGGAATCTCATCCCAGTTATATATCTCAACCAAATTTATGATGGGTTTATTATTGTGTTTGTTCTAATAATAATAACATCCAATAATCTAGATTTGGTTGTGGTGTTTTAAGAGAAATATTGTTTGTTTGAGAACCGTGTTATGGGATAAAAAATGAAATAATAATATATAAATGGATTTTTCATTAAAAAAACACAAAAAGATATATGTGAAATTCTTTTATTTATGAGTTGATGTGCTTTTGAAAATTAGGGATTTTTTTTTTGCCTTTTCCTCTATTAACTATGAAAATTTGAAAATTAGAGAAATAATAATAAATTGTTGGTATATGGATTCATGAGGTTATATCCAATAACATAACAAGGGTCGTCTTTGATCTTGAACTCTCTTAAAGTATCGCGGTCATGTGTCTCAAAAATGGTGGGTACTTAAAACTTCAACACTCAAAAGAAGTTAAAGTACTCTTAATTGGAAAAAATATTAGAGTTTTTAAAATAGTTTATGTTACTTGTGAGGGACAACGTTATGTATAAGGAATGAGCTTAGACCATGATATCTTATGCAAATATCACAAAATTAGATTCAATTAGATATTATAATATAGATTATGCTAATTACTATATATTATGTAATGATTTATTTGCTTTATAATCCCAAATTGAATATTGTGCTTGCAACTTGGTTAATCAATCTTATGGCAGTTTCAACTGAATCCCAATGCCTAAGATTAACAAACCCACTAGAGAGAAAATTTCTGATGTTCTTTGTTCGACCTTTATGAAGCATGGTTCTTGAGGGGAGGATCTCCTCCTCCAAGATCCTAACAATGGATGATCTCTATAGTTCTAAGGAAAAAGAAGATATTCTAAATAGAAGCAAGAGGAAAATTAAGAGATGAAGAGATTCTGAAGTTGATCCAAAAGAATCTTTTATGGATTCTAAAGAATATATGGAGGAAAGTGAAGATGATCTTTTGGAAGAAACTCCAAAGAAAATGTCATACACAAGGAAGAAGGATTTGCTTTCTTCCACAATTTTCAAGAGATCGTTGATGTGGTGACGAAGGAACTATGTCCCGGATTAGATGAAGAACTTCTTGAAGATGAGATGGATCATAAGGATCAAGCTTTTTATCCTAAGCCAATGGTAAATGTCTCGGTTGAGGAATATAAGAGATGGTATCGTCCCTGGAAACTTACCCTCACTGTCAAACTTATGGGGAAAAGACTAAGAGCAAAATTTATGATTCAGAGAATCCAAAGCATGTGGAGAAAGAATAGATCTTTAAAGATTTCTTGACATAAACGAAGATTTCTACATGGTCGAGTTTGATTATGGTTTAGACTATAAGCATGCTCTTTATGAGGGTCCTTGGGCAATCTTGGATCACTTTCTAATGATCCGTAGGTGTCGACCATTTCCCCCACCTTCTGTCCTGCAATTAAAGAAAATGCTGGTTTGGGCCAGAATTCCTGATCTCCCCACGGAGCAACGAAGGTTTTCTATGGAAGGTTGGGAATCTTCTTGGTAAGATGCTTTAAATTGACAATAAAATCTTCATTCACTCAAGAGAAAGGTTCCTCAAATTGTTTGTTGAAATTGATCAGGAGAAAACTTCTTGTGCCTATAATTATGGTGCTGGGTAAAACCCTGAGAATCGAGTATGGAGGCATTATTAATTTGCAACCAATAGCAAGGTAATAATGTTGATACTGACAAAGATCCCACCAATCTGCCTAAGGAGGATGGCTTGTTATTTAAACTTCAGTCCTTGAAGAGGAGGTATCTTCCTCTAATAAAGATCCCCAACGCCTAGGCTCCTTTGGACCTTGGGTGATTGCTAAAACACACCAGAGAAGAAAGAGTCCAAAAGTTAGGTGATGGAAGAATTTCCTCTATTTCTCAAAATGCTGAGTCTAGATAAGGGTGATTCCTCAGGATCCAGATTTAACATTCTCAACTCTCAAACTGATGATATTGAGACTGAGGTTCCACAAGATCAAAAAGAGGAGAATTACCAGGCTCAAAAGATCCCAAAACCATCTAAACCTCCTCATAAACAAAATCCCCCTAACCAGGATGCTAATAACAAAGCCAAGGGCCTTAATCTCTGAAAAAGCAAACCCTCAACATGCCAACCAAAAATCACAAAATACTACCAAACCTTCATCTACCCATCTTCGTATTCAGAATAAACAAAATATAGCTAAGGCTTCCCCTTCCTCTCAGGAACACACCCAACCAATGGAAGCTAACCATGACCCAATTTCTAATGTTGAGAAGATAAATCAAGAGAAGCAGATCTTCCACCTCATAAAATTCTATGAAAAGCAACAAAACCAAAAATAGAGTGGTAGTATTTTTCAAGACCTATTTGGCCTATCTCATCATTACTTAAGGATGAACCACAAACCCCTGATCGAAATCCTGGAAAGAAAGGTTTGATGAGTTTAATCCTTCCTATCTCAAATGAAGCCATCGATATGGTGCATGATCAATCTACGCATGATGAGTGATATCTTCCTCGCTTCTTTATTAATCTTGTTATTATTTGTCTCTATGACAATTGCTTAATCTTTTTTATCCAAAACCTTATTTATTGATAAGCGTAAGCTACCCATCACTGGTGTACAACCACAAGCAACGGGCAAGAGAAGCAACAACCTGTATAGTAGGGCGCACAACACCCAAGGGGTGCAAGACTAGGAAGTGCAACCCAAGAGGGGGCAACTGGCAGAGGAATGGTGCAACCGGTGGAGAAAAGGTGCAAACCCTTGAAACCAACTAATATTCAATCTGGAGTAATTATAAATGCACAACCATTCTAAATAATTGTGTCCATTAGGAACGGATGTGAAATGCAGTATAAATAGAAGTAAACTAGACTAGTAAAGGGACAACAAAAAATTAGGAAGAATCTAAATTGTGCAGAGACAGACTCTCGAAAACCTGTATTGTAAAATATTCTAAATTGTCTATATTAATTTCTGTTCCATCTTTTCAGTTCTGTCCATTTTCTCTATGCTTATCATTTATGACTATGGTTTTAAGTTTCTTTATCTGGAATTGTACGGGGACAAGAGCTAAACGTTTCCTTAATCTTACCAAAGATTATTCTAAATTTACAACATTGATCTGTTAGTAATCTTAGAACCCCAGAATTAGTGGGGAAAGGGATGATTATGTCATTAAAAACCTTGGTTTTGACAGCTTCACTAAAAGTGATGCCAGGGGTTTCTCTGAGGAATCAAGATATCCTGAAATTCTAGTAGGATTAATGTTAAGGTCATTAAAATTACTAATCAGGTGATTCTTATGGAATCATAACCATGAATAATCATATCGGGATTTTCTTATCTATCTATGCTAACCCTGTTGACAGATTTAGAGAGAAACTTTGGAAAAAGCAGAAGGATTTTAGTCTCTGTTTCAGTTCCTTGGTGGAGACTTCAACACAATTCATAACAGCAATGAGAAAATAGGAGGTTCTAATCCCAACTTCCACTCCTTAAATAGATTTTGGAATTGTATAGATTTCAGTGATTTACAGGATATTCCTTGTAAAGGCTCAAATTCACTTGGTCTACAAGAACTTTGAATGAGAAACTAGATAGAATTGTTGCAAATCCTGCCTAGGTAGACCTTTTCCCTGAGGCTAATGTGATCAACCTTCGTCTCCAAGGAAGTGATCACAGTGGTATTTGGCTGAACATCCCTAATGGTCATTTTTCCTTTAGATGTAACAAACTCAGATTTTTAATACCTTGGTTATCTCACCCTAATTTTGAAGATCAGGTTAGGAGATCTTGGATAACCGGTAAAGATTATAACTAGAATATTGTTGCTTTATTTGAGGATATTTTTGAACGGACAAGTTTTCATTTGGAACTATTTTTATCACAATGGGAAGAATCCTTTGTAGTCAGCAATATTGGAGTCAGCAAGCCAGAAGCAAATGACTCTTGTTGGGAGATAGAAACACTGGTTACTTCCACCAGGCCACCCTTATCTGAAGGAGCAAGAATTTCTTGCTCTTAGAGACTGAAATGATAACTGGAATTACATTAATTCTGATATTTACTTGCTTTAATAATTTGTTCAAAGAAAGAAATGATATTGTCGTTCAATTTGACTACACCTCTTCGGGCAACAGAATTTCTTCTGCTGCAGGTAATTCTATTAGCCTTGCTCCTTACAATGAGGAGATCAAACATGCCCTTTTTTTGTTTGGGGAATTTCAAATCCCATAAACCCGATGGCATACATGCTGGCTTTTACAAAAGCCAATGGCATATCATAAAATACAGTCAACACAACCTTTTCAAATAGTGTTTTAACTCCCTTTCAAACACTAAATCCCTTAATCAAATTTATATTACTCTTAATCCCAAAGGGGATCACTCTTAATATCCTCATCAATTCAGGTTAATCTCTCTTTGTAATGTGAGTTATAAGGTTATTACTAGGATTCTTGCTATTATAATTAGGGAATTGATGCCTAATATTATTAGTAACAATCAATGTAGTTTTGTCAAAGGAAGACAAGGCATCGATATTGCTATTGTGCTTCAAGAGATTAGATGAAAAAATCTAGAGGATCTAAACATTTCATGGTTATCAAGCTTGATCTAGCTAAAGCATATGATAGAATGTCCTAGGATTTCATTGATGAATCTCTTTCTGTATTGGGTTTTAATGAGGCCACTTTTAATACTATTCACGGGTGCATTACTTCTACTAATTTTTCTTTTAACTAGAGTGGCGGAAGGTTTGGTTATATCAAAGATCAAACTCATCTCTTTGGAACCTGGGAATGGGAACCAAACCTGGTTTTGGCAAGATATAATCCACCCCGAGCTTCGAAGATTTGTTCATCTTACTAATGTGTCTATTTCTGATGGCCAAGATAATTTCCCTGCCAGCTTCTACGCTAGAAATGGTAGTTGGGATCTAAGTAAGCTCCGACCTTGTTTAAGTGAGCAAATTTTATCTAAGCTGAATGCCATTAAAGCTCCACCAGACGATGACAATAAAGATATTATATCCTAGAGACACAACACTAATGGTTTATTTTTTTTTATTAAATCTGCCTATTTGTGGTTGAACAAGCCTCTTGTTGAGGCTCCAATGTGGAGTAAAGAGCACTTGAAGTCTTGGCATTGGCCTAGCCCTCCCAAATTCAAGCTATTTTTATAGAAACTGGTTCATGAAACTCCTATCACAAATGAAAAAAGGCACGAGAGGAAGATGACTTCTGATAATGTGTCCCAGATGCCTTGAGCTTCATGAAACCATCATGCACACACACACTTAGAGACTGTGAGGATGTCAAGTCTTTCTGGGAGAGATTCATTCATCCAGATAAATGAGTCAAATTTTTCAGTGCTGGTTTGGATGATTGGATTGGTCATAAATATCTGAATCCTTTCCCAATCTCGATACTGATTGGCATAGTCTATTTCCTATTGCTGTCTACCACTTATGGCTTGATAGGAACTCTTTGGTTTTCAGCATGGAAACAAGTTTGGATTCGGGTCTTCAATTTTCTGTCACAAGTTTGCGAATAAGGGTATTGGTCTTTCTTCTGATTGCAGCGGGGATGTTAGAAAAAGGACTGAAAACATTAAATGGCTAAATCCTTCTAAAGGCTACATGAAGTCAACAAGGATGCTAGTGTAAAAGGTCTCTTGGTTCTTATGGTGGTATCATCTGAATCACAAACGAGAGTTCATTGTGGGGTATAATTGCAAGATAGCCCCTTGTTCAGTCATTCAAGCAGAGATCTTGGCAATTCTAGCTCGTTTGAAGGTTTCCAGAGATAGCCATATCAAGAAACTTTTGGTGGAATCTGACTTAAAGGTGGTTGTGGAGATTATTACGGGAAACTACCATGTTGAACATCACTGCTATGAGCTGGTCTCTGAATTTAGAAAACTTCTCCAATTAGTATGGGTAATTTGTGTGCTGATCATGTTGCGGAACTAGCCTACTTGAATAAGCAAGATGAGATCAATGTCTTTGTTTCTTGTCCCTAATCACGTATGTCTCTCATTATTAGGGATGATGTAGGGGAATTAATTTTCCTACAGTTGTTTGTTGTTAGTTGTTAGTTTTGCTTTTGGGTGGTATGCCCCGATGATTATAAAGAAAATAAAAATGTAAGAGTTCTTTTAAGATGTAAAATGTAGAGATGAATGATGTGTGCACACACAAATCCAAATAATTAACATCAGACTTGTATTTGCTGACCAGGATCCAAGATGATATATTGATTTTAGTTTGAAAAATTTATACTGAAAATAGTTCATGACTCATAAGTTATTTTGATATAACTTATCAAACTAAATTATTTTTAATTTATTTAACAAGTTTTATGATCAAATTTATAATATAAGTTTTCATTTAAAAATAACTTATTACATAATTACTTAATTAAACTAAAAGGCAGCCTTTGACATGTTTAATAACTTTTGTGAAAATCAATTTATCATATATTTTTAGGCAATTATGATTATAATTTAAAAGAATATAATATACTCAATTTTTCATTTTCCTATTGTATCTCCATTAATTAATTAATTATTAAGTTAAATAAATCATTTAATCGATGCAAATGATTGCTGTGTATATTTAAATGTATTAAGTAAAAAAGAAATTAAATAATCTAATTTGTTTGGATTGTTCAAAATAATTAACTATTTTATGTAAAAAAATTTTATGAAAATATAAAATTATTTGTAGTAGTTAAATATGAATTTAAATTAGTTAATAATAATAAATAAGAAAATAAAAATTAAGTAGACTATAATATAGTACTACAATAGTCCTTGGATTAAATTTGTCACAGAATTTAAGTAAATTTGACTAACTTAAATTCATTAAACGCGGAAGTATGTATGATGCACATTTTAAATTTTTAATAGAGACTGAATCTCGTTAACAAGCTCCAACAAAAAAATATTATAGTAAAATACATATTTTTTTAGATGAATCTAATATCATTAAATAAAAATAAATGCATTTATAGGGGTAAAATTATTATTTTCTTTTGTTTATATTCAAAAATTGCATTAAATTATAATCATATTAGACATATATATGTTGTTGAATGAAAGTATAATATGATTTTGAAATAAGTTATTAAACATAACAAAATCATATTACAATTTAAAAATCAAATAATATAAAAGTAAACCCTACCACGATGCACTAAAATCTTTTTCTACTTTTACACTGTCTTCCATCCAATGCTCCCTCTCATATTTGTTCTCTCAAAGCTCTCATCTTCGTTGAAGTCGCGTTGTCGTCTACTCTCTAGCGCCATCGTCAGCAACGTGGTTAGTGTCGTCTTCTCTCTGCTGCTTTCACATTTGGGACAAATTCTTCTTATTCTTGTGTCAAATGTTCCCTTTTGAAAATGAAGTTTGAGGTTGGATAAAATGCACACGAATACCACTGTTTTGCTAGGCATTTTTGTGATGCATTTGTTTGATTTTGGCACCACGGGATAGTTGAATATTTTTTAAGTAGAAAACAGTGTGGAAAAATTAACATTATTTGTGCAAATTGAACTAAAAATGAATGCTGCAAAAATAAATAATGCGGGTAACCCATTAAGCCCAAAGCCTGATGTGCCCGGGGCTTTGAGTTCGACATTGATCGTTGGGTTAACTAATTGTATCTAACGACGATGAATATTAACTAACTAAATGTCCGTTTGATTTTTAATTGGAAAAACAAAATTGAAAAAATAAAAAAATTTAAGGGTTGTATTGATCCTTCACGTCATTTAAGATAAAAATATTTGACCGTATTTTTGAGGTTGGTTAACTTATATTCAAACGGGCCTAAATTTTATTCCGTACTAATATTGATGTCGTAATCAATAAATCTAAACTCTAAGGTTAAAATTACAACAACATACAAACAAGATCCTCACCTTCAATGCGCAAAATTTACCATGCACACAAACCCTCATCCACACCCATGCTTCATCTTCCACACCATCACCATCCACTCATCATACACCATCCAACCACCCCACGGCCACCATCACCATCCACAAACCCTCACCACCCACCACCTACGACCAACACCATGACAAACCGTCACCCACCACCACAATCCCTTACCTCACCATGCATCACCCACGGCTACCACCACAAACCCAAACGGAGAACGCGGAACGGAGACGGAGGTTGACGACGCACCCAAACGGAGAGATAGCCACACACGGTGAGGGAAAAGCCAGTTTCAGGGATGAAACGGAGGTCCAAGTGGCATCCAAACACACGCTCAGTTCTCTACTGTGTCTCCGGTTGCTGTCATTGTCTCAGGTATGTATTCCTCTCCTCCCTCTTGAACATATTACCGTTTGCATCATTGGATAATAAAATTTAATTAGTTTTAATAAGGAAAAAAGGAACACGTGTATTATCATTTCATTCTGAGAATTAGCTCGCTACGAGTGGAAAAAAGTGCCCAAACTGGTAATTTCCCCAATTCATGGGCTTAACTTCCACACCCCTGATTTTCCTTTAAACTATATTAGATTTATGGAACTACGTCGTTCTGGTCCTTTTGAAAAAAATATATATATTCAAAACTTAAAATTAAAATAGAAATCGTTCATTTTCTTCATAGTTTCTAAACCCTACTCTTCTCTCCATCTTGCTTCGTTACCAGCGGCCCTCACCGCGCACCGCCGTCACGCACCAGAATTGCTGCCGTCTTACCCCCTTCTTGATCCCTCCAACATCTTTCTCTCTTCACTACGTCTTCCTCCCTCCACTCCACTGTCACTGTGTTGCTTTGAAAAGGTACCTAACTATTAACTTTTTTAATCTAATGTATTGAACGGTGATTTCTAGATTAAAAGTTATGTACCCACATTTTGCTTTCAGTCTTTCACGAAAACATGGATAGAGTGGCAATTTGGCAAGTTGCCTCTGAGGCTCTCTGACATACAGTTTTAATTTTTCAAATGTAAATATAGACCAAATAGACCAAAATGTAGATATATATCCTGTTAAGACTTTGAGAAACTCCTTGGGCTCAACATCCCAGCACATGGTTCCTGTTATGGATCAACTCCCTGGGTTGAAGCTGGCTTTGAGAAACTAGAAGGATAAAAGATTGATGTGGTTTTTGTCCGTTGTCACATAAACATCAAATGTTTCTATTTGAATCACAGGTCAAAATTTTAATTCACTGCATTTTATAGAGAGTAAGAAACCAAGGGTAAGAAAGCGGTGCACATTCACTGGATTTTGTGATCTGTGAACTGTGATACCTAAGTGAGGGCAATTGTGCAATTCTCACAAGGAAAAAAGATGGAGGGTGGTGAAGGGAGGAATATTACCGATACAGGAAGAAATACCCATAGTTTTAAAAGACTGAATTTCCCAGGTTTTTTTAGCCCGGCCCATAAAAGCTTGTCACCTGAGTTGGATTGGGTAGTTTGTATTGACAGCTCTATCCATAGGTGAGCTATGGTCTACCCATTTAACAGCTGTGCCAATTTTAAGTATTTTAAATATAATAGTGAATTATCAATGGGTTTACCTCACAGCATCATAGTTTGTGTGTTCATTGAAATGAATGTAGGGCTTGAATGGTTCCTGCAGAACTGTTACTAATGGGTTTAGAAATTACAATGACTTGTCTGACTTCTTTAGTACAAAGAAAAATTGACCTTAGAATGAAAAAATATATGTATAGTAACAATTGTTTCACGGTACTGTATGCAATTCGCCCAGAGAAGCGAAAATAGGAAAAAACAATATTTATGTGCTGTTAAAAGTACCGGGTGTTAATCATCTGTTTGTGGTGGTTGGAGGTTTAAATGATGCTGTAATTATTGGAGTGTTTTGTTATTCTAATCATGTTAATCCCCTCTAATTTCATAATTAAATTTTCTGTAAGGTATAAGTAGTTTATCCCTCTAAATTTTAATATTCATTTTTCATGCCCAGTCTGAGGCTGCTGCTGCACCCACTTGGCCTTTAAGGATGACTGAGCTTCTTTTTGAGGACATTTTTAAGGTTGAGAATGTAGACCCTGATGGTAAAAAGTATGACAAGGGTATGTGTGTCGCTTATTTCTTTTACTGTTTCTTGAAAAAACAAAAACTGCATTCAGATGTTGGTGTTTTGAATATGCAGACTGCAAAGTTGTTTTTAATGAGTTTATGATGTGATTTAAATACTGCAATGAAGCAGCTCCTTATGACTTGAAGGTTGCCTCAATATGCAATATTGATCATTAGGTGCTGTGACTTGCTTCTGTGTATTTTTTGCACTGTAGCAGTTATGAGTTTTTACCTGGATTTATTATTATTGTTTTAAATCTTCATAGGTTCAGATGCATAAATAAAATCTTAGGATTCATTGGTGGAGGAATTATAATGTGTGAGCTAATCAGAGAAGAAATTGAGCTGAAGTCATTTAAGCAATTAAGGAAAAATTTAGTTTTACTATGGCTCCAAGAATAAAATGAACTTAGCATAAATTATTTTGAACCTTGGAAAAGTCGAATATTTTGATTATGAAAACATTCACTACTTATACCTAAGGTGTGGAAATGGAAGTTCATTTTAGTAATCTGCAACTCAACTGAATTTAGTCTTACTGTCTTATGAATGATGCTTCCACAATTTGCTATAGTTATTTTCATATGTAACCTTAGAAGTAAACTTTCTGTAGATTTTGACCTGCCTGACAGCATTTAGTGATATAGTCTTGTAATGTTCTGTTTAAATGTGTGCTTTTTTACATCATTTGAATTAATGAAGTGTTCAATAGGCATGAGCTTTATAGTTTCATGGCTGTCTTGTAGTGTCTCGTATCGTGGCACGCAGTGAGAAGCGTGACATGTACATGCTTCTAGATGTGAATACCGAGATTTATCCTATGAGCAAAAATGAAAGATTCTTGATGGCTTTGTCTCCCTCACTTGTTTTGAATGCCAAGGTAAAGTCAACTTATTTAAAGTTCCACACTTTACTGCTGTTATAGTCTTATAGATAATGTCAACATAGTTTCTCTTATCAGTAAGTTCTTTATACCACTGACATAATCCAGCTCTAATATAACATAAGCCTTATTGTCTGTTGTTCATCTGTGGATCTAGCCTAAAGAAAAAAAATGACTCACTTCTGTCACTCACTGACACATTATGTGAAGGTACTTTTGTAATGTTGTTAAGTAAACAGTCTCTCTGCTTATAGTTATGTTATGTCTATTTTGTAGTTTACACTAGACAATGCAGAGACATGTAATGGCTATTACTGTTAGATGGTTGAATCTAATAAAATCCAGTAAGCTCTATTGAACATAAATAAAACCAGTGTGCTCTCTCATTATCTGCATACAAATTAATGAATTGATTTTGAAACTGGATTGATTGGTTTTAATGCCTATAAAGGATCAAACAAATTATAGATGGTTAAGGATTTCTTCATCTGGTAAGGGTAAGTAAGAAATAAAGAGAAAGTTTGGCAGGGTGTTCTAAATAATAATGTCATAACAATTTAGTATTACTGTGTGGAAAGGGGTAAAGCTTGGATTAAAATAGAGAGGGAGTGAGATTAAAAAGCAGATAGTATATGATGATTGAATAAGAGTTTAATTACCAAAAATATGAATCACTAACTAATATAATATGAATATCTTAACATATATATCTATAGTCAACACACATGAGAGGGATTAACTTATACTGATGTAAATTTCACCAACTGATTTTATATTGTTAATAACATTTTACTAAATAATTTCATTTCAAAACTTATTGGATTGAAAGTTTTTCTCGTATAGGTTGGAAGAAAATCCTCTCCATAGGTCCAGTATGAGATAGAAACACGTATTACCCATTATTTGATAACTTATTCATTAAAAGTTAACATAATGATAATATATACTTTTAAAATATATGAAAATAAGAGCTTTTCATTGTGTGTGAACATATCATATTTTGGAAGATCTTCATATCATGTTATCTACATTCTACAATAAAGGTATCTGCTAAAGAAGTTTGAATGATTTATACTTGTCTCAAAAGTAGAGGATATTACCTTAACACTGAATTGATTTCTCTTCAGGGTGGCTCAGTGTCGATCCAAGACAAGTTTGAGTACATCATGCATGGAAGGTTATATAACATTACAAATGAGGGATGTTCAAAACCTCAACTGGAAGTGTATGTAAACGTTTCCCATTGTTACATTGGTGTTTTAATTTACACCATTTTTGTTTTCATTGGAACATCACCTAGGAATCTAGGATGTTTAATCACACCCAGATTTTCATTGAGTGATGTCACAGATAGTTTACTGTATATTTGCAAGTGTTATTTCGTGGAGCTTGAGTGAAATATAGTTTAAATTTTACTAATTTGAATCATACTATATGAATAACCTAAACCTTTGTGCAAATTGTGATGTGGAAATAAACATATAAATATGGTGTTATATATTGATGTCAAGGACAAATTTTCTTCTACATTTTATATCTTTTACTGTTGTACATGAGATTGGTCAATTTACTGTTGCACATGAGATTGGTCAATTGTCTGACGAAGTTCTTTTATCTTGTTCCAGGGAGGTGTATGCATCATTTGGTGGTCTTCAGTTGATGCTGAGAGGACATGCTTCCCATTGTGTTAAGTTTGCAGTTGATCAGAAGTTGTTTTTACTAATAAGGAAGGTCTAAAGTTGAAATGAGTGATGTTGGTAATGGACTGAGGAGAAAAACGTACCAGCATGGATTTTTAAATAATTATTTATGATAATTCATAAGTAATTTGTATAAAATATTTTGAATTTTGGAAGAAAGTTTTGTGCTTGGAAAGTTTCTACCTACATTTGATTTGTTTCTTTTGTCCTTGCATATATATAATTACAAATTGCTTTTTACCGGTTACTAAATATTCATATGGGGATTAAAAATAAAAATAAATATGATAAAAAAATTGTTTTATAAGGATTAAAATTGCATATCTTTTTAAGTATACGGACTAACAATTGTAATTTGATTTGTTTGTATAAGGAGTAAAATGAATAGCAATGTCAAGTATAGAAATTCGATTCAACACTAGTTAAATGGTAGACGTTAATCATAAATGATTTTTACGTACTGGATAAATTTTAAATATAAATTATGTAGGAATGTAAGAGTTTGGCTCCTTTCCATTTCATAAGAAACTGGATATTTCCAATCCATTAATTTAGATTAAGACGTGTGGGGTGGCAAAAATATTTTCAACTTCCAGAATAAAATTGAAAAACAAGATTGTGAAGTTATGTGGTCTTTGTAAAATTTGGTACGCTGTATTCATGCGTATATGTGCCATTTGTGAAACTTTACAGTAAAGTATCTTCTGCAGAATAATGCACAATCAACTCTTTATTATCAAGATATCATGTGCACAATCTACTCCTTGTTGAAATTGATGCACAACACAATCATAATAAAGTATTTTCTGCAGAATTAAAATTGAATTCCCATTGTCGTTATGATATCAAGTTATAATCCAAACAGAATTGGAGGACAACACTTTACAATTCCCATTGATTTTACACCACTTTCACTAATTTACAATTAAATTTAAGGCCTCTTCCTACCCATCAAGAGGTTTTTTCTGCCCAATTTAAGGCAACACAATTACCAAATTCTCAACATCACAATATTATGGAGAAGTTTAAACTTGAAATACATCCTCATTATAGGTACCCAATACAGCCTATACAACATTACATAATTTTGAAGTCATGTGTTCACTCCCAGGGACGGAATGAGGTATAGTCAAGGGTAAGGGTGGATAATAGATAAACCCTTTCAATTTAAAATGTTTATGAATAGATCTGATAAATTTTTATTGTATGTCCTTTAATTTTATAATATTGTATCCACTGAATTGTAAGAATCATATTAACTAATGTTCTAAAAGTATTATTTAAAAAAATAGTTTTTTTAAAAAAATTGTGTGAGAATTACAAGGTTGATAAATTTTAATAATGTTTTTAAAATATAAAAAAAATTCATGTTTGGTTCCTTAACAAGTACCTAGTGGCAAACCTAGGTACACATGACGTTGTGCAAATGTCTCTCATTGATTTGAACACAATTGCTACTTCTTAGGCTAATGTTTTATTTTTACACCCTACTAGTTTAACTTTTTGAACCAAATATACACTGACAAAAGTTAAGTTTATAAAGGGTTAGTTAGTTAATACTACATCCAATTCTAAATATAAGCAAAATTAACTATTTTTACACATGTTAAGACCAATGGTTGGAAGTAGTTATTTGCATTAATGTTTCAAATAAAATATCCATAATATCATTTACCATGCAAAATATTAGTTGTCTTAAAATACGTAGAGACAGTATTCTACTAAAATTTTCAATGAGGACATATTCAATGAGATTAGAAAGTATAATTTTACTTATATTATGAGACTAAAAAATTCTACTAAAATTTAGTTATATTTAGAGCTAGAGGTAGTATTTTAAGATTATATTTTATTATTTCTTTGACATCTCTCTACGTATATTATTTCTCGATTTTCTTCTCACACAATTTCCGTCCAAGTTTATTAGGGATATTATGATTATATATTTTTATATTACTTTTTATGAATTTATGATTTTTTATAGATATTTTAAATTAAAAAATTTTGATCATCAGAGGTAGGCCTAACAATAAATCGATCCAATTCAATAGAAGTTCAACACTCGATTCATTAATAGACTTAATAAATTTGATTCATGAACCAATTAAGTTGAACTTGATTTAAAAAAAACAAACTCATAGATCACAATGTGATACCATAACCACTAGGCCAACTGATTCTTTGATGCAAATAAAGAATACTATTAAATATAATACTTTCTATTTTCATGTATATATATATACATAAAATAAAATAAAAACTTATATAATATATATATAACAAATTAAATATATATTATATATTATAAAATATATACTAATATATATTCTGATCCGGTGTGGATATCGGTCCCTTAAACTTACAACCCCGGATGATATAAAAAATAATATGAAAATACAAATATTAAATATTTATAGGATACAGACAAAACTGGACTAGCCCTCAGGCATACCGGAATTAAAAGTCTTTACAGTATGGAATATATGACTACGACCCCGGCCAAAAGTGGCAAATGGACAACTTGCACCCGTAAAAGCTGCAGACTCTGTCCCCTGACACAGGTCAAATCACCCACTTGTGTTTAAGGGTAATGCTATATAAAGAGCTCATTCATTAACACATAACACACTCTTAAGCAAATCAGAGACCAATCTTACACTTTCATTCTTACCCTGTAATACAAATTTCTCCGTTATAACCCTTTCATTACCTTAACGCAAAGGGCTTGGAGTTCCCACTGAACCCAAGTTTATAATATTGTACTCCCACTGAGACGGTGTAAAAGGTGAAAGAGGGAAAGATTCGACACTGGTGCGAAAGTCAACAACTTTGACCCCATACCCCGGACAGATCATTGGCACGCCTGGTGGGACCTGTAAACTAAGTCTCATATCATCAAAGTTATGGAAGCAACCAGGTGAAGTGGAGCCCTTGAGGGACATATCGAGAATGTCGCCCAAAGGGTTGAACCCCGGATTTTAGAGTTCGAGGGCGGATTCATGGAGACTCCTGGGACGAATCAACCTCAGGGAAGGATGCAGGCAGTACAGCAACCAGATCCTCAGGACAAGCTTATCAGACAACTCCGGATGGAGATACAGGAGTTGAAGCAAAATAGGGGGTTGAGGAATGATGTAGCAGGAGAGCGGAGGCAACAGGAGCCTTCCCATACCCATGAATATTCACAAGCACAAACATTTGACGAACAAGAATTGACATACCGGACCACGGAGATGAACAACCAAAGGAGAGGTCCACTGTAAGGAGGAACTAGAGAATACCGGTTCAGTGTGCCATTTAATAGAAGGTTGATGTGTGTACCCATTCCAAGGCACCTATAGACCCCACAACTAGTGTCAATAGGAAAGTACAATGGAGAGTTCGACCCAGGACGACACTTAGATACTTATGCAAATGAATCACTATTCTTAGGGGCAGAAGAAGACGTAAGGTGTAGGATGTTCCCCAAGACTCTATCTGCTAAAGCTTTCGGATGGTTTAAAAGCTTACCATCAGGGTCGATAGATTGTTGGGATGATTTGGCCCATGCTGTCCTGCGGTATTTCATTGTGTCAAGGGATGTTCCTAGGACGTCTCATACGTTGGCCAAAATCAAGCAAGGATCAAATGAAAGTCTTAGGGATTTCTTGAAAAGGTTTTACAAAGAAGCTGCGTTAGTACCAGGGTTGACTGAGCAAATTTAGCTACACATAGCAGTCGAGGCTTTACAGCCGCAGTCACCCTTTGCCTTGTCTCTGGTGAAAGAGGCACCCCAAACCTTTGAAGAGTTTAGAAGAAAAGCAGCCAAGTATGTAGGAAGGGATATGCATTTGGCTGCAACAAAAGGAAAGACCCTGATTATAGAGGACCAGTCACAAGCCCATGAGCGAAAAAGGTCGAAGTTTGGTGGAAATAAGGAACGAGAGGCCCTTCCAAGGCCGAAAGAGCATCGGAGTATCAATTCGACCCAGTTCACACCCTTAGCAGTACGACCCAGCCAAATTCTACGGGAAGTAGGGATGAGAAGTTTCACGGTGAATAGGATCAAAAAGCCCATGCCTATGAAGAGACTAGGCAATACGAGCAAGTAATGCGAGTTTCATAAGCAGACCAGCCATAACACTGACGAGTGCAGGCAATTGAAGGAGGCAATTGAAACTCTGATTCGAGAAAGGAAGCTAAAGCAATACC
This sequence comes from Clitoria ternatea, assembly GCA_037962975.1. NCBI lineage: Eukaryota > Viridiplantae > Streptophyta > Magnoliopsida > Fabales > Fabaceae > Clitoria > Clitoria ternatea. The sequence continues at coordinate 54,318,875 of CM075675.1, forward strand.
TATTTCGACAGGGGGTGTACAGAGAGCAAGCCAAGGAGCCTCCAAGAGAAGGGACACCGGTCCAGTTGAAGAAGATGAAAATAGGGATTCAAAAAAGTAAGCCTTGGATAAGGGTAAGGTTGTCATAGACAACATTGAAGAGGATGATGAGTCTTGGATGAAACCCCCAAGTTCGGGAAGAAAGGATGATTATGTCAGTACAAGCCAAGGTAGATAATAAACCATAACGGGGTGGAGTGTAGAACTTGACGATCACCTTCTCAGATGAGGACTACGGGCCAACAGTGCCTGGAGGAGATGATGTGGTGGTTATTGAGGCAGTGATAGCCAATAAGACAATCAAGAGAATCTTGGTAGATCAAGGAAGTTCTTGTGATGTGATCTTTTATGATTGCTTTAAGAAGATGGGGTTGACGGACAATGACTTGCAGCCTTACACCCAGGATTTAACGGTTTTCAACATAGCAAAACAACCCACCAAAGGTTACTTGGATACGCGGTTGATATTCGAAGGAGAACCGGGGTCGAAACCTATCTGAACTCGGGTGTTGGTAATAGATACAAAGTCGCCTTTCAATGGAATCTTAGGCAGACCATCCTTAAATGCTCTAGAAGTTGTGGTTTCAACACCACACTTGTTGATCAAGTTTATAGATAGGGATAATCAGGTGTCATCAGTAGGGGATGATCAACAAATACAAGGTACTGCTACAACCTGAGTGTGTTGATGACTAAAACAGAAGAGACAATTAAAAGGAAACGACCGAATGATGGCGGTTTAGTGCCTTAGTCAATAAATTTGATAGCCTAGATCTAAGAGAGGAAATAATAACGGGTCCAGTGAACCCCCAGAGGCCGACCCCAAAAGGAGGAATCAAGAAAATATTATTAGATGATGAGCCCAGCAAGATAACTGGAGTAAATGATTGTTTAGCAGAGAATATAAAAGAACGATTGGTAAAACTCTTGAAAGAATTCAAGCATCTCTTTATGTGAACAGCAGCGGATATGCCTGGGATAGATCCAAACTTTTGCTGCCACAAATTAGTAGTATATCCAGAGTCGAGGACGGTAGCACAGAAGAAAAGGAGGCTCGGACCTGAGAAACAGCAAGCTATTTATGAACAAACAAAGGAGTTATTGAAGGCAGGTTTTATCAGGAAGTTCAGTATTCGACCTGGGTCTCCAATGTTGTGATGGTAAAGAAAGTCAATGGGAAATGGCAGATGTGTACTGATTTCACCAACTTAAACAAGTGTTGTCTGAAGGATCCTTACCCACTCCCAAGCATAGATCAAATGGTAGATGATTCTTTAGGGCACTAGTTTTTATCATTTATGAATGCGTATTTTGGTTATAACCAAATTTCGATATGGAAGGATGATAAAGAAAAGACCGTATTTGTAAACGATAAGGGAGTTTTCCGTTACACAGTAATGTCGTTCGGACTCAAGAACGCCGGAGCGACATATCAAAGAATGATGAACAAAGTCTTTGACGGTATGAAGTCTAAAAAAGTCGAGGTGTATGTGGATGACATCATAGCAAAGACGCTGGAGTTTTCTGTTACACAGTAATGTCGTTCGGACTCAAGAACGTCGGAGCAACATATCAAAGAATGATGAATAAGTCTTTGACGGTATGAAGTCTAAAACAGTCGAGGTGTATGTGGACGACATCATAGCAAAGACGCCGGCGGGAGGAGATTATGTTAAATATTTAAGAATGATATTTCAAAGAATGTAGATGTACAACATGTGTTTAAATCCTCTGAAATATACTTTTGCAGTCCCAACAGGACGGTTCTTAGGATTCATGTTGACCCAAAGGGGAATAAAAGCTAATCTGAATAAATGTGAAGTTATAAAGGAGCTCTGGAGTCCAACAAATGTAAGAGAAGTATAGTCGCTAAATGGAAAAGTGGCCGCTCTATCTCGATTCATGCCAAGATGTCACATCAGGCATTGCCACTGTATAAAATCCTAAAAAAGAATAAGAAGTTTGAGTGAGGAATGGAGTAGGAGAAGGCTTTTCGAAGTCTCAAGGAGGTATTGGCAAACCCTCATATCTTGACAAAACCAGACCCAGGAGAACAGTTGTTTGTGTACTTTGCAGTATCTGATGAAGCATTGGGAGCGACCTGATAAAAGAAATTGTGGAAGGATAGAGGTCGGTCTATTTTGTAGGAAAAGTGCTACAAGGATCGGAGGGACGATATCAGAAACTTGAGAAGGCTGCCTTGGCATTGGTATGGACATCCAGGAGGTTGGGGCAGTACATCCACGCCTATCCTATTGTGGTACGAACTGATCTGCCACTACGAGTTGTACTGCATAAACAGACTTAGCAGGAAGAATGACAAAGTGGGCCATAGAACTTTCAAAGTTTGACATTTCTTTCGAACCAAGAACGCCTATAAAGACTCAAGTCTTGGCTGATTTTGTAACTGAATTAACAGGGGAGCCCCCCAGGAGCATTGGACCACCTTCTTTGATGGATTCTCAAATTTAAAAGGATGTGTAGTAGGCGTAGTGATAGAGAGTGAAAACAGGGTCAACAAAAATTTCCCTCAGATTTGATTTTAAGATGTCGAACAATCAGGCGGAATATGAAGCTTGTCTAGCCGGACTACGAGTTGCATTAGACGTCGGAGCCAAAAGCACCGTACTGTGTAGTGATTCCCAGTTGGTAATCTCACAAATTAATAGGAGTTATCAAGCGAAAGAACCGCTCTTGCAACAATATTTGGCAAAAGTAAAAGAGTTGGAACAAAGGTTTACTCAGATTGAGTATAAGCATGTACCAAGGGAAGATAACGTTAAAGCCAATGTTCTGTCTCGCCTAGCCAGCATGAAGAAGGCAAGATCGAAAACTACGGTTGTCCAAAGCACCTTTGGAGAGCCTAGCATAACGGAACCAGTGAAAGTTTGCACTATTCGGTCAAAGGCATTCCCGAATGACTCATAGGTCATCCCTATTATTAGGTATTTTATAAACGGACAACTTTCAACAGACCCCTTGGAGAAGAAGAAGCTCAAAAAAGAGTTACCGAACTATTTTTAGTGGATGGGAATTTGTTTCAAAGAGGGATATCGACCTCGTACTTAAAATGTTTGAACGAAGCAGAGATAGGAGAAGTAGTGGCCGAGGTGCATGAGGGAACGTGCGGTCATCACTGCAATGGCAAAAGTTTGGCTAGAAAGATAGCCTAGGCTGGATATTGGTGGCCCACGATGACGAAAGACGTAGTAGAATACGTCCAGAAATACGATGCCTACCAGAAGAACAGCAACGAGCACCACATCCCTGTAACACCCCCTTAGATACACGAGATATGTATATTCTTATTACTTTTAAAAACTTTAGAAATATATATAAATATATATATATATATATATTTATCATTCCTTATCTCGCGTATGCAAAGACGTATATATATATATATATACTTGATTTCCTTTGAATATTGAAAGTAAAAAAATTCTCTTTCAATATTTGTATATAATGACAAAATAATTTATAGAAATCGTAAGTGAAAAAAGATTACAGTATTATATCTGAATGATAAAGTTTATCAAAGTTTAACCTTTACCTTGTTACAATTATCTAACTTGATATTATAATAAAGTAAAGTAAAACTAAACTATACCTCCACTACAACTATGACCAATCATTTCCTAGTCCTCGAACCATAGGATTTTAGAATCCTACTCTTGCCATATCTCTTCACCCATCCGATTGAGGATAAGACCACTTTACCCTCTTGTAAATACATCCTTTCATCCTAGACTGCTAGCTATATATCACATAGCATTTATTTTGGACACAAATTCAAACAAGAAGGAGTGAGAAACAAAATATAATATCTTACAAATAAGACATAAGCATAAGGGTTTTCACAAACTAATATAATAATATCAGCCATAATCTCATACACAATCAATTATGAATATAGGGTTTCCACATACATAACAATTATATTTTCATTCATAACCACCCACATAGAATGTCACAATCACATGAATGTTATGTAATGCTTTTAATGCTACTATCTCATTCAGTTTATGCATGTGGGCCCTTAAAGTTTTAATTTGCACTGGGCCAACTAGGAGTTTACATTGTTCCATAATTCTGGATAATAACAACATAAATGCCTTCATATCATATGAACAGCTTAACTGGCATGGAAATACTTAGAGACTAGTCAGATTGAGAAAGTTTTTATTGTGAAAGTACCCGACACTAAGGAGCGACCCCAGGTCACCTGAAGCACCCTTTCACACCCTCTCATCCCAAGGCTTGCAATTAAGTCTCCTCTAATGTATCCTCGGTTTCTATAATCCGTCCCCAGACAATATCACATCTCATTTCTCTTTAATGATTTATGATGCATGAACTACTCGCGTATTGAGTTAGTTAAGACTGTTAGAAACTTAAGTATAAATTATATCTTTGAGGCCTACAAATAACAACATAGCCACCCCGATAAACTACATATTTCCAAACTCTTAAATAAGTTCTGCCACACGCAGAAGAATTTTCAGTACAGTTTTCTTTATCATTCACAAATCAATATTATTGTAATTTGAGTTTCAAAGCCTTAAATATATTTCACAACCTTCTTTAGAAAGTTTATAGGTCAATTCAAAATCAATTACTAAAAACTCGAATTCAGAATTATCAATCTTTAAAATCTTAGTACTTGAAAATTTTGTATAATATTTTATACATTTTGAAAATGATATATATATATATATATTAGTATAAATTTATTTTTATAAAATAATTTCTCTTTCTTTCTCTTTCTGACTAACTAAAAATCTTAATTTTAGTAAGGATATATATATATATATATATATATATATATATATATATATATTAAAAGATAAAAAGAGATTTCTTTAAACTTATAAAGTTTCATTGGAAACTTAAGAAATTTTCCTAAAAGTAACTTGAATAAAATGAATAAGTAAATAAGGAAGTAGGAGATAAGTAAATTCTTACTAAGTTTTTAGTTTCCGTCATGCTTGTTATATGATCAAAATCCACATCACAAGATCATCAATCACTCACCAATCACAATCAAGTATTGTAATATCATCAATCACAATCAAATATTATTAATCACAATTATATATCATCAATCACGGTCTAATATTATAAATCACAATATCATTAATCAAACTCAAATATTATTAATTATAATCAAATCAAATCAACTAAATATCATTCATAAATATAATTCAAATTTTAATGGTTATTTAAATTAGTAGAGTTGATTTTGAGTCCTTATAGTCCATTCCTCGCACAGGTCTATATAAGTCCATATATATAATCCAGTCTTCGCATAGGTATAGTTCAGTCTATACAGGTCATAATAGTCCAAGTCCTTGCATAGGTTTAGTCCAGTTCGTATAGGTTATACGAGTACAGGTCCTTGCATAGGTAATTCAGAGTAAGTTACATAAAATACTTAATTTAAAATTTATTATTTTTAAAATAATATTATTATTAAATTTAAAAGGAGTAGGGGACTCTTCCCATTATTCTTATGCCTTTTCGTATTATATTTTTATCTCATCACCCCTTACCTGGAATTGCTACCAAAAGTGAATTCGCTCTGTGCCTCTGAGTTTTAAAAAATATTAATACTAATTTATTTCAGTATAGACATAAGATGAAAATTAAGATTACTATCAGAATGATAAATAGTAATTATGGATAGTAATGGTAAATAGTAAATCATCAATAGTAACAGTAACTAATAATTTTTGAATAGTAATAGTAAATAGTAAATCGTAAATAAAAATGGTAAATAGTAAATTTTGAATGGTAGCAGTAAATGGTAAATTATGAATAGTAACTTTTGAATAGTAGCGGTAAATGGTAAATCATAAATAGTAACTTTTGAATAGTAGCAGTAAATGGTAAATCATGAATAGTAATGGTAAATAGTAAATTCTGAATAGTAACAAATAGTAAATTTTGAATAGTAATATTAAATAGTAAATTTTGAATAGTAACAGTAACTAATAAATTTTGAATAATAACAGTAAATAATAAATTTTGAATAATAACAGTAAATGGTAAATTGTGAATAGTAATAGTAAATAGTGAATAGTAACACTAAATCATAAAAATAATACAATAGTAATTTATTTTTACCGTAGTAACTTATTCATAATAGTACTAGTATATTAATGGTTTAAAAGTGCTAAAAAGAATAACTAAATAATCATAAAAAGAATATAGAAGAAAGTTGTTATTACCTTACACCTCCGGCAGAATCTCTTTTTACCAAAAGAATTTACCTTCCACTAATTTTTTCAGCACTATCTCTCTAGATTCTCTCTCTAATTTTGGTGTATAAATGTTGTAGATGAGCCATGTATTTATAGGAAGAGAATTTTACTATTTAAGATTACTTAATTATTTATTTTACTATTCATAATGTAAGTATTTACCAACCGGTGACTATTTATGATGTAAGTATTTATCAACCGATGATGTAAGCAATAAGTAAGCGATGATGTCAGCAGTGGCATTTTGGTTATTAGATAAAAGGTTAAGGGTATTTTGGTCATTTTTAAATATTTAAAAAATTCAAAAAATTCCAGAAAATCATAAATAATGCATAGATCAAAAAGTTCTAAAGAATCATATTTTAATTCCTTCAAATTTTTATTTTAAAATTCTTATAAGAGTTAAATCTTAAATATATAAAAACATAAATATAGGATATAAAATAAAAATGGTGAATAATAAAGATATTAAAAATTCTTAATATAATTTTCTTAATTAGTGAATATTAATTAAGTCATTTTAAAATCTTCGTTAAATATACATATTTTTATTTTATTTTATTTTATTTAAAATAATAATTAAATATAAGTACCAAAATTTTATAAAAATATTAATTAGTTAAAAATCAACTAACTAATAGTAAGTATTTTCTCATTAAAGAGATATTAATATCTATTTTTTATTTGAGTAAAAAAATAGGATGTTACAGTCCCCACAGAGGAACTGTTAACCTCGACAGTCTCATGGCCATTCCATCAGTGGGGAATGGATATCTTGGGACCTTTTCCAAAAGCACCGGGCGAGGTTAAATATCTGATCGTGGAAGTTGATTACTTCACTAAGTGGACAGAGGCAGAGGCCATGTGCACATCACAGCGGCCTGAACTCAAAGATTTTTGTATGAAAAAATCACCAGGTTCGGTATCCCAAGGAGAGTAATCACGGACAACAGAACGCAATTTACAGACTCGAAGTTCATGAGCTTACTAGAAGGACTCCAAATCCAACAAGTTTTCTCGTCAGTGAGCATCCACAAATGAACGGACAAGCCGAAGTCACAAACAGGGATATACTTAAAGGATTGAAGAAACGACTCGGTGATGCGAAAGGAGAGTGGGCGAATACTCTGTGTCATGTCCTTTGGGCGTACCAGACTACGCCCCATTCCTCGACAAGAGAAGCCTCATTCCAGTTGTTTTACGGAGTCGATTCAGTAATTCCAGTAGAAATCAACTACATCTCCCCAAGAGTCCAACAGTTCAGCGAAGAGGAAAACGAACAACGATTGAAGGACGAACTCGAGTCCCTGTATAAAGTAAGAGAAGATGCTTTTGTCCGAGATCAGGCCATTAAAGCTAAGGTAACACTTAGGTACAATAAAAAGGTGCAAAAAAGAAGATTCAACACCGGAGATCTGGTGTTAAGAAGGGCCCCTGTTGGAAACAGATTTGCGCATCAGGGAAAACTCGCATTGACATTGGAAGGCCCATACCGGGTGAATGATGTCACCACAAGAGGAGCTTATATGCTAAAAACTCTAGAGGGTGAAGTTTTCAAAAATAAATGGAATGTAAAGAATCTCCATATGTATTTCAGCTAACTGGCACCACAAGTCGTGCACTCTTTTTTCCTACCTAAGGTTTTCCCACAGGGTTTACTTAGGAGGTTTTTAATGAGGTATGCGGTCGGGATGCTTGTTCATTAATAAAAATTCTTGAAGTATTCAAGTACTTGCTATTTGGTATTGATGATGATTCATTTATATTAAAACCCCAGAGTGGTCAAAGGACCTCGGAGTGGTTAAGTCACATCTAAAACCCTGGAGTGGTCAAGAGACCCCAGAGTGGTTAAGTCACATCTAAAACCCAGAGTGGTCAAGAGACCCCAGAGTGGTTAAGTTATATCCAAACCCCGAAGTGGTCAAAAGACCCCAGAGTGGTTAAGTTACATTCAAACCCCGAAGCGGTTGAAAAACCCTAGTACGGTTCAGTTGTATGCAAAAACAACTAAGTTAATAATACGCGATGAAGTCTATATTATAACATCGGTTGATACAAACAAATAAAAAGCATGTAAAAAAATAGAATCAATAAAAGATATTTTCATTTAAGTATTCAATGATTACAAAAAAGAGGGCATATTGGCCAAAGAAGAAATTATAGCTTATCAAAAATAGGGTGGAGCTCATCCCGCCCATAGAGCAAAAAGCAGAAATAAAACTAAGGATTTGAGGGGCCACCTTCCTCCTCCTCCCTCTCTGAACCGGCGTCAACTTCCTCGCTGTTTGGATCCCCATCTAGAAGACTGTCATCTTTCCCCACCGCCAGAGGAGCAAACTTGAAGGGCTCATCGGAAAGAACATAAGATTGACCTTCCATTTCAGTTACCAACTCGCTATTCTGGAATCGATTGAAGAAACCAATCCCATTCAGGTTAAGGCGATATCTCGATTCCAGTAGACAACCTGATGAACCGCATGACTAAAGGAGTCCATGGCGGTGCAAGCAAATTGCATCATGTCTTCTTTATATTTAGCTTGCTCATTTTTAACTGCCATGAAGAGCTCCTCGTTTTTCTTTTGAAGGTCGGTCATGAGGCCTTCCAATTCGCCCATCTTCCCAAGAAGTCCATACTTGTCCTTCTTCAAGCCTTCCTCAGACTTGGAGAGCCTGGTTCGCCTCGTTGGGGGACTTGATCATTTGGTGAGCATGCCTATAGTCTTTAAAAAGACGAGAGTTTTTCTCTTTCAGGCGATTCATCTCCAACTGCGGGCCCTCAGTGGCGACGGAATAGATGGCGGAAAGGGTCTTGACGTGGTACCACATTGTCGTCTCCAAGGCAAATATGACGTGATCTTGTTTAAGCCCCTCCTTGAGCCGGTATGGAAGCTCGAATCCGACGTTGGGGGGAGAAGTCTAGGTGAAGAGCGCTTCCAAGGCGTCCATACCGGATTGCGGAGAAGGAGAAGGGACATCATCTTCAGTGGGTGCATCGATGGCCACCCCTTTGCCTTTATCCAAAGTTTGAGGGGCAGGGTCAACCCTCTACCTTTTTAAGGCACCACCGGTTTGCTTTTTCCCCTTCTTCCTATTGTCAGGGGCGTCCTCAATGGCAACAACCCCGCCTGGGGTCTAGAGACCAAAGGCCTTCTGTTGCTTCGGGGCGATGTTGTTCTCAGCAGTGATATCAGCCACGGAACCCTCCATCAACTTGCGGAGGTTCTCCAAAGTATCGACACTCATGTTCCCTAAAAAGAAGATAAGTCATTAGTAAAACCAGAGTATAAAAGTTAACTAAATCGAAGTCAAGAAAGGGTAAATACCCAAATAAGCTAAGTACTCATTTCGTGCCTCCGCAGTGCCAAGAAGAGAGTGGCATTTGATGGGGGCACCCTGGGAGAGATTGTGGAGGGCGTCAACCATGGCCTTAGCAGATTTAGAGAGAGCAGATTCCTCAACAGCATAAGCCGTGCTCTCTAGCAAAAAGTGCTTATGAGTCTAACCGGTGTGAATCCTGAACCGGCCTTTCCTCATCCTTCCAGAAATGGGGGTCCATCCCTTTGACAAAAAGTTTCAAGAAAGAGTTCTTGAAAGAATCCCCAGCAATCTTACACGACTCTGCAAAGGCTTTGAAATTGACGATGTCGCTCTGACATCGTAGGTTCATGAAGCCCATCCCGGTACCACCACAGCGCATTACGCAGGCAAACCAGAAGAAGATGATGACGATAGGAGTAAAGCCTAGGTACTTGCCAAGGACTTCAAGTGAAAGGACCAGGACCTAGCCGTTGGGATGGAGTTGATTGGGGGCGATGTCCAAAAAGCGCAACACCCCATCTCGAATTTATTAAGAGGAACCGGACTCCCATCTTAGTTATTGTATAGTCGTGGAAAAAAATGAAGCAGTCCCTAGGGATGTGGTAGATCCGCTCTGTAAGTGTGGGGGCGAAAAGGGCAAAATGGTTGGCGTACTCCTTTGTGCGCCAATGATAGTCGATCTCAAGCTCTACTCCGTCTGTAGGCTTGGCAAGGAGGCTGTAGACAACAACCACGTCTTGAGAGACCCGGAAGTACGGATCCTCGGCTTTCCGTGCTAACCAATTCCCCTTGTCGGCTATCATGAAGGCTCATCGGGGTCGTTCCTCAAAATTGATGAACCAACGGTGTCCATGGTCACGATGTGTGACGTCCTACGTCAATTTACCTTTATTTATATCCATTTAATTAATTTTCACAATAAATTTTTCGCATTTAATAAAATTTAATTATTCTCATTTCAAAATAATAATATTTTTACTAAACATACTCAAATAATAATTATATAGTTTGACAAAACCTTAGAGTGCCTCTAATTTAGAAAACAGTCAAAATATGAAACAGGGGCCTGACGCTGCGCGCCATTCCCACGCGTAGCGTCAGCCCTCTGCTGCGCACCTCACGCTACGCGCCAGCCTCACGCGTAGCGTGGGCATGACAGTGACAGCACCTGATGCTGTTACACATTCAAACCTTTTTACCAACTTCTAACCTGTCCAATTGGCCCGTTTTAGATCCGATTGCCACGAAACTTCACGGGCCACCTGTTTTCCCCATTTCGGAACTGTTGGCGCTGTCCGTTCGCCAAAATTCCAACATATGCGCAAGTTATGCGTGAAATACATTTTAACCCAATTAGGTGCAAAACCCTTACACCAAACATCCTACATGGATTCCAATGGACCAAAAGCCAATGCATCTAAACCCTAAATGTCATGGAAGACCTATTGATGCATTCTGGGGTTTCTCACACCCACCGAATCTTAATTTCACCTATCCTGTTCCTTAAATTCAATATCCAACTATATGCATAACTTATCTAAATCAATCCAATCATCATCCTAACATCAATCACATAACATACATATCAATCATGCATCAATGCAACACCTGCCCATCACATTCAACATTCACACATGTCAATGGCTCCGCGCCATAATTCATCATCATCAATACGTCATCAAACCACAACATGCAAAATCATGGCAAGTTCATCACACATACTTTATCATCTACCACCCACCATATTAATACATTACTTATTACACACTTAAACACATACACTCAAAATATTACATTCATTATATACATCTTCATTCCTTGGCATCAAACTTCCTCTTGGCGCATCTCCGCAGCATTAGCATCCTCCCTGTCACTAGTCACTAAAATTTAAACAACAGCAAGGGTGAGTGTTTGGAATATCATAATTAATATAGAACGAAATATTAAGCTTAACAATACCTACTACTCTTTGTTTTTACATAATCTCTTTCGATTTCCTGCACTTATTCGCATCAATACAATTACATCCATACACATCATTCATTCACATTACACTTTCAATTCATAATTCATTTTCCATCATCAATCAATATAAGATTCACATATGTCACAACTGACTCTCATGTAATTTGACGCCTAGTATCCGGATACTAAAGGACTGGCCTTCAGCTGGGAGTCCGACTTGACATCCCGTGAACCCGACTTGGTTCACCGAGCCCGACTTGGCTCTCCACCTCAACCACTGGGTCCGACTTGATCACTGGGTAGCTCAACTGGGCACAAAGACCACGGGAGCCAGAAAACGAGGGGTATACATACCGTTGGTCATCCCATACCACATATTCACATATCATATCTCATAATCATAGCATATCATCAACAAACCACATGTGCAACTACCAGAAACTGGCATGTGCTCATAATACAGGGCGACCGACTTGTCAAACCCATCCATACAATGCTATGGCATATATCATCAATAATTCAAAATTCCATATTTTTATTCATAATCAAATATACATACACCACTCAAAATGGGAATATTACATATATATTTCACTTCCATCATTCTAATCTTTATTTCATTATATAATCAATTCAATCAACATATCTCTTTCATATTCAGCCATTTAATCTCATTCCACATACTCATATATTCACAACTACTATATTCAGTTACTTTATAGTATTTATGACAACTCTTATTAAATTCTTAAACTTCCCATAATCTGTTTTCATATCAATTCTAATTAATTATGACCCAAACACCCCCCTTACCTCTATTCCGAGCTCCGACAGTTTGCTCAAGGGGTGGATAGCGTCCTACAGCCGCTGGATTCACCGTTCCTCTTTCGCTTCCGACGTCCTCTTTGTCAATCGCTTGCCTAACACTCGTTCCGGCACCTATGGTCACCGAAACATCAAATTAGTTAGTACGTTACCTTCCTTATACTTCCAAACTCATTACCCAAGCTTCACAAGCCACTGAAACTCAGAATCAAAACCCCAATCATCACATGCAAACTCGGATTCCATGAAGAGGAGGAGAAGAAACTAAAGATTAGAGGCCCTAGATGCCTTACCTTGGTTCCAAATTGCTTAAAACCACCAAGAATCCAAGTTTCCCTCAAAACCCTAGCCAAATCGCCTCAGAGAAGAGAGAAAATGAAAGAGAGGATTTACAGGTTCTGTTCTGTATGACTCTGTTATAAAACAGATCGCGACGCTGGCGCTACGCGTCAGCCTGGCGCTACGCGTCAGCTCACTAAATCACACCTGACGCTACGCGTCCCATCCACGCTACGCGTCAGGGTCCTGATGCCATTTTCCTTAAAATTTCATTTAAAACTGTTTTTCCCCACTTAACATTTCATATACCATTTTCATTATAAGCCAAATAATAATTTACTCATTTCCAATTTATTTTCTATTATCAAAACATCTGGGATGTTACACGATGTGTGCTAAAAAAGGGACAATAGAGTAAAAGTCAGTGTCGTCAGCATAGTAGTGCACTACACTGGAATCTTCTTCCCGGTCTAGAGACACGAAAGGTAAAAGAGATTGTGGTGCTCGAACCCCGGAAGTAAAAGACTCCAGCTCTTAGGAATTATTACCATGGGTAGCCGGAGTCATCCACCTATGGATATTCGTTTATGTGAGTTGAGGTCCTTGACGAGGGACCCCAGATGGCCAAGAAATAGAGGGGTTCAAAATAATTTCGCAAGAACTATCCTGTTCTTGGCCGTGGTTAGATGAGAAAACAGACATGGTAAAAGAAAAAGGTTTTTAGAGGCTACCCGTGGGTATGATGCGAGCTATTCTTCAAGTACGAGCCAGGACAGAATGGAGAAAAAAAGTAGACTACGGTTGAATAGAGATTTAGCAGGGAAACGGATAAGTGACGAAGTAGTTGAAACTCACAGCTTTTATAAAAAGCAAAATGGTGTGGGTTAAGGTTGAAATGTCGCAGGCCCATGGACGAAATGGAATGTGAAGCGTCGCGGCCCAGAAAGGTTGCGTTGTTTGAGTTCCGAACGACGTGACCGTTCTGACAGTAAGGCGCATGTAGAAAACATAACAAGGAGCTTCCAGGTCAACGATCCGCATGCCATGTCACTTTTTCAGCGAACAGACTTAATAAATGAGGTAGTTAGTTCATGGCAGCGAAACCAAGTTACTCCGGATAAAGGAAAATTAAAAATCCCATAACGGCCAAAATCATTTCCCTGGTAGGGTTCAAAACTTAGCTCATTATCATAACTAAGTCACAACAAGCTAGGGGGCAAATGATCCAGTGTGGATACCAGTCCCTTAAATTAGCAACCCCGGATAATATAAAAATAATATAAAAATGTAAATATTAAATATTTATAGGATACAGACAAAACTGGACTAGCCCTCAGGCATACCAGAATTAAAGGTCTTTACAGTATGGAATATATGACTACGACCCCAGCCAAAAGAGGCAAGTGGGCAACTTGCACCTGCAAAAGCTACAGATTCTGCCCCCTAACACAGGTCAGATCACCCACTTGTGTTTAAGAGTAATGCTATATAAAGAGGTCATTCATTAACACATTACACACTCTTAAGCAAATCAGAGACCAATCTTACCCTTTCATTCTTTCTCTGTAATACAAATTTCTCCGTTATAACCGTACTAACTTAAGCATCGGAGTCCCCTTTGCAGGTACGCCTCCGGTGTGGTTTCAAGGACAACGGTTGGAATTGACTTTTCATTACCTTAACGCGAAGGACTTGGAGTTCCCACTGAACCCAAGTTTATAATACCATACTCCCACTGAGACGGTGTAAAAGGTGAGAGATGGAAAGATTCGACATCGGTGCGAAAGTCAACAACTTTGACCCCGTACCCGAACAGATCATATTCTATTAACGTTAATATATATTATATATTAATAAAATATATAAAGTGTTTTAATATACATATTTAATAATATATATTAAATAAATATAATTTATATATTAAAATATTAAACATAAATATATATTTTATATTAAAATATTTTAATATATTAATAGTTTATATACTAACAATAATGTATATAAATTATTTATATTAATATATATATAGTTTCTATATTAAAATATTAAATATTAAACATAAATATATATTTTATATTAAAATATTTTAATATATTAATGTTAGTTTATAGACTAACAATAATGTATATAAATTTTTTATATTAATATATATAATTTATATATTAAAATATTAAATATTAAACACAAATATATATTTTATATTAAACTATTTTAATATATTAACGTTAGTTTATATACTAACAATAATGTATCTAAATTTTTTATATTAATATGTATATAGTATTCCCTATTTGCATTAAAGAATCAATTGGCTTAGTGGTTATAGTGTTATATTATGATTTACGGATGATAGGTTCAACTCTTGGTGTGAGTGATTTTATCACTGCTTTTTATCTCTCCCTATTTAGTTTTACCCTCATACCAAACATGTGTTATGAGATTTGTGACATTAACTTGACTTTACGACTTTCCCAAATATATGAATCTAGCCATGTGTCTTTTCTAAAGAAACGGACAACTTTATTAGAAGTATATGTTGGCCTCATGACTTAACCAAAATCATGAAATTTGAGATATTAATATAGCCTCACGGATTCCACGACTTTACCAAGAGTATCAACTAGCCTTATGGCTTTTCAAGAATCATCCGTTTGACATTATGGTTTTCCTAGAAACGAGTCTTGCTTGCAACATTCCTAGATAAAATAGCCCAATCTCATGAATCTATCAAAAATATCAATGACCCTGCAATAGTCCAACAAAATATTATCTTAAGCTTAATTTACATGATTTTATTTATTTTATTCAAAGGGTTTATTTGTACAAACTTAAAGCTTCAGTGAGCTTTAGAATATGTTAAAATATATAAATTATATTATCATACCTAGTAATATCTTAGAATATGCTAAATTATCATTTACGATTAGTTTCCATATGTCTACCATCTCGCTTAACATTAATTATCATGTTTGTATCTATTATTATGATTTGTTTCCCTAATTTTATCATACCATAAATAGTATAAATAGGGAATAACCCTATTCGTTTTAAACACACATCAACATATTGTAATTCTTTCAATGTTAATTATTTTCTTAATCTTTTTCCCTCCCACTGTACCTAAAATCTCATAATTTCATTAACGTTAGAATATATATGTAATTGTATTATCATGTCTGATCATATCTTAGAGTATGTTAAATTACTAGCAATACTATCCGTGCCTTGCAAGGTTATTTTTAAAATTATAATTTTTGTAATTAGATTAAAACAAAAATTATATCACATATTATAAATGATAATAAAATGGGAATAATTTTAATACAAAATATTTGACATGATCTTATGAATATAGGTTTTGGCGGGTATAATTTTAGATATAAAAAATGTTTATTAATAACTGTTGTTAAATTAAAAATAAAAATTACTATTAATAAACATGACACTTTGCAAAAAAAAAAGAAATACAAAATGAGTAATTATATATAAAATAATATAGTACAATGTGAAGAGCAATACACTATATAACATATTTCAATTCAAACATAAAATCATACATTAAAATAAAATATCTAAATTAAAGAAAAAAATGTTGATAAAGAATTGAATATGATGAAATAATAAATTAAAAATAACAATAATACAAGTACAATATATCTTGATCAACTAGGAGAAATTTTAAATAGTAACAAAGTTTGACTAATAATGATGCAACGTTAATTCATAATTTTGTTATAAATGATGAATGTAACATCCCAAATATTAATTAATTGGGAGGTTTTAGGAAAATAAATTGGGCACACAATTTATTTCCAACGGTTTTAATTAATTAATTATTTAAAGGGGACAAAATTAAAATCCCTAGAGAGCGACCCATTACATGAGAGGATTTAATTGTGTCAATTTTTAGATTTAAATCAAAGAGTATTTGGTTACAATTATGAACCAAAAGGGTTAAAGGACGAAATTATCCTTAACCAACCTAAATTAATTAGGTTAATTCCTTTTCTTTTTCTCTTCTTCTTACTCATTTACTCACCTTTCATTTTCCTACTTATTCATTCATTCACTCACTCACTTATTCACTTTCACTCTCTCTTTAAATACTCACTAACTCACTCTACTCTTTTAAAATCATTCTTCACCATCACCATCACGACACCACCACCACACCATCTTTCTCTCTTTTCTCTCCACCATCTCTTCCTCTTCATCATTACCACCATCTTCACACTGAGCCACCACTTCACCTTTTTCCTTCTCTTTTATAGCCACCCACACCGTACCACATCTCTCCCTTATTTCTCTCTCGTGACTTCTCCCTCTCCAAGCCACCACCATCACCATTTTTCTCCTCCTCCCACCACTAAACCTGTGACCTCTCCCCCATCTCGAATCCACTTGCATACATGGTCACCATCATTATGGAGCTAGAAGGTTACATTGTGGGTTATCTAAACGCTCAATACAAAGTTTCTTGGTCACTGATTAATGCGAAATCAGTGTAGGTAAGTTAAAACTCTCTATTTCTCTTACATGCATGACCATTTTGCTTCCTCTTTTGCTGCATGTTGAAATTATGATTTTTGTGGGTTTCTTGGTTGGCTTGCATGAGACTGCTCTACTGTGTTTTTGAAAAAATCATGAACCCAAAAATTATTTCTCTTTTTTTCCTCTTTCCATTAAGCTATAAAATGTCTAAAGTTGTAATATGGACAAAGGATACATATAGTAAAATGTGGAAATCAATTAAAAGAGAATCACATAAGGCTTAAGCAAAACATGTGTAAATTTAAATAAGACCCATAGGATATCAATCAACCTCAAGACTATGCTTATCATCCATGATCTGAACCAATTATTTTCTTTAGGTTTTAACTTTCAAACTTTGTATTAAGCCTCTTTTCAATTCATAGTTTTTTTCTTATAAAAAAACAATAGGCTTTTTCTTTTCTTTTCTTTTTCTCCTTTTTTTTATTTTTCTTTTTACATAATATTTTCCTAAGAGTACATGTATAAATCATACAATCATATTATAGGTACTAAAAAACAATCAATATATTAAATAAGCTTTAAAAAACTAAGGAAAATCAAAGTCTGAAAGTCATCCAAACAATGCCTAGTGCGCCTTTATCATATTCCTGACTAAACGTATTTTATTTCGCTTCGATGAGATCGTAGGCAAGTTCTAGAACATGCAAATCATGAAAGCACTAGATCAAGAAAAATGAAGCATATATATCCTTCCTTATATATACACATATATACGAAAAGGAGATCACTTACTATGAGATTAAGTTTTCAAGACTTACTCTGCTTTTTATCTTACAACAAAATATAAACCAAATGAATTAAATCATTAGATTATGTCATAATATCATGATGATTACACATATAAAATTTTTAAAAATCAAACATTCATAGGTACATTATTCTGATAGTCAACATTTATTTGTATTGTAAATTACATAAATTCCGTTAAAATTAAGTTGATTGATAGAATATCAAATGATTATTAAATTATATAAAATCTTATACACATGATCTACTTAATTATTATTATTTATTCAATGGTCTAATTAACAAATTTCAATATATATTCAAATTCTATTATAAATTGCAGAGTGAGGTAAGTCTTAAAGACTTACCCTTAGAACCAATGCGATGGAAGATCCTTAGAAACAAACATGTGGCATGTTGCATGGTTGATGCGGTATTTCGTTTGTCATGTTAGCATTTAACATAAGACATTAACAACATAGACTAATAATAAACGAGTAAAACTTTTCAAGATCAATTCCTCATAAAAATTTATAATGACCAATAACAAATCTAAAAATTTCTCCGAGGTAATAAAACTTAATTAAGCATGTATTTTCTACTAAATGTGTTTGAGAACTGAACAAATTCACACCCAACCATAAAATCAAACTGATATAAAGCGTTAGTAGCGGAAATTGTTAATCATATCAATCACGCTTCTAAACATGGTTTGGTTTGACATGTGTTTCCTATTCGCAAACCAAACTAAACCAATCAAACCACACTTAGTACAATTTTTAATTTTTATACTATTGTGCTTTAAAATAACTATAATTTAATTAACAATCATGTGTTGGTTGTATTATGAGTTTATTTATCATAAATTATACATAAAGTAACTTAATTTAAGTGTTATGTGTCTTTTATATAGAGATAACATATAGTACTCCTTATTCAACAAATTGTTTATAAAAAACCAGTAAATAAATAAATTATGTTTATTTTTCACAACTTTAAGATTAATTATATAATAATTGCTATATTGAAAATAAACCGATCTAAAGCACAGTAATTTGATACGTTTAAGAAGCAAACGTGGAACAGCCTTGTTTTGTGCATTAATAAACCCTGGAAATAAATCACGGCTGCGGTGGTGTTTGCAACAGCACCTTTTGGAGTCGAACAAACAAAGCTTGCTTCGTTCAATTGTATCATAATAAATCATGATATTCTTCGATGGCCTTCCTTTCTCTAACCCTCCATCCTCACCATCTCACTCTCAGGTCTCTCTCGCTCCCTCCCCTTTAACCTGTCATTACAACTTTTCATACATTCTTTCAAATTATCTTCTTCATGTCATATAACTATAAATCTGATTTTCGCATAGTTTGATTCCATGCTTATGAACAGGGAATGGATATTCTACTTGCTTTGTTGGAAAATCCTGTTCTTGTATCTGCCTCAAGCTCTTTGAAGGCTTATCCAGAAAGGGGGTTTTCAGTGTCTGATGAGTCTAGTCCTGGGAGATCCAAATGGGTTTATATATTCCAGAGAGAATATGCTACCGTTGATCCTGCACTGGTTGATGTATATAACTTTTAACCCTTTGTAATGTTGTTAGCTAATTTCTATCACTCCAAATTATAACATTTCCCTTTTATATTAATTATGTGTAAGACTAAGAGATAATTCATGTTGAATTGAATTGAAATTTAAACTAGTTCATACTTCATTATTGTATGCAACTAATAATCTTTTGCTTGCAGGCACCTTGTGCTTAGTTGGACTGTAAGTGACACCATCTGTGGAATTTCTTTTTCCTGTCCTGAATATTCCATGGTTCCTTCCTTGCATCTCAACTTGTCCATTTTTTTGCCTTGTGTGTGTGTGTGTGTGTGTGTTTTTTTTTTTTTAATCTTTTCATGTTGAATCGTAAAGGGGTGGAAAAATCGCAAATCGTAAAATCGTAGATCGAATCGTAAGATTTTACTTATTATGTACATACATGTTTATATGCATATAAATTCATATATATGCATATAAAAGCATAATTCAAAGTCATAAATCTATTGAAAAGACATCATAAACTAGCATAAAAAATACATAACTCATAATTCATAACATAAACCATAAACAAACAACAATATAAACATATCTAAAGCATAATCCTAGCATTTATAGGTTTAATCTAATCTAACAACTTAAGCACATTATAATCATGAAAAAGGGATCCATCGTTTGCTCTTGAATATTATCTTCTCCATCAACTTCCTCCGTATTCTCCACATAAGTATGCTCAACAACTACATTCTCCCCCACTTGGTCTCGAATCCCTTCATTTGATTGTTCCAAATGACATGCAAACCAGCAACAATCTGCAGCATCTCAAGTCTGACTTCAGCAGTAACAGCTTTGCAAGACTGAACATTTTGCCTTGTTTGACCCAGATGATGCTTCAGCCTATAAACACCCCTTGTAAATACCTTTTCACAGAATTTGCATTGCATTTTTGTGGTTCCTTCAATTGGTACTGCATACTTCCAAGCTACATCAGCCTTAGCACCACGAGAGTTGGAACACAGAGGGAGGTTATTTGCAGAGGCAGCAACACCACCAGAACTGCCTCCATCTCGACTTGTTGATGCTGTTCCAGAGTTTCTTGCTGTGGTAGCCATTACTGCGAGTGGGAGGGACGAAGAAGCACAGAAGCAGAATGGGACACAGTGCGAGCAAGATGAAGAAGAAAGATGAAGTGACGTAGGGAGAAACGGGATGAACAAAAGCAGAGCTGCAGAACGAGTGGAGAAGAGAGGAAGGAGAAGCCGTGAGTCTGCTATGGAAGAAGCCCTAATTTTAGAAAACGGGTAATTGTTTTTTTTTCTTTTTCGGATCACCCAACTCAAAATGGGCTTTTTAATGTTTTTGACCCGATAAGAAAAATCGTGAAATCTCACGATTTCACCGATTCTGTAATTTCGCTCTCGATTTCACTACGATTTTGGGCAAAAGCGATTTTTCCACGATTTGAATCGTAATAGGGAGCAAAAATCGTAAAATGATTTTACGGTTTCACTCTCGATTTTGTCAACCATGCTATTAACCAGTCTCTAAAGGCATTGTTTTGAGGAATAAAAATAGAAAATTATTATTGAAAATTGTGTTGAGATTGCTTGAAAATCATAGTGTGTGGACATTAATGATGTTTTAAAATAAAAACTTTTTAGTTTTGGTTTGCATTTTCTTTCTTTTATTTGGTCTCTTGTCGGCCTTCCTGTCTGTTAGAGAAACTGATACAAAAAAAAGAGCAAAAGCTGAGAGACTGTCTCTAAAATTCGATGATTTAATTTATATTTTTAACTTCTTGATTAAATCGATCCTTCCATGCCTTTTCATTTTAATAATCTGATCTGAGGACTTAATCAAATCCCGCCAATATGATAGTTAATTTATATTTCAGTTGATTGTGCAACGCTTCTGTTTTCAACCACCGTACTGATATGCTTTTTCCTCTTCTGCCCTCATCACTAGTTTGTTGGAACTGATGAAGCAACAACGTGCGTGGGTTTTGTTATACGGAACCAAAAGAATGGAATGTAAGGATTAAGGAATAGTTACTAACTTACCATACAATAGATAAAATGTTCAGTGTATGTTAAGTTTTGCAGACATTCCATCTACCAGGTGTTCAATTTCTGATTTTGTTATTTTTAATTTGACACCATAGGACATCTGTTGCTCATATGGATTCGCCTAATATTGTTGAAATGGGCCTCTCTCAGATGTTATCATCACTTGTTGACAACAGCTTGGAGACTGAGTTTGATGTGAATTTCCTTTTCCTTATTTCTACTTTCTGTTATGATTATTTTTGTCATCAGTATGTTAATGAGTTTTTGTGGCTTACATATTTTTTGAATTGAAATGTTTGTTTCATCAAAAAATTGTAGGTGCATCTAATTGGAGGTTTTGAAGATGTTTCACTGCAAGTCTGGCCAGGGTCTTCTGCTTTGTTAATGAATTTTCAATATGTAGTTTTTACAAAGAGACAGAATAATTGTAGTTGGATCTGTTAAACTTTTGTGCAGCATGCTAATGGTAGCACAGAATCAGAAAGCACTGAAGATTTGGATGGTTATTCCTTTCCTTTGTGTTCAAAGATTGTTCACACTTTATGGTCCAGAGAGGAGAAGTTTCACATCCGAACTGTCTGTGTTCTTGGACATAATACCAGAAGGGATGCTGATGGAAATGCATTCCCCTTTTTCAATGGATTTGCGGTTAGCTACTGCTTTAGAATCTTGTCACTATATCTGGTTCATTTACAATATGTGATCAACATCTTACAGTCTTTCTTAGAGAAAGATAGCTAGCTATCGTTAACAAACAGAAAATATAATTGATAGCATTTTACAATGCCGTAACCTAATACTTCAATTATTACTAGTAGTTAGGTACAAGCACGGGCTTATTTACAATAAGACTAAACCTAAAAGCCCTAACTAAATAAGGAAGCAACATGAATTGCTTCCTTAATTAAATAACTAATTGATTCCATTATTCTGAAGATATTTTATGATAATCTGAAGGTATCTTAAATATTCTCTCATTCTCTGACATACCTATTGTGCATAAAGCATACAGATCTGGATATCCTATGCTGTTTTACCTACGTACATGTTTAGCATTATTTTCAATCATCCATAGAAATACTATTTTCTAAACACATATATGCTAAAAAAATTCACAAAAAAATACCAAAAATTAAATTTAAAACCATAGTACGGTATACTCATAAATCGTATAATATTCCTGACAAACATAAAACATCACTATCATATAACATGACATAAAATTAAAATACTAAATAGTTCACACAAAGTCACAAAGAAGGTGGTCGGAAATGGAAGGGTTCACTAGAAATGGAAGGACTTTGCTGAAAATGGATAGGTTTTGCTGGAAATGGGTTGGGGGGTCACCGGAAACAAGGTGGGTGTTGTCGGAAACTGGGTGGGTGTCACCGGAAATGGGTGGGTGCACTGGACAGCAACTAAAATGAGAAGAAATGAGAGAGTGTGGCTGCTGTAATGGACTTATGAAGTAGGGTTTCAGAAATGACTACTCTAAAAACCAAAAATACCATTAAAAAATGGTATTAAAATGGGGTATTTCAAGGAGAAGGCAATAGAGGACTATTTGGGCCGCAATTTGCCGTTCCGCTACGCCGCGAATAGCTATTTTTCCAGCCCGCTATTGGTCCCCGCGTCGCGCCCCCATCCGCCTCCGCTACGCCACTATAGCGGCCGCTATGGCCGCTATTGACACGTATGGTAGACAGGACCCTCTTGTTAGAACAGAAAATGTTATCTTAGTTTCGAAGTTACATACATGGATAGCTTGATAATTTTACCTTATAACAACATGCATATTTAAACAATTTCAGGTGGAGACTGCAACTGGAACTGTCATTCCAGCAATTTTCAATAGAACTTCTAGATGTCCTGATGAAATTGTCAGAAGAATACGAGTATCTGTTTCTTATGAAGATGCGAACTGGAATGGGAAGTTGCTAGAGACATATGACTGTGGCACTGACTGTTTTAAAATTGCTCCTTGTTGCTGGTAACAATTGAAATTTCATGAATTCATTGTCAAACCCTGCATGTAAAAAAATGCTTATGAACCCAATGCAGAAATAAAACACAAAAAATGATAAAAGAAAATTAGAGTAAAAGACTCCTCTAATGTGAGATTGTCTCTAAAGTGAGCAAATAACAGTATATACACCAATAAATTTAGTGGGTTAAGATTCAGATGTATTTTCCGTTAAATGAAAGGTGCATACATTTTTTTTCAACTTAAGACTTACTCTCTTCAAAGAAGTCTTGTCAAAATAATTCTGCTACACCATGCATTTTGTGAAAATCATTTTTATTGGGAAGTTCAAGTGATGGACTATATATTTTTCTCTGGTTGACAGTCTTCAATCTATATGTTGATGTGTAAAATCCTTTCTGTTCCATTCTTGTATACTAATGCTTCCTGGCCTTTTCTTATTTAGGACCCTTCGCCAGTATCATATTGCTTTGTCACTTCAACATTATTCTGATTCAGAAATTCTTTCAATCTGTTCTACGTCACCTACTGCAGAGGCCCCAGATTTTGTGGATAATTTAAGAAGGTAAACATATGATTGATTCTATTTTGAATGTTTCAAGCTATTATTGTATTTTAAAATTCACCATTGTCTTAAAATGGCAAATGTTTCAAAACTTCTGGATCTTCTTATGTTATGAGTCTCACATTGAGTAGAATTACATATTCAATGTGGTACTTAAGCCCTAAAGCCATCCTATTTGTTGGACTTGTCTTTTGGATTGGGTTCTCATTATGTGATTGGGTCATAACTCATAATAGCATGTTATTCTCTGCAAGAAGCGCAAGAGTTTTTGTAAGATTGAAATCATCTGCTCTTCTGAATGCTCTTTTAAGTATCCAAGTCTGAAATTATTACTCTTTCGAATGCACTTCTAATTTTCCAAATCTATGTGCAGCCGCCCCATTGTATACTAGAACTTAATATTTGCATATATATATATATATATATATATATATATATATCATGAGATAATCTTCATATTTTTCAGGCAGTGGAATTATTTGATTGAGCATCCACACTGGACAGAAACCTTTCCCAGGAAGCAATCTCGCCTTTTTGCAAGGACTTCTGATGGAAGGTGGAGAAGGTGTTGATGGCATTCTAAGGTTGCTGGAGAAAATCCTTTACAATAATTAGATTGCCTTATGGTATTTCTCATCTCATTGAACATTTCATTTGCCATTATAGCTTTGCTTTATGAAATTGCAGTAGCAGGTTTAGATTTCCTAGTTTTAAACTTGACTGAGCAGGAATGCAATGAAGGTGAGTTGTGATTTTCCAATAAGAGACGTACTAACTACATATTGGTTTCATTTAAGACTTATAGAATCATATTGTTCTCACTTTTTTCAATAAATCCCCAATAAATTTAATCTAATGATTGGGTGTCGGATTTGGAAAGGTGTGAATTAGAGGGTGGGGCTGCAATGAACTTTGATTTTTTAGGTACATGGTAAGCTCAAGAGATATTAATCATTGGATGATCATCAATGACTCATTAATTGATGGTTACCTATACAACAATTTACCAGTTAGAACTTATCAATAACTTTATTTTCACCCTGTCAGTTAATTAACATTATTAATACATAATATATTAAAATGTTTTAATCTTTTTAACCACCGCTTAACTAAAACACTAATTCTAAAATATTTTCACCCCTTTAGTTGATCTCTCTCTTTCTTTTCCCCATCTCCACAATTGCTGGGACCACCACCATCTCACTAAGCACAACACTCTACACCTCCAAGACTACCTAATCATGGTCATCTCCTAACAACACTTTCTCTCTCCACTTCCTTCCACTTGATCCTAATTCTTCCTTCGTTGTCGCCAAATTGTTACATAAGCAAAACAATCTTCAATTCTTCATCACAATCTTACGCTAGTGGACTAAGTTATAGTACAATCTCCATGATTGAGCTAACCTAATACCCAGTTCATATGTTTTTCTTTAAAAAATCAGTTCTTATAGTTTTATTTTATTTTTTTAAAAAAGCATTCCCACAGAACCCCTCAGATCTTGAAAAGTTACTTTATTGTGAACCAAACGCTGGATTTGATGACCCCAGATATGAAAAGATGGAATTTTTAACGAGATCTTTAGATAAGTAAGTCATGAATTAATGGAAAGATCTGAGAGGCGTTTACCTTGTGGAATGGAAGAATCGGTTGTGAAGAGCAATCATAGAGGCAATGTCAAATGGCAAGTTGAGATTTGAAGAGAGAAACAAATGATATTGGTGGGTATTAAGTAAAAAAAGTTATGGTTGTGTCTTTCTCTGTGACCGTCAACAATGTCAAATGGCAAATTGAGATTAATAGGTTGCCACTACTTTCACTTTTGTCTAGTGTCTTCTCCTTCTCCATTTTTAATATTTTTTTTTCATTTTATTCGTGACTATGATGAAGGGAGTGATGTTTTAAGGGTTTTGAAGTTGGATGGTAATGGGAATTTATAGCATGTTTAAACTAATCTAACAACTTGGGTATGTGACTTAATATAATATAAAGAAGTTATAGGTATATTCTTTAAATATTAAAGAGAGATTTTAACTTGTTACAGTAGGTTACCTTGTATGGGTCTACAGTAGTCATAAGTGGAGGAAGTGTACCAAAGCATTTGCCAGTGTTTTATTTCTAGGCGGATTTTTGTTTAAAGGCCTGAATTTTTATGTAGGCTATGTCTCATTCTCCCAGGTTGACATCAAGGTCTTCCCTTTATCCTTTGTCGTTTTCTGCTTCAGCAAATGCCAAGTTCCATGGCCATGGGGATCATGACATCTGCTTCCAATGTAAGTCTGAATGAGGTTTCTTGTGTTGTCGAGTGGGAAATCATGTGGTAGGCCCATAGAGCCCTAGGTAGTTCCTCTTCTTATCTTCCTTTTGCTTTTCTCAATCTTCGCTTCAGTTCCTACAAGATCACCTTATTCGCAGCTTCTTTCTGTTTGTTCGTTTGAGGGTGTTTTACTAATGAGAATTTTCACTTTATGCCTAAGTTCTTATAGAACTTGGTGAAGTGTTTATCCGCAAACTATCATCCATTGTCTGAAATGATATGTGGGAACCCGTGTTTGCATATGATATTTCTCCACGTAAAATTTTATACCTTGGACGTTGTAATGGATACGAGGGGCTCGACTTCTATCCACTTCATGAAGAGGTATATCGCGACCAGGAGGTACTTCACTTGCCTTTTCCCTGGGGAAAAGGTCCAAGGATGTCCATGCCCCAAGTATTGCAAGACCAAAGGGAGAGAATTCCATGTAACAGCTTGGGGTAATTGTGTATTTGGTTGACATTCTTCTGACAGGCTTCACACTTCTTGATGAAATCTAAACAATCTGATCGTAATGTGGGCAAGAAATATTTGGCTCAGAGGACTCGGTCTACCAGGAGTCGAACTTCTTCATGGTGCCCATAAATACCCCAGTGGAATTCCTTCATCACATACTTTGCTTACTCTAGGCTAAGACACTTGAGAATGGGTAAGGTGAATCCTTATTTGTAAAGCTGCTTTAATAAGGGTGTAATTAGTCGAGTGTGTTTGTATTTTCTTGGCCTCTGAGGAGTTCGAGGGGAGATCGCCTTAGGTCAGGAAATCCACTATAGCGGTCATCCACACTGTTTCCTCGGGTGTTATAGTGACTTTATTTACACGTTCTGCATCCTTAATTTTAGGCTCTTCCAAAGTTACCTGCATGAAGAGTCTTTAAATTTTCAACTTTTTTGATGCTGGCCTGCTTTGAAGTGTACTATTTTGAAGTGTTTGAACTCTATCATCCATGCTTTCACTTGAGAGAGGTACTTAGCTAAATAAGGTCTTTTGTGTGACAAGCTACTTCCACTTGTCTCGTTATTAATTGTGAATTGGTTTTTACTTGTATGCACCAAACGTCTAAGTCTAGCGCCATTTGTAGCCCTGCTATGAGAGTCTTGTATTCCCCTTAATTATTACTTGCCCTAAACAGAAATGTGATTCTTCAATGACCACCCTAGTATGTGACTCAAGTATAACTTCCGCTCCACCGCCTTTCTCATTTGACGACCTATCCACCGAGAGGATCCATAAGGCGTGTTCAGCGTCGTACTCTTGTCATCACCCAACTCTGCTATGAAGTCTGTTAAGAATTGCACCTTTATAGGCCCGTGGGGTTTATATCAGATCTCATACTCAAAAAGCTTTAGTGCCCATGTGACCATTCTCCCCGCAAATTCTGGCTTTTGAAGGAATTTTTTGATTGGTTGTTGAAATGAGGCCTCAACTTTCGAGCGACTACCATCAGACTGTATGCAAATTTCTCTACTCTTTGGTATCGTACCTCCGCTCCCTGCAAATTTTTGCTTGTGAAGTATATGGGTCGTTGGGTGGATCATTCTTCTTATACCAAGACTGGGTTGACAACGTTTTCTCCCACGGACAAGTAGATGATTAATTCTGCCCCAACCATTGGCTTCGTTAAAATTGGGGGGGGGGGGGTGAAGCTAAGTAGGATTTCAGTTCCTTGAATGATTTCTGGCACTCCCGTGCCACTAAAAAGTGTCTTTTCTTTTCTTCAGAACCTGTAGAAAGGCATGGACTTCTCTACAAACTTGGATAAGAAACAGGAGAAGGCAACAATTCTCACGGTGAGACGTTGCACTTCTTTGATATTTTAAGGGCTCCTCATCTTTAGGATGGCTTGACATTGATCTGTCAGCATGTACCTCAAGAATTTTTCGCCTTGGACCCCGAATGAAGATTTTTTGAGGTGAGACGCGTATTAGGCCTTCTCAACTCAGCAAACGTTTCCTCTAGATTCGTAGTGCAACGTTTTACCGGGAGGATCGCTGCCCTCTCCCGTTTCTTAGCCAAGTTTGTAGATAAATTCATGCCTTTTTATAGGGTTTTGAAGAAAATAAACACTTTCTAGTGGACTTAAGAGTTCTAGAAAGCCTTCGAGGAATTGAAATCCTACTTAGCTTCACCGTTCATTTTAGCGAAGCCAACCCCAAGGGTGGAATTAATCATATACTTGTCTATGGGAGAAAACGTTGTCAGTGTAGTCTTGGTACAAGAAGAAGGATCCATGCCACGACCCATATACTTCACAAGCAAAACTTTTCAGGGAGTGAAGGTACGATACCAAAGAATAGGGAAATTTGCATACGATCTGGTGGTAGCCGCTCAGAAATTGAGGTCTTATTTCTACAGCCCCCAAATCGTCATTAGAACGGATGAACCAATCAGTAAAATCTTTCAAAAGCCAGAATTTGCGGTGAGAATGTTCTTACATGGGCAGTAAAGCTTTTTGAGCATGGGATCCGATAAGAGCCCTGAAGGGTTGCCAAAGGCGCAATTCTTAGGAAAGTTGGGCGATGGCAAGGAAGAGTACGACACTGAACAACGTTTTATGGACCCTCTCGGTGGATAGGTCGTTTAATGAGAAAGGCAGTGGAGTGGGAGTTATACTTGAGTCATCTACTAGGCTAGTCATTGAAGAATCACTAAGGTTTTTGTTCAGGGCAAGTAAACGTATTAGGAAAAGACCCTATCCTAGCTAAGTACCTCTCTCAGGTGAAAAGATGGATGATGGAGTACAAACTATTCAAAATAGTATATGTCCCCAGGGCGGAAAATAAAAGAGAAAATATACTTTCAAAGCTTGTCAACACCTAAAAATTTTGAAAATTATTGAACAAATGGGTTTTCAAAAAAATATTAACATTTAATGCTTAACAGGGGGCAACTAATGGTTTATGCGACGTCCAAATTCTGTGGCTAAAGAAGAAGACCTAGAATGCCTTTTTCATCCCATAACATGTAATCACAAACCATTTTGAATCAGTCAAATGTCAAGTCCTAGAGTGCCTAAAATGTGTCACTCAAAGAACAAAACAAGGGTTTTTAATGCATGCCCTTTTGGTTCAAAAGCTCACAATTCAAATGGCAATTAGTCCAAGTCAAAGAAAGCATGGAATCATGATGTGTAGTTCATCCTGACAACCTAGCAATCATAAAAAACTCAATTGTTTTTTTATTTTGGATTCCCAAAGATTCCGAGATTTAATTATTCAGAATCAAACAAAACTTGCAAAAACAGCAATGACAAGTAGACAAACAATGTTATCCTACGTCAAAGAAAAACAAACACAAAATGCAAAACAAACAAATGCAAGAACAAAAGTTCAAGTTAAGCTTCATTTTATCTACACCACCCAAACTTATGATGGACATTGGGCTCATTTGTTTAAACTTATTTTAAGAGATAAGTGTTTTTTTAATTAAAAAGCACTTATTTTAATTTTGATGTGTTTGTTTAAAGTTTTAAAAATAAGTAGAAACTAAAAATAAGCTAATTTCTGTTTATTTTAAGAAAAAACTCTAATCTGTTTATTAAAAAATGCTTTTAAAGAAAGCGCTTTTTTAAAAACCACTTAAAAATAAATTTAAACAAATGGGTCCATTGTCCTCAATTTGCAATAAAGAGAGATAAAGGTAAAAGGAAACTTAATTAAATAGGATCACCTTTCATGGAGAGGAAGAAGGGAAATGACCTTGTTGAGAATGCCAGTCATACATGGCATCAACTCTGAACAATATCATCAATCATTTCCTCTTGCTGAAGTTGCTCAGAGGACATAGAGTCCAGTCGGCTGCTCATTCCTTACATCAAGGTATACATATGCTTCATAGAAAAATTGGAATCTTTAGCTTGTCGAGATGGGCCAGTTGATGGTCTATGGGTAGTGGCATTTCAGTGTTTAAAGGGGCCTCATCAGCAACATCTACATCTGAAAACAAAAAGGAGACTCTGTCTTCCAAACTTGTAAAAGTAGGATCAAGCAGAGGGTGAGGGACAGGTATTCCAGGGATAATCAAACAATGCATATCATCCTCATTTACAATCATACCCATGTGAAGGAGTTCATCTATATCAACCCTCTTGGGCTGACAAAGAAGGGTATCATTGTCCGGATCTATTCCTACATATCTGGCTATTAGGTTTATGTACCCAAAAATGACAATCTTTCTAGAGGTAACCTTGCCAACTCTGGTGAATTAACTAAAAAGCCATTTTGTAGAATTTATTTTTAATGTCAATGGATCCGAGGAATTCCAAAGAAGTTCTCTCATAAGTCGGATCATATAATTGAATGAAATCCTCCCAACCCAAATTTTGACAGAGTTTAAAAGTATCATAAAAAATCCCCAATTCAAGCAATGAATCCTTGTAGAAAAACTTGGAGGGAATGATTTCCGTCCTGGTTAAAGATGCGAGCCTCATGCGTGTTTCCTCAGATGTACATTCAATATTATCAATGTTAGAATAGGCAGAAGACTTACCTTTTATCTTACTTTTCTTGGGAATGGATTTGGTTCTTCCTGAAGACACCTTGCTTTTCTAAGAGGAAGAAATTGTGGCATCCTGGGTCATTTTCAAATTGTTTTTTTATTCATTAAATTAAAATTCACCATAATGTTTTTCGTAAATAAATAATTTAATTAACTCAATAATTAGAAAAATATTTGTTTTCTGCAAAACGATCAAATATACAATTTATATAGTATTTGAGAACCTAAAAATGCCATTTGAAATGAAGAAAACCCAAAAACTGAAACAGCAGTGTGAGGTCTTGTTCGCCCAACGTCAGCATACCAGAAACAGCATCAGCTGTTATGCATTTAGGCCGTTTGGTCAACTTTCGACCTACCCAATTGGCCCGTTTTAGGTTCGATTGCCATAAAACTTCGTGGGCCACATGTTTTACCCATTCTGGAACTGTTGGCGTTGTTCATTTGTCAAAATTCTATCATATGCGTGAGTTATGCGCAAAATGCAGTTTAATCCAAATAGGTGCAAAACCCTTGCACCAAACCACCTAAATGGACATGAATGGGCAAGGCCTATATGTATAGTTTCTAAATGACCTAAGGAACCTATTGGTACATTTCGTGGGTCTCAAAATCCGCGGGATCTCAAAATCACCTGATTAGTTCCTAAATTTCCACTATCTTGCCTTTTCCATTATATTCATATTATGTTATAAATCATCAACACCTTAACCAATCATTCAAGCACATCACACACCATTCTCATACATAGACAACACATTGCAAACCTGCTCATGACATTTATCACGCACGCAATATTAATTCCATGCCCAACATTCGTAATTTGTATCATCTACAATATAAATGCCAAACACACTAATTACACATTGTCAATACTAATCATTCTCGAATCAATCATTCAATACGCAATCACATTCATCAGGTAATTTACACTCCACAGTACCTGTGACGACCCGCGTCAATTTTCCATTTAATTACAACCGTTTAATCATTTTTCGCAATAATTTTTCGATTTTACTAATAATTAATTAGGTCTTAATATAAAATAATATTTACTTTTCTTAATTACATTCAAAATAATAAAAGCATATTCTAAATAATGACCGATCGAAAATAAATCCATTAATAAAATGGGATTGATTAGAATCAGCGGAAGGAGAAAGATGAAGACAGGGGTCATTCGCCTGAGCGAGACCCTGATTCACTTAGGCGAAACCCGAGAAGGTTGCTTAGGCAAGTTCTGACTCGCTTGAGCGAATGCTACACTTTAAACCTGAGCGGATAACAAGACCTACAAGGAAAATTCACAAGTCAGGTTTCACTCGGCAATGGGGTCCACTCGGTCATCTTTCCCTCGGGAATAGCTTAACCTTCACTCAGAAAAGGGTTCTCTCGGTCATGTATCACTCGAAAAATATCCTAACCTTACTTTACTCGGAAGAGGTTCTCTCGGCCATACCTCACTCGGGAACATCCTAATCTTCACTCGGAAACATTCTAATCTTCACTCGGACGAGACTCGCCGAGCGGATTCCGTCTTGTCCGAGCGAGGGCCGGTTGATTTGGTGCCTATTTCGCTCAAGTATCCTTCATTCCCTTCCGAGTGAAGATTAGAATGTTTCCTATTTCCTTTTTATTTAAACTTAACTAGATACTTATTTCACTTTCCCGAATATTAACTTACCCGGGATGTTACAGAAATGAAATGACAATAAACAAATCACTGTATTTTCTTATACCCCTTTCGTTATCCTTAAACCAAAAAATTTAATCATCTGTATTTTCTTACTAGCACTCTTTTTTATCAATGTTATTTTATTTCGAGAAAATAGAACCCACATTCACAAATAAATGACCCAGGATAACAATTATAAACTTATAGCAACAAAATTTCAAAATATTATTTCAATAATCTGTAAACTCATTCGAAAAAATAAAACTACACACCCAATTTGCCATTTCTTTCGCAACCCCTCAATAACTGGTGCAAAACGGATAGAAACATGACACCTAAACGACGAACCTTTCTTTCTTGATGCTTTTGTTTTTCCAAGCACACACGCATTGAACGACTATTAAAATAGGAGAATTCTAATTGCTAAACCCGTGACAATGGCTCCCAACACATGCTATCGTGGAATTAACCAAACAACTCAACATTATTAAACATAAATAAATGATCAACTTTTGTAAACTGATTACACACTTCCTTTTCCCATTCGTTAAAGGACACCTGGAAACTGTGAGATTTCATCCATGGTCAACAATTAAAGCAAAGATTTGTTGCAGTGTGTCAGTATATGGTTGACCAAAAAGTTTGAGCACATTAGAATTTTCCCACTTCTTGGCACAACCACCCTATAGAGTGGAAATCATCGTAACAAATGGCAGGAACCATTATAACATCATCTCTAGAAAACTAAAAAAAAATCTAACACAATGAATAATGTAGTAGGTAAACGAAAGAAGTGAAAAACAACAAGAAGCATAAACATACCTTAAGTACCATGAGAAAAGAAGGTGTTTGAGCCAGAGAACACAAAGTATAAAAAACCAAAAGCTTTGAAACATATAATATATAGAAGAAGAAAAACACACAAAGAAGAGAAAAATAAAGTGAAAAGACATCTTTTGAAACTACCCAGGGTTCAAGAGGAAAAAGGTTTAAAAGAGTAATCATTGCTATGAAATAGAGGGCAATTGAAACTACCCCCAAAAAGTCACATGGCAATAAACAAAGCAAGATGTCAAACCTCCCAAAGCTAGGGCATCTCAGGATAACCTAAACCAAAATCAAACAAGTAGTATCCATGGCATGATAGATCAAAAGGGTGCTACTTTGACATCCTAGAACAAAAATGTGTCTCAATACCTTGGAAAAGTAGAATTGTTTGAGAACACCATGTTTGAATTAGGGTCTGTTTGGTTATTCGATTGTGTAACTTGGTTGAAATAACTGAGGTTTTGTAAACAGAGTTGTGTTCGGATGTTAACTTTTTAAAAGTGGGTTGGAAATAGTGATTATGTTTGGTTGAAGAAAAAATTAGGTTGGGTAAATGAGGATTTGATAAAAAAATTACCAAAAAAGGTATTAGTGAAAAATATATTGAATATACCAAAACTAATAATTTTATTTTATTTGTTTTTATATATTTAATGTGTTTGTATATATACGTTAAACGTGTTTCCTACATCTAATCGATCCATGTTGGTTTCGTCAAAACGCTAACTTAATTTAAACGACTAACCTGTAATTAAACATAAACAAATAATTAACCTTGCATAATTAATGTTTAATAATTATGTTATAACATCAATTTATATACACTCTTATAGCTCTCATCAAATAGTAAGTTTATAAAAGTATACATGCCAGGAACATAAATTAGCAATCTGATCCATAATATAAACATCACTAAACAAATTAACGAAAAATAGAAAGAAGGCACATGAGTTCACAAAAATGCAAGGGTGGTAGTTACTGATAAGCAATGAGCATCCCATAAGTTTGAATACAGCAAGTTCATCAATACCAACTTTGCAAAAAAGATTGTTAAGCAACACAATATGTATGTATCAATGTTTGATTATTTGATAACGTACAAAGTTAGAAAGACAAATGCATTACTAAATTTTAATTTATTACTATACCTAACTCATCTGAGATTTCATATAAAATCAACAAGGCACAAGCTAGTAAGGTTTGACATCATAGTATTTACATATAATTGATATCAAGTAAAAATTGACAATATTAATGGCAATGTGCAATGAAATAAGAGACCTAGACCAATAAAAATAAACTAGCATTTAATTAATCTCCATATGAGTGACACCATCACCTGAACCAATAACTAGTCCATTAAGCAAACCTGAGAGAAGTAAAGAAACGTTAAAGTGCAAGTTGAAAGAAGTCAGTCATAAAGAGAGCATATATTGTTGAAGGAAGTGCAAGTTTATTGGAGAATACATAATGATGAAATAAAGAGCACAACTGATTTCATAAACAAACTCTCGCAAATCATAATATGCAATTTCACCATACAATTTCAGAGACAACAAGTCTTCACCCATGCACCACACCCATCACCACCATCCACAGCCAACAACCTCAAACCTATGGCCATCACACGACCCCCAAACCCCCTATAGCAAGAAAACCCAACCCGACACCACCACCCTCAACCTTAAACCACCACCCCAACCCCCAAACAGCCCCCATCATGGCCACCACCTCCACCCGCAAAACCCCTATCGACTCCACCAACATGACCCCTCACGCACCCACTACCCCCGAAACCACCACCCCACACATCCCACGATCACCAAACCACCAACCCGAATGCCACTACCTACCCCTCGGCATCCACCCTATGCAAATGGACCCTCACGACCCACACCTACCCAAATCCATCAACAACTACCAAATGAGAGGAAGAGGAATGATCAGAATCTCACCTTAGATCGTGAACCTTGTGTGTGTGTTTCCCTCGGATCTGGATCAAAACCACATAAAGGTGGCTCCTTTATGATTGATGATAGTGGCAATCAAGGGTATCTAGGTCTTTTCCACAAACTTCGTTTCATGATGGGGGGATGGGAGCCACAACCTAACAGAGGTTATGTCTTCGCGAACAGAGGTCTGCTAACAGAACGGAAGAACCAAACAAGACGTCGTTGGCTACGACAGAGGTTAACGTCGTTCACCACACCACAACGGAGAACAGAATATGAACCAAACAGGCCCTTAGTAACCTCCAAAAACGTTGTTTAGGAAGCCCTTCGTGAAGATCTCAAAACACATTAAATCTATCGTACCCCGTGACAAATTGGCTATGGAAAACTATTATGATCTAGTATCCCAAATTTGGACACATGTAGAAAATATCTCTTTATTGATAAGGATCTCATTAAGATTTGACAGACATTTCATGTGTTCTTGGGTTGGACATAATTTCAAGCAAGAACACTATTTAATACAATTTTGTTGCTGGTAAAAGAAAAGTATCATAAATCATATTAATATAAAAATTCTAATGAATATTAACAGTTCATTTTTTGTTAGAAAAAATTCATAATAAATGATTTTTTTAAAAAAAAGAATTATAATATGAAAACAATTTATAAGAATATATTTCATTAAAATTAAATATAGTAGATACTAGCTTCAAAACAATTTATCCATAAAAAGTTAAAAATCTGGAACAAAGGGCTAATATTCTTTGCTTCCATGTACACACTACAAAAATAAACTCGTGGGAATTTGTTTGCTAGAAGTTATTCTTAGTATATACTTAATCTAATAAAATTAAACTAGTGTAGATATTACAACTTAATGAAGATAACTTACATCGTTATAAGTTACCCTCAATTCTAACACTAACAAGAACTTTATATAGAATGTGATTTTCATCGATCAACCAACTATACACAGACAACATCTTTTATATATATATAGAGATTTCAAAAGTTTATTTTACATAGATTTTAATATAATGAATGAAGTACAAAATAGTTTTAAATTAACATAAAATATAAAATTCTGTGCATATGATTTAAATGATTGAAACTTTCAATGCAACGATTAGATTCAGAAAAAACCATCCAATATAAAGTTCTTGCCGATGTATGAATTAGGAGTAACTTACACCTTTGTAAGTTAAACCTTCCTCCTAAAACCTACACTAATAATATAATGTCGCCACATATTTATGTAAAGTCCAAAGTTCTTTGTTAAGGTTTACATTCACAATGTATATTCAATTAGGCACCAAGGAACCAAGGATCAATTTGCAAAATCAACCAAAACTATCTAGAGTTGGTTCTACTAGTAACACTAGTATAATCCTGACCATCCCTTTGAGTCCAACGGCTAGAAATGCATGATACCAAGATGGTCGTAGATTTTACAAGTCCATGGTAAAATCAACAAGCAAAGTGCAAGCCACATAAGTTGGTTGAAGTTTAGAGACATTCATGCCCTGATGAAGAGGTAAGGGACATAATGTGTTTCAAGTGATCATTTAGGGAGTACGTCATAAACATTTTGTTAAATACTACCTCTAGTTCCAAATACAAATAAATTTTAATGAAATTTTATAGTCTTATAATATAAACAAAATTATATTTTTCTAATGTCATCAAATGTTTAATTACCAAATATATCCTCCTTGTATATATATATTTTCAAGACAATTTACTCTCTATGCAATAAATGATATTAAAGAAATTTTAAGAAACTACATAAAATATTTAATAACATAAATACAAATAACTACTTTTAACCATCATTCTTAATATGTAAAAAATTAATTACTTTTATTTATATTTAAAACTAGAGATAGTAATAAATAATGGAAAACTCGATTCACATGCTAAAAAGAATAATAGTCAAGAGAGCGAGTTTGACTACTGGAGTCCAAATAGGGTGGATGAAACCCACAAAGCATCAGTAATCTAGTGACGTCGCAGCCCATCCTTCTGAAGGGACCACTTGTTTCCAGCCCTTCTCTTCTTGGAAAAATCATGCAACCCAATGGTGATACTTCCAACAAAAAGATTCTTGTCATTCCCAAATCTTTCACAAACGCCACATTCCTACTACAAACAACATATTAAACCCCACCATTGTGTCCTAGTTCTAAACTAATCGCAATTAGTTGCAACTAAATTCAATTTCAATTCGAGGAAGAATAAATAATGAAAATTAGAAGAGAGATGCTTACATTTGTTTTTGCACTTGTTATAATCCTTCCAATCCTCTAGACCCTTCCTACCATGTTGCCATCATAATCGCAACAACCATCACCTCCATTCCCATCAACAAAGCCACCACACCTCGTCACGACACCACCAGGAGCTAGTGGCCACATCTCTGTGCAAAGTCCAACATCCGCTCAAGGTTTTATGTTAGGGTTTCCTTTCATAATGTATTAGGGGATAAAATTATCTAGACTACTAGTGTAATCCCGACCATCCATTTGAATCCAACAGTTGGAAATGCATGAGACCAAGATGGTCACTGATTTTACAAGTCCATGGTAGAATTAACCAGCAAAGTGCAAGCCACTTCAGTTGGTTGAACCTAGAGATCTTGTATCTGCTGAAGAGATAGGGACACAATGAGTTCCGGGTGATCATTTAGGAAGAGCATCACAAACATTTTGTTGAATAGTAAACACTGAAAATTACTAACAAGAATGTTGTTGTAGTGGTAGAGGCGCATTACGGCCCTAGTGAAAGAACTACAATTCAAACCAAAAACAGTGAAGTAATAAACAAAAACCTGTATTCGTAAATTGATTTTTCTTTCAAATAAATAAACAGTATTTCATAGAAATTACATTGACTCCACAGCTTTCTTTTCAGATTAAGAGATTCACTTCAGGTTAGTAATGCACATGGTCATTTAAGGCTATTTTTTAAAGTTGTGTGTGACCATGCATAGATTGGAGAGATTTGCTACATTGTCTTTACTCTTTCTTTGTTGTTTCTCCACCATTTTCACTGAATAATCCCTGGTCCTTCAAATTCTTTGTACTTTTCTTCTCATCAATGTAATGAACTTTCAACAATACCCAACATAATAAAACAGAGTACTCACTCTTGAATGAAAGTCATTCTTCTATTATATTCTCTCCTTTGTGGCTTTACCATCGCAAAGCAGTTTTATATTTTTAAAAGCTCTCAACCGTATTGCATGTTAAAATCTATTTTCTGTGCCCATAGCTCAAGTTGTTTATACACTCAAATTGGTTCCTATCAACTTTCCGTCTCATGTTGAATATTTTCATGTCAACTTTCCTATTAAAATCTCCTCTATATGTTAAATTAAAGTATACTCTTCAGCGTGTAGTACTAACTTTCTAGTAGATCTTCTAAAATAAGTGATTACTTCCAAGAATTAGTGTGTATTTAGAAACCAATCAAATCAAAGTAATTGTGGATCTGAACATGAAAGTTAGTATCAGTTGTATTAAAATGGACACATATTTGTCTCACAGAAGAGGAAGTGAACATACACTTAATCTATTCTCAATAGCTTAACCTTGTGGTGTACTCTCTCCTAACATACTGTTTGGTTCAAGGAAAATGATGCGGGGGAGGGATTTTAGTAACGCTATCTTGCTTGGTTCAAAAATAATGGAGGGGAGGAGAAGAGCGAGTTTTGCTTTCGTATTTGGTTCAATTTTTAAAGGCGGAGAGGGAAGACATTTTAATCACCTAACTTGTTTGGTTCAGTAATTTTGGATGAGAGTAGAGTAAAAAATAAGCAAAATGAATATGATTTGGAGAGATTTGTCAACCCTCCAATAGTGGAGGTTTTGGAAAGGAGGAGGGGGGCGTTTCGTTAAACTCTCCTCTTCTCTCCTTCCCTTCATTATATCTCTCCCCTCCCATCCCCTCATTTGAACAAACAGACCATAAACAAAGACAAATTTCATTCTTAACTTTTTAACCTTAAATTCAAATTCTTCAAGAACCATGCATATCTTCTATATAACCTAAAATATTTTTTCTTTTAATATATATTTTTTTCGAATTTTTGCATGAATTCAAAAAAACACTCATCAACGCGTATGTTACTTGCCGCAAAAATACTATTTTGGTCCTACAACTTTAAATATTCCTATTTGGTCCTATAACTCCCAGTTTTGTTCCACATTTGTCCCTTAAAAAAAACACAAGTTTAAATAAGTTGGGTCTAGGGTTCACCAGGGTCAGGACATGCCTCAAGACTTGATGAACTCTTACAAAGGTACTTATAAATCACCCACCAACAGGTCTCACATAAGTGGGATTTGAATTCATGACTTTATAGTCAGACGTTCAATCCATAACCAATTGGACCAACCTTTATTGGCATATTCGTTTTTTTGTAACTATCAACAAAATAATATGATAGTATTAAGGGTTTTGTTAACCTCAACCCTAATGGCTGAGTATAAGCTACTTAAAGTAGTTAACTTTTCTTGAAATGCATGCAATAATTAGATCATTAAAATAAAAATGCAATAAATATGTTCATTTCCAAGAAAATTTTACCACTTGTAGGTGATGTTTAGTATGAGGGATCTTTAAACTTTCCTTGGAATGTTATTTAAAACATTTCCTTACCCATGTTTGGTATGAGAAAAAAAATATATTCCCAGGAATCAGGAAACTTAATTATGAAGGAATTAAAAGTTTCACTTTCCCATTTCAACAGGTGAGTATCCTATACATTCCCGTGAATAAAAAATTTAGGACAAAAATACCCCTATTTTCTTCCCAAATCCTCATAAAACAAAAAGATCTTTGGGTAAGTTTTTTTAATACCAAACATGAAAATGGGAAAAACTAAAAAGATCCCCAGTAAATTTTTTTAATACCAAACATGTAAAATAAGTTACCCAGGAAACACATTCCCGGGAATCTCACTTAAAAAGATCTTTCATACCAAACACCACCTTAGTGTTTAAACTCAACCATAAGGCTTTGTTCAGGAGTTAAATTTAGGGGGGTGGGGAGGGCAGCGGAAGATTTCTAGAAGCATTGCCCTTGCTTGGGAGTTTTAAAAAATTGAGGGGAAGACTTTGGGGATTTTTTAAAACCCTCCAAGACCCTCCTTCCTATATTATTAGAAGTTCTCGTGAATTGGGGGAGGTTTTAGTAGTTAGCGTTCCATTTCCCTCCCCTTCTTAAATTGTATTCCAAACAAAAGAGAGAATGATCTCCCTTTCACCCTTCCCTTTCCTCTCCTATTTAATCCTTCCCTTCTAACACACTACTAACTTTCAAACAAAGCCTAAGGGGTAAGGTTAACAAAACCCTAATATTAATGGTTTGTGGTATAAGATATTGGAGGAAATCGGTTCAATGACTTGGAAAAACACCATTAAGTTTGTTTATGGTAATCACAAAAAGGACTTAACATGGAATAAAATTAAGAGTTAGAAGACCAAATTGAAATTTTTTAGAAGCTATACCACTAAAATGAGACTTAAGTAATACTTAGAGCACTAGAATAGCAGTTTAGGCATATTTGCCAGCTAAAACTAATGAAAGAAGGAAAAAGAAAAATCTGCAAGTGCCTATATGTTTTCAAGAGAAACGAACCACTCAAAAGCCCTGGACTAGGATACAAAATAGAACATGGGAAATTGGAACATACCTGTAGGTGTGAATAACAAAATCAGAGGCTCGACATCAGGGCTCAACATTCACAATCCTAGATACCAAAAACATTTACATGTCATTACAGAGCAGATGCAAAAAATTCAACAAAATCATTATATAAAGCTGATGCATTACATAAGCAGTAACAACAAAAGCCTTCTCCCAGTAGGTGGGTCAGCTACATGGATCAAATGAGACCATTCTGTTATAACAAAAGTAGATCTTAGGAGGCCACTGGGATCTTTGTCATTTTTAATGGTCTTATCAAGAGCTTTCCTTGATCTCCCCATACCTTTATTAAGCTATCCTCCATATCACATACTCCCTTAACTAAGACTTTATTTTCCTCCATAGGTGCTCCTCCTACTTTCCAATACACTCATTCCTAATTTTTATGTTTTTGTATGTCAACTTATCCATCACAACATTACCATCTCAACAACACATAGCTTATACTACCGTTGATACTTTACCACAGAACACTTAGTACCATAAAGGATTGTTTTCTTTAAGCTTGAGCTTTTAAATCACAATTAACACAAGCATTTCCCAATTTCATGATAATCCACTCAACTTGGGTCCTATGATTTACATATCCATCACTTTGTAAGACGTGACAGATGGAGAGAAAAAAATTATGGTATATTGACACAGGTGTAGATGAGATGAGCTTTCGTTCCAAGCACTAACAGTAAACAGAAGTCTCAAGGCCAAGGGTGAATAGATTAGCTACAATTGAAATAGAACCACATCTAACCAAATTTGTCAAAATTATTGGGAAAAGATGTAACACAAAAACAGAATATACTAAGTACTAACCAAGATGACATCCAGTGTTTATTTGTATTGTAAATGGCTTATCACGCTTTTGAACTGAATGGTTAAAAACATCCAAGTTCTTCAAAGAAAAGCTGGAGTCCATGATAATAAAATAAAAAACATGCACAAACGAAGTAAAAAAGTTCACCTTCAGTTTCTAGTCCACGTGTTTGGAAATGATAAGTACAACACTACCAAGATATTAAACAATTGGGGATGAAACCAAGCAGACAAAAAGAAGTATGAATTCAGTAAACACACACAAAACATGACAAACAAAAGAGTGGATCTGCCATCATATCTAAACAAACTAAAAACCCAATTGCTCAATCCAAACAGAAATTTAGGTTTAACACAGTAAAGAAGTTTAAAAGGGCACGGCATAAACTATTCAATCACAAAATTAAATCAACTACATGGAAACATTAACATAACCTAAGTTTGTATGGACAAAAAAAGGCAATTCCTACAATTAAATTTGTATATGCTTAATAGGTAACAAAAAAGGAAAATAAACTAAAGAGTTTATCATTCAGAAAGCCAAAGTACGCAACTCCTACAGTTGAAGTTACACATAATGGGTAACCGAAAAGAAAAATGAACAAAAGAATTTACCATTCAAAAAACTTCATAACTTACTGGACTAAGAATCTCATCCTGCTCCAGTGGCATGCAAAATATATATCAAGCTAAAAATATGCTTCGCTGCTTCAGAAGAGGAATAAAAAACTTCCCAAAAGATAATATCTCTCCTTGAATGGAGCCCCACTCACCAAACTTGTGAAGCGGAATATGAACTGTAGTTTATAACTCATGCTTGAATAAACAGAAACTTCTCTCCTAATGTTTTGCCTCTGACTACTGAACTGTATGTCCATTATCTAGACCTAAATCATCACAGAAAATTACTGCAAAGGATAATCTGAGGGTGTAAACAAACACAAGACCAGATAAAGAGGGAGGGAGACAGGGTTTTCAACAAAAAAATAAATTTTATTGAGAGAGAGAGAAGCATGATAAAACTAAATTTGCAGCTGCTGCAAGCTTTGAACATGAGTTGTGGATTAATTCGGAAAAAGTGAATCAGAGATGGTGGCAAATACTCAATGAAACTGCCTCTACAGAATTGTTTTTTAGGTCTCCCATGGTATCCCCACAGCCGGTAGCCATGAGACCAATCTCCTCTGTCCCAGTTGTCAGCACATGAGTTAATGGACGAGGTGTTGAACCACCACACCTACCCAACGTGGTTGCCTCTACAGGTCTATACTCCATAGAACCAGGAAACAAAAAAATAAAAAATATGGCTACAATGAAGAAAGAATTATACTGGAGGCATTTTCCAAATATTTTTATAAAAGAAAAAAATTATTAGAATAGAAAAAGGATACAAATAACGAGGAAAAAAACCCCCTTAAAAACACCACTAAGAACCAAAAGAAATAAAGCAAAACTAACAAAATGCAAAAAAAGCAATCCAGTCCTGCACAAAACCTACCACGAAATTCCAATGGGGATGATAAACCATGTCTTGAGTCTTGACCACAACCAATAGTCAAGGAAACAATCATCTCCAATAGCATGATTCATTAGGCCAGTGAAACCCTCCAATCCTCACAACCAGAACTTGCCTAAGCTTTTTAGGACACACTGTTATGGGTTTGTCATTGAGGAATATTCTATTATGAGTAGTTCCTTATGTTGTAAGGATATATTTTCTTATTGTATTTTCTTGTGAAAGTCTTCCTATATAAGGGAGAGGGATGTATTGGTGAGAAATATGAATGAATGAATGAGTGAAGTTTCTCTTCTCTAGTCTTTTATTATATGAATGATTAATGAATGGGTTTGTTATAGTATATGAGAGGGAACTTATGATCACTGTCTTTCAATGCAAAGGTGGAGGCACTACCCTATTGGGTAGACACTTTGTAATTCAAACTGACTAGAGAAGTCTCAAGTTTCTGACTGAGCAGTGTTTGATGGGTGAGGATCAATATAAGAGGACAACTAGACTACTTGGCTTTGACTTTGAATTTCAGTACTAGCCAGGTAATGATAACAGAGTTGCAGATGCATTATCAAGAAAAATGATATGTGTAGCCATATACTCTATTAGCTTCGATGAATGGGGCAAGCTGAAGGAAGAAATTCAAGGTGATTCCAGGATGCAACAAATACAAAAGGACTTAATAGCTGACCTGAGCTCCATAAAGGCTATACCTTACAGCAAGGGAGGCTATATTACATGGGTAGGCCTGTGCTTCTGTGAAATTCAACTCGCCTTCCCTTGTCACTGATAGAGTTTATCGGGAGTTGCAATCACAGAGAGAGGATTTATTGGCTCTTCACCATAATGCCCAAGGTGCAGTGGAGGCTTTGGTCAAACGGTAGAAGCTACCTAGCTGTGCTGTGACAATTTGTGGGAATATCTGTCTGCGCTGCAGCAAAAGTTTCCAACATTTCACCTTGACGACAAGGTGTGAAAGCTTTCGAAGGGAGTATCCATAGCAGACCAATAATGAAGGAAGTGTATGTAAGGAAAAATATGAGGGGCATAGAGGATCAGAACCCAACTAACTAACTGAATTAGTTAAGAAAATATTGAGAAATGTTATACAAAGGGAATGGGAGAGAAAGGAGGTAGGAAGGGTCAGGATAATCAGTGTGTAGGAGAGTCCAGGGTCTCAAATGCCATGTGAATAGTAATCTGTACCCCATGGTTATATTGATCGGGGGACTCTGAATAATACATTCAATTCATTTTCATTTTCTCTGTTTTTGGGAACCAGTTCTATCATATTGCATATAAAATTAGGTTTTCAAATATAAAAAGAAGAAACCTTCATTCCTTTAACAAAGTTACA
The DNA here is from genome assembly GCA_037962975.1 of Clitoria ternatea. NCBI lineage: Eukaryota > Viridiplantae > Streptophyta > Magnoliopsida > Fabales > Fabaceae > Clitoria > Clitoria ternatea. Next base: position 54,363,663 of record CM075675.1, read on the forward strand.
TTTTCTCTTTATATGCAGACATGAATGAATGCTACGGAAGGGCTAGCATGTTTGCTTGGAGGCAATAAGAGGTTAGAATAATTACTAGTAATCCTATGACCAAATATATAGACTGTATTAATGCATTAAAAATCAACAGAAAGAAAGACACTGTGATAGAGTTACACAAGTCATCCTATACTCCCCTTTATAGAGTTGACGGACAGGCTAGTACCCACCATATTTAGATAGACATTTTAGTGTAGAGGGACCTAAACATTAGACAAAAATGAAATAGAAATTCTCATCAAACCCTTTTCAAAATGCTAGTTAGACTCATTCATATAATGTATAGCCATAAAGACACGGCGTGTACAAGATAAAATCTTCGTTTATATGTTAAGGTAAAGTGCTATCTCATAAATATTTCAGTTTCCTTACAAACGAGATCCAACATGGATTTTTTACCTTGAACAATATCACACTTATTTGGGACTGTTGATGGTTACCAAGAACCAATAGTAAAACAAAATCCAACTATTTTAAGCTTACTTACCAAAACAGCTCCAACAGATACTATATCACATGAAAAAGAGGGATACAAAAACTATTTTTGTTTTTGTTTACCTGGGGGGTGGAGTGAGGCAGTAGTTGTTAAGAAGCTACTATTTACATAAAAATCCAACTATAGGTGCAGAATTTTGACAATGAGCAACCTTCAATTAATAATAGGTAATAGTAATAAAGGAAAAACCCCAGCTGAAGACATAAAGAGCAAGATTAGCATGAGTGCCACACCACAGTAAAAAGATATCATAAAGCAAATGTCTTTTAATTGACATAAAAAACAAACACCATATACCGCATCATCAACCTAATATGAACTTTTTAATGTAAGTACAACTTCCAAAGGCATCTAATAGACAATTTCCCACTATGTTCATGAGTAGATAACTCTTAAGACTCTGAACCAATCATCTAGAAAGTTGCAACCCAAGATACCAGTTATAAGATTTCTTAACACGATAGGAGAAATCTATCGGTGTCCTTGAGTTCGCTGCATGTCATACGCACCCCAAGCAGCAGGACCAGGCCCATACTGAGCAAAATTCTCCACACCAGGCTGCACCTGAAATTTTCCAATATTACAGAGCAATATCCAAATTAATCAAAAGCTTGCTGAAAAAGATAAATAACCATATACTGTGTAGACAATAATTTCCACCACATACAATAAAAAAATAAAATACTGAGATACATTACGGGCTATATACGAGCTTAGCTTAGCCTTGGCTATTTACGAGCTTTACAATACAATTCTGTCGTCACCCACAGTTAACCAATAGACAATTTCACACTAACTAAATTGACTAATTGAGAGACCAAATGTAGCAATATGCAGGTAAGATCAAGTCGTACTAAGTGTTAGGATCAGGAACCTAAGAAAACAAAGAGAAGAAATTTTTTGCTTTTTTATTTTTTTGGATTGAATGAAATTGAACAGAACAAAGATAAAAGAATTCTCCTCCAAGACAACCCTTAACAAATGGTTTCCACTTTCTTACAAAGCTTCTAATTCTCAGAATGCCTTCTTCCCCTGTGATTCCCCCTATTAATCAAATTGATCCTCTCTAACAAACTAACTACTCTACTGTACCTAACTATTTTCACATCCCCTTCTGTCCTAACTCCAAAGTCCCAACTCCCAACAATGCCATGCCCTTAAAATTGAACATTGTCCTTAAGGATGGATTACGGAAACCAGAGAATACACTTCTCAAGGTGTTATTGTGGATTCAGGAAAACAAGTATTTGAATAGTTCACAGCAAAGCAATAGCACCATTGCAGGACAACACAGCTGCAGATTGCTATGAATTTCAGTTTGTGGAGCAATTTTACATCCCACTGCGATTCACATCCAAAATCATGCTGATTTCAACCCAGTCCAACTTAAGTACCCAGTCCAACTTAAGTACCCAGTCCAACTTAAGTACAAAACAAACTACACAAAGATTCCAAGAAACCCCAAATGGTAGTGGTTTACTGAGAAATGAAAACCAACAGCGATCCTTTGGTTCAGGCTGGTCCACATAGTATTGCTCAGACCAGATGCATATTATGAAGTCAACCATACCCAAGATACATCTGAGATGTGACAAAACTTACTGGATTCATGCCATAAATGGCAGCAGGATAAGGATTCCCAGCATATCCAGCCTCAGCATTGCCATAATTTGCATTATATCCTGGACCTACATAAAAAAAATCAAAGCAATGCACAGCAAATAAAGTAAGGATTTAGGGGGCGTTTGAAAGAGCTTATTGGCAGTTTATTTGAGCTTAGAAAATAACCTATGACTAACATAAGCTCTTGCAACTTATGTCAATCAGGAAAAATGGAAGCACGCACAATGCTACTAGATCTCACAAGTAGGATGAGCTAACTGAACAAGAGTATATCATTCATAAGATTGCGTACCTGGATTTCCAGCCGCTGCAGCAGCCCGTGCTCTTTTCTCTGCATTTGCAATCTCAGCACGGAGCTTCTCCATCTCCCTAGCCATCGCAACCAACTTCTTCTCCATCATCTGACCATGTTCATAATTTTCTGCAAATCCTTTCTTCTCATATTCAATGGCAGCTCTAAAAAACAAAGAGGCAATTAGAAACAAGAATAACATTAATAATTTAATATCAACTTAGATTCTTTGAGAACCCTTTATGCAATTAACATATCCACTATTCAAAACACAATCTAAATTCTAAGAATATAAAAAACATGCATTTTATATCATCCTTTTCGGGATATGTTGTCAAATGTCAACTGCTGTACCAAAAACTCACATTTATAGCAACATAATTCAAATGAAGACAAAACTTAAGTACAACATCTCAGGTGTTTTTGGTATAATTCTCTAATTAAAACGGCAGCAACAACACCATAGTTAAATCACCTAACTTTTGCCTTCAAAGAATAACAATAATCAAGATTTTAAATTGTGGCTGTGGTTATACACTGCATTACATTTACATATTATGGATGCAATTACAGTTATGTTAACTTAGTGTAGCATAATATAAAACCATGCCCATGATATAATTAGATTATCCAAAGAACAGTCCATAAATTTGCTTCGAATTGAGAGAAGCACTACCTTGCACATTGCAACTCTTGTTTCATGGCCTCTACATCAGCCCGCAATGCCGGTAACCGTTTGGCATCAGCGGTCATGCGGGCCAAATCCTGCGTCATAGCCTGAACCTGGCCAGACAAGTCCTGCCGGACGGCGGTGAGCTCCTTGATATCAGAGTGGACCTGGAGAAGCTCGGCCCGGGCAGCCTCGGTGCCGCGAAACTCGGCCTCGAGTTGGGCTGACTTGTCATACAACTCCCTCATCCGGGCCTCGGTGTCGGCCCGGAGGGAGTCCCTAAAGTGCATCATGCGCTGGAGCTCGTGCTGGGCGGCCTCCAGCTCCTGTTTGAGTGCAACGTGGGTGGCTGCCAGCCTCTGGTTGTCGCCCAAGAGGCCCTGGATTTCCTGGTGCTGGGCCGCGAGACGGTCCTCGATGATGGCGGCGGGGTGGAGAGGGATGGGCCGCGGGCCCAACCCTAACTGCGAGTCTCGAAAATCTTCTAGAAGCACTGGATGGGGATGATGGTGATGAGGAGGGGGGCCTAAGGCTCTGGCGCCGAACACGGCATCGTGAATCGGCGGAGATAAGCCGGCGTGAGGTGGAGGAGGGAGAGGTTGTCCGCGGTTCCTGGACGACATCGTTTTAAGGAGAAACCTAATAGTGAAGGGGAAGAGAAATTTGGGATTTGAAGGAATGAGGTTCAGTGCATGGAATGGGATATGAGGAGAAAAGGCATTGTAGGGGATGAAGGGAAAGTGTAGAATGCAGTAACGGAGGGGAGTTCTGTTGTCAGCACCCCGCTATCCCTATAGATCATGGACGATTTTTTTTTTTATTCGGAACGGGGTTTTGGATCAGGCACCACCATTTTACTGCCTCCGGTAACAGTTACAAGCAAGAATAATCCATAAAGAAATTCACTATTGTAGGTTTGGCCCGGGGAAAAAAGTGGGAGGAAAATTAAGAGGAGTGAAATGGGGGAAAATATAGTTCTTATTTGTTTGTTTAGAGGAAAAATAATAAGTAAGTGAGATTTGGTGAAAATTAATTCTCTTTTTTAATAAAAAATTGAGTAAAATTTATGTTCAATAAATTTATAAATATTATTAAAAAATATGAAATAAACTAAATTATATTTTTATATATTAAAATTGATTATGATAACAAATTTAATTTATTTTTCAAATAATTATTTTATTTTTATTATTTTTCTTTCTATTTATCTAAATCAGAAAAGATTTCTTCTATTATTTTATCTTTTATTTCTTTTCATCCAAACAACATATTTTTTCTTTTTATTTCATTTATGTTTTCTTCCTTTTAATTTCTTGCCTTCTCATTTCATTTGAGTACCCAAATGAATCATAGAATTTATTATTTATAGGTTGAAATGTAAAATTAACCCTTATAAAAATTTAAAATTATGATTAACCTCCTTAAATAACAAAATTTAACATAAAGCCCCTGACAAAAAAATGGTATAAAGTTTGTCTCATAATGTTGCATTGTTAAGTGATGGCATGTAACAAACAGAGTTCCACCTTGGATTGCATATGTGTAGTTAAACCAATCATACCATTGCACTGTTAAGTGATTCCTAATGTTGCCCAACAGTAACATTTCCCATTTTAAGTTGAAAAAACCTAATCTCTAAATCAAGCTACGTTTTTTTTTTTCCATCTTATCCCTTCAGCTTTGGTTTCTAATTAATATCTAGATCTTTCATGTCTTCCAGGTCAAGTGGTTCATTTTTTAGGGCTCAATGTCAGCGTGCATGTAAGTGAAAAACCACTATTGTTACTAGTCTTCAACAACCCAAAAAACTCTAGTAGACCATTTTGGAGAATATGAAACACAATTTATAGTATAGTGTAGGGTTTGTTTTAAGTTTAGGGTTAAGTTCATTTTGGTTTATTCCCCTAAAATGTTTATATTGGTACAATTAGGCCCTTGTAAAATGCAAGCCATATTTGTTAGGTTCAAATGAGTTATGTGTAGACCCTTGGTATTGGTGAATGTAACTTTCAATTATGAAATGGTGATGCATATTTTTCATATATTATTTTTGACTCAACAAATGGAATAGTGATGTGTATTTTTCATTTGTGAAATCTGGTTTTTGGCTCATCAAATGGGATAATTGTAACATCCCGATTTTTATGATTTTTATAAAAATAACTTAAAAATGATTAAAGAGGAATTTTTGAATGGAATTCCAAGTGAGAAATGAAAGAAATAAGATTTTTCGAGTGAAAAGGATCAGATTCCGAGTGAAATGAATCTGACTCCGAGTGAAATAAGATAGAAGAGAATAATTTTAAGTGAAGTTAAGATGTTTCCGAGTGAAACATCATTAAGAGAGTCATTTCCGAGTGAAGTGACTTTCCGAGTGAAGTGTCACAGAGACACTTCCGAGTGAGTAGTCTTTCCAGAAAGAGTGCTTCTGGACAAAGACTTTAACTCTGAGTAATTAAGTTTTCTGAGTAAGTAATTCCGAGGAAATTTCTGAATAATGAAAGAAATAAGACGCTGACATGGAAAGAGGTATAACCGAGCGAGCGAAATGCCGAGTAAAAACCCGAGTGCTGGGAACCCTTGCCGAGCGAGCGGGTGCAGAATCGAAGGACAGCCTCTGGTTGGATTTCGCCTAAGCGAGTAGGTGCCTCGCTCAAGCGAATACCAGTGGAATTCGTTACTGGACAATTCTCGCTCGAACGAGTAGCTAGTAGGAGGGAGTCTCGCTCAAGCGAGAGTATGGAAATTAGTTACTGGGTAATTCTCGCTCAGGTGAGAGTGGTTCGCTCAAGCGAGAATCAGGTCTGATGGAAGTTGTCCACGTCATTATGTTCTTCTACCTTCCAGCAGATTCCTTTCTTAGATATTTTCTAAGTTGGGACCCATTTTGATGTGTTGTACCCTTTTTATTAAATATCTTACCCCTTCATTAATTACTAAAGAAACGTGTGGCAGAGTATTTCAAGATATTCACGTCTCTTTCACGTGGAAGGTATATAAATACTTCTACTATTGGATTAATAGAGAAGTTGTTGGAAAGTGAAATCATCATAATCCTTTTTTCTCTAATTCACTACTGGGAGCTGTTAGACAACAAAGATAATTAAATATTCGTTCTTTCTCTTTACGAAGAAGAACTTGGACTGGTGTAGCGGTGTCATTCCAGTCGGTATTTATGGACAGTAACTTGATTAAGCTTTTGAAGTTGTTGGAAGATTTTATTTCTAGGTAGGGGGAGCGTACATCTCAAATACATGGTTTATGAATGGATTTGGGGTGTTGTTGATATGCTATATGTCATATATGTATGAATTGTTATGAGACCCCAACTATATGACGCTTTATGTTTCCTTATCTTCGATTCATATTGAGTTTATGTATGTTGTTATTATGCCGAATGGAATGATATGAGTTGATAATGTTATGGATGATGATTCATGAACTTTTCATGATATTTATATGCATTAGATGCATGTGTGATGTTGGAATATGAATTGTGATAGAGTGGTTCCTATATACCACGGACGCCTTTGAGTGTGACTCAAGGCCGGCCCGTAGCACTGGGTAGAGGACCGCTATCACTCTGGGAGTGGTACTCAGTGTTACATTATGGGCGCAGAGCGGTTTGGTACATGTAAAATGGCCGAATCAGCGAGGAGCTGAGTTATGGCTCGAGGAGCCAGTGTTCCAACACAAAATTTGATAGACTTAATAATGATCCCGTTTTGGTTGATCATTGATTAAGTATGTGACTTAATGGATCCATTTGGTTGAGCATGTGCATACACTATTTTATGTGTTATTGTGAGAACATGCTGTTATGATGAGTATATGTATATGTCTTAGTTTGAGAATGAATAATTTATTAATTGCCGAGTGAACTTGTCATTTGCTGAGTGCGGTTTGATTGAATTACCGAGTGATGTTTTATTTACCGAGTGGTAACATGACTGTAATTGCCGAGTGGAAATTTAAATATTTACCGAGTGAGTTAGAATTGCCGAGTATGATCAGTATTGGTTTTATAGTTATTAATTGGATTTTTATTCCAATTCAATAACTGTTATTTGATATGTCATGCTTACCCTCTACACTTATTTTTCAGTGAATGAAGGGCCCGACCATGATATGTGAAGACACTCAGCAGCTCGAAGTTTATTTTAGTGGAAGCCTTGGCCGGCTCATGAGAATACCGAGTGAAATTATGTATTTGTATATTTTAAAAGAGCCGGTCGGCTTATGTAAAACAGATATTGAAATTTTATTTAATTCAAAATTTGTTTAAAATCTAAGTAAATTAATTGTATTTTAAACAACCGGTCGGATTGATGAAAACCGAGCATGTTATTCACCGAATCCAACTCCTGTTTCTGGAAATTTATTTGATTTATTGAAATTTAATTTTAAAATTAAGGATGTTATATCATGTGACATCCCGGCGCTGTTGAGGGCGGGGAGTGATCGTCGGTGCATGGGCACGGACAAGGAACGGCTCCTGGCAGGCTTCTAGTGGTAGGGACACATGAACAAAGCGAATACATACCGGAATGAGAGGGATCCAAAGACTGTATAGGTATGGGACTATACAGTCGAGGATAACTTAAAGAAATGAATTCGTACTACATATACCAACAAATGCATTAGCCTGTTCGGTAGCCTATCACTTAAGAACTCCAAAGTTAAGCGCTGGGAAGTTCTCAGGAAATGTGTGAGTGTCCTCGGGGCGAGTCGTTCATTCCTGAAAAGTAAATGAGCCGGTTGTAACATCCTGTTAATTAAAAAATTAAAATGACATTATGCAAAATTAAATTATAAATTAGTAGTGAATTTAACAAAAAAAATAATTAAATAAATTTTGAATTTGATAAATTAAATGAAGATGTATGATTAAACGGGAAACTGATTAAGATTATGAAGATAAATAAATAGTTATCGTGTGGTTAAAAGTAAAAGTGAAATTAAATAAAGTTATCAAATAAATTAAAATGTAAATAAAATTTATGAATTAAAAGCAATAGGAAAAATGAATTAGGAAATGACTATTTTACCCTTGCTTTTAATGAAACAAAACATTTGACAAAACTAGGCATCTAAGATCCATTCCACATAATATACAACTTGGAGGAACTAACACCCCCACATAATAAGATTAATGATCATACCTAGGAATCCAAAATCATGAAAAGTATTTATAAGAAAACTTCAATTCACCCAATCACAAGCTTTCACCAAATCCACCTTAACAACCGTTACACCCTTCTTGGCTTTGTTCATATGAACAATATGCATAATCTCATGTGCAAGAAAAATATTATTCTTCGTCCCTTGACTTGGAATGAAACTCCCTTACAAAGAGCTAACAAGACCAATCAAAAAAGGCCTCAACTTGATCACCAAAAATTTTATGATTTTATAAGCACATTGCAAAGGCTTATTGGTTGAAGATTCTTCGAGTGGACTGAATTCTCCACTTCAGGAATCATCACGATCAAAGTTTTCAATAGCTCAAGGTCAGTTATGTCTGTCTCAAAGGTATCTCTCACCAATATGAAAATATCCTCCTCAGTCAGACGCCAATGCTATTTATAGAAAATAATTTGAAAGTCATCTGGTCCTGGAACCTTAGAGGAATGCATCCCCATAAACCATTTTTTTCACTTTTTCTCCAATAACAGGAGTCAAAAAAAAGTTGGATAACCATATTAGAAAATTTAAATGATTGGGGCTTTGAGACTTCATTTATAATAACTTGCATATGAACAGAAAATAAATTATTAAAATAATCAAAAGCCTCTTGTTGCTAGCGTTGTTGGTCTATGCCCCAGGATCCATTATCTAGAAAAAAGGCCATGGATCTTATTCCTTTTTTCTACAATCATATGAGCATGAAACAATTTGATACTTTGATCACCCAAACAAACCCAAATTCTCCATGGATTTTTGGTTCCATAATAGCTCTTCTTGAATCAATATATCATCACATGTTTTCTGAAGACATTTCTCATGTTTTATTATATCATCCATCTGTCATGAAGTTCTCTATTTCCCGTCGCACCTTGTGAAGACGAGCTTCCACTCTTCATTATCTTTGAATAATGCTTCTGAACTTATATTTATTAAACACTGCAACATCTTTCTCCACATTCTTCAAACGTGCCTGAATAAGACTATCTTGTTTACTCCATGCTTCTTGAACAACATCTAAAAACTCTGTTTTCATATTCTAGACCCTTATTTACAAAAACACACATTTTTAGATAATTTTATCTTTTCGAATTCCTTGTTATCTAAAGCCAAACTTTACTATCATCTATTAATTATACAAGTGTAAAAACATTAACTATTTAAAGTTAAAACAGGAAAAAACATCATAAATACTCCTAATTTTGTTAGATAGTTATAAAATGAAACACTTTTATTTATTTATTTTAGGGACTTATAATATGAAACAAATGAAGTAGTATTTAAACCCAAAACTATATATTTATAATATTAGGGACTTATAAGTTATTTCACTGTACTGAATTTTAAAATAATATAATATTTTTGCACTAAAAACATGAAAAGAAGCAAATAATCCTTGTGAATACACAAGGCAAATTCCTGGGTACTATTACCTCCATCATTAAATATAAATAATTCTTTTTTTTAAAATATAAGTAAATTTAATTAACTTAAATTCATTAAATACAAAAGTATTTCTCAAATATTCTTAATTAATGCATATTTTAATTTTCAATAAAGAAGACAAAACCTCTTTAACAAATTTCAATAAACACATTTTTTTAAATAAATTCACTAAATGTATGTAACTATTTTTTAAAAGTATTAAGTAATTAATTTTTGTGTATATTTAAAGAAAGATGTACACATAAACATAATAGTTCCATATAAAATAGGTCAATCCGCTCTAGTAATGTTCCGTTCATTTTGCATACAAATGCAATATCACAACTAGAGATGAAAATGAGTAAGACCGTCTGTCGGGAGCCTATGGCCATGCTCGTTTAAAGCTTATATAGGCTAAACTTGTTGAGTTCAGATTCAGACTTTTAAAAAGGTCTTTTTAAGGCCAAACAAACCGTTTTATTTAATTAAATTAATTGTTAATTAGTTATACATAATATTTTGTAACATAAAATAATATATATATATATTTATATATTACATATTTATATTTATATAATATAAATTAATATTACAAGTTTACAATTAAAAAAAGGAGGGAATGGAACATAAATTTTTTAGGTTGGTTTTGACATTTTAAAAGTTTCAGTATAAACAGATCTTTTGAACAGGTCAGACCTTCAAACAAGCCTTAAAAAAAGCCTATGACGGGCTAATAGGCCAGACTTAGGTCTTAAAAATTTGATGTAGGCCAGACCTTTCAAAACCTGATCTGCCCTGACCCATTTCCATCTCTAATCACAACATGCAACTTTTTTTTTTGGTAAAAACACTGTGCAATTTTAATAAAGGAAAATCGGCCTTGCTTGATAGTGAAAAGGTTGGTCCTTAAAATTTTATGCTTTATAATTTATTATTGTCTTATTTAATAGATTTTAAATTTTATAAAAATGAAATATATACTTTTTATTTATTATAAATTATCATTCTTTTATTTGATATACGCTTAAATTTATTTATTTTTCATGTTTAACATATGCTACATAAAAAACGAAATAAAATAGGTGAGAACTTAAATAAGAATATAATAAAAATATTAAGTAAGAATATAATAAAAATTTTGTTATATGTTATACTATGATAATGAATAAAAAATATATTAATTTTTTATATGAAATATTAATGTAAAAATTATTTTCACATAACAACTTTTATTATATTAAGTTAATAATAAAAAATAGGAGTTGTATTAATTAATTTCCAATGCAAAAATTCTCCTTTTACAATATTTTATATTATAATATCACAATGATAAATGTTATTATATTTATATTTATAATTAAATTAATTATGATTATATAAATTCTACTATGAAGATAAAATCATTCACTTTTTATACAAATATATACTTTATAAAATTTAAATAAAATAAATATCTAAAATTTTACTGATGTAAACAATTTAATAAGTTAAATTATAATGGTTCTTCTTCTTCACCAATTTTTTTTTACTATAATCGTTCTTAGAACACAAAACCCGTTCGCCTATAGTGTCACAGAGTGATGAGTTAAGTATTAATTTATTAATTTTCCTTTCCCTCCCTTTTTGATTCCCCCAAATAAAACACAAAGCCGCAGCACAATCAAAACAACTTGAATTCTTCCTTTTCCTCCTCACTTCTTCACTCCAAATTCTCTCATCAACCACCATGCCCCTCGATCCCACCACCGCCACTACCACCGCATCACGACCAATCTCTCCACTACCTCAACCTCACCATCACCAGCATTACCCATCTCCTCAACAACAACAAACCCTTCCAATTCGTGCCCCAAACCCTTCTTCACTCCCCAAACCCCATGACCCACCCTTCGCTTACCCTTTCACTGCCGCTTTCCCTCCTAAAGCTGTCAGAGCCCTCCCCGTCGCCGATCACGCCGGCTACCCGCCGCCCTCTCTCATGTACTCCGGCGGCGGCGTTCGCGCCATGCCCTTGGACTATCTCAGTCACGCCTTGCACGTGACTAGGCCTCCCCCTCACATGACCTTCCCTCACGTGGGTAACACTACCACCACCCCCACTGCTTCCCCTCAAGTTAAAAAGGTTCACCATCTTTGATCCCCTTTGGCGTCTTATTCTTCAATTTTAAAACTTTGTGAACGTGCCATTTTTCAATGAAGAAGGGTAAAAGGGAACATTTTAAAAAATTAATTTACTAAGGGTGATTATTCTTTTTCCTTTTTGATATGAGATTATAGATCGTGTTCCGTTTAATGGTTTGTAGTTGTAGCAATTGGGTTCATCGTAGTGAAAATATTGTGCTGCAAATTATAGCCGTTGTTGTTGTCTCTGGTTTTGTTTTAGGCTGGTTCTAGATCTGCGGTTTCTGATATCAATGGATATAAAGACACGAGTGCCAGGTGAATTTTTTGAATGATGTGTGATGTGCTTATTGTGGTTTTGGTAATGGAGTTGGATTGATGTGTCTGATGAGTTTCTTAGGGAAAGAAGCAAAGAGGAGGCCTTTGTTGTTGTCAGAGACCGAAAAGTGAGCACCTTTTACTCCGTTGTTTTAGTTTGTTTTTTATTTCCTTTACATTCTGTGTTGCGTGTCTTAAAGTGAATTGTAATTGATGCTCTTCCGTTCACATGTGGTTGTGTGAATTCTTCTTAAAACACATTGAAATCTGCACAGTAAGGCTACAACTTACAAGTCTACAACTGAATCTTTTTACAGTTTCATGGCATCTCTTACACCTATGCTAGTCAGTTCTAACCATATAAATGTTACTGGCTCCTAATATTATGCTGAATTTGCGTTAATTTCTTTTACGAGATAAACTTGTCTTTGTAAACTTTCAGTGGTTTTGATCCATGCCCTTAGTCTTTGATTCGTTTGTTTGTTTCTTTTCATTTTGTTTTCACTTTTCTTCCTCGATATCATGTGCTTTGGATTTACTTTACTGATGGGTTTATTCTAAGACTTAAAATCAATTGTTTCATAAAACATAGTGGATGTCATTGTCAGTTATACTGCAGAGTATGAGTACAAGTTAAATAATTCATACTTCACATTGTAAATGCTCAAAACCAAAAGTAAAGACCCAAAATTATGCTTGGTCATTTATGGTAAGTGCAATGCAGAGCCTGTCCATATCCGATCAACCTTGTCTACTTCCATATCCACTGCAAGACGCTTAGCTGATCACCATGGGAAGTGGGAACTTCCTTGCCATTAGAATTTGGTTAGGGACATGTTTGAAGTCAGAATGTGTGAACAACAAAGTACCACATACATGTTTAGCAAATTGAAAGGTATATTGGCCTGCAGAAACTTCTGCATTTTAAACTCTTCTATTGAAGCTTGTGCCCAAGTAAGATAATTGGTCAACATTGTGATATTATTGTCTAAAAGGCCAAATATGAAATCGAGTCATACACATGGTAGTCAAAATCAGTAGTAAGACTATAAATCGTACGATTTTAAAATCTTACCATATGCCAATGATTTTGATCCCACTCAAAATCGTTTATGAGTGAAATCACAGTGGGATCGTATGAAATCGTAAAGATTATATGTTTTAGCGATTTAAAAAAGACCCGTTTTTTATTTATAAAACCTGAAATTGCCCCGCCCAAGTTTTAAACCATTTTAAGTTTTTAGGGTTTCCTTCATAACCTTTTGTTGGCTGCGCAAGGTTTCTCCAACATTGCACTGAAACTTAGTGACCCTACTTCCTAGAACAATGTCCCCATCCATCATGATCATTGTGTTCGTCCTCTACCTCTGAGTGTTGGTGCTTAGCGTTCATCCTCTGAGAACTCCGCTTCATCCTTTGTGTGCTCTACTTCATCCTCCGCCTGCGCTGCCTTGTTCATCTTCTTCTGTGATTTTCTTCATCCTTTGAGTGTTCTCCTTCAATGGCGACACAACCACCAATACTAGTGCGTGTTGTCTTTGAAGTTTAAGAATTTTAGTTTGCAATTACTCTTTGAGAAAAGTGTGCTATTACTAGATTTTTATAATATGAATTATAGTTTTTTATGCATATATGAGTTTATACGCTTATAATCATATATAGTTGAAATTAGTAGAATCTTATGATTCTATTTACGATTTACGATTTGCGATTTACGATTTTTACATTGTCTACGGATCAAAGCTAGAATCTTGGGTTTCACTACCTTGCATACACATGTTGAATATCATCAAGTAGTAAATTAAAATCTTTTTTTTAGCAATGAAACATGTCTGAAAAGTATATTAAGTTAATCAAATTAGTTCTCTTCAAAGATTGGTTTTAAAGAACACATAACTAGATCAAATTTCTCCCACTGTCTTCTATTGTCCGAGGGAATCTCAAAGAGATTGGTTTTTCAAGCTGCTCAAAAAGATCTTGATATAGAAACCAAATAATTCTCACTAATCACCATCTCTAAGGTGAACCTAGGGGCACCACCAGATGAATATTTTTGCACTAGGCATTGGGGACCAAGGTTGCATTTGGTGTGAAAAACATTTAATCATGTTTAAAGATGTCTTTACATAAAAAAGAATTGTGGTGGTGATGTTGAGAAGAATGGCTGAATGAGATGTCTTGAGTCACTTTACACCATCATTTTGATGAGTGAGGATATTTGGATAGGATATCTAACCTTTATGGCATTTGGAATTATTAGAAAACGGCGGGCCTAACTTAACTCAAAAGCTAGTTCATGAGTTAAGTGTTGCCTCAAGCCTTGTAAATAGGATAATGGCTATATTCCTAGCCGATGTGAGACTTATCTCAACATCTTAACAGCCCTCTTATGCCCAGGACCGGACATCTGATGTGTGAAGTTTTACATGATTGGACATTTGTGGGTGGTCCAACATTCAAGACGGGTCAAATTCTGATACCATATTACATTTGGGTATTGGACTTAACTCAATCCTAAAAGTTAGGTCATAGATTGAGGATTACCCTCACCTTATATATTTTTAATTGGCCATATCACTAGTCAATGTGGGATTTCAACATACCTCCTCACGTCTAGGAATGAACATTTGGAGTGTGGACAAATATGAGTAGCCCAATAACGTGAGACTTACAACACACTCCCTAATAAGTGACCTAACAATGGATTTAGGATAAACTTTGATACCATCTTAAATTTGGGTGGACCTAACTCAATCCAAAAGTTAGCTCATGAGTTAAGGGTTGCTTCAACCTTAAGTCTTATAAATTGGATACTGGTTATATTTGTAGCTGATGTGGGACTTATCTCAACATCTTAAGAGGAAGGAAGGTAATGTGAAGAACGTGACTTTAATGTAATGTGCAAGCTTGTTACCAACATGAAAAGAGAGAAAATACTTCTGAATTGCTTAATGACATCCTTAGCTTGATTGAATCTTTGAATATGTATACATGGTTTACAGCCTTTGATATTATGAAGTTAGGAGATAAGGAAATATGAAAATACTACAAATCAAATCCTAGTTAGTCACAAAATATATGTCCTGTGAATAGGAGACATCAAACCTAAATAGTATATACTGTCCAACAAAACTAAACCAGAGAGGAGGTAGGATGGAACATGATCTATGCAGGAAAAAACATTGAAGATCAAAGTATAGGGGGAGGCATTATTTTAATTGCATTACAACTCAGTGTTGGAGGCATTACAGAAATCATGTTCCAAACTTGCGAAAGTAGGCCTCTATAGCGTTGGGCTTGACTTGTAGCTGATTGGTTTGTGAGAGAAAGTGGAGTATTTTTTTTAATATGTAAGTAACTAAGTTATTATTTATTAGTACTAGATAAAATGTTGTTAAGATTAATATATACCAATTGGTTGAGAAATGAAACTAACATCTAATGATTAGATTCACCCTAAGAAGAGAAACAAATTAGAGAGCTAGAAGTTCAAGATTTGGTTTATATCAAGTATTGGTAGATTGTTACAAGAGCCATGGTGTGATTGGTCCATTGTTTTGGATGATATTGACAATTGCAATGAGAGGTTGATTGGGAAAATGGGAGAAAACAGGGAACTTGTTGAAATGAGTTAGTCTTTGTTTGTTGATGATGGTTTATCTTGGGGAGTTGTTGCTGAAGCTATTGGGGCCAACAAGCCTGCTGCTAGCTCTAGAAAGGGGGAGGGTGTTATGCAAGATGAAGAGCAAGAAACGTAAGTAGTTGAAGAAACTTGAGAGGAATAGGAAGAATACATCTACAAAAGAAGCAGGGAGGAGGAGAGTGCCAATGAAGAGGAGGATTATCTATCAAAAACAGAATCTGATTAGATTAAGCCATTATGGTCTAGAGAATCACATTTAGACTTTAACATATGATAGTATTTTTTGTTTATATAAGAGTGTTACATGTGTCCATGACAGTCTTGATAGCATGTTATGGCTGTGGCAGTGTGTCTTTTTGCTCCATGACATCATGGTAGTTTGTCAATTTGAAGATTTCTTAAGCATTAGGCATGCAATTCTGTGCATATAACAAATTATATGTGTATCATAAAATTTTTAAATAGTGGTATCCCGTTATAACATTTTAGGGATTGGTCGCTATTTGCCGCCATCCGAGATCAACAACCATGTGTTTTGAGTACACGTTAAAAAATTGACTATTAAACTTATTGGAATAAGCTAAAAAGAGCTTATAGGATCCATAAACTATTCTAATAAGCATTTCAGACGCTCATGTTTTAACTAAAATATTAACTGCAATGGATAAATAATCTTTGAATAAATTATGGAGCAATGGTGTTGGTTGGAAAATTTTCTTGTACTGTTGGTAATGAGTAATGACAATTAGCTAATATCTTGATTCTTGAGCTAATATTTTAGCTTTCTCTGTAGTATTTTCTTTAAAGTTGTGGTAAGTATGTTATGTTTCAAATTTTTAGGTCAGAATAACAGAGGATGCTTCTCTGTATGCACTTTGTAGATCATGGTTGAGAAATGGTATACATGAAGAAAGCCAGGTTTGAGTTATATATTGGTTCTTTCTTGTAGTAATTTGACATGTGTGTTGGAGTTCAAGAGTGTGATGATGGCTTACCAAATTTTATTCTTTAATTCTAGTTTGTTGTTACAGAAATGATGTTAAATGCATGTGTGCGTCGATAATTTATGAAAGCAGCTAGTGACATATTGCCAAAATTTTGTTGTAATTAGAGGCTGTTAAGATAATTAAAGTCAAAGCTGAGGCTGTTAAGATAATTGAAGTCAAAGCTGCTTATCAGAACAGAGCTATTTTATTGTTTATTTCTCGAGTCAAGTTGCAATCCAAAATATAAGATAGGTCTAAACTCTTAAGGTTTAATAGTTTTGTTTTCCTTTAACATGAAATTTGTTAGGTTTTATTCAGAAGGAAACGAGAAAAGCAATGTATAATATTTCTTCTAACCGTTATAATTGGTTAGAAATACGACAAATACCCTTTTCTTCTTTTGCAATTCCCCTATAGTACAGTGTTGCTGTTATTATAGGATGTTATTACCAGTGACTTGCCTTTGGAGGATAAATAGTTTGTATGCATCTATTTATTTTTTTACCATGTTTTATTATATTTTACAGCCACTGCAGAAAGATGTAATGAAGGCACTTCCCAAGCCATTGCCTGCATCTATGGTGGTCAATTATATGTCAAACAAGAAAGAAGATGAAAAAGATGATGAGCAGGAAGAGGTTGAGTTTTCTGGTTAAACTGCCTTTTTTTTAATGCAATTAATATTTTGTGAAAGTGAAATACTGAAATCCTTATTTACTTTACATGGAAAATAGCCATTTCTTTGATGTAACTTGTGTTGTCTGAATTAGTGTTGTTCTTATGCAGATTTTTTAAAAGCAACATTTCTGTTGAATTTTGAGTTTTTTTCACTTCAATTATATATCAAGAATTTGTTCCTATTAGTCCATATCCCATGTTATTCTCATTGGTGCTTTCAGAGTGAGAAGTCTGTTGAGCACTTATCACCTCAAGATCTATTGAAGAGACATGTTAAACGTGCAAAGAAGGTTAGAGCACGGTAAGTTTTTTTACCCATCCTTTCTTCTGGTATATTATTCATCATATATGCATGACCTGTGGTCTGAACATTGAATGACTGAGTTGACAATGCATTATAAATTGTAACATATATAGTGAATGTAGTAGGCTAGCCTTCAAGTGCATGTTTGGATTCATCACCTCAAGTTATCTTAATGTTTCAAGCTACATTATGTAGCATTAAAATAGACCCACATTTACTTCCAGTTCCACAAGATGTAGATCTGAACATGCACCAAGTGAATTTGTAAATCCATATGATTTGTGGTCAGAACATTGCATGACTGTGTTGACAGTGCATTATAAGTTGTAAAATACAGCTATCTACTGAATGTTTTAGACTAACCATACAAGTTATTTGAAACTGTAAATGCACATTACAACTGTTATTGATCAGTCCAATTGAGTTGAAATGGGCTCAACATCTTAGAAGGTCCATGTTGGTGGGATATTGAAGTCAATGATATAAAGTTGCCTTGTTATAAACTATTGTGCATGGCATATGAACTTTGCTAGCAGACTAGAAGTCTAGACATGGCAGCAAATCACTTAAATTTGGCAAAATATTTGCTAAAAGTCTTCAATTTTCCAATATGATATACATCTGCACTTTAAATTTTAATCTGTTTTGAATTTTATATGCACTTCCACTTTTTCCCCTTTCCAAATTATTCAATAAAACATTATGTGCTTATTCTTTGCTTAAATGCACCCCTTTGGTCCAATAGTCCATTATAAGAAAGAAAAGAAGCAATAAAGGCCTCAATTGATTGCCTGTTTATTTCTGTTTGAGGAGGCGATTGTGTCTTCAGTGGAAGGAGCTCCCTTCTTTCTCTTATTAAACATCCTTGGATATGTTCAACTTCCGTTCGGCACTGTACTGTAAAATTGTAATGATCTCTTATACCTTTGATGACATACACAATAAGGACTCCTTGGTCTTTCATATTGATCTGTTACAATCTATTTCCTTCACATTTAAAGCAATTTAAATAATTTGATGTTGTGTTAAAGTAAAACTTCACATCACCGAAAAAATTCCAGTTACCAAAAAAAAAGTAAAACTTCACACCATCATAAAGTTTGACTATTCGAACTGCTGCCTAGGAAGTTCAACTTTTAATCATGTAATGCAATATCTTTCGCTGATAAATTGATAGTATAATAGATTTTATGATGACAATTGTTCACATTTCATATGGTGGATGAGATGAATATATTAACAATGCTGTCATTACTGTCTTCTGCTGCATGCAGTTTAAGGGAAGAACGGTTACAGCGCATCACAAGGTACAGAAGTAGGCTTAGGCTTTTGCTTCCTCCAGCCGTTGAACAATTTAGAAATGACACAGCTGCTGGGAATTGACCTTGCTGACTTATTGCTTTACTCTAACAGGCTTGTACTTAATTCAATATTATGTTTGTGGTGCATTGAAAATATGTGATCATAGTAGCAAATGTAAAAATCTAACTGAAAATGGGCATAGTTTTTCCAACTTCTCTCCATAATTTCTAGTTCTACTGTGGCTGGTTTTTGACCAGGAAATTGCCAATAGCTAGGGTTTGAATGAGTAGCAACTAGCAATGACTCTGTAATCACTCTGCTTAGACCATTGCTTATTCTTGAGGTATGGCATGTTTGAAGGATGTCAATCATTATTTTTTGGGAGGATATAGTGTTTGTATACAAATATTTTGAAAAAATAAACAATTTTGATAAGAAACCTTTAAAGAGGTTCTTTTTTTGTTTAGCAAAAACCAATTGTGAAATTAATCGGTCTCCAAACATGTATGAGCATTTACTTGGCTTCCAACACTTTAATGACTTATTGTGATTAGATTTCCGTTTGAATTTTCGAAATTATGTTTTTGGTAAAAGAAATGAATGGGGCTGTTGTAGATTGAAATTGACTCATGCCAATGTGTAATTGATGGAATTGACTGTTCAATTTATTTTTAAGAAAATTACTTTTCACTAATAGTTTTGTCAACTAAATATAAAGCAATTGTTTTAAAATAAATTTAGTGGTCTGAAACAAGCACTGATTTCTTCCATCGACATTTGCAGAGTCTGTTAGTCAAAATAACAGAAAATTTTACTGAAACAATATTAACCTTTAACGGAAACAGAAGAAAAAACATTTAACGATAAAATGAAGTTTTGATTATCTTGAACGACGTAAAATATCAATATTAATTTTTAAATTTTTTTTTTAAAATCTTGTTTTCTCAATTACATCCTAAATGAGTCCTTAGTCATTTGTTTTGTGGCTTTATTGTAGATGGAGAGAAAATTTGCCGTGGTGTGTAGTGGTTGGGAATGTGTTTCTCCGTTTGTAGCATGAGAGCTTGAAAATAAATAGATTTTCAAGTGCATATTTAGTTTATGTTAGTCTGAAAAAATATTTTATATCTTAACTCTGAAGTTCTAAAAATAAGCTAGACTTTTTCTAACATGTGCTAAATTGTATGTCACCGGATTGTTTGAATTTAACAACTGATTTTGATATAAAGCAAGTACCATTGTATGTTAAAATTTGGATGAATTTTGTTATCCTTGGTTAGAATTTAAATAAAATATTTCAAAAGAAATCTTACATACTCATGGTACTAAAGAATTGGAACATATAAAAGGTATAGATATAATTTGACTTATTATAATTGAATTGACTAGTTTTATTGGTTAAATCATGAATTAATTAAATAACTAGTTTTTATTGTAATTAGTTTAATTATAGTTTGATCTTTAATTTAATTAGCATTTGTTTAAACTGGTTTATTACTAATTTAACAATGGGTTTAAAAGACATTTTAATTTATTATACATACTCCTACCCACTTGAAAAGAGGGAGCACGCAAACGGGTTATCCATCATATCTTTGTCACTAAAAGTGCAAAACGTCTTGCAAGCTTAAGTAGTTCTAATTCGAAGTCTGATAAGTGTTTATAATTTTTCTAATGATCAGCTTTTCCCTGGTAAAACCGTAATGGAATTGTTCTCTTGGAAGAAAATAGTATTGCTAGAATTACTTAGTTTCTATCTATGTCATTCGAAATTAAAATGACGCTTGATTTTGTTTTAAGCAAAAGGCGTTCAGCTAAAACAAATTTCTTTAGACGAATAAGTGGCACCGCTTTTGTCTTTTAATTGATGCTCATTGACTTGTTGTTGCAAACAAAATAAGCTTGACAAATCTAACACGGGATCAACCTCATGGGTCAATGATCTTCTTTTTGATGTCATTTTCGTTTGAAATGTGGAATCTGAATTGGGCTTCTTTTCTGCAGCCACAAAGGGTCAACCTGTGGAGGTTGAGATTTTGGTAATGGAAATTCAATTCTCTATTCACTCCATGACTCAGCAATTTCTCCACCTTAGCGTGCTTGGTCAATTTTGTGATTTGCCAACAAACCATGATTGAATGAATCAATTTCAAGTGCTGATATGCAGGCAAATACCCCAAAATTGAATTTCTTAGGACAAAAAGTGTTGCATGTAGGCTAAGAAGAGTGCACAATCCAGCCGTCCCACCACCCAAGATTTCATCAATTTATCCAACAAGTGGTTTGGTTTAAACCCTTCAAATAATGCCTCATATTTCAACATTTTGAATGGAAATTTTTTTTGATATGTGAAGTTAGTCTCTCAGTTTCAAAAAGGATTGTCTCTAATGTAAGATACTAATAAAACATTCATCTATTTCTTTGGTGGATAGATTTCATCCAAAAAGAGTAATATTATACTTTGTAACTTTTCTTATAAATGTTCACATTATTTTGCTACATAAATAAATAAAATGAATACATTTAGTCGTATTAATATAAAACATTTAAGAATTTTTATTTAGTAAATAGGAAAGATTAATAAGAAAATATAATAGGATTTGCATTGATCTTCTAAAGAGTTTTCATGCTTTGGTCATGAACGATATAATTATTATACTAATCATGTACACAATGACACCGTCACCATATAACCACTACCATTTGAATTTGATTATCGTGTTTAATTCTGTCTTCTTCAATGCAATTTCCATTCTGAATCAATTGTCTTTTTTCTTTTGGAGGTTTTCCTCTAAGATTCAGCGGATAAGAATGAGATTTGAAAGGTGTCTAAAAGTCAAAAAGTTTTTTATTTTTCATTTCAAAAGTTCCATATCTCAATATTGGCTTGGCTCGTTCTATTCGTTGAAGGATAACCTATTTTGAAATAATATAAATTATAGAATAACAATATAGTATAGCCATTAATCATATTTTTGGTCACATCATTGAAGGATACGGCAACACTTAGGTACCAAAATGTTGTCCCATTACCCTTCAAATATATCATTGCTACTTGCGTGTTGAAGATGGCAGCTGCTACATGCTATGGGTTTCGTACCACATAACACGCGCATTCATAACGTCATTTGTTTTTGGTTTTATTCTACGGGTTTTGCTGTAGCTACTAATTCTATTACTAATTAATATTATATTTTCTATTGAAACGGTTGAAATCATTCAGATTATTACAAAGTCATGATTTAATACAACGGCCTTCTTCATATTGGATTACCATAACATGGTTTTTAAAATCAAGCCATCAATTAGAATATAGATCCAAGGGAAATACGCTGACTTATAATATTAAGCTCCATTATTGGTGTTTGCTTAATTAGGAAGGTACAAGTACTCCACCATCATACTGGAGTTTGTGTCCATATATAATATACATAAGTTTTTTTAAGGATTAGAAATGATTTTTTTTTTATTATTTGAAACCATCATCAATATTAACTCGATAATTTTGAAGGAAATCCCTTTTCTTATAAAAACTTTATACTTTTAATTCTTAAACAACGCACACTTAAAACTCATAAGTAGTTTTTAGTACCAACCAGGGATATCTACGTATAACTAATTAAGTACATTCTTGTACATGGCATGAACTCATAGGTTATTACATATAAAAATAAAATGTAGGGGGACTTTTCTGAGCCTCAGAAAGAGAGGGAGACAATGGGTGCGTCATTGGCCTCGTCGGAGAGACTCTCATTGACACTGAGAGTGAGATAGGGAGGATAGAGCAACATAGAGAGAGAGAGAGAGAGAGTTACCAATGAGGAGAGAGTAGGGAGAAGAACGCCATAGAGGGTTCATTAGAGACTGAAGATGGCTGGAAGAGAAGGGGTAGGGCTTCAAATGGGGAAAAGTGAGGGGAAAGGGGTTGGGTTTGGATTAATTATCTTAATTTAGCGACAGAACATATTTCGTAACCAAGTAAGCGACTATTTTAAAAAACTTTGACATGTGGCAAAAAATTTAAATACCACATGGCCACATGTTTAACTTTAGCGACAAGCGGTAAGTCCCGTTTCTAAAGTATATTAACTTAGAGAGGTCGTTAGTCATTGAGAGGCCGAGACTTCAATAGCTATTACATAGCGACCGTTGTGGTGATGACATGTTTTCAAATGTAGCGATAGGATTAGTGACGGAAATCTTTCCATATTTCTAGATAATGTTAGTGACGGTTTTGCTTAGCAAAGAAAATGGTGACGGGAGTGACCTCTGTCGCTAATATTTTGCATTTCCCTCTTTTTTATTTAATGTACTTGTCAAAGTTTGTGACATCTTGGGTGACTGGATCTTTTCAGATTCTTTGTCAACTTTAGCAATGGACTTGACAACGACATATGGTAATGTCCACAACGATGGATGTATCCTCCATTGCTACTTTTTGCGTTTCCTTATTTCTTGTCTAGTGTGCCTACCATCATTTATAACATCTTTGGCAACAAAATATTTTCAAATAGCGACGAGTGTGTCCTCTGTCACTACTGTTTACGTTTCCGTCTTTCTTATGTAATATGCACGCCAACGTTTACTACGTCTTTGGCAATGTGAATCTTTTCAAATTCTGTCAGCTTTAGCGACCGGCTTGGTGAGAACATATGGCAAAGAAAATAACAATAGGTGTGTCCTCCGTTGCTATTGTTTGTGTTTCCCTAGTTCTAGTGTAATATGCCCGCCAACATTTGTGATGTCTTTAGCAACATGAATCTTTTTTAGATTCTCTATCAACATTAACGACAAGCGTGTCCTCCATCACTGGTGTTCCATTTTTAATTCAGTGTCAAGAAAGATGTAAACGTGAAAAAAACATAGCAACGACTAAGTATTCATCACTAGTTACGAGAGTAGCAACAAGATTTATCTAATTATTATAAATACACATATAGAAACAAGATTGACGGCAGCTAAAGAAATTGTTATAGGTGGTTAAATTCTGTAACTGAAACATTATTATTAAGTAATGTATATAATGGATGAGGAGCATTTTATTTAGGTTTAGTTAATGAACGTTAAAACTCCTTACCAACATCAATTTAAATAATTCATTTATTCAAATATTATACAATAATTTCATGTTTAGTTAGATTGGATATCACGCCAGGATATTAAAATTAGGCCATTTCATATTTATATAAAACTTAATTTTTTATTATTTTGTATCATTGTTTGTTAATTCAATAAATATAGTTATTGTTCTGTAAATATATATTTAAATTCTCTATATAAATATATTGGTTAAATTGATTAATATTTATTTATATCATGTATATACGGAGTAATTAATAGATTTTTTTTAAAATTACAATAACTAGCTAGGATTGGAAGGAGATTGATGAATATAAACATTAATATCAATTTTATAATTTTTATTAAACTTTTTAGTCATGATTTTATTCCTATTTTAGTATAATATATGATATTTTTATATAATAAAAAAATTTGTTATAATTTTTATGATATTTTGAAATAATGAAAACACAAATATCCAAATATCTAAAATATTAACATTATTATCAATTTTATAATTTTTATTAAAAAATTTAGTTATTCTTTTATTCCTATTTTTTGTTTGTATAATATATGTTACTTTTTTATAATATAAAAAAATTCGTTATAATTTTATATGTTGTTAATTATTTCCGAATGATATTAATTATTTTAACTTTAATTTTATATCATTGACATATACAGTAATTAATTATTTTTTAAAATTACAATAATTGATATTTAGGAATGAGGGTTATGAATACAATTAATTCTTTTAACTTTAAACTTTAATTTTATATTATGCACATGCGTATTAATATTTTTACTATCTTGTTGTATCCACTAATGTTAGCTTAGCAGTAAGGGATTTAGATAGTCATTTAAAGGTTGATGTCAAACTTTTGGATTTTATAAAATACTCATTTTATTTTTTTTTAAATGTATTGTTTCTATGAAAAGAAACTTAAACATTTAATAAGAGAAAAGATATTGCATGAGGTGACACTATAATTGTGTGAAATAGGGGTGTCAAGGGAGTGATCATCTATAATAAAAGTAAACACATTTGCTTTTCGTAACATTCATATGAAAACATATGTAGTTTTAATAATTTTATATCTTTAAATATATCTATATATGCAGTTTATACAAGAGAAGATGAATAGTCAATTGCAATCTATATGGATGAAATGGAACAGTGGTGTGGAATCAACACACTTTAGGTAGCAATGAGAAAACACATTTGCAATAACTTTTAGGATTATGTGCAAGTTCTTAGATTATAAAAAGGAAGTTGAATGGGATATGGTTTGCAGTGTGGTTTATTATTTAGTTGAAAAGAAATAAAGTTATATTTAGGGGGTTTCTGAAGTAGATCATATGTTTTAGGGTATGTTTGGTTTTTTAATCGGTTTGATTAAATCGAGATTTGACCAACTTAAAAATAAATTTTATGGTTAAACATAGTTTTAACTGTTTCAAATGATGTGGGGAATCAATATTAAAATTTAAATTTTTTTATTTTTATACCTCTATTTTCTCGGCTGAAAACCAAATGGACCTGGTTTAGTTGAGATGAAGAATTATGTTGGAACAAGAATACATGTCCTTATAATATTCCCTATGACGGTGATTAGAGAATCCTTGTGCTTCGTAAGGTCTAACAAGAGTCCCAAGAAAATTCCTATACAACATCCTATTGAGTCTAAAAGTTCCTTCGGCTTGAATACTTCTTATGTAGGCTGATAGGAACTTTCAAATGTAAATAACAAAATTAATTAGAATTTTTCCCTATCTATTATTTTACCAATAACTATATTTTTAAATTTAAATGAGATAAGAAATATTCATACTTCTGACTCCTTCTAGAAGCCTTAAGTGATTCAGTAGCCTCAGCCTTCAGAGAAAAAATCTCAATTTAAAAAAATAACTAATTGTTCATCTATTAATTTTTATAGTTAGAATCAACATTTTTAAAATAGACAATTACCCGTTCAAACAAATGATAATTAAATAGGAAATTGCACCATGTTTAAATCGATTACCACAAAGAATTAACCATATAAGGTGGTTTAAGCCATAATTAATTAAGCCACCAACAATGATTTCAGTCACATTATTTGCTATTGAAACAGCGCAAAAATAATTTATTTTTGGTAACTCACCAAAAATAATATGCATTTTACATGTTAAAATAAATACTATATGAGTCACATTATTTGCGGTTGGAACGGCGCAAAAATAATTATTTCTTTAACTCACCAAAAATAACATGCATTTTAAAGGTTAAAATAAATGATATGTACGGTCTAAATATAAGTAAAAAATAACTATTTTTATACATATTAATAAAAATAGTTGGAAGTAATTATTGTTTTAATATTATAAAATATTTGACATAACATCCTAAAATACTTATAATATAATTTATTATACAAAATATTATAGTTGTCTTGAAAATATATAAAAAAGACATATTATATAAATTGAAAAATATAATTCTACTTAGGACAAGTAGTAACGGCAAACAATTATTTTTTCATAAACCTTCATATTTATTGAATTTTCAACTCCTCTCTTCAATAAATATAACGCAAAAATTGTCTGAAATTTCCAACTTTTTAATAATACAACTATTAAATTTTTCAAAAATCAGTATTTCCTCTGTTCCGTTTCATCGTAATTTTGGAAAAGATACATTAAAAAATTCATTAAATAAACGTAATATATAATTTCACCGTTTAATTTTGTACTTTAGCTTTGTACTTTTTCTTTATTTATTTTATATCTTTATTATAGTCATTTATTTAAAAAGTAAATGTATAATAAAAATAATAAATATTTTCTTAAATTTTTAAAGTAAGAGATAAAAAGAAATATTTTTTAAAAGTTACCCCAAATAAAAATAAAAAGAAACGAATGAGAGACTATAAAGTTTTAGGTCTTCTTGTAAAATATGTGTAATTGAAAAATTCTTTTAATTGGTAAGGGAGAGGGTGATTAGATAGAAGGTTGTTTACGGAAACCTTTCCGCAATTTGATGTTATTCGTGTTTTAGATTTTCCATTAAGAGATTGCAGCAGTCGTTTGCACTTTCCATTATAAGTCACATGAATTTAATTCAATAGTGTGTGAATTAATGTATTCTACACCAAAATGGGTGATGAGAGGCCAGCCACCAATACCTTATAGTTTAACTTTTCATGAAACCTTAAAGCTTATCCAAAATCAAGAAGCATTAACTACAATCTCATTTGCTTTTTGTGGAAAATTTGAGAAGAGTGAAGAAAACAAGGAAATGGAAATATTTGGAAAGGGAAAAAGATATCACAAAATGAAAAAGGAAAAAAAGGTGCTTATGATAAGTTGGTAGGTATTGGTGTATGTTTCTTGGTTAACAAGCTTTTGATTAAACCAAAAGTTGTCAGCCCATGTTTGAAAAAATTGCATATTATCCTTATCACACCAAAGATCTTCAAAATCTAGTTTTTCTTTGATTATGGTGCACTTAGTAAGAAGCACTTTCACATGGGATAGATAGGGCATATGTATATATTATCAGGATTGGCTTAGAATTTCAATTATATTCCCCACTTGACTATGCCATTGGTGCTCCTTAACTTAAGCCTTTTTCCCACATGCAATAAAGTTATAAGGTAGTATAGGACTGGTATTTTTTCCACCCACCGGTCACCCATCAAGGTCAGCAAATCACAATCCTTCAAATGGTTGAAAAGTAAATGATAGTATCTTACTTCAATTTGTTTCGTATAATTAAGTTGTGAAATATTTGTTAATTAACTATTGTTTGTATTTAATAACTTTTTAATTTTCATTATGACCAATAAATACTTCGATGATTAAATATTAGCCATAAAGTTTCACTAAAAAATTGTTTACAAATCTAACTACCCTGAAACTTAATGCTCCCCCATGCCAGCCTTGTGTGCACACATGTGGGGTCTTCTGGTCTTCCCGCACTTAGGGGTGAAAACCTAGGAATTGATCCACTCTTCCACATACCATCCAACCAATCACATAACCAATACCCACCTCATTTGTCCATTTCTTCTACCTCATTTTTTTATATATTTATCTTTAAGATTTTTATATATTGATCAAAAAATATATAATCTATTTATATATTTTTTACAATAGTCAATTTAGCCATTTTTATTTATCTTAAAATAATAATTACTTTAATTTTAAGGAGGAGTTAATTTCTTTTTTGAGTTTTATCCTTAGGACAATTATTACTGAAAGGGAAACTGAATTGAATAATTAAAATGAAAAAAATATGTAAAGTAATACAAAATTTTATAATATATTTTAAGTTCGAATTTGTTTTTGGTGTTTATTAAATAAAGGTCTTTTGGTTTTGGTCTTATAAAATATTTTTTTACCTCCCTCTCGTACAGGAAGAGGTGTGTATACTCACAAGTATGTATTACTATTTAATTTTTTAAAATAATAACAAGGAATAAAATATGGTCTAATACACAAAATATAATATTATTTTAATATGATATAATATAAATTCATATTGTATAATATAATACAACTTCATACATGAAAAAAATATTAATTTTAACTCATTATAAAATAATAAAAAATTCTAAACATTTCAATATGTTTAAATAAATAAATAAATATTAATAAGCATGCGGGTAGCATGAGACAGTCAGTATAATATTACCTGTTTGTTTAGTGAATATGTGTGGCGTTCCATCTTATTTTATTTATTTTTAAATATGATATCACTCAATTTATAGAAATTGTTTTTCCGCTTTTGGTTTGACCGATGTATAAAACATCCTAACTCAAAACAAGGCCCAAAAACCAAGAAAATTTTTTCACGATTTGATTCAATTTCGAAACGAGGGTTTATGGGCCATACAACACAATATCCGCCATAATATGCAATAGGTGGTAATTTGGTGGGATTCACAAGTTCAAGTAATTTAGAATTTGCACAAAAGAAGTGGGGGAAAACCACCCACGGCCCAATCTACCTCAAATAGGTCTCAAACATGTGAAAATTTACAAATATCAGGGCATGGATTGATTCAAGCATACCCTTGAATCGATTCATGCGAATCAGGGGCTATAAACCATACACCAGAGGCTTGTGAATTGATTCAATGAGTTCTTGAATCAATTCATATGGATAGGATGGCCATTTTCAACATTCCAGTGAGCCTTGAATCGATTCAAACCTCTATGAATCGATTCAAGAGGTTCTGGAATTGATTTCTGGTGAAACAGTAACCCTTGAATCGATTCAAACATGTCTTGAATCGATTCATGATTGCATTTATGCAGAATTTGTCCCAAAAGCTGAAAAATCCAACTTCTAAACCCTCTAACTTTTTCATATCAAATCCAATTGCCATGAAAATTTGACACCACCAAATATACACCATTTATGACGTTTAGCCATTGGCCGTACTCAAAAATATCGAAAAATGAGGAACTTACACGTAGAAACACGTTTGGCCCGTTTTAAGGTATTTTTGAGCAATACAAGGGTCAATTCCTAACGGATTTGACCCGTTCCAGTTTCTACAAACCACAAACCATATATAGATGTTATTGGAACTGTCCTATGCCATTCAAACCTCATAAGACTCTATTTGACCTTATCAGTTGCTCAATTATGCATAAAATCATATGTAACAATCATTTTTCTTTATACAACTACCTTCATCCAATGGTCTGATGCATAATTCTCATCACATAACACACATAAGCAATTCCTGGACATCATGCATTGTATATATATGTTTTCATAAGGTGGGACCATCCATGGTCTCCACACTCAAAACAAGATCATCATCATCATACCTCATTATTCATCATATTACATACATTCTCAAAACGAATCTAAACTTCCAGTTCAAGTTTCAGTTATCTAAATTCGCTAAGCATTCATATATATATGTACAATCATCAAAATAGGCATACGCAGGAGCAGGCTAAGGCTACTACCAAAACTACTATCCAACCTATATACAAAGTATATACAAAACTCCTTGCCAACATGGTGACCTCTCACCAATCGCCATCTCGGCCCAAATCCACTGAAAATATATGGCCACAGAAATAGGGGTGAGCAAATACATATCAAATAACAGTTACTAAATCAGATCAACTTATCCAATCCTTTATCATACAATAACATCGCAATCAACAACAATATAGACTGCCATTCAACATAATTCACTCACATCACACATTGTCATCATGATTCACATAATTTCATCATCAATTTATTCATCATATCATGTTACAAGGCTATATCCTCATGTTATTCTCAATAACATTCACATGTGCACATACATTTCTCATATAATTGGATCCAATTATACATTATCAATTTTTGTGTTGCAACACAGGCTCTCAGCCATATAGTTAGCTCTCAATTGATCCGGTCATTTTACTGGTACCAAACCGTTTGCCCTCTCACGTAACACCATCACTCTCAGTGACAACGACAGTGTTACGGGCAGCCCTAAGTCCCACTCAATAGGCTTGCCTTGAGTCTCACTCAAGGCCTTTTGTGGAATCCTCGAAACCATATAAACAAAAATCTCATTTCATGTTTAACATATCAATACAAAGCATCCCATGCTATAAAATGATGATAACTCATTAATTTCTCGCATCCCATGCAGAATTCATTATCACAAATATTTAGTTCCATCTCATGCATCTCAATAGCATCAATGTAACTCTCCTATCACATCTCATGCATAAGGAGTAACTCAATCATTTTATCATAAGTCATATAAAATATAGTTATCAACTCAATCACCTAATTGCATCTCATATCAATCTAAGATCAACAATATGGATGGAAGTCATCATAACATAAATATATCTCATATATCACAACACCTGGGGTATTTCATAATTATTTCACAACACATAATTCCCAATCTAATCACATACTCCTAATCCATCCATAAACCATGTATTTAAGATGTAAAAGCTCCCCCTACCTGGAATAAACAATTCCAGAAGCTCCTCGAGCTATCCAAATGCTATTCGAAGTGATCTGATCACTAACTACAATCATCAAAAGTTCCTAAAATACAAGTATTTAACTTTTAATAACCATACACTATTAACATCGGCTTTTGAAGCCAAAATAACCCGTCAGCAATTATTTCCTTAATTAACGACTTACGGAATTGAGTCGTCAACCTCCGGAACGTAACTCCGGTGACACCCCAAACTGTCCGCTATCTCAAACAACTTTGAATGATTCCTAAACCATAAAATTAGTACTTTTAAGCTTCTACTACATGAAATGAGGTTAACCAAGCCAATGGGTACAAAAAATACTCCCCAACAATGGAGGGTTCCAAAACCCCAAAGCACCCCGAAGCTGTTCCACCTTGCACCTTGCTTCCAATAACTTTAATTCCACAAAATTGGAAGAATCAACATGTGGTAAGGAAAAAGAGCTTGCAAAAATGAAAATGGGGTCAAGGCCATGAGAGTTTACCTTCCAATTTCAAGAATCTAAGCTCCTCCAAGAGCATTCATGGCAGCCCCAAGACAATAGAAAGAGGGAGGCGATTCTTGCTTCCAATTATGAAACCAAGTAAAGAGGATGACGAATTTGGATGGTGGTGCCGCGGAGGAGAAGAAGAAGTGGAAATTTCAAATCCCTTAATCCTGTATGCGTGAGGAAATTGAGAGAAGTGAGTGAAGTTTCAATTTTTCTTTCTCTGCTTCAACGTGAGTGAAAGGGTGAAATTGGTAATTTTGCAATTGTTAAGTGAAAGGGCACCAAGGTCATTTCCCATTTAATCTAATTTCTCATTTTAATTTTAATCAAGATGTTACAGTGTAGGGGTCTAAAGCGAGGCCTTCTGAACTGGTGTCGAATATCTCCCTTACTCTCTCTATTTTACGTCATCTCAGTGGGAGTACGGTATTATAAACTTGGGTTCAGTGGAAACTCCAAGCCCTACACGTTAAGGTATGAAATAAGTTAATCCCAATCATTGTCCAATTCACCACACCAGAGGTGTACCTGCAAAAGAGACTTTGATGCTTAAGTCAGTACGGTTATAACGGAGAAAATATTTTTGCAGAGAGTCTTAAGATAAGTATATATTGTTCAACTGTCCTTATGGCTTAGTGAATGGGTTTTATATATAGTCTTTCCCTTAATTGCAAGTGGTGATTTAACCTTTGTCAGTTAATCAAAATCTACAGCTTTTTGGCAGATGCAAGTTGTCCACTTATAGTTTCTGACTGGGGTCGTTACTAATCAATCCGTACTAGTAAAGCTCAATTTCGGTATCTTGAATAGTCAGTCTAGTTCTTTCCAATTTTGTCGGTACTTAGCCTTTATTTATACTTTAATTATGTCCGTTGTCGCTAGTTTTTGGCATCGGTCTTCACACCGGATCATTTGCCCCCTAGCTTCTTGTTGTAACTGAGTTACAATAATGAGCTATTACATAACGTTGCTGGAAATCCCTACAACCGTAATGGCGATACTTACCGGGGTATGAATTTTAGATTTTTCTTCGTAGCTCGTCATCTGGTAATTTCATCCTTTCGGTTCCGGAATATTTGGACTTCCCTTGATATCGCTCGGTAACTGTATTTATTACGCCTGTTTGTCAAAGAAATGACAAGGTGCACAGATTGCTGACATGTCACTTTGCCATTGGAGTGTTACCACCATGCACCTTCCCGCCAAAACGGATGCATCGCTTGGATTTGAAACGACGCTGCTTTTTAGGCCAATACGCTTCGCCTGCTACTCCGTCCATGGGATTGCGATGTTTCAACTTTGACCCATTCAATCTTGCCTCCTATAAAAGTAGGTAAATTGCAGCCGCTTCGTTACTTTGCCATTTCATTGTTGAAATTTTGCTCCGTTGTCCGTGCAAATATCTCTGACCGTCCTGGCACGCACTCGAAGAACAACCAGAATTTACCACCCAGATAGCCGCTCTTTCTTAACTCTAGAGTTTCTCTTAGATGTCTTCTTTTGAGTATAATACTGGTCCCACGAGAGACAGTTCGATGGAAATTCTTTCCAATCCTTCTGTCTTTGGGCCAGATGAAGTTCCTCGCCGTGGTCGACGGCTTACCCAGACCGATATTTGCCATTAGGTAAGAACAAGACTTTAGGGTAAACAAAACCCAGAGTCCTCTCCTTATAACCATCTCTCACCTAGATCCCCTGTGCCGCTCTCTTCCCCTGACCGGGATATGGATTCCAGCGTAGTTCATTACTACGTTGATGATACTGACTTTTACTTGACTGTTCTTTTTTTAGAACACATCATAGTTATGGATGCCGGTGGATCCCCCCGCGTAAGGAACGACCCCAAAGATACCTATATGATCGTTGGGGACCCTTATTTCTGGATCGTAAGAGAAGTTGTCGTTTCTTGCAGCCGACATGCCAACACAGATGAAGATATCAAGCTTGAGGCCAGTATTTTCTAGCGATCCCGATAATATGCAGATTCTTTTGCCCTCTATACCCCTACCTACGAAGAGCGCATTTGTACCATCACTCGTGAGAGGTTTTTATTCTTTTATGAGTACACCATGACGAAAGTTGGAGTCCAGCTCCCCTTCACCAACTTCAAGATAGGGGTACTTAACTTCCTGGACATCGCCCCTAGCCAGTTGCATCACAATGGCTGGGCCTTGGTCTTAGCCCTTGAAGTTTTGGGCTGCCATTTAAACTCCACTCCCACCGTTGCAGTTAAGGAGAGCTCCATATACGCGGTTAAGGAAGGCAAACTTTCTTAATGCTCTAGGGCCGTGGTGGACATCCTCCATAACATCTCACGTGGGACTCCCATAAAATGTCATCCTCTTCTGAGTAGCACGGCTAGCAGGGACGAATATCTTGCTTAACTGGGTACTCCCCTTATATACACTTACTGTTATTCCTCAAATGTTGTTATTGTTTCCATCCCAGTTTTTTCCTGACATCGGTTTTTACCCTTGGATTTTTCAGGGAACACGAGCGCAAACACCATGGAAACCCTCCGCAAATACTTGGCCGAAGCTAAGGCTAGAATTGCTGAGGAGAATAGGGTTACTCCACAGGCGAGCAAGATTCCCACTCTTTAAGTCCCTGGTTGCTCCATCCTTGTCCAAGTTGACCCCATCGCCAAGCGAAAAAGAAAGAACAAGCAAGACATGGTCCCCAGCAAAAAACAGAAACCTAACAGGGTGGGTGCAGGATGATCGCGGTAAGGGAAAAACTGTCGCTGAGGAGGGCGGCTTGGCGAATAGAGTCACCAATACAGACAATGACCTGGCCATCCTAGAGGACATGATTGACAAAAACACTGCCTCTCCGAACGAGCTGCGCCTCCCCTACAGGCTTAAAGAAGGGTTAAATTCTCAAGACCTCGACTGCTTCCCGGAGACGACGATGTGTGGGCACATGAAGACCCTCTCTGTGCTTTACTCCGTGGCCACTAAGGGTCCAAAACGGGAGATAAAGCGGCTCAAGGAGAAGAATTCTTGTGTTTCCGATGATAACTGTAACATCCCGAATTTTATATAAATGATTAAATATGAGGAGTAAATGGTAAATAATTATACGTGGGTTAATAACTGTCCCAAAAATATTGAAATAATTAAATTGAGATTTATGAGGGTTATTTATAATTTATTGAGGCTTTAAGAGTTAAAATTATACCGGTTAAAATATGGGTGTCGGACTAAGTATCTCCGATTGAGATGCCATTGGTCAGTGCTATTAAGAATATTATTGGGAATCCAAATCTATATTCAGAATAATTTTTAGATAAAGTATTGAGCCCGAACTAAGATCTTGTATGTTATAAAACGGTAGAGTTGAATGAAAGGATTAAAATTAAAACAAAACCCACCCATTTCTCTTCTCCTTTTTATGTTGGCTTCTCCCCCTCACTATCTCCATCTTTTCTTTCTTTTTCTCTTCCTCCCTTTCTCTTTGCAAAACCGTGCACCTCCTTCCATGAGCATTACCCACCAAAATTTCTTGGTCTCCATGGATTCATGAAGCATGAATGGAGCATTGGGGCAAAACTTGGTTCTCCTCCTTCTCTCTTTTCCTCATTTTTATGTTTGGCATAGAGCTAGGAGAAAGAGGTATGGTTCTTGAACACCCATAGCTTTTGTTGATGGTTTTGAGTTTATTTAAGTATTATAATAGGAGATTGGATGTTATTTGGGTGAATAATGGCTTTTGCAACCAAACCCTAGATGGGGTAACCATTGGGGGTTGTTATTGATGTTGATAATGAATGGAATACATTGTTGCTAGCCTAAGGATGCTTGAAATGAGGCATAAATATAGTTGGAATTGATGATAGTGGTTTGATGAAAAACCCTAAGTGTGATGATTTAGGGGTTTTGGCTAAAATGATGATTTTGAAGGTTTGGATGCCTTAGAGTAATTTATAGGATGAAAATGAAATTTTTAGAAGTATTGGAATTGATTATTGATGTTGGTGAGATTTTGAACTAAGTTCAATATGTTTGAATGGTGATTTATGCATGTGAACCCAAACCATAGGTTAGAAGACCATTGGGAACATTGTGTACTGTTTACATTGGTTGGCACTTTGATAATGATAATATGCTTGTGATGGTATATGAGAATTGATGGAATTGATGATTTTGTTGTCATGAGAATGATTTTGATGTGTAAGAAAGATGAATGGAATGATTGGTCATGATTGTTAGAATTATTGGGTTTTGATAAGATTCCAATCTCAAAGTTTGAGAGATATATGTATATAAGGATATAGGAGAATTAGAGGAGTTAATGTTTAAGGTTGTTGAATTTTGATGAGGACTTAGGCCATGATGTTGCCATGTGGAATTGTTCATTTATGATGGCTTGAATGAAGCTAAGATGGCTTAAATGAATTTGTGTGACAATAATGGCAATTAGGTGATTTATATGATGATTTAGATGCCATATTGATAAGGGATGTGATGTTGTTATGGTTAGGTATGGTTGACCCTTTAGGATCTAGAGGATCTTGGTTTTGGGAAAGGAGTTCCCGAAGCCTAATATAAGAGTATAAATAGATGTTTTGACAAGTTTAGGACTTGATACTAAGCTTGATGATATGTGAGTAATTGTTTAGAATTATGATGAAGCCTTGTGATGGCTCATAATTGAATGAATGCATATGTGTGTGTGTTGTGTAGATTGTAATTCGAACGATATGGCAAAATGATTGGAGCATTTGGATTGCGATTCTTCTCTCAAGGTAATAAAGGAGTTTACATTTCAATTGCATGAGTTGAATGGTTGATGATGAATGTATATGATTTATACTCATGCTAGCCTTGCCATGATTGTGTTAATATGATAAATTGAGTGAGGATTATTGAATGAAAAGATTGGCAATTTATTGGCCTTGAAAATGATATAAATATGTATGTAAGTATATAGATGGATGACCTATTGAGTTAAAATCCCATGTGAGGGTGTGTTTAAGCATAATGAATGTTGGATTTGATGAATGGGGTCATGGGATGGTGTTTCCTAGAGTGAAAAGGCTGTTGGGAGTGCATGAATTAATTCATGCCAGGGCTTGAATCGATTCAATGCATTCTGTTTCCAAAAATAAGGACTTCCAGGGTTTTGAATTGATTCACACGTTTTCTTGAATCGATTTAGAGGCTACTGGATGATCTTGAATCGATTCATATGAAGCCTTGAATCGATTCAAGACTCACTGAAATTACTGTTCATCAATTTCACCATGCTTGAGTCGATTCATACGAGGTTTGAATTGATTCAAGGACCTTCCTGAATCGATTCATGGTATGTTTTTGGCTCATTTACAATCTGTTTTGATGTTGTTTGATATGGTTGAGCCATGACATGTTTATACATTCGATTGCACACATTTCTAATACATTTTAGCAATCGAAACGTGATGGCATTGTCATGTCCCTCACATACCTTGGTATTGAAAATGAATTGAACTTGTTATTATCCTAGTTTTGTTTCATCATGCATTGACATGTGAATGTGTTAGGGGTATGTGATTATGGTGTGTCTTAGTGGTGTTTTGGGATTGAGTTATAGATTGGCAAAATATGTGTATGCCTAATATATGTCATGAAAGGCATGGATATTCCACCACTAGTAATATGACTTGGTGAGAAGATAATGAAAAGTAAATTGTGTGGTTGTATGACACACTTTTGCATGACGATGAAGCCAATGAGGGATGATTGCATGACAATGTATTTGTTGTAAAACGATGAATCAGAAATGATATCGATAATGAATAATGATGGATGATGATTGTTGATCAATTCCTTGAATAAAAGGATGATTGTTATTATTGATGATTGTTGAGTGCCATTGTGAATGAATGTAAGTGTGATCTTGTGTATGTGTGGATTGAATTATATTGATGGATTGTTGTGATACCACACCAATATATGAAACAATGGTAATGATCAAATAAGATGAAAACCCACTAAGAAGTATGTGGTGATGTTGATGAATAAAAGATGAATACGAATGCTAGACATTCCTTTAATATTGTTGAAAGATTGTTGAATGTTGTTGATGTTGTGATGCCATTGTGAATGTTGCAAGTATTGACTTGCATGTATGATATAAATATGTTGAAATGTGATACCACACTTAAGACTTGAAAACAATGGCTAAAACCAACAATGATAAAATCCATTAAAGATTGTATGGTGGTGTTGGTGTTGATGATGATGATTGATGAGTGATATGATAGAATGCATAGTATGAGAATGCATTGATTGGCATTTTCATCCATGGCATATCATAGCCGCTGGTGTTGGAATGTTAGGGGATTCCCCCGGCCGGCCCAGTGGGAGGGTGACTCGGTGCACGAGTATACTTATTTTTCCCTATGACTCGGAGTGTAAGTCACGAAGCCACCCATGTATAGCTACAGGGAGCTGTATGTGGCCGACCCTGTGAGGGGTGGCTCTTGATGAGCAGGTGTCCCCGGTGGTCCTTTGGATCACAGCCGCCATGGTATGAATCATGGCCAGCCCGCAACACCTTATATTGTTGATTTTGGTGTTTACCATGGTCATGGTGTAAATGGCCAAGTGTTGCAAGATGGGCGATGCGGTTCGGTACCAATAAAACCTAATGATTATGCATGCATTATGAGATATGTATACACATTATACTATTGCAGTAGGGGCATGGTATGTGATCATGCTTGAACCTATATTTGGTGTTTATTCCCACAGTCGGATCCGCATTTATTGTTATTGATTCCATTGTGCATATGCATTAGCCTGAGAGCATTTGCATATAGCATGGAGATATGCCAAAAGGTGATAATTATTGATGAGGATTAAGATTGAGATATGATGATGATGAGATGGGTAAATAAATACCTAAAAGACAACATGTAAAATATGAATACAACAAAAAGATATTGAATACGATAATGTTATATGTGATGGCCCAATGTGATGAAGGGCTTCTTTGTCTATGGTTGACGATGATGATGTTGGCCCATTGTGGCATTGAGAAATGATGTGCATATGTGTTGCTTTGCTATGAGTTGATTGATAAACATGGTTTATGTATATTGTTGGGATGAATGAATTATGATGATCATTAATGATTTTTGCAAAGCATACATGATATTGATATACATATGCACATAATCTCAATTGTATTCATATTCGTCATTTGAAATGTATAACTCACTCTCTCATGTTGTCTATTTTTTGCATTGATGCAAGGATATCATGGGATGAAGATATTTTAAAGTAGAGCTTTTGGGAAGGTAAATAGTGGTAATGGAATGCCTTGGTCGGCAGTGATAGTAATTTATTATATTGTGAATAAAGTGTACATGATAGTGTTAATAATCATTGATGTTGGTGGATGCATTGTAAATGATAATATAAATGGATGATGTATTAATATTTTGGGCATTGGAATTTATACCCATTTAATGAATGAAATGTGTTGGTCATGTAGCCTATTTGGGAATGTATAGGTGTTGATGATATATGACTTTGAGGTTGAATTGAATATGGTCAACTATGGAATATGGATATTGGAGATAGATGTTTCATGACCATATAGATGTATATATATAAATATATTTTAGGCAATGCATGATTATGATTTATGTGTGAAAATAATCATGGCCTAATAGGCCGGTGTTATGTAATTGCATACTTTGTCAAGCTTTTTCTCATATCTTCATATATGGGACTAGGCGTGTGCCTTGTATACATATTCTTTTTCCGCTGTAAACTCTGTTATTTTGTATACAATTATGGGCAATTTATTTTACGATTCAGTTATAAATTATCAAATCTCACTCTCCGGTTTTCTGTGGTTCGGGACTTGATGTAATCATTGAGGAGTTCTGAAATATTTTTAAACGTGAAAAATTTACTCTCATTTTTATTAATTATTTATCTTGATTACATCGGGATTCGGGTCCGGAAAACCGCAGTGTGACAATAACGCCCGGGCTCATCAGTGGATCAAAACCCTGAACGAGAGCATC
Organism: Clitoria ternatea; assembly: GCA_037962975.1. NCBI lineage: Eukaryota > Viridiplantae > Streptophyta > Magnoliopsida > Fabales > Fabaceae > Clitoria > Clitoria ternatea. The sequence goes on from CM075675.1 coordinate 54,403,332, forward strand.
CAAGCCCTACAGAAATCTAAGGGTGACTTGAAAAAAGAAAATGATGGTCTTCGCTAGAAGGTGTACGACCTGGAGAAACAAGTGGCTGATCTTCAAGGAAAAAATCAAGATCTGTCTAAGGCGGTTCAAGATGGGCAACAGAAATATAATGACGACATGACTTTGTTTGTCCGAGCTGCCATAGATGCATTCAGTCATGCTCTTTGCCAGGCCATCTTCCGCAACCCCGATATGAACTTGACCGGGATCAATTTCTTCAACAGATTTCGTGACGGTGAACTGGTGACCGAGGTGGATGGCCAGGCCTTCCTTCCCGCTGATGAGCCTTTCTGCTTTGCACCCCTTGTAGTTATGAGGACAACGTGCCTCGTCGACAGAACCAGGATGGTGACAGGGCTGGTGAAGAAGATGACCAAAATAAGGATGGGGATGAGGATCTGGTCAGCCAGGTGGACCCTTAGATTTGGAATTTTTTTAGCTTTGTAGGCGGGATAAGCTCCACCTTTTTGACTTGCTTTACTTGGCCTTTGTGCCTTTTAAAATTTATTTGGGGCAAAGTGCTTCCTTTTTTGCGTAATATTTTGCTTTATTTCTCACCATAATCGTCTTTTTTTAAATGCTTGACCGTTCTATATGTATGCACAACTTTAGAAATTCCCTGGCGCTTAACTTAAACAAATAATTGCTGTTCAAGAAATAATCGTTCTTGTAATTTTGGCAATAACCACTCTAGGGTTTTTATAACCACTTCGGAGTTTAATGAAAAATGACCGCTCTGGGGTTTTACAGCCTCTCCGGGGTTTAATGATAAATGATCGCTCTAGGGTTTTTACAACCACTCCGGGGTTTTAATGATAAATAACCGCTCTGTGGTTTTTACAACCTCTTCAGGGTTTTACGATAAATAACCTGCTCTGGGGTTTTTACAACCACTTCAGGGTTTAACAAAAGATAACTTAGTTTTTCCTAAGTATACGACTCAACATAAATTGTTTCATTTTCAACGATTTTTATTAATAATATTACACCCCGGCTGCATGCCCCGTTAAAAACCTCCTAGGAAAACCCTGTTGGACAATGTTAGTCAAGGCCTCAATATTTAAGAGGGGGGTGAATTGAGTATTTCAAATTTTTGCACGGAATCCCCTTGAAAATGGTTAGTAATATACAAATGATGCAATATAAAAGAGATAACAATTATGAAGCACATATCATACTTAAAATACTTTGAGTTGAAGGTACAATATTCAAGAATTGATTTTGATAAACAAGGCAAGTTATTAGTTTAGGCAATTCTTGAAATACTTGGCATGCAATAATTAATTCCAATACAAATTTAACTTAAACAATTTCTAACAAATTAATTAAGCATAATTAATTTGCCAAGTTATTAATAATAATATTTTACTAATTAATTTGCCAAGTTATTAATAATAATATTTTACTCACTTATGCAATAATTAAATCCAACAAGATTTAAGTCAATTAATTCAAGGATTTAATTTAAGCAATTTTACCAAACCAATTAGATATAAATATTTTAGCATGCAAATTAAATTCACAATAATAAAGAGTTTAAGGGAAGAGAGAATTTGCAAACCGATATAACGAGTTCCACCATCCCGGTGTACGTCTCGCCTTCAAGCAACCCACTTGAAGGATTCCACTATTGAGAATTTGAGATTACAAGCTTTGAGCAATTGCAGCTTCCTAGTGTCCCACACTCAAGAACCCAATCCTCACAAGCAACGGGCAACCCACTTGATCTCATAATCTCTCAATACCCAAGGTTAAACCCCAACCTTAATCTCTAGGAATTTTGGTGTTTAAGGGTTACAATGATAACTCTCCAATAGAGTGGATATACAAATTAAGCTCTCACAAAATAATTACTATTTAAGCTCACTCAAAATATTTTTCTCTCTTTAAAAAAATTCTCTAAGAAATAATTTGCCAATGAAGTAAACAGAGAGAATAAGAAATGAAGCAGAAGGAAGAAAGAAAATAGAGGAAATGCTTTTCCGTTGATGTGTATTTGGCCTTCAGCTTCTTCTTTTATAGGCAAGGATGCATGGAATTTTCCCAATTTTTAATTCCTTCTGAGGCAAATTTCCCCAAAACAATCCATGATTTAAGTTCCTTGTTTCTTGCCACAAATTTCCTGACCTTGAATCTGTAAATTGGCAGCTTGATTGATTTCTGAAAGTCCAATGCATAATTTAAACTTCCAGAAATCATGAAGCGTTGTTTTTCATGACATGAATCGATTCCCAAAGTGATGAATCGATTCCTTTGATATTTCTGCCTTTAATTTTGCCAAAAATACACTGTATGAATCGATTCCCCAAGTGCTGAATCGATTCCTTTGCCATTTCCTTCATATGAATCGATTCCAAAGGGGAGGAATCGATTCCCACATGCATGAATCGATTCCTCTAGCTGTTGAATCGATTTCTTTACTTTAAAACTGATTTCCTGGGCCAATTTTATCATATGAATCCATTCCTTTATTGAGTGAATCAATTCCTTCATTTTGAATCACAAATTCCTTACCCTGTTAACGTGTGAATCGATTCATGCAGCTATGTTATGCTGTGTGAATCAATTCATGTACCTGATACATGAATTCTAGCACTTTGTTTTATCCTTTTTGATATTTGATCAATCGCGGCTCCAATCCTTTGATCCTTAGGCACTTTGATGATTATTTTTCACCTATTTTAAATCTCTGTAAATGTCTTGAATCATTCTTTTGGAGTTCATCATTTTTGCATCATCAAACATAATTAATTTGTCTGTAATTATTATGTTTGATCTTGATTCTTCATCCTTTTGATCCTTAATATCATTTCTTGTTTCTTTGAATTTAGAATGATAAATTGCTTGATTTCTTGACCCGTATTAGCTTGATCTTTATGCTTATAATTTTTTTCATTAATTGCTTTAATATCCTTGTTCTTTGAGTATTGTTTTTGTCATCTCTTTGTCAACCACAATTTCCCTTTATTGTTCTTTAATTCATCAAACACATATAACCCTTAACCATGTGTATTATTCATGTTTGTGCATTGTCTTTGTTAACAAGCTTGTCATTATCAAAACCTTATCCAATTATAGACAAAAGCTAGGTATGGAAAAAAAGTGCATGACTTATGATGTCGGTTAGCTGAAACACATGCAACGATTTTTTATATTCCACTTGTTCTTGAACACTTCTCCTTCTAGAGTCTCTAAGAGATAAGCTCCTCCAGTAGTGACATCGTTAACCCGGTATGGGCCTTCCCACGTAGGTGCAAGTTTTCCCTAATGCACAAAGCGGTTACCAACTGACGCCCTCCTCAGGACTAGATCTCCGGTATTAAATCCTCATTTTTGAACTCTCTTATTGTACCGTAGTGCGACTTTGGCCTTAATAGCCTAATATCGAAAGAAAACAACTTCCCTTACCTCATATAGAGAGTCCAGCTCATCTCACAATCGTGATTCATTTTCCCTAGGAAACAGTCTTTGAAGTTGACCCAGTTCAAAGGTCTATCAGTTTCAATCATACGAGTTCTGGCATGTATCCACCAGTTTTCTGCTTCCTCAACCATCATGTAAGTGGCACACTCCACCTTTTCAAATTCTGTGCAGGGCAAGGCTCGAAAAATGTGCTCCATTTCCTTAACCCATAGGTACGCTACCTCTAGATTGTAGCCTCCTTTAAATTGTGATGGCTTCCTTTTTAGGAAATGATCTAGCCCGTGAAGTCCACCAGCACTTCTCGGTTGATTTTGTCTTTCAATGGCTTCAGCCAAACGGTTGAAAGCAGCTGCCATATCGTTGTTGTTGTTGTTTCTTGCCATCCTACATTTGTAGTTTGGTTTATACTAATTCTAAGGGAAAATATGTCGTATATATATATATAACATTATAACGTAACTATAAGTATTCTACAATTTATCAGATAAGTAATAAGTCATATAATATACATTTATCATATTATCAAACAAGTAATCAAACAATTCACGTAATATATCAAGAACAATACATGTTACATCAATTGGTCCTGAATTTTTGAAAACGCTCTGATACCACCAATGTGACGTCCCGTGTAGTTTTCCGAATAAATTTTTCGCATTTTTAAAAGATCATTTTAAAATTCATAAATTAAATTCAGAGTTCACGTAGTAGTTGGTAATTGCGGAATATTATAATACATACTAGTCGTGAATAATTAAATTCGATAAAACATTTAAGTAGCGGAAACGATTTAGAAAAATAACGGTACATGATACGTTATACTTATTACAACCCATAAAATCAAAGTCCAAGTAATAGTTCATATAGGCATCAATCATGGCATCACTCTTCATTCTGCATGGCATTCACTGTAAAAATTAATGTAAGAGTGAGACAGAATATAGAATAAATATAAAATAAATAAAATTGCACAAACACAATCAACAAACCATAATGATATGATGAATATGCCAAACAAGTTCATTTATGTTTAATAAGTCTTTAATTTAGTCCAATGATATCATGCTGGATCCATTTGGTTTGGTGGGAATACTGCAGTAAAAAGTCTCATAGAGACTCTAGTAGGAATTAGCATAACCATGAATCCCTACACTTTCATGGCTCCTGCAGAAATAAGTATACCAGTAGGAATTTACACAACCATGGATCCCTACACTTCCATGGTTCTTGTGAAAATAGAGCTTAAACTCATCATAGAGTAACCCCCCACCAGGGTAGGCAATCATGGAACCCCTAAATTCCATGGTGCGTCCAAATGCTTATGATGCATGAATGCCTTTAATTCTCTTTATCATTTAACATACCATGATATATCAATTTCCAAAACCACTTGGAAAACCACAAGTCCTCAAAGGACACATCATATATAATAATTTTCAGAATCATGGATTTACTGTTTCAACCACATATATCAATAACCGTAAGGCATTCATGTATATATATATATTAATTTAGTCATTCATAATTATTCACCACCAAAATACACAAACTGAATGATGCTCATTAGACACTCATAAACATTCATAATACTTCATAATCACTCAACAATTCAATAATAATTTGTTACCCATAGGGAAAATATCATTTTTATCCATAATAACCATTATAAGCAAATTTCAGCATTTCCAACAGCAACATACGTTAGTAAAACAGTCATAACATGAGCAAATCAAATCCTTTTCATGTGATTCCACTTTCTATAGCTCAATAACATAAATATCTACAACTTTCATGAAGGCACCAACCACTAATTCTCTCCATAAAATTCCCAATTTTAAAAATAAGGTTCGGATTTCATAGTTAACAGATTTTCAGTTTGAGCATACTTTAGTATTTTAGGTATAACGAGAGCTAAAGACATCCTTTTAACTTGAAACCACTTTCTATAGATCCATAACATAAATATCTACAACTTTCATGAAGACATCATAGTCTAAAAATGTATGTATAATTCCCAGAATATTAATATATGCACAAAACATAAGACAAGTATTTCAATCGGACATGTTGTAGTATTTTGGCTATAACTCATGCTATACATATCATTTCATTGTTAACAGATTTTTAGTTTGAACATACTTCAGTATTTTAGGCATAACTAGAGCTACAAACATCCTTTTAACTTGAAACCACTTTCTATAGATCCATAACATAAATATATACAACTTTCATGAAGACATCAAGGTCTAAAAACGTATGTATAATTCCCAGAATATTCATATATGCACAAAACACAAGATAAGTATTTCAATCGGACATGCTGTAGTATTTTGATCATAACGTATGCTATACATATCCAATTCAGTCGTTTCAGGTCTCAAAATTCCTATAGCAAGAATATCTACAACTTTGATGAAGACACCAATCACTAATTCTCACCACAAAGTTCCCAGTTTTAAAAAATAAAATACGTATCTCAAGTTAACAGATTTACAGCTTGGACATACTTTAGTATTTTAGGCATAACTCGAGCTACAAAATCATTTTGACTTGAAACCACTTTCTACAGATCCATAACACAAATATCTACAACTTTCATGAAGACATCAAAGGCTGATTATGCATGTATAAGTCCCAGAATTTTAATATATATACAAAACATAGGATAAATATTCCACTCAGACATGCTGTAGTATTTTGGCTATAACGTTTGCTATACATATTAAAATTAATTGATTCAGGTCTCAAAATTCAGATAACAAAAAGATCTACAACTTTTGTGAAGAAGTCAGAATCAAAATCACACGTTTTCAATCTCAAAATCGAGTAACAAGATACGAAAATAAAACTGGAATCCTAGGACAGCATACAATTCTACCCATTTCATAGTTATTCACAACCCTGTCCCCTCTTACCTTAATGGAGGTTCCTAAAGTGGTTGAAAGTGTTGTATTATTGTCCTAGCTTCAGATCAAGAGTGAAATTGATGGATAAAGTGAAAGAAAATAAGAGAGAGACTTCACTAACTTTAGCTTATTCTAAGAATTCAGACTTGGGAACAAGATGTAGTGTTGATTTAATGATGCAAATGACAAGTGGGGGACAAGATTTTCATAATGGGATTGTAGTGGGATGTTAGTTGCATGAATTATGGTGATAATGGAGGTTTTAGGTGAGAAAAATGAGCTGGATTGTTGACCATTTCCGCAGCCTACATAATGTAGTTTGTTTGATTGAAGTAAATATCAATTCTGACACTGTTTTGGTATTTTAGGCATATATCTCTCATATCTTAATGGATTTTAACAAATTTGGTCTTGTTGGAAAGCTAAGACAACGAGGAACAACTTTGTAGTTTACCACTTTTTCAAATTCGGACTCTAACAAGGTATTAAAATATGTACAAGATAATATGATTGAAGTAAAATATCAATTCTGACACTGTTTCGGTATTTTGGGCATATCTCTCTCATATCTTAATGGAATTTAACAAATTTGGTCTTGTTGGAAAGATAAGAAAAAGAGGAACAACTTTGTAGTGAACCACATTTCCAAATTCGGACTCTAACTAACAATTAGAATGTGTACAAGATGACGCATTTTGAGTGGAGTATGTGGCAATTTGATAAGAGTAATTGGAAAAGCCAAGGAAATTAATAACTAAGGAAATAGGTAATAAATTATTTGATTAACTTTTACCAAAGGTATAAAGTTAAAATTATTTACCATGGTAAAAGGTTAAATTGAAGATGTTGTCCTAACCAAAAATTTATGTAGAAAGTTGAGATAAAATGGATAATATCATTGATGGTCTAAATCAAAATGATTATACATGAGAATAAAATTTTTAGGATGTTACACAAGCCTCATACTTCACCTGATTGTTTAAAGTTTTGAAATCAAATCTAAGGAAACTTCTATGCTGACCCCGTCCTCACTTTCAATCACGACTCCAGCTCCACAACCTTTTGAATTTGAAGATTCGCCAACAAATATGGTCCAATGCTCCCTTATTGGTCAGGGAGCTTCCCTAGTCAGTTCAGTGATAAGTTTTTAGGTTGCATTAGTTTTAGGGTCCATGTAGTCTTAGTTTTAGTTCATTTCATCTTATTTCCCCCTAATTTCCCTTGTTATTCTTCTATTTCGCATATGCTACTTAGGTAGTTGTATTTTGCAGAAACCTTCATGAATTAAGTCTATTTGCAAACAAAATTGGAAGAATTTGAATAGAATAGTGAAAATAGGAAGAGTTAAAGCTTGTAGAAGACTCAAAAATTGAAGCCACTCCAACAATTGAAAAAGGATAAACCAAAGAAGGCATTTCGGAACCCAAAAAACCCACAAAACGCATGTTTGCCGAAGTTCAGAGAAAACCACTGCCAGTGGAATTTCCCACTGGCCATGGAACACACTGGAAATGTGGAGAAATTGAAGCAGAAAAATCCAATGCCAATGGAAAATTCCAATGGCTGTGGAGTTCACTGCCAAAAAACCCACTGGCCATGGTTTCTGCCCAGATTTTAATTTCTACATGTTTTGGGTGTCACGCAGTACGACCCACTGCCAGTGGATTTTCCCACTGCAAGTGGATTTTGCACGTTGCAGTGGTTATCTTTAGTTTTTGCCTAATTTCAAAACATAAAAAGGCAAAAAAACGAGGGGACAAACATAGACAAAGATACAAAGATAGTTTTCGGTGAGAATTCAGAGCTTTTTAGATGAGATTTTCGAAAGGATTTCAAGAAGGGCATCAGATCTTCAGATTTTAGGGCATTGGATTTGGCCCAAAAGTGAGAACTCTAGTTCTTCTCCAAACCCTTGTTTTGTAATTTTGATTTCCTTTATGTTTGAGATTGAATTTCTGGTTTATGGTATTGTAATCATCTTCCTTATGGTGAACTAAACTCCATTCTTGGGATTAGGGGGTAGCATGTCTGTAAACCAAACTTGAGATGTTCTTCATTTTCCATTTATGAATCATGTTTCTTATTCAATTTTATGTATGTTTAATGCTTCTACAAGACTTAAAAATAAGTGTAGATGATTATAAACGGTGTGGGTAATCAAAATATTGGCATATGTTTTGAACCACATGAAATTAAACCTAGGGATTTGGCTTATGAAAGTAGACAAAGCTCCTTGAGGGATAACCGGGTTATCATATAGCATAAGGAATCTAATTAACGAATTGAACACAGTTCTTTGGTAATTAGGTACGTTAGTGAGGTTTCGAGAGAAAGTCACTAATCAAATTTGGGAAACTTGCCTTAGGAAACGAGATTTCATAAATGGGGAAATTGAATTGCATTAAAATTTGGTAACGACATGTGAACCTTTTAATTCCCAAGAGCCTAATCTCGACTGTTTTCAATTAAGTATTTTGATTTCCGTTGCAAATCAGTAATTAAACACAATCTCTGTGGGAACGATAACTTTTTATTACGCGATACCCCGTATGCTTGCGAAACGGCTATCATTCAACTATGAAATTAGCCAAGACTTGAGCTTTAATGGCTGTTCTAGGATTGAAAGAAATGTTAAACTCCAAAAGCTCAATGGCCTATTTCGTTATTCTTTCTGCTAAGTCTGGCTTGTGAAGTACGACGAGAAGCGGCAAGTCGGTCTGGACTACAATCGGATGGGCATGAAAATATTGCCTCAAACGTCTAGATGTCCAAATCAACATTAGGGCGACCTTTTCAAGCTTCTGATACCTTCCTTCAGATCCTTGTAAGACCTTCCCCATAAAATAAACTGGTCTCTGTCCTCTTACTGTTTCTTTTACTAGGGCTACTCCTAAGGCTTTATTTGATACTGACAAGTACACAAATAATTGTTCACCTGGGTCAGGCTTTGTCAACACCGGAGGGTTGTCCAACACCTCTTTAAGACTCTAGAAATCCTTTTCTTACTCCTCTCCCCATTTGAATTCTTTGTTTTTTTAGGACTTTGTACAACGGCAATGCCCGATGTGCCATTTTAGGCATGAACCGGGATAGTGTTGTCACCTTCCCATTTAACGATTGCCTTCTCTTACATTTGTCGGGCTTCAAAGCTCCTTAATCACGTTACACTTATCAGGATTAGCCTCTATTTCTCTTTGGGTCAACATGAACCCTAAAAATCGTCCTGCGGACAAAGGTGCACTTTAGGGGATTTAGCCGCATGTTATACATTTGTATCCTTTGAAAGATCTTTCTCAAATCTTTGACATGATCTCCTCCTTCTGGTGTCTTTACTATAATATCGTCCACATAAACCTCAACTGTTTTGGACCTTATTCCTTCAAAGACATTATTCATCATTCTCTAATATGTAGCCCCGACGTTGTTAAGTCCAAAAGGCATTATTGTGTAACAAAAGACTCCTCTGTCATTTACAAAGGCGGTTTTCTCTTCATCATCCTTCCACATTGGAATTTAGTTATAGCCAGAATAAGCATCCATGAACGATAAGAACTGATACCCTGAGGAATCATCCATCATCTGGTCAATGCTTGGGAGTGGGTACAGATCCTTTGGACAACACTTGTTTAAATTCATAAAATTCGTGCATATTTACCATTTTCCATTTGCCTTTTTCACCATCACAACATTGGATACCCAGGTCGAATACTGGACTTCTCTAGTAAATCTAGCTTTTAGCAACTTTTTCGTCTGTTCGCAGGCGACCTATTGTTTTTCAGGTCCAAGCCTTCTTTTATTTTACGTTACCACCCTCGACTCCGGATATACTTCTAATTTATGGCAACAAAAATTTGGATCTATCCCGGGCATGTTTGCCGTTTTCCATGCAAAAAGATGCTTGAATTCTCTTAAAAATTTCACCAACCGCTCTTCCATGCTCTTTTCCAGACAGTCATTCACTTTGGTTGTCCTTTCAGGGTCATCATCTAACACTATTGCCTTTATTCCTCATTCCGAGGTCAGGCTCTGAGGGTTTACTGGTCCTGGCACCAATCCACCATTATTCAAATGCTTTCTTTTAATTGTTTTCTCTATTTTGGTCATCAAGACACTGAGGTTGTAACAGTACCTCGCCATCTGCTGGTCCCTCCTAACAGAAGACACTTGGTGTAACATCCCAAATTTTAAAGGAAATAAATTTATTGAATAATGATAATTAATTATTTATGGTCCAATAATTGTGGGAAAATTAATTAGCCGCTAGAGGTGAATTATCGGTATATTAAGATTTACCAGAACCAGATGATTTAACAGACGGTGTGGGACCCACTTGGTAAAATTGGATATTTGTTGGGTCTAGAATACTTATAAAATTATTGTGGTTATAGTGGTATATTTAAAATAATTTTTGGTTTTGAGGAGATAATTAATTGCACACAACGTATGATATTAAGCGAGGAAAATACGAGCCAAATTGAATTAAAAGAAAATATGAAATCCCATTTTCCCTCTCCATTTCCACCGTCCACTTTCCCACTCTACTTTACTCTCTTCTATCCATTGGGTAATAGGATTTTTGGACCATTGGAAAAAGTAACTTGAGACACTCTTTTATCCATTGGACAATGTCCAATTTTTACATAATTCCTCTCCCTTTTTCCTCTATCACCATGTGCTCTCATTCTCCCTCATTCACTCTTCATTTTCTTCTTCTTTCTTCCCCTTTATGGCAAAACCGCCCACTACCTACACCACTTCCATTTTCTTGCCAAAATCAAAAACTAAGCATGGATTTATGAAGCATTTATGGGACATTGGGGCAAAGCTTGGACCATCTCCTTCTTCCTCTCTTCCCATTTTCATTTTAGCAATGGCTTAGAGTTGAGGTAAAATTTCTAACTCTCTTTTTGCCCATTGATGAGTTTTAATGATATTTTAGCTTAAAATATTAACATTGGGCTTATGGCTGTTAAGGAAAATGATGAAAAACCCTAGGCTTGAAACAATGGGAATGTGGTTCTTGAAAATGGCTTAAGGTTATATGATGTAAGAGGTTATGGTAACCATATTGACTTAAGGAAATTGATTAAGGATATGGTTGGTGATTTTTTGAGGAAAACCCTAAGAGGGTTGATTTGGGGGTTTTGGCCCAAATGATGATTTTGATGATTTGGATGCCTTTAGAATGATTTATATGAAGGAAATGAATTTTTAGAAGCATTGGAATTGTTTATGGATGTTAATGAAATTTTAAGTTAGTTTAAATGCATTATGAATGATGATATATGCATGTGGAACCTAAACCATATGTTAGAAGACCATTGGGATCATTATGTGCTGTTTACAATTGATTGGCACTTTAATGATAATAATATGCTTGTGATGATATATGAAAATCATTGGAATTGATTTTAGTGTGTGGAAGAGATATTTGGAATGATGTATATGAGAAAAATAGAGGAATTGAGTTGAGAATGGTTAGGTGATATTGTTGTTGGATGTCGTTGTTTATAAGGAAAAATGATAATGATGATGGTGGATAACCATTGATGATGAATAGATGAGTTAGGATGAGGATTTGATGAGGCCTTAGGCCATGATATTTCCATGTCAAATTGTTGGTTGATGATGGCTTGAATGAAGCTAAGATGGCTTAAATGAATTTGGTTGACAATGATGGCAATTGGGTGATTGATATGATGATTTAGATGCCATATTGATAAGGAATGTGATATTATTGTTGTTGTGTATAATTGGCCCTTTTATATCTAGAGGACCTTGGTTTTAGGGAAGGAATTCCCGAAGCCTAACATAAGAGTATAAATAGATGTTTTGACAAGTTTAGGACATGTTACTAAGCTTGATGATATGAGAGCAATTATTTAGAATTATAATGAAAGTCTTGTGATGGCTCATGATTGAATGAATGCATATATTTTTGATGCGTAGATTGTGTTCCGGATGATGATGCGGAATGATCGGAGCATTCAAATTATGGTTCTTCTCTCGAGGTAGGAGAAGAGTTTACATTTCAATTGCATGAGTTGAATGGTTGATGATGAATGTATATGATTTATACTCATGCTTGCTTTGCCGCGATAGTGTAAATATGATAGTTGAGTGATTATTGTGGAATAAAAAGTTTGGCAATTTATTGGACTTGAAAATGATTTGAATATGTATGTGAGATGACCTTACAAGTTTTGAATCTCTTTGAAATAAATGATGTAACTCTTAGTGAATGATCAATAATTAAATGGAATATGTATGTGAGTATATAGATACATGAGTTATTGAGTTAAAATCCCATGAAGGGGTGTGTGTAAGCATAATGGATGTTGGGTTTGATGAATGGGGTCATATGATGGTGTTTCCTAGAGTAAAAAGGTTGTTAGGAATGCATGAATCGATTCATGCCAAGGCTTGAATCGATTCAACGACCCTTGTTTTGTTGGTTGGTGCTCTAGAATCGCATGAATCGATTCATGGTATGTTTTTGGCTCATTTGCACCCTATTTTGGTGTTGTTTGATGTGGTCGAGCCATGATATGTTTATACATTCGATTGCACACATTTTTAATACACTTTAGCAATCGAATCATAATGGCATTGTCATGTCCCTCATGTACATTGGTTTTAAAATTGAATTGAACTTGTTATTATTCAAACTTTATTCCATCATGTAATAACATGTTCTTACATAAAGGATGTATGATTGTGGTGTATTCTTAGTGGTGTTTGGTATGGAATTGGATTATTGGCAAGTATAATTGCGCCTATATCATGTTGTGAACGCATGTGTGAATTCCACCACCAACGATATATTATGATGATTGATAATGAAAAGTTGAATGATGATAATATATGACACACCCTTGCGTTTCATGAATTAGTTTGGTATGTTGATAATGCGTGATAATGACTGATGTGATATCGAGGATGATGACTTTGTGATTAGAATGATAATTATGATCATGTGATGTAGTGAATTGTTGTTGATAATGATGATGTTTAGATTATGATGACTTTATGGTTGATGTATAGTGGCACAGAGCCAATGTGGAATGATTCATCGATATGAGTAGGTGTTAATGATTCTCAGTGATTTTGAGATCCGGTGGGTTTCGGGACCCCTGGGAGGCATTAATAGGTCCCCTAAGACATTTAGAAACTGTACACATAGGCCTAGGGCCATTTAGTGTCCATTTAGGTGGTTTGGTGTAAGGGTTTTGCACCTAAATGAGATAAATTGCATTTCACACATAACACCTGCATATGATGGAATTTTGGCGAACAGATAGCGCCAACAGTTTCAGAATGGGGAAAACATGTGGCCCATGAAGTTTCGTGTCAATCGGACCTAAAACGGGCCAATTGGGTAGGTTAGAAGTTGGCCGATTAGCCTAAAACCCATGAAAGCAACAGGTGCTGCTACTGTCATGGTCATGCTACGCGTGGGGCTGACGCGTAGCATGGGGTGCGCAGTTTTGGGCTGGCGCGTAGCATCAGGCCCCCTGTTTTAAGTTTTAGTTTCTTTTCATTCCCACCGACTTTTGGGGTTTTAAGGTGTTATATATTTTATATTTTGGCACCTTTTAATGAAAACAATGATTTTTCTAATTATAAGATAATTAGATTATTTAATCGTGAAATATTTACCATGAAAGTCATTTAAAAGGATAAAAATAAATGATATTTGACCTAGGACGTCATATTTAGCACATAAACAACTGCAGCATACTTAAAGTAACAGAAACAATAGACTCAAATGCATAATCAACCACAAACTTAAACAAAACAGTCACAACAGACTTAACACAAACAACTACAACTTACTTGGGGTAACAAACAACAGACTCAAATGCATAAATAGCAACAGACTTAAATAGAAACAATTACAATAATCATCAGCCATATTATACCACCACCCGCATATGTATATTCACATGGCCATTAACAAGGCCTTCAATATCACAATCAAAGCATCAAGATAATCACACTTACTAGTCAAGTCGCAACATGCATCACGAGCACCATACATATATATATTTATAAAAACCAACACTCTGGCCATAATTTACTCAAAACATAACACATATTCACATTTATACATATACATTAATATTCTAATCTTCTTGGCATTGTTCCTAGCTCATCTGGCACTGGTCTCTACGATGTCTACAACATCCCTATTTTCAGTCACTAAAATAGTAGTAAGGGTGAGTGACTGACCATATAAATCAATGCAAATAATTTAAACTATAAAGGGAAAACATAGAATGGCTATCAGATTACTTAACTACCTACTCAACTTTCAATTATAACATAACTCCATATAATTTATTCATCAAATTCACAATGCATAAACCAGATTCTCATCGTCACATATACTTCATCAAACATAATAACTATTCACATTATTTCACAACTGAGGTGCAATGAAGATAATAAATGACTCTTTAGTATCCAGATACTAAATTGGATCGGCCGTTAATTAGGGGTCCTACCTGACCACCCTGAACGCTACCTGGTCCATCGAGCCCAACCTGGCTCCACACCTTACCACTAGGTCATACCTGACCACTAGATAGCTCAATTGGGCCACACTCGACTACGCGAGTCAAAATGAGGGGTAACTATATCGATTGACCGTCCACACCATATAACATTGACATAAATCAACATATCTCAATATCAACTCAAATGAAAATATCAAATATCTTATCTCGACACTATGGCCATCAATTGGGATCTTAACCGGTGACTCAGGTACCTCAGTCTCTTCAAACTCATTCCATAATATCTTTAATTCATCATGTTAATTGCAATTCATCCTTATTTCAATTCATCATTATACATCACTTAATAATCATTATACCACTTACCTTCCCATCATTAAACTAATCATAAATCATCAATATGAATTCATTAATCATAACTATTATATATATAAATACATACCTAGATATACATCTACGTACATATTTATGTAAAATCACATATTCCTAGCTTATCCTAACCTTTTCCCAATGGCCAAATTTGGCCCTCATAATCATTTACATTAATCTATATACCAAATACACCCCTTACCTCACTTTCGCGCTTTCAGGGTTTCCTGTCCAACGCTGCAATCACCAATCTCACAAGGTATCTAAATTCAAGAATTTACAATCCGATTTAATGTTTCGACCTTTCAAAATTAAAACCCATTATACCCAAATGACTTCAAACACTTCTTTAAAGTTTCTGAAGCTTACCTTTTCTAGTTTTAACCTCCGCTTCACGACCGCTTCACTTAGCGACTTCCCGACACTTGGTTTGTCACCAACAATGCTGAAACAAAAACCCATTATCACTAGATGTCATTTCAGGTTCTAGAAGCTTGATACCATATCATTATAAACTCATTTCTTAAAATCTCATGAAACCCAAACAACCCCCTTTCAATTGCATGCATAGGTTAGAGAGAGAGGGGGGATGGGGGAACATGAAACTAGACATGCCCATTAAGTCACCTCGCTTCCCCGATCGTAATGGTACTTTTAATTTCAAATTTCAGCAAGGAAATGGACATCAATTGAACCATCGTACCTCACAATCAAGAAATGGAGAAGAAGATAAAGAAGAAGCTTGCGCGCATAATGGAAGAGAAGAAAGGAAAGGAAACTTTTCATTTTACTCTTAAGGGTGAAATAGTCATTTCACAAATCCTTTTTTATTTTTTTATAACAAAATTTACTTTTACCTTAGGAAATAAATATTTTGACTTTCACTCCATGGTAACTAATAATTTACCCTCATAATTTAATTTAGAATTAATCTTTTTAATTAATCCCCCTTAATTAATTACTTTAATTTCATCATCAATTTAGAATACCCAATTGATTTAACTTAATTCTTGACAATCTACAAATAATTTATTTATTAATTCTCTAGAACACAATTGATTTAATTTAAATTTTTAGGATGTTACAATATATAGGTATACTCATGAATTATCAGTGATGCGAGTTTTTTTTTCACAACCCCAACACAAACTAATAACTTGTTTCTTTCAATTTTATCATTAAGATAATTTCAATGGAAAGAAAAACTAAAATACTAGTAAGTAATTATAATAAAAGAAAAATTATTAAAGGTATAATAGGAAGTTTCATAAAAATCAAAATAATTAAATATATTTCTTAGGACTTATGCCACAACTTTAAATGAATATTTTCAAAGGTGGACTGGTTGGGGAGTTGGAAAAAAGTATTTAATATTTTCTAGAACTAGAATTCTAAAAGCCATTTTATATTGTCTTGATTCTTAAAAGGAGAAATATATATTAAAATAAATTAAACCCTGACAATGCATATAGCATAACCATTTTTTAAACATGCGTAAAATAAATCAAAGTAAAAGTCTATTTTTATTGAAAATTTTGTTGGGATTTAAAAATAACATGAAATTGCTCTATACCATTTCAATGATATCTATAGGACGCCTAAATGTTTATAGTAAGAATGATGAGACGGTTTCCTTTTATGCTTAATAGATAGATTTATTTATTTTTATAATTTCAGGATGTAGATTCATATATCTTTAATATGATTATCTTCTAATATTTTTCTATTCTACTATACATTTTTTCCCTAACTTTATTATTATTGTGTGTCCTCATTATACTTTAAAATTTTTTCCGTGCAAGGCACGGGTTAGAAACTAGTTATTTTTATATAAGAGATTTACTTTTAATTTTTTATTTTGTGTAGGTTTCAAGTTAAAAAATGAATAAAACAAAAACAGAAGGAGCATCTGATTAAAGATGTAACTACATGAAAGTAATTTAATTAGAGACTAGTTTGATGGAAAAAGATATGAAAAATAAATTAGAATATAATATGCTAGAATAGGAATAAATATAAGATATATAATTAAGGTCCGAATAAATTCTTATCATGTTTAATATTGGGTGTATATCAAAATAAATAATAATAAGTTTTTTCAACAACACCACGAATAATTCACTCACCCCGATAATATAAGGTACACTAGATCAATACACCATAAGATAAACAATTGATATTTTTTAATAGGACAAAATTAGTAATATATTAATTATTGTCAGTGGAAAAGGTTGAACCATGATATTTTCTTTCTGATTCCTTTCTACTAGATCATCTTATGACTTCAACATAATAATTTTGATCATGACATACAATTCTATTATGTTAATATAAGTACAAGATATATGATAATTTATCTTATATGTTTTTACCAGTCCACTAAATGGTCCTAAGAACCTGTTTAATAGACACGATACGTGGGCTAAGATAACATAAGTTAGCATAGCCTTTTGGTATCTTTATTTGTTGAGCCGATAAAATACAATAAGAATCATCATGTTTGGTGTGCTGCATTAAATTAAACTATGCTTTACATAAATGTAACACGTTAATAAAAAAAATTTTTATCTCCCGAAGTTTATACATGAAATTATTTTGATAATTATGTATAAAATTGTAAAGTTTGCATATATGATTTATGAAATTAATATATTAGTTGTATTTTAAGGAAAAAAAAACTGCCCTACCTGCTGACTTGCAAATCCAATTTTGATTCAACTCACCTTTTTAATTCCAGAAGTGATATTTTTTTTGGATTAAAAAACATTCATAATATATTGTGGGATTAATTTTTTAATGAGATTTTTTTCATACCAACCAGTTCAATGATTGGTCTGATTTTTAAAATCTTGTCATTTGAATCAATTTGTTGACATACTCTAGTCACTATCGAGTAAATAATATCGGAGATCAAGCTATGGATTAATGAATGTACCTTAATTGCAGTAAATGAAGGGTATTTATAAGGTGTTGGAGTGCTTTTTCACAAAAGACGAAGAAAACTAACACAAACATAAACATATTCGTGATACTCTTATAGGCCTTTTAGCTTAAATGCATTGATATTTTATGCCGGATCGGGTTGATCTTGGTGTGAGGACTTCTCATGGATCTCTTTATGGGGCCATACCAAATCAAGCCTCCATGGTAGCTGATTATATATGCCGGCTACACTTATGGTGCATATCGGTATACTCCTATAAACTCTAGGCTGGTATCATAGATTTAGATCTCAATCATTCACTAATATATTATCTTTGTCCCTTAATATAAGAATCTTTTAACTAATTCTAAGTTTTTTAAAAAATTTGTTATTGTAGTTAAAGTCATTTAATTTGTGTACAAATTATACTACTTTTTTAAAAGTATCCTCTATTATTTTTATTGATACTCACAAATTTTACTCTCTTTCTATTTAATTAATGACTAATAAAAGTATTTTGATAAAAAATAATTAATACTATTGATATTTTTTGATAAAATTCTTATATTAAAGATGAAAGAAAACTCTCAAAAAAGTTGTTGCAATAAGGGAAAGAGGTAGCAATTATTATCTTATTCGAAAATATATCTTTTTCGTCAATACAAAAATTTCGTAACCCGTAACCTAGACCTTTTCCTAATTTATTAATTCAGATAAGTATCGAAAGTAGAGGTAATGTCTCTTAATTAATTAGTATAGGGAGTGTGATTGTATTTTTCTTATTACTATTTTTTAAAATTGCATCATAAATTTATCTCGCCATTATTTTTAATATTAAAAAAATTAGAAAGGGATACTGATGTCCCCGGTTGATGCCGATCCCTTCCTAGGTGATAAAAATCAAGAAAAGAAATCAACTTATGACTATTAATCATTCTTTTATATTCAAAAAGAGCGTTGTGTGAAATCATGAGTGAAATATGACACAAAGCATAACACAAATCATTGGGCGACATAAAATAATAGGTTGAACTTTCTAGTGTGGTGATTAGGTCATGTCCTAATTTAATTTTGCCTAAGATGAAGATGTGAAATGAATGGGTCCATGGTCGGTTGCATATTTTAATCATAAGTTTTGCTTTTGCATGCGATGTGCTGTGTCTCTCTATATTTATGTGTCCACCCTCAACTATGAGCATTAATATTTGAGAGCCAACGCATGCCTTGCATGAGTTATCAACTTTCAATTTCATGTCATCGATCGGTGCTACCTTAATCATAGAAAATGATGTCCTTGTCTTTTACCGTTTTTAAAATTCACTCGCAGTTTCTTTCTGTTTCAATGAACAACCATTTGTGACACGAGAATTGGAAAGGATAAGGTAGTATCATTTATGTTGGATTTTTAAAAAATGTACATGTATTACTTTTGTGTATATAAAATAGTAGGGTATTTCACCATTAGAAGCAACTTAGGATTAACATTTACGTATATGTCACGATCTTTAATTAATTATGATATTGCACTATGCTTTACAACAAAATTAAAGTGCGCTACGCGTAATTTAGGTTAAATACACCCAGATATGTCATAAATAAACGTTTGAAAAAAATTTCAATTTTTTTTATAAGCGGCATTTTCAACCTCTTTTTCCATTACTGTTGATGTTATACTGACTTCACTGAGTAATAGTCAAGATATTGGAAACAATTTAAAAGAAAATGAGAAGTCAAACATTTTGAAGGAGTAAAACCAACAGATAAAAAATCATAATCGTGGTTTCAGCCTCCACTTGTGACCTTTGCGAAATTTTTAATTGCTGAAATTTTATTATCCTCTAATTTTTAGAACTGTGCGAATTTTGTCTGTTAACATAGTATTATCATAATCAGAAACTGTTGATGACGTCCTCCAACAAAGTGCTGGCAACTAACTGGTCTCTCTGCTTTAAATTTTAACAAGTACTCTTGATAGTTAACTAAAGAGAATTTTATAGGGCATAATAATGCTGTCTCACAAATTCAAATCAATGTATAAAAGAACCTGTTTTTTTCCCTAAGGAAGAACAAAGAACATTCTTTTTGAAAGGCCGTACGTGGAAGGTGTTTGGCTTGATGGGTTGTTGGGTTTGGTAAGAAGGTTAGGGGATTAGGAAACTGTCCATGTTTAATATGCCTATTAAGTATGTCAACCATTTGTCGTATAACTGGTGTTTGATATTTGCTGTAGTTTTTTTTTATTAATAAAAAAATTTAATATGAGAGGTATCTACACTCACATATAATATATATAATATAATATATATACATTTAAGAACCATTATAATGACATGTCTAACGAGATATCTCCGTGGCCTAAGCAAAGGAGAAGAAATTTTCAACTATTCATACATAAACCCTTTCATCAGCTCCAAACTCTAGACCTAGTTAAATATAAAAAAAATGTTGCGGTGTTGATTCTTCCCTAAGCATTGTGTTAGCCAATGTGTTCCAACCAGCCCCTTGCTAGATTACATCCCAGGCCAATATAAGAACCCCCAACTAATAAGTTGTGTTGGATAGGGTATGCAATAGATAAACCCACCCATTGATAGCATTAGGTCCCTGCTTAATGCGTATAACTACACGAAAAGAATAGGCGATTTGTGTTTTTTTTTTCCTTATTACCAAATAGTACACAAAGGTAAATTCTGAACTGGAATTCCCATTTGGACAAATTCTGTTTGGTTTGATTACGCTTAGAACATGAGATCAATTCCTCTATCAAAGCAATCTTAGCTTTATCCTTTAGGAATCCACACGAGCACTCTTACAAGAATCTGAACTTTTAAACACTAGTTCAAAATTTCAACCCTCACTAAGTTAAGAGACTATGAGTAATCCTTTTCTATTGAGTAGTTGCCTATAAGCATCTCATGCTCTATATATAGGCCTAGGTCCAACTTAATGAGCTTTCTATAAAGATTGGGCTCCTGACTCATTATGAATGAGTTAGACCTAATAGCTTTATTTTAGTCTAACTAAAATAAAAACTATCCTCTGGTAGGCTTACTCTATGCGTGTGACCCTATAGGTAAAATATCCAGTCATATTAATAATAAATAATTTTATTATTAATATAAAATAAGAGCAGAATCTAACAATGCATCACTATGTCCGAATATTATTTATCATCGACATAACCTATAAGTGATAATTATTTTATACATCCATTCCTTTTGTCACTATCCAATTGGGCCCAAGGCATGGTCACTATCATCCTTGTATAGTTCAATTCATTTTACTTGATACAAGAGTAAACTTTATCAAATAAATGTCCAATATTTATTCTTCCTAGCATGGTCATGCATTTCTTTAGTTTCACTCCATCAAGCGACCTATAAATATTACTCCTATCACATACAAGAAACAAATCTTATCTACATCAGTTACATCCCTCTCCATAATTTGTCCATTGCCTAACCACAACCTTTATGATAATCTTATTATAGATGATGTTTGATTGTATTAAAACAACAAACTTCTCATGTAGGAATTGTAGCGACTTTAGGTCGAGGGACTACATATACCATTATCACATTATAAACCATTTATGACACTCATGTAATGATCCATGCAACGCTTTCATGGTGGGTCTGTCCAATACAACATTACTCTTAATGTGTACCCATATGAAGACTTGATATCTTCTATATCCATGATCTGTGAATTTAGATCATCAGTACATTCACACATTAGTCTTAATGTATTTACATGTCCCCATGTAAATACTTGATTAGGGATATTTTAGGAATACCTACTATTCCAAGGATAAATAGATTTAAACTAATTTTAAAATTGAAAAAGATCTATTTTATTAATAAGTTCAAAATGATACATTAATAGCTCGTAGTGCATACACCAATACAGGATTATTCAAATCCTATAGAAAGGTAGATGAACTAGTTGCCAAACTATCTAATGGCACACATGTTATGCCATCACACATTGGCAGTATGTAACTCCCACCTTACTCATCACTAAAGGACACACTGTTCTTGCCTAGATTCATATGGGATCTTATATGTGTCCAAGTTATGCACTAATCAACACTATGAATTATTGTTAAATGGCCATTCCTGTTTAATTCATGAAAAAAAATGAGGAAGATGATTGGTTAAAGTGAGGTGAAGAATGGATTATTTTATTTGACTTAGGTTTGTAATCCAAAATTTGTTTCCCTAAATGCATGTAATGTTGATTGTATGACTAAGTATTCTATACCTGAATGTGATTTATGGCACTCCAAACTTAGCCACTTATCAAATAAAAGACTAAGATTAATAAAACAAAAATATATGTATGTTGATTGCTCTGGCTGTGACTTGTGTGATGTGTGCCATATTACAAAACAAAGGAAACTTATTTTTCAATCAATACTTTAATTGCTAGTATGATTTTCAGATTATTACACTTGGATATATGGGGACCCTTTTTAATGACATTTGTCCATGGTCATAAATATTTCCTTACTATGATGGATGGTTATTCAAGGTTTACTTGGATAATACTCCTCTCAAGGCCAAATCATAAGTGAGGCACCATATTGAGAATTTTGTTCAGGTTTAACTTAATACCAAAGTCAAGAAACTTAGAATTAATAATAGTTTGGAGTTTTTCATGCTTGATTTTTATAGTTTAAAAGGCATAATGCATAAGAGATCTTGTCCAAGAACCCCTCAATAGAATGTCAAAGTGGAGAGAAAGCATCAACACATCCTAAATCTTGGGAGGGCTCTGATGCTTCAATCAAAGTTACCAAGAAAGTAGTAGAGTTATGCTATTCTTTAAGCAATATTTTTTATCGATTAAGTGCAAACTCATTTGCTATCAGGAAATCACCATATGAGATATTGCATTGTGATATCCTGGAATTGCAAGACCTTAAAAGTTTTGGCTCTTTCTACTATACATTTACCCTTGTAGTGGGAAATGAAAAACTAGATCTAACGGTTACTTGGTTCTGATTTTGAAATCATAGAGTATTTTTGCGTCAAGGAATGTCCAGTTTCATGAGAGATCGTTGCCTTTTAGAGAGAGACCAGTTGGGATTCCATTATCCTAAAGGTATAAGGAACTATACAGCACACCACATACTAATCTCATCATAGACCCTGCTAACCATATATCGTACTCTTCACTTTCAATCCAACTAACCACAAATTCTAACACAAACATTAACTCAGAGCCTTAGTTTTCTCCTTCATCACCTATAATAATCTTACCATACTCACCTTCCCATGATGTGATCACACTATCCTTAATAAGACCAATTAGACATAAAAAACATCAACCTACCTAAAAGACTATCAATGTAATTATGTTTGTTCACACCATAAGATCAAACATCCCATCTTCGTTGTAGTGAGCTATCAAAATATGTCACTAAAGAAAAAGGCTTACACCTTTCAATTGAACTAATAAGTTAAGCCAACATCATATAAGCAAGCTACTGAAATGCCTCGATGGCAGAAGGCAATGAAGAAAGAATTCTTAGCCCTAAAGAAGAATAAAACCTGAGAACTTATTGAATGTCCTACACATATCACTCCCATAGTCTCACATCACAACTCATACTTCAATGCACATGATACATGTATATACAACTTACTTTCTTTAATTTATGCTTATTAAATTCATATCACCGTCACCGAGTATGGTCCTCCCTCGATAAGTCATTTGTCCTTAATGCCCAAGCCAAAGCTCAACCAGAAGACTTCTCATTGTCTAACGTATTTATACTTATGTATATTCCTTACCTAGATTACTTGTACTTGATTTGTTTAGCTATTGCTATATAATTTCTTAAGATCAACTTCATGAATACACAAACATATATGCCTTGGTATCTAATATAGAATTTAGATTAGAAAAATTAATGTCTTTCTCTTTAATTTATTATATAGGAGACATAACTCTTGAAAATTTAACACTTCATTTGTAGCTAAATAGTCTGACAACGTAAGTGGCTATACATATATACTTCTTCACTAAACCCTGATCTTCACTAAAATACATGTTCTTGAACACTATAGAAGTTAAGGCATGAGGTCAAGGAATATAAAATTCTTATCACTTCAGTTGTTGGACCACTTTAGTAGACGTCATCCTGTTGCATTTCTTGCTATAGAACTTT
Organism: Clitoria ternatea; assembly: GCA_037962975.1. Taxonomy (NCBI): domain Eukaryota; kingdom Viridiplantae; phylum Streptophyta; class Magnoliopsida; order Fabales; family Fabaceae; genus Clitoria; species Clitoria ternatea. Next base: position 54,427,686 of record CM075675.1, read on the forward strand.
ACCCTTCGACATTAAAATTTAAAATTTATAAAACAATCTAAGTATCAAAATACTCCTTTTAAATTTAAAGGTAATATTTACCCGAGACTCTTTTTACGTAAATTTATCGAATCTGTTCAAAACTTCCAAACCATTATACTTTTGCTAGGAACCCAAGTCGAGGTGATTTTAGAAACTTAACTCAAATAATTCTCAAAGTATTATCCTTTTAATGTAAACTTTTCAATACTTTTAAGTTAAGAAAATAGTTATTCAAAAATCCTTTATTTTTTTTATTCTTACTATTTTTATCGCTCTGTTCCTTTTAATATATTATATATAGAGATATAGAATATAATTCTTTATTAGAAATTATAATATAATAGACAGAATTCAATTAGTCTAATTCAGAATGGTCTAATAAAATAGAATTTTATTTCTCTTAAGAATATATCAAGAGGATAAATAATTGGGGACCGGTCTTTAGATTTATTTAAGGCTTTTAAGGAGCCGTATGAGGTGTAAAATCTCATGTATGGTTCTGGAATAGAGATGAAAACAGTAATGTTATCACCGACTAGGATTATCTAACAATTTAAGTACAATTGATATAGTTAATGCACAATCAAAATATGATTTTTGGGGATGGAATTTGTGGCGTCAACCTATGGGTTTCATAGTTTTTTGGCTAGAATAGGAGTGAGTCAATTTATTATTTTTTCTATTCCCATGATTTTCAAAATACGGACATGGGAATAATGAAAATATTTGTTTGATTAAAAGAGTATTTTATATTTCTATATTATCCATATAGTATATTCTACTATTAGAATAAAATAGAACTCTGAAGAGTAGGTATTCTGCCCAAATAATATAAGCAAGTAATAAAAAAGAAAACAAGAAATATATTAAACGATTAAGGATAAAGTCTCGTTGAGCTTTCCAATTCCTTTCACCCTTCTCAAATATCATCTTCATATACAATTAAATATGCATGTCTTAATATATATCATCACATGTGAATACTCCCATAAGGGTTTTCATACACTTCACCTTTATCACTCCTATCAATACCTATTTGTTTAACTGTTTCTTGCCACTACCTACCAAGATTAATGTTCTTTTTTCATATTCACTCAATCATGTAAGGTTCAAGTCACACATAATTAAATCACAGCAATATTCAAACCAATAATTAACCTACAAATATACCACAAAACACATCAAATTACCATCTTACTTAACCATTTATTTATAATAATCACATGCCAAATAATACCCATTTCTTCTTAATGTTTTCCTTACCACTTTAATTCAACATTTCCCTTAGTTAATCAACATCATTTCAAACTAGAATCCACACAGCCATACATGTTCAATTTTATCATCAAGGCACCACCAAATTCCTCATACAAGGCAATATATATCACAAATTTTCACAGAAGCTTACATGTATCTTCATAAACATGAGCCATATTATTTTCAATCATCAAATCCACAAAATTACTCATTCAAGTCTAACAATTATATTCATAAATTATTCATATACAAAATTCCATATTTAGATTTACTAAAACCTATTATTTAATTATCTTAAATAATGCTATTTCTCGCTAACCTTTACATTCAATATTAGAAATACATAACACACCATTTTTTAATTACTTAATACAATATATATATATATATATATATATTATGTAATTCCATTTAGTAACTTAAGATTCAAAATTAACCATGCCTTAAAGTCCTACTAGTGCAGAAAAGGTCTATGAACTCGGTTAAAATGGGGCTACGAACTTGGTTACACGAATGAGTTTGCTCTTGTCATGTTCATAAGTAATAAAGGTATGAACTTGGTTTGCTAAATCGAGTTCATTGGGTGCATCTATGAACTTAGTTTAATATGAACCGTGCACATAGAGAGAGAGAGAAAGAGATTTTTTAACAAAAATGAATACATATTCACCCTACGAACTCAGTTAGGTCATAAGCGTGTTCATATTTATTTTTGGGGGTTAACCTATAAACTCGGTTATTACTTAAATTGAGTTTATAGACATCCTAAAAACTCGTTAAAGACAAAACTAATTTCGTAGGTAAGAACTTTTTTTAATATCTGTTTTTGTTTTCTATTACTCAAAACCTGCTAACAGTATAAATAGTAAACCCAATACGCAGAAACAGATATACCAAAACAGAATTGCCAATAAATATATTATGAATATAATGGTATGTTGTTCCTAAGATATATATATATATATATATATATATATATATATAAACACACACATATATATAAACTAATATAACTAATACTTATATACTTAGTTACTATTGTCCCCTAACCCTCAGAAAATATGAGGCCCATTGCTCCTGAATTTCCTTGATGTCTTTGATAGTGTACGGGGACCAGACCTGGAAAACATGTATATATATACATATGTGTTAGTTATTGCATATACATACATAATTACTTCATTACCCAAATTTATTTGAAATTAATGAATTAGTTATGAAAGTTACAGTTGTCCATGAATCAGTTATGTTTGCTTCAATTATAGTCTGCATCATCTTCATGATATAGTACCCGTATTCATAACCTCTCGTCTGCCTACGATATTGCACAATACATATACAAAGTTTGTTAGTATTTGCTTCAGAATATAAAAATAAAATCTATAGAGGAAGTGTACTTACTTTTGGGTATAGCCATTACGATTTTTTCTTTGTGTTGACGCCCTTCAATTGGTTATATCCATTTACAACCTTATTGAAAAAAAACACTAATTAGAAATGTCAATAAAACAAACCCATTTGTTGTAGTAGAAGTTATGATGTCAACTTACGTTTCAACATAAAGTTTAAATTGTACAGAAACTGAGTCATGTATTGAACAAATGCAAATTGTGATGTTATCTCTTGGACAGTTAACAACAAGAAGCCAATGAACACTGAAATGAAAGGGAGATTTCAAATAGTGGAGATTTCAAATCTAAATCTTTTCACAGTTTGTTACACTAAATCAAAAAGTAATACTGAACATAGTAATGATCAATTTTTTATTTGGTCATTAATATTAATGCCTAGTGAAAGCACATATTCTTCACTTATGTGAAGTAATATACAATGGAAACATAATAGTTTAACAACAAAAGGCAATGAGTGGTGGAGGAAAAAGTGCAATGCATGAAGAAAGAAACCAGTAATAGTGGCACAAGTAACATAATGGCACAAGCAACGCAATAATAGTGGCAAGCAAAACATTTAGGAAATAAAGTAATAGTAACAATCTAGTTATGAGAACTAACCTTTCTAAACATTCTTAAGAAGACAACGAGCAATGGAGGAAGAAGAAGACATTACACAATGGAAGAAGGAAAGTGGAAGCAAGAGCAAGTAACGTAAGGGTTTGAGAGGGAGAAACAGGGAGAAAAACGTTCAAAACAATGTTTAGGTTACAGAGGGTTTTGAGGTTTAAGAGTGTGCGGGTTTTAAGATACAAACTTGATTAAGGCCATAACCGAGTATTTAGATACAAGAAATTTGACCTATGGACTCAGTTCCTCTGTGAACTAAATTCATTAGTCTCCTTAAAAAATTAAAAATATAAAAGGTCAAATAAGAACTTGGTTGCTCGAAAACCGAGTTCTTAGTTCTGTTTAAAAAAATTTAAAATAAGAAAGAAAGACTTAAGAACTCAATTGCACAAGAACCGAGTGCCCAGGTTTGTTTAATTTTTTTAAAATAACAACTTAAGAACTCAGTTGCATTTGAACAATGTTCCTAGGTGTCTTTAAAAAAAATAAAAAAAGTGAATCCTAAGAACTTGATTCTGCGTGGAATCTAGTTCATATAGTTATGTGATAATTTCAAAATTGCCACCGCCTCTTTTTCAAACACGTTTTCCATTAAACCGAGTTCATACCTTGTGTTCGTAGCCCCTTTTTGCATTAGTGTCCCAACGTCAATCATCAAAAATTAACATTTTACTCTAAGTTTTCATGTATTCTTACCTAAGATTTTTCACGTAACATCATAAATGAATACCATACGATTTTTCACCATTGCTTAGATAAACAATTTATTCATACTCAATGGCTAATTTTAAGTAAAAATTTCTAGCATGCACACGTGGTAAGGGAATCACTCTTATGGGCTAAAAATGACGTTTTCCCTTACATCCATCAAGTCTTTATTCACTAATTTAAACAAATTTTCCAACATGCAAATTAAGTCTATAGTCACACCAAATCAATATACAAATACCCAGAATCTCCATGCAAATAAAGACATGCACCTATATAGTCAAAAGTCATATTTTTAGGGTATTAAACCTTGCATGCATGGAAAACAACGTGGATCTTTTCTACTTTATATTTTCCATGAAAATTTAAGCCATGATTCCACATTTATTTTACATGTTAAAAATATCTAATGTGAATAAAAATCACATGAAAATTAAGGACCAAACCAAGAGTAGAAAGTGTAGGTTTTTCTTGGAAAATTTTAGGCAAAAATTAGGATTTTTCTTGGTTAAAAATTATTTTCTCAAACTGAACCAAAACCCAACCTTTTCCTTACATGCACAAACCTTTCTACCTTAGATTTGGTGGTGGGAACCAAAGAGAGGTTCCCACACCCTTGCATGTACCATATTCCAACTAGAACATAAAGAACTCCTCCTTACCCTAGGGTTTTGTCACGCTAAAAATAGGGTAGCACTTGGACCTTCTTGGCTTGATTTCTCTAGCTCTAAAACTGCTCCAAATTGGGGCCTTAAGTTGCTGGAAAAATAGGTTGAAGTGATGGTGGTTTTGATGGAGAAAGTGATGGCTTTTTAGGTAGTAGTGGCTCACGGCCTATGTGGTGGTGGGTGGTGGTTCTTGGCTTCAGAAATGTTACATACAACAACTGAAATTAGGTTTATGCATGTTATATGATGTAAAATAGAGTAAAAAAAGAATGGAGATGGAGATGGAGGATTGTGAGACTTACAACCAAGTGAAGGGAAATGGTAGGCTTGAGCTTTTCCTTCTTGGGCTTGCATGTAAGGGTTTCAACCCCTAGATTGAGCCATACATGGAGAAAAGAGAAAAAATGATGGCATGAAGATAGTGGTGAGCTCTAGAGGATGAGAAGATGGAAGAGGTGATGTCTCAACTTTGGGGGAGAAAAAGGAAGAAGCTTGGCTTTCAAGCTTGGCACACGTGAAAACTAGAGAGGGTAAGACGTGAGAATGTTGATGGTGAGGGATATGTCATGAGGTTAAAGATAAAGGAAGGAGAAGCAAAAAAATGGAAAAGGCAAGGGTCGTGGTCTCTCGGCCAAGTGAAAGAAAAAAAAAAGAGAAAGTTAAGGTAATGACTTTGGTAGCTAAGAGAAGAAATCAAGTGGTGTCTTTCACTCACCAAGGTGGCACACATATAAGGGTGGAAGGAGTGAGTGGAATATAGGTGGCAAGTGGTGGAGGAGTGGCCGAGTGTGATGGGTGATGATGAAGGGAAGTTTGACGCGATGCGAGTCGAAATGATGCGATATACATTCGAATAACTTGGAACCAATTACGTTGCATGAAATTTAAGGGAATCTTGTGTAAAATGATGATGATTTAACTTGTGGGTGGCCATAAGTCTTTATAGGAAAAGAATGAAAGAGTTTCGATTTGATTTGTCTAAAAAAGGCACCGAGGGTACGAGTATTGAGGTTTAAAGCGTTTTTAGTAACAAATTGTCAAAAAATAGGAATAAATCTAAACAATTAATTGATTAACAAATTTAATCAATATATTTGGTTTTATAAGAGTATCTAAGCTAAAAAAGGCTCAAATGTTCAAATATTCAGCTCTAGGCTCAAGACACGAAGCACTGACTAAAAGTGGGAGCGATTGGACGTTTGATTCGTGTTTTGGGGAAAAATATTTTTCCCAACAACATTAATGTAATTATAATATTATTTTAATCCAACTAACTTCTTCACAAGGTTACCCTAGCTCTTGTGAGTCTCAGCTTATCACTGCCACACATATATAATTAGGACACAGGATCAACTAAAAGCCCAGATTTTTCACAGAAGATACACCACACAGCCTGACCTTATAGGTCCAGGGCGATAGAGGTCTACCCTAAAAACTAGGGGTGTTACAAAGGACTTGCAGGGCCAAGTCACTAAAAGCATAAACATAGTTCTAAAAGCTTCCTCTTACAACCTCGATCCAAACACTCATCTCGATGACCTTGTTCATTGCACCGCTCGACCCAACAACTTCTTGTAAGTGTTGCGGCAAGCTCTCTGATCAATAGCAGAATTTAACAAGATCATACATACAATCAAACAATGCATTTTAAATTTCAAAATAAATTATATTTCAGTTTAAACTTACGAGAGTGTCACAACTCCTTTGTCAACCCATTCACCAATAGACCATTGATAGGTGGGGATGAATAACACCTCGGGCACAATGTCCCTACCAGCACGTTAAGATTGTAAATAAAAAAATGATAGAACTTGGCCAAAATATAAACTAGCCTATATATATGGCAAATAATTACAAGTTTATAACAAATTACTTACCAGCTCCACAATCATGTCAGAATGTACCCTCTAGCTTGAGGTGTGAACTGTATCACCCTTTATCTTCAATTGTGCCTATTGTGCTCCTGCACATCAGTGTACTCACACTTGGTCCCAGTTAGTGAGTAGGTCATTCTAAGCCTTGGCCTTATCTAGAAGGGACAAATAATGGTTTAATAATCCTCACCCTCTATTTTTTGCTCATACATCCAAGCATCACCATCACAGTCGACCATCTGCTAATATGTCAAACATTTACAAAAATATAAAAATAATTATAAATCAATTTTGAAACAACCTCTGCTTCATTTTGTCTATAATGTTTCTCTATAATATTAGTAAGTTGTTGATCAATATTGACCTTAAATGTGTCAAAGTTATCTGTGACTTGAGATAGAGAGGTGCTAGTTGTTTCACTAACCACATGTTTCAATCTCCTAAAGTTCACCTATTTTCAAACTCAATAGTTGAGTTTGAAACTGACCTTGTACAAGTGAAGTTTAACTTCACTATTATTCTTGTGCATTTACATTACACATATGGACACCTTATACCACCCTCTAAAGAATAATAAGGTTGTTCCATAGCCTTGTTAGCAAACTCGCAAACCCCTCTAATAAACTCTTATTTTTGACCTCTCTTGTTGGAACAAACTCTATTATACATCCATAAATAGTCTATCACAAAATCTACATTGCCAATACACCACTAAGTTACAACACATGTATATATTATTTAAACTTACACAAACCGTAAATTTCTAAATTCAAAATTTCTATATTTTAAGTTTCTAAAATTAAGTATCTACAAATAGATCTCTAAATTGTAAACTTTCAAATTAAACTTCCATATTTCTAAAGTTCTAAATTTCTAAAATTTTAAATTACTAAAATTCTAATTTATAATGAACTTAGTATGCTTTATTATTTGACTTAACTTATTTTGGGTCAAAAGTTACTTTTAAGTTAAGGGTCCTGTTAACTGGTGCCCTAATGATATTGTTTAAAAAAATAGATTTTTTATTAGAAATTATGTGAGGGTTTCTTAGGAATTAGGATGAGTGAGTTTTAATCTTAAATTTAAATAAAAAGTTTCTAGTTTTACATCTTTAGTTGGCACCTTTAGAGCATTCATTAGCATTTTTCATAAGTTAATGTTAAAAATAAGAGCTTTCAAATAATAGAGAAGTTCTTTGGTACTTTTTGAATTTATTTTCAATAGAGAAAAGACTTTTAAGTTATAAGCTATTTGGTATAATATTTTTCAAAAAAGCTATAATTTCATTAAAAGTTCAAATGAAGGATTAATTTTATAAATTTTCTTTCAATATAAAGGTTTGTTGTGTATGAAATTAGAATCTTTATGTAATAATTAATTCTATGTTTGGATAATATAAAAATATATATGAACCTATAATTCTAAGCTAAATTAAGAAGGGTGATGGTGGTGACAACAATGTCGATAATGATGAAGATGATGATGGTGATAATTACAATGGTGATGATGGTGGTATTAACGACAGTGGTAGTGACAACAATAGTGGTGACTACAATGACAACAAAAATAATGATGATGACGACAATAGTGACAATAGTAGTTACGTAGGTACTAGAGGGGTTGAGGGCAGTAATGACATCAATGGTGGTGACGACTATAATGCAACTATGACGTTAACAATGGTGGTAATGATGCAGGTAGCGACGACATCGATAGCAACAGTGATGACGTCGACAACCATGACGACAATGAGCAATTTTTGTACCTTAAAAAAATGTAACAACTTAGGTGATGCTTTATTTTTTAATATTTTATACATATAAATAAAAATAATAAAATTATAACTATATATTTCATTGTTATTATTTATAAAAATTTTATTTATATTTTTGGTTTTAAAGAGTAAAAGGTAGGGGTGCCGGGTTTGGGCGGGTACGAGTGATGAATAGCTCAACCAATATTAACTGAATCTAATTTATTTTCAATCAAAACCGACCAAATAACCTCACGGTTTCATCGGGTTTCGGGTGAACGGTTTTGGTTAAGTTCAAACAGATAATTTCGGTTTAAAGTTGTAATGAATTAATTTTTTTTTTGGCCAAAATCTATTTCTACAACATATATACAATATGTACTATATATATATATATCTAATCGTTTAATAAAAAACTTAATTAAAATAAATATATAAGTTTATATATAACATCAATGAATAAATTTATATCAATTTAGACTTAATTAAAATAAACATATAGGTTTATAATGAGTTTGGTCAGATACAGTTAATTCGGTTGATAAACATTTAAAATCATACCCGTCCAAACTTAACCATTTTTTTATCTGCTTACCCATTTGAAACTAACCAAACTCATTTTTTTTTTTAGTTTTTACTGTTGCTGAATGGGTGGATGGTTTTTGTCCACCCATGGTAAAAAGGAATAGGAGAATGCGGTGAGAGTGAGAACACATGCGTATTGCAAACGGCTCGTACCCTCATTAATTAACTATAATGAAAAGTGTACTTCCCTCGTGCATACTCATAATTGGGGTACCCCACTTTAGGGGACAATGTTTATCAATGTGGCATTCTTGTCCTGTCCCTTTTGGATCACAGTCCCATTTGTTGCCCTCCAAAGTCCCACAACACTAGCAAAAGGCATGCAATTGCACCCCCTTTATTGTTCCATTATAAATTCACATACCCATAAATAAATGAAGTTAATGAACCACTACCACACCCATTTTTTGACTCTCTCTCCTTCAATTCATGATGAGTGACTCCTTAGGTTGAAGTCTTCAAGAAATGAAATCATTTAAAAGTGGACCAATCCACAGTTTTGAAAGTTTCTTGGTCACTTGGTCTATCTGAAAAGCAGCCTTGAACTACGCCCTTCCCCGGCCCTCTTCACCTTATTATGACCATTGTTCCACACCTACCTAACTCTAATTAATCACCTATTTAATTTTCCACCAACATCCTAACTTCTAATTAATTATGGTAACATTTTTCAACAAACACTGTTTAAATAATTCAAATTTAGCTATTTTTAACTATATATTGATGCATTAGGAGGATAATTTTAAAAAGTATTTTTTAATATTTTCTTAGCGTTGATTTTTATAGTTTAATCACATTATTTTTTAACCAATCCTGTTCAAATAGTAAACATAAATATCATCATAAAGTTAATTCTTTAAACTTATTTTTAATATTCGTAATTTACAAATTTAAACATTATTTAAAGAAAATCATACATATACTAGTTGCCACAATCGCCTTAGTTTTACTTGCATGTATCATTTTCTATTGCGAAAACAAAAGGATGAGACATTTTCTAGTACAAAATCCAGGGTCATGATTTCCTTTTCCTTTGATATCTATTTTTTCTATCTAATTCTTTCTCTGCCTTCTTTCTGACTTCACTATCAATAAAACTCGAGAAAGAAGGAATAGTTCTATTACATAGAGATTCAAACAAGAAAAACAAAATCCAATTATCATAATTCTCTATGAACCCCAAAAAAAGGTAAAAAGAAAAGAAAAAGTATCAGCCTCTCTGAATCAACTTGCCTATATACAAAAATGAAATCAATTTTTCCAAACTTAAATAAACACCATCACTGTTCAGCAACACTTAATAAAAAAAATTACTAGTCTTGATGAACAGCATATCTTCAAGATGGCGGAGATTGGTGTTGATGGGGCTGGTTGCTGGTGTGAACAAATGGATGAAACCTTGGTTTACCAAAGGGGAACCCGATAATGGCTTTTGAAGTGGAGTCACTGTTATTGGTTTTGGCACTGGGTCCTGCAGTGTTACCATTGATTGTGGAACTTGGAGAAATGGAAGAGGAATTGGAGGTGGAATTTGTGGCCACGCGCTCACAAGAAGGGCACATGGTCAAAGTAGTGGCTGGTAATTGCATGTAGAATGGGTTTGAAGTCTTCAAAGCCCTCAATTCTTGAAGCTCCTTGTGAAGCCTTCTATTCTCTTCCGTTAGTGTCTCACAACACCTCTTCAAGTACTCACAATCCACTTCCGTTTGCTTCAACTTAGTCCTGCATGTACGCACATACATATGATATCATTGTTATAACCAATAATACCAACAAATATCTACACAGTAGCATAAAAAAAGGGTAACCTAGTGCACCACACACTACCAAAGTAGCATCTAATTACACGTAGTTTTAGATGCCTCTTTCTTAATCAGAAAATCATAATATTAATCTTAAGATAAAACGAATTTGATCAACAGATCAAGTTGTCTTCTGGAAATCAAATACCCCAAGTGGAAAAACTGTTTCTAAATCCCTGACCTAATAAAGTTCATACGACAACAACCATACCGATACATTAAAAACTTATCCTTTTGTATACCATAGAGTGTAAGGGGAAAAAAGGGAAAAAACTTGGTATTAATTTTTCTTTAAAAAACTAACAGATCTATTTTTTTAAAAATAATAGATATTTGGTATGATGTTTGTACCTTGCTCTTCTGTTTTGGAACCAGACTTCAACTTGGCGTGGTCGAAGATTGAGTTGTTTTGCAAGAGCAAGTTTTTGTTTCTACATAACAAAATCATTGTGTGTCAGTGTGTCACATATTATCACAAAATACCAAAATAAGCGAAAAGAAAAAGAAAAAACTTACAGGGTTAAGAGTGTTGTGTTCTTTGAAGCTCTCTTCAAGGAAAGCAGATTGTTCCTTAGAGAGCCTAAGTTTCTTTCTAGTATTACCACCGCCGCCATCACCACCACCGTTGTTATCATCTTCATCACTCCCTCTTTGGTCATAAGCGTCACCCTCTGCAGAGTGATCCCTTTTATAGTAGTTCTCTCCTGAACCACTGAAACTCCCTCCTCTGTTGTATATACAGAGAGCCATTTGAAATGATGATGCTGCGCTGTTCGGGGATGATGAAAGCGCCGCCGCCTCCGCCTCTTCCTCCGCCGCCGCCGGCTGCACGTTCACATCCAAGCCCCCCGAAGCACCCCCCAATTCCGAAGATAAACTCCCTGCATGTGTCCAAAACAAAAACCAACGGGGTCATTAAAAATAAAGAAACTCAAATACTTTATACCAGCATGTAATATAGTTTGTCTAAGTAGAAAGGACTTGAATCTCTTCAGCAGGTTATTTCAACTCTTTCTGAAGAGACATGAAAAAAAGAATGTATTGCTATAATTTTGTTTGGCTTAGGAGTATATTCCGGTAAAAATAATCTTATTCGGGTTGATTATATTCGCATCACAGTAAAACTAATTTTTTTGGTTGGGATATTTTAATTTCACAAGATTCCGTCTCTTATCAAGAGAATGAATCATATATATGAGTAAGTGATTGCGAAAATAAAAAGAGAACTTTTTTTAGGGGTATATATGGAATATTGAATATGGAAAAAATGGGTGTTTTGTGTTTACCGTTCTCAGAAGGAGGCCATGGTAAAGAGAGCTGAGGAAGGAGATCAAGTTGATGCAGAGCTGGGTTGTCTGTGTTGGAAGATAGATCGCTTTTGTTGTTATTCTTTGGCTTTGGTGCTTCTTGTGGTTCTTCCTCTTGATCTTTGTGTCTAGAGATTATTGGACCAATTGATAACGTGGTGTTGAAGCCAAACCCAAGTGGGTTGGAAGCTTCACGAGGCTTTTCCATGAACCCAAGTAAAGGCCTTGAAGAGTCCCCTAAGCTCAAACCAAGCTCCATGATCTCCTCTTCTCTTTCTCTGCATATGCTAAGTGAACACACTCAGGAGATAAATAGAAGGAATAAGGAAGAGAGAGAGAGAGAAAAGGAATGTGAACAAGAAGGGCAGAAAGGTGTAGTTTGTACTGAGAATTAGGGAGGAAGAGCTTTGAAAGAGAAGAGTCTTTATATAATCATAGATAAGAGAGAGAATCCTACGTGATCATAAGAAGACCCAAATTCCAATTGGTCACTTTAGTTTATTAATAAAAAATTATAAAATTATATATATAATTTGTGGGTAATTTCTCTCCTTTTCTTTTCTTTTAAATTTATTTTATTAGATTTAAACTTGATGTTTAAAAAATTGGACAAGGGAAAGAAAAAGGGAGTTTGACCGACAAAGGTTACCAAGGTTGACAAACACACGTGAAACCCTATTTTTAAGGTAGATATAGATACTGATATACTACTCCTACTAGATAGCTATAGTGCTACTACTACTAGTTGATGTATAGCATTAGATGCATCGGTGTAGATTTAGTGGATATAGATATATAGGGGAGAATCGACAACATTATTCCTCCAAAGAATTATGCTTGGCGCGTGACCATCATGTAGGTTAGTTGTGGGAACATAGGTTATTGGCATGAGAGATTTGGCCTGTAATTGAGAAAACAGAGTTATGAAAATGAAAAAATTTAAAAATTAATATTGATTCTTCACGTTATTTAAGACAGTTAAAACTTCATTTAACCGTCGAATTAATTTTTCCCTTTAACTCGAGAGTTCCGTTGGTTGGAACTCCCAACTATACAACCTTGGCGCTATTGTATGTTAAGTTGTTAGCATGGGATTGCCGAAATTTGATTGGTTCTCATTAAATGACTAAGATGTCGTTTGGTTTGCAGCTGAGGAAACAAAGTTATGAAAATAAAAAAATCAAAAGGTTAATATTTATCCTTCACGTCGTTAGAGACGGTCAAAACGCTATTTGCCTGTAAGATTTTTTTTAGTTTGTCAAACCGAGTGCAATTGAGAACCAAACATCCCCTAATTTTAATTAAATGATTTATTTTTTAGTTTAATTATAATTTATTTAAATTAGTATTTTTATCAATTTAATAATTAATCCAATTCTTTTTTTAAAAAAATTATGTAAGAATTATTTTAAAATGAGGATGATTGAATCTTAATAATGCTTATAAATATATAGATTCCATATTTATTTTCTTAAGCAGTATTCTAAAGTGATTATTTTTAATTTGTCTGAAAAGTTGTGATGTGTCATGTGTGTGGGTGTGCATCATCGATCTGCCATGACTTTAGAGGGATTCTCTGGTCATTAAGGCTACCCACCACCCACCTCATTCTCTACCCTCTTGGGAGAGCCCACAGTGTCTTCAATTTTTTGCAAGGGTTGAATTGAAGTGAACAGCATAACGATATGTTTGGAAACGGAGCCCATGTGGTTATTGGAGAAATTTCTTTCACCAGGGAAAATGAAAGAGAGAAAAAGACATTATAACGATCGATATTGTTTGATGGTGACATTATTGGGCATTTGGTACAGTACTTTCTAACAAAGGGATGGGAATACTACAGTGTTGAGCTACCACACCCAACATGTATGCAAAAGGAATTCAATTAATGATCACTATTACATTGATTAATACAATAATAACATTCATATTATTATGATTTAATATCAATTTTTTATATGTTATTTTTTTTCAATCACTTATTATATCTCTCCCTAAACATCTAAAAAAAAGTGAATGATAATGTAACATGAATATTAGAAAAAGTTAGCCTAATAAAATTAAAATATCATAATGAAATAGAATCATTTAATAATATGAGTCATTTTAACCGGTGTGATAAAAACATTATTTAAAGAAGTAAAAGTGAAAGTTTTTTTATTGAATTTTGTGTGGAGATTACTTAGAAACTCATGTAGGTGAGTTTTAATGATGTTTTTAAATGGAAAATTTTTCACTTTTGCTTCATAAACCAATTCCCTAATTAGTATTTTCCAAATAATATTATATTTTCATATTTTAAAATATATAATATTTTATAATTTTTACTTAAATTTATATATTAAATAATTCTATAATAACATTATTTCACAAAATTTTAAAAGGTATTATATAATTTAAATTTTTTATTGGAATTTATATGCTTTTCATTTTTTAGCAAGTTATGTGGAAGTCACTAATATAGTCAACTATTAGGTTATCATTGGTGAGAGTCTTGAGTTGAACATACACATGATGCCTAACACTGATAGGGTTCCATAAATGGCTCAAGACCTGACAACAGTTGACGATGTTTATTCTCCATCCTCCAGCTTCGTTGAGGATGACTTAGAGGATCTCCTTCAAGATGAGGAGATTCAGGAGGCAACTCAAGAGCAAACTGTAAGGACCTCCTATAACCATAATTTGATTGGAGGAGGCATGCATGTGATAGGACTCCACCCCCACATGATGATGTATGGAAGTTGTGGCATCCCTCTTCAAATAATATTTATTTTATTCAATTTATTGATTTTCACAATAAATTTTTCACGTTTCTAAAATTAAATTACATCACAAAAATAATAAAAAAAATGCATCTTATAAAAATTACCCAAATTATAATTTAAAATAAATAATTTATAGTCCTCAAAATCATTTAAGTTGAAATAATCTCAAAACCTGAAACAGGGGTCTGACGCTACGCGCTAGTCCCACGCTAGGCGTGAGAGTGCATTCGTAGCCCTGACGCTGAGCGCCAGGATGACGCTACGCGTGGGCTTATCAGTGACAGCACCTGATGCTGTCACACATTTTAGGCCTTTTGGCCAACTACTAACTTATCTAATTAGCTCATTTCAGGTTCAATTGCCACGAAACTTCGTGGTCCATATGTTTTCCCCATTCTAAAACTATTGGCGATGTTCATTCGCCAAGATTCCAACATATGCTCAGGTTATGTGTGAAATACAGCTTAACCACTTTATGTGCAACACTCTTGCACCAAACACCCTAAATGATTCTTAAATGTTCCAAAGTCAATGTATACCACTTTTAAATATTCTTATGGACTTATTGATACTTAGCAAAGGTATTGAAACTCACTGAAACTCAAATTCACCTATCCCGTTTCTCAAAGTCATAGGGATGGCTACTAATTCAAATCTCTAAATCTATTCAATTCATCGATACAACATTCAATCATTTCAAATAACTATTACAGCACAAAGACATCCACAGAACCTGCCTATAATGCATGATTTACTACAGTATAGCTCTATGCCATAACCATAGTCATCCAACAGTACCTGGTCATCACAGATGCATAATATCTAATGGCTCAATGCTATTACATAATCACATCACCCAAACCACACACATATTATACTATGCATAAGTTCACACTCCCACAGATTTACACACATATCTACATATATCTACTGACGGCTCAGTGCCATTAGGCATCACGAACAAGTAACAACAACACATACTTCTACAAATCTACGAGATAATATATTCACATATAAATATATACAAGATATACATTCCAAACTCCTCTGGCATTATTCCTTGCTCACTTTGTACTGGTTTCCGCAGCATCCGCAACATCCTTGGGTTTATTCACTGTGAACATAAAGTAAGGGTGAGTACATATCACAAGAATGATACAACTACATAATCAGAGTTGATATCACCTGGAGAATCTCATTCTCCTGCCTGAGTTATTGATCCACTAAACTCTTCTCATATGAACCCAACATATCATAATCCATCATAATCATCATAAATTCATTATGTTCACATCATAACAAATATCTCGCAACATTGAGATAAATTAATTTTAAGCACCCATACTTAATCAATTCATTTCACAATTCATTATTTCAATCATATCATTATCATATCAATGCAATAATCTGCATATCAGTCAAGGAGTATAATTCACAACTGACTCTCATATACATCAGACACCTAGTATCCGGATACTAACGAATCAGCCACCAGCTGGGAGTCCACCGACATCCCGTGAACACATCCTGGTTCACCGAGCCCGGTATCATAAACCGTCTCCCCACCTCAACCACTGAATCTCTTCCTGGATCACTGGGTAGCTCAACTGGGCCTCTACATGGACCACGGGAGCCAAAAGCGAGGGGTAATCTATACCGAATGGCTGTCCACAATACATATCATGCATATACAGCATATAACAATATATATCTCATCATATACACATTATGCATTTTAAATCATGAATATACATTATACAATCATTAAATGATTTTGGCACACAAGCCAACTCACAACATAAGAATCGCATCTCAGCATAAGAGCCACATCTCAACATAAATACCTCATCTCTCGGTATAAAAGTCACATATCGGCATAAAAGCCACATCTTTCGGCATAAAAGCCACATCTCGGCATAAAAGTCACATCTCTCGGCATAAAGCCACATCCTTTAAATATCATAATCATGCTTAACATTCATAATATTCACATAATCAAACATAACTTTATATATTCTATATCACGATAATTCAATATTTCATCATTCTCCGTTATGCACATTCTAAGCATACTTTATACATTATTTTCCATCTTATTCATAATTCACATCTCATTCATTACCATTTTATTTTCCATAATTGTCAAATACAACGTATAACCACATACATAATCTAATCACATATTCTCCCATATATATATATATATATATATCAATCTCATACTTTCACAGATTTAATTTTTTTTTAACATAATTATCACAAATCTGTAATCAAATATATATACTATAATACTCCCCTTACCTCACTGTCGACGCTCTAAACTCAATTACCAAGATCAATGCGCCGCAACCACTAAAAGATAAAATTACAAAAAGGTTTAAGGTTTTAACCGTTCAAACCTTAATCCAACTCAAGAATATGCTTAGAAATTACTTTCTAAAGCTTTAGAAGCTTACCACAACTGAAACCACAAGTTCTCCGAGAAACCCCTTTTTCCGCTAATCTTTCAACGGCTCTTTCGCAACCTATATAAAGCAGAATTCAAATTCGTCACTCAATCCTTCTTTTGAACACCATAAGGAAACTTTTAATCGGTTTAGAATCTTAAAATTCAAAGGTCCCTTGTTTTCCCCAAAAATGGATAAAGATAGAAATTCTCCATGGAATTCAAAATTGAAAGATCCCATGCGTTAATCTTAAGTTTCTACCTCTAATCCGCAATTAATTTCAGATTCCAACCTCTTGTTGGCCTTTAATTGTCGCAGGGAAAAGAGAGAAGAAGAAGAACCCCAAAACTTATGTTTTTAACTTCTGCTCTGCAGGCTGTCATCTTGGGTCTTTATTCTGTCTGTGACACTGACGCTACGCGTCCCCCTGACGCTACGCGTCAAGTCTAAATTTTTATATGGACGCTACGCGTCCACTAACACTACTCGTCAAGTTTTACCCTGACGCTACGCGTCCCACTGACGCTACGCGTCAGGTCCCAAATCAAAATTTTCTTTTTATTTTAATTTTACATCTTATAATAATCTTACTTTATTAAATATCCAAACTCATGAATATAAAACATAGGGATGTTACACTCACCCCCTCTAAGAATAGATTTTGTCCTCGAAATCAACATACCTCTGTAAATAGATTCGGGTATTGTTGTCGCATCTCAGATTCTAATTCCCACGTGTGTGAAATTTCATTGAAATTCTGCCATAAAACTTTCACTAAAGGAATATTCTTATTCCTTAATTGTTTGGTTTGATAACCCTCAATACGAAGAGGAATAGCCGGTACCGTCACATCTTCTCTGATTTCAATAATGTCATCTGGAACCACCATATCATCTCGAGGGATATACTTTCGAAGCTGGGAGACATGAAAAACATCATGCAACTTTGACAAGACTGTAGGAAGCTCAAGTCTATAGGCAACATTGCCTATTCGCTCTAAAATACGATAAGGTCCAATATACCTGGGACTCAACTTTTTACTACCAATAACTCGGCCCACACCTTTCGTAGGTGAAACTTTCAAAAATACTTGATCATCAACTTGAAATATCAGAGGTCTATGTTTAGCATCATAATAGCTTTTCTGACGGTCTTGAGCAACTTTCAATTTATTTCTGATCAATTTAATATGTTCTGTCATTGATTGAACCATTTCAGGCCCCAATACAAGAACGTCACTACCATCAGCCCAACATAAAGGAGTTTGGCATTTTCTACCGTATAAAGCCTCATAAGGAGCCATACCAATACTACTATGGAAGCTATTGTTATAAGTAAATTCAATCAAAGGTAAATACTGCTCCCAACTCCCTCCATGTTCTATCACACATGCCCGAAGCAAATCTTCCAGAGTTTGTATTGTACGTTCAGATTGTCCATCTGTTTGAGGATGATATGCGGAGCTCATTTTCAACTCAGTGCCTAGCTCACGTTGTAAACTTCTCCAAAATTTAGAAGTAAAATGAGGATCACGATCTGACACAATACTGGAGGGTATACCATGCAACCTTATAATTTCTTTCACATAAATATTAGCAAGCTTTTCCAAAGACCATCTCATATTAATAGCAAGAAAATGAGCATTCTTCGTTAATCGATCAACAATAACCCATATAGCATCACATCCAGCACGAGAACGAGGCAAACCCGATACAAAGTCCATAGAAATACTATCCCACTTCCATATCGGAATATCAAGTGGTTGTGCTAACCCTGAAGGTTTCTGATGCTCCACTTTAGACTTTAAGCACACTATACAGGATGCCACATATTCAATTATCATTTTCTTCATCCCCGGCCACCAAAATTGTTGCCGTAAGTCTTGATACATTTTCGTCACACCTGGATGAATACTTAATGAACTCTTATGAGCCTCTGATAGAATCTGTGTTCGAAATTCACCTTTGGAGGGCACTATAATACGATTTTTAAACCGCCACAGCCCATTAGAATCTCTATTCAAAGGTAGATTCTTGCCCCGATCTTGGGCATCAATCAACTGTTTTACATCAGTATCATCCTCTTGACATTCAGACAAAGATTTTAAAAACTCATTAGTAATTTTTAGCATCCCAATTAGCATACAACCAGGAGAATAAACCACTACAGCTAGGTGCATATCACAAAAACTTTCTAGCAGTTTATATTCTTCTATCATTAAAGATGCAATATGAAGAGATTTCCTGCTCAAAGCATCAGCAACCACATTCGCTTTGCCTGGATGGTATTTTAATTCAAAATCATAATCTTTTAAATATTCCATCCATCGCCTCTACCTCATGTTCAATTCTTTTTGATCAAATAAGTACTTCAAACTCTTATGATCACTAAACACAACAAAACGGGAGCCATAAAGATAATGTCTCCAAATTTTCAATACAAATACAACCGCCGCTAACTCTAGGTCGTGAGTAGGATAATTCTGCTCATGAAGTCTCAACTGCCTAGAAGCATAGGCTATAACTCTATCTTCTTGCATTAACACACCCCCAAGCCAGATTTAGAGGCATCACAATATACAACAAATTCTCTGGCCACATCGGGTAAAGTAAGCACAGGGGCAGAAGTCAATTTCTTTTTCAATTCATTAAAACTTTGTTCACATTCATCAGTCCAAACAAAAGGACATCCCTTCCTAGTTAATTTGGTCATAGGAAGTGCAATACAAGAGAAACCTTCTATGAAACGTCGGTAATACCCAGCTAAACCAAGAAAACTTCGAATCTCAGTAATAGATTTGGGCCTCTCCCAATTCATAACTGCAATTGTCTTGGAAGGATCAACAGAAACTCCATCACTAGAAATTACATGCCCCAAGAACTGAATACTTTTAACCCAGAATTCACATTTTGACAATTTTGCATATAACTGTCTCTCTCGCAAAATCTGTAAAACAATACGGAGATGTTGAACATGTTCACCCTCGGATCTTGAATATACTAGTATATCATCAATAAACACTACTACAAACTGATCCAAGAAAGGATGAAAAATTCGATTCATATAACTCATGAATACCGCCGGAGCATTTGTAACTCCAAATGGCATCACCACATACTCATAATGACCATATCTTGTTCGAAAAGCGGTTTTCGGAATATCCTCAGGTTTTACTCTAATCTGATGATATCCAGATCGTAAGTCAATCTTAGAAAAGATACATGTGCCCCGTAACTGGTCAAGTAAATCATCAATCCTTGGTAAAGGATATTTATTTTTAACTGTCAATTTATTTAACTGACGGTAGTCAATACACATTCTCATACTCCCATCTTTCTTTCGTACCAATAGTACAGGAGCACCCCAAGGAGAAGCACTAGGTCTAATAAAACCTTTACTTAACAATTCCTCAACTTGCTTTTTCACCTCAGTTAACTCTATAGATGACATATGATACGGTGCACGTGACACTGGCTCGGCACCCAAAACTAAGTCAATCACAAAATCAATTTCCCGGTTTGGAGGTAACCCAGGAATATCTTCCGGAAACACATCCAAAAATTCACTTACAACAGGTATATCAGCAAGAATCAAATTACCTATCCCTGTAAAATAACAATAACAAAAAGAAATATTAACATACCAAATCATTAGGAGTGGATTCAACAGGAAAAACCACCATTTTACGATAGCAATCCACCAGAATCTGATTGGCAGACAACCAATCCATTCCCAGAATAATATCCAGATTTTTCAAGGGCATACAGATTAAATTTGCATTAAAAGTTCGACCTTCAATAGATAAATTTACTCCTTCACACATAGTCATAGTCTTAACCTCAGAACCAGTCGGTGTAGACACAATTATAGCATTATTCATCAATACCATAGGTAATTCAAGATCTCTAGCACAACTTTCAGCAATAAACGAATGAGTAGCTCCAGAATCATATATCACATCTACAAGATTACCAAAAAGAGAACACTTACTGTGCACTAGTTGATCATTATGAATAGCATCAGAAGCATCAAAAGCAAACACTCTCCCAGTAATAACATTCTGAGTACTAGCAGATTGCGTGGTATCAGATTGTCGGATTGGGCCTCCTCGAGCCCCACTACGTCCACCCCTCTGAAACCTACCACCCTGATTCGCGGGAGTAAAACCCCTACCCCCTTGTACATTCTTGTGTTGCCTCATAGGACAATCGGGCCTAAGATGCCCAGTCTGACCACAATGATAGCATATAGGCAATTCAAATCTACAGTTTCTAGCCAAATGTCCTTCTCCACCACATTTAAAACAAACTCGATTATCAGGACGAGTATTGCCTCGACCTCTAACTGGAGAAGAAGATGAAGAAGAAGATCCACTTCGACTAAATCTCTGCTTTTTAAATTCAACTCCTTTAATTCTCAACTGAGATTTATCTTTTCTGAAAGAAACCCTCTGCATCTGAACATTTTCAGTCAACTGTGCTTTATTAACAAGTTCAGCATAGTCCCTAATCCCCAAAGGTACAATAGCAGTACGAAGCTCTATTCTCAAACCAGACTCATATTTAGCACTTTTGTTACTTTCAGTACCTTCTAAGGAAAAAGGGTAATAAAAGTCACATAGCTCATCAAATTTAGCTGTATATTCAGCTACAGACATCCTTCCCTGTTCAAGATGTAAGAATTCCATCTCTTTTCTAGTTTTATAATTATCAGGAAAGTATTTTGCCAAAAACCTCTTTTTAAAATTGACCCAGTTTAAGGCCTCATTAGCATTGATCATCTGAGGTTTGGCACGTGTCCACCAGACCCTAGCTTCATCACGCAACTGATAAGTAGAGAATACCACTTTTTGTTCCTCAGTACATTCAAAATAATCAAACATTTGTTCCATTTCTCTGAGCCACATATAAGCTCCATCATAATCACGTCCACCCTTATACACTGAGGGATTTCGCTTTAGAAATTTATCAAGGGTTGGGCCAGATTCAGCCCCTCCCATCAGCTGAGAAAACTTTTCTAAGAAGTCACCCTCAGGGGTTGAATTAGAAGTACCAGCCATTCTACAATTAACATATCACACCATTAATAATCAACAAATTAAATATAATCCATAATCAATACCTCAATACCAGGAAGTGCGGCTAACGGATAACCAGTGAGCACAATGCCAGGATTCCTGAAAATTCACCTTTTACACATATATAATTCCATACATACAAATGAATACACAAACAAATCTCATTACTTTCTATCATTTCTACCCACAAGGTTTACAATCCTGAATAGTCTTGCTCTGATACCAATTGTGGCATCCCTCTTCAAATAATATTTATTTTATTTAATTTATTGATTTTCACAATAAATTTTTCACATTTCTAAAATTAAATTACATCACAAAAATAATAAAAAAAATGCATCTTATAAAAATTATCCAAATTATAATTTAAAATAAATAATTTATAGTCCTCAAAATCATTTAAGTTGAAATAATCTCAAAACCTGAAACAGGGGTCTGACGCTACGCGCTAGTCCCACGCTAGGCGTGAGAGTGCATTCGTAGCCCTGACGCTGAGTGCCAGAATGACGCTACGCGTGGGCTTATCAGTGACAGCACCTGATACTGTCACACATTTTAGGCCTTTTGGCCAACTACTAACTTATCTAATTAGCTCATTTTAGGTCCAATTGCCACGAAACTTCGTGGTCCATATGTTTTCCCCATTCTAAAACTATTGGCGATGTTCATTCGCCAAGATTCCAACATATGCTCAGGTTATGTGTGAAATACAGCTTAACCACTTTATGTGCAACACTCTTGCACCAAACACCCTAAATGATTCTTAAATGTTCCAAAGTCAATGTATACCACTTTTAAATATTCTTATGGACTTATTGATACTTAGCAAAGGTATTGAAACTCACTGAAACTCAAATTCACCTATCCCGTTTCTCAAAGTCATAGGGATGGCTACTAATTCAAATCTCTAAATCTATTCAATTCATCGATACAACATTCAATCATTTCAAATAACTATTACAGCACAAAGACATCCACAGAACCTGCCTATAATGCATGATTTACTACAGTATAGCTCTATGCCATAACCATAGTCATCCAACAGTACCTGGTCATCACAGATGCATAATATCTAATGGCTCAATGCCATTACATAATCACATCACCCAAACCACACACATATTATACTATGCATAAGTTCACACTCCCACAGATTTACACACATATCTACATATATCTACTGATGGCTCAGTGCCATTAGGCATCACGAACAAGTAACAACAACACATACTTCTACAAATCTACGAGATAATATATTCACATATAAATATATACAAGATATACATTCCAAACTCCTCTGGCATTATTCCTTGCTCACTTTGTACTGGTTTCCGCAGCATCCGCAACATCCTTGGGTTTATTCACTGTGAACATAAAGTAAGGGTGAGTACATATCACAAGAATGATACAACTACATAATCAGAGTTGATATCACCTGGAGAATCTCATTCTCCTGCCTGAGTTATTGATCCACTAAACTCTTCTTATATGAACCCAACATATCATAATCCATCATAATCATCATAAATTCATTATGTTCACATCATAACAAATATCTCGCAACATTGAGATAAATTAATTTTAAGCACCCATACTTAATCAATTCATTTCACAATTCATTATTTCAATCATATCATTATCATATCAATGCAATAATCTGCATATCAGTCAAGGAGTATAATTCACAACTGACTCTCATATACATCAGACACCTAGTATCCGGATACTAACGAATCAGCCACCAGCTGGGAGTCCACCGACATCCCGTGAACACATCCTGGTTCACCGAGCCCGGTATCATAAACCGTCTCCCCACCTCAACCACTGAATCTCTTCCTGGATCACTGGGTAGCTCAACTGGGCCTCTACATGGACCACGGGAGCCAAAAGCGAGGGGTAATCTATACCGAATGACTGTCCACAATACATATCATGCATATACAACATATAACAATATATATCTCATCATATACACATTATGCATTTTAAATCATGAATATATATTATACAATCATTAAATGATTTTGGCACACAAGCCAACTCACAACATAAGAATCGCATCTCAGCATAAGAGCCACATCTCAACATAAATACCTCATCTCTCGGTATAAAAGTCACATATCGGCATAAAAGCCACATCTCGGCATAAAAGTCACATCTCTCGGCATAAAGCCACATCCTTTAAATATCATAATCATGCTTAACATTCATAATATTCACATAATCAAACATAACTTTATATATTCTATATCACGATAATTCAATATTTCATCATTCTCCGTTATGCACATTCTAAGCATACTTTATACATTATTTTCCATCTTATTCATAATTCACATCTCATTCATTACCATTTTATTTTCCATAATTGTCAAATACAACGTATAACCACATACATAATCTAATCACATATTCTCCCATATATATATATATATATATATCAATCTCATACTTTCACAGATTCAATTTTTTTTAACATAATTATCACAAATCTGTAATCAAATATATATACTATAATACTCCCCTTACCTCACTGTCGACGCTCTAAACTCAATTACCAAGATCAATGCGCCGCAACCACTAAAAGATAAAATTACAAAAAGGTTTAAGGTTTTAACCGTTCAAACCTTAATCCAACTCAAGAATATGCTCAGAAATTACTTTCTAAAGCTTTAGAAGCTTACCACAACTGAAACCACAAGTTCTCCGAGAAACCCCTTTTTCCGCTAATCTTTCAACGGCTCTTTCGCAACCTATATAAAGCGGAATTCAAATTCGTCACTCAATCCTTCTTTTGAACACCATAAGGAAACTTTTAATCGGTTTAGAATCTTAAAATTCAAAGTTCCCTTGTTTTCCCCAAAAATGGATAAAGATAGAAATTCTCCATGGAATTCAAAATTGAAAGATCCCATGCGTTAATCTTAAGTTTCTTACCTCTAATCCGCAATTAATTTCAGATTCCAACCTCTTGTTGGCCTTTAATTGTCGCAGGGAAAAGAGAGAAGAAGAAGAACCCCAAACTTATGTTTTTAACTTCTGCTCTGCAGGCTGTCATCTTGGGTCTTTATTCTGCCCGCGACACTGACGCTACGCGTCCCCCTGACGCTACGCGTCAAGTCTAAATTTTTATATGGACGCTACGCGTCCACTAACGCTACTCGTCAAGTTTTACCCTGACGCTACGCGTCCCACTGACGCTACGCGTCCCACTGACGCTACGCGTCCCACTGACGCTACGTGTCAGGTCCCAAATCAAAATTTTCTTTTTATTTTAATTTTACATCTTATAATAATCTTACTTTATTAAATATCCAAACTCATGAATATAAAACATAGGGATGTTACAGAAGTGGTCTTTGCCCTTAAATGACAAGTATAAGTAATTCTTTATATTGGTATCTTTCTAATTTTGAACATTTATGTCTTGAATTTTGGGCTTTGAAATGTGTTTTGAATTTCGGGTCTTCAAACCAAAGCACTAAGAGACAAGGACATTATGTGATATGATCTGCTCCCATTTCTATGACCCATGGAAGGAGTGAGTAGACGTTCTAGATGCGATCTAGACACTATAGTGGGAAAAGTGTCTGGTATATTACTTTTAATGGTATTTTATTATAATGTTATTTTAAATTATTTATTTAAATGTTTAAATATTGTATCGTTTCTGAACCCAGAAGTGTATCACCTTTGCATTGAACCACGAGGTAGCCATTAGGTGAACCTTTATAAAGGTTGGGAAGCACCGCCTGAGCATCATGCTTGGGAAAGTCTGTAAATAGAGCTAAAACAGACAAATCCCTACCTGTCCAAAGTGGATAAGGGAGAAGGCTTGGACTAAGTCAGGGTATACTATTGTTCAGGAATATAATAGGCACAATCGGATGAGAACCAGATGTGGAGCCCTATACATCACTAGGAGGAAGACATATATTGATAGTGATTGGGAGATGATAGGTTTATTCTAAACACTACCATAATTGTTTGTATGTTGTATAAGGTGTTTTACAAATTTAATGTCTTTTGGGGGAGGCACAAATTAGTTGACTGATCGCACCAATTCTTTAATTGAGTATAGAATCGATATCATATCCATAAGGATTGAGATGCCAATTATCAATATATCCAAAATTATATACTATATGAACTAGAAAGTGCCGAGAAGAGATTTCATTTATGTAAGCACATATTCAACATCAAAATATGCATATTTTTAGTTTTCTATGAAAATCAGTTGCAACAATGGAAATATAAAACAAGTATAAAAATACGTGATAAAAACAATTAGGTTACAAAATCCTTCATTGAATAGCCTTCAGCTCTTGCAATTTCAGATTAAAATATACTCAAAATTAGGATATGAAAGTCGAATCCTTAATTACAGGCTTAACTTGGTCTCTTGGTGAGAAAGCCCTGAGTAGTGAGGCAAGGAAGCAATCATCCCGACCATGTAACACTGGTAGACCAACTTCAAGATTTAGAACTTATCAGACCTCACCAACGTCTTCCCTCGATCTCTCGTTGCATACGACTTATTGATGTTGAATCTCATTGATTCCAATTTAAGCATCATGCTGCTGCTACTTGAATTAACATATGTGGATAGAATTTGAAGATTCATTTTGGGTAAGTGAATCAAGAACTTCGATTAAAATTCAAATCCGTAACATAATTCAATCATGAAATGAAATTACCCGTGGATGAACTCAGAAGTCATCCTCATCTAATCTGAAAATCTAAGTGAACATGGTGCAAAGTGAAAATAGGATAAAGATTTCCAATCCTTAAAGGTGAACTAAAGGGTTCATCTTTGGTTTAAGACTAAGATAGAGAGAGAGAGAGAGAGAGAGAGAGAGTTACAACTGATAGAAATGAGAGAAAAACTCTGAAAATATGATTATGGATATTGGAAAATAATTGCAAGATGAAGCATATTTATAAAAACTAAGCATTTAATTAGAAAAATATATAGGTGACAAATAGAGTGACCTCATGTACAAACATGTGACATGGAGCACATACAATTACAAATTAATAAAATAGGAACACAAGGCTCAACGACTAATCATTATAATGCACGACCCCACAGCCATGGATAGAAATTTTGATAAGATATGATTCCTCCTGGGTGAGTCCTTAAAAAGAAGGATAACTCCATGCGTAACCTCGAGTAAAAGACCTAATGGTCAGGCCATATTAGGAGATCTCTCATTGGGCTACACGGCTCCACATGCATACTTGGATAAACAAACTCGAGGCATAACTTTATTAGGTGACCCCTCACCCTTTTGCCCGACTTGACGCGCCATGCCCAAAGGATTTCTTAATTTAGCATCCCAATTAGGTGACTAGTTCCATAGTATGACTAGGCGCTCCATTTGATGCGCCAAGCTTCCCTTTTTTATCCCTTTTTTTGCTTAAAATTCAATAATTAACTCAATGTTAAAGTATAATTTTAATTGAGTGAAGATAAATGATTTAATTAGTAATTAACTAGGTTAAATTAAGGTAAAATAATTATAATGAAATATATATAATTAATTAACAACTAAGGATAAAATTACTCAAAACCACTTAGTTTAGTACATAAACATAGTTAAATAATGAGTCTTTTAAGGACTTATCAGCATTGCTGCCAACTGCATCTAGTAACTTCACACTATGCTTGGTTCTTAGGTGGCAACCATAAACGCCTATGAAAGGTTTACATCCCTCCTTGAGACCCTTTTAAAAGCCTTTCATACATATGCGATAGCTATTGACTTTAGGATAGTTGGTTCAAAGTGAACTACTTGAATCTTACAAGTGCCACCAGTAACCCTTCTCAATTCTACACAATAACTCCACAATAAATTGTACTGTCTGCTTGCCTGCCTTGACAATATTTCAATAGTCATTTTTAGCATTGAATATAGTCTATTTAGATATGCCTTTGATGCTTTCATATATTAATATTTAAGTTGGTAAGTGCACTAATTGTTTAATATAGAATTGATATTGTTCCCAAGGGATTGAGATCAAGTACCAATATATCTTTAAGTTATCTTTATGTGGACGAGCATGAGCCAGTGAGATTTCATCTATAAAATTACAGATCTAAAATAGAAACAAATTATTTTCGGCTACAAATCATTTTCGGCTACAAATCTTAATTATAACATGAGTTAACACAATGAATCCTTTGTTGGTTCACTGTGATGCGGTTTCAATTTCAGATTAATATGTGTTTAATTTCAAAATTAAAAGTCAGATTCACTAATTAAGATTAATCCTGATGTCTTAGGTGAAAAATCCCTTAGTTATGACTCAAGGTACCGATATCTCAAACCATGAAGTGTTGGCAAACCAACACAAGGAATAAGCATCCATCAAACCTAACAAATGTTGCCCTCAATCTCTTTATGCCATGCTCATCTATGTCAAATATTCTTGATTCTAAATCAATCACCATATTCTCTTTAATTCCAATTGAATTGTTATACTTAGTTACGATCTAAAGATCCACATTGCATACGTGAATAAAAAATTCTTATCAAATTCTAGAATTGAAACACAAATCAACCATAAAACACATATACATTTACATTGAACATATTTTTGAATTCAACTTTAACCTAATCCAAAAATCTAAGCTAACATGATATTTGATGGGAACATAAATTAGTTATCAATAGTAAGAGAGAGAAAATCACAAAATGATAATTTATGGAGTGATATGATAATTACAAAGTAAGTTACACATTTAAAGAGGGAAAATATGCCATACGGATGGGTTAGTGATTCCAGGTGCGACCAATGCATAATTAGTTAAAACAAGTGTAAATACAATAAATAAATAAGCGACTCCACATTTACATGCATGATCACACATCATTGAAGTGGAATTTCATAAGAAATAGGCCAGGAATGCAACTGGGCAAGCTTGGCACCCTGGCAAATTTTTGAATAAGAATGGACTTGTGCCACTAGATGCCTCTTATGCAAGTGGGCACACACGCTCCATAATAAATCATTAAGTTTAGGTGCTCCCCATTGCGAGTCCACACACTCTAGAACATTGATTGTTCCTTCATTTGTTATTGTTGGATGACTAGGTGTGCTCTAGCGTGACTGGTCGCTTCGGACTTGGCTTGGTCTCTTTTTTTTCTCTTTTTCTTCCTAAAAATAATTAATTAATTACAAATTATATAATTAAGCTTAAAAACTTGAAATAATCAAAATAATTAATGAATGAAATGTAAATAAAATGGCTCTATGAATATGGTAGTAAATTAATGAATATGATATAAAATCAATAAAGCTGTTATAATTGGGATCATTAATGCATTAAGTATGGCTACAAAATGAGTCTTTGAAAGACTCGTCACCCTATAAAGTAAGTAACCTTGACATCACCTATATATTCATTCAAACTCTTGTTGATCTCAAGCTTGGGTACAATCACCTTTGCAACCTACCAAGAATTAGAATTGTTATTATCAAACATCCTTTAGCAAGTATGCTTTTTTTAACAAAGGCCTTCAATCTGATTATGTACGTGTAACATCCTTGGTTAATTTACATTTATTTATGTTTAATTAATTAACTTTCGCAATAAATTTTTTGCTTTAAATAAATATTCAAGTCTTAACGTAAAATAATATTTACTTCTCTTACAATCCAATGAAACTGGGTCCTACTTGACCACTGGGTAGCTCAACTGGGCACAAAAACCACGGGAGCTGGAAATGAGGGGCTATCTTATACCATCGGCCATCCCACACCACATAGTCATTCAACAATTCACATTTAACATATTACATCAACTTCTCATTACTCGGGTGACCTGCTTGCAAACCCAAATTCACTTAACACTGATCAGTTCGACATTAGATATTTCAAAGTCATAACATGATAAACTCAACCACACACCCGATCCTCAACTGATCGGTACACACAGTCACATATGTACAAGCGCAAACACACAACCACGTTCAACAACATTTTCTTAACTTGTTTACACCACTCAACGGCCTGGATAAGAAGTACGTCCTATTCTAATTAATTATAACCCGAACACCCCCTTACCTTGGTTCCACGCTTTGATGATTTGCTCTCGGTGTCGATTCCTTTCTCTGAGCACTGGGTTCGCAGTCTCAACTCCACCACTCAGTCTTTCGTTGCTTAACCTACTACCTACGGGTCAGAAGGTAAAGCCCGTCAACTTCAACGCCCTCAGTGCATAGGCCGTATTTGGGCTCACACTCACCAAAGGAGTGGAGAACGGACTCGAATACAGCCATGCATGGCCCTTGATCGCCAGAGAACGAATGGGATAGGGGTCACAAATAAACGGATCAGTGGACTCACCTTGAAGCCTCGATCACAGTAATGGGGTTCGATTGAAGTTCAGACACGAATGAAGTCCTTCTCCAGCGCATGCAACTCAGTGTTAAGAGAGGAGAAAGCGAAAGGGAGGGGACAGACCAGCAGAAGAAATAACTCGCAAATAATGAAGAGGGAAGGAAGAGGACCTCCTTTTATATATAAAGTTCAGGGGCAAGATCGTCTTTTCCTTTATTTTATTTGTATTCTCATTAAATTTTATTCAATTTCACCATATTGAACTATTTCATAGTTTATCAAATCAACTACACTTATTTATTCCCTCAACGTTTAATTATTCACAATTCTCTAATACTTCGCAAGAGTCTAGGCCCAGTATGAATACCGGCCAACCGGTGTCCTAACATAGTACCCACACCTCGGAAATCCGAGCTACAGCTTGAGAGGCCGGATCTCCCATCCGCTCTCACCTCTTGGTTGCGTACACCCATTGTTTCAATCATTATAAGAGATTGATCCGGGCTATAGCTCCGAGTGAGGCTCTCTCCTCACACCGGTTAGTCCAAGACCGTACGTCTTTGTCCGTTCTTCTCCTGCACAACCGATATTCAACCCCGTCTGCCCGTGCTTCAGAGACCGATCTCGTCACCAGATTTCTCGACTCCGGCTCAGACGGAACAAATACTAAATAAAATTTCTAAAACTCCAGATTTCTCGATACGTGGAACACGTTGTGGATGTTAGTCAACGACTGGGGAAGGTCCAGTCGATAAGCGACTTCACCAATCCGTTCTAGTACTTGGTATGGTCCAATATACTTCGGATTAAGCTTTTGGCTCTTTAAAATTCGACCTACACCTTTGGTCGGTAAAATCCTCAGGAACACCCAGTCACCCACTTAAAATTCGAGGGGCCTATGTCGTTGTCATAATAGCTCTTTTGCCGGTCTTGGGAAATTTTTATCTTTTCACGGATCAAAGTAACTTGTTCGTTCATCTCTTGAATCAACTCAGGCCCCAGATGAATGACATCGCCATTCTCATTCCAACACAATGGAGTACGACATTTCCGACCATAAAGAGCTTCATATGGAGCCATCCCAATACTGCTATGATAGCTGTTATTATATGCAAACTCCACCAAGGGCAAGTATTTCTCCCATGATCCGCCCTGTTCCAGCACACACGCCCTTAACATATCCTCAAGAGTTTGTATTGTCCGTTTTGATTGGCCATCGGTCTGGGGATGGTAAGCCGAGCTCAGTTTGAGCTCAGTACCCAGTTGTTGTTGCAAACTTCCCCAAAATCTTGAAGTGAATTGGGGATCCCGATCGGAAATAATGCTTGAGGGCACACCATGCAGTCGTACAATTTCAGCAACGTACAACTTAGCTAATCGATCCAGCGACCATTTCATATTTATCGCCAGGAAGTGAGCACTTTTGGTTAGTCGATCGACAATCACCCAAATCGCGTTGCATCCGGTTTGAGTGCGAGGCAGTCCGGACACGAAGTCCATGGTGATACTTTCCCACTTCCAGATCGGAATTTCTGGGGGTCGAAGCAAACCTGGGGGTCGTTGATGTTCGACTTTGCACTTCTGGCATATCACACAGGATCTCACATACTCGATTATTGCCTTCTTCATGCTTGGCCACCAGAATTCCTTCTTTAAGTCATGATACATTTTTGTCACACCCGGATGTATACTCAGAGAGCTCTTGTGTGCCTCTGCTAGCACAGCCTGCCTGAAACCTCTATGTGCAGGCACCACTACTCGGTTCCTGAATCTCCATATCCCATCGTTACCCTGAGTTATCTCCATATTTTTGCCTCGGGTCTGAGCGTCAATCAGCCTCAGTAACTCCTCATCGTCTTTCTGCGCAGCCACAACAGACTCCAGAAATTCGTTGAAGATTTTCAACATTCTGACTGTTATTCGGTTTGGGGTGTCCATAACAACCCCAATATTCATATCCCTAAAGCTTTCCAACAATTCCAGTTCTCTGCCCATTAGGTAAGCCACGTGTAATACCTTCCTACTGAGTGCATCCGCAATAACATTCGCCTTGCCCGGGTGATACTTCAAGTCGAAGTCATAGTCCTTCAAATACTCCACCTATCTCCTCTGCCTCATATTCAGCTCTTTTTGATCAAATAAATACTTTAAACTTTTGTGGTCACTAAATACCACAAAGCGAGCTCCATACAGATAATGGCGCCAAATCTTTAGTACATACACCACTGCTGCTAGTTCCAGATCGTGAGTCGGGTAATTTTCCTCATGTGGCCTCAATTGCCTGGAAGCGTAGGCAATTGCCCGATCGGATTGCATCAACACACACCCTAATCCAAATTTGGATGCATCACAATATACTTCAAATTCCCGTGTTACATCGGGCAATGCAAGCACAGGGACAGTCGTTAAACACCGCTTGAGAGTTTGGAAACTTAATTCACATTTTTCCGACCACACGAAGGGGCTTCCTTTCCTCGTCAACCGAGTCAGAGGGAGTGCTATCCGAGAGAACCCCTCAATGAAACGTCGATAGTATCCAGCTAATCCGAGAAAACTCCTAATTTCAGTTACCGACTTCGGCCTTTCCCAAGCCATAACCGCCTCAATTTTGGTCAGATCAACTGAGACTCCCTCTCGGGAAATCAAATGTCCCAGGAATTGTATACCACTCTCCCAGAAATCACACTTAGATAGTTTAGCGTACAACTTCTTCTCTCGGAGTACTTGTAAAACAAGCTGAAGGTGTTGAGCATGCTCTTCAACCGACCTCGAATACACCAAAATATCATCAATGAATACCACCACAAACTGGTCCAAATACGGTTGAAAAATTCGATTCATATAGTCCATAAAGATGGCAGGGGCATTCGTCACTCCAAAAGGCATTACAATGTACTCGAAGTGCCCATACCGAGTCCGAAATGCTGTATTTGGAATATCCTTCGACTTTACTCGGATTTGGTGGTACCCCGACCTCAAGTCGATCTTAGAGAATACAACGACGCCTCTCAACTGGTCCGGTAAATCGTCAATCCGAGGCAGCGAATATTTATTTTTGATCGTCAGTTTATTCAGCTGTCGGTAATCAATGCACATTCGCATGCTACCATCCTTCTTCTTTACCAGTAACACCGGAGCGCTCCATGGTGAGGCACTGGGTCGGATAAAGCCCTTTTCCAGTAGTTCGTTTACTTGTTTCTTCACTTCGGCCAATTCCACCGAAGACATTCTATATGGCGCTCAGGACACAGGTTCTGCCCCGGGAATCAAGTCAATAGAGAAGTCAATCTCCCGACTGGGAGGTAGCTCCAGAATTTCTTTTGGAAAAACGTCAGGAAATTCGCAAACAATTGGAATATCACTCGGCAGGAGGTTATACCGACCCTCCAAAGCAAATAAAATAACATATGTGGCTAGGGCATCGCTCACCACATCCTTCGTGTTGAGTTCCTGAGACAAAACAATACTCTTTCGATAGCAGTCGACCAACACATGATTAGCAGCGAGCCAATCGAGACCTAGAATAACATCTAAGTTCTTCAATGGTATACAGATGAAGTTCACTCGGAAAGTACGGTCTTCGATTTGCATCGGCATTTCTCTACACACGGTGATAGCGCGAAAAGTGGAACCGGTTGGAGTGGAAACAATAAGAGCGTTCTCCATTAAACCGATCGGCAAACCAAGCCGTCGCACACAACTCTCGGAGATGAATGAATGGGTTGCACCCGAATCATAAATTACATCAACAAGATAGCCACAGATGAGGCACTTACCTTGTACCAAATTGTCATTCCTCGTAGCTTCCGAGGCATCAAACGCAATTACTCGCCCGGTCATGGCGTTCTGAGCACCACTGGACTAGGCATCAGATCTTCCCGATTGTTGGTTTCCTCTACTAGCTCCATTCCTGCCTCCTCTCGAAAAGTTGGAACCCTGAGTTCCAGAAGAGTTAGCTCGGTTGCCCTGCCTGCCCTGCCTGCTGCCTCTGAGGGCAATCGGGCCTGAGGTGCCCTGGCTGTCCGCATTGGAAGCACACAATTTGATTGGCTTGACAGTATTTGGCAATGTGACCTTCCTGACCACAATTGTAGCATGCTCGACTACCAGAAGGATTATCCGAGCGACCAGTGGAACCCCGACCAGAAGAGGATGAGGAGGTAGCAGAAGATTTGCCGCCCTGGAAGAATTGACCCATCCTCTTGAAGCTGAATCCTTTCATCTTCAGTGGCTTTTTATCTCTCGGCTGGGACGTCCTTTGTAACTACACTTCTTCAGTCAGTCTTGCTTTGTTCACCAGGGTTGGGTAGTCCCTGATCTCCATTGGTACAATCACACTACGGAGTTCAATCCGTAGTCCAGCTTCGTATTTGGCACACTTGCTGCCCTCAGTCCCTTCTAACGAGAAAGGGTGGTAAAAATCACATAGCTCGTCGAACTTGCTGGTGTACTCGGCCACAGACAGCCGGTCTTGCTCCAACTTCAGGAATTCCATTTCCTTCCGGAGTTTGTAGTTATCCGGGAAGTACTTAACAAGGAATCTCCTTCAGAAATTTGTCCATACTAATGGCTCATTTGCTGCGTTCATCTGCACCTTCACTTGGGACCACCATACTCTAGCCTCATCTTTTAGTTGGTAAGTAGCAAATAAAACCTTTTGCTCTTCTGAGCACTCAAAATACTCAATGACCTGCTCGATATCCCTGATCCAAATGTATGCCCCATCATAATCGTGTCCCCCTTTGTAGACCGAAGGATTCCTTTTCAGGAATTTATCTAGAGTGGGACCAGACTCGGTCTTATTCATCAGCTGAGTAAATTTGGAGAAGAAATCGTCTCCTCCCCCGGAACTAGTTCCTTCGGCCATTTAGTAATTCTACAATGAGCAAACACATAACCATTAATAACCAAGGTCAGCCAGGGAGTCGGAAATTTACCTTAGACACATAGAATACTACGCCAGTGGAGTGCCAAGGGAACGATGCCAAGCCACACAACAAACACAATACAATGAAACGCAATCAGCCCTCATGAGACTCACACAATCACTAGATCGACCCATACACCCGGCTCTAGAAAGAACCGCTCTGATACCAAGTGTAACATCCTTGGTTAATTTACATTTATTTATGTTTAATTAATTAACTTTCGCAATAAATTTTTCGCTTTAAATAAATATTCAAGTCTTAACGTAAAATAATATTTACTTCTCTTACAATCCAATGAAATTGACAACCGATCGGAGATACTTCTTCGACCAAGAAGAATTAGGAGCGACGGGAGAAGAAGAACAGAGGAGGGAGAAGGGGACAGGAGGAAAAAGAAGAGGAACAGGGGTCACTCACGTAAGCGAACCCCAAGGTACCCAAACGACCCGAGAGTCGCTTGAGCAAGCGTCGCCTCGCTTGAGCGAATACCTTTCTGAAATCTGAGCGAATAATACGCACCGACGGACTCCCGTGAAATCTCACCCGGAAAGTGGTTCACTCGGCATATGGATTTCACTCGGAAACACTCCACTTCCATTTACTCGGACATTCCACATTTGACTCGTTAATACTCCTCACTTAGGAAGTTTCATTCGACCATCACTCCTTCGGGACTAATTCACTTCTTTCGCTCGGTTATTATTTCTTCAGACACCCTCACTCGATGGACACTCTATCCTCACTTCTCTCGGAAAAATGCAAATTTCTACTCGGCACATACTAACCTCCCCGACTTGCTTAACTACCCCCACTCGGGAATGATTCTGTTAGCAAACGAGTGGCCATAACAACCATGAGAACATATAAATCGACAGTAATGTATTTTAAAATGCAGAGTCGTATCCGATCCAGTCGTTGTTAACACACAACTAGTAATAACACTCGGTAATTTCTCACACATACATATTACTTTATTAAATCACTCAAAGTCACTTGGGCCCAGGCATCGTTCTCCCCCTTGGCGCGACTCCATGGCTCCTCCCTCCTCCCTGTCACTGGTTACTAAATTGAAACAACAGTAAGGGTGAGTGTTTGGCATTGTAATTAATGTAGAATGGAGTTTAACAGCTATATATATATACATTAAACATCATTCGGAAATCCTAACAGTTTACTCGACAATTACATCATTTACAATCATCAAGCAGTCAATTCCTACTTATTAAATATGTCAACTTTTCACTCGGAAATTTATCCACTCGCACTCGGAAATATAGCACATTACACACGTTAAACATATTAACTCAAACTAAACAATTATATCGCATTCATCACAATCACCACTGACTCTCGTACAATCTGACTCCTAGTATCCGGATACTAAAGGATTGGCCTTCAGCTGGGGGTCCTACTTGACACCTCGTGAACCCTGCTTGGTTCACCGAGTCCTGCTTGAGACGACTGGGTCCTACTTGACCACTGGGTAGCTCAACTGGGCACAAAAACCACGGGAGCCGGAAATGAGGGGCTATCTTATACCGTCGGCCATCCCACACCACATAGTCATTCAACAATTCACATTTAACATATTACATCAACTTCTCATTACTCGGGTGACCTGCTTGCCAACCCAAATTCACTTAACACTGATCAGTTCGACATTAGATATTTCAAAGTCATAACATGATAAACTCAACCACACACCCGATCCTCAACTGATCGGTACACACAGTCACATATGTACAAGCGCAAACACACAACCACGTTCAACAACATTTTCTTAACTTGTTTACACCACTCAACGGCCTGGATAAGAAGTACGTCCTATTCTAATTAATTATAACCCGAACACCCCCTTACCTTGGTTCCACGCTTCGATGATTTGCTCTCGGTGTCGATTCCTTCCTCTGAGCACTGGGTTCACAGTCTCAGCTCCACCACTCAGTCTTTCGTTGCTTAACCTACTACCTACGGGTCAGAAGGTAAAGCTCGTCAACTTCAACGCCCTCAGTGCATAGGCCGTATTTGGGCTCACACTCACCAAAGGAGTGGAGAACGGACTCGAATACAGCCATGCATGGCCCTTGATCGCCAGAGAACGAATGGGATAGGGGTCACAAATAAACGGATCAAAGGACTCACCTTGAAGCCTCGATCACAGTAATGGGGTTCGATTGAAGTTCAGACACGAATGGAGGCCTTCTCCAGCGCATGCAACTCAGTGTTAAGAGAGGAGAAAGCGAAAGGGAGGGGATAGACCAACAGAAGAAATAACTCGCAAATAATGAAGAGGGAAGGAAGATGACCTCCTTTTATATATAAAGTTCAGGGGCAAGATCATCTTTTCCTTTATTTTATTTGTATTCTTATTAAATTTTATTCAATTTCACCATATTGAACTATTTCATAGTTTATCAAATCAACTACACTTATTTATTCCCTCAACGTTTAATTATTCACAATTCTCTAATACTTCGCAAGAGTCTAGGCCCAGTATGAATACCGGCCAACCGGTGTCCTAACATAGTACCCACACCTCGAAAATCTGAGCTACAGCTTGAGAGGCCGGATCTCCCATCCGCTCTCACCTCTTGGTTGCGTACACCCGTTGTTTCAATCATTATAAGAGA
Source organism: Clitoria ternatea (assembly GCA_037962975.1). Classification (NCBI taxonomy): domain Eukaryota; kingdom Viridiplantae; phylum Streptophyta; class Magnoliopsida; order Fabales; family Fabaceae; genus Clitoria; species Clitoria ternatea. The sequence goes on from CM075675.1 coordinate 54,465,878, forward strand.
TTGATCCGGGCTATAGCTCCGAGTGAGGCGCTCTCCTCACACCGGTTAGTCCAAGACCGTACGTCTTTGTCCGTTCTTCTCCTGCACAACCGATATTCAACCCCGTCTGCCCGTGCTTCAGAGACCGATCTCGTCACCAGATTTCTCGACTCTGGCTCAGACGGAACAAATACTAAATAAAATTTCTAAAACATTTACTAACATTTTCTACTTTTATAATTTTCATTAAAACATCTGGGATGTTACAGTAAGTCCTTTCAAATCTATTGCCATATGCTAGCCATTCACACTAAGAATTTCTATATTTAACATTACACCTACAAGGCTCATTCTTACATACTTAACTTGTTTCACTTGGAGCATATTGTATTCCATTATTGCTTTTTTGAACTATTTCATGTAAATAAACTCTATCCTAAGCTTAATTAGGTTCAAACTCTTTATATATTTTCTCCTCATTATATGCTTCAAAAGAATTACACTCATCATCGTTTGACTCCATATCACTATTTTGTTATTTGTCTCATAATCTAAGTCAATGTACCAATAGTGGTCACCCATAAGTTATAACCTAGTGCACTACTTAATACTAAATTTCTCAAATTCAATTTCATTTGGTGTCCGTTGCTCTCTTTATCTAGCTATACCCTTCTCACTACCCTGCATAATATCAAGGACTTCTCTCTACTACCTTAGGCTCCATAGCCTTATACACATATTCATTGACCACACCTTTTTCTATCTAGTCCCTCACCCCATATGTATTTATAGCACCAACCTCTCATCTAGTCCCTTACTTACAACTTCTATAGTCACCCTCTTACTCCCAATCTTATTTTCACCTTCATTTGTAACCTTCTTCTTAATACCCTCAACCATAACCTCATCTATAACTCCCTTAGCCAAATCCTCTCCCCAATCACATCCTTTACAACATTAAATATGATAACATAAATATTTCCCCTCACTTTCACAATATTCATATTCCATATCTCCATGCTTTATCATAATTTTTACCATAATCTACACCCGATCATTAGTAATGGAACCCCTAGAAGACCCTTCAACCATACCCTGGCTGTCATCTATGGTAAGTCTAGTATCATTCCTCACTCCATACTTTTACTCTTCATCAACATTATCAATGGTATTAATACTCCCAATCCCAACAAAATCCAAACCTTGTTCAAAAAATACACATATTGAGCTTTTGTAGATGTTTCCCTAAGGTTAGTTTGTTTGGTGATAAGTAAGCCCTGTGTGGGTTTAGATTTTTTCCTTGCACCATTTTCACTAGATCTATTTATCATAGACCCATCTGTAAGATCCTATTGGCTTTTGTCCATAACATAAATGGTGTCTTTATGACCAAACTCCAAAGTTTTATCACCCGTAACTACTTTATGCTCCACATACACATCGACCTTACACTTATTTTCAATAATATACTTGGCTATTTCTAATGCGTGGCTATCTCAATAATACTAACCAGCCCTTCACCAAGTTTTCTCCACCACAATTTAAACCCTCTTTTGTACCCTAAATCCTTCACTAGTGACACATGTTCAAAGTAAGACCACTTATCAATATGTATGTTATGTATCACCTCAATATCCTTATCTATGTAGCTTGTCTATGGGCGATCTTTAAAATTTCCCTGATGGTTTTTAACCACAAAACTTATTTAATCCCTGAAAAGAAAAGAAAAAGTTACCATTATTACATTTATTATTTTCACCAAAAAGCATACATACAACAATTACACCATGTAGAATGAAAACCAATTTCAGCAGCAAGGGTTAAAAAAGTGCATTGGTTGTCCTCATCCCCAAACCCACATGCATCAAGCATATCCCTAGGAAAACAAATAACAAGAAAAAGTTAGGGTACATATCAAAGTAAATGGTACATTTTCCTTTACTCACACGTTAGGAGTATAAACTCCATGCTACCCTTTGAACACAAACTCACCTTAGGTTAAAATAGGAAATATTTTCCTTCTATGTTGATTAATTTCAAATGTGTGAAATGAGATTGATAAGGTGAATGAAGCCTACAACTTATTCCTCCCTTCAAAGTGATTGGACATATGTTATTATCCTTTTCCCTTTTTTAATTAGTATTATTAATTAAAGCATAATTAATAGTTTTTTACAAATCACCCACAATATTAGTTTTTTTTGAAGAAACACCCACAATATTAGTTAATTAAGGAACATATGCCTAAGTTAAGGGTAAACTGAGGTGGAAGACTATCATTTACCTCATCTTGTAATATTTTAAAGGCACGAGGCTTTTCTAAATATTTTAAAAATTATAGTGCTAAATCTTAACAAAGTGTTTTTTTTAGGGTGTAATACTAACTCATAATTTTTAGAGGATTTTTTTTTACATAATTAAGCAAATTTTTTTACAAATTGTATTGTGTGCACATGCACATTTGTGTTTTTATTTGTGAAAAAAATATGATTTATGAAAAATTAACTATAAACTTTGGTATAATATAAAAGGCTAAAGCACTATTCCAATCCCTAATCTTTTCAATAAATTTTAAGTTAGACCCACAACTTTTTTTTACTCAATTAGGTTCCTTATTTTTTAAAATGTTTTAGTTAGGTCCTCTCAATCCATTTTTTACCAACTCTGTTAACAAAGATTTGACGTGTCATTAACCTTGTTTTTACGACTATTCTATGTTTCAGATGCTATTAAGTACTTACGTGACTACTCCACATGTCAAATGCTACTGACAAGACAACTTTATATGTCAAATGTTTATTAACGATTCTACGTGTCATTTACTCTTCAACTAATGAACATGAGACACATAGAGTCGCTTTGTCAACAACATTTGACATGTGTGATGATTTTGCACAATAAGGTAATGAAGACATAACCATATGTAATGTGTGTCTATCACGTTATAACTTTGTTAATAGAGTTCATTAGTAAAATTAGACGAAGAGGACCTTACTAAAACGTTTTAAAAAAATAAGAGATTGAATAGACTAAAAAAATAGGAATCCAACTTAAAATTTATGAAAAGATAGAATACTAGAACAATAATTTAACCTATATAAAAAGAAATTTTTTTAGTTGAGTTTCATATACATACTAGTGTATAATAAGATGCTTTTATCTAATTTTTTTCTCTCTCATAAATATCTTCGATACTAAGTTGTCATCACTTGAACCAATTTGATTAGTTGCCTTTATCCAATTTTATCGCAATATATAGTCATCATATTTTAATGAAAATTTTCTTCCAGGAGTTGCGAAATTTCTGGTGATTTTATTTTGAATTTAGCTTATCGTTATCTTGTGACCTTCCACCATGGAATGACCTTTTGTCATAGGACACCAGTAAATTTTCTTAAATAACTTTACTTTATTGATTTGATTGTGGTTCGCTATTTGAAGCGGTTCACACTTTTAAAATTATTTTAAAAATGAGAGTTTCCTAAGTGTTTTTTAATTACGTACATTAATCAGTATAGTGAGTTAGACAATAAACTTATATACTATTTTATTTTTGTTTGATTCTATTAGAAATCAAATTTGTATTAGAAGATTTACAATAATTTATACACATTGTTTAATTGAGTCATTCTCTCTTTTACTGTTAGTGTTTTATTTTTTCCTTTAAAAGTAGATTTAATTTCTTTTGAACATATGGTGAGATGGACTTTTCAAAAGGAAGAAAAGAAAACAAAAGGACGTATATGGCGATGGAAAAAAGCCAACAAAATATCTTTAAAATGAGTATTGATTCATGATATGTTTTGGATGTCGAACAATATCCAAAAAAATTATTCTGAGCATGCGCTCAAATCCACTATTGATTGGAATAATTGCAAACAATTAAAATGATGGTACGTTTTTCTTTTGATGTTATAGTATTAATTTATGGATCACTTGATGTTGCCATATTTAAATTGGGAACATGATGAGTTGCGTCTAAAACTGCCTACCAACTACCAAGTGCAAGAAAAATAATATAGCTAATGAATAGCATTCTTAAGCTTCAATATCAAGTGCCCCACATTTCAATTATTATTTGCAGAAACAAGTTCATTATATTGAATTATTTATACAACATTTGGTTCCTCCGACACATATCATGCTCATGTCTTAAAATCAATATTGACCAAAAAGACACTTATGGGCGATAATAAGTAGTTCAGTGATCATGAATCATGATCATAACATCATGTATCCATGCCCCACCCAAAGATATATAGTTGTGTTAGTAACGAGGAAAGAAGAAATAGTACAGAAACCACTTTAATTCATCTAGCTCTTTGCAAATCGAGTAACACTGTTTTAGTTTAGGTCACTTTTTAATTTTGGCAGGAGAGTTTTCCTATTTATAGATAATGAATTGGTAATTATCCAAAAATTCTGAGTTAAATACATAATTATGTAAATTTATTATTGAAAAGATAATCATACAATAGATGGATCATCATTATTTATAGATGAAGAAAAGTTAAACTACGTTAACAAACTCGCTCAACAAACTAATCAACTATTAATCATCTAACAACTCTAACATCCCATCTTAAATCAATAAGCGAGTACCAATTATTGATTTGAAACACTAAAGAAATCACAACCAAATACAAAAATGGCAAAGGGATTTGACTACATTAAACACAAATCTAACAAAATTTCTTGGCCATTTTGTGAAACGCCTTACGTTCACTATCAACTTCAAACATAACCAAAGCAGTCCAAGTAAATGCATTAGAGTTAGGAGTTTCATCAATCACCTTAAGTGCAATTTCAACATCTCTATTTCTAACATGCTTTTCAACCATAAAATTCCAATATGCAAGTGTTGCCATTGCAATCCTTAATTAGTGCAATTATAATAGTAAATATACCTTAATCATAATAATTTGATAAAAAATTAACCTTAGCGGCAATCAAATTCAAGTCAAACCCCTCTAATGTTGTGTGCCTCTTGCTAATAGTCCTTCTCCTATTCCTTCTTTAAGGAGTAAATCATCCAAAGGTGAATGATAATGAATGGGTCTCCCTTTCACCACACACGATTCTAACAGGCTTTTCTCTAACCCATTGTCACTAGTAGCTATATCACATATTCGTGCAAGGCAAACCTTAATCTCCATGCATGCAAAACTATAGCTCTTGAAAATTACTCCCAAGGTTCTTGAATTCCATGTCACAATACTCAGTCTCAGATCGTAATTGAGAATAATCTAATTTCCTAGTTTCACTAAATTGAGGAGACATGGCATATTTGAATCGCATAGAGAAAGATGATACACTCATGCTATGGTTTCTCTAAGGAACATCATTACCTAAATTATGCTCCTTAAGAACAAGTTTTTCAGGTTTTGTGTGTTAGTTCATATGAGGGAAGTTGTGTCATGGTTATGAGCTATTGCCCTAAAAATAACATTTCGATGGACCTCTAGTGCAATCGAGGTCGGTATTACACCCTAGGAGTTTACATACACTACTAGAAAAATGACTAATAGCTACAACCATTTAGCGACCGCCACATGCCGTCGCTATTTAGTGACCGTGTTAGCGACCACAAAATGAAAAGCGACCTGGAACGTGAAACATTGTGACCACCTCCGCGACCGCAAACGAACCGTCGCTACAACCGTCACTACCTCCATCACAATATCATAGGTCGTCGCTGACACGGTCGCTATAGTTAATTCCCTCCACTTTTTTGGTTTCCCTCCAATGTATTTATGGCGCCAACTGATAGCGACGGGAAAAGTAGGGTCGCTATGTCCTCTAATGCGTCAGTGACGTCCTCCATGACGTCGCTATGGCCACAATGTAGCGACGGAGGTGTTGCGACATCGCTAAAGTGAGTAACCGTCGATATGGCCGTCGCTAAGATTTCCTTTTTTGGATTCCCTCCATGTTGTTCCCTCCATTATAGTGACGGAGCTTATAGCCGTCGCTCGTGTTCTAGAAATTAGTGACGGAGCTACGGCACCGTCGCTATTAGTGAAGAGTTTAGTGATGGTAGGATGACACCGTCGCTATATGGAAGAGGTTAGTGACGGTGGGTCCCTACCGTCGCTAATATTCATGAGAGTAGTGACGGGTTGGTTCGCCCGTCGCTATAAATTTCGCTTCCCTCCATTTTTTTCTTCTAGTAATTGATGTTAGTGATGGGTTGGTTGACGCCGTCGCTAAGTTTCAGTAAATTAGGGACGGAGTTGTGTTACCGTCGCTAAGTTTTTAATTTTAGGGACGTCGTTAGCGACGGATTTGGAGCCGTCGCTATGGTTTTAATGTTACTCGACAGCATCCCCTTTCCCTGTCATTTGCCCTAACTTTCCCTCTCCTCTCTCAGCAGGCGTCTCCCTCTCCTCCCTCCCTCCCTTCGTCTGAGCTCCTCCACCTTCTTCCCTCTTCCTTTCGAAAGACGTTGTGTGTGCCCTACATTCCACCCTCTTCTCCGCCAGACATACCGAACCCGACTCCCTCTTACCGGTCCACCGGTGCAGCGGTCTCCCTTCACCGGAGTGGCTCACTCCCTCTTGGCTCCCTCACGGCTGACACACAGGAGTGCCTCACTCCCTCATTGCTGACGGTCACACACACTCACGGTCCCCCTTCCATTTACCTCGGTCAGGTTCTAATCCTCGGTCAGTTTCCTTTCTCTGTGATCAATCTCCTTCTCTTTCCCATTGGCTCTGGTACCTTACCGTTTCAATATTTAGAAATAGTAAATACTAATACTAGAATATGTATTCAACATATGAAATAAAAACAGAAACCTAAAAAAGGCCAAAATTCACACAGATAAATTTCAAGTTTATCTTGGGGACAGTGTTGGTTAGCTTGTTGCAGTTGGATTTTACAATTTTGTGTTATCAAAAGTTTATCGTTTTGGGAATATCTTATTTGGAATTCTTACTTTTTATAAAAGCATTATTCTGGACTATTTGCTACTTGTTTTAATCTGCCTATGTAGTTATGATTTCTTTGCCAATAGATATTCTGCTCATATCAGCTGTCTGGTGGTGAGTTATCTCAGTGCAACATGATTCCATGAGGTTGCTTGTTCAATTAAATTTTAACAAGGAATGTGATTCTAGTTAGGTGTTAAATATTGTGTTAGGGATCGCCAATACTGAAAATGAAAGTAGTTCTATTCTATTATTGTTGAGTTAATGTGTTGTTCTAGTCAGCAGTGTATAGTTGGAATTAAAACTTGAGATTATAATCACATTTTTGGGTGAGAAATTTTCACTGTTTATTTGCCCCTCCAGTTTAGGTTGAATTTGGTTTATTAAATATTATTTGAGTTAGATTTTGTGTTCTAACATTTACTCAGATTACTAGTGTTAACATTTCGTCCATTTGGTGTAGCATCAGTCGCATCATCCCATTGAACAATGAACATCTTAAATTTCAATTATTCTTGTTCAGGATATTGATAGAAATGTTGTTTAGCGTTTGTGCTCTATTATTGTTCTTCCCACTACTGTGTCAAGTTGTCAAACTCGTGGGTTGGTCACAAAATTTCTAATGAAGTTTACATCTGTGCAAATACTGTTGAGGGTTGTAACTAGTACTCGTTTCAGTTTCCTGTAAATGTAAACGTGGTTTAGTTTCAGTTGAGCAATTTTGTTACATACATAACCAGCATGCTTGTGCTGCAGTGTCCATTCCTTTTTAATTTTCCCTATTCTTTATTTATTGGTGGTATCAGGGGACAATTATAAAATAGTGACAGGCACATATCTCAACTATTCTTTATAATTAGGTGTTCTTCTGTAGTTACTTTCTCAACTCCTTCCCCGCACATATCTCATTTTCTTAGTCAAAGATCATTTGCAATCAAAAAGAAGCCAACAAAATAGAGCTTGTCTTTAAGACAACCTAAATAGCTGTTAACAAATTATATAATGAAAGCCTGTGTGATGATGTGAGTAGAGATATTCCATATTCGTCATGGCAAGAGATTTTCCTCCTCGAATTTTGCTATCTAACTTTGTGATTCTTCTTTTGAACATCTAGCGTAGATTTACTAAGGACTTTTCTCTCTATCTAGAAATCTTACACTGGCTTCATCAAATGATCGCCCATCATTAACCACTTCTCATTCCCATTGTATCATGCTTTTGAACATCAAATGATTTTAGCATGCAACATGCTCTTGCAAGTCTTTGCTAGGTGCCTATTTTTTCTCTCCTGAAGCATTTTGTTGTAGAGTATACGAATAAGTCAATTGGCTTCTTCTGGGATTACCACATCTTCCCTCATCATAGATGCATAATGCGTTTCAACTGGTGCTCCAGCCTGCGCAAATAGCTCAACCACTGCAGGCAGCACACCATAGTTCCTTTTTCAACTCATTTATCAAAGGCTTCCTAGGTTGCTGATCTCGAACGTGATAGACATATACTGGAGGTACCAAATCATTAATAGTACCTTCCTGCCATGCATGCTGCCCATCCCTCATCTGGTGTTTGTAAGCTTGACAATATCGTACTCGGTGACCTTTAGGTCCCACTTGTATCTCTGGACAATAACCACAAGTTTGGACTGCATACTTCTCCATAAGTCTTGAAGCTCCTGTGCACATTTTCTCCCAGGCTTTCATGCCTCGAACAGCAATAGCTGCAGAGAAACATGCACATAGCCAGCATAGTTGACAAAGGATGGAATATGTCAGAGAGAATTAAAAAGTGAAGAAAAAAGCATGTCTTCATAAAACAACTAATGATTGTCATAATTCAAGGATAATATCCAATTATTGTTTATTAAGATGTCTCCTCCAGTTTGCAGAATACATAACACAGGAAATCATTGTGTTAAGATGTCATAATTAAGAGTATTTTATTAAATTGACCAATGTCCTAACTCATTTGAAGTCCTCTAAAAGTTTCCACTTACATTTTATTATTATATATCTCAAATTTGCGGTGCTTCTCTTTCACAAAGCACCTGCTCTTTCTCTTTGCGACTCAACGAGCAGCGAGATCCACCTCCGACAACTATGACTCAGAGCCCATTTTCATCAAATTAATTTTATTTTATTTTTTTTACAATTTCATTTGTGTTGCCTTGCCCTGTGTTAATTTTCAATTTCACTTTTAAGTTTTCACATTGAATGGGATAGACCTTATATAATACTGAGTTATTAGTATTCAATTGCCCAATTGAACGCTTTATTTTTGCCACCTTAGCTACAATTTGCTTTGACTGTCTCTGTTTTTTTAGTTTCCTTGCAATGTACTTAATCTATAATTTGCTTTACGTGTCTCTCTTTGTTTAGTTTCCTTGCTACTTGTAACTGTCTAACCAGTTATTGGTTTGTCATGCAGACTAGCACACGTTACGCGTGGTCTGTGATCGTTTGTCGACAGTTTTATATTCTTCCTCACTTTTTTCCTCGAGGTAATCCCGTAACACTGACTTTGTCATTATGTGTATGCATGTGGATTGATGTTTGTTAGTGGAGAGCAGGGCTCATTAGGCATTGGTTTTGTGTGCTGATAACATGATTTGAAGATGCATGTGTAATGTTGTTTGTTAGTGGAGAGCACAGCTCATTAGGCATTGGTTTTGTGTGCTGATAATATGATTCTTTATGCATGTGTAATGTTTGTTAGTGGAGAGCAGAGCTCATTAGGCATTGGTTTTATGTACTGATAACATGATTTGGTGTTCATAACTCTGAATATCATATACAATGCGTATGATATGTTTATTTATCTATACTGGGAAGTTTTCTATATGTAACAGGCCGTTTGTAAATTTGGGAAATGTCTAGTTTACAGGGGAGACTCTGCCAAAATTTCGGCAGAGTCCCTTTCTTAGGGAACTTAAAAAATGAAACTCAACTTTAATAATGTAGGGTTTAGTCGTGTGTGTACCCATTAGATTCCCGTTCAAGTTTCAAAATAACCGGTTGATGTACCGTGTTGTGTTGGAGCTTGAATTGTCCCGGTTGGACAGTTTGGTATGAATTTGTAACCTGTAGGGCGTAACCCATCAATGTTGTATGTGGTCTATCTTGAGAAGTTGAATGAATGTTCATTTGAAGTCCTCGGTTATGGTGTTTCATATTGTCCCCAGGGTGCATGTCTGCGTGTGGTGTTTCATACCCTACGTATCTCTGTGTACTCGGGGACCAATGCAAAATGCTGCAGAAATTTCAAATGAACATTCATTCAACTCAAGATAGACCACATACAATTATGGGATGGGTTACGGATGGTTGCATATTCATCCCGAATGGGATAGGGCCCCACCAATTTGCAACATCAAAGAGATAGAGTGATTCACAACCGATAGTTAAATAAAAATTTAAACCCCATGTATGCTAACAGAAATCGTGCTTGTTAGATATTGTAAATGGAGGTACCGGCAAATCGGCGATGGATGTACAACCGACTAGATCGCAATCGGCGACTGACTGAGGAGTTTATGATGGGGCTATTGGAGTTCATTTCGTTCGCTACGGCAAACACGCCTGGATTTGAAGTGACTCAGAAGATCCGTTGTCCGTGCTCAAGGTGCAAATGCATGAGTTTTGAATACGCGGATGATGTCATGTGCCACCTAACTGAGAAAGGGTTCATGGAAACATACCACTGCTGGTACAACCATGGTGAGCAGTTACCGCGTAGACCATCAGACGTAACCGTGCAACAGTCTTACTACGAGGTTGGAGGAAACAGGGATACGTACAACAACATAGAACAAATGGTGATGGATCATGTTGGACCCTCCACCGGGCGTATGCTGGAACATAATGACCAAGCAGGTCATGTGGACTCTGACAATGTAGAGGAGGATCCTAATCCGGAGGTGAAGAGATTTTATGATTTGTTGGCGGCGGCTCAGACTCCATTGTGGGACGGGTGCAACGGTCATACTAAGTTATCCGGCTCCCTAGCTGCTTTAAGCCTAAAGGCAGATTATAATCTTTCTGGAGGTTGTTTTGATAGGATGGTCAATCTGATGGGTTCCACCATGCCTAGTAATCACAGAATTCCAGCAAACCTGTACCGTGCTAAGAAACAAGTGGAAAACTTGGGGTTGGGTTGTGTGAAGATAGACTGTTGTGTTGGTGGATGTATGCTGTTCAGAAATGAGTTTGCAGACAAGAGTGTCACAAAATGTCTGCATTGTAATGAGGAACGCTACAAGACCGTTAAAAGGAGAGGGAAGGTAACCCGGACGGCCAGGAAGAAAATGTGGTACTTCCCTATAACACCGCGTCTTCAACGCCTGTATGCCTCATTGTCCACGGCAAAACACATGCGTTGGCATGCTCTGAACCGAACACAAGAGGGGTTTCTTTGCCATCCTTCCGACGGGAAAGCATGGAAGTGTTTGGATGAGCTATATCCGGACTTTTCAGGCGAGCCGCGCAATGTAAGGCTTGGCTTATGTACTGATGGGTTTAACCCGTTCGGTCAATACGGAAGAGCTTACTCTTGTTGGCCAGTCATCCTGAACCCATACAATCTGCCTCCTGATATGTGTATGAAGAGGGAGGTCATGTTTCTATCTATACTGGTTCCAGGACCCAAAAATCCAAAGGCGAACATAGACGTGTTTTTGCAACCGTTGGTTGAAGAGTTATCACACTTATGGGATGTCGGGGTAATGACATACGATGCGTCTTTGAAGAACAACTTTATGATGCGTGCTGTTTTGATGTGGACTATTAACGACTTCCCGGCCTATGGTATGCTTTCTGGATGGTCCACGTCTGGGAAGCTTGCTTGCCCTGTATGCATGGAACATACCGGGGGGGAATCACTCCCTGTTAGTGGCAAGACAAGTTTCTTTGACTCTCATAGAAAGTTTCTACCGCTGGATCACCCGTTTAGGAGGAACAAAACCGCTTTTAAGAAGAACAAGGTTGTTAATGAACCTCCACCCCGTAGGTTATCTGGTGCACGGGTTTGGCAGAGGGTCGAAGAGTATCCTTACATCTGGGACAAGAGTGTTAAGGAGTTTGCGGGTTACGGTAAGGAACACCACTGGGTGAAGCAGAGTGTCTTGTGGGATTTGCCATATTGGAAAGACTTGTTGTTAAGACACAACATTGATGTCATGCACAATGAATGTAATGTTTTCATGAATATTTTTGACACTGTTATGGACATCAAAGGGAGAACAAAGGACAACGAGAAGAGTCGTCTAGACCTTCCGATTTGGTGTTCCAGGAAGGAGTTGGAGTTGAGGGATACGGGACGTGGAAGAATGTTTAAACCCCATGCAAAATATGCTTTAACTAGACCACAACAGATTGCTGTGTGTATTTGGATGAATGGGTTGACCCTGCCTGACGGATTCGCTTCTAACTTGAGTAGATGTGTCGACGTGAAGGAGGGCAGGGTGTTTGGCATGAAAAGTCATGATTGCCATGTGTTTATGCAACAACTACTCCCGTACGCGTTTCATGCCTTACCGAAGCCTATTTGGAAACCGTTAGTGGAGTTGAGTCACTTCTTTAAGGAGTTGACGGCTACTTCGTTGACTGTGGAGAAACTTGTGAAGATGGAAGAAACTATCCCGGTATTGATTTGTAAGTTGGAGCAGATTTTCCCACCAAGTTTTTTTGACTCGATGGAGCATTTGCCTATCCATCTACCGTACGAGGCCTTGGTTGGTGGCCCAGTGCAGTATCGTTGGATGTATCCATTCGAAAGGTGAATGCTTGGTGAACTCTTTAATTTCCTTGCAAATCGTGCTTATAATAGTATTTTCTAACTTAACACTATCTTGTTAATGATGTTGAAGATTCTTACGCTCTTTAAAAGATAAAGTGTCGAACAAAGCCTGTGTTGAAGCATCAATTTGTGAGGCATACTTAGTCGAAGAAATGACAACCTTTGCTTCTTTCTATTTTCCGACGGAGATAGAAACTAGAATGAGTAGAATTCCCCGCAATCTTGGGGTAGCCAGCCGTACAGGGTTTGATGAACAAACATCGATTTTCAACTATCCTGGTCACCCGGGGGGCAGGCTCACAAAATGTTACATTGATGAGAAAGATCGAAAGGCGGCTCACTTGTACATTCTTCTCAATTGCCCAGAAGTGGAACCCTTTATTGAGTAAGTCATAGAAGTTATATTATACATTCTTAACGTAGCTTTTATAGTATCTAAATTTGTTTCCTTTGAATAGCTTATACACAGATATGCTAAAACTTGAGCAAAATGATTTAACTGATGACCAAATTCATAGTGAGGTGTCATCCAAGTTCGTTGGTTGGTTCGCGCAACACGTAAGACCCGTGTTTTTAAGCCTATTTGCTTCTAACTCCCGTTATCTAACGATGACCTACTTTTTATGTTGTACATAGATACAAGACCCTAACAATCATATTGAAGATTCTTTACTCCAAGCCCTTTCTTGGGGGCCGGTGAAAACTGTTAAAAAATGGCCTATTTACTACGTAAATGGCTACAAGTTTAATATTCTTCAATGGAGTGAAGGGATGCGCACCCATAACTATGGGGTTTGTGTTAAAGGCACCGCCGGACAGTTGGAAGAAGACTTTTATGGAGTGCTGACGGAGATTGTTGAAGTTTCGTTCTCTAGACGACTAAGAAGAGATATTGTTCTATTCAAATGTGATTGGTTCGACAACACAATTGGTGTTGGAACAAAGGTTGACAACAACTACGGCTTAGTTGAGGTCAAGAAGAATGGTAGATATAAAGGGTTTGATCCCTTCATTTTTGCCCAACAAGCTGAGCAGGTTTATTACACCGACTTCCCGGGAGGACATCGGGACTGGTATGCAGTAATCATGGCCAAGGCCCGAAGTCAGATCACTGACAATGTCTCCGAGGAGGTCGATGACGCTTATCAGCTTGCACCACACGAGCTCAACGATGCCGATTTGTTGTTCAACATTGATCCAGTCATAATGGATGAGACACTCGCTACTACGGGGGGTGAACACATTGACAAAGACCTTGTCTCTCGATCAAAACGGTCTAGGGCTGATTTGGATACTGATGAACTTGTTCAAACAGATAACTACAGTGACACTGAAACTGAGGGGGAATTTGAAACTGAAACAGACACAGAGTATGTAGTCGTTAAACAAAATGTTACATAGGTTTATATATATCCTGACACTAACCTTTCTTTTCATGATTTTATCCACAGATGACGGGACGTCGACTGCCCTTCAATAGGGGTGGTGGGTCCAGGACCCCGACATCCCGGTAGGGGACTCCCACCCCAGGACAGCAGACGACTCCATCACCACTACAGCAGAGCACTCCATCACCACCACCACCACCACCAGAGTAGACCACTCCACCACCACCACCACCACTGCAGACCACCCCATCACCCCGACTGACCACCCCAGAGCAGAGTCCTGGAGCTGGTGGCTTGGAGGACCATGGCCATCAGGCGACCCCACCTCCGGCATCCCCTCTGCCCATGTTGGTACCCGTGCCGGCCGGAGACGAGTAAGTGACTAAACCTCAAATACTTTTATGTTATTTGTATGATACTTTACATTAAACTTTAGTGGAAAGACTTGTTGGTTTATTGGATGTTACTTTAATTAGTACTTGTATAGATTGAATTGTACTGGGCACTCTTCTGTTTGTAACAGGGTAACTATTTAAACTTGGAAATGTTACATTTACAGGGTAGACTCTGCCGAAATTTTGGGGGTCTCCCTAGATTGTGTGTTGTTTTACTCCTAACATAATTGTTGTCATTACAGCTTTGTTGATAGTAGTCGCACTACCAAAGCGATTACTAAGGTTTTGAAGGCCCAGTGGGATGGTCCATATATATCTTGGATAGATGCTGGGAAGGTTGTGCAAGATAGGTGGTTTGACACCTTCTCGGTAAGTTTCTAGCTCATTTGTTGTGACTTGATTTGTAAAATAGACCTGTTATTAATTTTGATTTCTCATTTCATTTTACAACGTGATTACCAGTGGGCGGAGGGTATGATTGATGAGATTAGGAAGGTCTTTGCCACAAAGACCTCCAAAATCATCAAGAGTACCCTTTGGAAGGTGAGGGACAAGGGTGAGCGCCCTCGTTGGATCCCGGAGGACCATTGGGACGGGATGGTCTAGAAGTGGGGCGGGGTCCCGTTCCAGCAGGCGAGTGCTCGGAACAGGGCCAACAGAGCCGCCGATGCTGCAGCCTCAGTTTACACTGGGGGTAGCATCTCAACCCTCGAGCACAAGAAAAGATTTGTAAGTATATTTATGTTAGACATTTCTATTATGATTCGTCTGACATGTTTACAAATAATAATCTCAATGTTTTTTGTCCACCACAGGAGCTGAGGGAGAACCGGGAGCCTTCTTTGTTTGAGGTCATGCAAATGACCAAGAAGAACAAAGCCGGTGCATGGGTAAACCAGAAGACTACGGATCTAGCGGTATTTACTTTTAACTGACACATGCTTATAATTTACAAATCAGCTTACTAATCCTATCGTTGTTTTTGAATTTACAGGAGGCGTATCAGGCCAGGAGGGCCGAGAAGGAGGCGGACCTGGTGGCTTCCACTCCTGAAGGGGAGGTTCCTCCCACCCTATCTTGTTCTGACGACAACGCCATCTATATGGAGGCTGTTGGCGGTGTGAACAAGAAAGGGAGGGTATTTGGATTGGGTGGCGTCGGCACACAGCTGGCGAAAAAGGGGAAGACCCCTTCCTCTTCGTCTTCCTCTGGTCTTCCGACTGAGGTCGTTCAGGTAATTCAAAACCTGAAAGATGAGCTACAGGAGGAGCGACGTCAGAGGCAGTTATTGTTGGAGCGGGCCGAGGCGGACCGACAGAAAGCCGAAGCGGACCGACAGCGGGCCGAGGAGCAGCACGCCGAGACTCGTCGGCAACTTGCTCAGCAGCAGGAGCTACTGATGCAGTTGATGGCGAGGCTACCTCCCCCCACTTCCCAGGCGCCCCCACCACCATCCCAGGATCCCCCACCACCATGATTGTATTTTTATTATTTATACACATTGTATATTTGATTTTTAGTTATATTATATTTCATTCAGTATTTATTTTGTCATTCTTTATTTATTATGTCAATATTTATTGATAATTACATTCAAATCAAAAAGCCTTATTGTACCTATCATTAATAATTCAACCTATTTGATAAATTAATTTAATCTATTATTTTGTTTTTAATAATAATTTAATATTTTAAAAAAATATTTAAATTTAATTATAAAATTTTATCAGCCAATACAAAATATAAAATATATAAATATTAAAACTAATTTTTTTTTAAAAAAGTTTCTAATTAGCGACGGAAAAAGATGGTCGCTGTATTGTTAAAAACAGCGACGGATTAGAGTGGTCGCTGTATTGTTTACAACAGCGACGAAATATCGTGGTCGCTGAATTGTTAAAAACAGCGACGGACCTAAGTCGTCGCTGTATTGTCAGAAACAGCGACGGAACATCGTGGTCGCTGTTGTTAAAAACAGCGACGGACCTAAGTGGTCGCTACATGAGTACCATAGCGACGGCGTATGGTGGTCGCTGGTGACTGCTAGTAGCGACGGGGTCTTAAGGTCGCTGTATGACACACTTAGCGACGGCTGGTGTTATTGGGGCAGAGACGATTTTAGCGACGGCCTTACGCCGTCAATACGGTAGCGACGACATGTGTGTGGTCGCTGATGTGTTTTCGACGAGGGTTTTAGCGACGTCCTCTGTCCCGTCAGAGATGCCGTCGCTAATGGTTTTAGCGACGGTCGTGGCATTGATTAGCGACCACGATATTCCGTCGCTAACAGGTTTTGTTTTAGTGGTGATAGCCATATATAAGAATTTGTGCACCCAAACTCTTAAATATTGAAAAATACGTAATACTGTATAGAGAAAAGAGAAATAAGAAAGGGAAGAGATTAGTGAAATGCTTGCTTAAAGAAGTGTGTATTATAAAGGTGGTAGATGGTTCAACTTGTATGAGTTGATAGGGTCAAAATGGGAAATAAAGCATTAACTGGATAGAACCAAAATGGTAAGAGTTGGCGTGCCAACGTTGATTCCTAGCGTGGCCACACCTGTTTCCAAAGAGTGCAAGAATTTTTTATCATAGCTATTGGTTTCTAGCGTTACAACGCTACTTTGTAACGTTAGATCTTGGTGTCATAGCATGCAACTTTGAGAGTCAAGATTACGGATTAGGTGTGGTAACATTGGGTCCTTGTGTGCCCACGCTGGACTCTAGAATTCAACTTTTACTTCAACGTCCCCATGCTACCTACTTTTCATTTGTTCCACTTTCTTGCTCTTCCAGTATCTTTTTTTTTTCAAAATATATATCATATTAGTCCATAATTTAATTATTATCTATAAAATCATTCATCATGAAATAATTACAAATATATTATTTTATTAATAACTGTGTATTAATTAGCTTGAATACTTAAAAAATGATGATAATTTAACTTGAATTATGCCTATAAAACATAGTCTCTAAAGAGACTTATCAATGAACCCATCCACTAGACTTTTTTCCCAAGATACCAAAGGGGGGGTTGAATATATAAAGTAATGGTCAAGAGTAAGAGTTTTCAAGGTTGGACTTGAAAAGTCATGGAATACCAAAAGCCAAAGCTATTATTTCAACAATCCCCCACTAATGGCTTTGCAAGAAAAAGAAGTTCTATGGACTGAGAAAGTTTATTTTTGTGCATAAGTGTTAATGTCCAATAGATTGAATTTACATATAGTAAAGTGAGGCAACAACATCGTTCAAATAGAGAATTACTCTTGAACTTATTAAATTAGGGTTGGAACCCCCACCACACACACCTTAACTTTAAAATATAGAGTTTCCATGATAAAAAGTAAAGTCATTTTCAATGTTGGGAATCATGTGAGTGTTTTAGAAAGAATGCCTAGATTTTTCAAAGAAAGTGACTTTACCATTCTCACTCACATATTTATTCCTATAGGTATCAAGTACCTTTCATATAGTGCATCTCAAAAGAACTTTTGTGAATAAACTTTATTAAATAACTTTGAAAGTATACAATTCTCAATAACACTTTTCTCACATACATCAAGAGTGTCTTAATAACACCACCACAACAAGCAATGTATCTATTTTAAATCAAGCATTACTTTCTCTTGCCATAGGGGTGAGGTGTAGTGCATCTTAAGTAATTGAATGACTTAGTTTGGCCTACTAAAATGAGTATCCATCATACTTTCCTCTCTTCAAGGCTTAAGATTTACCCTGTCGACATATCTATAATAAATTTCTTGGTTAACCTTTCAGTAAGAAGATCAACTATATTTTTCTCACTTCTTAAAAAACAAGAAAATTATACAAGGAATGTGTAATGTATATGAATTTTCTATAAAGGTATGTTAGCTAATAAGTTTCTCAATCATTTTATATTTTTGACTACTAACTCAAGAGTAATGAAATTAGATTTTGTAGTGGAACATATAATACAAGTATGTTTTTACGGACTTCCAGGAAATAATTCTTCCACCCAAAGTTAACGCATATCCACAGGTGGAGCTTGTCTCTTCTTTGTCAGAAACCCAATTTGCATTATAGTAACCTTCCAACCTTGAAGAAAATTTTAAAAAAAATACAAACTCCAATCTATAGTACATTTTAAATATTTCCAAAGACGAAGTAAAGCATTTTAATGTTCACCATTGAAAATATGAGTATAGTGACACAATCTACTTAAAACATATATAATATCATGTATACTCAAATTAAGACACACTATCACCATTATTCTTTTTTAAACACACAGTGGAATTAAAAGGAGTTCCAACAAGTATAAACTTAAAATTATTGAATCTTTTTAAAGTTTTTCAACATAATGTAATTGATTTAGAGAAAACCATTTTCTGTTTCCTTCATCTTTACGCCCAAGATAACATTGACTTTTCCCAAACCTTTTGTGTCAAATTCAGAACATAAAACAATCTTATTATTTGATTAATCAAATCCAAATATATTCTAAAAATTAAGATATCGTTAGATGTATAGGCATATTATTACATAACTGAATTCAAACAATTTTTTGTAAACATTAGTATCATATAAATTCACAATAATCCATGTTTAATCAAGGCACCATTAAACTTTCCATACCATTTGGTGCATTTTTTAAACTATACAAACACGTTTTAAGCTCGAAAAACTTGTGTTCTTGACGTACAACATAACCTTCTTAATGCTTCATATAAATCCCCTCATTCAAATTCCCATTTAAAATGTTATTTTTACATCCATTGGATGAACGAGAAAATTATTTATAGCAGCTAAAACAATCAAAGCTCTAATAGTGGAAATTTTCATAACTATTGAATAAGATAAAAAAGTATATTCCATATTTTTAAGTAAGACATTTGATTACAAGCCTGGCTTTAAATTTTTAATTGAACCATTTGGTCTTATTTTCCTTTTGAAAATCCACTTACTCCCTATAGGTTTACTATTAGTAGGCAAATTGAATAGTTACCAAGTATCATTACTCATTATTGAATCAAATTCGCTTTTTGTAACTTCTTTCTAAAAAGATGCATCAATAAAATTAATTGCCTCAATATATGTCTTAGATCTTCTTCCAACATATAACAATAAATTAATTCTTTAGACAAAACATTAACATCTTTAATATTAGTTAGAAAAATAGTTAAAAAATCTGGTGCAAAACTAGTTTTAGTTTGTTACCTTTTACTTATTCTAGGTTCAAAAGAAAAAGAACTAGATGGTATCATTTCAGAGCTAAAAGCATTGATAGTTAAAGGTAAAGATATAGGTTTAGGAATAAAATCATTCACACTTCTACTTTTCTTACACGAAAATATGTTTTCAAACAACTCAGCATCTCTAGATTCAATAATACTTTATCGTTCAAGCAAGCATAACTAGTAAAAGAATATCAATAGTTTTAGCATGAATGTTTGTTCTTTTAAAAAATTGGTATTTCAACTTTGGTTAAACACCCCACACCTTTAAAACATTCAAATAGAAGGAATACTTTTTCTACATCTCATAATGGGTTTTATTCAATTGTTCATGAGGAGTGATGAAACTTATTAAGAATATAACACACATTTAGAATAGATTCTATCCACATATTATCAGACATACCTGGACGATTTTAAAAACTTTTTAAGACCAATACAAAGTTATATTCACCACATCTGTTAGAGCTAAACCTTTTATTTTTGATGTATCTACCATTCACCATTTTATAAATTCTTAAATATTTCATCAAGCAAAAAAATTCAAGAGACAAAGAAAGTTCCATTTAAAGTGTAATTTATTTGTTCCTTGTAAACTTGAAATGAGTCTAAACACATTTTATAAGTAATAACTAAATTATTCATTATTTAGTATCACCATAAAAATTAATTACTACATATTTCCTTAAGTGATAAATAATCACCTAATGCCTATTATCCAATTATCATCACCAAATCATAAAGAAGAGTTTTTCTTATGAAGGTATATCTTGCAAGCTATACCCATAATAAATAACAAAATGGAGAAGAAAGCTTTAGATTTTTTTCTCTCTCCAAGGTAAATAAAGTCATCTATATATAGAAGTTGAAGCATACAACAAATTTTTGAAGAATCCAAAATGAAGCAAATGTAATAAAATTCATCAATTACGATTTTGATTTATTTCTTCTTCCTTTTATATGAATCCATGATAATTGGCAAGAAAACAGCAAACTAAAACATAGCCTATAAAAGCTTCCATTAGTAATATATATATATATATATATATATATATACACACACACACACACACACACTAGAGCTTACATTTTTGTTTTTTTTTTTGGAAAAAACCAAATGCAATGTATTTTTAGTTAAAGGCATGAGAATGATATTGATCCGGTCTGGATACCGGCCCCCATTCTTGTGACGTCAGACCGACCTTATATTAGGAAAACCGGTGTCTTGGTTCAACGTTACCACACCGGATATCCGCTGTCTGGCCGTCCGTCCTCACTCCACGACGGCATCATTCATCTTCTCCATAACGGTTCTATGTCCATTTTTACAGGACATTTATATAACTGTTGGCCTTTCAGTCACAGCAAGAGAAGAGCCCCTGATAACTTATCAACGAAGGCACTGTTTGTAGCAAAATACATCACATCAATGGCTTCAGAAAGTAAGTGGGTGTGTCAGCAGATTATACGGAAAAGGTGATTATCCTATCCTCTTCCTAGAGGATCGTACTCTGATAATTGACCTACCCTCCTGACACATTCTGAAAGTTGAGCCACCTTGATTGACACAATATACACGCTATCAGAGCTAAGGGACCCACCTGCATCCAACAACTCATTTTTCTCACGTACAACTATAAGAAGCATATATCAATACACATGCACGGTATCGTTGTTCTATCTCACACTTTTTACTGCTACTTCGCTTAAGCATTCATTGAGTTCTTACACTCTTCTGACTTGAGCGTCGGAGAATCTTCGCAGGTGGCACCACCTTTCGCCCCCCTGCAACACGAAACGTTGGTGTGAAGGATCTCCAGGACAGCAAGACCGGCCTCTCCCACTGAGAGACTGGATTACAACATCGGATATACACTGTTCCGGTGTGCAAACCCTAAAAACACCTGCACTCTTGTGGCTGGTCCCACACCGGATCCTAGACCCCGGTCCAGACCAGTTCAGATATACATTTTTTTAAATAAAGATAAAGGCAATTTATGAAATCTTCCAATCATATTTGGCAACATTTGTTTGATTTTATTTTCACTAAAACAAGACAAGATGATAAAAGGGAAAAATAATTTCATTATTCTCAAAATTGATGAAAGACTAAAAAAATTACCTCATTGTAGATTTATGATATTACTCCAATAGATAAAGTTTTTGCTTTTAGATTGGTGCATCGTGGTTATGCGCCACTGCGCTAAAAGAAAAATTATGGTAGACCTCTAGTGTAATCAAGGATGATATTTCTCTCCTAGGGTTTACATAACCACACACAAGAATCAGTGCACCTAGATCCCTGCGTGTTGAAAACTCCACAGCATTTTGTAGAGAAGAGGAAGGAAGAAAGGGTAGAGATGAGTGAAATGCTTACTCGGAGAAGGTTGTATGATAAAGGTGGTGGATCTGTTAATTTATATGAGATAATAAGGTCAAAATGTGAAAGAAAGCAATAACTGGATACAACCAAAATGTTTAGGTGAATCATGGTCAAATGTAACAGAATCGCGACAATTATTATTTTCCATTCCATATCTCATAACTAGAAAAATAAAAAAACACAAAAAGAAAGATCTAGTTGGAAGAATTTTTTTTCTAATCCTATGACCCACCCTAGCCCGGTAGAGTGCATATGTGATATGAGTGGTTTTTAAACCCATCCATTAGCCTTTTATCCAAGATACCAAAGGGGGTTGACTATAATATATAAAGACATGATCAAGAAGAAGATTTTTCAATGTAAGAATTGAATAATAAAGGAATGCCGAAAGCCAAAACCATTATTTCAGCATTGTAATCAAGAAGAGTGAATTTTTTAGTGAAAGAGATAGAAGGTGAAAATGAAGAGTAGATTCATTGGGAATACTTGCGACATTGGGGGTAAGACGTTATACTCTCCTGCTGTTGTTGGAGGCTTGAATTTGGGCTCCTTGATAGCTTTAAGGTGTTGCGATTATGCTTTTGCTTCTTTTATTGCCATTAGAATTGTGAGAATTAAATAACCTTCTTTCATGCCTACGAACTCAAACAACTTTAACTAAGTGACCATTTTCCATGAAGACGAAAATTAGAAGGTGAAGTCACCAAAAATGAATGGATGAGGTGATGGTTTCCACTCTAGTGTAGGGAGGGTTAAACTTTTTCTCCCTTTTTCATTAATCTTCATAGAAGGGAGATGATCGAATGCGTAAGAAGAAATGAGGAGGGTCATAGATGGTTATATGCAGTGACGAAAGATTTGAACATCGTTGCTTGATTCTTGTAGCTGCCTTGGAAGTTTGAATGGAGAATGGTGCGTGGTAGAAAAACAAATTTACAGTAATGAATTTTGGATCGTTTCTCTTCTCAAAGGAGAGCTTAACATCCTAAAATTATGAGTTGGAGAGAAAATAGATAAAGATCCAAATACATAGTTCTGTAAATTCATTGTTGAAAAATGATCATAAAGAAAGGGATCACCATTATTTATAGGTGAAGGGAAGCTAAACTATACTAATAACCCACTCAACCTCACTAATTAACAAACTCATTCAACAAACTAACCAACCATTAAGCAACTAACAAGTTTAACAACTTAAACATCTTCTTGTATATAAAATATATATGATTTTTTTTCTTGCTTAATATGTACAATCTATTTAAAACATCTAATATAAGAAAATGCACCACCTCATAGAGATAAAAGCTTATAACTTTTTGAACAAAAGGATATAAATGTAATTTTCTTTTGTTTACAATTCTAAAAATTACTACAACTTTACAAAATTTTCAATTCTAGACAAAAAGACATATTTTGCCACGTACGTTTTTTTTCTTTCTTAATTCAATTCCATATGTATTATTTTTATCAATTTGGTTTCTTATATGTAAAAATTGTCAAGTTGATGCTAAACTGTTAAATTACTTAACTTTGTTAATTGAGGTATTGATGTAGCATTTAATCATGATATGTTAATGCTAGGTGTTTTAATCTAGATAGTTGGATGTTGTTATAACTAGAAAAACAAGCAGGCTTTCATAAAAGGGCTAGACTTTTACGACTCGAGCAAAAGAAAACCTATAGACTTTAATTTATAGTGCCCAAACTCATCAATTTTTATAGGCGAATTGGGCTAACTCTATAAATTTGAGCACACACATAGTTGTATTTTCTTAGAATGAGTTTATTTCAACATAGCGCACACACCCATGGCATTCTTGATGAAGGCTTTACAACAGGGGTTTCAACATAAGTAGTATATTCAACATAAAGCACACACACTTTTGTAACTTGCTCAAAATTTCAATATTCTAATCAAGAAAGGTATAAGGAATAATGCTTAGATAAACTTTATTATAGTGAAAGATGGTGTAATATAAACATCCTTAAGGAAGACAAAAGTACATGTTAGCACTCTCTCTTCCAATATATCATATGCTTTATAATGTAGTTCAACAAGTTTAGTTCCCTACTTAAGATGGTATATCAATATCATATTATAGTCTCTTGACTTTTTAGAATGAGGCTTTAGAGGCTAGAACATGGAAAGACAGAGAGAGTAACAAGTTGCCAATAGTGTTTAACTTGTTGGCCTCATTCTTTAAACCCTTTCCTTGAATAGGGGAATCAATGTCCTTTTCATGAAGCTTATATCTATCCCACAATCTTGGTTGATTGAATAAGTTTTCACCTTTGGGGGTGATCCCTATAATAAGCTACAAATTAGGTTTTAGCTAAATCTGCTTCATTTTCACATACCATTTCATGCTTGGTTCATCATAATCAACTCCTGCAGAAGCAAAGAAATCCCTAAACACTTTTGGATATAGTGATTTGGGAATGGTTTGAGTTCTAAGGGACCTCATGCAATGCATCCTCTTAATATAAGGCTTAAAGTCACACCCTATCTTCTTCAGTTCCTTAAAGTCAAGAATCTTCCCAATCACCACCCCATTCTAAAAAATCTAAACCTATTATGGTCTCTAGTTTATTTGCTTAGAAAAATGTCATCGTCTGTAGAGTTTCCTAGCATTTCATCTTTCCACACTTTCTCTTTTTGTTAGTAGTGGCCTATTCTTAGGGGTTAGAAAGTCTCATTCACTTTCTTTGTTAGAAATTATAACTGTTGGAATAAAGATTCTCCAATCTAAGGTCTTAAGGTTTTGATGAAGACATAAAACCTGATGATACTGTTAAGCATTTTGATTTTGAAAGGAAACTAATGAATTTTCTAAGTGTGAAAGATAAATTAGATAGGAACCTCAAGATAAAACATTAAAGATAGAACCTTAGGTGGCTCAAAAAGAAAAGTTATGTCATAAATAAATCATCAACAAAAAACATTAAAAAAACCCTTTTACAAGTTCAAATATTGTTTGAAGACTCGGGAACTTTTAGAAAAATCCATCTCTTAAAGGTTTCTACATTGAGGAACCTCAGCTTATTGAAAGTTGTAAATTATGTGTTGAGTCTAAATCTCTAGTGCTCTATGATAAAAAGTTTCAAAGATACTTGACTTTTGAAAATAATTCAAGACATTTGATTATAAAGTGATCTAACAAGATTTTTTTAGTGTGAAATCAAGTAGTAAAAAAACTAATTGAAGAACTATGAGAAATTCTTAAATAATTTTGTAATGTTTCCATGAATAAAGATGAACTTAGAGTGCTTCTAAAAAAAGATCATAAGTTAGAATTAATGAAACAAGCAAGCAAAAAAAGAACCTCAAACATCTTATTTTTGAAGAACCTAGCTTATAACCTAAAAGCAAGATTCTACACCAAAGTTTCTTGAATCAGAAAAGAACCTAAACAATATATAAAGAAAGTTCTTATAAGGAGTTTCTCAGAAGATCAAGTCACAATTGAAGATGTATCATCTGGTCTTGAAGAATTAAAGACATAGGTTAAAAGGACCTAAATCCTTGAAGAATTATAAAATGAAGTGAATTAATGCTAATTAAAGATGGAGATAACTTGAAGACAAATAACTACGAGTGAACTAATATTTGAGATTAGCTAAGTAAAAATTTCTCAATAAACTTTGTTTCTGAAGTTGACCAAAACATGAACCTTAGAAGGAGTCCAAGTATTCAAAAACAAGCATCCTTAGCAAGCGTCACATACCTTAAGATGAAAATTAAATCAAGGAAAAGATCTCATTCAATCTAAGGAAAAGAAACCAAGTTTACTTTGAAATCTGGAAGAATCTCAAGTTCAAAGTTTTTATTTTTGAACCCCTTAGAAATATAATTAGGGTTTCTATTTCTAAATCCTTCAGAACCATATCAAGGTTTCCTCTTTGAAGATCTAAGTCAGCTCAATCATTTTAAACAAGAAAAAGGACAAGCTCCTAACAGTTATTATTTTTCATCCCTTTTTAAATACAAGGTTTGAAACACAGGTGAGAATATACACAAGAACATAGACAAATCATTTGAAGAGTGAATTATTTCCTTGTGTAAGCAAGAGCTAGAAAGCTTATACTATATTTTTCTCACATGCTATAAAAGAGTCCACACATTGTCTATATCCAAGTTTTATTTTAGGAACTTGTTATTTGCTCTCTATATGAAAGCATAACTCTCAAACAGTTAAAGGTCTTAACTAGATGAGTTTAGAGTTTAGTGTTTAAGCATGCCTTATTTTTTATGCTATGATTATCAAGCTCAAAACCTTTTCTACAAATCATTTTCCCTCCAAAGATGTTTGGTTACTTGCTAGTCAGGTGGATTAGCTTGGAAGTGTGTTCAAACTTATAGATGCAAGGTTATGTGTTGATCATGAAGAGGCTTTTGAAATAGTACCAATCATCATAAAGAGCTAATTAGGTCAGACCCGAGCCTATAAATAGATGATAGAATGTTCATAGGTGGTAACTTAAGTGATATACATAGAATCTCCTAAAAGTTACGAGGGTCATGCTTTGACGAACTAGCACTCGAAGATGCAGTTTCTGGTCGGGGTGCTCGCGTAGACTCATAATGAACGAGGTTGTTATTGCTTCGAGATCATCTTGTACTACACTATGATAGGTAAATGTAACTAATTTTAAATCTTTGTTATTTCTTTGAAACATGAAGTTTGCAAAGTGGATAGAGAGTAAGGAAAAAGGAACTTTGAGTCAAGTTTTTAACATATTAGAGGTATTTTCTAGTCCATCTTTGTTCTCCAGGTCTTCTAGGTGGCAAACACAATCATCTAATCAATAGAGTATGTAGCTAATATCTAACAAGTAAGAAAATGGTATTAGGTAGTGGATTGACCAATCTTTATAGTATAGTGTTATATGTTCTATCGCTATCGACTTTTATTAGTCTGGTCAATGAATGATTACACTGTCTTTCGCTCTTACATAAGAATGATTGGTGAGAACTCCAGTCACTAGCCCTTTCTTCAATATGCCCCTCCTTGCAGTTAAGGTAATGAATGTTGACATAGTCATCTCCCAGGGTGTGAAGGTTGTGTGCAAGGCCAAGGAATGAATTCATAAAAGTTCTCTCGCTATTTGGTTCAAAGGTTCCCTAACACGGGATGCTAAAACTAGGATGCGAACTACTAACATGATTTCCAATAGTAGGAAGGCATGGTGACCAACCGTGGTAGTGAAATCGAGACAATCATTTGAAAGAACTTTTCCTGACGGGTCGAAATGTGTTATTGAGTAAGGGTGAATCGGCCCTACCCATATATATATTGGAGTTAGGTGAAACTTGAAACATAATGAGCAACAAAGAGTGATTTCAGAAAGAAAGAAATGTTTGAAAGTTTAAGACAATGTTTAAATAAAGGAGCAATTATTGAGGGTTAAGTTCCAAGGTGCTTTGATCTTAAAAAAATTTTCTGATCATAGAAAGAACCAAAAATTTTGAATTTCTTTTAAAAAGATTAGAATCTAATCTCAGATAAATTTTAAAATTCAAATAAAAGTTTATTTTTGTATATATATTATAAAAATTGAATATATATAACAAAATGAGGGAAGTTTAAAATTTGAATGGAACAGATTTTGCAAATTTTGGTTTCTTACTAGATAAAGGAATCAATTTTTTTTTTCAAAAAATGATTCACGGATTCAGTTTTTAAAATATATATTATATAAAAGAAAAGAAAAAGAAAAGGAGGAGTGAGTTTCTTTTATATATATATATAATACGAGGATAAATGGAGGATTTGATCATGGAATCATTTATATATATATATATATATATAAAAGAAAGGCCAGGAATTCACGTTTTGAAATATATTAGAAGCACGCAGCTGGGGGGGAAGAGAGGGAGGCTGTTGAAATATATAGAAGTTGACATAAAAAAACCATATAGTTCATGTTGAAAATTATAGTATAAGGTAAGTCTTTAAAAAATTCCAATTTCCCCTTTATTTTTTGTTGTGATTGCACCACTGAAAAAACCCTAAATAGCTACAATAATTTAGCGACCACCCAAAATCCGTCGCTAAATAACGACCGCATTAGCGACCGCTAGAAAAAACCAGAGAAAAAAAGCTTAGCGACTCCATTAGCGACCATGGAAACGTGGTCGCTAAAAATTACAACATTCCTCCGTCACTAATGCCGTCGCTCACTCACCCGCGTCACTCTGGCGGTCGCTAGATTTTTCCCTCCAAGGTTTTTCGTTGGCGCCAAACCGTGGCGATGTCTAGTTCCCATTGCTATGTTTTATGTAGTGACGGTAGGGTTACGCCGTCGCTACTACTCATGAGGTTAGGGACGGCATTACCTTGCCGTCGCTACCATGCGGTGGGTTAGGGACGGAATTGGGTGGTCGTCGCTATAATTTTGGGTCTTCCCTCCATACCTTTACTTTTAAGAAGGGAAGGTAGTGACGGTGGGGTTACCACGTCGCTAATACTCAGGAGATTAGCGACGGTATTACCTTTCCGTCGCTAATATTTAGTGGAGTAGGGACGGAATTCGGTTGTCGTCGCTATGTGTTTTAACTGTAGTGACGTTATTAGCGACGGTTGTTGGCCGTCGCTAAAGGTTTATAACACTCGACCAGAGCTTCTCCCCTAATCATTTGCCCTAAATCTCCCCTCCTTCCTCCGTCCTTCGCCCTTCCTCCCTCCCCGACTTCCTCCCTCCCTCTCTTCCCCTCCGTCTCTGAGGACCTGTTTCCCCCTCTGTCTCCGAGGAGCTCTGTCCCGCTCCGTCTCTGAGGAGCTCCGTCCCCCTCCGTCTCCGAGGAGCTTCGTCCCCCTCCGTCTCCGAGGAGCTGTGTCCCCCTCCGTCTCCGAGGAGCTCTCTCCCCCTCCGTCTCCGAGGAGCTCTATCCCCCTCCATCTCCGAGGAGCTCTCTCCCCCCGTCTCCGAGGAGCTCTCCCCCCCTCCGTCCCGTTCAGAACCTCCGTCTGTGGCAGCTCAGCAGAGTCAGTAACGTTATCGGCGAAGTCGGGGGCCTCACCGGTGAAGCTCTCATCCTCACGCTCACCTCACCAGCAACACTCTTCATCGACACTGTCGCAGGTATCAAACTTCCACCCTTTCTCTTAACTCTGTTTATATTGGTCAACTGTGTAATTTCTGTTACCCATGTTAGTTTTCAAAAAAAAAAACAGAAGTAAAAATATGAATTGGATATTGAGTGAATTGGGATATGCTGGCCAAAAATAATAGACATGATAAACTTTGTTTCCTTAATATTTTTGTCTTAGTTTGATTCTGAACTACAAAGTTTGCTCTATAAATATATGAAGAAGGTGCAACACTCTAGGCCAAGCATTTCTGAGCAAAATACTACTTAGCTTATAGTAATAACTTAAAGCAAATCTTGGATAAAATTTAAGGAGAATCCACTGAAACGCTATATATAACATGTTAGGCCTCTTATAAGTAAATATTATAAGAGGAAAGCCAAGACTTAGGCTTTTTAATAGGACTGAAGTGTTTTTAGCAGTTATTAATTGTTTTAACAGTTATTTTGAAAATGTAACTGCCTCTAAGCAGTTATTAGCATAATAAAAATAGGAGAAGAAGCAGGAGAGAGGATAGGCAGTTTATGAGTGATTTCAGGAAGGGAGAGACTAAGCTCTGTTGAACACCATTGCTAGGAAAAAGAAGGAATGAGAGAAAGACACTATAACACTTCATTGTGTAATAACAAAAGAAAATCTAATCCCTCTGTTTTGTACATGAAGACTAGAAGAAATATGAAAACTAAAAAACCTTATTCTGCTAACATGATCTCCATTTACAAAAGTTATCAGAAAACATAATTTTCATATTTCTTAATGTACACACAAATTTTAAACCCATTTTCTAATTCAATAAAGCACATAATGTTTGGATAGATGGAAGACACTTTTGAAAATGTAAAATTTTCCCTTTAATAGGTAGGGAAGGGAGGTATACAAATATAAGCTTGAAAATTACAGGACACAATAAGGCTAATACACAACATACAAAACTAAAGTAATATTAACATGAAAACAATCCCAAGTTATAATAAAGAAGTCTGTGTTCCATAAATCATCTTTAGACACTGTATGCATAAAGTAAATATTGTCATTTACGTAATCACTGTGTATCCCATCTCAGTTGAATTGACAGAAAATCTCTAAAAAATCTAGGTTCGAAGTAATCACAAGTACACTGAGCTGTACAATATAATACATATAAGACATCAGTCCAATAATACAACTGTTTTAAAGGATTGGTATTTCCTTGCTTAGAACATAGCTTTACTTTCATCAGAATTAATTATTATAATCTGCATTCCATGTTGTCTTGTTCAGAGTATGTATCTTAGTTCCTGCTCTTGTGCTGTCAGTATCTCATTATAAAGTGGATCAAAGCTAGAAAATTATATGCCCCTGATTGGACCTTTACAGTCGATTGGTGGCAGAATAGTTTAAATGTTTACACATTTTTGAAAGTCCAACATATTCAAAAATTTAGAAAAATTCATCACATTTAAAGATCAATTTGGAAAAGTAGTAACATTAAAAGAAAATTGATAATTTTAAGGCTGTCTCAGCGTATTTATGTAATGATCCAGAAAGTTTTAAATAAAACAGATCCAAAAATGGATAGGATATGTCTTGAATATATGTAACTCAATTACTCAATACAGAAAATGCCAATGTTTAGGTTGCTCAGTCCAGACATGACTAGGATATTTCTTCTAACCCTCCCTTCAACTGGAATCTCATGAACATTATTGTGTGGTTCATCAGGAGGAGCACCAGTGCCCATGGAGATGGCAGTATCAGCATTTTCTTCTTCTTCTTACTCCTCAATCCCACTCTCATACTCATCATCTTCTCCCCAATCTGAAATCTCCAGCTTGCTGTCTTCTTCATCCTTCTCCCAATTCCAACTCTTTTGTTCTTCAAACACCACATCTTTGCTAACAATGACTTTCTTGGAGATTGGTTCAAACAAGCGATAGGCCTTTGATTCATCACTCACTCCCAGCAGGACACACTTCTTGCTTTTGTCATCTAACTTGCTTCTTTGTTGATCTGGTATATGAACAAGAAGACTGCTCTGCAACTCGTCAATTGTCATGGTCTCTAAATTATTGGATTCCTCAATTGAGCACACAACATAATTAAATTTAGAAACCATGGACCTCAATATTTTATCAGTGATGACATTCTCATGCATATTCTCACCACAGGCCTTCATACTTTTAGCAATTTTTAAAGTATGAGAAAAATAGGAATTAACTGTCTCTCCTTCCTTCCCCCTCAGAACTTAAAAATCTCTACGCAAGGCTTGCAATTGCGCGCTATTCACCCTGTGGAACCTTGGAATTTTTGCTTCATTGAATCCCAAATGTTTTTGGGTGTATCGTCATTAAGGATTGTGTCCAGAATTTACTTTTTTAATGGTGGGGCTGTGCATATGTTTTTTAATGGTTTCTTTTTGCAGTGTATGTTGCAGTGCATGTCCTCAATTTGTTGTCCCCCCCATTTTGATGATGAACTTAATCTATAATTTACTTTACATGTCTCTCTTTGTTTAGTTTCCTTGGTTCTTGTAACTGTCCAATCACTTATTGGTTTGTCGTGCAGACTAGCACACGTTACGCGTGGTCTCTGATCGTCTGTCGACAGCTTCCACTTCATCCCTGACTTTTTTGCCCAGGTAATCCCCTAACACTGACTTTCTCATTATGTGTATGCATGTCAAATGTTGTTTGTTAGTGGAGAGCAGAGCTCATTAGGCAATGATTTTGTGTGCTGATAACATGATTTTTTATGCATGTGTAATGTTGTTTGTTACTGGAGAGCAGAGCTCATTAGGCATTGGTTTTGTGTGTTGATAACATGATTTACGATGCATGTGTAATGTTGTTTGTTAGTAGAGAGTACATCTCATTAGGCATTGATTTTATGTATTAATAACATGATTTGGTGTTCATAACCCTGAATATCATATACAATGCATATGATATGTTTATTTATCTATACTGGGAAGTTTTCTGTATGTAACAGGCCATTTGTAAATTTGGGAAATGTCTAGTTTACAGGGGAGACTGCCAAAATTTCGGCAGAGTCCCTTTCTTAGGGAACTTAAAAAATGAAACTCAACTTTAATAATGTAGGGTTTAGTCGTGTGTGTACCCATTAGATTCCCGTTCAAGTTTCAAAACAACCGGTTGATGTACCGTGTTATGTTGGATCTTGAATTGTCCCGGTTGGACAGTTTGGTATGAATTTGTAACCAGTAGGGCGTAACCCATCAAAGTTGTATGTGGTCTATCTTGAGAAGTTGAATGAATGTTCATTTGAAATTTCGGTTATGGTGTTTCGTATTGTCCCCAGGGGGCATGTCTGCGTGTGGTGTTTCATACTGTACGTATCTCTGTGTACTCGGGGACCAATGCGAAATGCTGCCGAAATTTCAAATGAACATCAATGACACAAGATAGACCACATACAATTATGGGATCTGTTACGGATGGTTGCATATTCATCTCGAATGGGATAGGGCCCTACCAATTTGCAACATCAAAGAGATAGAGTGATTCACAACCGATTAGCAAATCATATTTGAAAATGTAAAGTAACAGAAATCGTGCTTGTTAGATTTTGTGAATGGAGGTACCGAAAAATCGGCGATGGATGTACAACCGACTAGATCGCAGTCGGCGAGTGACTGAGGAGTTTATGATGGGGCTATTGGAGTTCATTCCGTTCGCTACGGCAAACACGCCTAGATTTGAAGCGACTCAGAAGATTCGTTATCTGTGCTCAAGGTGCAAATGCATGAGTTTTGAATACGCGGATGATGTGATGTGCCACCTAACTGAGAAAGGGTTCATGGAAATATACCACTGCTGGTACAACCATGGTGAGCAGTTACCGCGAAGACCATCAGACGTAACCGTGCAACAGTTTTACTACGAGGTTGGAGGAAACAGGGAAACGTACAACAACATAGAACAAATGGTGATGGATCATGTTGGACCCTCCACCGGGCGTATGCTGGAACATGATGACCAAGGAGCTCATGGAGACTCTGACAATGTAGAGGAGGATCCTAATCCGGAGTTTAAGAGATTTTATGATTTGTTAGCAGCGGCTCAGACTCCATTATGGGACGGGTGCAACAGTCACACTGAGTTATCCGCCTCCCTAGCTGCTTTAAGCCTAAAGGCAGATTATAATCTTTCTGGAGGTTGTTTTAATAGGATGGTCAATCTGATGGGTTCCACTATGCCTAGTAATCATCGAATGCCAACAAACCTGTACCATGCTAAGAAACAAGTGCCAAACTTGGGGTTGGGTTGTGTGAAGATAGAGTGTTGTGTTGGCGGATGTATGCTGTTCAGAAATGAGTTTGTAGATAAAAGTGTCACAAAATGTCTGCATTGTAATGAGGAACGCTACAAAATCGTTAAAAGGAGAGGGAAGGTAACCCAGACGGCCAGGAATAAAATGTGGTACTTCCCTATAACACTGCGTCTTCAACGCCTGTATGCCTCATTGTCCGCGACAAAACACATGCGTTGGCATGCTTTGAACCGAACACAAGAGGGGTTTCTTTGCCATCCTTCCGACGGGAAAGCATGGAAGTGTTTGGATGAGCTATATCCAAACTTTTCTGGCGAGCCGCGCAATGTAAGACTTGGCTTATGTACTGATGGGTTTAACCCGTTTGGTCAATACGGAAGAGCTTACTCTTGTTGGCCAATCATACTGACCCCATACAATCTGCCTCCTGATATGTGTATGAAGAGGGAGGTCATGTTTCTATCTATACTGGTTCCAGGACCCAAAAATCCAAAGGCGAACATAGACGTGTTTTTACAACCATTGGTTGAAGAGTTATCACAATTATGGGATGTCGGGGTAATGACATACGATGCCTCTTTGAAGAATAATTTTATGATGCGTGCTGTTTTGAGGTGGACTATTAACGACTTCCCGACCTATGGTATGCTTTCTGGATGTTCAATGTCTGGGAAGCTTGCTTGCCCTGTATGCATGGAACATACCGGGGGGGAATCACTCCCTGTTAGTGGCAAGACAAGTTTCTTTGACTGTCATAGAAAGTTTCTACCGTTGGATCACCCGTTTAGGAGAAACAAAACCGCTTTTAAGAAGAACAAGGTTGTTAATGAACCTCCACCCCGTAGGTTATCTGGTGCACGAATTTGGCAGAGGGTCGAAGAGTATCCTTACATCTGGGACAAGAGTGTTAAGGAGTTTTCGGTTATGGTAAGGAACACCACTGGGTGAAGCAGAGTGTCTTGTGGGATTTGCCATATTGGAAAGACTTGTTGTTAAGACACAACATTGATGTCATGCACACTGAACGTAATGTTTTCATGAATATTTTTGACACTGTTATGGACATCAAAGGGAGAACAAAGGACAACGAGAAGAGTCGTCTAGACCTTCCGATTTGGTGTTCTAGGAAGGAGTTGGAATTGAGGGATACAGGACGTGGAAGAATGTTTAAACCCCATGCAAAATATGCTTTAACTAGACCACAACAGATTGTTGTGTGTATTTGGATGAATGGGTTGACCCTGCCTGATGGAGTCGCTTCTAACTTGAGTAGATGTGTCAACGTGAAGGAGGGCAGGGTGTTTGGCATGAAAAGTCATGATTGCCATGTGTTTATGCAACAACTACTCCCGTACGCGTTTCATGCCTTACCGAAGCTTATTTGGAAACCGTTGGTGGAGTTGAGTCACTTCTTTAAGGAGTTGACGGCTACTTCCTTGACTGTGGAGAAACTTGTGAAGATGGAAGAAACTATCCCGGTATTGATTTGTAAGTTGGAGCAGATTTTCCCACCAAGTTTTTTTGACTCGATGGAGCATTTGCCTATCCATCTACCGTACGAGGCCTTGGTTGGTGGCCCGGTTCAATATCGTTGGATGTATCCATTCGAAAGGTGAACGCCAGAACTCTTTAATTTCCTTACAAACACTTCTTATAATAGTGTTTTCTAACTTAACATTTGTTAATGATGTTGAAGATTCTTACGCTCTTTAAAAGATAAAGTGTCAAACAAAGCCTGCGTTGAAGCATCAATTTGTGAGGCATACTTAGTCGAAGAAATGACAACCTTTGCTTCTTTCTATTTTCCGACGGAGATAGAAACTAGAATGAGTAGAATTCCCCGCAATCTTGGGGTAGCCAGCCGCACAGGGTTTGATGAACAAATCTCGATTTTCAACTATCCTGGTCATCCGGGGGGCAAGCTCACAAAATGTTACATTGATG
Source organism: Clitoria ternatea (assembly GCA_037962975.1). Lineage (NCBI taxonomy): Eukaryota > Viridiplantae > Streptophyta > Magnoliopsida > Fabales > Fabaceae > Clitoria > Clitoria ternatea. The sequence goes on from CM075675.1 coordinate 54,501,268, forward strand.
AGAAAGATCGAAAGGCGGCTCACTTGTACATTCTTCTAAATTGCCTAGAAGTGGAACCCTTTCTTGAGTAAGTCATAAAAGTTATATGTTACATTCTAAACCTAGCTTTTATAGTATCTAAATTTGTTTCCTTTGAATAGCTTATATATAGATATGCTAAAACTTGAGCAAAATGATTTAACCGATGACCAAATTCATAGTGAGGTGTCATCCAAGTTCGTTGGTTGGTTCGCACAACACGTAAGACCCGTATACCGAGTGTTTTTTATCTTTGCTTCTAACTCCCGGTATCTAACGATGACCTATTTGTTATGTTGTACATAGATACAACACCCTAACAACCATATTGAAGATTCTTTACTCCAAGCCCTTTCTTGGGGGCCGGTGAAAACTGTTAAAAAATGGCTTATTTACTACGTAAATGGCTACAAGTTTAATAATCTTCAATGGAGTGAAGGGATGCGTACCCATAACTACGGGGTTTGTGTTAGAGGCACCGCCGGACAGTTGGAAGAAGACTTTTACGGAGTGCTGATGGAGATTGTTGAAGTTTCGTTCTCTGGACGACTAAGAAGAGATATTGTTCTATTCAAATGTGATTGGTTCGACAACACAATCGGTGTTGGAACAAAGGTTGACAACAAGTACGGCTTAGTTGAGGTCAAGAAGAATGGTAGATATAAAGGGTTTGATCCCTTCATTTTTGCCCAACAAGCTGAGCAGGTTTATTACACAGACTTCCCGGGAGGACATCGGGACTGGTATGCAGTAATCAAGGCCAAGGCCCAAAGTCAGATCACTGACAATGTCTCCAAGGAGGTCGATGACGCTTATCAGCTTGCACCACACGAGCTCAACGATGCCAATTTGTTGTTCAACATTGATCCAGTCATAATGGATGAGACACTCGCCACTACGGGGGGTGACCACATTGACAAAGACCTTGTCTCTCGATCAAAACGGTCTAGGGCTGATCTGGATACTGATGAAGTTGTTCAAACAGATAACCACAGTGACACTGAAAGTGAGGGGGAATTTGAAACTGAAACAGACACAGAGTATGTAGTTGTTAAACACATATACATAGGTTTATATATATCCTGAGACTAACCTTTCTTTTCATGATTTTATCCACAGATGACGGGACGTCGACTGCCCTTCAGTAGGGGTGGGGGGTCCAGGACCCCGGCATCCCGTTTGGGGACTCCCACCCCAGGGCAGGAGACCACTCCATCACCACCACAGCGGACCACTCCATCACCACTACAGCAGACCACTCCATCACCACCACTACAGCAGACCACCCCATCACCCCCACAGCTGACCACCCCAGAGCAGACTCCTGGAGTTGGTGGCTTGGAGGACCCTGGCGATCAGGCCACCCCACCTTCGGCATCCCCTCTGCCCATGTTGGTACCCGTTCCGGCCGGAGACGAGTAAGTGACTAAAGCTCAAATACTTTTATGTTATGTGTATGGTACTTTATATTAAACTTTAGTGGAAAGACTTGTTGGTTTATTGTATGTTACTTTAATTAGTACTTGTATAGATTGAATTATACTGGGCACTCTTCTATTTGTAACAGGGTAACTATTTTAACTTGGAAATGTTACATTTACAGGGGAGACTCTATCAAAATTTTGGGAGTCTCCCTAGATTGTCTGTTGTTATACTCCTGATATAATTGTTGTCATTACAGCTTTGTTGATAGTAGTCGCACTACCAAAGCGATTACTAAGGTCTTAAAGGCCCAGTGGGATGGTCCATATATATCTTGGACAGATGCTGGGAAGGTTGTCCAAGATAGGTGGTTTGACACCTTCTCGGTAAGTTCCTAGCTCATTTATTGTGATTTGATTTGTAAAATAGACCTCTTATTAATTTTGATTTCTCATTTCATTTTACAGCGTCAATGGGCAGAGGGTATGATTGATGAGATTAGGAAGGTCTTTGCCACAAAGACCTCCAAAATCATCAAGAGTACCCTTTGGAAGGTACGGGACAAGGGTGAGCGCCCTCGTTGGATCCCGGAGGACCATTGGGACGGGATGGTCCAGAAGTGGGGCGGTGTCCCGTTCCAGCAGGCGAGTGCTCGGAACAGGGCAAATAGAGCCGCCGATGCTGCAGCCTCAGTTTACACTGGGGGTAGCATTTCAACCCTCGAGCACAAGAAAAGATTTGTAAGTATATTTATGTTAAACATTTCTATTATGATTCGTCTGACATGTTTACAAATAATAATCTCAATGTTTTTTGTCCACCACAGGAGCTGAGGGAGCACCGGGAGCCTTCTTTGTTTGAGGTCATGCAAATGACCAAGAAGAACAAAGCCGGTGCGTGGGTAAACCAGAAGACTATGGATCTAGCGGTATTTACTTTTAACTGACACATGCTTATAATTTACAAATCAGCTTACTAATCCTATCATTGTTTTTGAATTTACAGGAGGCGTATCAGGCCAGGAGGGCCGAGAAGGAGGCGGACCTGGTGGCTTCCACTCCTGAAGGGGAGGTTCCTCCCACCCTATCTTGTTCCGACGACAACGCCATCTATATGGAGGCTGTTGGCGGTGTGAACAAGAAAGGGAGGGTATTTGGATTGGGTGGCGTCGACACGCAACTGGCGAAAAAGGGGAAGACCCCTTCCTCTTCCTCTGGTCTCCCGACTGAGGTTGTTCAGGTAATTCAAAACCTGAATGACGAGCTACAGGAGGAGCGACGTTAGAGGCGGACCGACAGCGGGCCGAGGCGGACCGACAGCGGGCCGAGGCGGACCGACAGCGGGCCGAGGCGGACCGACGGCAGGCCGAGGAGCAGCACGCCTAGACTCGTCGGCAACTTGCTCAACAACAGGAGCTACTGATGCAGTTGATGGCGAGGCTACCTCCTCCCACTTCCCAGGCGCCCCCACCACCACCCCAGGATCCCCCACCACCATGATTGTATTTTTATTATTTATACACATTGTATATTTGATTTATAGTTTTTATATTATATTTCATTCAGTATTTATTTTGTCATTCTTCATTTATTATATCAATATTTATTGGTAATTAAATTCAAATCAAAAAGCCTTATTGCAACTATCATTAATAATTCAACCTATTTGATAAATAAATTTAATCCATTATTTTGTTTTTAATAATAATTTAATATTTTAAAAAAATTATTCAAATTTAATTATAAAATTTTATCAGCCAATACAAAATACAAAATATTAATACATTTTTAAAGTTAAATTAACAAAACCAGTAAATATTTAACCAATTTTTTAAAAATTAAAAAATTCCAGTTAGTGACGGAATTAGACGGTCGCTATAAGATATAAATAGTGACGGCAAAGAGTGGTCGCTGGTCGCTGATTGTCCACAAACAGCGACGGACTGTAGTAGTCGCTGAATGGCTACCTACAGCGACGGAAGAATACGGTCGCTGGTAGGCAAAAACGTAGCGACAGATCATGTGGTCGCTACATGACTACCCATAGCGACTGAGTTGCACGGTCGCTGGTAGACAACAACTAGCGACGGAGTTTGTGGTCGCTGTATGACTAACCATAGCGACGGTATACTGCCGTCGCTACTAGCGACGGAGTTATGAGGTCGCTGTATGGCCACAGTTAGCAACGGCTGAAGTTAGTGAAGCAGAGACCATTTTAGCGACGGTATCATGCCGTCGGCATTTTAGCGACGGCGGTTCTACGGTCGCTGATCTATTTTCGACGAAGGTTTTAGCGACGGGTGTTTTCCCGTCTAAAATGCCGTCGCTAAGGTATGTAGCGACGGTCTTGACATGGATTAGCGACCAACTTATTCCGTCGCTAACAGGTATTTTTTTAGTTGTGTTGTCTTGATAGTGAATTGTAACAAGATAATATGTATAATTAAACACGGTGGTTCCTTTCCCATCGAGGAAGATCTAATAATCAATAGCATAGAATATATTTTGATATCCGTTACTAACCAAGTTAGATAGTACATTCGTAAGATTAAAAAATAAAATTGATATTGGCATGTAATGAAAATTAAAATCTTTATGTTAAAGGTTAATTTGGACGGGACGTCTTGTTAATCTATGTTTTAATTTTATTTTTTATTTAGATCATAAAATATTTTAGTAACATTAATATGTAACAAAAATTAAAATATTTATGTTAGAGATTAATTTAGATGAGACGACCTATTAATTTATATTTAATTTTTTAAAAATTTAATTTAGACCATAAAATATTTTAATAATATTGATATGTAATAAAAATTAAAATATTTATATTAGAGAATAATTTGGATGAAACATACTGTGGATCCAGGTTTCCAAATAATATAAATTTTTATCTCAAAATTAATTTTGACTATTAAGTATTTTAAAAAAAGGATAATAAAATAAATAAACCTAAGATTCCTCTTTTTCTTTTAAAAATAAAATACAATATTTGAGATCAATTTGGATGAGATGTTCTGTTAATTAATGTTTCCTAAATCTCGATGTTTCAAACTTATTTTACATTTTTAGATGATAAAAGAGAACTACGTAACCCTAATTTCCCCTGATGTTTGGGGAATACGCAGGAGCGGGAGCAATTAATCCTGTCAGACCCAAATTTAAAAAATAAATATATCATATTAACTCGTAAAAATAAAATCGTAACATTTTAACGACGATTTGATTAATTTGGATGAGACGTTCTATTAATTGCTAAATTATGACTTTAATTATTAAGTCGATAATAAATCCAGAAGACATTTTTAAGAGGTTTAAATTACAAATTATTAGGATTATTAAAAACTTAAACAATTTAGGGTAACTGATTAAAATGGACAGTGTGAGGTACTAATATCTTCCCCAACTATAATCATACTCCTGAACTTAAAATTAGGACCAATACCTTTAAGTTAGGGCTTTTTCGATGTTTTACCACTAGTGGAAAAAAGGCTTTTTACACCGGTCCCTTTTGGCATTTTACACCGGTTGTAGGACCGGTGTGGATGGAGCCGGTGAGAAAAATATCAACTTTTTACACCGGTTTTGGGACCGGAGAAAAAAAGATTTTACACTGGTCCTATTTATGAAGACCGGTATAAAAAAGAATAATAACACCGGTCCTTTTCTTTAAAACAGGTATAAAATACGTTTTTCTCACCGGTCCTTCTTCAAACAACCGGCATAAAAAATACATTTTACACCGGTCCATAAGGTTGGCCCGGTACAAAAATTGGCTATTCTCACCGGTCCCTTAAGTTGGCCCGGTACAAAAATCGTCTTTTCTCACCGGTCCCATAGTTGGCCCGGTACAAAAATTGGCTTTTCTCACCGGTCCCTTAAGTTGGCCCGGTACAAAAATTGGCTTTTCTCACCGGTCCCATAGTTGGCCCGGTACAAAAATTAGCTTTTCTCACCGGTCCCTTTAGGCAGGCCCGGTACAATTGTAGACTTTTCTCACCGGTCCTTTAGGTTTCGACCGGTACAAAAAATACCTTTTTTTAATTTTTTTTCCCTACGTATTTCATTCCTAGGCATGCCAATTCAGTATTGCAATTTCAAAGTCAGCTAAAAGAAAACAAAATAAACCCTTCTTGAGACAATAGACATCATATCACATCAATTTTGATCATGTTAAAACCTTTAAACTTGTTCTTTACAACTACAAAAATGTTGTCCCCATACAATCAGACAGAAAATACAACATACAAAGAAAAATGTTTGTCCAATGACCAAGAACTTAAGAGAGCTTCTAGAGGGTGAATGAGGACTGAGATTGAAAAACAAAAGCATCTTCTGGATCATCTTCATTATCATCTTGTTAATAAAAGTTCACAAAAATATTCCGCGTTAAAAAGTTATACGCACAGAATAATTGTTGTTGTGAAATTAGAGGAGAAAACAATTAAAATTTCCATTTTACAAGCCTGCAACCACCCAACTACTTATTTTTGAGTTCTCATGATAGCAGAATATCAATTTAATAAGTGAATGCAAACTTTCAATCTATTTTGGAACATATCCATGCACATAACAGTTTATATTCAACTTTGGCTGCATTTCCTAGCAAAAGGCAAGGTCATGAAACTGCCAACTCCAATTCTCAATCAACATAGAACTTGAACCAAACCAAACAACAAAATTGGAAATAAGGTGAAAGAGGCAGTTCTAAAACCAGTTCAGAACTGGAGTTTAAACTTAAAACCACTCCTTACTCTTGCACTGGTTACCAATCAATTCAAAACCCATTTCAAAACAATTCAGAACCATTTTTTAAACCCTTAAACTAGTTTTAGAATAGTTTAGAACCCTTTTTAATCCAGAATTAGTTTTTAATCCCAGAAACAAGCATAATGGGGGAAAACATATCAATCAAAAACTAGTGGTGTGATCTAAACCAGAAGGAGCATTGAAAATTTGTAAGCATTCATTTTTAAGTAATCTCTAATTGTGTTTCACCCAGAAATACAAGTAACTTGAAATAACTTAGTAACTAGTTAACTGTTATAAACACAATTAAGTAAAGAGTTACACATGTAGTGAAAACAGTTTTTTAACCCACACAACTAATCCACATCATAGAATGAAAATAACTTGAAATACAGTTGAACTAGAATAGTAGACTCACTGTTTCTTGGGCGGCCCTTTTAATACCAAGACATGTTTAGAATGAAGGAGGCAACACTTCAAACAAATATCTTGCCCATCGTTTTTGAATGTCTTCAATTTCATCCTCGAAAAATGGTTCTCGATCGAATCTCTACAAATTTAAAACCAGAATGCATGAGCAATAAGAACATAAAGCACATGCAACTTAAACAAATTTACAAAACTACATATTGAAAAATTACCTTGTCCCATGAATCAAGAGTGTTTGCTAAGACAATATCCAACATGTGCTTCATTACATAAAATCCACACTGCATGCTACCTGATGGTTGTGTTGGGCACTATAAAAATAACACCAATTAATATTGAAATGTGTAAGATAAAAATATGTAACAACCAAACAAATAAAAATCATGAACATCCAACTTACACTTGGATTGATCCATTTAGGAGGTGTTAAACATTTTGTGTGTCAACCTAGCAACAACTGAGATGCTTGTATTGGTCTACAATAAAAATGGTTTTAATAGAAAAATACTGAAGTTAATAACCTTAACAATAAGATATATATACAGGATAATATGTTTCATTAGACAATGGTAATTAATATAACAATTAAAACTTACACTTGTAGAAGTTGTTTAAGTTCTTTGGATGGTTTACCCTTTGTTGAGCACAATAACACACACAAATTCTGTTTTGGACATATTAATATCAACTGCCAATGCGACCTACATAAAGTGAAATAAAATATGTCATAACTTTTTAAAAAAACTAAATAATGAAAAGAAGACCATATTACTTACGAGTTAATAAAATACGGTGCAAGGTAAACCAATTTTCCTTCCGATAATCTGCTTTGAATGTAGTTTTGTATGTCCTCCTTTTTGTTTCCTTTATCATGAAGGAACGTAGGATCAATGAATCCATAGGTATTCGTGAGTTCCTTCTTCTTGCACAATTGATGTAGGTACCTAATTGAACAAAAATATGATTATTGAAGTATAAATCCTAAACATAAAAAACAATACAATTGTGATATAAATTTCATGTGAGACCCTAAAATTAACTTACATCATCCAAAATTGTATGATAGATACGTTTAGTGTAACACCCCCTTATATACACGAGATATATATGTATTCTTCTTACTTTAAAAAAAAAAAACTTTTAGAAAGATATACATATTTATCACTCTTTATCTCGTGTATACAAGGACGTATATACATCTGATTTCCTTTGAATATTGAAAGTAAAAAAAAAATTGTCTTTCAATATTTGTCCATAATGACAAAATAATTTATAGAAATCATAAGTGATAAATCATTACAATATTATATCCGAATGAAAGAGTTTATCAAAGTTTAACCTTTACCTTGTTACAATTATCTACTTGATATTGTAATAAGGCAAAATAAAACTAAACTATACCTCTACTACAAATGTGAACAATCATTTCCTAGTCCTTGAACCATCGAGTTTTGAATCCTACTCTTGTCATATCTCTTCATCTAATCGATTGAGAATGAGACCACTTTATCCTCTTGTAATTATATATCCTTCCATCTTGGACTGCTAGCTATATATCATATAACATATATTTTGGACACAAAAATTCAAACAAGAAGGAGTGAGAAACAAAATATAATATATTACAGATAAGACATAAGCATAAGGGTTTTCACAAACTAATATAGTAATATCAGTCATAATCTCATATACAATCAATTATGAATATAGGGTTTCCACATACATAACACTTATATTTTCATTCATAACCATCCATATAGAATGTCACAATCACATGAATGTTATGTAATGCTTATGCTACTGTCTCATTCAGTTTATGCATGTGGGCCCTTAAAGTTTTAGTTTGCACTGGGCCAACCAGGAGTTTACACTGTTTCATAAATTCTGGATAATAATAACATAAATGCCTTCATGGCATATGAACAGCTCAACTGGCGTGGAAACACTTAGAGACTAGTCAGACTGAGAAAGTTTTTATTGTGAAAGTACCCGACACTAGGGAGCGACCCCAGGTCACCTGAAGCACCCTTTCACACTCTCTCATCCCAAGGCTCGCAATTAAGCCTCCTCTAATGTATCCTCGGTTTCTATAATCCGTCCCCAGGCAATATCACATCTCAATTCTCTTTAATGATTCATGATGCATGAACTACTCGCATATTTAGTTGGTTAAGGCTTTTAGAAACTCAATTATTAAATACCATAAAGGTTCACAAAATCATCACAATAAACTGTACATTTCCATAAGTTCTTCTTTGAACTTCTGTTATACTGAAATAATTTAGTACAGTCTTCAAATTCAGATCTTACCAAAATTGAGTTTCCAAGCCTTAAATATCTCAAAGCTTTCTCTTAAAAACCTTCATATATTTACATAATCTTTCTCAATTTAAATCTTAACTAGATTGAGTTTTTGAAATCTCCACAAAATATTCTTTAGTTATTTCGTTGGGGAAAACCAAAATAATTTACTTTAAACTTCTAATTTCTAAAGAAAATAATTTAAAATCATTAACTAAGAATACTTAAAACTATAAAAATTTTCTTTAATTCAAGAATTAATTATCTCAACCTCTGATTTTCATAAAATAGCTTCTTTCTAATACTAGATTTTATTATTGAGATTAAAAATAAAGTTAATAAAAATTATTTATAAGAAGAAATAAAAAAACTAAAATAATTACAAAATACTTTCTCTTGGAATAAAAATTTAAAGAGTAAGGTAAGAAAATTCTTACTGAGTTTTAACTTTCCGTCATGCTTGCTATATGCTCAAACTTCATATCACAAGATCATCAATCATTCATCAACCACAATCAAGTATAGTAATCTCATCAATCACAATCAAATATCATCAATCATAATTGAATATTATTAATCACAGTCTAATATTATAAATCACAATATCATTAATCGAAATCAAATATAATTAATTATAATCAAGTCAAATCAACTAAATATCGCTTATAAATATAATTCAAATTTTTAATGGTTATTTAAATTAGTAGATTTGATTTTGAGTCCTTATAGTCCATTCCTCGCACAGGTCTATATAAGTCCATATATCCAGTCTTCGCATAGGTATAGTTCAGTCTAGACAGGTCATAATATTCCAAGTCCTTGCATAGGTTTAGTTCGATCCATATAGGATATAAAAATCCAAGTCCTTGCATAGGTTTAGTTCAGTCCGTATAAGTTATAATAATTCAGATCTATGTATAGATATTTCAGAATAAGTTACACAGTATATTAAATTTATTATAAATTTTAAGTTGAGAAGTTATTACTTTATAATAATATTATTAAATTTAAAAGGAGTAAGAGACTCCTCCCTTTATTCTTATGTCTTTCATATTATATTTTTATCTCACTCCCCCTTACCTCTTGTATACCGATTCGTTATTGAAAATCCATGCGCGCCTCGTCTCCGAGTTCTAAAACATACCAATTTCATTTTAATATAATTACAAGATGAAAATTAAGATTACAACTTAAAATTAAAAAAAATGGTAAATTTTGAATAGTGAATAGTGAATAGTGAATAGTAAATCGTAAATAGTAACAGTAAATAGTAAAACGTGAATAGTAACAGTAAATAGTAAAACGTGAATAGTAACAGTAAATAGTAAATCGTGAATAGTAATGGTAAATAGTAACAGTAAATAGTAATTTACTATTTGAATAGTAATTTACTATTGAAATAGTAATTTACTATTGAAATAGTGTTTACTATGCAGAATAGTAACTTAAAATAATATTATTTCCAGTATAATAACAGATTTCTAAAAACGATATAAAAATAACCCAAAAAATATAAAAGAGAAGTATTTTTACCTTAGGATTTTGGTAGAACCTTCTCTCCAAAAACTTTTCTTCTCTCTCTCACTTCCACCACTATCTCACTAGCACTACTATATTAAGAAAACTTAATCTGAAATTGTGAATTCTAAAGAAGAAATCCTTCGGTATTTATAGGAAAAAAATTTACTATGCATTCCATTATTTTAATATAAAAGTACTATGCATTTTTGAATTTTTTATTCTAGATTACTGTGCATCTTTTGAAAATTTCATACATGCACAGTGATTTGCATAGTAATTGTCGGCAAAATTATTAAGTCAAATAGTAACCCTTCACTCGGTATATTTTAAATATTCAAAATGAGTCCTTTTTGAAATTTAGCGATATTATATCAGTCCTCACTAATTTTATAATAAGTAATATAAAGCTGAAATTTTAAAAATCTAAAATTTTCTGTTAATAAAAATTTATTGATACGTTTCTAATTTTTTAACGATTAGAAAAAATCAAGATTTTTCTCAAACCGATAATTTTTAGATAAGTCTACTTGAAATGGATTTTAGAAAATTTTCTTATAATTTAACTTTACATTCTTGTAAATATTTTTAATTTTAAGCAACTTTATATGAATTTAAAATTATTTAAAATATATTATTTTATTAAAATAATTCAAAATTTTCAAAAAATTCCAGAAAATCATAAATATTATGTAGATCAAAAAGTTTAAAAGAACCATAGTCTAATTCCTTCAAAATTTTATTTTAAAATTCTAATAAGAGTTAAATCTTAAATATGTAAAAAAAATAAAAATATAACAACATAAAATAAAAATGGTGAATAACAAAGATATTAAAAATTCTTAATATAATTTTCTTAATTAGTGAATACTAATTAAGTCACTTTAAAATTCTCATTCAAAAATATTTTCATTTTATTATTATTATTATTAAAAAAAACAAATAATAAAAATATAAATACCAAAATTTTAAAAAAATGATAATAATAAACTAACTTATAGTAAGTATTTCTCAAGAAATATATATTAATATCTATTTCCTATTTGTGATGAAAATAGGATGTTACAACTCTACTCCCCTAAAAGAAATTTCGTCCTCGAAATTTAATATTGTTAATAAATCTTACCATAGCTGAACTGTTCTAAAATATATTTCTAGTTTCCTTGGCAATTGTGTACATTTTCCTTAACATTGCCATTTATCTCTCTTTTTTTAATCTTATCTGTATTTTTTTCCTTAATTCAAAAATATTACTCGTCTTAATTTTGTCAACCATGCTCATCATAAATTGATGGTTAACTCTAAACACCTCAATAATTACGTTTCTCAATCTATTAAAATCTTACTTAACATAATCCATAACATCTATTAATTAAAATTCCTACTCGTAATATAGTAAAATGGACTGCTAAGAATTAATTACTGGACAACTAGCCGTTAGTAACTAGCCGTTGGACTAGCCGTTGGACTAGCCGTTTATGACCGTTGCAACTCTCCCTCCCTTGCTTGCTTATAAATTCTCATTCCATTCTCACTTCCTATCACAACTTCAAGGTTTCTTAGTTTCTCTCTTCTTTCTAATTTCTTCAATCTTTTTTTTTTCAAGTACTATCATACTATTCGATGGCTAACCTTCCTAGAAGTAAGGAAGAACGAAGTCGGGATGGACTACAAGTTGTGGTAACAAGTGCTTCACTTCTTATAATCGTTATGATTATTTCTCTAGTTTGGATAATTTTTGTATTGCCAAGACTCTTAGACCTCTATCTATGATATACTAGATGTTCTATGTTATTTTCCTTAATGTAATCGTGTATAATAAATTATCCTAGTGAGAAAGGATAAATATGTCTTAGTCCATGTTGTACTAGTTAAATCCTTGTGGTCTTTGCTTCATGATAATCCAGGGTATGTAATCATTTCTTATTGTCTTCTATAATGAATCAAATATTCCTTAACTAAGTGATTACACATTCCATTATAATTGACTACAACCATTACATATATTTGATAAATTCTCCAATCTTAAATGATCACAAATCACTACGTTGACTTAGAAATATTCACTTGAATATTTTTTTTATAGGTAACTAAGACTTATGTAATCAATAAGTAAAGGTTCATATCTACTTTCTCATGGTTTACTAACACATTTCTTTATTTTAAATCTACAATGGTCATTACATAACAATGATTTATATCATGTATATATATTCGTCGAACAAAATCGATGACTAAAAGAAAATAACTTGATAAACATGTATCATATTGTTAGGAATCACAAAAATATTTTATGTCACAATTTCTAAATATTAAACCAATATCGATGTCTTCCAAAGATCTATAATGCTTATTTTAGGTCATTCATTGATATATTTATCACAATAAATCAATTTAAAAAAAATTCAAAAATATATGGTTAATTACATTCGATGTCACAATCATAAAAGTTTCATTAATTCATATATTTACACACATAACCATCATATATATTATTCAATCGTACACATCATAAATGAAAACTTCATCAAATCAAACAATAATTAACATATTTTATATGTCATACAAAAGAAGAATCAATACAAATAGCCAGAGATACAATTCCTAATATGATTATTTGTTATATCAAACAAGTTATAAATTATCATATTTTTTCATAAAGTATACATCCACACATTTTTCTTTTCAAAATATATCACCAAAGGAAAAACTATGATTCTATCTTAAAGAATTTGTTATACTAGTTTGGGATTACAGCAGTTATTTACCCATTGGAATTCTAATTCACACAAGTATCTCTTACAACTTCAAGGACATGGTAAGGAATATCCTAATAGAATTTATTGAGTTTATCTCCATTTCTCCATATACTACATTAACCCAAGGTTAAATTCGTTGATCTTAACATCCTTCTTTTGACATGTCTTTCACTACTTAGTGCAAATCATTCGGGGTGATCAGTCCCGATAGTTTATAACTAAGTAGTCAAAGTCACGACAGCTCCAGTCTAGAATTCATACCAAAATATTTCTAAGAATTTTCTATTGTCTTATCTCCCTTGTTGTCTCATACCATATTGTAAAATAGGAAAATGTTAGAATATTTCACTATCACATATTAATCAGAGAATCAAACACCATACAATACATTTGGAATAAAAGGAAATAACTGCATTAGTTAATTTACCTTATCATTCCACCATACATTAAGGCCTGTACTTAAACAATGTCAAGAAAGACTTCAGAATGGCCAGTTTCTGATAATCCCTGCAATAACATTTTTCAAGTAACAGGCTATAAAGTTTTAACTTATACTTCTTATGAACTTAAAATTAGTTCCTTCTTTCTATACTCCTAATTTTTCTTCACTTACTTCTTACCATTTACTCTAATAAAATTTCCTCTTTTCTCAACCATAAAATCTCTTGTCAAACTCAACCATCAGAGTACACTAACACGCTAGTAAGACCATACCACAAGCCAGTTTGGATTGAACTGCTCTGATACCACTTTGTAACACCCCCTTATATACACGAGATATATATGTATTCTTCTTACTTTAAAAAAAAAAAACTTTTAGAAAGATATACATATTTATCACTCTTTATCTCGTGTATACAAGGACGTATATACATCTGATTTCCTTTGAATATTGAAAGTAAAAAAAAAATTGTCTTTCAATATTTGTCCATAATGACAAAATAATTTATAGAAATCATAAGTGATAAATCATTACAATATTATATCCGAATGAAAGAGTTTATCAAAGTTTAACCTTTACCTTGTTACAATTATCTACTTGATATTGTAATAAGGCAAAATAAAACTAAACTATACCTCTACTACAAATGTGAACAATCATTTCCTAGTCCTTGAACCATCGAGTTTTGAATCCTACTCTTGTCATATCTCTTCATCTAATCGATTGAGAATGAGACCACTTTATCCTCTTGTAATTATATATCCTTCCATCTTGGACTGCTAGCTATATATCATATAACATATATTTTGGACACAAAAATTCAAACAAGAAGGAGTGAGAAACAAAATATAATATATTACAGATAAGACATAAGCATAAGGGTTTTCACAAACTAATATAGTAATATCAGTCATAATCTCATATACAATCAATTATGAATATAGGGTTTCCACATACATAACACTTATATTTTCATTCATAACCATCCATATAGAATGTCACAATCACATGAATGTTATGTAATGCTTATGCTACTGTCTCATTCAGTTTATGCATGTGGGCCCTTAAAGTTTTAGTTTGCACTGGGCCAACCAGGAGTTTACACTGTTTCATAAATTCTGGATAATAATAACATAAATGCCTTCATGGCATATGAACAGCTCAACTGGCGTGGAAACACTTAGAGACTAGTCAGACTGAGAAAGTTTTTATTGTGAAAGTACCCGACACTAGGGAGCGACCCCAGGTCACCTGAAGCACCCTTTCACACTCTCTCATCCCAAGGCTCGCAATTAAGCCTCCTCTAATGTATCCTCGGTTTCTATAATCCGTCCCCAGGCAATATCACATCTCAATTCTCTTTAATGATTCATGATGCATGAACTACTCGCATATTTAGTTGGTTAAGGCTTTTAGAAACTCAATTATTAAATACCATAAAGGTTCACAAAATCATCACAATAAACTGTACATTTCCATAAGTTCTTCTTTGAACTTCTGTTATACTGAAATAATTTAGTACAGTCTTCAAATTCAGATCTTACCAAAATTGAGTTTCCAAGCCTTAAATATCTCAAAGCTTTCTCTTAAAAACCTTCATATATTTACATAATCTTTCTCAATTTAAATCTTAACTAGATTGAGTTTTTGAAATCTCCACAAAATATTCTTTAGTTATTTCGTTGGGGAAAACCAAAATAATTTACTTTAAACTTCTAATTTCTAAAGAAAATAATTTAAAATCATTAACTAAGAATACTTAAAACTATAAAAATTTTCTTTAATTCAAGAATTAATTATCTCAACCTCTGATTTTCATAAAATAGCTTCTTTCTAATACTAGATTTTATTATTGAGATTAAAAATAAAGTTAATAAAAATTATTTATAAGAAGAAATAAAAAAACTAAAATAATTACAAAATACTTTCTCTTGGAATAAAAATTTAAAGAGTAAGGTAAGAAAATTCTTACTGAGTTTTAACTTTCCGTCATGCTTGCTATATGCTCAAACTTCATATCACAAGATCATCAATCATTCATCAACCACAATCAAGTATAGTAATCTCATCAATCACAATCAAATATCATCAATCATAATTGAATATTATTAATCACAGTCTAATATTATAAATCACAATATCATTAATCGAAATCAAATATAATTAATTATAATCAAGTCAAATCAACTAAATATCGCTTATAAATATAATTCAAATTTTTAATGGTTATTTAAATTAGTAGATTTGATTTTGAGTCCTTATAGTCCATTCCTCGCACAGGTCTATATAAGTCCATATATCCAGTCTTCGCATAGGTATAGTTCAGTCTAGACAGGTCATAATATTCCAAGTCCTTGCATAGGTTTAGTTCGATCCATATAGGATATAAAAATCCAAGTCCTTGCATAGGTTTAGTTCAGTCCGTATAAGTTATAATAATTCAGATCTATGTATAGATATTTCAGAATAAGTTACACAGTATATTAAATTTATTATAAATTTTAAGTTGAGAAGTTATTACTTTATAATAATATTATTAAATTTAAAAGGAGTAAGGGACTCCTCCCTTTATTCTTATGTCTTTCATATTATATTTTTATCTCACTCCCCCTTACCTCTTGTATACCGATTCGTTATTGAAAATCCATGCGCGCCTCGTCTCCGAGTTCTAAAACATACCAATTTCATTTTAATATAATTACAAGATGAAAATTAAGATTACAACTTAAAATAAAAAAATGGTAAATTTTGAATAGTGAATAGTGAATAGTGAATAGTAAATCGTAAATAGTAACAGTAAATAGTAAAACGTGAATAGTAACAGTAAATAGTAAAACGTGAATAGTAACAGTAAATAGTAAATCGTGAATAGTAATGGTAAATAGTAACAGTAAATAGTAATTTACTATTTGAATAGTAATTTACTATTGAAATAGTAATTTACTATTGAAATAGTGTTTACTATGCAGAATAGTAACTTAAAATAATATTATTTCCAGTATAATAACAGATTTCTAAAAACGATATAAAAATAACCCAAAAAATATAAAAGAGAAGTATTTTTACCTTAGGATTTTGGTAGAACCTTCTCTCCAAAAACTTTTCTTCTCTCTCTCACTTCCACCACTATCTCACTAGCACTACTATATTAAGAAAACTTAATCTGAAATTGTGAATTCTAAAGAAGAAATCCTTCGGTATTTATAGGAAAAAAATTTACTATGCATTCCATTATTTTAATATAAAAGTACTATGCATTTTTGAATTTTTTATTCTAGATTACTGTGCATCTTTTGAAAATTTCATACATGCACAGTGATTTGCATAGTAATTGTCGGCAAAATTATTAAGTCAAATAGTAACCCTTCACTCGGTATATTTTAAATATTCAAAATGAGTCCTTTTTGAAATTTAGCGATATTATATCAGTCCTCACTAATTTTATAATAAGTAATATAAAGCTGAAATTTTAAAAATCTAAAATTTTCTGTTAATAAAAATTTATTGATACGTTTCTAATTTTTTAACGATTAGAAAAAATCAAGATTTTTCTCAAACCGATAATTTTTAGATAAGTCTACTTGAAATGGATTTTAGAAAATTTTCTTATAATTTAACTTTACATTCTTGTAAATATTTTTAATTTTAAGCAACTTTATATGAATTTAAAATTATTTAAAATATATTATTTTATTAAAATAATTCAAAATTTTCAAAAAATTCCAGAAAATCATAAATATTATGTAGATCAAAAAGTTTAAAAGAACCATAGTCTAATTCCTTCAAAATTTTATTTTAAAATTCTAATAAGAGTTAAATCTTAAATATGTAAAAAAAATAAAAATATAACAACATAAAATAAAAATGGTGAATAACAAAGATATTAAAAATTCTTAATATAATTTTCTTAATTAGTGAATACTAATTAAGTCACTTTAAAATTCTCATTCAAAAATATTTTCATTTTATTATTATTATTATTAAAAAAAACAAATAATAAAAATATAAATACCAAAATTTTAAAAAAATGATAATAATAAACTAACTTATAGTAAGTATTTCTCAAGAAATATATATTAATATCTATTTCCTATTTGTGATGAAAATAGGATGTTACATTTAGCATTTGATCACCTAAAGCAATCTCCATAACATCATGCTTGGTGATGTATAATGGGATAGGAACATCCTTTCCTATAACCTCAACTCCTAACTCCAGCTTCAAAGGCTTCTTGCCAATTTTCACGGCCAATGTCCCTAAACGCTCAAGCAAGTCGTCTTCTTGTTGTAGAAAATCAGCTTCACCCTTCTAACCAATTTAATAAAATAATTAGATATATGTAAAGTATTTGTTAAAGATATAGAGTAAATTGTCAGTAATACCTTGGCTCCAATTAAGATGACAAGCTTTCTTGGCCATATAATGAAGTGGTTAGGGGCTTCTCCAACTGTTGTTACCTCCTCGGTCAGTATAGGAACATGGGCATCTGCATCCTGAACTCGTTCAACCACGACTCTAACATTATGATCATCCAATTGCTTATGGTGTACGGTGGATCCCAAGTTATAAACCTTTCCAAAGGCTACTAAATGATAAGGATTCTCTACGTATAACTCACAATCCTCTGGGACATCAATCATATCCTGTTCTGGTTCATCTTCACTTTCTGGAACATAATTACTACCCTTTGTGCTGACATATTTATTTGAAGGCAGATTCCCTATGTCTTGGGTTTTTGTGAATAGAGAAGGGATGCCCAATGACTCCAAAGTTTGCCTAAACTCCAACCTTAGCTTCTCTGTGACCTGCTCTGTGATTCGTTGAGTCACTTGCTCTTCAACTTGTTGAGTGACCTCTTGCCTTATCTCCTCTCTAATATGTATAAGCTCATCCCGAGTCACATTAGAGGATCCAAGTCCTTTTCTGCTTGGAGGTCTTCCAAAGTATTGTCGTATGCCCACACGTTGTCCAACACCACGAACACGACTGTTGTGTTCTGGACGCCCAATAGCAATAGATAGAATATCTTCTCGGCCAGAGCGTACTAAGGATCCTTCCGAGCTGAGTGATGTCAAATTGTCCTACAATCCATTTTAAATAATGTATGGCATTCAAAATATAGGTTAGCTGGTAATTTATAATCTTGTCCTATGCATGAATAAATCAATTAACTTACAATCTTTTCAACAATCTCACGAGTTGCAGCGGATGTATATTCTCCATTCTTCTTCAACCTTGCTAACTTCCATTTCTCATAACGCTTAGGCGGAGATGGGGGAGGAAGTATTATGGATGGGTCTGCTTAGGATGCTTGCTCATATTCTTTCTGCTTTTGAGCCATTATCTTCTCCTCAAGCAATGGATAACCCCCACGAGATAATCTATGAGGACACTTATTCATTGTAGCAATCTCCTGTGCTCTCTTTCTTTTCCCCTATTTAAGTCGATTAAAGTAAACTTACCAATTAGCTAGTCTAAAGAGTATGAAATAAACCAACTCATATTTATTTAGTTTTCAAAAACACTTACAATAAAGTTCACATGTTGTCGGCTCTTAACAAACTCCTTCCATGTTTCTTCATCAATGAATGTCCACTTCTCACAAGGCGACTTGTCTTTGTTTTTTCCAAACACCCAGTCGCTAGTCAACTGTGTCTTAAATTGCTTCCAACATTCCCCCACATAGGAAAGACATTTCCTTTTCAAATCCAAGTTGTTCGGAACATCATATGTGATCTACATGTTTCAACAAAGTAACTTTAAATTAGCAAATGACCTTACAATCACCTTATAAGATTTACTATATTGCTCTAATAGTATTACCGTAATCGTTTCCCAAATTTTATCCTTTGTCACCTCATCGACCTCACTCCAACGGTTACACAAGATACTAGCTTTTTCACGTCCAAGCATCCCAAGGTAGCTATTGAATTTAGCTTTATTTGCCCCTTTCGGTAGTAGAGTCACTGAATCAAACTCAATTGGAAACTTCTGGTCTCCATTCCTACCAATTGCTAGGTCTTTCAACCGCG
Source organism: Clitoria ternatea (assembly GCA_037962975.1). NCBI lineage: Eukaryota > Viridiplantae > Streptophyta > Magnoliopsida > Fabales > Fabaceae > Clitoria > Clitoria ternatea. The sequence goes on from CM075675.1 coordinate 54,520,938, forward strand.
TAACTCGTCTTCCCACTCTTTCAGAAGACTCTTCTGGTGCTGCTTGGTTTCCAGAAGAATCAACCATTATTCCTGTGCAAACATAAAAAATGATTAACATTAATATTGATACTTTGAAGCAATAAAAGGTAACGTTGAATTATAGCATCATTAAATAATGTATGACTAACTTATTGTTATGTTGGAATGTTCTCCCATATCCCTTCATGATGATCATTCCGTGTGGCATGACCATCATCCACTTCATCCTCAGAATTAATATTTGGCATCCTTGTTGACATAGGTGTCTCTGAAACGTGTAAGGTGTCATCGATATCAAGTGTGGTTTTTCCAGGAAGAACCACAGACCACTGCTTGTTAGAAGGATCATTGATATAAAACACTTGTATTGCTTGTGATGCCATGATGAAAGGATCATCTTTGTAAGACAACTTGCCAAGGTTCACCAAAGTAAATCCCAACTCATCAACATATACAACACTATTAAGATCAACCCATTTGCATTTGAAAATAGGAATCCTAAATTTTGTGTAATCAACCTCCCATATCTCTTCAATACGTCCAAAGTATGATGTTGATGCCATAACAGGATTATTATCCTTTGAGCTAGCGAAGTGCATAGACTCAGTTGTTACCATGACCCCACTATTTTGCATAGTGCTCTTATCATCTTGGGACTTGGTACAGAATGAGAAACCATTAATATCATATCCATTCCAGCAAATTACATCATAATTAAGCCCATATGCTAGCCATTTTAATGTTTCAGACACAGTGACATCATTCTTAACAGCCTCTTTAAACCAACTTAAGAAGCTCTTGTTATGCTCATTCAACAAAGCCTTTTCTTTCATTCTTGGCTTCTTTGCCTTAATGATGCTTTTATGCTTAGCCAGGTATGGTTGCACTTCATTAATATTATTAAGTATATACAAATGTGCTTGATGTATTTCCTCCCGACTCATACTCTTTATCCTTGGATTTCGTAATCCCTTACCCCCATATGACTTCTGGTGACGAGACTCTGGAAGCCCAATAGCATCCACTTCTGACAAATAGTCAGTACAAAACTCAATGGCCTCCTCTGCAATATATCTCTCTACGATAGAAGCTTCAGGGCGTTGTTGATTTTTCACATACCCTTTTAATATTTTCATGTATCGCTCAATTGGGTACATCCATCGTAAATAAACAGGGTCGCAAAACCTAATCTCTCTCACTATGTGAATAATTAAGTGAACCATAATATCAAAGAATGAAGGAGGAAAATACATCTCCAACTGGCTTAGGATGACAGCAGCATCATGTTCCAAGTCATCTAATATTCCAGGGTCAATGGTTTTGCTGCAAACAACATTGAAGAAGAAACACAACCTAGTAAGGGCCTCTCTCACCTTGTTGGGCAAAATGCCACGAATAGCAACTGCTAATAGTTGTTGCATCAAGACATGACAGTGATGTGACTTCAAACCAAGTAACTTTAAGTCTTTAACTGAAACCAGCTTTTTGACATTTGAAGAATAACCCTGTGGCACTTTGACACCATGAAGACAATCACAAAAACTTATTTTTTCATCTTTAGACAATGTATAACATGCCGGTGGTAAATACTTCTGCTTACCAACTATTTGTGGAGCTAACCCTTCTCGTATACCCATTTCAACCATGTCCATTCGAGAGTTCACACCATCCTTTGTCTTGCCTGGTATGTTAAGGAGTGTTCCGATGATACTATCACATACGTTTTTCTCTACATGCATCACATCTATGAAGTGCCTTACATCAAGATGAGACCAATATGGAAGATCAAAGAATATTGATCTCTTTTTCCATTTTTTTTCACGTTGTCTTTCTTTTGGGTCTTCCCAAAGATAATACTGATGTCCTTCACTCGTTCATAAACTTGCTTCCCAGTCAACGCTTTAGGAGCAACACCATTCTCTTGGGATCCATTAAAAGCTTTTCTCAATCTCCTGTATGAATGATTAGGTTTGAGAAATCTTCGATGACCAAGGTAAACAGTCTTTCTACCATGAGTAAGTTGACAGTAACATGTGCCTTCCTCACATATAGGGCATGCATGATGACCCTTAACACTGTATCCACTAAGATTCCCATATGCTGGGAAATCATTAATTGTACCAAACAACATCGCCCGCAATTAATTTAAATTTTTCATGTCGAAACCCATCAAAAATCTCAACACCTTCCTCCCAAAGCATCTTCAAATCATCAATTAAGGGGCCGAGATATACATCTATATCATTTCCAGGCTGACTTGGTCCTGAAATCATCATAGACAAGATTACATACTTGCGTTTCATGCATAACTTTAGGGAGAGGTTATAGATAATCAAAAGAACAGGCCATGAACTGTGTCTACTACTTAAGTTGCCACAAGGGTTCATCCCATCTGTAGCCAGGCCAAGCCTAAGGTTTCTTGGATCGTCACCAAACTCTGGAAATAATTCATCAATTTTCTTCCATTGTAAACCATCAGCTACATGGCGAATCTTGTCATTACGTTGCCTCTCATCTGCATGCTATGTAATGTTCTTTGCATCAATTGGGTTAGCAAATAACCTCTTGAACCTTGGAATTATTGGAAGATACCATAAAACTTTCGCTGGAGGTTTGTTTCTGCTGTCGTCCCATTTAACACCTCCATCCTTCAATTTGTATCGTGATAAATGGCAAACAGGACATTCATCCAAGTCTTCATGTTGCTTCCTGTACAATATGCAATCGTTTGGGCATGCATGTATCCTCTTATACCCGAGACCCACCGGACACAAAACCTTTTTCGCCTCATAACTGCGATTCGGAAGTGTGTTACCTTCTGGTAGCATTTCCTTTAACAATTGTAGCAATTCAGTGAAGCTTTTATCAGTCCATCCATTTTTTTCCTTCAGGTTGACTAACTTTAGCACGGCTGACATTCGTGTGAATTTAGTACAACCTGGATACAAAGGCACTTTGGCGTTACTGCGTATATTATCATACACATGTGCCTGTTGGAAAGCCTCGACTCCAATATCATTGATCATGTCCTCTAGTCGATCTTCCATATCTGAATCTACTCGGTCGGTTTGGGGTGCACTTGACATGGTAGATAGTGCCTCTCCATGCCATATCCATCTTTTATAACTTAGCATAATTCCATCACAGAGGAGATGCTCTCGAATTTCTTCAACTTTCAACCGAGTCTTATTTAAACAGTTCACACAGGGGCAATATAATCTTCCATTGAAGTCATCAACGTTTCTTGTAGCGTAATCAAGAAACGCTTCAACCCCATTCTCATACTCCTCGGTTGTACGTAGTGCACTCATCCAACTACGATCCATGAGTTGAAACAACCTACTTAAACAATGAACACATATGACACAAATATCATTCATAGATATTAATATCATATCCATTAGGATGATAGTTTAAAATTGGATTCAAAGGAATCTACGACTACTTAATTTTGATACGAGGTTACAAAATCGTTACTAATAAAATTATATGACTTTGTGATACAAGGTTACAAAATCGTTACTAATAAAATCGTTACTTAATTTTGATACAAGGTTAACAAAATCATTACAAAAACTATTTAGAAACTATATATGTATAAAGTCTTAAAAATGTAAACTACTCAGATTGAACAAAAACAAAAGACAAAGTTGCAGCCTCAAAAAATTTAAAGTAAGAAGGCTCATCAAACAAGAATTCAAGGTGTGAACCAAAGTTAAAGAATAAGACTATTTTTTGAAGTCTATGTCTTAGCATGATAGAGTTACCTGGATAACAAGCAAGGGTGCAGCTAAGAAGCAACCAGCTGCAAGGAAATGACTATAGTTGTACTGCACTGACTTACTGAGGAAGCGGAGGCCAAGCCGATTCAAAAGCTGAGGTCCTATAAAAACTAAACCAGATTCTGTAACAATAAAAACTCAATCATACTCGTGATCTAAGCTTTCTTTAATTTCTTTTACTATCTTCATTTTCTATTTCAGATACGTGGCGTTGTTCTGACTTTTTCTCCGTGAAGAGATGTCTGTGAAAAATAGGTGTAATATACCTCGCTCTGTGATTAGGCAAATTGCCAACAGAGGTTTTTCACTTTTCCAGCCTATATATCTGAATTTCTAATTTTTTTCCTTGAACTCATTGCAGGATGACTTTGTGACACAAAGATATAAATGATGAAGAAGCAGGATTTCAAAATAGAGAACTGAAATTAAGCTACAGTAAGTATTCTACGAAGTGAACTCAGTTCCGAGTATAATATCACAGATCTCACACTGAGTCAAGCAAAATTCTCAACTAATGTATGTTACAGTAAGTATTCTATGAAAGAAGTTCCTAAAATTTCATTTTCTTATATATACACAATGTTACAGCAATTATTACAGCAACTGGTACAATAGCAATTATTACAGCAACTGGTACAATAGCAAAGTATGAATCAGAACATACCAATACTGCTAATTATCAATCTGGTACAATAGCAGAATCCAAAAGTTCTTTGTCCAATTCAGATATTCGCTGATGGATATAAAAATGTAAATTAGTCACACAATCAGGGTTGCATTGTTGGTTTGAATGCAAAATTAATTTAAAATTAAAATGATTTTTGTTTGAATGATATATATCAGAAAAGTTATTTTTGTGGATTGAAATGAGACATATTAACTTTTCTTAATGCAAAAGCACAAGGAATAACTTGAACCCAAACGTGATTTTCATAACCATAAATCAATTTAACTTTTCAGATAGGAATATTGAATCAGTTTTTAAAAGTTTCAGTTCTGCTTTGCAATAGCCCCTTGCATTCTACAACAGCTGTTAGGATGAAATAATAAATAATAATGAAGTGTGTTTGAGGTAAATTTAGTAGTGTGATGATTCTTATGTAAGTAAGTATTAAGTAAGGGCATTTCTAACGGAGATGCTTAACCCTGTTTTCTTCCAAGTGTTCTAGGGAGGGAAGGAGAATGGAACAGTGATAGGAAGAGGGATTTGTGACGAAAAAATGGAACTGAGAGGTAGAGGGGATCAATATGTGACAACAAATGCTAAGAGGTTAAGATGAAGGTAATGGTCAGATCTATGACAGATTCTGAAAGAAATTGGTCTTTGAGATAAACCCAAAGATGTGTTAGGTGAGGATCCATGATTCAGACTCGAGAGTGAGACATGGGATATGCCTGTGGTGTGTCATTGAGTTGAAAATGATAAAAATAAAATGAGAAATAGAATTTGTTGCATTTGGTTATGAAATTTATATTACATTTCTAGTGAGAGAGAATGAATATGAAGTAATATTTCTGTATTGCAAAACTGAAGTGATTGAAGTATGACTCCAATATTTATAATACTGGGAAGAGTATTGTAAGCTATCTAAAGCAGAATACAACAGAAGCTAGACGGTTATATTATAACTTATAACTAACAGCCTTCTCACCTAACTAACCAAAAGAGAAATATTCTGGCATGGGCAAGCCTACAGATATAATTCTATATCTCCTCTTATTAAATTGTTTTTTTATTTCAGAATTAAAATTAATGTTTATGACATAACTTATAGGACCCCATTTGGTTAACTGTTTAGAGTTGTAGACCATTGGAAACTAGGATGGCTTAAATTGTGAAAGTAAAAGATGACTAATAAAATAAGATAGAAAACAAAACAAAAAAAACTCAATGTATGTAAAGCTCTATATGAATGTTTCATGTATTACTGTTAGGCTGACTTTAATTTAATGAAGACTTTTATTATACAAATTTTATACATACATATAAAAATTATAAATTTAATTGTAAACAAAAGTTTAACACTGTTTATGATTGGGATACTTCTCTGTTGCTACAAGGATCTAAACTCTGAAGCATTTGGATACATTTTTTCAGTGCCATATGTGTATGCATACTCAGAAATAACTTTATTTTGCACTAGAATAGCTTTAACTGAATACATAAGGCAATTAGAAGCTAATTAATTTTTCCATCTCACGTTATAAAATTAATCAAAATAGTCCCCTAAATCCTAACGAGTTTGAATAACAGATGCATATTGCATTGCTACTAAGTGGCAATCATAACCATTTTAAAGAAAACTAAATTTGATTTATATTCATATGAACTAAAGATGTATTAGAGACTCATTAAATTTGGATATTGCTAACTCATACAATAAAAGTGAATATTATAAATCAGCATATAGTTATTAAAGTGAAATACTATAGCATCCAGCTACAAAATGCCCCACTGCATTGAAATACTATAGCATCCAGCATCTACGAGGGTGCTGTGAAATAGGCTGCAATGGGAAGGGGCTTTGAGAGGATTACCTTGGTGAGGACCGGGGCTTGAGAGGGCTTCACAGCTTTGGTTTAAGAGGATGGCCTTCGCAACGCACAGAGGATGACCTTCGCAGCACTGTGTTATTATATGTATCTAAAAATCACTCAGCTACAACAATTTTGTAATCTGCCTAAAAAATCTAGGATTCACTTCATCATTAGTGCATTACATTTCATGACATAGAATACAATCATTGAGGGTAGTGTGAGGGACTAATATGTTGAATGAAAACTTCACAAATCACAACTGACAAGGTGATACAATAAGCAGGTTTTGAGCCAATGGCTTCCTCCCTGATCTAATCACATTCTGTTTATCCACGTTAACGTTATTAGATAATTGAGTAATTTAAATACATTGGAGTGCTTTTAATATTTATTGTGTCAATAATACCACCAATATTTAAGTGAACTGTTATCAAATTAAGAATTGAATCATAGTTGAATCGTAAACAATAAAAATTAATCTGAATAAGTTATTTAACCAGTTTATAATCTAATTTCGTCCAATTTAATTTTAATTATAATAATTGAAGGCATTAGTCTTCAGTTTAGTTTTCAGTTGGATACAGATTAACCCAAAAATTTTTGCATTCTGTTTGCATAAATCCCATCAAATAATATATAATTATTTCTATGTATTTTCTCTGCTACATGCAAGGAAAGGAACTAGCAGCCTAAAGCTCCATATAATCCAGTTACCGGATCAGATAAGGCGAAAGAAAGTGCTTTGTTATGTTAGAAAAGTGAGAAAGAAGAATGTAGAATGATACAGTTGTGAGAAATAGAGAGAATGTGAAGGGCATGGGCTTTATGATTTTCTACAGAATGTGCATACACTAGTATTATCTTAGCATAGCCTAGAACATAATTGAAAAGCATGTGAGACCAAACCTATCTGAATATGGATAGATGAAATAACATGAAAATTTCTTTGTTTGGTCCTCTTTGTGCATACACTAGTATTATAAACTGATAACAAAAAAAGTATGTGAAATTTGTCCACATTTAAAGTCTTGCCAATGCTATTTAGATATAACAGCAAAGTGAGTTCATAATTTGGCTTTCTAAATTCGGAAAAGCACTTTTTGAAAAGAAAAGAAACAAAAAGAAAAATAAAAGTAGTGTTATTGTGTTCAAAATAAGATCTCAAACTAAACAATGACATTAGTGGCACAACAGCATCTTTGATTGCTCATCTAAAAAGCAATTGTGGACACCTTATTGAGTAATTTTTTATTACCTTTTGAAAATTTAAAAGTTAAGGGGGAGGGACACATAAGAAAATGACAGAAATAACATATTAATGTTAATCATTACAATATCTGATGATTATTCTGTTAATTGTTTGTATCATATAATAGTGGTTTGAAAATAAGGAGTGCTACAGAGGGATGCTGATTAAAAGATCCAAACCAGCACTTCAAGCAACAACCTAAGTGAAGGAACAATGATTATGGCATACATTACAATTGAAAATAAGGAGTGCTACAGATCAATTATTTCATACATTACAATGATTATTTATCTCATGAAAAGAAAATGGAAAGAAGGTACCTTCGTTGAGAAGAAGAGAAGAAAGCGTCGATTTTGGTAGCAGCAAAGGAGGCACAAAGGAGCACAGCACAAAGGTCAACGACGCACAGAGGATGACCTAGGCTGGAAAACAAATATTTTGGGAGCAACACGTTATGAACATTGCGTTTTTTTTTGAAGTTTCACACTCTGATTTAGAGTTCACATATCAGACAAGAGAAGAAATTTGTTTAAATAAAAAAAGAGTGCCCTAACCTTTGTGATTTGTGCGCTATCAAATGCTCTCTGCTTCTCCTCTCCACCGCCACTATCAGTCATCAGAGGCGCCCCCAACACCTCACGTCTCCGTCGCGACAACAAGGTTTCGTTTGAGATGAACAGAAGAGATGAACCTTCGAGAGGGCTTCGAAGGTGAAGGGATTCGAAGGATTTCCAGAACAGAGACGCGGGGCTTCGAAGGTGAAGGGATCGGTGAGGGCTAGGGCTTCGAAGAGTGACTTTTGAGAGAGCTCTTTCGCGTTTTGAATGGGGAAATATTTCTCATCGGTCCCAAATATAAGACCGGAATTAAAAATAATCAAAATAACTATTTCTCACCGGTCCAAATACCAGACCGGTACTAACTTCGCATTTCTCACCGGCCCAAACTATAGCCCGGTACAAAAATTAGTATTTCTCACCGGTCCAAATAGTAGACCGGTGTAAAGTTAATTATTAATTACAAAACTGCCACCGCCTTATTTTTTACACCTGTCCAACTACAACCGGTGAGAAAAGTGTGGTGTAAAATGTCATTTTTGCACTAGTGTACCTTAAAAACATTGGTGGCGACTCCATGGTTTCGTGTGAACCTATTTTCTTTTTCGGTCAGTCTCCCGCTGTAATCCTGGTTGCGACAACTACAAACATAATTAAACTCAAATTCTAATTACAAACTACTAATTAATGAACATTTTCCTCATAATTTTGGTAACAAATTAGGAATCCAACTTCAAATGTTTGTAACTTTCAACTGAGAACACCAAATTCAGCAAATGAAGTTTCCAATTAAAGCTCTTTTGAGTAAGCTTTTCAATACAACAAGAAACATTAAAAAACTTTATTTGTATAAGAAGTTATCAAAAGTCTTAAACTGCAAGAATTAAGTTGAAGTACTCATAAAAGCCTAAACTAATAAAACTAACATAATTTAATTCATCGGCCATCGGTCTGACACTATTCAGATGGATCATTGGAATGACGTGGGAGGAGAAAAGTAGATGTACAACTTTTTGGACGATATATGCAGCAATAATTGAAGGAAGAAATTCCTTTGTGAAGGAGAGGGTGACCGCCACCTACAGCATATCTTTGAATTAGATTCAAAACACATGAGTGCGACTTACCATCACAACAACAAGTATCTTTTCTTGATTATTTTTTTTATTATTATATTTGTTAACAAAGTTAAGTATGGTTAGAAAGATAAAAGTCACTTTGGTAAGATCTGCATACATTAAAAGAAATATAAACCTCTATGCATATGCTTCATTCTGACAAACGCTAGTAAAGACTCCCTTTCTTTTTCTTTTTCTTCTTCTTATTCTCTTCTTCTCCTTTTGATTTTCTGTTCCTTCTTCTCTGCATACGGATTTTGAAGTTCATATTGTATCATAAATCTTGTACCAAAAAAAAGACTGTTACTCAAGTTTGCATGCTTGAAATGGGATTATTCGCGACCATTCACGTGCCATATCTATAAACCTAGTTAACACATCTAAACATTTATTTTCGAGGGGAAAACTTGTCAAAGAAAATCTTCAAAAGCATTATCATTTATGATTATTATATGGCTTGGTCAAAATAAGTTAATCCTTAATCTTAGAACGGTGTTAGGTCTAGTCGTTCAAGTATATGTTCAATTTTCAAAGGAAATTTTCAATTATAAAATATTGTATGACTTCACATAAATCCTAGTTTCTGATTCGGGTAGCTTGCAGTTGTTGTTACTTTGAATTTGAAGCCATGCAATTGCAATCTTAAAGGAAAATAAGTACTACTACTATATGCTAGTAGTATTAGTCAACTATCTTCTGAATGTTTGGAAAACCAAAATTAAAGGATGCCAATGCCATAGTCCACTCCTTAATATTTTCAAACAAAATATGTTAGTAGTGGCTGATAAGTATGTTTCTATTACAATTGTTAGCCTATTAGTTAATTTGTTAGATAGTTTGTTAATTGATTAGTTAGTTATAATTAGTTAATTTTTTTTTAATCTTTTTAGAAGCCTATAAATAAGTGAAATCTCCTCTTTTACTAGTATCTTTTTTTAATATGAATTTACACAATTATGTATTTGGCTATTTATCATTTTTCTCTCCTATTCAAAATTTCAACATGGTATCAAAGCTCTCCTTTGAGGAGAGAAACGATCCAAAGGTAGCTACCATTGTAAATTCATTCTCTGTTGGCCACCCATTCTTCAAACAAGCTTCCATGGTCGCCAATACCATCAAGAAATGTTTTCCGAATCTTATGCCCCTACATATAACCACATATGATCCTCTTTTATTTCTTCTTACACATTCGATAGTTGCTCATCTGCAAAGGTTGGGTAAAGTTGGAAAAGAAGTTTGATCCTCTCTACATTAGCTTGCTTAATGGTCATTCCTCCCTTGATGTTGTAGGACACACGCTATAATGGAAACCAACACCGCATCCATTCATTTTTGGTGATTTCACTTTGCGATTTTTGTCTTCTTACAAAAATGGTCTCTCAATCCAATCCTCCATTTCTTGTTCAACATTACGTTGTGATTCACCTCTCAAAATGGCGGAACCTGTATATACTATGGTATATAACCGTGAAACCATTGCATAAGAAAAATTATCTATTTTCCCTGAAGTAGCAATTGGAATTGACATAGGCATATCATAATGTAGCATTATTGTATGGAATGGTTCCCAAGTGAAGCTAACAAAGAATACGAGGAATCAGAAGGTTATGAAATCATATGTAACCTTCAAAGACAACGATTCTTCTGGTGGAGTTAGCAGTAAACTCTCCCAAGAACATGAGATTATGGAGACACAATTTTCAACTTAAAACGCTTGATTGGTAGAGTTAATACTGACCTAGTTATCTATACAAGTAAAAATTTCTCATTTCTGGTGTAGACCTTGGACATTGGGGACCGTCCATTTATCATTGTGTTAATGAATAATGTATGGAGATCCACCACTCTAGAAGAAGTCTTGGCAATATTTTTGGTTGAATTAAGGGAAGTTGCAAAAGCTCATATGCACCAACCGATTAGAAATGTAGTCCTTACAATTCTAATTTCATTCAGTCGATTTCAGCTTACTCGGATAGAGCGTGCTTGTACCATGGCTGGCCTTCATGTTGTAAGGTTGATGCCTAAACCTACAGTTGTGGCTTTGTTATATGGATAGCAAAAACTACATGCCTCCCATGAAAATATGGGTTATGAAAGTGAGAAAATTACTATCATCTTTGATATGGATTCTGGCTACTGATGTTACTGTAACTGCACCACGGGAGGAGTATCACAAACTAAAGCCTTGGCATGAAGTATTGTTAGCGGTGAAGACTTGCTTTAGAATATGATCTTAGTCTTTGTAATGTCTTAATATTACAAACTAATAAATGGTACCTAATTATTAGTTTGAGGGGATATTAGAATTGTTAGCCTATTAGTTAATTTGTTAGATAGTTTGTTAATTGATTAGTTAGTTTGTTATAATTAGTTAGTTTCTCCTAATCTCCTTAGGAGCCTATAAATAAGTGTAATTCCCTCTTGTACAAGTATCTTTTTCAATATGAATTTACACAATTATGTGTTTGACTATTTACCTTTTTTCTCTCCTACTCAAAATTTTAATAGTTTTTGAAGAATATATATGAAGCCGAAGATTTTCATCTTAAAGAAAGTAAAAATATTTTTTGTAACAATAATAGCTTTTGTTTTGTAGTAGAAAAAAAGTTTGGAAGGGACATGAAAATGCAGAAATATACCTAGTTTGTTATTGCATAAAATTTTAAAAAAAGGAATGAAATAAAATAATAGTTTTGTAATTAAAATTAAAATAAAAAATTAAAATTTTAAATGTTATATTACTTTGGCTAAAATACCTTTTCAGTCCATAAAGTTTAGGGTTTCAAAAAAAACCCTTAAAAAAATCCTACAATTTTGGCTCATAAAAAATTTTAAGGTTTGCGAAATTAAGGAAACACTAGTGGAAAAAATGGATATAACAACGGGATATTATTCACGGGTAGAAGAGGATCAGTGATAAAAACATGCGCGGTGGCATTTTTGAAATTATAAGGTGAACGTTTTAATCAGAGAAAACTATATATCCACGGTTAACATCATAACCGTGAACGTACCCATCAATATATATTCACGGTTGAGGAGTCAACCGTGGATATATAGTACCTGAAATATATATCGACGGTTGTGATCACAACCGTGAATATATATTGATGGGTACATTCACGGTTATGATGTGAACCGTGGATATATATAGATGTCAATATTCACGGTTGTATTTCCAACCGTGGATATATAGTTCAGGTTTTAGGGTTTAATCACTGAGTACTCTATGTCCACGGTTGTTTCTATAACTGTGAATATAGATTTAATATTTATCCACGGTTACGATACCAACCGTGGATATATAGTTAACATTTATCCACGGTTGTTTGTTAAACCGTTAATATATGTTTAATATATTCACGGTTGTGAGGGGGAACCGTGAATATATATCCTTTCTGAAACTTCAAAAGCCGCGCCTTTCACTCTTTTTTCACTTTCTCTTCTTCTGCGCGTTGGTTGTCATCTTCTCCATTCTCTCTGAGCTTCGTGCCCTGAGCTTCGTGCCCTTCTCTCTGTTCAGCATCTTCTTCCTTTCTTCATTTAGGTAGGTTCCCTGAACCCCCATTGTCATGCGTGTTTGTCATTCGGTCACTTGCTGCTGAGAACCCTCTGTTCCCTGAACCCCCCATTAAAATGCGTATGTAGTAGAAGCTGAACCAATGTTGCCTCTGTGTGTGTCTTTTCATTGTTAATGTTACCTCTGTATCTATATTTGTTGGATGGCCTGCACGGAGGTCACCCGGCGTAGGAGCAGCGACGAACACTTCTTCTTCCTCTGTTTGTTATTTTGTGTTGTTTATGAATGGTCCTGTTTTGTTAGGTCGTAAGTACATAATAATTTCATTGTTCAATTATTGATTCTTTCTCTGTTGGTACATAATAATTTGATTCCTTGTTTCCTGTGACACGATAGTTATTGGTTCAAAAGCTTAAGTTATAGAGAAAATTACCAGGTTTAAACTCTGTTTATATATCACAGATAATCGATTTTGCAACAGTGAAAATTTATCACCTATATATTCTAGAAAATTAAGATGGAAGCCTTATATTCATAGGATAACTAGTTACATTAACAATCTTTGGATGAACCAACCTATTGATTTGTAGTTGTAAGTTTAAATTGGGTGTATGAACTTTAGAAATATTATAAGATACCTCTTTTGGTTAAAATGTACTCCCTAAATTGAAAAGTTCTAAATGGTTGAGATTACTGTTCTCCTAGAACTTATATTGTTATTCTTAAGTAGAATTTAACCAAATTCAACACCATGTCCATAAGCCGTAATCCATAAAATAAAAGTACAAATCTCAATTCTCATAATCCATAATCCATCATCTAACACCATAGTTCTACTTGAAAATAATAGAATTTAAAAATATCATATTAATTACTAAATAAAAGTCTAAAGTTTGAACCTGCATTATAAACCAACATCATAATCCATAATCCATACTCCAACACCATACTTCTACTTCAAAATAACACAAATTAAAAACATCATACTAATTTAGGAAAAAAGTTAACTAAATTATTATCCATTTTATTTCTGTTATTGTTGGTTGCTCTTATATGTTATGTTTATTGCTATTGTATGTGTGTGGTTGTTAACTAGTATGAAAGTTGTTGTGCATATGAGTGAACCGTAGTTCCCCGTTTGAGATTCGACACAAATGGTCATTAAATCAATTAATGTCATCGTTTGTGTTGAATCTTGAATTGTCCGTTTGGACAGTTTGGGATGAACAATTATTTTTTATACGTCATTGTTAGTATGTACAAGTTAGGAGTTATTTTAAAATTTGATAAAATTTCGGTAACTTGCATTTTGTGTTGTTCTCTGGGTGCATATTTGGTTATGGTTGAATTTGATTTGACCACTCTCATTTTGTGTACTTAGAGACCAATGCGAAATGCTGCCGAAATTTCATCAAATTTTAAAATAAGTCCTAACCTGTATATATGAATGACGTATAAAAACAATTGTCATGCTGAATGGGTATAGGACCACCACCTTCGTATAAAAAGTGAGGTTGATCATAGCACCTTGTAAACAGTTGGTATGGATCGGAGTTGGATAACTGCATCACGCCTAAGTCTGGAGTACGAGGGGGGAGTTGAATCATTTATAGAATTCGTAGCGAGGAATGCAGTGGGGGTGAATGGAAAGTATTTTTGCCCTTGTGTTAAATGCTTCAACCTGCGTCGGGTAGACTTGGAAGAGGTGCGAGAACATCTACTGTGTGACGGTTTTCTACGTAGTTATACGCGTTGGATATGGCATGGTGAAGATATGGTGGTGCCAAGTAACAGCTCTCAGACTAAAAATCGAAGCTCGATGCATGACAACGATGTCGACATGGATGACCGACTCGAGGATATGATCCGTGATGTAGGGGTAGAAGGTTTTAAGAAAGCTCATGTATATACAACTCTGTGTGAGGACTCTGAGCAACCGTTGTATCCAAACTGCCTCAATTTCACGAGGTTATCAGCAGTTTTGCGATTGTTTAATTTGAAGGCCATAAACGGGTGGACGGATAAAAGTTTCACTGACTTACTGAAGTTGTTGAAAGAAATGCTCCCAGTTGGAAACACCTTGCCGAAAAGTAACTATGAGGCCAAAAAGGTGTTGTGTCCTATGGGTTTGGAGTATGAGAAAATACATGCATGCCCAAATGATTGTGTATTATTCTGGGGTGAGTTAGAAATGCTGCATCGATGTCCTAGATGTGGGGTGTCACGGTATAAGAAGAAAGAGGCGGATTCTGATGAGGTATACACTAAAGGGTCTCCTGCAAAGGTGTTGTGGTATCTACCTATAGTTCCAAGACTAAAGCGTCTGTTTGCCAATGCAGATGATGCAAAACTTATGAGATGGCATGCTGATGAGAGGGTTGTTGATGGACTACTTAGGCATCCGGCCGATGGGTCGCAATGGAAGAAAATGGATAGGATTTTTCCAGAATTTTCCAATGAACCAAGAAATGTTAGGCTTGCACTAGCCACAGACGGCATGAACCCGTTTGGGAACCTGAGCACAAACCATAGTTCGTGGCCTGTTTTGTTGTTTGTTTACAACTTGCCGCCATGGTTGTGCATGAAGCGAAAATATGTGATGTTATCAATGATGATTTCTGGTCCACGACAACCGGGGAACGACATTGATGTATATTTAACTCCATTGGTTGAAGACCTCAAAAGGTTATGGGAAGATGGGGTTGAAGTGTTTGATGGGTTTACCGGGCGATCATTCAAATTGTGTGCCATGTTATTTTGCACAATCAATGACTTTCCAGCGTATGGTAACTTATCTGGGTACAGTGTGAAGGGTCATAAAGCTTGTCCAGTATGTGAGGAGGGGACTAGTTCTGTGCGGTTGCATCATGGCAGGAAAAATGTTTATCTTCGACATTGAAGGTTTCTTAAAGCGAATCATCCGTTTCGAAGGTTGAGGAAGTCGTTTAACGGTGCCCAAGATTTTGAAATGGCTCCTCCACCACTATCTGGTCGCCAAGCATATGAAAAGGTGAAGGACGTCAACGTGCAATTTGGTAAGTGTGAAAAATAGCACCCAACACAAAACAACTAGAAGAAAAGGTCAGTGTTTTTTGACCTGCCATATTGGAGGGAGCTTGATGTAAGACACTGCATTGATGTAATGCATGTGGAGAAGAATGTGTGCGACAGTTTAGTTGGTACACTCTTAAACATACCCGGGAAGACTAAGGATGGCCTAAACTCGCGTATGGACTTAGAGTTGATGGGTATACGTCAGGATTTGCATCCACAATCAAAGGGCAAAAGAACATATTTGCCTCCAGCATGTCATACGTTATCCAGAAAAGAAAAGCAAAGTCTGTGTGAATCGTTACGAAGTGTGAAAGTTCCGTCTGGTTATGGCTCCAACATCAACTCTTGTGTTTCCATGAAAGATTTGAAGTTAGTTGGGTTGAAGTCTCACGATTGTCACATGTTGATGCAGCAGTTTCTGCCTATCGCCATTCGTGACATTCTTCCTAAAAATGTGAGAAATGTCATAACAAGGTTGTGTATGTTTTTCAATTCCATATGTTGCAAGGTAATCGTGCCCGGCGAATTGGATATGTTGGAACAGGAAGCATCACTTATATTATGTCAGCTTGAAATGTATTTCCCGCCCTCTTTTTTTGACATAATGGTCCACTTAATCATCCATTTGGTGAGAGAGGTCCGTTGGTGTGGTCCAGTGTTCTTACGGTGGATGTATCCCGTTGAGCGATATATAAAGATATTGAAAGGGTATATGAAGAACCAACGTCGTCCCGAAGCTTCAATTATGGAAAGATATATTGCAGAGGAAGCAATTGAGTTTTGCACTGAATACATGTCACATGCTGCAAGCATTGGTATTCCAACGACTCGTCATGAAGGGAGATTGGATGGGAAAGGAACGATTGGAAAAAAAGTGAAAAGCATGCCACGTGCTGATGTCCTTCAGGCACACTTGTATATTTTAAACAACACGAACGACGTGCAACCGTATCTAGCCACACACAAGGAGCTAGTCAAGAAAACCAACCCTAAAATGACTGAAAAGTGGTTGTTGAATGAACACAACAAGAGTTTCATGCAGTGGTTCCAAAAGACCGTCCTGAAAGATGCATCTGCATCCTCGACATTACATCGACTAGCACAGGGCCCGAACTTTGATGTCCTCACCTTTTGTGGGTATGACATAAATAACTATTCGTTTTATACAAGGACACAGGATGAAAAGAGTACAAATTAAAACAGTGAAGTGATGGTTGTGGCTCAGTCAATGCATTTCTCAACTGCAAAGGACAACAACCCTGTCATGGCCGAGTCATGCTACTTTGGTGTGATTGAAGACATATGGGAAGTTGATTACGGTCCCTTCACCGTTCCTGTGTTTAAATGCAAATGGGTTGACAATAAGAACGGTGTCACAACTGATGATTTAGGAGTTACGTTGGTGGACCTCAACAAGATAGGGCATAAGGACGAACCATTCATAATGGCAACGCAGGTGAAGCAAGTTTTTTATGTGGCTGACCCAGCTGACAAACGGTGGTCAATTGTTATCCAAGGTAGACATATTGGAGACCCCAATGTTGATATTGTGGACATTCCATCAACTACAACGCGTATTCCAACATCTGTCGTGGAACATGACATAGATGATGTAGTTGCCAGTCGTCATGACCACCATGAGGGCTTGTGGGAAAATATTTCATCTTAATAGGGTATTAATCTTGTTGGTGAGACATTGAATTACATGTTATATTAGTTATTCGTTGTTTTAAATGTTATATTAAATATTTGACAGTTTTTTCCTTGTTTGGACAGATACTCATGGTTGACCAGGATGGACGATCCAGGTCCGAATCACAGGCCAGTAGTTCCTCTGCTCGGAAGAGTAGAGGTGTTACCCGGATGCCAGACGTCGCACATAGGCGTCACCGGGGAGAAAGGCTAGTTGTTGAGATGGATGTCAACACCGGTAGATTCAGTGGACCGCATGCCACGAAGTTGAGCAGTTATCTGGGGGTTGTGGTACGGTCGAAGGTGTCCATCATTATCCCCGACTGGGATAGTGTCGAGGAGGTGGTGAAGAACCAGCTATGGAGTGATGTTCTGGTAACTTAGATATTATTTAAGTTTTATTTTAGTGTATTATTTCATGTAACTCTTAATAAGTACTCCTTTATGGACTAACTCCTTTAATGTAGGATTCTTTTGACATACCATCTTCCGACATAGCGAGGAGGAAGGTCCTCGGTATCATGGCTGAGCGATGGAGGTCGTTCAAATCCATACTCACCACGAGGTATATTGAACTTTAAATTCTTAATCAACGCTTCACCAAATTGTACCAATCCTTAGTTTTAATGTACCTTTCATTGTAGGTATGTATTCGGGGACGACCAAGGAAAGTTCCCTGGAGAGAAATATCCATTCATCGATCAGGAGACCTGGGATGCTTTTGTTGCATCTAGACATTCTGCCGAGTTTCAGGTACATTGGTTTTTAGATGATTAAATTATGTATAATTTATACGGCTAACTGTGAATATTTTTTTTCTTGTTGTAGGAGACCAGAAAGAAAGCCAAGGAGACTAGGAAGCTAAATGACTGCCCACACACACTGTCACGTGGGGGTTACCATAGGTTGGAGGAGCGGCTGGCACAGGAGAGGCTGAGTCAGTGTCAGACTGACACTGGTATTGTGGATCCCCCTTCCCTACCTGCAAGCCACGACAAATGGAAGCGGGCTAGGATCAAGAAGAGTGGGGAATACACTTCCTCACAGGCTCAGGAGGTTGCCTCACGGATAGTAAGTATTCCCCTTTATATCAGTGTCTGTTTTTCAGTTTACGTGAAGGAAGTGAATACTAACTTGTTTGGTTTCAGGATTCCTTGGTTGAGCAATCAACCCAAGGGTCTTTCGTAGCCCATGGACGGGAGGATATTTTGACTACCGCCATTGGCAGGCCAGACCACCCAGGAAGAGTGCGTGCTATTGGTCGAGGTGTAGGTAAGTGCTAACTAACTCTATGCCTTCATTTTGTTATCTGTTAAACAATTATGGGCTAATCATTCACATTTCACAGGCCTCCGCGCCTATTACGATGCTCCCGACCCTGCCCCATCCCTTGAGCAAATGGTGGAGCAAAAGGTGGCTGTTGTGAAGGCTGAGTACCAGGAGGAGATATCTAGGCTCCACCAGGAGATGGCCCGATTCAGGGAGGAGATGAAGGCCTCACTCAGCCACCACCAGGAGACTACTGCACCAGCCAGCGACCCACAGGTTAGATTCTTTATTTAATTTCCTCAATTTTATTGTTTGTAATCACTTTATTTCATTGTTGAATAACTTCTGCTTGATGTGTAAATATGTAGGTATGGAAGGTTAGCACTAAGGGGTCGTGCGCTGCGGCTGACCCTGACGATGACGGGGTCGAGCCACCAGACACCCGTCAATGTGACCTGTTCATTGACGGGTCAGAGGAGCCAGTTGCCACTGGTATGGTGTACAACTTAGGCCCTGTGGTTCACCATCAGACATTACCTGATGGTATGTCCAGGGTCTCGGTTGTGCTCGTCCTCGAGGAGGATGTTGCTGTGCCAGTGGCAACTCAGGAGGTGAAGACCGTCGGTCAGGCGGTGGGCCACTTTCTGATGTGGCCCAACAGACTTCTGGTGATTGCCCCTGGACAGGTAAAAACCCTAAACACTAACTAGCTTTATTTCCTTGTCAATTATGGTACAAAATGTGATGGTTGTCAATTGTTCAACAGGAACAGACATTGAAGAAGCCAGACCCGGCCAAGGATCCCATCCGGATGCTATGGCGCATCGGGTATGAGCAAGCAGACGACACTGTTCAGGTCCCATGGCAGCCACTAGTGTTCGTCTGTCCCAGTGATTTTCCAATTTACGTTACAAATTCTGACATTTGTGACATTATTACGGGGACGTCGATGCTGAACGGCTCCATCTTTCAGTTGTGGGAGCTGTAAGTATATCCTTGTTTTGTCCAATTTTTTCATTATACAAGTTATTTGTCGCTAACCATGTCTTAACTTGTTTAGGTTTCTGGCAAAACTCTGTGTGGACTTGGGTTTCCAAGGAACTTACGGTTTCTTAGAGCCCTCTCTCATACAGAGGCAAGGAAACACCTCGCAGAACACCCAGACATACATCCAGAATTGGATGTTTGAGTCTGGGAAGTCTATATACATGGGCCCCTATCATAAAGGGTAATATTCTATTCCATAATTATTGTCATGATATTTTGCATTTTGAAGTCTCACTTATCACTCGTAACTGCAGGGCTCACTGGACGCTTCTGGTGATCTGTCCGAAGGACTATCTTGCTCTGTACTTTGATAGTTTGCATCGGACAGCTCCACAAGACCTGAAAGATATAGTAGACCGGTAAGTTCATCCCTAAAAAATAACCATAAATTCGATTACATCATTTTTAGAACTATACAATTCTAACTTATCTTGTGTTTTGTTTGACGCAGGGCGGTGGTTGGATACAATCTACTGATTGGAAACAAGCCCAAAGGAAAAATAGTTGTATGGGTGTACCCAAAAGTAAGTCAATCGTATTCATTCAAATCTTCAGTACATATTTTTTAAGTTCCGAATTCACTTATTCTATACTATATGTCCATTGTAGTCTTACAGGCAGAAGGGTACCTTTGAGTGTGGCTATTTCGTCATGCACACTATGCTGACCATTGTCCAACATCATTTAGTAGATGGATGGACAGAGGTAAGTCTCATCATTTGGACTACTTTTCTCCAATTTCATCAATTTCATGTAATAAATAAAGCTTTTGTTCTAATTGTTTTGTGCATTGTTTGCAGTACTTTAATGACCGGTCATTTTTCCCAAAGGAACTTGTAGATGATGTTAGAAGGCAATGGGCCTCACACTTCATTGAACTTAGGCAAAGCTAGATATAGGATCTTTATTCTTTTATATATGTATCTAGTAGGATTTAGGGTTTACTTTTATTAGATTACATTCAACTTAATTGTATATACTTTCATTTTTTAGGTTGTTATGAATTGATATAGAAAATAAATTGTTATATATATACATACCATTCTTTTGACATAGTATTGCTGTGGCATACTGTATACTGTACTGGTTTGTCTGAATGCAGGGTTGGGAAACGATAAAACAGAATCCATATTAAAAAAAAACCTCAGTATTTATTCACGGTTATGGCAACAACCGTGAATATAGACTATATTTATCCACGGTTACTACCATAACCGTGGATATAGATACATTTTATCCACGGTTGTCCATCACAACCGTGAATATAAGTATGGATTGGTTTCAGTTACATCCACTTATATTCACGGTTATGATGGACAACCGTGGATATAGATACATTTTATCCACGGTTGTCCATAATAACCGTGAATATAAGTAGTTTGTAACTGAAACCAATCCATACTTATATTCACGGTTGTGATGGACAACCGTGGATAAAATGTATCTATATCCACGGTTGTCCATCATAACCGTAAATATAAGTGGATGTAACTGACACCTTTCAGTTCTTATATTCACGGTTATGCTCGATAACCGTGAATATAAATAGTAAGTTATATTCACAGTTGTTCTTAACCGTGGTTAGATGTGATTTATTACCACGGTTGTTAACCGTGGTTAAAGACCATCATCTACTACCACGGCTGCAACAACCACGGTTCTTTAACCGTGAATAAAGGCCTTTTTTAACCGTGATTATATCCATTTTTTCCACTAGTGAAATGTTAGGCTTGACTATTAACTGATGAGGTGGCTAACGTCTGTGCCACCTTATCAGTGACACGTAGTTGACATGTGGTAATTTTTTAAAAGAAATAAAAATAATAATTTCACATCATCATTTGCATTATTTTTTAAGAAAATAGATAACTTTCAGTGGTTCTAAAACGTAATCGCTGACAATAGTTTGTGCAACAACATTGAAATGATCATGGAAGCATTAGTTATAGTTAAAATTTTGAACCTGAGAATAG
Organism: Clitoria ternatea; assembly: GCA_037962975.1. NCBI lineage: Eukaryota > Viridiplantae > Streptophyta > Magnoliopsida > Fabales > Fabaceae > Clitoria > Clitoria ternatea. The sequence continues at coordinate 54,542,761 of CM075675.1, forward strand.
TCTAATATCTTTATTAAGCATTTTGTTAAATACATTATGGGCAAAACAGTACCACTACAATACCAATGGATATAAACTACTCATAGTAGCATTATACATTGTACCAATGCAATACCACCTTTTAAATTATTTAATAAAGTTCTTATCTTGAATACAAAATAAATGCAAGTGATTTCAACCCAACTTAATTTTCATATTCTGATACCACATCTTCCAAGGGCTTGGAGAAAACAAAGATGGCATAATATTACAATTTCTTGTCTGGTACAGTGTGCAATAATTCTTACTTCATCGGTTATCTCAATAAACTAATATATAGAAAATACTTTTTATTGATTTATCTAAATAATGCGTATAATTTTTTTCATACTGACTATATTGAAATGACCGGTGTTGTAATTGCTTTTAACTATTTTATAGCATAGGATCCTTCTTGTCACAAAACATCCCTTTCATGCCATTTTCCCGTATGTCTTCTTCCCCACCACTGCTGAACTTTACCCAATTCTTTGACTTACACAGTTTCATGAAGAAGAAAAACCCAATCTCACTAACAATTATCAAGCCACTGACCAAAAAAAACAACCTTGGTAGCAATAACCATTATGAAAATCAGAAACCCAGAGGGCACCAAACACACAATCACCAATGATGGAAAACTCAAAGGAACCCTATAAGGCCAATATATTAAGGTTAGAGCAGGATGCATAAACACCATGTCACTAACATAGTCAAAAACCAAATTCCACCACCATATCTTTTCTGAACCTAGATTTAAAACCACATATATGGAACTTTTCCTTAAATTATTTTTTAAAAATTATTTTACAAAACTAAAAAATGAAGTATAATCAAACTAATTATTAGAATAGTGTAGTGAAAATTCAGACTTCAATAAAATTTTGTACATTCACCTTCCTAGAGTAGCAAATTACTTTCGATTTCTAATTCTACATATATGTGCATGCACTGCCTTATTAAGTTTTGCAATTTTATAGTTGATAATCTACCCCTTTGATGTTATATGCGTACAGGGGTTGCTAGAAGATTTTGGAGAAAGTCATGTCACCACATCTCAAACTGGTGTCCTTGAGAAGGAACCCCAAATGTGCAAGAGGAACCATCTTCCTCTACCAAACCTGGCAGCGACCTCACCACCACCGCATGAAACCTCCCCAAACAACTTTGACACTGTTAACAATGACCTCTACCAAACCCGGTCGCCTCCTTGCCTCCTCCTCCGCCGACAAGACCCTTCATATCTACGGCTTCACCAACTCCGATTCTAATTCCCACAGCCTCACCCTCTCCTCGATCCAGGAGTACGACGGCCACCACCAAGGCGTCTCTGACTCCTACTTCCTTGTCTTCACATTCGATGACAGAACCCTCCACATTTGGACCCCTAAACTCCCTCTTAACAAAAGTCATAGACAGATCTGAGAGGAATTGAATATAAATCTGAGGGCAGTGATAGGGACTGGGAGGTATACTGCACCTAGGGATAGAGAAGGAGGCAGACGTGGGTGAGATCGAAGAAGAGGTTAAGTTTTGGGATATAAGGGATACTGAACGACATCAAAGACGTGAACGAGGTATAGAGGGAAGGTTAAAATTTTGGGCCAGATTATGGGTTTAGGGTTATTGTTAGTGTCTAAAATTTTAAACTGTAAACAATATTATCTAAAGTTGCCACATGTCAACTACGTGGCATTGACGAGGTGGCACAGGCATTAACCACCTCGTTAGTTAACAACCAAGCCTAACGTTTTTTTAATTTCACAAACCCTAAAATTTTTTAAGGACCAAAATTGTAAGGTTTTTTCTTTAAGGGATGTTTTTTAAAATCCTAAACTTTAAGAGGGTTGAAAATGTATATTGTGTAATTATTGAATTGACTAATCAATTTATGTGTCAATATTATAATAATAAATATTTTTATTTTTACTTTAAAATATACTTCAAATTAATTTTTATTATGAGATATATAAAATAAATACAAGATAATAAAAATGTTTTATTTTATAAATCAAATCTTATTTTCGAAAAAACTTATCATTAAATATTAATTACAGCCTCTATTAATTTCTAATTTTTATAATTAAATTCTTAAATAAAATAAAATAAAAATAAATAATTTATCATATAAATAAATTTATATATACATATACTATTAAACAAAAATTTTAATTAGACCAATTTCTAAAAGTCTATGCTTTTTGACATCATAGATTGACGTATAGTTTTTTGAAAAATATAAATAAATATAATGATTAAAAATACTATTATAATAATTTTTATATTAAGGTTTAGTTTAAGGAACACCAATTCTCTAAAAACAACCTAATAAAAAAATTGAACCAAACACAGGATTGAAATTATATGATGTCGATATGTATATGTATATATGATGATCATGAGAGTCAGTTATGTCCTTGATCTTAATTTTGTGAAATAATCGTCATATTATAATTAGATTGAAATTATAATGATAATGAAAGATCATTGCATGTTTGATGTTATAAGTGAAACGTTTGATGGTTCAGTAATCAAGGGAGGAGAATGAGATTCTCCAGGTTATATCAACTCTATTTAACAAGTTGTATTGCTTTTATGACAAATACTCACCCTTACATTATTTTTTTTGCAGTGAATGAATCAAGGGATGTTGCAGATGCTACGGAAACCAGTGCAAAGTGAGCAAGGAGCAATGCCAAAAGAAATCAGGATGTGTATATTGTATATATTCTTATGTGAATATATTACCTCTTAGACTTGTAGTAGTATATGTTTAGCTGTAGTTGATTATGATGACTAATGGCACTGAGCCATTGGTATTTATATATATATGTATATCTATCTGTATTTCTGCGGGAGTGTGAACATATACATAGTATGTCATGTTTATGGTTTGAACAATATGAGTATGATGTGACATTGAGCCATTAGATAGACTACATGCATGATGACCAGGTATTGTCGAAATGAATATAGTTATGGCACAGAGCCACAATAGATTAAATCATGCATTATGAGCGGGTTCTGTTGAATGTATGATTGAAGAAGAATTGCATAATGATTGTGTATCATAATGGAATGTATGCTAATGAAATTAATAGGTATTAGAGAATTTTGCCTTTAGCCATTTATAGGAAGTTATGGAACTGTATAGGTGATTTTGAGTTTTGACGGGTTTCAAGAGTCCTGGAGGATACCCATAGGCTATCTAATATATTTAGGAACTACCAGTATTAGCCTTAAACCATTTGAGGCCCATTAAGAATGTTTGACGTAAAAGTATTATACTTAAAGGGGTTAAACTGCATTTCACATGTAACTTGCGCATATGTTAGAATTTTGGTGAACGGGCAGTGCCAACAGTTCCAGAATGGGGAAAACATGTGGCCCATGAAGTTTCGTGACAATCAGACTTAAAACGGGTCGATAGGGTAGGTTAGAAGTTGGTTAAAATGCCTAAAATATGTGACAGCATCAGGTGTTGTCTCTGATAAGCTCGCGCGTAGCGTCAACCGGGCGCGTAGCCTCAGAGCTGCGAGCTGGGGTTCACGCGTAGCGTGGGGATGACGCGTAGTGTCAGGCCCCTTTTTCAGGTTTTTAAGTTACTCCTTTTAACTGGTTTTGGGGTTTAAATTAGCTAAATATATTCCATAATTCACTGATTTTAAATATAAATAAGTATTTTTTTAAAATTAGGATTTAATTAAACTATGCACTCGTGAAAAAATTTATTACGAAAGTTGTAAATTGGGTAAAAATAATTATAAAATGACAAGGGATGTCATATGTTGCCTTGCTTTAATTCTATTGTATGTTCTGTTGTTGTTTATGTGTTGTGCTAGCTGCGTTGTGCCTTTTGCAAAGATACCGAGTGAGCTTCTCCATACTCACAAGCTTCTCCATACATTGTGCCCAATGATACCGAGTGCTCCGTTTATGCATTCCAACTCATGATAACAGTGAGCTTCTCCAACTTGTGTGCTTCTCTCAACCTTCTCCAACTCTATCTTCTTCAACTCCGCACTTCAACTCCATTATTGTAAGTTTCTTCAACTCCGTATCTTCTTTATGTGTTGGATATGGTTTCTTTTTGTTGTTTAAAATGGGATTTTTCCTTGAACATGTGCATGTGTGTATGGTTGATGTTGAAGTGGACCATTAATTTTTGCCTCTAACATGTTTGTTAAAATGCCCTGGAGAACATGAGTTGTGTTGAAAATGATTAGTTTTTTGTATTGAAAATGGGTTTTTGTGTAACATCTCGATTTAAAAATTAATTACCGAACGAAATTAAGCCATTAGAATAATAATTGCAAAGTGGAAAATTACTTGTTAATTATAATTAACTTAATTAATTTAACTTAAGAAAATAATGACTGATTAATTATGATTAATTGTTGATAGCTGGCTGCTTGTGATTGGTGTGCGGCGTGAGTGGACTGCTGATTCACGCTATCCCACCCCACTCTTCCTTCTTCGTGCATGTACATATGTGTTGCTGGGTCACCGTTGTTAGGCATTCCTTCAGACTTCTTCTCCGCTACTCCTCTCCTCTTCGTTCTCTCTTTTCTTCTTCTTCTTCTTCGCTCTTCTTCTTCTCCCCTGTTCTTTGTTCTCTGTTCTGGAAACCCACGACGACGGTGCTGCAGAAGATTCAGAGTCTCCTTCTGTTGGTGAAAGACGATCATCGAACCGGAAGAAGAACAGCTTCCTACCCCCGAGCCGATTACAGAGTATAACTGCACGAGGGGGGACTGAACGAGGCAAACAGAGCATCAGACCAAACGTCGGAAAACAGAAGAGCTCCTCGAATCCCTCCAGTAGGTAGGGGGCGCTTGCATGTCAAATGCATGGTTTATGGACGGTACCGTATGAACGTGTTGCCTTACATGTGTGCGAATGTGTTTATGATGACTGCGTACAATGCATGATTGTTAATTCTTGGATATCGTATGTGTGATGGTAAAGTCCTGTTAATAGTCATACATTATATGCATGTGTTCGGGGATTATTGTGCTGGGTTCTGATAGTCAATTACACATAGACGCGTGTGATGCATGTTCCTATTATTGTTAATACCAAGAGGATATGCATGTGTAGTTGTTGGTTGATTTCATCTGGGATGTTGTAAACATGAACTCTTTGATTGTTGTGTATGCTGGTACGATGGACGAGTGAATGTAGGAACTATGTTGGGTCGGTTACGACTCTAATGGTTACGAGGAATGTGACGGGTAATGGAGGATGCTCGTTGTTAAGCATATAGGCTGCATGTACAGGAACGGGGTGACCCGTGGAAGGTCAGGAACCCCAAAGAGATGATCTCCAGCTACAGACCCTTGGCTAGATCCTGTGAGAGCCCGTGGTAGTCGTGGGAGCTAGAGTTAAGTCTCGAGACGTCAATGGGAGGCCGGTACCACGCGGGAAGGGCTAAGGGACGAGAGGCCAGTAAGGGAATCTGTAACTGAAAATCATTGCCTAAGTCGGATCCGCAGGCATGCATGTAGATGCAATGTTGATTAGGATGGTACAAGTGGTATGACTCGGAGTGATACGAATGAATTCCGAATAAGTTGATGCATGCTTTTGTATGAATGAAAATGAACTTCACGTTAAAGATCATAAATGTTTTGATAATGACAAATCAGAATGAAGATCAAGGGAATGAAGATCAAGACTCATAGCTTTTAACAGTAAGATCTAATAAGAACATATGGCCATTAAAATAAAGTTACAATTACACTCTGAAGCAGTGTAATCGATTACCAATTAGGTGTAATCGATTACAGCATTTCGAGTCAACTAAAAGGAACATTTTTATTGACCGTAATCGATTACCATCACCATGTAATCGATTACCAGGATTTAAACGTTCAAAAAATTAAAATCAGAATATTTTCAAAACCAAGGGTTTTAAATAACTACTTAACGTAATCGATTACCTGATATATGTAATCGATTACAGGCTGGTTCTGATGAAAATATTTATGCACCTTTTCATCATAATGTTTGGATAAAAAGTTACATCCTTTTATAATTAATTTATTTTAATCAAGAGGTACCTTTCCAATTATTTTAATCAATAATTTCACACCTCTTGAAGGCATTTCCTCTCCTATAAATAGGAGGGTATTTCATTTGCAAAAACACCAACACCAAATACTTCCAATCTTTTCTTAAGAGCAATAATGGCCATATTCTCTTAATAGAGTTATTACTCTTTCTTGTTCCTCAATTTGTTCATCATACTCTTGAAGAGAGTTTTCTTGTAGAGTTCTTTATCTCTAAAGTGAGATTGATACTCAGAGTGGTGTATCTCTGAGGGGGTTCTTCTTGGATGTGGTGTAGCATCCAAGGGTGATGTTCTTGGATGTGGTGTAGCATCCAAGGGTGATGTGCTTGGGTGTGGTGTAGCATCCAAGGCATTTTGTGATCGGGGTGTGAGTCCCCATTGTGGTGTAATCAAGGGATTTGATTATAGTGAATTTCCTCAAGGGTGTCTTGAGAAGACTGGACGTAGGCAGTGGTTGGCCGAACCAGTATAAATCTCTGTTTGCACTTCTCTAACCCTTAAACTCTTTATGTTTTAAGCATTATTATTCAAATCACATATCATTGCATATTGAGTTTTTAGAGGAGAAATTTATTAGTGAAAAAAGTTCCTAACTACTCAATTCACCCCCCTTCTTGAGTTTCCTAGAGGCCATCTGGGCTAACACACGTAATATGTATGTAAGTGTATGTCATTGAAATTATCATAATCTGCATGGCTTAAATTTAAATGGATTGCAACCCGAGTGAACATGAGTGTGTGTACTGATGCTGATGCCGAGTCACTAACTGTCATTTTATATTAAAAGCTCACCCCTACTGTGGCTATATTTTACAGTGAATGTCTCTCAGAATGATGAATGAAGGAGGAGCCGTATGCCGAGTGAGGTGCTTGTGCACTACGGGGATATGTGTGTATATGTATATATACTGTGTATAAAGTTTTGTCAAGCCTTGGCCGGCTCGTATTTTGGTCTTGTCTCTCTATGTCAGAATTTGAACTCTCCCAGGTTGAGAGTATGACAATGTGCCTGTAAATATTTGTGAACACCTCTTTTGGTCCGGTCCAAGTGGAATGAATCTTTTTATACTGAATTCTAATTCAGAATGGTCAGATTCGAAAAGAATGGCTCCAAAATAATCAGAACCGAGCAAAATAACTCAGAATGAAGCTTTTCCAAGTGAAATATAGCCCTGTGGGAGGCAAATCCGATTGGAATGACTAAAAAATGATCACATCTGAACAGGATGACTCAGGTTAAAGCATTTCCGAGTGAAATACAGCCCTGGTGGAGATAAATCCGAGTAAAAAACTTAAAAAATGGTCAAATCCGAGTCAAAATGAAGCATTTCCGAGTGGAATGACTCAAAAATGATGAAATCCGAGTGGAATCACTTAGAATGAGTCATTTCCGAGTGAAATGCTCCCTGTTGAAGTTGAATCCGAGTGGATAGCTTCCCTGCCAAGCCAGTCCGAATGGATTATGCCCATTTTCAAGAGAAGTCCGAATGGAATGACTCAAAAATGATGAAATCCGAGTGGAATCACTCAGAATGAGTCATTTCCAAATGAAATGCTCCCTGCTGAAATCAAATCCGAGTGGAATATGCTCCTGTTGGATCAAATCCGAGTGAAATCACTCAGAATGAGTTAAATCCGAGTGACATTACTCTGAATGGAGAAAATCCGAGTGAAACTACTCAGTTTTGGGCATGTCCAAGTGGAGTATGACCTGTTGGGTGGGAAATCCGAATAATGACTCAACAATGGACCAATCCGAGTGGAGTATGACCTGTTGAATTCAAATCTGAGTGAAATGACTCAGATTAGATGTAAATCCGAGTGGATAATTCCCTTTCAGATGCATTCCGAGTGGAGTATGCCAGTTTACAAGCCCTGATTGCAAAAAATGTCAATTCCGAGTGAAGGGAATGCTGATTGAAGAAAATCCGAGTGAAAGTGACCAAGTTCCATTCGGATTAAGAGCTCACAAGGTCAGTTCCGAGTGAAACATTCAAGCAGTTAACTTTCAGGTCACTATTAAAGACATTCCGAGTGAACATTCCAAGCAAAGACAAGATCCGAGTAGCACACCTCCGATTGAAGTGATTCCGAGTAAAACACTGATTTAATCATTTCTGAATCACCTTTTAATTGGTTCCTGAGTAAAATACTATTCAATCAATTCTGAGTAAAGTTTCCACCGGTTTCCGAGTGAAACCATTGTGAAGAGGATTCCCGAGCGAATGTATCCGAGTGAATTGATGTGTGAGCACATCCGAGTCACATTTCACACAATACCGAGCCATTTCAGTCAGCACCGAGTGAGCCATCCTTTTCCCAGTTCCGAGCCCCTTTCTTACTCGAGTTCCGAGTGACTTTCCCTCATTCCCGAGTGAGCCATCCTTTTCCCAGTTCCGAGCCCCTTTTTCACTCGATTTCCGAGTAAATTTTTACCCTTCCCGAGTCCTTTTGGCCAATCAATTCCGAGCCCCCATTTCCACCATACTTCAAACCTTCACCGAGCCACTTTTTACCCGTTCCCGAGTCATCTTTTTCTCATCTCCGAGTCACACTTCACCTATTTCAGTCGGTTCTGAGTCAATTTTCACTCGGATTGTGGAGAGGAGATGAAATCTGAGCCAGTTTTCACTCGGTTCTGATTCAATTTCTTTAATTCTCACTCAATCCAATTCCACAACACCAACATGATTTCATTCGGTCTTTAGGGGCCTTTTCCACTCGGATTTAGGTGGCAACGTGGATGAATGTTGACTGAGAGGGTGATCCGAGTCATTTACACTCGGATTTCCAACATTTACATTCGGAATTCAACATTCTCACTCGGATTTTCCAACATTCTCACTCGGAATTCAACATTCTCACTCGGATTCCCATCAGGTCCCCCTGTTAACCCGTGCTGACTTGGATTCCACCACCCAAGTGGATCCAGGAATCCTGGGGGTGGCAGACAAGTGGCAAACAGGGGCGGAAGTGGGGGGAATTAAAAATTCCCACCCAGCCGTTGTCCCCCACTTCACTCTGAGTGGAGGCCTTAGCTGGCATTCCACTCGGAAGTGGAAGTCTGAGCTGGCCTTCCACTCAGACCAGCCTATAAATAGGCAAGGGGCTGAAGCTTTCAGCCCTTACAGATACTTACATACACAGATACGCATCCAGCACCCTCCTTTCTCTTCATCAGCCAGCCCTGTACCTCCTTTCTGTCTCCCTCAGCCACACCGTCCTCTCCCCTCAACACAACACCGCCCAACACTTCATTCCTCTCAGCCAACACCGCCTAGCCAACCGTCCTCTCCAAAACCGACCTCCTCATCCCTTTACCTACACACCGTCCCAATTCCTCTCACAACACCGTCCTCTCCCCTCAAGTACACCAAATCCAATCTCCTCACTCCACTCAACTCTAATACCGTCTCTCTTCTCACTGTCTCACTCGGTAAATCACTTCTCACTCGGTAAGCTCACTGTCTCACTCAGTTTATGCTATTTCCACTCGGTTTCCTCATTTTCACTCGGTTTTTCCTTGTCCTCACTCAGTTTTCTGCTTTCATCACTCGGTTTTACCATTTTTACTCGGTTTTTCCTCTTTCTCACTCGGTTTATGCTATTTCCACTCGTTTTTTTGTAATTTTCACTCGGTTTTTGCCATTTTCACTCGGTTTTTCTCTTCTCCCACTCGGTTTTCACTCATTTTTCCTCTGTTTTCAGAATTTATTGTTTCCCTTTCTCTTTTGTAGCTTCTACTACCTTTTTCCTTTCGTTTCATAGTAAAATATAATAAAGGGAAATAAATGCTTCCTATGCTTTCTTTCAAATCTAAATAAAAATCATTAAAAAGAAACAAATCATTTTTAAACAGTGTCGTACGGGAGCACTCCCGTCTACACAACCTCTTTAGGATTTGTACACGTGCGAAGAACTTCGCCTTGTACGAGTTCCCCACCTCAGTGACATCCATCATCATCTCCCAAGTCTTTTCCTAAAAGAACAACACTCAGAACTACGTAACTCTGATTTCTTGATAATTCAAGAATACGTAGGAGCAGGACTTTAACTCCTGTCGGGCCCATCTTTCTTATTTCTTTTTGCTGATTTATTTCCTTACTTCCACGTTTCTTTCATAAATGGCCTTTTTTTTTGTTACTTCCGTGAAAATCAATTTAGACGTGACGTCTTGTTGGTTTCCCCCTAGTTTTTGCTTAAGCCTCGCCATAATTCATAGGGGAGGGATACTTAGGACGAGACGTCCCGCTTATCTCTTTCCTATCCCTATTTTTTTATTCGAGGATGTATAATTTAGGTGTGACGCCTTATTAGCATTCTTTTCCCCTCTCTGTCTCATATCGAAGTCGAGTTTAATTCAGATGAAACGTCCCATTGACCTCGCTTCGACATTCTATGTTGGTACAGTTCTCTCACCCCATTCTGTCGTTTTTAAAATAAAAAAAATACAACAATAAAAGGGAAGAAATAAACCATCTTTTGTAAGGCTATTTATGTTGCGCATTTTCAATCTTGGTACTACTTTTGACAGGCGATGTAGGGTGCTAATACCTTCCCTACTCGTAACCGACTCCCGAACTTGAATCTCAATTTTTAACTAGTGCTTTACTGAACCTAGTTTTTTTTCCAATGTTTTTCCTATGGATAAAAATGTTGGTGGTGACTCCCTGTTTCATTACACCATTTCTCTCTCTCGCCGCGCCGTCGCGATCCAGGTTGCGACAGATGGCGACTCCACTGGGGACGCTTAAGAGAGTCAGGCCAGTTTGGTTGAAAGCGCGTTTTTTTATATAGCCTTTGTTTAGCTTGGATTTCTTCCCCTTGTTTTTTATTTTCCGTTAATTGTTGTGAATGTTCGTTATTATTTGCGTCTTGTTATTCGTTTTATTGTCCATGTTCCGTATGATTGTTGAACCCTAGGGTAGAGGACTATGTTACTTTTTTGCAATCATTGAACCCTAGGATAGATGACTTTGTATATTTTGTTCTGTGTTTGTTCTCTGTGCAGAATGGTGTAAGGTAAAAAGGTATTGAATGCCCTTTCACACACTACACTCACAAATTACTCGCACACACTTATGAGTGGCGCCCTATACCCGGGCCCCAAATGAAACTTAAGTTAGGAGGGGTTGGTATACGGAATCGTATAGGATGTACTTCCTATCCGGTGATCGTGAGAACCCAACTAGAGTTCGACCTCTTGTGACATACGCACCTAGTGGTTCCCCACTGTTGTGTCCCTGTCATGGGTAGGATCTTGGCTCTGGTAACCTTCTAGAAGTCTAGTATAAGCCACCCGGTGTGAAGAGTCACTTTTAGACAAGCCCTAAGGTCCAGAGAAAACCTTCAACAAAACCTGACTTAGGCCACGAAAGGGCAAACTTTACTTTACCTTATGTCATTTTCACTTTCCTGTTATTAAAAAGGGATTATCTATCATCCAAAGATTCGCTTAGTCTTGGAAAATTTTTTTTAACACACAAGTATTCTTCGGGTGAATAGATGATCCTCTCTCTTTTTTGTCATGTATCTCTGAGTCTGAAGTCATAGGTTCTCCTAATCGTCGAAGGAAAAATCAAAAAAATTATACTTCATTTCCCTCTGGTTGAAGTGGCAATGACGATTGGGAAAACCTACGACTTTTGAGCTCGCATAACTGATTCCATTCTTTGTCTTGATATTCGCAGGGGACGATTCCGAATTTGTCGGTATTTCTAAGACAGTATGGAAATTAACATGGGACACAGTAATTGTGATATAGGGGTGACTGAATTGAAGAAGTTATTGCACCTCAGGGCTAGAAAGGTCAATACTGACAGTTTACAAGCACTAGGAAAAAAACTGAGCTTGACACAAAAGATGACTTTTGCAAGGAAGTATGGGAAGATCCTGAAACTCTTGGAGGTAGACGTCCAAACAGAAGCCATCACAGCTCTGGCACAATTCTATGACCCACCTCTCCGCTGTTTCACTTTCCAAGACTTTCAACTGGCACCCTCCATAGAAGAATTTGAACAAATATTGGGGATGCCAATGGAGGGACAGATTCCTTATCACCATTTGGACCATCATGCGTCAGTCACTTCTGTCGCTCGTATTTTGAAGGTCCATCCTGAAATGTTAAAAGGAGTACAAATGAACAGAAACCAGATTCCCGGATTTACTAGGGAATTTATGGAGAAGCACATGCATGTCCTGGCAGAGAAGGAAGAATGGGAAGCTTTCATTGATACCTTGGCTCTCGCTATTTACGGAGTTGTCTTATTCCCTAACTTAGACAACTACGTAGATTATGATGCTATAGGTGTCTTCACCGCTCGTAAGCACAGACTAGAAAATCCCGTCACAGCAGTGTTGGCCAATGTTTATTGCACCTTGGATTTCTGCCATACCCAAGGAGGAAAGAAGATTATTTGTTGTTTGTATGTTCTATATGTGTGGCTCATATCCCACGCTTTTCATCAACTATGCAAAGCCGAGTGTCCCATCTCTGATTTGAAGTTGTGTCAGCTGACAACTAAGAATGGGCGTGAGTGGGCTAATCACCTTGTAGGCCTTACAGCAGAAAAGGTAAGGTGGTGTCCTTAATGGCTAGAAGTTGAGTCCGTCATTTATAGCTGTGGAGGATATCCAAATGTTCCTCTAATGGGGACACAAGGTTGCATCAATTATAATCCTGTTATTGCTAAGCGGCAGTTGGCTTATCCTTTACTTGGGCCGCCGGACGAAGCACTACTTACTCCTTTCGTTCTGTACTATACGAATAGGAATTACACCTCCACTATTCGGGACATAGCCAATGCCTGGAAGAAGGTCCATAGGATGGGCAAAGAATTGGGAGCATGAAGCCACGCTGTGAGAGTTGAATACTTAGATTGGGTGGTGAACAGAGTCTCCATCGTGAAATTGCCATTCACGAGCCCTTCATACCAATCTGAGGACACAGTTCCTCCGCCGTGAATTGTGGAGGACAAGGTTACCATATCACTAAAGGCCCAAGTAGAAGAGCTAAAGGCAAGGAATCAAAAATTGGAAGAAGACCTCCTGAAGTGCCAACAAGAGTGCGCCCTCCATAGGAAAGAGAACTCCGAAGGAAGATATGCTATGGAAGAAATGCGGAAAAAGAGAAAGATTGACGAAGATTACAGAATAAAACAAGATCAATGCCTTCGGGTGGCCAATTCGCAACTAAAGATGAAGGGTCAGCAGAGCGATGCTGTATTGGCCGAAAAACAAATTTTAAAGGACATGCTGGTACAATCCAAGGAGAAGGGAAAGGAGGCTTTGATGCAAAAAGAAATGCTACAAACCCAAGTCCACAAATTGGAGCAACAGCTTGATGAAACGATAAGAGCTTATGAGCAAGAAATACATGTTGAACAGAAGAAAACCCTTGACGCCGAACGCCGCTGCCAAGAAGCCACACGAGCTTTGGGGACAAAGTTAGCTCAACGGGATGAAGTCATTCATTTATGGATGGACCGTTTCGCCAAGTTGGCATACCTATCCAATGGAATCTTGGAAGATTTTCCCTCAATGTTAAAGCAGGCTGAAGGCATGGTCAATCCCCTATCCACCCCAAAGGAGATATCATCATTTTTGAACTATTGTCAAGAAAGACTTTGCAAAATGAAAGTCATGATTGCCCAAGCTAGGAATGGCTGAATATTGTAACCGTATCTTTCAAGTAACATTGTACCTTTACAGATGAATGGAATGATGAATCAATGTGCCTTCACAGTTGTCTCATGTTAATTTCCAATATACTGTTATACTAAGTACTTTTGAACGCGACGTTCTGGGGAAAGGTCAAGGAATACGTGTCAAATTCGGAATCGTATCCCGCGAATGCCCCTTTATTTTTTATTTTTCTTTTATCCTCTTTAACTGTTCCCTCTATTTTTCTAACCATTTGCCGTGATTCTTTAGACACTACGGGTAAGCATCCCTACGCGACCAGGCTCAGAAAGAAACTCATGGCCGAAATAGAGCAAGAGAATGAAAACTTGTGAGCTGAGGTTAATCAATTGAAAGAACAAATGGCTGAAATGGCCAAGATGTTTGAAAGAAGGATCGCAGAAAGGGATTCTTTAGCAGAAGTTGAAAATGCTAGGCAGCAATCTCCCATTCTCCAACACGCTCAAGGTCATGCTGGGGAACCGAGCTCAAACCCTGCAGGGCCTACTGTTACCGTTCGCCTTAGTAAGCCGAACCCTGCTCACGTTCAACAACACTCTTTTGTTGATAAAGAAGGGAATGTCGTACCCTTCCCACAGTATGGGTTACCCCCAGGCTATTTCCCACCACTCCAAGAAGAGCCAGATTATCAGGAAACAATCCTTCACGCGGCTCAACCAAACATCCCACCTGTCCGAAATCCTCAAACGATTCCGATCCATACACAGGCTGAACAACCACAAGCTGCCCAAGCCACAGCTGGACACCAAGCCTCAATTCTGAATGAGAGCCCGGCACATGTTGACCGACCAGTCAAGAGTGCTAGTCACTATGTCGTCACAGGACCAAGTACTACCACTGTTGCTACCCAGGAAGGAAGATTAGAGTTCTTGGAAAGGCGACTAAGGGAAATGGATGGGAGGAATCGATTTGGATTAGGCAGTGCTGCACAACTCTGCCTAATTCCTGACGTTGTTATTCCTCCCAAATTCAAAACACCTGAATTTGATAAGTATCGGGGGCTGACATGTCCGAGAAACCATCTTACCATGTACTGCCGGAAGATGGCTTCGCATGCCTCCAACGACTCTCTGCTCATCCATTGTTTTCAAGATAGTTTGGCTGGAGCGCCTCTAACCTGGTATAACCATCTTGAACGTTCTCGTATACGCTGTTGGGAGGATCTGGCAGATGCTTTCATGCAGCAGTATAAGTACAATTTGGATATGGCACCGGATAGAGTACAATTGCAGAACATGTCCAAGAAAGACAACGAGACATTCAAAGAATATGCCTAACGGTGGCGTGAAGTAGCAGCGCAAGTTGACCCACCTTTGTCTGAGAAAGAGGTGATCTCGACATTTATTGACACACTCCAATCGCCATTCTATGACAAGATGATCGGAAGTATTTCCTCCCACTTCTCCGATATCGTCACTATCGGAGAAAGAATAGAAAATGGCCTCCGGACAGGGAAGATCGCCCGAGGCCCAGCTGGGGTTAATGCAGCAAGAAGACCCTTCCAAGGAGAAGGAAAGAGAAGAGAGGGAGAGACTAATCTAATCTCCCATAATCAGAGAAGAAACCAGCCGAGGCCACCCACCCCGGTCGCCTTTCCATCAACCTATCATAATACACCACATCCATATGTGGCCGCCGTTCAAACACCACATCCACCATATTTCCGCCCAACTGTCATGCGACCGCCTGTACCACTACAGGCACCATATCAACCACCACAAGCTCCGTACCAGCAGCCACAAATGAACCCGCCAAATCCAAATCAGAGAAGGCAAAACAACGAAGGTGCCCCACCGTAATTTGATCCATTTCCCATCACTTACACAGAGCTTCTCCCTTACCTCATCGAAAACACGATGGTAGTACCCTGCCCTTTAAAGCCCCTTCAGCCACCGTATCCTAGAGGGTATGACCCGAACGCACGGTGTGATTACCACGCCGGTGCACCGGGACATTCTACTGAGAACTGCTTGGCACTGAAGTTTAAGGTAAGGGACCTCATTCGGGCCGACTGGATAAGCTTCAAAGAAGGGAGCCCAAGCGTGACAACTAATCCCCTTCCAAACCATAAAGGATCGGATGTCAACGCTATAGAAGGGGATGAAGATTGCATTTCCAAAGTAGAAGACATCCAGATGCCTTTGGAAACAATACACTCCTATATACTGAAGATGGGATTAATAGAGGGGTCGTGGAGTGAAGAGCATAATGACCTCCAATCCACAAAACGAAGAGACTTCCAGGAAACCCTTCAAAGACTCATGAATGCTCGAGTCATAGAGGTCTATAGGCACCGTGAACGACAAATAAATGTGGTACAGGAACAGGGTAAGGCACGAGTTCCGAAACCCCTGGTCGTATACTATAACAAGGATACGCCAGCGGCTTCGGCTCCTGCCAAGACTGTCTTCACAGTAAGGGCACCAACTCCTTTCCCCTTCCAAAGTTCCCACGCTGTGCCATGGAGGTACAATACAGATGTGGTCGTCACCAATCCAGAGGCAGTCAACTCCATACCATCCTCCTCTATTACAAATATAACCGGAGTGGGAAAAATGACACGGAGTGGAAGAATATATACACCAACTGAGCCCAAGCAAGGCAAGACTACCGGAGAAGGAAAAACTGGAAAAGAAGTAGCCTCTGGCGAAACAAAAGGGGCTGTGATGGAAGAGGAAGCCCAGGAATTCCTGAAGTTTATTCGCCATAGTGACTACCAGGTGTTGGACCAATTGAACCACACCCCTGCGAAAATTTCCCTATTGTCTTTGCTAATGAGTTCTGAACCACATCGAAACACGTTGATGAAGGTGTTGAGCGAGGCGCACGTGAAAAATGATTTACCCGTCGAACAATTTGGGGGAATAGTGGGGCAGATCGTTGCCAATAATTACTTAACCTTCACAGATGAGGAAGTACCTATTGAAGGAAGGGGGCACAACAAAGCCCTCCATATTTCTGTGAAATGTCGGGATTATATCCTGGCAAAAGTACTTGTGGATAATGGATCTTCTCTGAACGTCATGCCGAAGTCCACATTGGCAGAACTGCCTTTCAACGGAACATACATGAGGCCTAGCTCTATGGTTGTGTGGGCTTTTGATGGGACACGTAAGGAAGTCGTTGGAGAAATTGAATTGCCTATACAAGTCGGGCCCTGTACTTTCCAAGTACTCTTCCAAGTAATGGATATCGCGCCCGCTTACAGCTGTTTATTAGGGCGACCATGGATCCATTCGGCAGGGGTGGTCCCCTCCACGCTGCACCAAAGACTAAAATACATCATCGACAATAAGTTGGTGACTGTTTCTGGGGAGGAGGACCTTTTGGTCAGCAAACCCATATCCACTCCGTACATCGAGGCCGCCGAGGAAGCCCTTGAAACATCCTTCCAAGCCTTGGAGATTGCCAATGCAACAAGCATTGTGAAGATGTCTTTCCCCAACGTGCCCCTAATGGTGACGCTGAACATGTTGCGGAAAGGGTACCAACCCGGAAAAGGATTGGGGCGGGATTTAGAAGGCAGAACCCAACCGATGAGTCTCCCGGAGAATAAAAATAGATACGGTTTGGGATATAAGCCAACTGTGATGGATAAGAAAAGGGTTGAAGAGGAAAAGAAGGGAAGGAGAATTGCTCGCCTTACTGGTCAAAAGATCAACACTGCAAGAATCCCTATTTGCGATCTCTATCAGAGCTTTAAGAGCGCCAGAGTGATATATCCGTATCAAGTTGCCATGGTGGAGAATGAGCCTGACCTCAATGTGGAGCTGGTTTATGCTTGCCATCCAGATCAAGAGCTGAGCAATTGGGAAATCATGGAGTTCCCTACAACCATTAACGTTCTATCAGAGTAATCACTGTATTTCATAATTTGGTGGTCCCCTTGCTATGCCCAAGGCTCCGGGACCCATTTTGTAATAAGGGCAAAACTTGTTTACTTTGTTTTTGAAAATCAATGAACATATTTTTATTCCCCATCACCTCATCTTTGTGCATTCTCTGTTTCTTAAACCTTTCACTTGTTTGCTTCTCTTTTCACTTTATAATATAACCCGAATGCAGATCCAAAAATGATTTCCCTGAGAACGATGAAAACCTGGATTTATTTCATGACCCTGTTTATCCAAATGATTGCGTCTACAAGGAAAGTGAGGAAGACTTTGGACCCTCATCTGAATTGACGAGATTATTGGAACAAGAGGATAAGGAGATCCGCCCACATCGGGAGGAAATTAAAATCATCAACCTTGGAGGTGAAGGAGAAGATAAAATGATCAAGATAGGCACCTGCCTGAGTAAAAACCAGCAAGACGAATTGATTGAATTGCTCCGGGAATTTCGGGATGTGTTCGCTTGGTTATATCAAGATATGCCAGGGTTGGATAACAGCATAGTGGAACATAGATTGCCTCTGAAACCAGAGTGTCCACCAATTAAGCAAAAGCTGCGAAGAATGAAACCGGAAATGCTTCTCAAGATCAAGGAAGAGGTCAAAAAACAATTCGAAGCCGGTTTCTTGGCCGTAGCCAAATATCAACAATGGGTAGCCAACATAGTCCCGGTCCCGAAGAAGGATGGAAAAGTGCGGATGTGTGTGGACTATCGAGATCTAAACAGGGCCAGCCCTAAAGACGATTTTCCTCTTCCACATATTGACATGTTGGTCGATAACACAGCCCAGCACTCCATTTTCTCTTTCATGGATGGTTTCTCCGGGTACAATCAGATTAAAATGGCGCCCGAAGACATGGAAAAAACCACGTTCGTTACTTTGTGGGGTACTTTCTGTTACAAAGTAATGTCCTTTGGTTTGAAGAACGCAGGGGCAACTTATCAGAGAGCAATGGTCACTTTATTCCACGATATGATGCACAAGGAAATAGAGGTCTATGTGGATGACATCATTGCAAAATCCAGAACCGAGGAAGATCATGTCCGTGACTTGAGGAAATTGTTTGAACGGTTGAGAAGGTTTAAGCTTAGATTGAATCCTGTCAAGTGCACGTTTGGCGGAAGGTCAGGCAAACTGTTGGGTTTCAGAATTGAAGTGGATCCCGACAAGGTCAGGGCAATCCTAGAAATGCCACCTCCTTGCACAGAAAAAGAAGTCAGGGGGTTCTTGGGAAGATTAAACTACATCGCTCGATTTATTTCACAATTGACATCGACCTGCGAGCCGATCTTCAAGTTACTCCGCAAGAACCAACCGGGGCAATGGAATGAGGACTGCCAAACAGCTTTTGAGAAGATTAAGCAGTACTTGAAAGAACCACCAATATTGGTGCCACCAACCCCTGGGAGACCACTGATTTTATACATGACGGTACTGGATGAGTCCATGGGCTGCGTATTGGGTCAGCACGATGAAACGGGAAAGAAAGAACATGCTATATATTACCTAAGCAAAAAGTTCACTGATTGCGAAATGCGATACTCCGCATTAGAACGAACTTGTTGCGCGTTAGCATGGGCTGCGAAGCGTTTAAGGCAATACATGTTAAGTCACACTACCTGGCTAGTCTCTAAGATGGATCCTATCAAGTACATCTTTGAGAAGCCAGCCCTGACCGGAAGGATTGCTCGATGGCAAGTGCTGCTAACTGAGTATGACATAACATATGTCACTCAGAAAGCCATAAAAGGGAGCGCTTTGGCTGACTACCTAGCCCATCAACCCATAAGTGATTACCAACCAATACCGTTCGACTTTCCAGACGAGGATATTTTGACATTGTCCGACGAAGAAGAAGGAGGTAACAAGGACAAATGGATTTTAAGATTCGATGGAGCTTCTAATGCTTTGGGACATGGAATCGGAGCCATTTTGATTTCACCAAAGAAAGAGTTCATCCCTGTCTGTGCCAGGTTATGTTTCAATTGTACCAACAATGTCGCTGAATATGAGGCATGCTCCTTAGGGATCCAAGCGGCATTGGATATGAAAGTAAGAACACTGGAAGTCTACGGAGACTCTGCTTTAGTCGTCCACCAGTTGAAAGGTGAGTGGGAAACCAGAGATAGCAAGCTTCTCCCCTATCACGCCCACATTATGGAAATGATCAGAGATTTCGAAGAGATTTCTTTTCATCATGTTCCTCGGGAAGATAATCAAATGGCTGACGCTTTGGCCACTCTTGCTTCAATGTTCAAAGTAAACAATGACTATGACGTGCCCCTCATCGAGGTAGAAAGGCGTCACGAGCCCGCATACTGCCAAGTAGTCGAAGAACAGTCGGATGGAAAACCTTGGTATCACGATATCAAGAGGTATATCCAGAGGCAAGAATACCCTGACAATGCCACAGAAAATGACAAAAGAACCCTGCGACGGCTCGCCATGGGGTTTTTCTTAAATGGAGACGTGCTTTACAAAAGAAACTATGATTCTATCCTTCTTCGCTGTGTTGATACCGCTGAAGCAAATAGAATCATGAGGGATATCCACGAGGGATCTTTCGGAACCCACATCAATGGGCACGCCATGTCAAGGAAAATCTTAAGAGCTGGTTATTTTTGGATGACCATGGAAGCAGACTGCTTCGCCTATGCTCGGAGATGTCATAAGTGCCAAATATATGCTGATCATATTCACGCACCCCCGTCATCTCTAAATGTTTTGTCAGCACCATGGCCTTTTTCGATGTGGGGCATGGATGTCATTGGTCCCATTGAACCAAAGGCTTCAAACGGCCATCGTTTTATTTTGGTCGCCATTGATTACTTCACAAAATGGGTGGAAGCAGCTTCATATACTAATGTAACCAAAGGTGTTGTTGTTAAATTCGTCAAGCGTGAGTTGATATGTCGGTACGGCCTACCGAGTCAAATCATCACAGACAATGGTACAAACCTGAACAACAAAATGATGAAGGAGCTTTGTGAGAGCTTTAAGATCTCCCACCATAATTCCTCTCCGTACCGCCCAAAAATGAATGGGGCGGTCGAGGCGGCAAACAAGAATATCAAGAAGATAATACAGAAAATGGTGGTAACCTATAAAGACTGGAACGAAATGCTTCCTTTTGCTCTGCACGGTTATCGTACCTCAGTCCGGACCTCGACTGGGGCAACTCCATTCTCTTTAGTTTATGGCATGGAAGCAGTCCTGCCTTTTGAAGTGGAGATTCCTTCCCTCCGAGTAATCATGGAAGCCGAATTGGTTGAGGCTGAATGGATCCAGACTCGACATGACCAATTAAATCTGATTGATAGTAAAAGATTGACTGCCCTCTGCCATGGTCAGTTATATCAAAGGCGTATGAAGCGAGCGTTTGAAAAGAAAGTACGACCCCGACAGTTCCACGAGGGAGACTTGGTGCTCAAGAAGGTTTTGTCAATGCATAAAGATCACCGAGGCAAATGGACTCCTAACTACGAAGGGCCGTATGTCGTGAAAAAAGCTTTTTCTGGAGGTGCTCTCATACTTACCAACATGGATGGGGAAGATCTACCGATGCCTATAAACGCGGATGCAGTGAGAAGATACTATGCGGAAAAAAAAAGAGGAAGAGGCTCGCTAGGTTGAAAACCTGAAAAGGCGACCTAGGCAAAAGTTAGAGCAACTGGCGGGGTCGAAAATCCTAAGAAAGCGGCCCAAACAAATTCACACCCTATAGATTCAACACTGCAATGCAAATTTTCCAAGTCACGGATAAGGGGATGGGTCTAGAACATCAAAGTCATTGTCAAGTCACGCCCTCGAAAACAAAATCAGAAGATAAACGGGAAATCATGGAAAAGACCAGAGTTTTGTCACTCTCAGGAAATCAATGGAGGATCTAAAAGGCTTTCCTTTCCATCCTTACCATCAATTCCTCATACCTTGTCATATTTTTGCATTATTATTGTCACCTGTACATATCTGTTGTTCATAAATAAAAAGTTTCCCTTCTTCTCACATGTGTTCATGACTAGAATGAATAAACAAGTTTTGCCTAAAAAGAATTTCTTAAAAAAATGAGTTTTGAGAAGAACGAAAACACAAAGTTATGGGGAACGAAGTGAGCACCGTTGCCAGATCTTACCTCAAGCAAGCTCAACCAGCTCTGCGAAACAACCTCAATGAAGTCAGAAGTAATAATTATTTTGGCCATGAGTTACTTCAACGCCTGTCGCCAAGGGAATCCGCCTGTAAGTTTTTAATTAGTTTCGCGTTTCTCTGTTAACGGATGGCCAGGAACTATGATCCCTGAGATGCGTAGTTGCCCAACTCTCTCCTCAGCAGACCTTCGGCATGTCCGCAGTAAACCCCAAGTCCATTCTCTTTCACCAAAAGGGGTATTACCCTGAATCACCAAATTTTCTCCCCAGTGGAACCATAATCGCCAAATACTACACTTCCCAAATCCTTCCCCAGTGGGACTACACTTCCTAGCCAACCCAAAACTGGGGCATCTCCCCGGGTTTATTCTCTTATTCAAGGGGCAGTCCCCCAAGATTTCATCCAATCATACCAAAACTGGGGCATCTCCCCAGGTTTATTCTCTTATTCAAGGGGCAGTCCCCCAAGATTTCATCCAATCATGTCAAACTGGGGCATCTCCCCGGGTCTATTCTCTTATTCAAGGGGCAGTCCCCCGAGATTTTATCCAATCATATCAAACTGGGGCATCTCCCCGGGTTTATTCTCTTATTCAAGGGGCAGTCCCCCGAGATTTCATCCAATCATGTCAAACTGGGGCATCTCCCCGGGTTTATTCTTTCATTCAAGGGGCAGTCCCCTGAGATTTCATCCAATCATGTCAAACTGGGGCATCTCCCCGGGTTTATTCTTTCATTCAAGGGGCAGTTCCCCAAGATTTAATCCACAGTCATGTCAAACTGGGACATCCCCCAGATTCATTCTCCTGCGTTCAAGGGGCAGTTCCCCAAGAACCCGTAGTCATGGCAACCGAGGGTCAACCCCAACCTTTACATTTCCTGCCAACAGTGAGTTAATTCGGACGAGATGTCCTATTAACTCCCCCAACCTTCACATTTCCTGTCAAGAGTGAGCTAGTTCGGACGAGACGTCCTGTTAGTTCCCCCAACCTTTACTTTTCCTGTCGCCGATCAAATGGCACCTTTACTTTCCTGTCGCCGATCAAATGGCACCCCTTTACTTTCTTGTCGCCGATCAAATGGCACCTTTACTTTCCTGTCGCCGATCAAATGGCACTTTTACTTTCCTGTCGCCGATCAAATGGCACCCCTTTACTTTCCTGTCGCCGATCAAATGGCACCCCTTTACTTTCCTGTCGCCGATCAAATGGCACCTTTACTTTCCTGTCGTCGAACAAATGGCATCCTTTTACCTTTCAGTCACCAAAGAAGGCATCCTTTTTCTCCCGGTCGCTGAATGAGGCACCCTTCTACTTCATGTCATTGGATAATTCCCAGTTAACCGCTTCTTGCTAAAAATTAGAGCACTGCTTCACTTCTTTTTTCCAGATTTAGGACAAAAAAAAAAGAGAAAAGTGAAACGGAAGAGGAAAATGCTCGTCTTTAAAGAAGAAAGGTCACACTGACTCGTGATTGCCCACACTATCAGTTGCTATACCGATCAAGTGGTCCCACTTGGCCCCCTACATCGGTGTTCATATCTTTACTTCCTTTTCACTTCAAAAACACAGAAGCTTCGTGTTTCTTTTGTGAAAAAGAAGTAAAGAGGGGCATCTGTGAACACCTCTTTTGGTCCGGTCCAAGTGGAATGAATCTTTTTATACTGAATTCTAATTCAGAATGGTCAGATTCGAAAAGAATGGCTCCAAAATAATCAGAACCGAGCAAAATAACTCAGAATGAAGCTTTTCCAAGTAAAATACAGCCCTGTAGGAGGCAAATCCGATTGGAATGACTAAAAAATGATCACATCTGAACAGGATGACTCAGGTTAAAGCATTTCCGAGTGAAATACAGCCCTGGTGGAGATAAATCCGAGTGAAAAAACTCAAAAAATGGTCAAATCCGAGTCAAAATGAAGCATTTCCGAGTGGAATGACTCAAAAATGATGAAATCCGAGTGGAATCACTCAGAATGAGTCATTTCCGAGTGAAATGCTCCCTGTTGAAGTTGAATCCGAGTGGATAGCTTCCCTGCCAAGCCAGTCCGAATGGATTATGCCCATTTTCAAGAGAAGTCTGAATGGAATGACTCAAAAATGATGAAATCCGAGTGGAATCACTCAGAATGAGTCATTTCCGAATGAAATGCTCCCTGCTGAAGTCAAATCCGAGTGGAATATGCTCCTGTTGGATCAAATCCGAGTGAAATCACTCAGAATGAGTTAAATCCGAGTGACATTACTCTGAATGGAGAAAATCCGAGTGAAACTACTCAGTTTTGGGCATGTCCGAGTGGAGTATGACCTGTTGGGTGGGAAATCCAAATAATGACTCAACAATGGACCAATCCGAGTGGAGTATGACCTGTTGAATTCAAATCTGAGTGAAATGACTCAGATTAGATGTAAACCGAGTGGATAATTCCCTTTCAGATGCATTCCGAGTGGAGTATGCCAGTTTACAAGCCCTGATTGCAAAAAATGTCAATTTCGAGTGAAGGGAATGCTGATTGAAGAAAATCCGAGTGAAAATGACCAAGTTCCATTCGGATTAAGAGCTCACAAGGTCAGTTCCGAGTGAAACCTTCAAGCAGTTAACTTTCGGGTCACTATTAAAGACATTCCGAGTGAACATTCCAAGCAAAGACAAGATCCGAGTAGCACACCTCCGATTGAAGTGATTCCGAGTGAAACACTGATTCAATCATTTCTGAATCACCTTTTAATTGGTTCCTGAGTAAAATACTATTCAATCAATTCTGAGTAAAGTTTCCACCGGTTTCCGAGTGAAACCATTGTGAAGAGGATTCCCGAGCGAATGTATCCGAGTGAATTGATGTGTGAGCACATCCGAGTCACATTTCACACAATACCGAGCCATTTCAGTCAGCACCGAGTGAGCCATCCTTTTCCCAGTTCCGAGCCCCTTTCTCACTCGAGTTCCGAGTGACTTTCCCCTATTCCCGAGTGAGCCATCCTTTTCCCAGTTTCGAGCCCCTTTTTCACTCGATTTCCGAGTAACTTTTTACCTTTCCCGAGTCCTTTTGGCCAATCAATTCCGAGCCCCCATTTCCACCATACTTCAAACCTTCACCGAGCCACTTTTTACCCGTTCCCGAGTCATCTTTTTCTCATCTCCGAGTCACACTTCACCTATTTCAGTCGGTTCTGAGTCAATTTTCACTCGGATTGTGGAGAGGAGATGAAATCCGAGCCAGTTTTCACTCGGTTCTGATTCAATTTCTTTAATTCACACTCAATCCAATTCCACAACACCAACATGATTTCATTCGGTCTTTAGGGGCCTTTTCCACTCGGATTTAGGTGGCAACGTGGATGAATGTTGACTGAGAGGGTGATCCGAGTCATTTACACTCGGATTTCCAACATTTACATTCGGAATTCAACATTCTCACTCGGATTTTCCAACATTCTCACTCGGATTCCCATCAGGTCCCCCTGTTAACCCGTGCTGACTTGGATTCCACCACCCAAGTGGATCCAGGAATCCTGGGGGTGGCAGACAAGTGGCAAACAGGGGCGGAAGTGAGGGGAATTAAAAATTCCCACCCAGCCGTTGTCCCCCACTTCACTCTGAGTGGAGGCCTTAGCTGGCATTCCACTCGGAAGTGGAAGTCTGAGCTGGCCTTCCACTCAGACTATCCTATAAATAGGCAAGGGGCTGAAGTTTTCAGCCCTTACAGATACTTACATACACAGATACGCATCCAGCACCCTCCTTCCTCTCTTCATCAGCCATCCCTGTACCTCCTTTCTGTCTCCCTCAGCCACACCGTCCTCTCCCCTCAACACAACACCGCCCAACACTTCATTCCTCTCAGCCAACACCGCCCAGCCATTCGTCCTCTCCAAAACCGACCTCCTCATCCCTTTACCTACACACCGTCCTAATTCCTCTCACAACACCGTCCTCTCCCCTCAAGTACACCAAATCCAATCTCCTCACTCCACTCAACTCCAATACCGTCCCTCTTCTCACTGTCTCACTCGGTAAATCACTTCTCACTCAGTAAGCTCACTGTCTCACTCGGTTTATGCTATTTCCACTCGGTTTCCTCATTTTCACTCAGTTTTTCCTTGTCCTCACTCGGTTTTCTGCTTTCATCACTCGGTTTTACCATTTTTACTCGGTTTTTCCTCTTTCTCACTCGGTTTATGCTATTTCCACTCGTTTTTTTGTAATTTTCACTCGGTTTTTGCCATTTTCACTCGGTTTTTCTCTTCTCCCACTCGGTTTTCACTCATTTTTCCTCTGTTTTCAGAATTTATTGTTTCCCTTTCTCTTTTGTAGCTTCTACTACCTTTTTCCTTTCGTTTCATAGTAAAATATAATAAAGGGAAATAAATGCTTCCTATACTTTCTTTCAAATCTAAATAAAAATCATTAAAAAGAAACAAATCATTTTTAAACAGTGTCGTACGGGAGTACTCCCGTCTACACAACCTCTTTAGGATTCGTACACGTGCGAAGAACTTCGCCTTGTACGAGTTCCCCACCTCAGTGACATCCATCATCATCTCCCAAGTCTTTTCCTAAAAGAACAACACTCAGAACTACGTAACTCTGATTTCTTGATAATTCAAGAATACGTAGGAGCAGGACTTTAACTCCTGTCGGGCCCATCTTTCTTATTTCTTTTTGCTGATTTATTTCCTTACTTCCACGTTTCTTTCATAAATGGCCCTTTTTTTTGTTACTTCCGTGAAAATCAATTTAGACGTGACGTCTTGTTGGTTTCCCCCTAGTTTTTGCTTAAGCCTCGCCATAATTCATAGGGGATGGATACTTAGGACGAGACGTCCCGCTTATCTCTTTCCTATCCCTATTTTTTTATTCGAGGATGTATAATTTAGGCGTGACGCCTTATTAGCATTCTTTTCCCCTCTTTGTCTCATATCGAAGTCGAGTTTAATTCGGATGAAACATCCCATTGACCTCGCTTCGACATTCTATGTTGGTACAGTTCTCTCACCCCATTCTGTCGTTTTTAAAATAAAAAAAATACAACAATAAAAGGGAAGAAATAAACCATCTTTTGTAAGGCTATTTATGTTGCGTATTTTCAATCTTGGTACTGTTTTTGACAGGCGATGTAGGGTGCTAATACCTTCCCTACTCGTAACCGACTCCCGAACTTGAATCTCAATTTTTAACCAGTGCTTTACTGAACCTAGTTTTTTTTCCAATGTTTTTCCTATGGATAAAAATGTTGGTGGCGACTCCCTGTTTCATTACACCATTTCTCTCTCTCGCCGCGCCGTCGCGATCCAGGTTGCGACAATATTCATATACAATTCCTATGCATTTCATACTATATGCTTATTCTATGCTGTGTGAGTAAAGGTCCGAGTGATATATATATATATATGTACGCATTTTTTTCGAGCGTGGGAAGTTGGTATGACTCTAATTAAAAATGGAGCTAAGTTACTGTTGTGGGGAACGGGATAGTGACCCTATCCCGAGTGAGGATGGGCTCAGATGTTTCCGAGTGAGGGAGGTCGCATAATTTTGGGTGAGGGTTGACCTGAACACTTCAGAGTGATAACTGTTAGGATTCTCCCGAGTGAGAATAATTAAATATTTCTGAGTGAGAACCTGCCGAGTGGATGTTTCCCAATAGAGGAATGATATCTAAGGCCCTAAGTGAACTCCATTATAGTAAGCTTATTAGAAGTTAAAAGATCCGTGAGTGGGTCTTGACTTAGTAGGATAACTTGAGTGAGAAAGATTATATATGCCGAGTGAAAAACGAGTGAAATACAGCCGAGTGGTAAAAGACCGTGAACGATATTCCGAGTGAGTAGTCCTTATAGAATCCGAGTGGAATGGCTATGGGAATCGTTTCCTGAGTGGTCAATATCTGTGACTCGAGTCAATGAAGTTAAGGAATGAGAGGTAAACTCCCGAATGAAAATTTATACGTGTAAGGGTTAACTCGAATGATTCGAAAGTAAAGGCTTTTTTCGAGCGAACTTAGACCTTGAAATCCGAGTGAGGGAAAATCCGAGTGGAGTTGCTTGCCTCAGCGACTAAGTGTTCGCTCCAGCGAGTGTGAGCGTAAGGAAGGTCTCTGTTGGGTTCCGCTTAAGCTATGCGTGCTTCGCCCAAGCGTGTTAGATTGTCTCGCTCGAGCGACGATGAAGCTCGCCTGAGCGAGTAGGCGTTGTTGGGTTCGCTCACGTCCTGCATCTCCACTGTCGCCTTGTGGATGGTTGTATTCCTTTCCCTTCCTTCCTTCTTCTCCTCATTCTACCCTCCTTAACTCTCAGCTAATCATTTTGCCTTGAAGCCCCTCTGATTTTGGAAAATTTTCCTGGTCTCGGTTTATTCTCAAATTGAACTTAGGATGTTACATTTTGGTATCAGAGCAGACCTAAAAGGTCTAAGGCCAAGGTATGCTTACCGAGTGTAAGCGGTTGTGTACATTATGACCGAGTGGTCATTATTATTGTGATATTCTGTTGAACATGAACGATGTTGAAATATTGATTTGAGGATAGGAGATTATTCCCCTCCTGGTCCGATTAATTATGTGATATATAGGAATGGTATAATGTGCTATAGTTATTGAATGTTGGGATGAGATTCGATCGGTAGTGAGTAACTTTGTATACTTATCCTTGAAGGGGTGTTAATTTCAGGATAAGTAATGACGAATCGTCAAAGCATGGAAGCCATAGCCGTGGCAGTCCAACGTTTTGCTGACGTGTTTGAGAGGCAGGGCCAGCCTCGAGCTGAAGATGGCCAAGTGTTGGATCGCTTCCTGAAGAGGAAGCCGACTGAGTTTCAAGGGGGATTTAATCCTGAGGCAGCATACAAGTGGATTCAAGACTTGAAGAGAGTTTTTGGGGGCCTTCACTGTACTGAGGCCCAGAAAGTTGAATGCGCAGTGTACATGCTGCGAGACGAAGCGGAAAATTGGTGGAAAATCGCCAGAAATCGACTGACTGACGCGGGCATCCAACTAGTCTGGGAGAATTTTAGAACGTGCTTTCTGGAAAAATATTTCCCCGACACAGTGAGGAGTCGGAAGGAACTGGAATTTATGGAACTGAAACAGGGTTCCATGTCTGTAGAAGAATACGCAACCAGATTTGAAGAGTTGTGTCTGTTTTATCCGCCCTTCCAACAACCCGGGACTGAGAGTTCTAAATGCCTCAAATTTGAGAACGGACTGCGATCGGACATTAAAAGAGCTTGCAGATATCAGGAAATTAGAAGCTTCCCGGTGCTGGTGAATAAATACAGGATTTTCGAAGAAGATGACAAGGCCCATTCGGGTCAGAGCAGTAAGATAGAACCCTCCTTGAGGCCTCAACAGTCACGCTTCAAGAGATCAGGTAACGTTGGAAGAAGTGGCCCTCTGCTAGATATAAAGGTCAGAGTAGTCAAGGGGGACAGACTGGTGGACGTCCAAAATATGGCAAGTGTTTTAAATATGGAGGCAACCACTTTGCTCAGAATTGTGATGGTGGAGGAGATGTCATATGTTTTCATTGCAATGAGAAGGGGCACATTCGCCCCGACTGTCCTCAATTACGCCAAGCAAACGCCCACGTGCATCATGGAGGCTTCCGAGGGAGAGGCCGTGGAAATGGTGGCCAAGGAACGGGGGGCAAAAGTAATGGAGCCAGAGGAAATATGATGTTTGGTCCAAACAACCGAAAGAGAAATACCGACCAACCGGCTACTGGGAGAGTATACGCCATCAACGCTGAGGAGGCTGCACAAGCAAATGACTTGGTGCAAAGTAAGTGCTTACTTGGTAGATATACACTTAATGTAGTTTTTGATTCTGGAGCTACCCATTCTTTTATAGCCGATAAGTGTGTAAAACGTTTAAAGTTGTCGACTGTGTATATGGATCGGACTTTGGAAGTAGCCAATCCGACTGGTACTAAGGTGTTGACATCGATGATGTGTAAGGACATAACCTTTGTGCTGGACGATCGGAGTTTCACTTATGACTTGGTATGTGTGCCTCTGAAGGACCTCGACATTGTACTTGGCATAGATTGGCTTTCAGCCAACAAGGTGTTGGTGGACTGTCGAAACCGAAGAGTAATTTTTCCGAGGCAGAGCAATGAGGACTACACGGTACAAGGTATAGCTCAGTTGTTTATGATGTTTTGTTTAACTGAGGGAGAGAGTAGAACCCGAGTGAGCGATATTCTGACTGTTTGTGAATTCCCTGAGGTGTTTTCGGAGGATGTGCCAGGTGTCCCTCTGACTAGAGAAGTTGAATTCTCTATAGACTTGATTCCTGGAGCCGAGCCAATCTCCAGTGCACCTTATAGAATATCCCCATCAAAATTGGCTGAATTGAAAAAGCAAGTGGATGAGTTACTCAGAAAGCAGTTCATTCGACCGAGTGTATCACCATGGGGCGCACCTGTGCTGCTTGTCAAAAAGAAGGATGGCAGCATGAGATTATGCATAGATTACCGACAGCTAAACAAGCTCACGATTAAGAACCGATACCCATTACCCAGAATCGACGATCTGATTGACCAACTGCGTGGTGCTTCAATTTTCTTGAAAATTGATTTACGATCGGGATACCACCAAATCCGGGTGAAGGACTCGGACATCCCTAAGACTGCCTTTAGGACTCGGTACGGCCACTACGAGTATGTAGTAATGCCATTTGGTGTGACAAACGGCCCTGCTGTATTCTTGAATTACATGAACAGCATATTCCACCCATATCTAGACCGATTCATAGTAGTTTTTATTGATGATATCTTAATCTATTCTAAGACCCCTGAAGAGCATGAGGAACACCTCCGAGCGGTACTTCAAGTATTGAAGGAGAAGCAGTTGTTTGCAAAACTTTCGAAATGCGATTTCTGGATGGATAAGATCCACTTTCTCGGACATGTAATTTCCATGGAAGGTGTCTCGGTAGACCCATCAAAGGTGGCAGCTCTAATGGCATGGGAGAGACCCAAGTCGGTCTCGGAGATAAGAAGCTTTATGGGCCTAGCTGGCTACTATAGAAGGTTTATTGAAGGATTTTCTAAACTTGCTTTGCCACTGATTAAATTGACTCAGAAAAACGTCCCTTTTGTTTGGAGTTCCGAGTGTGAGAGCAGTTTCCGAGAGTTGAAGAAAAAGTTGACGACCGCTCCAGTGTTGACATTGCCAAACTTGCAAGAGAGCTTTGTGGTTTATTGTGATGCGTCGGGACTCGGCCTGGGGTGCGTACTGATGCAGAAAGACCGAGTGATAGCTTATGCCTCTCGGCAATTGAGACCTCACAAATAGCATTACCCGACCCATGACTTGGAATTAGCAGCTGTGGTTTTCGCATTGAAGATATGGAGGCATTACTTGTATGGTTCTAAATTCGAAGTGTACAGCGACCACAAGAGCCTCAAATATTTATTCGACCAGAAAGAGCTAAACATGAGGCAAAGAAGATGGATGGAGTTTTTAAAGGATTATGACTTCGAGCTGAAGTATCATCCGGGTAAGGCGAACGTTGTTGCTGACGCGTTGAGTCAGAAATCCCTCCATATAGCATTGATGATGGTGAAGGAGGTGGAGTTATTGGAGAAATTCCGAGACATGAATTTGCATGTTGATGCTCCTTCGCCTCGGAAGATAATGTTCGGTACATTAAAGATTGCTAATGAATTCCTAAAATTGGTATTCGAGCAGCAAAAGTCAGATTCCTACTTGGCTGAGATGAAGGAGACTCAGGCCAAGGGTAAGGACTTGTCCTTGACCGAGGGATCAGATGGAATTTTCTGAGTGAAAAATAGAATATATGTGCCGGGTGGAGGTGAATTAAAGGGGATGGTGCTTGATGAAGCCCACAAGAGCCTGCTAAGTATTCACCCGGGCACTACGAAGATGTACCATAATCTAAGACTACAATTCTGGTGGCCCGGATTAAAGAGAAATGTGGCGGAATATGTGGCCCGGTGTATTACCTGTCAGAAATCAAAAGTCGAGCACCAGAAGCCGTATGGTGCATTGCAGCCCCTGGAGATCCCCGTGTGGAAATGGGACTCAATTGCCATGGACTTTGTCATGGGATTGCCAAAAACCCGAGCAGGTCATGATGCGATTTGGGTCATAGTTGACCGATTGACGAAAAGTGCACACTTTCTGCCTGTGAACATGAGATACCCGTTACATAAGTTAGCTCAGATTTATATTCACGAAATTGTCCGACTGCATGGTGTACCGACTTCTATCGTATCGGATAGGGATCCTAGATTCACGTCCCGGTTTTGGACCAGCCTGCACCAGGAATTGGGCACGAAACTTTGGCTAAGTTCCACCTACCACCCCCAATCGGATGGACAATCCGAGCGAACGATACAAAGTTTAGAAGACTTGCTGAGGGCGTGTGTGTTGGAGCATGGTGGGTGCTGGGAGCAGTATCTTCCCTTAATCGAATTCACATACAACAACAGCCACCACAGCAGTATTGGTATGGCACCCTACGAAGTATTGTATGGACGAAAATGCCGAACCCCTCTCTGTTGGTCGGAAACGGGCGAAAGTTTGCTATTGGGGCCAGAAATTATAAAACAAACCTCAGAACAAATCCAAGGAATAAGGGAAAGGTTGAAGGCGTCTCAGGAGAGACAGAAAAGCTACTACGATAAACGAGCTAAACCACTGGAATTTTCGGTCGGAGATAGGGTGTTTCTGAAAATATCACCGAGTAAAGGAGTCGGGCGAGCCTTGAAAAGTGGGAAGTTGAACCCCCGATACATTGGGCCTTATGAGATATTGGAACGAGTCGGTCCCGTGGCATACCGAATAGCGTTACCGATTCACCTATCCCGATTGTATAACGTATTTCACGTATCTCAACTAAGGAAATATCTACATGATTCCACTCACACAATGCTGGATGATGAAGTAGAGATTAAGGAGGATCTGACCACTGTGACTGTACCGATTAGAATCGTGGACCGATCGGTAAAGCGTTTGAGGAGCAAGGATGTACAACTGGTTGAAGTGGAGTGGCAGCAAGACGAGTATACCTCTTATACCTGGGAACGCGAGGATGCCATGAGGCAACAGTACCCCGAGTTGTTTAATCAAGGTGAGTTATCGATTGAATTTCAAGGACGAAATTCTTTTGAGAGGGGGAGAACTGTAACATCCCGATTTAAAAATTAATTACCGAACGAAATTAAGCCATTAGAATAATAATTGCAAAGTGGAAAATTACTTGTTAATTGTAATTAACTTAATTAATTTAACTTAAGAAAATAATGGCTGATTAATTGTGATTGATTGTTGATAGCTGGCTGCTTGTGATTGGTGTGTGGCGTGAGTGGACTGCTGATTCACGCTATCCCACCCCACTCTTCCTTCTTCGTGCATGTACATATGTGTTGCTGGGCCACTGTTGTTAGGCATTCCTTCAGACTTCTTCTCCGCTACTCCTCTCCTCTTCGTTCTCTCTTTTCTTCTTCTTCTTCTTCGCTCTTCTTCTTCTCCCCTATTCTTTGTTCTCTGTTCTGGAAACCCACGACGACAGTGCTGCAGAAGATTCAGAGTCTCCTTCTGTTGGTGAAAGACAATCATCGAAGCGGAAGAAGAACAGCTTCCTACCCCCGAGCTGATTGTAGAGTACAACTACGCGAGGGGGGACTGAATGAGGCAAACAGAGCATCAGACCAAACATCGGAAAACAGAAGAGCTCCTCGAATCCCTCCAGTAGATAGGGGGCGCTTGCATGTCAAATGCATGATTTATGGATGGTACCGTATGAACGTGTTACCTTACATGTGTGCGAATGTGTTTATGATGACTGCGTACAATGCATGATTGTTAATTCTTGGATATCGTATGTGTGATGGTAAAGTCCTGTTAATAGTTATTGATCTGTCTTGAACCGGGGTCTATAGATCCGGACTCAAGTCAATCACAAATAGTATGCAAATACTGTGCAGAAGACCGGATGTATGAGTATCCGGTGTAATATCCGTTGTCCTTGAATGAGGAGAGCGGATTGGGCGTCCTGGAGATCCTTCACACCGACCTAACGCGTTGAAGTGGGCGAATGGTGGTGTCACCTGCAAAGATTCTCCGACGCTCAAGTCAGTGATGATATTCCAAGTAAGGAATGTATTTCAGAGAGTAATCATTCAAAGATTTAGTTAAAGATCCCTCCCTTCATTAATGAAATGAGTTCATATACCTGATTGGCTCGTTTTACGAGGACTCGTTAGTGGGGAACCACTAACTCCCATTAGCATTATTTTATTGTGCACTTACCAGCATGATTGGGTCAAGTGGCTATTTTATATTGAGCATGGAGAATATAGACTAGGACTAGGGAACAAGTTGACCATCCCCGTGAGCAGAATTTGGCTCGTAGTGCAGGGAATTATTGATCGATCCCTGTAGCAATAATCCTTGTCTTTAGCGTAGTGACGTGTGTGTTGTTCGGTGTCATGGTGTTATCCTGAACAACCGGTATAGGGAGAACGCCTGATACGGAATTACAGTCCGGATGTATACCGATGACACTGGTTACACGTAGATGTCTTGACAAAGACGTTGAAATATGTCTTGCAGATCGGATACCGGTATTGAGACCGGATCATATGTCCCCTAGCTTGTGTGAGGGACTGAGTGGTTGTTCACATAAGCTACTCAACCTGCGAGAGGTCTGAATATCGGTAAGCTTACGCGTATAACAGTTCCTTGGCATTTATTATTATTTTGCAAAGAACCGTTCTCAGATTAAAAGATCCGTTCTATGAATTCCATGGAATGGATCCGTTCTATGAATTCCATGGAGGAAAGTTAGTCGCAGTGGTTGATGGTCGTCAGGAAGATCCTCCGACGTCCTTATACGGTTTGCCTCCTCTTCCTGAGGGTCAAAGTATGGGACCGGATTTCGTCTTTCCTACGTCTGAGGTTCCTTCATCTGCGGAAGGAACCGAGGCTCCCGGAGGGGATATTCCTGAGGAAGTCCTAAAGGAAGGGACACAAGAGCCTGGTGTTGAGGAGGCATAGAAAGCTAAAGAGCAAATTCCTCCCTCGTAGTCTTGTTTTCATTTATATGTAAAGTTGTGTACCGGGATCAACTCCGGTTTTGAACAATTGTGTAATTTTGTCCTCTATGAATAAAATTCATTTAAGAAATTTGTCTTCAATATTTCATGTATATTTAAGTCGTTGTTAATCCGTTCTGTATGATTAACCTTGAGGTCGAATTGAAATCATTGCCTTGGAAGATTAAACAATAAATGAATTTAGAACGGATAAATATATATA
Organism: Clitoria ternatea; assembly: GCA_037962975.1. Taxonomy (NCBI): domain Eukaryota; kingdom Viridiplantae; phylum Streptophyta; class Magnoliopsida; order Fabales; family Fabaceae; genus Clitoria; species Clitoria ternatea. The sequence continues at coordinate 54,577,880 of CM075675.1, forward strand.
CATGTCCCCAAGTGCGTGTTAAGAAGAAGGTGCCTGTCTTTAGGGCATGATCCTTAATTCTTTTGGGGAAAAGAGGGGTCAATCCGTTGTTTAGTAAAATAGTGTAACAGGACAGATGACTGTTCTTAATTCATGTTATTCTCACTGGAGAAAACAATGTCGTCCATTGTAAGAATATTGTTCCAAGTTTGGGGAACTGCAAAGGTGTAAGAAAGTGGTGTTTGAGCCTTCCATCATAAGGATGATGATGGGAGTTTGTCTATGCCAGGAGTTACGTCATTGTACCACAGAATAGGTGATAAAGAGTATCCGTCCTGGGAGAATACCACTTGAGAGTGAAAGTGCGGATTAACTTTCAAAATCTTCCATCATAAAAATGATGATGGGGATCGTTTGTATCAAGAGTTACATCATCGAATCACTTTATAGGTGATTGAGATCGTCCGTCTTGGGGATGTGTACGGCACCAGGAGTTACATCGTCAGATCACATAATAGGTGATTGAGATCATCCGTCCTTGGGATGTGTACGGCGCCAGGAGTTACATCGTCAGATCACAGAATAGGTGATTGAGATCATCCGTCCTAGACAAGTACACAATGTCAGGAGTTACATCGTCAGATCATGTAATGAGTGATTGAGATTATCCGTTCTGGAAGAGTACACAATGCCAAGAGTTACATCGTCAGATCACAGATTAAGTGATTGAGATAATCCGTCCTGGAGACATTTTTTCAATCGTAGGAGTACGGATTGTGTGAATGCTTCTCAATTTTCAAAAGCTTCCATCATAAGAATAATGATGGGAATTGTTCGTACCAGGAGTTAGTAGATTTGCTCATATGAGCTATATCGATCATAGTACGTTTAGTAGAAAACAGCTTTAATAGAGGGATTGCATGTGTATTGAATCATTCCGGACTTAAGTAGTGAAGATCGGGTATGAACGTAGAACCTTCATTCTGGATTTTTACATGCAAGATGAAGAACGGATAGAGACGTATAACTATTGTTTTCATGCATAGGCATTTTGATAGCCAAAGACTTGATTTGACAGAAAAGATAGAGTATCTTTTGTCAAGTATAGATAGGTTTGATATAAAAGCCTGGTAAAAAGCGTATGTTGCTTCTTAAAGATCAGGCCTTTTGGTTGTAAATATCATAATAGGGATCGCCGTTGTAAGTGAACATGTTATTGTTATGAGAACGGCTTGTAATGTAAATCTTGAGGGGGAATGACTGTGAGAACGTTTCGTCAAGAGTTCATTCCTCAAAATATTCGTTAAACCGTTGATGTTGTCCCCCAGTATTATTGGGTGATCAGTACTTTTGAACGAACTCTGAGTGATACTTTCATGTGAGAGTTCTTAAGAGTGAGGACTTCGGATAGAAATTCCTCTATTTGATAATTTCGAATGTAAATATTTCCGACTGAAAGGTTTCGGGTGAATGTGCCTAAGATTATGGCGTACCCGAATGAATTATTTTTGGGTCGGAGTTTATGAGTCAGGCTTCAATTGAAGAATTGATGACTCAGAATTTAAAGCTATAAAACTTCCAAATAAGGAACTTCAAAAGAGAGTATTAATTTGGAGTTCAGTATAACTTACTTGTTGTGTTTGGAGTTCGGTTTGATCCTACAATCCATGTCATATTTGGCGTTCGGTTTAATCCTACTAACCGTTCTTCAATCGGTCTTTGGTTTTACCCAATGACGATTCTTCACCGACGTTCGGTCAATCCTACTAGTCGTACTCAGAGTTCGGTTTAATCCTACAATCCGAGCCTTCAATACGGGGTTTAGATCAGGGCTAATCCTGAACCTACTGCGCCCGTTACTTGGGGTTCAGCGTGGTCTTGAAGAAGAACCAGCTTACTGCGCCCAAGCCTTCAATACGGTGTTGGGTTTTACCCTTTTACCGTTCTCGGAATGGGGTTCGGTTCAATCCTACAACCCATTTCCTGAGGTTCGGTTTAATCCTACAGCCCAGGTCTTCACCGACGTTCGGCCAAACCTACTAATCGTACTCGGAGTTCGGTTCAATCCTACAATCCGAGCCTTCACCGGTGTTCAGCCAAACTTACTAACCGTACCCAGAGTTCGGTTTAATCCTACAATCTGGGCCTTCGAATGGGGTGGTTCACCCAGTTGTACCTTCGAAGAGGTTCATCGCTAACAACGGATACATTGTTAGGATCATCCGTCCTGAAAGTATCTTGTCACAACAGTGTTGTGCATCGAATAAAATCATAAAGACAATGGGTGAATCATTTAGAGTATTTCATTAATTATGAATTACAAAAGAGAGAAAGAGAGATGAGTCGGGGTTATGACTCATTAGACCTTCTTGGTAAAACCCGATCGAGAAAAACCTGAGTAAGGAAAAGGAGTGGGGTGCACACCGTCTTACCGACTAGCTGTATCAACAGAAGGCCCTATTAATTTTGCTAGCCTGATCTCTAATCAATGACCTCTCGATGGCCTTGATGTTGTTGTCGGGGCATAGTGTTTTGCTGTGCAGGCTCACCAATCACAACTCCCTTTTGTTTTTTAGAAGCAGTAAACCTTCTGATCAGAGTGGGATGATCGCCATCGTCTTCCTCGTAATCTCCTCCCCTTTTCTCAATCTGGTCCAGTTGATCAGTAGACCTTTCTTTGAGAAGGTATTGTTTGAGTTTACCCTCTCGGATCAGGGTCTCAATAGTATTCATCAGAGCCTGACATTCGTCTGTTGAATGGCCCTCTTGCTCATGGAATTCGCAGTATTTCCGAGGGTCGCCCTGTTTATGAAGCTGGGGTGGAGTCCTGACCCCGTACGCAATAAGGGTTAGCCATCCGATCTCCCTAAGAATTTGAGATCGTTCAGAATTTAGCGGAGCATAATTGTCGAATGCATGCATCCGTTCTGCTTAACGCTGTGGAGCGGAGCTATCGACTCCGTTGTAACGTTGGGGATTTCCCTCTCGCCACTGTCGCTTCCAAGTGTATTTCAATGCTCACATACTTGGATGCTTTCCTCCTGAATTCTTCGAAATTCACTGGAGGATTCTTTGCCAACGACAGGGCAAAAGCAGAGCTTGGTTGCAAAGCTTCTATTGCTATGTGCAATTGTAGTGCTTCTGCCAAGTTTGGAACAGCAGCTGCTTCCTTGTGAAACCTCTTCAAGAAGTCCTTGAGAGTTTCATGTTCCCCCTGCCTAATCTGAGCCAAGGTATGAGATGTTCTGGGAATATCACTGGAAATGACAAAGTGGTCCACAAACGCTGTTGCCATTTCTTCCCATGAGTCAATGGAACCTGATGGTAGCTTCCTGAACCAGCTAAGGGCATCATCAACAAGAGTCCGAGGGAACATCCTGCACATGACATCTTCATCTGCCCCCAGGTACATGACTTCGAGTGTATAAGCATCAAGATGCTTAGTAGGATCAGTTTCACCACTGTATTTTTCTATAGAGAGAGGTTGAGTAGTCTGTAGGTGCTTAGGGATGCGTACACTCATAAGTCTCCTTGAAAAAGGGACTGTGAGCTTATAAGTTACTGGAGAGGCTGTCATCAGCCTCCTCTTCCCTTTAACAACTCTCTTATCAGAATCGTGGATCTGTTCCTTCCCTTCAAATGTGGGGATATTTGAATACTGGGGGTAGAGGATTTTTCTCCCTCGGTTGTGTGATGTGTCCCCTTGATCAGAAACATGGCTCTCTCCTCCACGCTCTTTCTTTCACGTTTCAATTCCATCAGTTCCTCCATCAACTTTCTTATCATCTCATCCTTTAGGTTTGGTGCTGAAACCTGCACCATTCTTCTTGAATTTTCCACAGGCGACTCAAGAGCTAAGTGCCTGTTCACTGGTTATTCCTGGGCAGTGATGTCTTCTACGTGCGCATCTTGTTGGTTTCTCCCATTGCCTTCCATGATAAGAGACCAGACTTCTTAAACGAGAAGTGGGAATAACTTTAACGGGTCCCACTGGGCGTGCCAATGATCTGTCCTGAACCGGGGTCTATAGATCCGGACTCAAGTCAATCACAAATAGTATGCAAATACTGTGCAGAAGACCGGATGTATGAGTATCCGGTGTAATATCCGTTGTCCTTGAATGAGGAGAGCGGATTGGGCGTCCTGGAGATCCTTCACACCGACCTAACGCGTTGAAGTGGGCGAATGGTGGTGTCACCTGCAAAGATTCTCCGACGCTCAAGTCAGTGATGATATTCCAAGTAAGGAATGTATTTCAGAGAGTAATCGTTCAAAGATTTAGTTAAAGATCCCTCCCTTCATTAATGAAATGAGTTCATATACCTGATTGGCTCATTTTACGAGGACTCGTTAGTGGGGAACCACTAACTCCCATTAGCATTATTTTATTGCGCACTTACCAGCATGATTGGGTCAAGTGGCTATTTTATATTGAGCATGGAGAATATAGACTAGGACTAGGGAACAAGTTGACCATCCCCGTGAGCAGAATTTGGCTCGTAGTGCAGGGAATTATTGATTGATCCCTGTAGCAATAATCCTTGTCTTTAGCGCAGTGACGTGTGTGTTGTTCGGTGTCATGGTGTTATCCTGAACAACCGGTATAGGGAGAACGCCTGATACGGAATTACAGTCTGGATGTATACCGATGACACCGGTTACACGTAGATGTCTTGACAAAGACGTTGAAATATGTCTTGCAGATCGGATACCGGTATTGAGACCGGATCAGTTATACATTATATGCATGTGTTCGGGGATTATTGTGCTGGGTTCTGATAGTCAATTACACATAGACGCGTGTGATGCATGTTCCTATTATTGTTAATACCGAGAGGATATGCATGTGTAGTTGTTGGTTAATTTCATCTGGGATGTTGTAAACATGAACTGTTTGATTGCTGTGTATACTGGTACGATGGACGAGTGAATGTAGGAACTATGTTGGGTCGGTTACGACTCTAATGGTTACGAGGAATGTGTCGGGTAATGGAGGATGCTCGTTGTTAAGCACATAGGCTGCATGTACAGGAACGGGGTGACCCGTGGAAGGTCAGGAACCCCAAAGAGATGATCTCCAGCTACAGACCCTTGGCTAGATCCTGTGAGAGCCCGTGGTAGCCGTGGGAGCTAGAGTTAAGTCTCGAAACGTCAATGGGAGGCCGGTACCACGCGGGAAGGGCTAAGGGACGAGAGGCCAGTAAGGGAATCTGTAACTGAAAATCATTGCCTAAGTCGGATCCGCAGGCATGCATGTAGATGCAATGTTAATTAGGATGGTACAAGTGGTATGACTCAGAGTGATACGAATGAATTCCGAATGAGTTGATGCATGCTTTTGTATGAATGAAAATGAACTTCACGTAATATGTATATAAGTGTATGTCATTGAAATTATCATAATCTGCATGGCTTAAATTTAAATGGATTACAACCCGAGTGAACATGAGTGTGTGTACTGATGCTGATGCCGAGTCACTAACTGTCATTTTATATGTAAAAGCTCACCCCTACTGTGGCTATATTTTACAGTGAATGTCTCTCGGAATGATGAATGAAGGAGGAGCCGCATGCCAAGTGAGGTGCTTGTGCACTACGGGGATATGTGTGTATATGTATATATACTGTGTATAAAGTTTTGTCAAGCCTTGGCCGGCTCATATTTTGGTCTTGTCTCTCTATGCTAGAATTTGAACTCTCTCGGATTGAGAGTATGACAATGTGCCTGTAAATATTCATATACAATTCCTATGCATTTCATACTGTATGTTTATTCTATGCTGTGTGAGTAAAGGTCCGAGTAATATATATATATATATATATATATATATATATATATGTACGCATTTTTTTCGAGCGTGGGAAGTTGGTATGACTCTAAGTAAAAATGGAGCTAAGTTACTGTTGTGGGGAGCGGGATAGTGACCCTATCCCGAGTGAGGATGGGCTCAGATGTTTCCGAGTGAGGGAGGTCGCATAATTCCGGGTGAGGGTTGACCTGAACACTTCAGAGTGATAACTGTTAGGATTCTCCCGAGTGAGAATAATTAAATATTTCCGAGTGAGAACCTGCCGAGTGGATGTTTCCCAATAGAGGAATGATATCTAAGGCCCTAAGTGAACTCCATTATAGTAAGCTTATTAGAAGTTAGAAGATCTGTGAGTGGGTCTTGACTTAGTAGGATAACTTGAGTGAGAAAGATTATATATGTCGAGTGAAAAACGAGTGAAATACACCGGAGTGGTAAAAGACCGTGAACGATATTCCGAGTGAGTAGTCCTTATAGAATCCGAGTGGAATGGCTATGGGAATCGTTTCCCGAGTGGTCAACATCTGTGACTCGAGTGAATGAAGTTAAGGAATGAGAGGTAAACTCCCGAATGAAAATTTATACGTGTAAGGGTTAACTCGAATGATTCGAAAGTAAAGGCTTTTTCCGAGCGGACTTAGACCTTGAAATCCGAGTGAGGGAAAATCCGAGTGGAGTTGCTCGCCTCAGCGACTAAGTGTTCGCTCCAGCGAGTGTGAGCGTAAGGAAGGTCTCTGTTGGGTTCCGCTTAAGCTATGCGTGCTTCACCCAAGTGTGTTAGATTGTCTCGCTCGAGCGACGATGAAGCTCGCCTGAGCGAGTAGGCGTTGTTGGGTTCGCTCACGTCCTGCATCTCCGCTGTCGCCTTATGGATGGTTGTATTCCTTTCCCTTCCTTCCTTCTTCTCCTCATTCTACCCTCCTTAACTCTCAGCTAATCATTTTGCCTTGAAGCCCCTCTGATTTTGGAAAATTTTCTTGGTCTTGGTTTATTCTCAAATTGAACTTAGGATGTTACATTTTGCCTTGGACATGTGTATATGTGTATGGTTGAGGTTTGTGGACCACTAATTTTTGCATTGAACATGTTTGCTAAAATGCCTAAGAGAACTTGAATATGAAATTTGGTATGTTTGTGTTGAAAATGGTATGTATGGTTCTCATTTTTTCACATGTAAATGCTTAACGTAGGTATGTTTGTAATGAAAATAAGGTACTTTATGCATTATATAGAGTTGTTTAACTTAGTGTAATGCATATGGTTGTAAGTACATTATAAGCTTTTGGACCACTAACTTTTGCCTTGAACATGTTTATTAAAATGCCTAGTCACTTAGTTTGCATATTTACCTGGTAACTTAGTTTACATATTTGCCTAGTAACTTAGGTTGTTTAAGAAAGAACATTATATTGCTTAATTCATAACCTTATTCATCATGGCATTAATGTCTATTAATGTTTTGTTATTGATGTTAGAACATTTGTACCAATGGATCGAAGTTAGATTAATGCTAGACAGACAAGTAATAAGTATGCAGTGGAGGTAGAAGCTTTTTTGGAATTTACTCAGAGAAATGTTCCTAACAATAATGGGAGATTTTATTGTCCATGTATGAAATGTTTAAATGTAAAAAGGTTAAGTGTTGAGGAAGTTAGAGATCATGCCATATGTCATGGGTTTTGCAAGAATTATACAACATGGACGTGGCATGGTGAATTGATGTTGATACCAAGTGTCTGAAACAGAAGAAGTTAGTGAAGGAATGAATGATGGGCTGGAAGACATGATATGTGACATTGGACGCGAATCTTTTGAAAGAGCACATGTGTACGATAATTTGACTCGAGATGCGGATTTTCCTTTGTATTCGGGATGTAAACTGAAACGATTGGAAGCAGTGTTAAGGCTAGTTTATCTGAAGGCGAAGAATGGATGGACTAATAAAAGTTTCACAGAATTACTTAGGTTGTTGCAACAGGAAATGCTACTAGAAGGGAATACACAACCTATTCGTACCTATGAAGCGAAGAAGGTTATATGTCCTATGGGTATGGAGTATAAAAAAATACACGCATATGCCCGAATGATTACATCTTGTATAAAAGAAAGTATGAAAAGTTGCATGAGTGTCTTGAATGTGGTGAATCATGATATAAGGTGAAAAATGGTGAATTTAGTGATGATGTGGGTACCAAAAATCCTCCTACAAAAGTTTTATGGTATTTACCAATAATTCTGAGGTTCAAGCGATTGTTTGCTAACAAGAATAATGTAAAAAAATCATCCAGCAGATTCTTTACAATGAAAGAAAATCGATGTGCTTTGATTATCACATAACACCTTTAAAGTAGTGAAAAGGGACTTGTTGTTCATTTATTTTCAGTTTGTGTGGTGTTGACCAAGTTGGCTTTCGTACTAGAGCATGTAACAACATTTTATTTCTTTGTACATCAGGATTCTAGGTTTGGTCTTAGGAAAACACATGACCCTGATGAGAATTATGTCATCAGAGTATGATGCCTAATTGCATCACACTATGTTGTTAACGAAATAAGATTTTCTAGAAAGGCTTTTCGTAGAAGCATGTCATGAGTCTTAGTTCCCTTGAGATAACGTAGGATCCTTTTCACTGCCTTCCAATGTTGTTCAAGAGGTTGGGAGAGAAACTTACAGACCTTATTCACAACAAAATTAATTTCTACCTGAGTAATTGTTGCATATTGCAAGGCCCTTACTATAGACCTATATGTGGTTGGATCTTATAGGTAATTGTTTCCTTCCTTTATTAACCTAAGATACCTAATCATAGGAGTCAAGATCCTTTTTGCTTTATTCATGCCTACTTTGGCCAACAACTCAGTGATATGTTTTTTATGAGATAGGATAAGGGAACCATCAAGTAAGTGAGATACCTAAATTATGAAGAAATGATCCAATTTCCTAGTTGATTTAAGGAAAATTCCATATTGAGTTTTATAACAAGTTCTTGAACAGAACTTAGAGTACTTAATGTGATGATAATGTCATCCACTCAAACTTGGACATAAATATAATGTGTGGTATTATGTTTAATGAAAATGGAGGAGTCACACTCCTAGATTTGAACCCAAAGTTCAGCACAACTCCTTTTAGCCTGTCAAATTAGTCATTTAGTGTTTGTTTTATCCCATAGAAAGCTTTCTACAACTTGCATACCAAGGTTGAGCCAAAATTTTGAAACCTAAGGGGTAAACACATGTTAACTTCTTCCTGAAGTACTCCATTGAGGAAAGCATTGTTCAAATCAACTTGTTGAATTGCCCAACTTTTAATGACAATAATTATGAGAATAGTTCTTATAGTATCTGGTTTCACCATAAGTGAAAAAGTTTGAGTGGTATATAGAAGACCTATTTCCACCCAATAGCTTTCCTATTAGGTTAAAAGGGTACCAGGGACCAGGTCTGATTTTGTATCAGGGCTTTATATTCTTTCTTTATGGCTTTTAGCCATCTTGGATATGCTAGGGCCTGTTTATCTATAAAGGGCTAATAGGTGGTAAAAGGATTCTAGGTTCCAACCTTGCTTGAGCAATTCCTTTTTAAGCTCTTGCTGTAACATCCCGAAAATTGATAAAATATTAAAGTAAGGAGAATAAATAGAGAATAATTATGCTTTAATTAATTAACCCCTTAGGATATTAAAATAATTAAATTGACAATTTTGATGACTATCAATAATTAATTATGGCTTTTAAAGCTGAAATAAATGCCCGATTAAAATATGGGTGTCGGACCAAGTCTCTCTGATTGAGACACTGTAGGTTAGGGTGATAAATGGTGATATCGGGAATCTGAATATATATTTAGAATAATTTTTAGATAAAGTATTGAACGGGGATCCTGTTTGTAATAAAACGAAAGAGTTTTAATGAAGGGCCAAAAATTAAAACAAAACCCTTTCTTCTTCTCTTATTTCCCGTCAACCTCTCCTTCTCAAAACACTCTCTTTTTAATTTCTTCTTCTTCTTCTACTTCTTCTTCCTCTTCTCTTCCTCTTAAGAAAGCCAAGTGAGTTCTTCTCCCATTTTTGTTTTCTTCTTCAAGCAAGGAGAAGCTTGGGGTTGCTTAAAACTCTCTCTTTTTTCCCTCTCCAATTTTCATCACCCTCTCTCACTCTTTTTGGGGTTCTAGCTCTTTTGCTTGAGGTAAGCTTTCTCCTTCATTTTTTATGAGCTCTAAGCCCTAGGTTGTGAATTTTGGGAGTGTTGCATGAAAAGGGTATGGTTTAGAAGTTATTCTAGATAAACCCTAAGGTGGTATTGGGCATGTGCATGGTGGTACACAAAAATGGGTATGCATAGGATGGAAAATGATAAGCATTGATGATGGTTGATAGGTTTTGATAAAACCCTAGCCTCTAAAATTGGAGAAAATGAGAAATATAAGTAGATACAGGTTTTTCCATGATGATTGGTTGATATTAATGATGAAAAGTGAGAATGATGATGGGAAATGGTCATGCATGTATGAACCCTTTGATGATCTTAAGTCTAAAATGCATTATAATAAATATGAGCACCTAGACCATAGTGGTTATGGTGGGATAATGAAATAAAAGTGATATTAGAGTGTAAGTGGCATGAACACTATGTAGTTAAACCAAAAGTATTTAGATCTTGGTGGTTGAGATAGAAAGTAATTGTGTATGGCATGTTATGTAATGTAGGAAACAACCTTATCGGCGAAGCGGGACCTTTGGACCGCGTCGACTACTACTTCTCCTAAGGTAAGAGGGGGTAACATTCTCTAAATGCATGACTTCATTCATTGTTGATTGTGTGTATTTTGTATGAGTGTGATCCTTGTGTTGTTTGGATGAAAGATCAAATTATATGTATGAATTGAATGCATTTGGAAAGATTAGGGTGGTATTGTGAATGTGTGAATTAAATCCTCTAAGTGAAATGATTCATGGCTTATGATTGTTTGCTTAAATACCATAATTGTGATTTGAAGGAATATGGTGTATGAACATCCATGATATGTGTGTGGAAGAAATTGATGAACCATGATTGCCACTAACAATTGATATGTATGAAATCCTATGATGTATGGAGACGATGTTTGATGTGGATGTTGAAATCCATTAAGTATGGGTGGTAATGTTAGATATGGAGTGGTACTTAGGATGCATGGTGTGAGATGTGCATTAATTGACATTTGCATCCATATCATATCATACGCTGCCTATATGGAATATAAGGGGTTCCAATAGGTGGGCCTAGTGGAAGGGCGACCCAGTGCACGAGTAATTTATGTTATTCCCTAGTGATTCATTAGAATCATGAAGTTGTCCGTAGTTTGGTGACGAGGCTGTTAGGGAATCCCTCTTGGTATTCACAGCGGGAAAAATAAGGATTCCCATAGGATTTGCAGAGCGCGGTGTTTCAAAGCATAAGACAAACAAAAAAAATAAAATTTGCATTTTAGGATTACCTCTTGTAAAAAAAACCAAAGCAGTTTTAGCCTCGCCCTTTAGGAGTCTGCACGAATACTCCCACCAGAATCACTACACCTGCCAATTGCTAGTTTGACGACGTGTAGCTCTTGCAACTTTTGTGTATTTGTGTCTCTTTTAGGTGGTCATCCTATGAGCATCTTATGCTCTATTTATAGACTTAGGTTTGACCTAATTTGTTCTTTCTAAAGAGTGGGCTCCTTACTCATTCTGAATGAGTTAGGCCCAATAGCTTTATTTTAGTCCAACTAAAATAAAACAAAATATTTATGATGGGCTTACTCTATGTGTGTGACCCTATAGGTAAAATCCCATGTCATATTAATAATAAATTATTTTATTATTAATATAAAATAAGAACGGCATCTAGCAATGCATCATTATGTCCGAATATTATTTAATATCAACACAACCTATAAGTGATAATTATTTTATATGTTTATTCCTTTTGTCACGATATCCTAATTGGGCCCAAGGCATGGTCGCGTCATCCTTGTATGGTCCAATTTATTTTACTTGATACCAGAGTAGACTTGATCCGAATAAATATATAATATTTATTCTTTCTAGCATGGCCATGCATTTCCTTAGTCTCACTCTATCAAGTGGCCTATAGATATCACTCTTGTCATATAGAAGAGACAAATTCCATCTACATCACTCACATCCCTCTGCATAATTTGTTCATTGTCTAATCACAACCTTTATAGTCCTCTTATTATAGAAGACGTTTGATTGTATTAAAACAACAAACTTCTCATGTAGGAATCGTAGTGAGTTCAGGTCGAAGGACTACATATATCATTATTATATTGAGAATCGTTTATGACATTCATGTAACGATCTATGCAATGTTCTCATGGTGGGTCTGTGCAGTACATCATTACTCTTAATGTGTACCAGTGTAAAGACTTGATATCATCTATATCTATGATCTGTGAGATCGGGTTATCAGTACACTCACACACTAGTCTCAATGTATTTACATGTCCCCACATAAATACTTGACTAGGGACATTTTAGGAATAACTTTCATATGACCTATTACTCCAAGGATAAATATGTTTTAAAAACAATTTTAAACTGAAATACTTATTTTATTGATAAGCATAAAAATGATACAAATGAAAAAGCATAAAAGCTCATAGTGCATACACCAATAGAGGCACCCTACGTGGCTTGCCTGGTGGGTGGGCGGCTCTGTGATGAGCGAGTATCATCGTGGTTTTCAATGGGAAACGAATCTCTCAATGTGTGTTCAGGAGGGGCCTATAGCACTTGTGGCAGTTGTGGCCACGCTGTTGAATCCGCAAGTCACAGGGTGACTAGTGCTACAAGGGGAGATAGCGGTTTGGTACCAGTAAAATATTGTGATTACACATGCAAAAGTTGAAATAAAGGTGTACATATTTACTATTACAGTAGGGGCATAGTAACACACCTATGCTTAACCCACACATTCTATGATATTGTATTTCCACAATCGAATCTTCACTATTCATTGATTCATTTGAGCATATGCATTAGCCATAAGAGCATTTGCATATAGTCAGTGATATGCCGAGTATGTTGGTTGTGAGAAAATGAAGAATTAAAGGGGATTATTGGTATGGTGAACTAACTTGAACAAATGGTTGTGGTGATTAACAATGATGCTATTAATATGTTGAAGCATATGGTATACTTGTAGTATGTACTTTATGAATATGTATGTATATATTATCATTAATGTATGTATTAATTCATTTGGTTTATATTACTCACCTCCTACTTGTTATTTCTCAAAGGTTGATGTAGGTTCTTTTGGAAACCTAAGCCTTTTTGGAGGTGGAACATTTTGAAGGAAGGTAAATAAGAAGGTAGGAGCCTAGGGCCGTGGCCAGCATTGTATGTAAATGTTAAACGTTTGTATGTTTTGGTTGTATAACTATTGAGTTGGATATTTGACCCCTTTTTGGTAGGTCCTATGGGAAAATAAGACCTACGAGACTTTTAAGACCTAATTATAACAATTTGGTTTCTTTGAATTAAGTTGATTAATGATAAAAATGAATCTGTTAGAACCAAGAGAAAATTAGAAGCACTCTTAGATTTGTTGATAACCAACATCAAGCATCTTAATTAATCAAGTTATGAGTTATTAAACATTTGATAAAGATCACTCGAGTGTTTCAGGGTAAAAGGCACAGGTTATAAATCAAAGGGGGGCTCGCATTCAATAAGTCTAGTATAACAAAACTATGAAAATGTCTGCTATCACTTGATGTAGGTGTTCAAGTGCTTCAGGAAACATAAGGCTTAAGCTACAAAAGAAAGGGGGAGCCCATACATCAAAAGTCTGAATGAATTAGTTGCAACATGGATTCTACATTCTAAGACTAAAAGCATCTAAAAGTCTGGTGATTCACCTCAAAAATAAATTATCTTGCATCAGAATAATTCACTAGACTCAGACTTGAAGATATCATTTGAGCTTCAGAACATAGGAAAACATCAGACTCTGCTTCCTCACCTTGAATCATCTCAGAAATAGTCTGATACATGAAGCACCAACGATCGTAAACCATCTCCATCAAAACCTTAATGAAAAAGATTCATGAAAGGAAGCTTGACTAAAAAAGGTGGACTCTAGTCTAGTGTAAAAAGCATCTAAGTTTCACGTTTAAAGATTTCCTGAATCTAAGCTTTCTATCTTGGTGAAACTTATACTACATCTACTCTACCTACGACTACACACATCTCAAAGGTCTTAAAATTATGTTGTGTATACAGAACGACTCTCTCTGTCAACAAAAGCATTTATCCTTCATACAAATCCAACAAGAAAGGCTTTTGTCCCATGTATAACAACTCTCTCAATGGTCATATGATTGATAACCTCTTCCTAAGCTCAACAAGGGATGAGTTTATAAAAATAGAATCAACTTCCTCTTCAAACAAGCCCTGGTGAAGAACAAAAGAAATATCAGAAGAAAGGAAAATACATATCAAGGGCTAAAAATAAAAAAAATAATTCAAGAAAGAAAAGAGAGAAGATTGAAAAAGAGAGAGAGTTTGTGTGAAGAAGAAAATAAGCCAGATCACACTAATTATAGTGTGATGGAAGAAGAAGAAAAATTATGAACGAGCATTAGATGTTCATATCTAAAAGCTCATAAGAAATGAAGAAATGGCAGCAGACTCAACAATGAGTAACCTTACCTGGAAGATCTGCCATGAAGACAAAGAAAGCTTACTATGTGTAATTATCTTTCCACTTAGATGCCATAGTAACTTAGGATATGCCTTTGTGCGCTAAATGCCCAAATACCCCAAGTCATGCTTTCTGGCTCAGTACATTTTCCATTCATCTTTCACTATACGAATGTACTGAACCCTACAAAAGATAAGCCTCATCTTTCTTTACAAACCCATTTTCACGGTCTGTCACTTAACTCTGCTAAGTCAAAGGGCTTATTCATTTGAGCTAATTCTTCTAACTCTCTTGTAGTACAGGTCTGGTGTGTTGCCAGACTCTGTTAGTGTGGGAAACACTGTTGGCCTGGAGAGGCTTTGGAAAGAATACTCGGGGTTTGAGCCAGGAGTACTTGGGTCTGCCCCAGGAGTGGGTGCTGTAAAATAATGCTCATAGGAATCAAGAGAGGTCTGGTGTGTTGAAGCATGGGCTATGCTTAGGCTGGGAGTGGTCGGAGTCAAAAATACTTGAAGTCTACCCCAGGAGTGAGTTCTTGCAAAAGAATACTCAAAAGCACGGGGTGTGCTACGACCAGAAGTGGTCGGACTCAACAATACTCAGAGGCCAGGAGTGGCCAGACTCTAGAATACTCAGGAGCCAGGAGTGTCAAGAATACTTGAAGCATGAGTTATGCTTAAGCCAGGAGTGGCTGGAGTCAATAATACTCAACATGTAATGTAAAATGTTTTTACATAGTGGAAATCCTTCAAATATGAAGGTACTGGATGTAGTCTCCGCGTTGGAGGTGAACCAGTATAAATTATTTGTGTAATGTCTCTTTCTCTCTCACTCCTTACTATCAAAAGTCTGGTGCACAATGATTGTTAAACTCGATAGTAAAAGTCTAGTAAAATAAGCGTTCTCTCTTACTCTTTCAATCAAAGAATCACATTCTCAGTCGCTTCATAAGTCTGATCTGTTGCATAACACTCTAAACGTTTAAATATTAATTTTTGGTTTGAAAAAGTGAACAGACTTATTCAACCCCCTTATAAGTTTGTTCTCCGAACCAAAAGAATCAATGATAACATATGTATGATGTATGTTTGAAATCTGGAAGCGGACGTATCATATTTCCATATACCGATAATTAATCTGTATAGAGTGTGCCAATCGGTCCTAATGCTTAATTGGAACCGTGTGTATGTGTGGTTGTGGCCAAATAGGCCCTTATGTCAGATTTGCATGTCAGGTTGTGTTAAAAATGAGCATAAAGCGGTAATTTTGTATGTGATGATCTAGGATCAAAAGTGATAGGTGGTACTTGGTGGAGCAAGTCCCAAATGATTGTTAAAAGGTGTTTTAAATGGTGTTTTGGACCAAATTGTCATTTAAGATCAATTGCCATCCCTTGAAAACTTGAAAAACTTAGTTTTTGGGTAAAATCTAATAATCTTGCTCAGGCGAGATGATTCTCGCCCAAGCAAGATCTTCGTGCCACTTATGGATGGTTTCTCACCATTTTTCACTCAAGCGAGCGCTTGAGCAAGGATCAGAGGAGTCTGTTTTTTATAATCTTGCTCAGGCAAGTGAAGTCTCGCTTAAGCGAGGAAATGCGAAAATGGTTCTGGACATTTTTCGTTTAGGCGAGGATGTCTCACCTAAGCGACATACTTAACAATTGGCCTCTGGACAAAATTTGCCCGAGCGGGGGAATCTCGCTCCAGCGAATGGGGTGTGTTTTAGGTACTAGAGTAATTTCGCTTAAGCAGCTGGTGCCCGCTCAAGTAAATGAAGGGGTCTGATGGTATTAGGTGGCTCGCTCAAGCGAAACTTATCTCGCCCAAGCGAGTTGTACTAATTTCTCTTAAGCGAGTTATGGCTCGCTTGAGTGAGTGGTGAAGATTTTGATTTCTTTACTTCCTTCATGATTTATGGGTCCTCTCTCATATCTTCATATATGAGATAAGGCTTATGCTCGGTATACGAACCTTTCCGCTCTAACTCTGATATATCGTATACCAATTTGGGGCTATTCATTATCGATCCAATTTATTAAAAACTTTAAAACTCCCACTCTTCGTTCTTTATGGTTCGGGTCTTGATGTAATAGTTGAAGTGTTAAACCTCTTTTAAAACACGGAAAATTTATTCACACTTTTATTAAATTAATTATCTTAATTACATCGGATCTGGGCTATGGAAATCTGGGTATGACACTTGCAGTCATTGGATAAGCGTTTAATAGGTAAAGAATATATACTAAAGGAGGTACATGGTATAAGAGATGCTTCGGGTTAAGCAACAATAACAAGTTTTGTTTGGACAACATTAGCAGAAGCAACAGTTGAGGATAAAGATGATGCGGATTGGTGATTGGTTGGGGGATGAGTAAAGGATAAGGGAGATGATTGAGTGGAAGGGTTTGATGTTAGAGGTACTATTTGGAAAGGTAACGAATATACAGAAAGAAGTTAAAGATAACATGACTGGAGGAATATTAATGGATGTTAAGGTTGATTGTCATTACTAGAAAAACCTTTCATAGCTACTCTCATTTAGTAATTGACACACGTCATCTCTATTTAATGACCGACTTAGCGACTTGAACAAGAAAAGGACCTTAAAATGAAAAGTTAGTGACCACATCAGCAACCACCAAAACACCATTGCTAAAGTTAGCAAACAATTGTCGCTAACATTGTCGCTAAATCGTACACCGTCGTTGACGCGGTCGGTACTTTTCACCTCCCTCCATTTTTTTCGGTTTCCCTCCATGGTTTTTCGTATATTGTTCAACATTGATCTAGTGACACTGGATGAGACACTTGTCACTACAGGGAGTGAACACATTGACAAAGAGGTGGTCTCCCAATCAAAACGATCTAGGGTCGATTTGCAGACTGAGGACCCTGTTGAAACAGATAGCCATAATGACACTGAAACTAAGGGAGAATTTTAAACTAAAACAGACATAGAGTATGCAGTTATTCAACATATATATATATACATATATACATATATTTATAGTTTGAGACTAACATTTGTTTTTATGGTTTTATCTACATATGACAGGACGTTGACTACCATTCAACCGGGGTGGGGGTTCGAGAACTCCAGGATCCCATCTGCGCACACCATAACAGACCAGCACCCCATAACAATCCACTACCCTACAGAAGATCACCACCCCACAGCAAGCCACCACACCAACAGACCACCATCCCACAATAAACCTCCACGTACTATATAAATTATTTTAAGTTTCTTAGTTGGTAGCTTGCTAGTTATTTTATAATTAAAATTCATATAGTACCTAAATTGTTTTATTGTATGTTATTTATTTAGTACTTGTATACATTGAAATGTATTGGGAAATCTTCTGCTTACAATAGGGTAATTGTTCAAATTTGGAAATGTTACATTTACAGGGGAGACTCTGCCGAAATTTTGGTAGGCTCCTTGTGTCTATATTGTTTTATTTGTTTCTAACTGTTGTTTATTATAGCTTTATTGATAGTAGTCACACAACTAAAGCGATTATTAAGGTTCTGAAGGCTCAATGGGATGGTCCATACATATCTTGGACAGATGCTGGTAAGGCTGTCCAGGATAGATGGTTTAAGACCTTTTCGGTAAGTTTAACACTTCTCTTTATTGTGAGTTTATGGCTAATTCATACACTTGTTTTTAATTTTGAAATCTCATTTGTATGTAACAGAGTGGCTATCAATGGACAGAGGGTATGATTGATGAGATTAGGAGGGCCTTTGCCATAAAGACCTCCAAAATCATCAAGAGTACCCTTTAGAAACTGAGGAACAAGGGCAAGCGCCCTCATTGGATCCCCAAGGACCACTAGGACGGGATGGTGTAGAAGGGGGTGTCTTGTTCCAGCAGGCCAGTGCTTGGAACAAAGTAAACAGAGCGGCTGATGTTGTAGCCTTTATCTACACTGGGGGCAGCATTTTAGTCATCAAGCATAAAAAAAATTTATAAGTATATTTTGTTAAACATTTTTTATGAATGACTTAATATGTTTTCTACTAACAATCTCAATAATTGTGAATTACAAGAGCAAAAAAAGCATCGTGAGCAATCATTGTATGAGGTCATGCAAATGACCAAGAAAAATAAAGCTGGTGCTTGGGTTAACCAAAAATCGACGAACATAGCGGTAAACTTAAACATGCTTAAACCTCCAATTTAGCTTACTGAATTTTATCATTATTTTACATTTACAGGAGACTATCTTACCATGAGGGTGGAGTTGGTGGCCTCCACACCTGAGGAGGACGTACCTCCCACCCTTTCTTGTTCCAACGACAACGCCATCTATATGGAGGCTGTTGGCGGCGTGAACAAGAAAGGGAGGGTGTTTGGATTGGGCGACGTGGGCACGCAGCTAGCCCAATAAGGGAAAACCTCTTCCTCTGGCCTTCCGACGGATATTGTTTAGGGTATTCAGAACCTGAACAACGAGCTACAGGAGGAGCGACACCAAAGGCAGCTTTTGTAGAAGCAGGCCAAGGAGGACTGACGCCAAAGGCAGCAACTACATGAGCAAGTTGCCGAGGAACGACGACGGGCCGAGAAGGAACGAGTCGAGACTCGTCAACAGCTTGCGGCGCAGCAGGAGATGATCATGCAAATGATGGCGAGGCTACCCTCCACTACTTCCCAACCGTCCCCACCACCACAGGATCCCCCTCCACCATGATTTTACTTTTCCATGCTTTATTTTTTGTATATTGTATACATTCTATATATTTGGTTTATAGTTTATATCATATTCGATATTTCAGTATCTATTTTATGTCATTTTTTTTCTAGGTGAATTTTATCTATTTAATATTGTATTACTGACAATTAAAATTCAACGAAAAGACGTTAAATCACAATATTATTGTAATTATTAACTAATAATATTTAATTGATTCAATTAAAAAATAATAAATAAAAATTAAATTCAATTAAAAAATAATAAACAAAAATTAAATTAAAAAAACTAAATACAAATATTAACGATGAAAAAAGACAGATTCCATTGCTATTTTATAGCAGAATAGCGACGACATGATGTGGTCGCTATGTAGCCAGTAATAATGACGGCGTGACTTGGTTGCTATGTACCCAGTAATAGCGACGACATGACGTGGTCGCTAAGTAGTTAGTAATAGCGACGACATGACGTGGTCGCTATGTAGTTAGTAATAGCGACGATGTGACGTGGTCGCTATGTACCTAGTAATAGTGACGGCATGACTTGGTCGCTATGTACCCAATAATAACGACGGGGTACGTCACCACCATAAGGATCTGATTAGCGATGGCGTAACGCCATCGAAACTTCTGTGACGGGGTGCTCTTTGTGTCGTTGTTATGTCTGGACGATGGTCATAGCGACAAGGTCCCTTCCGTCATAATTTTCGTCGCTAATGTGTTTAGCGACGAAAATTTCATGATTTAGTGACGCGTTTGGGAGGTCGTTAATCTCTTTTTTAGTAGTGCGTTAAGGAAACAAGGTATGATAAGGGAATCTAGATTCGTGAAAGATTACATCCTTAGAAATTAGGATCTTTCCATCAAATGTAAGACACTTGTAAATAACTGATGTAAAAAGTGATTTTTTTTGATAACCGATTATAAAAATATCTGGTGTATTAAATCAATATAAAGATAATCAATAAGTTTCATTTTTTAATTTCATTAATCCAATAGTTTATGTTGTTGTAGAGAAAGATGAAGAGAAATATGCTAGAGGGGATCTAAGTTCCATAGGGACTCTCTTCTAAGACAAGTGTAAGAATCAAATCTAAAACATATAACCATTAATTTATCAAAATTAAGGGGTTATTTAATGATTACACAATTGCATAAATTTAAAAAATAGGAAAATGCTATGAAAAACATAATGTTGATACACCTCAATTTCAAAACAAAAATTCTCACATAATTTTTAATTAAAAAATCACTTTTAATTCCTTAAACAAATTAATATTTTTAAGACACTCAACCCTTAAACAATTATAACTTTTTATATTTTAAGGATTTCATTAACCCTTAAACGATTTTACTTTATATATTTTAAGGACTTTATTAACTCCAGCCTAATGACTAAGTTTAAGCTATTAATTTCATTAGAATGTAATATATACATTGCACTTTTATTTTTGTGGTGCACTAATTACATTATTTCTAATAAAAAATAGTTATTTTATTTTCAGTAGCTTAAATTATATCCTCTTAATATTTGAGTTCCATGTGTGTCTTCAACGAGTAATTTGAATAAACATTTAAAACAACTCTTGACTTGCTACTCTATAAGGCTTTTAATTAATTGATATGATCCGAATTACAAGAGGAAATGAACAAATAGAAGCAGAATGATTGCAATTATTATTTGATTGAAGGTAGTCAAAATGAGGTCCGTAATTTGTGTATGGTGTGGTAATAGAAGCTAGGCAAGGCTGTCGGGTGCGTTGGCTTGGGACACTCCACATAGAATACATAATAATGTCTGTTCCCACACCCTCGTGTGATGAACATCAATTATTGCTTTTGTCTCCTGCAATCATGTTACCAAAAATAACACAATCTAGCCACCATCTCATCATAAAATTATCAACTCAAGAGTTTAGATTTAAAACGGTTATTTAAGTTTTTAATCCTTGTGTTGAAATTGATATATAAAATATAACATTATTCACACAATTGTTAACTTTATCAATATAAATATTACTATATCTATTTCCGGTTTAATTTCTCTATTTTATTATATTATTTAACTCTTTTAAATAGACTCTATCTTAAAATCTCTTAATGTCGTTAGATATAATACATAAATAAAACTAATAAAAAATAGAAAACCAAAATCATATTTAACCCTTTTTAAAAATTTATATCCAACTTAAACTATTAAATTATAAAACTTGTTTATTTAATAAAAGAAATCCTTATTTATTTTATCAACTTGGGCCCTGCAGACAGTAGCATCCCATATGGTTGATATAGCTCCTTCCAATTATGTACAGTACAGGTTTGCGAGACAGCGCATTTGACCCTTGACAACCTAAAAGACCATGCATTTATATATAATGTGGGGTGAAGCCATATTATTGTACCTGATATATGCATTCAAATTATTTCAAGTATTATAAAAAAACATATTCATCAATTTCTAATTAGCGTCACTTATTTCAACTACATCTTAACCTACCTCTTTACATTGATTATTAGATATTTAGTGGATAAAGTTTTAAGCTGATCGAATTTTAATATCATATCAAAAAATAATGGACATAATTAACATAAAAGTTAATCTAACAATTCAAAATTATCTCAAATCTTATAAAATATATAATAGTTATCTTCCTATCTCACATGAAATTTAAATATTTAAATGACTAAATGTAGTATAATATTATACTATATTATGTTTTATAAATTTAAGAGATTCCTAAGTTAAGATTGAATTAATTAATATATTATAATCTCCCTTAAAACTAATTGATTTCCCCTGGTACCAACCTTGGTATATAGGCCTGATCGGGATGCTCATACAATACCATGTCCTAGAGCACCTAGCAAATCTTGTACCAACAACATCTGGTATCGGGTAGAGGTCGAGGAACACATTGGAGGTTGGTCAACACCTATAGGGGTGTCAAGATTGCGCTCATGTCAGATTCCCCCGAACTTTAAGAAAAAGGTCTTAACACAGACTAGTAAGACATAATCATCACTCAACTCTATAAATATCATTGATTTACTACCATTTTAAGGTATGTTCACCAACCCATTACTTGAGTTTTGATATTAATTATTTCTTATTAACAAGAGTTTCAAAGTGTCTTTGTAGGTGATATCGTCCCATATTGTGAAATATCTGTGGTTATTGGTGTAATACCCCCTTATATACATGATATATATATATATATATATATATATATATATATTCTTATTGTTTTTAAAAAACTTTAAAAAGATATATATATATATATATATATACACATATATACATATTGATCTGTCCCCGATCGGGGTCTAGGATCCGGTGTCGGGATAGCCTCAAGAGTTGAAGATTGAATGGAATTGAAGACCGGCTGTGTGTATCCGGTCTCTATGATCCGGCCTCTCGGTATGTGGAGGTCGGTCTTGTTGTCCTAGAGATCCTTCACACCGACCTCTCGCGTTGGTGTGGGCGACAGGTGGTGTCACCTGCGAAGATTCTCCGACGCTCAAGTTAGAAGAGTGTAAGATGAACTCTGTAATACTTAAGCAGTATATTAATGAGAATGAGGGTAAGGACAACATAACCTTTGACATGTATTATAACCTGTTATTTATAGTTGAGCGTGAAAGATGAATCGTTGGGTATTAGTGGGCCCACTGGTTCTGATAACGTGTATCAAGAGTCAATCCGAGTGGGCCAGCACTCAGAGTATGCCGAGAGAGTAGGTGAATTATCAGTGTACTTTTCTGTCACATGGATGGAGGATAATCACCTTTTCCGTAAATTCCGCTGGTGATTGTACCCACTCCTGTCAGTGAATGAAAGGGACATATTCCGCTGTGCAGCGTTCCTTTCCCGTTATGATACTGAAGCAGTCGGTATTCTTGACTGGTATAGGAGAGCGGATAAGCCGATCGGTGTAGGAGAGCGGATAAGCCGATCGGTGTAGGATGTCACCTCGGACGACTGGTGTAAGAGAGGTTCGCCGAGTGTGTTGCAGACCGGATTGGTATTCTTGACACCGGCTGAACACTAGGACGGCTATAATGACTTCTCTTTAGGTGAGACCGGATTAACATGTCTACCGACTGGACCATTATCCTGGGATACCGGTTGACTTCTAGGAAGGCGGAGTCGGCCTTTTGTCCTTAGAACCGGTATCCAAACCAGATAACCTTAGGGCCGGTATATCCCGCTATACAGGGTATCTTCGCTGATAAGCTATAATGAACTCTTATCTCATAATGATCCCGAGGCAAACGGTTATACACATCGTGGCGAGGACGGATGAAGCATACGATGAAGTGAGAACGGATGAGGTGACAACGGATAACCGATGTGGCACTGTTTTCCTGTAACACCGATTCCCCCTCTGAGAGGTCACTCTGACGTCATACTTTAGGTACCGGTATCCAGACCGGATCATGTCCCCTAGCTTATGTGAGGGACTATTAAGTTGCTTATATGAGCTATACAACCTGTGAGAGGTCTGGATGCTGGTGTAACCTGCAAAAATACACGTTATGTTTTTACCTTAGTAATACTCGTTAATCGTCAAACATTGGCACCAAGCGTTATGAATTAAACGGCTCTGAGTGAGCGATTCTGAGTGGAGGCTTGACTTTGAATGAACAACTCCGAGTGAACATTTGATTCTGAGTGACCGATTCAGAGTGAGCACTTGAGTCTGAGTGATCGACTCCAAGTGAAATTGGTTCTAGCCATATTACCTAGGAAGTTCCGAGTGATACTTCCGAGTGGAAGTTCTCAGATTGATTCTTCCGAGAGGAAGATTTCCGAGTGACCGTTCCGGTGTGGAAGATTTCCGACTGGTGCTTCAACGGCGCTCGGTTTAATTGTTCCAACCACACTCGGAGTTCGGTTTAGTCCTACAATCCGAGTCTTCATTCGTGTTGGAGATTTCCAAGTACAACCCTCCTGATAAGGTGTCCCCGAGTGTGACATTTCTGAGCGGGATAAATACCGAGTGAGATATCTCTGATTCCCGGGTAGTATGGCACCGAGTGGAGCATTTTTCGGGTGAAACACTTCTGGACAGAGACTTTGACTTCGAATGAGAATGTTTCGGGTAGGGACTTTCCCGAGTAAATAATTCCTGATTGAAACTTCGACGTGAGATATTCTTGACTTAAAGAATTCAGTCGGACCTCGGTGAAAATTGCCAACTGAAGAATTTAAGAGTCTAGCATCGGATTTGAAGTGTTTCCGAGTAAGGAATTCCAAGGGAAAATATTTCTGAGTGAATTTGATAACGATTGATTCTTCAATAGCAACCGGCCAAGTCTAGAAGTCGTACTCGGAGTTCGGTTTAATCCTACAATCCGAGCCTTCAGTCGGTGTTGGATTTTACCCATTCACCATTTTTCTTCTGTCGGTGTTGGATTTTACCCATTCACCGGCCTTCAAATGGGGTTCGGTGCATTCCTACAACCCATTTCCTGAGGTTCAGTTTAATCCTACAACCCAGGTCTTCAATGGCGTTCGGTTTTGATCCTACTAGCCGTATCTTTAATCAGTGTTGGATTTTACCCATTCACCGTTCTTCATACTCGGTGTTGGATTTTACCCATTCACCGGCCTTCACACTTGGTGTTGAATTTTACCCATTCACCGTTCTTCATAATCGGTGTTGGATTTTACCCATTCACCGTTCTTCACCGATGTTCGGCCAAACCTACTAGTCGTACTCGGAGTTCGGTTCAATCCTACAATCCGAGCCTTCACCGATGTTCAGCCAAACTTACTAACCGTACCCAGAGTTTGGTTTAATCCTACAATCTGGGCCTTCAATCGGTGTTGGATTTTACCCATTCACCGTTCTTCACCGACGTTTGGCCAAACCTACTAGTCGTACTCGGAGTTCGGTTTAATCCTACAATCCGAGCCTTCACCGGTATTCAGCCAAACTTACTAACCGTACCCAGAGTTCGGTTTAATCCTACAATCTGGGCCTTCAATCGGTGTTGGATTTTACCCATTCACCGTTCTTCACCGACGTTCGGCCAAACCTACTAGTCGTACTCGGAGTTCGGTTCAATCCTATAATCCGAGCCTTCACCGGTGTTCAGCCAAACTTACTAACCATACCCAGAGTTCGGTTTAATCCTACAATCTGGGCCTTCAATCGGTGTTGGATTTTACCCATTCACCGTTCTTCACTGACGTTCGGCCAAACCTACTAGTTGTACTCGGAGTTTGGTTCAATCCTATAATCCGAGCCTTCACCGGTGTTCAGCCAAACTTACTAACCATACCCAGAATTCGGTTTAATCTACAATCTGGGCCTTCAATCGGTGTTGGATTTTACCCATTCACCGTTCTTCACCGACGTTTGGCCAAACCTACTAGTCGTACTTGGAGTTCGGTTCAATCCTACAATCCGAGCCTTCACCGGTGTTCAGCCAAACTTACTAATCGTACCCAGAGTTCGGTTTAATCCTACAATCTGGGCCTTTAATCGGTGTTCACCCATTTGTACCTACGAAGAGGTTCATCACTAACGACGTTGTCAGGATCATCCGTCCTGAAAGTATCTTGTCACAACGCAGTTGTGCATCGAATAAAATCATAAAGGCAGTAGGTGAACAGAGAGAATATTTCATTAATTATAACTTACAATACAAAAGAGAGAAAGAAAGTTGAGTCGGGGTTATGCCTCGTTAAACCTTCCTGGTAAAACCCGATCAGAAAAACCCAAGTAAGGAAAAAGAGTGCACACCGTCTTACCGACTAGCTGTATCAGCAGAAGGCGCTCTTAATTTTGATGGCCTGATCCCTAATAAATGACCTCTCGAGGGCCCTGATGTTGTTGGGACATAACATCTTGCTGCACCGACTCTCCAGTCATAATTCCCTTTTGCTTTTCAGAAGTAACTCCTTTGAAAAGATACTGTTTGAGTTTACCCTCTCGGATCAGGGTCTCGATAGTATTCTTCAGAGCCTGACATTCATCTGTTGAGTGGCCCTCTTGCTCATGAAACTCGCAGTATTTCCGAAGGTTGCCATGTTTGCGAAGCTGGGGCGTCATCCTGACCCCGTATGAAATAAGCGTTGGCCATCCGATCTCCCTCAGGATCTGAGACCGCTTAGAATTTAACGGAGCATAATTGCCAAACACATGTATCTGTTCTTCCTGACTTGGAGGTACAGGATTATCAAAGACGCTGCCTCGGGCCGGTCTCTCCATGCGTTCCGATCTGGGATAGTTTTTATCTCTCCGTTGTGGATGTGGCGTTGGAGATTTCCTTTTGGCCGCTGTTGCCTCCAAGTGCATTTCTATGCCCACGTATTTCGAAGCTTTTCTTCAAAACTCCTCCAACGTCGTCGGAGGATTCTTTGCCAAAGACAAAGCAAAGGCGGATCCAGGCTGTAAAGCTTCAACAATGATGTGAAGCTGAATATCCTCTGTAAGGTTAGGCACCAAAGCAGCTTCTTTGTAAAATCTCTTCAAAAACTCTTTGAGAGTTTCACTTTCCCCCTGCCTTATCTGAGCCAAGGTATGGGAAGTCCTTGGGATATCCCTAGAGATGATGAAATGGCTCTCAAATGAAGTCGCCATTTCTTCCCAAGAATCTATTGACTCCGAGGGTAAACCTTTGAACCAACCGAGAGCTTTCTCCGTTAAGGTTCGTGGGAACATCCTGCACATCACATCTTCATCGGCTCCCAAGTACATGGCCTCATACTTGTAAGCATCAAGGTGCTTAATGGGATCAGTTTCCCCATTATACTTTCCGATGGAAAGTGGCTGGGTCGTTTGCAGGTGCTTCGGGATGAGTATACTCATGAGCCTCCTTGAGAAAGGGACGTTGAATCGGTATGGCCCAGAAGCCATCGCTGTCTACCCCCTCTTCCTTGCACTGATCGTGTCCCCAAAGTCTTGAGTTTGTTCTCTCCTCTCAAAGGTGGGGATCTTAGAATAATAGAGAGTTGTGGATCTTTCTCTCGCAGATGCATGGCGAGTATCCTCCGCATGAGACATCACTCTTTCCCCAGTTCCTCCTTTCTCCCTTCGCAACTCCATCAACTCCTCCCTGAGTTGCCTGATAACTTCATCTCGAGGATCAGGGGTTGCCACTGGTACCATTCTCCTTGAGTGGGTTGCTGGTGACTCAAAGACAAATCTCCCCTCAGCTTGTTGATGGGTCACATCTTCCACATGACCATCCACAAAGTCGCGTCCATCTCCTTCCATGGTCGACTACTAACTTCTGCAGAAAGTGGGAATAACTCTACTGGGTCCCACCGGGCGTGCCAATGATCTGTCCCCGATCAGGGTCTAGGATCCAGTGTCGGGACAGCCTCAAGAGTTGAAGATTGAATGGAATTGAAGACCGGCTGTGTGTATCCAGTCTCTATGATCCGGCCTCTCGGTATGTGGAGGTCGGTCTTATTGTCCTGGAGATCCTTCACACCGACCTCTCGCGTTGGTGTGGGCGACAGGTGGTGTCACCTGCGAAGATTCTCCGACGCTCAAGTTAGAAGAGTGTAAGATGAACTCTATAATACTTAAGCAGTATATTAATGAGAATAAGGGTAAGGACAACATAACCTTTGACATGTATTGTAACCTGTTATTTATAGTTGAGTGTGGAAGATGAATCGTTGGGTGTTAGTGGGCCCACTGGTTCTGATAACGTGTATCAAGAGTCAATCTGAGTGGGCCAGCATTCAGAGTATGTCGAGAGAGTAGGTGAATTATCAGTGTACTTTTCTATCACATGGATGGAGGATAATCACCTTTTCCGTAAATTCCGCAGGTGATTGTACCTACTCCTGCCAGTGAATGAAAGGGACATATTCCGCTGTGCAGCATTCTTTTCCCGTTATGATGCTGAAGCAGACGGTATTATTGACTGGTATAGGTGAGCGGATAAGCCGATCGGTGTAGGATGTCACCTCGGACGACTGGTGTAAGAGAGGTTCACCGAGTGTGTTGCAGACCGGATTGGTATTCTTGACACCGGCTGAACACTAGGACGGCTATAATGACTTCTCTTTAGGTGAGACCGGATCAACATGTCTACCTGTATTTTTATGTTGATGTAGGTTTTGATAATGACACAACAAATGGAGAAATATCAAGGATGTTATCAAGCAATAATTATGTTTGATGTGGAATCTAAAATGGTTGATGCTTAAGTTTGATGAATAATTAAGGACACATGTTCAAGGCATTTATAAAGGTTTAAAACAGGTGAAATAAATTTATCAAAGTGCCTAAGGATCAAAGGATTGGAGCCATGATTGAACAAATATCAAAAAGGGTAAAACAAAGTGCTGGAATTCATGCAACAGGTGCATGAATCGATTCATTATGCAAGGCAAAGAGGAATGAATCGATTCATACGGTTTCTAAGTACCCAGGAATGCATTTTTGATAGGCTGAATCGATTCAATGCATGTGTGAATCGATTCACACGAAGACAGTGGCCTAGGATTCCATTTAACAAAGATTGAATCGATTCCTTCTCCAGATTGAATCGATTCATGCGTTAAGATTGCACAAATAACACTAAAAGAATCGATTCTTTTGTGAAATGAATTGATTCATTCAGTTCAAATGATTGTTGAACATGCGTTACAAGCTGGAATCGCAAATTGAAAGCCTCAGATCGCACTTCATGATTAATGCTCCATTAAGCAGACAAAGACAAGTTCCACTACATGATTTATGGATCCATTGGAATATTTTAAGTGAAATTCCATGTTGCTGGAGGCTATAAATAGAGAGGAAATTGAAGAAGCAAGATGTACCAAGCATTGAAGCATTTCCTTTGCTTTCTTCTTCTCTCTCGCTGCATCATTCTCTTCTACTCTCTTAATTGCTCTCTGTTTCTAATTCTTGGCTTATTAATTTGAGAGTAAATATTGGTGAGAAAAGTTATTTTCTAGACTTGCTAATTAATTATTTTTAAGAGAGAAAATATTTTCTTGAAGTGCTAATATTTGCATATCCTCTCTTTGAGAGTTATTATCTTGTGTAAACTTTAAATTGTATATCCACTCTAGTGAGAGAGTTTCCTTGTACACTTAAACATCAAACTTCATAGAAATTTTGGGTTGGATTTCAACCTTGTAATTGTGAGATTGGGTGGGGTGCCCTTGTACTTGTGAGGATTGGATTCTTGAGTGTGGGACACTAGGAAGTTGCAATTGCTCAAAGTGTATCTCTAATCTACAATAGTGGAAATCCTCTAAGTGGGTTGCTTAGAGGCGAGACGTACACCGGCGTGGTGGAACTCGTATACATCGGTTTGCAAATCTCTCTTCCCTAAACTCATTTAAATTGTGCACTTAACTTGTTTGCTTAATTCATTGCTTCATTAATTGGACTAAGTGCATGACACATTAAGTTGCAATATTTTTGAATAACATTGTTAATCTTGGACTTAAGCAACACTCTTGAATCAATCTTTCTAAAGTTCTATAAATTGCTTTGTTACTTAATTGATTCACTTTCTATACTCTTTAAGTAGTTATTAGTTTGATTTGTTGTTTCTTGTTATCTAATTTATTATCTTAAATATACATAGTAACAAAAGAATCAATTTCAAGAGCATTCCAAAGAAAATTTTTAATACTCAATTCACCCCCCTCTTGAGTAATTGAGGCCACTTGGTTAACAAGTGGTATCAGAGCTTGACTCTTGGTAAATCAAGCTTAACGGCTTCAAGAGAACAAATGGCCTCAACCTCATATAACATGTTTCCCGAGGGTGGTGCTACAAATCGACCTCCCGCTTTTAATGGTGAGGGTTATGCTTTTTGGAAAGAAAGAATGAAAATTTTTGTGCAATCAATGGATTTAAGAGTGTGGAATGCTATTGAAAATGGTCCCTTTATACCTATGCATATTGTGGATGATAAACAAGTTGAAAAGCCTATGGACAATTGGTCTAGTGAAGAAGAAAAGAAAGTGCAATATAATTATAAGGCAAAAAATCTTATTACTTTAGCTTTAGGTCCCGATGAGTTCTTTAGAGTAATAACATGTAAAACGGCTAAAGAAATGTGGGATACCCTTCAAATAACTCATGAAGGAACTAGTGATGTTAAGGATTCAAAAATTAGCACTTTAACTAGCCAATATGAAAGTTTTAGGATGAATCCTAATGAAGCTATTTTAGATCTTCAAAAAAGGTTTACTTTGATCATTAATCATCTCATTACTCTTGGCAAATCTTATTCTAACAAAGAGCTTATTCACAAAGTGTTAAAAAGTCTTACTAGGGAGTGGCAACCTCTTGTTACGGCCATCAAGCAATCTCCCACCATAAATGAGATGTCTCTTGCAACCTTGTTTGGTAAATTACAAGAGCAAGAACAAGAGTTGAAAGATCTAAGACAAGCAGAAGAAGAAGAAAAGACATCAAAGAAGAAAGGATTAGCTCTTAAAGCTACTTCAATGGTTGAAGATGAAACCGAGAGTGAAATTGATGAGGATGAAGAACTAAGCCTATTTGTGAAACGGTTTGGAAAGCTAATGAAGAGCAAGCGCTTCCAAAGGAACTTCAAACCACAAGGTAAGAAATCTAAACTTAAAGAAAATTCTACTTCACCTACTTACTTTGAGTGTGGTAAGGAAGGACACTTCAAAATGGATTGTCCAAATCTAAAGAAGAAAAACAAAGAAAGAAAAGAAAGAAGAAGAGCATATGTTGCATGGGATGAAAACGAGACAACTAGCTCGGATGAATCGGAAAATGAAGAAGCCAACCTTTGCCTCATGGCCAATCATCAAGATGAAGAAAATGAGGTAAACTTTCATGACTTAGATAAGGATGAATTACTTGATGCTCTTGATGATTTGTATGATAAATTCACAAAAGTTTCTAATAAGCTTAAATTATCTAGAAAAACTAGTAATACTCTAGAAATGCATCTCATGGAAGTTTGTAAAGAGAATGAATCTTTAAAAGAAGAGTTAGCAAATGTTCAAACATGCTCTAGAACCAAACCTTGTGAGTTTGTAAAGGAATGTGATATGCTAGAAACTAAGGTTTTGGACTTGAATAAAACTCTTGAAAAGCTTACAAATGATAGAAACAATATAAATGATCAAGCATGCTCTAAGGTTAAACCATGTGATTTTGCAAAAAGATGCATTATATTAGAAACCAAGGTTGTAGACCTAAATAGGACACTAGAAAAGTTCACTAATGGAAGAGATAATTTGAATATCCTACTTGGGCAACAAAAATGCATGTTTAGTAAAACCGGTTTGGGATATGACCAAGAACATAGCAATCACAAAATGGAAAAACACTATAAAAATTTCTTTGTACCTCCAAGCAAATCCTCCTCACCTTTTATAAAATGCAATCATTGTGGTTTCAAAGGACATAGTGCTTATAAGTGTAGTGTTAGAAAACTAGGACCAAAGGTTTTGAGAAAGGTGTGGGTTCCCAAAGGAACATCCCCACAAGCTAACCTAAAAGGACCCAACATAAAATGGGTACCTAGTTCTCTAAACTAATCTTGTTTTGTAGGTATGCTTCAAAGCAAGCAACACCCATTGGTACTTGGATAGTGGGTGCTCAAAGCATATGACGGGAGACATAAGCAAATTTACATCATTCACTCCCAAAAGAAAAGGAAGTGTCACCTACGGAGACAACACTAAAGGAAGAATCCTAGGCATTGGAAATATTGGTAAGAATTCTTCCACATCCATAAGTGACGTATTGTATGTTGAAGGCCTCAAACATAATCTACTTAGCATAAGTCAATTATGTGACAAAGGGTATAGAGTTTTATTTGAATCCAATTATTGTATAATTGAGAATAAGCTAAACAAAGAGGTCAAATTTGTTGGAAAAAGAATTGATAACATTTACATGATTGATATGGATAGTTTGTCTACAAATGATGAACAATGCTTTATTTCAAAAGAGGATGAAACTTGGCTATGGCATAGAAGAATAGCTCATATACATGTAGACCATTTAAACAAACTTGTTTCTAAAGAATTAGTAATTGGTTTACCAAAGCTTAAGTTTGAAAATAGATTTTGTGATGCATGTCAAAAGGGAAAACAAGTAAAGGCATCTTTTCAATCCAAAAACATTATTTCCACACAAAGGCCTTTACAACTTTTGCACATGGACTTATTTGGACCATCTAAAATCAAAAGCTTTGGAGGTAATTACTATGGTCTAGTTATAATAGATGACTATTCAAGATATACATGGACATTGTTTCTTGCTCATAAAAATGAAGCATATCATGCATTCAAGAAACTTGCAAAGATTATCCAAAATGAGCAAAACTCAAAAATTGCATCCATTAGAACCGATCATGGGGGAGAATTTGAAAATCAATCTTTTGAAAAGTTTTGTGAAAAACATGGTATTAATCACAATTTTTCAGCTCCTAGAACTCCACAACAAAATGGAGTAGTTGAAAGGAAAAATAGATCTTTAGTGGAGCTTGCTAGAACCATGCTAAATGAAAATAATATTGCAAAACATTTTTGGGCCGATGCGGTAAACACCGCGTGTTATGTTATGAATAGATGTTTAATAAGGCCTATTTTAAAGAAAACTCCCTATGAACTTTACAAGGGTAGAAAACCCAACATTGCATACTTTCATATTTTTGGATGTAAATGTTTTGTGCTCAACAATGGAAAGGATAATCTAGGAAAGTTTGATGCAAAATCTGATGAGGCAATATTCCTAGGATACTCTCAATCAAGTAAATCTTATAGAATTTTCAACAAACAAACAAATACCATTGAAGAATCTATTCATGTTAAATTTGATGAAAATAGCCATAACCCTCCGAGAAAGGAAGATGTTGATGATCTTGTAGGTACCTTCCAAGAAATGAACTTGGAAGACAAAGAAGAAGTCAAAAATGAAGAAGATAAGCAACAAGATTGGGTAACCTTAAAGGATCATCCCTTGGACAAAATCATTGGAGAAATAACCAAAGGGGTAAGTACTCGAAATGCCATTAGAAATGCATGCAATCACTTAGCTTTTGTATCTCAAATTGAACCCAAAAACATTGATGAAGCCATTATTGATGAACATTGGATGTTGGCCATGCAAGAAGAGTTAAACCAATTTGAAAGAAATGAAGTTTGGGAGCTTGTGCCAAGACCCAATGACCATCTAATAATAGGCACCAAATGGGTTTTTAGAAATAAGTTAGATGAAAATGGCATAATAACAAGAAACAAAGCTAGACTAGTTGCAAAAGGATATAATCAAGAAGAGGGAATAGATTATGAAGAAACGTATGCTCCCGTAGCTAGGTTAGAAACCATTAGGTTATTGCTAGCTTTTGCATGTTGTATGGATTTTAAACTCTATCAAATGGATGTCAAAAGTGCATTTTTAAACGGCTTCATTCAAGAAGAAGTTTATGTAGATCAACCTCCCGGCTTTGAAAATCATAAATTTCCAAACCATGTCTTTAAATTGAGAAAAGCTTTATATGGTTTGAAACAAGCTCCAAGAGCTTGGTATGAAAGATTAAGTAAATTCCTTTTAGAACACAATTTTGAAAGAGGAAAGGTTGATACTACACTGTTTATAAAACGCAAAAATAATGACATTCTTTTGGTACAAGTTTATGTTGATGACATAGTATTTGGTTCTACTAATGAAAATCTTTGTCAAGAGTTTGCTAAGATTATGCAAGATGAGTTTGAAATGTCCATGATGGGAGAACTCACCTTCTTCCTTGGATTACAAATAACACAAACAAGTGAAGGAACATTCATTAGTCAAACAAAGTATTGTAAAGAACTACTCAAAAGGTTTGAAATGGACAAGGCAAACGAAATAGCAACACCCATGAGTACATCTTACTATTTAGACAAAGATGAAAAGGGTAAGAACGTTGAAATAACTAAATACCGAGGTATGATTGGTTCCTTACTTTATTTAACTGCTAGTAGACCTGATATTATGTTTGCGGTATGCATGTGTGCTAGATATCAAGCATGTCCTAAAGAATCACACTTAACTGCCGTAAAAAGAATTTTGAAATATCTTGTGGGTACTCAAAATGTTGGTTTATGGTATCCCAAAGGCGTTGAATGTAATCTTTTAGGATATTCTGATTCTGACTTTGCGGGTTGTAAGCTTGATAGAAAAAGTACTAGTGGTACATGTCATTTACTTGGTAGTTCCCTTGTTTCTTGGCATAGCAAGAAACAAGCAAGTGTTGCATTGTCAACGGCTGAGGCAGAATATGTAGCAGCTGGTAGTTGTTGTGCTCAAATTCTTTGGATGAGACAACAACTTCTTGATTTTGGTATTTCCTTGGATAAAGTCCCCATTAAATGTGATAACACTAGTGCAATAAATATTTCTAAGAATCCGGTCATGCATTCTAGGACCAAACACATTGAAATAAGACATCACTTCATTAGAGACCATGTTTTGAAAGGAGATTATGTACTTGAATATGTTGAAACTTCAAAACAATTGGCGGACATCTTTACAAAACCCCTTCCAAAAGAACAATTTATAAATATTAGAAGGGAGTTAGGAATTTTGGAAATTTCCTAATTGGTTTATTTCATCACACTTTCTTACTATTTGAACAAAATTTTGCAAATCTTTAACTTAAAGATTTCAAAATAATATTTTCCATAAAATTTTCATTTCTTTGAACAAAATACCTTACTTTGTGATACAATTTTTGAAGAAAATTTATACTCACACTTCCAATAATCAACTTAATGCTTCACAAATCTTTTGTCTTATTTAAAGACCCCGTGGAGTCCCCATTTATTTTAAACATATTTTCACACAAAGATAATCTCCTATATACATCATGGATCTCAAAAATAAATGGCAAATGACCTTTGATTTTCTTGACTCTCTTGTGTAACAAAATCATTGGCAACTTGCAAAATCTAAATCCTTGTATAAATCCCTTAGTAACATGATTCTTCAAACTCGTGCAAAAATAGCTAGATGAATCGATTTCCATGAGACATTATGTGCCTATATGCTATGTATGATTTCGTGATGTATGTTGCATTGTCATCTTACTTCAAAATGTATGCATCTACCTTTAAGTGGTAATGTTTTTGATGATGTATGTTTATCAAATAAGGTAGTCTTTTTGATGATGCCAAAGGGGGAGAGAAATACATACTTTTAAAGGGGGAGAGATATATATAAGAAAGGGGGAGAAGACATACACTCTAAATGGCATAATAATATCTTGTTAAAAAGTGAGAGTTGATTAAGAAGGAGAGAACATATATTAAGGGGGAGAGACCTTTTATTCTTAAATACTCTCTTGATAACTTGTGCCTATAATGTCATAAAAATATGGTATCTAATTGCATGTCAAAGGGGGAGTCTTTCTTGAAACATATTTGAATTATTATGATACTAACATCCCAAGAGACAAACATTTGTTGTCATCATCAAAAAGGGGGAGAATGTATTTTTATGTTGATGTAGGTTTTGATAATGACACAACAAATGGAGAAATATCAAGGATGTTATCAAGCAATAATTATGTTTGATGTGGAATCTAAAATGGTTAATGCTTAAGTTTGATGAATAATTAAGGACACATGTTCAAGGCATTTATAAAGGTTTAAAACAGGTGAAATAAATTTATCAAAGTGCCTAAGGATCAAAGGATTGGAGCCATGATTGAACAAATATCAAAAAGGGTAAAACAAAGTGCTGGAATTCATGCAACAGGTGCATGAATCGATTCATTATGCAAGGCAAAGAGGAATGAATCGATTCATACGGTTTCTAAGTACCCAGGAATGCATTTTTGATAGGCTGAATCGATTCAATGCATGTGTGAATCGATTCACACGAAGACAGTGGCCCAGGATTCCATTTAACAAAGATTGAATCGATTCCTTCTCCAGATTGAATCGATTCATGCGTTAAGATTGCACAAATAACACTAAAAGAATCGATTCTTTTGTGAAATGAATTGATTCATTCAGTTCAAATGATTGTTGAACATGCGTTACAAGCTGGAATCGCAAATTGAAAGCCTCAGATCGCACTTCATGATTAATGCTCCATTAAGCAGACAAAGACAAGTTCCACTACATGATTTATGGATCCATTGGAATATTTTAAGTGAAAATTCCATGTTGCTGGAGGCTATAAATAGAGAGGAAATTGAAGAAGCAAGATGTACCAAGCATTGAAGCATTTCCTTTGCTTTCTTCTTCTCTCTCGCTGCATCATTCTCTTCTACTCTCTTAATTGCTCTCTGTTTCTAATTCTTGGCTTATTAATTTGAGAGTAAATATTGGTGAGAAAAGTTATTTTCTAGACTTGCTAATTAATTATTTTTAAGAGAGAAAATATTTTCTTGAAGTGCTAATATTTACATATCCTCTCTTTGAGAGTTATTATCTTGTGTAAACTTTAAATTGTATATCCACTCTAGTGAGAGAGTTTCCTTATACACTTAAACATCAAACTTCATAGAAATTTTGGGTTGGGTTTCAACCTTGTAATTGTGAGATTGGGTGGGGTGCCCTTGTACTTGTGAGGATTGGATTCTTGAGTGTGGGACACTAGGAAGTTGCAATTGCTCAAAGTGTATCTCTAATCTACAATAGTGGAAATCCTCTAAGTGGGTTGCTTAGAGGCGAGACGTACACCGGCGTGGTGGAACTCGTATACATCGGTTTGCAAATCTCTCTTCCCTAACTCATTTAAATTGTGCACTTAACTTGTTTGCTTAATTCATTGCTTCATTAATTGGACTAAGTGCATGACACATTAAGTTGCAATATTTTTGAATAACATTGTTAATCTTGGACTTAAGCAACACTCTTGAATCAATCTTTCTAAAGTTCTATAAATTGCTTTGTTACTTAATTGATTCACTTTCTATACTCTTTAAGTAGTTATTAGTTTGATTTGTTGTTTCTTGTTATCTAATTTATTATCTTAAATATACATAGTAACAAAAGAATCAATTTCAAGAGCATTCCAAAGAAAATTTTTAATACTCAATTCACCCCCCTCTTGAGTAATTGAGGCCACTTGGTTAACACTACCGACTGGACCATTATCCTGGGATACCGGCTGACTTCTAGGAAGGCGGAGTCGACCTTTTGTCCTTAGAACCGGTATCCAGACCGGATAACCTTGGGGCCGGTATATCCCGCTATACAGGGTATCTTCGCTGATAAGCTATAATGAACTCTTATCTCATAATGATCCTGAGGCAAACGGTTATACACATCGTGGCGAGGACAGATGAAGCATACGATGAAGTGAGAACGGATGAGGTGACAACGGATAACCGATGTGGCACTGTTTTCCTGTAACACTGGTTCCCCCTCTGAGAGGTCACTCTGACGTCATACTTTAGGTACCGGTATCCAGACCGGATCACATATATATACATATATATATATATATATCATTCCTTATCTCGTGTACATAAGGACGTATATATACCTGATTTCCTTTGAATATTGAAAGTAAAAAAATGTTGTCTTTCAATATTTGTCCATAATGACAAAATAAATTTATAGAAATCATAAGTGATAAAAGATTACAGTATTATATCTTAATGATAAGGTTTATCAAAGCTTAACCTTTACCTTGTTACAATTATCCAACTTGATATTGTAATAAGGTAAATTAAAACTAAATTATACCTCTACTACGACTGTGACTAATCATTTCTAGTTCTCGAACCATAGGGTTTTAGATTCCTACTCTTGCCATGTCTCTTCACCTATCCCTTTGAGGATAAGACCACTTTACCGTCTTGTAATTACCTCCTTTCATCTTGGACTGCTAGCTAATATCAACATAGCATATATTTTAGACACAAAGTCGAACAAGAATGAGTGAGAAACAGAATATAATACTTTACAGATAAGATATAAGCATAAAGGTTTTCACAAACTAATATAATAATATTAGTCATAATCTCATAGACAATCAATTATGAATGTAGGGTTTTTATAAACATAACAATTATACTTTTATTCACAACCACCTACATAGAATGTCACAATCACATGAATGTCATGTAATTTTTTTAATGCTACTATCTCATTCAGTTTATGCATATGGGCCCTTAAAACTTTAATTTGCACTGGGCCAACCAGGAGTTTATACTATTCCATAATTACAGAATAAATACCTTTGTGGCATATGAACAACTCAACTGGCATGGAAACACTTAGAGACTAGTCAGACTGAGAAGGTTTTTATTGTGAAAGTACCTGATACTAAGGAGCGACCCTAGGTCCCCTGAAGCACTCTTTTACACCCTCTCATCCCAAAGTTCGCATTTGAACCTCCTTTAATGTATCCTTGGTTTCTATAATCCGTCCTCAAGTAACATCACATCTCATTTCTCTTTATTGATTCATGATGCATGAACTACTCGCGTATTTAATTAGTTAAGACTTTTAGAAACTCAATTAATAAATATCATAACGGTTCACCACATCATTTCAATAAACTGTACATTTCCATAATTTCTCATCTAAATTTATTATACATAAATAAATTTAGTACAACTTTCGAATTCAAATCTCACCAAAATTGAGTTTTCAAGCCTTAAATATTTCAAAATTTTCTCATAGAAAACTTCACATATTTACATAATCTTTCTCAAATTGAATCCTAACAAGATCGAGCTGAGAAATCTTAATTATATCAAAATATCCTTTAGTTATTATATTGAGGAAAATCAAAATAATTTACTTTAAAATTCTAATTTACTAAAAGAAATTAATTCTTAAAATCATTAAAAAAACTTAAAACTATAAATTTTTCTCTCATTCAAGAATTAACTATCTCAACCTTTTTATAAATTAATTTTCATAAAATAGTTTCTTTCTAAAATGAATATTAGATTTTATCCTAACTATTAAAAGTAAAGTGGATGAAAATATTGTTTTTTAGAAGGAATAAAAGACTAAGGTAATTATAAAATATTTTTTCTTAGAATAAAAATTTAAAGTGTAAGGTAAGAAAATTCTTACTGAGTTTTAGCTTTCTGTCATACTTACTTTATGCTCAAACTTCACATTACAAGATCATCAATCACTCATCAAGCACAACTAAATATTATCAATCACAATTAAATGTCATCAATCATAATCAAATATTGTCGATGACAATTAAATATCATTAATCACAAATAAATATTATTAGTCATAATCAAATAAAATAAAATAAATATCATTAATACATATCATAGTTCAAAATTTAATAGTTATTAATATAGTTAACTTTGAGTCTTTTTTTTGTTCATTCCTCACACACGTCTATGTAAGTCCATATAAT
The DNA here is from genome assembly GCA_037962975.1 of Clitoria ternatea. NCBI lineage: Eukaryota > Viridiplantae > Streptophyta > Magnoliopsida > Fabales > Fabaceae > Clitoria > Clitoria ternatea. Next base: position 54,617,374 of record CM075675.1, read on the forward strand.
CCAGTCCTTGCATAGGTTTAGTTCAGTCCATATAGGTCATATAGTCCAAGCCCTTGCATAGGTTTAGTCCAGTTCGTATAGGTTATAAAAGTTCAGGTCCTTACATAGGTATTTCAGAATAAGCTACACAAGATACTTAATTTAAAATTTATTATAAATTTTAAATTAAAAAGTTACTATTTTAAAATAAAAATATTATTAAATTTAAAAGGAGTAAGGGACTTCTTCCGTTATTCTTATGTCTTTTCATATTATATTATATTTCTATCTCACTCCCCTTACCTTGAATTGCTACCAAAAGTGACTTCGCTTTACGCCTCTGAGTTCTAGAAATATTAATACCAATTTATTTTAGTATAGGCATAAGATGAAAATTAAGATTACTATTTGAAATAGAAATGGTAAATGGTAATTATGAATAGTAACAGTAAATAGTAAATTTTAAATAGTTACCATGAATAGTAATATTAAATAGTAAATTGTGAATAGTAACAGTAAATAGTAAATCGTAAATAGTAACAGTAAATAGTAAATCATAAATAGTAACGATAAATAGTAAATCGTCAATAGTAGCGGTAAATAGTAAATCATAAATAGTAATGGTAAATAGTAAATTATGAATAGCGGTAAATAGTAAATCGTAAATAGTAATAGTAAATAGTAAATTATGAATAATAACGGTAAATAGTAAATCATGAATAGTAATAGTAAATAGTAAATTGTAAATAGTAACGGTAAATAGTAAATCGTAAATAGTAACAGTAAATAGTAATTTACTATTCATAATAGTGATTTACTATTGACATAGTAATTTACTATTTAGAATAGTAACTTAAAATAATATTATATCCAGTATAATAATAGATTTTAAAAACGATATGAAAATAAACATAAAAAGTGTTATTCATACCTTATAATTTTGACAGAACCTCCTTCCATAAAAATTATGTTTCTCTCTTACTCCCACCACTACCTCTCTAACACTACTATATTAAGAAAATTTAATATGAAATTGTGAATTCTTCTTTAGAATTCTTTCGGTATTTATAGGCAAGAAGTTTACTGTGTATTTTATTATTTTATTATAAAAGTACTGTGCAATTTTGAAACTTTCATTCCTGGTTACATGCACAGTGTTTTGTATAGTAAATGTCGGTTGAATTATTAAGCCAAATAGTAACCATGCACTAGGTATATTTTAAATATTCAAAATCAGTCATTTTCGAAATTTAGCAATATTATATTAGACCTCACTAATTTTATAATAAGTAATATAAAGTTTAAATTTTTAAAATCTAAAGTTTTCTGTTAATAAAAATTTGTTGGTACATTTTCGCTCTCTTTATAATTGGTAAAAATCAAGATTTTACTCAAATCGATCATTTTTAAATAAGTATACTTGAAATGGATTTTAAAAAATTTTCTTATAATTTAACTTCACTTTCTTGTATATATTTTTAATTTTAAGTAACTTTATATAAATAAAAAATTATTTAAAATATATTTTTTAAAAAACTTTAAAAAAATCAAAAAAATCCAGAAAATCATAAATAATGCATAGATCAAAAAGTTTAAAGAACCATAATCTAATTCCTCCAAAATTTTAGTTTAAAATTCTAATAAGAGTTAAAACATAAATATGTAAAAACATAAATATAAAAACATAAAATAAAAGTTGTGAATGATAAAGATATTAAAAATTCTTAATATAACTTTCTTAGTTAGTGAATACTAATTAAGTCATTTTAAAATCTTCATTCAATATATATATATATATATATATATATTATTTTAACAAAATAATTAAATATAATTACCAAAATTTCATAAAAATATTAATTAGTTAATAATAAATTAACTAATAGTAAGTGTTTCTCGTTAAAGAGATATTAATATCTATTTTCTATTTGAGTAGAAAATGGGATGTTACAATTGGACGAAATCACATTAAGACCTTGAGATCCCCACTAGACTTTAAGACATAATACCGAATCCTCACTCGACCAATGCAAAAGACAAAACATACAAGACACGGTATTTGTACTATAGATTTTCCCCTCATACTGGACAGATCATTAGCACGCTTCATATTAGACAAATCATTAGCACGCTTGGTGGGGCACACAAAAGTTAATCTCACTTCCGTAGTCGTTTGTAGGACACAAATCATCAGGCTCCAGGCACCCTAGAGGGAGATGTGCATGACCTCATCGAAACCCCAATATCAATGGCCCCGACTTTAAAAAGGCTCAGGGTAGTGGCCCAACTGGATCCCCAAGATGAGATCACCCACCAGCTTCACATAGAGTTACAAGAGCTGAGATAGGAGAATTAAGTGGTTGTCCACCCACAAATTTCACCCTACTAGGTCATGCCCATCAACACCTCACCATGTGGTGTCAACGTCACCAGATTACTCTAAAATCCCAACATATGATGGAGATTACCAAGAATCCACATATCGAATTGAGTTTCTTTCACCTTGATATCAGTCCTTACAAGCCAACGGTAATTCTCTCAGTTACTAATTTAACATTCCTTTTACTTGATGACTTTTGTCGGTTTAAATTCCCAAAAACCTCATAACCCCCTAAGCCCGACCTATAGCCAGGTATATCGATGAGGATGGACTAAGTAGGCATCTAGACACTTATATAAATGAGTTTTCTTGGGTGGAGATAAGGATGTAATGTGTAGGATGTTCCCTAGAACCCTGACTAGAGTAGCCTTAAGTTGGTTTAAAGGCTTACCAAAAGAGTTGATTGATGGATGGCTTAAGTTAGTAGAGGCCTTCGGAAGGTACTTCGTCTTTGCAAGAGATGTCCTTAGAATCTCTCATACCATGACTTAGATCAAACAAGGAGAGGAAAATTCATTGAAGGATGTCTTGAAAAGGTTTTACAATGACGCATCGATGGTTTTAGGGTTGACTGAGCCCATCTAACTCCACATAATGGTTGAAGCCCTCCAATCGAATCATCTTTTGCTTTATCTTTAGCCAAGTGCTCAGCCTAGACCTTAGAAGAATTCAAAAGAAAACAACCAAGTACGTAGGACAGGAAATGCACCTAGCTGCGATAGAACCAACCTCAACTACTACATCGCCCCTAAAAGAAAAACCCAAGCAAGAGAAAATTCCTCAAAGGGACTAGGATAAGGACCAATCATTCTGCTCAAATAAGAGAAATGTGTTCAACTTTGGTCGTTACACGCTCATTAATGCAAGGCCAAGTCAAATCTTTGGAAAGATTGGATTTCTAGGGTTAAATATGTATGAGGTAAGAAAGCCCATGCATGTTAAGAGATTGAGAAATTTGAAGAAATACTATGAGTTCTATGAGCAATTAGGCCATGCTATTGATGAGTCTAGGCAATTCAAGGACGTTATAAAGGTCTTAATCAATGAGGGAAAGCTAAAGCAATATCTTTTCATAAACAAGTCTTATGATGAACCCAACGAGAGTGACAAGAGACATCAAGACAAGTCACTCAAGGATGATGGTGGATGAGGTCCTAAAAAAGCAATAGGCAAGAAAGCTAAGGCAAAGGTAGTAGAAGCTATTGAAGAAGAAGAGTTTCCCAATCCTTCTCCTAAGCAAAAGAGAGAAGTCATAAACATGATCGTTGGTGGATTTGTCAGGGAAGGGGTCTCTAACACTGCTGGAAAGAATCATCTGCCATTGATTATGTCTATTTAAGCTAAGCCTAATAATAAGCCCTTATAAGATAGAGTTCATACCCCTCCCCTTATATTTTCTAACTATAACTATGGCCTTGCCATCCTTGGTGAAGATAATATAGTGGTGATCGAGACCATTATAGCTAACAAAACTTTAAGGAGATTGTCGGTCAATCAGGGAAGTTCTTATGATATAATTTTTTTTATTAATGTTTTAAGAGAATGAACCTAACCAATTTGGATTTATAGCCTTACACACAAGACTTAACAACATTCAATGAAGCCAAACAACCTGCTAAAGGGCACCTTGACACAAGGATCACTTTTGAAGTTGATCTCGATGCAAGAATGGACAAGACAAGAATCCTCATGACCGTTGTCACTTTAATCTTGGTTTAGATCACGAGCCTATCTATAAGTGAGATAAATGTGAAACATGACTTTAAAGGATAAGATGCTAAGTGACACCATCAAGATAATCCTATAATAATTATGTTTTGTCATGTACAAATAATTGTCGTCACATGTCTAAAGAGTCTTGTAATAATGGTGTCTTATTTCGTCCTATAGTAATAATTGTCATCACGTGTCTCAATAGGTCTCATATGTCTTCCATGTGTCTGTCATGTAGTAATAATTCAACACATGTTTTGTCGAGTCTTGCATGTCTTCTACGTGTCTTGTTCACATGTAGGGATGGAAATGAGCCAGGCCGTCCGTCGGAGGCCTATGGCCCGGCTCGTTTAAAGCCTTCATAGGTCAGGCTTATCGGGCTAGAAGACCAGACTTAGGCTTTTAAAAAGGCCTTTTTAACTAAACAAACCAGACCACAAGCTTTCTAAAAAGCCTTTGAAGTTCAACAGACCGGCCTATTTAATTAGATTAATTGTTAATTAGTTATATATAATATTTTTATAACATAATATATATATATATATATATATATTATATTTACATTTATATAATATTAAATTAACATTACAAGTTTACAATTAAAAAAAATAGGAGAGAATGGAACACAAATTTTTTAAACAGACCAGACCTTAAAAAAATGCCTATGACAGGCTAATAGGCCAATAGACCTTGAAAATTTAATGTAGGTCAGGCCTTTCAAAGGCCGGCCTGACCTGACCCATTTTCATCCCTATTTACATGCAATGTAAGGGGTCTATTTGCTCCTTCACCTATATAAGAAACCCCTTTATAAGATATCAAGCATAAAAAGCTTGAGAAATAAAAATCCTTTGTGTGTTTACGTAAGAACATGAGATTTTAAGTTCTTTTCTTCCTTCTAAAAACTTGAAGTTTTATAGTTATGTCATAAACGTTTCTATAGTTTAAGAGATGCAATAATCTAAAACATAAAATATGTTTTACACTCAACTTTTTGAGGATTCTATGTATTAAAAATATGTTTAATCGAAGATTCTTTGTTATGATCCTCTTTAATATGAATGTAATTACCAAAAATGAGTAATTGTGACCAAAATAATAGGCTTGAGAATGTTCAAGAATAGTCTTGTTAAAGTTTTGGTGATTAGAGGCTCTGCATTTCACATGACATCTTTCAAATATGGAAGGCTTTTTCTTTTAATAATGCCTTTTTAAAAAATTCATTGGCGTTTCATTGTATCCGAGGTTGTTTTGTGGGGCGCTTTGAGAATAGTGTTTTATGTAGCATTTTTCCTGTGGTGCAAAGCCTAGATGATCGACGCGTTGGCGCTGTATAAAAAACAGGAATCCCGTTTGTCGTTTTCTTTATTGGCGTAATAACTGAAAAGTGATAAACCACGACGGGACAGCGCACAGGTGGCGCTCTACATACGTCGTAACGTCGCCAGACCGGAGGAAGAGAGAGGACATGAGAAGAGTTATATGACACTCACTTACAAAACACACACGGAAACAGAAAGCGAGAGGACAGGACCGGTGAAAGAGTTTTATAACTATCTTTGTTTCACAGTAATAATGCATCAACTACAAACTGTTGGCATGCTTGTTTGATTGAAAAATGATTCAATTCTCGCCGTAACTTTAAACTTAAAATTCGTAGTACTAATAACCAATAAGCCTATAGGGCCTTAATATTAACCAAAATCCATTTTTTCAAAACAAAAATCTTGTTAAAATAAATTAATTGGATATGTCTTAAAAGTGGAAGAATGTTTCAATAGATTTGATAGTATTCATTCTACAATTTATGCGAAATGTATCGTAATTGTATACACCTCTCATTACTCATGGGGGATAGATGTTCAATGAAAACCCTCTTCACCTTGTGTGAAAGCTCAAACACCAGTCACATACGAGCTAAAGCAAAACATGAAGCTCATTACAATTATTGCTCTTAGACTAAAAAACCTGATACACAAAGTTATGAGATTCACTGGTAAGAGATTTATTTAAAAAGTTCTTAATTTTGAGTCCGGTTGGGAACACAACCTTGTTAAAATTTGATTGAGAAAGTTTACCATCTCGAGTTTCAATGAAGAATATTAAATAACCTAAATAGGATAAGTTAAAAGAACAAAATAAGTGATGAGATTAACCGTTGGGCCTAGGGTATAGTGGTTAAAGCACTCTCTAATGTGATGACTCCAAACCTTTGACATTGCTTTAGCCAAAAAACAAAACCTTTGACATTGCAGATGAAGTCATTGGGTTTCATGTTAAAATGCCATAGACTCGCGTATTTTATTAAAGTAACTTCCACTTCATCTATGAGGTTTCATAGTCCACTTCATAATCAATTAATCATCTGTGATCAGCAACTGTTAAGATTCCAAAGTGACAACTCAAAAATTCAAATCCCTGAAATTGCATGTAAAGCTTGCCTGACAAACAGTTCAAGAAAGAAAAGTTGCTGTTGAGCCAACTAATTTAAAATGTTGCCTCAACTCATCAGAGTTGGGTAAAACAGACCAAACAGACTCTTAACATAAGTTCATTATGGGAAGAGAGAGCATCCAACTCCGCACATTACAAAATACAAATAATGGGCAAAAGATGAGATTGTAGTTGCAGTAACTTGTAAGTTGTGAGTGTTTTCATATCTATCTTGCTATAAATCAAGTGACAATACTATACTCTATTCAAATTGCTCAAAATGATTGTTTGCACTTTGTACACAAGTAGGAAAGCATGTTTTTTAAACAAAGCAGAATTGTTAAGAAATAAGTTAGAGTATAATTACAGAAAGAGTAACCTTTCATCAAGGATGATCATGTAAACCATCTCCTTCTGGGCTGATTTGAAATTCATCTTAAAACATCCGTTCTTCTAGGAGAGGAAAGGTCATAACAAAAATTGTGCACACTATTATCTGTTGCCTAGGTATTGGAGTCTGTAACAGCATTAATTCCTACCTAAATAATTAACAGAAGAGGAGGATGCAACAGTTGTTGCAGCAACATCTTGAGTATGATTATCTGATTGGTTTGTAGCAGCAATGCTAAAAAGTGAGTCTCTAATGACAGAATGACGGCTTGGCTGCCTGATGCTACCGACGGGACTAGGAATATATGAATCAAGTTCCTCAAACAATCTTTCTGTAGAATCCATTGCAGAGTTTATTCCCAATGAAAGGGAAGAAAATGAAGGAACACCTTCCACTAGCAACCTTGAAAGCTGATGGGAAGGACTGTGTCTGTGCTGATTATTTTCTGCCTCCTGATGATACTGGGCAGGAAAGACACTAGCTCCATCAAATTCGCGATCAGGAATGTCTGACTGAGCTTGGTCTCCTGATCCACCATAGTTACTACCAGACCGTGGCAAATCCTGCATTGTAGAAGAATCTTGCTGGTTTCTGAAACGCTGCCTAAGCCTAACACTCTCAACTCTAGGTGCACAGGGACGAGCAGGAATTCTCAAACCAGTTTCATTCAATTCCAATTGGCCACTGCTACCATCAGCACTTGCATTGCCATAAATTGGGATAATGCCTTCTTCAGTGACCTCTCCTTTACAAACCGGACATTCCTTTGCATAGGAATAAGCATATGACAACTTACCAAAACATGGCCAACAAAACAAGTGACCACAGCAAGTCAAAATAGGATCTCTTGCCATGCAAAAGCAAATATTACAATCAAACAATTTTGCAGCACAACCCTGAGCCTCTTTATACATTTCCACACCCAATGCTTTAGCAATCAAACAGGTAGCCTTCCTTTTACCCAGTTTTCCACTTTCCACCATCACTCCTTCAACATCACCACCAACCTGTCCGTCCACCATCCTTCCTTCATCTTGAACATTAGCTGCTGTCACCACATCTCCATCAAGGTTATTAATCTGAATCGGAATGTGACTCTGCCGCCACCTTTGACGCTGCCTAGCCCTAAAAACTACCGCTTCTAACCTTCTAATACGCTCTTCTATTTGGTCCGAAGGCTCTCGGTTCAAATCAAGCTCCATTACAACTGCAATTCCATGTACATTTGTCTCATGAATAACTCATCTCAAAGAAATCAAGGCCATAACACAAAAAACCAAATCAATGTTTCATAATACACTAACATAACAAGGGCTTATTTAACCTGCACAGCCTTATATACCATAAGAAATCAATAGGACAGAGTTTTTATTGAAAATTGTAACGAACTTGCTTTGGAAATCACAAGGGCGCTACATTAAGGTTAATTTTAAATGAAAATTTTCTCTTCTTTTATCATGTGCAAGATTGTAAAGCTTAGATAAACCTATAAAACAATGATTATCACTACAGCATAAACAAAATCACCACCAGACCGACATTAAGATGTACGGAAACTGCACAAACTGAAATAGGTGTGCCAATTCACTCTAACATTGCTTAAGCTAATAAAAAAAAAATCCATACCCATAATTTTATATTGCAACAATCATTCTTAATGTGCTTTCAGCTTAACCATGGTAATGTTAGAATAAAACCCGAAATTTCAGATACGCAGAGTTAATCATTCCAACTCCATTAAGAAAACACAGACGAAGCAAAAGAAACCACAATTGATTAAAAACACAACAAAGTGAAAAACACAAAAGAAAGAGAGAAAAACAACAAATTGATTCGGAAAAGTGCAGGGGTATTACCTAAATACTGTTGATAAACGTTCTTCTGGGACAATGGCTAACTGGGGTTGCTCGTTCATGCGTTGAACTTAAAGAGGGAAAATTTGGAGGAGAGATTATTAAATAAATTAGAATGGGTAATGAATAAATAGGGTTGGAATTTAAGTTGTGTATTACTCTGTGTTTTCAAAAGACTAATTACCCAGAGATTTAGAAATCTTTTTTGTTATTTTTTTTAAAATGTTTTTGTTAGATTCATTGTACAATTTCTACTAATTAACCACGTAAATGAAGTTATGATATCACATGATTATGTTCCTATTTGATAACTGTGTGGTATTATTACATATGAGATGTTGTTGACATAAATATTTATTGGTTGTTAAAGAGTAAATGACATATGGTATTGTTAATGAACATTGACATGTGGAATCATCACATCAACAACATCTCACAATAAGTAGTCATGCCAGCAATATCCGACATATAAAATAGTAACATCAGTAAGGTTAATAACACGTCAAAATTTTGTTAATAAAGTTAATTAAAAAATAGACTAAGAGACCTAACTAAAACATTTAAAAAAAAATAGAGACTTAACTCACTAAAAAATTAAGGGTATAACTTGAAATTACGGGGAATGAAAAAATAATTTAACTTTTTTTTCATATCTTTTGTTGTGTTAAATCCTAAATAATAAATATTATTAATTATTACCTACCCATTTATTTAATTTGAAATTATATATTTATAATAATAATGATTTGATTTGATTTAATTAATGATTACTTATTTAAATCATAATTATTTGATTATTCAATTATTTGATAATTATTTATCATTTGATGATTATTTATTTGATAAATATTTATTATTTAATAATTATTTATTTTGATAATTATATTTAATAATAAAATATTTTCTGGTTCCCATATTTGAACTATGGGGTTTAGTAAGCGATTCGATTCCAATGATCCAACTTGAGACTAGTGATCTAATAAGGAAACTAGTCATGTTAGGACTTTCTTGCAGTGAATCAAGGATAATGGACTCGGTCCGACAGGTTGGCCAGTACCTCATGTACCCTCAGTGTTTGATCGTGTATACACTTTGGGATATCTGATTATAGCACGATTAATTTCTAGTGAATCGCTTTGACGTTTTATGAACTTTTCCTGAAGGGGATGAATCCTAATTCGGGCCCTATCGACCCCATTTCCCAAAGAAACGATTAATTCAATTTGATCCCCTGAATCTAGCATGAGCACCTTCAATGTTTTGAGTCTAACTTTCTCATATGATCTTAGAATCGAATGATTCTGGTCTTTATTTTTTTGTTACAAAGAGATTTGTAATCTCTATTTCTAGCCTCGAGCTCCGATTCACATTCTGTCATCCCCAAAATTGAGGACCAAGTATTTGTACTATGAAAACTCATTATTTAATTCCTTTAATCTGTGCATACTTCACTCAAAAAATCATAACTCTCTCATACAACCTCTGATTTATACAATTTCAGTCTCATAATTTCCACAGCCAAATTCTCTACAATTTTTATGAATGCTAAGGTTAGATCCTTCTCAATTGGTATAGTTTTTACAATCTTCCCAAACTTGTTCTAATCCTGTAACACCACTGCACTATTTTAGAAAAAATTGTATATCTCCCTCATACGATACTGAAATCACCTCATTTTTTTTCTATGGTTCCATATCAAAAAACTCTACAAGTTTCATGCAGGGCCTGAAATCTAATTCCTAAATCTATGGTCTCCATAAATCTCGTTTTTCAACCCATAATAATTCGAGAGCTTCAAGAGCACCTTACCTTGGTTCGAGCATAACTCGAGCTACCGACCTCGGATTTTTACATATGATGTATCAATCGAAGAGGAAATCAAGATATACAATGTTCATGTTTGGAGTTTTTCCTAAATCCTATCCCATGAATTATTGCCTATTTATTCTTAACTATTTTAGTTCTGGTTCATAAAAATCATGAACACCTTTGACTTTTTACACGACAAGTTAATCTTTTGACCACCAATGTAACATCCCGGATAATTATAGAAACTTTTGTGAAGTGGAAATGTTAAAAAAATTATTTTTAAGAATTTATTGGATATTTTTAAGAATTATTGGTTTAGTATGAAAGGTGTGATTAGAAGAAGAGAGGTTTAATTAAAATCATTAAAGAAATTGTAAAGGAAATGGAGAAATGACCGGTTGAAGAGGCCACCGGTTGGAAGTGACCGGTTGAGAAGGTAACCGGTTACCATGAGTTTAAATAAAGGTTTCTCTCTCTCAATCATTCATTTCTACGAGAACCTTCTTCTTCTTCTTCATATGTTTCTCTTCTTCCTTTCCTTCCTCCATTGTTGCGAGCTGCATGCTTTGAAGGGAGGTCCCTTTTGCATCAAACCTTGAAACAGTTACATAGCCATGACAGTGGTTTCAAGGTGAGTTCTTTGGACCGTTTAAGTTTATTATCTTATCCCTTTCGTTTCTTTTCTGGACCGAATGGTCATGCATGTGGGGGTACTGTTCCGATCTCCACTCCTCTTGACTGTGAGCCTGGAAATTGCCCTTTAACCATGTGGGTGGTGGTGTGACGTTAACGTGTTTCACGTTCCAAACCCGTAGGTGGTGGAACAAACACTGGTGGAACGCTTAAAGAAGTTGCTGCTGGAACGGAGGTGGAACTGTGAACCCAGAAATTGTTGAAGCGTGGAACAGATGTAAGGGGGTGTTCGAGTTATAATTAATTAGAATAGGACATACTGTCCGAGTCGTTGGAATGACTGTAAACAGGGTAAGAGATAATGTTGAGTGAAAATTTTGTGAATGTGTATGAATGTACGTATGAATGTGCACACCGATCGGTTTAGGATCGTGTGTGTGTTGTGAATGTATATGCATGTATGAATGTGCACACCGATCGGTTTAGGATCGGGTGTGTGTGAGACTTGAGAAATATTTAATGTTGTGATAATAAAGATGATGCTGGATGAGTTGTTGTATGTGTATGCATGTGTATGGACACCGATCGGTTTCTGATCGTGTGTGTGGCATATTCCGATTGAAAGTGAATTATTTGATGTTGTGATGAGATGATGTTGGGTGAAAGTTAATGTATATGCATGTATGTATGTGGACACCAATCGGTTGAGGATCGTAAGTGTGTTTGTGATCTGAACCGATTGAATTTGAAATATTTGATGCTGTGACAATCGGTGTACAGTGGCAATGTGATGCCGGGCTTGACAAGCAGGTCGCCCAGTGGTAATATGAGGAATGGGCTTGACAAGTCGGTCGCCCTGTGTTGTGAGCACATGCCAGTTTCTGGTAGTTGCATATGTTGTTTGTTGATAATATATAATGATTATGAGATATGATATGTGATTATGTGGTATGGGACGGTCGACGGTATGTATAGCCCCTCATTTCCGGCTCCCGTGGTTTTTGTGCCCAGTTAAGCTACCCAGTGGTCAAGTAGGACCCAGTGGTCAAGTAGGACCCAGTTGTAACACCCCTATTTTTATTTTTATATTAAAATTTTGAAGGAATTAAATTATGGTTCTTTAGAACTTTTTAACCTACGTATTATTTATGATTTTTTGGAATTTTTTGGAATTTTGGAATTTTTTTAATAAAATAATATTTTTTTAAATAATTTTAAATTCATATAAGTGACTTAAATTAAAAATATTTATAAGAAAATGAATTTAAATTATAAGAAAATTTTCTAAAATCCGTTTCAAGTAGACTTATCTAAAAATTATCGGTTTGAGAAAAATCTTGATTTTTTCCAATCGTTAAAAAATTGGAAACGTATCAATAAATTTTTATTAACAGAAAATTTTAGATTTTTAAAATTTCAGCTTTATATTACTTATTATAAAATTAGTGAGGACTGATATAATATCGCTAAATTTCAAAAAGGACTCATTTTGAATATTTAAAATATACCGAGTGAAGGGTTACTATTTGACTTAATAATTTTGCCGACAATTACTATGCAAATCACTGTGTATGTATGAAATTTTCAAAAAATGCACAGTAACCTGGAATAAAAAATTCAAAAATGCATAGTACTTTTATATTAAAATAATGGAATGCATAGTAAATTCTTTTCCTATAAATACCGAAGGATTTCTTCTTTAGAATTCACAATTTCAGATTAAGTTTTCTTAATATAGTAGTGCTAGTGAGATAGTGGTGGAAGTGAGAGAGAGAAGAAAAGTTTTTGGAGAGAAGGTTCTGCCAAAATCCTAAGGTAAGAATACTTCTCTTTTATATTTTTTGGGTTATTTTTATATCATTTTTAGAAATTTGTTATTATACTGAAAATAATATTATTTTAAGTTACTATTCTGCATAGTAAACACTATTTCAATAGTAAATTACTATTTCAATAGTAAATTACTATTCAAATAGTAAATCACTATTTACTGTTACTATTTACCATTACTATTCACGATTTACTATTTATTGTTACTATTCACGTTTTACTATTTACTGTTACTATTCACGTTTTACTATTTAGTGTTACTATTCATGATTTACTATTCGCTATTCACTATTCACGATTCACTATTCAAAATTTATCATTTATGTTTTAAGTAGTAATCTTAATCTTCGTCTTATGCTTATACTAAAATAAGATTGGTATTAATATTTCTAGAAATCGGAGGCGCAAAGCAAATCCATTTTGGGTAACAATTCAAGGTAAGGGGGAGTGAGATAAGAGTATAATATGAAAAGACATAAGAATAATGGGAGGAGTCCCCTACTCCTTTTAAATTTAATAATATTATTATTTTAAAATATTAACTTTTTAACTTAACAATTTTAATAAATTTTAAATTAAATATCCGGTTTAACTAACTCTAACATACCTATGCAAGGACTTGGACCATTATGACCTATATGGACTGGACTATACCTATGCAAGGACTTGGACCATTATGACCCATACGGACTGAACTATACCTATGTAAGGACTGGATTATATGGACTTACATATACCTATGCAAGGAATTGACCAAAATGACTCAAATTGACTATATTAATAATCATTAAATTTTGTATTATGATATGTATTAATGATATTTAATTGATTTGATTATGATTTGATTATGATTGATTGATTGATGATATTTAGTTATGATTGATATTGCTTGATTTTGATTGATGATATTGTAATATGGAGTTTGAGCATATAGCGAGCATGACGGAAAACTAAAATTCAGTAAGAATTTCTTACCTTACTCTTTAAATTTTATTATCTTTTATTCCTTCTTAGAAATTATTTTTATTAACTTTATTTTCAATATTTAGAATAAAAAAATTAGTATTTATTTTAGAAAGAAAACATTTTATGAGAATTTATTGAATTAAATCTTGAGTTAAAGAAAAATTTTGTAATGTTAAGTATTTTTGGTTAATAATTATTCTCTTTTAATAAAATAAAATTTTTTAAAAGAAAATTATTTTATTTTTTCTAACTTAATAACTAAAGATATTTGGAAATAATTGAGATTCCTAAATTTGATTTTGTTAAGATTTAATTTGAGAAAGATTATGTAAAGTTTTATATGATAAAGTTTTTAGATATTTAAGGCTTAGAAACTCAATTTCAGTGAGATTTGAAAACTGTACCAAATTTATTTCTGTGGGACAGAAATTCAGAGAATTGAGAAAATGTACAGTTTATTGAAATGATATTGTAAACCTTTAAGGGATTTAATAATTGAGTTTCTAAAAGCCTTAACCAACTCAATACGCGAGTAGTTCATGCATCATGAATCATTAAAGTGAAATGAAATAATATTGTCTGGGGATGAATTATAGAAACCGAGGATACATTAGAGGAGGCTTAATTACGAGCCTTGGGATGAGAGGGTGTGAAAGGGTGCTTCAGGGGACCTGGGGTAGCTCCCTAGTGTCGGGTACTTTCACAATAAAAACTTTCTCAATCTGACTAGTCTCTAAGTGTTTCCATGCCAGTTGAGCTGTTCATATTATTATTATCCGGACTTATGGAACAGTGTAAACTCCTGGTTGGCCCAGTGCAAATTAAAATTTAATGGCCCACATATATAGGAAAGTTATGATGAAGATATTGCATAACATTCATGCATTCATAATTGATTGTGTATGGATTGTGTATGGATTGTGATTGATATTATTATGTATTGGTTTGTGAAAACCCTTTGTTGCTTATGTCTTAATCGAGAATATTATATTCTGTTTCTCACTCATTTCTCTGTGTTTTTGTTTCACATGTTTTATATTGATGGTTCAGAGGGAAGGATCAAAGAATATCGGCAGTAAATATAGCACGTTCTAGAAAGGGAGCTCGGTATGAATACCGTGGTCCAATGAATAAATAATGTTAATAAGTAACTGCTTCTGGGCCATGGAATTTCCTCTCTTTCTTATAATGTTTAGTGTTTATTTTCTTCGGATGAATGTACATATACTTTATAAAGTTTTAATAATATTTGTGAGGTATTTCAGAAATAATGTATATAATTTATTCCGATAGTTTCTTTTTAACAATCATATCTTTAAAAAAATTACGAGTTTTTCTAGAATTTATTAAGGTGTAACAGAGGGTGTTACAAAGTGGTATCAGAGCAGTTAATCCAATAGGCCTGGGGAAAAGGTCTATCTTGCTTTGTCTGTAAACTCTGTATAGGTGATAAAGAATAGAATATCTGACTTGGTAGTAACTGTGATTGATGTGACAAATCTCAGTTACTGTGAAACAGGAAACTAATGGCTGGAAACGATCTTGCTGGAGTTGTAGAACGCTTAATCAATGCAATGGGAGCACGTGAAGGTCAAGGTAACGATGGCTTGAGAAGGCTGGACCTATTCGAAAAGCGCAATCTATCTCGTTTCAAGGGAGGATATAACCCTGATGGAGCACAAATCTGGATTCGAGAGATAGAGAAGATTTTTTGAGCATTACAATGTAATGAAGCTGATAAGGTAGTCTTCGCTACTTATGCCTTATCTGAGGATGCCGAACATTGGTGGGATAGCATGCGTAGACAATTCGAAGTCAACGACGTGGAGATCACTTGGGATTATTTCAAGGATATGTTTCTGGAGAAATACTTTCCAGCTGATGTTAAAGAGAAAAGACAATTCGAATTCCTGTCGCTGACCCAAGGAAATATGACCGTTGGAGAGTACGCATCCAGGTTTGAAGAGCTATCTCGTTTTCATTCTCATTATAATGATGCTACTAATGAAAGAGATCGGTGTGCAAAGTTTGTAAATGGATTGCGGCCAGAAATTAAGGAAGCTATACGAATGCAGGAAATCCGTGAATTTTCTGTATTGGTAAATCGCTGCAGGATCTTTGAAGAAGATCATAAGGATAGAATGACCAAAAGTCGTGAGCCCATTCACAAGGCAGGAGAAATGAGAAGTGGAGGACCTCACCATCACCAAAGAAGAGACTTCAGAAGGAATAAGCCTTACTAAGCGCCATTTCACCGGTTTGGAGCAGCATCTGTTCCTAACAGACCCCAAGCTTCAACTGGAAGCTATTACCCAACATCTGTACCAAATTTTAAATGTTTTATCTGTGGAGGACCCCATTTAAAAAAGGATTGTCCTAAAAACACTTATGTTTGTTTTAAGTGTAACAAACCAGGTCATCACATCAAGGATTGCCCAGAGATGAAGAGAGAAAACCCTGAAGGTGCAAGTACAAGCATAAATACTCAAGGAGGCGCGCACATTGCAGTCAGAAGGGCGAAGGCAAAAGGAAAGGTTTTTGCAATCACTGGAGAAGAAGCATCTCATGCTGATTCCATGGTGGAAGGTAAGTGTATTATTAATAAGATTTCTTTAACTGTTATGTATGACTCAAGTGCATCACATTCCTTTATTGCCAATGACTGTGTAGAAAAACTAAAATTACCTGTGATAGAACTGCCATTTGACTTATCTGTACATACTCCTGGAAACAATCCCATTATCACTTCTAAAGTCTGTTGGAAATGCCCTATTGTCATAAATGGTAGGGACTTTAAAGCTAATCTTTTCTGTTTACCCCTTTCTGGCTTAGAAGTTATTATTGGGCTAGATTGGTTGTCTGACAATCATGTTCTAATAGATTGTCATAATAAAACCATAATGTTTAAAGAACCAGTGAATTTGAATCCTGAGGATTCGAGATTTCTAACCGCCAACCAAGTGAGTGCCTCTTTAAAAGGAGGGGCTCAAGGATTCATGCTATTGCTTTCAACGAAAGAAGAGCAAGAATCAAAAATCAAAAATCTGCCAGTTGTGTGTGAATTTCCTGACGTTTTTCCTAAAGATATCCCTGGTTTACCCCAGAAAGAGATGTGGAATTTTCCATTGATCTAATACCTGGAGTTGGACCCATTTCAATTGCACCATACCGAATGTCACCTCTAGAATTAGCAGAGTTGAAGAAACAACTTGAAGAGATGATAGAGAAGCAGTTTATATGACCTAGTGTATCCCCCTGGGGTGCACCAGTGTTGTTGGTTAAGAAGAAGGATGGTAACATAAGGTTGTGTGTAGATTATCGACAACTGAACAAGGTGACCATCAAGAACAGATATCCTCTACCAAGGATTGACGACTTGATGGATCAGCTGCGTGGTGCCACGGTGTTCTCCAAAATTGATTTGAGGTCTGGATACCATCAAATAAGGGTGAAGAAAGAAGATGTATCAAAAACTGCTTTTAGAACACGCTATGGCCATTACGAATATCTAGTAATGCCTTTTGGTGTAACTAATGCACCAGCCGTATTCATGGATTACATGAATAGGATTTTTCATACATATCTAGATAAATTTGTAGTGGTGTTCGTTGATGATATATTAGTGTACTCTAAAAACAGAGAAGAACATATTGAACATTTGAAGGTCGTGTTGGAAATCCTGAAAAAGAAACAACTGTATGCAAAGCTGTCGAAGTGTGAATTCTGGTTGGAAGAAGTGAACTTTTTAGGACATGTAATTAGTCAAAGAGGAATAGCTGTAGACCCTTCCAAGGTGGAAGCAGTTTTAAAATGGGAGAGACCAACCACAATCACTGAGATTAGAAGTTTCTTGGGTTTGGCTGGATACTATAGGAGATTCATTGAAGGATTTTCAAAGATAGGATACCCACTGACCAAGCTAACACGGAAAGGAGAGCCTTTTGGGTGGACGACACAATGCGAGAATAGTTTTCAAGAGCTGAAAGATCGACTTACTTCTGCGCCGGTGTTAGTACTCCCTGATCAACATCAAAGTTTTGAAGTTTACTGTGATGCGTCTAAACAAGGACTAGGAAGTGTACTCATGCAAGACAAGAAGGTTGTAGCCTATGCGTCGTGCCAATTAAGGCAACATGAGATTAACTACCCTACCCATGACTTAGAGTTAGCCGCGTATAGTTTTTGCCTTAAAGATTTGGAGGCATTATCTATACGGTGCAACATTCGATGTGTTTAGCGATCATAAGAGTCTCAAGTATTTATTCGACCAAAAGGAGTTAAACATGAGGCAACGGAGATGGATGGAGTTCTTAAAGGACTACGACTTTGAGTTGCAATACCATCCTGGAAAAGCGAACGTAGTAGCTGATGCTTTTAGTCGAAAGTCTCTACATGCGTCCACAATGATGATTAAAGAGCTGGAATTAATGGAGAACTTCAGAGATCTTAACCTAGCAGTAAAGGTTAATGCTAACAGCTACAGATTAGGAGCGTTGCAAGTGACAAATGAATTCCTGAGGCAAGTTTTAGAGGCTCAACGAGATGATGAAGTCCTACAAGAAAAGAAAGAACTTTTGAAACAAGGAAAAGAAGTCGAGTTTAATGTAAGAAATGAGCAATTACTGAGGTATAAAGATCGAGTGTGTATCCCTGATCAAGAGGAGTTGAGGAAAGTAATTCTGGAAGAAGGACACAAAAGTTATATGAACATTCATCCCGGAGCTACTAAAATGTATCAAGATTTAAAGAAGTTATTTTGGTGGCCTGGAATGAAGAAAGCAGTGGCAGAGTACGTGGCTGCATGTCTAATTTGCCAGAAGGTTAAAGTAGAACACCAAAAACCCCCTGGAATTCTACAATCAATGGAAATACCGGAATGGAAATGGGATGGCATTACCATGGATTTTGTGACTTCTCTACCCAAAACTCCATTAGGACATGATTCAATATGGGTAATAGTTGATAGACTAATAAAGTCTGCCCACTTTATTTCCATCAACATTCGTTACTCTATGGAGAAGCTGGTAAAATTATACATCGAGGAGATTGTGAGATTGCATGGAATTCCTTCAAGTATCATTTCTGGTCGGGACCCTCGTTTTACATCACAATTCTGGAAGAGCTTGCACAAGGCTTTGGGAACAAGACTGCGTCTAAGTTCAGCATATCATCCTCAGACGGATGGACAATCAGAAAGAACAATCCAATCTCTAGAGGACTTGTTACGAGCTTGTGTGTTAAAGCATAAAGGAAGTTGGAATCAATTCTTACCATATGTGGAGTTTACCTACAACAACAGTTTCCATGCTAGCATTGGCATGGCACCTTTTGAAGCATTATATGGAAGAAAATGTAGGACCCCGCTATGTTGGTTTGAGACTGGTGAAAACTTGATGCTAGGACCAGAGTTAGTACAACAAACCACGGATAAAATCAAAATAGTTCAAGAAAAGATGAAGGCAACACAGAGCAGGCAGAAAAGTTACTATGACAAAAGAAGAAAGCCGCTCAAATTTCAAGAAGGCGATCATGTATTCTTGAAAGTCACACCTATGACTGGGGTCGGTCGGGCAATGAAATCTCAAAAACTAACTCCTACATTTATCGGTCCATACCAAATAATTCATAAAGTTAGTCCCCTTACCTACCAAATAGCATTACCACCTTTTCTTTCTAATGTCCATAATGTTTTTCATGTGTCAAACTTGTGAAAGTATATATCTGATCCTACACATGTTATTGAACCTGATGTCATACAAGTTAAAGATAATCTTACATATGATGCACCACCTGTCAGAATAGGTGACAGAAGAATAAAACAATTAAGAGACAAGACAATTCCGCTTGTAAAGGTTATTTGGAGTGAAACGAGAGGAGAAGATGCTACATGGGAACTAGAAACTGAGATGAAAGAGTCTCATCCTCATTTGTTTTACTGATTAATGTAAATTTCGAGGACGAAATTTTCTAAGGGGAGTAGAGTTGTAACACCCCTATTTTTATTTTTATATTAAAATTTTGAAGGAATTAAATTATGGTTCTTTAGAACTTTTTAACCTACGTATTATTTATGATTTTTTGGAATTTTTTGGAATTTTGGAATTTTTTTAATAAAATAATATTTTTTTAAATAATTTTAAATTCATATAAGTGACTTAAATTAAAAATATTTATAAGAAAGTGAATTTAAATTATAAGAAAATTTTCTAAAATCCGTTTCAAGTAGACTTATCTAAAAATTATCGGTTTGAGAAAAATCTTGATTTTTTCCAATCGTTAAAAAATTAAAAACGTATCAATAAATTTTTATTAACAGAAAATTTTATATTTTTAAAATTTCAGTTTTATATTACTTATTATAAAATTAGTGAGGACTGATATAATATCGCTAAATTTCAAAAAGGACTCATTTTGAATATTTAAAATATACCGAGTGAAGGGTTACTATTTGACTTAATAATTTTGCCGACAATTACTATACAAATCACTGTGCATGTATGAAATTTTCAAAAGATGCACAGTAACCTGGAATAAAAAATTCAAAAAT
Source organism: Clitoria ternatea (assembly GCA_037962975.1). NCBI lineage: Eukaryota > Viridiplantae > Streptophyta > Magnoliopsida > Fabales > Fabaceae > Clitoria > Clitoria ternatea. The sequence goes on from CM075675.1 coordinate 54,637,908, forward strand.
GTATAGTACTTTTATATTAAAATAATGGAATACATAGTTAATTTTTTCTTATAAATACCGAAGAATTTCTTCTTTAGAATTCACAATTTCAGATTAAGTTTTCTTAATATAGTAGTGCTAGTGAGATAGTGGTGGAAGTGAGAGAGAGAAGAAAGTTTTTGGAGAGAAGGTTCTGCCAAAATCCTAAGGTAAGAATACTTCTCTTTTATATTTTTTGGGTTATTTTTATATCGTTTTTAGAAATTTGTTATTATACTGAAAATAATATTATTTTAAGTTACTATTCTGCATAGTAAACACTATTTCAATAGTAAATTACTATTTCAATAGTAAATTACTATCCAAATAGTAAATCACTATTTACTGTTACTATTTACCGTTACTATTCACGATTTATTATTTACTGTTACTATTCATGTTTTACTATTTACTGTTACTATTCACGTTTTACTATTTACTGTTACTATTCACGATTTACTATTCACTATTCACTATTCGCTATTCACTATTCAAAATTTATCATTTCTGTTTTAAGTAGTAATCTTAATCTTCGTCTTATGCTTATACTAAAATAAGATTGGTATTAATATTTCTAGAAATCGGAGGCGCAAAGCAAATCCATTTTGGGTATCAATTCAAGGTAAGGGAGAGTGAGATAAGAGTATAATATGAAAAGACATAAGAATAATGGGAGGAGTCCCCTACTCCTTTTAAATTTAATAATATTATTATTTTCAAATATTAACTTTTTAACTTAACAATTTTAATAAATTTTAAATTAAATATCCGGTTTAACTAACTCTAACATACCTATGCAAGGACTTGGACCATTATGACCTATATGGACTGGACTATACCTATGCAAGGACTTGGACCATTATGACCCATACGGACTGAACTATACCTATGCAAGGACTGGATTATATGGACTTACATATACCTATGCGAGGAATTGACCAAAATGACTCAAATTGACTATATTAATAATCATTAAATTTTGTATTATAATATGTATTAATGATATTTAATTGATTTGATTATGATTTGATTATGATTGATTGATTGATGATATTTAGTTATGATTGATATTGCTTGATTTTGATTGATGATATTGTAATATGGAGTTTGAGCATATAGCGAGCATGACGAAAAGTTAAAATTCAGTAAGAATTTCTTACCTTACTCTTTAAATTTTATTATCTTTTATTCCTTCTTAGAAATTATTTTTATTAACTTTATTTTCAATATTTAGAATAAAAAAATTAGTATTTATTTTAGAAAGAAAACATTTTATGAGAATTTATTTAATTAAATCTTGAGTTAAAGAAAAATTTTGTAATGTTAAGTATTTTTGGTTAATAATTATTCTCTTTTAATAAAATAAAATTTTTTAAAAGAAAATTATTTTATTTTTTCCAACTTAATAACTAAAGATATTTGGAAATAATTGAGATTCCTAAATTTGATTTTGTTAAGATTTAATTTGAGAAAGATTATGTAAAGTTTTATATGATAAAGTTTTTAGATATTTAAGGCTTAGAAACTTAATTTCAGTGAGATTTGAAAACTGTACCAAATTTATTTCTGTGGGACAGAAATTCAGAGAATTGAGAAAATGTACAGTTTATTGAAATGATATTGTAAACCTTTAAGGGATTTAATAATTGAGTTTCTAAAAGCCTTAACCAACTCAATACGCGAGTAGTTCATGCATCATGAATCATTAAAGTGAAATGAAATAATATTGTATGGGGATGAATTATAGAAATCGAGGATACATTAGAGGAGGCTTAATTACGAGCCTTGGGATGAGAGGGTGTGAAAGGGTGCTTCAGGGGACCTGGGGTAGCTCCCTAGTGTCGGGTACTTTCACAATAAAAACTTTCTCAATCTGACTAGTCTTTAAGTGTTTCCATGCCAGTTGAGCTGTTCATATTATTATTATCCGGACTTATGGAACAGTGTAAACTCCTGGTTGGCCCAGTGCAAATTAAAATTTAATGGCCCACATATATAGGAAAGTTATGATGAAGATATTGCATAACATTCATGCATTCATAATTGATTGTGTATGGATTGTGTATGGATTGTGATTGATATTATTATGTATTGGTTTGTGAAAACCCTTTGTTGCTTATGTCTTAATCGAGAATATTATATTCTGTTTCCCACTCCTTTCTCCGTGTTTTTGTTTCACATGTTTTATATTGATGGTTCAGAGGGAAGGATCGAAGAATATCGGCAGTAAATATAGCACGTTCTAGAAAGGGAGCTCGGTATGAATACCGTGGTCCAATGAATAAATAATGTTAATAAGTAACTGCTTCTGGGCCATGGAGTTTCCTCTCTTTCTTATAATGTTTAATGTTTATTTTCTTCGGATGAATGTACATATACTTTATAAAGTTTTAATAATATTTGTGAGGTATTTCAGAAATAATGTATATAATTTATTCCGATAGTTTCTTTTTAACAATCATATCTTTAAAAAAAATTACGAGTTTTTCTAGAATTTATTAAGGTGTAACAGAGGGTGTTACACCAGTGGTCGAGGTGGAGAGTCAAGCAGGACTCGGTGAATCAAGCAGGGTTCACGGGGTGTCAAGTAGGACCCCCAGCTGAAGGCCGATCCTTTAGTATCCGGATACTAGGCGTCAAATTTTATCTGAGAGTCGGTTGTGATAATTGATGAATTATTAGTTGTGATGTGTAGATTTGCCGAGTGAAATTTGTTATATTGGCCGAGTGTGGATTATTATGTTTGCCGAGTATGATGTGCTGTATCTGCCGAGTGTGAAATGTTTTACTCGCCGAGTGCGAAATGTTGTAACTGCCGGGTGTGAATTAATTACCGAGTATAATGTATTATAATTGCCGAGTGTGATTTGCAAAGTGATGAAAATGAAATCGGACGGGACTTATATATATATAATTTGTTTATTTCCGTTCTAGATTAATTATGATGCCAAACACTCACCCTTGCTGTTGTTTTCAATTTAGTAACCAGTGACAGGTGTAACATCCCAGATTTTTAAATAAAATAAATTTATTGGATGATGATAATTGATTGTTTATGGTCAAATAATTATGGGAGATGTTGTTAGACATTAGAGGTGAATTATTGGTAAATTAATATTTACTGGAACCGGATGAATTAACACATGATGTGGGACCCACTTGGTTTAATTAGATGTTTGACGGGTCTAGAATGTTTGGAAAATTATTGTGGTTAGGATGGTATATTTAAAATGATTTTTGGTGTCAAGGAAATAATTAATTGGACTTGATGTATGATAATAACCGGGGAAAATACGAACTAATTGGAATTAAAAGAAAACCAAAAATACCATTTCTCCTCCCATTATCACCGTGGCCTCTTTCTCCTTATCACTTGGTTCTTTTACCCGTTCGATAATAGGGAATTATTACCCATTGGTAAAAGCAAATGTGACATCCTTTTAACCATTGGACAATATCCAATTTTGGTCTAATTCTTCCCTTCTCTTCCTCATTCTCGGTACACATTTATTCTCCACTCCATCTTTATCATTTTCTTCTTCTCCTCTATTCTTCTTTTGCACAAACCGTGACCAACCCTCTTCCTTGCCATTCCACTCGAAATTAAATGGTTTCCTTGGATTTGTGAAACATTTATGGAGCTTGGGAGCTTGTGGGGTCATCTCCTTCCTCTTCCTCACTTCGTTTTCGTTTGGTAGAGCTTAAGCTTGAGGTAAAGATTTCTTACCTCCACCTTGTTTTATTTATAGTTTTGGGGTTGTTGAGTTGAAGATGGTGATGTTAGAAACCTTGCATGTGGGTGGAAATGGAACCCTAGGCTTGAATGTTTGGAAAGGGAATCCTAAGTATTAATAATTGGGGGTTTTGACCCACTTGATGATTTTGATGATTATGGATGTCTATGAATGGAGTATATGAGAGGAATGGATTTTTAGAATCATTAAGATTAAATAATGAGGTTGATGATATTTGCATGTGAGTAGATTTGATGACTTGAGGAATAAATCTTGAGAATAGGAAAATGATAGGCAAGGTTGAGTGATGTTATTGGTGATAACAATAATGGTGGATGACCATTGATAATGGATACTTGACTTGATGAAGTCTTAGGCCATGATAAATGCCATAAGGGTTTATTGATTAGTGATGGCTTAAGAAAATCCATGGTGACTTAAGTTGAAATTGGATGCCTTGTGATGGCTTATTAATTTCATGTACATATGTGTGTTGTTGATAGGGTTGCATTCCGGACGATGATGCAGAATGATCGATGTAATCGCGTGGCGGTTCTTCTCTCGAGGTAGGAGAGGAGTTTGCATTTCAAATCGCATGAGTGGATTCATTGTTAATTATGTATATGTTAAACTCATGCAATGCCTTGCCATGAATGTTTTATATGATTAATTTGATGAAGTGATGAATGATGGCTTGGCTTATGTTGAATGTTATAAAAATGTATGTATTTATATCATATTGATGATAAGTGGTTGATGGTCCCTTGGTTGGACGTAATTGAAATGAGGGTGATAAATTATGAATGAATGAACCACACGATTGTAAAGAATTGTTTTGAAGTGGTTATGTGGAAAGGTGAATGAAGGAATGGTGTGGATTATAGTTAAAACCCTTTTTCCTTTGTAAAATTAAATAAGTAACAATGATTGATGAGGTGGAATGAGGATTTTCTGAGTAAGGATGGGTAGAGACAGTTTTATATGTCACATGTGATGTGTATGATGTATTGGTGGTGAATCAGTTGGCTTAAAATAAGAATTTCCTGCGTCAGGTTGTGAGAATTGTTAATTCTGTGTAAGACCTGACAGTCTCGCTCAAGCGCGGTGGGATTTCGCCCAGGCGAGAGTCCCCTACTTCAGTGAATTAGCTACTGGAGTAAATTCGCCCAGGCGAATTAAGCTTCACCCGAGCGAGGGCGAAGGAATTAGCCACTGGTCTGATTTCGCTCAAGCGAATGGCTAGTTCGTTCAAGCGAGAATGTTAGTAGATCAGGGATTTAGCTACTGGACGAAATCCACCCGAGCGAAGAGTCTTGAGGAATGGCATTCGCCCAGGCGAGACAAGTAAATAGTGATTGGGTAAGTTTCTGAACAAACTTTGTCTAAGTGGGAGTTTTGGAAATAAATTAAGAGGTGGTGGAATTTCCGGGTGAATTCCGAATGACTCATGTCCGAGTCATGACCTTCCGAGTGAGGAAGTGGGCATAATTCGAGTAGAAGGTTCGTGAATGTGATGATTTGGGCAGTGGAGTCCCGAATGGGGAATTTCTGAGTCCGGTGTAACCTGTGCCGAGTGGAGTGCCTTCTAATGTGCAATTCCGAGTGAGGCTATAGCCATTGGGCCTTTTCTGAGTGGTGAAGGCTTAAGAGGACTCCGGGGGGAAATGTGTTCTGAGAGATCCATTTTAATAACCTAATTCGAGAGGGATCTTAGTGAGAGAATTCCCCGAGTAATGATAGGTCTAATTATTCCCGAGTGGAAAATCCCGATTGAACCTCTCCTGCGGGGAGAGTGATTGTGATGGTTCTGATTGAGGTATCTTAGGGGTTCTTTTCTAAGTGAATAAAGATATATAATCCGAGTGGACAAGACTTAAATAGGCCCGAGTATGACAGCTTAGTGAATTCCTCCGAGTGATGAGAGGTCAGAGTAATTTCGAATGGAACTTGATGGTGGAGTCCGAGTGTGCACCTATGGGGATATGCTGTGTCTGTCCAGAGGTATTCTGGAATAGCTTCGCCCGAGTGAAGGCTGAGTGCTAGGAGACCTAGCCCGAGAGAAAGAAAAAGGAGTTGTTTTAGAGATAATCTCGCCGAGTGAAACTGAGTAGGAGATAAGTCATTTTTGAGATGATTATGCCGAGTGGAAATCGGGTGAAAGATGGGTCGGCTTTGTATTAAGTTTACTGAGTGAAAGACTGATTGAGATGACTCAGTTTTGGAATGAAATTGCCGAGTGAAAAGATTGATTAAGAGATGACTCGGATTTGGAATTAATTGTCCGAGTGAATGATGGGTCGGTCAGGATTAATCTGCTGAGTGGAAAACCTGAGTGCTTTGAGCCGGTTTCAAGGAGATCCTGCCGATTGAAAACCCGAGTGTTGGGAGTCGGTTTTGATTGATTTACCGAGTGGACAATCGAGTGTGATAGGTCAGTTTTAAAGTAATTTACCGAGTGAAGGACCGAATGAGAGGAATCGGTTCTAGAACAGGTTCACCGAGTGAAAAACCGAGTGTTGGGAAGGACGACCTCTGGTCGGATTCCGCTTAAGCGAGTGGATACCTCGCTCAAGCGAGCGAGTGTGGAATTAGCCACTGGAGCAATTTCGCCCGAGCGATTGGCTGGGTGTGTGGTGTCTCGCCCAAGCGAGCGACCTGGAAATAGACACTGGGGTTATTTCGCCCGAGCGAGTTATGTCGCCCAAGCGAACCTGACCTGTCTCGCTCAAGCGGATGTGAATCTCGCTTGAGCGAGTTTCCACCAGTATGGGTTTTACTCGATATTACTGGTGGCAGGCTCATATTTGACCCTTCTTTTTGGCATGACGAGGTAAAGCTGAGACTAATCAGGGGATGTATGAGAGGTAATGTGTTAATGGTAAAACATGGTGGTGATTAAGGTTGTTTGGGTACATGGGAATTAAATAATTATGTATTTACCACCTGTATTAAAATAGTGCATTATGACATAATTGCCACCTGAAATTGAATGATGAGAGGATGATAATGAGATTATGATGGTAGGATTATGAGATATATCCTAGAGCGAATTTGAAATTAAAGGAAGGATAATTAAATGACATTAAAGAACGATTGATGATGATGTTGAACACTCTCTTGCAAAAAGAAATATACATTTATATTGATGAATTGTTGTGTACCATTGTGTGTGATAAAAGCATGGTCTTGTATGTGTGGTATGAAATATGAAATTGAAAATGTTGTGAATGCCACACGATTATATATACATATGAGTATACTTGAGCAATGGTAATGAATAATGAGCTGAAAATCCACTAAATGAAAGTGTGATAATATTGATGAATATTATGTAATATTGAAATGCCATTGTGATTGTTTGCAAGTGTTGACTTACGTATATGATGTGGAATGTATGTGAAAATATGTTGAGATGAAAATGCCACATTAAAACTTGAAAGCTATGACTAAGAAACAAACAATGATGAAATCCACTAAGGTGTATGGTGGTGATGGTGATTATGATGATGATGTTTGATGAGTGGCATTTAGGATGCACAGAGTGAGAATGCATTTGATTTGTATTACATTGTATCCATGGCATATCATAGCCGCCGATGTTGGAACATTAGGGGAGTTTCCTCGGCCGACCCAGTGGGAGGGTGGCTCAGTGCACGAGCAATTTGTTGTATCCCCTGTGACTCGATGTGTAAGTCACGAAGCCGCCCATCTTGTGGGGGGTGGCTCTTGATGAGCCCGGTGGTCCTTGGGATCACAGCCGCCATGATTTGATATCTGGCCGGCCCGCAACACCATATGTTGAATATGTTGTATACCGCGGTCATGGTGAAAATGACCAGGTGTTGCACAATGGGCGATGCGGTTTGGTACCAATAAAAATATGGTGAACATGCATGCATTATGATATATGTGTACACATTTTACTACTGCAGTAGGGGCATGGTATGTGATCATGCTTGAACCCACAACTTGGTGTTATTTCCCACAGTCGGATCTGCATTTGTTGTTGATTATTCCATTGTGCATATGCATTAGCCATAAGAGCATTTGCATATAGCATGGAGATATGCTAGAATATGATGATGATTGATGATGATTGAGATGATGGTATTAGTGTTGATGAGATGAGAAGTTAATATAATGAAAGACCATATAAAAATAATAGATGATATGAATATATGAAATGATGTTAAATATGACGATATGTATGATATGGCCCAATGTAATGAAGGGCGTATTTGTTATGATTGACAATGATGATGTTAGCCCATGGTGGCTTTGATGAAAGACCAGAATGGTCTATATTGATGTGTTGGCCCATTATGGCGATGTGATAGATATGTGTTGGCCCATTGTGGCGGTGTGATGAACGTGTATATGCTTGCTTTGCTATGATTTGACGTATAAGTATATATATTGATGAGTTAATGATATATGATGATTGTTGATGTGTTTAGCAAAGCATACATGATGTTGATATGCATATGCACATAATTTCAATTGTATTCATATCGTCATTTGAAATGTATAACTCACTCTCCCATGTGGTCTACTTTTTAGTATTGATGCAGGAAAACCATGGGATGAGGACGTTTATGAAGTAAAGCTTTTGAGAAGGTAAATAGTTGTAGAGGAATGCCTTGGCCGGTAGCATTGTAATCTAATGTGTTATGTACAAAATGAATATTATGATGTTGCTAATTAGTGTTGTTGATGGACGAACTGTGGATATAAAGATACACTTGGATGATATACTAATAGTGGAGATATATGAATTGAGGTTGGGCTGGTTATGGTCTATTATAAATATGAATATTGGAGATGTATGACGCATGACCATATAGATAAGTATATACTTATATCTTAGGCATTGTATGCTTATGTGATTATGTAAAATGATGATGGTTGTATATTAGGCTTATGATATGCCAATGCATTCTTGCCGAGCCTTTTCTCATATCTTCATATATGGGACTAGGCGTGTGCCTGGTATACACATTCTTCTTCCGTTGTAAACTCTGTTACTTTTGTATACCGAATGGGCAAACTATCTATCGATCCAGTTATAGGTTATTTAATCTCACTCTTTGGTTTTCTGCGATTCGGGTCTTGATGTGATCATGGTGGTGTCTCGGAAATGTTTTCAAACACGAAAAATTTATTCACATTTTTATTAATTATAACCATTACATTGGGATTCGAGTACAGAAAATTAGGGGTGTTATAACAGGGAGGAGGTCGGAGCCCTGGAGGCGCGCCAAGCGGGGGATCGATGTCAAGGCCCGAGTGGTTTTGAATAAATTGTGTAATATACATATATATATCTAATGAGTTTTCCGAGTGTGTGATGCTATATGTTGTGTGTGGAACTAAGTGTGAATCGGTTTGCTAATTGAACGAATGTGAATTTATGTTGTTAGATGATTGGTATTAATTTTCACGTGTTTGCTGTAGCAAAGCCGATCACCGGATGAATCTTGCCCGAGAGGATTTATTCCTGTCCGAGCGAGGGCCAGTCGGTTTGATGTTTGTTTTGTCTCTGTGGGAATCCCTTGTTTCTTTTCTGAGTAAAGAATAACCGAGAGATACTCTTCTGGGTGGAAGGCTAGGATGTCCCGAGTGAGATAGGGCCGGGAGAATAATTCCGAGTAAAGAAATAGTGGAATGTTTCCGAGTAAAAAAATAGTGGAATGTTTCCGAGTGAAGAAAGAGTGGAATGTCTCCGAGTGAAGAAAGAGTAAAATGTTTCCGAGTGAAGATTAGAGTGCTTCCGAGTGAAGGTAAGAGTGTTTCTGAGTGAGATATGGCTGAGAGAGCCTATTCCGAGTGAAGTAAGGTTAGGGGTTTTTCGAGTAATATAAGATTGAATAAACCTTTTCTGAGTGAGGTATGAGTAAGTTGTTTCCAAGAGAGACTTGACCGAGTGACCCCTTTTGCCGAGTGAAACCCCGACTTGTGAGTTTTTCGGGTAAGTCTGACTCGCCCAGGTAGCATTCGCTCAAGCAAATCGGAACTCACTTAAGCGACTCCCTCGGATTTCGCCTTAGCGTATCAGGGTCCCGCTCAGGCGAGTGACCTCTCTGTCTTCTTCTTCTTCTTCTTCTTCTTCTTCTTCTTCTTCTTCTTCTTCTTCTTCTTCTTCTTCTTCTTCTTCTTCTTCTTCTTCTTCTTCTTCTTCTTCTTCTTCTTCTTCTTCTTCTTCTTCTTCTTCTTCTTCTTCTTCTTCTTCTTCTTCTTCTTCTTCTTCTTCTTCTTCTTCTTCTTCTTCTTCTTCTTCTTCTTCTTCTTCTTCTTCTTCTTCTTCTTCTTCTTCTTCTTCTTCTTCTTCTTCTTCTTCTTCTTCTTCTTCTCGGAACTCGCTTAAGCGACTCCCTCGGATTTCGCCTGAGTGAGCGTATCAGGGTCCCACTCAGGCGAGTGACCTCTCTGTCTTCTTCTTCTTCTTCTTCTTCTTCTTCTTCTTCTTCTTCTTCTTTCATTGTTTCTAACTTCACATTATTAAAAGGTGTATTTTTAATTGGATATTATTTTGCGTACGCTTTTATTGTTATTCTGAATGTATCTAACACTATTTTATATTAAGACCGAGTTAAATCATTTCTGATCGGTTATTTTCAGTATGTTTAAGAAAAGTAAATATTATTTTATAATAAGACCTAAATTTTTATTAAACACGGAAAATTTATTGTGTAAATGATTAACCGGGTGTAAATAAAAGGTAAATCGACTTAGGATGTCACAACCGATTTCCGGTAAGACCACCACCCTCCAACACCTCGGAGGTCAGGTGTCACCACCTAAATGCACCCGCCTTTCTCTCTCATAGTTTTATTCCTTGTTTAACCAGGACATCAACTTGCCTTGCAAGTTGTCTTCAACTTGTTTAACTTGGCCTCTTCACAATAATCTTGGGTCATTTTGGGTTAGCTACAACTTTCCACTTCACCCCAGACTTGTCAATAGTGGCAATCTGTTCCTCTAGGGTGGGAAGCACCAAAAAAGTGCAAGCTTGGTGATAAGAGAAGCACAAACCTTCAAATCCTGGATAGTGCCCATTGAGACATTCTCTAGAGTAAAGATCTTGGCCAAAATGGTGGGGTAAAGGATCTTCTTATAGTTCTTGCCTAGGGAAGAGATCATGTAGGTCATGATGATGTTGGACAGGTTCACCTTTTTCTTCTACATCATATGAAACATACAGAACCGGTCCAACTTGGTGACTATGTCTTTGGCACTCTTCCTTAGACAGAAAACTTGCCTAATAAGCAGATGAAGCATCTTCTTCTTTGGGACAGAGACCCGGACATCGTGCTTGAAGGGTTGGATTTCCCATATAGGGTCCGATTCATTTCAAAAGCAGAGACTATGGTTCCTTCATAGTCTTTGACTTACATCATTCCCTCATTGGTGCAGTCATAGATGGTAACTTCAAAAACTTCCACCCTCTTGCCCATAAAGGTACCATAGATGATGAAGCGAGTCTTGTCAGTTTGAGAAGACTTCTAGAATTACGGAACCAAAGAAGGAGAGTAGGGATACTTCTCTATACAGAAGTCGAACCACCCTATGTTTTAGAGCTCGGCTATGACGTCCCGACCTTCCATCTTGTGTTGCATAAGCAAGAAGTAGGTAGACTCCACGATATCTTCAACAGAGTAAGAAATAGCCATTGATGAAGATGAGGTTTGGTAAGGAAGAAGGGGTTTAAGGTTTAGGGCTTAGAGACTTTGAGAGCAAAGAGCACAAAGAGAAAGAGAGAGTTGAAAGACTAAGAGTTTCAAAGAGGAAAAATAACAAATTAAATGCATTTTAAAGAATGTTCAAATGAGAGATTACAAGAGAGAAAGAGAATTTGAAACGGTCTAGAGAATAGTTCAGAAAAGTAATGAGGTTCCCACAAACGTTTACATAATGGACTCCCCCTTTGAATTATAGCTTTTTCATCATAGACTTCGCATTCTGAAACACTCAAGTAAAATGGTTAAATAACACTTAAACAGACTTTATTTAATTAAAGGTCTTGATGTATGTTATTAACAAATTTTGGGGTCCTAAAATAATATTTAAGTTATCTAAAGTCCTTTATAAAATAGACTTGGTTCTGACACTTCTTATTTCTTTCCCATTTCAAATATTTCTCCGAATCTCAATTTTCTTTGTAAGATTCAAAGTGGATAGGAAACTCTTGCTTCCCTGTTAGTGTCATTGTGGTCGTAACACAAAAATGAGTCTTTAGGATAGTAACCTATTTAATTCCTTTAATTTTATGCTCTTGAGGTTTTTTGAAATAGTTGTAAACTCTATGATAAATGACTTAGATTTACATGTTTTAGAAAATATTGACATTTGAACCTTAACACATGTTTACTATAAAGTTTATTTATTAGTGTATTTTATACACATTAAGATAAAGTTTTAGAGTTTTAGAAACTCATGAATATACAATTTTAAAAATTAAACTTTCAAATTATAATTTAGAACAATCATAAATTATAAAATTTAAATTATAATTTAAAAATAAATAAATTAAAAAATTCTAATTAGAAGTTTTAAATTAAATTTTAGGAAGATAAATAAATATAGGAAGATAAAAAAATAGAAGTTTTGAATTAAAATTTAGAAAATAAAAAATTTAGAAATATGTAAATTAAATATTTACTTAATTTTACATAATTAATTTAGGTTTGGTGTGCAATTTTGAAACATGTGTTATAAATAGCCCTTATTTAGAATAGTCATACAATTTAAAATTTAAAATTATAATTTACAAAACAAATAAATTATAAATTTCTAAAAAGATTTTAGGAAAATAAAAAGTTTATAAATTTTAAATTAGAACTTTAAAAATATAAAAAATAGAAATATATAATACTTAATTTTTACAAAAATAATTTAGATTTTGTGTACAATGTTGAACAATGCATGTTGTTGAAGAAAAGTTTGGAAAATATTGAATCATTTAAATCAGAACTCACGAGATTTGTTGATAACTAACATTATGAATTCTAACTTAAATGAAGACGTTTGTTATCACTTGATGTGGGTGTTTTAGTGTTTCAGGAAAAAGCCTAAGCTACAAAAGAAAAGGGGAGCCTATGCATAGAAAGGTTATGCATCAAAAGTCTGAATAACTTAATTGTAACATGAACTCTTCAATCCAAGACAAAAGGAAGAATCAAAATTCTGGTAACTCGCTTCAGAAGAAATTCCCTTGCATCAAAATAACTTACCAGACCTAGACTCGAACAACATCACTTCAAGCTTCAGAAAACACAAAAGCATCATACTCTGTCATCTCCCTTCAAACCTTTTAGAAGTGGTTTGATACATGAAGCATCAATGGTCACAAGTCATCTCCACGAAGCACAAAGAAAAAACTCTTGAAAGGAGATCGACTAAACAGGGAGGATTTTAATCTAGTCTGAAAAGCAACTAAGTTTCACCTCCATTTTACGCACTCAGAGGTTCTCTGAATCTAAGCTTTCCTTCTTGGTGAAACTAGAGCTACGTCTACTCCACCTACGACTGTACACTCTTCAAAGCTCTCATATCTATGTTGCGTGCACAGAATGTCTCTTAAAAGAAAAAGCGTTCACAATGATCTTATATCAAACTCAGACTAGTCAAGACATACAGTAAACATCAAAAACATGGAAGAGTCATCTCCTCTAAAGTGGCCTACTTTAATCAGACTCTATCCTCACAATCTGTCAAGATAAAAGCTACTCCAGACCCTCTTCGGAATGACATAAGAAGAACTGAAATATCTCTTGAAGATTTTAGTTTCATCATCAACACTTCATGATTCACCAAACCTCAATCTAGCTTTAGATATTACCTTTGAACGAATTAAGTCTGGACCTATATATGATGACTCAACAAAATACCTTTCCATCTTAGCGAAAAGATTTATCACAACAAGAAAGGTGCCCAAGCAAGACAAATCTCGAGCTGATCTCAGAGCATCCATGTTTCACCAACTTTCTAAGATATCAGAATTCCTTTAATTAAGGAATATCCCGTTTGGTGAAAAGTGTACAATCCCTATTTGTCTTCATCATGAAAGCTCTCCATTCCATACAAAATGTGTAGAACGTCTCTCTAACAAGTCAGAAGAAAAATTACTTTCTCATGAGATTAAATAAATTTTAGACGGTCATCCAACGAATCTATCTCTATGAAACAAGTATTTATATGTTGCACAACCTCCAGGCAAAACTGCAGAAAGGATACATACAATGTAAGGATAAGAGAGATACATAAGAATATATGTATGTGTAATATACATAGATGTCTCTCAAGAAAAGAAAAGAGATCACAAAAGAAGAATAAAGAGACATGAAGAAAAATAGAAGAAGAAAAGAAAAAGAGAAAGAGCTTGCAAGACTAAATCAAAAGAGAAAGATTGGTAGGTCTCACAAAATCTAAAGAACACATACATGCCCAAATGTTTATGTATCAATATTTTCAATCTTTAAAAAAAACATCAGTCTGAGTGAGCTATTGGGAAACACTTTGGCCTAAAAAGACTTTGGAAAGAATACTTAGGTTTGAGCCAGGAGTGGCTCATGAAAGAATACTTGAGTCTGCCCCAGGAATGGGTGCTTGCAAAAGAATACTCAAAAGTACGGGGTGTGCTTAAGCTAGGAGTGGCTGGAGTCAATAATACTTGTAGGCTCAGTTTGGGCTATTTATGTAAAAAGTTTTTACATAGTGGAAATTCTTCAGATTTGAAGGTACTGGATGTAGTCTTTGAGTTAGAGGTGAAATAGTATAAATCGCTTATGTATTGTCTCTTTCTCTCTCACTCTTTACTATCAAAAGTCTGATGCATTATTATTGTTAAATTCGATAGTAAAAGTCTAATAAAAATACGTTCGCTCAATCAAAGTATCACGCTCTCTGCCTCTCAAAAGTTTAGTCCACTGTGCATAACATAATAACATTTAAATATCATTTTTTGGTTTGAAAAAGTGAACAGACTTATTCAACCCTCCTTTTAAGTCTGTTCTCCAAACCATCACATGTGTTATAACCTAGTGGTGTATGAACAATGCAAATTTTATGATGGGCCATATGTGGATGTATGATAGAGTGTGTCCCTATAAGAGAGCTTTAAAATATGAGTTTATTGGAGAGGTTTGAGAGTTTATTAATAAAACTATAGAGCAACCCTACTACAATCTAGATGGTGGTATAAGGTGTCCTAATGTGATATGTAAATATTGTAGAATATTGAGTAAAAGTGAGGTTACATTTTATTTGTACAAGTTTACATTCATACCTAACTACTGGTTTGGAATAAGCATGTAGAGGTGAGATGTAAGGGAATTGTCATACCCTAAGTTAAGATAATTTTGACCTTTTTAAGGTCAATGTTAAGTAACAATATGTTAATGTTATAGAATCACATCACAAACAAAATGAAGCAAATATAGTCTCAAAATTAATTTATTCATTTTTATGTGCATTATTTTATACAGAATTTGCCTAATTTTAGGTGTAGAAGACTAAGAGTCTCTTAAGGTACTTTTTTCTTCTCTTTTTTTATTTACACTATTTTATACAGAATTTATTTGCCTTCTACTGATTACAAATTTTATATGCTATTTTGATATTCAATTTGGTTTTGGACGATTTTTGGTTTGGACTTACTAATATGGGATAAGGATAAATTTATTTTTTGTTACAAAATAAGGTTATATTGCTCTGCTCTTGTCTCTAGTTGATGCTTATACAATGATTTGTGATGATTGTTCTTAGCTTGTATCCATAATCATAGCCGTTGATGCATATTTTTTGTGCTATTAGAGCTTTTGTTTCATAGCTTATGTAAGTTTGGCTATGATTTTATATATTTATTTGTTGTTTGGTTAAGTTCTTTATTGTCTAGACAATGAAATCGAGTGTTTGAAAAAATTTAATCATGTTACTGATATCTTATCAATAAAAAGTTAAGTTGTACAAAATACTAAACAATATTATAAAGACTTATTTTTACTTATCACTCATTACCCCAGAAATGTTCAAGATGGTTATGTCACTTGTAATAAGACAAAAACACATTCCTTCAGGCACTCATTGATTTTTTACTAATTTCCAACTTTTTAACTTTTATAATTTCTTTAATTTAATTAATCCATTTAAATTTTTTCTATTAACATCTCATTAGTGAATTGAAATTTATTTAAATTAAAAAATTCATGTAGTAATTTCCTCATTAATAAATGTTTAATAAAAATGATTAAAAAGGGAATATATTGCAATTTAAAAGGTTGAATTTAAAATCCCAATTCAAAAATTGTGTTTTTGAACATTAAAACTGTACATTTAATAAAAATAATTTAGTATATATAAAATTTTTTACGTAACTTAATGTATTTTTTTAATAAATTAAGTATAATAATAATAAGTAAATATCAAATACAAAATGTGTTTAATCGATCAGTAAAAAATCATACTCTCTTTATTCCTTTTTATCCAATGCAAATTTAAAAACACACATATTAAGAAAGTCATTAAATAGTTTTGGAATACATAATTTACAATTTAATTTTCTAGTTTAGCATTATACTTATTTCTCTCCTTATTTATTCCGTATATTTTTTTATTAGTCATTTATTTAAAGAGTAAAATTATACTAGTAAAATAAATAATAAAAGATTTTTTTGAATTTCTAAAATAAAAAATAAAAAAATAATTTTAAAAATTATACTAGATAAAAAAAATGGAGGGAGCAATACATCTAATTGTCTTAAAAGGATAAAATTTATTGTTATGTTAGGCAAGAAATTACTACATAGCAAGTTAAACAGAATTTTGAATATTTTTATTTTAATATGTATTTAGACATATTGAATAGAAACACTATGCTACTTAATGAAACTTTACCACGTGTATTTTCATGTGAAACTTGGTCAAATCAAGATAAAAGTCAAATTATATATGCTATTTATTTTCCCATGTTTCTGGACCTTGAGATTGTTTATGATGCCTGGGATAAGGCACTTGACCATACAAATCATACTTGTTTTCTTCCATGTGTCTTCTCCTGGTCCTCAACTTGAGATCATTCTCTTCCCATGTTAACAATGTGACTCAGAGCACCATCCACAAACTCGGGTATGTGAGGCCAAAATGATTCCTTTAGTATGTACCTGCAACAATCAATGCAGTGTCATAATCAAAGTTTCATCTTATAACATCTCCTCAAATGAAAACTCTTGTTGAGACATGCAAGACGAATGATATATATATATATATATATATATATATATATATATATATATATACTCCACCATAGCCACTGCCATCATCATAGGGGCATGTCTCCATAGCTAAAGTCTACTTCTGGAGAAGCAATTTGTCTAGTCAATAATAGGCAATGCATTTCAATTGAAATGTCAAGGACTGTGATGACAATCATTTGCTAATATCTTTTTAATTATTAACCACACAAGTTTCATTCGTACTTTCTACCACTAGGCGCCATTCTACTGGTTATTTAGTCACAATTGAATCTTTTTAGAATAGATAGTTACATTATTCAACATAAAATGGACATTTGTAAGAGATATCGTGTACAAATCTTTGTCGTTTACTTGTTTTTAAAAATATTCTTTTATATACACGCGCCTTGTCCAAAATAAAACTAAAGCATAAGACTTTTTGTTGTCTCATCTTAACATTAATATAACATTTTCCAAAATATAGGACAGTTGAAATGTTAGTGGACAACGTATTGAGCTACCCAGATTGAAAATTGGGATTTTTGGCCCATTTGGGTCTATTTCAAAAAAAATTTAAGGTTTGGTGCGTGTAAAAAAAAAATTTAGTTGTCTGGGGTGAAACTTGTCAAATCGTATTTGGAAAACGGCAAGTGACAGGGCGTGTTATAAAACGCCTCCTGGAAAGGCGTTTTTGACCATGAAAACGCAAGATGGAGAAGCGTTTTTGACCATGAAAACGCTACGTGGACTAGCGTTTTTGAACTGGCGTGGAATTCTAGATGAAAATGCAAGGTGGACTAGCGTTTTTTGACTCTAAAAACACATGGTGGACTTGCGTTTTCTATGGCGGGAAGACAAAGGTGAAAACGCATTTTGGACTAGCTTCTTTGATCATAAAACGTATTTTCATGTTGTGTTTTTTAGTATAAAACGCTATTTGAGAGAGCGTTTTTAAATGTAAAATGCATATTCAACCTATGTTTTTCTCACTTTAAAAGCGTTGTCCCACTGCGTTTTCATTCCCATTCTGCCTATTCAAACATACACACACGCACTTTGAATCATAGCTGGGAATTTGTGGAAGAGTTTCTCTAATATTTGAAGATACAGAGGTGAGTTGTAATATTTCTCTCATATTTGAAGAGTTTATTTTGTTTATATTTTAACTGGTTGTTATGTTTAGGCAGTTGATTTTTTATTTTTGGGGAAGTTTGACTTTGCAAGAATGAATTCTTCAATACCTGTTATGCTATATACAAATGGGCGAAAGTTTGAAGGACCAAATGGGTACACATTTGAGGGTGAGATTAAATTGATGAAAGTGAATTGGAACATTACGTTTGAGCAATTGAAGCAGAGAATATCCACAAAGTTGGCGCTAGGAGCGAGCCGTGTGATAACACAATTAACTACTAGATTAATTTTTGATAAGAGAAAAAATAAATTTTCAAGATTTCTAATAACTGATGATAAGGAGATTGAATTGTTGTTAAGTGTGTTTGAGTTACAATCTGACATGGTTGGACTTGAGATTTATGTTGATTCTGATGTCCAAGAAAGTAAGTTACGTATCATTGACACTTTAAATTGATTGCGTGAAAATAATTTCAGGTTTTTACTGATGTTTGGATTTTGCATGTTGTGGTAGATGAAAATAGTGACGATGATCCAGATTACAATGTTGGTGAAGATTGTGATAGTAGTTCAGATGATGATGAAGGAAATATTTCGAATTATAGTGATATGGACAAGGTGACTATGATTCCATTTCAGAGACATCAAATATAGGAAATCCAGGAACAAGAAGCACTGTTTTAGTCGGTGGGACTCCGTCGACTGCAATTGTGGCAGGTTAGCAAAAACTATCCAGGAGAATGTGACATTCCCATCCTTTATTATTGTCATTTTAGTGGATGTCAAATATTATTTTTTATTATTGTGACAGTCCCATCCTTTATTATTGTCATTTTAAGGTATGCCATATTGGGCCTCATCACCACATTACAACAACATTAACTGGAACCATCCCACTGAAGAAAATAATTTGATTGGGTTGGATAACGAGTCAGAATGGCATGTAGGTGATGATTTGTTTGTTGGTTTAAAATTTACGATAAAGGCTGCAGTGCAGTCGGCCTTGAAACAGTATTCTATAAAGAAGCACCAAACTTTTATTGTGGTTGAGTCAAAACTCACATATTTGGTGGTTAAATGTCCAAATCAAATTGATGGTTGTCCTTGGAGGATGAGGGTAATGTTTTCAAAGAAAACTGATACGTGGGTGGTCACTAAGTGGGGAGGTAATCATACATGCGTAAACGTTGAACTATCACAGGATCACACAAAATTAGACTCTGAGTTCATATGTTGTTGTATTCTTGGTTGGTTAATAGTTTACATTTTCCATTTTATATGATTTTGAATGCATGTATACATGATGGCATGTTTGTTAACTTTATTTTGGTGTTTGTCCAGGGATGGTAAATCAAGATCCATCAATTTCTATTTCGTTGATTCAAGAAAGGATTTGTGGCGAATATGGCTTTAAAGTGTTGTATAGCAAAGCTTGGAAGGCCAAACAGAAGGCAATTGTGTGTGTGTATGGTGATTGGGATGAATCTTATGCCTTTTTACCTCATTGGCTTCAACACATACGTCAGATTGCACCAGGTTCAGCTTATGATATTATCACTAATGAGTTTCTCATGGGAGCTGAGGTAGACAATAGGTTTCGTACCTTTAAACGTGTGTTTTGGTCATTTAGACAATGCGTGGTTGCGTTTGAGTTTTGTAAACCCATTTTGCAAGTGGATGGGACATTCTTGTATGGAAAATATCGCCATACCTTATTGATTGCGACTACACAGGACGGTAACGATTGTGTGTTACCGGTTGCTTTTGCTATTATTGAAGAGGAAACCCTACAGGCTTGGGCATGATTTCTTGCTCAAATAAGGAATCACGTTACTAACAAAACTGGCTTATGCCTTATCTCTGATCGACATCAGAGTATAAAGTATGTTGTGTCAAACCCACAGATATGTTGGCAACCACCTCATGCACACCATGTATTTTGTATCCGACATATAGCTAGTAACTTCAACCATAAGTTCAAAAACATTGGTTTGAAGCAAGATTTGTTGAAGCTAGGTAAAAACCATTATTTGTGCTTGATTCCTTGATAATGACTGGTTTTTGCATCATATTAACACTTCACTTTAACTGTATTTTGCAGGGTACACCACTTGTCAAAGTGTCTTTGATAGGAATCTTGCTAAATTCTGTGAGGCAAAACTTGAGGTTGCTGCTTGGATTGACAGTATACCGAAAGAGCAATGGAGTTTGGCGTATGATGAGGGTGGCCGTAGATTTGGTCACATGACCACCAACCTATTAGAGTGCGTTAACAAGGTTCTAAAGGGTGCACGAAATATGCCAATCATAACGTTAGTAAAGTGTACATATGCCAGGATGGTCGAGTACTTTGTTCGGCGTGGTGCCCAAGCGAGATCTGAGTTTGGTGAATGGTTAAGGTTTACTAAGAAGTTGATAGAACATCTTAGTGGAAACCAGGCACGTGCTTGTACTCCCCAGGTTAGACGCTTTGATGTTCAGGGACACAGGTTTGAGGTGGAAGAATGTTTTGACCCCGTTACACAACGTGGAGGTAGAAAATACACTATTACATTGTCGACAAACCCTTCTTGTGATTGTGGGAGATTCCAGGCGTTTAAGTTTCCATGTTCCCACGTCATCGCCACTTGCCAGGTTGTTAGTGTTGACTACTTCCAGTTCATCCATCCGGCGTATACACAAGAGTATATATTAAATGTGTATTCAAGTCAATGGTATCCCATCGGCAACGATGATGATATTCCTATCATGGATAAGGGTTGGAAGCTTGTTCCTGATCCCCTAAAGTTGCGACCAAAGGGTTGGCCCAAGGCCTCACGTATTCGCAATGAGATGGATTGGGTTGATCAACAACCTAACAAGCCAAAATGTCAACAGTGCAAACAAATGGGTTATAATTGTCGCAAATGTCCACATGGTACGGATGGTCAAAGCTCAACAACCCAATGCACACTATAGATTTATTACTAGTTGTTTTCACCACTTACTAGTTTTATGTTTTAGGATATGTATTAATTTTCTTAATTAAATGTCAACAAGCATAAATATATAAATTTGTTTGTTAAACCAGTATGTTAAAGTCCAACTAATCTGAATTATTTCATGCAAAAGTTAAGCACATTACACATTACACATATCAGTTTAACGTGGTGGTGGGGGAGGGGGATGTGGGGACAATATGCATCGTCTAGGTACATCTCTTACATGCCGGTGAGGGTTTCGTCTTATATCCAGATTAGGGCTGTTTGGATCCTCCTCAACATCATCGCCCAAATTTATAGAATCGGTCGCTGAAAACAAGCGCATGCTTAGGTCCACACCTTCCCCTAAATCATAGGAGGGACCTTCACCTCTATGCGTGGCAAGTGGCGAGTTAGGCATGTGTAACAGATTTTGGAAAAACCTCGTTGGTGAGTTATGAGGAGATGGAATATATGAACTTGTCTACCCAACTGTGTTTCCACCAACATCAGGGATGTGTCCACATTTGGGCTATAATAAAATTGTTGACCATCATTTGCTTGACACCCTTGTTGTGATGGGTACTGATAGGTAGGCCATGGGGAAATAGGGTCTACCTGTGTAGGCACAAAATATTGACCGTGTTCTCGTGGCGGTAACTGTGGCAGAGTCCACATCTATTGTTCTTCTGCCCTTCCCCTCACAATCCCCTGTCGCTCATTCCTGTTACCAGGCATGTTAATGTCATATGGCTCATTGGGTGCTTCATGTACACTTGTATATGCGGGTTAGATGGCTTGCATCACCCGACCCTCTGCTCCCTACTGTTGCATGACGTTAACCGATTGTTGCCTTATTTGTTCAAACAACTTATTACATAAAACAAAACTACCCTAAAAATATTATTTTAAACAAATTAAATACTAACCTCAAAGCTGAATACAACTTCTATCACAACTTCACACAAAAAACTCTACTAAACTTCCCCACAACTCAACCAAATAGGCCAACTAACTTAAGAAAACAGCAAGCAAAATGAACAAGAAGATGGAAGAAACTCACTGCCTCCTTCAACTCTCAATTTCCAGATTCAAAAACGCAAGGGGGCCATGCTTTTAAGCAACTCGGAATCCCACCCGTGACGCCACGTGTCGAAAGGATACAGAAAACGTATTATGGGGTTGCGTTTTCGTCCTGCCATGCTTCCCGTGATGCCAAGTGTCAATCGCCCACAAAAAACGCTACCTCAAGTTGCGTTTTTGGTTCTGCAAAACGTCTTGTGCAATGGCATTTTTACACGCTGCTCGAGGCCTGGAAAACGCTGGTCCACAATACGCTTTGACCTCTACTCTCACGTCTTATCTCCTGCATGCACGCCACTTGTCCTCCATGCAATGAAAACGCTATTTGAACCTGCGTTTTGGTATTATAGAAAACATTATTTCATTATGTGTTTTATAAAATGCATTGTCGTCTTGCGTTTTTAAAATCTGATTAGACAATATTCACCCCAGATAACTAAATTTGTTTTTTTAGGCCCCAAACCATCAATTTTTTTAAGAAGCACCCCAAAATGGCCAAAAACCCTTGAAAATTGGCCATGAGAATGGTAGACGTAGATGAAGTGTTTGAACCTCTATAGGTTGGTGTTATTTTAAAATGTTATAGATTCTGTTTTAGAGTGTAACAACTTTTTATTTAATGTTATTAATTTTTGGTTTGAGTAACTTTATAAATATAAGTTATCATAGTTTTTTTAGTTTTTTTTATGTAAACTTTGTATAGTGTGTAAATAGTCATAAAAAAGTGTTTATAGTTATAAAACTAAAAACTAAGAGAGTGTTTGTAAAGCTTTTATGAAAAGTTTTTAGAGAGAGTTTCACAATGGTGTATGATCACTGGAGTTTGGAGTGTCTAAAGTGCATCAACAAAGTGTCTGAAGTTGTATGAGTGAAATTCGGGATCTGTGTTAATCGAACACAGAAGTTGTAATCCGTAAATAATCTATTTTCACTATGTTAATGAAGTTTGTTGCTACCCATAAATGTCACCTTGGAGTCTTGCGGTAAACCACATTAATCTTGTTGTGTCATTCTTCTCTTTCTCTCTTCCTTTTGTGTTTGTTCTTGCATTTGTGTTTTTTTGGTTTTTCTTCTCTTTTTTTGGTTATTGGTTTTGTTATGTTTGTTGCAGGAATTTGATTCTCTCACTATTTTACCCAACAAACTAGTATCAAGAGCAATAAAGTTTTAGGGATTTATGTGTTAGTCTATCCAAGAAGATAATAAACAACATGAAGATTGAAAAGTAATGATAAAAATGATGCATGCTTTATTGAAAAAGCAAAAATTTGAGCATCTTTGTCGTTGAAACCTACAGATGTCACCAAAGGATCTTGCAAAACAAGAAAAAAAAAGCTCATTCGTTGATTCTATTATCTTTCTTTGGTGACATTCTTTATGAAATTGTTGAAGAACAGACGACTGTGGGCTTGTGGCTGAAATTGGACAACTTGTATATGACAATGTTCTGGTTCTGTGATA
The DNA here is from genome assembly GCA_037962975.1 of Clitoria ternatea. NCBI lineage: Eukaryota > Viridiplantae > Streptophyta > Magnoliopsida > Fabales > Fabaceae > Clitoria > Clitoria ternatea. The sequence continues at coordinate 54,661,527 of CM075675.1, forward strand.
AAGGAAGGTGAATCCTTGAAGACCATTTGAATGAGTTTAATTTAATATTGATGGAACTTTGAGATATTGGTGGTGAAATGTTGCAATTTGGCATTAAATATATTATTTATAAGAGAGTAAAAAAAAGTTTTAAAAACTTCTTAAAAAGTTTATTTAAGAATCTCATATATCTATGTTTGATGTTAGGTTGTCATGTGGTGCTAAGATTCATATTGTTTTTGGCATGTGGGCAATTAGAAAATAAAAAAATTTAAAAACATCTTTAAAAAATTATTTTAAGAATCTCATTTTATCTATTTATTTCTTTGTGATATATAAATTCAAACGTGTTTGTTGTTAGGTTGTCGTGTTGTCATGTGGTGCTTGGATTCATATTATTTATGGCATTGAGCAATTTCACTTAGTTATCACATGTCACCACTTTAACCCACATTCATTTCTACCAATGATAGGTTTCATTTTTCATATTTATGTTATTTTAATTTTATTATAGAAATTTGAAAGAAAACCTACACACACTTAACTATTCTATTACTCCTTAAATTTTGATTCCTTTTTCCTCTTACACTCAACCATTCTTTTATTGGAATTAAATTCTTGATACATATTAATAAAAAATTTCTTAGTTATCTCTGTGGTGTTTATTTAATGATAAATATGTTAAAAGTATAAGATAAAGGGATTTAAACCTAGAATTACCCCTTTAACTCCTTTTGTACCACTAGGTTAACCTTATAACTTTTTCATTTATTTACAAGATCTTCTAATTATAGTTTGTATATATATCTAATATCATGATAAAAATTATCTATTCATTTTTTTTCTTTTACAATATATATTTTAAAGCATTTACTTATTAACATTTATTTTATATATCTATTTATTAAAATCAATATTAGTTGGTAAGTTTATTTATTTCAATTTTATTAAGTGTTTTCTTTGATTTGTTGTTTGGTTGAAATATATAAAATTAAAAAATTAAAAATTGAAATGAGAATAAAATAAAAAAGAATATTTTTATTCATAAAATTTTTCTTTTTAATATTCTATTTAATTAAATTAAAATATTTATTATATTTGATCTCATAAAGATATTTAATCATTAATATTTTTCTTATGATACATATATGACGCATAAAATAATATATTACATAATACTTTTATTATAAATATACCATATAAGTAAATATATATTAACTAATTTTAACTATATTCATATTCAATTATATAATTATATTTATTATTTTTATGATCCAGATACTCGATCAATAAAGTTAGACACTTCTAAATAAGTTTACACTAAAAAATGTAACATCCTACATTTCTTAAAAATCAATTGCATGGTTAATTAATTAATTAATTGAGAAGGGATATGTAATTGCCTAGGTACCCCTAACTTTGCAATTTCAAATTTTCTTCCAATTCCTAATAACTAACGTGCAGTATAGGGAAAAGAAAGAAGCTGAAATCGCAAACTTAATTCCTCACTTTCTCTCGTGAATTGCATGCACAGGGAACGGAAAGTGCAAAATTGAAATTCACTTCTTTTCTCTTTCGTGAAACACATGCAGTGGCAATTGGGTTCCATTTCTTCTTCTTCAATCCTCTCAATTAAGGGCAAGGCTTCAATCTCCTTCTTCCTCTTATTCTTTGTGGCAGCCATGAGTATTGGAAGAAAAGCTCCAATTTCTTCAAATTGAGGTAAGATTGGTATGGTGTTGGAACCCATTTCGGTTTTGGGTTTGATCCTTGTTACCATCTCACATTTCTTTAATTTCTTGGGTTTAGGAGTATTATCAGAGCTCGAATTTAGCTTGGGAACCATTGGGGTTTCGGATTTTCTTTATCCTTGGTGAGTTCATGATACCCATTAGTGGGTTTTGATTCCATTCCACAAATTTTGGCCTAATTCTTCTAATTCTATGGTTAGGTGGCGACAAGGAATCGTTTCGAAGTGATTTAAAGCTTGGGGTTTACGCAGAATTAAGTTTCGGAGGTCGACTAAAACATCCTAACTTAATAAAAACAAGCCCGAAAACACAAGGAATTTTTTTTTTTTACGATTAAATCCAGAATTGGGACAAGGGTTTATGGACCATACAACTTAATATTAATCATAGGTGGTAATTTGGTGGATTTCATAAACCTAAATAATGTAAAATTTTTCATAAAGAAGTGAGGGAAACCACCCGTGATTCAATAGCCATCAATTAGGTCTTAAACAGGTGCAAATTGGGATTCAACAGGGCATTGACAAATTTCAACATGTGGACATATGAAAGAGTTCATTTTTAGTCTTAAAAATAGTGGAATATGTCATAAATATCGCCTATTAGTCCCAATTTGACAACCATAAAAAGTTGGGTTCAAAACCCTCTTAAATTTGAATTTTACCGCGCAGTGGGTCTGGTATTTCATGCCTCATGAGAGTTAGAAAACTCTAATTGAGGTGAGACCAACTTTCATACCTCCGTAACATAATTATCTACAACTTTCATGAAGAAGTTGGAGGCCAAAGATGTCATTAAGATGCCCAAACGGGCCAAAAACAGCAAGAAAAACAGAGCAACTGAATCGATTCAAGCACGTATAAATCGATTCAAGCACCTCCAGAGAGCCTTGAATCGATTCAAAACTTATGTGAATTGATTCAAACACATCCAGGGACCCTTGAATCGATTCAAGACTGTCTTGAATCGATTCAAGACAGCAATTATACAGATTTTGCCTAATTTTCCAACTTCTAAGCATCCTAACTCTTTCATATCAAGTCCAATGACCACCAAATTTTGACACAAGCTAAAATACATTATTTGTGACGTGTGGCCGCTGGCTGCACTCAAAAATTCTCAAAAACGAGATAGATATGCACAAAAACGCGTTTAGCTCGTTTTAAGATATTTTCATGCAACTCAAGGGTCAATTCTTTATGGAATTGGCCCATTTCAATTTCTACAAGTCATAAATAATGCATAAAAGCTATTCAAACTGTTCTATTCCATTCAAACCCTATAATTTACCTTTTGACTATCTCACTTCTTGAATTATGCATAAGAAACCATATAATTGTCACATTTTCAAGGCTTTTACACATGATCATTGATATTTCTCATACAACAACAATCCCTGGACATTTCAAGCATCAACATAGCATCATATATATGTCCACAATCCTGGATATTTCAAACTCATGTATATATGGTGGGACCATCCATGGTCTCCACTATCCTTCATCATCAAGTACCATTATCATCCATCAAACAACATGTATATACTCAAAATGGATTCTAAGCTTCTAATTGAAGCTACAACTATCTAGTCCATTATATATTCATTCATACACACATGCACATACGCATAACAAAACGGTATACATAGGAGCCGGCCAAGGCTATACAACAACTATATACAAGTATGTACACTACATCTGTACAAGTGCTCCTCACACAAGCTTGATGATCTCTCATCATTCGCCATCACGGCCTAAGTCCACTGAAAATATAGCCACAAATAGGGGTGAGCATTATACATGTTAAATGACAGTTATTGAATTGGATCAATCATCCAATTCTTAACTATACAATATGATGTCACAATCATTCAACAATATAAACTGCCACTCAACATGGATCACTCACCACTCGTATTCTCATCAATAATCATATATCAATTATTATCAATTTATTCATGATAACTCATGGTAAGGCTATATCATCATGTTATTCTCAACATCATACACATTGCATATTCATATCTCATTCAATTGGATTCAATTATATATATATATATATATATATATATATATATATATATCATTAGTTTGTGTTGCAACACAGGCTCTCAGCCATATACTCAGCTCTCAGCTGATTCGACCGTTTTACTGGTACCAAACCATTTGCCCTCTCATGTAACATAATCACTCTCAGCGACAACGGCAGTGTTACGGGCAGCCCTGAGTCCCACTAAATAGGCTTGCCTTGAGTCTCACTCAAGGTCTTTCATAGTATCTCATGCATATACATTTGATTATCATTTCAATAATAAGCGTCTCACGCTATATGCTCTCAGCATTTCTCAATTGTGCATCTCATGCATATTATTATTATCATTAATACATCAATTTCATTTTAATCATCAAGCGTCTCATGTTGAACTCAATCATCAACTCATTATCATCAATGTTCTAATTACATCTCATGCAATTAAAATCATCACTTTATAGACGGCACACAATGTAATCAGTGATAATTCTCAATTATCATTCAAAGGGGTATTTTACTAGTATTTCACAATTCAACAACACAATTTAACAATTTTACAAAGCATACACATTAAAATACCCCAAACCCGTCCATAAACCATACATTTAAAATGTAAAGCACCCCCTACCTGGAATAAGAAATCCCAGAAGCTCCTTGAGCTATCAAACGTTAATCGATCGCTCTCCGATCACCCTTTCTCAATTAAACAACCTTCTAAAAATAACAATTAACCTAATCAATACTTCAAATTTCATAAAATGGGGCTAAACAGCTTCCAATGATTATTTCGATAGCTAACGACTTACCGATTCAAGTCGTCGATCTCCGAAACTCAACTCCGTAGAAACCCCAAGCTGTCCGCTATTTCAAACAACTCTGAAATCACCTATTTTCATGAAATTAACTATCATTAAGCCTTAAAATCCATGGAATAGCACCTTACAAGCCATGGGCATCAATTTACTCACCAACAATGGAGGATTTCAAAACTCCAAGGCACCCCAACGCTGCCCCACTTCCAAATAATGATTCTAACAGCTTTAAAATTCACAAAATTGAAGGAGTTAAGAAGTGGATTTAAGAAAATAAAACTCCGAAAGCGATCGAGGTCGTGGGTTACCTTTCGAATGGAAGAACGGAGCTCTGATCAAGCCTTTAATGGTTGCCCACATGGAGGGGATGAAGAAGAAGCTTGAAGAGCAATAATCAAATTCTTTCCCTAACCAACAACATGCATTCACGTGAGAAAGGAGGAGAGTTGATGACTTTGGCTTCCCATTTCCTTTTTCGGTTTCAACGTGAATGAGAGAGTGAGATTAAGGTCAATTGTATTGTTAAGAGGGGCATATGTGTAATTTTTAAACCACTTTTAGTTAATCAGCCATTAACTTTAATTTGCCCATTAATGCTTGATTAGGATGTTACATCGATGACTTGATTTGGTAAGTCGTTAGTTAATAAAATAATTATTAGAAGGTTGTTTTAGCTTCATTTTTTGAAATTCGAGTATTAATTGAGTAAATAATAATTTAGGAAATATTTGGGAGTATATTCGGAGCCTTGGTGTTGATTAGAAACAAGAATTAGAGGTTAACCACGTTATCGGTAAGTTAATACTTATCGAAATAATTGAGAATAAACATGTTAACTCGAGTTATGAATTTTAGTAGCGATCGTGGTATTAAAATATATTATTATGAATTTTAGGAGGTTGATTAATTGTTAAAAGTGTATCGGATAGCTTTGGATAGCATTTGGATAGCTCGGGAAGCTTCTGGGATTTCTTATTCCAGGTAGGGGGAGCTTTACATTTTAAATGCATAGTTTATGGACGAGTTCAGAGTTATATTGTTATATTATATGTTATATGTTGTGAAATATATGAATTGATATGTTAAATTATGAGTTACTCGTGAAATATCTGAAGGATATGAATCATTGTGATAGTTTCTGTCCATGGCTCGATGATTAAATTTCTTGAGATGCTATTATGGTTAAGTTGATAGTTAGTATATTGCATGAAATGTAATGGGCTGAAGTAATTAAATTGTATACATGAGATGTGTTAGAATAATGTTGATGATATGGTATTACTGCATGGGATGCAAAATGAGTAGTTGTCCTAATGAAATATTGCATGAGATACATGTGGATGACTAAAAGAATACTATGATATAGCATGAGATGCTTGTATTGATAATTAAACATGAATGAGATTCTATATTATGTGGTTTCAAGAATTCCACAAAAGACCTTGAGTGGGACTCAAGGCAAGCCTATTGAGTGGGACTCAGGGCTGCCCGTAACACTCCCATTGTCGTTGAGAGTGATTGTGTTACGTGAGAGGGAAAACAGTTTGGTACCAATAAAACGGTCGGGTCAACTAAGAGCTGAATATATGGCTGAGAGCTTGTGTTGCAACACTAAATTAATGATGTATAATTTGATCCATTTGAATAAGGAAGTAAATGTATATGTGTATGTTATTGAGAATAGTATGAATGGTATAGCCTTGTGATGATTATTGTGAATAACCTGGTAATGATAGATATGTGAATGAATCATGTTGAATGGCAGTATATATTGTTGCTTGATCGAGATATTATAGTGTATGATAGAGAATTGGATAAGTTGATCTGATTCAATAATTGTCATTTAACATGTAGTTTGCTCACCCATATTTTGTGGCTATATTTTCAGTGGACTTGGGTCGCGATGGTGATTGGTGAGATGTCACTGTACTTGAGCGAGGAGCATTGTGTGTATGTGTGTGTGTGTGTGTGTGTATATATATATATATTTGACTGCTTAGTGGATCTAGGTAGCTAACGGCTTCAACTGGAAGCCTAGTTTATATTTTAGATGTATACTTGTTATGATGAATGATGAGATAAAGGATGATGATGATATTTGGGTGTGGAGACCACGGATGGTCCCGCCATATACATGTGATGTTTGATATATCTAGGAATTGTGATTAGTGTGATTGTGTGTGGAATGTCATGGATGGATCCATGGGTTTGTGTTGCATTGCATTTGATGACTAGGAAACTGTTGCATTGCATAAATGGGCAGGAATTGCTTATCTGTGTAGTTGAACTAGAATGTACATGGTGATTGAGTTAAATTATGCATTAGCATGTTGGTTGGATGTTAGATGCATGAAAATGATGGTTTTATATGACTTTCATGTATAATTAAGGAACTGATAGGGCCATATGTAGTTTTAGGAGGTTTGGATGCCATAAGACGGTTTCAATAGTATCTATGTATGATTTGAAACGTGTAGGAACTTGAATGGCTCAATTCCGACTTGGTTTGGTATGGAAAATGCAAGTTTTTAAGTTCAAATTCAAGAAAATGTGTTTTTGCGCGTAAGTCGGCCAAACCTCAGAATTTTGAGACGCTATTTGTTTCTACACGTCACAAATGGTATGTTTAGGGAGGTGTTAAAATTTGGTAGCATTTCGAGGTCATTTGCATGGTCTTAGGTGGGTGAAAAGTTTACTTTTTATAAAATTCTGCATATTTAAAAAACTGTCGTGGTCACTTTTAACACCGCTTAAATCAGCCTTTTTACATATGTTCTGGTCCGCTGTAGAAAGTCCATCAGCATCCTTTTCTTTCCTTTTCTTCCGCGCATGTACTGTTGTTTTCCCTTTCACTTTTGTTAAATTACTAACACACACACACACACATATATATATATATATATATATATATATATATATATATATACACACACACACATATGTTTGGTTTATGTTTATTATATATATGTGTATATTGAAATTAATTGCGAAAATTTTACTGGGTTTTAGACACCTTATTTTAAATGGTAGAATGTTTTAAAAAAGATATCAACAATTACAGAGCCACGTAAGTAAATATATATTATTGATATTTTAATCTCTTAAATTAATAATTTTTAGTAGTTTTTTCTTTATATAATTATATTATATTTCTATCTACAAATTTACTTGATAATATACTTTTAACAGAATAAATAATAATTTTATAAAAATTTATGTATAATTACGTTATAATCTAATAAATAAAGTAATCCTTTATTTGTATAATTATTACATTTTAAAAAAATTATCCATGTATCTTTCGGCCTAAAATCCAGTTTTCAATTAATTTAGTTAAAAACGAAATATTCTTCCAGCAAACGTTACAATAACGAAAGGTAAAATAATTTTAAAAAAATGATTTCTTTTATTCAGTAAACGCCACCAATATACTAATATTGTATCTGTTAATTTATTATAATTATTCTGTCTTTTATCATGTTGAAACTAAGAACTCACTAAACAATTATGAAAAATGGTACCAAAAAGATGCATCACTTCAATTAATTTAAATTACGAAAGATAAAGACAAAATCATAAGTGATGGAGAAAAGAAAATCTTCAATACACAAATACGCGCGCGCGCGCATATATATATATATATATATATATATATATATATATATATATATATATATATATATATATATATTATTTCCATGTAAGTCACGAATTGATGTTATGTTATGAGTCAAATTTTAATTATTTATATTTTTCTAATTAATCAACGTTATATTATATCTGTATTATTATTTTTTTTCTTATTCCATTTATTTGAACTATTCTCAATATTTTCATCCCTAAATATTTTTTTGTTTAATTTTGTTACTTTAATTTAATGTTATGATTTCATGTTTAAATTAATATATTAGAGTATGACGTTTCTTAAATATGATTGATCATTTTGCATGTATTTCCTGTTAGTTATTTTAATACTTTTTTATCTTTAATTTGACAATAGTTATATTAACAAGCATCTTTTATACTAAAATATTTCTTATCAGAATTTACAAAAGATTATGACAAATACTTTTTATTAAAATTATTTATTTAGTGATTATTTGTCAAACTTATTATATGTTGTATATATTAATCCAATTATTGTGACTATAATTTTTAAAATAAACAAATATAATTGTACAACACACAAGTATCATTGCCAGTATTTTATATTTTTCATATATATTTGTATGTCACTATTATTATTAAATAAAAAAGAAAAATATAATCTTTTATCTTTGTTTATTTTATGTCTTAATGTAGATTTTTTGTTCATAGGGATTTGCTTCCTATCACAAGTTCTGTAATATGATTGTTGCTGTTAAACCTACAACTATTGCTGCTAGAGATGATTTTCTTACCTCATTCATCATCAAGTGAGGTTGATATTAAGCCTGCATACAATATTCTTTTGGTTGGATGGGATTATTGATAATGAAGATGATCTACTCGTAAGAGTCTGGGGTGCTAGGGTTCTAATAAATACTTCATTTGTTTTATCTTTATTATCGTTTTAGATTGTAATTTTCATTTTAAAATTATTTTTATTTTAAAAGTTTAAGGTGTAATTAATTCATCGAGTTAAAATATGTTTGTACTCTCTATATTTTCACCAATTTTTATTTTATTTTTGTCTCTCAGTTTTTTTATTCGTTTCGATCATTATGTTATTTCTTATGTTGAAACTAATCCCTTAAAATATTGACAAAGAATAATAATATCCATTTTGATAAGTTAAATAGTGAAAAAAGTAAAAAAAAACTGAACAAAAACAGAGCAAGTAATATTTTTATTGACAATTACATTAATAACATTGTATTTTAGGACCAATTTTAACATATTATGAACCAATTTTAACATATTAAATAATATAAAAATTAAAACTAATGAAAAAAACAAAACTAGGGACTTGAGCAAAAGGGTGTTCTAAATAGAAATAAAAGAACCTTAATTTATTTTTTAATTATATCTTCTTATAATTAATGTATTTTCTTTTATTATACTTTATTTTAACCAACGAATAAGAACTAAGAAATTAAAATTTTATTTATTATTAATAAAAAATATAATTAAGAAAGACATTTTTGTGAATATTTATTCGAATAATTTTTTAGTCTATATAAAAATACCTAGATATGGGACAAAATGAGTGTATGCTTTGAAAGGTTTGTATCTAATAAGCTGCTAACTAATTTGGAGAGGTATGCTGATGTTTGCTGCTTGGTCTATGGCCATGGTCCTAAATCAATTCTGCATGGTGTGCATTTTTCGTCTAGGTTTGAGGGCCTGGATTGAAAAGAATATCATGGATCATGTATCCAAAATAATCCAATTTCTCTGGGAGATTTTCTTCCATGTTGCTCTTTTGTATGTTTGGAAGAGATAACTCTATATGCATTTAAAAGAGATAAGGTTAATCATGAATCTCTTGCTGACATAATTTTATGTTCAAGCAACTTCATCTTTTCAAATGAAGCCTTTTAGAGTATTAGCTAGGTTCGAATTCTCTACCCTTTGAACTGTGAAAGTTATGTAACTTATATGATAATGGGTGTAGAAAGTATAAATAATTATTTAACGCTTGCAAGTCAGATAATCCATTTCGCTGGAAACTAGAGCAATATATAAATCTGGACTGTGCTAGAAACTTTGTGAGAGACTTTTAATGTGGAAATGGATTCAAAATCTGCTGTGCTGCTTGTTGAAAAAGGAGTGTCTTAATCCCATCACTGCTTCCAAATTATTCAGGAAATTAAGGGTTTTCTATGGCTACAGATCTAGAAAATCTCTTTGAAGCGATGCTGCGAGTAATTTTGGTCATATGGATGACTACATGTCATGTTATTGCCTCTTCTCCTACTTTCCTTGTGCCTATCCTACATTTGGAATGGTTTTTCCTATATTTGCTTTGTAGTTTTCTTTGTGTTTTGGGCTCGTAGGCTCTGTTGTTTAGTGAAAAAAATCACTTAATTCATTCCTCAATACAATGGATTAGGAGAAACAAAGAAATGGACCATTAACCACTCATTAATCACAATAACTCAATCCCTCAAGTTCATTATAATGTGATTGATTTTCTGAATCAATAAAACCAATAAAAATAGTTAATTAATGGTTAAATTTATTAGTTTATTAAAAAGTAATATAACATTCTAACTTTACTCTTACGAACTTAATTAATGCATTTAGTAATGATGAAGATATTAAAATTTCTTCTCTTTTGATTGGTTGGATTATATAATTACCACCTCAAATAATTTATTGTTTTTGTAATTAATAAGGGTAAATAAAAAATATAAATAAATGTTTCATAAAAATTGTAATTGTATCTTATAAAAAGGACCACAAAAAACTTTAAAATTATTTCTTATTAAAAGAACCAAATGGAGTATTAAGAAAATAAAATAACATACTTCTACATAACATACAAATTACTAACAATAATAAATAAAATGACAATACAAGTCATATAACAACATTTCAAATATTTAGTACTATCTTAAAGATTTAAGACTATGTAGTGTGTAATATAAAAAGTGAAATTAAAATGCTAAATTAGTATCTATCTTTTAAGATTTTTAATAGTGTGAAATGTGAAGATTGAAGAAAAAAATACTAAATTAATAACTATCTTAAGAACTAAAACCAATGTGGTACTTTCTCAGAGAAGAACTCGCCAAAGGAAGGAGAATACACAGTAACGCAAAGAAGGCCGGGAGGGAGAATGAAAACACAAAAGTTAAGGATTAGGGTTCAATATTTGATTTTTTTAAATTCCCTTTCAAAATTATATAATTTTAGTGTTTTAAAGGCAAAACTATAAATAAATAAAAAAAGTATACTCGATTCTATGATTTTCCCGATTCTACCTCCATTACGATTTTATACCGATTTAACGCGCATTCGCTTGTAGAATCGAGAATTTAACACCCATGCTGGAGATTAAAGTTCAAAGAAATTATAGAAAACCTAATTCTCTAGTCTCCACTTGTACAGGGCCTTAAAATCATTGAAATATGGCTTCAAACTGAGCTCAGTTTATTACAAATAATATAATAATATAGAGAAGTAGAACCATATCCATATTTAATGTGAAGAACATAGGAAACTATTTATAGTTTTCCACGTCTGTTTGGGTGGTGTTGTCTCCAGCATTAGACGCAGTGAATTTACGTCTTTCCTCAGAGGTAGCAGTGATAACTGGCATCCACACATCTGCTGTACCCCTCAAGAGTGACTGCACTTGTGGATCTGCAGCCATGGTTGATGATATCATCTCATCAACATGATCCAGTTTTGCTGATAATTTATCCAACTCCTTGGCTATCTCCAACTATGCAGACAATAAATTGAAAAATTAAATTCAAGGTAAAAGGATAGAATGTTATTTCATTTCAGCAGGGATATGAGGAGTGTGATCAACTAATGGCAAAACTATAAAAGTAAAAACCACCTCATTAAGGTTCTGGGTAGACTTTGAAGGAACTTTGGTGAGCTCCAATCCAAGAGTTTCAATTTTAGAACGCAGTTCAACTTCTTCTTGATTTGTTAGAGATTCCACCTGAACAATTTACCATCAAACATGTATGAGGGTATATACTAAAGCAAAATAGCAGTAAGTGCTAAGAGATATTGTGGTTGGAAAAATTAAATGCATATTTAATCTTCTCTGAATGAATACTGTAAGGCTCTACTCAATTCTTCTCTATTTAAATATTAAAAAAAAAGGCTTGTCTAACCTGACAATTGTATACAAGAAACCAAAAGTAGAATTTTTATATTGGAAATTGCATGAGAATTACTTAAAAATTAGGGTGAATGAATATTAATGATGTTTTAAATGAAAACTTGCTTCTTCTTTTTTTGTTTTCTTATCCTATGCAATTTTACACAGGTTAAATAAACCCATAAGAGAATATTAATAATTTTAACATCCTTAGAGTAGTAAGTTACTCCCGTTCTTTATTCACTTTCAACTCAACAATGTCCTGTGACTAAGTAATTTGAACAATTTTCTTACATATTAGAACTGAGTTTATCGAACTGCATGATGAATAGAATGGAATGATAAACTATATTATTAATTTAACGTCACACATACATTTAAATTAATAGATTGGAGCATAGTAATCACTCAAGTCCTACATATGTAGACATGCTACTATATTATTATTATTTGAGGCTTTATAATCCTTGACTCCTATCAAGCACAATCATGTCTTGGAGCTAACTTTAAGCAAGGTTCCTAGGCCAATGATCAACCCCGTACTCCCTTCTTATGAGTCTAGACATAGTAATTGAAGGAGCAAGTACAAGACTTGGTGGATAAGAGGAAAACACAACATATCGACCCAAAACTCTTGTCCATGGTTAAACCAACTTGCCATAGAAAATTCTTCTTTTGGCATTTAAAATTTATAAAATAGAAGCAATAAACATTTATGAAGCAAAAAATAAACAATTATAGATAATAGGTATCGAATAAAAAGAGAATTAAACCTACAATTTCTAAATTAAATATCACAGCTCACAACTTGATCAAGGTATCATCAAAGTTATAAACTTTAACTTGGAGCTCTAGAGAGAATAAGTAGGCATTTATAGCCTTTGTTCTGTTTACAAGAAAAGTGGAAACAAGCTAAAATTAACTATAGAAAGAAGATTTCCAGGATCACAGTCAAATGACATGATTTAGCCATAGCTTAAGCATATAACACAAGAAATTCAGTTCATTTAATGAATTATGGTCAATTAACAGTACAGATTATCTCAATGGAGAAATCCACAACTCTAGCTTCAACATGTTCAATCCACAAATCTGTGCATTTGGTTCCCCCTTTTGGTATAGTATCCTTTCTTCTTTTGAACATGTGAGAAGAATAGGAGCTCTTATCCAAAGCATTGATCAGATAGAGGACAAACCAAATAGAGGTAGAAGTAGACTAAGAAATACTCTAGGTGAAACCATTAAAAAGGATTTAAATCTAAATGGCCTCTCAAGATTTTATTTTGACAGAACACAATGAAGTCATTTGTGTGGGCCACCCCCCTAGTGGGAGAAGGCTTTGATTGTTGTTGCACAATAACAACACTTATACTCATTTATCTCAAACATTCTTAAATCATATCAATTAATATCTCACTCCCAACACACTGTTAAATGCAGATCATGCATTCTTTCTTTTTTTTGCTTCCTTTGTTGTATTACTTTTCAAACTTCATCATAATTGAAACATTGATATTCATGAAAAGTCATGCAACTATCTGTTAATATACATAAAGTGATATCATAATGTCAAGAAGACAAACAAAATAGACCATTAAGAAGTGCCATACTACATGATGGCATAGCAATGAACTACAGAGAGCCAGTGGTACATTACACAGTATCAAATTCTTGGATGCTTGAATCATGCAGCCTTCTCAAATACAATGAAAGCGAAAAGTAGACAACAAGTGCATACATCTGAAAGTGAGAGAATGGCCAAAGAAACAATATTATAAAAGGCATGGATATAGCACAGCAAAAATTTATAACTGGATATGGAATCTTCAAGCTAATTGGCCATTTCTAGAACACTTGAAAATTCTGATATCTTTTTACGATTCAACAAGAGAGACTACTGTTGATTGTCCAATTATCCATCTTATAGTTACATTTATCACAGAAATTTAGATCACAACATCTGTGATAACCAGAAATTGCTTATATATCGGAAATTCACGATTTTTGTAGGGCAATGAAAGGTCAAACCAATAGTTAAATAATGTTTCGTTTGGATGCAGAACCACTGCTTTACCCCCAAAGTTCAAGGAATCACACAAACAACGGATAAACATGTTTATGGTTCCTACTGCATTTTCCCAGTAACCCATAACTTTCCACAAGAGAAACAACAAAATTTCATGAAGTATATAGGGAGTAGTAGCATTTAAGAAATAAATGGAAAACACACTCATGATGCAGTTACAACTTACATTGACAATGTGAACAAAACTTAACACACACCTCAAAGGGGAAAAGTGCTAGAAAATTGCCCAAATGCAAAATTCATAATTGAAATCCAGTGTGTAAAAACCAGAATAAAATTGAAACACAAATTCAGTTGATACAGTTCACGATCACGAATCAGGGTATAATAAGATGGTAAAATTTGGGATACCCGGATCATCAAATTCCACAAAAAGGAGAAATTGAAGCTTAAATCCAAAGGGGAACAGAAAAACGCGTTCATAACATAACAATAGTTGAATAAATTCAGAGTGAAAATGAACCTGGTGGAGGAGACTGGAGAGAAGGTCGAAGAGCTGTGCATCGGGTTTCCCTTCTTCTGCCATTGGTCTCTCTCCACTTTTGTTGCGAATGCTCTCCGTCACAATTTCAATCTTAATATTTTATTCAATGTATAAGAGTTAGGATTATGAGATTTATTTGGATGCATCGAATAAAATGAAATATTATAACACTCGGAGGCATCGAATATATATTATTGTTTAGAATAACTTATGATAAATTTATGATTTTTTTAAGGTTAAAATAATTTGTTCACACATAAGGTATAATAAGAATTACTCAAAAACCTTAGAGAATTTCCCTAGGGATTAAGTTTATTATTTCTCTGTAATGTATTACTTGAATTACAATGTGAGCTTTTAAGCTTATTTATAAAACAATAGTAAACTAAAGGGGGAAGGGAGAGTCCAGGCCCAAACTCAAGCCCAATAAGGGAGACAACCGCTTCTGGTGGGATAATGGAGAGCCATTATCTATTAAATTAAAGGGATGAAGGGGGTACCATAGGGCCCATTATGACCCGGGAGGGAACAGGAGCCCCCAGTCAAGGCTCCAGGCGTAGAGTCGAGTGAACTGGCTAAGTGCAGTGGTAAGATATCTTCATGTCAGGTGTAAAGTGAAGGCTTGTTCTGAGTGTATATAAGTCGATATCGAGTGATCAAGTTCAAGTGGATCGGGTAACCAATTTCGAGTGGTTGTATACCAAGCGATTTCTAGTCTTGAACTTTTGTTGTTTCTTTGTGAGATGAGCCGAGTCGTACTTGTCTCATTTGTTATCATGGCGGGCTTCGTAAAAAAAACCTCTCGGGGGAAAACCTAGTGGGAAAAACCCCTCGAGCAGGAAAAAAAGTACCCATGTTACATTCAACGTTGATACATTTTACTATTTTGGGGGGTCTCATTAAAACATCTCGGGGGAAAACCCAATGAGAAAAAACCTCTCGAGTAGGAAAAAGAGTACATTCGTTACATTCGTCTACAATATACATTTAAATGATATGGTTTCAAGTCGGTAATGCCCTTTTTACTAATGACGTTTCTCACCCGGTGTGGTTCTTACTAATGGTGGAGGTTTATAACTTGATGTAGACCATGCCTCGTTTCTCCATATCAATGTCTAAGTTTTCTTGGTTCTTCCTCGTCGTATGATGTTCTTCTAAGGGAGGGTCTCCTGGTTTTTTCACGAGAATTTGTAGTTGGAGCAACATGGTGCTTGTGTACTTTCATGTATTTTTAAGTTTCGAGAATCACTCCCCGGGTAAGCATGAACTAGAACCAACCCCTCGAACGAGGTTTTCCTAGTGTCGACCGGTGGATTATCGTTGATTTTGAGTGAGCGATTCCGAGTGAGTGATTCTGGTTCTGGGTGAGCGATTCTGAATGAGTGACTCCGAATGAGTGATTAACTCCGAATGAGCGATTCCGAGTGAGGTAGGGCTTGGCCTTGTCACGTGGGGAGTTTTGTTGCTTGGAGCCCCCTTGTGCTATTTGACAAAAGGTGGTCAACCGTCATTTGCATTTTTGATGAGTGTGTGCATGTGCTTAATATGTTACTTGAGTCTTCTGTTTCTTCAACGTATGAGAGTCGTTCACTGAGTAAGCGTATGTTACTCAGGTCTCTCGTTAACTTAGCGTATTTATTTTTTATTTATTCATTATTTTATGTTTTCATGATTATGAGTTGATATACTTTTTTTATCAAAGAAATATCTTGATGTATTTGTAGCTATCAACTTTGGAGATAAAGAGATCAAGAACTTATACCTTGTAGAAATAGAGCAAATTCTACAACAGAATGGGAGAACTCTAAAAGAATTTCCTGTCATGCCTTTCCTATTGGGTGATTTTGTTTCTAATCTTCAAGACTGAATTATTGTTGAGGAGCTAAACTTCAATCGGGACCATTTGTCAATGCTTCTTTCTAAATATATATCTTCTCTTAATAGGGACCAAAAAAACGCCTATGAAGTTATCATGGAAGTAGTTCATGAAAACAAGGATGGTTTCTTTTTCCTTATGGGTATGGTGGATCAGGAAAGACTTATGTTTGGAATACTTTATCTGCAGCTATTAGGTCCAATGGTTAAATATGTTTAAATGTTACTTCAAGTGGTATTGCATCATTGTTACTTCCAAATGGACAAACAGCTTATTCTAGATTCAAGATCCCTCTTATTGTCAATGGAGATTCAACTTGCAATATAAAGCAAGGTTTTGTCCATGCCAAACTATTCGATAAGGCAACACTAATCATTTGGGATGAGGCTCCTATGGTAAATAAGTTCTGCTTTGAAGCTCTAGAAAAAACATTAAGAGATGTTTTGCGATTGTCTACTTCATATAACCTAATATACCTTTTGGAGGAAAGGTGGTTGTTCTTGGGGGTGACTTTAGACAAATTTTACTGGTAATCCCAAAAGGGTCAAGGCAGGATATATGTCAAGCAACAATCAACTCCTCTTACCTGTGGTCTTTTTGCAAAGTGTTGACCTTATATGAAAACATGCAACTTACCCCAAGTAGCACCTCAAATTGGTCGTTTGAAATAAGGAAGTTCAGTACTTGGCTTCTTAAGATCGAAGATGGTTTGATTGGAGATTCGGCTGAAGGAGAATCTGAGGTTGAAATACCACAGGATATTTTAATATCTCCTTTTAAATCTGCATTAGATGACTCGATTTCCTTTGTGTATCCATCAGTCTCAACAAAAATGTCCACTGAAGGCTATTTCAAAGAAATATGTATTCTTGCTCCCACCTTGGATGTTGTATATAATGTCAAAAACTATATAATGGATAAGGTTGATAAAGAGGAAAAAAATTACTTCAGTTCAGATAGTCTTTATATGGATGAAAAGCATTCCAGTTTTGAATTAGAAACTTTTACCCCAGACATTTTGAATGCAATTAATTGCTTAGGACTACCCCCTCACAAGCTCTCTTTGAAGATTAGGGTGTCTGTCATTCTGTTGAGAAACATAGATCAATCTCAAGGCCTATGTAATGGAACAAGATTGCAAGTAAAGCGAATGGGAAAACATGTTTTTCAATGTCAAGTGCTAACTGGAACCCATATTGGTGATGTAGTTCATATTCCTAGGATGACAATGACTCCTTCAACTGAAACTCTTCCTATCAAATTTAATTGAAGACAATTTCCTCTGATTGTGTCATTTGCAATGACTATCAATAAGTCTCAAGGACAAACTCTCTCCAATGTTGGTGTGTTACCTACCCTGACCAGTTTTCACACATGGCTTACTTTATGTTGCATTCTCAAGAGTGAGGTCAAAGTGAGGATTAAGAGTGCTGTTGGAAAATCATAAAGATGTGACTGAAGGACATACTATTAATGTTGTCTACTGAGAGACTTTTACAAACTTGATTTTGGTATAACAAAATACTTATACAATTATCGTTTGTCCTAAACGGTAATAGTAATATTTACTTTCATGCATTTTTCTATTATTAATAGATAGATTAATTTATTTATAAATTTTTCTGCATTTTTTAGGTCGTGACATCTTTGTATTTGTTTTGCTTACCATATAATTTCAATGATATCCATAACATATACTTCCAAGGTAGGACGCCTAAATGCTTATAATAACAATGAATCTGAAACTCTTCTTTAATTCTTAATAGATATATTAATTTATTTCAAAAAATTCTGTATTCTTTATATATGTTGATCCGGTCTTGATACCGGTATCCGATCTACAAGACATATTTCAACGTCTTTGTCAATTCGTCAACGTGCAACCGGTGTCATCGGTATACATCCGGACTCTAATTCCGTATCAGGTGCTCTCCCTATACCGGTTGTCCAGGATAACACCATGACACCGGATAACATATACGTCACTATGCATAAGACAAAAGGCATTGCTACAGGGACCAATCAATAATTCCCTGCACTACGAGCCAAAATCTGCTCACGGGAATGATCAATTTGTCCCTTAATTCTAGCCTACATTCCCTACGCTCAATATAAAATGGCCACTTGACCCAATCATACTGGTAAGTGCGCAATAAAATAATAATTTAAGGTGTTATTGGAGGTTAGTGGTTCCCCACTAACGGATCCTCGAATATCGAGCCAATCAGGTATATGAACTTTCTTCTTCAACGAAGGAAGGGATCTTTTCGACTCTATCAACTTACAATTACTCTCTGAAAAAACATTCCTCACTTGGAATATCATCACTGACTTGAGCGTCGGAGAATCTTTGCAGGTGACACCACCTTTCGCCCACATCAACGCGTAAGGATGGTGTGAAGGACCTCCAGGACGCCCAATCCGCTCTCATCATACAGAGACGTCGGATACATGAACCGGATACTCATATAACCGATCTTCAGAGACGCAATCATCTAACTATTTGTGACTGACCCGACACCGGATCTCTTGACCCCGGTTCTGGACAGATCATTGGCACGCCCGGTGGGACACGATAAAGTTATTCCCATATCCTGTGAAAGAACAAGTAATCATCAATGGAAGGCGAGGCACATGATTTCGTGGAAAATCAACCTGAAGGCAGGACCAACTCCAACGTTTTCAGGAAGCTTAACTTCGATTCTCATGGGGGCAGCACAAAGAAGATAGTAACAGTGTCTAACCCCGATCCTCGTGATGAGTTGATCAGTCAACTTCAGAGAGAACTCGCAGAATTGCGAAGAGAGAGAAGGCAGAGTGAGGACAAGGAGTCATCTCGCACAAGAGACACTCCCCATACAACCGATGGAGAAAAATCCACAACTCTTCAATACTCAAACATCCCCACGTTTGAGGGGAGAGAACAGACCTACGATTCTGATGATGGAGCCGCTCGGGGAAGGAGAGAGCTAATTACAGCACCCCCTGTAACTTACAAACTCAAAGTTCCTTTTTCAAGGAGACTTATGAGTGTCCATATCCCCAAACATCTTCAAACCACTCAGCCACTCTCCATTGGAAAGTATAATGGCGAAACTGATCCTACTAAGCATCTTGATGCTTACGTATTTGAAGCCATGTACTTAGGGGCTGATGAAGATGTGATGTGTCGAATGTTCCCACGGACATTATCAGAAGAGGCCCTCGGTTGGTTTAAAGGTTTACCTTCTGGATCCATAGATTCTTGGGCTGAAATGGCAGCTACTTTTGAAACTCACTTTGTCATCTCTAGAGATGTGCCCAGGACATCTCATACTTTGGCTCAAATTAAGCAAGGCGAAAATGAAAGCTTAAAAGATTTCCTAAAGAGGTTCTACAAGGAAGCATCCCTGGTTCCTAACCTCACAGAATCCATTAAGCTGCATATCGTTATCGAGGCACTGCAGCCAGGATCAGCCTTTGCTCTCTTACTAGCAAAAAGCTCGCCAACAAGATTTGAGGAGTTCAGGAAAAAAGCCTCAAAGTATGTGGGTATAGAGATGCACCTAGAGGCTATGGCTGCGAAGAAAAAGCCACCAACACCACCTTCACAGCCGCGGAGAGATAAGGAGAAAATAAGGTCAGAACGCATGGAGAGGCCATTTAACAACCCCAAGGTTAATAACTCTTCTCCTCGACCTCGAGAAAGGCATGTTAATTCCTTTAGCCATTATGCACCTCTGTCAGCCAGGCCATCTCAAATTCTGAGAGAAGTAGGATGGCCAGCCTTCAGCATCTATGGCATCAGAAGGCCAGCCCCTATGAAGAGACCAGGGAATCCTCGTAAGTACTGTGACTTTCATGAACAAACAGGTCATTCCACTGATGAATGCCAAGCTCTAAAGAACGCAGTCGAAACGTTAATTAGAGAAGGAAAATTAAAGCAGTACATGTTCAAAGAAAAATCCTTTGACAGGGCAGATCGGAATGAGAAAAGAGAAAGAGATCCAGACGATGGGGATGCCAATAACCGTAATCCGGTTAGAAAATTCTCTGCTGCGGAGAAACAAAAAGGTGCAATGACTGATGATACAGCACACAGAGATGACATGCCTCAGCAACAGCGTCAAGGCCGGTGTGAAGTCATTGATATGATCGCTGGAGGGTTCGCTGGGGGAGGAGCTTCAATTACATCCCGGAAGAATCATCATAGAATGATTCTGTCTGTACAAGGAAAAGTTAAAGACAATCGTCCTTACAGAGGAGGGGTTGAAGCTCCAATAATTTCATTCTCTGATGAGGATTTTGGTCCTACCATTCCTGGTGGAGATGATGCTGTAGTCATCGTTGCAGTCATAGCCAACAAGGACGTCTGAGGAATCCTTGTTGACCAGGGAAGTTCCTGTGATGTTATTTTTTATAATTTCTTTAAAAAGATGGGTTTTAATGACTCAGACTTACAGCCTTACACACAGGAGCTAACAGCTTTCAATGGTGCAAAACAACCAACAAAGGGATACCTTGATACCCTTATCTCCTTTGAAGGTGAGCCAGGAGCCAGAATGGTTAAATCTCGAGTGCTGGTAATCGATGTCGAGTCACCATTCAACGGCATCATAGGACGCCCCACCCTGAATGCTATGGAGGCAGTCGTGTCAACTCCACATCTCCTTATCAAGTTTATCGATAAGGATAATGTTGTTTCATCCATCCGAGGTAACCAAGAGATGGCCAGGTACTGTTACAACTTGAGCCTAAATATGACAAAGCTGGAAGCCTCCAATAAAAAGAGAAAACTCAATGATTGTGGGACAGCTGCTGGTTCTGTGAGCCTTGTCGACCTGGACCCTAGGGCGGATTTGCACATTGATCCGTCCAACCCATCAAAGCCCATACCGGATAGAAGTTCCAGGGATATCGTATTGGGAGATTCTCTAGAAAAGGTCACCCATATTAATGACAAGCTAGATACAGAAATGGAGCAGCGACTGTTGATGCTCCTACAGGAGTTCAAAGACCTCTTTGCATGGACCACAGCCGATATGCCTGGCATAGATCCTACTTTCTGTTGTCATAAATTGTCCGTCTACCCAGAGACGAGACCGGTTGCCCAAAAGAAAAGAAGATTGGGACCAGAGAAACAGAAAGCAGCTTGCCAACAAACCGAGGAATTGCTGAAGGCCGGATTTATCAAAGAAATCCGTTATTCCTCTTGGTTATCAAATGTAGTAATGGTCCGGAAAGCCAACGGCAAATGGAGAATGTGCATTGATTATGTGGACCTCGACCGTTGCTATCCAAAGGATCCTTATCCTCTTCCCAACATAGATCGGATGGTGGATGATTCCTCTGGTTACCAATACCTGAGCTTTATGGATGCGTACTCAGGTTACAACCAAATTCCGATGTCCAAGGAGGATCAGGAGAAAACAGCTTTCGTCAATGATCGTGGTGTCTTTTGCTACACCGTTATGCCCTTCGGCCTGAAAAATGTTGGGGCCACATACCAGCGCATGATCAATAAGGTGTTTGAGGGCATGCACACCAAACTTGTTGAGGTGTACATTGACGACATCATAGCCAAGACATCGATTGGGGGTGATCATATTGAAGACCTACGCCAAGTGTTTATCCGCTTGAGAGAATTTAACATGAGGCTAAACCCATTGAAATGCACTTTTGCTGTCCCAGTTGGGAAATTTTTGGGTTTCATGTTAACTCAACGCGGTATCGAAGCCAATCCAGGGAAGTGCCAAACGATTCTCAACATGCAGAGTCCAAAGAATCTGAGAGAGGTTCAATCCCTGAATGGCAAAGTAGCAGCCTTGGCACGGTTCATGCCAAAGATGGCTCACAGGTCACTTCCTCTGTATAAAGTGCTGAAAAAGTCTAAGAAATTCGAGTGGGGACAGGAACAAGAACAAGCATTCCAAGAGCTTAAGGAGGTGTTGTCCAAACCTTCTATTCTTACAAAGCCTGACCACGAGGACACGCTCATCCTATACTTGGCTATTTCAGATAAAGCTTTGGGCGTAGCCTTAGTAAAGGAAACTCCTGATGGACAGAGGCCGGTCTACTTCACCAGCAAAACATTATAAGGTGCTGAGATCCGGTATCAAAAAATTGAAAAGGCCACCCTCGCCGTTGTTTGGGCCTTTCGACGGCTACGTCCGTATTTTCACGTACACCCAATCTTGGTAAGAACGGATCTGCCACTCCGCTCTGTGTTAATCAAGCCTGACCTCGCTGGTAGGATGATCAAATGGTCCATTGAACTCTCAGAGTTTGAAATATCCTATGAACCTTGAGGCGTTATTAAAGCTCAGGTCCTGGCCGATTTCATTGTAGAAATGACAGGGATAGATCCAGATATACCTTGTGTCCATTGGACCATCTATGTCGATGGTTCATCAAATCAAAAGGGCTCTGGAGCAGGTGTAGTTCTCGAAAGTGACGATGGAGTACACTTGGAGATCTCCCTTCGTTTTAATTTCAAAACTTCCAATAACCATGCTGAATACGAAGCTTGCTTGGCCGGACTACGAGCTGCGATTGACATCGGAGCCTCTGAGGCGACGCTATGCAGTGATTCACAACTCGTGATTTCACAAATCCTGGGAGATTATCAAGCTCGTGAGCCTCAACTCCAACTGTACTTAAACTGTGTCAAAGAGTTGAGAGAGAAATTCTCAAAAATGGAATTCAAACATGTTCCACGCGAAGAGAATACAAGAGCGGATATACTCTCCAGATTGGCAAGCACCAAAAAGCCAGACAACACCACAACGTTGGTCCAGAGTACATTGACATCGTCCAGCATTCCTCTTTTCCCTTCTCTAAATGCCATAGTGACCAATTCCCTTTATGGTGATACATGGATGGCCCCCTACATCCGTTATTTGGCCGATGGGCAGTTGCCTACTGATGAGAAGGAAAAGAAGAGAATAAGGAGAGAACTGTCATACTTCACTATGATAGATGGTAACCTCTACAAAAGGGTACTCTCAGTACCTTACTTAATCTGTCTGAGAGAGAATGAGATACATGAAGTAATGGAGGAAGTGCACAAAGGACAATGTGGACACCACACCGGAGGAAGAAGTCTGATGAGAAAAATCCTCAGAGCGGGATATTGGTGGCCCACAATGAAGCAGGACTCCATTGACTTTGTCAAGAAATGCGATGCCTGTCAAAAATTTTCTAATCTTCACCACACACCGGCAGAAGAACTCTTCACATCCGCTGTTCCATGGCCGTTCTACCAGTGGGGATTGGATATTTTGGGTCCTTTCCCAACTGCTCCTGGGGGCATCAAATATCTCATTGTAGGGGTCGATTATTTCACTAAGTGGATTGAAGCAGAGCCGGTGGTGCATATTACTTCAGCCCGAACTCATCGTTTTATGTATGAAAATATCATAACACGATTCGGAGTCCCAGCACGGGTTATCACAGACAATGGCACCCAATTCACGGACAGGAAATTTACAGATTTACTTGAAGGGTTAGGAATAACCCAGATATTTTCCTCCGTCGAACATCCCCAAACTAACGGCCAGGCTGAGGTGGCCAACAGGGAGGTGCTGAAAGGACTGAAGAAATGTCTTGGTGAAGCCAAGGGCGGATGGACAAACCAATTGTGTCACGTCCTTTGGGCATATCGCACAACGCCTCATTCTTCCACCAATGAATCCCCATATCGCCTGACCTATGGGGTGGAGGCAATGATACCTGTGGAACTGCAAATTGCCTCTACCAGGGTCAAATACTTCTCTGAAGAAGGCAATAACGCTAACTTGGCATCAGAAATAGATGTCATACAAGAACTCAGAGAAGACGCATTCATTAGAGATCAGGCCATCAAAGCCAAAGTCGCTCTTCGATACAACAAACGAGTCCAATCAAGGACTTTCAACGTCGAAGATTTGGTTTTAAGGAAAGCAAGTGTGGGAAATAAATTTGCTCATCAAGGCAAACTAGCCCCAAACTGGGAAGGCCCATACAGGGTATCCGAGATTGCTGGCAAAGGCTCTTATCGCCTTGAAAACCTTGATGGCACTCCAATCCGAAACAAGTGGAATACCCAGAACTTGCGCATCTATTATAGCTAGCTGCTGGAGCAACATGCACTCTTTTCTCCTCACTTGAGATTGTTCAACGGAGAAATCATTATATCATAATCCCAGCTACGTTTTTATTGTAATTCTTATTTTTGCTTAATAAGAATCTCATACATCAACTTAACTCTTTCGAGTTTTTCTTATGCTGTGATTTTCAGTCTATCCGGCGTGCACAAACATATTCAGGACGGATGATCTCGACTACCCATTCTGTAGTTGATGATATAACTCCTCGAATATGTATGAATAATTGAAGACCTGGGCATAGTAGGATTGGTCCTCTTGTAAAAACCATACCGAATCCCAGGAAAAGGGCGCAGTAGGATCAGACCTTTATATAAGGCTGTACCGAACCCCATTTGAAGGCTTGGATTATAGGACTAAACCGAACTCCAAGTACGGTTAGTAGGTATGACCGAACACCAGAGAAGGCTTGGGCGCAGTAAGCTGGTTCTCTTTCAAGACCACGCTGAACCCCGAGTAACGGGTGCAGTAGGTTCAGGATTAGCCCTGATCTGAACCCCGTGTTGAAGACTCGAATTGTAGGATTGAACCGAACTCCGAGTACGACTAATAGGTTTGGCCGAACGTCGGTGAAGAACGGTTAGTAGGATTAAATCGAACGCCAAGAAAGACGTGGGTTGTAGGATCAAAACCGAACCCCAGTGAAAGGCTTGGACTGTAGGATCGAGTCGAACTCCAAATACAACAAGTAAGTGACACCGAACTCTAAATTTCCCAGAAGTACTTCTCTTGGAAATTCTTCAATCGGTAATACTTTCTGTTGAAATTCCTTATTCGGGAACATTTTAACTTCAAATGCTCGGGTTATATTTTATAGAAGCCCGACTCATGATTTCCGAATCAGGAATAATTCACTCGGGTATGTCTCTATCTGAGGCATATTCACCCGAAGCATTTCATTCGGGAATTCCCCAATCGATACCGCGCCATGCAGGAGTCGGAGATATTTCACTCGATGATATCCTATTCACTTGGTGTTTTTCTTATTCAAAAATTCTCCACTCAATGTCATGCCACACGGGAATCGGAGATATTTCACTCGATAATATCCTACTCGAAAATGTTTCACTCGGTAGAGTCCTACGCGAAAGTATCACTCTTGGTTATTCAAAATTGCTGAGAAGTACTTCCCCTAGAAATTCTCTACTCGGAAATACCTTTCCTTAGAATTCCTTACTCGGAAACACTTCAAGTTCGCATCTAGACGCTGAAAATTCTTCAATCGGCAATACTTCACTGAAATCTGACTCATGAAAAATTAGTCATCATGCTTATTAAATTTTCTCGAAAATACTTCACTTCGAAGTGCCAATCAGCAAATATTTACTCAGGAATGTTTCAACCCAAAACACATTCGTTCAAAGTCAGAACCTTCTTCTGACCAAAAACACTTCCCCTGAAGTGGCCCATTCGGAGATACTCCACTCGGAAAAATTTGCACTCAGAAAATTTGAGCCTGAATAGAAACTCAAATTGTAAGTCTAAACTCCGAGTGCGGCTGAAGGATCACTCGGAACCTTCCACCCAAGAAGGTTCACTCAGAAGAATTTCCACTCGTAGCGCTCACTCAGAGGAGCTTCCAGTCGGAATTCTTAATCAAAAGAACTCCCATTCGGTGTTCTCACTCGAGAGAACTTCCCCTCGGAAGTATCACTCAGAATTCATCCAAGACAAAGTACCTATCATTGACATGAAATAAGACTCGGATAAACTGTACATGCTTTTACCGAGCAACACGAAGGGTAATGGAATTTTCCAGGTAACATGGCCAGAATTTGCCTCACTCGGAATTATCCACTCAGAATCAACCTCACTCGGAACTGATCACCCAATAATACTTGGGGACAGTACCGAACAACTAACAAGTATTCCGAGTGAAGAACACTTAGTAAAACGTTCTCACAATCATTTCTCCTCAACACTTAGTAAAACACTTAGCAAGCCGTTCTCATGACAACAACGTGTTCCCTAACAATGGCGGCCCCCCATTATGGTACTTATAATCGAAAAGCCTAATCATCAAAGATTAGGGTGCGCCCTTTACCAGGCTTATGTATGCCAAACATACGATTTAAGCAAACAATTTCGATACAACAAAAGACATTCCATCTTTTCTATCAAACCGAGCCCTTGGTTATTTAAGTACCTATACATGAGAACTAAACTTGTTTGTTGTTATCCGATGTAATATTTACGCGTCTACATCCGGATTGGATCATTACATATACAATGATTCTATTGAAATTACTCTCAACGGACAAACGTATAAAGCAAGTTGTGTTTTCATTGATCAAATCATGAATTACATTAAAGAATTAATTCAGTAATCTGGAGCTGATCCCGGAACACAGCAGATTTGAATAAATAAAAACTGTAAGACAAGGAAGGCACTATTTCTATTGGCTTATCTCCCCGCCCTTTCCTTTGCCTTTATCTCCGGCCTCGCCTCCCCCTTCACCAGCAGCTTTACCTACATCAGCACTTGTTCCTTCACTTCTAGGCTGCTGGGTGATGGGAATCAGAAGAGAAGGTCCCATTGACTGGCCTTTGGGAAGAGGAGCTTTATACATGATGTTTGGCGGTTCCTCCTGACGATCATCAACCAAAGCTACGAGTTTCCCTCCATGAAACTCATAGAACGGATCAATACCGTTCAAATTGAGTTCCACTTTGGGATTCCGGTATTGAATTTGACGAACAGCAAGCCCAAAAGATTCCTCGACTACCTGGACACAGATACCCACAGCCTCTTCCGCTCGGGTATTTACAGCAGTCAGATCCGCTTTCAGAACTTTGACCTCGTCATTCGAACTCGCCAGCTTTAGTAATAACTCATTCTCCTTACGGGCCCAGTCTTCAACTCCTTGCGAGTAAACAACCTTGGCTTCTTTCAGTTCCTTTCCCAACTTGGCCGAATGCTCATTCTCCATACAGAGGCTGGCGTGGAGGTCGGAATTGATTTTCTTCTGATCAAGTGCTTGAGCCTCCAACTCTTTAACAAGATATTTCAGCTTGGAGATTTCTTCGTCTTTCTTGTACCCTTCTTCCTTGGAAGCCTCAACCGACTTTCCAAGCGAAGAATGGTCGCTCTGTCCTTAGCTGCGGCAATGTTCAGGTCGTTAACCTTTCCCGTTAACTGGCCAAGTTTTTCATTATCTTCTGACAGCCTGCGAACCAATCTCAGAAGACCAGACAGTTTAGCCAGTTGCCATTGCCCAGTATCACAAGCTCGAGTTACTTCTCCAGGCTCTAAAGTCTTCAGCTTATACGGAGAATTAGGGATGCATTGAGGCACTGGACCCTCATACACTAGGTATGGGGCAAGATTGGAGTTCCCTAGAGGAGGACGGGAAACCTTGGGCGCAAAGTAAGAACTTATTGGCCTGGCACCAAAGGTAATCACATTGCTGGGGGCAGCCGTTGTTGTCTCTTCAATCCCCTTTCCTTTAGAGGCCCCAGGATCAGCTGCCCCTTCGGAAGTCTTTGATTTTTTGGGAGAGGGCTGAGACTCCGTTTTCTTAGAAGAGTCATGTTCTGCTTTCGTCCTCTTCTTTCCGGCCTTTGATTTTTTGAGGGAGGGCTGAGTTTCCGGTATGTCAGATTCGCCCTCCAATAAAGGAATATCGTCACCAGCAGACGAAGTGAGTATGATGGTCTCGACAGTAGCCTTCTTAGAATTTCGCGTTGGCTGAATATTGTTTTCAGCCGCAACGGATTTCCCTCCAGCTTTGAGGCCCTTTAATTTATCCATCTCTGGTGACTCAGCTTCAATTTCAACTGCATAATCAGATAGAAAAGATCATCAGTAACAGAAGACATCAAGACATAAAAAGAAGGAAAATAAAAAATCATAGAAAATTACGCAAGTATTCTTCGCGGGTAGTTTCCGACCCTAGCAGACGCCTGCAAGAGAAAAACTTGTGCGAGGCGGTGTATGATTGAAGTGCAGAAAGAACGAAGACTGATGTTGGGGTTAACTCATCCTCATCGGTGTAATAAGCCTGAGACGTCAACAAAAAGTGTTCGTGAGTCCAGGCCACGGGAAATTCTTGAATCCCGTCTTTATTCAACCAAAAAACTGGGTCATTGGGCTTCACACGAATCCTGGTGAAATAAGATTTGAATGAACGCCCATCTACTTTGGCGGAGTCAGTGTATGACTCAAAGTTGATGACTTTGGAGTTAGTCCGGAGGGTTATCAAACTTACTCCTCCCTTCTCCTTATCCGCACGACGGACCACTTGTGTAAAATAAAAAAGCATGGCCATCGTGGGTGTGAAATTGAAGTGATCCCCAAGCACTTCAAGAGAACGGATTAACCCCCATCCATTAGGGTGAAGCTGAGAGGGGGCGCAGTCCAAAAATCTCAACACCCCCATCTGAAATTTTGTGAAGGGAAGGCGTACACCTAAATTTAAAAATACGAAGTCATACATGAATATTGACCTCTCATCTGGTGTATGACAAATCCGTTCTGAGGGAAGAGGAGCCAACACCATAAAACGCTTCTTGAATTTCTCCTTTCTAAAAACTGTGAAGCGGGGCTCCAACCTTGCTCCGTCCTCCCGAGCATGGATAGACGGTATTGAAAGAAATTCACCCGCAACCCAGCAATAAGGACGCTCCTTTTGGAGCTTAACCCAATCAATCCGGTGTGCAACTACATTGCACAGCCCGGAGGCAGTCTTCAAGACATACTACTGAGATGGTCCTCCACTGCTAGAGGCATTTTTTCCAGTCATCTCCTTTATAGCTAGTTTGAACACCTTCACTCTGCGATAAAAACTCACATCATCAGAGAGGTATAAATCAGCGCTTTCCTCACTCTCACTAGAAGAGGATTCTGAAGAGGGTATTATCACCCTTCGCCTTGAATAGGGCGACGCCTCCCTCTCTGAATGAAGTGGGTTTGAATGGAAGATCACAGGCATCCTCCCATCACGACTAGAGGAAATTCGAGACAACGCTCTTCCTCCTCTCCCCCTAGGGCCAACGCGGCTCGAGCCAGCGAAACCTCTCCCAGACATTTAGAAAAACTAGAAGAAAATATGAGAAGACGAAGGAAAGGTTACCTAAGGATGAAGAAGGGTAGTAAATCAAGTATCACACAAGCAAACAATGTCTTCTCGAAAATTTTGCAGAGTTTCGTCAGGAAAGCAAGACTGAGTGATTTCTGAATTCACTAAGTATCCCTTTTATAAGGGGTCAACAGACTCAATTACGAGTCGAAGGTTATGTCGTTTGCCACTAAACGACGCCATTTTGGTAAATCCAAGGCTGTCATTTCAAACCTTAAGGCACGAAATCAACGATGATTCGTCAAAAGGGCCTCTCAAATGGGCCTCAGAATTTAAATTTCAGGCCCATGAAGCTCCCTAGTGACGGTTATAAAGACGTACGCATTTAAGGCAATAATGGCTCGCCCACGTGATTAAAGGCATTAAATGTCCAATCATGAGAAACGTTGCAACTGTTACTCGAATACCAAGGGTTGTAAGTTTCAAAAACTTTTGGGATTCTCGCACAAAGAATCTTTGTCCATATCCGTACTTGCGAGTGCCACGACGACGGAACCTTCGTTCCAAGAACGGATGTCTATGTGACAACGTGTATCATCCGGCATCTACACTTCTTCTAAAACGACATAGCTTATATGAGCCACTTTACTAGTCCCTCACACAAGCTAGGGGACAAGTAGAATGATCACCTCGTCTCGATACCGGACTTGATTACGAAATTGAAAACTCAATCCGGACCCTGACGATTGAAACGTACCACCCCAGGACGGATGATCTCGATCACCTATTCTGTGATTTGGCGATGTAACTCCTGGCGTGGTATACTCCCCAGGACGGACGATCTCAATCACCTATCCTGTGAGTTGATGATATAACTCCTGGCATGAACAATTCCCAACATCACCTTATGATGGAAGCTTCTAAAGGCTCAATCCGTACTCTTACGATTGAGATATATTTACCAAGGACGGATGATCTCAATCACCTAATATGTGATTTAATGATGTAACTCCTGGCGTGAACAAATTCCCATCATCATCTTTGTGATGGAAGATCCAACTACTATCTTTATGTATCCTTATAGTTCCCTAAGCACGGAACAATACTCTCACATTGGGCTCATCTCTAATGAGAATAATACGAACTAATATTAGTCATCCATCTTGTGACACCGCTACTGTGAACAACGGATCGACTCCTTTTCTCCCCAAAGGAATTAAGGATGATGCCCTATGACAGGTACCTAATCCTTAACATACCTGCACTTAGGGACAGTATTCATTTATATATATCTCTCCGTTCTAAAATTATATGATTTTCTGAGGTGATTATTTCAATCCAACCTCAACGTTAGCCCTACAGAGCGGATTATCAATTACTGAAACGATATATACATCTAAGTTATATCATTCTTCATGAAGCATTGAAGACAAATTTCTGAAAGGGAGTTTTATTCATTCGTGAAAAGCAAGATTACATGTAACGCCGGAGTTGATCCTGGTACACAAGTTTACATACAAAAAATAGCAAAACTACGGAGGGGGAACTTGCTCTTCTGTCTCTTTTTGTCTTTCCCCTTCTCCAGGTTCTTGCGTCCCTTCTTTTGGGATTTCTTCCAGAGCTTTCTCTTCAGGTGCCTCAGTACCTCCTTCAGATGAGATGCCCTCTGGTATAGGAACAGCAGAATCTGGACCCATACTTTGACCTTTGGGAAGAGGGGGCAAACCATATAAGGACTCCGGAGGATCTTCAAGATGATCTTCAACCACTGCGAATAGATTCCCTCCATGAAATTCATAAAATGGATTCATTCCTAAAGGTTTAGTTTCGCAGTGGGATTACGGTAGAAGACTTGACATATAGCCAGGCCGAAGGATTCTTCAGCAACCTGGTTGCATATATCAATGGCTTCCCCCGCCTCGGCTCTTGCTACAGCCAATTCTTCCTGCAACCTCGAAAGATCTCCATCCGATCCTTGGGACTCTGTGCTCCTAGCCTTCAGTCCCTCGATCTCAAGGAGGAACTTCTTCTCCTTCTGGGACCACTCCTCTGCTTGTTTGAAATAATCCTCTACAGCAGCCTTGCTTTTGTCTTCAAGATCAGCTTGTTTAGCTTGACTGCTACGGAGTTCTTCTTGTGATTTACCAAGCATCTCCTCCTTCTCCACCAATTTACCCTCCAAGTCTTTAAGCATGGTTTTGAGCTTGAGATTTTCCTTGTTCATAATATCTCCAAACTCTTTAGACTTGGCAAGGCGATCTTCTATTAATCTTAAGGCATCTTTATCCTTCCTCGACGAGAGGTTGAGCTGTTCTACTTTATCACTCAGCTCATCAACCTTGTTAACATCATCAGCTAACAAACTGAGTGAGTGAAGCATCCCAGTCAGTTCTGCTAACTGCTATTTTCCGGCCTCACACGCCTCCTTGATTTCTTTAGTTTTAAGCGTGGGCCGGAGTTCGTATAACGACTGAGGAAGAATCGCTAGAGTTGTCCCCCGGTATGAGAGGAAGGGAGTAAGGAATAAAGCAGTTGGGAAAAAGATCAGATTAGATCCAGAGACCCCAGAAAGAATACCCTTATGGAGTCCAGAAGGAACTTCAGCTGCATCCGAGGTCTCTACTGCTTTACCTTTTGAAGCCGTTGCCCTTTTCGGACTCCTTGAAGGTTTATGTTTCTTCAATGGTCCTCCTGAAGGGTCATTCTTGATCTTCCTCCTCCTCTCTGTTATTTTGGGCTGACTCGTAGTTGCGTCAACATCAGTCGAGCCGCCCTCTACCAGTGGAATCTCCCCTTCTACATCCGAGGTTAGAATGATCAACTCGGAACAATCCTTCACAGAATCCTTCTTAGGCAGGATTTCATTCTCGCCAGCTATAGATTTACCTTCTGCTTTCAAGTTTTTCAACTTGTCCATGTCCGGAGATTTTTGCTCTATTTCACCTATATACATAAATAAAACATGTTAGCAACGAAGAAATGCTCAATACAGTTAACAAAGGAGGAAAAGAATAATAAAACGAGAATTACGATGATATTCATCCCGGACTACACTTGAACTACTTAAAAGACGTCTACACAAAAATGCTTTAAAGCGTGTAGAATATGCTTCAAGGGCGAATAACACCGTCGCCGTTTCAGTAGATAGCTCGGACTGATGAGTGAAGTATGCTGAAGAGTTCAGGAGAAAGTGCTCATGAGTCCAGCTCAGGGGAAATTTATTAAGACCCTCTTCGTTCTTACAGAAGACGGGCTTATTCTTCTTAATTGATATCCGGGTAAAGAAGGACTTAAATGACTTCCCGTCAACTTTAGCCGAATCGGTGTAGGATTGGAAGTTCACGAAGGAACATAGAGTCCGAAGTGTGATTAGACCTACACCGCCTTGCTTGTTAGCCCTCCGAACTACCTGAGTGTAGTAGAACAGCATCGCTACGGTGGGCGTAAAGTTGAAGTAGTCTCCCAATACTTCTAGAGCACGGATGAGTCCCCAACCGTTCGGATGGAGTTGAGAAGGTGCACAATTTAGGAACCTTAATACACCCATTTGAAACTCGGATAAGGGGAAACAAACTCCGAGGTGATGAAATACAAAATCATGCATATATACCGAACGCTCATCTGGGACAACGTGGTATATCCGTTCTGTAGGGAGCGGTGCAAATACCCTGAACCATTTTTTCATTTCCTCCTCAGCGTAAACTGTGAACCTTGGCTGAATCCGAGCTCCGTCCTCATTCGCATGATGGGAGGCTAAGTTTTTAAACTCGTCAGCTATCCAGCAGAAGGGCCACTTAGCCTGGAGTTCTTCCCAATTTAGC
Source organism: Clitoria ternatea (assembly GCA_037962975.1). Lineage (NCBI taxonomy): Eukaryota > Viridiplantae > Streptophyta > Magnoliopsida > Fabales > Fabaceae > Clitoria > Clitoria ternatea. The sequence continues at coordinate 54,695,273 of CM075675.1, forward strand.
CGATAGGCGACTACGCTGTACAGACCTTCTGCTGTTTTCAGAACAGTTTGATCCCCAGAGGTTCCTTCTCCAGTCATCGTTTGAGTAACGTGAACAAAAATCTCTGCTCTACGATAAAAAGTCACATCGTCAGAAGGGTAACAATCATTACTCATTTCACTTTTCAGAGCGACTACAATCAGAGGACGACTCTGAGAAGGGAAAAATCACTCTCCACCGTGAGTAAGATCCCCTTTCTGAGCGACATGACTCAGCCCTCGGAAGAATCACAAGGATTCTTCCCCCACGATAATTAGGGTTGCGAGAAGTTAATCACCCCCTAATAAGATACATTCTTTTCAAGCAAAAATAGCAGAGCAAAAGAAGACGAAAATAACAGGGGAAAGAAAATGGTTACCTCAGATGATAAGGAAGATGAAGACTGAGAAAAACTTCTCAAAACAAGCGGCAAGCGTCCTTACAAAATTTCTGCAGAGTTTTGCTAAGAAATCAGAAATGAGTGGAACCCAGAATCCACTAAGTGTTTCTTTTATAGGAAACGAAAGGGTTCGGTTACCAACTCTTGAGGTTGTGTCGTTCACGACTAAACGCGTTGATTCACGAGTCAAACGACATAGTCGTTCTAAATTCATGGGCGCCAAAACAATATCAATTCGTCAGAGGGCCTCTCCGCTGGGCGAAAAGTTTTAAAAAATTTATAGGCCCATTAAGCCCCAAACGACGGTTACTGAGATTTTCGTCGTAAACGCAATAACTGCTTGCACACGTGATTAAAGGCATTTAATGTCTAATCATGCGACGCAATCTATGCTTTACAGACGTCACTCAAATTTCAAGGGTCTTCAGTTTTCAAAAAACTTTTGGTATTCTCCTGCTGCGAATCTTTGTCTGAAACCGTTATAACAACATCATGACAACGGAACGTTCAACCCTAGGACGGTTCCTCATGATGTAATAATGCTGAACAGCACACATGCATAAAAACGTTTCCTGCAAAGCTATACCGGCATCTAGACCTTTCGCAGGTTGAGTAGCTCATGTGAACAACTACACAGTCCCTCACACAAGCTAGGGGACATATGATCCGGTCTTGATACCGGTATCCGATCTACAAGACATATTTCAACATCTTTGTCAATTCGTCAACGTGCAACCGGTGTCATCGGTATACATCCGGACTCTAATTCCGTATCAGGCGCTCTCCCTATACCGGCTGTCCAGGATAACACCATGACACCGGATAACATATACGTCACTATGCAGAAGACAAAAGGCATTGCTACAGGGACCAATCAATAATTCCCTGCACTACGAGCCAAAATCTGCTCACGGGAATGATCAATTTGTCCCTTAATTCTAGCCTACATTCCCTACGCTCAATATAAAATGGCCACTTGACCCAATCATACTGGTAAGTGCGCAATAAAATAATAATTTAAGGTGTTATTGGAGGTTAGTGGTTCCCCACTAACGGATCCTCGAATATCGAGCCAATCAAGTATATGAACTTTCTTCTTCAACGAAGGAAGGGATCTTTTCGACTCTATCAACTTACAATTACTCTCTGAAAAAACATTCCTCACTTGGAATATCATCACTGACTTGAGCGTCGGAGAATCTTTGCAGGTGACACCACCTTTCGCCCACATCAACGCGTAAGGACGGTGTGAAGGACCTCTAGGACGCTCAATCCGCTCTCATCATACAGAGACGTCGGATACATAAACCGGATACTCATATAACCGATCTTCAGAGACGTAATCATCTAACTATTTGTGACTGACCCGACACCGGATCTCTTGACCCCGGTTCTGGACAGATCATATGTTTTGCTTACCATACCATGTCAATGATATCCATAACCTATACTTCCAAGGTAGGGCATCTAAATGTTTATAGTAACAATGGATTTTACACTCTTCTTTTATTCTTAATTGATAGATTAATTTATTTTCAAAATTTGACTTCACTTTTCAAGTCGTGGCTTCTTTGTATTTGTTTTGCTTATCATATCATTTCAATGATACGATAATTGTTAGAAGAATAACTACTTTTATTCTATTATACATTTTTACCCACAAATTTTTAATTGTCGTACGTATTCTCATTATAATTTAAATTTTTTCCCATGCACTGCACGACTTAAAAACTAATATATAAAATTATACATATTAGATAAATTTATTTTAATAGGTGTGAAATAAATTTTATATATATATATATATATATATATATATATGCACGCGTCTTATCTTGCAAAATTTATTAAGGGTATTCTAAAGCTCAATTTTCAAGAAGCCGATCCACTTTTTAATTTGGAAAGGCATAATTTCTCCATGCATAGCTTTTTAAACATTCAATTTCTTAGCTTAAAAGCAAAACAATAGTCATGAATGAGTCTATTCACTTTTGAAGACAAGACCCTATGAAGATGCCTCTTGTTCTGATCTATGCCTCAATTAATTTGCTACAACTTTTGGTTTTTTGACAACGATTCTGTACTCAATCTCTCATGGAAGCTTGCCGTTTTAATTAATAAAGGAAGACATGAAACATGCATGTGGTGGACAACAAATATAGATACACAACTCATAATAGTATTAAAAATCTCACAATAAATAATATAGACACCACCATTTGTATTGAAATAGACACTCCTTTTGGATACATATGTAATCAAGCTATCCACTCATCACTGATTTTATTATATATCTTAATAAGATAGATAATTAGTCCAAGTTTTAAATTGCTTCATTATACCTTCAACAATTTTAGTTAAGGGGATAAATCTCATGCCCTTCAACCATAACCTTCGAGTTTGAACAAAAACTACTACTTAATTTAATAGAATTGCAAACCTGAGATAAAATATTAAAGGATTGGGATTGCGATTCAATCCCTGAAATCTTCCTCATGTGTACTGTAAAGACTAGTGTAAATAATTATAAAATGTTTAAAAAAATTTACATCAATTATTTAATGATAAAGATAAAAAGTAATTTTTTCATCTATTATTTTAACCATTGTAGTAAATAATAAAATACTAAAGAGTTTTCAAATAGTTATTTAAAAATCCTTTCTAACACCGATTTTAAAATAATAAATTTAGTATAGGAGTATTATTTTAGTAATTAAATTGACGGACTGGTAGAATTTCAGTTTCAGTCATTACTGAATTTTTTTTAGGGTCAGTCATTACTTAATATTTTACTTTTTTTAAAAAATATAAGATTTTTTTAGAAATTTTTCTTTAAGACTTTTTTAAAATTTTAATATCATTAATTATTTTAAACTAAAATATCTCTATTAAATAAGTAACTCTTATTAGAATTTAAAAAGACAATAAATAAATTACATTGTTTGAAATAATTATCTCTCTTATTATAATTGGCTAACACAAAGATTAATTTTCTTACTAATCAACTTTGCTTTTTCATATGGAATAAAAGTCATTGCCTATGATAGAGAGAATTTATGATAAGAGAATGAGTGGGAAGAAAAATGGCATTCTCAATGATTTTAAGGGTAATTTTGAAAAATTACCCCTCTTTTCAGATAAAGTTAATGATTTTAATTGAACTAATTAACTTTTTTAATACTCATAAATTAGGTAAAAAAAAGTCTTATATTTAAAAATGATGGATTAAATTCCTAACAAATTGTCCCCGGTTAAGATAATAATATCTATTATTAACGTTAGGTAAAGAATTTTTGTCTACTACTTTTGTGTTTTTTCTAGATTTTCTTAAAGTTCAGACAATTTTTTTGTTTTCTTAGTAAAAAAATACAACGACTAAAAATATATCAAAATTTTTGAATAGTCTTAGTCAATAATAATATCTATTTCAAGTTTTAAAAAATATAGAGAATAATTTTTATAATGTTAGTAAAAAAACTGGCCATCCGACCTGATAAAAGGCCAACTAAGCACAAACTTTTTTTCAGTGTCCAAACTTATCCCAAGCCAATTGCCTAGTCCGAACTCTAATTAAAAGGTTCTTGTGATAGATACATGATACATGTGAGTGAGACAATTATAGAGATAGAGATAAAAAAAATGAAAAGAATTTATGGTGTGCTTAGTTAGTATATTTTACATTAAAAAAAATTAGAAAAATATTTGTAGAATACACATGAAAATGAAGAATGTTCAGTGACTCAATTTTTTAAGGAAAATAGTTGAAAAACAAAAATTCAGATATTTCAAAAAACAATCATTATTTAGGAAACTCTCCAATATAGTATTTTGAATTTTCTGTTATTTGAAAAAACATAGGTTTTTTACCTTTTTCATCGACACTGTAAATTAAAGATAAAATGTCATCGTCATTACAAATTATATGGACATTTTTATGTTCGTGTATATAAAATAATTTATTGACATGACCTCACTTAAAAACATTAAGCTCATGTGTTTGCATATATTTAAACTGAAAATTTGATGTAGTGTCTATATATATATTTACAAATTTTTATGCTTTTTAAAAAAATAAAAAATTTAAAAAACTTTTTGAAAACTATAAAATGAAAATCAGATAAATGTTGTTTCAACTAAACACATTCTAAACTTTTTCCGTTTACAATTATTAAAAATTATGAATGTATTTTCATTTAATATAAATTTATAAATAATATTCAATTGAATCGTTTACCTAAATACACTCTAAGTCAATTTTAATAATAAGCTTGATCCATAATGTAAACAGGAGAAATGAAAGCGAAAAGCAAAAGTAGGATAAATTCAAAGTTCAACTCCAGCCGAAAGCTAGCTTTATTAATGGGGAATTAATTAATTACTAATTAATAGTATAATATAGTACTAATCTAGTAGACCTCAACTAACTATCCACGGGCTTTCAATTGTTTAATTGATTTGCCACTATACACCCTCTGTCAAACACGTCAAATCTTTTCTATTATTTTTATTATTGAAACAATATTTTTAATCTTTTCTATTTTTAGTAATCTATACGTCTAGAAATGTCTCGGTTTTTTTTGGAACTCTCTGATTTCAGGGTGGAGATATCTTTAAAATACTCAGAAATAGTATCTCTTTTATTTTTCATTCTAAGTTTTAAAGTACTCTCATATTTATAATTTTCATTTGTTTGATTTATAATTTTAAGATTTTAATCCTTCTCGACATTTATTTAGTTTTTCTTCTATTTTCCAGACTTTTATTTCTTATATATTCTTTTTAAGATTTGATCTAATTTCTATCAAAAGAGAAATAATTTTATAAATTTATCTTATTAAAATGTTAATTCTAAAGGAACTAAAATCTTAATTTCAAAAGCAATAATCTGTATGAGTTCAAAATTTTAGATTAAAATAAATGACTTTTTATCATTAAATGAATAACTAGTACTATATTATAATCTAAATATATCAATTTGTATATCACAGAACAAAATCTTCATTCTTAATAATAAAGTAATCTCTATCATGTTATAACTATATAGTATTGTATGAATAAAATATACAAAAAATTATTAACTAATATATATTAAATTTTATTTAATTTTGCCTCCCACCCCCTTCTCTTTTTGACTATCTGAATTTGTTCCTGGCAACGGTAAATAACTAATAATATAAGGACCCAAATTTAATTTCAACATTATTTATCGTTTTAAGATTTCGTTAAATTGTTTTATATAGTTTTATAAAAAATTTACCTATTTTTGCAGTCTGAAAAGTTATTTTTTGTTCTTATTATTGAAGGCTAATTATATTGGTTGGATAAGATATTATAGGGATTATTAATGTTACCTTATTTTTATTTTGGTTAAAATACAAATTCATCTTGTAAAAGTTAGGGCTTTTAAAAATTCTTATAAATAAAAATGACCATTTTTAATTCTTTAAATTTTTAGAAGCTGTCATTCATTGTTAGTGATTAAAAGATGGTTATTTTTAATTATAGATTTGTTTTCTAGACCCTATATGTTTTACCGGCAGTAAATTTATATTTTAACCTTTTATTTTCAACCTGCAGTTCATGATCCTTGCCCTACCGCCACCCACGTGAACTTAATCGCAAACTTGGTTTCATGAAAATAAAGAGTCACCAATTTGGTCAATTATGAAACTCGTTACACGAAATAATCTTTTAGTGTTATAAGTACTACCTCGGTTATCTTTTATAAACTTTGTTTACAAGGACACTTAATTTTAAAAATTAATTATTGCTTTCAATAATTTTATCTTTATAAAATTTTACTATATAATATAATTGGATATGTTTAAAAATATTAAATTCTTAAGGATAAACTTAAAAAATACAATAAATATTTTTAGTTCTTGTTCTACGATTGGGAACTTATAAAAGACAATATTTATACAGTATTTAATCAAGTTGTATCTTTTATTTATTAAAGTTTGAATGTGTATCAAAAATGTTTGGTTGAGTAAGATACGATCTTAACATTTTGAAAATGTTAATATTTGATCTTCAGCTAAAGATACTCCTAAATTCATCTAAAATAATATTTATATTTATGTATAGATATTGGAATATAAAAAACTAGGATATGAAAGTTTTTATCATCTAAAATAATGGAATAGACAGAAAAGAAAATAAGTATAGAGTTCAAAATTTAAACACTAGGGTTTGACATGAAAATTAAAGCTTGGCTTGGATGGAAGTATGGAGGAAGAGATTTAGAATCTTGAAAATTAGATGGAAATCAATATTTTCCATAGTATTGATGAGTAATTTTTTAGCAGAATTGAATTTTAATAAGTGGGTTTATAAATCTTACTTCCATCCTAAATTTGAGTCATTTGAGCAATTTTTTTCTTGAAAATGTTGTTTGACCAAGGAGCCCCTTCACCTATATAGTTGCTTTCTACTCTTTGTTGCGTATGTTTTTTTTTGTGAGAAATCATATGTCACAACCCTATCTTTGCTCTTTGGCAAGGAGAAAGAGATTAGTGTGTCGATCTAAACTTGTAAGGTGTTTACTGGTGACATCACACGAAAGTCGGTCTAGTCAATGAAAATTGATGATGGAAGAGGAAGCTAAATAAGCCATGGTTGTTTGCATATGAACTAAGTTGTTTGCAGACGAACATAGGCAACACAAATAAGGAAGGGGTTCTTTGTGGTGAGATTGGTTTGATGTGGGTGGTTGAAGGTCACGATGTAAAAAGGAGATGATGATGGTGTAAGGACAAAAATGATGGAAAGGGGGATGCTTTAAGTGGTTGAAGGATAAACAAAATGGTATAATTATAAATATCAAATTCTACTTTATCTTTTTACATTCATCTAAATGGCCTAATAGAAAATATTTCATTTCAATTCTCCTCATTTTACATTAATCCAAACACAAAATATTTCCTTATATTTTTTAATTCAATTTCTTCCCACTTACTTAATTTCTGCTCAATTAGTTTCCACTTCAATTCCTCTATTCATCCAATCAAAGCATAAGGTATCATTTAAAAGAAGTTAATGAAGGGGATGGAATTTTAATTCAAAGGAATTGAAAGAATTTTTAAATTTTCCTTTGTTGGGAAGGAAAGAAACATGGAGAAGGAGAGGTTAAATTTCCACCTATGAATGTAGTCATTTGGGAGAAATTTTGCTTTTCATTTTTCATGGACAAAAATATCCCTCAATGCAATGATCTCATAGATTAAACATGGGCACTTTTGTCTTTTCAAAATTATTCCCTTTATTTAAATAAATAAAAAATATTTATTTCCCTTCTTACTATTTTTCAATCAATCCTAACACATAATTTCTTTCTAATTTTAACTCAATTATGTGTACTTTTGTCTTTTCAAAATTATTCCCTTTATTTAAATAAATAAAAAATATTTATTTCCCTTCTTCTTACTATTTTTTAATCAATCCCAACACATATTTTCCTTCTAATTTTAACTCAATATCTTTTTTGTTCATTTTATTTCCACTCAATTTCTTTCTTTACAATTCCACTATCTATCCATAAAATTATTAATTTAGTATTAGAGATTATCAATCAAATTAATTTAAGTACATTCTCTGTTTTTTAAAATGCTTAAAGTAGGGGAAAAGATGTACAGAATGTTTTAAAATCTGGATCAAATATTGAATTAATAAAAATATCGATTCAAATGAACCATGATTAAACTAAAAATCAAATCACGGTTAAACCGATAATAACTGTAACATCCTGATTGCGCATTACTGGGCGGATTAAGATTAATGGCTGATTAACTAAAAGTGGCTTGGAAAATTACGCATGTGCCCTCTTGACTATATAAGTGTTTTCGTTCTCTCTCACTCTTCCATTCACGCTGAGCTGAGAAAAGAAAGTGAGAGTTGAGCCATTTCTCTGTTCGTGCATGCAGAGGTACCATCTCTGTTTCTCTCTGAAGTTCAACTAAGATTCTTCTTCTTAATCCCTTCCTCGTGAGCAGCGTTGAGTATAACATCCTTAATTTTTAAAATAATTTCCAATAAATCAAGTAAATTTTTCATAAATAATTTAAAATTCTGAACATGAATCGGATTTAGCATTAAAATACCGGTTATATATATATATATATCAATCCGACCGACCCCTTTAAAATAACAAATGAATACAAATAAACTTTTCACAAATAATTCCAAGATTAAAACGAAGTCTGAATAGAATAAGATTATTATCTCTTTACAAAAGCCAACCGGCCACTTTATTATACACATAAAATACAACACTCGGTAATCGTATGAGCCGGCCAAGGCTTCTACCTAAATAACTATGTACACTATGTATTATGCATACTAATACATAATGCTCCAGTCAGTCGAGTGACTTCAAGTGCCATCATTGTGTCTTCTATCCACTGTAAAAATGATAAATAGGGGGTGAGCATAAATATATCAAATAATAGTTATTGAATTGGATTAAAAGTCCAATCCATAACTATGCAAATAACACAAACCGAGTCCTATAACAAAATATGAACAGTATTTTTTTTATCAATAACACATAGATCAATGCGTACACACAAAAATTAGTGCATACACATGCTCAAACAAATGGATCCATTAAGTCTTTTAATTTTGTGTTGCAACACTGGCTCCCCGAGCCATAATTTAACATTCGGCTGATTCGGCCGTTTTACAGGTACCAAACCGCTCTACGCCCCTAGTGTAACACTGAGTACCACTCCCAGAGTGATAGCGGTCCTCTACTCAGTGCTACGGGCCAAACCCCGAGCCCCGCTCAAGAGGTTGCCTTGAGTTCCACCGAAGGTCTTTTATGAAAATCACATCATATCTCATACTCATGCATCTCAAACATATACATAGATATCATGAAAAATTCATGAATCATCATCTATATCATCATTATCAATCTCATGTTAATATTAACAATATGAATGGAAAAATATGAAAACATAAACGTCATATAATCGGGGTCTGATACAATAATTCATACACATATCACATATACACAATATAATACCTCATATCCATTCATAAACTATCTATTTGAAATATAACGCTCCCCCTACCTGGAATAAAGAGTTCTTGCAGCTCTTAAAGCTATATTCCAATTCACAGCTTGTAAATTCCGACTGGAATTTCAATTTCATGTCAGTTTAGAGATTTCTTCGTAGAGAGAAGAAATGGAGTTTGATTTCTTCTTCGTTAATGGCTTTTAGCAAGAGTTTGAAGAGAAAGATTGTGGATGATGTTTTTCACTTTCCAAAAGTCTTTAATTGATCTAACAGTAGTTGATATTTATATTGTTCATGCAAAAGAGACGTGAACAATAAAAAGATCTCTGTTGTACATTTTCTTCAGATGATGAATAAGGAATAAGCATTTAATGAAAAGGGACAACACATAAGAAAGGGTCCCATACTTAGAAAATATCTTGAAAAGTGAAGCTGCTAGAAGGTAGAAGAACAGATTGACGTGTAAAGCTTCAGTAACTAAAATAATCGTTAATTCCGACTCGGTTTTCAGTATATTTCGACTCGGTTTTAGCCTTCTGGGCATATCTTTCCGAGAAGGTTTATCACAATCTCTGTCCGCTCAGAATTCCTTCATTCGGAGGAAAGGTTCCATTCCATGGAACGCTCGGCTTTCTTTCCTCGGAAATATCCCACACGATAATGTCGCATTCAAACATACTCGGGTATATTTATGTCTGAGTCAATCTTTTGCTTATATCACTCGAAAATCTTCTATCTAAAATCACTCAGAATTTGAGATCAACTCTCTCTCATAAATCTTTCCATTCGAACGAATCACTCGGGGTCAAGGACAATTTCAAAGACAAACCCGAGCACAAGCTTTTGTTCATTATTGAATATCGACCCGAGCATAAGTTTAACGAAGTTCACCACTCGGTGACTAATCACTCGGATATTTTACTCTCCGCGGGAATTGTTCACTCGGAATTACACACTCATTCGGTATATCCTATCCAGTGCCACGTCATTCAAAAATTAATAATTTCTCACGTAACACCCTTCCATTTGGAGTAATCTCACTCAGTATCATTTCACTCGAAAATGTCGTGCTTGGAGACATTTCACTTAGAAAATTTCAATTCGGAAATACTCCACCCAGAACCGTTTCACTCGAATTTCCTTATTCGAAAGTGTCTCATTCGGACACCGTTTACTTAACTTAGAAATAATTCGCTTAATGATGTTTCACTCGGAAACATCTTAACTTCCTTTGGAAATAGCTTCCTCGGTCTTACTTCACCCGGTATCGCACCATATTCACTCGGAATATCATATTTCAAACAACATTCACTCGGAATTTCATTCAGAATTTCTCCATTAATCCTTAATGAATGAATTTTCTAAAAATTACAAAATTTGGGATGTTACATTGAGTGTCTCGGATTCTTAGAAATCCTCCACTCTTGGTGAGACGGAGCTGCTCGAGGGAGAGAACAACTTTGGGTTTCTCCGAAGTCGAGTTCAGAGTTTGACAACTTGAGCTGAAGGTCGTCTGGTAGAGAAAGAGAGACCGAAGAGCGATCGGTCAACGTTGATAGCTCGAGGAGCTTTTGGAAACTCTTACAGTAGGTAGGGGGTGCTTTACATTTCAAATGAATGGTTTATGGACGGGTTCTGAGTGAAAATCGTTATACTGTATGTTATGTTGATTTCTGTCCATGATTGTGTATTGAACTGCATGAGATGCATGTGGTGATATGTGAATGCCGAGTGCATATGGTATGATCCTGTTATGCTGAGTTCCGTTTGTGACTTTATATGAATTGCATGAGATGCATGTTGATGATATTGTGAATGCCGAGTGCATATGGTATGAGCTTGTTATGCTGATTTCCGTTTGAGATTTTATATGGAATTGCATGAGATGCACCATTAAAAATACTGAGAGCATTAGCGTAAGACGCTTATTATTGAATCGGTAATAAAATATATATATATATGCATGAGATGCTATGAAAGACCTTCAGTGGGACTCAAGGCAAGCCAACTGAGTGGGACTCAGGGCTGCCCGTAACACTGCCGTTGTCGCTGAGAGTGATTGTGTTACATGAGAGGGTAAACAGTTTGGTACCAGTAAACCGGCCGGATAAGCTGAGAGCTGAGAAAAAGGCTGAGAGCCTATGTTACAACACAAAACTTAATAATGAACAAATGGATCCGATTGACTGAATGTGTGTACACTGATAACTATTGCCGAATGCAATGTGACTTGTATGGTTGTGTATATGTTATTGAGAATAGCATGTGTAACATCCTGAATTTTTGAAAATAATTTATTAAGGATTAGTGAGGAATTTCCGAGTGAAATTCCGAGTGAATATTGTTGGAAATAAGCTATTCCGAGTGAAATGGTACGATACCGAGTGAAAATAGAAGTAATTCTGAGTGAAAAGGGGCTCTGACTTCTAATGAACACATTTTGGGCAAAGACGCTCCTAAGTTCTACGTTTCTGAGTGAAACATGATCGAGAGAGCTACTTCGGAGTATAGAAAGTTAAGATACTTTCAAGAGTAAGAAGTTAAGATACTTCCGAGTGTAGGGAAGTTAAGCTGTTTCTGAGTGGAGCATCTCCGAGTTGTGTGACTTTCTGAGTGAGGTGTCTCTGAGTATGACACTTCCGAGTGGGATGACACCGAGTGAGACGTTTCCAAGTGGGACAATGTCAAGAGACATTTCTGGTTTCCGAGTGGTATGGCACCGATTGAGACATACCGAGTGAGTCTTTCTAGGAAAGGTGCTTCTGGACAAAGACTTCAACTTCGAATGAGTATATTCCAAGTGAATAGTTACCGAGTGGATACTATCCGAGTGGTGAGTTTCTGAGTGATGAACCCTTCATTTAATTCATGCTCGGATGTTTTAAAGAGTTGCTGAGAGCTTGTACTCGGGTTCGTCATAGAGATTGACTTTGACCCCGAGTGACCCTTTCAAGTGGAAAGATTCTGAGAGAGGACTGAACCTCGATTCTGAGTAATAATTTCGAATAAAAGACTTCCGAGTGACATAAGTAAAGGCTTTGACTCAGACAGAAATACATATAACCGAATATGTTATTTCTAAAGGTATTTCCGAGTGAGATATTTTCGTGTGGGACATTTCCGAGGAAAGAAAGCTGAGTGTTTCATGGGATGAAACCATTCCGAGTGAATTTCTTCCGAATGAAGGAATTCCGAACGGACAGAGGCTATGTTGAATCCTCTCGGAAAGATGTGCCCAGAATACTGAAACCGAGTCGGAACATACTGAAACCGAGTCAGAATTAATAATCACTTCAATTATTGATGCGCAGATTCTTTTTCCTGATTTTGCTAAGTGGTGGACCCTTTCCATAATCTTATCTTCTTTTATTTTATTATTTCATTTTGTCCTTATATTATAAGTGCGTATCAGTGCTTAATCCATTCACTTATTCAATTCGTTTATGTCTTTTTCATGAACGAATTATGTCAAATCCTATTATTAGACTAGCTTGGAATTATGTGAGTGTCAACATCACCTTTAATCTTTTTCTTTTCCAATCATTATTGGAAATCATCGATAAAAAGAGGAGACCAATCTTCATTCTTCTCTTTAACGTGAAACTTGGTAAGAGCTTAGAGAAAGAAAGCTGTGGACTGTGCAGAACTGAAGTTCCAGTCGGTATTTGTGTACTGTGGTTGAATATAGCTTGAGGAACTCCTTATTTCCAGGTAGGGGGAGCATTACATCTTAAATACATGATTTATGAACGGATTTGGGATAATATTAAATCCTGAATATGAATATAATATGTGTGATATATCTGTGATATTTCTGTTCATATGATATTGATGTTGATATGTGATTGATGATGATGATATGAATGTTATTTATGAATTTTTCATGATATATGAATGCATGGGATGCATATTGATAAAGCATGGGATACTTATATGATGAACAAATATGAAATATATTATGTGGTTTCGAGGATTCCACAAAAGACCTTGAGTGGGACTCAAGGCAAACCTCTTGAGCGGGGCTCGGGGTTTAGCCCGTGACACTACCGTTGTCGCTGGGAGTGATTGTGTCACATGAGAGGGCAAACGGTTTGGTACCAGTAAAACGGCCGGATCAGCTAAGAGCTGAGTTATGGCTCGGGGCGCCAGTGTTGCAACACAAATTAAAAGACTTAATAATGGATCCATTTGATTGAGCATATATTTGCACTGATATGATATTGAGAGTAATATGATGATTTGATCGGTTAATGTTATGAGATTATATGATGTGTTTATGTTTTATATATAGTTATAAATTGGACTTTTAATCCGATTCAATAACTATCATTTGATATGTTTATGCTCACCCTCTACTGTTGTCATTTTTTTACAGTGGACATAGGACCCAGCAATGATGTGTGAGATCACTCAACCGATTGGAGCATTATGTATTTGCGTATTGTACATAATGCACATAGATGTTTGTAGTAGCCTTGGCCGGTTCCTGTGTATACCGACTGTGAAACATTTATAAACATTAAATGAGCCGGATGATGTAATGCCGACTGCTTTATTATTTTAATTTGAAAATTCTGTTAAAATTTTTATTTATTTGTGAAAATTTTGTTTGAAAAATCCAGGTGTTACATTTTGGTATCAGAGCGGACTTAAAAGGTCCAAGGCCATGGTATGCTTACTGAGAGTAGGCGGTTGTGTGCAATATGACCGGTTGTCATCATTGCTTGTGATATTCTATTAGATTTGATACATGTTTAACCATGATTTGTGTAGTTATATGCCTGTGAGTTTTTTTTGAGGATGGAGACAACAGGTACTGTCATTGGTACATTTTTTTGGGGTAAAAGAGTTGTTACTACCCTGGTCTAATTGTTCATGAAATGCTCAGAGGTTACTCTAAGCCTGGGTTGATTAAAAGGAAATAAAGTGGGGGATGTTGAGACCTTCTTGTATATTGAGACTGAATTAATTGGTTCGGTTTCTTGTATAAGGCATATTAGTGGCATGTAGCCGAGGTATGCTTATTGAATAAAAATGGAACTCACATGTTGAGTTGATTAAATGAATAATATTGAAGAAATCTCCTAGTGTGGTGATCTCAATTTTAAGTGATCGGTTGTGCCGTTTGTAAGGGATGAGTTTTATATCCTTTGGCACGAGAACCCTATATGACATATGATATAAGTGATTTGTGCAGTTTCCTAGATTGGGAATTTGAGTATGTGATAAGTGAATAAATGTAAAATCGGATACATGATGGATTGGGGTCGTGTCTCGGTCTTTGGTGTGTAAAAACCGAGTGAATGACTGATTAGATGTTAGGCCACTAGGTGTGGTAACCCCGACTGGATTTAGTATAGCCTTATATTGTCAGACCTTGTGAATTTAGACCCTGTGGTGGTCTAGGCTTGTTGATATTTGGTTGTTGTGGGAGTGCCCCACGATGGGTACTAGGTGACCCCTGGGATTTCTTGAGTCGGATGATCTGTTAAACCTTATGGATTGTTGAGCCCAGTAAGATAAGTGTGTAATAAATCGTAGAGGCTTGAATCGTCATAAGATGAAATGCGAATAATAAATGTGATACCGGATAGATAGTGAGTGGTAATGTCAAATTCCGGGTACGCTTGGTATCGAGTATGGTGATGATAGAAACAATATGATGATGACAATTGTACGTCCAACTGGTGGATTGTGCTTATGATTGGTGAAAAGGTTTACCGATGCAGAAACCTATTATGTGATTGAAAATCATATTATAACCTTGAGTTGTATACCTAGGTGAGTTTAGTGAACCATCTAGGCTTAAGTTGATTGATGGTCGGTGATGAGCGATGAAATGAGCGATTGTTAGACTGTTGGGCCATGGTTTTGTAATGAATAGGATCTAGAGAGGAGATATTTACTCGGTGATGGCTGGAAGCCAATTGTTGTTATACCATTTTATGGTAATGGTGAATGATATTCGATGATTATCATCATGTGATTTGCACTAGATTACGTGTAATGACGAGTGTTCAGGCAGTGTTCATGAATTAGATGAACAATGTCTTATAGCCTTACTTGGGTTGGTTAATGACAGTGTTCATTGATGGTAATCCGATTTGTTCCGAGTTATACCTGGAGCATGGAGAACATCTCCACATAGTACCGTGGTACTGAAAGAGGAGCAATTAATTGTTGAGTGTCAACTTATGACTTTGGATCGGATGGGGTCCAGTTTCTGGGACATGTTATATCCAAAGATGGCGTTGTTGTCGGTCCATCTAAGGTGGGAGTAGTGATGGCATAAATGAGACCCAAATCTGTCACTGAAATTAGGAGCTTTATGGGTCAGCCGGTTATTGTCAAAGAATTAGTGAAGGATCAGGACTCTGAGCTGAAATAAACGATGAAGTGAGAATTCGCCCAGGTAAGAATAGTATGTTTCCGAGCGTGAGGAAGTGGAGATGATTCCGAGTGAAGGAAAAGGAATATAATTCCGAGTAAAATCTTTCTGGGAGAAAGAACCACTGAGTGAAGTGATGATGTTCTGAGTGAAACATCACTAAGAGAGTCATTAATAAGTTAAGAAAACTGTGTCCGAATGTGACACTTGTGCGTAAGGTAAAATCCGAGTGAAAGTCTCCAGGTGAAACGTTTCTGAATGGGTTATTCCGAGAGTGGTACTGCCGAATAAGAAAAGCTTGAATTTGAATGTGCTTCTCAGGCTGAAGAATTTTTTGAGTCGTGTGACCTATCGGGTGAAGTGTCTCGGAGTGTGACACTTCCGAGTGGAATGGTACCGGGTGAGACGGTTCCAAGTGGAAAGGCGTCAAGGGAGAAATTTCTAAAGTCAGGGTGATGTGCCACCGATTAATCTTTTTCCAAGGGAAGAGTACTTCTGGACGGAAAGTGGAACTTTGAATGAGTAAGTTTCCGAGTGAATGGCTCCCAAGGGGAGTAGATATCCGAGAGGAGAATTTATTTGAAATCGTACTCAGGTCAATGTTAGAATTGCTGAATTTGAACTCGGATACGTCTTCAAAGTGGACTTGGATTCCGAGTGAATTTTTGTCAAGTGGAAAGATTTCCGGGAGTAAATTGCCTTCAAACTTCGAATAATCTTCTCGAATGAGAAGCTTCCGATTGATATTCTCAAAAGGTAGACATGGATTAACCGAAGACATTGGTGGAATTTGGAGATTTCGAGACCTGGTGGTGTTGCCTGTAAGAGGTGAATCCAGGCAAACTGTGTTAACTAAAGCACATGGGAACTCTTTTAAGTATTCGTCTTGGTATTGCCAAGATATATCACGGCTTGAAGAAGAAATTTTAGTGGTCGGATGTTAAGGAGCCGAGGGCTTAATCCGAGATAAATCGGACAATGGTAAGTATTAGGGAGAATCGATAATGTTGCTTACCGACTGGATCCTCCCAGCTGGTTAATTAACACTCATAATGTGTCTCATGTGACACAACTTTGAGCCTATACTCTGTGTGAGTCCATGGTTGGGCCGAGTGACTCCCTTGAATTGGAGGAGCTGACGGTGGAGGTGCACCGATCGGCATTGAGAAATATAAGACCGAGCGGCCAAGGAACTAGGAAGTGCTATTGGTTATGATAAAGTGGCAGAATTGAATGGGGTAATTTATACGTGGGAAATTGAACCCCAAACATAATGGATCCTATGAAGTGTTGTGAAGCGGTCGGTAAACCGCTTGAGAAGCGAAGCTATGCCGATTGGAATTGTGAATCGGTCGGTGAATCGCTTGAGAAGCAAAGACATGCAATTTGTTGAAACAACAATATTCCGAGCTGTTTTATTGAAGTAGACTTACATTGAATTTTGAGGACGAAATTCTTTAAGGAGGGGAGAAATGTAACATCCTGAATTTTTGAAAATAATTTATTAAGGATCAGTGAGGAATTTTCGAGTGAAATTCTGAGTCAATATTGTTGGAAATAAGCTATTCCGAGTGAAATGGTACGATATTGAGTGAAAATAGAAGTAATTCCGAGTGAAAGGGGGCTCTGACTTCGAATGAACACATTTTGGGCAAAGACGCTCCTAAGTTCTACGTTTCCGAGTGAAACATGATCGAGAGAACTACTTCCGAGTATAGGAAGTTAAGATACTTTCGAGAGTAAGAAGTTAAGATACTTCCGCGTGTAGAAAAGTTGAGATACTTCTGAGTGTAGGGAAGTTAAGCTGTTTCTGAGTGGAGCATCTCCGAGTTGTGTGACTTTCTGAGTGAGGTGTCTCTGAGTACGACACTTCTGAGTGGGATGACACCAAGGAGACGTTTCCAAGTGGGACAATGTCAAGAGACATTTCTGGTTTCCGAGTGGTATGGCACCGATTGAGACATACCGAGTGAGTCTTTCCAAGAAAGGTGCTTCTGGACAAAGACTTCAACTTCGAATGAGTATATTCTAAGTGAATAGTTACCGAGTGGATAATATCCGAGTGGTGAGTTTCCGAGTGATGAACCCTTTATTTAATTCGTGCTCGGATGTTTTAAAGAGTTGTTGAGAGCTTGTACTCGGGTTCGTCATAGAGATTGACTTTGACCCCGAGTGACCCTTTCAAGTAGAAAGATTCCGAGAGAGGACTGAACCTCGATTCCGAGTAATAATTTTGAATGAAAGACTTCCAAGTGACGTAAGTGAAGGCTTTGACTCAAACAGAAATACATATAACCGAATATGTTATTTCTAAAGGTATTTCCGAGTGAGATATTTTCGTGTGGGACATTTCCGAGGAAGGAAAGCTGAGTGTTTCATGGGATGAAACTATTTCGAGTGAATTTCTTCTGAATGAAGGAATTCCGAACGGACAGAGGCTATGTTGAATCCTCTCGGAAAGATGTGCCCAGAATACTGAAACCGAGTCGGAACATACTGAAACCGAGTCGGAATTAATAATCACTTCAATTATTGATGCGCAGATTCTTTTTCCTGATTTTGCTAAGTGGTGGACCCTTTCCATAATCCTATCTTCTTTTATTTTATTATTTCGTTTTGTCCTTATATTATAAGTGCGTATCAGTGCTTAATCCATTCACTTATTCAATTCGTTTATGTCTTTTTCATGAACGAATTATGTCAAATCCTATTATTAGACTAGCTTGGAATTATGTGAGTGTCAACATTACCTTTAATCTTTTTCTTTTCCAATCATTATTGGAAATCATCGATAAAAAGAGGAGACCAATCTTCATTCTTCTCTTTAACGTGAAACTTGGTAAGAGCTTAGAGAAAGAAAGCTGTGGACTGTGCAGAACTAAAGTTCCAGTCGGTATTTGTGTACTGTGGTTGAATATAGCTTGAGGAACTCCTTATTTCCAGGTAGGGGGAGCATTACATCTTAAATGCATGGTTTATGAACGGATTTGGGATAATATTAAATCCTGAATATAAATATAATATGTGTGATATATCTGTGATATTTCCGTTCATATGATATTGATGTTGATATGTGATTGATGATGATGATATGAATGTTATTTATGAATTTTTCATGATATATGAATGCATGGAATGCATATTGATAAAGCATGGGATGCTTATATGATGAACAAATATGAAATATATTATGTGGTTTCGAGGATTCCACAAAAGACCTTAGGTGTGACTCAAGGCAAACCTCTTGAGCGGGGCTCGGGGTTTAGCCCGTGACACTACCGTTGTCGCTGGGAGTGATTGTGTCACATGAGAGGGCAAACGGTTTGGTACTAGTAAAATGGTCGGATCAGTTGAGAGTTGAGTTATGGCTCGGGGAGCCAGTGTTGCAACACAAATTAAAAGACTTAATAATGGATCCATTTGATTGAGCATATATTTGCACTGATATGATATTGAGAGTAATATGATGATTTGATCGGTTAATGTTATGAGATTATATGATGTGTTTATGTTTTATATATAGTTATGAATTGGACTTTTAATCCTATTCAATAACTATCATTTGATATGTTTATGCTCACCCTCTACTGTTGTCATTTTTTTACAGTGGACATAGGACCCAGCAATGATGTGTGAGATCACTCAGCCGATTGGAGCATTATGTATTTGTGTATTGTACATAATGCACATAGATGTTTGTAGTAGCCTTGGCCGGTTTCTGTGTATACCGATTGTGAAACATTTGTAAACATTAAATGAGTCAGATGATGTAATGTCGACTGCTTTATTATTTTAATTTGAAAATTCTGTTAAAATTTTCATTTATTTGCGAAAAATTTATTTAAAAAATTTGGGTGTTACAGCATGAATTATATAGCTTTGAATGAGTTGAGTAAATCCCGATTGGATGATGTTATGTGTGTAATCATATTGAATGGCGGTGTATGTTATTGTTTGTTTGAGACATGATATTGTATAGTTGAGAATTGGAAGATTAATCCGAGTCAATAACTGTCATTTAATATGTAAAATGCTCACCCCTACTTGTGGCTATATTTTCAGTGGATATTGGTCGGGATGGTGAATGAAGAGTACTCATCAAGCCCGTGTGAGGAGTATTTGTATAGATGTAGTGTACAGATTATATATAGTTTTGATATAGCCTTGACCGGCTCATATATAAACCATTTGTTTTGAGTAGATACACGAATTGAACTACCCAAAAATTATGAATATATATATATATAATGTTATGAGGTTGTTGAATTGTCCAGGAAGTATTGTTGTATGAGAAATGTCAAATACTAAATAGTTCTGTGTGAGACATAGTTGAAGGAAACTCTTCCGAGTGAAGAAAGGTTAGAGTATTTTTCCAGTGAAACTGGACCAAGGGGATCACTTCCGAGGGAAGTAAGGTCAAGGTATTTTCCGAGTGAGACATAACTGATAGAACCTCTTACGAGGAAAGAAAGGTTTAAATACTCCCGAGTGAGAATTGACCGAGAGAATCACTTCCGAGGGAAGAATGGTCAAGATAATTCTGAGTGAAACCTATCCTAGAAAACCTCTTCCGAGTGGATAAGGTTTAAATATTTCTGAGTAAGACTTGACCTAGGAAACTCTTCCGAGTAAAGACGGTTACAATAGATCCGAGTGAGATATGTCCAAGAGGACTACTTCCGAGGGAAGGATAGTCCAGATGATTCCGAGTGAGACATAGTTGAGAGAACCTCTTCCGAGGGAATAAAGGTTAAAATAGTTCCGAGTGAGTTATGTCAAAGAGGACTACTTCCAAGGGAAGGATAGTCAATATGTTTCCGAGTGAGAAATAGCTGAGTGAACCTCTTCCGAGTGAAGAAAGGGTAAAATATCTCTGTGTGATATATGTCCAAGAGGACCACTTCCGAGGGAAAGAAGGTCAAGATGATACCGAGTGAGATATAGCCGAGGAAACCTCTTCCGAGTGAGGAAAGGTTAAAATATTTCTGAGTGATACATGACCGAGTGGACTACTTCCGAGGGAAGGGAGATCATGACGTTTCCGAGTGAGACGCGACCAAGGGAACTACTTCCGAGTGATGGAAGGTGTAAAGGTTCCGAGTGGACATAACCGAGAGAATCAAAACGCTTCTGAGTGAACCCTGCCCGAGATGAGACCTTCCAGGTGTATAATGGGGACCCGACTATGAGTGAGGAATCCCGAGTGAGGCATGGCCTGAGGGGACTATCCCCGAGTGAAAGGAGGTTCCGATTCCGAATGAAGAAACACACCGAGTGTCGGGATCTCGCCAAGCGAGTGACACCCTGACCCCATTTTTCTGTTTCCCGACTCTGTTTTCTTTCCCGATTCAGGAATCTGAACGCGAAAAATTTTCCCTTGGCTTCGGATTTGTCTTTATTAAGTCGGGATGTTTCAATAACAAATAATTGATTCAAATCAATAACTTCTTTATTTCACAATTCAACCAGATTGATCAGTTTGATCTAGTTTTAATAGCAAAGAATAAACAGAGGAAAACACAACATTTGAACCAGTATGACTGTGATGTCCAATGCTATAAGTATTAGTTGGATAAATAATACAACTCAATATTAAAAAATGTTAAGTCTATTTTTTTATACTTTAAAATAATGGTAAAAATTAAAGATGGGTGTCAACAAATTAACAAAATTTGGAATCCCAACCCGACAATCTGGTTATCATTGACCATGCTATGAATAGTGATTTAAGTTACTTTTTAATTTTTTACGAGCTTGAAAGATTGTTAGGCAAAGATTAATTTATTTTAATAGTTTGTGTTTTGTTTTTGAAAATATACTTAAAGTAGCTTTTGAGTTTATAAGCTTCAACGTGATTTTATTTTGTACACTTTTATCTTTATTTATATATTTTTCTAAAAAATCACTCATCTGTATATTTCAAAAATATATATCTTCTATGTTTTTCTATGTTTAACAGATAGTTTTACAAAAAAAATAATAATTTTAATCTACTAATTTAACTCAACTTTAAACTTTCAAATAACTTATCAGCTTTTAAATAATTTAATTTGCCAAACTGACCTTATATATCATTTCCATTTACAATTGCCCTCTAATGACACAATTGTTATACATATACACACACTTATTTATATATATATATATATATATATATATATATATATTTATATTTAGTGAGAAAATATGTTATTGTGAGAAATAAAAAAATGAAAATCAACCATTAGATCAAATTTTAAAATTAAATTATCTATCAATAAAAAAGAATCCAATTTTTAAAAATAAAATCCTTTTTAAAAATAACAAAACGAAATCACTTGCAAGTTTAAATTTCATTATCTTTTTAAATTACAATATTATATTTCAATTTAATCCAATAAAATAAAAAAATCCCGCATCATTAAAAAAAGACACTTTAGAGCGGAGTATAATACACAGTGATAATTGGCGGCTAATTTAAATGCAAAACTTGATACAAATTCTTATGTAATAATAATTAGTGGTTACTTTGTATGATCCAACTTAACACAAATTTCTTCGGTTATAATTCTGCAATCAACCAATACTATTCCTATATATTGATTCTTGCTCAAAAATTAATCATCAATGGTATTTACTAACTTTTTATGAAACCGAAGAGTTTATTTATGTTTATAGTTTTCAAATAATTATTGTTTTAATTTTAATATAATTAATTTTAATCATTGCTCAACTTTTAAATTTACGACAAAAAAAATCAAAATATATTAAAAATTTTGTTCTATTGTATAACTTTATTATTTAAGTGTGTAAAATGTCTATTTTTTCTTGAATGTTGTGTTTTTATTTTTATTTTGTTGGGTTAGATTGAAATATAATATTTTAATTTGAAAAGATAAAAAAGTTTGAACTTGTAGGTGATTTTGTTTTGTTATTTTAAAAATGGTTTAATTTTTAAAAATTAATTTCTTTCTAATTGAAGGATAATTTAATTTTTGAATTTGATCTAACAAAATTTTATTAAACAATTGAGACTCATTTTTTTTTCATTTTTCATAATAACACATTTTAATCGCTCTCTCTATAAATATGTTTACCTACCTATAACAAAATCATAATTAAATAATATCTAATGGATTTTGAAAAGTCATCATAATTGATATTTGACCAACACTTTTATTATTATTTCAAGGATAAGAGAAGATTAAATATATAAAAGGAGATCAAATCCGAAGGGTCATGTGTACCCCAAGAAAAAAAATATAAATAGAAAAACAAATTAATAAGGACATTAGATCCTAATAGAAAACTAGAGTGACTAATGACTAAAGACGTAATAGTATTAGATTACTAGTCCTAGTCCTATTTGTTATTTTTTGTTCCAATTTGTTTCTAGTGTTGAAACTCAAAACAATATTTTAGACTAGAGGTGAGGTTAGCAGAAGAAGCTGCAAAAAAGGGAATCCATTCAACAAGCTCTCTTGCCTGCTATGCCAAAATCACCGTCCATTTTTATCACATTAAATTCAAATATGACAATAATTCTGATATATTCTATTCTTTGCTTTCAACTAAGGATAATGATCAAGTGGTAATCCTTTTCCTCTCTTTCTCAGGAAGAAAAAGAAATGTAAAAAATTGAATAAGATCACGTTTAGGGCTCCTCTTTCTAAACTTATTTTAAAAAATAAATGTTTTCTAATGAAAAAAAGACTTATTTTAAATTTTAATGTATTTCTTTAAAATTTTAAAAATAAGTAAAAATTAAAAATAAATAAATTTTTACTTTATTTTAAAAAACAATTCTGATCTGTTCATTAAAAAGTATTTGTAAAAAAATATTTTTTTAAAAGAACATTTAAAAATAAGCTAAAACGTAAACTCTTATATTTAAATACCTGAACTTAAATATTATTGATATAAAAATTTTGAAGATGGATGATATATACGTATTTATGTTGATCTAGTTTTATCTAATCATTATGAGTAAAGAATCTAAGCTAAATAATAATAATAATAATAATAATAATAATAATAATAATAATAATAATAATAATAATAACCATGAAATTTGCCTTTTTGTCCACGTCATAGAAACATTAAAATGGTATGGAGCTTCTTTCACGGCTTTCCCTAACAACACTTATCTTTGTTTTAGCTAGAACTGTTTCTTTTAGCAGAAACTACACAGAACCTCAAAGCCATGACGTGGCTCTCTTTTATTGGAGGAACTTTACCCGCTAAAGAGCATTGACTTTAAACAATAACCATCACGCACATGGTTACCAACTTACCATAGAGTTTTCTTTCTTCACTTAATTGAGAATTGAGAATTGAAAATTAAGAATTGAGAATTGTTGGAAGCACACTCCCTTGTGTTAAAAATCCCAACAATTATTGCTCTTTCACTCTCTCACACTATCTAACAACCATGTAAGCTTCTTCACTGTATTTTCCTTTCACTTTCCTATACATAGACCAAAGTTTTTTTTTTTTTTCCTTTTTAAATTATTATCCTTAGTAATCAAGTGGCAATCTTGATCTCTTATTCACACTCCCTTCAATATGTAAAAGTTGATCCTTTTTGTTGTTTTGCATGTTGGGTTGCTTAGAGATAGTGGGAAACTGATGAAAATTTTCTTGCTTGATTGGTGTGTTATGTTCTGCAGAAACGCATACGTCACTTCCTTTGTTGACAGAGTTTCATCCATGGCCTTTTGAGGTGTGTTTTACAGAATTTGATTTTTTTTTTCTTTCAAGTTTGAACTTTGTAAAGTTGTCTTTACTGATTATAGCACCTGTACCAATTCCCCTTCTCCAATTTATTGGATTATAGTCTATAAGGGTTTCATGGATATTCAACTTTTCATTGCCAATGGAATAGAATTTGGTCTTTACTCTGTACGATAAGAATTGTGTAATCACTTTCAACTTGCATATTATGCTCCCCTTCCCTTCTGGTTGTAACACTCTTGATCTCACAGAAAGAGAAAAAAAGGGTAGAAAGGGGAATAAAACTTTGGAGCTCTGGTTGTGTCCAAAAAAGAACCAACCTTAATATGTGTTATTCTTTCCAAATATGGTGGTATTCACTATTCAGTCATTACTATATCAAAGTTTTGGAGGGTCAATTTTTGGATTTACAATAAATTCGGATAGTTGTTATATATATATATATATATATATATATATTCTGATTTTTTTGCTATTTAATTTAATTTAATGCTTTACTTTTTTACTTCTTGCAGAAGAGATAACGACATGAAAGTGATGTGAATTGAGAAATTGAGGTATCAAGATGGCTTATAGAAGGGGGTCTGATCAGCAACCGCAAAGGCGGATTCTGAGGACTCAGACTGCTGGGAATTTGGGAGCAGATCCAATCTTGGACAGTGAAGTGGTGCCATCCTCACTTGTTGAGATAGCTCCTATCCTCCGTGTTGCTAATGAAGTAGAGGCTAGCAATAAAAGGGTTGCTTATCTCTGTAAGTAGCTCTTGTAAGATGTGAAGTTATCATTTTTTGGTTTGATAATTGTTGGATAAATTCTTGTATGTGATCTTAACTTTTAAGCTCTGTTTGATCAATTATCTAAAAGATTTTGGTTGAAAATGTTGCTGAGGGTTGTGTTAAAAATGGTCTTGTGTACTTTAGATTATTGAATATTTTATAGTTTTGTGGTTGGAAATTTCTTGGTATGTTCCAAACCAATCTTCACATGAATGCTTCCATTTATTTATTACGATACTAGATTGAAATATGCTTTCTGTATTTCTTAATAAATTCATTGTTTTTAAAATGATGTTAATGATTTCTAGTTCCTTAAACACAAAGAGTTGAAACAACTTGACATTCGAGCTTTGTTGCTTCTTTCCTTTTATTGGTTACATCATCAGCTAAGTCTCTTTATATAACTCATGATTTTTGTTACTTCTATCAAATTGTTGCATGTTTATTTCCTTTGTATATGAGATCATTCTGTTGCAATTTCTTCTTTTTGTTATTTATATCTTGTTACTCCTTTTCTTTTGGTTATTCTATTCGGATATGACATTAATCTTACAATATGACACAGCAAGGAGTTGCTTCCTGAACTCTTACGTGAACGTTCTTTATCTAATGCTCATGTCCTTATTGTTATTAGGTCGGTTTTATGCCTTTGAACAAGCTCACAGGCTAGATCCCACATCTAGTGGACGTGGTGTTCGCCAATTCAAAACTGCTCTTCTTCAGCGTCTAGAAAGGGTAAACTTCTGATTTCATTTTTTAAGGATTTCAACATTTGTTTTCTTTCGCTAATATTTTCAATATCATTTTAGGATCATTTCCTACCTTGACTAATAAAATCCGCAATTAAGAGAGTTGAAAAGGCTTGTTTAATAATTTGAGTATATTGATAGACCAGCAAAGGACCAAAGGACAAACGCCTCTTTAGTGTAACATGTTGGAATTCCCACATCGCTTGCCTCATAATATTTCGCATGGTTTAAATACCTGTTAGGCCACTCCAACCACAGCCAATTGGTTTTGGGATGGAACCTTTAACATAACATATATTGGAAAGCATATCTTAGGAAAATTGAAGATTCTGGATTGGATGTATTTTTCCATTCTTAACAGGAAAATGAAACAACATTGGAGGGA
This sequence comes from Clitoria ternatea, assembly GCA_037962975.1. NCBI lineage: Eukaryota > Viridiplantae > Streptophyta > Magnoliopsida > Fabales > Fabaceae > Clitoria > Clitoria ternatea. Next base: position 54,721,721 of record CM075675.1, read on the forward strand.
AAGACAAAGAGTGATGCTCGTGAAATGCAGAGTTTTTATAGGCATTACTACCAGAAATATATTCAGGCATTACAAAATGCTGCTGATAAGGACCGGTGAGGTTAAACTCTCAAGTTAATAATTTGGTCATTGACTTGATTATTGCTCTGTTATGTTAGGCAATTATATGTGGATTCTCCTAATTTATGGTAATATAATTTCTTTTTCTATCAAAAAAGGAAAATATTGATGTTAACTTCATATGCTTCTGCAGTGCCCAGCTCACAAAAGCTTATCAAACCGCCGCTGTTTTATTTGAGGTATTGAAGGCCGTTAATCGAACGGAGGATGTTGAAGTATCTGATGAGGTAAACTTAGTCTCGTGGTCACTGAATACAGTAATGTTTGTTTTTATTCTGATTATTACATACTCTTTTGATGTTGTATTGCAGATTTTGGAAACTCATACCATGGTCGAGGAACAGAAGCAATTATATGCCCCTTATAATATTTTGCCCCTTGATCCAGAGAGTGGAAAAGAGGCTATAATGACATATCCTGAGGTTTGTTCTCTTTAATTATTCTTGAATCCATTTTTCATTGTTAATGCTTGATATGTAAGGTTCCAAGAGGTCACACCCTTAAGTAGAAATAAGGACTTCCTATAGCACAAGTGCCTAGAAGCAAGTTTTCAGTGGGTTAGGCAGTACCTGTGTTACAAGCACTGACAAATGTTAAGAATCTTAATATTCAAATTTCAAAAAGCTCCAATAATTGGTAATGAAACAATATATGGTTATAATTTTTATTAATCCTTTTGCAGTGTTAGCAACAAACTTATCATTACTACTTTTACTTGATGAATAGCATCTGGTAGAATTTCTTTCAGAATGTTGCTAATACTTATTTACTTTTACAGATTCAAGCTTCTGTCTCCGCACTTCGTAATACCAGGGGTTTGCCCTGGCCAAAGGGTCATGGAACCAAAGTGAATGAAGACATACTGGACTGGCTTCAGCTGATGTTTGGTTTCCAGGTAGTGACTGAATTGATATGTACCATATGGTTTTTGATGTTATATATTTCATCCAAAGATTATCTTCCTTTTACTCATATGCAGAAGGGCAATGTGGAAAATCAAAGGGAGCACTTAATTCTTTTGCTTGCAAATGTACATATACGAAAAGTTCCAAAACCTGATCAACAACCCAAGGTTTGTCTTTATATACTACTATGGCTTGGACTTTTATTCTCTAATACTTTTTTCTAGTTTCTTACTTTCTTACATACTTCACTTTCCCTATTTAGTTGGACGATCGTGCTTTAAATGAAGTGATGAAGAAACTCTTTAGAAACTATAAAAGGTGGTGCAAGTATTTGGGTCGCAAAAGTAGCCTTTGGTGAGATTTTCATATCTTATTCTAGGAAGTACTTCAAATGCTAGTTTTGTGGAGCTTCAAGTTGAAATTTATGGTCTTATATGTACCTAGGTTAAGTGTGGCTAGAAGTGTCCGTTTGATATGCAATTAGGGAAACAGAGTTATAAAAATAGAAAAATCTAAAAGTTAATATTGATCAATTACGGCGTTCGAGACAGTCAAAACTTCGTTTAACCGTAGGATCTTTTTTTAGAGTTGGTCAAACCGAGATTTGACCAACTCCAACATTTAAACAAACAGGCACGAAGTCAACCAACTTTGAGCCAAACTTAGCTGGCTGCACTGTTGGCCTAAATCAGCTGAGTGGCCTAAATAAAAGTGAGCTTAGTTATGTATCCTTTAAGCAAGTTATATACTTATATGCACAACTGTAAGTGAATTTAATCTAGGATGTATGATAGTATTTTAAATTTGTTCTTGGAATGATATAAAATTTTACTTGTGTATGGATACATAATTATCTGTACTTAAGTAAGCCCTACATTTGATCAGTTGTTTTGGTGCTTAAATTAGCATAGTCTGAGCTTGTGTGTCTGTAACTTTTTTGTAATGTTTTCCTTCCAAAATTTTTGTTCTTTCTTTTGTTACAACATGGAATTAGCTCAATTGCATGATACGTATAAACTGCTTCTTTAGAACTCGTTGTATCCTGATATCCTCTTCTAAAGGTGCTTTTCCTGTTATGATTTCTAGGCTGCCAACTATTCAGCAGGAAATGCAACAGCGCAAATTATTATACATGGGTCTATATCTTCTTATATGGGGAGAAGCTGCAAATTTGAGATTTATGCCAGAATGCCTTTGTTATATCTACCATCATGTATGTATTATTTAAAATATAATATGTTAAAAGACTTTAAAGGGAATAATAAGGGATAGATGGATATGTGAAATGGAAATCACTCAAACTTTTCATTGAAACTCACTTGATTTGATTTCTTGGCTTCCTTACAAATGCACCGGTACATGGGTATTTATAGATGCGTAAGGCACTTCTTGGTACAATGGACATCCTTTGAATTTGAAAGAAAATTCCTATGAATTTTAAAGTTTTTTAATGTAGAGATAAATGCATAGAAAAAAAAAATGCTACTAACCTTGTTAGAGATAAGAATAGTTGTGCCATTAAATTGTACATGTGCCTTCGTAACCAGCTTAGCTGGTAACCAATTTCTGTTCAGGTCATAACAGAATTCTGTTATTTATCCTCCTTATATAGGTCTATTTGTAATGGGTCACATAAGAAATAACTGAATGCAATTAAGACTTAAGATTCAACAATTCAATTTTCCTTTACCCTTGAGTTCTTATCATGGTATCATGAGCTAGTGACCTCTAAAATGGTTGGGACCTCCTCCTTTCTTCCCCCTCCTTCGTCCTCCTCCTTTCACACAGCCACATTCCTCATCAATAGGTTACCTTCACTATCACATAACAATCTCATTCCATTCACCAAACTCTACAATCAATTACCTGATTACTCTATTTTTAGAACCTTTGGTTGTGTTTGCTTTCCTTTCCTTAGGCCTTATGTCAAACACAAACTGAATTATAGATCTGCTGAGTACATCTTTCTGGGATACTCTTCTAATCATAAAGGATACAAGTGTCTCTCAACTGATGGCAGATTATACATCTCCAAAGATGTACTCTTCAATGAATATAAATTTCCTTCTGTGACTACCAACTCACCATCCCTGTCTCTGAATTTTCCACCACACTTGAAGTCCTTCCTACTATTTTACTGAACCAGTTGCAGTTGTTCCTCCCTCTCTTGAACATTCTCCATCTCCTGACCCTCCTCCTTCCAGCCTTTCCCCTTCAACCTCAAACTCTTCCGATCATTTTTCACCTACCTCAAATTCTTCCTGTCACTCCTCACCACATCTTTGATCAGCTCATCCTTCAGCTCCAACTGCATCTGGCCATATTCATCCACCACCTCCTGTTCCAATATCTTCTCATCCTATGCAGACCAGGTCTAAGTCTGGTATAGTTAAACCCAAACTTCACCTCACTCTTCTTCATGCCACTGCAGAAACTGTGTCCCTCCCTACCTCAGCTTCTCAGGCTCTTAAATCACCGAATTCGACAGCTGCCATGAAGACCGAGTATGATGCTCTCATAGCAAATCAGACCTGGTCCCTTGTTCCCTTACCACCCCACAGAACAGCTATTGGCTGTAAATGGGTCTTCAAAGTCAAGGAGAACCCTGATGGTTCCATTCAGAAGTACAAAGCCAGGTTGGTAGCCAATGGTTTTGACCAACAAGAAGGCTGTGACTATACTGAAACCTTTCTCAACTGGTCAAGCCTGTTACAATAAGAACTGTTCTCACTATTGCCTTAACTCAGTCCTGGCCCATTCACCAAATTGATGTCAATAATGCATTCCTCATGGCTTCCTTGATGAAGAGGTTTATATGGATCAGCGCTCTGGTTTCACACAGGATCCCACTCTGGTTTGCAGAATGCACAAGGCCCTGTATGGCCTCAAACAGGCCCCTAGAGCATGGTTTGACAGACTGTCCAATACATTGCTATCATATGGGTTTCACAGTAGCAAGTGTGATCCCTCTCTATTCATACTTCAAAACAGTAAAGACACTCTTTATGTTCTCATCTATGTTGATGATATCATCATAACAGGCTCTTCTACTTCTCTAGTTTCCTCTCTAATCACACATCTCAATTCAGCCTTTTCCTTAAATGACTTAGGTCCTCTGTCCTACTTCCTAGGCTTAGAAGTTTCCAAATTACAAGATGGTTCCATTCATCTCTCTCAGACCAAGTATATTAAAGATGTGTTATCTAGAGCAGAAATGGTAGAAGTTAAGGCCATCAGCACTCCCATGCCTAGTTCATGCAAATTAACTAGGTATGAAGGTGATCCCTGTCATGATCCTTACTTGTATAGGTCCATAGTTGGAGCCTTACAGTATGTTATTGTAACTAGACCTGAGCTAGGTTTCAGTGTCAACAAAGTTTGTCAATTTTACCAACCCTCGTGCCACACACCGGTAGGCAGTCAAAAGAATTCTCTGATACCTAAAAGGGACCACAGATCATGGCCTACTGCTCAAGCCTTCTGTTTCAGGTTCACCTCTCACAATCACAGCATATTGTGATACTGACTAGGCCTTTGATTCATGACAGAAGATCCACCTCAGGTTCCACTGTCTTCCTAGGACCAAATCTGATCTCTTGGTGGTCTAAAAAGCAGCAGCTTGTGGAAAGGTCTAGTGCAGACACTGAATATAGAAGCCTTGCCCTCACTGCACAAGAAATCTTATGGGTTCAGTCTCTGCTTCAAGAGCTCCAAGTTGCCTGTTCAACACCAACTATTAACTGTGATAACCAAAGTGCAGTTGCAATTAGTCATAATCCTGTCCTCCATGCTAGGACTAAACACATGGAACTTGACCTTTTCTTTGTCAGAGAAAGAGTCATCAACAAGTCTCTCTCAGTCCAACATATTCCCTCACAGGATCAGCTAGCAGATTTGCTCACCATACCTCTGTGGAAACAAAGATTTCATCTTCTCAAAGCGAAACTCACAATCCTTCCCAAGTCTGTTAGCAATCACAGTTACCATCAAGCTATCTCAGACTCAGAAACTTAATTACCTCCTTTAAACCCAGCAGTGACAGTGCTCTGGGTTTACACAGGGTAATATTAGAGATAAGAATAGTTGTGCCATTAAATTGTACATGTGCCTTTGTCACTAGCTTTGCTGGTAACCCAATTTCTGTTCAGGTCATAGCAGAATTCTGTTATGGATCCTCCTTATATAGGTCTTTTTGTAATTGGTCACATAAGAAATAACTGAATTCAATTAAGACATAAGATTCAGCAATTCAATTTTCCTTTACCCTTCAGTTCTTATCAAACCTAAATATTGATGAACATAAAAATATTTTCTTCAGTTCGGAGTGAATTAGGTCCTTTCCTCCTTGGTGGTAAACTCCAATTTTGTCTAATAAGAACTCTTCTTTTTGGCATATACTACTTGAGATATTTTTTATTTATTTTCCATGAATGCGGTGTACTTGTATGTGCTTAAGTAGTTCCAAGCTTTAATGTATCTGTTGTACATTCCTACTTCTCTGACGATTGATTTGGATGAGAAAAAAGTAACTTATAGAACCTAAGCATCGTTTTATCTTCATCTACCTAGATGGCATTTGAGTTGTATGGGATGTTAGCTGGGAATGTTAGTCCACTGACAGGTGAACCTGTAAAGCCTGCCTATGGTGGTGATGATGAAGCTTTTCTGAGGAAAGTAGTAAAACCAATATATGATGTAATAGCCAAGGTATGTTTCTGCATCTTTTTGAGCTAAAGAATTTATTTGGTTTACTTTCAACATTTGACTGCTTTTTCTTAAAAAAATCATTTTTATTGGATTTTTCTCTACGTCAGGAAGCTGAAAGGAGTAATACAGGGAAAACAAAGCATTCTCAGTGGAGAAATTATGATGATTTAAACGAATATTTTTGGTACTATGCTGCGTATTTATCCAGTTATTTTACCATCCTTAAAACAATTTTTATCGTTAAATGGATAGTCATTCCCACCCAAATTGTAGGTCAGTTGATTGCTTCCGGCTAGGTTGGCCTATGCGTGTTGACTCTGAGTTCTTCTTTGTACCTCCCCCCCGTGTACAACGTCCAGGTGACAAAGATGAGGTATGACATATTTCATGGCTTCTGGTTTTGCAAATAGAGTAACACTTACGAATGGTAGGATTGTGTAACAAAATCCTTTTAGGCTGTGCTGAAATTCTAAAGAAACAGTCTGTTACCATTAGATAGTAATATCCATAAAATTATCTTATCATGTCTTAGGTAATCCTTTAGGATCAGTGTCCTTATTTCCTCGTTATCTCCTAGGATTAATTACCATGTTTCTTTTTTAGTTTAATACACCAATACTGTAAAATAATTTTACAGTGTCATCCAGTCATAAATTGTCATATACGCAAAAATCACTTGTGTAAGAAATAATCTAAAAGTTATATCTAGGGTGACACCTGATCTAATCTGTTGACATTGTAAAATTTCTTTACAATTGATAGTGCATCAAAATTAAACTCTTTCTTTTTATCATTATATTTTGTTTTTTGAATTAGATAGGATTATTATGGTTAGTATAAATAAGGGATAATATTTTAGGTTTTATGAACATATTGAATACATTAATTAATACATTGTATAGTCTTACTGTTGTTCTCTTTTACCTTTCTTTCCCTTGTAATATCTAAAGCCTCATAATTTCGAAAAAAGAATGTCAGTTTGAATATGTTGATGTGTATGTGTGTGTATTGATGAAAACTGAGTAATATTCTTTTTGGATCACTTCTTTCCTTCTTTGGTTTATATACCTTATCCCATGAATTTAGCTATAATCATAACCAGTGCATTTATAGAAGGCTGTACTATGAACATTTATTTGCCTTTTGTGGTGTTTACTTTTTTTGTTTATCCAATTATCCTCTCATTCATAGTTTCAGTCTGGTCCTTCTATGTAGGACTTGGAATGCATGTATGAACCTTGTATTTATTTATTTTTCATCCTTTTGTTCTTATTTGAAAGAACTGACCACAACTCATTATTCATTGTCACATCTATTACGTACAAGTATTGTAATTTTTTTCCTCAAGTGCTTTTGAACAATCCAATTCGTCAAATATGAATGGAGCAACCTCTGTATTATCTTATCCTGACTATTTGTGTTTATTTTGAAAAACAGGAAAATAGAGATTCTTCTGGAAAGCGGTGGAGTGGAAAAGTAAATTTTGTTGAGATACGCACCTTTTGGCATGTATTTAGAAGTTTTGATAGAATGTGGAGCTTTTATATACTATCTTTACAGGTAATTAATAGTTCCAAATTTGGATTTTGATTTACTATCTTTACTTCATTCCGCATCCATTCAATCTAATTGGATGCTGATTATGCTTTTCAATTAAGGCAATGATAATCATAGCTTGGCATGGTTCTGGCGAATTAAGCTCCATATTTGATGGGGGTGTTTTCAAGAAAGTTCTCAGCATCTTCATAACTGCTGCAATATTGAAGCTTGCACAAGGTAGATAAACAATCACCTATCTGGCTGTGTGATAGAACTGGACTAGAATAGGGTACTGGAGTATTATTCAAGAGACCAGCACTCTCCCAGTGCCTGAACGCCCCTAACTCTCCAAAATGACAAGATCCCTCTCATCAAAATCCCCCTTATTATTTAGGCAACATGACTTATTCCCTCAATAACAACTCAACTAACTATGTGAATTAACAAACTGTAACTAACACACAATTTGACTAACTATTATGTAGTAAGTAACTGAGTACTAACTAATGGTGGGTACCTATCATTGTGTCTTTCTTCCTGTTCAAATGGGGAAAATGATTCAACATATGTTTCTCTAGAGGCTGGAGCTCTTGTTTCCGTATCACTTCCCTGTGTCAAAGTATTTAACCAGAGAAAGAGAGAAAGTTCTATATAAGATAACTCTCTTTTGCAGCATCAAAATTTGTCTTTCTTTGTACTTTACATTTTAATTTCTTATTTTAGCTGAAAATGGCTAAAATTCATGTTCAGGAGATTTCTACTGCCAACATTATTAAACGAAGCCAAAATGCCCCAATGCTGCTGAATATTTCGTTTGATTAACATCACATAGTAATGCATCCTCTTTGCCCTGATGATTCATTTTATAGTAGCTAAACTGAAATGTATTAAGAAAATTTTGAAATAATACTCAGAAATTATTCTTCCAAGTGAGTCTTAGTATGGAATTAATGAAGCATGATCACATAAGACAATGAAATGCTTATTGAAAAGATTCACAGCATGTTAAATCTAGTTTTCTTTTAATGTTGTTTTATTTTGCTTCAATCGTAGTATTTCCCAAAACGTTACTGAGAATTGATTGTGAGGACTCTATGATGTGAGTACCTTATAAAATCCCCCCCCCCCCCCCCCCCCTCCTCCCCTTTTTTTTTTTTATCTTGATGTTCTATGGTCAAACAAAATGAGTTTTACTTTGTGTTGTAACCAATGTGGTCAAAATCAGAATTTTAAGTTGAATCAAAGATGGGTTCCAGAAATCTGTAAATCGTACTGTAAGATTTAACAAATTTCATTTAAACATGTTTTTATTAAACATATAAATTCCTATATATGCATCTAAACTCATAATTCATTATCTAAAAGCACTAAGTAAACTTGCATGAAGCATAATACATTAATACTTATCAAGTAATACACTAGAAACTTAATTCAAAAACAACACCACAACACAACACATTAGATACCTGGAACTTGGTCGACAGTGACAGAAATCATGGACAGAAGTAGAACAGTGTTAGACAAGATGGTTCCAGGGCCTCCGTAACATTGGTTTTGAAAATTTTAAGCTTTTTAGGGATGAGTTTTGGGTCAAAAATGGGCATCGTAAGACATTTGGGATTTTAAGATTTAAATTGGGATTCAAGTAGATTTTGGTCAGTCTAAGATTTTTTGACTTGTTTAAATCGTACAGTCTTCGAAAAATCGTAAAATCCAGATTTTTAAGATTTAAATCGGGATTTTAACTACCATGGTTGTAACTTGATTAATTATGCTGTCTTTTATACTTTTCCAGCCATTCTTGACTTAGTTATGAGTTGGAAAGCAAGGAAAGCAATGTCGCTTCATGTCAAGCTGCGGTATATATTTAAAGCAATTTCAGCTGCAGCATGGGTCATAGTTTTACCAGTCACCTATGCTTACAGTTGGAAAAATCCATCTGGCTTTGCACAAACCATAAGGAATTGGTTTGGCAATGGTACAGGTTCCCCTTCTATGTTCATTTTGGCTGTCTTCATCTACTTGTCTCCAAATATTCTCTCTGCATTGTTATTTGTGTTCCCATTCGTTCGCCGGTATCTTGAGAGGTCTAACAATAACATTGTGAAGCTTATGATGTGGTGGTCTCAGGTAAAAAGATTCATATTTGGTTTGTGTGTTTATATTTGTATATTTTATACCAGTTCTTTCTTATAAACCAATAGCTTTTTATCATCCTTGAGAAATAGCTTGCTAATATTATTTCTGCTGTTTAGTTTTTCTTGAAGATGAGATCAGAAGCTACTGCCTACTGATTTATGAGAAAGAGCATAAATTTGGTCTTTTTCCTTTATTTTTTTTTCAATATCTCTTGTTTCTTTCATTTCCTTCTCTTTTTGACAATTTACAGCCCCGACTCTTTGTTGGAAGAGGAATGCAGGAGGGTCCAATTTCGTTGTTGAAGTAAGAAAGTGATGTTAATTTCTTGAACCATCATCTATGATCTTATCTCAGCTCTGATTGATTAAACTGTAACTGCCTTTATTTTCTAGGTACACTTCTTTCTGGGCTATCCTGCTTCTATCTAAATTAGCATTCAGTTACTACATGGAGGTAAAGAATTGATCAGAAAATATATCACTAGTTTTACTAGTTCTTAGAATAAATATAATTTACTTGTTTGTCTAACAGTGATGACACTTGAACAAGTTTACAAGGTAGAAGACGGCATTCAACAGTGAATCTCTTATTTATTTTCTTGATCCACTATTGAAGAATATAATTCTGATCATTTCATGGTTCCTTTTGGATTGTATCTTTTCTATCTTCTTTGTTACTTTGCTTTTTTCTTTCCTGGCAATTTCCATCTGGTCCTGCCTGGAGGAGGTTTCTGATTGATTATTGGAGAACAGATTTCTTATCATTTCATATTTACTTTCTGATCCTATTTTCTTCTTTGTCCTTTTCAATTTACCTGTTGTTTTATAAAAAATCTGAGATCTATCTAGTAAATGGTTCATTTCCCCTCTATTTTATTGTGTACATATCAGTTCAGTGTGTGCATGTGTACGTGAATCAGGAATTTCATAAAATGGGATGATTATAAATTATCTATGGAATCATTATAAATTTAGAACTTACATCTACATCTGCTAAGATGCAGAGTTTTCAAAAAGCATCTTATATTCACGTGTTAAATTCATAATGTTATTCTCTTTATACTGCAGATTAAGCCTCTTGTGGGTCCAACAAAAACCATCATGAATGCTCGTGTATCAGTTTACAGTTGGCATGAGTTCTTCCCTCATGGTAACACCAGGAATAAACGAAATTGAATATAATTTATATAACGGGATTGTTCTTAACATCATCTTCTATTAAATGCAGCCAAAAACAATATTGGTGTAGTAATTGCTATATGGGCCCCTATCATACTTGTACGTCTATCTTTCTACATCGCTTCACCAATTGTATTAATGCCATGTTCTGTGTTATAATATTCAATCAGGTTCGCTTTGCAGGTCTACTTTATGGATACTCAAATTTGGTATGCTATCTTCTCTACAATAGTAGGGGGCATATATGGTGCGTTTCGACGTTTGGGAGAGGTTTGTCTCTTGTGTGTATGTTAAGAAGTTCTTTTTTGTTTGACAGCTTGTTTTGACATGTAATAAATTTTAACATTAGTGTAGTTATTGTAGTTAAGCTGATAAATTAACAGCCTTCAACCTATTACGGTTTTTCAATTAAAAATAATAATTTTATTTCTATCTTTTAATTAAATCTTTTGATTTTCCTTTTCCTATGATTTGACTATCAAAGTTGATGTATTATCTCCCTATAAAATGTTCTTACATTCTTACAAAAGAGGAATTTTTGTAACACATGGATATACCTTTATATGTGACTCATGGAATGTGTAAATTCACAATTTGCCTTGAAATCTGCTAATGCTGCTGGAAGGATTTATGTACATATCATACAATTTTTCTGAGATAACTACTCGTGTCTATATCAATAGAGGTTGCATATCTAACTTATTATATAGCATCTTTAAGCTTTTCAACTTCATTTGAACCTTACCCCTCCTTGATGATATCAACCAAAAGTTTTACGTAGTATGAATAACTTACTTTTATGGATTGGCATATAATAAGGAAATCCAAACTGAAAATGGAATTTCTTAGCTGAGACTAATTAATTAACAATATCATTGGAAGTTAAGGAATGATCCTAGGTTTATTGTTCAAATTTGAATGGAGTTTTTGTTTTCTTGCTTATTTCCATTGTACATGCATGCTACATAGTCACAAACTATTGTTCAAACTTATGGAATTTCTTAGTTGAAACTCTAATCAGGTAACAATATCATTGAAAGTTAAGAGATGATCTGGTATTGTTTGTTCAAATTTGGATGGAGTTTTTATTTTCTTGCTTTTCTCCTTTCATCATGCGTGTTACTAAGTCACAAATAGTATTTCAAAATATGTTAAAGGAACCATGGAAATTATTTGTGCTGCATTAGCTGCATATTTATGGATCTTGAAAAGTCATCGTTTTTATTTTTATTTCAGATTCGAACCTTGGAATTACTGAGATCTCGCTTTGATTCAATTCCGGGTGCTTTTAATGCTTGCTTGATTCCCACAGATCAGAGTGAAAAGAAAAAGACAAAGGGATTGAAGGCTACTTTTTCTCGCAAATTTGATCAGGTTTTGAAAATTTTTCACTTTATAAGAATCTGTTACTGTTCATTACTGTTACCTTAATTTCTCAACACTCACCATTAACCTGTTTGTTGAGAGGTGAAGGATAAATGGGCTGATGACACTATTGAAGTATCTAAGTGTGAGCGAGTCCCATATCGAGTAGATGTGAATGGGTTGAGTAGTTTATAAGAGCCAAAACTCATACACCAAATGCCTTAAGGTTTTGGGTTGTATTGTGGAGTCCAACACTTGTGGGCTTGCTCTCTTCAGCGCCTCCCTATCGCTATGGATACCCCTCATATGTTTTCAATATGGTATTAGAGCCTCCCGATGTACTATAAGACTCTACTTACTCTCGATCGTCTTTATTGTAGTCCCAGCTGGTTAAAGCTTAGCTCATTTGAGAGTTAGTATCCCAAGTCACACTTAGAGGGGGTGTGTTGAAATTCTTACATTGACTAGTGATATGGCCAATTAAAAGTATACAAGGTAAGGGTAATCCTTATTCTATGAGCTAGCTTTTAGGATTGAACAACATCAGCCTAAAATTTTTTCTAAACTTTCTTTTTCAAACATTAGAGCTTGGGCTACCTCTATAAGATGGTGATTCTTACGCTCAACTGCCCCATTCTACTATGGAGTAACAACACAAGAAGACGGAGTAACAACACGAGGACTGATGAATCATTCCATGTTTACTCAGAATCAATGAATGATGTAGAAAAATATTCCTTAGCATTATCACTACAAAGAATGTGCACATAAGTATTAACTGAGTATGAATTTCAGCACAAAACTTGCAAAATATAGAAAATAACTCAGATCTGGATTTCATTAAAAACAACTACGTTTGCACAAGAATAATTATCCACAAAAGTAATAAAATACTTAAAACAAGTTTTGAAGTTACTGGATAAGGACCCGAAACATCAGAATGAATAATCTTGAAGGGGGCTTAAGCCCTTTTATGCAAATGAGGTAAATAAACACTACGGTGGTGCTTAGCAAAATGACAAGACTCACATGAAAGACTAGATCAAGACTCTAAATTAGGACATAATTTCCTAAGAAATCCTAAAGACGGATGACCTAAACGACAATGCAACTAAAACAGAGACACCTTTCCACTCCTAGATGCAGTTGATGCATGAAGATTTCCTTCTTCTTCAGTAAGTAGAGCCCATTAGATACCTTCCCCTACCAATAATCCTCTGTATTGACAGATCTTGAAAAATACATGAATCGGAAAAAAAATGTGATGGAGCAATTAAGTGAGGTTGTAAGTTGGCTAATAGAGAGGAAAATTAAGGGAAATTGAGGCAAGTACAAAACAAAGGAGGTAAGGTGGAAACAAGGGTAGTACAACCATTGCCCTCAATAGAGACATAAGATCCACTAGCAAAGGTTAAAAATGAACAAGAAGTGGAGGAATGAAAGAAAGGATACCTGAATCCCCCTTCATATGGCCAGTAGCGGTAGAGATAATGACCGAACGTCGGGAAGAGGAGGAAAGACATGCAATAGAATTACCTGTTTGCACAAAGGTAGTTGTGGAGAAAGATGTAGACGGCAGGTGGGAAATTTGAAACTAGGTGTATTGATTGAACTCATCATCAGTCATGATCACAATATGCCCTTCCTTTGGTTGAGAGATGTTATTTGGCTGAGATACTGAGTTAGCAAAGCCGGAATGACCCTATGATTAGGAATATTGTTGATTTCGTGGAAATTGCTAATTTGTGGAGGATGAGTACATTGATTTTGATAATGGCTAAATTCTCCATAATTATAATACTGCACATTACCACGGCCGCCCCCATGTCCGTGTCCACGGCCATCTCTACCTCCACTACGACCACCACAGTTCCCAGACTAGACCGCCATGGCAGAACGATCTAGAGGCGCATTGTAAAAAGTACTCTTAGGTTCCTCAAAGGAGGACTACACAACCCTAGAGAAGACATCAATGAGGTTATCTACCTTGCTTGACAAAATTTGAGACCCGAACTACCTCATATTCCGAATCAAGTCCAGAGAGCCGACTCAAAGCAATGAGTTTCTTCTGCTCAGCTATCATCTCATCAATGGTTTTGCAAGCCGAAAGAGACTGCATCTCTTCAATATGCTTCTAGAATTCCAAAAAATAATCCATCAGCTTATGTTTATTCTATTCAGGGTGAGAAATCTCTTGCAAAAGAGCATACAATGATTCAGATTGTTGGATTTCCCAAAAATAAATTGTAGAAACTTCCACAACTCCTCTTCATGGTTTTGCAATGAGTAATAATCACTTGGGTGCGCCTATCAACAAAATTTATCATCAAGACAAGAATTTTCTTATCATGTAGTGTCCATGTATTGGTATCCTTAGGTTAGCCGGCCCCGTCTGCGTTAAATGGCTATCCTTCCCCATGCCACCAAGACTAATCTCCACCAGATACTTCCATTCTACGTAGTTCTCATGTCCCCTTCAAGCTTAATACTAGTGAGTTTAGAAAGAGTCACAATTTCCATAATCACCCCCTTGGAACAACTGTCCTCCTTACGGTTTTCCTCATCCTAATGGATATTGTTAGACATTGTAAAACAAACAACAAATGCACCAAAAGGCTACCTAGAAACACTTGAAATGAAAAAGAACTTCAAATCACAACAACCAGCAATGGAACGACCTGGGCTTTATCCCATTGACCAAAAAACGAACTTTGTCCTGAACAGCAGGTCAATTGTGGCAGAAAACGGTGCTTTTCAAATTGCACATTGAAAATGCATCACACTGTGCCAAACTGAAAAAAAAAAACAATCTACTACATAATCTGGCCGCCCAATTTTTTTTTTATCCCCACACAGCCTTGGTCAGTCCTTTCTGAGGCTGCTGGGATTTTTCTCTTTTTTGTTTTTTTTTTTGGTATGGTTGGTGGCTGTTGTTTGTGGAATCCTAGACTGCTCTTAATACCATGTAGAAAAGATAGAGAGAGAGCATGGAGAGAAACAAAGAAGTGAGTTGGAATTGGATACTTTACAATGTATAAAGACCCTCTTATTTATAATAAGATATCATATAATTATAACCTTAATGGGCTATGCCCATCAATATAAATATCTAATATAATAATGTCTACTCATGACATATCTAATATAATAATATCTAATCATAACAGTTCTAGAATATAATATGCAGTTTTTTCCATACACAACTTTCAGAGACAGGCTTGCCTATTAAATCATATATTTTTGGGGTGTTCAATCATTCTTTTGTTGTTTTCTTTGTTGATATAATTCCACATCTACCTGTTTTGTATTTGGTTTCTTTCTAAATGTAGTCTTCTTTTATCCATATATATTTGATTTTGGGAACTCGATTGTTTTTAGGTCTCTTCTAATAAAGAGAAAGAAGCTGCTAGGTTTGCACAGTTATGGAACAAAATAATCACTAGTTTGAGGGAGGAGGACCTGATTGATAACAGGTAGTACTATGATTGAACATTTTTTAATTTTTTTTCATGATGGAAGTTAAATATTTACAATGTTGACATGTACATGTTTTCATGTAAAGTGATTATGGTTTGTTGCAAACAAGTCTGACTACTATGAAACATTAGGGAAATGGACCTCATGCTTGTACCATATTGGGCTGACCGTTCTCTGAACCTCATCCAATGGCCTCCTTTCTTACTTGCTAGCAAGGTTGATCTACTTGTGTTCAATTGTTCTGTGTTTTCATGTGAGAATAATCTGTATCTTTTTTAAAGTCATTAACAAGTCTCCATTTGTTGTACAGATCCCCATAGCAGTGTCTATGGCCAAAGACAGTTTGGGAAAAGGACAAGAGCTGGAGAAAAGATTGACACGGGACAAGTACATGAATTCTGCTGTTCAGGAATGCTATGCTTCTTTTAAAAATATTATTAACTTCCTGGTTCTAGGAGAACGTGAGAAAATGTAAGTTCATCTTATCTGAAATATACATCACAGAGAAGATTGACAAAGTTTGATACCTTGACAATGTTATCATTTCACTAATGCAGGGTTATACAGAATATTTTTCAAAGAGTTGATGAGCATATAGAAAACAGAAAATTGCTGAGTGAATTGAATCTGAGTGCTATCCCTGATCTGCATGACCGATTTGTCAAACTGATTGAGTGTTTGGTAATTGTTTTGTAGACTACAAATGATAATATTCTGTTCAATCAAGTGTGAAGTTTAACCAAATTTGTCCTTATTTATTTATTTATTTATTCAGTTGGATAACAAAAAGGAGGATAAGGATCAAATTGTGATCCTTTTGCTTGACATGCTAGAGATTGTGACCAGAGATATAATGGAAGGAGACGTTGAGGGGTATGTTCTTTGAAGTTTTTTGTTTCCCTTGTTAATTTGATAAGTTGTGATCATTTTGGATTCATGCCATTCACTTATAGTTTGCTAGATTCAAGCCATGGTGGGACCTATGGCAAAGATGAAAGGTTGACACCACTTGATCAACAATATCAGTTTTTTGGTAAACTTCAGTTTCCCGTCAAAACAGATATTGACGCTTGGACAGAGAAAGTAAGCTCTACACTAACAGATAATGTTATTACTATGGATAAGGAAAATTTTACGTGGGCTCTCAAACTCCTTTTACCTGGATTTCTGATGTTTGTTATTCTATTTCTAGTGTTTGTCTACTTATCCTACACGATGTTCACTTTATTGCTTTGTTGTTTTTGATAGATAAAAAGGCTTCATTTACTGCTTACTGTCAAGGAGTCTGCTATGGATGTTCCTTCCAACTTGGATGCTAAGAGGCGTATATCATTCTTCTCCAATTCATTGTTTATGGATATGCCACCGGCTCCCAAAGTTCGGAATATGATGTCCTTCTCGTAAGCTCATTTCCACTTTGACTTGCTTCACATATTAAAGCATCATTTTGTGATTTATCATTAAGAAAATCACACTCCAGTATCTTGAGTTTTGTTAAAATGACAACAAAACTATATTAGTTATTTATCTACATTCTGTACGATTATGATTTGTATAATAAGCTGCATTTTGAATTACGACATACGTGTGCTTGATACATTCTTAACTTCAACTATATTGATGACATTATATTATATATCTTGATTTTGGCAGTGTCCTGACACCATACTTTGATGAACCTGTTCTTTTCTCCCCAAATCATTTGGAAGAGCCAAATGAAGATGGAGTCTCTATCCTATTTTACTTGCAAAAGATATTTCCAGGTTTCTTGTTTTCTCTAGATATCTTTGTCTAAAAGCTGCTTGATCAAAAAGCTTCAGTTGTTGTATTAATGTATTCAGAAAGAGCACAAGAACAGTTGCTTAAACTGTAGCATGCCCCCAATGCAGAAGGCCTTCAAGTTTGAAATGTAATAAAAAATACTAATGATGGTCAAATACTATTACGGTAATAGAACAATACGTAAAATTAGGAACGGACATTACCCCTATTGCCAACAACTTGGGTCCATCCTGGTTAATGATGTACATTTTTTCCTCTCATACAACTATCTGTACAATGTTTTAATTTACTGTTGCTTTTGATCATGATTTACTGCAGATGAATGGAAAAACTTTCTTGAACGTTTTGATCAAAAAAGTGAAGAAAAACTCAGACAAGAGTTAGAAGAAGAACTCCGTCTATGGGCCTCATACAGAGGCCAAACGTTGACCAAAACTGGTACAAATTTCTTCCTTTCCCCCCACCGACCTTTTTCTATGTTAGATGTGTATTTTAATATTCTATTCTTCATTGTTTGATTATGAATTTCTTGTATGCCTTCTCCCTTTATTCTCTCTGAATGAAGTGCGAGGAATGATGTATATCCGACAAGCATTGGAGCTACAGGCTTTTCTTGATATGGCAAAGGATGAAGGTATATTGAGAAAGATTCATTGAGATAGAGAGAGGGATCATGACCTTATCTATTATACATCTAAGCTTAATATTGTCCTTTCACTTAACAGAATTAATGAAAGGTTACAAGGCTGCAGAACTAGAGAGTAGGGAAAATCCAACCAGTGAACGGTCACTGTGGACCCAATGTCAATCATTAGCTGACATGAAATTCACATATGTAGTTTCATGTCAACAATATAGTACTCATAAGCGATCTGGTGATCCAAGGGCAAAAGACATTCTTAAGCTCATGATTAAGTATGTCTCTCAAATCAACCTGCTCACTTGTTAAAGTTTACGATGCACCATCCTATCACATTTGTTACTAATGTTATGATTGCAGGTACCCATCTCTCCGAGTTGCTTACATTGATGAGGTTGAAGAGCATATCAAAGATTCTTCCCGAAAAACAGATAAGGTTTATTATTCAGCTCTAGTGAAAGCTGCTTTATCGGCAAAATCACGTGATTCATCTGAAACAGTTCAAAGTTTAGACCAGGTACTGTTTGTGGACCATTACTGCAATTATGATAACTAAATTCCATATGTTGAAATTGATGAAAATTCTGCATATTTTTATGTTGTAAAGCCTACTTTTGAAAGGTCAATACTCGATACTGAATAAGAAAGCAAAATTCCACACAGACAGAGGTGAATAACACAACAATTTCTGCAGCAAAAGTATAACGTACATCCTGAGGCATCTTTATTGTTGGAAGAAAACAGAAAGAACAATCATCTTGACTCTAGTTCTTTAATTGCTAATTATTGTTGAAATAGTCAAATAAATCCTACATGGGTAGATTTTTCTCAAATATATTACATTACGAAAGAAGTACCCATCACTAAGATACACTACACAGTAGCAACGATTTCCAATTTGTTGATTCGTTCTTTTGGTGTAGGTAATTTACAAAATAAAGCTTCCAGGACCAGCAATATTGGGTGAGGGGAAGCCAGAAAATCAAAACCATGCCATCATTTTCACACGTGGGGAAGGCTTGCAAACAATTGATATGAATCAGGTCTTACACTATTCATATTTACAAAAGAAGGGAAGGTTCGCTTTGAAAATTTCAGATCTCTAATCATCTGCGTTACAGGATAACTATATGGAAGAATCTTTCAAAATGAGGAACCTGCTGCAAGAATTTCTCAAAAGCCATGATGGTCCAGGAATGCCAACAATACTTGGACTCAGAGAGCATATATTTACTGGCAGGTATGATCTGTTGAATCTATTTCTATTTAATTTTCATTATTGTTTCTTTTATTCTATAAGCTGAAATCTATTAGTGTTTTTTGTTTATCTCTACCTCCCTTATGTTTCTTGCAGTGTTTCATCCCTTGCATGGTTTATGTCCAATCAGGAGCATAGTTTTGTGACAATAGGACAAAGAATGTTGGCTAACCCCTTAAAGTAAGTTCTTATTTTTGTTGGTTTACTATTTTTTGGATGCATATGATGAGATTTGCAGAATATTAACCCAATCTCCTATTTACATTATTAATCTAGGTTACAATCTAATGTAGGACAACTAATTCAAGCCAATACAATTAGACTATATAAGATAACAAAGCTCCTAAAACAATAAGAATTCTAATATTCTATAGGTAATTTTGAAACAATTAGGCTGTAGCTACCTCTTTTTTGTGTATTTATCTATTGAACGATACACTTAGTTTCACAAAAAAAAAATTCCAACCGAAAAACGACCAGAATGCAAGTATTATATTTGTTACTTCGTACTTTTATTTTCTGATATATGCTTTCTTTCTTTATGTTATGGTTGGTCAAGGTGTTAGGTGCCACAATTGAGTTGTTATCCACCCGCAATCTTACCCTTTATGTCTCTACTCTGTATTGGCTGTTTCAATTATGGGTTGATGCTCTAAATGATGTCTTTGTGCGTTTCATTCAGAGTGCGGTTCCATTATGGTCATCCAGATGTATTTGATAGACTTTTCCACCTGACAAGAGGGGGTGTAAGCAAGGCATCTAAGGTCATCAACTTGAGTGAGGATATATTTGCAGGCATGTGTTGTATTTCCTCTGTTTGTGTGCACAGAAAGTGTTCCTATTTTTTTTTTCAGATATGTAAAGTTCCTTTATGAGTTACAGGTTACAATTCGACATTACGGGAAGGAAATGTCACTCATCATGAATACATACAAGTTGGTAAAGGAAGGGATGTGGGTCTTAATCAGATATCAATGTTTGAAGCAAAGATAGCGGCTGGGAATGGTGAGCAGACTATGAGTAGAGACATATACAGGCTTGGACACCGCTTTGATTTCTTCCGAATGCTATCTTGTTATTTCACCACCATTGGCTTCTATTTCAGTACCCTGGTACACTCGGAACCATCCTTACTTCTTGTTGCATATATGAATGTGATCCGTCACAAATACTAACTTTGATTGTGACAGCTGACTGTCCTCACAGTTTATGTATTCCTTTATGGACGCCTCTATCTTGCTCTTAGTGGACTTGAAGAAGCGCTCAACAAACAGAGAGCTATTCGAGACAACAAAGCGCTTCAAGTAGCTCTTGCTTCTCAGTCTGTTGTGCAAATTGGATTTTTGTTGGCCTTGCCTATGTTGATGGAAATTGGATTGGAGAGGGGATTTCGCCAGGCATTAAGTGAATTTGTAATGATGCAGCTACAGTTGGCTCCTGTGTTTTTCACATTTTCTCTTGGAACAAAAACACACTATTATGGAAGGACATTGCTTCATGGAGGTGCACAGTACAGAGGCACCGGTCGTGATTTTGTGGTGTTTCATGCCAAGTTTGCTGATAATTACAGGCTCTATTCTCGCAGCCATTTTGTCAAAGGAATTGAATTGATGATTCTGCTTGTGGTCTATCATATATTTGGCCATGCATACAGAGGAGTTGCTGCCTATATTTTAATTACCATAACTATATGGTTCATGGTAGGGACATGGCTTTTTGCTCCTTTCCTTTTCAATCCATCAGGTTTTGAGTGGCAGAAGATAGTTGATGACTGGTCAGATTGGCATAAATGGATAAGCAACCGCGGAGGTATTGGTGTATCTGCTGAAAAAAGCTGGGAATCTTGGTGGGAAAAGGAGCATGAGCATCTACGGTGCTCCGGAAAGCGTGGTATTGCTACTGAGATAATACTAGCCCTTCGCTTTTTCATTTATCAATATGGACTTGTATATCACCTGTCAATCACTGATAAGACTCAGAGTATTCTGGTGAGTGCTTTTCTCATTAAACTCCCCTTTGGTTTCTCATGATCCTAGCATCTAGGATATATCAATTTAATTCTAATTACTATTGGTTTACAGGTATATGGTGTTTCATGGATGATAATCTTTCTAATATTGGGTTTAATGAAGGTGAGAATGCACATTTACATTAAGGTTTGGCGTATTATTTATTCAGGGAATTTTGTTTAGTGCTGAATCCTTCCACATGCAGACTATAGCTTAAAAGAAGTTTTGAATATGGATATCATTAATGAGTTTTAAGCAATATGTTACTGTAAAAAAATAACAATAGGATAAAAACCAAATTCATGATGTAGAAGTTTTAACTTGATCACAAGTACAAATTGAGACACTACCACTGTGACTTATGTTTGGTTCAGTTAAATATTACTACCTCCATTACTATTCCTATTGTTGAAAGAGAGGAAAGTGAGAGAGCATATTATGAATTCCGTGTGTTATGATCACAATGGAACTTTTACATTTATAGAGAATTGTACATAATTATAGAATATACAATTTCCTAATTTAAAACTAATTACATAAAGATGAAATCAATCTAATTAATCTTAATATTTACGGTTACTATATTTACTTAACTCTAACACTCCCCCTCAAGCTGGAGCATATAGGTTATATGCACCTAGCTTGTTGCATATGCAATCAATCTGGGGACCCCTTAGAGATTTGGTGAAAACATATGCCAACTTATCGTTAGAGCCAACAAAGCTAGTGGATAGTTCACAAGACATGACTTTCTCTTTGATAAAATAACAGTCAACTTCAATATGTTTTATCTTTTAATAAAAAATTGGATTCAAGGCAATATGAACGACGGTCTGATTATCACAGATTAGTGACATCTTTGCAACACCTCTAAACTTGAGTTCTTGAAACAACTGTGTTAGCCATATGAGCTCCTAACAGACTATAGTCATAGCATGGTACTGTACCTTCGCACCGGACTTGGCTACAACACTCTGCATCTTACTGTTTTCAAGAAACAAGATTAACTCCGACAAAGACACAATACCCGGAAGCAGACCTTCTATCAACGAGAGAACATACCCAATCACCAACAGAGTATCCCAACCCGAGTATGTCCGTTGTCTTCGTATAACAAACCTTTTCTTGGAGCTCTTTTAACGTACCGAATAATGCGGGTCACTACATCCCAATGTTCATTATAAGGAGAGTTCAGGAACTGACTTACCACACTTACTGCAAATGAGATATCTTGGCAAGTGACAGTGAGATAATTTAGCTTCCTAACTAAGCACCTGTATCTTTCGGGATCCGGAAGATGCTCCCCCTGATTTGGCAGGAGCTTGACATTGGGATCCATGAGAGTGTCAACTGACTTAGAATTTAGCATTTCTGTCTCTTCCAAAATATCCATTGCATACTTCCTTTAGAATATGATGATCCCATTTTCGAATTGAGCAACTTTTATCCCCGAGCAGTATTTGAGTCTGCCAAGATCCTTCATCTAAATATGTTTGAGGAGATGTTGCTTTACCTGTATAATGTTGAGATGATCACTGTCTTGTTGAAAATGTTATCCACATAGACAATCAAGTAAATGCAACTAACAGCTAAATGGGGATAAAAGACAGTGTGATCAACTTCACTTCAAATCATGTTAAACTCGTGAATCACAGTACTGAATCTGCCGAACCATGCCCTGGGGGACTGCTTGAGGCCATATAGGGATTTTCATAGTTGACAAACAAATTCAGAAGACTCCTCCTAAGCGACAAAGCAGAGAGGTTACTCCATGTAAACCTTCTCAAGAAGATCACTGTGAAGGAATGCATTTTTTTTTTATGTTCAACTAGTAATGAGGCCAGTGACAAATGGGAGCAATGGAGAGGAAGAGTCACACATAATGCATACAGGAGAGAATGTGTTTCCATAATCCAATCCGAAGATTTGAGTATTATCTTTGGTGACAAGATGCGCTTGGAGGTGGTCATTTGTTCCTTCGGAGCCAACCTTCATCGTATACACCCATCGACAACCAACAACAGACTTCCCTGGTGGTAGAGGAATGATGTCCTAAGTCCTACTTCTCTATAATGCACACATCTCATTTTTCATAGCTTGTTTCCATCCTGGATGGATAAAGGCATCTCCTGCATTCTTAGGAATAGAAACAGAAGACAAAGAAGAAAGACAAAAGTAATATGAAGGAGATATGCGATGATAACTCAAAGCAATATAGTGAGGAGAAGGATTACAAAGAGTGGATACCTTTGTGAAAAGCAATGAGAACATCAAACTCAAGAAGCGGGACGAAAGAAGGAGTCACATGGGTTAGCTCTAAAAGTGAGTCTACAATCGTGCCAGGGGTTGTAGTATAAGATGAGGACGACGCTGATAAACCTTCAAAAGAGTAGGAGTAGGATGGAGGGGAAAAAGATTCCTTGACAGGATAATGAAGGACTGAAGAAGGTGTAGTCATAGGAGAGGAATTCTCCAATGGAGGTGTTCTAGGCTCGGAAAAGGGAACATCTTCAAAGAAAGTGACATTAACAGAGATAAAATACCTATGAAGAGTAAGAGGTGCTTTGATATCATATTAGGAAATAAGTGGGTCTTACCCAACCCAAAATTTAACTTATAAGTTAAGGGTTGCCTCAAATCTTATAAACTGGATACTAGTTATATTCCTAGCCAATGTAAGATTTATCTCAATACCATAACACACTCCCTCACATCTAGGACTGGACATCCGGAGCATGAAGTTTGCAGGATTGTACATTTACGGGTGGCCCAACATTTGGACTGGTTAGACTCTGATACCATGTTGGAAGAGAGGAAGACGAGAGACATATGATGAATTCCGTATGTTGTGATCACACTAGAGCTTTTGCATTTATACATAATTGTAATATACAAATTCCTAATTTAAGACTAATTACATAAAGATGAAATCAATCTAATTAATCTAATATGTACGATTGTTATATTTACATAACTCTAACACCTATATATAAGGTACAAAAAATTTGAATCCTTTGTTTCAAAATAATACATAAGGAACATTGATTACTTTTCTCGTATATTAAATGAACAATTTCTTTTTTATCTTTAATTTATTGCAAATATAGATTTATGAGACAATCACCTATTTCTATAGGTCACAATTTCAAGCATTTAATAATGGGTTATTTTTTAAATGAAAATTAAATTCGAGACATGTTAAATAAAATTAACGCATCTCCTTGGTTTTGCTGATTCTGAATTTGGTAGTTTATATCTTATATAAAAGACGAAGGTAGTGTTTGCAAAAAAAAAATAAAATAGAGTATTAAAACTAATGTCCACATTAATTTGCCATCACTGCATTAACCTCTAAGATCATTCTGCATGTTCAATTTTTTAACATGACATGTTTATAAATTATATGCATCTTGTCCCACTGCATAATGGTTAACAAAACAATGCTGATATCCACACTCTCCTTTTCTCTTGAACCCCTTTCTATACTCTTGGATTTTTGCAGGGTGTATCTGTTGGCAGGCGCCGCCTGAGTGCAGACTTCCAGCTTTTGTTTAGATTGATTAAGGGTTCTATTTTCATAACATTCCTCACCCTCTTCATTGTATTAATAGCACTTGCCAACATGACAATTAAAGACATAATAGTCAGCATTCTAGCAGTCATGCCAACAGGCTGGGGGTTGCTGCTGGTAAGTAAATTTTTTTTCCTTCATTCTTTCTTCAGAATTAAGCATTAAGAAACTTTTTTTTTTAACATTTGAAACCTTGAACATGATAAGAAATTGAAAGGGGGAAATTTATATTGGAAATTGTGTTAAATTTACCTTGGAAATCACAAAATACTGCATTCATGTTAATTTTAAATGCAGACTTTCCACGGTCATTTTTTCCAATAGTCTTTAATATCAAATATTTCTCAAACTGATGTAAAAAGTATTTTTTAAATCGGTTTCTACCATGAACCGATGTAAAATCTCTTAAATGTAAAATGTTTTTGAATTGTCTTAGAAAAGAGACCGATATAAAAATACTTCTTAGATCAGTTTATGAAATAATTGAACTAAAAGACGAATTTAAAAAAAAAAGGATTCTAGCACTATATACAATTTGACACCTGATTGACAATTTGTGTCGCTTTGATTCGTAAGAGTACATGTCAAAACAAATTAGTCTCCAAAAGTGTCAACTTGTTAACCAGTTTTGGCCTATAAATTGTCAGACAATTTTATCCCACAAATGACTAATCTGTATTGTCAATATATTTTGAGGACCTTAGCAACATAAGTTACCACTCTAACCAAAATAATTAACCAATTTCTATGAATCCTCTTTCTTTTATCACATCTTTTACAAACTTCAAATGTCGTAAAAAAAGTGACGTGTTTATCTAGTTTGTAACTTATACGAGATAAGGAATAAAAAAGAGAAAATTTTCATCTAATATTAACATTAATGCAATCTGTTATTTACTAAATTAGTCTAACACAAATTCCAATCTAAATTTTCTCATGCTTTTATATCTTGCATAATATTGTACACATTAGATAAACCCAAAGTTGATAACTCAATTCTATTTCTGTTCATGATCCTATTTGTGCATTTACTCATTATATATTTGTTTTTCTTTTTGTTCTCTAAAAGATTGCACAAGCTTGTAAGCCTGCCATTGATAAATTTGGATTTTGGGGGTCAGTTCGGGCACTTGCTCGTGGATATGAAATAATAATGGGCTTGCTTCTCTTCACGCCAGTGGCTTTCTTGGCATGGTTTCCATTTGTTTCAGAGTTTCAAACAAGAATGCTTTTCAACCAGGCCTTCAGTAGAGGCTTACAGATTTCTCGTATTCTTGGTGGACAAAGAAGTGAACGCTCCTCAAACAACAAAGAGTGATTCAATTATAATAATCTTCATTGAACTTTTCAACCACGCGTTGTTACATTATGATCTTAAGAGTTTTTTTTACTTTAATTAGTCAAATTCTTATAATAATGTGACTACGCATGATTGGATGAAAACAGTGAACGATAACAATAAGATTTTTGTACATATATAGGGTTTAGGGTTTATTACAGCCGCATTCCACATTGTATATGGTTTTGTATGGTCCTATGGATTACAAGTTGTGCAACCAGCAGAGCAAGGCTCCATTATATGTAAATTGAACTGTCTTATATAATTGAATAATTAGTGAACCTCCAACGTGATCCTTGAACTGATATGTATTTGTTTTCTTTTGAGTCTTGTTTGAGTAGGAGGAAGAAAAAAATACATGTAAGAGTTGTCAAATAGGGATAGATTTATGCAGTTGAAGAATAAGTGTTTGTTTGATTTCGATTAGGTACCATCAATTAGTTTTTGATTTGTTGATCGAATAAGTAGTAACAGAGGTGAGGGTGGTGTTGTTATCATCTTAGAAGTTCCTAGAGGCATTGAAATATATTAAACCAGTAATTTATAAAGAGTAAACCAACAATTTGAAATTTTCAATATACTTTGTTCGAGTTGGAAATGGATGTAACTATTATAGGTGATACAATTCTCCTTACTAATATTTAACAATACTAGATCCTTTAATACTTAAACTAGGTTTGGTGTTGTTACCTAAGAGATTAGAGATTTAACTGTACTATTAACAACTGGATAGGACATGAGGTATGATGCCTACTAGATAGAAGTCATTTAATGACTAGCAAGGAGACCCTTATTTTTTTCTAGTAAATAAAAAGTTGATGTGAGTTGAATTATGAAGTTCATCAATGTTATGTTTTAAGGCTCGATTAGAAAAGAGACTTGTTGAACAGAAGGAAATGATAGTTTAAATAGATAGAAAATTATAAACCCATTAATAAATCCTAACTTGTTAACAATCTGTCACACGACACCAATAGGTCCTAATGTGTAACTTTCGTTTGGTCACCTTTATATGTGTTTCCTTATCATGTTAAGTGACAAGTGTAATGCCATATGATGGCCATGTTGGACAGGAAAACATGACCATTTTAAAGGATTGAGGTTAAACTTGATTTTGGCCCAAAAATTAAATTGAATTGAAAACTTTAATAAAAATTGTGGGTAAAAAAACCCTAAATTACTATTTCTTCCCGTTCATTCTTTTCACAATTGAGGGACCGGTTGTGCTTATCTGGGATGGTGCTACGTGAAGGAGATAATCCAAGCGATGACAAGCTTCAAGTTGAGTGTCATGGCTGATCTAGTACGAGTAAGACACTTACCTTCTTGTTTGAGGTTCAAGCTTGAGTTGTATTGTGGTTTTTAGTAGGATATTTGTGCTTTTATGGTTGGACTTGTAGCTTGTAATGTTTGTCTGGTGAGATATTGAATAAATTATGAGTAAGAGATTTTCTACCATCTGAATTCTAGGAGGGGGAATTATTAGGTGAAAACATTTTATGATAAACATCTTTGAGTGAGGGTGCATAAGAACAAAGTTGTTTACCAACAATAGGTGACTAGGAAACTAGTCAAATTTTTTAGGAGATACACAACAATAAAGAATGGGGAGGTTTTTGACCTATTCAAAAACAAACATAAGGTATACATAGAATCATGTTTGATTTTCAAATCAATGAAAAATGCTAGAGAAATAGTCGAAGGGTGAAAAAGAAAGCTAGTTTGGTTTATTATGGGATTATTATCTTTTGCTTCTTGAGAATAATCTTGGATCAACTATGAAAATGGACACATTTCCGAACCTAGTTAGACTATCTTTTTCCATAGGTACAACACTCATGTTGAATTAAAAGAAATGAAAGTCATTAAAGTTATACAACAACATTATTTAATGAACCCTAAACCCTAGGGTTTCCTAATCTAAACCCTTAGTGGAATCCAATAGAAACACCAACGGCTCATCTTGATCCTTCATCCTAATGAACCATTGACGGGTTTCCTTGTCCCAAAGTGCCCGCACATACTTTACAAAAAAGGTTTTATCGTTAACACATTTTGGCAGCTTGCGAAGCATTTCAAGGGCAAGGTCAATGGACAAGATATCATCATTTCTCTTAGCGACAACTATTGATGTATGTGAAGAAGCAGCTGCAACCATTTGATTCATTGATTCAATGATGATTGACACACTTTTCCTTCTAGTTTTTTTGCCTTTGTCTCTCCTAAAGACCACCCTTCGCCTCTTGTCACCACTCCTAGCTGTTTGAGAAGGTTGAGAGCTCGGGTTTAGGTCAATGTTACTCATTCCCAAATTGCCTTTTCTGTAACATCCTGGTGATTAATTTATAAATCTATGATTGGCGGAAAAATATTAATAATTGTCTTCAAATTAATTTTAGATTTTTGGAAATCGTTATTAATTAATATAAATACTGATCCGGTCTCGATACCGGTACCTGGGACAGATAGGTAATTACATTCGTTCTCACTGTGCGGCCTCATAGGTATACCTTTGAACTGTAAATCCGTATAAGGCGTTCCCCATACCGGTATGTCCAGGTTCTTACCTTGCACACCGGAAAGTATCCACGTCACCCGACAAAAGGTACAAGGTACAGCCACAAGGAGGATACGCGAGAAACGCGGCTCTCCCCGCGTCGTGTCAAAATCCTACACTGATCAGTGTACTATTTGTCTCCTAGCCCCACTTGTGCCTAACGATTCATTCTCCATGCTCACCTATAAATAGTCAATTCTCACACTCATAAAAGGTTACGTTATTCTTACTCTCTATTTACTGTTACATTGCTCAAATCCCCTAGAATCCTTGTTCTATTTCACTAACTTAACGTTGGAGAATCTTCGTAGGTGACACCACCTTTCGCCCCTCTTCAACGCGAAAGCTTGGTGTGTAGGATCTCCAGGACATCAAGACCGGACCCTCCCACTGAGAGTTCATATTATAATACCAGATACCCATTGTACCGGTATACAAACACTTCTATCCTTGACTTTTAAGGCTGGTCCCCACTCAGTATCTTTGACACCAGATTAGACCAGTTCAAATACAATTTTAAATAATTAGATGTTATGAAATTAAATAAATTTATTTGATTGGAAGATTATCAAAAATAAAAAAAAACTAAAATAAGTGGTGATAAAGTTAAAGTTACCACAAAGGGTTGAAAGGTAAGTTTTAATTTAAGTTTTAAAAGAAAAAGATAAAAGACCAATATGCCCTTATGATAATAAAACAAAAAGGAAACCATTTTCTTTTTCCTTCATGAGCCTATATGTGAGCTTTTTCCTCTCCATTTCACTCTTTATGGTCGTGAGCTTATAGGCTTTAATTGGTGTCCAATTTTGCGTCGAAACTTCAAATTGATAGCATTTTTGGCATCGGGGAAGCAAGGTGTGTCTATATGAACCATCAATTTTAAATTTTCTTCCTCACTTTCTCTCTCTCTCTTTTTCTATCTAGCCGCGAGGTGCATGCATGGTGAGGATTTTGATTTTTGTGTTTTATGGCAATGGAGAGCTTGAAAATCACTTCTAAGACAATAGGTGTGATGAGATATTGATGGATTTTGTGTTTCAACGTTCGTAGGTGGTGAAATAGGCGTCGGAGGATCGTTAAGCGAAGTGGGTATCGGAATCGGAAGCAAAACGGTGAACAATTTGATTGTAGGTCGTAACCGACACAAAGAACAATTCATGGAAGTGTGGAATCAAGGTAAGTGGAGTGTTTGAGTCATAATTAATTAGAATTGGTTAAGATATAATTAGGTTCGAAATGAATATAGCGTGGTTATGGAATACAAGAAATTTAGGAATATGGCTAGGTGATATATGAAAATATATACATGTATGTTTGTGTGAATATGGTATAAATTGACGACTTAAAAGCATGGGTTATGTATGATAATAGATATGTATAAGTATATATATATATATAGGTATGTATGATACATTGGATTTTGGATTATGAACGTGATGGGTATATGTTAGTGTTGATACTCATATGGCAAACTTGATAAATGATGATGATTTAACGCATTGAGGCAATGTAAATATATATTAGGAGTCTAGTCAGTGTGGCCGCCTTAGGTGATTATTGTTTATCAGTAAAGAAATATGAGATTTGAGACGTGTTTATGTGATTAGGTGGTGTGGGACAACCGACGGTATGTTTCGCCCCCCGTTTTTGGCTCTCGTTGTCATTTAAGATCTAGTTGAGCTACCCAGTGGTCAAGCAGGACCCAGTGATTGAGGTGGAGAGCCAAGTCGGGCTCGGTGGACCAAGTTGGGTTCACAGGGTGTAAAGTAGGACCCCCAACTGAAGACCGATCTTTTAGTATTCAGATATTAGGCGTCAAAATATAGATTGTTTAAGATTCAGTGGTGTTTTACATGACTTAATTGGGATGTTATGTACATATCGATGTTATTGAATCATTTAATATATGTATTGACATAAACGGTAGATTATTGTAATATGTGTTGATGATTCCTTTGATTAAGAATTAGGCGACAATTATGTGAAATGTATTTGATTATTGATATGGATGAGACTTAAGAAGCTCGGTCGGTTGGTTATGTTGGTGATAAAATAGTAAATTGATACTATTAATTTTTATTTTCGTTTTATAATAATTATGACTTTTGTTTATAAACACTTACCCTTGTTGTGGTTTTTCTTTTATTTTAGTAACTAGTGACAGTGAAGGTGCGGATGCCCCAGAGGAGACCGCCAAGTGAGAAGCTGATGCCAAGAAAGCTGTGGAAATGTTAATTATGTAATAGTGGAGTAGATGGTTTAAATATTGACATATGTATGTTTTGATTGTTTGCTAATTAGACATGTAGTTTGGATAGACCTTAGAATTTGGTTATAGGGAGATGATGCATGTTTAATGATTGCATGTATGATGAAACGATAATGATGGAATAGGAATTATGTTACGAGTTGTGGTTTTGGCATATTAGTCATATAGATGGTGATCCGGTCTGGATACCGGTCCCTAAAGTTATGACGTCGGATGACATCTTAAAGGAGTAACCGGTATTGTAAGAAGACAAAGCTACATCGGTTATCCGCCCTCACTTCATCCGTTCTCACTTTATCGAATGCTCCATCTGTCCTCGCTACGATGGGGGCTTCATTTGATCTTATCTCCACGATGTGAATAACCGTTTGCCTCAGGATCACTGTGAGATAAGAGTTTATCATAACTTATCAGTGAAGATACCCTGCATAGCGGAATGTGTGTCAATTATCTCTGAGAGTAAGTACAACTGTCAGCAAAATATGCAGAAAGGTGATTATCCTCCATCCCTATTACAGGATCGTACTCTGATAATTGACCTACCCCCCTGACACGGTGAGCACTGAGTCATATTGATTGACATGTTCCACACGCTATCAGAACCAAGGGGCCCACTTGCATCCAACGATTCATTTCCTACGTTCAACTATAAATAGCATATTCCAATACATATGCAAGGTTACGTTGTTCTATCTCACACTTTTACTATTGCATTGCTTAAGTATCCATTGAGTTCATACATTCTCCTAACTTGAGCGTCGGAGAATCTTCACAGGTGGCACCACCTTTCGCCCTCACTCAACGCGAAACGTTGGTGTGAAGGATCTCCAGGACAACAAGACCAGTTTCTCCCACTGAGAGACCGAATTACAATACCGGATACCCACTGTACCGGTGTGCAAACCCTAATTCACCTGTACTCTTGTGGCTGGTCCCACACCGGATCCTAGACCCCAGTTCAGACCAGTTCAGATGGTTATGATATTAGGTGTGATTATAGCACGGAGCCACTTGATTGATGAAATTGAAATGGACAGGTATTGCATTGTGTGCTTGAATTGTATGTTAATGTGAATGTTTAGGAATGTGTGATATGGTGATGAAATAGAAAATATTATGCATATTAGTGACAATAGTAAAAATAGCTAGAAATTAGGAACTGTAGGAGTAATTTTATGATCCGGTGGGTTTTAGGACCCCCGGAAGGGACTAACAGGTTCCCTACCTCATTTATAACTTAGATATAGGTCTCACCAAGTTTGAAGTCCATTTGATAGGTTTTATGCATTGGTTTGTGCTACTTTTGGTTTAAATGCATTTTTACGCATATCTTGAGCATACAATGAAATTTTGGCAAATGGACTAGGCCAGCAGGTCCGGAATGAGGAAAACGTAATGCCCATGAAGTTTCGTAGCAATCGAAGTTGAAATAGACAAAATAGGTAGATTGGAAGTTGACTTTGAGGTTTAGAAGCTGATATTTTCGCTCAAGTGAGCCAATTCTCTCTTGAATAAGCCTATGTATGAGTTAAGGGGTGTTTTCTGGATAAATCTCGCTTAAGCAAGGATATTCTCACTCAAGTGACTAGCAAATAAGTGGTTTCTAACAAATTTTCACTCAAGCGAAAGTATTTTCACTTGAGTGAGCAAATCAAGGGCTATTTCTGTTGACTTCTCGCTCAAGCTAAAATATCGCTCAAGTGAGCTAATTTTCACTCAAGAGAGACTGATTTAGTTTTTGCTTATTTCACGAAAGTTGTAAATAATTTTGTCACAGTCGTTTTTCCACTAGAATCGAGTCAATTGGAGATCGGTAGCATGAGTTATGCTAAAAATACTACAGGGTGTTGAGGCTGAAAATTTTAGTTGGGCTGATTCTACAATTTTATGAATTAGGAAATCTTCGGGGCATAATTGGCCCTCGACTTCTGCATAACAATTGTAGGTATTTATGTTGCGGAGGTGTACCAATTGGATTCATCACAATTAAAGTTGTGTAACTCCAATTTGATGTAAATTATTGAGCAGTGTGTAGGGAGCCGGTGTGTTGAATTTTTTTTCCTTTAAACTTTCTCATATCATGGGTTAAATTTTTGTATTTATCACAACATTTAAAGTCAATTTGACTTAAATTGAGTTTAATTGCATGTTTTAGGATCTAATAATTAGGTGGGACATTATACATTCCCTCAGCATTGTTAGCTCAGCACCAATAGTTGGGTCCTTACTGTCACCTAAACTCTCACTCTTATCCAACAAACCATTTTCAAATTCTAGAATGTGTTCATTCCCTACAAGCATATCAAGTAGCACCATCCTAAACTTGCTGTACTTTGAAATAGATTGTAATAGGAACCCATTCCTTTTATAGATTGTCCCACTTGTTCTTGAATTGGTTTTTTGTGTACGTCCTACCAGTTTTTCTGTTAAAGTATTGTTCTAAGTCTTCTCATCCCCTCTTTGTAAGAGAGGATCCCTTGCGTTCTCCATATTTTAATTTGTTCCGTTGCACCCTTAATGAAGACTCTGACAAAATGGAGGTTTGGAAAGGAAAAACATATCTCTGTAGGAAATGGCCAGAACCATGCTTTGTGAAAATGATCTTCCAAAATATTTCTGGGCAAAAGTTGTGAGCACTTCTTGTTATATTCAAAACAGAGTTTTTATTAGACCAATACTTAATAAGACTCCCTATGAATTGTGGAAAGGTAGAAAAACCAACATCTTATATTTTCATCCTTTTGGGTGCACCTGTTACATTCTGAATACTAGGGACTATCTTGGGAAATTTGATTCAAAGTATGACAAAGGTAGATTCATGGGATATTCTACCACATCAAAATCTTGTAGAGTATTTAACACTCGAACTCAAACCATAGAAGAATCTATGCATGTAAGATTTGATGACCTTCAAAAGACTGACAGGAGCCTGACAGATCTAGATTTTGATGATGTAGGAATACAACAAGAAGAAGAGCAATCAAAAGATCCACCTGCTAAAGATGGTCAACCGAATTCAATAAATTATGAAAAGACTGAACAAGTTCCAGCCCTTGAACCTGAAAAGCCAAAAGAATGGAAATTCAAGGTTCATCATCCTTCAGACCTTATTATTAGAGATCAAGCTGCTGAAGTAAGAACCAGATCTAGCCTTCACAATCAGTCAACAGTTGCTCCCATCTCAGAAGTAGAACCAAAAAATGTCCAGGAAGCACTAAAGGATACAAATTGGATTCTTGCCATGCAAGAAAAACTCAACCGATTTAAAAGAAATAAAGTGAGGACACTTGTTCCAAAACCCAAAGATAAAAGTATTATTGGGACTAAGTGGGTATTCAGAAACAAGTTAGATGAAGATGAAAGAGTCATTTGAAATAAATCAAGATTGGTGGCTCAAGGATATAATCAACAAGAAGGTATAGACTTCACTGAAACCTTTGCTCCTGTAGCCAGACTTGAGGCTATTAGGATACTTCTTGCATTTACAGCCTTTAAAGGTATTACATTATATCAGATGAATGTAAAGAGTGCTTTTCTGAATGGTTTTATTGAAGAAGAAGTTTATGCAAAACAGCCTCCTGGTTTTGAAGATATATCTCTTCCCAATCATGTTTTTAAACTAAGTAAAGCACTGTATGGTCTAAAACAAGCTCCCAGAGCTTGGTACGACGGAGTCAGTAAATTTCTTATTTCAAAAGGCTTTACAAGAGGACAAGTTGAATAACCCTCTTCGGGAAAGGCACTAAGAATCACTTTATTATTGTACAGATCTATGTGGATGATATTGTCTTTGGTGCCACTGATGACAGCCTATGTACAAATTTTTCAAAAATAATGTAAGCAGAATTTGAAATGAGTATGATGAGAGAACTTAAATTCTTCTTAGGCTTGCAAATTCAATAGACCAGTGATGGAATTTTTATTCATCAACAAAAGTACACCAAGGAACTACTCTAAAAATTTAAAATGGCTAATGTTAAGCCCATGAGTACTCCTATGTATCCCAACTGTACCATAAATAAAGATGAGTCTGGTACATCAGTGGATCAGACCTTATATCGAGGAATGATTAGTTCACTCTTATATCTTACATCTAGCAGACCTGACATAATGTTTAGTGTATGTGTATGTGCAAGATATCAATCAGATCCCAAGGAATCACACTTGTCTGTAGTGAAGAGGATTCTAAGATATCTTGTTAGTACAACTAATCTTAGGCTTTTCTATAAACGAACTGACTCTTTCTCTCTTTCCAGATTCTGTGATACAGAATTTGCAGGAGATATACTTGATAGAAAAAGCACCAGTGGTGGATGTCATTTCTTGGGGAGCAACTTAATTTCATGGAGCAACAAAAAGCAAAACTCCATTGCACTTTCAACTGCTGAAGCAGAATATATATCTGCAGCTATGTGTTGTTTTCAACTCCTTTGGATCAAATATCAACTTGAGGATTACTCAATCAAAGAAGGAAAAATCCCAGTCTTTTGTGATAATACATGTGCAATAAACCTATCTAAGAATCCTATTCAGCATTCTAGAGTAAAGCACATTGAAGTCAAATATTACTTCATTCGTGACTATGTTCTAAAGGGAACCTTGGATCTACAGTTCGTGGACACAAACCATCAAAGGGCAGACATCTTCTCTAAGCCTCTAGCAGAGGCGAGGTAAAATTTCATTAAGCATAATTTAAATTTAAAAATTATTTCCTAAATAGCTACTCTATGTATCAGTCTGCTATACCTTGCCTTGTTTGACTTCGTACTCTGAGAGACTTACTATAGAAAATAATTTTCAATTTCTACTTTTTAAAACATGGCAGCAATTATCACACTTTAGTATAACCACTCTCTGAATATATTTTCTCTCTCTTTTGTTGTAAATTTTTGTAAACGTCCCCTCACTTTCACTCTTTTCCACTGTTTTCATAATATCTTTATCTTCCCTCTTCAACTTCTCTTTCAAAAAACTTCTTCTCTTTTCTGAAAAACCTTCTTCTTCTTTTCTCACTAAAGAAATGGCATTCAAAGCCTCCGACATTATTGAATCCTCGGTCTTCAACCTCAAGCAGCACAAACTTGAAGGGCGCGATATCTCTGAAGAGCTCGATGGCATTGGCTGGACTCAATTCTGTTTAGACTAAACTCCATATTCTCCACCAATGGTTCTCAACTTCTGGAATTCAGTCTCGGTGGACAAGTAAAGTTTCTCGTTCTTGGTTCTCTGCATGGGAAATCCATAGAAATCTTTACAGACCTCATTGCTACTATTACTAGATGTCCTAATGTAAGGGAGGTTTACGATGAACTCTTCGAATTCAATGTGGTTTATTCACTAGAGATCAATGAACTATTGTATGGAAATCAACATCCGGTCAAGTTTGCATCTGGGTCTCTCCTCCCAAAGGCCAAAATGCTGCACTTTATGATGAAGCAAATCTTTTGCCCTAGAAAAAGTGTGAAGGACACAGTCAGCAAGCTTGATCATTTTTGCATGTATCACATGCTCTCCAAAGAGAAGGTTAGCTTGCCTAACATCATTATGACATATTTAATCTCATCCATAGGGAAGAAACAGAACAAGATTCCTTATCCTGTTGTCCTTATGAAAGTTTTTGCACTTGAAAATGTTCAACCCCCTTCAGTATCGGACTTGGTTACCCCTTCCATGATGGTTAGTAAGTTACATGCCTTCTCCTCTGCTTCTACTTCACCTTCAAGTTCTACTTTGTCCCACCAAAAGAAGAAGAAAAAGGTTGTCCTTTCAAAGAAAAGAAAGTATGCTCCATCCCGCACTCCTAGTACTTGCTCCACTAAGAGGCTTAGGAAATTAGTTCTTGAAGAGTCTGATGCCCCCTCAGACAACCTAGACTTACCACATACTCATGCACCCATCTCCTCTCCGATTACCCCTCTAACAACACCTAAGGGTTCTCTGGACCCTGATGATCATCTCCCCATTGGAAGATTGCAATAGCATCCTCTCAAAAGAAGTCTAGTACGTGTATCAAGGTTTCTGTAGCCAAAGCCCTACTGACTCAAATTCCTCTATTTCGACCATTTTTTGAGTCTCATTTGAAGCCACTTTCTCATGATGAAACAATAGCTATATTCATTTTTGTTTTCACTACCTTGCATCCTGATGTGTCTGTATTAACATGGGATTTCTCTGCTTGGAACTCAAAACTCACAGAGCTTCGTAATGACTATCAAAGAGTCATGGCTGAGAATCATGACACCTTACAAGAATGTGGTGGCTATCCGGCATACGCTTACTATCTATGTTTCATCCGTGGGTATCTAAGGCACCATTCTCTTTCAGAAGTCTGCAACTGGGAATACATTGATCGGCTAAATCAGCTCTATGCCACAGTTGCCCTTTATCGTAATGATGCAAGTGCTTTCAAAGCTTCACTCAAGCAAAAGAGGTTTTCTTCCCCTGAGGTATCCCATAAAAGGCCAAGGTCTGAACCCCTGCCTTCCCCAGACTCTGTTCCCTCCTCTCCTTAACCTATTCCTCTTTCCATTTTGCCTCCACCATTACCTCACCCCGCCTCTTCCCTCGCTCTTGTCCTTTGCCCCCCAATATCCACTGTTGTTCACAAGTCTCGCCTTCCCCCTCTTCTCAAACACTACCCTACCCTACCCTACCCTAATATTTTGATTACAAACCTGTGCTTGACACCTCTGACCCTGCTTACAATATTCCTCAAAATCAAGTCATTATGAATCACCCTTCCTTTAATCCCTATAGATTTCTTATTCGCCCGTTTGCCCACATACGCTACCCCTCTCTTCCTATTGAACGGCTTCTTGGGTTCCCAGACCTGTTTTCCAATGATGACCTGGGGATGTATCATGTGCTTCAAGCTGAGCAAACTTGTGTGGCTCGTGGCCTTAAGCATGGCTTCATCACTAGAATTTCCCTGTTGTTACTCCTTGGAAGAAAATTCTCTTTGAAGTTCCCCGTCCTCCACCACCCGCTAAATGGATCTCTTTAGGAAGACTTAAGAAACTCATGCCTCCCAAACCTAAGCCTATCTATAAGGGTCCCTTTCAGCCCAAGCAACTGTTTGCTGCAACTCTCAAGAGTCTTTGGACCATGCCCAATCCCACTGAAGCTCACACGGATGCATTATGGTGCCATTTTCTTTGGACTCTCTAGGAAGAACCTTCCTGTTCTTATTCTTCATCCTCTCATAATCCGATCTTTTTATATCGTCCCTCTTTGATCACTTTTTATTCCCCTTATCTATTTGTGTTTCAAACTTGTTTTTTCACTGTTCTTTCATCTGTTACTTTCCCTCTTTTTACTTCCATTCTCACTCATGATTTGCTTTTCGAGTCTCGGTGATGTTCTTTCTTTTGTTGATTACAAAATGGGGAGTTAGTGTA
Source organism: Clitoria ternatea (assembly GCA_037962975.1). Lineage (NCBI taxonomy): Eukaryota > Viridiplantae > Streptophyta > Magnoliopsida > Fabales > Fabaceae > Clitoria > Clitoria ternatea. The sequence goes on from CM075675.1 coordinate 54,759,973, forward strand.
GAAGTCTTTTTGTGGATCAATGTAATGACTGAGAATGATACATATTGTATGCACTATTTTAATCAATGAAGAATCCGCTTATTTTACTTCGCTCTTATCATTCTTATGATTCTATGTTATTCTGATAATAAATTTTTCCCACAAAAAAGACTTGATGTTTTGTTATTAACAAATAGAGAGAGATTGTTTAGAAAAAGTCTGGTAAAAAATATAAGTTTTAAGTATTGTTGGACTAGACCCTAGACTTTATGATTTGTTTATATCAATCATCAAGTATTTTTGATGAAAGAATATAGTCTGAACTACTCATAACATTTTTCTTTTAGTAAGAAATTTTCAGGATATGAAGATCAAGTTGTAAAAACTAAGGGAAAGCGAATGTATGCTTTAAAAAGTCTAGTAGATCAACAAAAGTTTGATGGAAGCATCTTATACAAAGAACTCTTTGTCAACGTTCGAAAATCTATTTTGGTGATGCTTCGAAATAAATGATCATACCATATTTGCGTGCTTATCATCAAAGAACAAAAAGAACAAAATCAACATGAGCAGCAGCTGTCAGCGTACCTACTTCTGCAAACTCTAATAGCAAGTCAGAAACCTCATTAGGACATCTCTGAAAGCAACCCCTCGCTCAATCAAGAATGCACCCACGAAAAGTTTTGTGCATAGAAATACATAAGAAACTATTTTCGTGAAAATATAGAAATATGATTCAGACCTCTCTCAAGCTTGGATTCAACTTCGAGGTCTGATCTCCAGAAGCCTATGGCAAAATACCTTCAAAGGATTTCCAACGTATATATCTCTTTTCAAGAAGCATCAACGACTATAATCTTCAAGCCTCTATAAATATCAAAGAAGTTTGAACATTCAATGAGTAGAGAAATATCCGAGAAGAAAGCTCTTCAATTCATCATTCAATCTTAGTTCACTTTCTTGTAAAAAGACAAAGACCCTCATTATTTTCTAGCTCTGCTTCTAGCAGACTCTGGTCTTGTGTAAAAAATACTTAGTGTTCGATCTTAAAATTGTCTATCATCTTTGTACACTAAGTTCTTAGAACATTACTGATTGTATAAGTCTGGTAAGTTACCAGGACTAGTTTAAGTGTTGGGAAACACTTTGGCCTGAAGAGGCTTTCGAAAGAATACTTCGGTTGAGCCAGGAGTGGCTTTTTTAAAGAATACTTGGGTTGAGCCAGAAATGGTTTGTTGAAAGAATACTTAGAGCACAAGTCTAGAGCTGATATTGTAAAGAAGTTTTTACAATAGTAAAAATCCTTCAAGTTGGAAGGGACTGGACGTAGCTTCTGTATTCGAAGTGAACCAGTATAAACTCTGTGTTTATTTCCTTTTTCTCTTTATCATTTGATTACTCGCATTTGTCTTTGGTTCAAAATTTACTTAAAAAGAGTCTAAGACTTATTCAACCCCCTTCTAAGTTTGACTCTGAACCATCATGTACCATACACCACAGACCCTTATCCATACCTATGATCCACCATCCACACCATTACCGTCCACTCATCATCCACCATTCAACCACCCCACGGCCACCATTACCATCCACTTCACCATCCACCAAAGCCACTACTTCCCTACAACTATCATCCACCCACCATCCATAAACTTCACCACCCACCACAAACCCTCATCACCCACCCTAAACCCTTCGTGCCTATTCCCACGGCCACCACCACAAACCTTGACTCACCACCACAAACGCACCACCCACCACAAACCCTCATCACCTACCCCAAACCCTCTGTGCCCATTCCCATGACAACTACCACAAACCCTTATCACCCACCCCAAACCCTCACCACCCACGGCCACCACCTCGTGCCCTCACCCATGGCTAACCACAACCCAACATGTTCAAGCAAATCACCAACCCACAAAACAAAAAAAAAACAACACAAAGAGAGGATACATGTTGTCAAGCTGCAGATCAACACAATAGTGGCAAAAGAGCAACGGATCTAAAGAGAGAAGCCTTCACAACTGCCAACTTTTAAGAGGAAACACAAGGGCAAAATGGTCACATGGTTTCCATGAGTTGGGAGAACAAAATGGAGGTGGCCATTGTAAAACGCCGTTGAGCGCCCCACAAACGAAGAACGAAGAATTCTGATGGAGAAAAGGGTTCAGGGCTAAACGACGCAGCAAGCGGGAGAGTTTAGGAAAACTCAGTTATTTAGATGGAACATAGGAGTAACTAGGAACCAAACGTTGCCAACATGACAAACCCAAACCACGTTTAGTATAAAGATTTCTTTTTAGTTTTCTAGAAAACTTATCTTAGAAAATTAGAAAACTTATCTTAGAAAATTAAGTTTCCCATGTTTGGTACATCTTTAAAAAAAAAACATTCATAGGAAATTTTTTTAAGTTATATTTTACAAAGTTACCCAATCAAATTTTCTGATGAAAGGTGGGAATCTTAGTTTCCTATTAAATAACATTCGTAGGAAATTTAACACCCCCTTAGATCATAAGTAGGACCTCTTAAAGATCTCAAGGACCTATTAACATTCATAACAAAATTTGAAAATAATTAATGAGTTTACTTGAAAGTAAAAAGTTATTCACTAGAATAATCGAAGAGGAAAAAGTTACTTAAAAGTAAATATGTTAAAAGATAAACTTATATATAAAATTTAATTTATTTCCATTCAATTTTCTTATATTTATATTATTCAAATAATAAAAAGTTCCTTTTCTATTTTTTTCTCCATACTCTCTTTTCACCACCTTATTCACATCCTATTTGTTTTCTTTTTATTTCTAGGCTAAAATATGTTTGGTTACTTATGTTTCTTTCAGATTTCAATTTGGTCTCAAATATTTATTTTGCCTCAATTTGGTCCCTTATTTTAAAACAGTTTCAAAATAGTCTCCATTAAAAAAAACTATATAAAACTCTCCTTTTTAAATATGTTATCACGAAACTGATATAAGATATACTTTTCAAATCAGTTTTTATTGAGAATCAATTTAAAAAAGTCTTTTACACTAATTAATAACAAAACTAACTTAAAAATATATTTTTTAAATTAGTTAATAGTTAATTTAAAAAAACAAATTTTCATCAACTTTTTTTATTAAAAAAATTTATTTTAAAACCATTTTAAAACATAAAAGATCAAATTAAAACTATAAAAACATTTAGAATTGAATCAATACCTAAAATAACATATCAAATATATATATTTACACCTTATTTCTATCATTTGTTTGGCTAAATATATTAGTCTCTTATCCATTGAGTATGTTTCAATGTGGTACTTTATCTTTTTAAAGCATTTTAAATTATCATTTATACAACAAAATTACATGGCTTAATGATTTGTAGGATGTTTTAATTTTCCAATTTCTGTTAACTTTTATTCGGCAGATGAACCAATTTAAAACTTTAAAAGAAGATGTGCTAATTTTTATTTGACAAATAGCCTTCCAGAAAGCCAAATATAAAATCCTTCTTCAGCTCTGTGTGTCATCTCCTTCTTCGTGTTCGACTTCGAAACTCATCTCTTCCTCCGTTGCCGGCCAGGTGCTTACACCGTCCGACGGAACCCTCGTCTTCTCTCGCGCAGCAGGTAGCGTCGATCCGCCATCATCTCCGACGGAACCCTCATCACCGGTAACATCTTCTATCTCTTCTTTATTTATTCCTTTAACCACTTCTTAGGGGTCCTTAATGCATGTTAACACCAGGGAACAGATTAACTCATGAACAGTTGCACACCATTCCATTGTCACTTGTCACTGACCAAATTAACTGAGAATTGCTACGGGTTTACTGGAAATATTAGCAAGTTCTTTACCAATGCGCTTTACTTGTGAATATAAAGTTCTTGCCTTTCTCAATTCCCATTGGTAGGAAATATTGGAAGAAGATTGGGTGTTTGGTTGTAATTGCCTCAAGAAAAGATACAACATAAAGTTTTTACTGTTTTAAATGACATAAAAAAATCAATATTAATCTTTAGATTTTTCCATTTTCATAACTCCATTTCCACAAGTGTATACCAAATGGACACTTGAAATCTTTATAACTTACACTACATGGTATTTTATTGTTATATCGAAGTAACTCATATTTATCTTTTATGCAATTACTAGTTTCTTCTTTCGTGTTATTATTTCTATTTTGTGGCTCTACCTAGCTCTTTTCATCATTGAGAACACATCATAGAATTGAAGTGGGAAAAAAATGTGAATCTAAACTCATTTTTCTATTTGTTTCTTTTCCTTGATGACCCGTTTAGATAATTGAAGTGGCATTTTTAACTCAATTCATGAAATGAGTCCAAAACGGAAGCTTAGTTATAAAAAAAAAATTATTATGTTTTTTTAATAGTTTTGTATTTATTTTTAAATATTCTTTTATGTGTTTTAGTTTTTTTATGAGTTTTTAATGTTTTATGATAGGCCATGATAATAGTTAATGAGAATTTATTTCAAGTTTTAATGTTATAGAAGTTAAATATTATTGAGAATTAATTTTCTTTTAGGAATTGAATAGTTTCTTAAAACTTTAAATAGGATATCATAAAAAGCAAAGAAATAAAGTTGAGTTTGACTGAGTTTTCTTTGTTGAGAGTTCTCTTGTTTCTCAAGTAAGAAACTAAGTTTGATCTTAAGACAATTTGTCTTGTGACGATTTCAGGCTTCTCAATTATTTTGGGAGCCTTCCTCTCATGACTCATTATTCACCTTTTCATATATTTTTTTGAGTGTGTTGTCAATATCATTTCTTAAATTATTTACCAAAAAATATATCATTTGAACTAAAATTCAAGGTGATCCCCATCCTGTTCGCGTCATCTCATCATTGAGAACACAACGTAGAATTGAAGTGGGAAATAAATATAAATCTAAAATCATTTTTCTATTTGTTTTGTTTCCTTGATGGCCCACTTAGATAATTGAAGTGGCATTTTAAACTCAATTGTTGTAATTGTTTGTACGTCATGTGCTCTTCTTCTCTATAATACAATATATTTTTGCTTCTTTGATTTTGATGATTAACTTTTTTATCAATAATGTGGTTTTTGGTGATTAACTTTAAGAAAAGAATATTAAATTTATTTTTAATTTTTTAAATCAGATGAGCCAACCGCCTCACCTCCAAGTTGGATTGGGTTGGGATTTTTCTGTCTCACCTTTAGGTGAACTAGGTTGGGTTGGTATTATGCTCAAGCCAGCCGTTCCCGAGTGAGCTGTGTTTGACAACTATGCCATAGACTATGTTGGACCATCAAAAGCTCTTATTGGTCTAGCTCTATAAAACAGACAGTGAACACCAAGCTCAAATTCTAAGCAGCTTATATATAACTATGTAGCCCTAATTCATGATAGGCCTTCACTCTAGACTTGAAAAGCTCTCCGCAAAGGACTTGATAGACCAGTTTTGTTGATACAGCAGATTCTGAGGACCTAGGTTGTTTTGGGTTTGGAATCTTTTAAAACTGAAAATGGCCTAAATTAAATGAATAATGATTTAGGGATTGGCAATTGCACTTGGAAGTTCTGCAAGAGGAAGTTCCCTGATCGGCATGGCAGCAACGCAATTCGGAAGACGAATAGGCGCAGCGGCAGAGGAAAAACTAAGAAGGAATGGCAGTATGCGAGGATCTCTTATGGTGGCTGCTTCTCGTGCCATCGCAGAAAGGATCCCGTTGGTGGATCTCATAGTCCACGTCACAGATGCTAGGGTCTCTTCTCTTTCTAATCTTCTTCACTTAACTATTATTTTTCTATTTCTTTATTCCCTTCCACATTTGTTTTCAATTTCAGATTCCCCTGTCCTCCCAATGCCACTTACTCACGAACTACCCTTCCACATCCATTAAACAAATTATTGCACTCAACAAAATGGATCTCGCTGGTTCCACTTCTTTGCAGGTAAGCTAAGCTTTGCATTTTTGGAAAATTTCTTGTACTATCAACTAGCAATAGGAACACCAATGACATCCTGTGTTTTTGAAACCATAACTTTATTTTAACGTCATCTATCAATTATATCTTATAGTGACCAGAGTGATGATTTTCAAAAGTCAAGAACTAAAATGATGCTTTTAAAAAACTCAGGGACTAGAGTCATGGTTTCCTAAAGTCAGTTACTAAAGTAGTGGTGTCTGATGCTACTAATGTTAGGGACAAAAATGAAGGTTTACTCCAAAGATAGTTTACATATACATGAAAATTTTAGTTGAGGAAACTTTCTTATTGGTCATTGAGATTATGTGTCTCACAATTTAGTCCTGCCTGATAATTAAAAAACCCTTAGTCCCTGACGTTACCAAACTCCAGTTGTAAACTTATAATTACTTTATAGTACAAAACAGTGAAAACACTATATTACAATGAAAAATAAAGTGAAAAGGGAATAAAATGAACGGTGTTTCATAAAGTCAGTCACTAACAAGAGGATTTTATTAATCTTAGGAATTAAATTTCCCTACACAATGATCTCAAGGATCAATATGAAAGTTTATTCTTTGATATATTATCTAATTGCAGCACCAGCTATTGAATAAGAATAGCTAAATGTAGGGGGAAGTATTGATTTAATTTGAAAGATACACTTAGAAGACAAAATAAGAATGTGAGCGGAGTTCATATACAAGTTATTACAGTTTCAAGAATGGGGTTTCAAACATTTTGTAAGAGTAGGTTATATGCGACTCCATTTTCCCACCTTAGCACTGGAATAGTATTTAAGTAAAATAATTAAGTGATTTGGATTTTGGACCTCACAACCTACTTTTTAGTGTGACAACTAGCCATTGATGGATTATTATGATCTTCCATGCTATTGAAAATTGAAATAAAAATAAATTTGTATGATTAAAATGGAAATATTATTGTACCAAAAAATATGAAATAACATATTTGTAAGCAAGATTTGGGAGCCTGCTAAGCTGCTGAGTGTATTACTGTCAGAGTATGTAAAGTATTTTTCTTATGGAATGTGATTCTCACTTTTTTTGTTGCAAACTATGGTAGGAAAGCAAATTGAGATTTGAGAGATAGAGACAAGAGAAGAAAATAAAAGTTAACAGGTATTTTCCATATTAAAGTAATGTGCACGAAGAAGCTCTTGAAGGAGCCTAAGTTAACTAGAGTAACCACCAACCAATAATGACACATAGGGCCTGTTTGATTCCCAATTGGGGTTTCCTAACTGGGTTGGCTGGAAGGAGATTAATCCGTTGGTCAAACGGAGTTTAAAGATGTCTTGAATAGTGTTAGATCAATATTATTGACCATTAGATGACTTGGTTGGCCAAACCCAATTTCCATAGCTGGATACCGATCAAGCACATAGGCTAACTTCCTTACCAAATTAGTAACTAACCAATAAACTAAGTCAACAATTTGACTAATGGAGTTTAACCAAACCCGGCCAAATAACCACACTTGGATTTGATGAATGAAAATTTATTTGTTTTAGGTTATTTATTTATTTATTTTACAGTTCATTCTGTGAATAGGCATGGATGGATTATTTTAGACAAAGGAACTGCGTGTCTTGTGGAGTCAATGCTCATAACAAGGAGAACATCAAACAGGTAAACTGTATGTTCCCTTTTTGTGCATTATTCCAAAGAGCTTTAGAATTGAATCATACTATTGTAAATATCATGGTGCTTGGCCTTGTCCACATAAGTCTATAAAATTGTTAAAAGACATCGAACCAGATCTCCAGTTTTGAATATTGCTGTTGTGTACAATTCATGATTAAATTGTTTTAAATTAATTAAAAACTATTCTCCAAAAAATTAATTAAGAACTCACATTTGATGTTACTTATAAAGGATCTGTGTGTTGTTGTTGTAAGATGCATCATGGAATTTGTGTATAACACACATCAACAATAGTGAGGTTTGTTTCTCTTTTTTCTTCTTCTTCACTTAGCAAAACACATCAATAATGAATGATCAGTTGGAAGTTCTGAAAAAAAATGTTTGTACTATATTGTTGTTATTTATATTGACTTTTTTTTTCCTTTTCCTTTTGGTTTTTCTTTTTCTTTTAAAAAATCTGTTATTGTCTTTTGCTTTGTTTCTCTTGTCAATGCATATTTTACTTATTGAAAATAAAGTCTAAGAAATCAATATTGGCTGGGATGATCTGACTTTGTGAGATTCTATATTTGGTATTGGATCTCTTAGTTGCAAAGTAGTTTTGTAGTAAAATATTTAAAAAGTAATGTTCTCCATGTTCTAGGAAAGTGTAAGGTTTTCCATGGAATGAGAGAAATATAGTATATTTTCTGTAATTTTTCATTTATCTTTTTCTTCTTTTTTCTAAATATTTTAATGTTGTTATTATTTTAAATTTGATACTGATTTTAGAGTTGTTCATGGACTAATTTACTAATACCTAATAAGGACTTTTCCTTTTAGGTAGTTCCTAAGCCTTATACAGCGCCAGGTGAGAAAATTGAGGGGAACTGATCATGCTAATTATACTGCAACAGTAATGTTAATTGGGATTCCAAATGTTGGTAAGTCAGCACTTACCAATGCCTTGCATCAAGTGGGGAGAATCAGTGCAGCAGGTATTCAACATTCAACATATTGTTACAAATCTCATGGAACAAAGTATATAACACATCAAATATTGAGAAGCACAAGTGGATGTATATTCACAAAATTTTCTGTTTATCTTGTAATTTTTTTCTGCCTCTTTATATTTTAAAGAAAAAGGGAAGTTAAAGCATGCTACTGTGAGTCCAGAGCCAGGGGAGACCAAAGACATACGAAGTTTTAAGGTTAGCCCTTTGTTTTCTTTTGTGCTATATTATATATATTTTGCAATTTGGTAAAAGAAATATTTTTTTGGACCCCTAAAGTTTCTTACTTATGTGGAGTATCAATTTAGAATTTTGCTTTTATGCTGAAGATCTCAGAACTCTTAATTAGCCTCAAGATTTTGGAAAATCAGAGTCTCATACTACCTTTAGTCATTCTTTTCTTTTATGACAATTTCTTGCAGTAGTCAAACTACTCTTCCAACTGGTATCCTCTCCAGGTTATGACAATTTCTTATATTTGGCTAAATTAAACATTTGATCATGATGTTGAATAAAACAACCCCCTGATCAATGATAATTATAATTATTGGAAGGTGTTGTGCACAGACATGCACCATCTAGACATATTACATTCCCAGATATCTAGTATGCTTGTGCAAGATGTGAATGTATTGTAAGCTGTGAAGATTCCTTTTATTAAGAGAATAAATTTTACTAGGGAATGAAGTACAAAAGTAAGGGATAGGAATAGGATATCCAGTTAAGAAAAGCACCAAAAACAAGAACTAGAATATATATGTTGAAAGTCTCACATTGACTAGAAATATGACCAATTAGTACTCCCTCCGTTCCTTTTTACCTGTCTTTTAAGGTTAAATCACACAGATTAAAAAAAAATAATTAATGTTCTTTGATTACAACATTTTTACATCTACTTTCCTACTGTATCCTCATCTTAAATTAAATCTTTATTAATACTATTAGTGTTTGGTTATTCTTTAGGTGAGGGTATAACAGGAAAAAAAATAATAAATGAGTTCTTGAAACTCTAAAGAGATAGATAAAAAGGAACAATTTTTTTTTAGAATGGAGACAGATAAAAAGGAACAGAGGGAGTAATATATAGGATGGTGGTAATCATCATCTTATGAACTAACTTTTTAGATTGAGTTAAACTCAAGATCCAAATTTAATATGGTATCGGAGCCTATATTAAATACGTTATTGGGCCACTTGTGAGGGGGTGTATTGTAAGTCTTACATTATTGGGTTACCTATATTTGTCCATGCCCTAGATGTTCATTCTTGAGCATAAGAGTGTCTGTTGAAAGTCCTACGTTACCTAGAGACATGGTCAATTAATAGTATATAAGTTGAGATTCTACGAGCAACTTTTAGGATTGAGTTAGATTCAATATCTAAATTTAAGAATATATTAAAAATTATCAATAACCAAAGCTTGCTAATCACTTTGTATGTTAAACTAAGAAACCACCTATACGCTTGCTTGTGATGCCTTCCAAAACATATGGGAATTTCACATCACTACTAGATAAGAAACAGGATACTATTTTTCTATGAATGATATAAAAAATAATTGGGATGTAAATTTCCAGTGTACTGATTACTGAACAACTCCTAGGTGTTGCAACCTGCAAGTTATTTGTGGCAAACTGCTATATACTTTTAAGAATTTTCTTAAAATATAAAGGAGAAAACTTCTTGGCATGGTTGCCATATCATTTAATCAGATGACTTGCACCTTGGAAAAACACTTTTGAAGGAATAAATGTCAACTTGAAGAAATTAGTCATGTATTTAAAATGTTCAGGTAAGGTTGATAATGATATCTAGTACATCCATTTGCCTATTTATTTATGCTACTATAATTCCATACTTCCTCTCCCCATTTTATTTCTTGTCGACATATTCATTTATTAATGCATCTCTTGTGCTTTTCCCACTTTTTAAAACTTTTGCTTTCCATTCAGATTGGTAGCCATCCCAATATCTATGTGTTAGACACTCCAGCCGTTTTATCTCCTGAAGTTCCTAATGTTGATGCTTTATCTAAATTAATTTTAACAGGTATGTTTAATTAGTTTTCTTCTCCCTTTGGTTGGCTTTGTTTCTTAGCTTAAATGAATGTTAGTGAAACTGAATCCTCGGCCATTTGATATTTGTTGATATTTTAAGTTGTTGGGTGGTGATGATAGGACACTAATTAATAAACTGACTAATATTACTGAATAGAAAAGTCACATAATATAGCAATATACTTGCTGTCAAATAGGCATGTCTCCTACAAAGCACTTGCCTGATTACACACCCTACCTTCAAAGTTACTTATAATACCAAACTGTTGTCTGTTATTTTCTACAAATAACTGCCATCCAAGCATTTTCTAATTCTTATGTTGGATAAGTTATTTTCCATCACATTCTAATAATACATTAATGTTTCTAACTTCTACCAATAGCTGTGAACATGACAGTTATTATTATAATTGAATTATATCTAGTAATGCATGACCACTGATGGCAATTATTGTTAATTCCCATCATGATGGAGATCGTACTACTCCACAAGTCACATGGTTTAACTGTTCAGGTATGTGCCCGTCATACAGAATGACATGGAAATAGAGGGTGGTATAAATCATAGGATTCAATTCAAGCAGGGTGGATCAAATGGAGGAATGCTCACTTATGATAGAAATGCATTAGTCAAGCTTAAAGAGAAAATTCTGTTACACAAATATATGACCTAGAATGTTGTGTCAGATTGTGTGTTGGGGGGTAAAGAGCCAACAAGAAAAGAAACTCAATGTTGCAAAGATGAAAAGATTATGGTTTATTAGTAGCAACGCAAGCCAAGAATAGTAATAAATTTAGAAAGTTTGGCTACTCACATCTATTTCTATTGTGGAAAAGATGATAAAGTCTTGCCTTCACTGATATTTATAGGCATGCATGGAAAAGACTTGTGGAAGGCATAGTAACGAAAATTGATTAAATGGATGGTAATCCAACATAGAGGTAGGAGACCGAGGAAAACTATCAGTCAAATCATTAAGAAGGATTTAGATTTAAATGGTTTGTCATATATAGGATTGAGACATGCATAGAGAATGGGATGCTTTTGCCTGCCTTTAGGCATATTGTTCTCTAAAAAATATTGTTTTTCTTGTTTTGAATACTTTTCTTTCTAATAAATTTCTTTCCCAATCAATAAAGGAGACAATACAGCGCAGAGCAAAGCATACATGATCATCTGGTACAAGGAAGCCCAAACACCGCACAAAGGATTGCCATCACATCCCCTAATAATTCTGAATATGCATTATGGAAAGCCACTTCAAGAAACAAACACATACTGAAGAGAAGATAAATGAACTATCCTATTCTAAACTAATAATGTTGATTCATGCTGAAATGGTTCTTAAATATTCTTCCATTTTGCCACGTATTGCACTAGATTTGCAAATATGCTTCTACCCTGATATTTTCTTCCTCTTCTACACAATGTACTCTGTCTACATTGCATCATCCTATGTTTTTTTGTCATATTAAACTAGTTTAGAGTAATTTTAATTTTATAATTTTCACCTTCTAAAACAATTTTCATAAAGGGAAATGTGTTTTTTGTGGTTCAGATTAGCTTTTGTAGTTCTAACTTCTAAGTTTTAAATAATAACTTATATGATAAATGAACTATCCTATTCTAAACTAATAATGTTGATTCATGGTTTTCTGGCTCAGTCCTTCATCTTAATCCTTATGCAGGAGCAATTGGGGATTGCTTGGTCGAGAGAAAAGAAATTGCTCAATATTTTCTAGCTATCCACAACTCTAATGAGCAATACAAGAAATGGGAAAAGTTATCTACAAACGATAATGACACATTATTCTTTAATGGTACAACAAATTGTTTGACTAGCTCTGGCTCGCACAGAAAGCAGAGTAAGCAAATCCCTACAGATCACACTCAGGTATTTGTAACTCATTGCCAATGCTCAACAAATGTTTCAAGTGTATGATTAAAAAAATATTAATTGTTCTCTGACAAAATATACACAGCAAGCAGGACAATCAAAGAATTGAACCCAAACAAATAGTTCCGAATCTCAAGTTGGATGTGTAACTGTAAAACTTTGGAAACCAATAGGAGTACAATTTTTCCAAGAAAAAAAACCTCCGCATTTTTGTTTTGAAGTTGAATTGTGCATATTAGGATTCTAGATTAGACTGTGTAAAATGAAATAGGGTGTATCAACGGTTGATTGAAAGTGAGTGATAAAGGCATTTTAATTCAAATCAATAGTAGATATACTCTCTACTCTTACTTTCTCATTTTATGCATTTCCTTTAGAAAAATCATATCGTGGGGTTGAGACTTAGTAGATAATCTGCATAACTTTATGATATTCAATTTGACACTATGCACTGAATTTCATATCTGATGACAGAATTCCATATATGATGCATTTATTTTCTCCATTGCGTGTGGTTGTAAACTGCATACTTGATCAGTGTCCTTGCTCTCTTTAAAATTTCAGTTAAAAGAAAATTGTTGAGAGGGAGAAACGAGAGCATAATATGAATACTATGTTTAGACCACATCAGAGCTATTGCATTTATAGAAAAGATTACATAATTACAAGATATATAATTACTTTAATTTGGGCTAATTACATAAATATAAAATTAATCTAATTAATTCTAGTATATACAAGTTATTATATTTACATGATTCTAACAAAAATCATGGTAGCTACTCTTTCTAATAAATTTTTTCACTAAACCCTTCTTACCCTTGGGGTAAGGGGGGTAATTGTTAGGAAAACCATTAAATTTAAATGCATTAAATATGTTTTTGGTTTTGCAGGACTGCATAGTGCAGAATGTTCGACGAACACTTTTTGAAACAGTTTCATCTTTTGAAGGCAATATAAGATGTGAAGTTGAAATGGAAGCACTTATAGCTAGGCAGTTTATAGCCTTGCAGGAAATTATGAATGTTCAAAGTGAATGTGAAGAAGATGCTCATGACAAGGTTGCTGGCAAGTTGCTTAATCTTTTCCGTACGGGCCGTCTTGGACACTACATTTTCGATCATCTTCCTAAAAATATTCTCTGATCATTGTTGGCTAATAATACCTTCGTGATAGCCTCTGTATATAACTTATTGACTGATCAAAAGATTAGGGCATATTGGGGTTTCCCAACTATTTTTTGATCAAATAGAGTTCCACTAATCTCGATTGACATATATAATAAATATTGATTATTGAATGATTTTATTTTTAAAATTCTATTTTCAAACTGGTTTTTAAATAAATACTTAATCATATTACAGACATAGCCATATCTTTTTTTTAAAAGGTTAAATTAATGTGGGAGGTTCCTATATTTCTAGAACTTGTAAATGTATCCCTAAACTTGGCTTTTTTTTTTTTTTACAATTGGTGCTGTCCAAAAATCAATTTACAAAACTGGGGTTCTTTTTTAGGATATTACATGTTTGGGGTTAATATTTATGTATCGTTGATAGGGGAGACGACACAAGAGTCGTATGGCGCAGAGACGACACCTTTGGAGCTGGACATGTGTACGAGTCATCCCCTGCATGGACAACATAGGGGTGGTGCCTTTCTCCAAGGCAACACCAGAGTCGTCCTTCTGACCATCGACACACGCTCCATGTGGAAAGTGTAGGCTGTTGTGCCCATGCTAAGGACGACACACCCTGTGCCTATGAAAGATGCACCACAGGTCCTTCTTCTACCCCTGTCCGACCCCATTTCTTTATCTTCTCCAACGCAGTCTTCATCTTCTTCAAGCAGAGAGCGTGAGACAAGCAAGGTCCCTACAAAGTTGTCATTTTCTTTTTCATTTTATGGTCCAGAAAGTTGAAGTGTGGTCCCAGTAAATATTTTGTATTTACAAAAAAGAATATTTCAGGTAAAACCTTAACTTTTCTAGTGTTTATTTAAATAAATTTGTGAATGTTTTATTATAGTTTTATGTATAGATATTTATTGTGACTCTATCATATGTTGTTTTCTGAATGTTTTAGAAATTTAATTTTATTTAGGAAAATAGTATTAAATTATTCTTAATTTAAAATTTAGATGTTTCTGAAATTTAGCATAAAAACGTTTATAGTTTAGTTAGTTTGTATGTATACTAATGTAATTTTATATTTTTTTAAGGGTAATAGTAATTTTAACGTTAAATGGGTTAAATTATTCCTAATTATTTTGTTATATTTAATGTTATTATGTTATTACTATTTTATATAATAATGTTATTATTATATGAATGTTAGTGTATAAAATAGTATTATATAATGTTATTATATAATCTAGTATGAAATTGTTATTATTTAATATAATGTTAGTATATAAAATAGTAATTTAATGTATGTAATTTTGTTTTAAAATTTAATTTTTTAATTTTTAAGTTTTAATTTTTAATTTTTAGTTATTAATTGTTATTATTTAGTGCAGAATGAGTGAACAGAGATCAATAAATCCTTGACCGTTCGATCCGTCCTTAGTAAAATTCCAAGACAAACACATATCAACACATGTGTGGAATGGATGACCTGACCGTGTACTAAAGGTAAGGAAAGCAGTTTGTGTGAGAAATGAAATACCAGAAGCAATTATACCTCATTTACGAAGGGCGCGTTTTTATGAGTTTGTAAAAGTTGCACATTTCCCTGTGTCTTCAGAGTTGATATCTGCACTGGTTGAGAGATAGAGGCCGGAGACACATACATTTCATCTACCGGTTGGGGAGTGCACCATTACTCTCCAGGATATGACTGTGTTGGTTAGGCCCAAACTGGTTGTAATGATTGACAGAGGTACGTCAAAGAACAATTGGGTAGACAACCACTTCGTAGCACGATGCACAGCTAGAGTTTGAGGTTGTCTTGGCTTCAAGACAATTTTGTAAACATCGATGATCATCTGGGTAGTGATAAGGCAATTGAGAGATTCGCTCGTGCTTACATTTTGAGGTTGATTGGTGGCTGTATATTTTCTGACCAATCATCAAGTAGAGTGCCACTCAGATACTTATATTTACTTGAGGATCTCGATAGATGTAGTCAGTATGCATGGGGTGTAGCGGCGTTGGGTTACATATACAGACAGTTGTGCACTGCCACTGACTATGCACAGAAAGATATTTGTGACCTCACTATGTTAGTGCAATTGTGGGCTTGGGAACGAATCCCACATATTGCCCCACCCTACCCAGATGCCAGGGAAGCTGGTAGTCCTTATGCTGGTAGATGGGTAAAACTGGATGGTAACAAGCACATTGTATACCAGCTGGACTACTACAGAGCTCAGTTTGACGGTCTGAAAAAGAATAAGGTATGTATTTCTCCATAGTGTTTAGTTTATTGTTGTGCGTATAATATTATTGATGTGCTTATTTTCAATACTTGTAATTTATTTTATACTTCACTTGGAAACCATATGTTGTGCCAGAGTTTGATGATCTTCTAAATATTTAACATTCTCAGTGTGAAGACTTGCATGCAATTACCCTAAAGGGGAAAGTCGAAGAAAATTGGCCAGGCATCTTAGAACCTTTAGTGGAATTATGGAATAACAGAGTGGCACACGTGCGGTATGGTCAATTGTTGTTTGGCGAAATGTCTGTAAGCCATCAGTATTTTAAATGGTACAAGACCCGTACTAGAAGATGGGTTACTAGACAAGGGGCTGCAAGGGGAGCTTCAGTAAGGATTTTAACAAATTAAAAACTGCATTTTTATATAATTAATTAATGTGTTTTTTATTTCAGTATGACAGCCTGGAGGTTATACAATACCTTTCATCACCGGAGGGGTACAACCAATCAGAGCCTCCTGCTTTTAGATTGGATTCAATTCGGAGGGAAACAGAAAACATATTAATGTCAATGAATGAAGAAGACAGAATTGTGAAGGCCAGAATGCATGCACCTATGCCTACAAAGGAGGCACCATTTGTGGAGGTAAACGTAGATATGCCTGGGACTCTTGTGGAACGCGAAGGGATACTCCGCCGGAGACTATGAGAGCCAGATGAATAGTTCGTTATACCATCCCTACCTCTTCGAAGGATTGGGCATTACTTTGTTCCTTTACAGCAGCCTCTGGAATCACCATGGCCAACGTACTATTATCCTTCACAATCCACACAGTAGCCCATCTCCACTCTCGATTATGACCCCGGCTCCACAACCCTTAACATTCGATGACCCATCAACATATATAATCCAATGCTCCCGTGAAGCGGATGGTGCTTCTCCTATCAGTTCGGTCACAAAATCAGCTAGTCGTTCTTGGTTCGTAGGAAGTGCCAAATTCTGAGAGCTCAATCCTCCACTTAATCATTCATTTTGCTAATTCTGGCTTATGAAAGATTGTCCGCAATGGCAAATCGATGTGTACAATGATAGGGTGAGCGTGAAAATACTACTGGAGTCTTTTTGATGTCCAAACTAAAGCCATAGCGGCTTTCTCAAACTTCTGATATCGATGTTCAGCCCCTTGGAGTGCTTTGCCAATAAAATATACGGGTCGCTATCCCTCAAGAGTCTCTTTAATCAGAACCGCTCCTAAGGCTTCATTTGACACAGACAAATACACATAAAGTTGCTCCCCTGGCAAGAACGTCTTTCAAACTTTGGAAAGCTTTCTCTTGTTCTTCTCCCCACTCAAACTTTTTGTTCTTCTTTAAAACCTTGTACAAAGTGAGCGACCGGTGTGCCATTTTTGGCATGAATCGGGATAGGGCTGCCACATTCCCATTCAGGGATTGCACCTCCCTTGGGTTAGTAAGGCTCCAGAGTTCCCTTATCACCTGACATTTGTCTGGGCTTGCCTCAATTCCCTCTCCATGTCAACCTGAAACCTAAGAATCTTCCGGCTGGTACCACAAAGATACTTTTTAAAGGATTCAGACACATATTATATACTTACAGACGATGAAAATTCTTTGAGGTCCTCCACATGATCTCCTCCTACCGAAGTCTTAGCAATAATATCGTCTATATACACTTCAATAACTTTTGAGTGCATTCCTTCAAAAATCTTATTCATCATATGTTGATAGGTTGCATCGGCGTTCTTGAGTCCAAAAGACACCTACCTATGTAGTTTCAAACAATTTTTACCTTGTTTTCATTTTAGTTTATGTTTTCAAATATTTATAAAATATTTTTCATATTGTTTACGTTAGTATATGTGAATATTTGAAGTCAATAAACAAAGTAAAAGTAATGACTATATTTGTAATTAAAAATACAAAATATTTTTCTTAAACTAAATATGCCCTATAAGGTGTCACTAGTGGTATAGACAATTTATAACGTAGATGGAAGGACCATAGTTTGAGTCTATAGTTCTGTGAGCAAACTTTTTTAACGTTTAACCCCAAACCTGGTACAAGAAACATAAAAAGGTTAAGCTCCTAGAAATTTAAATTGATGTCTAAAAATGTTAATTGCAATAGATGAAATAAAGATTGTCTTGATAATTTTGATGAATTAAATAGTTAGTTTTCGGACAAAAATAATTTACCTATTAAACTTTTATGACAAATTGTGACTGATTGTGAATTTGTGATGAAAATGAACCTTTTGCGATGTAGTATAATTGTCCTGAAAAAGCATCGGCATCCAAATTTGTTAGAACTAACATTGATGATAAATTTAAGGAGGGGTTATGTGAGGGATGATTAGGAGAATATAAACCAAAGGGGTAAGGCATACTCTAAACACAAGCAATAACTTCTACAAAAGTGTCACATTCTCATATCAAAAGAGGATTTATCTTTAGCATTCTAATAAATCAATTCACCTCAAAGATATTTAGAGCTAATTGTGATCAACATTTCACTTGTAAATCATCAATTATGAAAAGGGGTTTAAATATATATCTTTCTTCTTAAACATACTTATTGAAGGTTCAAATACTAATTATGTATATGGAATAAATTTTGTAAAAACAATTCATTTTGATAATTTTGACATCTAAAAGGATTAATATTTAGTTGGATGATATCCTTAATACTCAAAAAGAAAAAAAAAACATCTCGGTCTTCATGCTTTGAGGTTCATTATTTAGATACCAAGGGGCTGGTTGGTGTATATCTCTATTTTTTTTCTTATTTGTTGTTTTTAGTTTTAATTATAAAACTCATATTTTATTTTTTGTTTGTAAAATTGTTATAGAAAATACTGAAAATATTTTTTTTATGGTTTCTGTTTTTATTTCTTATTTTCATTTTTTACGGTATAAATTTTTTAAAATATGAAAGAAAATAACGATTTTAATTATAAAATTGTCATTTTGCTTATTGATTTTAAAATTTTGTATGCATTTAGTTAGGACAACATATCTCTAGTTTTCAAGAAGCTTTTCAAATTTTTTATTTTCTATAAAAATATAGAAATTTATAAAAATGTGTTTAGACATTATTGATTTTCCAGTTTAAAAAATTAGAAAATATATTTAAATACAGCCAGTTTGGAAAACATTTTGAAAAAAAATTAGAATATCGTATTTTTCATTATTCTCATTTTATAAAAATTTAGAATAATCACCCGTTTTCAAAATGAACAATTTAGAAAACTATATAATAGTTTTTCAAATAGTGATTATTTTGTGAAAAAATTTAGAATGTCATTTCTATTTTCCAAGTATTTTCTTTGAAAAACTAAGTGTGATCATGTTTTTCACTTCTTGAAATATGTTTATGTTTTTCTTTAAAAAAAAACATATTAACTAAACACACCCTGAAAACAACTTTTTTTTCATATTTTCATTTCTTATTTTCATTTTTTCTTGTATAAATTTTTAAAAGCAGAATAGCAAAATTATAATTAAAACTAAAAAAAACAACAAATAAAAATAGAAACTGAACATTCCCTATTATTATAAATAATAACATTGAGTTTGTTACCCTACTCAGTAAGCAAGTGTATTTCTATATGAATTGATTGTTTACACTGAACCGTATTGTTATCAAAATCAAACCAAACTAATGAGTTTGACCGGTTGAATCGTAAACAAGTTTGGTAACTAAGCCAAGTAGCAAACTAAGACATTTAATAAGTGTGAAAGAGATCCATATTCACTCAATGTTCTTACTTTTTAAGATGAATTGTGTTAGAAATCAATGTTAACACATAATGTTTTTATTTGTAAGATAAATGAAACCTACAGTTTTGATTATTTTTTATAAAAAAAAAAAGTAGGAGTGCATAATGTCTCATTCTAAGGTATGAAATGCCTTCAAACTTAAGAGTTTAGATTACACATAGTGATGCTTACATTTATCTAACCATAAGGAGACCACTGAATATTCAAACTTACAACCTCTCATGCAAAACTTTATAATGCTTTATGAGTCGTACCAAGGATTCCTTGCCATAAAGATGACAACATTTCAAAATCCTGAGTACACTTTCTTCTTCTATAACCATCATTTAACATAACCAGGTAATCCATTAGGGTTGACCTAGTGGCAAGGGGTTTGAGCACATTAGTATGGAACTGTAGGGGATTTTATTGTAAATTAATTTCTTTTTTTACACAAACACATGAATTTCTCCTGTCTAAGGCATTCCAATTTACATTGAGAAACGATTCTAGCCAAAAATAAAATGAAACTTCAAATCAATGAAGTTTAGAGTTTGAATTTCTCAATAAGATGTTAGAAAAAGCTGAGGTGGCTAATGACAGTAGAAAAGTACATGAAAGAAAATGTTGGGGATATCTACCTAAAACCACCACCTTATCTCTTAAGCACTCTCACTCTGAACCAACTTATTAAGTTATTAGGCTTTGCCGATTCCCCAGGTCTTGCTCCATCCATCTGTTGTTTCTTCCCTTTCCTGGTTTTGGCTCACTTTGGCATTGTTACCACTCAAATACTATTAACTTCCAAAGGCATACAAAGTAAACTATGACATAAGGACTAAAGCGGTAGCTTAAATATTTGATAAACTTCTCTAGAAAAAAAGTACAAAATTACGACCAGTTCGGAGAAAAAATTCTCTATAAACACTCACAGGAGAAGACAATACAATAAATTAATTTGATAAACTTCTCTCATCAATTGAAACCAACAGATGCCCTTCAGTTGCTTTTGAAAGTTCTCCCATTTAACTTCTTCCTAAGGTAAGGTACAAACACTTCAACTAATGCGATGGCTTATAGCCCAAACAGTGAAACACATTACATTGAACTAATTTATTTTGGAGGGGGTGCAGTAACTATCAAACTTATTAGCCACATTATAATGGACCCAATTAACCAACAAATGGCAAAAAAGATAAAAAGTCCAGCCAAAATAGTCAGCAGAGGAGGTCCCTGAGCAACATTATTAGTTTCACCTACATCTGATCCTTCTTTGGGTGACTTTCCACCTACAGAATTGGGGTTTGTTGCATAAACAGTCAACAGCCTTTGATTTACTTGCAATCTTGTAGAACCTTTGCACCTAGGCACAATCAAGACCAGAAGATATATAATCTCATCTCATATGGTATTCTTAAAAGAAAAATGCTAACCAGTACCCCCTTAAGAAACAAGAACTAAAAAATTTTCATTTAAAGTTATCTTTAATATTCATCTACCCTAATTTCTAAACAATCTCAACACAATTTCTAAAAAGAAATCTCCAGTTTTAATTACTTAAAGAGCACACCGATGTGGGTCTGCTTGTTTTATACTCAAAACTAATTTCTCTTGCCATGGCACACGTTCCACCCTAGAATCTATCTCAAATTCTCCATCACATTTAACATGTTTGAATGGGAGAAGGAAAAATGTATCTTTCCAAGTAAACATTCTCGTAATTTTAAAATTTTTAAAATAAGAGGGAATAGAACACTACAGTTCTTCCTTATTCGTTTTTATATCATTATCTAAAGCTCAGAAATGAAAATCTAACCCTCTTCTCCTTTTCCTTCCATGCATTCCCCACTAACTGCAACTAATAGATCCACTTTGTCATTTAACTTCAAAAGCCTTGGGTGGTTAAAATGAATCCTACAGTTGCGGGTTACAAAACCTAATGAAAATTATGAAAATTTTAAGAAAAAATTAAACACCGGTTCATTATATAGACTTTGAAATTACAACCATCTCCTAGTAACATCATTTTTACTCTACATCTTTTATTTTTTCTCTTTTTCTTTTTCCTGTCTAACTATTCTCAAACAAAAAGAAAAACACAAATAATTTAAGTGGGGTACGATTAGCATATTGTTGAAATTAAAGGGGAAAAACTTATCAATAGGTGGTGAGAAATATGAAATCCGAAACCACAACGGGGAACTAGCAAATACATAGAAAATACAGAACTCTAAGATGCAATTGTTTTTTTATATGAAAAAAAGTAAAGTAAAAGAAAAGAGGGTGAACCTGAAGGTAGTAGAAGAGGGAGAGAAATTGAAAGGTGTAATAGAGAGGAATTTAGGTGTGGAAGAAAACCCAAGTGTGAGCTGTGTCTGTGTCTGCGGCAGAGAGTGTGACAATCTCAGAAACGCCATATCTCTCTCTCTCTCTCTCTCTCTCTCTCTCTCTCTAACAAATTAATAGTTAATAATGGATGCCACTTCTATGGTCTCGTTGAAAATCGGACCAAACATGACGTAACGTTCACATTGAATATAATTTTTGATGTATAAAGATTTGTTTTAATTATTTTATATTCTTTTTATAATATACTACTGAATTAGGAAAAAAGTTATTTCAAATTATTTATTATTTTGTTGGAAATAACAAGAGAAAATATAATTACAGTCAAGAAAATAAATATAGAAATGAGAGTGTTACAATCTACCAATCAAGACTTGCAGAAGAAATTTTTAGTTCTTTGATTTTTGTTGAGTTTAAATACAATGGTAATTTTAATGATTACACATCTTTATGATTATTGATTATTATTAGATTTAATTGGTGAGTTTTTCTATTTATTTTAAAATTAAAGTAATTTCAAAATATACAAATAAGATTATCAACTAAATGTAATGACCATTAATGGTCTAATAAAAAGGGTCTTTGGATTTTAAATGCACAAGTTTTTTTTATTATTCTTTAAAAATGAGTGATGGAAAAGAGAGTTGTACATTAATCTTTTATACATTAGATAGATACTCTTTCACAAAGAGTTGTGTATTTACAACCTTATGATTTTTCATGAAAAAAACATATGCTTTTTAAATATTTTATAAGAGTTTATGTCTTTTAAATGTATACTCATTCATAAAGAATAATGATTATTAATTTGATCTTTATCTATAATTAATGGCTTTAGCAAAAAAAACCATTAATAGTTATTGGATTCAGTTTGTGATCTCTTCTATTCATTTTGAAATTAGAATACCTTGAATTGAAAAAATAGTGTATATTTCTATCTCAAATCAACAAATCATGATTTTCTCATTTTCGTTAAATCGTTGATTCGAGACTTGGTAATGATTATTTTTTCAATTGAAGGACACTATGGAGTTATAGTATATTTTAATTTCAAATTGAACGGACGACATCACAAATTGGATGCAGTGATCATCCAAGGTCCTAACAAAAAAGAACCATGAAGTAGGTTGTTGAATTATTAAGTCCACACAAAAAAAATAACATGTAAATCTCAATAACTTTTATCTTTATCATAAGATCACTTCTTTTCATTAACAAAAACAAAAATTTCATTAATAGGGTATAAGAGGTATTCTAACTCTTATACAAAATTAAAGGTTTGTTTGGTTCCTAGTTAGAGTTTATTGATTGGAGTTTTTTTTAATTAAAGTTGATTAAAAAATATTTTTTAATTTATTGGTCAAACGGATATTGATTTACCTTAAATGACATATATGATTAATAATTGGGTTAAATATGTTTATAGTCTTTATGTCTCACTAGTTTTTGTTTCAATCCCTCGGCTATTTCTTTGTTTGTTTCAATCATTATATTATTTAATATGTTGAAATTAGTCTCTAAGATGTAACACATTTAACACAACTACTAACTTAGCAAATGGAAATGATATGTCATTTGCCACTAGTTAGTCTCTCCAACTTTATCTACTATAAAACTTCTCAAACTGACTTTTATTTCCTTCTCCTTTAATACTTTTAAGGACCAATTTTAATATATTAAATAACACAAGAACCGAAAACCAATGAAAAAATATTCAAGGGACCAAAACTAAAAATTTATCAATTACATGGACAAAAACATATTTAACTCATTAATTACTAGATGACTTTGATTCTCTAATTTCATTTTCCATGTTAAGAATAATTACAATCCTTTGGACATAAGTGGGGGGAAGAAAAATTAGAACCCTTTAGTCTAGGGAAGTTTCTACCTACACCTTAGTTTTTTCTCCATGCACCACTTCCTTTGTAATCTCCATAGTAAAGGATCATTACAACCTGAAAAATAACTAAGCATGCATGATGTTAAATAAGTACATAAAAAAATGTGTTCCCCCCGGGGACAGGAGAGACACTTAAAATTCTATTACAGTTAACCTTTTCCCACAAGGTTTTTCTTTCAGGAGGTTTTAATAAGGCCCCCATTTCTTCAATAAAATTTTCATTCAGCCAAGAAGAGTAACACATTCAAAGTCTGAGCGAGGAATCGATTCCCTTGGCAAATACGTTGTGAAACTTAAAATTTATTTAAGTACTCAAAGCCCGAGCGAGGAATCGATTCCCTCGACAAATACGTTGTGAAACTTGAAATTCGTTTAAGTACCCAAAGTCTGAGCGAGGAATCAATTCCCTCGGCAAATACGTTGTGAAACTTGAAATTTGTTTAAGTACTCAAAGTCCGAGCGAGAAATCGATTCCCTCGGTAAATATGTTATGAAACTTGAAATTCATTTAAGTACTCAAAGTCTGAGCGAGGAATCGATTCCCTCGACAAACACGTTGTGAAACTTAAAATTCATTTAAGTACTCAAAGCCCGAGCAAAGAATCGATCCTCTCAACAATACTTGTGTGCCCACGCACATAATACCCAAAAAATCAAGCATATGCGAGTTATAACGAACAAAGACATCAACATAAAGGTACAACTTATTTCATTCATAAAAGGTAAAATATTACATCAAAATATCAGGAAATAACAGGAAGACAAAGCTATTAACCACTCAGGGACCCGCACTAGCATCATCCTGAGGAACATCACCTATGCCTTTGCTTTGGAGCTGATCCGGTCTCAATACCGGTATCCGATCTGCTATACATATTTCAACGTCTTTGATAAGACATCTACGTGTAACCGGTGTCATCGGTATACATCCGAACTGTAATTCCGTATCAGGCGTTCTCCCTATACCGGTTGTTCAGGATAACACCATGACATCGGACAATACACGCGTCACTGTGCTAATGACAAGGATTGTTGCTACAGGGATCGATCAATAATTCCCTACACTACGAGCCAAATTCTGCTCACGGGAATGGTCAACTTGTTCCCTAATCCTAGTCTACATTCTCTACGCTCAATATAAAATAGCCACTTGACCCAATCATGCAGGTAAGTACGCAATATAATAATGCTAATGGGAGTTGGTGGTTCCCCACCAACGAGTCCTCGTTAATCGAGCCAATCAGGTATATGAACTCACTTCATGATTGAAGGGGGGATCTTCTTCAGCTCTTTTACGACTGATTCCTCTCTGAATACATTCCTTACTTGGAATATAATCACTGACTTGAGCGTCGGAGAATCTTTGCAGGTGACACCACCATTCGCCCACTTCAACGCGTTAGGTCGGTGTGAAGGATCTCCAGGACGCCCAGTCCGTTCTCTCCGCTCAAGGATAACGGATACATACATCGGATACACATACATCCGGTCTATTATACAGTATTGACATACTATTCGTGACTGGCTTGAGATCGGATCTCTTGACCCCGGTCCAGGACAGATCATTGGCACGCCCGGTGGGGCTCGATAAAGTTATTCCCATATCCTTTGACAGAGCAGGTAATCCAGAATGGAGGGCGAAGCACAAGACTTTATGGAGAATCAAGCTGAAGGCAGAACCAATCCTAACGCTTTCAGAAAACTCAACTTTGATTCTCATGGGGGCAGCTCGAAGAAGATAGTAACAGTGTCAGATCCTGATCCTCGTGATGAGTTGATCAAACAACTTCAGAGGGAACTCGCTGAATTGTGAAGGGAAAAAAGGCAAAGCGAGGATAAAGAATCATCTCGCACGCGAAACACTCCCCACACGACTGATGGTGAAAAGTCCACCACTCTTCAGTACTCAAATATCCCTACATTTGAGGGGGGAGAACAGACTCGCGATTCTGAGGATGCAGCTTCCCGAAGGAAGAGAGATTCAACAACAGTACCCCCATTGTCTTACAATCTGAAAGTTCCTTTTTCAAGGAGACTTATGAGCATCAGCATCCCCAAGCACCTTCAAACTACTCAACCACTTTCCATCGGAAAGTATAATGATGAAACTGATCCAACTAAGCACCTTGATGCTTATGTGTTTGAAGCCATGTACTTGGGGGCTGATGAAGACGTGATGTGCCGAATGTTCCCTCGAACATTGTCTGAGGAGGCCCTCGGGTGGTTTAAAGGCTTGCCTTCTGGATCCATAGATTCTTGAACGGAAATGGCAGCTGCCTTTGAAACCCACTTTGTCATCTCCAGAGACGTGCCCAAGACGTCCCATACCTTAGCTCAGATTAAGCAAGGTGAAACAGAGGGCTTAAAAGATTTTTTGAAGAGGTTTTATAAGGAAGCAGCCCTGGTTCCTAACCTCACAGAATCTATCAAGCTGCATATCGTTATTGAGGCATTGCAGCCAGGATCAGCTTTCGCTCTTTCGTTAGCAAAGAGCCCCCCAGCAACTTTTGAGGAGTTCAGAAAAAAAGCCTCAAAGTATGTGAGCATAGAAATGCACTTGGAGGCAATGGCTGCAAAGAAAAAGCCACCAACACCATCCCCCCAAACCCAGAAGGGTAAAGAGAAGACGAGGTCAGAACGCATGGAGAGGCCATTCACCAATCTTAAGGTGAATAACCACCCTCCTCGACCTCGAGAAAGGCATGTCAATTCCTTCAGCCATTATGCACCGTTATCTGCTAGACCATCTCAGATTTTGAGAGAGGTCGGATGGCCAATGCTCAGCACATATGGCATCAGGAGACCAGCCCCTATGAAAAGACCAGGAAATTCACGTAAGTACTGTGATTTTCATGAACAGAATGGTCATTCCACTGATGAATGCCAAGCTCTAAAGAACGCGGTTGAGACGCTAATTAGAGAAGGCAAGTTGAAGCAATACCTGTTCAAAGAAAAATCCTTTGACAGGGCAGAACGGAATGAGAAAAGAGAAAGAGATCCAGACGATGGGGATGACAATAACCCCAGTCCGGTTCGAAAGTTCTCTGCTGTAGAGAAGCAAAAAGGTGTGATGACTGATAATGCAGCACAGAAAGACAGCATGCCCCAGCAACAACGTCAGGGCCGACGTGAAGTTATTGACATGATTGCTGGAGGGTTCGCTGGAGGAGGAGCTTCAATTACAGCCCGTAAGAATCATCACAGAATGATTCTATCTGTGCAAGGGAAAGTCAAAGACAATCGCCCTTACAGAGGTGGGATTGAAGCTCCCACAATCTCTTTCTCTGACGAAGATTTTGGCCCAACCATTCCTGGTGGTGACGATGCTGTAGTCATCACTGCTGTGATCGCCAACAAGGACGTCCGAAGAATCCTTGTTGACCAGGGAAGTTCCTGCGATGTTATTTTCTATAATTGCTTTGAAAGAATGGGTTTTAAAGACTCAGACTTACAGCCTTACACGCAGGAACTAACAGCTTTCAATGGCGCAAAGCAATCAACTAAAGGGTATCTTGACACCCTTATCTCGTTTGAAGGCGAGCCAGGAGCCAGGACGGTTAGGTCTCGGGTGCTAGTGATTGATGTCAAATCACCATTTAATGGCATCATAGGCCGTCCTACTCTGAATGCAATGGAGGCAGTTGTATCAACCCTACATCTCCTTATCAAGTTCATTGACAAGGATAATGCTGTGTCATCTATCCGGGGTGATCAAGAGATGGCTAGGTACTGCTACAACCTTAGCCTCAACATGACAAAGCTGGACGCCTCCAATAAAAAGAGGAAACTTAATGATGCTGGAACATCGGCTGGATCTGTAAGCCTTGTTGACCTGGACCCTAGAGCGGATTTGAACATTGATCCGTTCAACCCATCAAAGCCCACACCGGATGGAAGTTCCAGGGATATCGTCTTGGGAGATTCTCCAGAAAAGATCACCCATATCAATGACAAGCTAGATACTGAAATAGAGCAGCGACTGCTGGCTCTCTTGCAAGAGTTTAAAGACCTCTTCGCATGGACTGCAGCCGATATGCCAGGCATAGACCCTGAATTCTGCTGTCATAAACTTTCCGTCTATCCAGAGACGAAACCTGTGGCCCAAAAGAAAAGACGATTGGGCCCAGAGAAACAGAAGGCAGCTTGCCAGCAAACTGAGGAGTTGCTGAAGGCCGGATTTATCAGGGAAATCCGATATTCCTCTTGGCTTTCGAATGTGGTGATGGTCCCTAAATCCAATGGTAAATGGAGAATGTGCATTGATTACGTGGACCTTAACCGTTGCTGTCCAAAAGATCCTTATCCTCTTCCTAATATAGATCGGATGGTGGATGATTCCTCTGGTTATCAATACCTGAGTTTCATGGACGCATACTCTGGTTACAACCAAATTCCGATGTGCGAAGAGGATCAAGAGAAGACAGCTTTCATAAATGATCGTGGTGTCTTTTGCTATACAGTCATGCCCTTTGGCCTGAAAAACGCTGGGGCGACATATCAGCGCATGATCAACAAGGTTTTCGAAGGTATGCACACCAAACTTGTTGAAGTATATATTGACGACATAATAGCAAAGACACCGGTTGGTGGCGATCATATTGAGGACCTACGCCAAATATTCACCCGTTTGAGACAATTTAACATGAGGCTGAACCCAATGAAGTGCACATTTGCTGTCCCTGCTGGGAAGTTTTTGGGTTTCATGTTAACTCAACGTGGTATTGAAGCCAATCCAGGGAAGTGCCAAACGATTCTAGACATGCAGAGTCCTAAGAATCTCAAAGAAGTCCAATCCCTGAATGGCAAGGTAGCAGCTTTGGCACGATTCATGCCAAAGATGGCTCACAGGTCACTCCCCCTGTACAAAATACTGAAAAAGTCCAAGAAATTCGAGTGGGGACAGGAACAAGAAAAAGCTTTCCAAGAACTTAAGGAGGTGTTGTCCAAACCTCCCATTCTCACAAAGCCTGACCCCGAAGACACACTCATTCTGTACTTGGCTATTTCAGATGAAGCTTTGGGTGTTGCCTTGATAAAAGAAACTCCCGAGGGACAAAGACCGGTCTATTTCACTAGCAAGACCTTGCAAGGTGCTGAGATCCGGTATCAGAAAATTGAAAAGGCCGCCCTCGCTGTTGTTTGGGCCTCACGACGGTTGCGTCCGTACTTTCACGCCCATCCAATCATAGTGAGAACGGATTTGCCACTCCGTTCTGTCTTAATCAAGCCCGATCTCGCTGGGAGGATGATCAAATGGTCTATCGAACTCTCTGAGTTTGATATATCCTACGAACCCCGCAGCGCTATTAAAGCTCAAGTCCTGGCTGACTTTATTGTGGAAATGACAGGGACTGATCCAGATTACCCTCGAGTCCATTGGACCATTTACGTTGATGGTTCATTAAACCAAAGAGGCTCTGGAGCGGGTGTAGTTCTAGAAAGTGACGACGGAGTACACCTGGAGATCTCCCTTCGTTTCAATTTCAAAACATCCAACAACCAAGCTGAGTACGAAGCTTGCTTGGCCGGGCTAAGAGCTGCGATTGACATCGGAGCTTCTGAGGCGACACTCTGCAGCGATTCACAGCTGGTGATTTCGCAGATCTTAGGAGATTATCAAGCTCGCGAACCTCAACTCCAATTATACTTGAACTGTGTCAAGGAGTTGACTGAGAAATTCTCAAAGGTGGAATTCAAGCATGTTCCACGTGAAGAGAATACGAGAGCAGATATACTCTCCAGGTTAGCAAGCACTAAACGACCAAGTAGCACCACTACGTTGGTTCAAAGCACGCTAACGTCGCCCAGCATTCCTCTTTTCCCTTCTCTAAACGCCATAATGACTAACTCCCTTTACGGGGATACATGGATGGCTCCTTACATCCGTTATTTGGCTGATGGACAATTACCTACAGACGAGAAGGAAAAGACAAGGTTAAGGAGAGAATTACCATATTTCACTATGATTGATGGTAATCTCTACAGAAGGGCACTCTCTGTGCCCTATTTGATCTGTCTCAAAGAGGATGAAGTGCAAGATGTCATGGAGGAAGTGCATGGAGGACAATGTGGACACCACGCCGGAGGAAGAAGCTTAATGCGAAAAATCCTCAGGGCTGGATACTGGTGGCCCACGATGAAGCAAGACTCCATTGACTTCGTCAAAAAATGCGATGCTTTCCAAAAATTCTCTAACCTTCACCACACACCGGCGGAAGAACTCTTCACATCCGCTGTTCCATGGCCCTTCTACCAATGGGGTTTGGATATTCTGGGCCCCTTTCCAACTGCTCCTGGGGGTATCAAATATCTCATTGTAGGGGTCGATTATTTCACTAAGTGGATAGAAGCAGAGCCGGTGGTACATATTACTTCAGCCCGAACTCGTCGTTTCATGTATGAAAACATCATAACACGGTTCGGGGTCCCAGCACGGATTGTCACAGACAATGGCACCCAGTTCACGGATAAAAAATTCACAGATTTGCTTGAAGGGTTAGGAATAACCCAAATATTCTCATCTGTCGAACATCCCCAAACTAATGGTCAAGCTGAAGTGGCCAACAGGGAGGTGCTGAAGGGACTAAAGAAACGCCTTGGTGAAGCCAAGGGCGGATGGACAGACCAGCTGTGTCATGTCCTATGGGCATATCGGACAACGCCTCATTCATCCACCAATGAATCCCCATATCGCCTAACATACGGGGTCGAGGCAATGATACCTGTGGAACTGCAAATTGCTTCCATAAGGGTTAAGTATTTCTCTGAAGAAACCAACAATGCTAACTTGGCATCCGAAATAGATGTCATACAAGAACTCAGAGAAGACGCTTTCATCAGAGATCAAGCCATCAAAGCCAAAGTTGCTCTCCGGTACAACAAACGAGTCCAATCAAGGACTTTCAACGTTGGAGATTTGGTTTTGAGGAAAGCAAGTATAGGGAATAAATTCGCTCATCAAGGCAAACTAGCCCCAAACTGGGAAGGCCCATACAGGGTATCCGAGGTCACTGGCAAAGGCTCTTACCGCCTTGAAAACCTTGATGGCACTCAAATCCGAAATAAATGGAACACCCAAAACTTGCGCATCTACTATAGCTAGCTGATGGAACCATCTACACTCTCCTATCCTTATTTTGGATTGAATACTGGAGAATTTATTTTCACAGCTACGCTCTCATTGTAATTCTTATTTTTGATTTAATAAGAATCTCTCGCAACAATTTAACTCTTTCGAGTTTTTCTTATGCTGTGATTTTCAGTTTATCCGGTGTACAGAAGCATATTCAGGACGGATGATCTCAGCTACGTATTCTGTAGTTGACGATGTAACTCCTCGAATATGCGCAACGCACAAGAACAACTCAGGACGGATGATCTCAATTACCCATTCTGTAATTGAGGATGTAACTCCTCGGGTGTGTCTAAGTATTGAAGGCCCAGATTGTAGGATTAAACCGAACTCTGGGTACGGTTAGTAAGTTTGGCTGAACACTGGTGAAGGCTCGGATTGTAGGATTAAACCGAACTCTGAGTACGACTAGTAGGATTAACCGAACGTCGGAGAAGACCTGAGTTGTAGGATTAAACCGAACCTCAGGGCATGGGTTGTAGGGCTGGTCCTTCTTCAAGGCCACAAACCGAACCCCATTCGAAGACTACATGGGTTGTAGGGCTGGTCCTCTTTCAAGGCCACAAACCGAACCCCATTCGAAGACTACATGGGTTGTAGGGCTGGTCCTTCTTCAAGGCCACAAACCGAACCCCATTCGAAGACTACATGGGTTGTAGGGCTGGTCCTCTTTCAAGGCCACAAACCGAACCCCATGCGAAGGCTTGGGCGCAGTAAGCTGGCTCTTCTTCAAGACCACGCTGAACCCCAAGTGACGGGCGCAGTAGGTTCAGGATTAGCCCTGATCTGAACCCCGTATCGAAGGCTCGGATTGTAGGATGAAACCGGACTCTGAGTACGACTAGTAGGATTAACCGAACGTCGGTGAAGAATTGTCATTGGATAAAACCAAAGACCAATTGAAGAACGGCTAGTAGGATTAAACCGAAGGCCAAAAATGACATGGACTGTAGGATCAAACCGAACTCCAAACACAACAAGTAAGTTATACTGAACTCCAAATTAATACTCTCATGAAGTTCTTTATTTGGAAGTTTTATAGCTTATAATTCTGAGTCA
The DNA here is from genome assembly GCA_037962975.1 of Clitoria ternatea. Taxonomy (NCBI): domain Eukaryota; kingdom Viridiplantae; phylum Streptophyta; class Magnoliopsida; order Fabales; family Fabaceae; genus Clitoria; species Clitoria ternatea. The sequence continues at coordinate 54,792,114 of CM075675.1, forward strand.
TCAATTCTTCAATTGAGACCGGATGACTCATAAACTCCGACACAAACAATTCACTCGGGTACGCCACAATCTAAGGCATTTTCACCCGAAATCCCTCAGTCGGAAATATTTCAAGAGGAATTTCTATTTTAAATCCTCACTCTTAAAAGCTCTCACAAGAAAATCTCACTCAGAGTTTATTCAAAGTGAATCATCACCCAATGAAACTGGGGGACAGCATCAACGATTTAACGAATATCTTGAGGAATGAACTCTCATCTAAACGATCTCACAATCATTCCCCTTAAGCCGTTCTTGTGACGATGATGTATTCCCTCACAAGCGGTGATCTTATTATGAAATTCATCTCGCATGTTTTACAATCCGATCTTTATTACTTAAATCCGGAATGATACAATACACATGCAATCCCTCTATTAAAGTTGTTTTTCACTAAACAAGAATGGAGGTAAAAAACTCTTTTATTGATTTAATGAGAATTACAATTCGTGTAATGATCCGGAGCTGATCCCGGAACACAGCGAATTCAAATCAATAAAACGAAAAAGGAAACAAGGAAGGCGCTACTTTTTCTGGCTTGGATCTCCCTCCTTCCCTTTGCCTTTGTCTCCGGTCTTGCCTTCTTCAGTGCGAGAGCTTGATCCTGTACTTGTGGGCTTCAAGAGGGAAGGTCCCATTGATTGACCTTTAGGTAAAGGAGCAAACTTATAAGGAGTGTTAGGCGGACTCTCATGACGATTGTCAACGATGGCCACCAGTTTCCCTTGGTGAAACTCATAGAACGGATCAATACCGTTCAAATTAATTGACACCTTGGGATTCCGGTATAACACTTGACGAACTGCCAACCCGAAAGCCTCCTTGACTGCTTGATCACACATGTTTACAGCATCGTCCAAGTCTGCTTTCAGGGTCTTGACTTCGCCATTCGAATCCGCCAGCTTTAATAGCAGCTCCTTTTCCTTACGTGACCAATCATCCACTCCTCGAGAATGGACAACCTTAGCCTCCTTCAACCCCTCTTCTAGCTTCGAAGAGCGTTCCTTCTCAACACAAAGGTTGGCATGGAGGTCAGCATTGATTTTCTTCTGATCAAGAACTTGACCCTCCAGCTCCTTGGCAAGGTTCTTCAGCTTGGCAATTTCTTCATCCTTCTTCTGAATTTCTTCTCTGGAAGCTTCTAATTTTCCTTCTAATTGGAGGATGATTGCCTTGTCCTTGCCAACCACTGAGGTGAGCCTCTCGTTCTCTTCTGTGAGCTCACGAACCGACTTGAGGAGCCCGGATAACTCAGCCAAGTGCTTCTGTCCGTCGTCGCAAGCTCTGATTATTTCATCATTCTTCAACGAGGGCTTCACCTTGGGTGAAGGTTCAGGAACGCCCTCAGGAACAGAGCCCTCAAACACCGGGTGTTGAACAAGACCGGAACTACCTTCAAGAAGGCAAGGGGCTTTGGGCGCGAAATAAGTCGTTATTGGCTTCGCCCCATATGTGATAACACCACTTGGGATATCCGGAATAGACCCTTCCGCTCTCTTTTCCTTAGAAGGCCCTGGCTCAGCAGCCCCTCTTGAAGTTTTTGGCTTTTTGGGCGAGGATTGACGGTCTGAGGTCTTCGAAGGATCACGCTTTGTCCTCTTCTTTTTCTCGACAACCTTCTCAGATCCGCCCTCGATCAGAGGAATATCGTCACCAGCAGATGAGGTTAATATTATTGTCTCAGCAGTGGCCTTCTTAGAATTCCGCTTTGCCTGAATGTCATTTTCAGCCGCAACGGAAGTCTCTCTGGCGTTAAGTCCTTTTAGCCTATTCATCTCTGGTGACTCGCCCTGAATTTCACCTGCACAGTCAAAAGACACAATCAGAGACGTAAAATTTTCAAGGCAAATGACATAATAACGCATGAGGAATGGCAGGGAAATTACGTAAATATTCCTCGCAAGTAGACTTTGGTCCTAACAAACGCCTGCAGGAGAAAAATTGGTGCGAGGCTGTGTAGGACTGAAGAGCCGAAAGAACGGAGATGGAAGATGGGCTCAGTTCGTCCTCCTCAGTGTAGTACGCCTGGGAGGTTAGCAAGAAATGCTCATGAGTCCAAGCCACTGGGAATTTTGGAATCCCATCTTCTGTTAACCAAAAAATTGGTTCATTCGGATGGACGTTGATCTTCGTATAATAAGATTTGAATGAACGCCCATCAACTTTGGCGGAGTCAGTGTACGCCTCGAAGTTGATGATCTTGGAGATAGTCCGGAGGGATATCAAGCTCACTTCTCCTTTCTCCTTATTCGCACGACGGACCACTTGAGTGAAGTAGAAAAGCATGGCCACCGTCGGTTTAAAGTTGAAGTGCTCCCCAAGCACTTCAAGAGAGCGGACCAATCCCCATCCATTAGGGTGAAGTTGCGAGGGGGCGCAGTCCAGGAATCTCAGGACTCCCATCTCAAACTTCGTCAAGGGGAAACGCACGCCCAAGTTCAGAAATAAAAAATCATACATGAACAAGGACCTCTCGTCCGGTGTATGACATATCCGTTCTGATGGAAGGGGAGCGAGCACCTTAAAACACCATTTGTATTTGTCCTTCCTTCAAACCGTAAACCGCGGCTCCAGCTCCCCTTCATCCTCCCGAGCGTGGATGGACGGGGTTTCACGAAACTCCTCAGCCACCCAGCTGAATGGGCGTTTCTGTTGGAATTTCACCCAGTCTATCCGGTGTGCAACCACATTGCATAGGCCGGATTGGGTCTTCAAGATATACTTCTCAGAAGGAGATTCCCCTTCGGATGATTTCCTCCCAGTAGCTTTCTTTGTCACCATTGTGAAAGCTTTGATGCTGCGATAAAATTTCACATCATCAGAGAGATACAAATCCCCACTTTCGACGCTCTCACTGGAGGAGGAAGACTCTGAAGAGGGTATAATCACCCTTCGCCTTTGATATTGCGACTCCTCCCCCCTGTATACTGTGGCCTCGACTGGAAGATCACTGGGATCCTCCCACCACGAACATTAGGGTTTTGAGCCAAAGCCCTTCCTCCTCTTCCTCTAGGGCTAACGCCACTGAAGCTAACACCCTTCCTAGCCATTCTCAAATATTGAAAAGAGATACAAAAAACGAAGGGAAAGTGGTTACCTAAGGATAGTGAATTGAAATTCACAGAGGCGGACACGAAGAACTTCTTGGAACTTTTGCAGAGGTTCGTCAAGGAAGCAAGAAGAAATGGTAACTGAGATTGCCAAATATGCCTATATCAGGGCACAGAAATTTTTCAAATATCCACTAAACACAACCTGTCGTTTACCCCCAAACGACTCCCCGTTTAGTGGACCAAAATTGTCGTTTAGTACCTCAAGGCGCGAAAATGCCATCGTTTTGTCACAGAGCCATCAAAATGGGCCTATTAAAACCAAATACTAGGCCCAACAATACTATGCGTGACAGTTACTAAGACATGCGCACTCAACGCAATAATGGCGCGCCCACGTGAATTAAGGCATTAAATGTCCAATCATTAGAAACGTGGCCACCATTACTCGAATACCAAGGGTTGCGAAATTCGATAAACTTCTGATATTCCCATTGTCGAATCCGCCCTTAAAATTTCATCACTACGGAACATGGTTCCCAGAGCGGATATTTACACTTCGGTGCAATTCCGAAATCCAAACGTGCTATGGTCAATATAGCTCATATGAGCAAGACAACTGCTTCCTCACATCAGCTAGGGGGCAGTAGAGGTAATACTCAGATTTCGGATGGATGCGAAAATTGCCTAATCCGCACTCCCATAATTGGAAAAAATTCACCAGGACGGATGATCTCAATCACTTATTCAGTGATTCGATGATGTAACTCCTGGTATGAAGAACTCCAATAATCATTCCAGGACGGATGATCTCAATCACCTATTCAGTGATTCGATGATGTAACTCCTGGTATGAACAATTCTCATCACCATTCTGAGAAGTATTCACTAAATCCGTAATCCTACAATTGAAAAATGTCTCCAGGACGGATTATCTAAATCACCTAATCTGTGATCTGACGATGCAACTCTTGGTGTTGTGTACTTTTCCAGAATGGACAATCTCAATCACCCATTATGTGATCTGACGATGTAACTCCTTGACATGGTGTACCTGCCCAGGACGGATGATCTCAATCACCTATTCTGTGATATGACGATGTAACTCCTGGCGCCATACACACCTCAAGGACGGATGATCTCAATCACCTGTTATGTGATCCGACGATATAACTTCTGGTGCTGTACACATCCCCAAGACGGATGATCTCAATCACTTATGAAGTGATTTGATGACAAAACACCTGGCATGATCAATTCATATAATCATTCTTATGATGGAAAATTCTGAAAGTCAGTCTGCACTTTCGCTTTCAAGTGGTATTCTCCCAGGACGGATACTCTTTATCACCTATTCTGTGATACAACGACGTAACTCCTGGCGTAGAAAAAACTCCCATCATCATCCTTATGATAAAGGACTCAAACACCACTTCCTTGCAGTTCCCTAAGCTTGGAACAATATTGTCATCTCCTGTGAGAGCATTACGGATTAAAAGCAGTCATCCGTCCTGTTACACTACTCTACTGAACAGCAGATCGACCCATCTTTCCCCAAGAGAATTAAGAAGATTAAGGATCACGCCCCAAAGACAGGCACCTTCTTCTTAATACACACTTGGGGACATGTATATATTTATCCGTTCTAAATTTTATTTGTTGTTTAATCTTCTGAGGTAGTTGTTTCAATCCGATCTCAAGATTAATTATACAGAACGGATTAGTAACGATTTATATATACATGAAACGACGAAGATAAAATTCTTCAATCAAAACTCATTCATTGAAATGAAATTACATACAATAGTTCAAAATCTGGAGTTGATCCCGGTACACAACTATACATATAAATGAAAAGAATACTACGGAGGAGGAATCTGCTCTTCAGCTTTTGGTGCCTCCTCAGCACCGGGCTCTCGTGCTCCTTCCTTTGGAATCTCCACAGGAGTCTCACCTCCAGGAGCCTCAGCCCTTTCTTCAGAAGAGGGAACCTCGGACACAGGAAAGACGTAATCAGGTCCCATGGATTGACCCTCAGGAAGAGGAGCCAAACCATACAAGGACGTCGGTGGATCTTCGTGACGACCATCCACCACTGCGACTAACTTTCCCCCATGGAATTCATAGTACGGATCCATCCCATAAAGGTTAAGTTTCGCAGTGGGGTTGCGGTAGAAGACTTGGCGTATGGCTAGGCCGAAGGACTCTTCAACAGCCCGGCTGCATATGTCAACAGCTTCTTCTCTCTCAGCTTTCACTGTAGCCAATTCTCCCCGCAACTTGGACAGCTCCTCACTAGATACTTCGGACTCCGCTTTCCTAGCCTTCAGTCCCTCTATTTCAAGAAGGAGTTTCTTCTCCCTTTGAGACCACTCCTCAGCATCAGCTTTATTTTTATCCTGGCTGCTACGGAGTTCTTCCTCCTTCTCCGCCACTTTGCCTTCCAAGTTTTTAAGATCGCCTTTGAGCTTGAGATTCTCTTTAGTTATGAGATCCCCAAACTCCTTAGACTTGCTAAGACGATCTTCCATTAACTTCATGGCGGCTTTGTCTTTTTCTGAGGAAAGGTTGAGTTCTTCTAATTTGTCACTCAGCTCCTCAACCTTGTTGACGTTTTTAGCCAACTCGCTGACTGAAGAAAGCATTCCAGCAAGTTCGGCTAACTGCCACCTTCCGGCCTCACACGCTTCTTCAATTTCTTTAACGCTAAGCGTAGGCCGGAGTTTGTACATCGGAGGAGGAAGAGTGGCTGGAGTAGAACCCTCGTAGGAAAGGAAGGGAGTGAGAAACGAGGTCGTTGGGAAGGAGGTCGGATTTGACCCAGAAGCCCCAGCAGCAGTTTCTTTATTAAGACCAGAGGGAGCACCAGCTGCTTCCGAGGTTTCAACAGGCTTATCCTCCGGAGTTTTGCGCTTTTTGGACGGGCCTCCCACTGAGTCATTCTTGATTTTTCTTCTCCTCTCAGAAACTAGAGGATGGCCCGTGGATTCATCAGCGGCAGAAGAACCGCCCTCAACCAACGGAACGTCCCCTTCAGCATCCGAGGTCAGTATTATTAACTCAGGACGATCCTTGGTTGAGGGCCTGGGCTTCACTTCATTTTCACGGGTAACGGATTTACCAGCCGCCTTGAATTTCTTCAATTTGTCCATTTCTGGAGTTTCCTGTTCTATTTCACCTACATGAACAAACACAAGATGTCAGCAACTACAAATATTCTATATATATTTGGTAAAGGAGAAAAGGTGAAATAAAACGAGAAGTACGCAAATATTCCTCCCGGACTCCGCTTGAGCTACTTAGCAAACGCCTACACGAAAAGACGTGACGACCTGTAGTGTGCGATTCAAGTGCGAACAACACTCTCGACGTCTCACGAGACAGATCGGATTGATCAGTGTAGTACGCGTGCGAGCTCAAGAGGAAATGCTTGTGTGTCCAACTTAGGGGAAATTTGTCAACACCCTCTTCGTCCTTCCAAAATTTTGGTTTGCCCTTCTTAATGGAGATGCGAGTGAAGAAAGTCTTGAAGGACTTCCCATCAACCTTGGCAGAATCCGTATAAGACTCAAAGTTCACAAAGGAACAGAGAGTCCGGAGGGTCACCAGACCAACTCTGCCCTGCTTGTTTGCTCTTCGAACTACCTGAGTGTAGTAGAACAGCATCGCTACAGTTGGCGTGAAATTGAAATGTTCACCAAGGACCTCCAGAGCCCGGATGAGGCCCCAACCGTTGGGATGAAGTTAGGAGGGTGCACAGTTCAGGAACTTCAGGATGCCCATCTGGAGTTCGGTTAGAGGAAAACGAACTCCCAGATTATGAAAAATAAAGTTATACATGTATAAAGAGCGGTCATTAGGGACGACGTGGCATATCCGCTCTGTCGGAAGTGGTGCATAAACCCTATACCACTTTTTCGTCTCTTCATCCGAACTCAGCGTGAACCTCGGTTGAATCCGGGATCCCTCCTCATCCGCATGACGGGAGGCCAAGTCCTTAAACTCACTGGACACCCAGCAGAAAGGCCATTTAGCCTGAACCTCCTCCCAATTCAGCCTCGAAGCAACTACGCTGAAGAGACCTTCAGCTGTCTTCGAAATGGCACTATCTCCAGAAGATCCTTCTCCAGTTGCCATTGGAAATATCTAGACCGAACTCCTTAATCTACAATAAGAAATAAAATGTCGTCAGAAAGTTGCAATCATTACTCACTGCATTTTAAAAGCAATTACAATCAGAGGGCGACTCTGAGAAGGGAAAGGTCACTTCCCGCAGTGAGTAAGATCCCCTTTCTGAGCGACGCGATTCAGTCTTAGGAAGAATTACAAGGATTCTTCCCCACGACTATTAGGGTTGAGGGAAACTGATTCCCCCCTTTAGTTGAAGCTTACTTTCTATAACTAAGAGTTGCAAACCAAAGCGAAACTAGAGCAACAAGGAAGAGATAATTACCTCAAATGACAGTGATGAATTTGAGGAACGAAAGAACCCTCGCAATGTAGGCAGTAAACTTCCTTGCAAAATTTCTGCAGAGTTTCGTTGAGAAAACAAAAGCAAGTGGAACCCAGAATCCACTAAGTATTCCTTTTATAGGAAACGAAGAGGTTCGGTTACCCCCTCTTGAAGTTGTGTCGTTCTCGATAAAACGCGTTCGTTCACAAGCGAAACGACACAACCGTTCCAAATTCTTGGGCGCCAAAACGATAGCGACTCAGCGAAGGGCTATCCACTAGGCCCAAAAGTTTCAAAAACTTAAGGCCCATTAAGCCCAAAACGACGGTTAATGAGATTTTCATCTCAGGCGTAATAATTGTTTGCCCACGTGATTAAAAGCATTAATGCCTAATCATGCAACGCAATTCACGCTTTACAGCCGTTACACGAACTTCAAGAGCTTTCAATTCCAATAAACTCTTGAAATCCTCACACAACGAATCTTTGTCTGAATCCGTTGTGACCGTACCGAAAGGTCGTATCTATTAAATGTAGAACGGTTCTTTACGAATGACAACAGATGCTAAGGAACTGTTGCACACGTAAGCTTACCGATATTAAGACCTCTCGCAGGTTGAGTAGCTTATGTGAACAACTATTCAGTCCCTCACACAAGCTAGGGGACATATGATCCGGTCTCAATACCGGTATCCGATCTGCTATACATATTTCAACGTCTTTGATAAGACATCTACGTGTAACCGGTGTCATCGGTATACATCCGAACTGTAATTCCGTATCAGGCGTTCTCCCTATACCGGTTGTTCAGGATAACACCATGACATCGGACAATACACGCGTCACTGTGCTAATGACAAGGATTGTTGCTACAGGGATCGATCAATAATTCCCTACACTACGAGCCAAATTCTGCTCACGGGAATGGTCAACTTGTTCCCTAATCCTAGTCTACATTCTCTACGCTCAATATAAAATAGCCACTTGACCCAATCATGCAGGTAAGTGCGCAATATAATAATGCTAATGGGAGTTGGTGGTTCCCCACCAACGAGTCCTCGTTAATCGAGCCAATCAGGTATATGAACTCACTTCATGATTGAAGGGGGGATCTTCTTCAGCTCTTTTACGACTGATTCCTCTCTGAATACATTCCTTACTTGGAATATAATCACTGACTTGAGCGTCGGAGAATCTTTGCAGGTGACACCACCATTCGCCCACTTCAACGCGTTAGGTCGGTGTGAAGGATCTCCAGGACGCCCAGTCCGTTCTCTCCGCTCAAGGACAACGGATACATACATCGGATACACATACATCCGGTCTATTATACAGTATTGACATACTATTCGTGACTGGCTTGAGATCGGATCTCTTGACCCCGGTCCAGGACAGATCAGGAGCTTATCACCCTCAGTCTCATCTGGCTATGCTCCATCCTCCGCGTTGGTTAGCCCCGACTCAGGGGTTGCAGTCAACTCTACATCTACCTCAGCCTCCGGAGTATCCTCAGTGGTCGCCTCATCCTCATCCTCTGAGTCAGAAAGATAGACGATCTCACCGTTTACCACGACTCGGAAGGGTCTAATTCCCTCCAGGTTGAGATCCACCGAGGGGTTTAACACTTGAAACTGCTGCTGGCAAAGGTCGAAGGCCGCCACATACTTCTCAGCCAGCTGCTCCTCCATGAAATAGGCGTAGGCCGCCTCCTCCGACTTATGCTTTTCAAGGTCGCTCTCGGCACCCCTCAGCTTCTCCTCAACCTTCTTCCGAGCTATGCACACTAAGGCATATGATTCCTCGGCGGCCCCCAAGCGCCTACCCAGATTGGCACACTACTCTTCAGCGATAGCCAGCTTTGACTCTGCCAGTTCCCCCCCCCCAACTGGGCCTCCATCAGCTCGGCCTAAGCATGCTTTAAGTCGTCTGCTAGACCCCTAACTGCCTTCAGAGCATCCCTGAGTTGCAAGGAGGTAAATTCATGATGGCTTCGCAGCGAGTCCTTCTCATATCGCAGGGGCTTTTTCTTTCCTCCTGCTCAGTGAAGCGCTTCTCCAAAAACTGAGTCATTGAAGTCGCACGGAGGTTAAACATTTCTACGGCCCGGCACATAGCCGCCGCGTTCGACCCCTCGAACTTCTTCTCATCCTCCTTAAACATCGTTGTACGGTCCATAAAACCCGAAACCGGGAAACGAACGTCCCACAATGAGTGTGCAGGATTGTTGTTGCCGCATAAAGATCCATTGACGAATCTCTCCCAACGTTGATCCTCCAGCTCCGTCTCGCTAGGCAGGGTACCAGCAATCCTTTTAGCCAATAATCCTTCAGTAGAAGCAACCCTCGAGGAACTCTGCCTCATTCGGTCCCGGGGATTAAGAGACCCTGTTTCCTTCTCAGGGTTATCAGATACCATAATGGTGTAGGGACCACCTCCCGCTTGCTCCTCAGTATGGCGCGGGGACTCAGGACAACCCTCTCCCAGAGTTTCCAGCCCTGCCGACCCTGAAGCGGCACCTTCTTCAGTAAATTCGTCTTGGCGATGCCTCTTCGACGTCCGACCCACTTCCTTTTCTATCTGTGAGGTCGGAGGTACTATATTGATGGGTGTAGTGACGATCACCACTCTCGCCGGCCCCGAGAATTACCTGCAGGGATCGTGGAGCTCGCCTTTGATCCTTTCTTCCCGCCAGTCTTTTTCTCGACAACCTTGGGATCATTGCCTGGGTAATGTTTCTTTAAATCCTTGATGGAGATGTTGTGGGGAGCCATATCAGCTACATAAATAGAAGCAGTCAACAAAAATCCAGAATCGGACAACAAGGTACAGAAAGTAGTATAATTAAAATCACACTCACCGATTCAGGCGTCAAGGGCGCTCGGATGAGGGGATAAGGCTATCAGAGCCAGATAGCTAAAATGTCTTCAATTCCTCGACAAGAAACCTGGCATCTGCCTCTCGGGCAGGGACAGATCATCCCAGGACACCCAGAACTGGATAGGATTACGAGTCCAGTAGAGGGGAAATCAAGGTCGAGTGTCGGGATAATGCAAAAAGTCCTCCCCAGGAGGGTCCAACCCCACTCGGATTTTGAAAAAGCCCATTTTAAAATTCTTATAAGATTGGTCAAAAGCCCTGATTAAGTTGCGGCGGGCGACACCGTTCAGAGAAACCCAACCCACGGACACCCCCGTTTTAGGAATTTTGGCATTGAAAAAAATAAAAGAACAAGGGACGGAGGGGACACGACCAAAGTGCTCGCACAACACCTCAAATGCCTTCACAAACGCCCATCCGTTCAGATGCAATTGTGTAAGGGCGATGTTTAAGGCGCTTAACACCCCAACCTCGAAGTCAGAAAAAGGGAAAGACAGATGTAGCCTAGAGAAGAAAGTCTCATATACAAAGGTAAAGTCCAACTCACTTTGGTCATCACGCTCATGGAAAACCCTATCAGAGGCAGAGCAACAAATACACTCTATATTACGGGTGAGAATAGAGTGATTAAATGTTCCCCCTCCCACAGTTGGGCCATAGACTCCTCACTTTGAAGAGAAGAGGAAATGACCAGCACCTCATCCTTCACCCACTAATAGGAACTCACTACAGTGGACGCCATCACCACTCTCAAGAAAAAAGTAATTGGAAGGGGAAAGATACTAACTTGACGGGTAAAAGGTGAAGAATGCCAAGAAGAGAATAGGAAGATAGAACTTGGAGAAACGAAGCCCAATAAGCCAAAGCTCTTATAGGAGTGAAGAAAGGTACAGATATGGTAGAGTGGAAGCCTAATGAGCATGAAATGGAAAAGCTAAACCAATTTATAGGTAAGGAAGCTGGCGTTTTACCATACCAGATCCAACGGTTGGAATACGAAGGGGTTCGAAGACCAAAGGGTATGATGTTTTAGGAAAATCATTTAAAGTGGAACGATGGAGTTTGAAAACAAAGGGGTGTGACATTTTGGGAAATTATTCAAGTAAAACAATGTGGATCCAAATCCAATGGTGGGGGAGCGAGAGGTTTTCTGATCAATGGACATGATGCCTTAGGACAACCTAGGGTGAAACGATGCGCTTTAAATGACGTATTAATGTCATAGGGATACAGAAATGGCATAATCATAACAGGCACATGCACCCCTCAATATTGAAAGTGGCGGCTATCAACTCTCTACCACATGGTAGAAAAATACAAGTCCTCCTCCAAGACGCCACTTGGAGACCAACTCCTCCCGACTCGTCTACGTCACTCGGAGACCAACCCCTCTCGGCTCATCTACGTTACTCGGAGACCAACTCCTCTCGGCTCATCCACGCCACTCAAAGACCAACTCCTCTCGGCTCATCTACGCCACTCGGAGACCCACTCTTCTCGGCTCATCCATGCCACTTGGATACCAACTCCTCTCGGCTCATCTACGCCACTCGGAGACCAACTCCCCTCGGCTCGCCTACGCCACTCGGAGACCAACTCCTCTCGGCTCATCCACGCCACTGGGAAATCAATTCATCTCGGCTCATCCACGCCACTCGAAGACCAACTCCTCCCGCCTTATCTATGCCACTCGGAGATCAACCCCTCTCGGATCATCTACGCCACTTGGAGACCAACTCTTCTCGGCTCATCCACGCACTCAGAGATCAACTCTTCTTGGCTCATCTATGCTACTCGGAGACCAACTCCTCTCCGCTCATCCATGCCACTTGGAGACCAACTCCTCTCGGCTCATTTACGCCACTCGGAGACCAATTCCTCCCAGCTCATCTATGCCACTCGGAGACCAACTCCCATCGGCTCGCCTATGCTACTCGGAGACCAACTCCCCTCAATCTATACCAAAGCGAAGAAGCGTCACATGACTACACTCAGCCATTTCACTCAGCTTTAGGCCTGAGGCTTATGGCTAGGGGGTTCCTGTTCCCCCCGAGGACAGGAGAGCCTCACGGGTCCTCCTGATCCCCTTTATTTTAGCTAAAGTTAAAATCCTATTTGTTTTTCGAATGGGCCTGGGCCCTCTCAGTTTTGACCTAAGTATAAATGTACCTCTGAAACACACGTGAAAGACTAAGTGACACATCATAGAGAGATAATAAACCTAATCCCTAACGGAATTCTCTAGGGTTTTGTGCCTACTTTCTGTGTGTGAATAAAATGTACTGCTAAAAATTATAATTCAAGCCTCCCTATAGATTATAACCCGGTCATCTCTTAAAATTATAATTTAGTTATCTTAAAAAGTTATAATTTGGTCATCTACATAAATTATAACTCGTGCTTCTCCAAAATTTCTACCATAAGCTTGTTATTTATGGCATTATTTCTTATCCCATAATTTGCTTTGATTGTTTATAATTTTTACATCTTGTGAATCTTTTTGTTATAGATTGTTTCACATGTTTTTAGTCATCAACTACAAAACTAGAATTGTTCATCAAGAAAAATAGAATGAAAATATTGTACATACATAAGCAGCAAGGGAAGCTAGGGACCCATAAGAGGAAGAATATTGTAAAGAGAAAGAAAGAAAAAAATTAAATATCAATGATAAGTGATAGAGATGTACTACTTCTCATTCTTAATTTCTATAATTTTTATATATGTCAGAATTATAATTTTTAGAGATACCTGAATTATAATTTTTGAATATACCTGAATTATAGTTTTCAGATATAACCGAAATAATTTCCGAATATGACCGCATCATAATTTTTGAAGACAACTGGATTATAATTTTTAGTAGTAAATCTTTTATATATTTTTAACCTCACATATGTTTAATTATTTTTAAAGGAGATTTCCCATGAAAAAAAAAAAAAGAGGTGGTGAAGGGCTGAAAAATTAAGATGTAAAGAGAATCTCCCTCGATCTAGATCAACATCTATGATCAAATCTAATCTAAAACGGTATCCTAATCCTAGTATAACCGTTCCCTTTTAAATATAAATTCATTTCATATACACGACAAAGATCAAATAATAAACAAATATTTGCTTTGACTTTTTTATTTGGCACAAGGATGCTTCGACTTTTTACACTAAGCAACCCAAAATATATTATAAAATTATAATATACTTTAATTTCAATATAAATGATTCTTAAAATTTAAAAAATGAACGTAAAGATTATGGATTATAAACTTGATTGACCATTGAAGACTATGCTGATTAAAACCTATCGTAGCATCCTGACGCATCCCACTTCGTAAACCAACCAAAAATAACAATTTTATCACATGTGAATAAATCATGATCTGTGTTCTCCAAACATCCCTTCACAATGCACAATTTCCATCTGAACCTTATAATTCAACTCCTATTTTCAACAATTATCTTTAGTCTATACCATAAGTTTTACTATGGTACTTTGTGGTCCATGATAGTTTAGTATGTGACCTTTCTCTTGTATAAGTTATGTTTTGTCATTATCCACATTCAATGAGAATTAGTTTTTCATTCATCATTTCACATTCAATTTCTCATCTCTCAAATGCTCTCTTTTTTATTCTTCTTTATGGTATCAAAGTTGGCACTAAGGGTATCTCACCCTTAATCTAAAGTCCCATGTTGTGGTTGTTTCAAGGAATGTTGTTTTTCATGAACAGCTTTTTTCTTACCGGACTGAACTTCCTCCTCATTCTTGGAGGTATATTGTTGAGCCTACTCCACTCCTCCAGACCTACCATTTTCTACTCATTCTCTCATACTTGCACCTACTGACCTTCAAACACCAACACCAACACCTCCTCATCCAAATTTGGCTCCTCCATCCATATTTCCCTCACCTACTTCCGCACCTATCCCAGCTCAAGCCACAGAGTCCATTACTACACAGATCACTCTTATTTTCAGACCTGATAGACACAGAAGATCACCATCACACCTTGCAAACTACTCCTACAAAAGTGCCCCATCCACCATTAAGTATCAGTATCCTATCTCAGCTTTTGTCAACTACAAACACCTTCCTAATTCCCATCAAAACTTTGCCTCATCTTTAGATTAGTAAACTTAACCTACCTCATAAATTGAAGCTTCCAAATTGAAGGAGTGGCAGGATGCTATGGCAAAAGAATTCATTGCTCTGAAAAAGAACAGCACTTGGGAAGTTGTTACATGTCTATCTCATGTTGTTCCCATTGGGAACAAGTCGGTTTACAAAGTTAAGAGGAAAGCCGATAAGAGTGTTGAGAGATACAAAGCTAGGCTTGTAGCTAGGGGTTATACACAGGTAGAAGGCCTTGACTATCTTGAAATCTTTTCACCTATAGCTAAACTTACCACCATCAGATTAATCCTAGCTCTAACCTCTATTAAAAGCTAGCATACCCATCAGTTAGATGTGGATAATGCCTTCCTCCATAGTGATTTGAAGGAGGAGGTATACATAACATTACCTCAAGATCTTTCTATTGATAAACCTAATCAAGTATGTAAGTTACTTAAGTCACTATGTGGCTTAACAAGCCAGCCGATGTTGGCATGAAAAGCTTACAGTTTTCCTTCTACGCCTTAGTTTTATTCAAACTCAATTTGATCACTCGCTTTATATTAAAAGAGATTCACACATAATGACTCTCTTTAGTGTATGTGGATGATGTGATTTTGATTGGTGATAGTCTGAATGAGTTTGCTTCTGCTAAGTCTCAACTCCATGCCACTTTTGACATCAAGGACTTAGGAATTCTAAAATACTTTCTTGGGCTATAAGTCACCCATGGGATTGTTGTTACATGAAGGAAGTATTCACATCTCCTCATTTACCAACAAATCCTCATCTACTCCTGCAACAGCTTACTAGTGGGAAGATTGTTATACCTTGCTAACACAGGACCAGCTATCATGTATGCCATACAACAAAAGTCAACATATGCATGCTCCCAACAAAGCACATTTCACCACTGCCACCAGGGTTGTGAGATACCCCAAAGGAGCACCAGGTCTTGGAATTCTGTGGCGCAAGGATTCAGTCCTTCAGCTTATTGGTTACAGTGATTCAAATTAGGAAAGATGCCCAACCATAAGAAAACCAGTGACAGGTTTTTGTTTCCAACTTGGTGATTCCCTAATTTGTTGAAAGTCGAAGAAGCAATCTACAGTGGCAAGATCATCCACTAAAGTAGAGCTTGGGAGATGTTACATCTGAACTCATGGTTGAATTAGATTTTGCATGATATAGGTGTTGAGTGTTAGAAGACTATAGCCTTATTCTGTTACAATGGAGGTGCTAGACATCTTACCTTGAATCATGTCTTTCATGAGAGGACAAAACATTTGGAGATCGATTTTATTCGAGAAAAAATCACTCATTGTGTGTTCAAGCTATTGCCTATTGCATCAAGTAATCAACTTGCTGACATATTACCAAGCCTTTACCTCTAAGTTCAGTTTCTTCTGCTATTTGCAAACTAAACCTGAAGAACATCTACCAGGTTTCAGCTTGAAAGGAAGTAATGGGAAATCAAATTCATATGCATGTGACTAACATGTGCCAAGTTAGTTTGGTTGTTATGAGTCTTTGGTACTTTGTGGACTATGATAGTTTAGCATGTGACATTTCTCTTGTATAAGTTATGTTTTCTGTTATTGTGCACATTCAAAGAGAATCAATTTTTCATTCATCATTTCACATTTAATTTCTCCTCTCTCAAATGCTCTCTTCTCTATTCTTTTTTAAGGTGTGGATGTAATTATCGCAAGGTTTGGGACACATTATAATAAAATCAGGTCAATAAAATTTGATTCAGTTAGTTAGTTAAAGGTTGAATTTGTATCCATAAGGTTACAGGTCAACTTTTATCAATATGAATTAAGTTTATAAGATCACAAGGTCAAATCTCATTGATAGGAGGACCTTATTGATAGATTATTTATAAACACTTATAAATATCCATTGAGTTATAAGACGTGTCTTGACATAATAAATTTATAAAATCTAACTAATCTAAACTTTTATGTTTTTAAAAAATTATTATAAAATCAATCCTAGTGAATGTTGTTTCAAATTTACTCTAGTGATAATTAAAATGAGAATAAAGAACCTTTGTTTTACCATTAAGGATGCAGTTCATTTATAGATGTTTTGAAGACTGGGCGATAATTTTTTTGTCATTATTGATTATAAGGTAAGAACATATCTCCATTTTTTACGTGATTCTTGGAATACGCTTCTCGATCTCGTTCACCAAGCAACTGTTCTACCTTTACTACATTTACTAGCTTCCATTTTTGTAATTATATTCTTGCTATCATGATCATCCTGCATCTTGTAAATATTTATTCTTTCTTCCACTGCAGAGATCATATTTCTAATGCAATGCAAAAAAAATTGTATTCTAACTCAACTACTTGTTCTGAATTATCCTACCTGTGCTGTCATGTAAAGTGTTTTGAGACATAACCCAAGTAAATTCGAGATTGGATCCTTTGCTCATCAAAGGGTGTTGCTTCTCTGTAGTTTTGTTTTCAACACTTTCTATATACCGATTGTTTATTAAAATCAATTTAAAAAGTAACCATGTAAAAAAAGTGATAAATATTATATTTTAAACTGGTTATTTGTAAAACTGATATAAACCTTTTTACACCAGACAGTTTTAAAAATAACCGATATAAAAAGTCACTCACGATCCGCCAACATCCTTTGCTCAGTAGAGGAACCAGACAGTAAATTCATATTATTGATGATTAGTCAAATTTACTAGATCATTAGTCAAAAGGGGTCATTCGTGTATAGAAAGAATACAATGGGAAAATATCGCCCAAACAATTTAAGCGGTTCAAAAAGAGTAGAAAGACAACTGGAGGGTGATAACCACCCTTTAACTAAATACCAAAATCTTCTGAAAGAGAAACGGCCGGAAGGGAGGGTAACGAATGTTCCTCATTGCAATCGTACCAAATTTTCAACCACCACACACCTATCACAGTGTGTATTTCAGCAATTATTAACAGATAGATGGTGCTTTAAATTTCAGGATGATTTGCCGCACAGTTGCTCGAGTTTCTCCAGCGTGATACTTTTAGGCCTTTCTAGTGGCATTCCAAGAGCTCGGTCCCATATCAACTGAAATCCACCAAAAGAAAAATGTGAACCCAAGCTAACATTAACAAGGAAAACAAGCAAATTGATTTTTGTACCCTCTTTTTCTATCACAACCTTTTTTGCATCCACTTAAGAAATTCTCCAGAAGCGTTTTTAACAACTTTCAGAATTAAATTTCCAAAACAACATTACGTGTATTTTAGAATTAAAATACATTTGTGAAATGTATGGAAAATTTGGTGGTGGGATAAAAAAAAGTGTAACCAGTAATGAAGGAAACAATGGTGCACGACAAACCTGAGGGGCAACTCCAATGCTCCTCGATACACCAAAGAGAACAGTATAATAGCTGTCCACAAGGTTGACAGATCATTAGATTCATCCCTAAAACATTTAAAATTGAAAACTATTTCAAATCGAACAGGTGAGAGAAGTAACCCCATACTTTTCCTCAGTAAGACCATAATAGTTCAGTAGCACTCCGCTGTGAGCATCAACATTAGGCCATGGATTTTTAACCTACACAATTGAAACTCAAGTTCAACCACCTCAGGGATATAGTATGACTAATTGCAAGAGTAATGAGTATATGTTAAAAAAGTTTAATGTTCAATTAAATTTAATGCAGGAATCTACATGAAAACATGTGGAAAAACATCCAAGTACAAATCATTAAAAACAAATAAAAATTCCAAAGCAAACAAAACCAAACAAGAATCTGAAGGATTGGATCCGAATTCATGAAATGATTGATGGTAAAGGAAAAAGTGTATAATCACCCTGAAAAGGGCAAATATTTTCCCTTCATGATAAACCAAACTCTCATGTATACCGAGGCCAAGACAACAACCTGTCTGAATCTTTATCCATTTTTTTTTCCTTCAAATTAAAATGCTTCACATCAAAATTTTCCATGATTTATGGAGATGATTGATGTCGTTAAATTAAAAATCCCTAGCAACTCAACAAAAAAACTAAAAGAAAATATTAGGAGGAGGAACGCTAGCAACATACACTTTTCAACATACTAAGTATGAATAGAGAGTGAGTTCCAGTTATTTACTGAGATCTACATGAAATCCATAAATTTATAGAGTGCATCAAATAGTGCACTACCATTTCTCTAATCTAGCATGTACACCCTAGGCTTCCTTGCATTGTCTTTTAACTCAATGCCAGTGCAAAACCTTAGAATTCTGTGTGTTTGATTCAGTGTCAGTACTCACACGTAAAATCCTCCTAGAATCTTTTTAGTTCAAACACGTATTCATATTTCATAAAATACTGGCATGTGGCAGTACATTCATTAAGTATAAACCATTTTAAACTCAAGAAGAGAACACAGTTGGCAAATAATAATTCAATAGGAATGTATTATGTATATTGATAAATAAAAAATAAACACTACCTTGCCTAACTTGGTAAGAATGGGAGGCACAACCTCTTTTATTTTTGACACCTGAAAGGGTCACAATCACATTAGATCATGAAGAAATTTTACTAGAACAAAACTTTGATTGTGCCATAAGAACATGATGCATCCAAAGCAAACACAATGTGGTACTAGAAAGTATATGGTTACCAACTGGAAAAGTGGATCATTAGGCAAATGCTTCAAAGCAAATTCCCTTTGGCATGTGTATCTTGGATCTGTCTGGCGCAAAACCCCATGTCCATATCCAGGCACAACCTGCAAATCCAAGATGTACAATACCCTACTATCAGAGAAGTTGACAGTGATATTGTATCTAAAATAACCCCTTACATACAAAGATATGCATACCCTCATCTATGTTAAAAATCTACAAAATATATGCATACCCTCTCCCTCCCTCCTCCTTTCTGTGTATACACTTTTAAGTTAGGGAAGCCTTTTATTTTAGAGGAAAAATTTGGAGGCAAGTGTGTGCATGTTCAGATAGATAAAAGGAAGGGAACTGGTGAACCATAATACCCTCCAGTAACAAATCATTCCCAAGAAGAAAAGATTTGAATATAACTCATTGGACAAAGTGGCATACTTTGTTCAATTGATTTATTTTCTTTCATTTCTTCTTTAAGTGGAATTCTAACCTTCTGCTCTTCTCTAATGAATTTCACTACTTTTAAGAAAAATTCAGGAAAAAAAAAAGAATTATAAGATATTTATCATATAACTAATTGACCAAGAAAGCATGATAAAATAGCAATTAAAAGACTATTTTTCTTCTCTTTCACAACAACCAAGACATACAAATATATAGCAAAAGTATAGAATATTCTAGATAACCTAAATACTAGGCTATTTCCTAATTGGGCCTATTTTATCCATTAACATTCCTATCCCCTTCACAAACAACTTGTTCTCAAGGTGTAAAATGTGATAACGATTACATTAAAAACATCAAAACAGAAAATAAAAATAACAAATCCTAACCAACTAAATACCAACACCCAAAATTATGTTCCAAACAAGGCCTCTTCCTTTCTTTTCTCAGCTGTTCAAGGACTGAATTGTTCTTAGGTTGATAAAAGAATTTGACGGCTTAATAAAGCATGCACGAGTTAGTGGATTGTGGTTTTGATAAAGCACTGCACATTTTGATAAAAAAATCGCCTTAGTCAAACAATTCACATGGAGGAGCATGTGGGGCTTTTGGTGCTGTGCCACGTGGCGAAGCATGACAAGAAAACGGGGGAGAGACACGGATCACACAAGGATCGTGCAGCCGAGATACTGCAGTGTGATTTATGCTAGTATTAGGTGGCCCATGTGCGCCCTGCGCATGCTGCACATGGCTCGAAGGAGAAGGCTTAGTTGGATGCAAGTTGTCATCCATTAGTGACCCATTGGATGGCCCAGTTTGAAGGTGCCTTTTCTGATGGGGTTCAAACAGATCAGGAGGAGTCCGTATGGAGAATGCGGGATTCAACAAGAGAGAGAGACACTGGGGAACATACATACAGGTCCCTTGGCTTGGCGATATGGATGATACAGATGGACTATTTTGGAAAAGGGTGGCATCTAACAGTTCTTTTCTCCTTTTAGAACTCAATTTTATTCTCTCGTCTGAAATTAAATCTTTCTTCCCATTGTTGTTTTCTTGAGAAGAGAGATCGGGTGGAGCAGGGAGATCCAGTGGAGAAAAAGGACTCCCAAGCAGTGGGGCATCAGAAGCACGATTGGTTTATGGCGATTCAAATAGTCCAACAACGATTTCATTACTGAGATTTGAACTCTTCCATTGAATAGAAAGCATACTTATAGTTCTCCCATTGTGTTTTGAAGAAGGCTAGCGCATCAGAAAGCGATTGTAAGTCATCATTCCATGACTTGGGAAAGGAAATGGTCACAGAAGCGTCATCCGCAGGTGGGGAGGGAACAACCATGAGACAGTAGGGGGTGGTGAATAAATTGCAGGTGAGATGGAAATGTTTGAGGCTGTGTGTGGGCCTGGTAGAAATGTGGGTAAGAGGGCAATGGTTGCAAAATATGGGTATGGTGAGTTTGTTGGTGATGATAGTGAGGTGGGTGGGACAAAAAAGATTAGGGTAATGGTGTATTATTTTGGGGAGTTGGTTGGTGAAAATAATTGGGCCACGGTGGCTGTGGGTAAGGGGGAATTGCTTGAGGTGGCTGAAGGGGGGGGTACTCGGTAAATGCTTAGGGTGGCTGAAAGTGAGGTTGCTGGTAATGGTATGCAGAACCATAACCACAAAGGGAAGTCATGGAAGACTACATCCCTCTAAATGAAATGTACCAAATTGTTGGGATGCAATTTCCTACCAAAGGAGTTTAGAGCTACTACCTAAGAAAGCATGACAAAATAAAAATTAAAAGACAATACTTTTCTTCTCTCTTTCATAATAACCAAGACATACAAATATATAACAAAAGTATAAAATATTCTAGATAACCTAAATACTGAGCTATTTCCTAATTGGGCCCATTTTATCCCCTAACAAAGACACAAAAAAACTGAAGTGAAAAGAAAAGGCTACAAAAACTTCATTCAGCATCATAGATTCATATCAGCAACCACATTACCTGGCCACTATTCAATGTTTTATAAATGAAGTCACTCAATTGTTCTGTACTTATGTTTGGAGTTCCAAATTCTGCAACTATTGATCTGATCCATCGTAGAACCTCCTGTAACAACAAATTAGAAGTGAACAAAACTAAAAATATAGGCATCTCACAGCATTTAATGGAACAGCGTATGCTAGTGACAAGTAAAAGTGTTCTATACACAGAAAAAGGGTAAAAATGTAGGTCTGAGGGAAGAAAACATTGTAGCTGAACATCATTTCTGAACAGAAAGATGAAAAAAAAGAAAAATTTATATCATAGAACCAGAAAATTGATAAAAAGAGAAGGCCAAATAACAAAATAACCTGATTGGCCAAACCATGCAGGGGCCCAGCTAAACCATTTAAAGCAGCAGCAAATGCAAGGTAAGGATCTGATAGTGGACTGGCAACCTGAGGAAAACAAACAGAATCAAATAGAAAATAAATAAAATAAAAATATGGGCATTTACCAAAGCACAAGTCCTCTATATTAAAAATTCATTTTTTAATATTTTATTGAACAGGATGGAAATAGTCTGATCAAGGGAAGAAACTTACTAGGTGGGCGGTGTGGGAACTAACATTTCCACCTTCATGATCACTGCAAACAAAATTTAACCAAAAAAAAGGGTCACTGGAAATTATAAAAGAAACATATGACTTATCACAATCCAGATCATCAGATGTGCCATCATTTGCAATGGAACACACACCTGTGGATAGAAACATAGAGCCTCATAAACTCAAGCATTTCCGGATCATCAAATCCTAACATGTGAGCATAGTTTGCACCATAATCTAGAGAATCATCCAATGGAATAATTTTTCCATCCTTGTATTTCCTTCAAAACAGGAAAACAAGTTAATACAATAATACAAATGTGTGAAGATAGTAGAAATGTGCAAAACATATTTGATCACTGTCATGTCACAATGTTACGATATATCCCAATATCCCATTGGTCTTTTTGTTTTTATATATACATACATGCATACTTACATACATACATACATACATATATGAGTGTCTGCCCATTTGTATATATATAACATCCCTTTTCATGTTCAATGTCTAATTTTGAATAGGATGATATACTTTACATACCGTCGATATATATAAGCAGCAATCGCAGGCAAACGAGCAATTAAATTCATGCTATCCTCATAAGTTGGCTCCCAATACCTATATCCAAGCAGTAGACCAGGCTACATTATTGTGTAAGGTTGCTAATAACACAGACCATTTAGAAACTTACCTTGCCTTACCTATCCCACCCTCATACGCCTTCTGAAACTCACTTTGCACCTGAAAATGCAATGAATTGATTGTCAATCATTCTTTGCTATTACAAGAACATTAACAATATAAACATTTGGCAATCAATTTAGTTTACTGTGTTTCAGGACAGATTTGATACTTAACCTGAAGTGCCATGACACCAGTAGTAAATTGAGTCATTGGATGAGTTGAGACAGGCAATGCATCAATTGCCTTATAAGCATAATCTGCAATAAAAAATGATGAATCCACAATTTTGGGGCATTGCAAGAATGATCTCTGAATCAAGAGCAACAGAAAAAAACTAGCAAAGTCTGTCATGTTAAACTTCTAGACACATGTGCCACTACTGACATATGGGCAAGAGCAAGTAGCGAATGTTGGCAACACACAGTAAACATGAATCAAACCATGTCCATATCTCTTAAGTAACAAGCACTTAAATAAAGATGCACAATTCCTCAAACAAGAACCACACACACACAAAATAAAGAACAATAGAGATGCTAGCCATAAAGTCCCTTGCAATAATGGTTCTAAATAAAACACAAGCTACCATGAGAGAGAAACCCTAAAGGCCCAACTTATAATCATATCTAAGATCTTGAACATATTGTTGTGCTATTGTGTGTCGATTACTTCAATAATGAGTCAGTATATTATATTACAATGAACAACACATCTCTTCAAATAACCATAACCAAGGTACAACATCTGAAGAGACTGAACCTGGGATAGTTGCACGACTTCTTAGTTCCTGGGCTAATGAATCTACTTGTTCTTTACTTGGTATCTGTGACAATTTATGAATAAATCATTGATTGTACAGCAAAAGCCAAACCAAGAGAACATATCAAAACATAACGTGCTGATTATAAGTAAGCAAAATTCAGAATAATTAATTCAATTTGATTATCTAAAACTATTGCATACCTTTCCTGTCAATAGAAGCCACAGTACAGCCTCAGGCAAAGGCTCCCCACCAGGAAAGGCACCTGGAAGCTTTTTCTGGCATTCAGGAATTGACATGCCTCTAAAGCGAATTCCCTAGAAGACATAACATGCTGATCTCAGAGATCCATTTAGTGTACATTAACAAACAGATGCTAATCAGAGATTCTATCAACCAATCAACATGTCATTAACAGGATCTAATTCACTTCATTTTAATAGTTCACAAATATCTGGAGAGTGAAGACTCGGATAATTTAGAGATATATATATATATATACCTCATCCGGGTCAACAGCTGAGCCTAGCCACAATAAAGCTGTCATTCCCCTCATTCCACCAAGTACCTTAAAGGGGTTGAAAGCAGGACAGACTTATTAACAAAGACAAGAGGATAGAGTTTAATGCTGCAAGTCACTTTAAAAGATGTAAATCTAAAAATAAAAAAAAAAGATAATATAATTACCATATCAACAGTGATCTTTCCCAATTCAACATTTCCATGTTCTTTCTTCAGCTTCTTAACACGTTCCTGCAACGCGTATGGAATAAAACATAAGGTAGACGACATACAACACATTATTGAAACATGTTAAATTGTTAATTAAAGATTTGCAGTTGCAAGCTAAGCATGAAGAAATAATGACAAGAGGGAAAGATTACTTAAGAATCAATTATCACATAGAATTGCAACTTACGTAAAACATTTACCAGATATCTCTGACTCACAATAGCATGTGCACAGCACAAATAACTATCACTAATTACGGCCAAAATATTAAAGCAAACCTCTAAGACAACAACGAAGCCCTACCAGACATCATAAAAACTAACACAGATCAAAGAAAAGGAAGAAGACACAAAACCACACTAATCCTGAGAAAGCAGTATGGATTACATTTACAAATTACACATCCAAAGTAAGCACTAACAATATCGCTGTCAAAGCTTAAAATTGCAGACAAACCTGATACTGAGGAACTAGTTCCTTCAACTCGGAAAAAAGATCCTGCAAAACAGGAAAATATCCCGTATTAACAAAAGCCAAAATACGCAAAGTTATATAGATATAACGAACTTCATTCATAATAAATAAACACCGATTGGTTTCAGTTTCAGATATCCTCCAAAGCCCAACCAATACAAACAAAAACTACAGTAAGCAATTCCAAACCATACAACAACAACAACAGTACTATAACAAAAATTCCCATAAAACACGTAACATTTCATCAATCACCAAAGATAATTAGAAAGATAGAAAGTGAATACAGTGTTACTGGAGCTCTGACCCTGAAGCCATCTAACTGAAGTAGCGAGATTCGGTTGCTGACCCTGTAATCAAATAAATAGGTAAATAAATTAAAGTAAAAAAAAAAAAAACAGTGAGTTATGAGAATCAAACGCAGACATCATTGTATTTTGAGTTACCAGGCGAGAGCGAATGCGCGAAAGCGAAGAAACGCTTCTGAAGAACGCCATTTGGAGGAAACCTGCAGGAGCTGGTGGATGAGACGAAATGAAAAATTAAATTGAAAAGGTAAAAATGAAAAAATATGGAATGGGGAAAAGGTACAAGGTGAAGAGGGATCGTGAAAGGGAAGAAAACAATGCGAGCGATGATGGCAAAAGGGTTGGATTTGGAATGGTATGGAGAGGGAAGTGCGTAGCAGTAAAAAAAGGTGGGTAGACCGCGGATCCAAAAAGTATGCGAATTGAAATGGTCTTTTAGAAAGACAAAGCCTGATGATGATGCTTCATTCATGCACTGCGTGTAGTTTTCGGTTTTTTAAGTATTTTTTAAAAACATCATCACTTTACTTCTTATAATAATCAGTAATTTATTTTCAGTTTCTATTTATTTTTAAAATTTTAAATAATTATATTAATATTTAAAATAAATATTTTAAAAAAATATTTATCTCTTAAAATAAAATTAAAGAAACGAGCCCAATATCAATATTAAATTAAATAGTCTCTTTCTCTTCAAAATAAAAATGAATCAAACATCATGGATCACGCTCACAACTCTCTCACGCAGCCTACTTCTCTCCTGTCCACTTTTCTTCATTTTGTGAGAAGAAAATGAGAAAAATAAGTGTAAGAAAAAGACAGTATAAAAAATAATGTGAAAAATATAAAAAATATATATGCTTTTTTGGTAATTAAAAATATTACAATTATGAGATTTTTAAAAAATATTTGGTTAACTAAAAATATGAGAAAAGATTTTCAAAGACTTAGAGAATTGTCAATATACCTTTTATATTTATAAAGAGTGTATTTTAGTTAAAATATTAAATTAAACACAAAAGTCATATGTGAGTATCAATTTTAAGAAAATTTTCTTATTGCTTATCAAAATAAAGTAATAACTTATGAGTTTTACTATAGAAAATTTTCCATAACATAAGACAAAAGTTGTTAAATTAAAGAAAATAATTACATCAATATTTTTTATTATATTTTCTCACCTTCCAAACAAACTAGGGTATTGTTAAAATAGTGGTATACAAATGGAACGGAGTGGGATGGAGGGGTGAAAAGTTGTACTATTATTTAAGTTGAAAGATATAAAAATAGAATATAATGAAAATGGTTAAATTTGGCCCATTTTATTCCATTATTTAAATATTATCTTTTTCATAACTTTGGGTGTACATGATAGATTTAAAATTATTAAATTGGTAATTTATTTTTTATCCTTTTAATCATTATCAAATGATTATATGTTAAAATGGACTAACTCATTTGGTTGAGTAGTATGTGTAAGTTGTTGTAAGTCATTCGACACAAGTTTGATTCTTAATATGAGAATTTTTAAAATTAAAGTGCATTTTGTTTTGTTACTTTTTCAAACAATGAGATGAGTATATAATTTTATTCTATCTCAAAACATCCAAACAATGGGTCTCATTCCTTTCTGGTCCATTATATACTTCGGTTCCATTATGTACAATTAATCTAAACATATTAGATTTAACATTCTAACTCTTTTACTATTAAATATAACATAAGATAAAAATATTTTATCATACGTGATTGTTAAGTAATATCGCTACTATTAAAACTAAATCAATCATTGACTCGGTCAAGGTATTGAGTTAACGAGTCAATGATGGAACCAATAAATATTTAAATGGTAAAAAACATAGTTTACTTAGTATAGTTTACTCAGTATAAATTAAAATGGTAAGAAATATAATTTACTTAGTGTAATCAATCGGTTTAACTAACCCAACTGGTCATACCGCTGGTTCAATTGAGTTCAATTAATCAAGCCACTGATTCAACTAATCAAATTGTCAATTTTCACTGGTTTGTATTTTTAACTAGTCTTATAGCTAACTTAACCTGATCAAACCACTACTTGCTGAATAGTTTGAGTTTTATATTTATAAATAATATTAATACATATCATTTTGATAATAAAATATAATTAGTAGATCCATTCTATCTTGTCATATTTTTATTTAATAAATTTTTTTTGCAATATTACATATGATAAAATATAATTAGAAGAGAGATTATCTTCTCATTATCATTTTATTTATCTTTTCAAATATTCAAGAATCTTTTTCCCGAAATAGTTATATTTTCCTTTATTCATAATTAGGTTAATGATGACTACTAATAGCGATTTTTTTTGTTAATCACAAGTGTTTCATCCTCGGATGAGGATCTATGGCTAAAAGAGGGCCCCATACAAAACACTTATTTGACCATTTAAGGTGTATACTTGGTTCTCATATGATCTAGAACATGAAGGCCCTTAATGATGCCTCATTCAACCCCTTAGTGGATTAATCAAATAGTACTCAATCCAGTCAATGGCCGACCCATATAATCTAAACTCTGTTTGATTTACTCATGCCTCAAACAAGTATGTTCTGGAGACTTCTAGCAGACACTTGGTTTGTCCTGAATAAGCGCATGATCCGCTAAAATAAAAGTTGTTACCACAAAGTATTATTTTATTATTTATCCAATATATCTTTGTTGTATATAATTTGAATACCAGTAAAATAAGGAAATATCTAAATTATACTTATATTTAACACCCTCTCTCTCGCTCTCTCTCTATATATATATATAGTATCAATGAATTTGGATTGCTCGATAAGCATTATATAGGGCTTTTATTCTATGGATTCTATCAAGACTTTTTGAGTAACCAATATCTGATTTCAAAGACATTCTTGTTCAAATCAAGGCTCTTCAATTGTCTCTCATAAAAAGTGTGTTAGGTAGAATTAAATTCGAGATTCTTTCATAATCTCAGTCTAGTTGCCAACTAAGGGGGGTTTTGGTTTGCAGTTGGGGAAACGGAGTTAGGGTGAATTGAAAATTTAAGTTGATATTGATGTTTCACGCCGTTCAAGATAATCAAAACTATGTTTAATTATAGGATGAATTTTTTCTTTTACCCGAACCCCTTTCAATGTAACTCAACCCCAAACAGCCTCTAAATCACAATCATCAATAATAATATATTTGTTTTGAAACACATGCAAAATAATGATCATCGTGGATCAATTTACAATTATTGTCAATTTATTTTGGATTTTAAATTTGGTTTAAATTTTTGAAATTTCAAAATGTAAATAAATTAAATTTTTAGATTGTTGTTGTTTAAAAGTTTAGTTAAAATTTAACTTACAATTATCTCCGATCAACTCATTAGTATTCTCAATTATGCCAAATGCAAACGTGGTTTAGAATTATTGTAAGGATATAACTTACAACTTAAAATATAACTGTCCCTCCTATTTTAGGTAATTGATAAACCATCTTCATCACTTGAAATTTTATATTTAACATTTTATAATTTTTTATTAAATAAAAATAATGATAAAATAGTTTTATTATTATGATGTAATATTGTAAATAAAAAACAAAATATTAAGAGAATAGAGAGAAATATATAAAGAAGAAAGGCAAAGAGTTCTATCTTCTTTCATTTATACAAAGAATATATCTTAATTCAAGTGACATTCTCATTAGATATCTTACAACTAAACTTCATTTTTTTTATGGTAGTTCCTTCATCACTATGAACATCGGTTAAATTTTGGTATAATACACTTTTGAAATTTTGGGAGAACTTAAGTACTCTCTTTTAGATCCGAGAAAGAACTGTCATAGTGTTTTTTTATATATTTTTGGAAAGCACAAGAGTGGAGCAATCAACTTATTGCATTATTGATATTGGAATATACTTAAAAATTCTTTCAATGCATCATTTTTAATAGGGGTGTTCATAAAATTAATCCAATCCAATTCAAGCTATAAAATGGATCCAATACAATCAAAAATCAAATCAACAAAAAATTGTAAAACCTGAAAAAAAATTATTGGATCGTATTAGATTTTAGACCTATGTTTGAAAATCGATCTAATTGAATCCGAACCAAACTTATATTTATATGTATAAATTTATTTATAGAATAAAGTGCAACTTATAGAATAAAGTGCAACTTATAGAATATAAGTTCTATCCATATAATCATGTATACAAAAAAATTTACTACTTAATTATTTTTTAATTTACTTTTGAAATGTATACTTTTTTACCATAACATCCTTTATTGGAACTTGTTGATAGGTTTAATCTCCCTCTAGTGAAAATAAAGTATGTATTAAATAAAGGCATTTTAAGAATATTTTTGCATTTAATAAACTAGAGTTAGTTAGATTTGCTTATATTCTAGGATAAAATAATTATTATTTTTTTGTTGCTTATATTCAAATATGGAGGTAGCATTATTCTTCATGAGACATATTTTAATATTTTGATGTATTTGCTAGTTTAACAGTTTTAACACCATTTTAAACTTAATTTTATACCTCTTATGCTGTGTACATATATATATTAATATTAAATTTTGCATTTTGTATTAAAACTAGTGTTTGTTAATAAAACAAAATTTATTTATTATAATTTAATTAAATAACAAATGGAAGTATAAAAACTAAACAATTCAATCCAAACTACTTTGAATAGGATTAAACCGAATCAGATTTGAAAAATTATCCCAATTGATTCAATAATCCAAAGTGCGTTATCATTTCATTATTAAATTAGATGACTTTTTGCTCCAAAACAGATCTAATTCAATCCGTAAATATCTCTAATCTCTATGTGCAATGGAATTCATAGGTATATGAAGAAGTCATCTCAAATAAAGATATTATTTTTTCAACCATATTATTTTTTCAAATAGAGATATATAAGGAACACTACTATAAAGAGTATTAAATGTTTGATCATGAAATATCAATTGCTTGTTGAACCTTTTGAATTATGTGAAAATAGGATACTTAAAATTTATGAATCCAAAAGTTTTATGATTCTCTCTTGATAAAAAAAAATATCAATAAAAGATTATGTTGAATTGAAATGAATCCATGAATCTAAGAGAATTCTTGATCTCTCTCAAATAAAAAATCTAGGATTTGAATTGATGTCCTTTTCATCGGATCTCCTAAATTGCATTGTTTACTAAAAGATCTCACTTTAATTGGAATTCGGTTACTCATTATATACGATGATTCATACTGACCACCCATGGATGGATGATTATAGTGCCCAACTCATAATTAGCGATTTCTCGTAGGTTCAATTCCTACTAGATGTATGCTAATGGGACTATCTGTCCTCTAATAATTTTATCAGGGTTTTATTCAAAAGTGAAATCTTATTGAAATTGTCCAGTTCATCCTATGGAATCACATCACATCCAGAATTTGATGAAATAGAATGAATTTGATATGGTATTTTGTAAGTACATATTTAGCAAGATGTTTTGTTGTTCTTTCTTCAAATTTTCTTATGTTTACTAGACCTATCAGTAGGATTCAAACTAATATAAAGCTCTGATCATCAGTTAAAGAAATAAAAATGATTAGTTTTGTATCAATGGAATCTCATCCTTCATACATAACGAACTAATGTGGTATATTCAAATCATAACATATGAACAATAAAAATTAGAATTTGAATTGAGATTAGAACTCATAGGAAAGTAAAAATAAATTTATGAATGAAATGAAATATGCAATATTTTTTACAGAAAAAAGTATTTAGTTATTAGTAAAAAATCAACTCACATAATTCAATATGCTATCAAATATTGCTTCATTAAAATCCTTATAAAAATGAAAAAAAGTCATGGTTAAGCAAAAAGAAGTATAATGCACATATCACTTGAGATCTTGAGTCAAGGATATCCAAACTAAGAATACAATTTTTAAATGATGTAGTTTGAAATGACATAATATAAAGATCTATATAATTATATCATATTACTGATTACTCCATCATTACTAAAAAATGTTTATACCATAATATCTGTTATAGTGATTATTTTGTGTTAACCACAAATGTACTTCTTGAGAGGCAAAATTGTAAAGGTCAAACAAATACCCTACTGTTAGAGTCAAGAAGACTCGGAATTCTCTTAAAGATTTGTTGATAACTAACATTGCGTATTCTAATTTAAATAAAGTCACATCATGTTATTATTTGATATATGAGTTTTAAGTGTTTCAGGAAAACATAAGGATTCTGTTATAAAAGACAAGGGGGAGTATGTGTGTCAAAAAGTTTGGAAGAATCTTTAAAGTTTGGTCTCAACATAGACCCTTCGATCCAAAATAAGAAAAGTCTTGAAGTCTGGAAACTCGCATTCAAAAAGAAAGATCGTTGCATCTGAATGACTTACCAGACATAGCTCAGAAAAGTTTATCTCATATTTCAAAGTTTGAACATCAAATCTTGTCTTTCTCATGTGCCTCAAAGCCTCCACACCTTGCAAAGACATCTGAAAAGCTTGCGCTTTAAAATTGTCTCATCATCAACATCTTATGAATCTTTGGACCTAGAATTCTCTTTAAAGGAAGTTCCTATACAAGTCTAATTCAAAGAATCTCAATGGTCAGAAAACATCCTCGTGAGCACGTTAAGCAAAGATCCACAAAAAAAGAATGAAAAGCAAGGCAGACTATACTCTACTCTAACAGCGTCAAGTCTTTCACCTGTGCCTTATAAATTCAGGGATTCTCTGAATAAAAGCTTTATTCTTTGTGAAACTTACACTATCTCTACCTTGTCTATGCTCGCACATATCTCAAAGCCTTCTACAATTATGTACTCGGAATGTCTCTCTCTTTCTCTCTCTCTGATAGAAGAAACCTTGTTATCAGTTGTGCAACATTCTTCACTTTGAATATATCATCTCCCAACGGGCTTATATCAGTTACCTTCTCCATGGGATCCTTGGAAAAATCATTTATAAATAGAACTAATTCGCTTCAAAAAGTGAAAAGTGCAAGAGAGAAGGAACAGACTTGAGCAAGAGCAAAAAAAATACAGAGAACACAAAAATGAAAAATAGAGAAAGTGGGAGAGCTTGTTGAAGAAAAGGAAGAAAGGCAAAACACACTAAGAAAAAGTGTGAATTAAAAGAGAAAGTATGGGCGGGCACAAGACATTCCTATACATTAGTCTAGGAAAAAGAATGAAATGACAATCTGCTCAAGAAGAAGAAATCAGACCAAGAAGAATTATCATGAAGAGAAAAAAAAAGCTCGCTATGTGCATCTCTTCTCTCCAAAAAGTATAGCAACCAGAGATATGCCACCAACTCATATCTTAGCATATCATCTCTGGTCATGCTTTAAGACTCAGTACCTCTTGTACTCTTGTTTCATATTACACGGGTACTAAGTCTACTGAATAAATAAGTCCTTCTCTTTCTTTACAAACCAACTTATGTAGTTGATCACTTAGCTCAGCTAAGTTAGAAGGCTTATTCATTCAGTTTGTAATAATTTTTCCAATCCTCTAGTAGTATAGGTCTGGTGTGTTGCCAGACTCTGTTAGTGTAGGAAACACTGTTAGCCTAGAGAGGCTTTTGAAAGAATACTTGGGGTTTAAGGCAGGAATGACTTGTGAAATAATACTTGGATCTGCCCCAAGATTGAGTGCTGTAAAATAATACTTATAGGAATCCAGAGGGGTCTGGTGTGTTGAAGCACGGGTTTTGCTTAAGCCAAGAGTGGCTGGAGTCAAGAATACTCAGAGCATGACTTGCGCTCAAGCCAGGAGTGGCTGGATTCAAGAATACTCAGAAGCATAGGTTGTACTTAAGCCAGGAGTGGTTGGAGTCAATAATATTCTTAGGCTCGGTCTGGGCTATTTATGTAAATGATTTTTACATAGTGGAAATCCTTCAGATTTGAAGGTATTGGATGTAGTCTCTAAGTTGGAGGTGAACCAATATAAATTGTCTGTGTATTGTCTCTTTCTCTTTACTATCAAAAGTATGGTGCATTATTATTGATATCTTTGATAGTAAAAGTCTGGTAAAATTACGCTCGTTCGATCAAAATATCACTCACTCCACATAAGCAAAAGTCTGGTCTATTGTGTAAAATGCTGCAACGCTTAAATATCGATTTTTGGTTTGAAAAAGTGAACAGACTTATTCAACCCCCTTCTAAGTCTATTCTCTGAACCAACACCTACATCACCATAAATAAATGAAGCCTTCCTTGAGTGGTAAATTATTAGGAGGTGGATGCAGGATTGGCTTCGGTCTATCCACTGGTATTGGAGTACAACAATGGATCCCTGGGTAACCATCCACCAACTATTTGATGCCCCCGTGGTGATCTAAGACTACCAGATTAAAAAAAAAAGTAAAGTTCTGAGGTCTTCTCTTGATAGGTAAGTAAGGCTAGTTAACTCATATCAAGTATTTGTATGCTCTTATTCGAGAATCTGTTGCGTTCGGGCGGGTAGCACAGGAGCTACAATAAAGCCCTTCAACTCATAGTTGAATTTGTCTGAATTCAACATATATGTATATGCAAATGCATCCAAGCTAGCGAAATTTTTGCCTAACATTTTTTCAATGTTTTAATCACTAAATTGTGTTTATAAATTAACAACAAATCATTTCTAATAAAATCATGTGTAACTAACAAGATATATCCCTTATGTCTGGATGAAGAATTTAAAATAAGAAAATTATTTTAATAAGGGGGTTCTAAATACTACTATTAATTAAAATATACTAGTTGAATTTAAAATATCAATAATTTAAAAATTCATATAATTTTTAAAGGAATTCTAAATCATTAAAAAGAAAAGTAAGGACTTAAGTTTTGTCCAAAAAGGTGGGAAATCTAAATTCTATAAGATGAACATCTTTCTCAAACCCTCTCTCTATCTAGTGTACAAGTGCTTCACTTCTACTATCAAGAGAGGAAACCCCTCAATCCATTTCACAAAAGAACCATGTGTGTAGTAGGCATTTTCAAAAATGCATGAGAAAACATGTTGAGTAAACTTGTACGAAGATCTTATGAATTCCAATGAGTTTGGTCTTCGCTGGCCACCAGACTAGAGACATCATGCTTGCCTCCTTTGGGGAAGAAGATGTGTCGAACAAATTTAGGAAAAAAGATGTAGAATGAAGGAATTTTGATATGGAAAAATAACGGTTTTGAAGAACACTACAACTTCAATTTTATAATTCTTTCAATTCAAGCCATAACAAGCATGGTGTTTGGTTTGTTTGATTCTAATTTAGAAATAAAATTCCTAAACAAATTTCATGAAAAGGGTTTAAGTTAAAAGAAATTAAACTTAAAAGTTATTAAGATTCTAACGTTCAAATTAAGAAAAAACAAGAATTTTGATTCTTATGGATGAATAGGGCATGACAAGATGCAATTTAGTTTTTAATTATGTTGCCTTTTTAAATAAAATCCCTCAACTGATTTTCCAATTGTTGTTTTGTTTTGATGCATTTTGGAAAAAAATGAACTTAGGGTGTGTAAGTTTCAAAACAAAAAAAGTTGTGAAATTCGTACTATACACTTAATTGAATTCATCAATTTGTTTATACGTTGTTTGTGATCAAGAAAGAAATAAAATTCCTGTTAATTTTAAAAAATGGTACATAAAACCATGAGCAATGTCATTAAAATTATAAGGTCAATAGGTTAGTTCTCGAATCAATGAGTCACTAGTTGAAGTAGATAAATAAAATAATGTCTATTAATGTAACATAAAACTTGTTTAAAATAATATAATATATCATATTTAGTATTAAATAAATATAAACAAATAACAAATTTAGGTGTAGAGACAAGATAGGTCTTCATAAAAAAAACATATGTTTAGCTACATGTGATATTATCTCTCCTAGGCTCTCTATGCTATATTGTCTTATTTTAAATTTAATGTTATTAATCCAACAAAAGTATCATAAGAAATCATATGTTTTTCTCTTTTTGTTGTTATGACCTTGCTAAGCCTATATTGTGTTGCTTCTTCATTCAATGAAGAAAAGAGTTACCATCTCTCTCACACACACACTCTCTCTCTCTCTCTTTATCTCTATCTTTATCTCCATCTCCTCATCTATCTGTTTATCTTTTTGCTTCTTCCTCCATTTTGTTTTATATAAGTTTTTTCCTTTTATTGTCCTACTTGGTCTCATTCTCTTCCTCACCACTCATCACCTTTAATAGAGACCTCATCAGAAGAGATTCGAACAACGACGACGATCACTGTAACATCTCATTTTCAACACAAATAGAAAATAGATATTAATATATCTTTCTTGAGAAATACTTACTATAAGTTAGTTTATTATTATCATTTTTATTGAAATTTTGGTATTTATATTTAATTATTTATTTTTTAAAATAATAATAATTAAAAAATAAAAATATTTCTGAAGGAGAATTTTAAAATGACTTAATTAGTATTCACTAATTAAGAAAATTATATTAAGAATTTTTAATATCTTTATTATTCACCATTTTTATTTTATGTTCTTATATTTATGTTTTTACATATTTAAGATTTAACTCTTATTAGAATTTTAAAATAAAATTTTGAAGGAATTAGACTATGGTTCTTTAGAACTTTTTGATCTACATAATATTTATGATTTTCAAGAATTTTTTGAAAATTTTGAAATATTTTAATAAAATAATATATTTTAAATAATTTTAAATTCATATAAAGTTACTTAAAATTAAAAATATTTATAAGAATGTAAAGTTAAATTATAAGAAAATTTTCTAAAATCTATTTCAAGTAGACTTATCTAAAAATTATCGATTTGAGTAAAATCTTGATTTTTACCAATCGTAAAAAATTGAAAACGTACTAATAAATTTTTATTAACAGAAAATTTTAGATTTTTAAAATTTAAACTTTATATTACTTATCATAAAATTAGTGAGAACTGATATAATATCGCTAAATTTCAAAAAAGATTAATTTTAAATATTTAGAATATACCGAGTGAAAGGTTACTATTTGACTTAATAATTCTGCCGACATTTACTATGCAAAACACTGTGCATGTATGAAATTTTCAAAAGGTGTACAGTAACCAGGTTTTAAATTTCAAAACACACACAATACTTTGATATTAAAATAATGAAATGCATAGTAATTTTTTTCTATAAATACCGAAGGAATTCTTCTTTAGAATTCACAATTTCAGATTAAGTTTTCTTAATATAGTAGTGCTAGTGAGATAGTGGTGGAAGCAAGAGAGAGAAATAATTTTTTTTGGAAAAAGGTTCTGCTAAAATTCTAAGTTACGAATACATCTCTTTTATATTTTTTAGGGTTATTTTTATATCGTTTTTAGAAATCTATTATTATACTGAAAATAATATTATTTTAAATTACTATTCAAATAGTAAATTACTATTTACTATTACTATTTACCTTTAATATTCATGTTTTACTATTTACCGTTACTATTCATGATTTACTATTTACCGTTAGTATTCACGATTTACTATTTACCATTACTATTCATGTTTTACTATTTACTATTACTATTCACTATTCACTATTCAAAATTTACCATTTCTGCTTTAATTAGTGATCTTAATTTTTATCTTGTAACTATATTAAAATGAAATTGGTATGTTTTAGAACTCAGAGACGAGGCGTGCACGAATTTACAATAACGAATCAACATACAAGAGGTAAGGGGAAGTGAGATAAGAGTATAATATAAAAAGACATAAGAATAATGGGAGGAGTCCCCTACTCCTTTTAAATTTGAAAATATTATTATTTTAAATATTAACTTTTTAACTTAAAATTTTTAATAAATTTTAAATTAAATATCTGGTTTAACTAACTCTAACATACCTATGCAATGACTTGAATTTTTATAACCTATACGAACTGGACTATACCTATGCAAGGACTTGGACCACTATGACCCATATGGACTGAACTATACCTATGCAAGGACTGAATTATATGGACTTACATAGACCTATGTAAAGAATGGACTATAAAGACTCAAAATCAATTTTAATAATTTAAATAACCATTAAAATTTGAATTATATTTAATTGATTTGTTTATAATTATTATTGATGATATTTAATTGTAATCGATATTATTTGATCGTGATTGACATTATTTGATTATGATTGATGATATTGTGATTGATAATATTATGATTGATGACCTTGTGATATGGAGTTTGAGCATATAGTAAGCATGACGGAAAGTTAAAACTCAGTAAGAATTCTTACCTTACTCTTTAAATTTTTATTCTAAGAGAAAGTATTTTATCATTATTCTAGTATTTTATTTCTTCTTAAAAATAATTTTCATTAACTTTATTTTTAATCTTTAGAATAGAATCTAGTGTTAGAAAGAAGCTATTTTATAAAAATCAAAGGTTGAGATAATTAATTCTTGAATTAAAGAAAATTTTTATAGTTTTAAGTATTCTTAATTAATGATTTAAAATATATATATATATATATATATATATATATATATTCTTTTAGAAATCAGAAATTTAAATTGGTTTTCCATAATGAAATAACTAAAGGATATTTTATAGTCGAGATTTCTAAACTCAATCTAGTTAAGATTTAAATTTGGAAAGATTATGTAAATATGTGAAGTTTTTTAAGAGAAAGTTTTGAGATATTTAAGGCTTGAAAACTCAATTTTGGTGAGATCTGAATTTGAAGACTGTACTAAATTTGTTTCTGTATAACAAAAGTTCAAAGAAGAACTTATGGGAATGTACAGTTTATTGAGATGATTTTGTGAACCTTTATGGTATTTAATAATTGAGTTTCTAAAAGTCTTAACCAACTAAATATGCGAGTAGTTCATGCATCATGAATCATTACAGAGAAATGAGATGTGATATTGCCTAGGGACGGATTATAGAAACTGAGGATACATTAGAAGAGGCTTAATTATGAGCCTTGGGATGAGAGGGTGTGAAAGGGTGCTTCAGGTGACCTGGGGTCACTCCCTAGTGTCGGGTACTTTCACAATAAAAACTTTCTCAGTCTAACTAGTCTCTAAGTGTTTCCACGCCAGTTGAGCTGTTCATATGCCATGAAGGCATTTATGTTATTATTATCTAGAATTTATGGAACAGTGTAAACTCCTGGTTGGCCCAGTGCAAACTAAAACTTTAAGGGCCCACATGCATAGGATGAATGAGATGATACTATTAAAAACATTGCATGACATTCATGTGATTGTGACATTCTATGTGGGTGGTTGTGAATGAAAATATAATTGTTATGTTATGAAAATTCTATATTCATAATTGATTATGTATATGATTGTGATTGAAATTATTATATTAGATTGTGAAAACCCTTATGCTTATGTCTTATCTGTAAAGTATTATATTCTGTTTCTCACTCCTTCTTGTTTGAATTTTGTGTCCAAAATATATGTTATATGATATATAGCTAGCAGTTCAAGATAAAAGGATGAAATTACAAGAGGGTAAATTGGTCTCATCCTCAATCGGATAGGAGAAGAGATGTGACAAGAATAGGATTCAAAATCATATTGTTTGAAGATAAGAAAATAATTGGTTACAGTCGAAGTAGAGGTATTAAATCTTTAGTTTTAGTTTACCTTAATACAATATTAAGTTGGATGATTGTAAATCAATGTAAAGGTTAAACTTTAATAAAGCTTATTTTTTGGATATGATACTGTAATCTTTGATCATTTATGATTTTCTGAAAGTTCATTTTATCATTATGAATAATTTGAAACTTTTTACTTTCAAAATTCAAAGAAAATCATATGTATATATGTCCTTGTATACACGAGATAGGAAGTGATAAATATGTATATCTTTAAAAAAAAAGCAAGAAGAATAGATCTCGTGTATATAAGGGGGTGTTACAATCACAATGTTGCAAGGACAATGACGCAATGGTGATTGGTAGGTGCTCGTTGTTAGACTTCAAACATAGCAACTTACAAAGATATGTAGTAGAATGTGTTTTAACAATAAAGCATGGTGGTGATAAACTTCAAAGTTTGATGATGTCATTTGAATTGAAAACCTAGGAAAAAAAGAGGAAGTTGGCTTGCCCGAGCTGTTAAAAAACTGCTTAATCACCGAGGTTTCATAAAAGTCAACCGGTTTGACCCAGTTGTAACTAGGTTGACTGCATAATCAAATTGATCACTTTTTTATCCTGGTTGGACCATTGTGTATTGCTTAAACATGTTCGACCATTTGGTTTGATCCAAGTTTAATAACCAATGTTATTAGAATCGGATCGGTGATTGTGTGCTTCAATGATGACAAGATGCTTTGATGATTAAAATGATGGTAGATGACTTTGAACGATGGGAAAACCATATAGTGTAAGACTTTAAATAGTGGTGGAAGGAGTTTCATTTTTAACCTATCCATGTCATGATTTGTCGGGTCACTAGTACTCTTAGAAATCGGCCAAGTCGAACCGATTTTTACCAAATCAATCACATACCTAATTTGATTGGTTACTCAATGCAACACCCTGGAGCCAACTTGCAAATCCCAAGATAATTACTGTCACCATATAAAATCTCTTGGATAACTTATTTTTCGTCTGGTAATTATCAAGTGATTCATAACCTGATTCCAGAGGTTACTGATACAATATCAAAGTGCGCAACCTTTTCATAATTAACTTCTTATTATTATACATAACATCAGAGTTCCATACATATTATATTTTACAACAGGCACCTAGATCTTATAAAATATAAATATATAAAGCACCAAAACATAACATACACATAATACAACCAAAGTAGCTTTGCAAGCAAGTATCAGCATCCAAAGTCTTCATAGT
Organism: Clitoria ternatea; assembly: GCA_037962975.1. NCBI lineage: Eukaryota > Viridiplantae > Streptophyta > Magnoliopsida > Fabales > Fabaceae > Clitoria > Clitoria ternatea. Next base: position 54,832,162 of record CM075675.1, read on the forward strand.
TCATCCATATCAAGCATCATCCAGTTTGTCACATGTCTTCCTGATTAAACACTAAAGGGTTGCCACAAGTAACAGAAAGAGTGAGATAAAATATTAAATAAATAAAAATTAAATTAGAACATACACAATCACAAGTAGGATGTTATGCGATGCAGATGCCAAACAAGTATTTTGTATTATATTTATATTAATATTTCCATTCTCTATATGAATGAAAATGCATGATGGATCCATTCTGGTGGGAACATCTGTAGTGATTTCCAACAATAACATTTTTACGGATATCCAACCGATACCGCACCCCATAATGCAACACCAACACCGGATAACAACATCATAATATCAATAACAAGTGTTGCGGGACCCCCCTTAAGAACACACTGCTTAATCCTTAAGACGGCCGTGGTATAAAACCACCGCAGAGGTTTGTTGCTCAAAAGAGCGTGTTCCCCCACTGGGAACCCCCTCAAAGAACCCCCCTGCAGATTCTTTGAACGGCCAATGCATATGATGCATGAATGCATTAAATTATCAAATTCCTTTATATAATTAATTTTAATAATAAAATTATTATAACAATCAAATAAGCATACTTTATTTGTAATTCAAAGAATATGGAAACACATTTTCTATAATATTTATATCATAATTCAAACATATGAAAACATATTTTTCATAATATTTAATAATTCAAAAAATATGAAAACACATTTTATATGTTATAGTAATTATTTAATATCATATTCTAAAGAATATGGAAAATATATTTTCCATGATATAAAATTATACTACTAAAATAATTTAAAAAAAGAGTTTTCTCCCTTTAAATGTTTAAATAAACTTCTAAATTTAATTTAATTAATTATATTTATTTTATTTCAAAATAAAGTCTCTAGAATAATAAAAAATCCAATAATAATAAAATTCTATTTTTTTTAAAAATCATTATTTTAATTTTTAATCATATTTACGAAAATGCCACTGATCTTATTTACGAAAATACCATCGTTCTAATTTATTTACAAAAAAGCCACCGCTTCTGATATATTTACAAAAATGCCACCGCATGTTTTTATTTACGAAAATGTCACCGCTTCCAGTTTTTAACACCGGTTAAAAATATCCGCTGTTAAAGGATCTGATTTTGTAGAATGAAAACAGCAGCTCTGTTCTTGCTATTTTTGCTGTTTTTCTCATTTTATTTACAAATTAAACATGTCAATTGATTCCAAATCATCATACAACATCAAAAACATATCATATATCATATTCCAAACCAATTAACATCAATTTTACAACTTAATTCAAATTAAATTAAAATCTAATTAAATGAGTTTTTAAGCCATTAATCAATTAAACAAGCAATTCTAACTTAATTTTTATGTATTTAATATCCTATCTTCTCTTTCTTACCTCAATTGAAGATCCCTAAGCTTTTCTTGAGCTAAACTCCTTTGTATTTCCTCAATTCTTTAAGTTTGAGTAATTTCTTATTATGCAAAATTGAAGAGCTTGAGTGTAGTAATGGAGTTTTTGAAAGCTTGAAGAGGGAGATGAAGGGTTAAGGAATTTGTATTGTTTTTGGTTTGAAGAGATTTGGAAGATTGAAGCCTTATTTATAGGCTTCCAATGGCGGTGGAAATGAGGCGGTGAAGGAAGAAGGAGACACAGAGAGTTTTCGAGAGAGAAGATATTTTCTTTCTCTTTTTTTATTTAATAACGGGCTCCTTAATAATTCTACATTTTATTGTCACATTTTATTTCCATTTAGTCTCACTTTAAAATCTGATTCACGAAATAAAAATATCCTTATAACCGGAATAAAATTTCCTATATTCTAAAATTTATTTCTTATTTTTCTAAGAAACTTTAATTTTTCACCGTTTAATTACCGATTCAAATTTAATTAAAAATTGGGCTGTTACACTCAACTTGGTCAAACCATTAATTCTCAATCGGATCGACTAAGCCAAATTTTTGTAACACTACACACCATTGAGTTTGGCTTGGTGTCTTAGTCTAGGTTAGAGGTAAGGGACAAAGTCATAGGACTTCTAATCTTAAGAGCCATTAAGGTACTCATTGTTTTTAGGATGCTAGAGAAACACCCACTAGATTACTATTCTTTATATATAAAAGAAAATAAATATGTATAAACAAATTTAAAAAACTAAATAAAAATTTTATTATTGTTCCTCATTCTCCTTACTATCATAACACCCATTTGAGACCATAGATTATTGGGTTATTTAGCACCTCGTGCACCCTTTGAGGTTGATTGGTTACTAAGTTAGAGGGTTTCCATTTAAGATCAAGAGTGGTAATGTACAAAACACTTAAGCGGATGAGTCATGTTGGTTGGTATATGTCTTCCAACATGAACTTAGGAAATGTTGTAGTAGGATAGAGAACTGAGTCTCTTACCAAAGTTAGGATGTAGAGTTTAGTCCTAACTAAACTTAGCACTTAAAACGTACTTGTATATCGTGATTCATTGAATTTATTTCTAATTAATATTATCTCATGATGTCTAGTTGATCATAATTTTTATTGCTTTGATATTAGGATTCAAGTAGGTCCATTTCTTTATTAGGCTATTTGCATTTTACATAATTATGCATTTTGTTTATGCATCTTTCCTTTTATTTTTCTTTAATGCTTTGCTTGGACAAACAGAGTTTTAGCTTGAGGTTAATGTATAGTTTTAAGGCCCATTTAGCCTATGATTTTTAGAGTTTTGTTAAGATTTATATGATTTCTTAAGTGTTTTTGTTCCTTTTTATATTTTGGTATGTCTACCCTGTAACACCCTCGGTTAGATAAGACAAATCCTTCTGTAGGTTCATCCTATTTAACTGAGAGTGTTAACAGTTTTTAGAAAAAGTGAATATTTTTTTTATATAAAATAATGGCATATCAGTGTAAGCAATATTATATAGATCACATAGTCATTCACAAACTGCAAGTAATTGTACTCTTAACAGAATGGGGCACGCACGCACCCTTAAATATTATACAGTCATCCGTCAATATTCAGATACTTATATTCTATTTAAGGAGCATTCTCATTTGGTTCAGCATATTGCTGTTCTTCATACTCAGGTTCTTGATTTCCTAATTCCTTTGAAAATTGTCAACAGTAAGGGTGAGTATAACCCAAGACCCTGATTGGTTAATCCGGTGCGGACATAATCCAGTTAACAAATAATATCACATAATTCATACAATTAGCATATTTATAACAATCAAGCATGTCGTCATGAAAAATGCATGAATTGAATTTATTATGATTTATCTTTGATTAAGTCTCATGATGCATGTGGGCCCAATAAATCGATTTTTCTTCATCTCATTCTTTGGAATATCTCCATTCCAATCATCTAGAGCGATCAGGGTCCGCCCAAGTTCCATATGGTACAAATGAACTCATTGGTTCTTATCGTTTAAATATATATTTTTTTGAAACTTGGATCCCTACGATCATAGTTACACTCCGTCATTTAGTCAAAGTACACTAGAATTGCATCGTCTCACCCGGCTATCAGGCGCGACTCTGATGCCATTGGGTTGTCGTTCCAGTTGTACTCCCAAGATTCTTCATGGAGATCGAACGTGAGTGTCCTCCACTGTACCAAGTGTATGCTCTAGAGGTTTTTCTTCTTCAAAAATATTTTCATGATGCGAAATGCATTTATTTTATCAATTGATTCCTTGGGTATCTTATGTGTTTCCAGTCTCATCATATCATTCCCAAGTTCTTTGAATTCCATCAATTATTTAAACATTGTAAGATATCCGTTTATTATTTTAGAAATATATCTATTATATCTTGGTTAAAATTATATTCTTCATAAAGAGTAAAATAATATATTCTTTATGTAATTACTCATAATTAAGACGTTAACAATGTTAATAACAATAAAACTAACAATAATAATAACAATATTAAGATTGATAATAATTAGAATAATAATGATAATAATAATTATAACTTCCCAGTAATTTAAAAAAATGTTTAAGAATAGTTTCTAAATGAAAATCCAAGCGAAAAACACTAAAAACATAGTTTTCCGAGTTAAACAAGGGTAAATCCGAGTGCAATAAGTATGATTCCGAGTGGAATCATGCTGAGAAGGGTTTTCCAAACGATCTGGCTAAAAATCCGAGTGAAATTGCACTGGAAAGCTGTTTTCCGATTGAAACAAGTTTGGGTCCGAGTGAAAATGAACTGGAAGGCTGTTTTCCGACTGAAACAGGTTTGATTCCGAGTGAAAATGAGTTTTCCGCATGAATTAACTATGAATCCGAGTGAAACAAAAATGAGCAGAGTTTACTAAATGAAATTAATATGTTTTCCGAGTGAAACAGAAACTGAGAAGTATTTTCTTAATGAAATAACTTAAATTCTGAGTGAAATAAATTTCTGAGTGAATTAAAATATAATTTCCGAGTGAAACATGAGTTTACCGAGTGAAATTAGTTGAAAAGGGTTCTGTCTGAATAAGACACATGCGAGTAAAATAAATCCGAGTAAGATAATCCTGATTCCGAGTGGAATCAGGTTGGGAAAGGTCTTCTGGGTGAATTGACTTTATATACCGAGTTACATCAAACTGAAAGGAGTTCTTTTAGTGAAAATAACTGTTTGCTGAGTAAAATAAATTGTTTTCCAAGTGAAATCACTGAAAGGTGTTGTCTGGGTAAAACTAAATGTTTTCTGAGTGAAATATGATGTTTTCCGAGTGAAATCAACTGGGAAGATGCTGACCGTGTGAAAGTAAACTAGGAAAAGTTATTCGAGTGCAATAAGGTTGTTTACCGAGTGAAAATTTATTCTATCAGAATGAAATACATTCAGTTAAGGTTGAATTCGATTGAAACTAAGCAAAATCGAGTTGTTATAGATGTAAAACCGGTCGGATTAACATAAAACAGAACCTGTTATCATTAAATCCATCTTCTATTCATAATTTTTCACTGGAAATCACACGGTACCCATGATGCTTAGTATTTTCAGTCCAATACAGTTCATATCATTTCACAATTCATCACTGATTATATGCATTTAATAACAAATATATATATATATATATATAAATACAAATAATAACAATTAAGGCATTTAATTCACACAACATTGAATCTGTCCTGGAAAGGTGAGGAACAAGTTCCTTAACCCTTTCCTTCACTCGGTTTTCCCATAGAGCACCCAAGAATATACCCCCTTACCTTTATGGAGCTCTTGGAGGAGAAGAAGTGCCCTTTCACTGTCCTACATGAATTCCGAGTGAAACAGAAGAGAAAAGAGAGAGAAAGTAACTTGTAGGAAGAAGAATGATGGAGGTGTGTTTCGTGTGTGTGTTCTCTAAGAGTCCTTGTGCTGGTTTAAATAAGGAGTGGGCTGCTAAATGGAAAACTAAATGGGGAACAGCTTTTGTGAGTGGGCTGCTAGTGGAGTGTTAATGGAGTGGCAGTGGAGATTTAAATAACGAGATATGCTGAGTCAGTGCCCATTTCTGGCCGCCCACTAGCTATAATGCGCATGATTGAATTAAAATAATCATTAAAAGACAAAATTGAAGTCAATACGCACAACTGACACTGAATACCGAGTGAAAATTCCACTCGGTTAACCACTATGCCGACTGGAATTCTTCTTCCGAGTCAATAAATACAAGGCTCGCTTGAGCGAGTCTTCAAGTCCTCGCTTGGAATTCCTTTGAAACCGACTCAGGTACTCGGTTTCTCACTCGGTAATATCTGTCCAGACCGAGTTCTCTCTTTCTTAAAGTTTTCACTCGAAAATCCGAGTCTTCATTCACTTGGTTCACTCGGCTTAGACCAACTTCTTCAACTATATTTCCAAATTAAGGTTTATTTAAGCCATTACCTCTCGGAACAAGACCTACACATACGAGTCTCACTCGGTTTTGGTCCAGTAGAGTATATCTCACTCGGAAATGGTTCATCCTCTTACATTTCTCTCGGAATGGGCTCCCTCTACCATTTTCCACTCGGTTTCCTAAGCAAACACATACGAAACCATTCGGAATCCTTCCTAATTGATTCCACAACACATTCCAGTCGGTAGGAAGCATCAAATCAACATAAACATAAGTATACATGCATTCTTTCACTCGGAATGCTTCAATCAGAGGAATTTCCTTCAGAAAAGGAAGCATTGGCAATGTTTGACTCGGAAACGGGCCTTTCTAGGGTGTTTTGACTCGGAATTTCACTCCTTCACTCGGAATTTCATTCCTTCACTCGGAATTTCATTTCTTCACTCGGAATTCCTCTCTGTTACTCGGAACAGAGTCCTTTTCACTCGGTTTTTGCATAATTTCACTAATGATCCATATAAATTCCATTATTATGCACAAAAATGACATTTCTGAGATACCACAGGCCATCAACAGGGTATATATTGACTTATTCTTACTTACAACTCTCCATAATTCAAAATTTACAAGGGTAAAACTTTTTCTAAAAACAGGAATGTTACATACCCAATTTAGGTTTTAAAAAATTATGCAAGACACTTACTTAGGTGTTTTAGAGTAAAAAAAAACAAAGAAACGGGTGAGACTAGATCAACTTAGGCCTTCTACACCCTATGGAGTGGAATGACAGTGAGGAAGAACAAAGAAGGCCCGAACCAACTCCACAACCATGGTGTTGACACATATTGTGAGACTGCAGAGGCTTATATATACTGGGGTCTTTTTATATATTTTTATTTCATTTTGGTTTGGGTTAGGCTGACTTGTATTAGACGTGTAAAGATTTATTATGATTATTCTGACTTGATTTTAGGGTTTAGAACACGTTTGGTTATAGATACACTTGGTTTAGAGGAACGTGAAATAGATGTCTTAGTTCTTCTTCATTCTTTAAAGCATATGATTAAGATAGATCGTCTTTATCTTTTCTTTTTACTACTGTGTTGTATCTATATCATTGATTTACATAATGTGTGAATAGTTACTTTTTACTCTTTGGGATTCAAAGTGGTCCTAATTAGGAACAAAGTTATGTAATCAATTGTTTAATTCTTAATTTCAATTATATATTTCTATGCTTTGATTGTCATTTTGAATTGTCTTTCTCTAGGCTTGCGACACTTATGAGGATGTTGTTGATCATTAGGGGATGAACTAAGAAGTGAATACACGAAGTTAGACCTTGTTAATTTTAAACGCAAAGGACGGACAAAATAGAAAATGTTATAAGTGGAATTAAGATTAAGGATAAATTACTAACTTAATTCTAAAATTAGGGTGAAACCACATTCTTAAAAGTAACTTTGGCATTCAATGTTCTTCGTCATGCTTTGTGATTTAATTTTAATTTCTAAAATTAAACATCTTTCAATGCTCAGATTAAGATTGACAATTGTAAAACAATCCTTGAGAATTTGATAGTTTTTTTTATTACACGATAGAGAAGTGAGCTTGCATGACCCTATAGGCTACATCATTACAGCTAAACAAAATCGAATTACAAGTGGACTCCTAGGTGCTGCATGGTGAGATCTACAAAGGATTGTGAGGGGTTATCTATGTAGAGCTCTTTTAATTAGCATTAGGAACATGCTAAAAACTTGTTTTATGTTGATGTAAGAATCAAACACATTTATAGAGAAGCCTATTGTTGATTTATGACAAATCTGGCATGTGAGAAGGAGATTGGTTTAATCACACTTGATGCTCCTTCATCTAGTATTGTGGCTGTACATTGTTAGTTGAACAAATAATACGGGCTTAGGCCCATCCTTTAAAAATATTTATATAGTCTTTCGGTAATTAGCAGAACGTTGTATTTAACTCAAGGTATTGGACTTGGATTCTGTTATTACGTGCTAACAAGTTCAAAAGCCGAAGTTAATCAAACACACACTCCTATGACCAAAAAAAAAAAAAATCAAACACACACTCCGCTGAATAAAGTTACGACATAATTTGTTACCTACGACCCATAAATAATCACATAGCTAAACTTGGTCGTTAATGTAACAAGTACATGTGAAAGTAAATGAACCTCTTACATTCATAAATATATATTATTACAAATATTAATGACAAAATTAAATGAATAAATGAACAAAAGAATTAATTCAAGACCTACAAACCAATTTAATTTACAATAGACAGCACACTTTCTAGCTACACTACAAAGGAGAGAGAATTTTACACACACTTAAACTTGTTCAAAGTTTTAATGTGTTGGCAATCACAATAAGGTCATGATTTTAGTGGTTAATTTCCACAACCTTAATTGCAACCGATTTTGATGAGTTCATGCAACCTCGCAATTAATCAGCTTTAAGGATTGGTGATTGAGGACCCTTTGGAGAAGGAGAAGGTTCGACTTCAGGGGGGAAGTCGGAGATCAAAGCCAGCATCCGGCGAATGCTCACCGACCGTGCTGGCCGGAAGCTGTTAGTTTTCTTCATGTTCTTGGAGAAGACGTTTGATGAATTTGAAATTATAATATACACCAAAACTTGAACTACTATGAACACCCCAACCTTCACCAACATGTCACCCAAGTTGATCTCCATATTGTTTGTGCTAATACAAATTTGTAACAACCCTTCTTCTATATATGAAGTTGATTTGAAAACCGAGCAAGAACACAACAACGGGATTTATGTGATGAATGAATTGCAGAAAGAGGTAGCGTGCACACGTCCTTTTATACTTGTTTACGCGTGGAAGGACATGTTGGACCAGCATTTTGAAAAGCAAACAGTTTGACCTGGTATTAGTTTCACGTAGTAATGTAGGAATTGTCGTAGAAATATCTTTGTTATCCTCAGACTATTTGAATATACGTGTTAACAGTGTAGTGGCTATTAAAGTACTAATATTTCGAGGCAGACCCCATATGGGTAAGTTAGACAGAAGCTTCCTCACGTAATATAAATTTGGTCATTTTGGTCTCTCAATGGAAGTTGCTGACTCATTAGTTCTATCTACTTTTCGATCATTCATTGCCTAATCATTATTTAATTAGTTTGTGTTATAAGAAAACCACATTTCTTCTTACTTTGCTTAGCCATCGGATGACAACAAATAGATTGTAACACATGTCCTTATGTGACACGATATAATAATAATAATAATAATAATAATAATATTATTATTATTATTATTAATTGTGAACTTTTCTTTAATACAAATTTTTAGAAAAAAGAAGAACGAAATGCAAACAAATTTCTCTCCCCTTTATGTAAAAATGTAGTATGAAGTAAATCACTGAGTATAGGAATTACCGAATTACATCAACCTTAATCTTTGACTTGTATAAGTGCGAATAAACACATGAAAAGGTGCCCTTTATTTATTGGCACGTGAAAAAAGTGTAATTATATTTAACAAAAAAAAAATTGTAAATAGATAGATGGTTGACAAATTCGTGTCAAATATAACATAAGAAAACATGAAGGAGGTGACTTGACTTGCACCACACGGGTGCAACCTGATTGCGTTTCAAAAATAACAAGACAACCTAAACGTGTCCTACAATGACAAAGTTATCATACCTTCGAAGGGTTTCTAGACGAACCCGTTTTGGATGATTGCAAGCAAATGCTTCTTCGGAACACATCAATAATTCTTGGGACATCATGGCCCATAGGTGGTTCGGATTCGGAATTGCAATTCATGAAAAGCTTTTTCTAAAAAATTTTGGGAACAGGAGTCCATAATTGCCTTGCCGACATAAATAAGAACCTTCATTGTTTGAAAGCTCAAGGCCAATGATCATGGGAAAACAACATAAAAACTAATGCTTTGCTCTATTAACGGTTTTCCTAGAAAATCTCATTCACTCACGCCTTTAAGTGTCTATCTATTAACCCAATCATCCAAACAAAATTCAGCCAATAACAATTTATATTGATCTTACATGTCATTTAATATGTTTTTCAAACTTATTAAATGAATCAAAAACATGTTTTTAACTTACCTTAGTTGGACAACTTTATCTGAAAACCAAACAAGCACGAAGCAATCAAGCATCAACATCCATTCACAATCATTTGGGAGAAGGAGGTTGCGGTTAAGCAGTGATGATATAAACAACCACCCGCATTCAATTGGATTCCTCAAGTATAGATAAGAACACAGCCCAAACACCACAAATATGCATTTTAAGGCTCAACGAGGGAGCAACATGGAGAGTGGAGGACGGAAAGAGAAAAACAAATTTCTCGTACACTCCATTATTGTATCTTTTTTACTATAGCACTACAACTAGCTAGTGGGAATTCCCCAAAAAAGGAGGGGAAAAACAGGAGCAGCACAATCGTGGGTGTAGATTTACACTTGACAAGATGGTGATACAACTTCAATATTATTTTAATACAATATATACCTGCAATCAGATATTAAAACAGCACTATTAGTATGTAGACAATAATTGAGACTCTTTCAAAATAGAAGATACATGGCTAATAAAAAGTGAGTGACGGTGGAGTTGGCTGATTATCTCACAATTCATTATCAGTACTGACTATCCTGCAGCAAATAGAAAATAGCAAAAGTTGCTAAACCAAATAGCATCTATCATTGAATAATGACATAAACTAATTGCATAAACAACAAAACTTATAGAATTGCTTACTTATGGTCTCCACCCCTTCACAACCCAAATAAAAAAATAAGATGAAACAGCTTCATATTAACAAAAAAACGTCAAATTTATATAACTACTTTTGGCAAAGTACAGTTCAGAAGTGTTCAAATTTTGCAATTTTGAATTATGCTTCACGCAACAACCACTCAGAGCCTGTTTGTTTATTAAATGAAACTCTAGTACACAATTTTCAAAATATCAAAACTCCGTTTCAGTTCAATTTTCATGAAGCAATTTTTTATCCAATAAGCTTTTTTTTTTTATAATTAATTCTTGCTAGCTCCAATAAGAATAGAGAACCAAATAGACTACTGGTTATCCTAAAATTTTATAAAATATAAAATGCCTATGGTCAACTGATCAAGTAACTATGCAATGATGATAACAAGGAGTCATGGCATGTGTAATAAATATACAAGCTGTGAAATTCACCATTACAATTATCCAAGAAAGACTAGTCCCACTGTTCAACATTTTGACTTTCAGAAAGCACTTGCTAAGTTGCTATATCCTATAGCAGCTCTCATGTTAGAGAAAAAATGGAAGCTAGAAATCCAACAATTACTCTCAAGAAGCAAGGTTCTCTTCAAATTTGTATCGAAGCTAAGGAAAATACTACATAGGCACTTCCATTTAATAAGTAGTCAACCCACTTCCATCTATCAAAAAACCCTGAGACTGTACGGATCTGCCACGTTAGGGCTTGTTTCTTTTATAGATGGTAAAATTGATTTTAATAAACTAATTATGAATAAACCCTTGAACTTAATTGGAATCCATGCTGAAGTTAATCTCAACTACAATTTTTACATTGAAACAACAGGCAAAGTGTGGAGAATTGATGTCCTAGGGAAACAAAATGAGATGAGTTTCTCTACAGTAACACCATGCAATACTTGTAGTTTATTCGTTCATATTAGCAAATAATCATCCACCTTACAACAACAAATACAACCTCGCTTTGAAATTTGCATTGCACACAGTATACAATGCAACTCATGTGCATGATTATTCATTCATGCACAAAACTTAGATCCACTTCTATACTTTTGGTGTTATTCTATGATCAAAATTAGAGTTTCAACTTCACGACCCAAGTTGACCTTTCCTTTATGATGCATACTTACTGGGTGAAACTCCATTTTTGGATGGAGAACACCACAAGCACTAATGGATCTACATCTAAGTTTTATCCTTCAAGTATATGGCCAATGGAATAACCACATCAAATACTACACAGTTTGACTAAAAAGGAGCCAAACTCCAAATACATATAGTCTGATCAGTAACCCAGTTACGGCAATTGAGTTTGGCCAATAGAACCATTTAGCGTTTGTTTAGTTCCCAGTTGGGATTTCTCAACTGGGATTGACCAAAGGCTATTTTCTAATCTATTGGTCACCAACCTTAAATGAAATGCAAAATCAATATCAACCATTAGAAGACTCAGTTTCCACAAATCCATTTTCACAACTAGTTAACACACGAGCAATGATCAATATTCATCTATATACAGTTTGAGACACCTCTAACTCTGTTTGACCAATGGATCAAAAATTTCTTTAGTCAACCTGGGTAGGGTAATCTCAATTCCAAGTTGGGAACCAAACGAGCGCTTGGTCATCAATTTTTTCTAAACCTTCCTTTCCTAATTTTGCCAAAAAGGAATTGTCTTTCGTCCTAAAATGAACAAGGTTTACAATTTAACTGAATAAAAACCGTAAATGAATTAATTGCTGAAAACCAACAATGGAGATCCCACTTAGAAAATCCATTTAGGATTGATTACCGACACGGTTTCAAGATTTGCAACACACACATTATAGAAAAAAAGGAGAAAAAGAGAGACCTTATATATAAACCGGATCAGCAAGCAGAATCAGCGTCTCCACCAGCACGAGGTTCACTAATTGAAGCACGATTCTCGTTTTCTTCAATTAACGCGTGGCGAGAAGCAATGTGGTTGAGAGTGGTCCTCAAGCCGTAGAAATCATCCTCCGTCAACTCCGTTAGCCTGGCAATGAGCTCGGTCCTGATCTCCGTGACAACGCCGTCAACCCGAGCTTCCTCTACTAGACGGAACCTGCAAAGGGGGCAAGTGGCGTGGATTTCGAGCCAAGGAGTGATGCAATCGGCGTGGTACAAGTGTTTGCAGGGGAGCTGTTTAGCCTGGGAGTGGAGGGCAATTTGGTCCTTGCAGACGGCGCAGAGAACGACGCCGTTTGGGTCGAGGTCGGAGAGCAAAGAGAGGGTAACGGGAGTTGAGGGAACGTGAGGGGTTTTGGAGGGTTGGGGGGGAGAGGGGGAGAGCAAAGCGAGGGCGTCTTGGAAAACGACGTCGAAGAGGGGTGATTCGGCGTCGTTTTGAGAGGAGAAAGGGGAATCCATGAGTTCGAGGAAGTGGGTGTGGCAATGGGGGCAGAGGAGAGGGGAAGAGGAAGAAGAAGAAGTAGTGAGGGCGACGCTCATGTCGCATTCGTGGCACCAATATGTCTTCGCTTCTGCCTCCGCCATCGCGGAGGGTTCAATAATCGATCTCTCTCCTTCCCAATGCCAATGTCACCGCTGATTCACTCAGTCTTTCAGAAGCAAAATTTGTACTTATACAAGATCTACTCACCAACTCTCTCTGTTAAAATATTTACTTCATACTAATATTAATATTATTGTCCAAAACCAAAAAAAAACACATGTTAAGAATCAAATATTTTTATTAATTTTGATGGAAAAACCAATAATTATTTTATTTATTTTACCCTTATTAATATATAGAAGAAAATCTTAATTTTTATGGGAATCATAAATAAGTAAAAATTTATTGCACAAATATTAAAAAAACTTATAGGGGTATTTTTGACTAAAAAAAATCAATTAAACCTACCTTCAAATACTAAATAAACACATAAATAAAAACAAAAGATGGAGAATCAAATACCAAATGAGTATATTAAATTATATTTAAAAAGTAAAACATTTTGGCTTTTTCTTGGGGAACCTTTGGTGAAAGAGGGCTTTGTTGATCCTTACACGTGTCAGTTCATTGAAACCAACAAGTGGATTAGTTGTCCATCTCAAATATCCTATGTGGCTAGTTATATTTTTTGGTTAATTGCAAAATTGTCCATTTAATTTTCTTTACCCTATTATTGTGTGATTATCGTGTTCCATACGAACGAGGGTGTGCAAAGTGCTATCCTTCAGAATTTTTCCATCCGGTTGCAATAGGTGAGATAAGTTGTTGAGTGTTTTTCGTTATGATCCAGTTCTCCCCACAGTTTATGATTGAAAGGGGTAACCTCCGATGAAATTGTTCCTCCTCTAATCCGTGTTCGTATGATTCATTTTTAACGGAATAGCTTTTTTCTTTTTCGAATCACAGCATCCACGGTACATATGAATGCAGATTGGTTCCTTTAAGCGTTTTAGGGTCTGAATGACAAATCCTTCAACCGATAATTAGGGATTTGATGCCTGACCGGTCAGGTTTTGTTTGTAACTTCTGATTAACCCCAAAATTTTGTGAGATTTGTGCTTTACTGGGTTAATACAGTGTTGGCAATACCCTTATTTTGTTAAATTTCACAATTCATGATATCTTAACCCCTTTAGTTTTGTGAGGTGTTTTAGAGAGTTGTGTTTTTTTGGCAACTGGTTTTGTGAGCTCTCTGTATGAAAATCCTGTTGTGGTAGGAAGTTATTCCCATCAATGTAGTAGTATTGTTTTTACAAAATTCTGTAGTTGTGTGATTAGTTAGGTGTGTAGGTTGTTAAGGATAATTCTGAGTTATCTTACATTCGAATCGGGTAACAATCAAATATATTAGTACTGTGTGTTGCGGAGACATAATCACAAGGATGGAGTATTTGAATCGTAGAACCCTGTAGTCCTCATTGGTTGTAGTTTGTTATTTTTGGATAATTTTAACTGAATGTTTGAACCTTCTACGTTAGTTTCAGATTCAGAATTGCAATCACTTGTTCAATGGAAAACTCCACTTCTTCTACTACTTCTACTATTAGGAATGGTCATTTACTTGATAGGAATAATGATCAAAATAATTGTCGCAATTGTTTTGTTCCCAAACTCTGAACGTCATGGACTGAAAGGAACCCAAGAGGGAGGTTCTCACAATGTGGTAGATACGATACATCTTCGCCTTATTGCCAATATTTCTGTTGGTATGATCCTCCTACCCCCAACCATAATGACCTGATATATGAAAACGCAGCATGACAAGCTGAGTTGATGATTTTTCAACACAGAAGTGGATTGCATGATGCTAAGGTGAAGGTTTTGACTGCTGAGATTGAAGCATACAAGCGCCGCCTGTTCAAATTCAAATGACCATTATTTTCATTGGATTTTTCTGCCTGGTCATAGTTAACAAATTTTTTAAGAAAAATAAAAAATTATTCTTGAAAAAGTTTTAAAAATAGAAAAAGCGTTTATTTACAAAATATTTAAAGAAAACTTATAGAAAACTGAAAATCAGATTTTCTATTTTTTAAGAAAAACAGCAAAGTTTTTGCAGAAATTTTTTAAGAAAACTGAAAAGTAAAAAAGTTTTTTAAAAATTTTTAAATCTATTTTATAAAATGAAAATTTTAAAAAACAAGTAAAAAACTTTTCTCAAAAAACTAAAATAATTTTCTGTAACTAAACATAATTTAAGTGTTTTGGTTTTTCTTGCCATGCTTGGTTATTAATTAGATCGATTGGAGTAATTATTTCACCTTTAGTTTTTTTTTGGGACAATATTTCACCTTTAATTGAACATTTCTTTATTTAAACCTTAGTCTGTTGGAATGATATGGATATTATGGTGTTTTTTTTTTTGTGAACTTTTTGTTTTCTTCAAAGTGAATACTACGTTGTTTTTTTTTTTTTTTTTGGACCAGAATACTACGTTGTTTGATATATTTTTGTTCCATCATGGCCTTTAAGCATAATTAATTTCCTCTCGAGTAAAGCATTACATGGGCCGAGAAATGGCTCAATTGTTTTGACAATTGTACAAACGAAATGTGCCATGGGCCGAATTAAGACACGACACTAGAGAAATTTAGTGAGTTTGACCTTAACAGGCATAAGTTGGGTTTCATGGGCTTAACCGGGGCCTTCTAGGCTTTATTCCAAAAACGGTTTTCTGATTTCAACAATCCACGATTTGTTCAATTAGCAAGCATTTTATGTAACCATACATGGTTTATAAAAGGTATAAATCAATTCCAGTTTTGAAGGGCTGATTTCGAAACATCATCAATATATTTTTGTGACCAATCTAATCCTTTATGTGATATCTAAACTTATTTGAATCTTCTTTAATAGATATGTGTATCTAATAATAATAATAAGGGAAAGATTATGAGTGAAGCCTATTAAGAACTTCATAAATAGAGTTGCAATCCCATCATGTAAGTAAAGTAATTTTGATTATTTACATTGCCTCTATTGCGTGTACTTTTCTTTCTTAAGTGTCGGAGTCATTTTAGGTGCATACTTCTTTTTCTCCTCTTGGGGGTGAAGCACACTTGAGGCATATGGAGGGACAGTATTGGAGTACTGAGGCAAATGTGAAGAATCATATAGACAATCCTTTGAATTGTTGGGTTGGATCTACAAATCTAGGTAACACAATAGAAAGAAACAAGTCTTTCACTCATGCACAAACAGAGGGGTCATCTACTTTGAGCCATTAGACAGTTAACTGGAAGGAAACGTACTTAACTAAACCCAGCAAAATGCTGACTTCTTACTGACCTACCACAACAAACAAAACCTCACAATATTAACACTAGGTCCATAGACATATATTAAGCAAAGTTCATTCAATGCACCACATGCATTTCACTTCACCTTATTCTAATTCTGTTTTGTCCCTGTCCCTCCCATCTAACTTACCATATATGGTCAGGGAAATAGAAAACCATAAGGTAATGAAGAACTACGAAAGATGTGGATTGAAAGGGTTCATAATTAACTCTCACTACACCTGAAAGCCACAGAACCACCTACTCAAGCCAAATAAGTCTATCCTTCTTTTTTTGGTCATAAATCTAATCAAACTAAGGATTAATTTGGTCATAATCTATTGTTGGTAAGGAAAGTCTAATCAGACTAAGGAATTGGACTTGGGCCAAGTAGCATATATATAGCCACATTAATTGGCCCATTAGAGTGAATTGCCTAGAGTTTGGTGACACTCCCCATAACTTCATTTTCTTTAGCTTCATTGGCAATGGATGGTTAATCTTTCAATGTTCACACATGGACAACTAGAAAACAGACATTTCACCTTTTTGAAAGGTCACTAAACTAACCACTTCTTTGGTTGCTCCTTAAGAAAGTGAACATTTTTTCTTCTTGTTGCTGTGTTATCAACCATGGCTTCTAATTCTCTTTGAGATTAGTGAGAAATTAAATAATTCCCATATAGAAAATTAAGATGGAGGTTCAATCATCCCCTGCAGTGAAACGTCCCTATGACATAACCATGTCAAGAAGAACAAGGAAGCAATCACCATGTCCAGTGCAGGGAAATGATCAGAAACCCAAATCAGTAGTGGATGATGTTATTACAACAAAGGATGTGGTGAGAGTTATGAATGCTGAGGTGAAAGAAGGTGGTGGTGGTGGTGGTGGTGGTGAGAGTGACCACAAAAGCTTGAAGCAGTTGATCATAGGAGATGATGCTAAGAAGGTATCAAGGAACTCACTTGGTGAACATTTCAGTGAGGAAGAGAAGCAGCAACATCTTCAGATTGTAAGGATGCAACAGAAAGACAACATCCAAGGTTTGAATTTCAAGAAGTTGGTGCGTCGTTATGCCAAAGTTTTAGGACACTTGATGAAGGCTAAGCGTGATCCTCATAATTTAGGTGATGCTGCCAAAAAACCTGTTTTCAAGTTATCAACTTAGGAAACTTTACATATGTTTTGTTTGGTTGATCCTATTTTCTATATATGTTATGGCCAAAAAAATACCCTTACTTTCCCCCTTGTTATTCTTATCATTTGTGTACCCTGCAGATTCATACATATATATCGCATTATTATTATTATATTATAATATTAACTGTATCACTCAGGTATGTTGTCAACACATTAGTTTCTAATAATATATGCTATAATTAATATCTTCATGTAAACGATTTCATAATCCCTCCTTTTCTTGTTTGAATTATAATGAGTTTTCAATTCTTTTACGGATTTGCCTCACATTTTAGAGTTAGGCTTTTCTGTTGTTGTTGAGTGACCTTTCTATTTATTTTAAAAATTAATATTTATACTATTTTTTAAAATATAAGTGTTAATGAATCAAACTACAGAGGCTTAGTACCACATATATATTTTGCAGACAGTTTACGTGTTTATGCTAAGCAAAACAATTGTATCATCCAAACCTATAGGATTACAAATCACTCAATTAATCTACCCGAAAGAAAAAATGTATCGTGTCACTCATCAATTCAACGGCTTAACTAACAATGGTTAGAGCAAGTTGACTAGTTGAGTTGATCCATTATATTATGTTTTTTAAAATTTATTTTTAATGATTTAGTCATTTAGAATTTTAGTTGACCCACTTATTTATCTTTTCTATATTTTTCTCTCCTTATAGCCTTTTGTTCTTTTTTCAAAATTGTTGCCCCTATATTCTAATAACTTACACTAAAAAGCATGTTCTAATAATAAATGCTTATATGAAAAATATATGATATTTAATAATTACAATGCAGTATGTTATATCTCCTTATTAATTCCACATGTTTATTTTGGGGTTTGGCAAAATTAGAATAGATTTTTCATATTTAGAACGTCACTAGCAATAAATGATGGAAACATAAAGGGTTGCCTTAAATAAAACCATAAAAATTCCTAAATTTGACATTGGTAATCGATTACAGGAGTTAGGTAATTAATTATAGGAGCCCAGGTAATCAATTACACAAATCTGGTAACTAATTACCTGCAAGCTGCTATGCAGGAAGAAAACATGGTCCTCTGCTAATCGATTACAACAAACATGTTCTGTAGAATTATACAAAATTTTATTCCGAAACCAACTTAAAGCAGAGGGGTGAGTACCACTTAAAGCAGTAAATAGAAGCACCACATGAGTTATAACCAATTACCACACTATAATAGATCATTCAACATAAGATTTTCAATAACGGTATCATATAATCAAATCCACATATATACTTGCATCAACTAAGCATCAAAGTTTTTCACAATCAATTCAATCATTCATCTTCAAATACAATAAGCACAAGGCTTCTAAGGATCAAAATCATTCATCTTCGAATATATCATCACTATGTATAACTTGAAGAGTTCATAATTGTATGTAAGAATGTCATGGACTTTGAAAATCATTCATTTCAATGCATAAAAGCATGCTATGTGGATTCATCTTAACCAATAGGAAAATTATAGTGCCAAGGATAACCCACTCAGTGAATCGTAGCATTATAAGTGAGGGGTATCTGGGTAACCACACAATGAATCATAGAACTATAAGCGGCGGTACCCTAAGTAACCACACAACGAATCGTAGCACTATAAGCGGTGGTACTCGAGAACTGCTAAGTGAATCTGATCCGGTCTGAAGACCGGCCCCCTGAACGTAAAGGTAATTTGCCCAAAATCCCTCATTCGGGACCGATATGACGTGGTGACTGGTGTGAGCTATTCTCTCAATATCAACATCTCACATTTCGAAACGGTTTAACACCAGTGATTGTGGCCATACGAAAGATCCTACACCCAGAATTGATATGACGTGATGACCGAGGTGAGCTATTCTCTCAACGCTGGCATCTCACGTAATGCGTTAGTTTAACTTCAGTATCTGTGCTCTCACAAAAGGTCCTTAAGATTGACCCCGTTGCGAGTTACTCATTCAATACCGGAGGTTCAGAGTTAACCTATGACCTAGCGTATTGAGCAAGTCACCTGTAAAGTGACTGAGGGGTAGGTAGAGCCACTGCGAAACATCAACATCACAAGTCAGTTTTACTGTAGAATAGCAGAGTAAGTACTGACGTCATGTACAAAAGACTTGGTGAGCAAGAAGGCTCTTCCACTCCTACCAAGTATAAATACCCATGCACCAATGTAACATAAAGTAAGCACATTCTCTCTAACCTTACGCTTGAGCTCTAAACTTCCTTAGAACTTTCACTGACTTGAGCGTCGAAGTGTCCTTGCAGGTGACACCCTCTTTCGCCGCTACAACACATAAAGGCTGGTGATTTGGTATGAGAAGTCACTCTAAGACCTTTACTCCCGATTGGAATCGAGGGTATCATACCGGATCCCCACTGGACCAATGTAATATCAGAGGGCAAACGAGAAAGTTAAGGACTGTCGGAGGCTGGATATTAGACCTCGGCTCGTTACTTAAGATGTCGGCGTTAAGATAAGAGCTCACACTGGCCATTACGTCATATCAGATCCGGGTGCGGGATCGTTCGTATGGCCATGGTCACTGATGTTAAACTGTTTCGTAATCTGAGATGCCGAGGTTGAGAGAATAGCTCACACCGGTCACCACGTCATATGGGTCCCGGGTAAGGGATTTTGTATAACGTCTTGCCTAATTATTAGACATTAACCATGTAATTAAAGTTAATTAAACATACAATGCTATACCGATTAATAAAAATACAGAGGAAATTTTTTTTCCAAATTATTTACATCTGCCCTAGGATGTCCCCATGTGGCCCTACAGGTCCCTAATAATGCTTCTTAGGCCTGGGGAACCCAAAATTGCTCAAAGAAAATCTTTTAGCATGTTAACTCCTTGCGCACCGCTCGGTAACCTGAGTCAAATCGGAGTTACACAACTCCAATTGAGATGATCCCAGTTGGTACACCTCTGTAACTCAAATAACTACAATTTTTATGAAGAATTCAAGGGCCAGTTATGCCCCTAAGACTACCTAATTTGCCAATTTATGAAATTAGCCATGCTGAAATTTTCAGCCTAAATGCCCTTTAGTATTTTAGGCATAACTCGGGCTACCGAACTCCGATTATCACAAATTGGGTATCAAAACGACGAAGACAAAATTATCTACAACTTTCATGAAAAATTCAAAGGCCAAATCAACTCACTTGAGTGAGATTTTGGGCGCTTAAGTAAGATTTTCGCTCAAGCGATGGCACTCGCCTAAGCGAAATTATCTCGCTTGAGCGAGATTTGTCCAGAATGCACTCCCAAACCCATAAAAGGACTCGCTCAAGCGAGATTTGTCTCGCTTGAGCGAATATGACAACTTTAAACCTACAAATCAACTTCCTTCTTACCTATTTTGCCTGCTTCAACTCCGATTGCTACGAAACTTCATGGCCACTGTGTTTTCCCCATTCCAGAGCTATTGGCGCCGTCCGTTTGCCAAAATTCTAACATATGCCCAAGATATATGGGAAAATGCATTAAAACCAAAAGTAACCAAAACCTATGCACCAAACCATTCCAATGGGATCTAAACCATACAAGGCCTACATCTACAAGTTTTAAATGATATAGGGAACCTATTGTTTCCTTCTGGGGGTCCCAAAATCCGTTGGGTCTCAATTTCACCTAGTTAGTTCCTAATGTCACATAAGTATCTATTCAACTATATGCATCATCAATTCATCCAATCATTAAGACACTAAACAATTCACACACAATTTGCATCATTCATGATTCATAAATATATACAAGACCTATCCATAGCAATTTATCATCCACACATAATATTGGCTCCATGCCAATATACATCAGATTCATGAAAATCAACATGAATTCATACCCTCATTAATTAACATATAGGTTCTAACTCATCATTTATCACAATTATTCATAATTCAAGTTGTCAACGTTCCTACCACATCATAACCACATTGACCATATGCTAGGTTAATCCAACACACACATGAAACATGTTATGACATTACATACATGAAACACATTACACATTACATACATCCATTTATTTCATAATTTCCTTCACTCCTTGGCATCAATTCTTCGCTTGGCGCATGTGAACACCTATTTTTGTCCGGTGATATATATTAAAAAAAAAAAGGAAAATAAAAAAAAAGAAGAAAAAAAAAAAGAGTTTTTTGTCCTAGAGTCCGGAGTCAATGTCGACTGCATTAACCGGGGTCCTAGCACGGTTTCATGACCGGTGTTACCTCATTAGTTCTAAGCTCGTACAGCCTCAGTGGAGTACGGTATTTTACACCTCAGTTCGAAGGGAATCCGAGGTTCTTCAAGGTTAAAACTGATGTGTTAATCCGTACTTAAACTTCAAGACACACCGGAGGTACACCTGATGTGTTAATCCGTACTTGAACTTCAAGACACACCGGAGGTACACCTGCAGGAGATTCCCCAATGCTTAATATTTAACCGAGGTGAAGAGAAATGTCTATAGTTGACCAATGATTTCAGACCCCGGTTATGACTTACCAGTTCTCGTTGGTGACGCGGTACAGTGCTTAGAACCCCGCCCAGTCCAGATTGCCACCCCGGATCATATTAAAAAAAAATAATATTAAAATTGCATAGTGACCGTTGGAATAGTAACCCTTCCCCATCTCTATAAATACCCAATCCCTCTTCATTTCCTATCACACCTCTCATTTCATCAATTCTCTTCATTTCTCTCAAGCAATGGCTGATAGATGCCGAAGCCAAGAGGAAAGAATAAGGGAGGGAAGACGATGTTTTGTGACTACCTTTTTACTCCTTATAGTGTGGGTAGTAATTTATATTTATTGGATATTTTATATATTTCCATATATGTAATAAATAATTTATGTTTCCATTTGTACCTTTAAATAAAAGGCCAAAAAAAAAATGGGCAAAAAAAAAAAAAAAATCAGAAAAAAAAATCAGAAAAAAAAAAAAACGAAAAAAAAATAATAAAAAGGGCACAAAAAAAAAAGAGAAAAAAAAAGAGGGCCCAAACAAAAAAAAAACAAAATAAAAAAAAAAGAAAAAAAAGCCAAAAAAAAAAAAGAGAGATATGGGCCCAAAAAAAAAAGGTCCAAAAAAAAAAAAAAAAGTTAAAAAAAAAAAACGAAAATTAAAAAAAAAAAAAAGAAAAAAAAAAAGAAAAAATCAGAAAAGAAGTGACGGTGGTTTTAGTGGTGGGCCCCGGTTTGGTTGGATAATTGGAGAAAATTGGGGAAATTGATATGGAATTTGGACAAATTGGAAAAGTAGGAAAGTGATGTCTTTTAGGGAGGATCCAATGCCAATTTTCTTCTATAAATAGAAGGTGATATTGAGGCATTTGAAAGAAAGGAAGAGAAAAAAGAGGGGAAAGAGTGATAAATTTTTGTGAGAATTTTTAGAAGTTTGGGTTTTCATAAATTTCTTTGTGTAATTCTAGTTAGGAAAATGAGTGCACCACTCTTGTTTGTTTTAGTATGTGAGTTTTTGTGAGCTAAAATACTGTCCAAGTGTTGTAACCGGTATCCAAACACCTTCAAATCAAGTCCAAACAAAGCCAAAAGCAAAGGAAATCTACACAAAATTGATTTCCTGACTTCCGTTCTAGTTTCTCTGTAATTGATCTTGTACCAAGGTATTTTTTATTAATACAAAGTTGTTTATTTATATTTATTTATTCGTCTTATTTAATTGTTATTTATTTTTCTGCACTTTTATTTTTCTTTATTTATATTCAAGCACTTTATTTTTCTGCACTTTATTTTTCTGCAGTTATTTATCTGTTTATTTATTTTTATGCATCTCCATCTTTATTTATTTATTTGTACCTTTATTTTTCCTTATTTATTTATTTATTTTTTACACTTTTATTCCTTTTTATTTACTTTTCTGCACTTTTATTATTGTTAATTTATTTTTCTGCACTTTATTTATCCGCACTTTATATTTCTGCAATTATTAGTTCATTTTTTTTTATTTTTTACATTTTTATCTTTATTTATTTATTTTTATGCCCTTTTATTTTATTTATTTACTTTCCCGTCCCTTTATTTTTGTTATTTACTTTTCTACCCATTTATTTTCATGTATTTACTTTTCTGCCCTTTTATTTTTGTTATTTATATTTCTGCCCCTTTATTTTTATATATTTACTTTTCTGCCCCTTTATTTTTGTTATTTACATTTCTGCCCCTTTATTTCCATGTATTTACTTTTTAGCCCTTTTATTTTGGTTATTTACATTTCTGCCTCTTTATTTTTGTTAATTACATTTCTGCCCCTTTATTTTTGTTATTTACATTTCTGCCCTTTTATTTCTATGTATTTACTTTTTAGCCCTTTTATTTTGGTTATTTACATTTTTGCTCCTTTATTTTTGTTATTTACATTTCTGCCCCTTTATTTTTGTTATTTACATCTCTGCCCCTTTATTTTCATGTATTTGCTTTCCTGTCCCTTTATTTTTGTTATTTACTTTTCTGCTGCTTTATTTTTGTTATTTACTTTTCTGTTCCTTTTTTTTATTATTTATTTTTCTGCCCCTTTATTTTATGTATTTTTTTTTTTTCTGCTCTTTTATTTTTATGTATTTATTGTTATGTCTATTTATTTTTATTTTTATTTTTTTGAACTTTTCATTTATTTTTTTTCTACCTTTATTTTTTTTATTTTATTATTATTATTTATTCTCTATACTCTTTATTTTTAGTTATTTATCTTTTTGCTTTTATCTTTCTACACTTTCTATTTATTTATTTACGTTTGACCATTTTAATAGTTTATAAATATGTTATATATATACATAATTATCCATTTTTATTATGGTCATGATTTCCTATTATTTTCTCTTAGTAACCTTTTAATAATTAAGAATAAATTATTTTCATAAAAAATAAAAAAATCAAGACTAATAAATAGTGTGTTATTTATTCATTCATTTTTCTCTTAAATTTAAGATGAGAATAATTTAGATGAGACATCTTATTAATCTTATTTTCTTAAAAGATAATTAAATAATATTCCGTGTCAATTTTAATTAATTAAGTGTATTATATTTCTTTATCTTCATGTTGATGTGTTTAATTTTATTTTATTTTTTCTCTTATCTTTATTTATTTATTTATTTATTTGTTTTGAGCTTTATATTTCTCAATAAAAATCAATTTTTTTTTTACTAGAAAATAAGTAAGACAAGACGTCTTATTGTTTTTTTTATCTTTTTATTTTTATGGTCTTTTAATCATTTGTTTATTTATTTTCTTAGAACTAAAAAACAACAAACTTAGGAGATGTTTTTTTTTACTATCTTTGTTTTATTCATATTTATATATTTTTTTATTGTGTATATTATTTATGATTGTTTTATGAAGGATGAAATATTTGATAATCATTTTTTAAATTATGCATGATCAATTTGGGTAACCGTTTTTTACGGACAGTGTGGGGTGCTAATACCTTCCCCTCCTGTAATTCGACTCCCGGACTAAACAGAATCTCATTTTTTTTTAAAAAAAAACCAGTGCTATTTAAAGGTTTTCCTAATATTTTCCTTAATAAATATTGGTGGCGACTCCTTGAACCCTTTATTTTTTAGGCTTCTCAAGAGCCTCACTTCAATGTCGTTTCAATTTTCTTTTATTTGTCTTTAACCAGTCCGCGTCGTGCGCCGGGACCCCGGTCGCGACAGATGGCGACTCCGCTGGGGACATTTTGAGAGTCAAGCCCGTTAAATTGATCTTGTGTATTTTGTTGATTGTTAATTATTTCATCCTTTATATTTATTTGTTATGTTATTCTTGTTATTTATCTAGTCTTTCGTTAATTTTAGATTTTATACTTTTTTTTTTTTACTTCTTTATTGCCTTAATTTAGAACCTTAGGGTAGAAGACATGTGATATTTATTTTGCTTTATGTTTGTTCATTGTGAAGAATGGGTAAAAATCCAGGTATGAATGCCCCACACACTTCACATTCACCATAATGCACACACTATTAGAAGGGACCCTATTCCCGGGCCCCGCAAAAGACATAGGCTAGGGGAGATTATTAGCGGTGTCATTTAGGACGAGACGTCCTACCATGATTCGCGTGAAAATCTCAGCCGGGGTGTTATCTTAGTTATGATGTCCGCACTAAGTAGGATTCCCTACTTTTTGCATAAGACTCATAGCTAAAGATCAGAGCTCCGGTGACCTTCTTAGAACCAATTAGAACAATTACCTTTTGAAGAAACACGATTAAATAGCCTTAGAGCCAATTAGGTGGTTACCTTGTCTAAGACACAATTGGGCAAACATTCCTTTTATCTTTTATTCATTTGCACAAAGTTTTTTTTTTTTTTAAAAAAAAAAATCATCAAAAATGTATATTTTCTATACTCAAGTCATGATAAATACTATCACTCTTATGTGAAGATATTTATCAAACTGTTTTCTTTGTTAATCTGATTCATTTATTTCTTTTGTTAAAGGTGAAATTTAAACATCGGTAAGTATCACTAAAAATGGAATTTAACATGAGATCAAGTGATCAAGAAGTGAAGGCAACTGGTTTAAAAAATTTGTTACACCTCAAAGTCATCAGATCAAATACTAGCAATCTGTTGTCCTTAAGCAAAAGGATGGATATTACCCAGAAAATGACCTTTACAAGGAAGTATGGAAAGATCTTAAAATTCTTAGAGGTCGAAGTGCAAGAAGGGGCCCTTACTGCTCTAGCTCAGTTTTATGATCCTCCTCTTCGCTGTTTTACATTCAAAGATTTCCAGTTAGCTCCTACTTTGGAGGAGTTTGAACAGATATTCGGCTTGCCGTTAGAAGATTTGAAACCTTATCGTCGAACTGAACATCATGCTTCAATCTTCAGTGTAGCTCGTATCCTCAAGATGGATCCTGAAATGCTTAAGAAGGCTCAATTAAACAGGAACCAAATTTCAGGATTCGCACTAAGCTTCTTTGAGCAGCAACTCCTCAGTCAGGCAGGGAAAGGAGAATGGGACGTGTTTGTTGACATTTTGGCGTTGGCCATCTATGGTGTGATCCTCTTCCCAAGCCTTGATAATTATATTGATTTCAAGGCAATTGATGTTTTCCTAGCTAGAAAGCTTAGGGGTGAAAGTTCCATGACTGCTGTCTTAGCTGATATCTATTGTACAATGGATTCCTGTCATAACCGGAATGGGAAAAAGATTGTCTGTTGTCTACCCGCCTTGTATCTATGGCTTACTTCTCATGTCTTCAATCAAGTTGGCAAGGTTGAATGTCCTATTTCTGATTTGAAGCTCCTTAGGTTAACCAAGAAGACTAATAGGGAGTGGGCAGGACATCTGGCAGGATTATCTGCTAGCATGATTCGGTGGTACCCTCAGTGGATGAACGTGAATTCCATTATTTACTGCTGTGGAAAATTTCCGAATGTGCCTCTCATGGGAACTCAAGGATGCATCAATTACAATCCTAGCATTGCAAAAAGACAACTTGCTTATCCTATGATACAACCTCCAGAAGAAGAAACAGTAACGCCTTTCCTTCATTATTATATTGAGGGAAATAGTGCTCCTGTTATTCAAACTGTCATTGATGCTTGGGGCAAGGTTCATAGTAAAGGAAAAGAATTGGGTGTCCGAAGTCATGCCGCAAAAGAAAGTTACCACCGGTGGATTTTAAATAGGGTAGCCATTGTTAAATTACCCTTTAAAGATCACGGTGCTCATGTGAGAAATCCAGTTCCCGATGAAAGCAAAGAGATTGAAAATTTGAGGAGTGAGTTGGCTAAAATGACAAAGAAAAATCAAGCTTTGGAGGATGATTTGATCAAAATTCAACAAGACAATGCTTCCCTTAAGAGAAAAAGGTGTGAATTAGAAAATGCCTTTGAAGACATGGGTAAGAAGCGACAAATTGAAAGAGAACATATGATGCAATTGGATCAATGCCTCCAAACAGCGAACAGCCAATTGAAGACCAAAGAGAAACAAAAGGATGATATATTGGCTGACAAAGGGCGGTTACGAGGAATTCTAGCCAAGACAAAAGAAGAAGCTCAAGTTGAAAAGAACCTTATGCAAGCGCGAATTGATGAACTAGAACGACAAGTCAGAGATGTCGTCAGTGCTTGCGAGCGTGAAATAAATGAAGAAAAATGGCAAGCCATGGAAGACAAGGATAGATATGAAGAGATTATACGTTTAATGACCCTAGAAAGGGTTGAGTTGGAAAGTCTTGTCTATTCTTGGAGAGACCGTTTTTCTAATCTAGCCGGTCTTGCTAATGGAACACTTGGAAATATTCCTCACCTGTTAAAGAGGGCTGAAGCGATGATGAATCCGCTTTCTACACCGGAGGAAATTACAACATTCATCCAATACTGCAAGGGGCGATTGGATGAAATGAAGGTCTGGATTGCTAAAGCAAGAGAGAATTGATTTTGAGTTGTTGTAACAAACAATGTATCAGAACTTGTTGATCAATGAATAAATCTCATGTTGAATTTGCATTTTTCTTCTAACTTAGTACTTTAGAAAAAGACATTCTAAAAGAAAGGTTTATCTTTGCTTACCGATATCTTAAATTCATCATGTATTTACTTTACATCTCTTTATGTCATTTAACAATACTTGTTCTTGTACCAAAGGGGGTTTCTTTGTATTTATTCACATCACGGGGAGAAGGGGCTCAAAGCATCCTTATCAAACCAGACTGCAAACAAGACTCATGGCAGAGCCGGAAAGCGCAGTTGAAGAATTGAGGAATGAAGTTGGTCAGATCAAGGAGCAGATGGCAGAAATACTTAAGCTCCTTGAAAGAAGAGGTACAGAAAGGGGATCTTCTGCAGGAAATGGGGAACAAACATCCACCCCTCAAGTTCAAGCTCAAGAGGGGAACCCTATACCTTTAAATGATCCTGCTCCAGTCACTGAAACTCCATTCATCCCACACCAACCTTATGGTATGCCATTGCCACCTTTTGTTTCCCAAGACGGGAATGTTCAGCAAGCATATGCTTGGCCTCCATACGGCTTACCTCAAGGGTATTACACCATGCACCCTAATCCTAATCAAGAAAATCCTCCTGCTGCTCAACAAATTCCCAATCCCCCGATATCTAACCCTCCAAATTTCAACCAATCAACAGCTGTCCCCCAAAACACTCAGGCTCCACCCAATGTCACTCCACCTAATACAATTCCACCACAAAATCACCAGACTCCAAATGATGCCACACAACCAAACCCACAAGCAGTGCCATATTATTTCCCTTATGGTTGCCCAATACCACAGGCAGGTGCTTCCCAAAACCTGTCACACAAAGCTCAGGTCCCTCCACCAAATCTTGATCAGCCAGCAGCGCCTTTGTCAAAAGGGCAAATGGAGATATTGGAAGAAAGGTTGCGTGCAGTAGAGGGAGGAAGTGGCTTAGGCATAACAAATGTTTCTGAATTATGCCTAGTCCCAGATGTGGTAATTCCTCCTAAATTCAAATTGCCGGAATTTGACAAATACAAAGGAACAACTTGTCCTCGTAACCATTTGACCATGTACTGCCGAAAGATGGCTGGATATGCTTATGATGAAAAGCTGTTGATTCATTTTTTTCAAGATAGCCTTGCTGGGGCAGCGTTGAGCTGGTACACTCACCTTGAAAGAACTCGTATTCGTTGTTGGAGGGATCTAGCCGATGCCTTTCTGAAGCAATATAAATACAATATGGATATGGCACCAGACCGGCTACAACTTCAAAATATGACCAAAAGGAATACTGAGTCCTTCAAGGAATATGCTCAACGATGGAGAGAAATGGCTGCACAAGTTGAACCACCCCTGATAGAGAAAGAGATAGTGGCAATGTTCATTGACACTCTTCAGCCACCTTTCTATGAAAGGATGCTTGGGAGTGTATCATCAAGCTTTTCTGATATGGTGGTAATAGGGGAAAGAATTGAAAGTGGTTTGAGAACAGGAAAAGTTGTCCAAAGTTCCCCATCGATAGGAAGACCTATGACAGGGGCAGGAAGAAGAAAGGGTGAGGAAGCAAATGCTGTAATGGGAAATCAAGGTCAACATAATCAAAAAATGTTTCAACCTTCCCCTTTCCCTTTCCCACCTCATTATCCACCGTACGGAACTTACCCTTATGTAGCTGCTGCTTCTGGAAATCCATTTCCCCATCCTCAATCATATAGACCCCCACCCGTCCATAATTTCAAGAATACACCACCACCTCCTCCCCAACAATGGATGCAAAATCCCAACCCAAATCTTCCACAAAAAAAGCCAAACAATGACCGTCCTTCTGTCCAATTTGATCCAATTCCCATGACATATACTGAACTTTTACCTCAACTTCTCAAAAGTTCTCTTGTTGTACGATGTCCTTTAAAACCCGTAGGGCCACCCTATCCTAAGGGGTATGATCCTAATGTGAAGTGTGATTATCATGCTGGGGCACCGGGGCATTCTACAGAAAATTGCATTGCCTTAAAGTTTAAGGTACGTGATTTGATAAATGCCAAGTGGTTGGATTTCGAAGAAGGCTCTCCAAATGTAATTAGAAATCCTTTGCCTAATCATGGAAATACTGGGGTAAATGCAATAACACATGACTTGGGAAATGATCATTGTCCCCCTTGCAATGATGTCAACATGATCCATGGGCAGCATGGTACAGACTCAGTAAGTCCAGTCACCCCTGTTCCTTTGGTGGTCTATTACACCAAGAAACCTTTGACCGAACCAGTCATAAACCATCCATCCTTGACAATTAGGACCCCATCTCCATTTTCATACAAGGATACCCATGCAGTACCTTGGAAGTATGAAGTGGATGTAATCCCTCAACTCCTAAAGGGATCGTCATCCTCAGTAACCAATATTTCCGAGACAAGTGGAATGACTAGGAGTGGACGAGTTTATGCTCCTGAAAACTTGAGAAAGGAGGATGCACCTGTAAGTGAGAAAGAAAGTCGTGGTAAAGAACAAGATCCTCCCCAAGGAATAACAGAGGAAGATGCTTGTGAATTTTTGAAATTCATTAAGCAAAGCGAATACCAGGTCCTCGACCAGTTAAACCGCACTCCTGCAAAAATATCCTTGTTATCTCTCTTATTGGACTCAGAACCACATCGTGGAAAGTTATTGAAAGTCTTGAATAAAGCACATGTTGCGAAAGATATTTCGCCTGAAAAGTTTGAAGGGATAGTGGGGCATATTGCCTCAAATGACTACTTAACTTTCACCGACGAAGAGATACCTGCTGAAGGAAGAGGTCATAATAAGGCATTACACATCTCTGTCAAGTGTCGGGATCATATCGTAGCCAAGGTCCTAGTTGATAATGGCTCCTCTCTGAATATCATGCCAAAGTCCACTTTAAATCAACTACCTTTTGATGGGTCACATATGAAGCCAAGCTCAATGGTAGTAAGAGCTTTTGACGGTACTCGGAGAGAGGTCATTGGAGATATTGAGATCCCCATCCAAGTGGGCCCATGCACCTTCAACGTATTGTTTCAAGTGATGGACATCAACCCTGCTTATAGCTGCCTATTGGGGAGGCCTTGGATACATTCTGCCGGTGTGGTTCCATCTACCCTTCATCAAAAGCTTAAATTTGTGGTAAACAACAAGCTAGTCATTGTTTCTGGTGAGGGAGATTTCCTTATCAGTAAGCCCATGTCAACTCCATATATAGAAGCGGCTGAAGAAAGTCTTGAGACTTCCTTCCAATCATTGGAAATTGCTCACACCACCTATGTGAGCGAAGGGTTACAACTAGCTCGTCCTTCTAAAGCTTCTATGATGGTAGCTAAAGTGATGATGAAATCTGGATTCCAGCCAGGGAAAGGGCTTGGAAAGATGCTTGATGGAGGAGTAGACCCATTATTGGTTAAGGAGAATAAGAACGGCTTTGGGCTGGGGTATCATCCATCTCCAATGGAAAGAGCGAAGGTTTTCGCAGATAAGAGAGAAAAGCGACTTGCACGGTTAGAAAACCGAGAACCTCTAACTGCGAAGATCCCTATCTGTGACCTTTACCGAAGCTTCAGGAGTGCAGGCTTGACATCTCCAAACCAAGTGGCGGTCATCGATGATGAGTCCAAGAGAGAAGAAGACTTGATTTACCCTTGTCCTTCAGATACTGAACTGTGTAATTGGGAAGCCGTTGAGCTTCCAGAGATCATTTCAAAGTAATTGTTCACTTTGTAGGTTTTTGTTTAAATCCTTTGGCTATGCCTAAAGCCTTAGGATGAGTTTTAATAATGGCAAAACATGTTTCCTTTATCATTTCAAATAAATAAAAGTTAAGTTCAATTATCATTTTCCTTATTTTGCCTTTTTTTATATTAAATAAATTGCAGATCTGAAATTGAATTCCAAAATAATAAGATTGCTTTCTCCCATCATGATTTTAATCCAACAAGCGAAGAGGATGAAGAGTCCGATGAACCTTCCCCTGAATTACTAAGGCTGCTAGATCAGGAAGATAAAGAAATTTCTCCCTATCTAGAAATTGTTGAAGTCATAAATTTGGGGAGTGAAGAAAACAAACAAGAAGTCAAAATCGGCACCTCTTTGAGTAGAGAACATAAGAGAGAATTAATAGAATTATTGGTCGAATTTAGCGAT
Source organism: Clitoria ternatea (assembly GCA_037962975.1). NCBI lineage: Eukaryota > Viridiplantae > Streptophyta > Magnoliopsida > Fabales > Fabaceae > Clitoria > Clitoria ternatea. The sequence continues at coordinate 54,864,384 of CM075675.1, forward strand.
GTGTTTGCTTGGTCGTATCAGGATATGCCGGGATTAGATAGCTGCATCGTTGAACACAAGTTGCCATTGAAACCCGGTTGCGTCCCCATAAAGCAAAAGTTGAGAAGGATGAAGCCAGAAATGCTCTTAAAGATTAAAGAAGAGATAACCAAACAGTTGGATGCTGGGTTCTTGGCTGTCTCCAAATACCCTGAATGGGTGGCCAACATTGTTCCAGTCCCGAAGAAAGATGGGAAAGTACGAATGTGTGTTGATTACCGGGATTTGAATAGAGCTAGCCCAAAAGATGACTTTCCATTACCACATATTGATGTTCTTGTTGATAACACGGCCCAACATTCCATTTTTTCATTCATGGATGGATTTTCTGGGTACAACCAAATCAAGATGGCACCCGAAGACATGGAAAAAACCACTTTCATTACTTTGTGGGGAACCTTCTGCTACAAGGTGATGTCTTTTGGATTGAAGAATGCCGGTGCCACTTACCAAAGAGCGATGGTAACTCTATTTCATGACATGATGCATAAAGAGATAGAGGTTTATGTGGATGATATTATTGCCAAATCCAAATCCGTTGAAGGTCACTTGATTGACTTACGAAAGCTCTTTGAACGCCTGAGAAAATTCAAACTCAGATTAAATCCGGCTAAATGCACTTTTGGGGCTAGCTCTGGAAGGTTGCTTGGTTTCATTGTCAGTGAGAAAGGTATCGAAGTGGATCCCGATAAAGTAAAGGCAATCATGGAAATGCCCGCTCCTAGCACTGAAAAAGAAGTACGAGGATTCCTTGGAAGGTTGAATTACATAGCTCGTTTCATTTCTCAACTAACAGCTGTATGTAATCCAATCTTTAAGTTGCTTCGTAAAAATCAACCATCACAATGGAATGATGACTGCCAGGAGGCCTTTGACCAAATAAAGCAATACTTGCAATCCCCACCGATCTTGGTTCCCCCAACCCCAGGAAGACCACTCCTGTTGTATTTGACGGTGATAAATGAGTCTATGGGCTCTGTACTGGGGCAACATGATGAGTCTGGGAGAAAAGAGCATGCTATTTACTATTTGAGCAAGAAGTTCACTGAGTGCGAAGCACGATATTCTACTGTGGAACGAACTTGTTGTGCATTAGCATGGGCTGCTCGTCGCCTAAGGCAATACATGTTATCTTATACTACTTGGTTGATATCTAAGATGGACCCAATTAAGTACATCTTTGAAAAACCGGCTCTGACGGGAAGAATAGCTCGTTGGCAGGTTCTTTTGACTGAGTATGATATCATTCATGTCACCCAAAAAGCTGTAAGGGGGAGTGCTTTAGCTGATCACTTGGCCCACCATCCCCTAAAAGAGTACCAACCAATGTCATTCGAATTTCCTGATGAAAATATTATGATGTTGTCAGAAGAGAAAGATTGTCCTAATAGAACTTGGATTTTGATGTTCGATGGGGCGTCGAATACACTGGGGCATGGGATTGGGGCCATCCTAATCTCACCAGATAACAAGCTTTTCCCATTCACTGCTAGACTTTGTTTTGATTGTACCAATAATATTGCAGAATATGAAGCTTGTGTTTTGGGGATTCAGGCGGCACTTGAAGCAAAGGTGAAATCTCTACAAATATACGGAGATTCTGCCTTGGTGATTCATCAACTGAAAGAAGAATGGGATACTAGAGATGGAAAATTGATTCCTTATCAAGCTCACATCATGGAACTAATCAAAGGGTTCGATGAAGTCTCTTTCCATCATATTCCTCGGGATGATAACCAATTAGCCGATGCCTTGGCCACGTTGGCCTCCATGTTCAACGTAAGTAGGGATTGTGACATGCCCTTCATCGAGATTGAAAGGCGTCTCGAACCTGCATATTGTCATGAGATAGAAGAAGAGCCCGATGGGAAACCATGGTTTCATGACATCAAAAATTATATTCAAAATCAAGAATATCCTCCTGGTATCTCAGAAAATGATAAAAGAACCCTCAGGCGCCTAGCCATGAATTTCTTTATGACTGGGAATACACTCTATAAGAGAAATTATGATTCTGTTCTCCTTCGTTGCGTAGACGTGACGGAAGCTAACAAAATCATGAAGGATGTTCATGAAGGGCCTTTTGGAACACATGCAAATGGGCACTCGATGGCAAGAAAAATTCTCCGATCTGGATATTATTGGATGACAATGGAGAATGATTGTAATAACTATACCAAGAAATGTCACAAGTGTCAAACCTATGCAGACAACATTCATGCACCACCATCTTCTTTGCACGTTCTAACAACGCCTTGGCCTTTTGCTATGTGGGGCATAGATGTTATTGGTCCCATTGAACCAAAAGCATCGAATGGGCATCGCTTTATTTTGGTGGCCATTGATTACTTCACTAAGTGGGTTGAAGCAGCTTCCTACACCAACGTGACTAAAAATGTTGTGGTCAAATTCATCAAGAGAGAATTGATTTGTAGATATGGTTTACCAAATCAGATCATCACTGATAATGGTACAAACCTAAATAATAAAATGATGCATGAACTTTGTGAGGAATTCAAAATCAAACACCTTAATTCATCTCCATACAGACCTAAGATGAATGGAGCAGTGGAAGCTGCTAACAAAAATATAAAGAAAATCATACAAAAGATGGTTGAAACCTACAAAGACTGGAGTGAGTTGCTTCCTTTTGCTTTACATGGGTATCGTACCTCTGTACGAACTTCGACAGGGGCAACACCCTTCTCATTGGTGTATGGTATGGAAGCTGTTTTACCAATAGAAGTGGAAATTCCGTCTTTAAAAGTAATCATGGATGCCAAATTAGAAGAAGCTGAATGGGTTCGGTCCCGGTATGATCAATTAAATTTAATTGATGGGAAAAGGTTAACCGCTCTCTGTCATGGGCAGTTATACCAAAAGCGTATGAAGAAGGCATACGAAAAGAAAGTGCGACCTCGTCAATTTCATGAAGGTGATTTGGTACTGAAGAAAATCTTACCGAATCAAAATGATCACCGAGGCAAATGGAAGCCAAATTATGAAGGACCATTCGTCGTAAAGAGAGCCTTTTCTGGAGGAGCTTTGATTTTGACGAACATGGATGGTGAGGAGTTATCTTTCCCGGTCAATTCAGATGCAGTCAAGAAGTATTATGCTTGAGCGTACTCTAAAGGGATAGGGTAGTCTTTATATCCTCTAAAAGTTTGGATTAAAAATTATGATATAAACTTGTAATTTTCCCAAGTAAATATATGGAATTCTCAATTTCAGTTCTAATCCTTGTCTTGTCAGGTTTCATTTGCATGCATTTTGTGGAAAATATTAAAAAAAAAATCATGAAAGGCATATTTTTAATCTCAAACAAGCTTGATACTTCCCAATTACACAGACCTTGGTAATCAGGATATTCCGCTCTGCCATGAGTAATAACAAGTCCCATGAGGATTGTGGTAGTCACCTGGAGGAAGCAAGATCTTTGACCTTTGGTTTTCCACTTGACTATTTCTTCCATGCAGGTTTGAGGGTACAACAAGGACAAACGCTCCCCATGAAGAGTCGAGATCAACAGTTTCAGCCTATCCCCTAACTCCAGTCGGGATGGTTTACTAAGATGTGAAAATGCAATCCTTGTATTCACTCAGAACCCACACTAAACTAGAAAAGTCAATCTCAGACACATTCTTCTTGATCATAAATCTCATATAATTCTCTACCATAAGTCATTATGGTAGAGGTATCTCCCTTAAGTCTTACTTCATGTCCAAGCCTAAGGTATCCATTCCTAGGCTACTCAGATCAAATCAGGGGCATTTCCCCAGTCATTTAGTTTCATGTCAAAGCCTCAGGTATCCATCCCTAGGCTATCTCAACCAAAATCAAATCAGGGGCATCCCCCCAATCATTTAGTTTCATGTCAAAGCTTCAGGTATCCATCCCTAGGCTATCTCAATCAAAATCAAATCAGGGGCATCCCCCCAGTCATTTAGTTTCATGTCAAAGCCTCAGGTATCCATCCCTAGGCTATCTCAATCAAAATCAAATCAGGGGCATCCCCCCAGTCATTTAGTTTCATGTCAAAGCTTCAGGTATCCTTCCCTAGGCTATCTCAATCAAAATCAAATCAGGGGCATCTTCCCAGTCATTTAGTTTCATGTCAAAGCTTCAGGTATCCTTCCTTAGGCTATCTCAATCAAAATCATTCAGGGGCATCCCCCTGTCATCTATTTTGTGTCGAAGCCTCAAATACCCATTCTTAGGCTCCTCGAAATGTCAAGACAACTTCATATTTTTCCAAAGCTTCAGGTATTAACCCCTAGGTTATGTCATTTATCTTCCTGTCATGTTCCAAGTGCCTCTCCTTAAACTGTCTAGCATAGAGACAACACCATTCGGCTATTTACTTCTTGTCAAAAGTTGTCGAGTATTCTTAGTGGTGTTCACGTCTTTACTTTCTTTTCACATCAATAATATGAATATGTCTCATATTCTTTCATGAAAAGAAGTAAAGAGGGGCATCTGTGAACACCTATTTTTGTCCGGTGATATATATTAAAAAAAAAAAAAGGAAAATAAAAAAAAAGAAAAAAAAAAAAAAGAGTTTTTTGTCCTAGAGTCCGGAGTCAATGTCGACTGCATTAACCGGGGTCCTAGCACGGTTTCATGACCGGTGTTACCTCATTAGTTCTAAGCTCGTACAGCCTCAGTGGAGTACGGTATTTTACACCTCAGTTCGAAGGGAATCCGAGGTTCTTCAAGGTTAAAACTGATGTGTTAATCCGTACTTAAACTTCAAGACACACCGGAGGTACACCTGATGTGTTAATCCGTACTTGAACTTCAAGACACACCGGAGGTACACCTGCAGGAGATTCCCCAATGCTTAATATTTAACCGAGGTGAAGAGAAATGTCTATAGTTGACCAATGATTTCAGACCCCGGTTATGACTTACCAGTTCTCGTTGGTGACGCGGTACAGTGCTTAGAACCCCGCCCAGTCCAGATTGCCACCCCGGATCATATTAAAAAAAAATAATATTAAAATTGCATAGTGACCGTTGGAATAGTAACCCTTCCCCATCTCTATAAATACCCAATCCCTCTTCATTTCCTATCACACCTCTCATTTCATCAATTCTCTTCATTTCTCTCAAGCAATGGCTGATAGATGCCGAAGCCAAGAGGAAAGAATAAGGGAGGGAAGACGATGTTTTGTGACTACCTTTTTACTCCTTATAGTGTGGGTAGTAATTTATATTTATTGGATATTTTATATATTTCCATATATGTAATAAATAATTTATGTTTCCATTTGTACCTTTAAATAAAAGGCCAAAAAAAAAATGGGCAAAAAAAAAAAAAAAAATCAGAAAAAAAAATCAGAAAAAAAAAACGACAAAAAAAAATAATAAAAAGGGCACAAAAAAAAAAAAGAGAAAAAAAAAAGAGGGCCCAAACAAAAAAAAAACAAAATAAAAAAAAAAAGAAAAAAAAGCCAAAAAAAAAAAAGAGAGATATGGGCCCAAAAAAAAAAGGTCCAAAAAAAAAAAAAAAAAGTTAAAAAAAAAACGAAAATTAAAAAAAAAAAAAGAAAAAAAAAAGAAAAAATCAGAAAAGAAGTGACGGTGGTTTTAGTGGTGGGCCCCGGTTTGGTTGGATAATTGGAGAAAATTGGGGAAATTGATATGGAATTTGGACAAATTGGAAAAGTAGGAAAGTGATGTCTTTTAGGGAGGATCCAATGCCAATTTTCTTCTATAAATAGAAGGTGATATTGAGGCATTTGAAAGAAAGGAAGAGAAAAAAGAGGGGAAAGAGTGATAAATTTTTGTGAGAATTTTTAGAAGTTTGGGTTTTCATAAATTTCTTTGTGTAATTCTAGTTAGGAAAATGAGTGCACCACTCTTGTTTGTTTTAGTATGTGAGTTTTTGTGAGCTAAAATACTGTCCAAGTGTTGTAACCGGTATCCAAACACCTTCAAATCAAGTCCAAACAAAGCCAAAAGCAAAGGAAATCTACACAAAATTGATTTCCTGACTTCCGTTCTAGTTTCTCTGTAATTGATCTTGTACCAAGGTATTTTTTATTAATACAAAGTTGTTTATTTATATTTATTTATTCGTCTTATTTAATTGTTATTTATTTTTCTGCACTTTTATTTTTCTTTATTTATATTCAAGCACTTTATTTTTCTGCACTTTATTTTTCTGCAGTTATTTATCTGTTTATTTATTTTTATGCATCTCCATCTTTATTTATTTATTTGTACCTTTATTTTTCCTTATTTATTTATTTATTTTTTACACTTTTATTCCTTTTTATTTACTTTTCTGCACTTTTATTATTGTTAATTTATTTTTCTGCACTTTATTTATCCGCACTTTATATTTCTGCAATTATTAGTTCATTTTTTTTTATTTTTTACATTTTTATCTTTATTTATTTATTTTTATGCCCTTTTATTTTATTTATTTACTTTCCCGTCCCTTTATTTTTGTTATTTACTTTTCTACCCATTTATTTTCATGTATTTACTTTTCTGCCCTTTTATTTTTGTTATTTATATTTCTGCCCCTTTATTTTTATATATTTACTTTTCTGCCCCTTTATTTTTGTTATTTACATTTCTGCCCCTTTATTTCCATGTATTTACTTTTTAGCCCTTTTATTTTGGTTATTTACATTTCTGCCTCTTTATTTTTGTTAATTACATTTCTGCCCCTTTATTTTTGTTATTTACATTTCTGCCCTTTTATTTCTATGTATTTACTTTTTAGCCCTTTTATTTTGGTTATTTACATTTTTGCTCCTTTATTTTTGTTATTTACATTTCTGCCCCTTTATTTTTGTTATTTACATCTCTGCCCCTTTATTTTCATGTATTTGCTTTCCTGTCCCTTTATTTTTGTTATTTACTTTTCTGCTGCTTTATTTTTGTTATTTACTTTTCTGTTCCTTTTTTTTATTATTTATTTTTCTGCCCCTTTATTTTATGTATTTTTTTTTTTCTGCTATTTTATTTTTATGTATTTATTGTTATGTCTATTTATTTTTATTTTTATTTTTTTGAACTTTTCATTTATTTTTTTTCTACCTTTATTTTTTTTATTTTATTATTATTATTTATTCTCTATACTCTTTATTTTTAGTTATTTATCTTTTTGCTTTTATCTTTCTACACTTTCTATTTATTTATTTACGTTTGACCATTTTAATAGTTTATAAATATGTTATATATATACATAATTATCCATTTTTATTATGGTCATGATTTCCTATTATTTTCTCTTAGTAACCTTTTAATAATTAAGAAGAAATTATTTTCATAAAAAATAAAAAAATCAAGACTAATAAATAGTGTGTTATTTATTCATTCATTTTTCTCTTAAATTTAAGATGAGAATAATTTAGATGAGACATCTTATTAATCTTATTTTCTTAAAAGATAATTAAATAATATTCCGTGTCAATTTTAATTAATTAAGTGTATTATATTTCTTTATCTTCATGTTGATGTGTTTAATTTTATTTTATTTTTTCTCTTATCTTTATTTATTTATTTATTTATTTGTTTTGAGCTTTATATTTCTCAATAAAAATCAATTTTTTTTTTACTAGAAAATAAGTAAGACAAGACGTCTTATTGTTTTTTTTATCTTTTTATTTTTATGGTCTTTTAATCATTTGTTTATTTATTTTCTTAGAACTAAAAAACAACAAACTTAGGAGATGTTTTTTTTTACTATCTTTGTTTTATTCATATTTATATATTTTTTTATTGTGTATATTATTTATGATTGTTTTATGAAGGATGAAATATTTGATAATCATTTTTTAAATTATGCATGATCAATTTGGGTAACCGTTTTTTACGGACAGTGTGGGGTGCTAATACCTTCCCCTCCTGTAATTCGACTCCCGGACTAAACAGAATCTCATTTTTTTTAAAAAAAAAACCAGTGCTATTTAAAGGTTTTCCTAATATTTTCCTTAATAAATATTGGTGGCGACTCCTTGAACCCTTTATTTTTTAGGCTTCTCAAGAGCCTCACTTCAATGCCGTTTCAATTTTCTTTTATTTGTCTTTAACCAGTCCGCGTCGTGCGCCGGGACCCCGGTCGCGACAGCGCACCTCCGGGGCATCAACATCCTCCCTGTCACTGGCTACTAAATTAAAGGAAACCACAGCAAGGGTGAGTGTTTGGTATATCATAATTTATTTAGAACAGTAATTAAATAACAAGGTATATGATTAACTAAGTGTTATCGCTAATACTAGTTCACTAATTCTACCTTATGCAAATAATTTCACTTTTTCTTCATCATCAATTTATGTCTACAACTTCTTAGTTTCATACAAGTTTCAGCATCCTCAAAGTGCAAATCACAATCAATAAACATCATAGAGCATATTCGCATCATCACATAATATCAACAATTTCATTGAAATAACATTGACTCTCAGACACCTAGTATCCGGATACTAAAGGATCGGTATTCAGCTGGGGATCCTACTTGACACCTCGTGAACCCTGCTTGGTCCACCGAGTCCTATTTGACTCTTCACCTCAACCACTGAGTCCTACTTGATCATTGGGTAGCTCAACTGGGTACAAAAACCATGGGATCCAGAAAAGGAGGGGCTATACATACCGTCGGCTGTCCCACACTACATAATCATGCATATACATCACATTCTCATATCACATACCATGTGGCTATCAATAATGGATCACAATCATTAACTGGAGCGACCAACGTGTCAAGCCCACCAACATAATGCCACCATACACATCAATTTACCACACCTCAGAATTCTATAATTTAATAGCTACCACAAAATGCATACAATTCCACATTCATACACACATACGCATACAAGTATTATTTAGTAACTTTTCCTTAACTTTCTTTTTTTTATCAGGATTTGGTTAAGTATCCCAAGCTTGACTTATATACCTATTCTATTTAATTACGACTCGAAAACCCCCTTACCTCGATTCCAAGCTTCAACGATTTGTTCTTGGTGTCGGTTGCGTCCTCCAGGCACTTGGTTCAAGGTTCCACTTCTGAATCTAGCACCCGCTTCACCACTCAGTCTTTCGGCGTTTGTTTCGCTACCTACGAATGGCGAAACACAAAACCCATCAACGTTATGCTACACCCATTGCTCTGGATATTGTTTCCAAGCTCCCATGTGCTAAAGAAATGGAAAATAGAACCCCCTACCATGCATGGCCACTTCGGCTAGAGAGAGAAAGTGAGAGAAAGAGAGAGAAAGCTCAAATTGATGGGTCCATAATGCTCACCTCGAAGTAACGATCCCAAAAATGTGGTTAATTTGAGATTCCGACACAAAATGGACCTCCAATTGGAAGCTATAAACTTTCAGCCATGGAGGGAAGAAAGGAGAAGGTGGCCCGCATGAAGGAAAAGTGAGGAAGAAGAAGAAATTTTCTTATTTAAGGTCTAGGGGTAAAATAATCTTTTCCCCTATTTCTTTTATATTTTTCCTTTAAAGTTTTAATTAAAACTTTTACTTTTACCCAATTGGTAACTTCTAAATTTACCATTCCATATAAAAATTCAATATCACCCAATTCATAATTTCATTTAATCCAAAACATTCAATTATTTTTAAATTATATTTATATCAAATATTAATAATTTTCAAAATCTAGAATTCAATTCGGAGATGATTATTAATATTTTTCAGTTAGTCACAAAATTAATTTAATTATCCGGGATGTTATATTTTGTCCCAATTACCTTTACGTCCAGGGGGCTGGTCTCTAGCCCAGACCAATTTAGAATCGTAGCCCTATAAGCGACAGTCTCATAGGCGAATAGTAGCCCCAATAAATGCATATGATGCCATGAGATGCAATAATGCATATGATGCGAATCTTAGCACATATAAATAATCAATACCATAGCCTAACTTCACTAAACCATTTCGTATTCTCAATTCAATGATCATCATTCATCACTTGATATATCTCAAATCAACATTTGGAGCTAATCAACACAATCCAATATCATATAACATTTTGGTATATATAAAAATAATCCAATTCCATCATCATATAAATAAATCAAGCATCACATGCTAACACAATCATAGTTGATAACACCATTTAGGTCCGGGCAAGTATACCAATATCAAACATATAACCAATTGTCATTATCAACATTAACATAGTTCAACATCAACAATACTCAAAATCGAAACATAACATACAAGGTACCAATATATCTATCGATATTAAATATAAATCCAACCCTGAAATCAATTCTCCTATTCGCTACTCAAGTGATAAACCCCCTCATAGTATAACGTACCTCTTGGCGATCCGACTTTCCGAAACAAGCTTCCAACCGACCAATCCTTAATTAAAGTTTTGTAAAAATCACCCAACTAGTACCTTAACCATAATTCAAGCTCCCAATTGTCAAACAACAACTAAACATAACTTTCGTCATGATTCCGAACAACTAAATCTTACTGGAACGTGGGAACAACACCAAACCACCCTGAAACACTTCCAATAAATTTTTTTGCATATCCGATAACTCCTAAAAATTCACAATAATTATTTTAATAACCCTAAGCTATGTAAATATGTATTTCGAAGCTAACAACACTAATTCGGTGTAGATTTGGTAATTATCGACTTACTGGAAAACAACATACTTGTCGTCGACCCTCCGAAACGATTCTGAAACTGTGAAACTTCACTGATTTCTTCTAAGCTTAACCTCTAGGTGCTGCCTAACAAAAACCCATGCATGATTTAGCATTTAGCGACAATGGGTATAAGTCTTTCTATGGCTGAATGGGAAAAGGAAGAAGGGATGACTTTGGTCTTACCTTGCAAGCTCCAAAATGTAATGTATAGTGGATTAGGCTTCACCCTTCCAACCTTATGACAACTCACGGTCAAGGCTACGGAAAAGAAGAAAAAATCCAAAAATTAGCTATATACATAAAGGAAAAAAGGTAGAAATTAAATCACCATGCCTACCTTGATGGGGTTGAGAAAGAAAAGTTTAAGAAAATAGATTAAAGAGAATTAATTTAATAAGTTTAATTTAGGTCAAATAATTAATTTGACACTAGAACTTTAATTTATCCTAAAATTTAAATTAGAATCTTACACAATCAAATAATTATAAAACCGTGTTTTCTTTCCTAGGTTAGAAAACGTGTTTTTTAGTGATAGAAAAAAATAAAATATTATGTTAAAAAAATTTAAATAATGATTACTTTTTGAAATACCAGATTTTTTATTTTTTAACTTTTTTCTTTGGAAAGTTAGTTATCGAACATATTTTTTATTTTCTCATATATTTTACTAATATTTTTTAATTTTTCTAAAAAATATAATAACTAAACACACTAACTATATTTAATGATTCCCTTGTAAATGGCCATTGGAGGTACCATCAATGCCCGTACAAGTCATTCAGCGAAACTAACATCGATTTGACATTTTTAATGGACTTTACATACCAAAGTTATAAAATCACGTTAGCTACCAAACCAAGTAAGTTCCAAGTTTGCAAGTATATATTACACATGACCACACCCTAGATCTAACCATTCAACACGAAGTTCTATATTGTGGTGGATTGGGGTTTTGATTTTTCACTTAAATATTTTTTTATAAAAAAAACAGGATTTTTTAATTTTAGTTTCTATAAAAAAAAATTTATTTATTTTATATTGAATATTTTGTTTTAGGTTCTTACTTTAACTTTGAATTCGTTAATTGTTGGTATAAATAATTAAATTATATGTTAAAATAGTTTTGACATGTTTGAGTGAATGTTAACAAGTGATTACACTCAGTTAAAATATAGTTGTTAGTTATTAAAGTTGCATTCAAATTTGTAAGAAAATAAACGGTAGAGATATTCAATGACCAAAAAGTTATATTTTATTCTGTCAAAGTCATGTGTTAAAAGTCAATTGGAAATGTCACAACTACCTAAGCAAGCTAACATGTAATTTAATTACTCATGTCAACAATTAATAAATTTAAATTCAAAGTAAGGACTTAAAACAAAATATTCAATATAAGATATATAAAAGAAAACAAATTATTTTATTGGGATCAAAACTGAAATAGGAACTAAAAAATGATTACTTATGCTGCATGGACTTACCGAGGGAAGTCCACATTGGGCCAAGGATTGATAGCTAGGTCAAGCTATACATGGAAGGTCAACGGGTGAGGGGGGTCCTTGTGGTTGATGACACTGGTTGTAGAAATGGACTGGACAATGGTGTGAAGGGTGGTGATTATCTCCTCCTACATGTTGATAACCAAAGACAATGTTGAGGAGACATGACCAGAGTTGGTGGAAGTTGAGATTTCTAATTGAGGAAAACAATGACGTTGTAGGTGAGACCAAAGCAATGCTCTCACAGATGACTATTCAGACTTCAAAGTGCATGATCTGGTACCCAAATTATATGGAGATTTTAGCAACGAAGAGGGACCATATACAAAAAAGTAGAGCTGGGTATACGGACCAACCCGCCCCGTAACGGGCTGGCCCGCATAAGCCCGTCCCGCAACGGGCTGGCCCGCGGAACCCGCTTTCTAAATGGGCTAATTTTTTTGGGACCGCGACAAGCCCGCGAACCCGCGGGCCAACCCGCCTATGAAATTATTTTTTTGCTTCTTTTTTATTCCTTTGAAATTGTAGGGTCTAAATTATTTTTTTTATGAAACAAAAAATATGTGTAATTTAACATATTTAATTATCCAAAATTTAAAAAATTCAATCATAAAAACTCATAAAATTTTAAATTTAATAGTTTTTTATCCAAATATAAACCTTAAACATGACAAATAGGTTACAAATGCATGATAATAATTAATAACATCACCAATGTCTTAAAAACTTCAAATACAATTACATGGGTTTAAGTTAGGATTAGAGTTTTTAGTTTTTTATTTCTATTTTAAATATATTTATAATATATTTTTTATTTTTACTTGGACCGCGGGTTGGCCCGCAAACCCGCGGGCCAGACCCGTTTTAACCCGCGGGTTACACGGTCCCAGCCCGTGAGCCCGCTTTTTAAATGGTCCAATTTTTTCTAACCCACAACCCGCGTAAGGAGTGACTAAACGGGCCGGCCCGCGGGCCCAAACCCGTTTACCCAGCTCTACAAAAAAGCATACCAAGGGAAGATATATAAAAATTAAAATAAGGATACAATTGCTTTAAAAGGGGTATGTTTTTAAAAACCCGCACTCTCTTAATCCTGATGTAACTATAATAATGATATGAATAGTCTGGCCACGATTTAAATTTTTTGATCATTTTATTCTTTTGATATGACCTCTAAAAATCATACAAAAACATTCATACATAGAATATATTTATTTATATCTATACATGCTTCTATTTGAAATCCATTTTTTATGAAATATTTATACTTGGCAATTACTAATAGGGTAGGATTCTAGATATAACATGGATAGGATGTCTTACTTTTCCAAAATGTATTTAACTACGTACCATAGTTTTAATATAAAGTATAGTCGATCAAGTAAGTCAACCTCATACCAAATTCTTGTAGTTAATTATGTGAAAACTAAAAGAATTTGAATTTTAGCAATAGTAAAGAAACTATAACTACGCAAACAACGTAATATGGCATCATGAGCAGATACATATACAATCAAAAGAGAAACCAATGGTAGTATCATCATCAAAGAAAAATATAAAACTAGTACAATAGAAGTCCGTTATAGAAAAGGGTGGTAGCTATATCACAAAAGCACAAAAAGAATCAAAGCACCAGGATAACTGTTAAGGAAATCAGTGTGTTGCGGAAGCACTGGATCAAGTCAATTGGAGATAAAGAGAAGCAAGTATAAGGGTAAGAAAATGAACACACAAGATTTACGTGAAAAACCTTTAAAATTGGAGAAAAGTAACATGAATGATCACGAGCAAAATAGTTTTACTATATAAGAAGGAGAGTACAAGAAGTTCTCAAAAAATAAGAGAACAAAGAGACAATAAGCCCTATAAGTTACAAGGACAAAATAAAATTATCTCTCAAATTTTCTGACTAAAATACTCTCTCAGATGAAACTATAAATATAAACTCGCTATTAAAATTCTCTTAGGATTACAGTAGGAGAGAATTTGACCATGATTGCAAATGTGGTACCTTAAATCCTTTTATAGGCAATTATAAGGAATATAATAATATTTTCTTAACCATGAAGACAAAACCAAATTGAATTGGTTTTGTGAAGAAATAAAATTCAAATTGAATTTGTATTTAAAGAAGTAGAATTCAAATTGAAGTATTGTGATGAAGTAGAATTCAAATTGGATTTGTATTTTGAAGAAGTAGAATTCAAATTGAATTTGTATTTTGAAGAAATAGAATTCAATTTGAATTGTTATTCTAAAGAAGTAAAAACCAAATTGAATTGGTATTACGAAGAAGCAAAATTTAATTTGAATTGCTCATGGTAAATAAAGTACTACATTAACAAAATTTGATACATGTATTTAACAATAACAACTCCACAAGTCCTTGGCCTACAAGAACTAAAGGGCTGCTTAATTTGGTTATTAATTATGTCTCTTATTATTTTGATTAAAAATTGATTACTCATTAAATTGGGAAAATCCAATTGGAAGATCTTTTTAGTAGGACATATTAAGCTAGTGTTAAGATGTATCTCATACGAGTCTTGAATATAGTTGGGTAGTGATCTGGTATCGATACCAGCCTATGATAGAAGGGTCATTCGACCTAAAAGCCGTCATACAAGACTGACATCACTTGATTATTAAAATACGATATCAGCTCTCAATACCGCGCATGAGACTCATGACATAACGTCTGTATGAACCATTCTCTCAATACCGGAAGGTCAAAGTTGACTTATGCAATTGCGCGATGAGGAAGCAACCTGCAAAATGTGACTAATAAAAGGTATAGTCGGTGGGTAGGGTCACTGTTGCGTGTCAGCCTTTCTATAAATTATCAGAATCATACTGACACCTTGTACGGTAAATTCACCTACCCGAAATGACTCTTCCCCTGCTCTAAGGCTTATAAACTTACTAATCAACAAAGGAAAGGTAGAACATTCTCTCTTGAACTTACGCTCGAGTTCTAATATTCCCCTTGAGTATTCATTGATTTGAGCATCGGAGAGTCCTTACAGGTGACACCCCCTTTCACCCCAAAACACGTAAGGCTGATGATTTTGGTATAAGTAATCACTCCAAGACCTTTATTTCCCCACTAGAGTAAAATCTAGACATACAACATCTCTCGAGGACTAGTTTCCACGTCAAACCTTACACCCCGACCTAGACCAATTCAGGTGGAGAGCACTACCTTTATTCATCTTATAAATTTAAGTCCAACTTTAAGCTAGTTTCTAGGTCTTTCAATCTCCTAAGTGAAGGTTTAAATAATAACAATTGAATAAAGACATTTGTCTTTGGCAAACCCACGATTGTCCTATCACAATTCACTAATGTAAATCAAAGTACCTTGTATAACACTTAAACTGATTATGTAAAAACTTAATTTAATTTATAAAAAAAATAAGAGATTTTTTTTCAAACATAATTCACTTAATCATGCGTATATAATAAAGTTGATCAAACATGCAAACAATAATCAATCAACATCAATAGTGCATAACCAAATCGTAGCTAACAACTAGGATTAGATTTTAATGGTCCACCGGGTTTGTGAACATTTTTGGTCGTTGTAACATGTTTAAGATTACATCCGTTTAGATTGAAAATAAAGTATACTATAACTCTACAGTGTCTTTCAACTAAAAATTTAGTCTCTACCTAGTCTAAAATTAGCAAACCATTATTTTCCCTCTTTTATGAATCAATGATTTGATATTGTCGTAAAGTCGTAAAGACTACGTTTTTTAATTAAAAGATACTGTGGAATTAGAATATACTTTAATTTCGATATAAACGATGAGATCTTAAACATGATACAACGACCATGATGATCACAAACTTGATAAACCATTAAAGTCTAATCCTAAGAACCAGTAAGTACATTGATCTTCGTATAACATTGAACGGAATGAATAATAAGTTTAATGCATACATTGTCTCAATGTCCTAAACTCACTTTCTATTCTATCATACAATGAGAATTTTTTATTTTTATCTTTATTTTTTGTGATTGTTGTTTCCAAATATGAGTAAATTTGCAATCAAAATTATATGATCAAAAAATCCATATTTTGTTTCATTTATTAACTACTTGCAATTTTCCTTTCTTTTCTTTTGCTTTTGCAAATAATGTTTTTCCCTTTTAATAAGAATTTTCTTCTCTTGTTTGTTTTGTCTTTTCTCTAAAACTTGGACTTTGATTAGCACTTTATTAATGTTTGGAAAACAATAATTACTTTTGTGATTTAAATTCTCATTGGATCTTGGATATTATTTTAATGAGGTGAAAGAAAGAAAGAAAGAAAATTAGCTCAAAGGGATTAACAAGGAATAAAAAAGTATTTTGGATAGAAAAAGAAAAATATTTTTTCAATCTTTCTATGTATTTAAAACTTATTAAAATTCTATCATTTCCTAGATAAAACTCCTTACTGCATAAACTTGTCTTTTTATTTTTGGCTAAATCTATATTTAGGTCCGTAACTTGCGTAACATAGATATGGCATGTGTCTATCATTGATATTGCTAACGTGATTACTCTACATATCACATATTCTTTTCATTAGCTTTAGCCTTGGTCTTTCTTGTTGATGGATATATTTTCTAATAATAATATATTTATTAAATAGTAATATATTTAATAATGAATATTATTAAAAGTATTTTCATATTTTATCATACATACTTACTTTATCGTTGTATTGAAACTAACTAAAAAATTAGGATATGTAGGATAAAGAAGGACAACAACATCTAACCATAAAGTCAAATCATCTTTTGATAACTTAAGATACATTTAATTATTTTATATTACTATTTGATATACACCAATCTAAATCAGTGACTCATTAGTCCAATCAATGACCTTGTGACCAATACCCAGCCGAGTCCAAGTTTTACAACATTGAGTGTTTCGCTTATCCACCCAGAACCCAAAAATGGTCAATTTCCATTGAGTTTATTGGTTTAGGGCCAATTCAAACAGTATTCTATCAATTCTTACTTTTTTTTTTTTGTTTCAATTGGATCAAACTACTAACAAATTCCTAATTCAACATCCCAACTCACAAGTCTAGTCTGATTTTTATATCTTAATTAAGATGTCTCACATCAATTAGAGATATAACCAATATACTTCTTATAAGGCTAACCAACTATGGATGTTAGACTACTTGCAAATATCCAATACTAAACCTTAGAAATAATGTTAAAATTTCACCCGTCAACTAGAAATAGGTTCAATATACTTTTTATAAGACTTGTGACAATCAGAGCTCATGAGTTAACTTTTGAAATGGGTAACGCCTATCATTTTTAAAGAAAACACTTCAATAAAATATACACAATTTAATAAGAAGGAAGAAAGTGAATAATTACACACCAGAATGAATAAAATACATTTTAATAACTGTTGATTATAAAATTAACAACAGATAATTAGATAATATACAACGAAATATACAACAAACATATCCAGTGGTTAAAATTTTAACGGTTGATTTTCTAACTAAAGGTTGTTAGGACACTTAACCTCCACGGTTTAGGAAACAAATCCGTTTCTCCAAGTATGCTAAAATCATTAACCTTGAATGTATAGAATAATGTTATGTTCAACCAGGCAACTAGACTAACAGTGGTTCCGTCAAAGCCTTGGAAGGATTGTGGAAATCCATGGTGCAAGTTACTGCCACCCCGACGAGTGCACAAATGGCAGGAACAAGACCCGAACCGAACCTTGAAACCGAAAAGGAGAATAGTGCCCCGTGGAGCTGTGGGGAGACATCTGCATTGATGATTTGATATTATAATATAATTAGAAAACAATGTAATTATTCAGTATTAGCTACAGAACCTATGCAAGTTTAATGGAAGGCAAGCTCTTGGTTAGTCTTGAGCTCTCAAGTTCTTGAATTACTCGACATCCCTTGAAATTTAACAAATTCACCTAATATGCATATTTGAACTTACACAAACCATACTCAATTTATATATTAGCATATGATGCTATGACTATGTACCATGATTCTATACATTCATGATAGGTATCAAGTGTAATTTCATGATTTTTTATTAGGAGGCATAAGTATTATTTGTTCTAAATTCTTATGCAATCTTACACTATCTCAGACGCTATCCATAGGACATTACTCCCTTCATTTCATATTATAAGCTCCTTCTTACAAGTTCACATAATTTTATAAAAAATAATTTTATCTTTCTAAATTTGCCTTCATTTCAAGTCAAATGTAACTCTCCTATACTAATTATTCAAATGTGAATCATTAAATTCTTAAAGGTAAAATAGAAAAAAAATATATACAAAATACTTTTGATTTTTTTTTTGTACGTGCTTATAAAAAGAAACTTTTTTTTTTTGTTTTAGGGACTTATAATATAAAATGAATGAAGTATTTGTTATTTTTGTTAATAACTAATCCGAATTTGGAGAAATTCGCTTGTAATGTCATATAAAATGCACGTCATTATCATCAAAGTCTTTTCTGCAGACTTTGCAATGTGTTCTATCTACACTTATGCCATCACAGGAAAGGGCATTTGTTACACAACTAGGTGCCTGCTTGTTATATTGTTAACACGCATACCAAGAGAATGAAAAGGAGGTTGAGAGAAAGAAAGAGAAAGAGGGCCTTTTTCCCACGAAACTAGAACGGAAGTGGGAGGATCCCAAACAGGCACTAAAAATGAATGATTGCAAGTAAATAGTAGAAATATCAGAAAATGAAATCCATGCTGTCAGGAAATCATGTCAACCTTAAACCTTTGTGTATCCAACCTTTCAGTCTTTCAATTATAATATAATATGACTTTATCCGCCAAGTAATTTGTTATGGATAGGCACATTACAATCAGGTTACATGTTTTGTTATATGGTCTTAGCCCATTAGGGTTTTCTTCTATGTACATCTCTATTCTTATATATATATAAGGGTCTCTACTCTCTACACATTGTAGTGTACCCAATTCCTATACACTATATCTCTCTCTCTCTCTCATTCTACGTAGTTGAATTGTTCTTTTCTTTGTTTTCTTTTTTGTTTTGGCCATTGTTCTGAGACAAAGTATTCTATGAAAACTTTCTTTAACAAAGCCAAATATAAGAAGGAACTGGATTTAAAGCTAAAGTCAGCACTCATCAGATAGTAGACAAAAAAAAAACGTCCAACTCCATCATCAGATAAAGAGAAATTAAAGAACTTACTCTGGTATGACTGAAGAACATATAAAGCAATCCCACACGAAATTTTATCCATAAAGCTCAATGATCCAATAACAAATGCGCAGCCATTAAGGTTCTCACCGATGAGAAAATTCTGCATGCTTACTCCAGTCACCTGTTTCAAAGGCCAATAAATATGTGTGCATCAGAAAACAAATTCAGAGTAGTTAGAACTAAGGGGGGCAAAATGGGTCAAGCCCATTGGGTCAACCGCTGAAAACGGGCCAGAGGATGGGCCTGCCAACCCATTTGGACCCCGCTTATTTTGGCCCGCTAAAAAACAGGCCAGAAACTGGTCAAGACGAACCAGCCCGTCAGGCCAACCATAAAAAATAAAATTTTGATAAAGAACATTTACAAAAAATAGGAGGAAGGGGAAAGTGGGTGGGCTCGCTAGTCCGCCAATCCACCCCTAAACAGGCCAAGCCCAAATTCTTGGCCCATTTTCCTTTGTGGCCCAGCACGTATTTAGGCGGCTTAAGCAGGCCCAACCTAACCCGCTTTACCACCCCTAGTTAGAATCGTGACTGCTGGAATCTTTGAAAGGATTGATTTATATTACTATGTTGACTAAGATGGTTAAAAACAAAAACCAAGAAACCATCTCACAGCAATTTAGATATATTCATAAAAATCTGCATAAACCAAGAAAATATCAACTTAAGAGTATTTTAAGAAGAAAATAGGGGAAACGTACAAACCAAGTCCATGGGAAAAGGGAAGAATGTGAATAATGATCTTGGTTTTCTTAAGGTGTTATAAGTTGAAACATAAGTTTATTAGTAAATCATTGTTGTAGCATTGACATCACTAAAACTATGCAACAACTCAATTTTGAAATTTTCTTTTTCTTTATAGGTGTAGTCTAATTCAACTAGTGTTTGCTTGGTAAATGTAGCTTATAGCTTGTTTAGGAATTTATAACTTCTAAAAGATAGTAGATTTGTTTGGAAAGCAATCAAATGCATCAAGTTTGTCATATATTATTTAATTTGAGGGCCTTTAAATGGTTTTGTAAGGGCATCTACCAACTAACAATTGGAATTAACAAACTGGGTAACAATGTCTCCAGATAGGATCTTTTCTTTGGTGAAATTACAATCTACTTAGATGTATTTGGTTCTCTCATGAACAAGGTAGGCAAAACCACAATTAAAATCATGCAATTTTACGATTTTAATTGCTTCCAATCAAAACAAGTTTTTCCCGTCAAAGTTGGTGACGGTGTGGGTCAGTACTCACAGGTTCGGGTTCAATTGTCATCCCTATTTCAACTGTATAATGCCATTTTGATCACTAGCTATAACACAAATCTCATCAACATAAACAATCAAGTAAACACTCTTGATGTTTAGGTAGCGATAGAAAATAGCGTGATCAATCTCACTTTGAATCATACCAAAGCATGCCCTTGGAGACTATTTATGACCATACAATGATTTCTAAAGATGATATACCAATCCTAGAGACTCCCCAAAAGCAACAAATTCCAGAGGTTAGACTTCTTTAGTAAAATCACTATAGAGGAAGACATTCTTGATATCTAACAAATAAAAAGGCCAATGGTGAATAGCATCCATTGATAGAACAAGTGGAAAATGCCATCTAGGAAAAAAGGAGACAAACGATTACAAGTTAAGGAAGCAAAATGAAGAAAAAGGTTATGCGTGGAACATATACCTTTATGAAAAACAATAAAAAGATTAGTTTTGGGAGGCAGACCGAAAGAGACGAAGGAGTTGAAGTTAAAGGTAAGCATGATGGGATTTCATTGTTCTCCAATGGAATATTTGGAGAAAGCTGGTTCTAGCGGCAATATACTTGGAGAAGGATGATCATTAGAAACATCTGTCACAATAGGAGGTTGGTATAGAACCTAGGCGGGAGGATTATAAAGTGGACAAGGAATAAAATCACTCAGTTGTGGAATTTGAGTTGTTAGAGTACAAAGTAGACTCAAAATGTTATATTTGTGAAAATAATATAATGATGAACAATGGGAGAATAACATTTTTTACACGGAGTGTAACCAGGAAACACATTTATGAGAACAAGTTGGGAGCTTGCCCAGCTCTTGACCAGTTATGGACAAAAAAGAGGTGAACTCAAAGACACAAGGAGGTAATGAGTATAAAGACTTTTGAGAAATAGAACTAGGGTACCTAGTTTCTACGGACGGTAAAAAGCACCTGATTAATGAGATAACAAGCTATATGTGTAGAACCCCCCGTAAAACGATAAGGAACATTATCATATAGAAGTCTCAAAGTTGTTTGAATGAGATGTTTATGTTTCCTTTCAACAGCTCCATTTTGTTAAGGTGTATGAACACAACATGGAGAATGCCATGGGAAGCCATAAAAATTTGAAAGGGTTTGGACAAATATTCGAGGGCATTATGACCGCATAAAGTGTGAATAGTAACACCAAATTGAGTTTTTATTTCATTATAGAAAGTTTGAAAATAGAAAACATCACAATGATTTATCATTAAAAACAACTTGGTAAAACATTATGCACTTAAGGTAGACATAGTATGACTAGGACTGTAGATATCAGAGTGAACTAAAGTAAAAGGAGATGCATCTCAACTTATGACACCACTCTCAAAAGAAATACGACTATGTTTTCCTAATTAACATGACTCACAAGATAGTAAATAATTTGGAGAGTAAGCACCATAAGTTGAAACTAAAGACTAGGATGACCCAACTGACATAAAGAAGACTAAAATCTACCATCAATCCATCATGTATAAAAGAGCGCAGTTGATAAAGCCCATATGACTACCAATCATCCATCCAAACTCTAGTCTTGTACAAAAACATAATCTTTAGAAGACAACACAATCAATAGACCGGGTGGTTAAGTGACCAATGGGTAGTACATTAAAAGAGGATCTTGATACATTAAAGGCATTCTCAACAAAAAGAGAAGGAAAGGGATGGACAATACCAAGTCCGTGAGATTTTGTTTTAGATCCATTTGCCATAATGACAGATGGCAAAGAATCAAAAGTAAAAAGGTGGAACAAAGGAACTTCTCACCAATTATGATTGGGGCACGAAGTCAAGGACCTATGGACAAAAGAAGTAGAGTGACAAACACCAACAAAGGAATTACCCGTGCGCACTACAGAAGCAGTAAAATCAAAGGCCTAATGCTCCTTGTACTAGCGAACAAAAAGCATGTTTGGTGAGCACGCTTGAACGGAGAAATCTCCGTTCCTTCCACGTTGGGCAGAAGCAGCCCTTTGTTGCTTACGCTTGAACGGAGAAAAACGGAGAAAATCTCCGTTGCCTTTGCTGCTCCAAACACCCTTAAAGTAGGAGATGGAACTAGAGTTTAAGTAGGAGGTGGGAGTGGGAGTTGTAGCCTTATGGTCTAGATGGTGATATCTATGCAAAATTGGCAACTTGAGGAGGGCGTCCATGTAAACCAAAATCAATTGTATGGCCCACCTTTTGACGATGTTTAGATTTAAGACAATTTCTACCATTACGATTCTAAACAACCAAAGAGAAAAGTCAATGTCATTGGGAACAGAGGCATATCTACAGTGGATGGGGGCTTGACGGGTAACAAGTGGAACCCATTGTGGACATTATAGGAGAGCTCAAAATTTCATCCTGCACAATAGAATATTCTAGAGGGAGACCATTCAACCCCAATGCAGTAATGACCTTCCAATGATTGTCAAGGTCCTTGGCCATGGTATTAGTTAAGGGTAAAACTTCATCCAAGTCCTAAAGAATGCTACTCAGCTTACCCAAATATTCTGATATAGGTCCATTGAACTGTCGTGGAGTTAAAACATTCCGAAGATTTTGACAAACACCATGTAGTTGATAGGTGTCATTGGCATATGGGTCTTAGCTTGTACCCAAACAAACTCATATATCATGAGAGTGAAAAATCTGTTTCAGAAAGAGAGATGGTCAACTTTAGGATGCAAACTTGGGTATCAATTTTATCCCATGTTGAGCGGTCAATGACATCAACATTTTCTTCCTTGGTTGTGAGATGGTTGGCATAACCTTGACCATTAAGCCAAACTTTGATGTTGAAAGCCTAGGTATCGTAATCCATCCCATCTAACTTCTCCATAAAGAGAACGGTAGTGATAGAAATGCTAAAAATAGATGGGTCAACCAATGAGGATATAGAATTGCGAAAGCTAGTTTTGTCAAACCGCTCTAATTAAATAAGGGTTGACCCATATATCATGAGGGTGAAAAATCTGTTTCAGAAAGAGAGATAGTCAACTTTAGGATGCAAACTTGGGTATCAATTTTATCCCATGTTGAGCGTTCAATGGCATCAACATTTTCTTCCTTGGTTATGAGATGGTTGGCATAACCTTGACCATTAAGCCAAACTTTGATGTTGAAAGCCTAGGTATCGTGATCCATCCCATCTAACTTCTCCATAAAGAGAACGGTAGTGATAGAATTGCTAAAAATAGATGGGTCAACCAATGGGGGTATAGAATTGCGAAAGCTAGTTTTGTCAAACCGCTCTAATTCAATAAGCTATAAACTACAAGCAAAAGCTAGGAATCATAAGCTAACTGAAAAATCATAAAATACAAACTTACAAATTTTAAGTTATAAGCTTGTTTTACTAAATAAATCTTAGTAGAGTTAAATTGGTTATTGTTGTTATTCTCATTGACTAATATTGTCGTGGGTGATTAAGAAGAGTTTCAGAACTGTACACTGGTACAATTATGTTCAAACTGTCATCAAAGAGAAATGGAGATCAAAATGCAGAAAGATATATTTCTTTTACTTGGCAATTTAATCAAGTGTAGATCATGTCATACCATTATGAGAGCATTTGCTACGCCCATAAATATTGATGCTATGTACATGACGAAACTTATATTTGGAGTTAAAAGAAGGACCACTGCACCACAAAAAATCCAAAGAATGCATCCGGCAGAGTAGTAGGCCTTGAGCAGTCGGCCAGTCCATGCCATCTCCTACAAAGTGTAGACTAATTTAACAGTGGAGATCGACAAAAATGGAAATGTGATAGAGAAAGATTTCATGAAATACACATATTTAATAAAAGGAACCTGTAATGCAATAGACACAATGAAGCTGCAGATGTATATGATGGCAGGAACCTATTTCAATCATCACCAGATAGTGTAACCAGCCATGTCAGTATTTAAACTTCAAATTATCTAAAACTCAACAGACTAAAATGAATTTAAAATACAATTTTTGGAGTACCAAAGCTTTTGCTGATTGAGCCATTTGCAGGTCATTAATGACAAATAAAGCAATGTATGCCTGAAAAGGAATCCATTTTGGTATCAGAAGTGTTCATATACCTTATATTATTGTTAAGTTTCATTGGAGATTCAAATGCAGGAAAGAAACTTTAGTTTCCTTTTAGTGCTTGTTTGGTAACCCAGTTACAAAAATGAGGTTTGACCAACAGTGTCATCAAATGGTCAGTGTTAATCTGATACGTTGTTTTAGACATTTTCAAACTCTATTTGACTAACTGATTAAAAACTTACTTTTGGCCAACCCCAGTTGGGTAAACCTAACCCGGATCCAAACAATCACTTAATTGTGTTACCAAAGGAGTGTCTTCCTCATACACTATATTAAGCCTGTGATAGGAACCTAAAACTTCAGATAAATAAGTGTATACTAGGGGGAGGAAGAGGTGCAATGTATGGGATCAAACCCAATAGAGAGAGAAACAAACTAATGAGTGGGTATTAGGGTGTGGGGAGTGTGAGGTACAATTGCAACAGAAAGAAAGGATGTAAAATAGGGGACAGAGGGGAATGAGGATGTTTACATATATTCCTTTTGTTTTCTTCGTATACAGATTATACCCGGGCTTGAACTTTTTTGATTGAGGTCTGATAGTTGAAATACAACTTAGAATCTCTTGTTTCTTTACATTTTATTGCTGGTACCTATCACTCTGCCTCTCCTCATCTAAAAGATGATTAACACGAATAAGCAAGGAAGAATTAGTGTGTCTGCTAACCTGTGAAACATTGAGAACCAATCTTGTGATAATATAAACAAGAGCAACCTGATAATACAAAACTCTCTTGAACCAGTAAATCCATGAAATCCTAGCATGAGACTTTCCATTCACACACAACTTCAATCTATGAAGAAAACAAAAGAAAATTAGTCAATTTTTTAGTCAATTTTCTAAAAGAGTAGCTAAAGCTGCTCAAGCAATCTATTTTATGCAAGAGCTTTGAGATGGACATAATGCACCTGCATGAAGAATGATTACATAGGGAGACATTTGGTTGAAGTTCTACAATTATATGCTAGCTATTAAACCATGTTTTTCTATCACAATTTCTCTCTACAAGGTTGATGCCATCATTGATTTCAATTGGCCATATTAAAATTAAACTCACACACACTCATGGATGCAGAAGAAGGAAGGGAACTTAATATTTATTCAATGATTCTCCTTACAATAACAGGTTACAATGCATGGCTTTTTTATAGGAAAAGTTTACGACATATAACAAAAAGTAATTATGATCTAATAGCAATTGGTTTTCCTCTGCTGGCAATGATTTCTTGTCATGCTATTATTTTGGCACATTGAATGGAAGATGAAAAAGTCAATACAAAAACTTGCGGTGCTTGTATACTTGATTTAAATTCTACAATCATGGTTTTTTAATATTTTTACTTAATCTGGCTGCAGATATGTTATTCAGGTTTCAAGCATTACTTCACCTCATATTTGTGACTGACACTGCATCTAGAAATTATGAAGATTATGCATATAAACACAAGATCATCTTTCTGGTCATGCAGTACATCTACTATGATCTATGAACAGCAATAAGCTTTGATGAGTTAATCCTTAAGATAGAAACAGCAGTAGGCATAGAAACAAACCTGGGCTCTTTGGTTGCAAGAAGAAATATACCCACAAAGCAGCACCCAATAAAAATTGAGATATATGCAATCCAGCGGTACTGCTCATTTGGAAGAATAACAAAGTGATTATGCTTCAAAATAGCTAATCATAGATGAATCCAAACAATTGCAACCATACATACCTGATTTTCAACATCAGCATGTGTTTTTCCACTGATGACATTGAATACTATTAATGCAACAGCATATAGGCTCAGGTTTGCAACCTTTAAAGATATGATTGTAAAATTACCAATCCACATTGATGTATTATGGAGTTTTATATCTGAGAAAAAGTTCACTAGAAAATTACCATGGTAAAAGCATTGCGACAGCTAGCCAGGGCCACTCTGCTTGTAGAGTTCAGCGTGATGCAAGTCACCATAGACCTTCAAAAAAACAATCAAAGAAGGCATTGATGAACATATTTTAAACTGAGGGGCTAGGAACCTATACTTTTTCTTTTGATTCCTATATCCATGGAAATTATAAAATGAGATAGTTCACTGATACTACTGGTTTTATAGTTTATCCAAATATTTGGAAACAGATATTGCATAAATATCAAGAAGTCAATGATGTAGTACATTCTGAAAATTTTTAGTTTAGGCTGCCTATAGCACAAGACAGGATAACATTTCATAGCTGAGTGCACTAGCCAACTATTTCTATTTTCAAATGTCAAACAGAAAGTCCTTATAACCAACTTCAAATGGAAAAGATAAATTTGTGGAAATTATTACATGTGCGAAACCTGAGTTGCAGCCCAACCAACATTGAAGATTGCTGCAAACACGCTGTAACTCATAGTTTCAAAAGTATTTGAATTGGAAGCAAAGATTTTACAAGGTAGACAACCACCAAAAACAGAAGAAAATGAAATAGCCACCAATAAAGATCCAGCACCATGCCATATCTTGAAATGTCCAAACCTGTCTATCTATAAAACGAGACGGAAAAAATTAGCATATCCATCAAAAAGTTTTTAAAGGACATACTAAGATAAGGAAAAAAGAGTACGCCCAAAACATGAGACAGTGGAAAAGAGATATATTAGTTTCTTAAATTCACAAGAAACAAATAACAAGGTTAGTATGCTGTCAAGGCTAAGGAAAAATATTTAACTATTCCTACAACAAATCTGCAAATACATGAAGGTTAGAAAAAAGTGTGTAGGTAACATAATTGAAGGATTTAAGTGAACTTAATTATTTTATGTGACAGGGAAGGTTTATAAACAGGTAGCATGTAGGTAGAAACCATTAGGTAAACACAGCTTAGTTGCCAGACAAAGGATCTGGTTCCTCAGTTATTACACAGGCAAGAACATTAAGCTATTGGAGCCATCCACTCCCCTAAAACAAGTTAGAAAGGATAAGAAAAGGGTAGATGAATGCAAAGTTTAGCAACAAAAGCATGTGAAACATTTCCTAAGAATGAAGGAAGAGAAATAATGTTTAAATACCAGTTCACCAACAAATATGGTGGCAAATCCATCAGCCAGTTGACCTGAAAGCATCACAGCAGCTGCATTCCTATAAAATGGGAACAGAGAAATGTCAGAATCGCAAAGTGGAAGCATCAAAATGATTCTTGTGAAGATCTAAAAACACGATCTTTTTATCATCTGTCACAAAATTGAACATGTTTTACAAGTTGAAATTGCACCATTAATGGTCTAAAATAATGTGCCAAATATTGACTAGAGCAGCAAATATATATCATACACCACTAGAAGCAGCATACGATTAAGAAAATGACATGGTATAGTCAGAAGTTCACGACCCAACTAACCTAACACATCTATGCTTGCTGAAGCTAGCCAACTGCATCGTGTTATTATCAATTATCTCCTTTATGGAATATTTGCTATTTAACTTAATAAACATAACAAGATTGTCCATCAATCATTATTTATGCATTGCAAATTAGTTTAAATATATGTCCGGTCTTTATTACATAAAAGTAAGAATAAAGCACCCAGGCTCCTTCCCCTCAGCCTATCAACTGGATTAACACCAAATCTTTAGTGACAGCAATCTCTTTTAAGCCTTCCATTTAAACTTTCAATTTACTTCATTTAACAGGTATTTACACAACTTAGCTATACTATTTGATATGCACCAAAACACTGATCATAAAATGCACCTTGGTGAAAGTCCAATGTCTGTCAAGAACAATAATAAATAGGTGAACCAACAAGAAGCAGTAATGTCATTGAGCATGTGTCCCATGCCATAATAAAAGATGGGCCATCTTCCAAGGATCGCAGTATGTGACTCATCTGCTTCAATGATAGTACCCATTGTAGTAGTCCCTTTAACGACAGCAATTAACAAATACAAACCTGCAGGGTATAAACGAAAGGTTTTAGCTAGCAATCCTTCTCAAAAATTGATTTTTCTCCAAACGTAGATGACTTAAGTCAGCCATAACTTAAGTTTTCAACTACAAGAAATCAAGTTTTCAAACAAGAGGCTTCAAAGCCATAAGGTATGTTTGGATTGGTGATACGTAACATAATAGAATGGATATAATAGATCGGAAAGGAATGGGATGAATTGGAGTAAAAATGACATTCTATTGTTTAGATAGTTTAAGATGGAATGAAATAATGAACACATTAAATTAGAAAAGCAACACACCCCCTTCACACTCAGGAATGGAAGAATGAATACGGGCACTAGTGCCCATTGGGTGAACATGAATTAGGGTTGCCTCTTGTTAGGCTCGGATACCATCTTAAATTTAGGTATTGGCCTAACTCAATCCTAAAAAATAGCTCATAGGATGAGGATTACCCTTCACATTATATACTTTTGATTGACCATATCTTTAGTCAATGTAGGACTTTTAACATATACTACCAATCGAAACATAACCCTATATGTATGTATGTGTGTGTGTATATTCCACAAAAGTATTACAGCAGATTTGAGTTATAACAAGATAACAGAACCGGGCAAGGCTCTCAATTATACCAAGAAAAAGAAAAGGATGGATTGGAATCTCAATGGAGTATACGCATAAAGTTGAAAGCAACCAAGCGTGAAGTGTACTAAAATTTGAGCCAAATAGAAACGTAGTAAACTCTTGATGCCATATTGGTCAACCAAAAAAAGAAATAATAGAACTTCAATTTAGCTCCAAATTCACTCATACAAATTCAGAATCCACTTGATAGCCGAGGGAGAAGCAGATCATAGCACATATCACAGCAGATGAGAAAGCTCTATTTATAGAAAGAAAGTCAACCTTGTCACCCAACAACCTCTTCTAAGAAGAAGAAAAACACCCTTAAAATTCATAGATTTAAATAATGACTATAAGACAGGTGTGAAATAAATGAGGGTAGTTAAAGACAAAGTTAAACTAGGAAATTAGATAGTTAAATTATGTTTAGTAAAAGCATTTAATGATTTTCTATGTGTTTTTCAAAATTGCAACATATAAAAAAGGGACACTCCGATTTCAGCAGAAAAATCCAACTCATGATCCCTAGAACAAGCTGCAGGAGAAAAACTAAACAGCCACAACCATTGAAAAAAAGGTCCCACCTTTTCCAACACCCAGAATCACAAATGCACAAAATTCAGAACAAGCATTTCCATGAGATGGATTTTGATCACATACAAGAAACAAAGTGAAGCTAGTGAAAGCACCCAATCAAAGACATTGCTCCAGGGTGATAACACGTACACCAAGGACTCCAATCACAGTTGGCGAAGAAAGAAGCAAGATCCACACAAGACAGTGAGCTTCAAAAAGTTATATAGACAGTCTCAGAAGGATGCAAGTTGTCCTCCCTACCCTATCCGGATTTGGGATCGGTGCAGTTCCCTCCGATGCAGACCGTTCATTCGGGTGATCATATGTCGTATTCATTAACTGGTTCAGAATAAGTTGGGTTAAAATAGTAATTTAAAATTTTGTTTTTATAAAATAAAAAAATGCCATGCATTCCATACTGTTAGATGAACATCGAACGGGTTTGAGTCCAAATCCATTCCATACCTTTGACTCGAAAAGAAATGGATAGTAATAAATTAATAATATATATATATATATACAAAAACATAATATAATACTTAAATATTATAAAGTGATGTGTTACAGTGTTTGGTTACGCTTTCGCCGTGTACGTGAGCAATTGGTTTCGCAATTGCGTCATAAAAATAACAGCATAGATTAAATTGGTATTTGGATAAAAATCGTATTTATGATCATAAAATTATGAATTAAAATTTGGTTAGGAATCATCTATAAGTATTTTAATAACTAAATTTTTTGTTTACCATAAAAATAAAAGCAGTTGCGTGCTGGCAATAACAATAGGAAAGCGGTTGCGGGAGGGTGGCAACTTCTGGGAAGGGAACAACAAAGTCCTAATCATCGGAAATGACAATAATGTACCCACCATGACGTGCAACATACTTTAATGGAAAGGACATGTGCCTTTCTTGGGACATTATTCAACCTTGTGAATCCATCATTTGGGGTGACAAGTATCTCTCCACTCAACTTCTGTTTGTTTGAGCTGAAATTAGAAGAGTGGAAATAAAATTAATTATTTAAAGAAAATTATATTGGATTGAGTTTCCTGGATCGGTTTGTAAAATGAAAGGATTTGAACAGTAGAATTGAAAATCTGAATTAATTCAGACATATTAATGGAGTCACATATGACACCTCATCGAGTTTAACTAGGATAGTATTTAATAGTTGTTGTCACTAATCTGTGTTTTGAAATATTACTACGATTTGTCTCAATAACAATTTCAATCCTCAACTAGTATGTAATTTTTGAGTATATAATTACCATTTATTACTTGTATTTTAATTAATAAAATTATCACTTTATATCATAATTATAAAACTTTACAAGTAAAATAACTTTTTATTATGAATGTTGGTGTAACATCATGGTGTTAATTTAAAATTCATTTTGTAACATAAAATTAATTAAATATTATCAAGTGTTAAATTAAATTAATTTGGATTAATTAGAAATTTTTCTAAGTTATTATAAATTAATTGAGAGTTGTTAATAAAGTAATAAAATTTGAATAATTAATTTTGGGTGGTTAATTTGTAAAATTTAAAGTTAAATTAAATTGTGGTGGTAAAATATGAGTTACTATAAAGTAAAAGTAAATTTTAATTACTTAAAAAAATAAAAGAAAAGAGAAAAAAGAAAAAGAAATTAGAAATGACCAAATTACCCTTGAGCTTAAAAACATATTTCCTTTTCCTTTCTTATTCTTCTTCTCACCCACGCCATTGAAGGACAAAAAACAGAAGTCATTTCCTCTCCCATGGCCGTGATAATAATGGCTTGATTAGTATGAATTGATAATGTATTTGTAACCGTGAAAGTGAGGTAAGCACAATGGTGGTCTCAATTTCATATTTTGTAATGCTTTTCCCAAAATCGAATTTCACCCATGATGGGAATGGGGTTTTGGGTTCAATGAAATTCTTTAATTTAAGCTTGTGTATGGAAGCTTTGAGTGATGGTTATTGATATATCGTTAATGGGTTTCTATTTCGGTGTCCGTAGGTTAAGAACTAAGTGTCGTCGAGGCGTTGATCAGAATGGAGCTCGAAACCAATAGTGGAATTAGTCGAGGTAAGCTTCAGAAGCGTTAAAAGTATATTTGAGGTTGTTTTAGTAAAATGCATTTTGGTTTCGAAGGTCGACATGCTAACCCATTTTGTAAGCTCTTTAAATTTTAAATATTGGACGTACCTAGCATCGAGAACAAGTATCAGAAGCGTGGAACTGAGATAAGGGGTGTCCGAATATGAATTAATTTAGAAATACTATTAGGCATCGGTTGGCGTTTGAAAAAAGGGATATAATTAGCATTAAATGGTTAATTTAACTATAATGTATGATTGATAGATTTTTGAGTATGCATTTTGACTAGACATGGACCTAGTAATGTTAAGAGTGAAAACTGGGAATTATTGTATATGAATTATGTATAATGGTGAAAATAATGAAGTAAGGAATTTAGTGATGTTGAGAATGCAATTGTGGTATTGAGTATGAAATTGGAAATCATTATGTATTGAACTTGAGCACGTGATTTTTTTTGATATATATATGTGTGTGTGTGTATGTGTGTCGGAATAAGTTTCTGAAGTGTTTAATGATGAAATTAATATTGTACGAGAATTAATAAATGGAAATGCATTTGTACGCGTGTATGCTTGTATCTGAGTGGATATGAATGATTGTCTAAAGTATTGAACATGCCTAAGTGGCTTTAAGTTGATATGAGAAAGTAAATTATGATGAAAAGAGAATTGATAGGTGGTGTGTGTCTGAATGGCTGCCACTTTATCTAATATTGAATGCCTGAGTGGCTAGTTAAGAAATTGAATGTCTTTGACGGTTTGAATTGCATTTATAGCTAGTAGTACTAAATGGTTAAAGAGAATTGATTAATTAATCCAATGAAAGTGATTAAACATAAATATATATGATTTTGTGTGGTTTGGATGGCTGTGTGATATATTTCGCCCTTCAGGTTTTACTCTAGTGGTTAAGTAGGATGTCGTTAAGCAACCCAATGGTCAAACAGGACCCAGTGGTTGATGTGGTGAGCCAGGTAGGGCTCAATGGACCAAATAGAATTCATAGGGTGTCAAAAAAAGACTCTCACCTAGCGGTCGATCCAGTTCTAGTATCCAAATAATAACGAGTCTAATTAAATCCTGAATGAGAGTTAGTGGTGCATTGTGTGCTTGATGAATGATAATTAATGCCTTATGTTATGTTGTGAATAATTGAAGTGATTAAGGACGAATCGATATTGCTTATATGGACACTGCTATTGGTAGCCTAAGTGACTCAAGATACTTGAAAATGTAATTGTATGCGATTGATGATGGGGCACATATGTTGTAATTAAAATCTAAGAAGTTAGAAAATGACAAAGAATTATGTAATAAATTAATAAATATATACACACACGACCATGTATTATTGCATGGCTAATATTATGCCTTTTTCATATGATTGAATTTCTATATTAATTAGTTATTTCAACGCTCGCCCTTTCTATTGTTATTTCCTTTTAGTAACCAATGACATGAATGCCACTGATATCGCGGAGGCGAGCACCAAGTGAGCTTAGGATGCCAAAGAATGGAGAATGAACATATGTTATTTGTAATGATATTGGATTATGAGCATGTATATTTTATTATCTATGATATGGTACTATTTTATCTGTGAATATATTATGAAAGGGCACTGAGCCAACTTATTGTTGAATTACATGATCATGGGCAAGTTATTGCTGTGTATGTATGCCCATCCCAGAATTACTCTAAGCCGCTTCTTGTCTGTGCCTATGCACCGACGATCACTCCCCGCTCTCAACAGCGCCAGGATGTCACATGCCCACCAGCTTCCGCTTGGTTCAACCATACCGTACTAGCAGAGGCTAGACTGTTATACCACTGTAATGCCTCGGCCGCTTTTCAGGTATGAACGAATCTCCCCACAAACCAACACGAGACATTTCCAGTGTGCTTTGTCCTCAATCACACACTTCACAAGAACTTTCCAGGAGGTCACCTATCCCAGAATTACTCAAAGTTAAGCACGCTTAACTTTGGAGTTCTTAAGTGATAGGCCACCGAAAAGGCTAATGCATTTGTTGGTATAGGTAGTACGAATTTATTCCTTTAAGCTATCCTCGACTGTATAGTCCCATACCTATACAGTCTTTGGATCCCTCTCATTCTGGTATGTATTCGGTTCGTTCATGTGTCCCTCCCACTAGAAGCCTGCCAGGAGTCGCTCCTTGTCCGTGCCTATGCACCGGCGATCACTCCCCGCCCTCAACAGTGCCCGGGATATCACATTCCCCGCTGGAAGCCTGCCAGGAGCCGCTCATTGTCCGTGCCTATGCACCGGTGATCACTCCCCGCCCTCAACAGCGTCGGGATATCACATATAGTATGTGTGACGCCCCGCGTCAATTTACCTTTTTTTTACACTCGTTTAATCATTTTCACAATAATTTTTCGTGTTTAATAAAAATTAATTAGGTACTTAATATAAAATAATATTTACTTTTCTTAAGCATACTCAAAATAATAACCGCTTGGAAATAGATCCATTAATAAAATGGGATTGATTAGAATCAACGGAAGGAGAAAGATGAAGACAGGGGTCACTCGCTTGAGCGAGACCCTGATTCGCTTAGGCGAAACCCGAGAAGGTCGCTTAGGCGAGATCCGACTCGCTTGGGCGAATGCTACACTTTAAACCTGAGCGAACAACAAGACATGCGAGGAAAATTAACAAATCGGTTTTTACTCGGAAATGGGTCCACTCGGTCATATCTCACTCGGAACCCCTTAACCTTCACTCAGAAAAGGGTTCTCTCGGCCATACCTCACTCGGAAACATCCTAATCTTCACTCGGAAATATTCTAATCTTCACTCGGAAGGGGACAAGGAACACTTACTTGAGCGAAATAGGCACAGGATCAATTCCCCCGGCCTTCGCTCAGACAAGACTGAATCCGCTCGGTGAGATTCGTCCGGTAATCGAATTTACTACAACAACGTAAATTCACTCATGAAAATCAATACCGATCACATAGCAACATAAATTCATATGCACATTAGGCAAGATAGTATGGCATTACACACTCGAAAAAATTCATTATACATTACACAATTTATTTCACAATCACTCAGTCCCTTGGCATCAATCCTCCGCTTGGCGCACCTCCAGGGCCCCGACCTCTTCCCTGTCACTGGTTACTGAATTGAAAACCACAGCAAGGGTGAGTGTTTGGCATCATAATTAATCTAGAACAGAAATTAACAAAATGCTTGTATATAAACTCCGTCCGACTGATTTATCCATAAATTACAAATCACACTCGGCGATATAGCGGTTCTCACTCGACAAATATGGCAATTCTCACTCAGCAATCATAGCAAATCCCACTCACCAATATAGCAATTCTCACTCGGCAAATATAGCAAATCTTACCCGGCAAGTATAGCAAATCTCACTCAGCAATATAGCAATTCTCACTCGGCAAATATAGCAAATCTTACTCGGCAAGTATAGCAAATCTCACTCAGCAAATATAGCATTTCACACTCGACAGATACAACAAATCATACTCGGCAAATATAGCCAAATACATACACATCATCACAACACTAATAATTCATCAATTATCACCACTGACTCTCAGACAAAATTGACGCCTAGTATCCGGATACTAAAAGGATCGACCTTCAGCTGGGAGTCCGACTTGACACCCCGTGAACCTGACTTGGTTCACCGAGCCCGACTTGGATCCCCCTCAACCACTGGGTCATAGACCTCTGGGTAGTTCAACTGGGTCCGACTTGACCACGGAAGCCAAAAACAGGGTAATACATACCGTCGGTCGTCCTCTACCACATAATTACATATTCAATTATATAAATATAGGCATATCATTACGATCATCATTTGCAACTGTCAGAAACTGACTTGTGCTCACAACGTAGGGCGACCGACTTGTCAAGCCCATCAATATAATGTCCTTTCACATAGCAAATACTTATCATACATATACAATTCACATTTCTCATCAAACAGGCGACCTACTTGTCAAGCCTGGCATCACATTGCCACCATACACTTCGATTATCACAACATCAAGTATTTCAAACTCAATCAAGCCACACACGATCCTCAACCGATCGGTGTCCATATTCACACATGCATACATACACGTACATTCACATACAACTTAGCATTCAGCAATATCTCTTACCATGTTCATAACTGGTTCAACGACCCGGAACCAACATATTTACCTATTCTAATTAATTATAACCCGAACACCCCCTTACCTCGATTCCAAGCTTCAACGATCTGCTCTTGGTGCCGATTGCGTCCTCTAAGCGCTGGGTTCATGGTTTCACCTCCGAATCCAGCACCAGCTTCGTCAATTAGTCCTCTGGTGTTTGTTCTGCTACCTAAGGGGTCGGGATGCAAAACCCGTTAACATCATACTCACCAGAGGAGTGAAAAACAGAGCCTTACCCCGCCATGCATGACCATTCGGTCAGGGAGTAAAAATGAAAAGAGACGAGATAACTCAAATTAAAGAGTCCATCGTACTCACCTTGAAACCACAGTCACGAAAATGTAGTTATCTCAAAGTTTCAGCGTTAGATGGACCTTCCCTCAGAGCATGAAGCTCGGCAGCGTGAGGAAGGAGAAGAAGAAGAAGAAACAGAAATAGAAGGAGAAGAAGTGGGCTCGCGTGGATAATGAGGAAGGAGAAAGGAAACCTTCTTTATTTAAGGCTAAGGGCAAAATGGTCACTTCCCCATTTCTTTTATAATTTCCTCAAAAGTTTTAATTAAACTTTTCTCTTCTTCTAATCACACCTCATTTAACCCTTTTAAAATTAATCAATCAAATAAATTTTATTTATTTCCACAATAGTTAATTATTCATAATTGCCTTTATTTTAATAATAATTCATAAAAATACCCAATAAATCTCTAAAACATTTATTAATATTTTCCACTCATCATAATTTTTACTAAAATATCAGGGATGTTACAGTATGTGTGTGTATATCTTGTTATGGATGACACTAAGCCAAGTAAATATTGATGTTGATAGATGATGCTTTTCGACTAGTCTAATTGGTATATATGTATTTGAAGAGAAATGACTAATTAAGCCAATTGGACAGATGATTTGGAGTTCTAGTGAGATTTAGAGTCCCTAGAAGCTGTCAATAGTGCCCTAGGCATTTTTGAAACTTGTGTGTAAATTGAAATGACTAATTGAAAGAGATTTGATGAAGTTTTGGTTCTGGAATTGAGTGGAAATGACTTAATGCATTTTTCTGTATAACTCTATAATCCAGAGGAATTTCTAAGCATAAATTGCGGCAACAAGTCCCAAATGAGTCATAAATAGTGCTTATAAAGTTTTGTAGCGTTCGAAGATCAAATGAGCAAGTCAGGGTGCACGGAAGTTGGCTAGATGCCAAATTTCTATATAATTCTATAGTTGTCTCGATTACTAGAGAGCTTTGGTAAAAATCCTGAACACTAAGCTCACAGGTAATCGGTTACATGATTTCCTATAAATGATTACCAGAGAGCTGATGCAAGTTTCTACACAGTTTGGTCGCGGGCAATCGATTACACTTAGTGTGTAATCGATCACACTATTGCTTATTCACATAATTTTTTAAATTTCCTTATTTTATTCTATATGGTTGAGTGTTACATTATTGCAAGAAAATTTTGAATTTCACGAGGCCTAACCCACATTTGAATTGAATATTTTTGAAAAAAATTTCTAGTGGATTTAGAACTAAATTGGGGATAAATCTATGGTGAAGTTAAATGGTTAAGCGGGATGTCATAATTGGTGTCTCAATGGAATGGAAATCTAGGTAAAGTCATAGATCGATGAATGAGTGATTAGATGTTAAAACCTAATAATTAAACCTAAAAGGCTAATGCCTATTATAGTGATATATAGAATAGTAGTAATTTAGTATATTATATATTATTAAGTATTAACTGTTAATCTATAGATTATAAAATGGGAAAGCTCAATAGCCTATTGTATTGTAAAAATGTTGTTATATCAGTATTAGTAACATATTTCTAAGTAAAGGTTTTCCATTCGGGTAAGCTCATAGACTAACCTATACTTGCAATTAGGAATGTCAACGGGCAGGTATGGGTAGTATACTACACATACTCGTACGTACAGGTATAAGGGCAAGTTCGGGTATTCGTGAGTAATCTATCTCTAAAACACATTATTCTAGGACTTATTTGTTAGGAATTTCTAGACATTTTTACATCATAATCCCTTAAACCCCTTGATTGTTTTGTTTATTCCCGTATCTGCTACTGGGTTTGCTAGTTTTACAAGTAAAATAAGGTTTCAAGACCTCTTTTGTAGTCAGCAATGGAAGAGCAACCCATAACAATACCCTCTATGCCAAAAAGAATAAGATAATGATGGATTTTTGTACCTTGGACAGTGCACTCCACGGCCAGGTCATGGTTCTAAAATTTCAGAAAATATACAGGGGTCCTGGCAAAGCACTCCACGGCCAGGTCGTGGTTTAAACCATGATCGTGGTTCGTGCCTCTATAGGAAACCTTGTTTTGTGCATTTTTTGCTATATTTAAAGGAAAAGATGGTTTAGAAACAAGGATTATGCAGCTTTTGAGACAGAACCCTATAGTAGAGACAAGGAAGAAGCTTTGAGAGGATTTTTCTTGGAATAAATCAAGGGGAAAATGAAGGATCATCAAGGGAAGATTTATGAAAGTGTTGATTTTATTGGTCTGTTCTTTGTTTCTTCTATGTACTTCTTCTATAGAATTCTGAATTTATGTATGTGTATTTTGATTTCCCAAATCATGTGTAGCTAAATTACTCTTTTTGGGATTTAAGGGTAAACTAATGATGTATTGATCCCATTACTATATTCTTATTAATAAAATTTGTGTTTCTCTTCAAATTACATAATATCTTTACAAATTTTAAATAATTGGGAAAAAACTGAGAAGTGAACCTAACTATTCAATTTATGAAAATTGAACCTTGGATTAGGATTACAAAAGTGACTTAATCTTTTGAAGGCCTTGGAATTTTCATTAAACGTTAATGGACTTAGTTTTCAAATTGAACGTGGTTCTTTGTGAATTTGGTATATTAGTGGAGTCTGAAATGAGGAAACTAATTAAATAGGAAAATTTGCCTTGAGAATATAAGTTGTAGAAATAAGAACAATTTTTATTCGTCAATACAAATTAGTCTCATTACCTTAAATCCCAAGATACACATAATTATTTTTTTTCACAAAAATTATTCCTTTACAACGTTTTAATTTCAACGCTCTTAATTCTAGAGCAACCACTTTTGAATTTTTCTCGTTTAGATAATTAAAATCTCAATCATTAGTACTTGAGCACGTAGTCCCTGCGGAAAAAATACATCTTTTATACTATGCAATATACTCATACACTTGCGAGCATATCAAATTTTTAGTGTCGTTGTCGGGGACTGTGTTTCCCCTTAATATTGATTGATTGTGATTTGATTAGACTAGACATTTTATTTTTCTTTATTTTATTTCAATTTTTTTTGTTTATTTATTAAATTTTTACTATTTATTTTCTATGTTTCATTTTATTTATATTTATTGTAAAAATAAAAAATACATTAGCTTGGTCTGTTTTTGTTTATGTTATGCAGGTGTTTTCACGCGAAGGATTAGGAGTGTCAATTCAAATGTTGACTTTGCTCCAGAAATCGAGCGCACTCTTCTAGCTATAAAGCGAAATCAGAGGCAACTTCTTGTCGAAGAGTAAATAGTGAACATGGCTGAACGAAGACAATTGAGCATTGAGAGACTTTGTTGCTCCCAATGTCAAGGTAGAGGGTCTAGCATTACGAGGCTTGTTATTGAGGCGAATAACTTTGAATTGAATCTCTCTTCTCTCCACAATGCAGCACAACCAGTTTAAAGGATTGTCGTTAAAGAATCCAAATCTCTACCTCCAAGTATTTTTAGAGTACTGTGACACTCTAAAAGTAAATAGAGCATCCAATGACGTGATCTGATATAGGCTTTTCTCATTCTCCTTGAGGGACAAAGCTAGAGCATGTTTGTACTCTCTACCTGAAGAGTCCATCTCTACATAGATTAAATTGTCAATCGTTTTCCTCAACAAGTACTATCCGAGGAGCAAGACTGACTACTTGAGGGAACAGATCATTTCCTTCATGCAAAGGGAGGATGAATTCTTGTATTATGCTTGCTTGGGAGAGATACAAGGAGCTGATGAGAGAGTGTCTTCAATATTTTGTTAATTTTTATGTTTATAGGGTTTTAATTTTAATTATTAATTGTTTAATTCTTTTTATTTTTCATATTATTTTTGAAGGAAAATATTGAAGTAGTATTTTATTATTTTTGGTTTATTATTATGCTTTACACCAGAATGTAATATTTTATAATGAATTTAATAATGTTAGTTTGATTATTTAGTAATTTTTTTATAAAAAAAATACTATGAGTAAAGCTCACAAAATTTTAGTAACGATCCTGAATTGGATAAATACCCTCTATGAATAATTTTTGCAGGACTCACAATTGGTAAGATATATATATTCTAATAAAATTCTTAGAATCACTAACCCAGTAACTCAACTCTCGAGTGCACGCAATCACTTAGAACTTGTGAAGCTGTTGCTACTTGGCATACTATGATTGCACTTGTCACTTGCGTCTCTTCCACAGCCACGTCAAATCAAATCAAATTCCCTTCAATTATTTTTTATCCATGACTAGTTGTTCCACCAGTAGCATTTCTTCATCCGAAGCCACAAGAGTTCCACTGGTTTGGCTTACCTTTCTGAAAAAATTTATTTAATGCTTAAGGATAATATAGTTAATACTGCAAAATAGAACTGTTAATCGAATTTTTTATCTATTCGATTACAAAAAATACAATGTTATAATAAAAAGAAATATGGTAACTCATTAAACTCGAATTTGATACGGTTGAGCTTGGAAAGCAATAATAGAGAGAGAGAGAGATTCTCTCCTGCAACTATTTTGTCAATCTCTCTTTGAGGAGGTATTTTTTAAACTTTTAAGAATTATACCTTTTTGGAATTATATTTTTTAGGAATGATATAAATATGTTTGATATGATTAAAATATTTTTAGAAAATTTACACAGATATTTTAAAATTGCTTATTTCAAAATTCTGATAATTTTGGATGATAATTCAATATGCAAAAAAAGTTTAAATAAGTTTATACATCATACATAATTGTATT
The DNA here is from genome assembly GCA_037962975.1 of Clitoria ternatea. Lineage (NCBI taxonomy): Eukaryota > Viridiplantae > Streptophyta > Magnoliopsida > Fabales > Fabaceae > Clitoria > Clitoria ternatea. The sequence goes on from CM075675.1 coordinate 54,905,627, forward strand.
TTTAATTGTAAAAAACTTATGGGTTAGGGGGAATTAGGATTCTAACCCCTTTTGGTTGGAATTATTAATAAAAATAAATCCTTAGAAATCCTAATTTTTTGGAAATACTTTTTAAAATAGTTACATTAAACGTAAAAATAAAAGATTTCCAAGCCTATGAAATTAAAAAAAAATCCGTGTACGAATCTGGTCATTTACCAAAAAAATCTGGTCATAACAACTTGTTTTTAAAATATAAATCTAAATCATAAAAAAGTAAGTGTATATTTGTCAAAAGTAGCTTATAAGTTCATGAAAAGATTATAGTTTTTCAAAAAGTTATTAAAATTGTTTGAAAAATATAAATTAAACTTATAGTTTTTAAAAACTTATAAGTTTTCAAATTTTGAAGTTAATTATTATCATTTTTATCTTTGTATTTTTTAAAAAGAAAAACTTCAATCTCTTATATAATTCTAATAGTATATATTCTTTAAAGATATTTAATACAATTTAAATCATTTTGTTGAACAATCTATTTAAATAAGTTAATTATTTAAATAGCTATTGTAACGTTTGAGTATTTAATTAAGTTACCGGTGATTGGCAGAAATTAACAAATAAATTATTGGAAATTAATTTAGATTTTTTAGTAATATTATAGATTATTATAAATTAATTTACAAATAATTAGGATGATAGAATTAAATAAGTTTATTTGATTGATTGATTATTAAAATTCAAATACAATTTAAATAGGTGATGGTCAATTTTAAGTTACCAAAGGTTAAAAGTAGAAGTTTTAATTAAGGTTATAAAAAGAAAATTCAAAGGGGAAAGGAGAAATTACAAAAGGACAATTATGCCCTTATGTTATTAAAGCCCATTTCATCTCCTTCCACGGGCAGAATACGCGAGCTTCTTTTTCCTTTTTGAACCCTTTATGGTCGTGACTTCTTAAGCACAATTGGGGTCCAATTTCTCGACGAAAGCTAAAATTGATTACATTTCTGAATGGGTTTAGGGTTTAGGGTCCCTCTCATTTTCTCTCTCTAGCCAAAAATGGCTTTGCATGGGGGTTGCCTTGCATTTTCGTTTTCATGATGGTTCGGAGCTTGGAAATGGATTTTAAGATAATAGGTGTTTCCACATTCGTATATCCCTTTTTTCCCTTCTTGGCCGAACCATACGCATGCTTAGAGGATTCCTATTTTTCATTTTTATGGGAATACAGAGCTTGATTGAGGTTCTTGAAACGATGGAATGACAAATTGTTAATGGGTTTCGTGTTTCAGTGCTCGTAGGTGTCGAAACGACCTTCGAGAAGTCGTTGAGTGGAATGAGTGTTGGAACCGGAAGCGGATCGCCAAATTATCAAGTTGTAGGGTGCGACTGACATCAAAAACAGTTAACAAAAGCTTGGAATCGAGGTAAGGGGGTGTTCAATGTTATAATTAATTAGAATCGGGCATTGCCTAAGTAGGTTTGAAAAGAAAGTAGCATGATTATTGGATATTAGGAATTTGGAGTATGTTTAGGCAATATATATTAATATGATGTTAATTGATAAATAAAAGGATTGATGATTTTTAGAAATATGCGAAGTTGATTAATTAGTTGATGGCGTATGATAAATTAATTTGTATGAGTTATGTGTGAACTATTTTTGGTGTATTTGTAATTTAAATTGTATGACGATTAAATAGTGGATTCATAATTTATAAATGAAATATAGGTGTTGAGCATGATGATTGAGGTTTATGATAATTATTGGTTATGTGATAATTAGTGATGGCATGGTCTTATACTTAGGGTCTGGTTTGTGTGGTCGCCATTTTTCTATTGTTAAAATGGATAGGTGATGCTAATTTAGTAATATGTGGTGTTATAGTTAGGGTCGGGTCTGTGTGGCCACTCTGGTGGATATTTATGGATTGGGTCTTTATGACTACCTTGAATAATTAAACTGTAAGGCTTTTATGTCAGTTCATTGAAAATAAAGAAAGCTAAAATTGACTTATATGGTTTTATGGTGTGGGATGACCGACAATATGTTTTGCCCCTTGTTTTTGGCTCCTGTGGTCAAGTAGGACCCAATAGTTGAGGTGGAGAGCCAAGTCGGCTAGGTGGACCAAGTCAGGTTCAAGGGGTGTTAAGTAGGACCCCTCAGCTGAAGCCAGTCCTTTTAGTATCCAGATACTAGTGCGTCTTTACAATTGTTTGAGAGTCAATTATGTTTTACATGATTTGACCTTTGATAATGTTTATATTGGCATTTATTTAATTGTTTGAAATATGGAAATGAATGGAAATTTACTTTGATGTATGTTACTTGATTCCTTAATTAAGAACGTGTTGATTATTATGTGAAATGAGATGAAATGAATTCATATTAGCATTATAAGATTGTTGTGAACTCGGTGAGCTTGTTACAATGATGGAAAAATGATGAATTGATAATTATTGGTTTGTCTTTACCATTCTATATTAATTATGATTTCCAAATGCCCACCCTTGTTGTGGTTTCCTTTCTTTTAGTAACCAATAACAGGGAAGTGGCAGATACCCCAGAGGGACGTGTCAAGTGAAGCGCGGATGCCAAGGAAGAATTAAAAATTAATGCAATTGTAATAAAGATTTCAAATTAGTTTGGTTAATATAGTTTGACTTTGGTGTTTGTGGTATTGTGAGTTAAATTTGAAGCTTGGTCCATGATGTGATGCCTAATGTTTAGTGGTTTCGTGTTGTGACTTGATGATATGAAGTGTGTGAGTGTATGTGATTTATGTGATTGAACTGTGATAAATGATGACGGACAGGTATATTGGGTTGCTTATGTAAGGTCATGATTGTATGATTGGCACAGAGCCATTTTGATGTTTGATATACAATTATGATGGGTAGGCACATGCATATATATATATATATATATATATATATGTGTGTGTGTGTGTGTGTGTGTGTGTGAGGTGTGTTATTGTATAAATGTGCAATTGTGTGAAGGTTAGGGATGTGATTGAGGAGTTAATAATTGGTGAAGTGTTATATTGTATATTAGGCGAATATAAGCTAAATTAGGAACTGAACGGGTAATTTTGCAATCTGGTGGGATTTAGGACCCCCGGAGGAGACTAATAGGTTCCCCACATTATTTAGGACGTGTATGTATAGGCCTTATGTGATTTGGAATCCATTTAAGTGGTTTGATGCATGGTTTTGTGTCAAGTTTGATCATATTGTATTTTCACGCATATCTTGGTCATACATAGGAATTTTGGTGAACGGACTGCGCCAGTAGTTCCGGAATAGGGAAAACATAGTGTTCATGAAGTTTCGTGGTGTTTAGAGCTAAATCGAGCAAGATAAATAGGCCAGAAGTTGGCCAAAGTGTGAAAATCTACATCCAGGTAATCGATTACCAGAGAGCAAAATTAGTTTCCTGCGCAGCTAGTCTCTGGTAATCAATTACCAGCACTTGAAAGTGGGATTTTTTATGTTCTTTCACAACGCGACCTTGAAAAATTTAAGCTGATTTATGTAAAATTTCGGAAGAAATATTAGGAATTATTAAGGGGACGTCATAGCTATAAGTTATAAGTTACATAAAAAGTCATAAGTTATATATATAAGCTCATTTTGCCAAACCAAACCTAAAATCTTTAGGAAGTAGCTACTTGAGGGAAATTGGGACCATGGCCCCTCATGTTTTATTTCAATTTTAATATATATATATATAGACACACACACACACCAAAAGATAGTATAAAAGGTTGATAAATACCAAAGAAAAATAATATCATCTCCGTCTCTAAATATAAAACTTTTTTATAAAAAAAACTCTTCCTTGATATAAAACTCTTTTCAAATTTCAATTACATTATTTATTTTTCCTATTAAATTGGATAGAAAGTAAAAAAGAGATTAAGTGGAGAGAAAATAAATGGAGAAAAATGAATGATGAGTCATAATTACCTTAAGGGTAATTTTGAAAAACTACAACAAATTTTAAACAAATTTAATGATTTTAACTAAATTAACTAATTTTGTTAATACGCGTGAACTATGTAAAAGATTCCTTTGTTTAGGAACATAGGTAATAGTTGATATGCAGCCTACCTAGAGAAAGAAGATTTTTTTTTACTAACTAGAAAATGAAGAATTGAGAGTTTGATTGTCATTTTTATAATGAGATAATCAACTATATATAATTTTATAAATTACTTAAAACTTTATGGTTGTGTTGTTAATTAGTAAAAGCAACAAAATTATATATTTATCCACTTATATGGATGTCGATAAAACTTATAATCATTTTACCTTTGTAGATATGTTATCTTTTATAATAATTGTATTTATTTAATAATAAATATTACGTTTAAATTCAATCTTCTTAATTTAAATATATATATTCATATTTGGTCCCTGACCCCATGCCAAAACCCTTGCTTAAGTTGCTTGCAAAGAGTTTATGATGCGGGAAAACAAAACACAAAGACCCCTCCTTCAAGCAAAAGCATCAGCAGCGACTTGCAACCCAAGATTGCATCTCTCATTCACAATATTAGGTAAACTAAACAGCATAAATTTAATGTGTGTCCCGTTTTATTGTTGGGAGAATGACCTTTTTGTTCTAGTTGTGCCTGTTCACCTAAATGAAAATGAAAACGCAGTTCATAATATTCTTGATTTGAAAAAAAAACCTTTTATAGAAATACTAGTTTTTAATATTTTTCTACTGGTTAAAAATCTGGTAGTTTTTTTGGATATATCCATAATTTTTTATTATAGGTGGTCAGAATATCTTATGTGAGATCTTATCCATTCAATTTAAAATTAAAATATATTGTAGTTTCACATTAGTCCTCAATTGAGAAATTAATTTTCACTACAATTTCAACCCAACAATTAACAACAAAAAAAACAATGATTCATTAACAGGGGTGGTCCTGAGCCTTGAAAACAAGGACAATTGCCTATACCTCATTATTGATAGGAGATCAAAATAAATAATATTTAAGTTATGTAGATGGAAAAATTAATAATTTTAAATGAAGTAGTAATAACTTAGTAGATATGGTGTTTGTATTTTAACTCAATAGATAAGGGTTCAACTCCTTCCTAGCACAATAATTTTGTTTTAAAGTTTTAATGATATGTAATACACATTTACACTCACTGTTGGACATTAAATAAAAACAAAAAAGATTTAGCATTACAAATATAAATAGAATATTAAGATAATTTTATAGTCATTGTTAATTGTTAGTTTTTATTTTTTATAGTCATTGTTAATTTTTTAATTCTTTTTATTTTTCATATTATTTTTAAAAGAAAATGTTGAGTACTGTTTTATTATTTTTTAGCTTATTATTATGTTTTACACTAGGATAAAATATTTTATTTATATATTTAGAATTTAAAATAACTTTATAATGTTTATTATAATAGTTTAGTTGTTTCATAAAATTTTTATTTTTGATAAAAAAACTAAAAAACCACTTAAAGTCCACAAAATTTTAAAATTGTTGTTCCTGTTTATTAATTTAGAATAGAGATAGAAACTAATTTTTTAATTAACAGTAAAATTATATTATAATTTAATACTGAGATCCTGTGACCAAATTTTTTGATTCAAGATTAATGTCAAATCAAATCCATGTTTATTTAAGATTCTTTAATTGTGTTTTTATGTTATATAAAGAAACTGGAAATTTGGCTAAGCAATTCTTTTACTGCACGTCACTACTTGGCTAGCTTTGGGTGCATATAATAGACACGTATGCAAGGACATATAAAAGACGCGTCCAAGGAGATGGGAAGCCAAAGATCAACGTGGATTTTGATAGGCTTTTCATTCCTGGTCTTTTTGAGAATGGGATCTGATGAGTATAAAGAATTCATAAATAAAAAAAATATTTTTTATTCAATGAAAGAGATGCATAATTTAAATAATGGTATTGATCATGATCCCACGCGGGATTTATCATTTTGAACTGAATTTATCAACACCGTGTTTGAGCTTTATATATATAAGAGCCCAATACTTCCTATCTTATTTACAAGTCTTACACACCTCTTGGTATATAAACTTTAAACATTCCTCAAGTTCAAACAATGTGGGACTTGATATCTTTTAAAATACATTTTTCCAATAATCCCCTACATATTTCAAAAGATCATTAAGGAAAATATTTTTATAAAATAGAAGAAACTTTGCTGAGTTAATATATTGAGTACAATACATTAAGCTTGGTATCTTTTGAATTATGAACCAAACCCTAGACAAATAGGCTTAAAGTACAATGCTCTAGTAAAGCAAAACTTCTATGAACTAAAGACATTTAGTGTATTTTAGAGGCTTATGTCACGTCGTACCCCCATATTTCTTGTCGTTATCATCGTTTTGCACTAATAGGCCATGCGCGTGCCTGGTATTTCTTGAGAGCTCATGTGCGGCCCTATTTGACCCTCATATAAGTGGCGTCATTAAGTGTATGGTGCATTTTGTCATACACCACCTATAAAGGCTATGATAGCACACACCATAGCAATAAGGAAAATTTATAATGCTATCACAATTAATTATGACCCGTTATTACCACATAGGAACCTTCTTTATGGGATCTCTAATCACAAAGGTTGGGTGTCCATCATAGTCAATTTTGTTATTGGCATAAGTCTCATTCCCCTTGATGTTTCATAGACAGAATTTCTACCCATGGTTTGGTCAGAGGATCGACCAAGTTCACTTCTGACCTTACAAGTCAATGGAAACTATTTCATCTTTCAATAGTTGTTTTACCACATCATGTCTTAGACAAATATGTCTATTTTTACCATTGTAGGTTTTGTTTTTCACAACAGTTATCGCTGATTGAGAATCACAATGTAATGATATAGAAGGTGTTGGCTTCATTCCTAAAGAAATACATGCTAAGAAATTTCTCAACTATTCACCTTCATTCCCAACCATCTTTAAAGTAGTAAACTCTGATACTGATCCAGGGTGCTAACCGGACTCCATAACTCGTGGACGGGGTCCTATTTATATGATGCCATGTCATCAGAATTATCAGGAGAGCCTGGTTAGACCGTCATAACCAGGGTCCAAAACCAGTATGACTACGACCCTATAGAGGTGACTTCGGTTCCTTCTTGACATTCAGACAATGAGTCAGAATCGGTATGGGCAACATGTCCCCACAAACACTATTACTATAGTAAGTTAGGAGAGTGGTCAAATTACTTCCCCTACTCAGATATTTCCTATAAATACCACTCATTTATTACTTAACAAGGATCTGAGCTAATCTGATAGTTACCTCCGTAATACCCATATTTTCTGTATACCGTTACTGACTTAAACATCAGAGAATCTTTTACAGGTGCACATCTGATGTGTTCCTTGGACCTCGGTATGGACTTGAAACCAATTTCTCCCTGTACTTGAAGAACTTAGGATTCCCACTAAACCTAGGTGTAAAATACCGTACTCCACTAAGACGACGTAAGATTGAGAGTAAGAGAGGTAACTCCAGATACCTATCAACACAGTCAACTCTTGACCTCGGTTCTAGGACAGAACATTGGCATTCCCAGTAGGACCACGTAAATTGTGAGTCCCATATTGCTATGAAGGAATAAGTTATGGATTGCTAGAGGAGAAGTGAGACCCTGGAAGGACACGCCCAGAATGAGGCAAAGACGTTGGATTACAATGAAAGGATAGTAGAGACCCCAGGGACGGAGTTAAAGGCACAAGCAGTAATGTGCTCGAATCCTAGAGACGAGGCTATAAGGCAGCTTTGCCAGGAATTCAAGAACTTCGGAGGGAGAACTCCAGAAGAAACCAGAGGCAGTAAGAGGTCCACCACCAGCCAGAACGATCTCGAACTTATGCCTATGACGAGTAGGAGTCCGTATATCGTACTAAAGACATAAGCAGCCAAAGAAGGACAATGCAGCATAATAGGGGAGATGAATATCAGTTTAGAATACCGTTCACCGGGAGATTGATGAGCATTCCAATCCCTAGACACCTCCAGACCCCACAACCGTTGTCTGTTGGGAAATACACGGGGAAGTCTGACCCCGACAGCTATTTGGATGCTTATATGAATGAATCCTTATTCCTAGGAGCGAAGGAAGATGTCATGTGCAAGATGTTCCCAAGGACGTTGTCCGCTAAAGCCTTGGGGTGGTTCAAGAGTCTGCCAGCTGGGTCGATTGACTCGTGGGACGACATGGTCCGTGTGTTCTTACAACATTTTGTGGTGTCTAGAGATGCACCCAAAACATTACACACATTGGCCCAAATTAGGAAAGAGGCAGACAAGAGTCTAAGAGATTTTCTAAAAAGATTTTACAAGGAGGCTGCATTAGTGTCGGGGTTGATGGAGGAAATACAAATGCACATTGCGATAGAAGCTCTACAACCACGGTCACCCTTCGTATTATCTTTGGCGAAGGGAACACCCTGGACATTTGAAGAATTCAGAAATAAGGCAGCGAAGTATATGGGAAGAGAAATGCATTTGCCAGCTGCTAAGCAGAAGAGTGCAGATCAGGAAGAAATTTGAAGGCCGAAAAGAAAAACACCAAACCCTGAAAGAAGGGGACCTGGTAGGGATGTATTCCCAAGACCGAGAGAAGTAAGAAGTGTGAGTACAGTTCAGTATACCTCATTGGTAGTACGACCTAGTCAAATTCTAAGGGAGGTTGGATTAAGAGGGATGATGGTGTACGGAGTGAAAAAGCCTCTACCAATGAAAGGAGCAGGGAACCCTAATAAGTATTACGAATTTCATGAACAGGCTAGACATAACACTGGTGAATACCGGCAGTTGAAGGAAGCGATTGAAACATTGATAAGAGAAGGAAAGTTGAAACAGTACTATTTAACCCTGAAATAATGTTGGGTCTTTTATTAGCAAGTGCACCAATCGATTGTAGTTTTCAAATTTAGATATCGTTCCCACAATGATTGAATGTCTCAGTAATCATAATATTTCTTATTTACTATGGTAAAATTATCAAAACTAATTAACAAGAGAATGATTTATATATAGTTTTTACAATATTCATAGATTTAGAGATTGAATTGTTCGTTTGGGTGAAAAGTATAAAAACTATCTAAAAATAAAGTTGAGTTATGATTTAGAATAGATCAAATACTTGAGAGAAAAAAAACACAGATTAACAAACTATGTTGGAATTAGGATCCCCTTTTCTAGAACATAATGAAGTAATTATTAACATACATATTTAATCATCAAGTTCATGTTATTGTAGCTTAAAATCATTATAACTGATCCCTCGTGAAATAAATTCTAGGTAGTCACCATAAAGTCTAATCCCTCATATGCTTTCTCAGTAAAAACTTGTATTAAGTCCTGGCCTTATAGCAACAATAATTCTATCCCTAGTAACTGGCATATTAAGGGTATTTCAACTTTTACTTTCATTAAACCAAGTTTTAATACATGCATGAAAATCATTCTCCCGTTTGATATTCATACTAATAAAACAAGTTTCAAGATGCATGAAAATCATTCTCCCGTTTGACATTCATACTAATAAAATATTGAAACACTAACATGGCTCTTGAATCATAAACATGCATGAGTTATAAACACAATATCATATATTAGATAGGTTCACAAAATTCCAACATAAACAAATTAGTTACACATGATAAAAGTAAAAACAACACTTATAGAGGTTGACATTACAAAGGCTTGACAACACTTCACAATACAAACGATCACAATACCACAGAACACTCTTAAGTAACTAGAAACTATTATAAACTACAAACTCACAAAAGAACACTCAAACTCGAGTGAAAAGAGAGGAAAGATGCTCTGAACTTCAGAATGGGATACCTTGATTGCCTTGAGAATGGCCTATTTATAGGGCTGAGACAGGGGTTTGACACGTAGCGACTCAGCCTCCATTAAACGCATGATTAAGTGGCCATGATTGAAATATTTTAATCAATATGCTCAGACATGTAGCCTTGTCTCCCAATTCGGCTTGGACACTAGCTTGAAGTGGAGTGGCCAATTATGGGTCAATTGGTTAAATGCTTGGCCACCTGGAAGTGAAGTCCACGTAGCTTCTGACGTTACGCGTGGGACTGACGCGTAGCGTCAACATCAAAACCCTGACGCTACGCGTGGGCTTGATGCTACGCGTCAGCTCTCCAGATCTTGAATTTTCTCTTGAATTTCCTTAATTTTTCACTGTAAAACTAGAGAAAATTGATCAAGGCATATAATTTACAATAACTTCCATTTATTACAATTAAAATCTAAATTTCTAATAGTTTGAACAAATTTTTATTAATTTTAAAACACTTTTTATTAACAAATTTATTATAAATTTGAGGATTAACAAATATCCCTAACTTAGGACATTGCTTGTCCTCGAGAAAGAGAAAAACTTTAAAAACAATTTTGAAATCAAATTTTTGAATAGTCTGAAAATTCACCACAAAAGTAATTTCACAATTTACCAATTGAAATAATCAAAAATAGATGTCTTATGCAATAAAGGCTTAAAGATAAAAAAAATTACAATGTCTTATTAACAAATTAAGCATAATTTCAGGTTTATCTCACAAGTGTTTATCTCTGTACAAATGTAAATTGTCAACTCAATTGATCATAAAATCAAACAAATTCAATTTTGATTTCCATCTAATCAATGGCTATAAATACAAAGTCAAACAAGAGTCACAAGGTCTTTTAAAGGGTTGTAATAAGGCTTGGCTACAAAAATTTATGGTTTTTCTTGAAAGCAAAAACCAGAAATCATAAAAGAGCATTTCATAATTTTTAGGTTTTTTCTTGTCTCAAATCTTATTTTCCTTCTTGGTAAATACCCCCAACTTAATCCTTTTCATTATTTCTCTTTTTTTATGCATATATATATATATATATATATATCTTTTTTTTATTTTTCATGTATTATGATAATCTTGAAAAGAACTAAGTTATAATTTTCACTCCCTTTTTATGTAAGAGCACTCAAACATTTTTGTTCAAAAATGCTCTTTTATTCAATCAAGTAAAGGGAATGGTTAAAAATTATTTACAGGTTAGGGGTATCAAAGGATAAATATGATTTTACCATGGTAAGCTTTTTAGCCTTAGCTTATGTTTACCAAAAATTTTGCCTTGGTCATGCTCTTGGATCCTCTGTACGATAACACAAATCAAAGAATTGAGCAAAATTAATATGAATGAAATTATGTCGAAACCCTCAAGTGTTTAAAGATCTCTCAGTTTATTGGGTTTTCAAAATTAGCTTGATAGTTAATAAAATCATTGTAATTAATTTTATTAAAATTCCTAAATTACAAAAGAATTGATAATTGATCTTAGAAATGGTTTTATTGTGTAAAAACCTTAAGTGTATAAATTTATTTATTTTCAAAAATTTGGTAAATTTATTAAATGATAATACTGATTTTTGATTTTTAGAAAATATGCAAAAACACACCACATAAAATAAAAACAAACCACAATATAATCCAAATCAAATATCAAACATACTAAAGTAAATATCAAAATAGCAAACTAAAATCAAAGTGCTAAAAGTAATGAAAAATGCATAAGAAAAATGGACATGGCTCTCAATCCTCATCCTCCATCTGATCGTCCTCCTTTTCCTCCTCATCAGCATTACTCTTGGTATCATCATGAGCTCTAGAAGGTCCACCTACCCTACATAATTTATTTATTCTTTCTAGCATGAATACGCATTTCCTTAGTCTCACTCCATCAAGTGGCCTATAGATATCACTCCTGTCATATAAAAAAGACAAATCTCATCTATATCACTTACATCCCTTTGCATAATTTGTTCATTGCCTAATCACAACCTTTATGGTCATCCTATTACATATGACATTTGATTGTATTAAAATAACAAACTCCTTATGTAGGAATCATAGTGACTTCAGGTCGAAGGACTACATATACCATTATTACATTGAGAATCGTTTATGACATTCATGTAATGATCCATGCAACGTTCTCATGATGGATCTGTCCAGTACATCATTACTCTTAATGTGTACCCGTGTGAAGACTTGATATCATATATATCCATGATTTGTGAGATTAGATCATCAGTATACTTACACATTAGTCTTAATGTATTTACATGTCCCTACGTAAATACTTGACTAGAGACATTTTAGGAATAACTCTCATATGACCTATTACTCTAAGGATAAATAAAGGCTTTTAAACTATTTAACCAAAAAATGTGTTATTCAAAATGATGCGTCCTATATAGGCTCTTAGTGTATATTTCCAATAATTTTCTTATACAGAATCCTATTTTGTAAATAACATACAGATAGTAAAGCTTCACCCCATAAATTACCAGGTGTAGAAGAACTAATATGTAAAGCATTCATAATTTCCTTTAGTGTTCTATTTTTCCTTTCGGCTATTCCATTAGATTCTGGTGAATAAGGGGAAGTTACTTCATGAATTATTCATTCTTTCTCACAAAGTTATTCAAAGGAAAATATTCACCTCCTCTGTCGGATTTAACCCTTTTGATTTTTCTATTTATTTGATTATCTACTTTGGCTTTGTAAATTAGAAACATATCAAAGGCCTCATCCCTGTTCCTAATTAGATATAATTTAGTATATCTAGAGAAATCATTTATGAATGTTGCATAGTGCCTTTTACCCCATAGTCATAGTTTGTTTCAAATCACCTAAAAATCTGTATGTATTAGATTAAGGAGTCCAATTTCATGTTTTTGTATAGGAACACAAGATTTATTAGTTATTTTGGATTTTATACATGCATCATATTTATTTAAGCATGTTGTATGTCAAAAATCATACCATGATCTTGTAATTTCTTAATATAAGGTGCACTTACATGTCATAATCTAGCATGCCATAAATCAAAGGAATCTAACATATAAGAAGAAGAAGAAGTATTTCCATTAATAACATTAGAAACGTTAAGTATAAACAATCCCTGATCACAATATCCTTTGCCTACAAACACATCATTTTTTGTCATAACAATTTTGTCAGACTCAAAAGAAACTTTAACCCTTACTTTCCCTAACAAAGCCACAAAAATTAAGTGGCTCTAATATTAGGTACATGTAGTACATTATTCAGTTCAAGTGTTTTCCTATATGTAAGCTTGAGAATAACTTTTCCTCTTTCGATCACCGCAGTGGTTCGGGAATCTCTAAGATAAACATGCTCCTCTCCTTCTCCCACAACATTACAGGAGGAAAATGCATCTCTGCTTGCACAAATATGCCTGGTAGCCCCAGAGTCTACCACCCATTTGCTTACATTGGCCATAAGCATTACTTGAGAAATGACCGCAATAACAATGTCATCTCCTTCAACCAAGTTGATATTTATCTTAGGAGGAATCTCATTTCTCTTATTGAATCTACATGTACTTGCAAAATGGCCTGACTTTCCACATATGAAGCATGATCCTTTGTTTTTAAATGTAAGGGGGTTGGAGACTTTGAACTTATGATCAGAAGATGAGTTGTGTTTGTCATATCTTTTCTTTAGATGTTTGTTTGCTTGCACTAGATTTGCTTTTATTGTAAATGTCTTTACCTTAGCAGCTTTAATCTCTTTACGATTTATGTCCTTAATAATAATGTGGGTTATCAAATCTACAAGGGAGAGTTGCCTATGCTTATACTTGAGTTGTTGTTTGTAATCCTCCCATGGTTCCAGCAATTTCTCAACGAAGAAACCTGCCACTAGTTGATATTGCATGATGATATCTTCTGTCTTAAGTTCTTCTAGGAGTTTGGGTATTCATTAATTTGCATCTTGATGTCTTTATCATTGGTCATGGTCCATTGATAGATTTTTTTCGATGATAAAACGTTGCTTACCAATATCCTCGACAATATACTTTAGGTTCATTGAATCTCATATTACCTTACTAAATGTTAGAGCATACATCATAAGTTGGCAAAAGGTGCCCACAACTTTAAACAAAGAAAAACAAAAACATAATACCGGAAGAGAAATTCCTAATCCTAAAAGGCATATAAATCCTACTTAAATTCTCCTATATTCTCAATGATGTATGGATATGACTAAGCAAAATAAAACAAACACAAAAGAGAACCAAGGATTTTTTTAATATCAATAATGCCATTTTAAAAATTATTTAAAAATGTGGTTTTTTTTGAAGAAATTACATGTCTAGGGTTCATTTTGCGTGTCGTACTAGGCTAATACGACATACAAATTGCATACATGGAATGCGACACAACAATGTTTCTAGTTGGAATTTTAATCATTGACAATGGTGGTATTGTCCTAGTCCTGTGACATTACCATTGTGTTGTAGCCATCCAAAATGACACCACCATTGTTAGCGGTTAAAAATGTCAACTACAAACAATAATTTTCCCACTATTTCTTTAGCTACAACACAAAATGCCTATGTGCATTTTCTTCGGCTACAACATCAATATTATGATATACCTATTATTATTATTATTATTATTATTATTATTATTATTATTATTATTATTATTATTATGAAATCATCATAATAAATATTTTTAAATATCATACAATTTAATTATTTAATATATAATATATAGATATGTTATTGTCTACATTAGAAAAATAAAAGATTTACATAAAATATTTTGATATTTAGAAATTTTTACACTAAACTGCTAATTTAGTCTTTAAATAATTATATCACTCAAGAATAATTTAAAATTTTAATCCTTATTACGAACACATTATATATTGAGAAAGATGAAAAAGACAATTAAGGTTTGAGTATGAGTTCAAGTTTATTGACTTATACTCTTCTTTGGTAGTATTTGTATAAAAGAGAGACACAAATTGTAACATGATATCACTAGAATTTATAAAAATAGTTTAGATTAAAAATATATTCAAATATTGCAATGAATTTTATGATGTCACAATGCATTGTCCACGAGGTAACTTTAGGCTTAAAAGAAGTTTACGAAGTCTTTAAACTACTTTAATATTTTGAAAATTTCACACTAAACTGATAATTTAAAATAAATCATGTAGGAGTATTATTATTTTTTGCACTTGAAAAGAAAACATGTTTAAGATGATGGAAGATATAAAAAGTAAAAGTTAAATATTACATTTTAGTCATATTTATTTGATCATACATTTTTACAATGTATTATTTAGTCATGTATGATATTTAAATTTATATTTGTTAAATCTCAAGTCAATATAGTTTAGTCATAATCGAATGTAGAGTGAAAGAAAATTAATCTAGGAGAAGTATTTTTTATGGTTGGGATTTTTAACCACTGACAATGGTGGTATCGTCTTGGATGACTACAACATAGTGGAGACACAATCATTGTCAACAATTAAAAATTCTAACCGTGATTATTTGTTCCGTATTGCATGTATATGCGATTTGTTAGTTGTATGTGTCCAATACAACACACAAAAAGAGTCCCAAACATGTAAATTGCCCCAAAATAACTCTATTTATGTAATTAATTTTTGAAAATGCATTGTTAATAAACAAACATGAGAACCAAGATGCCTAAGTAGTCTTGTTCTTGGTAGGGCGGTCAATTTTTCCTCATCTTCTTTCTTGCCTTCTCTTGTAGCTTCCTTAACTTATATTTGTTGTAGGAGCATGCTAATTTTGTTCGGTGCGAAATGAACTAAATTAGCTATTTGATTAACCAACTGCTTAAGACATTTCACCTCAACAGATACACGTGATAACTTGTAGTAGTAATGTGCCTACCAAGGGTTTTTCAGTTTTGGTTGGCATGGTTTTAATTTATATGTATCCACAATAGTGTATGTGCGGTGGTTTTGGTTAGGGAGGCAAACTCTTAAATGATGAAGGAGTTGCATTGGGGTTAATAAAAATGTACCCACGACCAAGAAAAGAATCAACACAAAACGAAAAACAAACGATAAAAACATCATTGTATGAAAAATAAGGAAAAGAATCAACACAAAACCATAATCACAAAATGGATGTTATATCAAAAGAACCAACTAGATACCAAAACCATATGCAACCATCGACTTAAACACAAAAAACCCCAAAACAACAAAGCCTAATGTAGTTGTGCAAACCATAAGACTTCTGTGTAAGTAGAAAACCACTACGGTAATCAACGATTCACTTTCAGGAAAAGAAGTTCACCATCAAAACCCTAAATACTCTTGTCTGAAATTCAACACAAAATCTTAACTTTGTTCGACTCAAAAAAGCACAAATAGGAAAACAATGCATTTTAGACTCATTAATCCATTTTGGAATCATTAATTTGACATTTAATGTCACCTAGGAAGATTTTGTCACCTCACTTGACAGAGGTAACAGAAAGGGCAAACATGACTAAAATTTAAAACATGAGGTGTTTATTTGGGTAAAAAACAAAGATGAAGGACCAACTTGAGACAAACATTAAACATGAGAGATTGGTCTATTTGTTTTGAGGGGGGAATAAGGAGGAAAATTATGAGAGAAAAATAGTATGAAATTGAAAGTTTTTGCTTGTTTACTAGGAAAGAGAAGAAGTAAGAAATAACAAACAATAAGACCTAATGAAAATCAATTCATTTTTAAGCGGAGGAAATGAGAGGAAATATAACAAGATGGTTGTTCAATAAACACTACTACTTAATACAAATTATTTAAAATTATAAAAATTCAATTTATTTATATATCCAAATTTCTTATAATAAAAATTAAATTTTATATAATTTGTCTCCTATATAACTAATTTATTTTTATTTACAATTTTTTGTCCAAATATACCCAATAATATTAAGCAAATAAATAAATAAAGTAGACGTCGCCCTAGTTTAAGGTTAGGCGATCCCCGACCGGAGTGCGGCATTGGGCTACGATGGGTTCATTTCTCCGTGTTGCTCGGAACCTTTTTTCGTCTTCCTTCTATTCTCATCTGTTGAAAGAGTGCCGTTTCGCTCCATCAGCTACCAACACCATACACACTGCTGATGTAAACTCACTGTCCATTGCTGAGAACAATTTCACCCAACAAACTACTAATAACAAGCTTAGAAGTGAAACGCAGTCATTTTTGACGTCTGGGGTTAAAAATTACAAGTTGGGGTTCCGGAGAAGGCCATTTAGGAAAGGTGGCGAAGGCAGCGCGACGAATAGTACAGCGGTGGAGCTTGCATTGAATTCTGTTGTGAAAATTTTTACTGTTTCGTGCAGTCCCAACTACTTACTTCCTTGGCAAAACAAATCCCAGCGTGAAACAATGGGCTCTGGTCAGTTTATTTATTAACGCTTGATTCTTGTTTGCTGATAATTTAAGTTTCAATGATTATTTCGTACTGCTATCCCTAACATTCCTAATTGTTGATTCTTGTTGGTTGTTTGTTCTACATTAATAGCCCTGGTAGTGTTGATGGACCTTTTCAGAATATGTTAAAGTAGGAGGATAGGAGGATGCGACTAAGTAACTTTTGGGAAATTAATCATGAATACAGCTGGAAATGTAATGTGTAATTGCCTCGTAAAAAGAAATAAAAAAAGAGGGATCAATAGGACCAGGGTTTGATATACTCTATTCGGTTCTAGCTGACTTTCTATGGAGGACAAACTCTCCTTATCAAGATTACCTGAGACTCGAACCCGGAGACCACAGATGAAGCTAGAATAATTCTCTTTCGGCTGATGTACCTGCTTGGTGGTTTTCATATGAGAATCGTATTTACACTTCTGCTGTTCTGCAGAGATATTAGTATATTCATTTTGAAAGAGAGAACCTTTTTCATGGGCTAATTGAAATATAAACCTTGCTGGTTTAAATGTTTTCCATGATAGTGTAATCCATTTACTATTCTTTGATGTTTATATTTTATCAATTTATCAATTGTGTGTTTGCTTGTTTTTAATTATTTCAAATTTTCAATTTGGTTCTGTACAACTTGATATGACTGGACTAAACTAAGATGCATTTAAAACTTAAGAAATCTGTTGATTCATTCACTTAGATCAAGTTGCTTAACTGAGAAAATGCATATGATTTGAGGATGGTGTTGTTTGCTTTGATACTTTTTCCTTTCTCAAAAATCTTTATGATGGTGATGCAGGGTTTGTAATTATGGGTAGAAAGATTCTTACAAATGCTCATGTGGTAGCTGATCATTCTTTTGTACTTGTAAGGAAGCATGGTTCTCCCACTAAATATAGAGCAGAAGTCAAAGCTGTTGGCCATGAATGTGACTTAGCTATATTGGTTGTTGAGAGTGAAGAGTTTTGGGATGGTATGAATCCCCTGGAGCTTGGAGACATCCCATTTCTCCAAGAAGCTGTTGCTGTTGTGGGATATCCTCAAGGTAGCAATACAGGATGGATTAATTTTGTGTTGCTGTTAGTTACACTTACATGGAGGAATCCTTCTCTCATTGTCTCTATTTGGTCATGGGTTCCCTATGATGCCACTCCTTTTTTCAACATACATCTTAGTTATTTTGTGCTTTGGCTATTTCGGTGTTTCTATCTAAACACAACCATGTCCCATGCACCTCTCTGATAGTCCAAGCAAATACAGAATAGAGCTGTACAAATTGCTTGCTGCCAGAAAAAAAAAAGAAGAGAAAATCATAGCCTCGTTATTCTGGTCAAAATGTCTAAACAACATTTTTAGAAACTACACCAATGTCAAAGGGAAGATGAAACTTTCTTGGAGAATCTCAAACAGGTTATTCCATTAGAAAGCAGTTTTATTACAATGCTAGAACTAAACATGCATTCAAAATACATATATGAAGAAAGAACTCTGAAATCAACAAATTTACATGTGCATTTATTGATTCTATAAAGTACCAGTATCATTGTCCAAGCTCTTGGCAAAAGACTTCACCTTAGATGTAATTTTAGACTTCCATGTAAGTTCACACCAGTTTGCCAATAAGAAACCCCTAATGATTAGTGAAATGTGTAGAAACTGAAAAGAAAAATTACAAGAAAACACTGCAAAGGATGAATAAAATCAACGTACAAATTCTAAGGAAGGAACATCCCTATTGAAAACGCTCTCCCAAAACTTATATGTGAAAACTAATGGTCCAAAAGGTTTTCCTTAAGAAATAAGCTTCCAAGGACTTGGATGAGTTGTGAAGATTGTTGGGTTACAGAGAAATTGGCAGGTTCTTTCAAGTTAATGTTCTTGTCTTGTTTGCTTCACTTTCTTTTTTTTGAGGGTAAGATTCTTCGAGGATTTCTTATCCTCATTTGTACTTCTCTCACTCTTGATAAGTCCCTTCTCCCAAAAAAAAGTAAACAGCTTTCAGTAAGTGATGCTATTTTGACTTATATGAGGCATGCATTCCATCGGAATCTATGAACACTTGTGGCATAGGTGACTGTATATTTGAATTAAATAATTAACATAGATGTTGATTTGCAGGTGGTGACAACATTTCAGTCACTAAAGGAGTTGTCTCCAGGGTTGAACCGACTCAATATGTCCATGGAGCATCGCAGCTGATGGCAATACAGATCGATGCAGCCATAAATCCAGGGAACAGTGGTGGTCCTGCAATTATGAGCAATAAGGTTGCCGGCGTAGCATTCCAAAATCTTTCAGGTGCTGAGAATATAGGGTAAGTCTGGTTTTCCTTGCCTTCATTGTTCTTGAGCTATAATACAAAGCAGAAGATTCATTAAACCCTTAATATTCAAGGTTTTAAAAAAATATATACTAGTATAATTCATGAAAAAATTATTGAAAGAAAAAAATAATTTATAAAAAGATAAACATGAAAGAGACTATACAATAGTCAGTGAAGAATTCTCATGTGAGTAAGAGATTCATAAAAAATTTATTGCTTGTACCATAATATTCATGTGAATGATGACACACACACACATAAAATAAGCAGAAAAAAATGCTGTGCAAATGGACTGGAACTTATTATTGAAATAAGTGGGAAAAGAATAATTCAATTATGTAGGAAAAATGAGTGGGGAAAGAAAATCCTGAAAATGATCTAAAAAAATTAGGTTGTAGTGTATCATTTAAAAGACACAGGGAAAATAATTACTGTTGGAACAATATCTTTGTTTAAAGCTGATTCTTTTATCAAACTATTTTGGTTTGGTTCATTGTCTTTCTTGATCCAACAAGTCTTTTAAAAAATAAATAAACTATTGGTTTGTAAAAAAGGCTAGAGAAATGGGAAAAGGTGAGGTAAAAGGCCAGAAAAAAGATTTAGCAGCACCCTTAAATATAGTACTGATAGATTAGTTTTTGGTTTTAACTTCCTAATTCACTTCTGCAACATTGATGTGCAGTGCTCCATTGATTATTTTCCTTCATTATAGCTGAATTATTCTTTTCAGCATTGTCGAGGGTATATGGATGCTAATTGCAGCAGCCTGAAATTCTGTCATAGTTTTATGGCCAAATACCTCTTGAGAGAAAGTAAATACAAAGACCAAAAATTTATATCAAGAAGACTAAGCTAATAAGAAGTTTTCTAGAAACCTTGGCTCATCACAAGGATGGGTCAAATCAGGTAAGGAGTGGAGTGAAGTGGTGGTCCTTGAAAAAGAACAAGAATATTTGAACAGAGAAGTTGAGAACAAACAGAAACAGAGTGATGGAGTGGAAATTGAAAAAAGAAAATATGCACAATGATTGTACACACAAATTTAGAAGTGATAAAAAGAAGCATGTTCCATGTTGAAGCCTTCATGGTGCATCCCCCCCCCTGAAACCTATAAGACAGCAAGGTCCAGGGGCAAGAAAGCAAAGTGGTGAGAGAAAGTGTTTGAACAAAAGGCCTAGCTATTCATAAAGATTACAAGTCCAGTGGTTTATTAGGGGAGAAACAGGGAGAGGTTTTCATGAGCAACCTTACATGGTGAAATACTGTAATGGTAGCAGAGCAAATACCTGCCATAACATTTTACCATGGTGGCTGCCATTGACAACACTGCATACTGTTATAGTCAACTTTCAAGATCAAGTACATAACCATGCAAACTATCACAAAGCATTATATATTATTTTTTCTGATCAAACATAAATTTTGCATATTAGATTACTTCCTTTCATATTGGATGTTGCAGTTACATTATACCTGTACCTGTAATAAAGCATTTTATATCTGGTGTAGAAGAAAATGGAAATTATGTTGGATTTTGCTCTCTGGGTTTGTCATGCCAGACTACTGAAAATGTGCACCTCAGAAACCATTTTAGCATGCGACCTGACATGACTGGGGTGCTTGTAAGCAAAATTAATCCACTTTCAGATGCATACAAGGTTTTGAAGAAAGATGATATTATACTTTCATTTGATGGTGTTCCTATAGCAAATGATGGAACAGGTGTGTTATTTCTTTTGTTTCCTGGATGTTATTTATATATTATTTCCTGTATAGATAACCTTTGAGAAGTCTCAACCTCAGACACATGTCTATGTTATTTCATTTATATTAGTTCCTGTCTCGCTTTCCTTGTGCATGCTACATTGTAAGAATCAACCTAAGAAAACGAAGTTTAAGTCTTAATTTGAATGTTATTTCAAAGCTTCTTATTCACAATCTTAAAAGCTGAGGACATAAAATGGAGAGAACAATCAATGAATACCAGTTTTTCATGACAAGATCAAACATAAAATTTGATAAATATATGAAAGTCGTTTCATGACCCAACTCACAAAACTTGAGGGTAACTTAGGTGGGGTCTGGTATGCGAAGTGTTTTTAGATTCCTGGCCGTGAATCTTGTTTCATGAAAATCATATACTGAAAATGTTAGAATGTTGGGTAAAAATTTCTTGGGAATGTTATTTAAGTATAACTAAAACATCCCTCCTACATGAGAAACTAAGATTCCTACCTCTCATTTAAGGATGTTTTATTGGAAAACTTTGTAAAATATTACTAAAAATACTTTCCTAGGAATGTTTCTTAAAAAAGACATAATAAACATGGGAATTTAGGATTCCTAAGTTAAGATTCCCGGGAAACTAAAAAGAATCTTTCTACCTAACTCTAATGCAATAAAGAGTTTGCGACGCTTCTCAAGATCTGTGGTTGGATTGTTAGCCAAGGGAAGAACCTCATTTAAATCATGAAGAACACTACTCACTTTGCCCAAATAATCAGATATAGGGCCAGTAAGCTGCTGAGGAGTGAGAAGTTGCATAAGAGTCTCGCAAATCCCATATAACTGCTGAGTGTCATTGGTATGAAGAATCTTGGCTTGTGCCCAAAGAGATTCCCAGGTGTCGTACGGGCGAAAAATCTGTTTGAGTAGGGGACAAAGTAGATTTCAAAATGCTACAAAGTTGGGCATCTAGATTGCCCTATTTGATGCGGTCAGCGGAAGCAAATGAGTCTTCTTTAGTTGTCAGATGATCAAGTTAACCATGTCCCTTAAACCAAAATTTGACGTCAGAAGCCCATGTGGCATAGTTAGTCCCATCAAATTTTTGAGCATTTAAAGTATTGAGAACAGTAACTGTGGCAGCAGCAGCCATAAGAATAACAGAAGAGAGAGAAAATGCACAAATAGCGGAGAAAACAAACCTAAACAACGTCAAACGGTGTCCGAAATGAACAACCAATAGCAAAATTTAAAGCTACAAGAGATGGCAAGTATAACGGGCCAAACCAAAGGCTGATTGGAGCCGCCACACGTTGGTGGCAGTGCAGCCAGGAGAGAGAAAATGCGGAACAGAGATGCGGCGCATGGGAGCACGTGCCAAGGCTGTTGGGGGGTGACGTTTTGGGGATAGGCCGGTCTCATGGAGGCGCTCTTGATCTGAGGGGGCCAGAAAGTCGTTGGAAAACAGTGGCAGCAGCTAGCAGAAGCGGAGCGGACACCGTAAAATGGAGGGAAAAAAAAGAGATGGTTGGAGAGAGAAACACGACCAAAAAATAGAGAAGAGATCGAAAGACCTACAGAAGAAACACAGGTTTCAAAAAAAAAATTTCACCGGTGAGCAGTGGGCCCACTGGGTAAACACAGATCAAGGTTGCCTCTCGTTAGGCTCTAGATACCATGTTGAGAACGAGGAAATCGAGAGGCATTGGGTGAATTTCGTGTGTTTGAATACACAACGAGTAGCATATTTATATTAAGGATGTAATAAATACAAGATCATAATACAATCAGTCATAATCAATTCTAATTACATATTGCTATATTTACAATATTTTAACAATAATCAAGACATTGTTGGTTATTTTTCATATTTCCTTCTAACTCTTTCGAGAAAAGCTTATTTTAATCTACAATTTCCATGTTTATTGCAGTTCCTTTCCGGAACAGAGAACGGATAACATTTGATCACTTGGTGTCTATGAAGAAACCTAATGAAAAAGCAATAGTCCAAGTTCTGCGTGATGGCCAAGAGCATGAACTTAGTATCGTTCTCCGACCAGTAAGTTATTATGTATTTTTTCTGTTTAACCCTCAAAACTCGCTATAGGACAGGATTGTGCGTATGACCACTATCCCTGTCTGTTGTCTTGGCAATGGATGTTTTCAGGGACTTGCCTTTTTTTATTATGCTTACAGATTGAGCAGCTTTGCTGCATTCTTGATTTGCTTGTAATTGTTATGAATCATGTGTTCTGTATTTTAAGGATATGTTGTCGTCTTTGTGGCTACAAGTTCCACCCTTTGTATTTGATATACTTTCTCCATGGAGCAAAAGCAACTAGAAATTTTTTTCTGTTCGTGGTGATTTACTTTATAAATTTTAATTTAATGGAGTGAATGCTAAATAGATGGCATTTTATGTTTGATATCAATAGAATTAAAAGGATACTCACATTGTGTTTATGGTCTCTGTTTTGGACAATAGTTTTGTTTAATATATTCTTGTCATCAACATTTCAGATTCAACCTTTAGTTCCAGTTCATCAGTTCGATAAACTTCCAAGTTATTATATTTTTGCTGGTCTGGTATTTGTTCCACTCACTCAGCCATACCTTCATGAGTATGGAGAAGACTGGTATAATACTTCACCTCGTCGTTTGTGTGAACGGGCATTGAGGGAATTGCCCAAGAAAACAAATCAACAACTTGTTATCCTGTCTCAGGTGAGCATCTGTTTTTCCTCTGGTGCAGATCTTACTTAATTGATGTTTGCCATTCCTACCTCTATTATGTGGTTATCTAATACTGGACATGGTACCAGTGACTGCCAACATATGGCATAGGTCCCATGCATTGTGTCCGTCTTGGTAACTAGAGCTTTTTGTGTCTTCAGATTCTTTCAGAAGGACTATCATCTGCTATTGTGCATCTTCACTCCTTTGCTTTTCCAATTTCTTAAGATTGGAATGTAGCGTCCCCTAGTCTATAGCTCATTGCCATGATTAATCCCACATATTTTACTTCCTTTGCCAGACTATAGGACTGCCATACGATGCCTCTTTTCTGCAACATGAATGCAAATAATAATGCACTAAACTTGATGATAATCAGATTTACCTTGTCAAATTAGTCGTAAATTTTTCATTTGTATAGAAATAATTTGGACTAAGGAATAAAGATATAATGTAGAAACTGAGGTTCATGTTTATTTTGAGAAAATGTTTTCTGCTTTATTTTCTATATTCACAAAATTGTCACATTGTTTTGATTTTGTTTTCCATTTTCAAAAGTTTGTATGGTGAAAACAAATTTGTATTATTTTCATTGTTTGTTGTGCAAATTTTTTTAAAAGGAAACAGAATGAGAACAAGGTGAAATTTTTATAGGCTTAGAGACTAATTTTATTTACATTTAAAAATATATGGACTAGATACAAAAACTTTTATAGGGATTAACTCCAAATTTTAAAATGTTTACAGAAACGAAGCACTTATTTAAGTGAATTTTCATAATTAAAAGTCTTTGCCCAAGTTCTATGGGGGGAGCTTAAAGTGAACTTTCTCATTTGAGATAAATATTATATTATTGTGGTAGAGATTCCTTATCAGTTGGTTTCAGCAAATGAATGCAGATATTTGGTTTGGGATTTGCTTCTATTAAATATATCTTGTTTATTTTAGGTCCTGATGGATGATATCAACGCTGGATATGAGCGTCTTGCAGAATTACAGGTGCCAACTTGTTTATGGTTTAGTTATTTATTCTTTGAATGATTCACGCAACGGTCATATTTATTCTTTGCATAAAATGGAAAAATGCTAAAAGCTCCCAAATTTTGAAAACCTTACCCACCTTTTTTCTTTTTTTACACAGCTTCAAAGATTAGCCAAGGGATCCTTTTCTGCTTGTCTCTTGGTCCCCGTTAACAATTAGCAATAATTGATTTGATGTTGTAGCACCAGAATTTCTGTTTTTTTTGAAGCAACTTATCATGTGTTTAGGTTTAGCTTGTGCCACTACTTTAATAAAAACATCCTTGTCTAGACAAAACTCTCCTTCCATACCTTGAGTTTCATCCAACACGATCTTGGGCAGTTGAGATGTGAGAAAATAACCGTTTTGAACCTACCTATAATGGTTGGAAAGCCAATGTATTTCAGATGGTTCTCTGTTGTCTTGACATTCATCCTCTCTTGAATTAAATTCTAACTTGTTGGCACACTTCAACTATAGGAGATCTCCAAGTTGTCCAAGCTGATTTGTTGGCTTGGAACCTTCTTAATAGACCAAAAGAACTCATTTTTTAATCCCATGGATTTTATTCTTGTTAAATCAAATTTATTAATTTACTTGGGGACACACCATAGTAGACTTTTTTAGTTTTTTCATTTTCTCTCTCTTTTTCTTAGTGGAAGATAGCAAATGCAATGAGTGCATTATTAGTGACAAGTTGATGAGGATTCTCTAAGCCTCTTGGAATTTTAGGATTTTTTAGGATTGAATTCATAATAGTTAGGGTTTCTTTGATAATCACAATAATCCCAAAACAGAGTGAGATCAAATAGAAGATGGCTCTAGCAAAAATTTAGTTTATCATATGAACCCTAATTCAAATTGGGAACACGAAGTCTAACATGTAAAGGAAGAAGAACAGACAAGATTTAGGCGCCACAAAGCCAAAGCTTGATAAGCCTTGAGGGAATCATCAAAAGAATTGAAAATTCTTGATGAGATTGAAAATGGTTCAATCAAAAACCTAACAGAGAAAGCTCTCACAAACACTAAACTTTTTTGAACAACCTTAAAATCTGTCTCATTCCTATAATCTCTTGAAGTTCAATACAATTTTTAGTTTGTGAATTTGCCTTGTTTGGAAATAAATAAAACAAAAACAAAAACCCTGAGACAAACGAGATTGAGTTGACTTAATAGTTGTGAAGAAGCAATCTCAATCTTGAGGTCATGGATTCAAGTGCTACTCTAGACATTTTTATTTTTATCAAGTAATTGTAAAGGAAAATTTCAATCTTGAGGTCATGGATTCAAATTCTACTGTAGACATTTTTATTTTTATCAAGTAATTATAAAGGAAAATGTCAATCTTGAGATCATGGATTCAATTTCTACTCTAGACAGTTTTTATTTTTATCAAGTAATTATAAAGGAAATTACATAAAACTAGACCAAAATAACTAAATTCTATAATATAAAATTTAAATTGACATTTGCTCTTCTATTCTCATTCCAAGTGAGTTGTGTTGGGCTTCCTCTTAGGATGGGCCTGACCTTCACTTGGATATGGATTGGGGTTTGGACTTGGGTCTTGGTTGGGTTGCCCCCATAATGTCTTCATCACAAGTCTACTAGGAACAAAAACATTTGAGTCTCGGCAAGGATATCCTGAAGGGTTAGCCTTAACTGGTTTGTCATGGTTACTTTGGATGAATTGATATTTTCACTTTTGGAATAAGGAGGAAGTATTATTTAACGGGGAGGAATCGTTTAGAAAAATTTAGATTAAGATTGGGGTCAATAATTATCCTCACCAACTACACCCCAGTACTTTCGAATAAACAAGGAAGGAGACCATCAACTATTATGAAACCACACTTCATTTTCACTCTTCCATTTCTGCACATTTCAATCTGGTTTTCGTTAAAACACCCACTGGGAGACTTTGGCTAAAAGTTGTGTACATATTTTTTGGTTCATTGTTGCAAGTTAATATTGTACTTCTAAAAAGGATGCTTTTCGAGTGTCTATTTGCTTTAATGTTTAAATTTTGGTACGCAGGTTTATAAGGTTAATGGAACAGAAATTAACAATCTAGAGCACTTACGTCAACTTATTGAAACATGTAACACAGAATTCTTGCGGTTTGATTTGGATGACGATAGAGTCATTGTCTTGAATTACGGAGAGGCAAAATCCGCCACTACTAAAATTTTGAAGCGTCACAGAATAGCTTCATCAGTTTCCGTTGATTTTACTGATACAGAATAGTTTACAATTTGAACTGATTTGCGCATGCTGAGTTTGTAATGACTTCCTGATTGTTGCAGCCATTTTTAAAAAAATTAGCAAATGTTGCTAGTTTGTTAATTTTGTTGGGAGAGTCCAATCTATCTCCTAAATTTTGTGATTGTGACAATCAATTTGACTCAATTGTGAAAACTTAACTAGTGAATCTTTCAAATAATTATTCTATTTTATTAATTTTGTGGCATCATCTTACTAGACTTGTCGTACAAGGTTAGGACTCATGAAACGAGTGGAAGCACTCGAGGCAGGCCACAATGTAATTTGAAAAATAGATATTTCTGAATCAGGAAGTGATGATAAGGCCAAGATTTCTGGTGATTTGGAAGGGGGGAAATGATATTAATATCTATGTTCTACATGTATATTGGGAAAGTAGATCTAGCAGATTTGTTACTTCAGAAATATGTTAACCGATTTTATAAATGCAACACAAGATTAGTTGCAAAATGATATTGTGGAGTTACCACAAATAAAATAATTCGATGACTAGAAGGATCAATGAAGCAAGCCTTTCAACTGCTAATTCCTTATAAATTGGATATGCATTAAAAACTAAAAAGTCCACGTTAAGGGAAAATGAGCATTTTGAATTTTTTAGTTTTTGGATGCAAGTGTAACCTAGGTATTCATCATCAATTACAGGAATTAATTTCTTTGTGAGCATGTAGACACTTTGATGGTAAGACATAAAGGTGATTTTAAGAGTTTCACTTGACATAAGAAAAGTGAATTTCAACTAAATATTAAGTTTTCATCATTGAACATAGATCTAAAGCTGGCACATCACGATAAAAAAGTTCAGAATTTAGACTGGTGAAGCCTACCCTAAACACCTCCAACATTCTAAAATCCCAATTCATGATGCTAGTATCGGAACCTGAAACCAGTCCTTAATTGAAGTTGTGACAGAGGTGTATTCTCTATGAATGGTAATGCATGTAAAATGATACTACTTCGAAGAATAATTCATCATCGATGCATTACACCATTAAAGAAAAGTCACAAATCATCTAATTTATTGGAACATTTTTTTATAACTAACGTCCAATCCGGCTATCCCTCATGCCATCATGGAAACATGAACAAGCACAGTTTTAAAACATGACTTGGGAGTACAAATCTATAAGGTTGTGTTTGAATGAAAAAAATCCTAGAAATTGTTATAAAAAGTATCAGTACAAAAATAATTGTAAAAATAATCTACAAGGAATTAAAACAAAAAAAAAAAGATTTTAAAACTTTCTTTTAACATGTGCTATTTGAAATTATTCCTATTTATTAATCATTATCAAGTTAGAATTTCATAATATTCTTAAACTCTTCCTTATCATTTAAATATTTTGTCAAATTTAAAATTCTCCACATAGTTACAAGGTAACTTCTTTATGCTTTGTTCTTTATTCCGTCTAATTTATCAGACCAAAATGACAGTGATGTGTCAACTTAACAAACAATCACATCAATATTTTCTAACAGAAAAGATGCAA
Organism: Clitoria ternatea; assembly: GCA_037962975.1. Taxonomy (NCBI): domain Eukaryota; kingdom Viridiplantae; phylum Streptophyta; class Magnoliopsida; order Fabales; family Fabaceae; genus Clitoria; species Clitoria ternatea. The sequence continues at coordinate 54,934,521 of CM075675.1, forward strand.
TCATACTGGAACACTAGCAAATAAAAAGGGTCACAGCATTGCGAGAAAGCTGAGCCAGACATGAGTGAGGTAAAGACACATTAATCCTAAATATTTAAGTAGTAAAAAGGATTGATTTCTACAAATCAAAACGATAAACTTATCGGCAAGACATCCTCCGAAAGCTACTTGCCTTTCAGTATAAGAGTGGGTTTAGTTCCCGGTTTCACAAAGGGAAGGAGGTTCCAACTTCCAAAACCTTAAAAAATATATCCTACGATTAAATGAAGTTTTAACCGTCTCGAATAGTGTAAATAATCAATATTAACTTTTAGATTTTTCCATTTTCACAACTCCCTAACTGCATACTAAACAGATACTAAGTTGAGTAAGGGGTAGCTCTCTTTAGTCTATACAGTACAGACCAAACGATGCTACCATAGAAAAATAGATATGAAATTTGAAAATCCCATATTGGAACATTCAAAAGTGAATATCCACCAATACACTTCAACTAGGTGATATCTATTACTACATCACGAATGTTTTGGTAGAGATGATGCATGCAACAAACCAATATGAAAATTGCACAAAACACACGGTCAAATCATAGGTTCAAATTTGACAAAGGATGCCATTGCTTTTACCAAATAAACAGACCCCTACCTAAGAATATCTGAATGAATGATTCAGAAAACACCTTCAAATCATCAACAACCATTGGCATGCATGAGACGAGATGAAAATGTTAAAAGCTAGAAAGAACTATTTAAACTAGCAGCAATAGAAGTGTCTGTATAAGACTGCATAAGATAACGTGGCATAATTCATTTAACCTATCTGCTTTCTTTGAAATTTCAATATCGATAGCTTCCAACAGTGATAGACATAATATCTCCCTTCCCAAAACATTATTTTGATTGCTTGAGTCTGATATCTAAATGAATCAATGATGATTGAAGGTGTTAAGTGAACCTTGCTTTCCCCTCCCTCATTCTATTTCCTTTCCTTCCCCTCCACAACTACACATAGTTGATGCTGGAGTATACCCCAACATGGTCCTTGAGACTAAAAGGGTCAGATGGTTACATCCTAACTTTATAAAATACCAATTCAGTCCTTGAAATTGTGCATGCTAAGACAATTTAGTCCTTGAAATTGTACATTATAGGGACTAAATTATTGCTTTACGATGCAAGACTTCAAGAATCAAATTGGTATTTTATTTGGTTTGATATACCTATTTAGGTTCGAGCTGAGGTACCAGGACAAAGTTTTCTCAATTAAGATTTAACTAACGCATTCTTTCAGAGCCTCGAAACCGAGACCACATGTTAAGCTGAAACAGACCTAAGGACAAATGTGAGGGTTTAATCCTTGATGCTGTAATGAATACAGGCTGCCACTAATTAGATTATGGAACACAAAGAAGACATGAATATCAAAATTGAGTAGTATAAGATATACAACAACACATGGGTGAGTTGATTCATTATTTACTTAAAAAATAATGATGCGAAACTAAACATAGTCAAATTCATCTTCCTTGAGGTGTGCAAAGAACTTGACAGGACCACGTCCTTGGATGTCGGTGACAAACTGAACCTTGTAAGGGAGATTAGCGGAGATTCGCTTACCGTTCCAGAGGCCAACGTACTGCTTGATCTCACCTTCCATGCCCGTAAGCTCCATATCCGGAACTTTGGGGACATGGTACACCTTCACCGGCGCCGTCACCTTAACCCTCGCCCCAATTTTCTCCGTTGATGTGGCTACCGACGATGACGAGGATTCTTCCACAGCGTTAGCTACCTCGCACCTAACAGTGTTTTTGGGTGCTCGAATTGAAATTGAAGTGAAAGGCATCATCATCATTGAAGAGCAATTGGGGGAAACGCTCACTGCCGAGGAAGAGGTGGATACCAGAGCCAGCTTCATCCTTAGGGCACTCGCAGTGCTGGTGCAGTTCATGCTCATACTCATCGTTTCTTGCTTCTCTTTCTTCTATTCTTATCTGCCTCACTAACACTCCTATTTTTTGTGGATGTGGGATTTGGATTTATTCATTTTCGATTTCCGCTTATGACCTACCCAAATTTGTCCAAACCTAAGGTTTATTGTCTTCAGATTTAATTAAAATATTGTTATTATGTGTTCCATTTTTAAAATTTTATGTAGAGAAATTGAAAATAATTTTTATTTCTTATTTTTATATATTTTTTTAAAAAACAATATCGCAGTTTTGTTATACTTGAAATTTTCTTGGTAAATAATTGCAACACATGTACTTAGATAATAAAATAGTAATCTAGTTATGTATTTTGGTAACTAGCCACCTCCATGAAGACGACACGTGACCCATTCTGCAACACACCTACGATATCCATATCCAATTATCCATTCCCTCCCACTTTCAAAATTTCGTGTGGTTAATTTTTCTTAAAGTATGTTATTGCCATGTAAAATTGATACATTTTGTTTTCAAGTTTTTATTAGTTTTTCTGTTTTATTTTTTAAAAATTTAAAACATTTTGAAATATTCTACGTATATGAAAGATCAAGTTAACAGTTGATTTGCGTGCTATATTTTCACATTTTTTTTTGTCATCTAATTATCTTAAAAGAAATATGATAAGTTCTTGAAGTGAAAATATTTTGATCCTTTAGTGTAGATTTTTACTCAACTTTTTATTTGAGTAGGTTTTTTAAGGTATATATGTCAGAATGAATGGTAAGTTTTATGTGGGAGTTCAATAATAAAGTTACTTATACAATAAATTTTAAGTGTATTTATAATCGTGAAAATTGTGAACAGTAATTATAACTATGTAACATGGCAGGTAGGATGACGTTTGGTTCCATAGGTCTATAACATTGTCTTGGCTTCATCACCATCATAGCCTTCATGTGCAGGGGTACACCAATGTATCTTGATTTGGATCACTTATAATAATTAAATGAGAAAATATGTTAGACATATTAATACTTAAAATAACTCTGTTTAGGGAAAATTAAAAAGATGGAAAGGTAAAGAATGGATTCATAACAGATTACCATACTTTCCTTCATTTTGTTTCAAAGGTTTCCTAAAGGAATGATACAAAAAAAAGTATGGGTATCACATATGGTAGCACTTTCTCTAAAATTGAAGGGAAGGTTACTACAATGATCCTATTTCAATTCTTTTCCAAAATTGTCCAAATCAATATGCATTTTCAGCCTCTATATCTGGTACTCATCATATTTTCATTTTAATATTCATTTGTATGCATAGAAAAATATATGGTGTTGTGATTTTTTGTTTTTTTTTCAACAAGGTCTATATATTTATGTGATTTGAACTCAAGAGATACAAACAATTTAAAAAACTTTATTCCACAATAATATGAAAGGAACAACAATTTAAAAATTTATTTGTAAAAAACTTTCTCAGTATTCTTTTATTAATCAAGAGATAATATTATTATCTTTAAATATGGGATTTTCTTTTATCTCACTTACTCAAAAATATAAAAACATACAATATATCAAACACCTTCTAAGTATGTTTATTTAATTTAGTATTGGATGGTATCAAAGACACATGTAGCGATGTTAACCTAAAGCATGTATAATTAGCCTCATTTTCTACTAACGTAATATTATTAATAAATTAGTTAAAAGTTAAAAATAAAACATTATATAGAATTATTTTCACATTTTTAGATAAGAAAAAGATCTACAATTTGATTTTAAAAATACTTTTTGTAAGACGTATTTAAATAATATAACTCTTATAAAAGGATATATATGTTATTTCATAAGTATATTATTTTATTTTTTGTTATCTTTTTTTTTTTACTTTCATATTCTTTCAAATCAAACAATTTAAATAATCGTTTCATTTTCTTTCCATTTATTTTCTTTCCTTTCATATTATCTTCCATCCAAACAAAGTGTTTAATAACAATGACTGTTGCCGAATGTTTAACATTAATAGTAGGCCAAAACAAAAAAAATTATAAAGAGACTAAAGATAAAATTTACTCATTTTATAGGATTAGAATATATATTTACCCATTCTCTTTATTTTATCATAAAATTCATCTCAACTCGATTTTGAGTTCTTAAAAATATACTTGTGTCAAATATTAGTAGAAACCAACAACTCTACTATGTTTATTTTTAAAAGAGAGAGAGAGAGAGAGAGAGAGAGAGAGAGAGAGAATACATAGGTGATAATACTAAATTATCAAGTTGAATATGGCATTTTAAAAAATAATTGTACAAATTTAGTTAGTAACTTTTATTCCAATTAGGATTTAGTGTTTGAATTTTTTTTATTATGATTTAGTCTTTGGTACCTTAAGAATGGCGACTAATTTAAAAAAAGAATTTTAATGTTATTAGCAACATATTTTTTACCTACACAAATTATATTGATGAAAAATATTAACGCCAGATTTACACACTTGCTAGTTGGCTGAAAGTATTATCACATGATTTATTTTGCATTTTAATGATATATAATATATTAATGTTAATTATTATGAGTGAAAAAATGAAAGTCTTGTTGCCCATCCTCATAACATGTTTGTCTAAATCCAATATTTGTAATTTTTAATTATCTTAGAAAAACTCATGGTGGGAAAACAAAAACCTGTAACTTATATTTGAGACTGGCTATTGAATTAAAACTAATTGAGAAAACTAGCTTCCAGAATAACTTAATTGTCTTAAATGACTTTAAAAAGTATGTAATATTATTGAGGTAAAGATGAACTTTTGAAAGTTGTAAATGTAACTTTTTGGAATAAGGTACCTTATACTTTTGAAAACATAAAGTTTTCTCTCTATCAAATAGCTTCATCCTTGAATATAAAGGACAACAAAAATAAAAAAATAAAAAACATTTTTATCCTACAATATAAACAAATCTAACTAACTCTACTTCATTAAATATGAAAAAAATCCTGAAATGATCTTAATTAACACTTTAATATTCAATGAATAGAAACTAAACTTTTCTAACAAATTCCAATGAAGAATATGATAGTAAAAGATATACATTTCTTTTTTAAAAAAATTAATGATATTAAATAAGGTTAACTAATTTTTTTAGAAGATAAGTTACATTTACTAAATAGATACTCAAGTTTCCAGATAATAGAATCAATCGACAAATTCGAGGAAATGGTGATCTGTAATACATTCAGCTTCTTGATGCAGGAAATGCACAAATGCGCAGTTTATATATATATATAAACAAAACACAAAAGACAGATGATAAGCAAGCAACAAGAACAACAGATACATGTAACCGGAACAAAAGATTTACAAAGCTCAGCTGTTACAGCGATAGGGAATTGGCAAGACAAATAGGGTATCTGGGTTCATATATATGAGAAGGTACATGAGCTTCCCAGAACCCATCAAAGAATTTAAAATAACTCAGTTATCATGTACGAAAACGACCAATAAGCCTGCACTGTTCCGGAAGCAAAGAAGAAATTACTTGACCATTGAGTGGGAAAACCTCACCATCGATACCACAGCCATTGTGAGTGTGCTTCCCAGGCTTTATCCTCACAGATTTAACCTACATCCAAAGGGACACCGCATTTATACAATTTAACCGGACACATGCACAAATTACCAGGATAAAAAAGAATATGTAACTTCAGTACACTAAATAACATACAGACTAATATATCACTCAGATAAAGTCAACTACATACAATACTTAGTTTAAAACCAACCACATTTGTCAAATAGTCTTTGAAAAAGGAATGCAAAAGATTGAAATATAGACAGGTAGTCATCACAGTGTAGTGCATAAGTGTGATAGTTAATGTAGCAAGTGAAATAATTATGCAGCGATTTTCAACAGTTTCGTTGGAAAAATGTTGAAGTAAAACAACTATTAGCGGAAATACCTTGACATATTCAACATACGGCAGTGAAAGATGTCGACCCATTTGTAGAAGTAAGAAAAATCTCAACAGCCTTAGCCTTCCACTCCCATGAACCAAGAGCAAATCTAGCGTGTTATCATCATGCTCAGCTTTGGGAGCAACAACCTGAGAGTTCTGAACAGTTCTACATGCATGGTTGCAGACAAGAATGCCAAGAAATTGCCCCTTCGACACAACCCATTTGTCTCCAAAACAAGGCAGAACCTCCTTTTTGGATCCTATTTCTGTATCATCTGACGGCCCTGGCAACTCAATTGGGTTTTCCACATCCCAATTAGGCTCTGCATCCCATTTTGGTTCAGCATCCCAGATAGGACCTGGATCAGACAGTGTTGATGATATATCCTCTCTATCATTTGTTGCGGCATTTCCCCATCTAGAGTTATCATGTGTTGTCGTCAATCCAGTCCATCCTTTATCATTCCTTGACTTGGATCTGGTTCTTGGCCAGTTTGGAGTTGTTGATAGAGGCAGCTGCGGATGGATGACTTCAGTCTCTGCTGTTACATTGCCCCTTCCAGATGATAGGCGTTTGGACTTTGGATCTAAGCCACGCACCAATTCAGAAGGTTCAGTGCTAGCATGGGTACTACTACAGGTATCCAGGTCACCACCAGATATACGACTTGGAGTCATTATTGAGTCAATACTTGAAAGACTGGATGCTCTGGGCATTCCATCCTTGTTTGATCTGCTCATGATGTCAGTATACAGATCTGAAATGTCAACTACTTCCTTTTCACCAGAAAGCTTTCCTTCTCTCTCTGTTTTCGATGCTGGAAGATATTCGACTTCATAGCTGTAGCGTGGTAAGCACAAGAACTTGAGGAATCCAGCAACAAGATACCGCAGTGGACCAAAGCGCTTCTGATATTTCTCAGAAAGTTCCAACACTGAAATGTGAAAAACACATGAAACACTTAACGCCCATTCAAAACTAGGCCTTAATAATTGTGTCGCTGCACTGATCAGCTAGCTTTAAATGCTAATGAAGGCTCTATTCTGCCCCTAGCTTTTTCATTTTTCCTCTCAATCTTTTTTCCTCCCTTCAGTTACCACTAACCAAGTTCCCATTGTTAAGTTATCAAAAAGGTTACACACTTCCAACTGAAAAAGTGGGCAATAATGGAAAAATCTATGAAGAAAGAAACCTGAAAAGCAGCAGTCCTCCCCTCCATCCTTCCTAACAAACCTAGCCCTTAATTTTCAGTCCCCAGTCCCCCCACCCATGTCCAATTTCTAACTCCTACATTTTGATTATAACTGCCAGACATATAGGTAGTTCCCATTAGCTCCAAAATAGAAAAGGCTGTAATTACATAGATAGCACTTATTATTCACTTATTTGTTAGTATACAGGTAGTATGTGAGCCTAAAGCTGCTCCGCAGTGTGCATGCCTGCAGCTGACTCGGCAAATTGTTATGCTGAATCAGCATTCTGTTAGGATAGACCCCACTCTGTTAGCAATCTCTCTCTATATAAGTCTCTCAGTGTGTAAAGATCAAACAAGTCAATAACAACTCAACTCATTCATTCTACACGATGCATACTTCTCTCTCTCATTTACGGTTTCTTTGTTTATTAAACAAAAGACATCTTCTATCCTAAATGTCAGTCTAGATGTAAGAAACATTCCTGAGCCTTCACTTGGAATTTTTGATTCTTAACAAGGTACTAAAGCCTCTATCTATGCCTAATTGGTCAAGAATTAAATCCTTGCCACCCCCATTTCTCTGAATCAAAGTTGAATACTTGAATTTTTACACAAGGTGAGCCTGTGCATTATTGTTTATTATGCTTTAAGCCCAAAGGGCTCTTATGTGGCGAGCCATGTTAGAGATAAAAATTGTGAGTAAATACTCGCTTTCATCCCTGAGATTGCTAGAGTCAATCAACTTCATCCCCAACATTCTAAAAATGTCAATTTAATCATCAACTTCATAATGATATCAATTTCAACCCCAACCTTGATGATCGTCAATTTCATCCTTAACTTTTGATTATTGTCGATCAATTTCGTCCCCAACTATGATTGATGATCAATTCATCATCAAAGTTGGGGACTAAATTCATATTTTTTAAAAGTTGGGAACGAAATTGATTGACCCATACCATCTCAAGAACAAAAGTATTTACTCTAAATTATTCATGAGCCTTTACCTAATAGCTTAAGCTTTTGGGACGGTTGATTCTTGACACTAAATAACTCAACCTTGAGGCTAATTATGGTAAAATATTCTTAAGCCCAGTCTGCAAATTGTGAAGCTAAGAGCTAAAACACAGTTACTCAGAAAAAGGTCGATGGACAACGTAATAAAAATAAGCAATTCCCCTTCTTAAATCCTATAACTTCTGCCTTCAGTAATATCAACAATAATATAAATGTGGATAAACAATTTTATACACAGCATTGACTTACCATCACCAACAAAACCATAATATGAGACTGTTAATCCAAAGTGAATTTTATTAGTCTGAATCCATTCAACAGCAAAGACATCTGTAGCAGTGAGACCCCCCTGAACCAAGAAATGGAATTAGAATATTGAGTAACTGCAATGGTGTATTAAGTGCTAAACAAGACCAGGATATCAAAAATAAAGAATTCTACACAATTGTTGACATGGAAAATAGAAATGACATATAAACCAACGAAAAGTAGGAAGAATAATAATACATAAAAAGAATATAGAAAATGTCCAGAACATGGATATAATCTCAAAGTTAACAATGTCTTTTCCTAAATATAAATTTTGAATTACTTACATGCCCATCACCTATTTAACAAGAGAAACATGAAAGAATGATACCTTTACAATAGCCATTGCCGCAGAAACTGGATCTCTAACTCCAAGAACAGTCCATACCAGTGAGTTATCAGAACCAGCTGGTATAATTCCAATGGGTATAGATATTCCTTCCTTTTGATTGTCTCTGCTAAGGAGACCATTAAGAACCTACAATATCATATAACTTGCCCATTATTATTGACGTGTGCAAATTACAAGAGAGTAGAGCTCCAACAAAATGCATGACCTTTATATCCTTGTTCAGAAAACAAGGATGGGGCACAAAATACAAGAAATTTTCTTGTGAAAATACACAGTACCTTAATAATTCGAAACAATTTATATGAGTAACTGTTGATAGATATCTAATATTTCTTCACAATACTTATTTAGGTAAGGAAATCCTTCTTTCTCTATTCTTGTTTATTCTAATAGAATCTCTCAATCAGATGATTTCCAAGTCTATTGATTGGGATCTAATCAATGATAGCCAAGCAATTAGTAATGAGATTATGGTTTTCACTCCAATTCACAAATGATACTATCCTTTTGTTGGACAAGGAAAGCAAATTTTTTGGTGATGTTCTCTCCAATCACTGATTTGATAATCAGTGTGGCTAAGAGTGGTATGGTAGGCTTAAAACTCTGAGCATGAATAAACAGAATATTTCACTGAACGCTTTTGCAGGTTGTCGCTTCCAGTGCCCCTATAGTTATTTGGGTGCTAATCCACAAGCCAAGTTCCACGGATATGGATTATGGCTCTTGTATCAAATATTGAGAGGATATTTGGGTGGGAATATTCTAATCTTTGAGGCTTTCCTCATCTCTGTTCTCTATCTTCTACCCATGTCTCTCCCAGACAACAACATCCAAGCTTTGAGTATCTGTATCTATTAAAAATTGCCACTAAGCTTTTATGAAGACCAAATGTTCAATAAATCCATTTAGAGTAAAGGCTTTTTAAACGATTTCTCTAAAAGCTTTCATCAGCCTGCATCTATCTCTTTTAGTTCATCTCCAAAATGAGAGCCAAGCCTTAGCCTAGTTTTTGGTTCCCTTAAATGGCAAGCCTTGCCTCATATCACTAAAGTATACATGGGAAAGAAGGATGTGGGTCTTAATTCTGTTATGATCTGTGTGGATATAAGAGAGATGGGGTAAGGAAGAATCACTGAGGCAATTGGGGGAGGGAACAAAGACTCTTGAATTCCTGATTCATCATTAGGTTTTCTTTCCATTATTTTAGTTTTTCATATTGGTATAATGTATACACATACTAGACCCCACTGATCTGATATCAATTCAGAATAAGGGATACTATATCATTTTAGTGCTCTGAGTGTGAATCTGCCCGGCCTACCAAAACAATTAATAACTCTGCACTCTGAAGTTACATTTAATGCGAAAGAAGCAATTACGAGCCACTGGAAAATATTTTTCAATCAGTCCTAGATAGCTTATGATCCAGTCTCAGATAACACATAGAAGGCTTATATGAGGTAAAACAAGTAAAACACACAAGTGACAAGACAATATTTTCATTAACAGACCAGTACATAGAAAAAGTCATCGAATTATTAAGATGGTGTGCTTACCTCATTTATTATCCCATCACCACCAACGCATATAATTCCTGAAAAAAACACCAATTCAGGAATTTAAACCTAGTCTATATATGAGGAAACAATTAAAAAGTAAAAAACAAAGGAATAATCAACACATGTTCAGACTATATAATGATTTTACCATCAGGGCAAGTGCTGATGTCAACACTTGATGCAAGACTTCTAGCATGACCAGCAGATGTTGTTTTGACTACCTCCAATCTAAACCCAGCAAGCTGTCACAATACATACCTTAAATATTAGAAAGAAAGTTGCCTGCTGCTTGTCTACTTCAAGTTATATATAAAATAATGCAAGAATTTTAACTGTAATGGGTGAAATATTGGAATAAAAACTGAATGAAAAGATATTACTAATTATATGAAGGAGTAATATGTTGACAAACAGAATATCAAAAAGCTAAACATAATATAGATATTACTATAATTATCAGTCTTGCAGAATGTCCTGCAGCCTTATGTAGTATACCTTTCTAATTTCATTGCCAAATTTGAAGATATCATAAAATATGTAACCCTTAACAAAGATGAAGACAACAATGACCACACACAGCTTATATAATACAGGAAAGAGAGTGTAACATACCTTAAAAATTGGTTCCACAATGCCATGGAAAACTTTACTTGAACGACCACGACCTGAGCGTGGGTTTAAAATTACTAGCATTTTAGGTGGAGTTTTACATCTAAAAAGCAATTCAGGAGGGGTATCTGTATGAAATAATTCTGAGGATGCTTGCTTCTTTGAAGACAGTAAAGGGTGGGGAAGACAGTTCACAAAACACTGCTGATCTGCAAATCCACCAACCCATTGAATTGCTTCTTCTACGCTGGAAGCCACAAAGCGAAAGTCCTTGCGACTCCGTCGAGATTTTATAAAACAAGAAAGACCACATGACGCCTTTTTCAATGGGTATGAGTGCACCGTGAAATGTCTGACACCAGCACTATAAGAAACCTGTTTAGATCACAAACTAGAACTAATTAGTCATATTTATTTTTTTTATGTTTCCTTAGCACAAGCACAAAAGTATTCAACCATCCATCTAATATAGAAGGATATTTAAGGTTGGTGCAATAGTTGGGAAAAGGGAGGGGGCAGATCATAGGTTCAAATCTTTTACCAATACTTCTTTTGGTTTATAATTGAAAAGTGTAAAACCCAAGGTTTGACCTCAGGGTGACTACCCAAACCCCCACCACTAGACTGACACTAATGGGTCTCCCGCTGATACTTCTAACAAAAACTAACAAATTAACATTTACCAATAAAAAAAAATCCATTTGACATAGAAGCATCCATTACCGAGATAACATCATCAAGGTGCAACACCTGGGAGCCCCAAACCAAAGCCTTGCTTGTTAGTTTGGCGTCTTTAGCATCTTGGTTAGTGACATCGGAAGAACTTTGTTGAGCATCACCATTACTATTATTATTTATAGCAATCTTTCTCTTGTCCAAAACGAGTTTCCCAGAGAACACCACATATCCTAACAAATCAGACTTCTCATCTCCTCCTCCAGCTGCTCCAATGTCAATCCTGTGCTCAAAACTCTTGGCCAAGTCCTGATGATCATCCGGCCGAATGGTAGTAGCAGTAGTGGGGACACTGCTCTTTCTGGAACCCTTCACTTTGCCACGTTTCTCAGGGAACACAATAGGGGAGGAGTGTTCCCCGGTCGCTATTTGTGAACACAACCCCAGGCGTCTTAGAGATTGTTGAGGAGATGACAATCTTAAAGCCGATGGTACCTTGTTAGTATTATTAGTGTTGTTATTAGTGCTACCAGTAGAATTCCGGTGCATATCTCTCATCTTACAAACACGCAAGGAGAACCTAACATGATGCAAAGCCCAAGCCACCTTGCGTAAGATTTCAGATTAGGGTTTTATTCGTCACTCTTCAGCTCAGATCGCGAATCCACGATTGGATCTATGACTAATCAGGAAATTGTAAATTTCTTTTAGTTCGATTGACGTGAAAAAGAATCTACAAGAATAAATTGGAGGAAATGAAAGAAGAGTGAACCAGAGAGAGATAGGGTAGCGAAGCAAACCAGTGATCGAGCACGGAAGAAAGCTGGTTCGACCTGACTTAGGAGGATCCTTCAACCTCAACGGAGTCGCCCATTTCCTTTGCCGTCATCCTGGTGTGGTATGTATATGAGTTGTGACAGCGTTATTTTTTTTGCTTTTTTATTAGTTAAAGACTTAAAAGTTTTCAATCCCGAACAAACACAACACCTGCCACTGTACCAGCTCTAACGCAACACTGCTGATGATGTATTAATCCAAGTCCAATTCATTCTGTCCAATTGCTTCAACCAATTTTCCATGGTCCATTTTTCTGTTTAACCAATCACATTATATTAACTCTCTCTCTCTCTCTCTTTATATTACATTTTTTTTAACCGCGACTTACAATAACTCACTTATTCAGACTCCCTCTGAACAATGTACATTTTTTTAACCTAAATGGCACTTCCTTTCTCAAGATCATTTCTATACATTTCATATATATATATATATAGCAATTCATTATACATTCGTCATTGATAAAAACTAATTTTACATTTTTTAAGAAAACTTAGTTAATATAATAAGGTCATTTAATTTGTTTATAAATTTTACTAGTTTTTTAAGAATATATTTATATTTATTAGGACCGTAAATCTTACTCTTTTTTACTTAATTATTGTTTATTTCATTAATTACTCATAAAGGTGTTTTGGTAAAAAAATTAATTAATGTTATTGGCTTTTTGACAAGGTTTAAATATTTTAATTTAAAACTTTCAAGAATTCATGGTAAAGCTAACTCCTCTAGTAAGTTTTTTTTTCATAAGGTTTAAACACAATATCTTACTTAAAAGAAATCAAGTATATTATATAATTTTACTTTATTTTATTACAATCTAGTATCTCATATTAATACCTATATCACATCTCATTATTAATATTGTTGTCGTTATTACTATATTATATAATTTTACTTAATTTTATTACAATCTAGTATCTCAATCTTGGACCTAGACCATATCTCTCATTGTTAGATTGGGATCCCATTGATATATTATTATATTGTGATTACGAAGCATGGATTTTAATGGAGTCAACATCATTGCTAAGGTTTCAAGGACTACAAGGATTACGGGAATAAGAGGTAGACAAGGTGGTCTGTCATTAGAACCCTCTGAAACTATAGGAGGATTAGTGAAAAAGAATTGTACATCCAAGGATAAGGTGTTGGGATTGAATGATGAGGTGTGTGGATCACAACATGACCTGGTGGGCATAAGCTAGTGACGTTTGAGTTAGAAGAGGTGATAAAACCCTAGCCTAATGTCTTGCAAAGGATTTTTGTCCTTTGTCAATGTATGATACTTTGGTTATCTAACTTTCCTTTTTGATACGTAAATATAGCATCTTTGTTTGCTTAAGTAGTTATTTTGATGTTTTGATTGGATGAAGAGTTATGTTTAAAGTCAAAATGGTTATAGAGAGATGAAAGTGATCTTTCTTCCTATCCTTACCAAATTGGACCCACCAAACTAGGGCATAATTTTAAAAAGATAAGGTAGCAACCCAAACTTTTTTATCTTCCTTAATTCTGTGGGAGTTGAAAAGTTACTCAACTCTTATCTATCAATCTAAGGTATGCCTCAACATCACTCTTACCATGAAAAACAGGCACATCAAATTTTACTTCTTTGAGCTCATCATCTCTTTCATGGTGCCTTTAATGTCTTTTTGGCCTATGTTCATCATCATCACTTCTTTCTCTTTCCCTATTTTTATGCCTCTTACGAGGTCTTTGTCTTTCCTCCCCATTTTCAATGTTATCTAGCCTCACATTCATGGCATTTTATTATTTCAAATAGCTTTCATACGGGGAGGTGTAGCATCTTTCTCCCTATCATTATCTCTATTGCTACCCCTATCACTATAGGAAGACATATTTCAAGCGTATGACTAGTAATATAAACAAATAATTAAGCTCTCATATAAAGAGGTGTAGCATTTCTCTCCCTATCACTATCTCTACTGCTACCCCTATCACTATAAGAACACATATTTCAAGCATATGACTAGCAATATAAACAAACAATTAAGCAATATAAATAGTCATGAGCAAGAAATTAAACTATACCTAAGTATAATTACCTTATAACTACTAAAACCAAAGTCTAAAGTCTAAAGTTTAAAGTCCAAGAGTCCAAATATAAAGACAAAGAAATATATCTCAAATGAATTATTATGATAAAGATCCCAAAATACAATAAGAAAAGAAAATACAAATTACACAAAAATATTGCAACTACTTTGTTTTTTTATTATTATTACAAGACTTTGTTCTCCAAGTTACAAGTCTCCAATCTCCACCAAGTAACATAAATAAAGCTTTGAAAACAAAAAAATGGTTAGCACAAAAAGCAATAAGATAGGACCTCACCACTCACGTGTATATACTCAAGGAAAACACTTAAATCCTAATCTTTACCACTTCCAAGTGCTTAGAGCAAACTTAAGTTAATTCTTATTCACCTTAACATGATACCAAATAATAGTTAGCCACCTTCAAACAATCTAAAGAGGGTCAAGAGAGTGAAATACTCAAATGACACAACAAGAGATCAAGGGTGACAAACAATAAAAGCTCAATTAGAACAACAAAATCAAAAGGAACTAAGATAAGACAAAATAAGAAGATAGAACAAGACAAACAAAAAATAAACTAAAATGAATGAAAGCTAAAGTTAAATATGAAATTATTATATGATAAACAAAGAATCAAAAATGACAAACAAGAAATTAAATGTAACAACAAAGTAAGTACACAAATGACTAACTAGAACATAAGAAAATATACCAAATCAAACATACAAACTAAAGTATATATAAAGGCCTGCATAAAACAAATAAGTGCTACACTATTTTTAGAGGGGGGGTTACACTTTATTTTTCAAGTTTTGATAAGAAATAACCTAAGAAACATCAATTACTTCTAGGTCCTTTCAAGCCTTTTCTTTCTTTCTTTTTTTACACTTTAATACACTTTCCCCTGTTTTTCTTTGGTTTTATTACAAAAATACTGCACCAAATTCATCTAAGAAATGCCTCATAAAAGTCATAAAAACAAAATCCATCAACAAATATAAACTAGTATTTAACTTGTATCATCTTCCACCATAAAAGAGAGATGGAAGGCATGGAGAATTGACATTAGATGCAATCATATGGTAAAGAAAACAAGATGATTAAGAATGCCTACACTTGCTGGAAAATGAAAAAAAACACTAGAAAAATTCACTTAAGAAAGCTAATAACCTACAAATTATGAGGAAAATTTTCCACCAAAAGATATGGTGAATTGAATGACACTTTAGAGCTTGAATTAACACTTAATCAAGTGTGATTAAGTGCTTGAAATTCCAGCACACTAATAGTATGGCAAATCACAACAAACGTTTAGAAAAGCAAATAATCAAGCTCCACGACACATAAGGCATGAACTAGAACTAAGGAATTTAATCAAACAAACGAAGATAAATCCTAATAAGGCACTTTCATATATGGACTTTTGAATTTCCTAACATAGATATAATTATAAGGTACAAAATAAGAATCAAACACAAAATAAAACAAAAGAGGAAGAACACCACAATTTGACATGAACATCAAGAGAGACTCCAAAATTATTTTTCTCTAAATTGCACCAAACTAAGAGGTTATCTGGCACATGATATAGGAAACAATTCTCTCAAAGGCACTTTGCCAAGTTCCAAGCCAAAATGTGAAGATCTAACTTTTTAGGTTTTGTACTTTTTGAATTTTGTTCATCAAAATGCACTTATGATATGTTAATTCAAAGAGAATCAGAAAGAGATTACGATTTTAAAATTAGAATTATAAAATTAAAACTAAAAAACTAGATCTAAGGAAAAATAGACAAGATCAAGAGGCTTACATGATATCAAATAATGTAGGAATGATGCGAACATGGATCTAAATCTTGTTTTTCCCTTGATCTACAAGCAATTCCAAGCACATTTATAATTACAAATGTAATTCTCCTTCAACATAGGTGTTGGCCGATTTGTGCATAGCCAATGTTAGGGTTCATGAAACTTAATTTTCGAGAGGAAACTAGTAAAAAGATAGAAGTAATGGAAAGACAAGAGAGGGAACTAGTGGAAACGCCACTCTTTAGAAATTTAGAGAGATGAGTTTGAGGATGTTCACCACCATTGGAGAGGTTCCAATTGGATAAGAACTAAGGTAAACACTCTTAGGATTCTAGAGAGAGGATTTGTACTTAATCTCACTAAAATTCAACAAATGAATTTCAAAAATTACAAATTACAAAGGAGAGGATCTATATATAGACCTACCTAAGTAGCACCACTTTATGGGCTTTTAAGAAGCTCTATGTGGCCCAAAACTAATCCTACTAATGAATAACCCAATACATGGCTCAAATAAAAAAACAAAGGTACAAGACCCAAAAATGACCCAATCAACAACTTGGTCATGCAAGACGTAAATCCTAAATATAATGGGCTTTTCTAAACAAATGGAATACAAAAATAAGAAACCTGTGATATGTAAAAAAATATAGGAGAGGGTCTTAAAAGAAAACCCAAATAAGGCCCAAAACTACCTAAGGTAAATTGTCTAAAGATAGCCCCAACAAAAAACAATCTTAAATCCTATACTAGGATAGATCCTCATCAAACATCTTTTAAAAAAGAGCTGATTATTTGAATCTGCCATGGATTTTTCCTCTTGCATGATCAAGAGGTTGAGCTCTGATACCAATTAAAGGTAACATAGGTTTATACTAGAAAGGGGTTGAATAGTGTAATTAAAAACTTTAGAAAAATCTTTTTGCAAAATAAATGTTCAGACACGTGTATGGGTTTTCTCATGAACTTAATTAAACATGAGAACCGTAAAGCAAGTATTTAGACACTTGTCCAAGTTTTTACAGAACTTAAAGATAGAGAGTAAACAAAAGAATAACTTTGAAGATAGTAAAAAAATAACACACAAGCAAGTATTCAAACACTCATTTTTCTTTAAGCCTTGTTGTTTGACTTTCCATGTTTGTACATTAGAAGGACATTATTTTTTACTTAAGCGGCTCTTTTTTCCATGTTTGACTTTTTCTTCAAGTTAGGATCATTATAAATCAACATTGAAGTACGAGCTTTGACATATGGCTTGTATTTACTACTCCCTTCATGACTATTTATAAGCCCCTGAAATGAAAGGCACATAGTTTTAAGAGGACAGTTATTATTTTGATTTTATAAAAAAAAATTTTGACTTTCCAAATTTACCCTTATTTAAAACCAAACATTAAATTCTTTCCAATTTTTTTCTTTGCACCATGTGTCAATTAATTATGCCATGTAAAACCATTAAAATGTAAATCTCCCCCTCTAAAATGTTGTTTTCCTCCAAACCAAATTCCTTTTCAAAAAATTCTCTTCAATTTGGTTCTTACCATATTAAATTTTTTCTAAAATTTCCAAATTTAAAATTTTGATTTAAACATAACAAATTTAGCATTCTCGCAACAACTCTTTGGATGGCACACCGATTTGACTCTCTAATTACCATAACCAACAAAGTTGTATGACCAAATGGAAACTCCAAATGAAAGGCACTCATTGCCATTACCAAAGGATTTAAATATTCTTTCATCACTATTAGCCATTGATGAATAGCCCAATGACTTAAGTAAGATATCACGTGTAGAAAATGTTGAGTCGGGATGTAACCATTTGCTACAACCAAATGATTCACATAACCATGTTTGCTTGGAAGATGTAGAAGCAAAGATAGAGATTGAATGAGATATATACAACACGGAAGAAGAGTTATATTTTAGGGAGAATTTGACAAAAATATAACATGATGAAATTATAAAAACCATTGGTAATGGCATCTTTATTTTTTATCAACTAAATTCTTGTACCTTCATTTTATTCAACAGAAGTATATATATTTATATATATATATATATATATATATGTACACTATTATGTCTTTTTCTCTAAGTGAACCAATAATGATTGGTATTCCTACTCTATTGAAAAAGATGGGTAATGATTATGTAGCAATTGCATGTGACACTATAGACCATTAAAGGATTTGTTTCATGTTTTTCTTATCAAGCACATGTTTATGTTGTTCTTATAACATTTTTAACAAGTTATACAAGTGAAGGTCCAAGCCATGCAATATCCAAACAACATATATTCCTTAATAACGAGAAATGCATAATAATATCTCACGTCTTGATACAGTCTAATTCTAATGGAAAACTATCTATATAAAGATATGGATCCATCTTGTAGAGGTTCCTTGTGCCTTAAGCTTACATCTCTTTCAAAATTCATCATCTCTTTCATATGAACTGCTTTGGCAAAAAAATATAGTGTAAGGTGTAGGTGAAAATAGGGGGTTTTGTGTGGTTGAGTCATGTAACGCCCAGGTTCTAAGGTTTATTGCCTGGGACACATTCAATGCAAAAGATTTTCTCTAGTTTTTATTAGACCCTAGGATAAATTCTAGGAATTTAGGCGGGGACGTTACAGGTGGTATCAAAGCAGTTCCATTCTGGACCAGATAATTTTATAAAAGTGTATAAGGTCAGTTAATTAAAATGTGGTGATGAATCATATGATGTCTGAGTGAAGTGTTACGTATTGAGGTGCATTAGAACTGGTTGGGTGGTATGATTATAATGGTGTTTATATCTATGTAAGAGAAGTGTTTTGAATGTTATTATATGTTGAGTAACCTTTTGTATTCTATGTGAATAAAATGATGAACCATACTAAAGTTATGAGAATAACTTGGTAACATAAACCAAGATAAACGAAGATAAGATCGTGGTGGTTAAATTGATGAGAACTCAAGCCTAAATGGTTGAATTTCGTTTATATCTGAGGGTCGTAGTGCCAAGATAATAGAGATGGGATTAATAAATTAATTAGATATAAGATATATGAGTAATTATATGTATATTTTATTATAAATTAATTGAATAATATGTGGATATTTCTGAGACAGAGTGCCCCTATTGCCAAGTTCCTTCACATGGTGCTCCTTTGGTACTCTGGTAGGGCGATATCCCAATATCAAGGTATTTTCTATAACTCAAGGTTATTTGAATATTTATTGTATCATGTTAATAGGTGAATAAAGTAATTATCTATATCATGTTATTAGTGAAATACAGGTGGTATATTAAAATAACGAAGAGAGTGTTATGCTTAGAATAAGGTAGCTTAGTAAACCAATACGTGTTAAGAATTTTTAGTGATTCAAGACAAATGGCTTAGGTGATACTGGATACCTAATAGAAGTGTTAAGGACATGATGATTAATTATGAACTGAGTTTAATGTTTATATACACAAATAATTGAGAATTTCCAGGAATTGTTTAAGATTGTTAAAATGTTTATTAGAATACTTTCTACTGCAAAGATGTGTATGGTTGCTTGCGATACGCACGTGGTGGCATAAGAGATTATGATTAAGTTAAATATCAAATTATTAAAGAGTCAATTATAAGTGTGAATGTGAGAAAATTATTAATGGAAACAATTAATAGTGGGATTGATGAGTTAGAGAAGTAAAAATGGGCAAAAATGGCCAATGGACGAGTAAAATTTTAATTCACAGGGATATGGTACCCTCATGTATATTTTAGAACATCTAGAAGGTGTATAAAGTTTGCTAGTGCAGAGTATGCAAGGTGCAAAAGTTGATAGAGTGAGTTTGAATGAGCAAAAGCTCGAAGGTGGCCTAAGCGCGTTTTCACATGTATCTTCCTTATCTGGTGGAATTTCTAAGTGAGACTTACGGAAACAAGTCATAAATGAGGAATAGATATCGATATCCAAATTTGGTGTGATTCGGAGGTCGTTTGACCAAAATGAGAATTTATGTAAATCGAACCATGAAATTAAAATATATGCAAAAAAATCTACATAATTTGGCAAATAGGCAACGTTGATTTTTCACACTGCTGATTGGCGTGTTGGGAATTTGGTCTGAGCATCAACATGAGACTTGTAGGAAATCTTTTTATCAATGAGTAACTGTAAGTTCCACTCAAATTGGAGGTCTGGCGCATATGCGTGTTTTTCCGAATTCTACAATTGTTGTCAAATTGTTGAGGCAACACTTTAAGCAGCGACTTCCGCGTGATGTTGTGATTAATTGGAACAGAATTAACTCATTGTGTCTTCACAACAATCTTAGAGGATCGAGTTAAGAAAATTTTTAAAACTGGATTCATGTTGATCCAATTCCTAGAGCCAAAGATATGTACATTTTTCAAAAACTATTTTGTGCCTTGTGACAACATTTAATCTTGTAACTTTGCGTAAAATCTGGGAATGAACCTTAAGGAATTTAGACTTTTTACCTTCAAGAAAATTAAAGATAATTGCAATACTGAACTGACAGGATTAGATTCAGGTCAAAATGAGACTTGTAGTGCAAGTTGTTCAAGAAAAACCAAATTTATATTTTGCTACAGAATTTAGCAATGGGGCTGAATTGAAATTCATACATTAAAGGCATTTTGGTTGGGAATTGATCATTCATGTCTTTACGACAATTTTATCTCATTGCATTGTGGAACTTATGAAGCTAGATTCAAGTCAATTGGAGGTCCAAAGCAAAAATTATGCATAGATTCTAAGAACAGTTTTAGCTAAATTTTTTCAAAGGTAAATCGGATTGCATTTTGGGATCGTCATCAAAAATCCGTAAGGAATTGGAGATTGTGGTTCCTTATAACTTGAGAAATTGAGATGTCGATATGAATAATCATGTATCTGATAATCAATAAATTATTATATGAAAGCATCGATAGTATAAGTTAAATTGGAGGTGAATAAATGACATGTTCCATTACATGATGATTTTATAATAAGAATGATGGAGTGAGTTGAAAATGTAACCAATGCCGATAATAACATAATCATATTTACAGGACACTTTTAAGCTTTGAATGAGTAATAGTTACTTTTATAAAACGTTCTAAATAGGTGATTGTCATTGTATATGATGCTCTGAGTGGTAATACTTGTTATGTTAAGTTATTTTGAGTTAGAAATTAATTGATGTATATAGGTGCGATGACTGTATCAAATGTGGAGTGGTGCTAGCCACTGTGAGTTATTAGTGGTTGGTGAGGTCCCCAAGGTACGTTGATTTCGGGAACAAAATCTCTTTTAAAGGGGTGTAACATCCCCGATGTTAAAATTTAATTTATTGTATTGCATGAGGTTAATTAAATATTATTGGAGATTAAATTAGATTAATTTAGATTAATTAGGAGATTGTCCTAAATTATTATAAATTAATTGAGAGTTGTTAGTGAAGTAGTAAAATTTGAATAATTGATTTTGAGTGATTGACTAGTAAATTTAAATTTAAATTAAATTATGGTGGTAAAATATGGATTTACCATAAGGTAAAAGTAAGTTTTTATTAAAGGGAATAAAAGAAAATAGAAAATAAATGGCAAAATGATGAAATTCCCTTGAGGCTTTAAATGACATTTTACATCCTTTTATCTTTCTCTTCACATGAGAGAGAAAGAAAGAAACAAAAGCTTTAGGCTCCCTTCAATGGTTGCATCCTTGAATGGCATAATTGGAGCTTGATTTCTCGTCGAAACCCAAAAATTGATCGCATTTTTGGATTCATAGGAACGAGGTAAGCACATTGGTAACTTCAATTTCTAGTTTCGGTCATCTTCTAAAACTGAATTTCACCCATGATAAAGGGGTTTTCGATTTCGGTGAGCTATGGCATTTTAAGCTTATAAATGGAACCTTGGAACGGTGGTATTGATAATTTGTTGATGGGTTTTCACTTCGGTGCTTGTAGGTGACAAACCAAAGGATCAACAAGACATTGGCTAAAAAGGGACTCAGAAACAAGAACAGAATTAACCGATGTAAGCTTCGAAAGCCTTAAAAGTATATTTGGAATTGTTTGAGTTTAGAGGTTGAATTGCTAACCCCCTTCGTAATTCCCTTAAATTATAGATACTAGGCGTACCCAACGTATAGAACAAGACTTGAAAGCTTGGAATCGAGGCAAGGGGTGTTCAGAGTATTAATTGATTAGAAATATTATTCAATGTCAAGTGGTATCCAAAAAAGGGATATAATTAGCATAAAATAGCTAATTTAACCATAATATATAATTGAGAGAATTTATAGTATAAATTATGACTAGGTATGAGTTTAGTAATGATGAGAATGAGAAACTAGGAATTATTATGTATGATTATGTTTAGTGGTAAACTGATGAGATTGATAATTAACATTTGTTGAAACTAAGAATGTGAAGTATGTATGTAGGAGTATATCTATATATTGGAATAAGTTTGCAAATGTTGTGAAGAAAATAATGTAATATATATGTTTGATATATATATATATATATATATATATGTGTGTGTGTGTCGAATTGAACTCCGGGATGTTTTATGATGGACGTAACCTTGTATGAGAAATTATGAATGAAATTGTATTTGAGTGATTGAAATTATGTTAATAAATTTTGTACCTTAGTGGATGATATGGGGTTAATTGAATATTATTAAGCCTGGGTGGCTTTGTAGTGAAATGAATAAATGATGTATGATGTAACTGGAATATGTATATGAGAAGTTCATTGAAATTGCAATTATAATTGAGAGTGAACTTGTATTTAAATGGTTGTTTAGAGTGATTGAACTTTTATATGCCTGAGTGGCTATATGATAATGATCTGGTCTCCATACCGGCCTATGGCCA
Source organism: Clitoria ternatea (assembly GCA_037962975.1). Lineage (NCBI taxonomy): Eukaryota > Viridiplantae > Streptophyta > Magnoliopsida > Fabales > Fabaceae > Clitoria > Clitoria ternatea. The sequence continues at coordinate 54,957,711 of CM075675.1, forward strand.
AGCCGATAATTTGCACCCAGAGTCGCTATGGATGACCGACATCTCACATGAAGTTGTGATTTAACATCAATTACCGACATTACGTATGAGAGCCACGATCTTATACCGGTATGAGTCACCCTCTCGATACAGACAGAATAGGGTTTCACTAGCAGTTTGACAAGCCCATTTTCAAGAATAACCATTATGCAACATTGGGTATGGTTTCTATTGTAAGTGACACTATTTAGTTAGCAATTAATGAACATAAGTTATTAAGGGAACCCAGAATAGCAAAATGACACAATTGGAAAATTTTCCAAGTTTAAATATTTTTTCCTATCTACGCCTATAATAGGTGACTGGAGTAAACAATGTAACTCATTTGAGCAACCAAGGTGGTCCCTTAAATTAGCTAGGGGCAAATGATCTGGTCTCCATACCGACCTATGAGCAAGCCGGTAATTTACACCCAGAGCCGCCATGGATAACCGGTATCTCGCATGAAGTTGTGATCTAACATCGGTTATCGATATCGCATATGAGACCCATGATCTAATATTGGTACAAGCCACCTTCCTAATACCGATGGATCAGGGTTAACCTATGTAACCGCATATTAAAAAGTAACCTACAAAATGACAGAGAGGAAGATATATCTGTTAGGGGGCACCCGCATTGTGTGTCAGCTTTTCTGTAAAGATCAGAGTCTTACTGACACATCGTACGAAATGTCCCCCAAGCCAAATCGACCCTTCCGCTACTATCTGATATAAATACCCACAAATCACCAGGGAAAAGGTAGAATTTGTTGATCCTAACTTACGCTTGAGCATTAACATTCTTTCTTTGAATATTCTATTGACTTAAGCGTCGAAGCGTCTTTGCAAGTGACACCCTTCTTCACCTCACAATGCGTAGGATTAGTGAAATTTCGTGCGAAGCACTCCAAGACTTCTATTTTCCCACTGGAATAGAAGATATAATATTAGATCCCCACTAGACTGATGTAACACAAACAACATATTCAACATAATCCAGGGGTTGGTTCCCATACCAGATTTTCTATACTGGCATAGACCAGTTCAGATAATGTGAAAGACAATTTGAGAGATGGTGTGCCTGAGTGGCTATGTTGATATGAAAATATTGATATATGATGAAATTGATATACATGAGAAATTATGATTGTGATTGCATTATATTTGTGATTGAAATTGTACCTGAATGACTATTTAAAGTTTGTTTGAATATTAAAGATGCCTGAGTGGCTACATGATGATATGAAAGAGAAATTAAGATATAATGTATGCATGAGTGGCCGTCATATGATTGATAAAGTGTCTAAGTGGCTTTCATTTAAGTGCCTGAGTGGCTTGAGATGTGATGATGACCATTGGTGCCAATTTGATAAATAAATTTTCTTAATTAACTAAGAGAAAGAGATTAAAATTGAATATATGTGATTATGTATGATTTGGACAGTTGTGTTGTATATTTTACCCCCCGTTTTTAGCTCTGATGGTCAAGTATGATCTAATTAAGCTACCCAAAGGTCAAGCATGACCTTGTGGTTAAGGTGGAAAGTCAAGCAAGGCTCGGTGGACCAAGTAAGGTTTACAGGGTGTCAAGCAGGACCCATAACTTTCAATCTATTTTAGTATCTAGATACTATTGAGTCTAGATAAACCCTGAATGAGAGTTAGTGGTGTATTGTGTGTTTGATAATATAAAATAATGGTATGTAAATATTGTTATGTGTAACCTATGTGGCATGTAATGTGTGAAAAGAAAACTTCTATGTAATTAAGAATTGAGTAATGTGTTGTGATGGAATGTTTCTAGTGGATAATGTTGTGATAATTGAATGTGTTTACATTAATAACTGAGGCATGAGAAATTAGAGAATGATTAATGAATTGTGAAGCAAATGTAAATTTTTATATGACAGATGACAATGAATGAGTTATATGATGTCTGTATGATTATTCTGATAGATAAGGGTGAAATAAGGAAATATATGTTTTCTGGTTAAGATTTAATGGACATATGTGTATATTATATAGAGTAATATTACAGTCCGAGTGGTTCTTGATGTATTTGAACAAGGATCTTATGTTATTGAGAGATTAAGCATGTGTGTAGTGAATAAATTATAATGAATTAGAGATTGAAAAAAATTGAGAATAAGTTACAATATAAAGCTAATGTTATGCCTTTTTCACGTATTTTAAATTTCTATATTAATTAATGATTTTGACACTCACCCCTTTTGTTGTCATTTTTAATAGCCAGTGGTAGGGATATTGTGGACACTCTGAAGGGATACACCAAGTGAGCTAGGAAATCCTAAGTAGAGGAGAAAGAGATTATGTAATTGTAATTATATCATTTGTTAATTGTATCTATATTAGTATCTCTATTCTGATGCTTAGTTATGTATAACATAACCAGGTTCTGTTTTGTGTGTATGTCATTATATGTTTCTGAATGGTACTGAGCAAATAGGAATTAAGTTGATGATGATGCCATGATTGATGATTATAATTATGAATTGTGTAAATGTTGTAGTGGATATTAAGAAAGGTTAGCAATGAGCTAGGTGTGATAGAATTATAATGATGGGCAAGTGGTGTTTGATGATGTTGTGAATTAATTGATTAATAATAGACTATTTAAGCCAACTAGAGAAGGAAAATTGAGTTCTAGTAGGATTCAAAATCCCAAAAATGGTAAATAGGAACCTATGCATGTTTAGAACTTATGTGCAATATCGAATTGTCCTTTGAATGAGATTTAGTGTGGTTTTAGTATGGAAATTATATGAAAATAGGTAAAATGCATTTTTCTATATACCTTCATGATACAGAAAATTTTTTAAGCACAGATTGCAACAGCAGGTCCAAAATAAGTCATAGATAGTGCCTGTAAAATTTTGTAGCATTTGGAGTTAAAATGGGCAAGTTATGGGGTGCGGAAGTTGGTCCGGAGGCCAAAATCTGCATAATTCTACATTCTGGTTTGCTGGTAATTGATTTCTAAAGAGAAAATCTTGATATCCTACACATGTTGCTCACAGGTAATTGATTATGGTAATCAATTACGGTAATTGATTACAACCTTTCTTTTAATCGATTACTAGAGCAAAAATAAGGGGTTTTGTGTGGTTATGAGTCACGTAACGCTTTGTGAGTGCTACTGCCACTACCACCACTACTACTACCACTAAAAGCAAACAACTCATGAATTTAGGGTTACATGTTTTCTAATTTTATCAATACAACTCATGAATTTAGGGTTACATGTTTTCTAATTTTATCATTGCTCTTAATGATTAGTACTAAAAGCAAACAACTCATGAATTTAGGGTTTATGTGTGAGAGAGAGAGAGAGAGATAAGTTAATTTAATTGAAGACTTTGACATGAATTTAGTTTCATGTTAGATTATATCTTCCAAGATTAGGATTTACACATAGATAGTTATATGTAGCGTTGTTTGAGTTACAACAAAAGCTAAACTAAAGATATTTTTGAAAAATCATAATGATATCCTAGAAAACTACACCATCAATGTTGTTTGCAAATAAAGTTTTTCCAACTTGGATTAGGTATGTATTGCTTTGATTTGAATAATTCTTTCATTGCTTTATTAATCTTTCTAATATAAATCTTTTAAAAAATTAAACTTATAGTACTTTCCATCTGTGTTGTTAGGTATAAATATTTAAACTAAATTCCTTGGTCCTTTACACTTGTTTTTATTTCACATAAACACCTAGTTATATTACTTTTTGTTTATTTTCTAATCAATAATATTATAACATGTTTCTTATATGCACTACCGACTCAGGTTTATACTATTATTCTCAAGGATGTAAACTTCTTATTTGGATAATAAACTAGCAAAGGTAAATCACTTACGACTATTATACAGTTATTAAATCAATGAATAAAATAAATCATGCATTACTTAGACAATAGATGTTGTTTTAACATTTTTGACTAGCAATATTAAATTACCTGCATTAAATTTATTATCAAAATTTCAATAGTTTGCTAACACTTTTCAATTATATTTATAAATTTTTATAAATATTTTAACTATGCTAGAATTTAAATATTTTTTAAACATCATTTTGAAATGATTTATTTCATATCATTTTTTCTTCTTATGTAATTGTTACAACAAATTCAACTTAATCATTGCAACCACATGGTTAAATTGTATATTGCATATGCATGTTGTAGTTGTATGTTGAAATTTTATATTAATACAATATGATAGTTAAACAACTATATTTTCTTATCAATCCAACTTTTAAAGTTATATAATCTATCTATATATTCATCTTGAAACTATTAATTATTGGCTTAAGAAAATATTTATTTACTATAACATTCTCATTATATACAAATATAATTCCTAGTATGATCTTTCTTTTAGAGCATATCAACTATTAAAATCAAATCAAATTATATTTACATATTAACATTTTTTAAAAAATAATTCTTAAATAATTTCTCATTTTATTAAGAAAGGCTAGTGGAATGCACACTATATATATATATATATATATATATATATATACATATATATATATTTCTAAGTTTTTATAAAAGCCTAACAAAATAAATATCGGTAATTAATTAGGAGAGTTACATAATTTTTTATTTTGTTTATGAACTATTGTCTTAATAATAATTTTTAGACGTTGAATAATGTTTGGAATGGCATATAATATGTTATCTATAAGATTTTTTATGCTAGTAAAATATTAGTTGAGAAAAAACATTTTATTTTGTAAAAAAATTAATAATGAAAGATAGATTAATAAAGAAAAAATAAAAAAATGAGGATGTTGGAGTATAAAAAAAAAAGAAAATGAGAATGATTTTAATTAATTAATTAATTATGATAGATCAATAATCCTTTAAATACTTTTAAGATGATCTATTGGCTCATTAAACACACTTACCGAGATAGATAAGGAGCCTTAATTGTAACTAAACCTCGAACATGATTACCTCTTGATCCGGGGTGTTAACCAGACTCCATGCTACACGGACGGGGTCTTATTGTACGCTGCCACATCATCAGAACAACCAGAGTCTAAAAATAGTATGACTACGGACATACAGTCAGGACTCTGGTCCCACTCTGACAGTCAGACAATGAGTTAGAATCGGTATGGGCAACATGTCCCTACAAACACTGTTGCTACAGTAAGTTAGGAGAAGGGTCAAATCACTTCTCCTACTCAAGTAGTTCCTATAAATATATCTCATTTATTACTATAAAAGGATATGAACTAATATGAGAATTACCTCTGTAATACCTTTATTTCCTGTAATTCCCATACTGACTTAAGCATCGGAGAATATTTTGCAAGTGCACCTCCAGTGTGTTTTCTTAACTACGGTATGGACTTGAACATCAAATTCACCCCATACATGAAGAACTTAGAATCCCCATCGGACCTAAGTATAAAATATCATACTCCACTGAGAAGGCATAAAACTGAGAGTAAGTGAGGTAACTCCGGACAAGACAGTCAACTCTTGATTCTGATTCTAGGACAGAACATTGATACGCTCGGTGGGACCATGTAAATTGGGAGTCCCATATCGCAATGAAAAGCAAGTTATGGATCGCCAGAAAAGAGATGAAACCCCGGAAGGGCACATCCATAACATAGCAAGGATGTTGGACTGTAACGAGGGAATAGTAGAGACACCAAGGACGGAATTGAGGACCCAAGCAGTAGTGCACCCAGATCCCAGAGACGAGATTATAAGGCAACTACGCCAAGAAATTCAGGAGCTTTTGAAGGGAAAACCCTGGCGATAACTAGAGGTGACAAGAAGTTCACCACCAACATGAGCGATCTCAAACCTATACCTATGATAAGCAGGAGTCCACATACTGGACTGAGGATATAAATAGCCAAAGAAGGGCCATGCAACATAGCAGGGGAGGTGAATATCGGCTCCAAATACCATTCACTAGGAGATTGATGAGCATCCCAATCCCAAGGCATCTTCAGACCCCACAACCGTTGTCCGTTGGAAAGTATACAAGGGAGTCTGACCCCGACAGTTATTTGGATGCCTACGTAAATGAATCTTTATTCTTAAAAGCTGAGGAGGATGTCATGTGTAGGATGTTCCCAAAGATGTTGTCCGCTGAGGCCTTGGGATGGTTCAAGAGTCTTCCAGCTGGATCAATCGACTCATGGACGATATGGACCATGTGTTCTTGCAACATTTCATGGTATCCAAAGATGTTCCTCAAATGTCCCATACTTTGGCGTAAATTAGGCAAGGGTCAGAGGAAAGTTTGAGAGATTTCCTTAAGAAAATAAAGAAGCTGCATCATACCGGGGTTGACAGAAGAGATTCAGATACACATTGCAATGAAAGCCTTACAACCGCAGTCATCTTTCGCCTTGTCCCTGGCGATAAGACCACCTTGTATGTTTGAAGAATTCAGGAGCAAAGCTGCTAAGTATGTTAGAAGAGAGATGCACCTGGCAACAGCTAGCCAGAGAAACACTACATCAGAAGGGGTACAGATATCGGACAAAAGTACATCAAAGTCGGAGCGTAAAGGCCCGGGTAGGGATACGTTCCCAAGACCAAGAGAAAGGAGAAATGTGAATTCCGTGCAGTACACCTTAGTCAAATTTTAAGAGAAGTTGGTTTAAGAGGAATGATGGTGTATGGAGTGAGGAGGCCTTTGCCTATGAAGAGAGATAGAAATACCAACAAGTATTGTGAGTTTTATAAGCAGGCTAGACATAGCATAGATGAATATCGATAATTGAAGGAAGCCATTAAGACGTTGATAAGAGAAGGAAAGTTGAAGCAGTACCTATTTAGGCAGAAGGCAAATCTGGAGTCAGAAAGAGATCGGCCCCATTGAGGAAAGGGAGGACCAGAGTTCAAAGAAGCCTATGTTAGACAAAAGGAAAGCCGTAGTAGAAAATATTGACAAAGATGATGAATCATGAATGAAGCCTCCATCCAGTTCAGGCAAAAGAGACGTTATTGACATGATTACTGGAGGTTTTACCGGGGGAGGAGTGTCAAATTTAGCACAAAAGAATCATTTAAGAATGATTATGTCAGTCCAGGCTAAAGTAGACAACAGACCATTCCGGGATGGAATTCAGACCCCTGCCATTACTTTTACTGATGGTGACTACAGCCCGACGGTGCCCGGTGTAACATCCCTAACAATTTAGGAAACATTATGTGTAGTAGAAATATTATTAATTATTTTTGAAATGTAATCGGTATTTTATGAATTATTGGACAATTATGAATAATTAAATATTGTGAAGGTAAATAGATTTATTGGATCGGTTAATAACAAATGAGAATGATTAGTCGAAGGGGAAGGTTTAGTGTTTAAGAAAATGGAACGTGATTTAAAGGAGAAGGATTTGCTTAGCCGTTTAAAATAAAAGACTCCTTTTCACTTTTTCTTTCATTCAGCATTCACGCAAGCCACTATTTCTCTCTCTTCTCCTTCAACTGTTTCTCTCTTCTTCCTCCTTCGTCTTCTCTTTCCTCCATTGCTGTGAGTTGCATGCTCCAGGGGAGGACTCCGTCTGCATCAAAACCGAGTGATAAGCCCATTTCTGTGACCGTGGCCTCAAGGTGAGTCCATTGATCCGTTTGTATTTGTGTTTCCCTGCCCCTTTCGTTTTCTTGGTAACTGAGCGGCCATGCATGGCTGTGTGTGGGCCTGTTCTCCACTCCTCTGCTGAGTGTGAGCTTGAAGTGGTTCTTAGAGCTGAGGGTGTAAAGCTAACAGGTTTTGCATTCTAACCCGTAGGTAGCAGTGAAGGAGCTGGTGCTGGATTTGAAAGTGAAACAGTGAACCCGGTGTTCAGAGGGCGTAACCGACACCAAGAGCAGATTGTTGAAGCTTGGAACAGAGGTAAGGGGGTGTCGGGTTATGATTAATTAGAATAGGACATGCTTCGTGTCCAAGTCATTTAACTAATTGTGAAGATGGCAAGAGGGTAGTGATGAATGAAAATTGTGTGTATGTGCATGCATGAGTATAGACACCGATTAGATGAAGATCGTGTGTGTGTGGCTTACAATGATTTTGAAATACTTGATGATTGTGGCAATCAGTGTTTAGTGAGAATGTTATATTGATGGGCTTGACGAGTCGGTCGCCCTACGTTGTAAGAACGAGTCAGTTTCTGACAGTTGCAAATGAGGTGCCTGTTTATATATAATGGAATGTGATTGTGTGGTGGAGGACGACCAACGGTATGTATTACCGTGTTTTTGGCTTCTGTGGTCAAGTCGGACCCAGTTAAGCTACCCAGAGATCTTTGACCCAGTATTGAGGGGGAGCCAAGTCAGGCTCGATGAACCAAGTCGGGTTCACGGGGTGTCAAGTCGGACCCCCAGCTGAAGGTTGATCCTTTTAGTATCCGGATACTAGGTGTCAATTTTGTATGAGAGTCAGTGGTGACCATTGATGAATTTAATATATAATTACTAAGTTTGAGTTGATATGTTTACCATGTGCAAGGTGCTGTATTTTCTGAGTGTTTTGATATATTACCGAGTGAAATTGGTAGATTCATTGAGTATGAATTGATGCCTTTGCAGAGTGTAATTTGATGTATATATGTGCTAAATCTGATTTGTTATATTCGCCAAGTTCAATTTGTTGTGGTTGCTGAGTGCAACCTGATGTATTTGCCGAATGCAGTTTGTCATAATTACTGAGTGAGTGGTTATATGTACCGAATGCAAATTGTTAAATTTAATAAGTGTGGATTATTACACTTGCCGGGTGTAACTTACAATTTGTTAATAAAGAAATGGAATGGAGTTCGCATGCATGTAAATTATTTATTTCCGTTCTAAATTAATTATGATGCCAAACACTCACCCTTGCTGTTGTTTTCAATTTAGTAACCAGTGACAGGGAAGAGGTCGGAGCCCTGGAGGTGCGCCAAGTAGAGAATCGATGCCAAGGCCCGAGTGACTTTGAATGAATTATGTAATATAGACATATGTGTATAATGAGTTTTTCTGAGTGTGTGGTGTCACATGCTGTGTGCTGAATTGAATTGAATCTAATGTGAAATTATGTTATATTATGATTGGTATTTACTTTCATGTGTGTGTTGTAGCCAAATCGACTCCCGGGTAAATATTTCCCGAGCAAATTGAATTTATCCTTGTCCGAGTGAAGGCCAGTTGGTTTGATGTCTGTTCGTTCGTGTGTATCCCTCGACCCTTTCGAGTGAAGGAAGAGCAGAATAATTTCGAGTGAAGGAAGAGCAGAATAATTTCGAGTGAAGGAAGAGCAGAATAATTTCGAGTGAAGAAAGAGTGGGATGTATCCGAGTGAAAATCAAAGTGCTTCTGAGTGAAGGTAAGAAGGTTTCCAAGCGAGTTATGGCCGAGAGAGTCTCTTTCGAGTGAAGGGGGGTTGAGGTGTCTCCCGAGTGATATAAAATTGAATGAGCCTTTTTTTAGTGCTGTATAGGTAAGCTGTTTCCGAGAGAGAGTTGACCGAGTGGACCCGCTTTGCCGAGTGAAACCCCAACGTGTGAGTCTTCTTGGTGAATCTGATTTGCCAAGTAGCTTTCGCTCAAGCGAGTCGGGATTCACTTGAGCGACTCCCTCGGACTTCGCCTAGGCGCATTAGGGTCTCGCTCAGGCGAAGTACCCTCCTGCCTTCGTTTCTCTTCCACTATTTCTGACCAACTCTATTTTGTAAATGTATTCATTTTTCCGATCGGTTACTATTGTTTCATGTATGCCTTATTTATTTTGAATGTATTTAAAAATGGTAAATATTATTTTATATTATTCTATATTAAAATTAAGTGGATTGGTACTAAATGTGAAAAATTAGTGTACAAATGATTAATCGGGTGAAATAAATGGTAATTCGACTTAGGATGTCACAGTTAGTATCAGAGCGGTTCTTTCTAGAGCCGGTGCATGGGTCAACTCAATGATTGTGTGAGTCCTATACTGGGCTATTTGCATTTTACTGTATTGTGTTTATTGATGTTTGTGCAGCTTGGCATCGTTCCCTTGGCACTCCAACGGCGTTGTATTTTATATGTGAGGTAAATATCTGACTCCCTGGTTGAGCATTGGTTATTAATGGTGATGTGTTTGCTTATTGTAGAATTACATTATGGCCGAAGGAACCAGTTCCGGTGGAGGAGATGATTTCTTCTCAAAGTTTACCCAGCTGATGAGTAGGACCGAATCCGGTCCCACTCTGGATAAATTCCTGAAAAGGAATCCCCCGGCCTACAAAGGAGGGCACGATTACGACGAGACATATATTTGGATCAGGGATATTGAATAAGTCTTTGAATATTTCGAGTGCTCGGAAGAGCAGAAAGTTCTGTTTGCCACTTATCAACTAAAGGATGAGGCTAGAGTATAGTGGTCTCGGACAAAGGTGCAGATGAATGCGGCCGGTGAACCACTTGTATGGGCAAACTTCTGAAAGAGGTTCCTTGTTAAGTACTTCCCGGATAACTATAAAATCCGAAAGGAAATGGAGTTCCTGAAGTTGGAATAGGGCCGGATGTCAGTGGTCGAGTACACCAGCAAGTTTGATGAGTTGTGTGATTTTTACCATCCTTTCTCATTGGAAGGAACTGAGGGTAGCAAGTGTGCCAAGTATGAAGCGGGATTACGGATTGAACTCCATAGCGTAATTGTACCGATGGAGATTCGGGATTACCCAACTTTCATAAACAAAGCTAGGCTGACGGAAGAGGTGCAGTTACAGAGGGCTTCTCAGCCGAGAGATAAGAAGCCACTGAAGGCAAAGGGATTTAGCTTCAAGAGGATGGGGCAGTTCTTTCGGGGTGGCAAGTCTTCCACTACCTCTTCATCTTCTTCCGGTCAGGGTTCTACTAGCCGATAGGGTAGCCAGTCTGGTAGCCGTGTGTGCTACAATTGTGGCTAGGAGGGCTATATTTCAAGACACTGTCCGGTCAATCGGGTCGTTTGTTTCCAATATGGACAATCGGGACACCTCAGGCCCGATTGCCCACAGAGGCAGCAACCGAGCGGGCAGGGCAACCGAGCCAACACTTCTGGGACTCGGGGTACCAATTTTCCGAGAGGAGGTAGGCATGGTGCTGGTCGGGGAGGCCAACACTCAAGAAGATCAGATGCCCAATCCAGCGACGCCCAGAATGTCATGACCGGGTGGGTATTTGCTTTTGATGCATCAGAGGCTACAAGGAATGACAACTTGGTACAGGGTAAGTGCCTCATCCATGGCTATCTTGTCGATGTAATTTATGATTCGGGCGCGACCCACTCATTTATTTCCGAGAGTTGTGTACGACGACTTGGTTTGCCGATCGGGTTAATGGAGAACGCTCTTATTGTCTCCACTCCTACCGGTTCCACTCTCCGTGCAACCACCATATATAGGGAGTTGCTGATGCAAGTCGAAGATCGCACTTTTCGAGTGAATCTTATATGTATGTCGTTCAAGAACCTAGATGTCATCTTGTCTCGACTGGCTAGCTGCTAACCATGTGATGGTAGACTGCTATCGGAAGAGTATCGTCTTCTCCCAGGAGTTTGACACAAAGAATGTGGTGAGTGATGTCTCCACCATCTATGTCATTTTATTTGCCTCGGAGGGTCAGTATAACCTTAAGTCGAGTGACATTCCGGTTGTATATGAATTCCCTGATGTATTCCCGGAAGAAATTCCAGAGCTGCCTCCCAGTCGGGAGATTGATTTTTCTATTGACTTGATTCCCGGGGCCGAGCCTGTGTCCCGTGCGCCATATAGGATGTCTTCAGTGGAATTAGCCGAAGTAAAGAAACAAGTGAATGAGATGCTCAAAAAGGGATTTATCTGACCGAGTGCCTCACCATGGGACGCTCCGGTATTATTGGTAAAGAAGAAGGACGGTAGCATGCAAATGTGCATCGACTACCGACAGCTGAACAAATTGACGGTTAAAAATAAATATCCATTGCCTTGGATCGACGACTTACTGGACCAGTTGAGAGGCGCTGTTGTGTTTTCTAAGATCGACTTGAGGTCGGGATATCACTAGATCCAAGTGAAGTCGGAAGATATTTTGAAGACAGCATTTTGGACTCGGTATGGGCACTTCAAGTACATTGTAATGCCCTTTGGAGTGACGAATGCTCCTGCCATTTTCATGGACTACATGAATCGGATTTTCCAACCGTACTTGGATCAGTTTGTGGTGGTATTCATTGATGACATCCTGCTGTATTCAAAGTCGGTTGAAGAGCATGCTCAACACCTTCAAATTGTTCTACAGATACTCCGAGAGAAAGGTTGTACGCTAAATTATCCAAGTGTGATTTCTGAGAAAGTAGTGTACAATTCTTGGGGCATGTAATTTCCCGAGAGGGCGTCTCGGTTGATCCGACTAAGATTGAGGCGGTTATGGCTTGGGAGAGGCCGAGGTCGGTAACTGAAATCAGGAGTTTCCTCGGATTAGCTGGATACTATCGGCGTTTCATTGAGGGATTTTCTCGGATAGCACTCCCTCTGACTCGGTTGACAAGAAAAGAGAGTCCCTTCGTATAGTCAGAAAAGTGTGAATTGAGTTTCCAGACTCTTAAACGGTGTTTGACGACTGCCCCGGTGCTTGCATTGCCCGATGTGACAAAGGAATTTGTAGTATATTATGATGCATCCAAGTTCGGTTTAGGATGTGTGCTGATGCAATCCGACTGGGTGATTGCCTATGCTTCCAAGCAATTGAGGCCACATGAACTAAACTATCTGACTCATGATCTTGAGCTGGCAGCAGTGGTGTATGCCTTGAAGATTTAGCGCCATTATCTTTATGGGTCTTGCTTTGTGGTGTTCAGTGACCACAAGAGCTTAAAGTACTTATTCGATCAAAAGGAGCTGAACATGAGGCAACGGAGATGGGTGGAGTACTTGAAGGATTACGATTTCAATTTGAGGTACCACCCGGGCAAAGCGAATGTGGTTGCCGATGCGCTGAGCAGAAAGGTATTGCACGCGGCTTACTTGATGGGCAAAGAGCAAGAGCTATTGGAGAGCTTTCGGGATATGAATATTGGAGTCGTTATGAATACTCCAAACCGGATAACAGTTAGAATATTGAAGATCTCCAATGAATTCCTGGAATCTATAGCTGTTGCCCAAAGAGACGATGAGGAGTTACTGAAGCTGATTGACACTCAGGCACGAGGCAAGGATATAGAGTTAACTCGGGGTAACGATGGAATTTGGAGATTCCGAGATCGAGTGGTGGTGCCTGCGAACGGTGATTTCAGGTAAGCCGTGCTAGCTGAAGCACACAGGAGCTCCCTGAGTATTCATCCCGGTGTGACCAAAATGTACTACGATTTGAAAAAGGAATTCTGGTGGTCGGGAATAAAGAAGGCAATAACCGAGTATGTGAAGTCCTGTGTGATATGCCCGAAGTGCAAAGTTAAACATCAGAGACCCCCAGGTTTGCTTCAACCTCCAGAGATTCTGATCTGGAAGTGGGAGAGCATTACCATGGACTTCGTATCTGGGTTACCACGTACCCGATCCAGGTGTAACGCAATCTGGGTAATTGTTGACCAACTAACCAAGAGTGCCCACTTCCTGACGATGAATATGAAATGGTCATTGGACTGACTGGCTAGGTTGTATGTTGCTGAGATTGTACGATTGCACGGTGTACCCTTAAGTATTATTTCTGATCGGGATCCTCGTTTCACCTCCAGATTTTAGGAAAGTCTACAACGGGAATTGGGGACTGAGCTAAGACTGAGCTCGGCTTATCATCCTCAAGCCGATGGTCAGTCGGAACGGACTATACAGACTCTTAAGGATATGCTGAGGGCGTGTGTATTGGAGTAGGGTGGATCATGGGAAAGATATTTACCCTTGGTAGAGTTTGCATACAATAACAGCTATCATAGCAGTATTGGGATGGCTCCGTATGAAGCTCTTTATGGTCGGAGGTGTCGTACCCCATTATGTTGGAATGAGAATGGCGATGCCATTCATCTGGGGCCCGAGTTAATTCAAGAGATGAATGAATAAGTTACTCTAATTCGAGAGAAGATAAAGATTGCCCAAGACCGACAGAAGAGTTATTATGACAATCGGCATAGACCGCTTGAATTTCAGGTGGGCGACTGGGTATTCCTGAAGGTTTCATCGACCAAAGGTGTAGGTCGGATATTGAAGAGCCAAAAGCTTAATCTGAGATACATCGGACCGTACCAAATATTGGAAAGGATCGGTGATGTTGCTTACTGACTGGACCTTCCCCAGTCGTTGACTAACATTCATAATGTGTTTCACATATCATAACTCCGAGCTTATATTCCGTGTCACACAATGATTTCACCGAGTGACTCCATTGAATTGAAAGAGGACCTGACGGTGGAGGCTATACCGATCAGTATTGAGGAGTATCAGACCAAATAGTTGAGGAACAAGGAGGTGCCATTAGTGAAGGTGAAATGCAGAATCTAGATTGGACAACCTACACTTGGGAATTAGAGTCGGATATGAGGCGGATGTACCCTAATCTCTTTCAATCGGTGTATTGATTTCGGGGACGAAATCCCTTGTTAGGGGGGTGGATGTACCATCCCTGACAATTTAGGAAACATTATGCGTAGTAGAAATATTATTAATTGTTTTTGAAATGTAATCGGTATTTTATGAATTATTGGACAATTATGAATAATTAAATATTGTGAAGGTAAATAGATTTATTGGATCGGTTAATAACAAATGAGAATGATTAGTCGAAGGGGAAGGTTTAGTGTTTAAGAAAATGGAACGTGATTTAAAGGAGAAGGATTTGCTTAGTCGTTTAAATGAAACAATAATTAGAAATGGGGGGTAACCGGCTGGGGAGGTTACCGGTTGCCCCTGGCTTAAAATAAAAGACTCCTTTTCACTTTTTGTTTCATTCAACATTCACGCGAGCCACTATTTCTCTCTCTTCTCCTTCAATTATTTCTCTCTTCTTCCTCCTTCGTCTTCTCTTTCCTCCATTTCTGTGAGTTACATGCTCCAGGGGAGGACTCCGTCTACATCAAAACCGAGTGATAAGCCCATTTCTATGACCGTGTCCTCAAGGTGAGTCCATTGATCCATTTGCATTTGTGTTTCCCTGCCCCTTTCATTTCCTTGGTAATTGAGCGGCCATGCATGGCTGTGTGTGGGTCTGTTCTCCACTCCTCTGCTGAGTGTGAGCTCGAAGTGGTTCTTAGAGCTGAGGGTGTAAAGCCAACGGGTTTTGCATTCCGACCCGTAAGTAGAAGTGAAGGAGCTGGTGCTGGATTTGAAAGTGAATTAGTGAACCCGGTGTTCAGAGGGCGTAACCGACACTAAGAGCAGATTGTTGAAGCTTGGAACAGAGGTAAGGGGGTGTTCGGGTTATGATGAATTAGAATAGGACATGCTTCGTGTCCAAGTCATTTAACTAATTATGAAGATGGCAAGAGGGTAGTGATGAATGAAAATTATGTGTATGTGCATGCATGAGTATAGACACCGATTGGATGAAGATCGTGTGTGTGTGGCTTACGATGATTTTGAAATACTTGATGATTGTGGCAATCAGTGTTTAGTGAGAATGTTATATTGATGGGCTTGACGAGTCGGTCGCCCTACATTGTAAGAACGAGTCAGTTTCTAACAGTTGCAAATGATGTGCTTGTTTATATATAATGGAATGTGATTGTGTGGTGAAGGACGACCAACGGTATGTATTACCCTGTTTTTGGCTTCTATGGTCAATTCGGACCCAGTTAAGCTACCCAGAGGTCTTTGACCCAGTGGTTGAGGGGGAGCCAAGTCAGGCTCGGTGAACCAAGTCGGGTTCACGGGGTGTCAAGTCGGACCCCCAGCTGAAGGTCGATCCTTTTAGTATCCGGATACTAGGCGTCAATTTTGTATGAGAGTCAATGGTGACTATTGATGAATTTAATATATAATTACTAAGTTTGAGTTGATATGTTTACCGTGTGCAAGGTGCTGCATTTTCTGAGTGTAACTTGATATATTGCCTAGTGAAATTGGTAGATTCATTGAGTATGAATTGATGCCTTTGCAGAGTGTAATTTAATGTATATATGTGCTAAATCTGATTTGTTATATTCGCCAAGTTCAATTTGTTGTGGTTGCCGAGTGCAACCTGATGTATTTGCCGAATGCAGTTTGTCATAATTACTGAGTGAGTGGTTATATGTGCCGAATGCAAATTGTTAAATTTAACGAGTGTGGATTATTACACTTGCTGGGTGTAACTTACAGTTTGTTAATAAAGAAATGGAATGGAGTTCGCGTGCATGTAAATTATTTATTTCTGTTCTAAATTAATTATGATGCCAAACACTCACCCTTACTGTTGTTTTCAATTTAGTAACCAGTGACAGGGAAGAGGTCGGAGCCCTGGAGGTGCGCCAAGTGGAGAATCGATGCCAAGGCCCGAGTGACTTTGAATGAATTATGTAATATAGACATATGTGTATAATGAGTTTTTCCGAGTGTGTGGTGTCACATGTTGTATGCTGAATTGAATTGAATCTAATGTGAAATTATGTTATATTATGATTGGTATTTACTTTCATGTGTGTGTTGTAGCCAAATCGACTCCTGGGTAAATATTTCCCGAGCGAATTGAATTTATCCTTGTCCGAGTGAGGGCCAGTTGGTTTGGCATCTGTTCGTTCGTGTGTATCCCTCGACCCTTTCGAGTGAAGTAAGAGCAGAATAATTTCGAGTGAAGGAAGAGCGGAATAATTCCGAGTGAAGAAAGAGTGGGATGTATCCGAGTGAAAATCAGAGTGTTTCTGAGTGAAGGTGAGAAGGTTTCCGAGCGAGTTATGGCCGAGAGAGTCTCTTCTGAGTAAAGGGGGTTGGGGTGTCTCCTGAGTGATATAAAATTGAATGAGCCTTTTTTGAGTGTTGTATAGGTAAGCTGTTTCCGAGAGAGAGTTGACCGAGTGGACCCCCTTTACCGAGTGAAACCCCAATGTGTGAGTCTTCCTGGTGAATCTGATTCGCCAAGTAGCTTTCGCTCAAGCGAGTCGGGATTCGCTTGAGCGACTCCCTCGGACTTCGCCTAGGCGCATCAGGGTCTCGCTCAGGCGAAGTACCCTCCTGCCTTCATTTTTCTTCCACTGTTTCTAACCAACTCTATTTTGTGAATGTATTCATTTTTCCGATCGGTTACTATTGTTTCGTGTATGCCTTATTTATTTTGAATGTATTTAAAAATGGTAAATATTATTTTATATTATTCTATATTAAAACCGAGTGAATTTGTACTAAATGCAAAAAATTAGGGTATAAATGATTAACCGGGTGAAATAAATGGTAATTCGACTTAGGATGTCATACCTGGTGGAGATGACGCAGTGGTAATTGAAGTCATGGTGGCAAACAAGACGATCAGAGGGATGTTGATAGACCAAGGAAGTTCATGTGATGTCATCTTCTATGAATGCTTTAAGAAGAAGGGCCTCTAAGACTCCGACTTGCAACCTTATATGCAAGAGCTGACAGCGTTTAATGAGGCTAAGCAGGCTACTAAGGGTTACTTGGACACTGAGCTAACATTTGAAGGTGAGCCGGGGTCAAAGACGGTACACACAAGAGTATTGGTAATAGATGTGAAATCCCCATTGTGAACACCTTTTTCAGGTGGTTCAGTTTTTTTTCTTTAAAAAATATTATCTTTTTATATTTTATTTTCTTATTATTATTATTTTATTATTTTTCCCTTTAAATTTTCACTGGTCCTCTCCCTTCTCTACTCCTCTTCATCTTTTTCATGTTTATGGAAACTGAGGGTAATGCACCTTATGGTCAACGTCTAGAGACCATCCTATCACTCTTGGGTTCAGGCTTTAAGGAAAAATGGCAAACACAGTATTTGGAAAATAGAAAAGGTTTAAACTTTGAAAATAAATCATGAAAAAGGTATGGCAATTGACCCTATAAAGAACTGACTATAAAGGAAGAAGAGCGATCCTTAACAAGGGAGTTTTGTTTCAAAATCAAAAGAAACAACAGTAGATACTCAAAAATCAAACCACCCAAACTCATCTTCTCTGTTACCTCCGTAACATCAATCACCACCATAATCGCCCCTACCTAAGCCACCTCACTCGCGGACCCCTGTCACACCACTAATCACAAAATAGAAGAAAAAAAAGAAGACAACACACTAATCACACCCTGTCCGCTCCATCCTTGCCCGTGGTTACCACCGGACCGGCCACCGTTGAACCCGCTGTCGCCACTGCCACACCATTGCCCTCCTTCTTGGTCTATTTTCTTTCTTTGGCTCTTTCCTTTTCTCTCCCCTTTTCTTTCTATTCTCTCTGTTATTTCTCTGTCTTTCTCTTTCTGACTGCTGTTATACTCTTTTGGCTCTTCTTGTTCTAGGTTAGGCTTTTGTTATAGGCTTCATGCGGAGGCTCGTTTCATTTTTTTAACAGAAATAAAAACGATGCTAGTTTATGATTTTTTGTGTTCAAGAGCTTTCTAATGAAACTGCCATTGTCCTAGTGGTAAACTCACATTATCTCTTAATAAGAGGGAAAAGGTTCAAAACCTAGGTCTCTTATTTTGTGCGCTTTTTGTAAATAAAACTGGAATCATGTGTTTGTAAGTTACTTTGTTTGCTTCCTTGACAACGTGGTTATAGTAGCCTAGTGGTGAGTTTATGCTTAAGATATCCCAAAAGGGACAAAGATCAAAACCTAGATTCCTTTTCTTGTTCTCCTTATGTTATGAGAGAAAACTTAAAGTTGTATGATTCAATCTATTTTGTCCTTTCTTTCTAACATAAAAGTGTGATGGTTTAGATGGCAAGCATAATGTTTTATGTGCAAAATGGGGGCTGGGTTCTCAAGCCTTGGTATTATGCTTTTCTATTGTTATTATTTAGTGTTTTCTTCTTATTTTTCTTATTTTTATTTTACCTTCTCATTCATATTTTCTTTCTCTTTTTTCTTCTTTTGTTGTTTTCTCTTTATCATTGTTTTCTTCTTTTATTTTATGCATTCTTCTTTTAGTGCTTGATATCAAAACAAAATCATCACTTTCATGTAGATATGTTAATTTTTCATTAAACTAAAAACTAAAATATATTTTCAATTTAATCTTGAAATTTTAGATCCCTTTTCTTGGAACAAAATCACTATTTTCATAAGATAAGTCATGAAATGATCTTATGACGGTGTCGTACAAACACTTTGTCTACATCAATTTTATAAGATCGAAAAGAGGTGGTAGACGTGCGGACTACTCCATCTTGTATTCTCTTCTCACATAAAATACCATTTTTTATTAAAATTCCAAAAAATACAATGAGATCTCATTTTCTTTAAAAAACCATTTCTCCTAAACACACAAATCAAAGTTTCAACCTTTGTGTCTTTGTGCAAAATTGCTACATGTATGAAAATTAAATAAAAGTTGCACATGGTGGGAGTTAAACCTAGAACCCATCATACACAACAAAGCATGTCAACCACTAGGACAAGTGTCTCTTTGTTACAAAAAGGAATATTATTAAATATAATATTTTATATTCTTTTACAATTGTTTCATATTTTGACATAAAATAAAAAACTAATATAAGTATTTTGTATATAAATATTTTAATATATATTTATACATATTAATGTTAATATATATAATGTATAATATATATAATTTATAATATATATATTGAGTATTATATATTAATGTATAATATATATAATTTATATATTAAAATTAAACATATTATATATAGTAAAATATTTGTATACAAAATATGTATATAAGTTTTTTATTTTATGTAAAAATATGAAACAATTGTAAAAGTATATAAAATATTTTATTTAATAATATTTCTCTTTTGTAATAAAGAGGCACTTGTCCTAGTGGTTGACATGCCTTATTGTGTATGATGGGTTTCAGGTTTGACTCTCACCATGTGCAACTTTGCACACTCACATGATGAAATGCCATGTGTCATCCATGCATTAATTTTACATGTTGACTGATGTGACTCTTTTCACCCGAGACATGTAAATATTTTTGCATGTACCCGAGGTTAATTTAGACAAGACGTCTTGTTAATCTTCTCATTTTTTATAATATCTTTCATTTATAACAATATTTCTCATAAATAGGGTTAATTTGGACAAGACGTTCTGTTAATCTTTTGTTTGGTTTTAATCTACTTCATGTTGTTTCGTTTTATTTTATCTCGTCTCGTTCCATTTCAGTTAATCTAATCCCATTTAACTTCATTTTATTTTAATCTCTAAATCTTTATTACAAATTGATATCAATTTGGACGAGACGTCGTGTTGATCTTTATTTTTATTTTGTTTTATTTCTAATTATTATTGTTACTATTTAATTAAGTTGTTTGATTTAAGATTAATTTGGACGAGACGTCCTGTTAATTTTATTTTGAAAATTTCTTTGTCTGTGTTGTTCATTTCCTTTCTCGAGAAGTTAAAATAATTTTTAGGCTATTTAAAATGTGCGCAATCAATTTAAGGTAACCGTTTTATAACAGACAATGTGAGGTGCTAATACCTTCCTTACCTGTAATTAGACTTCTGAACTTAGAATTTCACTTTTATGACCGGCTCTTTTAAAAAGGTTTTCCCGATACTTTACCTTTTAAAAAATATTGGTGGTGACTCCTTGTTTTTCGAAAGGATTTCAAACTGATTTATCCTTTTTAGTCGACCTCCCGCCGTGATCTCGGTCATGACAGCTGGTGACTCCGCTGGGGACTTTGAGAGTCAAGCTTACCAAAATTAATTGCGCATATTTATTTAGCCTTTAATTATTTGACTTCTTTATTTTTTGTATGTTTGTATGTAATCATTGCGTTGTTTTATTTTGCCATTTATTTTTGGTCAATTTTTGTATGTCACTAAACCCTAGGATAAGCGACTTTATTTTATTGTTGTGTTTGTTCTTTATGAATGATGGGTAAGGTAAAGGTATTGTATGCCCCTTTTACACATTACACTCATGATTTGCATATAATTTTGACTGGGGCCCTATACCTGAGTCTAAATGAAACTTAAGATTAGGCAAGGTTGGTAGCAGTGTCATTTGGGATGCACGTCCTATCTGGCTATCATGAGAACCTCAGCTAGAGTTTGACTTATTTATGGTGTCCCACACCTAGTAGACTTTCTACTGTTGTGGTCAACATCATAAGTAGGATCTTGGCTCTAGTGACCTTTAGACAGTTAGTGCAAGTCACCTAATGCGAGATATCACTGTTAGACAAACCTTAGAACTGATAGAAGGCCTTTAGAAAAACCCGACTTAGGGCACAAAAGGGCAAATTTTTCCTCTACCTTCTCTCATTTTCACTTCCCCTTTTAATCCAAATTGGTGGACCATTTGCCCGTTTAGCGGATTACTTTTTTTAAAAAATGCCTTTTTTCCTTTTAACTAGTGACCTTTAACAGGCTAGCAGTCCTTTCCTTTTATGCGCATTTACCTAAGTCTTTGAGTCCTGAGTTACGGATTTTCTAAATTGTCAAAAATAATTAAAAAAATCAATAAGTCAAAGAAAAAAAGACAAAAAAATCAAAAAGAATGTTGACGATGATCGGAAGATCCGTAACCCACGTCGCTCTCGACTTGTCACGAGTTTTATCAATTGTTACTTCCCCTAGTATAAAAATGTTTTCCAAGAAAGTTACTAAGGGAGTAGCGATTTACGAAACACGTCAATTCCTGATGACTGATTTTCTCTTTTCTTTCTGTTTTTGAAGGAAGCCATTCGGAGCTTAATGAGTACCTTTGAGTGAGATATGGAAATTAACATAGGATCAGATAGTTGTGGTACAAATGTGACTGAATTAAGGAAGTTACTGCATGTCAAGGCTAGAAAGGTTGACACAGCCAGTTTGCAAGCACTGGGAAGAAGTTAAATTTGACTCAAAAGATGGTTTTCTCGAGGAAATATAGGAAGATTTTAAAGCTATTAGAAGTTGAGGTACAAGTTGAGCCGATCACTACTTTGACTCAGTTCTATGACCCGACTCTCCGCTGTTTCACGTTCTGAGATTCTTAGTTGGCTCCATCTGCTGAGGAGTTTGAGCAAATTATAGGGATGTCACTAGAAGGGCAAATGCCTTACCGTCGTCTTGAGCATCATGTGAATATCGTTTCCGTCACCAATGTCTTAAAGGTCAACCTGAAGGTGTTGAGAGGTGCACAACTAAGCAGAAACTAGACCCTGGGATTTGCTCGGGAGTATTTTGAGAAACATATGCACGTCCTGGCTGAAAAGGGAGATTGGGAAATCTTCATGGAGGGTCTGGATCTCACCATTTATAGTGTCGTATTATTCCCTAATATCGACAACTATATGGACTATGACGCTATTGACGTCTTCCTCACTCGCAAGCTCAAATTTTAAAACCTCGTCACTGCTATCTTGGCAAATGTCAACTACACTATGGATTTCTTCCATACACAAGGCGGAAAAAGGGACATTTATTGTCTACCCGCTCTGTACGTATGGTTTACATCCCATAACCAAGTTGGCAAGGTCGAGTGCCCTATTTCTAATCTAAAGTTGTGCCAGCTAGCAATGAAGAATGGGCACGAGTGGGCCAATCATCTGGTAGGGCTCACAACAATGTAAGGTGTATCCGCAATGGCTGAGGGTTGACATCATTATTCACCACTATGGAAACCATCATAATATTCCTCTCATGGGCACTCAGGGGTGCATTAACTACAACCCTGTCATAGCCAAGCGCCAATTAGCCTACCCGTTACTTGGGTCACCTGATGAAGAATTGCTAACTCCCTTCGCCCTCTACTACTCAAAAGGAGACTACACCTCTGCCATTCAGAATATAATAGATGCTTGGAAGAAAGTCCATAAGAAAGGGAAGGAATTAAGAGTCCGAAGCCACACCGAAAAAGATGAATATTATCAATGGATCCTGAATAAGGTCTCTATTGTCAAGCTACCTGTGAACACCTCTTTTGGTCCGACCCAAATACCAAGTATTTGATTAAAAGGAACCAGAAGGCTCGAGCGAGATTGTGTTGAATCAGAAATTTGGCCTCTGGTACGTTTTCGCCCGAGCGGGTGGTGGTTTCACCCAAGCGAGATTGATGGAGAACCAGGGGTTGGCCCCTGGATCAATTTCACTCAGGCGGAGGAATGAGCGCTCAAGCGAGAAAGAAGAGTTTTAGATACTGGAACAATTTCGCTTAAACGAGACATGTCTCGCCCGAGCGAGATTGGTACCAGATGCATATTCCCTTCCTTCGCTCAAGCGTTGCCGAGTGGATTATCTCTGGGTAGGGTGTTTTCGAGTGGAAGATTCCCGTGGGAGGTGCCTCCAAATGAAAAATGGCTGACTTTGAGTGAATATTTCCCGGTTGGAGGTAAATCCGAGTGGAAGATTCCCGATCAAAGCCACTCCAAATGAAAAATGGCTGACTTTGAGTGAATACTTCCCGGTTGGAGGTAAATCCGAATGGAAGATTCCCGATCAAAGCCACTCCAAATGAAAAATGGCTGACTTTGAGTGAATATTTCCCGGTTGGAGGTAAATCTGAGTGGAAGATTCTCGGTTGCAGCCACTCTGAGTGAAAAAGGGACCGATTTTGAGTAAATACCTCCCAAAGATATACGTCCGAGCAAAGGAAGCCCCTGACTCTGAATGAACACTTGTCAGACAACGATGTCTCCGAGTGGTGTGTTTCAGAGAAGATGGCATTTTGAGCAAAGAACAGGTCTTTTCGAGTGGTGTGTTTCGGAGAAGATGTCTTTTCGAGCAAGGAAAAGGTTCGACCGGTAATGAGCCTCTTTCAGGCAGAAACTTTTAAAGGTCTATATTTCCGAGTGGGATGTCTCCGAGGAAGGCACTTCCGAGTGGTTTACTGCCGAGAGATGTATTTCTGAGCGAAGCAAAGCACTGACCTGGAATGAATCTCTTTCGGGCAGACTCTCTCAAGTTTCAAACTATCCCCGAGTGGGATGTCTCCGAGGAAGGCACTTCCGAGTGGCAGACAGGGGGCGGAAGTGGAAATAATTAAAATTCCCCACCAGCCGCTGCTCCCCACTACCTGTTAGTGGCTAGGCTGCCTCCACTGTGAGTGGAGGTTTGAGCTGTCCGAGCACTCGGCCAGCGCCCAGAACCCCTATAAATACCCCATCTGAAGAGGCACAAAGGGTTGGAAAATTTTTAGTCATTAAGTCGATTCTCTGCCCACACTTCCTCGTAACTTGTTCCGCTCTCCACAATCTTTTTGTCCCAAAAAGCTTGAAGTTTCCCCTGGTGTTCAAAGGCAAAATCTCGTTCTCACCAAGTCCTCACATCGTCCCTTCAGTTAACTACACACCAGTTCCTCACAGCTTCCTTAAATCATCAACTTTATACTGGCCCCCCTACACCAAGCCCTTACACCGTCCCTTCATCAAGCCTCACACCGTCCCTTCATCAGGCTTTACACCGTCTTTTCATCAAGCTGCACACCGTCCCTTCGTTAAGCTATACACCGTCCCTTCATCAAGCTGCACACTGGCACCCCATAGCTCCACTGCTACACCAGCACCACTTCGGTCTCCTCTGTTCGAGTCCACACTGACTCTTGGCACCTCGCCATACCGGTTCCATTCAATTCCTTATTATTCGTTATCCATTTTCCTGTTGAATTTGCTGTTGTTGATTCTGATTCCCCATTTTAAATTAGTTTTTGCTGCTGATTTTCTTTTCTTCTATTCAGATTCATAATGAATAATAACAAAAAACGAGTGTTTCACATTTGAACTAGCCTAAAAAAATTTTGTTTTTTTAAAATCAGTGTCGTACGGGAGTACTCTTGTCTACACAATCTCCTTAGAACCAGTACACGTGTGAAGAACTTTGCCTTGTATGAGTTCTCTTTAAAAACATCATCCACCATTAATCTCTTAGTCTTTTCCTAAAAAAAACATCATCAAGAACTACGTAACCCTGATTTCTTGGTAATCCAAGAATACGTAGGAGCAGGACTTTAAATCCTGTCGGGCCTACCTTTCCCATTTTATTCCTATTTTTATTTTCTTTATGTTTCCTTTGTAACTGCTTTTCTTTATCACTTCCATGAAAAATCAATTTAGACGTGACGTCTTGTTGATTTTCCCTTGTTCTCGGTAGACCATCACCACGATTCATAAGGAACGGAACCTGTTTATCCCCTTCCCATTTCCAACCCCGCATTTTGATTAAATCCTATGAAAATCAATGTAGACGTGACGTATTGTTGATTTCCCCCTATTTTTGGAAGGCCATCACCACGATTCATAAGGAACGGGATACTTGAGACGAGACGTCCCATTTATCCCCTTCCCGTTTCTAACCCCGCATTTTGATTAAAGGATGACTAATTTAGACGCAACGTCTTGTTAGCATCCTTCCCTTTTCCGGTTTTATACCAAAGCCAAGGTTAATTTGGACGTGATGTTCTGTTGACCTACACTCCATGTTGTTAAGTTTGTTCCTTCCGTTTTTTTTTACACAAGGTACAACAATAAAAGGGGAGAAACATAACATCTTTTGTAAGGCTATTTATGTTGCGCATTTTTAATCTTGGTACTATTTTTGACAGGCGATGTAGGATTCTAATACCTTCCCTACTCGTAACCGACTCCCAACTTGAATCTCATTTTTTAAACCAGTGCTTTACTGAACTTAGTTTTTTCCCAATGTTTTTCCTATGGATAAAAATGTTGGTGGCGACTCCCTGTTTTTTTCATTCATTTCATCCTTTCGAGAGGGTCGGCCGCGCCGTCGCGATCCAGGTCGCGACAGATGGCGACTCCACTGGGGACACTTAAGAGAGTCAGGCCAGTTTGATTGAAAGCGCATGTTTTTTATATAGCCTTTGTTAGCTTGGATTTCTTCCCCTTGTTTATTTTCTGTTGATTGTTGTGAATGTTTGTTCTTGTTTTAATTGTATCTTGTTATTTGTTTTGTTGTCTATATTTTGCATGTTTGTTGAACCCTAGGGTAGAGGACCATTTTACTTTTCTGCAATCATTGAACCCTAGGGTAGACGACTTTGTATATTTGTTCTGTGTTTGTTCTTTGTATAGAATGGGGTAAGGTAAAAGGTAGTGAATGCCCTTCTACACACTACACTCACAATTACTTACACACACCTATGAGTGGCGCCCTATACCCGGCCCCAAATGAAGCTTAAGTTAGGAGAGGTTGGTAATGGAATCGTATGGGATGTACTTCCTATCCGGTGTTCGTGAGAACCTCAACCAGAGTTCGACCTCTCTTGATATACGCACCTAGTGGATTCCCCACTGTTTGCGTCTCTGTCATGGGTAGGATCTTGGCTCTGGTAACCATCTAGATGTCTAGTATAAGCTACCCGGTGTGGAGAGTCACTTTTAGACAAGCCATAGGGCCTAGAAAAGACTTTCAACAAAACCCGACCTAGGCCACAAAAGGGCATACTTTACTTTACCTTACGTCATTTTTGCTTTCCCTTTTTCTCCAAAAAATGAATTATCTACCATCCGCAGATTTGCTTAGTTTTTGAAATAATGACACATTTTGGAACACACAGTATTCTTCGGGTGAATAGATAATCCTCTTTTAATCATGTACCTCTAAGTCCCTAATCGTGAGTTTTCCTAATCGTCAAGAAAAACCAAAATAATTTTTGTGTCCCTTTAACTGGGGTATCAATGACGATTAAGAAAACCTATGACTTTCGGCAACATGGGCTTACATGAGTTTTGGAAATTAATGTTTCCTAAAAGAAAAGAAACAAAAATTATTTCACTTTACATCAGATCCTTGGGGAAACATGGATTTCGAAACGTAATAATAACTGATTCCTTTTTTCTTTATCTTGGTGTTCGCAGGAAGCGATTCAGAAATTGGCAGTATCTCTGAGCAAGTATGGAAATTAACATGAAACATGACAATTATGGTACAGATGTGACAGAGTTGAAGAAAATATTGCATCTTAAAGCCAAGAAGGTTGATACAGTTAGTCTGCAGGCACTGGGGAAAAGATTGAGTCTGACTCAAAAGATGGCCTTTGCTAGAAGATATGGGAAAATCTTAAAACTGCTGGAGGTGGAAGTCCAAACAGAAGCAATTACTGCTTTGGCACAGTTTTATGACCCACCCCTCCGCTGTTTCACATTTAGAGTTTTCAACTGGCTCCGTCAATAGAAGAGTTTGAGCAGATATTGGGGTTACAAGTGGAAGGGCAAATTCCCTATCGCCATCTTGACCATCACACAACAACCGCTTCAATCACCCATGTTTTGAGAATCTCTCTCGAGGCATTGAGGAATGTGCAAATAAATAGAAATTAAGTTCCCGAGTTCACTCGAGAATTTCTTGAGAAGCACATGCAGATCCTAGCTGATGAAGATGAATGGGAGGTTTTCATGAATACTTTAGCCCTCACTATTTACGGGGTTATCTTATTCCCTAATTTAGAAAACTACGTGGATTATGATGTCGTTGCTATCTTCCTGGCTCGTAAACATCGGCTCGAGAATCCCGTTACAGCCATGTTGGCTAATGTGTATTGCATCATGGATTTCTGCCACACGCAAGGAGGGAAGAGGATCATTTGCTGTTTACCTGCTTTTACGTATGGCTCATATCTTACATCTTCCATCAGATATGTAAAGCTGAGTGTCCAGTTTCCGATCTGAAATTGTGTCAGCTGACCGTGAAAAGTGGGCGTGAATGGGCTAATCACCTATTAAGCCTTACAGCTGAAAATGTCAGGTGGTACCCTCAATGGCTAGTGGTTGAGTCGGTCATTTACAGCTGTGGAGATTACCCAAATGTTCCTCTCATGGGCACACAGGGGTGCATCAACTACAACCCTGTTATTGCAAAGCGCCAGTTGGCTTATCCTCTACTCGGGCCACCGAACGAAGAACTGCTCACTCCTTTCATTTTGTACTATGCAAAAGGGAATTACACATCCACTATTCGGGACATAGCCAATGCATGGAAGAAGGTCCATAGAATGGGAAAAGAATTAGGAGCACGAAGCTATGCTGTAGGGGCTGAATACTTTGAATGGGTCCTAAACAGGGTTCCATTATGAAACTGCCCTTCAGAAGTCCTTCATACCAATCTGCGAATAATTTCCCTCCGCCACTCATCATTGAGGACAAAGCCACCATGGCTCTGAAGGCACAAATAGAAGAGTTGACAGCAAAGAATCAAAAGCTAGAGGAAGACCTTTTGAAATGTCAACGAGAGTGTGCCCTTCAGAGGAAGGAGAATTCCGAAGGGAGACATGCTATGGATGAAATGCAAAAGAAGAGGAAGATTGACGAAGACTATAGGATGAAATAAGACCAATGCCTTCGTGCAGCCAATTCAGAATTGAAAATGAAGGGCCAACAGAGCGACGCCATATTGGCCGAAAAACAAGTTCTGAAAAACATATTGGCACAATCCAAAGAGAAAGAAAAGGAGACCTTGGTGCAAAAAGAAATGCTGCAAACCCAGGTCCACAAATTAGAGCAACAGCTTGATGAAATAATGAGGGCCTATGAGCAAGAAATACATGCTGAATAGAAAAAAGCCCTTGATGTTGAGCGACGCTGCTAGGAGGCCACACGAGTTTTAGGGACTGAGTTAGCTTGACGGGATGAAGTCGTTTATTTATGGATGGACCGTTTCGCCAAGTTGGCATACCTATCCAATGGAATCTTGGAAGATTTTCCCTCGATGTTGAAGCAGGCTGAAGGCATGGTCAATCCTCTATCCACCCCAAAGGAGATATCGTCATTTTTGAACTATTGCCAAAAAAGACTTTACAAAATGAGAGCCATGATTGCCCAGGCCAGGAATGGCTAAAATGTTGTAATCGAATCTTTCAAGTAACATTGTACCTCTACGGAAGAATGGAATGATGAATTAATTTGCCTTCACAATTGTTTCATGTTAATTTCCGCCTTACTGCTTTACCTAGTACTTTTGAACGCGACATTCTGAGGAACGGTCGGAGAATACATGCTAAATTTGGAATCGCATCCTACGTACATCGTTTGTTTTTCTTTTCTTCTTTTATCATAGTCTTTATATGTTTTCTTTTATTTTCCTAACAAAATGTTGTGGTTCCCAGACATAACGGGTAGGTATCCTTACGCGACTCGGCTAAAGAAGAAACTCATGGCCGAAGTAGAGCAAGAGAATGGGAGCCTGAAAGCTGAGATTAGGCAGCTGAAAGAACAGATGGCCGAGATGGCCAAGCTTCTCGAGAAGAGAGTCACAGAGGGGGATTCTTCGGCAGGAGTTGAAGACACTAGACAACGGCCGCCCACTCCCCGACACACTCAGGGTCCTGCTGGAGGGCCAAGCTCAAACCCTGTTGCACCTCCCCTAACAGTTCACGTTAGGAAACCAAACCCTGCCGACGCCCAGCAACCTATCTTCATAGATGCAGAAGGTAATGTCATACCTTTTTCGCAATATGGACTGCCACAGGGTTATTTCCCACCGCTTCAAGAAGAGCTTGATTATCAAGAAGCGATCCTTCATACGACTCAACCAAATGTCCCGCCCGTCCAGGATCCTCAAACAATTCCGATCCATACACAAGCCATTCATACACAAGCCCCACAACCCCAAGCTACCCAAGCAACCGCCAGACCATACACTTCTATACCAAATGCTAACCCGATATATGTCCACCAGCCATTTAGAAATACTAGTCAACACGCCACAGCGGGTCCAAGTGCCACTGCAGTTACCCAGGAAGGGAGGTTGGAATTCCTGGAGAGACGATTAAGAGAAATGGAAGGACTTAACAGATTCGGGTTGGGCAGCGGAGCAGAACTCTGCCTAATTTCGGATGTTGTTATCCCTCCTAAATTCAAGATGCTAAAATTTGATAAATACCGGGGTTTAACTTGTCCTAAGAACCATCTTACCATGTACTGTCGAAAGATGGCTTCACATGCTTCAAATGACCCGCTGTTAATTCATTGCTTCCAGGACAGCCTTGCTGGAGCTGCCTTGACATGGTATAATCATCTTAAACGCTTTCACATCCGATGTTGGGAGAATCTAGCAGATGCTTTCATGCAACAATACAAGTACAATCTGGACATGGCACCAGATAGGGTACAACTGCAAAACATGGCAAATAAAGAAAATGAGACGTTCAAAGAGTACGCCCAGTAGTGGCGTGAAGTAACGGCACAGGTTGACCCGCCTCTGTCCGAAAAGGAGGTGATTTCCACGTTCATTGATACGCTCCAATCACCTTTCTATGATAGAATGATTGGGAGCGTTTCAACATATTTCTCCGATATTATCACTATCGGAGAAAGGATAGAGAACGGCCTACGGACTGGGAAGATTACTCGAGGTCCATCTGGGGCCGGGGCAGCAAGAAAACCTACGCTAGGAGAAGGTAGGAAAAAAGAAGGGGAAACCAACTTGGTCTCTCATAACCAAGGAAGAAACCAACCCAGGCCGTTTACCCCTGTCACCTTTCCATCAGCATACCATAACGCACCATAACCATATGTGGCTGCAATCCCAAATCCAAACCCACCACACTTCCGGCCACCCGTTATGCGACCTCCTGCACCACCACAAACACCATACTAGCCACCACAAATGAACCCGCTTAATCCAAACCCTAGAAGGCAGAATAATGACCGCGCCCAAGCGCAGTTTGACCTAATCCCCATGACTTACACTAAGCTTCTTCCCTATCTCATTGAAAACACACTGGTAGTACCTTGCCCTCTGAAACCACTTCAACTACCTTACCCTCGAGGGTATGACCCGAATGCATGGTGTGATTACCATGCCGGTGCACCGGGGCATTCCACCGAGAATTGCCTGGCGTTGAAGTTTAAAGTAAGAGACCTAATCAAGGCCGATTGGATAAGTTTCAAAGAGGGGAGCCCGAATATAACAACCAACCCTCTGCCCAACCATGGGAGACAATGCTATAGAGAGGGATGAAGAATGTATTTCCAGGGTTGACAACATCAGAATACCTTTGGAGATAATACACTTCCATATGCTTGAAATGGGGTTGATAAAGGACACATGAGACGAAGAATATGATGACGACCAGTCGGTGAAACGACAAAGCTTCCAGAAAACTCTTCAGGAGCTTATGGACAATCATACCGTAGAGGTCTACAAACATCACGGGAGCGGGGTAAACATGATACAAGGGCAAACTGGGGTACGGGCTCCGAAGCCCCTGGTCATATTCTACAATAGGAGTGCACTGGTAGCTCCAGCTCCTGCTAAGACTGTCATCACCGTACAAGCACCCGCTCCATTCCTTTTCAAGAATTCCCATACCATACCATGGAAGTATGATACAGATGTGGTCGTCACCAACCCGGGGGCAGTCGAACCCGCGCCATCCTCCTCTATTACAAATATCACCGGAGTTGGAAGAATAACCCGGAGTGGGAGGATATATACACCGCTTGAGCCAAAACAGGATAAAACTACCGGAGAGGTAAGGATTGTGAAAGAAGTAACCGCTGGCGAGACAAAAAGAGCTGTGGCTGAGGAAGAAGCCCAGGAATTTCTAAAGTTCATCCGCCACAGCGAGTACCAAGTGCTAGACCAGTTAAACCATACTCCAGCTAAGATATCCTTGTTGTCCCTGTTGATGAGTTCAGAACCACATCGGGATGTATTAATGAAAGTTTTGAGCGAGGCCTATGTTAAGCATGACTTACCCGTTAACCAGTTCGGGGGCATAGTGGGACATATTGTTGCCAACAATTACTTAACCTTCACAGATGATAAAGAACCCACTGAAGGAAGGGGGCACAACAAAGCCCTTCATATTTCTGTTGTGAACACCTATTTTTGTCCGGTGATATATATTAAAAAGAAAAAAAAAGAAAAAAAAAGAAGAAAGAAAGAGTTTTTTTGTCCTAGAGTCCGGAGTCAATGTTGACTGCATTAACCGGGGTCCTAGCACGGTTTCATGACCGGTGTTACCTCATTAGTTCTAAGCTCGTACAGCCTCAGTGGAGTACGGTATTTTACACCTCAGTTTGAAGGGAATCCGAGGTTCTTCAAGTTAAAATGATGTGTTAATCCGTACTTGAACTTCAAGACACACCGGAGGTACACCTGCAGGAGATTCCCCAATGCTTAATATTTAACCAAGGTGAAGAGAAATGTCTATAGTTGACCAATGATTTCAGACCCCGGTTATGACTTACCAGTTCTCGTTGGTGACGCGGTACAATGCTTAGAACCCCGCCCAGTCCAGATTGCCACCCCGGATCATATTAAAAAAAATAATATTAAAAATTGCATAGTGACCGTTGGAATAGTAACCCTTTCCCATCTCTATAAATACCCAATCCCTCTTCATTTCCTACCACACCTCTCATTTCATCAATTCTCTTCATTTCTCTCAAACAATGGCTGATGGATACCGAAGCCAAGAGGAAAGAATAAGGGAGGGAAGACGATGTTTTGTGACTACCTTTTTACTCCTTATAGTGTGGGTAGTAATTTATATTTATTGGATATTTTATATATTTCCATATATGTAATAAATAATTTATGTTTCCATTTATACCTTTAAATAAAAGGCCCAAAAAAAATAATAAAAAAATCAGAAAAATAAATGGGCAAAAAAAAAAGAAAAAAAAAGAAAAGAAAAAAAATAAATAAAAAATAAATAAATAAAAACGAAAATAAAAAAAATAAAAATCAAATAAAAAGGGGAAAAAAAGAAAAAAGAAAAATAAAAAGAAAAAAAAAATGGGCCCTAAAAAAAAATCTAAAAAAAAAGGAAAATGGGCCCCACAAAAAAAGGAAATAGGCCAAAAAAAAGTCCAAAAAAAAAGGGGTCCAAAAAAAAACGAAAATTAAAAAAAAAGAAAATCAGAAAAGTTGACGGTGGTTTATTAGTGGTGGCCCCGGTTTGGTTGGATAATTGGAGAAAATTGGGGAAATTGACATCAAATTTGGACAAATTGAAAAAGTAGAAAAGTGATGTCATTTATGGAGGATCCAATGCCAATTTTCTTCTATAAATAAAAGGTGATATTGAGGCATTTTGGAGGAAGAAGAAGAAAAATAGGGAAAAGAGTGCTAAATTTTTGTGAGAATTTTTAGAAGTTTTGGTTCTCAAAAATTTCTTTGTGTAATCTTAGTTAGGAAAATGAGTGCACCACTCTAGTTTGTCATAGTATGTGAGTTTTTGTGAGCTAAAATACTGTCCAAGTGTTGTAACCGGTATCCGAATACCTTCAAATCAAGTCCAAACAAAGCCAAAAGCAAAGGAAATCCATACAAAATTGATTTCCCGACTTCCGTTCTAATTTCTCTGTAATTGATCTTGTACCAAGGTATTTTTTATTAATACAAAGTTGTTTATTTATATTTATTTATTCGTCTTTATTTAATTGTTATTTATTTTTCTGAACTTTTATTTTTCTTTGTTTATATTCAAGCACTTTATTTTCCTGCACATTATTTTTTTGTAGTTATTTATCTGTTTATTTATTTTTTATGCATCTCCATCTTTATTTATTTGTTTGTACCTTTATTTTTCTTTATTTATTATTTTTTTACACTTTTATTTCTCTTTATTTACTTTTCTGCACTTTTATTATTGTTAATTTATTTTTCTGCACTTTATTTATCCGCACTTTATATTTCTGCAATTATTAGTTTATTTATTTTTTTACTTTTTTTTATTTTTTACATTTTTATCTTTATTTATTTATTTTTATGCCCTTTTATTTTATTTATTTACTTTCCTGTCCCTTTATTTTTGTTATTTATATTTCTGCCTCTTTATTTTCATGTATTTACTTTTCTGCTCCTTTATTTTTATTATTTACTTTTCTGCCCTTTATTTTCATGTATTTACTTTTTTGCCCCTTTATTTTTGTTATTTATATTTCATCCCCTTTATTTTCATGTATTTACTTTCATGCCCTTTATTTTTGTTATTTACTTTTCTGCCCCTTTATTTTTACGTATTTACTTTCCTTCCCCTTTATTTTTGTTATTTACATTTCTGTCCCTTTATTCTTTATGTATTTACTTTCCTTCCCCTTTATTTTTTGTTATTTACTTTTCTGCCCCTTTATTTTTGTTATTTACTCTTCTGTCTCTTTTTTTTTGTTATTTACTTTCTTGCCCCTTTATTTTTGTTATTTACCTTTCTGCTCCTTTATTTTTTATTATTTATTTTTCTGCCCCTTTATTTTATGTATTTATTTTTCCGCTTTTTTATTTTTAATGTATTTATTGTTATGTCTATTTATTTTTATTTTTATTTTTTTATATTTTTGAACTTTTATTTATTTTTGTACCTTTATTTTTATATTTTATTTTTATTATTTATTCTCTGTACTTTTATTTTTAGTTATTTATCTTTTATTTATTTATTTATTTATTTATTTTTCTACACTTTCTATTTATTTATTTACGTTTAACCATTTTAATAGTTTATAAGTATGTATATATATGTATACATAATTATCTATTTTTTCTATTATGATCATGATTTCCTATTATTTTCTCTTAGTAACCTTTTAATAATTAAGAAAAAATCACTTTCATAAAAAATTAAAAAAATAATAAAAAAGGTCAAGACTAATAAATAGTGTGTTATTTATTCATTCATTTTTTTTAAAATTTAAGATGAGATTAATTTAGATAAGACATCTTATTAATCTTATTTTTTCTAAAAGATAATTAAATAATATTCCTTGTCAATTTTAATTAATTAAGTGTATTATATTTCTTTATCTTCATGTTGATGTGTTTAATTCTATTTTTTTTCTCTTATTTTTATTTATTTATTTATTTATTTGTTTTAAACTTTATATTTCTCAATAAAAATCAATTTTTTTTTACTAGAAAATAAGTAAGACAAGACGTCTTATTGTTTTTTTATCCTTTTATTTTTATGGTCTTTTAATCATTTGTTTATTTATTTTTTTTAGAACTAAAAAACAACAAACTTAGGGGATGTATTCTTTTACTATCTTTGTTTTATTCATATTTATATATTTTTTTATTGTGTATATTATTTATGATTGTTTTATGAAGGATGAAATATTTGATAATCATTTTTTAAATTACGCATGATCAATTTGGGTAATCGTTTTTTTACGGACAGTGTGGGGTGCTAATACCTTCCCCACCTGTAATTCGACTCCCGGACTAAACAGAATCTCATTTTTTTTAAAACAAAAAAAACCAGTGCTATTTAAAGGTTTTCCTAATATTTTTCTTAATAAATATTGGTGGCGAATCCTTGAACCCTTTATTTTTTAGGCTTCTCAAGAGCCTCACTTCAATGCAGTTTCAATTTTCTTTTATTTGTCTTTAACCAGTCCGCGTCGCGCGCCGGGACCCCGGTCGCGACAGATGGCGACTCCGCTGGGGATATTTTGAGAGTCAAGCCCGTTAAATTGATCTTGTGTATTTTCTTGATTGTTAATTATTTCATCCTTTATATTTATTTGTTATGTTATTCTTGTTGTTTATCTAATCTTTCATTAATTTTAGATTTTATACTATTTTTTTTACTTCTTTATTGCCTTAATTTAGAACCTTAGGGTAGAAGACATGTGATATTTATTTTGCTTTATGTTTGTTCATTGTGAAGAATGGGTAAAAATCCAGGTATGAATGCCCCACACACTTCACATTCACCATAATGCACACACTATTAGAAGGGACCCTATTCCCGGGCCCCGCAAAAGACATAGGCTAGGGGAGATTATTAGCGGTGTCATTTAGGACGAGACGTCCTACCATGATTCGCGTGAAAATCTCAGCCGGGGTGTTATCTTAGTTATGATGTCCGCACTAAGTAGGATTCCCTACTTTTTGCATAAGACTCATAGCTAAAGATCAGAGCTCCGGTGACCTTCTTAGAACCAATTAGAACAATTACCTTTTGAAGAAACACGATTAAATAGCCTTAGAGCCAATTAGGTGGTTACCTTGTCTAAGACACAATTGGGCAAACATTCCTTTTATCTTTTATTCATTTGCACAAAGTTTTTTTTTAAAAAAAATCATCAAAAATGTATATTTTCTATACTCAAGTCATGATAAATACTATCACTCTTATGTGAGGATATTTATCAAACTGTTTTCTTTGTTAATCTAATTCATTTATTTCTTTTGTTAAAGGTGAAATTTAAACATCGGTAAGTATCACTAAAAAATGGAATTTAACATGAGATCAAGTGATCAAGAAGTGAAGGCAACTGGTTTAAAAAATTTGTTACACCTCAAAGTCATCAGATCAAATACTAGCAATTTGTTATCCTTAAGCAAAAGGATAGATATTACTCAGAAAATGACCTTTACAAGGAAATATGGAAAGATCCTAAAATTCTTAGAGGTCGAAGTGCAAGAAGGGGCCCTTACTGCTCTAGCTCAGTTTTATGATCCTCCTCTCCGCTGTTTTACATTCAAAGATTTCCAGTTAGCTCCTACTTTGGAGGAGTTTGAACAGATATTTGGCTTGCCATTAGAAGATTTGAAACCTTATCGTCAAACTGAACATCATGCTTCAATCTTCAGTGTAGCTCGCATTCTCAAGATAGATCCTGAAATGCTTAAGAAGGCCCAATTAAGCAGGAACCAAATTTCAGGATTCGCACTAAGCTTCTTTGAGCAGCAACTCCTCAGTCAGGCAGGGAAAGGAGAATGGGACGTGTTTGTTGACATTTTGGCATTGGCCATCTATGGTGTGATCCTCTTCCCAAGCCTTGATAATTATATTGATTTCAAGGCAATTGATGTTTTCCTAGCTAGAAAGCTTAGAGGTGAAAGTTCCATGACTGCTGTCTTAGCTGATATCTATTGTACAATGGATTCCTGTCACAACCGGAATGGGAAGAAGATCGTCTGTTGTTTACCCGCCTTGTATCTATGGCTTACTTCTCATGTCTTCAATCAAGTTGGCAAGGTTGAATGTCCTATCTCTGATTTGAAGCTCCTTAAGTTAACCAAGAAGACTAATAGGGAGTGGGCAGGACATCTGGCAGGATTATCTGCTAGCATGATTCGGTGGTACCCTCAGTGGATGAATGTGGATTCCATTATTTACTGCTGTAGAAAATTTCCGAATGTGCCTCTCATGGGAACTCAAGGATGCATCAATTACAATCCTAGCATTGCAAAAAGACAACTTGCTTATCCTATGATACAGCCTCCAGAAGAAGAAACAGTAACGCCTTTCCTTCATTATTATATTGAGGGAAATAGTGCTCCTGTTATTCAAACTGTCATTGATGCTTGGGGCAAGGTTCATAGTAAAGGAAAAGAATTGGGTGTCCAAAGTCATGCCGCAAAAGAAAGTTACCACCAGTGGATTTCAAATAGGGTACCCATTGTTAAATTACCCTTTAAAGATCACGGTGCTCATGTGAGAAATCCATTTCCCGATGAAAGCAAAGAGATTGAAAATTTGAGGAGTGAGTTGGCTGAAATGACAAAGAAAAATCAAGCTTTGGAGGATGATTTGATCAAAATTCAACAAGACAATGCTTCCCTTAAGAGAAAAAGGTGTGAATTAGAAAATTCCTTTGAAGACATAGGTAAGAAGCAGCGAATTGAAAGAGAACATATGATGCAATTGGATCAATGCCTCCAAACCGTGAACAGCCAATTGAAGACCAAAGAGAAACAAAAGAATGATATATTGGCTGACAAAGGGCGGTTACGAGAAATTCTAGCCAAGACAAAAGAAGAAGCTCAAGTTGAAAAGAACCTTATGCAAGCGCGAATTGATGAACTGGAACGACAAGTCAGAGATGTCGTTAGTGCTTGCGAGCGTGAAATAAATGAAGAAAAATGGCAAGCCATGGAAGACAAGGATAGATATGAAGAGATTATACGTTTAATGACCCTAGAAAGGGTTGAGTTGGAAAGTCTTGTCTATTCTTGGAGAGACCGTTTTTCTAATCTAGCCAGTCTTGCTAATGGAACACTTGGAAATATTCCTCACTTGTTGAAGAAGGCTGAAGCGATGATGAATCCGCTTTCTACACCGGAGGAAATTACAACATTCATCCAATACTGCAAGGGGCGATTGGATGAAATGAAGGTCTGGATTGCTAAAGCAAGAGAGAATTGATTTTGAGTTGTTGTAACAAACAATGTATCAGAACTTGTTGATCAATGAATAAATCTCATGTTGAATTTGCATTTTTCTTCTAACTTAGTACTTTAGAAAAAGACATTCTAAAAGAAAGGTTTATCTTTACTTACCGATATTTAAAACTCATCATGTATTTACTTTACATCTCTTTATGTCATTTAATAATACTTGTTCTTGTACCAAAGGGGGATTTCTTTGTATTTATTCACATCACGGGGAGAAAGGGCTCAAAGCATCCTTATCAAACCCGATTACAAACAAGACTCATGGCAGAGCCGGAAAGTGCAGTTGAAGAATTGAGGAATGAAGTTGGCCAGATCAAAGAGCAGATGGCAGAAATACTTAAGCTCCTTGAAAAAAGAGGTACAGAAAGGGGATCTTCTACAGGAAATGGGGAACAAACATCCACTCCTCAAGTTCAAGCTCAAGAGGGGAACCCTATACCTTTAAATGATCCTGCTCCAGTCACTGAAACTCCATTCATCTCACACCAAACTTATGGTATGCCATTGCCACCTTTTGTTTCCCAAGACGGGAATGTTCAGCAAGCATATGCTTGGCCTCCATATGGCTTACCTCAAGGATATTACACCATGCACCCTAATCCTAATCAAGAAAATCCTCCTGCTGCTCAACAAATTCCCAATCCCCCGGTATCTAACCCTCCAAATTTCAACCAATCAACAGCTATTCCCCAAAACACTCAGGCTCCACCCAATGTCACTCCACCTAATACAATTCCACCATAAAATCACCAGACTCCAAATGATGCCACACAACCAAACCCACAAGCAGTGCCATATTATTTCCCTTATGGTTGCCCAATACCACAGGCAGGTGTTTCCCAAAACTTGTCACACAAAGCTCAAGTCCCTCCACCAAATCCTGATCAGCCAGCAGCGCCTTTGTCAAAAGGGCAAATGGAAATATTGGAAGAAAGGTTGCGTACAGTAGAGGGAGGAAGTGGCTTAGGCGTAACAAATGTTTCTGAATTATGCCTAGTTCCAGATGTGGTAATTCCTCCCAAATTCAAATTGTCGGAATTTGATAAATACAAAGGAACAACTTGTCCTCGTAACCATTTGACCATGTACTGCCGAAAGATGGCTGGGTATGCTTATGATGAAAAGTTGCTGATCCATTTTTTTCAAGATAGCCTTGCTGGGGCAGCGTTAAGCTGGTACACTCACCTTGAACGAACTCGTATTCGTTGTTGGAAGGATCTAGTCGATGCCTTTCTGAAGCAATATAAATACAATATGGACATGGCACCAGACCGGCTACAACTTCAGAATATGACCAAAAGGAATACTGAGTCCTTCAAAGAATATGCTCAACGATGGAGAGAAATGGCTGCACAAGTTGAACCACCTCTGATAGAGAAAGAGATAGTGGCAATGTTCATTGACACTCTTCAGCCACCGTTCTATGAAAGGATGCTTGAGAGTGTATCATCAAGCTTTTCTGATATGGTGGTAATAGGGGAAAGAATTGAAAGCGGTTTGAGAACAGGAAAAGTTGTCCAAAGTTCCCCATCAATAGGAAGACCTATGACAGGGGCAGGAAGAAGAAAGGGTGAGGAAGCAAATGCTGTAATGGGAAATCAAGGTCAACATAATCAAAAAATGTTTCAACCTTCCCCTTTCCCTTTCCCACCTCATTATCCACCGTACGGACCTTACCCTTATGTAGCTGCTGCTTCTGGAAATTCATTTCCCCATCCTCAATCATATAGACCCCCACCCGTCCATAATTTCAAGAATACACCACCACCTCCTCCCCAACAATGGATGCAAAATCCCAACCCAAATCTTCCACAAAAAAGCCAAATAATGACCGTCCTTCTGTCCAATTTGATCCAATTCCCATGACATATACTGAACTTTTGCCTCAACTTCTCAAAAGTTCTCTTGTTGTACGATGTCCTTTAAAACCCGTAGGGCCACCCTATCCTAAGGGGTATGATCCTAATGTGAAGTGTGATTATCATGCTGGGGCACCGGGGCATTCTACAGAAAATTGCATTGCCTTAAAGTTTAAGGTACGTGATTTGATAAATGCCAAGTGGTTGGATTTCGAAGAAGGCTCCCCAAATGTGATTAGAAATCCTTTGCCTAATCATGGAAATACTGGGGTAAATGCAATAACACATGACTTGGGAAGTGATCATTGTCCCCCTTGCAATGATGTCAACATGATCCATGGGCAGCATGGTACAGACTCAGTAAGCCCAGTCACCCCTGTTCCTTTGGTGGTCTATTACACCAAGAAACCTTTGACCGAACCAGTCATAAACCATCCGTCCTTGACAATTAGGACCCCATCTCCATTTTCATACAAGGATACCCATGCAGTACCTTGGAAGTATGAAGTGGATGTAATCCCTCAACTCCTAAAGGGATCGTCATCCTCAGTAACCAATATTTCCGAGACAAGTGGAATGACTAGGAGTGGACGAGTTTATGCTCCTGAAAACTTGAGAAAGGAGGATGCACCTGTAAGTGAAAAAGAAAGTCGTGGTAAAGAACAAGATCCTCCCCAAAGAATAACAGAGGAAGATGCTTGTGAATTTTTGAAATTCATTAAGCAAAGCGAATACCAGGTCCTCGACCAGTTAAACCGCACTCCTGCAAAAATATCCTTGTTATCTCTCTTATTGGACTCAGAACCACATCGTGGAAGGTTATTGAAGGTCTTGAATAAAGCACATGTTGCGAAAGATATTTCGCCAGAAAGGTTTGAAGGGATAGTGGGGCATATTGCCTCAAATGACTACTTAACTTTCACCGACGAAGAGATACCTGCTGAAGGAAGAGGTCATAATAAGGCATTACATATCTCTGTCAAGTGTCGGGATCATATCGTAGCCAAGGTCCTAGTTGATAATGGCTCCTCTCTGAATATCATGCCAAAGTCCACTTTAAATCAACTACCTTTTGATGGGTCACATATGAAGCCAAGCTCAATGGTAGTAAGAGCTTTTGACGGTACTCGGAGAGAGGTCATTGGAGATATTGAGATCTCTATCCAAGTGGGCCCATGCATCTTCAATGTATTATTTCAAGTGATGGACATCAATCCTGCTTATAGCTGCCTATTGGGGAGGCCTTGGATACATTCTGCCGGTGTGGTTCCATCTACCCTTCATCAAAAGCTTAAATTTGTGGTAAACAACAAGCTAATCATTGTTTCTGGTGAGGGAGATTTCCTTATCAGTAAGCCTATGTCAACTCCATATATAGAAGTGGCTGAAGAAAGTCTTGAGACTTCCTTCCAATCATTGGAAATTGCTCACACCACCTATGTGAGCGAAGGGTTACAACTAGCTCGTCCTTCTAAAGCTTCTATGATGGTAGCCAAAGTGATGATGAAATCTGGATTCCAGCCAGGGAAAGGGCTTGGGAAGATGCTTGATGGAGGAGTAGACCCATTATTGGTTAAGGAGAATAAGAACGACTTTGGGCTGGGGTATCATCCATCTCCAATGGAAAGAGTGAAGGTTTTCGCAGATAAGAGAGAAAAGCGACTTGCACGGTTAGAAAACCGAGAACCCCTAACTGCGAAGATCCCTATCTGTGACCTTTACCGAAGCTTCAGGAGTGCAGGCTTGACATCTCCAGACCAAGTGGCGGTCATCGATGATGAGTCCAAGAGAGAAGAAGACTTGATTTACCCTTGTCCTTCAGATACTGAACTGTGTAATTGGGAAGTCGTTGAGCTTCCAGAGATCATTTCAAAGTAATTGTTCACATTGTAGGTTTTTGTTTAAATCCTTTGGCTATGCCTAAAGCCTTAGGATGAGTTTTAATAAGGGCAAAACATGTTTCCTTTATCATTTCAAATAAAAAAAAGTTAAGTTCAATTATCATTTTCCTTATTTTGCCTTTTTTATATTAAATAAATTGCAGATCTGAAATTGAATTCCAAAATAATAAGATTGCTTTCTCCCATCATGATTTTAATCCAACAAGCGAAGAGGATGAAGAGTCCGATGAACCTTCCCCTGAATTACTAAGGCTGCTAGATCAGGAAGATAAAGAAATTTCTCCCTATCTAGAAATTGTTGAAGTCATAAATTTGGGGAGTGAAGAAAACAAACAAGAAGTCAAAATCGGCACCTCTTTGAGTAGAGAACATAGGAGAGAATTAATAGAATTGTTGGTTGAATTCAGCGATGTGTTTGCTTGGTTGTATCAGGATATGCCGGGATTAGATAACTGCATCGTTGAACACAAGTTGCCATTGAAACCCGGTTGCGTCCCCATAAAGCAAAAGTTGAGAAGGATGAAGCCAGAAATGCTCTTAAAGATTAAAGAAGAGATAACCAAACAGTTGGATGCTGGGTTCTTGGCTGTCTCCAAATACCCTGAATGGGTGGCCAACATTGTTCCGGTCCCGAAGAAAGATGGGAAAGTACGAATGTGTGTTGATTACCGGGATTTGAATAGAGCTAGCCCAAAAGATAACTTTCCATTACCACATATTGATGTTCTTGT
Source organism: Clitoria ternatea (assembly GCA_037962975.1). NCBI lineage: Eukaryota > Viridiplantae > Streptophyta > Magnoliopsida > Fabales > Fabaceae > Clitoria > Clitoria ternatea. Next base: position 55,000,384 of record CM075675.1, read on the forward strand.
TGATAACACGGCCCAACATTCCATTTTTTCATTCATGGATGGATTTTCTGGGTACAACCAAATCAAGATGGCACCCGAAGACATGGAAAAAACCACTTTCATTACTTTGTGGGGAACCTTCTGCTACAAGGTGATGTCTTTTGGATTGAAAAATGCCGGTGCCATTTACCAAAGAGCGATGGTAACTTTATTTCATGACATGATGCATAAAGAGATAGAGGTTTATGTGGATGATATTATTGCCAAATCCAAATCCGTTGAAGGTCACTTGATTGACTTACGAAAGCTCTTTGAACGCCTGAGAAAATTCAAACTCAGATTAAATCCGGCTAAATGCACTTTTGGGGCTAGCTCTGGAAGGTTGCTTGGTTTCATTGTCAGTGAGAAAGGTATCGAAGTGGATCCCGATAAAGTAAAGGCAATCATGGAAATGCCTGCCCCTAGCACTGAAAAAGAAGTACGAGGATTCCTTGGAAGGTTGAATTACATAGCTCGTTTCATTTCTCAACTAACAGCTGTATGTAATCCAATCTTTAAATTGCTTCGTAAAAATCAACCATCACAATGGAATGATGATTGTCAGGAGGCCTTTGACCAAATAAAGCGATACTTGCAATCCCCACCGATCTTGGTTCCCCCAACCCCAGGAAGACCACTCCTGTTGTATTTGACGGTGATAAATGAGTCTATGGGCTCTGTACTGGGGCAACATGATGAGTCTGGGAGAAAAGAGCATGCTATTTACTATTTGAGCAAGAAGTTCACTGAGTGCGAAGCACGATATTCTACTGTGGAACGAACTTGTTGTGCATTAGCATGGGCTGCTCGTCGCCTAAGGCAATACATGTTATCTTATACTACTTGGTTGATATCTAAGATGGACCCAATTAAGTACATCTTTGAAAAACCGGCTCTGACGGGAAGAATAGCTCGTTGGCAGGTTCTTTTGACTGAGTATGATATCATTCATGTCACCCAAAAAGCTGTAAGAGGGAGTGCTTTAGCTGATCACTTGGCCCACCATCTCCTAAAAGAGTACCAACCAATGTCATTCGAATTTCCTGATGAAAATATTATGATGTTGTCAGAAGAGAAAGACTGTCCTAATAGAACTTGGATTTTGATGTTCGATGAGGCGTCAAATACACTGGGGCATGGGATTGGGGCCATCCTAATCTCACCAGATAACAAGCTTTTCCCATTCACTGCTAGACTTTGTTTTGATTGTACCAATAATATTGCAGAATATGAAGCTTGTGTTTTGGGGATTCAGGCGGCACTTGAAGCAAAGGTGAAATCTCTACAAATATACGGAGATTCTGCCTTGGTGATTCATCAACTGAAAGAAGAATGGGATACTAGAGATGGAAAATTGATTCCTTATCAAGCTCACATCATGGAACTAATCAAAGGGTTTGATGAAGTCTCTTTCCATCATATTCCTCGGGATGATAACCAATTAGCCGATGCTTTGGCCACGTTGGCCTCCATGTTCAACGTAAGTAGGGATTGTGACATGCCCTTCATCGAGATTGAAAGGCGTCTCGAACCTGCATATTGTCATGAGATAGAAGAAGAGCCCGATGGGAAACCATGGTTTCATGACATCAAAAATTATATTCAAAATCAAGAATATCCTCCTGGTATCTCAGAAAATGATAAAAGAACCCTCAGGCGCCTAGCCATGAATTTCTTTATGACTGGGAATACACTCTATAAGAGAAATTATGATTCTGTTCTCCTTCGTTGCGTAGACGTGACGGAAGCTAACAAAATCATGAAGGATGTTCATGAAGGGCCTTTCGGAACACATGCAAATGGGCACTCGATGGCAAGAAAAATTCTCAGATCTGGATATTATTGGATGACAATGGAAAATGATTGTCATAACTATGCCAAGAAATGTCACAAGTGTCAAACCTATACAGATAACATTCATGCACCACCATCTTCTTTGCACGTTCTAACTGTGCCTTGGCCTTTTGCTATGTGGGGCATAGATGTTATTGGTCCCATTGAACCAAAAGCATCGAATGGGCATCGCTTTATTTTGGTGGCCATTGATTACTTCACTAAGTGGGTTGAAGCAGCTTCCTACACCAACGTGACTAAAAATGTTGTGGTCAAATTCATCAAGAGAGAATTGATTTGTAGATATGGTTTACCAAATCAGATCATCACTGATAATGGTACAAACCTGAATAATAAAATGATGGATGAACTTTGTGAGGAATTCAAAATCAAACACCTCAATTCATCTCCATACAGACCTAAGATGAATGGAGCAGTGGAAGCTGCTAACAAAAATATAAAGAAAATCATACAAAAGATGGTTGAAACCTACAAAGACTGGAGTGAGTTGCTTCCTTTTGCTTTACATGGGTATCGTACCTCTGTACGAACTTCGACAGGGGCGACACCCTTCTCATTGGTGTATGGTATAGAAGCTGTTTTACCAATAGAAGTGGAAATTCCGTCTTTAAAAGTAATCATGGATGCCAAATTAGAAGAAGCTGAATGGGTTCGGTCCCGGTATGATCAATTAAATTTAATTGATGGGAAAAGGTTAACCGCTCTCTGTCATGGGCAGTTATACCAAAAGCGTATGAAGAAGGCATACGAAAAGAAAGTGCGACCTCGTCAATTTCATGAAGGTGATTTGGTACTGAAGAAAATCTTACCGAATCAAAATGATCACCGAGGCAAATGGAAGCCAAATTATGAAGGACCATTCGTCGTAAAGAGAGCCTTTTCTGGAGGAGCTTTGATTTTGACGAACATGGATGGTGAGGAGTTATCTTTCCCAGTCAATTCAGATGCAGTCAAGAAGTATTATGCTTGAGCGTACTCTAAAGGGATAGGGTAGTCTTTATGTCCTCTAAAAGTTTGGATTAAAAATTATGATATAAACTTGTAATTTTCCCAAGTAAATATATGGAATTCTCAATTTCAGTTCCAATCCTGGTCTTGTCAGGTTTCATTTGCATGCATTTTGTGGAAAATATTAAAAAAAATATGAAAGGCATATTTTTAATCTCAAACAAGCTTGATACTTCCCAATTACACAGACCTTGGTAATCAGGATATTCCGCTCTGCCATGAGTAATAACAAGTCCCATAAGGATTGTGGTAGTCACCTGGAGAAAACAAGATCTTTGACCTTTGGTTTTCCACTTGACTATTTCTTCCATGCAGGTTTGAGGGTACAACAAGGACAAACGCTCCCCATGAAGAGTCGAGATCAACAGTTTCAGCCTATCACCTAACTCCAGTCGGGATGGTTTACTAAGATGTGAAAATGCAATCCTTGTATTCACTCGGAACCCACACTAAACCAGAAAAGTCAATCTCCGACACATTCTTCTTGAGCATAAATCTCATATAATTCTCTACCATAAGTCATTATGGTAGAGGTATCTCCCTTAAGTCTTACTTCATGTCCAAGCCTAAGGTATCCATTCCTAGGCTACTCAGATCAAATCAGGGGCATTTCCCCAGTCATTTAGTTTCATGTCAAAGCCTCAGGTATCCATCCCTAGGCTATCTCAATCAAAATCAAATCAGGGGCATCCCCCCAGTCATTTAGTTTCATGTCAAAGCCTCAGGTATCCATCCCTAGGCTATCTCAATCAAAATCAAATCAGGGGCATCCCCCCAGTCATTTATTTTCATGTCAAAGCTTCAGATATCCATCCCTAGGCTATCTCAATCAAAATCAAATCAGGGGCATCCCCCAGTCATTTATTTTCATGTCAAAGCTTCAGATATCCATCCCTAGGCTATCTCAATCAAAATCAAATCAGGGGCATCCCCCCAGTCATTTAGTTTCATGTCAAAGCTTCAGATATCCATCCCTAGGCTATCTCAATCAAAATCAAATCAGGGGCATCCCCCCAGTCATTTATTTTCATGTCAAAGCTTCAGATATCCATCCCTAGGCTATCTCAATCAAAATCAAATCAGGGGCATCCCCCCAGTCATTTAGTTTCATGTCAAAGCTTCAGGTATCGATCCCTAGGCTATCTCAATCAAAATCAAATCAGGGGCATCCCCCCAGTCATTTATTTTCATGTCAAAGCTTCAGATATCCATCCCTAGGCTATCTCAATCAAAATCAAATCAGGGGCATCCCCCCAGTCATTTATTTTCATGTCAAAGCTTCAGATATCCATCCCTAGGCTATCTCAATCAAAATCAAATCAGGGGCATCCCCCCAGTCATTTAGTTTCATGTCAAACCTTCAGGTATCCTTCCCTAGGCTATCTCAATCAAAATCAAATCAGGGGCATCTTCCCAGTCATTTAGTTTCATGTCAAAGCTTCAGGTATCCTTCCCTAGGCTATCTCAATCAAAATCATTCAGGGGCATCCCCCTGTCATCTATTTTGTGACGAAGCCTCAAATACCCATTCTTAGGCTCCTCGAAATGTCAAGACAACTTCATATTTTTCCAAAGCTTCAGGTATTAACCCCTAGGTTAAGCCATTTATCTTCCAGTCATGCCTCTCCTTAAACTGTCTAGCATTGGGACAACACCATTCGGCTATTTACTTCTTGTCAAAAGTTGTCGAGTATTCTTAGTGGTGTTCACGTCTTTACTTTCTTTTCACATCAATAATATGAATATGTCTCATATTCTTTCATGAAAAGAAGTAAAGAGGGGCATCTGTGAACACCTATTTTTGTCCGATGATATATATTAAAAAGAAAAAAAAAGAAAAAAAAAAGAAGAAAAAAAGAGTTTTTTTGTCCTAGAGTCCGGAGTCAATGTTGACTGCATTAACCGGGGTCCTAGCACGGTTTCATGACCGGTGTTACCTCATTAGTTCTAAGCTCGTACAACCTCAGTGGAGTACGGTATTTTACACCTCAGTTTGAAGGGAATCCGAGGTTCTTCAAGTTAAAACTGATGTGTTAATCCGTACTTGAACTTCAAGACACACCGGAGGAACACCTGCAGGAGATTCCCCAATGCTTAATATTTAACCGAGGTGAAGAGAAATGTCTATAGTTGACCAATGATTTCAGACCCCGGTTATGACTTACCAGTTCTCGTTGGTGACGCGGTACAATGCTTAGAACCCCGCCCAGTCCAGATTGCCACCCCGGATCATATTAAAAAAAATAATATTAAAAATTGCATAGTGACCATTGGAATAGTAACCCTTCCCCATCTCTATAAATACCCAATCCCTCTTCATTTCCTACCACACCTCTCATTTCATCAATTCTCTTCATTTCTCTCAAGCAATGGCTGATGGATGCCGAAGCCAAGAGGAAAGAATAAGGGAGGGAAGACGATGTTTTGTGACTACCTTTTTACTCCTTATAGTGTGGGTAGTAATTTATATTTATTAGATATTTTATATATTTCCATATATGTAATAAATAATTTATGTTTCCATTTGTACCTTTAAATAAAAGGCCTAAAAAAAAAATAATAAAAAAATCAGAAAAATAAATGGGCAAAAAAAAAGAAAAAAAAAGAAAAAAAATAAAAAATAAAAAATAAATTAAAAAACGAAAATAAAAAAAATAAAAATCAAATAAAAAGGGAAAAAAAAGAGAAAAGAAAAATAAAAAGAAAAAGAAAAAAAATGGGCCCTAAAAAAATCTAAAAAAAAAGGAAAATGGGCCCAAAAAAAAGAAAATAGGCCAAAAAAAAAAGTCCAAAAAAAAAGGGGTCAAAAAAAATGAAAATTAAAAAAAAAAAGAAAATCAGAAAAGTTGACGGTGGTTTATTAGTGGTGGGCCCCGGTTTGGTTGGATAATTGGAGAAAATTGGGGAAATTGACATCAAATTTGGACAAATTGAAAAAGTAGAAAAGTGATGTCATTTATGGAGGATCCAATGCCAATTTTCTTCTATAAATAGAAGGTGATATTGAGGCATTTTGGAGGAAGAAGAAGAAAAATAGGGAAAAGAGTGCTAAATTTTTGTGAGAATTTTTAGAAGTTTTGGTTCTCAAAAATTTCTTTGTGTAATCTTAGTTAGGAAAATGAGTGCACCACTCTAGTTTGTCTTAGTATGTGAGTTTTTGTGAGCTAAAATACTGTCCAAGTGTTGTAACCGGTATCCGAATACCTTCAAATCAAGTCCAAACAAAGCCAAAAGCAAAGGAAATCCACACAAAATTGATTTCCCGACTTCCGTTCTAATTTCTCTGTAATTGATCTTGTACCAAGGTATTTTTTATTAATACAAAGTTGTTTATTTATATTTATTTATTCATCTTTATTTAATTGTTATTTATTTTTCTGCACTTTTATTTTTCTTTGTTTATATTCAAGCACTTTATTTTCCTGCACATTATTTTTTTGTAGTTATTTATCTGTTTATTTATTTTTTATGCATCTCCATCTTTATTTATTTGTTTGTACCTTTATTTTTCTTTATTTATTATTTTTTTACACTTTTATTTCTCTTTATTTACTTTTCTGCACTTTTATTATTGTTAATTTATTTTTCTGCACTTTATTTATCCGCACTTTATATTTCTGCAATTATTAGTTTATTTATTTTTTTACTTTTTTTATTTTTTACATTTTTATCTTTATTTATTTATTTTTATGCCCTTTTATTTTATTTATTTACTTTCCTGTCCCTTTATTTTTGTTATTTATATTTCTGCCTCTTTATTTTCATGTATTTACTTTTCTGCTCCTTTATTTTTATTATTTACTTTTCTGCCCTTTTATTTTCATGTATTTACTTTTTTGCCCCTTTATTTTTGTTATTTATATTTCTGCCCCTTTATTTTCATGTATTTACTTTCATGCCCCTTTATTTTTGTTATTTACTTTTCTGCCCCTTTATTTTTACGTATTTACTTTCCTTCCCCTTTATTTTTGTTATTTACATTTCTGTCCCTTTATTTTTTATGTATTTACTTTCCTACCCCTTTATTTTTTGTTATTTACTTTTCTGCCCCTTTATTTTTGTTATTTACTCTTCTGTCTCTTTTTTTTTGTTATTTACTTTCTTGCCCCTTTATTTTTGTTATTTACCTTTCTGCTCCTTTATTTTTTATTATTTATTTTTCTGCCCCTTTATTTTATGTATTTATTTTTCCGCTTTTTTATTTTTAATGTATTTATTGTTATGTCTATTTATTTTTATTTTTACTTTTTTTATATTTTTGAACTTTTATTTATTTTTGTACCTTTATTTTTATATTTTATTTTTATTATTTATTCTCTGTACTTTTATTTTTAGTTATTTATCTTTTATTTATTTATTTATTTATTTATTTTTCTACACTTTCTATTTATTTATTTACGTTTAACCATTTTAATAGTTTATAAGTATGTATATATATGTATACATAATTATCTATTTTTTTTATTATGGTCATGATTTCCTATTATTTTCTCTTAGTAACCTTTTAATAATTAAGAAAAAATCACTTTCATAAAAAATAAAAAAAATAATAAAAAAGGTCAAGACTAATAAATAGTGTGTTATTTATTCATTCATTTTTTTTAAAATTTAAGATGAGATTAATTTAGATAAGACATCTTATTAATCTTATTTTTTCTAAAAGATAATTAAATAATATTCCTTGTCAATTTTAATTAATTAAGTGTATTATATTTCTTTATCTTCATGTTGATGTGGTTAATTCTATTTTTTTTCTCTTATTTTTATTTATTTATTTATTTATTTGTGTTAAACTTTATATTTCTCAATAAAAATCAATTTTTTTTACTAGAAAATAAGTAAGACAAGACGTCTTATTGTTTTTTTATCCTTTTATTTTTATGGTCTTTTAATCATTTGTTTATTTATTTTTTTTAGAACTAAAAAACAACAAACTTAGGGGATGTATTCTTTTACTATCTTTGTTTTATTCATATTTATATATTTTTTATTGTGTATATTATTTATGATTGTTTTATGAAGGATGAAATATTTGATAATCATTTTTTAAATTACGCATGATCAATTTGGGTAACCGTTTTTTTACGGACGGTGTGGGGTGCTAATACCTTCCCACCTGTAATTCGACTCCCGGACTAAACAGAATCTCATTTTTTTTAAAACAAAAAAAACCAGTGCTATTTAAAGGTTTTCCTAATATTTTCCTTAATAAATATTGGTGGCGACTCCTTGAACCCTTTATTTTTTAGGCTTCTCAAGAGCCTCACTTCAATACAGTTTCAATTTTCTTTTATTTGTCTTTAACCAGTCCGCGTCGCGCGCCGGGACCCCGGTCGCGACATCTGTGAAGTGTCAGGATCATATCTTGGCAAAAGTACTTTTGGATAATGGATCTTCTCTGAATGTGATGCCAAAATCCACGTTGGCAAAACTACCCTTTGATGGGACCTATATAAGACCTAGCTTCATGGTTGTGCGGACTTTTGATGGAACTCGTCGGGAGATCATGGGGGAAATTGAATTGCCGATAAAGGTTGGACCCTGTACCTTCCAAGTGCTCTTTCATGTTATGGATATCACGCCCGCCTACAGTTGTTTGCTAGGGTGGCCGTGGATCCACTCAGCTAGGGTGGTCCCTTCCACACTGCATCAGAAGTTAAAATTCATCATCGATAACAAATTGGTGATTGTTTCCGGAGAGGAGGACCTTCTGGTTAGCAAACTCGTCTCTACTCTATACATTGAAGCCACCGAGGAAGCCCTCGAGACTTCATTCCAGTCCTTGGAGATAGCCAATGCGACAAGCATTGTAAAGACATCCTTCCCCAATATACCTCTAGTGGTGACAAGAAACATATTGCGGGATGGGTACAATCCAGGAAAAGGATTAGGGCGCGAGTTGGAAGGGAAAGTCCAACCAGTGCATCTCCCAGAGAACAAGAATAGATATGGCCTGGGGTACAAGCCCACTGCGGCAGATAGAAGAAGGGTCAAAGAAGAGAAAAAGGGAAGGAGGGTGGCCCACCTTACTGGACAAGAATTCGACACCGTAAGAATCCCCGTCTGTGACCTCTATCAGAGCTTCAAGAGCGTCGGAATGATATACCCGGATCAAGTCACCATGGTTGAAAGCGAGCCTAACCACAATGCGGAGTTGGTGTATGCTTGCTACCCGGATCGAGAACTGAGCAACTGGGAAGTCATGGAATTCCCTACAACCGTTAACTTTTTGTTAGAGTAATCACTGTTATTTCATAACTTGGTGGTCCCCTTGCTATGCCCAAGGCTTTGGGACCCATTTTGTAATAAGGGCAAAACTTGTTTATTTTAAAATTAATGAACACATTCCAATTCTCATAACCTCATCTTTGTGCAATCTCTGTCTCTTAAACCTTTCGCTTGCTTGTTTCTCTTTTCATTTGTTATAATATAACCCAAATGCAGATCCAAAAATGATCCCCCTGAGAGCGATGAGAACTTGGTTTTGTTTCATGACTCTGATTATCCAAATAATTGCGCCTATGAAGAAAATGAGGAAGACTTTGGACCCTCGCCTAAATTGACAAGATTGTTGGAATAAGAGGATAAAGAGATTCGACCTCATCAGGAGGAAATCAAAACCATTAACCTGGGGAATGAAGGGGAAGATAAAATGGTCAAGATATGCACCTTCCTAAACAAAGAACGGCAGGATGAATTGATTAAACTGCTCCGGGAATTTCAGGATGTGTTTGCCTGGTCATATCAGGATATGCCAGGGTTGGATAACAGCATCGTGGAACATAAATTGCCTCTGAAATTAGAATGTCCGCCAATCAAGCAAAAGCTACGGAGAATGGGAAATGCTTCTTAAGATCAAGGAAGAGGTCAAGAAACAATTCGATGTCAGCTTCTTAGCCATAGCTAAATATCCGCAATGGGTAGCCAACATAGTTCCTGTCCCGAAGAAGGATGGAAAAGTGCGGATGTGTATGGACTATCAAGATCTAAACAGGGCCAGCCCTAAAGATGATTTTCCTCTACCGCAGATTGATGTTTTGGTCGATAACACGGCCCAACACTCCATCTTCTCGTTCATGGATGGTTTCTCCGGGTACAATCAGATTAAAATGGCACCGGAAGACATGGAAAAAACCATGTTTGTCACTCTGTGGGGCACTTTCTGTTACAAAGTAATATCCTTCAGTTTGAAAAATGCTGGGGCAACCTATCAGAGAGCAATGGTCACTTTATTCCATGATATGATGCATAAGGAGATAGAAGTCTACGTGGATGATATCATTGCAAAATCTAGAACTGAGGAAGATCACGTCGGTGACCTAAGGAAACTATTTAAGCGGTTGAGGAAGTTTAAGCTCAGGTTGAACCCTGCCAAGTGCAGTTTGGCGCGAGGTCAGGCAAACTGTTGGGTTTCATCGTAAGCAAGAAAGGAATCGAAGTAGATCCCGACAAGGTCAAGGCAATCCTAGAAATGCCACCTCCTTGTATGGAAAAAGAAGTCAGAGGATTCTTGGGAAGGTTAAACTACATTGCTCGGTTTATCTCACAGTTGACATCGACCTATGAACTGATCTTCAAGCTACTCTGCAAGAACCAACCAGGACAATGGAATGAGGACTACCAAACAGCTTTTTAGAAAATTAAGCAGTACCTGCGAGAACCATCGATATTGGTACTACCAACCCCTGGGAGGCCACTGATCCTATATCTGACGGTACTAAATGAGTCCATGGGCTACGTGTTAGGTCAGCATGATGAAACTGGGAAGAAGGAACATGCTATCTACTACTTGAGCAAGAAGTTCACTGATTGCGAGATGCGATACTCTACTTTAGAACGGACTTGTTGCGTATTAGCGTGGGCCGCGAAGCGCCTAAGGAAGTATATGCTGAGTCATACCACCTGGCTAGTTTCCAAGATGGATCCCATTAAATACATCTTTGAAAGGCCAGCTCTGACCGGAAGGATCGCTAGATGGCAAGTGCTGTTAACCGAGTATGACATAACATATGTCACTCAGAAAGCCATAAAAGGGAGTGCTTTGGCAGACTACTTAGCCTATTAACCCATAAGTGGCTACCAACCAATGCCATTCGACTTCCCGGATGAGGATATCTTGGCATTGTCTGATGAAGAAGGTGGCAGTAAAGACAAGTGGATTTTGAGATTTGATGGAGCTTCTAATGCTTTGGGACACGAAATCAGAGCCATTTTGATTTCACCAGAAAAAGAGTTCATCCCTGTCTGCGCCCGGCTATATTTCGATTGTACCAACAACGTCGCTGAGTATGAGGCGTGTTCCCTGGGAATCCAAGCGACACTAGATGCGAAAGTAAGGTCGTTATAAGTCTACGGGGACTCCGCTTTGGTTATCCACCAGTTGAAAGGTGAATGGGAAACTAGGGACAACAAGTTGGTTCCCTATCATTCCCATATCAAAGAAATGATCAAGGACTTTGATGAGATCTCCTTTCACCATGTTCTTCGGGAAGACAACCAGATGGCTGACGCTTTGGCCACTCTTGCTTCAATGTTCAAAGTGAGTAATGATTATGATATGCCTCTCATCGAGATAGAGAATTATTGTGAGCCCGCATACTGCCAAGTGGTTGAAGAAGAATCAGATGGAAAACCTTGGTAGACATTAAGAGGTATATCCAAAGTCAAGAATATCCCAACGGTGCTACAGAGAACGATAAGAGAACCCTACGACGGCTTGCCATGGGTTTCTTCTTGAATGGTGATACGCTTTACAAAAGAAACTATGACTCTGTCCTCCTTCGCTGTGTTGCACCACTGAGGCAAGCAAAATCATGAGAGATGTTCACGAAGGATCTTTCAGAACTCACTCTAATGGGCACGCCATGTCAAGACAGATCTTGAGGGCCGGTTATTACTGGATGACCATGGAAACAGACTGCTTTGCCTATGCTCAGATATGTCATAAGTGTCAAATATATGCTGATCATATTCATGCTCCCCCGTCGTCTCTGAATGTTTTGTCAACACTGTAGCCCTTCTCGATGTGGGGCTTGGATGTCATTGGTCCCATCGAACCAAAGGCTTCGAACGGCCATCATTTCATCTTGGTCGCCATCGATTATTTCATAAAGTGGGTAGAAGCTGCTTCATACACCAATGTGACAAAGAATGTCATCGTTAAGTTTATCAAACGAGAACTGATATGCCGGTATGGTCTACCTAGCCAAATCATCACAGACAATGGTACAAATCTAAACAGCAAAATGATGAAGGAGCTTTGTGAGAGCTTTAAAATCTCCCACCACAACTCCTCTCTGTACCGCCCAAAAATGAATGGAGCAGTCGAGGCGGCTAACAAAAATATCAAAAAGATAGTGCAAAAGATGGTGGTAACCTACAAAGATTGGAATGAAATGCTTCCCTTTGCTCTACACGGGTATCGTACCTCAGTCCGAACCTTGACTGGGGCAACCCTTTTCTCTTTGGTTTATGGCATGGAAGCAGTCCTACCTTTCGAAGTAGAGATCCCTTCCCTCTGAGTAATCATGGAAGCCAAACTGGTTGAAGCTAAATGGATCCAGGCTCGACATGACCAACTAAATCTGATTGATGGTAAAAGACTGACTACCCTCTGTCATGGTCAGTTGTATCAAAGGCGTATGAAACGAGCATTTGAAAAGAAGGTTCGACCCCGACAGTTCCAAGAGGGAGACTTGGTGCTCAAAAAGGTTTCGCCGATTCAAAAAGACAGCCGGTGTAATATCCCGGATATTTATAGAGAATTTTGTGAAGTGGAAAATATTAAAAATTGTTTTTAGGAATTTATTTGATATTTTTATGAATTATGGGTTAATTATAAAAGGTGTGATTAGAAGAAGAGAGGTTTAATTTAAATCTGTAAAGAAATTATAAAGGAAATAGAGAAATGACCGGCTGAGTAGGTAACCGGTTGGAAGTGACCAGTTGGGCAGGTGACCGGTTGCCATGGGTTTAAATAAAGGTTTCTCTCTCTCAATCATTCATTGTTACGAGAACCTTCTTCTTCTTCTTCATCTGTTTCTCTTCTTCCTTTCCTTCCTCCATCGTTGAAGAGCTGTAAGCTTTGAAGGGAGGTCTCTTTTGCATCAAACCTTGAAATAGTTACATAGCTGAGACATTGATTTCAAGGTGGTGGAACGAACACTGTGGAACGCTTGAGGAGGCTGGTGCTGGAACGGAGGAGGAACAGTGAACCCAACGATTGTTGAAGCATAGAATAGAGGTAAGGGGGTGTTCGGGTTATAATTAATTAGAATTGGATACTGTCCAAGTTGTTGGAATGACTAAACCGGGTAAGAGATGATGCTGAGTGAAAATTATATGGATGTGTATGAATGTACATATGGATGTGCACACCGATCGATTTAGGATCGTGTGTGTGTGTGAGTGACTTAAGAAATATTTGATGTTGATGCTGTAATAAAGTTGTGAATGTATGAGTATGCATATATGTATGTGAACACCGATCAGTTTCTGATCGTGTGAATATGACTTGAGAAATAAATGATGTTGTGATATTTGAGATGATGCCGAATGAGTGTATACGAATGTGTATGGATGCATGTATGTGGACACCGATCGGTTTCCGATCGTGTGTATGTGGCTTGAGCCGATTGAAATTTGAAATAATTGATGCTGTGACAATCGGTGTTTAATGGAAATGCGATGTCGGGCTTGACAAGCAGATCGCCCAGTGGCAATATGATGAATGGGCTTGACAAGTCGGTCGCCTTGTGTTGTGAGCACATGCCAGTTTCTGGTAGTTGCATTTGTTGATTGTTGATAATTTGAAATGATTGAGATGTTATTATGTGGTATGGGATGGCCGACGGTATATTTTGGCTTCAGTGGTCAAGCAGGACCCAGTTGAGCTACCCAGAGGTCTATGACCCAGTGGTTGAGGGGGAGTCAGGCAGGACTCGGTGAACCAAGCAGGGTTCACGGGGTGTCAAGTAGGACCCCCAGCTGAAGGCCGATCCTTTAGTATCCGGATACTAGGCGTCGATTTATGTGAGAGTCAATTGTGACTTGTAATTTGATGAATTATTAGTTGTGGTGTATATTTGCCGAGTGCAGTTTGTTATAACTGCCGAATGAGAATTTGATATATTTGATGAGTATAAATTATTGTACTTGCTGAGTAAGATGTCATATTTTCTGAGTGAGAATTGATGAGTATGATGTTGTATTTGACGAGTGTAAATTGTTATAATTGCTGAATAAGGTTGAATATAATTGCCGAGTGTGAAGCATTATAATTGCTGAGCATGAATTGTTATGATTGCCGAGTGAAGTTTATTATAATTGCCGAATGAGAATTGAAATATTTGTTGGGTATGATTTGATGAATTTGCCGAGTGTAATTTCATATATCTTCTGAGTGATTGTTATATTTTCTGAGTGGTATCCTGTTATATTTGCCGAGTGGAAGTTACTTGTTGAGTGTGATTGGCTATGCTGGCAGTGTGACTTACTATAATGCCGAGTGATAATGAATAAATTGCCTAGTGTGAGTGTATTGCCGAATGTGAGTTAGTTGCCGAGTAAAAGGTGTAAATTGAGGAGAAAGGAATCGTATGGAGTTTATACTCGTATTTTATTTAAATTCCATTCTAGATTAATTATAATGCTAAACACTCACCCTTGCTGTGGTTTTTAATTTTTAGTAACCAGTGACAGGGAGGAGGTCGGAGCCATGGAGATGCGCCAAGTGGAGGATTGATACCAAGGAACCGAGTGCTTTGAAATGAATTCCGAGTGTAAAATAAATATATATATATATATATATATATATATATATATATAGTTTTCTGTGTGATGCCACATGGGTGTGTTAAATTTGAATCGGTATGTTGATTAAAGAGGATATAAATTTTTGATGTTATGTGATCGGAGTTTATTTTGAGTGAACTTGCATTATTGTAGCAAAGTCGATTATCGGGCGAATATTGCCCGAGTGGATTTATTTTATCCGAGCAAGGGCCGATTGATTTGGTGCCCATTATAGCTCAAGAGAGTACCCCTTGTTTCTGAGAGAAGAATAACCGAGAGACTCAATTGCGAGTGAAAAAATAAAAGTGCTTCCGAGTGAAGGTTCAAATGTTTCTGAGTGAGGATATGAGTGAACCTTTTCTGAGTGGAAGTTAAGCCATGTCCGAGTGAGAGATGACCGAGTAAGAGAATTATTTCCGAGTGAACCTTGACTGTTTCTTCCTTCTGCTATTTTCTAAATAACTATTTTTTTAATGGATGTATTTTGGATTCGGCTTCAGTCGGTAATTGCTAACTTAAGTATGATTTTATTATTTTGAATGTATTTAAGAAGACTAAATGTTATTTTATATCAAGACCGAGTGGAATTTTTATTAAATACGAAAAATTATCTTGGAAAAATAAGAAAATTGACGAGGGTCATCACAGCCGGGGCAAATGGACTCCTAGCTACGAGGGGCCTTACGTTGTGAAGAAAGCTTTTTCTGGAGGTGCTCTCATACTCACCAACATGGATGGGGAAGATTTACCGATTCCTATAAACACGGATGCAGTGAAAAGATACTACGCGTAAAAAAAAAGGTGGCTCACTAGGTTGAAAACCTGAAAAGGCGACCTAGGCAAAAGTTAGAGCGATTGGTTGGGCCGAAAACCCAAGAGGGCGGCTCAGACAAATTCACAGCCTGTAGATTCAACACTGCAACGTTGACTTTTCAAGTCGTAGACGAGGAGGTCAGTCAAGGGCATTGAAGCCATTCTCAAACCACGTCCTCGGAAGCAAAATCAGAGGATAAACAGGAAATCATGAGAAAAACCTGGAATCTCGTCGCTCTCAAGAAATCGATGGAGGATCTAAAAGGCCTTCCCTTTCACCCTGACCATCAATTCTTTGCACCTTGTCATATCATATCTTTTGTATTGTTTTCATCATACTTGATGATCATAAATAAAATGTTTTCTTCTTCTTACATGTGTTCATGACTAAAATGAATAAACAAGTTTTACCTTAAGAAAATTTTTAAATTTGAAAATGACAAAAACACAAAGTTATGGGGAACGAAGTGTATACCATTGCCGGATCTTACCTCAGACAAGCACAACCAACTACGCTAGGCAACCTCAATGAAGTCAGAAGTAACAGTTATTTTGGCCATAAGTTACTTCAAAGCCAGTCGCCAAGGGAGTTCACCTGTAAGTTTTAATTTGTTTCATGCTTCTCTGTTAAGGGGGGCCAGGACCCATGACCCCAAGACGTGTAGTTGCCTAAAACTCTCCCCAGCAGACCCACCATTCATCCCCGAGGGGAACCCCGACTGAGGGTTCCTCCCTAGGGGAACCATAAAATGGACTCAGCTCCCCTAACTAGAGTACTTCCTAATCAGATTTGGGAAAGTTAGTTATCCTCAGTGGAATAACCTTTCTGACAGAACCATAGTGATCAAAGGCTAGCCACGCTTTCCTTCCCCAATAGGAGAACACTTTCCCCAGTGGAGTTACCCTCATTAAAATGTCCCAAGCTAGGACATCCCCCAGATTTTTCTCCTCCGGCGGGCCTGCCATACATTCCCCAATGAACCCCAGTACACTTTTCTCAATCATTACCAGACCAAGCAAACCCATGGCACATTCCCAGTGGACCCCAAATTTATCTTTCCGATCAAAGGATAGCACCCCAAATCACTAAATACTTCCCCTGGTGGAACCATGAAGGTTACCGGACAGATGCTAACCAAATCTTTCCCCAGTGGAACTACACTTCCTAAACAATTCAAACTGGGGCATCACCTCAGGTTCATTCTCTTTCACCCAAAGAGGCAGTACCCCGAATCACCAAATCCTTCCCCAGTAGATTTACACTTCCTGAACAACTCAAACTGAGGCATCTCCCCAGATTTCTTCTCTTTCAATCAAGGAGCAGTTCCCTAAGATTCCTTCAAACCATCTCAAATTGAGGCATCACCCCAGATCTATTCTTTTTCAGTCAAGGCGCAGTTCCCCAAGATTCCTTCAAATCATGTCAAATTAGGGCATCACCCAGGTTTATTCTCTTTCAGTCAAGGGACAGTTCCCCAAGATTCCTTCAAACCATCTCAAACTGGGGCATCACCCCAAATCTATTCTCTTTCAGTCAAGGGGCAGTTCCCCAAGATTCCTTTAAATCATGTCAAATTGGGGCATCACCCTAGGTTTATTCTCTTTCAGTCAAGGGGCAGTTCCCCAAGATTCCTTCAAATTTTGTCAAACTGGGGCATCACCCCAGGTTTATTCTCTTTCAGTCAAGGGGCAGTTCCCCAAGATTCCTTCAAATCTTGTCAAACTGGGGCATCACCCCAGGTTTATTCTCTTTCAGTCAAGGGGCAGTTCCCTAAGATTCCTTCAAATCTTGTCAAATTGGGGCATCACCCCAGGTTTATTCTCTTTTAGTCAAGGGGTAGTTCCCTAAGATTCCTTCAAATTATGTCAAATTGGGGCATCACCCCAGGTTTATTCTCTCTCAGTCAAGGGGCAGTTCCCCAAGATTCCTTCAAATCTTGTCAAACTGGGGCATCACCCCAGGTTTATTCTCTTTTAGTCAAGGGGGAGTTCCCCAAGATTCCTTCAAATCATGTCGAACTAGGGCATCACCCCAGGTCTATTCTCTCAATCAAGGGGCAGCTCCCCAATAACCTTCAGTCATGTCAAACTGGGGCATCCCTCAGGTTCATTCTCTTTCATTCAAGGGGAAGTTCCCTAAGAACCTTCAGTCATGTCAAATTGGGGCATCACCCCAGGTCTATTCTCTCAATCTTTACATTTCCTGTCAACCGAGGGTCAACCCCAACCTTTACATTTCCTGTCAACCGAGGGTCAACCCCAACTTTTACATTTCCTGTCAACGGTGAGTTAATTCGGACGAGACGTCCTGTTAGCTCCCCCCAATCGTTACCTTTCCTGTCAACCGAGGGTCAACCCCAACCTTTACATTTCCTGTCAACCGAGGGTCAACCCCAACCTTTACAATTCCTGTCAACCGAGGGTCAACCCCAACTTTTACATTTCCTGTCAACCGAGGGTCAACCCCAACCTTTACCTTTCCCGTCAACCGAGGGTCAACCCCAACTTTTACATTTCCTGTCAACCGAGGGTCAACCCCAACTTTTACATTTCCTGTCAACAGTGAGTTAATTCGGACGAGATGTCCTGCTAGCTCCCCCAATCTTTACCTTTCCTGTCAATCAAGGGTCAACCCCAACCTTTACATTTCCTGTCAACCGAGGGTCAACCCCAACTTTTATATTTACTGTCAACCGAGGGTCAACCCCAACCTTTACATTTCCTGTCAACCGAGGGTCAACCCCAACCTTTACATTTCCTGTCAACCGAGGGTCAACCCCAACCTTTACATTTCCTGTCAACCGAGGGTCAACCCCAACCTTTACATTTCCTGTCAAGTGAGGGTCAACCCCAACCTTTACATTTCCTGTCAACCAAGGGTCAACCCAAACCTTTACATTTCTATCTACCGGGGGTCAACCCCAATTCTCTCACCTCTTGTTAACGGGAAGACAATCTTTCCCGGTCAATTCAGAACTAAAAACAAAAAAAAGGAAAACAGAGAGAGACAGATGTGGAAAATGCTCGTCTTTAAAGAGGTCACACTGACTCGTGATTGCCAACACCGTCAGACGCCATACCGATCAAGAGGTCCCACCTGACTCATACATCGGTGTTCATATCTTTACTTCCTTTTCACTTCAAAAACACAGAAAACTTCATGTTTTCTCTTGTGAAAAATAAGTAAAGAGGGGCATTCTGTGAACACCTCTTTTGGTCCGACCCAAATACCAAGGATTTGATTAAAAGGAACCAGAAGGCTCGAGCGAGATTGTGTTGAATCAGAAATTTGGCCTCTGGTACGTTTTCGCCCGAGCGGGTGTGGTTTCGCCCAAGCGAGATTGATGGAGAACCAGGGGTTAGCCCCTGGATCAATTTCACTCAGGCAGACGAATGAGCGCTCAAGCGAGAAGGAAGAGTTTTAGATACTGGAGCAATTTTGCTTAGACGAGACATGTCTCGCCCGAGCGAGATTGGTACCAGATGCATATTCCCTTCCTTCGCTCAAGCGTTGCCGAGTGGATTATCTCCGGGTAGGGTATTTCTGAGTTGAAGATTCCCGTGGGAGGTGCCTCCAAATGAAAAATGGCTGACTTTGAGTGAATATTTCCCGGTTGGAGGTAAATTCGAGTAGAAGATTCCCGATCAAAGCCACTCCAAATGAAAAATGGCTGACTTTGAGTGAATACTTCCCGGTTGGAGGTAAATCCGAATGGAAGATTCCCGATCAAAGCCATTCCAAATGAAAAATGGCTGACTTTGAGTGAATATTTCCCGGTTGGAGGTAAATCCGAGTGGAACATTCTCGGTTGCAGCTACTCTGAGTGAAAAAGGGACCAATTTTGAGTAAATACCTCCCAAAGATATACGTCCGAGCAAAGGAAGCCCCTGACTATGAATGAACACTTGTCAGACAAGGATGTCTCCGAGTGGTGTGTTTCAGAGAAGATGGCATTTTGAGCAAAGAACAGGTCTTTCCGAGTGATGTGTTTCGGAGAAGATGTCTTTTCGAGCAAGGAAAAGGTCCGACCGATAATGAGCCTCTTTCGGGCAGAAACTTTCAAAGGTCTATATTTCCGAGTGGGATGTCTCCGGGGAAGGCACTTCTGAGTGGTTTGCTGCCGAGAGATGTATTTCTGAGTGAAGCAAAGCACTGACCTGGAATGAATCTCTTTCGGGCAGACTCTCTCAAGTTTCAAACTATCCCTGAGTGGGATGTCTCCAAGGAAGGCACTTCCAAGTGGTTTGCTGCCGAGAGATGTATTTCTGAGCAAAGCTAAGCACTGACCTAGAATGAATCTCTTTCGGGCAGACTCTCTCAAGTTTCAAACTATCCCCGAGTGGGATGTCTCCGAGGAAGGCACTTCCGAGTGGCAGACAGGGGGCGGAAGTGGAAATAATTAAAATTCCCCACCAGCCGCTGCCCCCACTACCTGTTAGTGGCTAGGCTGCCTCCACTGTGAGTGGAGGTTTGAGCTGTCCGAGCACTCGGCCAGCGCCCAGAACCCCTATAAATACCCCATCTGAAGAGGCACAAAGGGTTGGAAAATTTTTAGTCATTAAGTCGATTCTCTGCCCACACTCCCTCGTAACTTGTTTCGTTCTCCACAATCTTTTTGTCCCAAAAAGCTTAAAGTTTCCCCTGGTGTTCAAAGGCAGAATCTCGTTCTCACCAAGTCCCTACATCGTCCCTTCAGTTAACCACACACCGGTTCCTCACAGCTTCCTTAAATCATCAACTTCATACCGACCCCCATACACCAAGCCCTCACACCATCCCTTCATCAAGCCTCACACCGTCCCTTCATCAAGCTTCACATCGTCTTTTCATCAAGCTGCACACCGTCCCTTCGTCAAGCTGCACACCGTCCCTTCATCAAGTTGCACACCGGCACCCCATAGCTCCACTGCTACACCAGCACCACTTCGGTCTCCTCTGTTCGAGTCCACACCGACTCTCGGCACCCCGCCATACTGGTTCTATTCAATTCCTTACTATTCGTTATCCGTTTTCCTGTTGAATTTGCTATTTGTTGATTCTGATTCCCTATTTTAAATTAGTTTTTGCTGCTGATTTTCTTTTCTTCTATTCAGATTCATAATGAATAATAACAAAAAATGAGTGTTTCACATTTGAACTAGCCTAAAAAAATTTTGTTTTTTTTTAAATCAGTGTCGTACGGGAGTACTCCCGTCTACACAATCTCCTTAGAACCAGTACACGTGCGAAGAACTTTGCCTTGTATAAGTTCTCTTCAAAAACATCATCCACCATTAATCTCTTAGTCTTTTCCTAAAAAAACACCATCAAGAACTACATAACCCTGATTTCTTGGTAATCCAAGAATACGTAGGAGCAGGACTTTAAATCCTATCGGGCCCACCTTTCCCATTTTATTCCTATTTTTATTTTCTTTATGTTTCCTTTGTAACTGCTTTTCTTTATCACTTCCATGAAAAATCAATTTAGGCGTGACGTCTTGTTGATTTTCCCTGTTCTCGGTAGACCATCACCATGATTTATAAGGAACGGGATACTTGAGACGAGACGTCTCGTTTATCCCCTTCCCGTTTCCAACCCCGCATTTTGATTAAATCCTATGAAAATCAATTTAGACGTGACGTCTTGTTGATTTTTCCCTATTTTTGGAAGGCCATCACCACGATTCATAAGGAATGGGATACTTGAGATGAGACGTCCCATTTATCCCCTTCCCATTTCTAACCCCGCATTTTGATTAAAGGATGACTAATTTAGACCCGACGTCTTGTTAGCATCCTTCCCCTTTCCGGTTTTATACCAAAGCCAAGCTTAATTTGGACGTGATGTCCTGTTGACCTACACTCCATGGTGTTCAGTTTGTTCCTTCCATTTTTTTTTACACAAAGTACAACAATAAAAGGGGAGAAACATAACATCTTTTGTAAGGCTATTTATATTGCGCATTTTCAATCTTGGTACTATTTTTGACAGGCGATGTAGGGTGCTAATACCTTCCCTACTCGTAACCGACTCCCGAACTTGAATCTCATTTTTTAAACCAGTGCTTTACTGAACTTAGTTTTTTCCCAATGTTTTTCCTATGGATAAAAATGTTGGTGGCGACTCCCTATTTTTTTCGTTCGTTTCATCCTTTCGAGAGGGTCGGCCGCGCCGTCGCGATCCAGGTCGCGACACTACCCTTCAGGAGTTCCTCCTATCTCCCAACAAGCACACCTGCTCCCCCACCCGCATTTGAAGATGAGGTGACTAAAGCAATGAAGGCCAAGATAAAGGAACTGACTGCCAAAAACAAGAAGCAAGAGGAAGACTTGCTAAAGTCTCAACAAGAATGCGCCTTTCAAAAAAGGGAGAACCTAGAAAACAAACGAAAAATCGAGGAGATTGGAAAGAAGTGGAAGTCAAAAAGGGATTACCTAAAGGAACAGAGCCAATTCCTCTGAGCGGCCAATTCCCAACTAAGGATAAAGAGTAGGCAGAGAGACACTATGTTGGCTGGCAAGCTGCTTCTGAAGGACATGTTGGCAAAAGCTAAAGAAAATGAGCGAAACGCTCTAGTGCAAAGGGAGCTCCTACAGTCGCAAATCAGCCGGTAGAGTGTCAGCTTAATGAGGTGGTAGAAGCTTGCCAGCATGAGATAAACGGAGAGCATTGACACGCGATGGAAGTAGAATAAGACTGTCGTGAGGCAATACGCATCATGGAAGCTAAAATGGCAAAACAAGACGAAGTCATTTATTCTTGGATGAGACGCTTCACCAACCTGGCACATTTGGCTAATGGGGCTCTCAAAGACCTCCCATTTATGCTTAGACAAGCTGAAGATATGGCTAACCCTCTTACCACCCCCAAAGAAATTGTAACCTTCCTAAATTACTATAGAGAACGGATTTGTAAGATGAGGGCCATGGTCGCCCAAGCTAGGAATGACTGATTTACTTTCCTTATTGTAACAAACACTTTTGGGAGTAATATATTTTGGTGGAATTCAGAATGAAGGATTCTTTTGTCTCCATAACTATCTTGTGTTAATTTCCATGTATCACTTTACTTAGTACTTTTGAACGTAATGTTCTGAGGAATAGTCGAAGGATACTCGTCAATTTCCGTAATTGCTTTGCGTACAATCTTATTTACTCTTCCTTTACCACTTTGTTTTATTTATTTAATGCTTTCTTTTTAACAAATTTCAGTCTTTCTTTTTATTTCCAAAAGACGTCACGAGGAAACATCCCTACGGAAGCTTGTTCAGGAGAGGGATATCTGCTCGTTACTTAAAATGTTTGAATGGAGTCGAGGTTAATTATGTTTTAGCCAAAGTACATGAGGGCAAGTGTGGCTACCACTGCAGAGGAAGGAGTCTAGCTAGAAAGATTTTGCAGGCAGGCTATTGGTGGCCCACTGTAGCTAAGGATACAATCAAATACGTTAAGAAGTGCGATGCTTGCCAGAAGAACAACACTGAATACCATGTCCCGACAGAAGACTTATTCACATCGGCTGTCCCATGGCCCTTTCATCAGTGGGGCATGGATATCTTAGGACCCTTTCCAAATGCGCCCAGCAGAGTCAAGTATTTGATAGTTGGAGTAGACTACTTCACCAAATGGATAGAGGCGGAAGCAGTGGCACACATCATTGCTACACATACTCAAAGATTTTTCTATGAAAATGTCATCACAAGTTTCAAAATACCAAGAGGGTCATCACGGATAATAGAACACAATTCACGAACTCCAAGTTTAAAAGCCTCATTGAAAGACTCCAGATCAAGCAAGTATTCTCCTCAGTGGAGCATCCTGAGACTAATGGGCAAGCTGAAGTAGTGAACAGAGAAATTCTCAAAGGCTTGAAGAAACGACTGGATGAAGCAAAGGGAGAATGGGTCAACCAATTATGCCATGTTTTATGGGCATACCGGATAACACCGCATTCGTCTACAGGTGAAACACCATTTTAGTTGGTATATGGTGTTGATGCGGTCATACAAATCGAGATTAACCAAATTTCACCGAAGGTTCAAGAATTTGATAATGAGGACAATGGCTTAAGGTTAAGAAACGAGTTAGACCTGCTTTCGAAAGTTAGAAAAGTAGTGTTTGTGCGAGATCAAGCAGTCAAAGCTAAGGTCGTGGTGTGTTACAACGTCAAAGTTTAGAAGAGAAGATTTAATGTAGGTGACCTCGTCCTGAGGAAGGCATCGGTTGGAAACTGCTTGGCACAGCAAGGAAAGCTAGCACCGACATAGGAAGGACCATTACCGGGGTGAATGAAGTAACTCTGGGAGGAGCCTATCTGCTAGAAACCTTACAAGGCGAAGTTTTCAAAAATAAACAGAATGTAAAGAACCTGCGTGTATATTATAGCTAACCGGCGCCATAAGTCATACACTATTATTCCCTACCTAATGTATTTCCCACAGGGTTTACTTGGAAGGTTTTTAATAAGGCATGTAGTCAGGGTGTTTATTCAAAAATAAAATACAAGTTTGAAGTAATTGTTGCTTGCTATTTGGTTTTCAATAGAGTGACTCACTTATTCTAAACTCCGGAGTGGTTGAAAAACTACAGAGTGGTAAAGTTACGATTAAACATCGGAGTGGTTGAAAAACCCCAGAGTGGTTAAGTTACAATTAAACCCCGAAGTGGTTGAAAAACCCCAGAATGGTAAAGTTACAATCAA
Organism: Clitoria ternatea; assembly: GCA_037962975.1. Classification (NCBI taxonomy): domain Eukaryota; kingdom Viridiplantae; phylum Streptophyta; class Magnoliopsida; order Fabales; family Fabaceae; genus Clitoria; species Clitoria ternatea. Next base: position 55,024,553 of record CM075675.1, read on the forward strand.
AACCCTGGAGTGGTTGAAAAACCCCAGAGCGGTTAAGTTACGATTAGACCCCAAAGTGGTTGAAAAACCCTAGAACGGTTCATTTACTATAAACTCTAGAGTGGTTGGAAAATCTCAGAGTGGTAAAGTTACGATTAAACCTGGAGTGGTTGAAAAAGCCCAGAGTGGTTAAGTTACAATTAGACCCCGAAATGGTTAAAAAAACCCAGAGTGGTTCATTTACTCTAAACCCCGGAGTGGTAAAGTTATGAATTAATTTTCATAAAATAATTTCTTTCTAAAAAGAATACTAGATTTTATCTTAAATATTAAAAGTAAAGTAGATAGAAATATTTATTTTTTATAGAAGGAATAAAAGACTAAAGTAATTATAAAAATACTTTTTTTAGAATAAAAACTTAAAGTGTAAAGTAAGAATATTTTTACTGAGTTTTAGCTTTCCGTCATGTTTGCTATATGCTCAAACTTCACCTCACAAGATCATCAATCATTCATCAATCACAACCAAATATTGTCAACCATAATTAAATATCATCACTCACAATCAAATATCGATTATAATCAAGTCAAATAAAAATAACACAATTACTATACAAAATCTACACAATTTATTTCAAGGTGTTTTAATTATTAAAGTTCATTTTAAGTCATAGCAGTCCAATCATAATGTTAGTTGGTCCATATCAAGTCCAAAATAGTCCAATGGTCATATGGGTCCATCATAGTCCAATAAACGCAAAGGTATAATTTAGTCCATATCAGTCCATAACAGTCCATATAAGTCTACAACAGTCCATATAAGTCCATAACAGTCCGTATAAGTCCATCACAGTCCAAATCTTAATGATAGGGTATGTTAGGTTAATGAGTCATCTAAATATTTTAAACTTTACATTCAGTTAATCAATATGAATCATCCAAATATTTTAAACTTTTGAATAAATTTTATTTATTTAATTTACTTAAGATGATAATAAGTATTATTTTAAAATATAATAATTATTCATAGTTAAAAAGAGTAAGGGACTCCTCCCATTATTCTTATGTCTTTTCATATTATATTCTTATCTGACTCCCCCTTACCTTGAATTGTTACCAAAAGAGAGTTCGCTTTACGCCTCCAATTTCTAGAAATATTAATACCAACTTATTCCAATATAGGCATAAGATAAAAATTAAGATTACTACGTAAAACAGAAATGGTAAATTTTGAATAGTGAATAGTAAATAGTAAATAGTGAATAGTAATAGTAAATAGTAAAACGTGAATAGTGACAATAAATGGTAATAGTAAATAGTAAATCGTAAATAGTAAAGGTAAATAGTAATTTACTATTCGTAATAGTAATTTACTATTCAGAATAGTAACTTAAAATAATATTATATCCAGTATAATAATAGATTTCTAAAACGATATGAAAATAAACCTAAAAAATATAAAAGAGAGTTATTCTTACCTTATACTTTTGGCAGAACCTTCTTCTATAAAAATTATTTCTCTCTCTTACTCCTACCACTATCTCTCTAGCACTGCTATATTAAGAAAATTTAATCTAAACTGTGAATTTTCCCTTCGGTGCTCCCCTCTATTTATAGCAAAAATATATACTGTGTATTTTATTATTTTATCATAAAAGTACTGTGTAATTTCTGAAATTTTCATTTTTGGTTACTGTGCACCTTTTTGAAATTTTCATGCATGTACATTGTTATGCATAGTAAATATCGGCTAAATTATTAAGCCAAATAGTAATCATTCGCTCGGTATATTTTAAATATTCAAAATCGATCCTTTTCAAAATTTAACAATATAATATCAGTTCTCACTAATTTTATGATAAGTAATATAAAGTTTAAATTTTAAAAATCTAAAATTTTCTATTAATAAAAATTTATTGGTACGTTTTTTATTTTTTTACGATTGGTAAAAATTAAGATTTTACTCAAACCGATAATTTTTAGATAAGTTTACTTGAAATGGATTTTAGAAAATTTTCTTATAATTTAACTTCACTTTCTTGTAAATATTTTTAATTTTAAGTAACTTTATATGAATTTAAAATTATTTAAAATATATTATTTTATTAAAATATTTCAAAATTTTCAAAAAGAATCCATAAAATCATAAATATTATGTAGATCAAAAAGTTCTAAAGAGCCATAGTCTAATTCCTTCAAAATTTTATTTTAAAATTCTAATAAGAGTTAAATCACAAATATGTAAAAACATAAATATAAAAACATAAAATAAAAGTTGTAAATAATAAATATATTTAAAATTCTTAATATAATTTCATTAATCAATGAATACTAATTAACACTACAAGAAAAATGCATTTTTGTGGCGGTTTATTAGTGGCAGGTAGTTAAAACCGCGGCCAGTTAAGAAAAATAACAAATCCCCTCGCAACATGTACGGCGGTTACGTAACCGCCGTTATGCACAACGTTAAAAAACCATGTCGCTCTCACGTGCCCTTCTTTTCTTTTCTTTTTTTACTTTTACATACAGAATAACCCTTCCTTTTCTGATTTCACTCTTTGTTCCCTCCATTGCCAAAAGCCCTAATCACTCTAATTTTTCATTTCCCCCTTTTCCATTTCCCTCTGATTCATCAAATCTTCCTCCACTTGTCTTTCATTTCATTTCGATTTGCTTTCCCATTTCTCTTTCGTTACTCTGTCGGCATCGTGTAAGCTTTGGTCCTGTTAGTCACCTTCATCCCTGCTGTCGTTAAGCTGGAGTTGTGACCATCGTGCCTGTGTGACCGTTACATGGTAAGTGTCCTACCTTCTCTACTTCTGTATAGTGTTTCCCCCTCCAAATGTGAAGCCTTTTTGGCATTATTTTTTCATTACCTCTGTGATAATCAGATGATTTGTGTTCTTTTCTGTTATTGATTTTATGTGATACATGTTCAAATTAAGCTTATGAATGTAATTTCAATTTTCAACCTTGTGTAAACCGACCAGCATACAATTACCATTCTCTAAAATATGCGTTCTGTTAAGATGTGTTAGAAGCTTGTAATGTATCCCTTTCATTTTAAAAGTCTCATAATATCCTATTAGTGTATACTTTCTGGTGGAGTCATGAATACATTTAGTTTTGAATTTTGGTCAACTACTAGTAATCTCTATTGATTTACACATTATTTTGTTAGAGTAACATGAAGCAGGGTAGGTTGCTATCACAAATAATTTTGCAATGAGAGTCTATTTAATGTGTTGGTGTTCTTTTAATGATAATGTCTAAAAGAAACATTACATGTGATTTAGTAGCATTTACTGCATTAGATTTTAGCAAAGGTTAAGCATTTTGTTATTTCTCTTGTTGGATCAAAAGCCCTTACCTTGAAGGCAAAAGCTATTGCCAGTGGCAAGGGTACGGCTATATTTCTTTAATAATTTTTAGAACTGCATCTAGCTTAAGGGATTGCTCCTATTACAGACGTTATGGCAGGTATGTTAAACCCATCGATTCCTATAGCTAAAGTCAACACCCGTTTGAATGCAAGGTAAACTTGATGCTACTGTTGGGCCTATGCTGATGATTTTGATCCAAGGCTAATGCAAATGTTTCCAATTGTCCTTTATTTGGAACTGATATGATACATATAAGGGCTATTTTTATGACGGATAGTTTTGGCCTTATTATTTTAAAATTAAAAAAGTAAGCAAATGAAAAAGAATTTGAGGGAATGGGAAAATTTCTTGTTTACTTGAATAAGCTTATCAGGTCATGTTCTTGTTTTGGTTCTTTTAATACAATTCTGTTAGTTTTAATAGGTAACTCTAAGCTAAATGTTGTCACTTCTATGAATGATTGTCATAACATCTACCTGAGAAGTACTTTACTCTAATAGAATTACATTCTTGAGATTTATTTTGTGTGTTATTATTCTTGCTTGTTGGTGTTAGAAGTTATCCTTTGGGTGAGTCAATTGAAGAAAAGAATCTTTTTTCTTTTGATCTCCTTGTTCTTATGCTACTGAACTATAATGTTTCACTCACTTATTAGGAGTTTTGCACCCTTATGTGTATTGATGAATTTTCCTGTCACTTTTCTTTTGTCCTCCTTTCTTTATGATTATTTCATATCGCTATCTAATGAAGGTTCCTTGGTCCTGGTTTCTTGTATTTGTCTTTCTCTTATATTTGGTTCAAAGTATGCTTGATTAAGTATGCAACTGATTTTTTTGTCGTATTCTATTTGGTTAAGTATGCTTAATTAAGTTTTTACTTTAAATACTACTTAGAAAATTTCAATTGATTCTACCATAATTGAAATGACCGTGACATATGCTTATTCATTTTTCTCTTAAATGATTTTTAGCTACCAACCAGTTTAGGTTCAGAATTTTTCATTTCACAAGGTTGCTGCTTCATTGAAAATTAAAGTTAGATTTGGTAAAATTTATATGGTGGGTACGTACTTGTAGGTTGGAACCAATAACTACAATGAATTTTTATGCATGATATTTCCCATTTACTGCATACATTGTAGTTTAGCTACATGTTCTTTTATTTTAGTAGATTTAATTAAAATGCAGATAATAGATCCTAGTATGAGTACTTAGATACTCAAAGAGTAGAAGGGTGTAAACTAAAATTTGTTTTCTATATCTTCTCAGCTCCAACTGAATCTATTCAAGTCCAGTTGCTTACAATTGGTTGCAGCATCATTATCTCCATGGCTGTTTAGGTCCAGCCTTGCTGCTGCAGAGTAAGAATGAGGCAACCTATAATCCTGAGAAACTTTTTCATCTATTGGTTTCATTGTTTCTGTCTTGGTTTTGTTCCTATGCAGCAGGAACTCACTGTCTGATTGGCTACTTTCTGTGATTAATCTCTCAGGATACATGTTGTGACCTTTTTTGTATCTCTTTCAAGTCTAATGCTCAGAATTCAGTCCCATTAAGGTAATTAATTTAGTTTGTTTAATGTTAATGCTAGCTACCTATTTGTTTCATAATCTATTTATTTTTAAAATACATATTTTGTCTAATGTTGACGATCAAATTAAGTAGTATTTATACAAAATAACAGAGCAAATGAGCATTTTTCTTAAAAACCAATTCACCTTATTGAAAGAAAAAAGTGAAGAATGATTAGTTAGGATCCTTTGACTAATAGTTAATTAGCTATTTCTATTTTTCTGTTTGCCACCCAACCTTATCATTATCAATATCACCCCAGCTAAACAACAGTATCTATATGGGAAGACAGGACCATTAAATCTTTTATTTTTGAAAAGAAAGTTTCCATTATTGTTAAGTTATGTATGTTTACTTTGAGCTTTGACATAACTTCTATATTTTTCTTCCCTGTATAAGTTATCTTCTCTTTTCAATTTCTATCCATGTGGTATACTTGTGTGACTTTATCATACTGACTGACCCTGAAGCATTAAATTTCGAGAGGGAATTGTAGGAGAAGTGCAACATATTCTTATTTGCTTTAATTGAATTGTGATCCCTAGGTGGTTGATTAAGGATTTAATTTAATATGATTATATCAATATAAGGGATGTATAAAATTACATTTTATAAAAAGTGCAACATATTCTTAGAAATTATTAATTGGAATCAGCCTGGGAGCTGCAGTATTATCTATACCTGTACATATTATCGTTGAAGTGCTTTATAGTCTTTGCATATGCTGCTGAATGATAGTTGATTAAATCAGACAAAAGATCTATGACTAAGAATTGGTGGATTTATCTTCTTAATTATGGTGAAAATCCATTATGAATATTAGATATTAGGTAGTGTCCATTTTGAATATGGTTTCATACCATAAAGCAAATTATTTGGTTTTGGTTACCTTACTAATTATTTTATGGAAAATATTAATTAACTAGTCCCACGAGATGAATGAAGAACTTGGTCAACCTGCATGCTCCTATCATGATTTGGTTTGATCTCTTCTATCTATACAGGTAATACCATTTTTGGAAAGCAAAAGATTTCGTAACCCATTTTAAGCAGTTATGTTTTAAAACTTAAATTCGATATTGGGTAGTGATATCAATTTTTTGTTGCAGGCCAGTGTTTCCTTCTTTTTTAGTGTTTCTACTTTTAACTTTTTTCTTTATTTTATGTGTTATTATTCTTACTTGTTGGATATTCCTAATGTGCATGTGAAATATGATACCTTTTTTTTTAATTTTTCACCTGTAATTATTCTCATATCTTCATCACTTTTTTAAAAGAAATTAAAAAAACCTAAACCAATTTAGTCTATATGCATATGCAGTTATGTATGTTAGTATCGTACTATAACCTCACATGATCAATAGCATTGCCATCCTTTGTAAAAAAAACTATTATATTTTGTTCTACTTGCAAAGAAGGGTGCTAAAAACTTCCACTCAGTGTTTTCTTTATGACTTTGTTTACAATGCAGAATATATTCTTATTTTTATATATTCATGTTATTGACAGGTATAGACTATCTTTATTTTTATATATCCAAAAAGTTTAAGCGGAAGGCTTCAGAGATTGTAAGTATAGACTATCTTCACATTGTAGTATGTTCTTTGTATATTACCAAATAAATATCATACTTTTACTTGATTGACATAGGCTACCGAGACAGGCAAAGTTGTTAGTAGGGGTACTTTGTATGTTGCTACTCACAAGAAGAAAGATGGGTCATATGTTAACAGTGAGGCTCAAGTTGTTTGTGTAAGTTGTATACTTATGATGACATTTAGTGTATATATACCATGTACTGCTTGATTTTGTATATTTCATTCAAGATCATGTTAATTTGCTTGTAGGAAAAAATTCTTGAGATTGAAAGCCAAGAGACTGTTCCTAAAGAGGTGGCCCCAAATGATTCTGTAGGTCAAGTATTTGGGAAAGAACATCCAGGTCAAACACGAGGGTTAGGGTCAGCTATTCCACCTTCTATTGCTTTTGGAACAAATTTCCAGCAGTACAATACCTAAGTCTTTGGAGCATCTATTGGGGGTACATCTGGGGTGGGTGCATCTGAATGTAACACTGTACCTGTGCAAGTAATGCTTAAGATGCAATCAGAAGCCAAGGCCAGGATTCAAAAGTTAGAGATGATTGTTGCTGAGTTGCTTAAGAAAGTTGATGTTGATTTACCTATAGGGATACATGATCCTTCTAATAACCTTGTAAGCTAGTTTAATAATTATGCACTTTATATAATTATTTCATATATTGTAACACTAATTTCTACTTCCAATAGTTTATGGAGCCAACACCAGCACATCAACCTTCTACATCACAATCTGGCACACATCTCCCATGATTGAGTTGTTAGGTAACTTGTTTTCTACATAACCTAAACCTTAGACTATTTTCACTTTAGATTTATAATTACATTCTTGTGAGGTCTTATGCTTGCTGCTTGTATGATTATTAGTGAGAGAAAAATTCAAAAGAGAAGGAAAAGATTTGTTGTGTAAGGGTGAGTTTTTGAAAGAAAATATGAGAAAATAATGTATTAGGTTCCTTTTTTTAATGTTAACAATATGTACATGCTAGTTGATTTAAATGCACCATGGAAACTTCATACTTTATACATTAGTTGCCAATCATCATATTTCCCCCTCACTTTGTAACTTAATATGACTTATAATATTTTCATAGTTATGGTTTGTATTTTGTTGTGGTTTTAGGCTTTGATCTAGAAGAATGAAAGAGCTTTTTGGATGGAGTTAGAAAAGACCACTTGATGGAGTTATTAGCTGAGTTGTGTTTCTTTTCTTTTTTAACTTAATGTGTTTTTTTTTCAATATGGATTAGAACATGTTCTTGACAAATGATGTTTGTTATGTGTTAATTTAATAATGTTATATTTGTATAACTTAATGTGTCTTTTTTCAAAATTTGTATTGTAATATGTTCTTGACAAATGTTATTTAGTGTATGTTAATTGACTTATCTTATATAGTGTCTTAACGTGTCTTATCAAAGCTATTAATTTTATTTGCCTTGGAATAATAGCATTGAGTTTTATTTTTGTATATATTTACTCTTACAAGAGAAGTTTCAATGAATAACAATATTAGTTCAATATATAAAAATATTAGTAATCTGAATAATAATAGTATAATAATAACAAAAAAACTAGAAATTTTGTCACAATAACATTGTTACCAAAAACTGCCTTCCAAATAGCATGAGATTCAAGGTTGGTTTAGTAGTGTTTAATGGTAGTTATTTAACTCCGGTCTATTAATTCAGATAACCACCAGGAATATTTTCTTGTTTAGCGGCGGTTACTTAATTTACCAAACGGGCAGGGACATTTAATTTAAAACATAATATTGATTTTATAACTAAACTTGTGGTGGTTTAAAAGTCACAACCCGCCATTAAAAAACCGCCACAAAACAATTCCCGCGCCACGTTTAGCGGCGGTTTCGCAACCGCCGGTAACGTTTTTGTGGGGGTTCAAACCGCCGCTAAAGTGCATTTTAAACCGCCACTAATTCCCGTTTTCCTTATAGTATAAGTCATTTTAAAATTCTCATTCAAAATACATAAATATTTTTATTTTACTTTATTTTTAAAAAACAAATAATTAAATATAAATACCAAAATTTCATAAAAAAATAATAATAAAAAACTAACTAATAGTAAGTATTTCTCATTAAAGATATATTAATATCTATTTTCTATTTGTGTTGAAAATGGGATGTTACACTACGAACGGGCAAAGTTTCTAGAGGAAAGATGCAAAGTGAAAAAATAAGTAAAAGTTACCCTCCTTATATAAGCATCGAAATCCCATGGGCCAAAGATCAATCGTCGTGGCCTATGGACGAGATGGCAGTCGAAACCACGATGCCCAAAAGCAAGCGTCACTTCGCGCCAGCGTAACGTCATCTGACGACACGTGAAATAAAATGACCATTCACAACTCTCCATGTCAGTGATCCATGTAAAACGATAACTTTTTTAAGCGGAGCGCATTAAATGCTCCACCTAACCTACCAGACATGGCATATTGGATGCATCTGCACAACGGTCATAAAGCCACATCGACCAGAAGTCAAATCTATAAGATTACAAAATCTTCCATCGGAGTCACGAGATAGCTTATTGTTGTGACAATGCCACAAAAACAAGCTATGAGGCAAATGATCCGGGGTGTTAATCGGACTCCATGCCTCACAGACGAGGTCCTACTGTACGCTGCCACATCCTCAGAGTTATCAGAAGAACCTAGTTAAACTATCACAACTAGAGTCTAAAAACAGTATGACTACAGACATACAGTCAAGACTCCGGTCCCACTCTGACAGTTAGAGAATGAGTCAGAATCGGTATGGGCAACATGTCCCTACAACATTGTTGCTACAATAAGTTAGGAGAAGGATGAAATCACTTCTCCTACTCAGGTATTTCCTATAAATACATCTCATTTATTACTGTGAAAGGATCTGAATTAATTTGAGAGTTACCTCCATAATACCTTTATTTCATGTGATTCCCGTACTGACTTAAGTATCGGAGAATCTTTTGCAGGTGCACCTCCAATGTGTTCTCTTGACTACGGTACGGACTTGAACATCAAATTCACCTCATACTTAAAAACTTAGAATCCCCACTGGACCTAAGTATAAAATACCGTACTCCATTGAAACAACGTAAAATTGAGAGTAAGTGAGGTAACTCCAGACAAGATGATCAACTCTTGACCCCAGTCCTAGGACAGAACACCTCTAGAGGGGGATATTTGTTGTTAACACATAAGAAATGATGCATTGGCAAGAATGCTAAAAAATAATGCTAGAACCATCAGCCAAGGTAATGGAGGACAAACATATAGTGATGTTTAGTAACAATGCATTACTTCCCATCAACTATAGGTTTTTTCTTAAGATCTTTACTTAGTCTTCTTGTAGCTACTTCCTCTATTTTTTTAGCCTTTTAACCTCATTTGAGGTTCCATGCTGCATATGGAGGGACTGAAGCATGCTTAAACTCTTAAGCTTGAACCAAATTGCATCATTGTGCAATACTTCAGTTTGCCCTCATTCAGGTCATCTTTAAGTCGGAATGGCAAAGTGAAATGCTTGACATGCTTACCAATGGGATCAAGAAAATATAAGTAATCACACGTGCATGAAAGATTAGACAGGATCATGATACGCTCAACAAAGTTCTGGTACCTAACATCACCTTCAATAATCTTTTCCAGCATGATCTTACCAATAACGACATCAACCACTATTTTTCCCTTGTCCTTAGGCTTGAATTTTTTTTTCCTTAGGCACAATGTCATTGCCCTTCCACCTCTGTCAATGTGTGGATCTTTCCTCTTCACCCTGTTTCTTATTTCTCTTTATCAACTCAACACCTCTTGCTTATAGAGCTCAGCAACCTTCTCCATATGGAGGCTTAGAATCTTGGCCTTTTTTTAGTTTGGGTTGGATTTTATTTTCCACCCTGACAACTTCCGTATTAGCGCTTTGAAGTTGCTTTTCTTAGTCCGTTAATGTGTCAATCCCCATCAAACTTATGTGCATATTAAAACACAATTATGGTAAGCATATCAGATTATCATAACAACAATTCAACAACTAAAGGGAATAAAAAATAACTAAGTTTTTTAAGATATTCATCTCGTCTGTCAGAATATCCTAATAACGTCTTGTACTTTATTAGGTTAAACTTTGTGGCCTCAGAGAAAGCATCCACCACCTTCTTCGACCCCGATGACAACTGACCTTCATCCACTACATAGGCTGTATTTTCTAAAAGAAAGTGCTTTCGTGTCTAGTTGGCGTAAAAACGCTGAGATCCAATGGTATTCTCCCAAAACACTAGTTGACTCTCATTCACAATAACTTTTAGTAAGAGTGCTTAGAAGATTTACCACTAATCTTGGTAGATTCCATGTATGACTAAAAATTGATGATGTCACTTTGACATAGTAAGTTCACATAACTCAACCCATCATTAGCGTTACTATCTCAATATTTGGGCATACTGGGAAAAATGGAACTGTTGGCTCGAAATGGAAGTGTTTTCTAAAAACTCCTAGTGAAAACATTAATCTCCAATCGTTTGGATGAAGTTGGTTAAGGGTGACATTCAAATAGTATAGCACCCTTATTTCAAAGTTTTTCTAAGGAAACTTCACATCGATCTTCATAAAGCATATCTTATATATATACATGAAGTATGACCCCGAGTAGTGATAAATCCGATCATTTATTAGAGGAACAAATATAGAAAAGTCCTCAATATTTTCTTCAGGGGCATGGAGTAAGGACATTGTCCAGAATCACACCATCTTATGCTTTCGTATATACAGGGACACAGTTAACAAAGGTTCGAATGAACCAAAAATACTAGTTCTTAGACTTTTATGCAATCCAATTGAGATGATCTACAATTACACTTGCGTTAATAGGGTTAGTGGATATGACTTGCTTACTAGCCATTCTAAAATCTTGTGATCCTGCTTCTACCATCGGTTGAACTATGTACTGAAGGAAAAGATTGCATTGGTAGAAAGGGATTTTGTTAAAGTGATAATATGTAAAGCTCGATTCCGACCCTCAAGATGAAATGACACACTCCAAAGATGCAAGGAAGGGTTCATGAGACAAATTAGAAAAGAGTATAATCTAAGCCAGATACCAATGTAGTTCCTTACCTATAAGTTTCCCCATACCAGAGAAAGAAGCCGCAAGCAATAACACTACCGCTTTTTCTGGTTCTATATTTAAAAGTCAACATGTATTCATTTATGACATACATGACTTATGTCAGGATACCAAAGACAGCCATGACTGTGGCTCAAAAAGTATCTCAACCAACTCTTTACTCGTGTGATCGTCTCCCATATCTCTGATTTAAAGAAAAAAGGATTTACATAATAAATGAAATAATCAGGATAAGAAGGTTGCCTATTGGGACGATCTAAATATTTAAAATTATGAGCTAGAGAGCCAGAGAGCCATTGTTGCTTAAACAATGTTAGAGCTAAAGAAAGCTTTTAGAAGACAAATGATAAATGATTAGAAGTGAGCCTCTTTCTTGGGGGTGAAAAGACAGGAATTATTAGATGCAATGATGATAGTATGCATGTGTGTCATTTCATATATCAAACAACAACCACATGAAAATCAAAGCATTACACCCATTCATTGCGTTACACGTGTCATTAATCAAACTCAGCCTTAAAAGAAGCATACTCTGGTATTAAGGAAGGCATATCAATATAACTTTTCAAGCAATCCCATTACTTCAATTCAACAGGACCAATTAAAGACTGGTTCACATCACCCTATTGAAGCAATCCTCAAGTCACTTGTCTTGATTTTGGCCATTAATCTGAAGACAAGGTTTGGATTCAAATCAAATAAAAACAAAATCTAATTTCTATTCTAAGCTTTCAAATAGAATAGTATAAGTTAAATACCAACGAGGCTTATTAGTAAAATTTCTATTACACAAGACTTCTATTTGAGGGGCTTATTATAGGTTTAGAGATAAGGTGAAAAGTATCTTTCTGAGATTTATTGGTTATGACAGTTTGGTACTAGAGTCATCAATATGAACTTCCTCCAATCATCACATCAGTTCCTACTTAGTGCAAATTACTAGGGTGATCAGTCCCAATAATTCATAATCGAGCAGTTAAGATTGTGACTTTACCACTATCCATATCCTATGTAAGATCATCCTATGGATATTTCCTAGTTCTAGTCTTAGTCTTATGGTACACAATCAATTTGTCAAGCCCTCGTTATTACTTAATAGGTAATGAGAATGATTCAACATTTAGGGCAAGTATAAAGCATCTCATGCTTCATACTTCCCATCTAATATCCAAAGCATCCCATACGACATTGTATAAAATGAATGATAAACCCTTCACCAATACCACACTAATTTAGAAAAACTTAACACCATGCATCATAGTGGAATAACAAGTAAGCAATTATGTCACTTACTTCCTTGTTCCATTAAGCAATTATGCCCATGATTAAACAAATGTCAAGAGAGATCTTGAGTTTACCAACCTCAAAAATCACTATAAGAATATCTGTCAAGCAATAAGCAATAATGAATCTTTATTCTTTGTTACCTAAAGCTCTTTTTCTAATAAGATTCCTACTTTTATTTTCTAAATTAAGGCTCATGGTTAGGGTTCCAATGTAAGGTACGTCTTCCTTTTACATGAGTTCCTGTGAATGCCATGTTAAATAGGTTTTGATGATGTTAAGGTTCTGATGATGTCATGATATTAGGTTTTGTTGATGAAAAACAAAGTTAGATTTGATGATGTCAAAAATATTATAATGGTCTGACTAACATCCTATAGTGAACATATATCAACCAATACTCTACTCATGCATTTAAAATATAAACTTCTCTCCTACCCCAAGAGAAGTAATCCGAGCGATTCGACAACCCCACCTCATCATTCAGAATAAATCCTACATTAACATATATATAAATCTTAATCAATTGGCCTATCAAGACATTAATTTCAATTCTAAATATTCATCATCATATTTATAAATCTTAAACATGTTATAGACACTATTTTTTCTTATTTTGTTAGACTTTGGGAATTTCTTCCTATTAATTAAAATTCTTTATAATTAAATGGTTATAACAACAAACTCTTAAGCCACCAACCCACACCAATACCACTTCTACTAATTTCACCAATTTAGTGTCTTCCACATTTTCTTGATTTCTCAAATTCCCAACATCAATAATTAGTGCCAACCATTCCAAAATTCTTTTCCTTATCCAAAATCACTTAAATGGCAATTAGTCACATTTTCTCCAGAGTTTTGTCAAATGCCCCAAATTCACCAATCTTTAGGGTTTTCACTTAAATTAGCAAATATCAACTCCAACCATTTCTTTGCATCATTTAAGCATCTTCAAGACAACAACACAATATTCATATCATCACCACTACCAACAACAATTCCCAATGGTCATCTACTGTAGGGTTTGAGTTCCACATGCATTCTTTCATCAAAACAACACTTAAACTTCCATTATAATACTTTAACAACCTCAAAACCACCAAAACAAGCCATTAATACTATGAAATCTTACCTTTTAACCATTGCTAGATGTAACTCTAACACGATGAATATGGTCCGTAGTTGGTTAATGGGTTGGTTCAAATAACTTTGGTTAACTTATGAGGCCCACATTAGGTTGTATTTTAAACCCAAAATAAAGTGGATCATAATGAGTCTAGTTACAATAAAAACAAACCTTGAGGTGTCCACCATATTTATCCTTTAAGATAATACTATTCTTATAATTTAATAATCACTATTAACCAATAATCATGTAAATCAACTGGCAAAAACAAATCAAACTTGTAGTTTTGAGTTTGTGTTACAAGAAATCAACTTATTTAAACTTTGATATAATTTAAATTTAAGGATTTTTTTGCCATTTTAGGGTAATTTTTGAATTAATTATAAATATGGGGCCATTTTAAAACATTTTGATTGTCTAGGGTGGAAAACGCCATATCAGATTTTGCATTACGTATCCCCATTAAATGTGACACATGTTATGTCTTTCTGTCATGCGTAATGCATGGATGAATGCCACTTGGCAGAGAAAGCAGTGTTACGTATTATTAAATAACGTAATGCATGAACATTACGTATCATTGACCTACGTAATGTGTTACGCATTTTTGTAATACGTAATGGGTTTTACGTATTCTCAAAAGGCGCAACGGGTGCAAGCTGGACCAATAAGACAATGCCATGTGGCATTACGTGATATGGCATTACGAAATGTTCATTATATATTGTCCAGATTTAGTTCTTGTTTATTCTAGTCTTCTACAGATTTCATAAGTGTTGCAATCAGAATATGGCATCCGAAATCATGATGGTTCTTTACACAAATGGGTAAAACTATAAAGGGGCAGAAGGTTATACCTTTGAAGGAAACACAAAGTTGATTCAAATTAGGTGTGATATTACTTTTGAGGAGCTAAAAGAGAAAATTTCAGGTAAGTTGAAACTAAAAGGTAATATTGTAATTACTCAGCTAACCAACAAGGCAGTTATTGGTAAGAAAAAAATAAATTTTCTGGTTTTCTAATATCTGATGATGAGGAGCTTGAGCAGGTGTTGCGCCTTTTTGAAAAACAATCTGACATGGCTGCAATCGAGGTTTTTGTTGATGTTGGGAGGTGTGAGCTGCATGAGGCAGAAGGCCCTTCGTAATGTTTGACACAAGGTAAATAAATTTTGATATGTTAGGTTTAGTATATTATTTGTTGTTAGTTTCCAAATAGATATAATAAAAGTTGTGTTATTTTTATTGAGCTATAAATGAAAGAAATGATGATTTAATTGTTGATGATAACATGGATTTGAATGTTGAACTTGAGTTTCAAAGTGATGATGAAGAATTTGATGAAGGCAACATTCTGATTGATAGTGATGCGGACACAGATGTTGAAGGTGACTTTGAGTCAATATTGGGAACGCTAAACTTAGGGAATGCACATGGCGTTGGTCCGTCTGTAATTGGTTAGTATGTATTACTCACAAGTTATATTTTAACTAAAAAATAGCCTAACACCCTTAACTTAATATTTGCACTATAGGGTTGAGCAGTGTAGCATTTTGGAGTTCTTCACCATTTTACAATAATGTAAATTTGGATAACCCAGATACAAATAATGATATGGCAGCGTATAATGACAATGCCGAATAGCGTGTTGGGGATGGACTGTATGTCGGGTTAAAATTTAGCTAAAAAAAATGTTGTACAAATTGCGTTGAAACAATACTTGATGAGGGTCTAATCGAACATACACGGTGCTTGAATCAAAGCCAATACATTTTACTGTTAGGTGTCTAGATCATTTGGATGGTTGCCCATGGAGGATAAGGGCAATGTTGTCGAAGAAGACAAATTCATGGCTGGTTAGTAAGTGAGAAGGGTCTCATACTTGTGTAAATGTAAGACTTTCCCAAGATCATGCCAAGTTGGACTCAGAGTTTATATCTTCATGCATAATAGGTTAGTATACATAGTGTGTATGATCATATCAATTAAGTGGTTTTATGCAGGAATGGTTTTATCACTCACACTTATCTAATTCTGTTTGGTAATGTTTTGTGCAGGAATGGTTAACCAAGATCTGTCAATCTCTATCATATTGATACAAGAACGGATCAACAGCCAGGTTGGATATAAATGCTCATGTAGTAAGGCATGGAAGGCCAAACAAAAGGCAATTGTTAAGGTGTTTGCAGGCTGGGACGAATCATATCGTTTATTACACATTGGCTTAACCATATGCGCAATATAGTTTAGGGTTCTGCGTTTAAAATGGTGACGACTGAATTTTTTACCGACACTGAGGTCGATGCACGGTTTCATACGTTTAAGCGAGTGTTTTGGACATCTAAACCATGTGTTGATGCACTAGCCTTTTACAAACCCATGCTTCAGGTTGATGGCACTTTTTTATACATAAAGTATTGACACACTTTGTTGATAGCTACAACACAGGATGGAAATAGCTCAGTTATTCCAGTTGTGTTTGCTATAGTTGAAGGTGAGACCCTGCAGGCATGGAGTTGGTTTTTAGTGCAAATTAGATGCCATGTGACACAAAGGACTGGTTTGTGTCTTATATCAGACCGCCACCAAAGCATCAACTCAGTTGTTGGAAATCCACAGACAGGATGGCAACCACCAAACGGCCACCATGTTTTTTGCATTCAACACATAGCTAGCAATTTCAACCACAAGTTTAAGAACGTTGCGCTTAAGCAAGACTTGTTGAAAATGGGTTAGTGTTTAAGGTGTTTCCTTGTTATACAATTTTCATCCAACCATGATTAATATATGTTGTTGCAGGTTATACGCCATGTAAAGCGTGGATCGATGAAATCCCTAAAGAGTAGTGGAGCCTGGCATATGATGCAGAGGGGCATAGGTTTGGGCACATGACAACCAACTTGGCTGAATGCGTCAACAAGGTCTTTAGAGGGGCTCGAAACATGCCCATCACAATGTTGGTTAAATGTACTTATTCACGGTTGGTTGAGTACTTTGTTCAGTGGGGTGCCTGTGCCAGAGCAGAGTTCAGGGAAGGCAGAGGTACACTAAGAGGTTGATTGATGCCCTAACAAAAAACCAGGATAGCGTAAGTACTCACTCGGTCCGTCGATATAATATTTATGATACTCGATTTGAAGTGGAGGAAGGGTTTGACCCTGTGGAGCAGAGTGGTGGAAGAAAATATATGGTAGTATTGTCAGACAAATCAAGCTGTGACTGTGGGAGGTTTCAGGCATATCATTATCCATGCTCGCATGTGATTATGACATGCCAAGTTGTGAGCGTCAACTACTTTCAATTCATCCATCCTGTATATACCGTTGATTACGTTATAAATGCATACTCACCGCGATGGTACTCTCTTGGTAATGATGATGATATGCCTATCACCGATCACGATTGGGTCTTGACTCCTGATTATAGCCGGTTACGCCCCAAAGGTCGTCCAAAATCATCCTGTATTAGAAATGAAATGGACTTAGTTGAATCGCAATCAAGGCAAGGCAGGTGCACACAATGTGGGAATGAAGGTCATAACCGTCGTAGGTGTCCAACAAACGCTAGCGGTTGTAGTTCATAAATCTAAGTGTTTGTTAATAATGGTTGTGTGATAATGTTTTGTGGATCCACTATAATGTAATGTTTGTTATCATAATATTTCATAATGTCTGTTCACTACATGATAATGTTTGATGCCACTCCACTATATTTGTACAAAGCAGTGGAACTACTGCTCTCCAACATTTTGCTCCCTACAAACACACTGCAAGTAACGTTTGCATGACCTCATTCGTATAGGGAGTCCACACAATCTACACAACAAAAACAAGAAAGTTAGTAAAAACAAATATTATTAAAGTGTCTTACAATGGAGATTTCTGTTGGCCTAACTTACATCAGAACGCTTCATCTGATCAAAGGCACGACGATAAAAATCAATGTCTTGCCTAACCGCCTTGAAAGTTTCCCTGCCCAACCACCTACATTAGAGGTTATTATAAAGTCGTTAAATGCGGTTCACTGTGGGACGAATAACATAACACAAAAATATTACAACTATAAAACACACTAAACCTTATGACATACGGCGTCCCAGTAGGTCTACCCTGTATCGTCACGTTTGGAGCAATAGTTAGAAATCTGTCCCAAGCCCACACTTGTAACAATAGGTGAAGCCCGCAAATAGATGTTCGCTCATATTTCATCGATAAACATAACTCACAATATAAATAGCTTAAGGCTGCAGATCCCCAACTATATTGGCCACATAAATCTATGTCTTCCAACAGAGGCAGATATTTTAACGAAACTCGACTGCTTGAATGATCGGGAAATATTACACCCCTAATTAACCATACAATGTACGCTCTTGTATACCTCAACAATTGTAGTTCACTGCCCATATGATCTGCAATGTCTGAAAAATTATCTGATAGCCACATCATTTTCAAACAACCAACCTGAAAGGCATCTTCGGGTGGGTATATACCAAATAGATTAGCCACCACCGAACTCCAGTCACGAGCATGTGTGTCCACCATCAAAGGTAAACCATCTACACGTAAACCAACCTGGATGGCCATATCTTGTAATGTAATGGTGCACTCTCCCGGTGGCATACGGAATGTATGTGTTTCAGGCCTCCACCTCTCAACAAGTGCTGACAGTAACGCGGGCTCTATTTGAAAGAAATGAAGTTGGGCAACACCGAGAAATCCTGCCCTATGCAAATTTGGCATGATCACCTCTGGCACACCTTGTGTACCACTACAAAGAGCCAATGCACGCCTACATTTCAAGATTCAATCTGGTTTTCCATTCCAAACTGATTATGACACGTGCACGTTTTGAAACCTCAACAATGACGGGTCTTCTAGACTCGGGTTCACTTCACAGGACTGCAACGATGAGGCCATACTGCAATAAAAGTAACATAAAATTTTTTTAGGTTTATCTTAACAATTTTAACATTAAAATTCTTTAACTTAATTAATTAAAAACAAACAACAAAGAATAATTACATTTTATCGACATACTAACACAATACTAAAAAATTAAGCAATAATTTAAACAAATAATTTAATTAAAAAAAATTAACAGCATACAATATAAATAACATAAAACTAAAAAATTCTTTAATTAAAAAATTTACAACATACAATTTAACTAACGTAATACTAAAAAATTAAGCAATAATTTAAACAAAACATAACATTTCATTAAATAAATTAACATCATACATTTAACTAACATAATACCAAAAATTCTTTAAATTATTTAATTAAAAAATTTACGACATACAATTTAACTAACATAATACTAAAAAAATTAAGCAATAATTTAAACAAAAAATTTACAGCATACAATTTAACTAACATAATACTAAAAAATTCTTTATATTATAAAAAACATTACAGCATATAAATTCACTAACATAATACAAAATAATTAAGCAATAATTTAAACAAAAAAATCAACACTGCATTATCCTTACCTGTTAAAACCTTTAAAAGGATGCTCAAAACTTCAAGAGGAGACCAAATTTTATGCAAAGGACCAAGGCATACTGCAAAGAGTAAACTGAAATGGTAAGAATGGTGAAGGCATGGGGAAATGGTGAGGACCACACCCTTATAAAGGGGCCATTCGATGCCATGTGTCAGCTCCCTGTGGGTTACGTATCTTCAAAATATATAACCTTGGTCAACACTGCTCCACCTGCGAAGTCTGTATTACGCACTGTGGAAATACGAAATGTCAAATGTGTATTACGTTATATGGTCCTACGTAATGCACCATGTCTTGCCACTTGGAGCCATGCAAAATTTACGTATTTTGGGGGTACGAAACACCTGTTATGTATTTTAAGGGTGCGTAATGCAAATGTCGATTTGACATTTTCTACCTCGGACATTTAAGTTGTTTAAATTCCACCCCATATTTATAATTTATTTTAAAAAGTATCCTAAATTAGTTTAAAACCCTAAATTTAAAGATGAAAGTATACTCGACGCATTTCAATCCACAACATTCATGATTCCAGCATATTATAATGTAATGTAATTTTTATAAATAAAGAAATAATTAAATATATACACGTATGTTTATAAATTGAGTTTAATATCTTAAATTAATTAAGAAATAAATTTGGAATCTTTTAATTTAATTAGGAAAAAATTAATTGCATTAATTTTTACCTATCATATTTATATTTTAAATTCATGTTTTTTTGTTTTATCATCTAAAAATAGTAACATATACGAATATTAATTAATTCAACTGAAACTTTCAAGTTAATTATCATATACTGCTTATAAGAAACATAAATGTAAGATTTGTACAGCTTACATATAGTTTAAATTGAACAAACTCATGTTTGATTAACTAGATTACTAACTTATTTCTTAGGTTATCTGTTATCTATTATCTATTATCATAATTACAGTATAAAAATGGATAGTTCTTTTTATTATTAAAAAATAGTGAATTAAACTCAACCAAAAAATTATTTGATGAGTTAAGAATTGTGTTGATGAACATAATTTTTAGCTGATATGTTATAAAAATAGAAAAGAAATTGCAACAAAACTGTGCTAGTGAAGTTGTGACTTGTGAATCTGAGGTGAATGATGCAAGTAAAGATCAGAAAAAGGTGAGGGGAGTCCATACGAAGCTAAGAAGTTGAGTTTTGTTGGGTGGTCTTTTCAATTTTGATTTGTAAAGGGAGGGAGGAAAAAAGTTTTAAGGCACTGCACAGAAAGGATAATAAAACGTGGAACGTACCTTTCAGTTTCACTCACGTATATTTACCCATTTTCCTCTTATTTTTTTATATTTTTAAACCTTCCCACTCTTTGATTAATTTGAACACTACCGAGGAACAGATCGTGAAAACGCCTCTCCAGTCTTTTTTCCTCTGTTTGCGCTTTGCTCAGTCACAGTCTTGGATCTTTGCTACGGTGTTGTTCGACTGGTAGAGGAAGAAACTGAAGCTTTCGCTACATTTCTCAGTAGCATGAGCATTATTATTACCTATACCACTTAAATTGTTCATGCTTCTGCAACAGGTAAATTAGTGAAAAGTAGCAGCAGGAAAAAGTGAATGTGTCTAAGTTTCTTGTTCGTATCATGTTGAAGAAATCTCTAAGAACAAGACTAGGTTGGTTTCAGTTTCACGCTTTCTCTACTTCGATCTCGGGATCTTAGAGGACCTGCCTAGATCTCTCGAATGTCTCGAATTCATAGCCGCTGTTCCTTTCGCAACTGCAATTTCTAGGGTTTTTTATTCGCTCTGATGACTACGAAACGCGCGTACAAGCTACGTATCCTTTATCGATCTTCATTTTGTATTTGTAGATCTCTGTAGTATCCATTGCGTACTTTACTTTGTTATGTTAAATTTGTTATCAACTTGTTGGTTGGGTTGGCCTTAACGAGTTGTGTGCAGAGGAATTTGTAGCACATGCTTCTACTGTTAATTGCCTCAAGATTGGAAGGAAATCATCCCGGGTTCTTGTCACTGGAGGTGAAGATCATAAGGTCAATCTTTGGGCTATTGGCAAACCTAATGCTATACTGGTTCGTGTTCGTACTCTTCTCCTCTCATTTATTAGCTTATTTTTCACTCTGGACCAGGGTTCAAGTTGCTGATCAACCATATACATTGTTTTCCCGTATTTGAAGTTCACTTTTATTTATTCGGAGTTGTTTGAAGCTAACTTGGGGACTGTGAGGGAAATGGTGTTTGGATGGTTTTGCATGAGAATTTCTGGTCAATGTAGCATCAGATTGAGTTTCACCTATACTTGGCGCCTATTTGGTTCCTAGTTGGGGTTTTCCTACTGAGGTTAGCCAAAGGCAACTTTCTAATCCATTCTTAATGGTGTGCAAGATTAATATTAACTATTAGATAGTTCCGTTTTTACAACTCTATTCTCGCAACTGATTACCAAACGGGCACTTAATGTGTCATCCCAACACGATCAATAATATCCCTTTTATTTAGGGTTGTTCTTACATAATGATACATTTTTGTGTATTCTTTTTAACTTCTGTTCTTACATGCACATGGACTGTATGTCTATGTATCTGCATATGAGAACTATATACCTTGAAACCAATAATTCTTTGTTAGTGGATGATATTTAGATGTAGGTATGACCTCAGAACTCTGAGCAATTCTTGATCATTCAGTATAGATGTTAGAGGCAATGTACAACAAAATATTGTGAATATTGTATACTTGAGTTTGGTGCAGTTGGATGGGATCAAATTTAAACACACTAAAGTTGTTAAGGCTGGAGTTTATCCCCTTGTTCTATTGTCTTTTTGGCATCTTCATGGAGTATTAAAGGGATTCTTTACTCAGATGGTCAAATAGATTGGATTTCCATTGTTTTTATGGGTTCAATTCAATTGAAGGAAACCCAACAGGGGTAGCCTACCCCTTCTGATGAATCCTACCACATCTAGTCCCAATGGGATTTGAAGCTTGGACCTTTAAGATGGTACCCAATGTTTGGCTATTGGAATGCCCCCTTGGGAACAAGTGATTGGTTTCTTTGGTAGATGTATTTTTTTTTTCTTGTGGTGTAAAGTTATGATACTGTCTTTCTATGCTTGTTTAATGTTTACTTTTGTGTGTCTCATATTCGTAGAAACATATTCCTTCAACAGGAAAGAGAGAATATCTCATGTTTTTCAGTAAGAGCTGTTTCTCCTCTTGCAGAGTCTGTCAGGACATTCAAGTGGAATAGATTCTGTAAGTTTTGATTCCTCTGAAGTGTTGGTAGCTGCAGGAGCTGCAAGTGGTACTATCAAACTTTGGGACTTAGAAGAGGCAAAGAGTATGCAGCTGTTGTCATTTCCTTTAATGGTCTTAAAACACTGATACAAATAGATCTGAGTTGCTGTTTTTCTATGGCAGTTGTTCGTACTCTTACTGGTCATAGATCCAACTGTACATCAGTAGACTTCCATCCTTTTGGAGAGTTCTTTGCATCTGGTTCTCTAGACACAAATCTTAAGATATGGGATATCAGAAAAAAAGGATGTATCCATACATACAAGGGCCACACTCGAGGTGTAAATGCAATTAGGTTTACCCCAGATGGACGCTGGGTTGTTTCAGGTGGAGAGGACCATACTGTAAAGGTTAGAATTTCATTCTTTTTCATGATATTGGTGTAGTCAGATTCCATTTCCATAACAAGGTTATTTATGATCAATGTGTGTGTGTATAATTTAAACTTATCAATGTTTGTTGAAACCCCACATGCTTACAACGTCTCCCTTTGTACTTACATTGCAGTTACCAAATAAACACTGAAATAGTTTTTATTATTGTTAAGTATTATGTGGCAACTATATAAGTAGAAAGTAATTGAGAAAAAATAAGAAATATGTACACAATATGAGGGCATGCACATGGTAAGATAAAGTACGAATTTAAGTTGTTCTTGGTGGGATTGCAACTCTCTAGTTGTTTGCAGTCACTTAGTGTTGTCCATTGTGGGCTGCCACTTCATTGAGTGTGAATGGGAATCTAATCCTGGTGTGTTAGGCAAGGTGATTATCTCCTTTCTTTTCACCTTATTTGTAGATTTCTTGAGGTGACTACTTTCTAGGGGTGTATAAAATGGTCTTATTGAAGCTTATCATGTACTCTTTGACTCTACCATTTACCATTCACAATCCAAACAAAGCAAACCATAACTTTCTTAATATAAAAGGTTTGGCAAGAATAAGGAGGCTAAACTTTTTAGTTGTGTACTGTGTATGCAGTTATTTGTTTGGAGGGGAATTCTTGCATATTTTGAATGATGTCCTTTGCCATAAAACTTGCATTAGGACAGAATTATGGTTATTAGCCTTGCCTTTCTTTGCTGTTCAGCATATGGCTGTTACCTGTTAAAACTTAAAAGGAGGTGCTTCTAGTCACCTTTAGGGAGATTGGCAGCCTTGAGACATTCTTTAGTCCTATTTGGATCTTTTTTCCCTTGTTTTGGTGGATATATTGTCCTTGCTTCACAGTTCACACCACACCATAGTGGTTTATCTTAGTATTGTATTATATTGTGGGTTGTGATTAAGGTGAATTGGTTTATATGATTATATTACATTTGTAAATGAGACTGTACATAGAGAAATTTTTTTGATGTAAATTATTACATTTGCAGTTGTGGGATCTGACTGCGGGAAAACTCTTGCATGACTTTAAGTGTCACGATGGCCAGATCCAATGTATAGATTTTCATCCCAATGAATTCCTACTAGCAACAGGTTAGCATTATTTTTCTAATGAAATCATGATAGTGAGTACTGGGAACCTTATGGCTTTAACTAGCAACAGTATTTTTTTCTTCACTTTTAGTTAGTATGTTTTCACACGTATATATTACATTAGTTTTCTTGAACATAAATGAGGTATTAAATAGTTTTAGATTTGTCTAGAATTTTACATTTATGGTTTGAACTTTGAATCCAATAGTAGGTTTTAAGAAAAAATTATCCAATAAAAAATTATTAAATGGTGTAACAATAACAATAACAATTGGTTAAAGTTACACATTGTAATTTGATCCCTCGATTCCCTCCTCTCTCTCTCTCTCTATATATATATATATATGTATATATTAAAAACTACAAATGCAACAAAAAAAAGATTAAGAATACAAGTAACGGTGTCCAACAAACAACACAACCAAGTAAAAACTGACACAGTGAGTTAAATTGAAGAGTTGATCATGCAGACCTCAGACCAACAGTTGGAGCAACAATTGACTCTCTGTGCTGAGTCTTACGTCCCAGTTGTGAATTACATTCTCCCACAAGCTGATGATGCTATAAGCCAAGGGAGATTTGGGTTTGCAAGTCCTGCATATTTGATACTCAGAAGTTAGAAGGAAGTAAGTGCTAGTGACGAGAAATTCCCTTGGCTCAACCTTGGCATTCTTAGGTGATAGAAATAGCATTATACTGAAGCTGGTGGATGCGGCTACAGAGTATACGCATCAATTAGTTGCCACGGAAAATGGAAACATGAAACTTTGGGTGCTATTACTTGTTAAGAAGAGGGGAACCCACCCAAGGCATTAACTGAGTGAGGGAAAAAAATTAACCATGGTCATCTCTCAGTTTAAGACTGACGGTGGTTTGTTTACAAGGCATAGGATGTAATATTGACTTAAGAATTGGGTTTACGGTAATGTTGACAAACCTCAGGGGGAGTTTGTGTATTTACCTTATTTTATGCTGATCACATCACTGACAGTGCTTTTTTCTTTCCTGTGTTTTCTGTTAGAAATTTCTAACTTTTTTCTTTTTCTTTTAATTGAATGAAGTCAAACTTTTGTTTCATTTGTTTCTTTCACATGTCCAGGCTCTGCAGATAGAACAGTTAAATTCTGGGACCTTGAAACCTTTGAACTTATTGGTTCAGCTGGTCCTGAGGTATTTTTTTCATAGCAATTTACCATTTTCTCCTCAATGATGAGTTTAAGAATCTATTTGTCAAGTTAACTTTGGTTTCTTAAAATTTTTATTTTTGTTTTCATTTTTTTGTACTTTAGACAACTGGAGTGCGTTCTCTTACTTTCAGTCCTGATGGGAGGACCCTGCTTTGTGGTTTACATGAGAGTTTGAAGGTAAGCTCCATTTTGGTTGATATGCTTAAGGTAATCAACTAACCATATAGCAAGGTAACAATGTTCTACTTGGTTCTGTTTAGGTTTTCTCTTGGGAACCTATACAATGCCATGACATGGTGGATGTGGGTTGGTCTAGATTGTCAGATCTTAATGTCCACGAAGGAAAACTTTTGGGCTGCTCATACAATCAAAGTTGTGTTGGAGTCTGGGTTGTGGACATTTCGGTAGATGCACTTATCTTTCAGATAAATTTTTGCTGCTTATAGGTGGTTGTATTTGATGCCATTTAACACTAATGTACCTTTTTAACATTTCTGACCTCTTGTCCAGCGCATAGAACCATATGCACTTAATAATGTGAAGCAATTAAATGGCCATTCAGAAACTAAATCATCAAGTGGAAATATGACTGTACTGAATGAGATCACAGCAAAGGCTAGGCTATCTGTTTCACAAAATCCAGATCCTTTACTGAAGGAAACAAGATCTCTTGGAAGGTTGTCAGTTTCTCAAGATTCTGACCCCTTTAAGGAGGGAAAATGTTTGGCATGTATGTATACTTTCTCTCTTCATATTTATTTATTCATTTATTTTTCCATTTGTTTTGATTGAATTGTTTGTTTGAAATCTTTATTCTGTTTTGATCCATTTAAGTCCTGTTGTCCATGAATAGCCTTCCTTTCTCACTATGTGACTTATGGACTGTGTGAAGCCACAGGAAGTGCACCAAGTACGCCTCAAAGGATCAATTTGAACTCTGGTACCAAAACAGTATCTGGTGGTTCAACAACAGTGCTTAATAATACAACAGCTCAGAAAAGGAATTCTTTGAAATCTCATACGACATCCAGTGTTCCACTTGTCAATAAATCAGACATCATACCTGTAATTGTCCCTAGAACAAGCCTGAGGTCAGAGCCTGTGGTTGATTCTAGAAAAGAAGTTGGTGTTGCTGGAAGAACAACACCGTTCTCTTTGCAGTCAAAGGCAGCAGATATACGTAAATTTCCAAACACCAGAGATGATGTGGATAAGCCCCCCCTTGCTCCTGTAACAGAATCTGCAGTTTCTAAGGGCAGTGAATTAAGTGGTTTTGCAGATAAAAATAATTTTCCTTCTGCTGTGAGCTCAACTCAAGGTATTCCTACATCTATTAAAGCCTTAAAGTTAAACTATGCTAGGTGTAACTGGAAAATGTTCAATAAATTGACAGAGCTTACCGCTAGTAATCAGAATGAAGTTTTACATGAATCCCATATCCTCAGGAACACAATTATGTTTTTTGTCCCAGTGGTTGATATTTATGCAATATGCCTACATTTAAATGATATTAAATTCATCTAGTGCTGCTACGCATTGTTTATTTGGGGACAATTGGGAGGAGTAGATTTTGGGGTGGATTATTGCATTTTCCATTGTTTGCGTGCAGCTAATTGTTAGGGGAGAGGGATTTAATTTTTATGGGATACACGGAAATTGAATCCTTACCTAAATGGAGTCATTTTGGGTGGAAATGGAAAGAAACTTGAGATTTTTTTTTTTTATTGATTGATTTTAATATTAATTTTTAATATTTTAATATATCTTAATATTATTAAAAATTAAAATTAATTTTTTGTATTGAAAAAGTAATATAATAAAAGGGTTGTGTCTAATCTATGCAATCTTGCTTAGGATAAAAGATAAAAAATAGAATTGTTTTATTGAAACTTGTGTTGAGATTATTTAGAAATCAATGAGAGTGAGTATTAATAAAGTTTTCAAATGAAAACTTTTCATTTTTTGATCTTTTAACCTATGTAAAGTTGTACATGTTAGATAAACCCATAATAAAAAAATAGATTTTTATTTATTAAATTAAATTTATTTCTTAAACAATCCATTTATGTCCATCTGTTCTCCTTTTCATTCATCCAAATAACAAAAAGTTATTTTTTCACTTTTCTCATCTATTTATACCTAAGAATTTTAACAGTCCATGGGCTTAATATGCTTAGGACTTGGGAGAGTAGAAGTGAGTTTATTAGGTGAGAGATACTTAACTATAAAATCTTAAGACATTATGAGTGTTGCTCCCAACACTTATATACGTTTTACTCCCTTCTATTTTATTTAATGTGGGACTTCCTAACACTCCCCCTAAAGTTCAATTAGGTTTCTAGTTAGGACTTGATTTTTTTTGTTTTCTTTTTTGTCTATTGGCTTGTATTCAGGAACCTCAAGAGGCTTTTTTTCGTTAGCTTGGGCTCTTTTTTTTTTTGAGTCTTAGAGGCCATGTTATAATTTTTTTGTTGGATAAGCATTTGGGCTCTTATACCATATTAGAAAATGGAGGGCTTAACTCAAACCAAAAGGTAGCTCATGAGTTAAGAGTTGCCCCAAGCTTTGTAAAGTTTATGCTGGTTATATTCCTAGTCTATGTAAGACCTATCTTGACATCTTAACAATATATATTCAAACAACATACATTTCCATCTTGCTTCCACTCCATTTTCCTCTCTTCTATTTCCTTCAATCTTATTTTTTCCACCGTATTTCATCTCTCAATCCAAACAAAACATTAGTTTCATTACAATTTTTTAAGTCCTTAACAACTTAAAGTTTTAAGTCAAATGGTTGTTTGACATAATATTGGAACAACAGCAAATGATCTTGTTAGGCATAATATTGGAACCTGATTAAGCAAATGATTTTGTTAGAAATATTTGCAAAATATCTGACTATGTTCACAGTTCACTGTATCTTAGAATATTTTTTAATGTATGAAGGCTCCATTGGCATATGGAATTGTAGTTTACATTTATGGTTTTAGTTATAATTCGAAAAAACTGGAATTTGTTTGGAATTATAATTTCTATATTTGGATTGTGCAAAGTTAAAATGTGGAATCATAATTTTAAGCTGAAAAATGATCTAGCAAGTCATTCTTGTTATAAGCTTTGGACCACCATGGACATGGGATGTTGTGAAAAATGGTGACTTGTTTTCACAGTTATTCCAACATCAGGAAATAATATGCTGTTAATTATTTTATTAGGCATAGATCTTGGGACAAAGTGTAAGCTTGCATGAAGCTCTAACTTTCTAAGTGATTTATGTATGAATGGCTAGGGGTGCGTGAGTAGATAATGTGTTGCCACTTGTTATGGGAAGGACTTGTGCTTATGATTTCTTTTTTTATTGGTAAGAGCTTATGGTTTCTGTTTGATTGTTCGCATGTAGCTGCTTTGATCTCTGTGTGAATTTACATGGACACTGAATACAAGGACATAACAAGACTAAAGATTAACATTAACCAGCCAATGTAACCTAAAGCCTAAAAAAATGCACAGCACCATGGTTTATTATAATGGTTGATGAGCATTAGTTAGTGAAAATCTGGATGTCGCGTGTTATGTTGGATAGTACATTACTAATGTAGAGATCTCTCCTGTGCCAGATGAAGCTCGGGTCCAGAAAGTGAACAGAGATGTATGTTCGGTCGAAGTACAGAAAGGAGGTAACTTTGCATAAATTGTTGATGATTATATCAGTAACTTAAATGGTTTCGTAATTTTATGCTCTTTATAATATAATAGGGAGAATGCGCTCACTTCTCAATTTAGAAAAGAGGGAACGGTCTCTTAATTTTGAGGGGCCTAGACAAGGAATTTCTCACGGAAGGATACCATCAGTTCAAGTGCTGCCTTTCAGTGGGGTATTATACTGTTTCTTGTTTTCTTTTATCATTTTATGTGATAATTGATGCAGCATAACTTTGTTTACATACATATACTTTAACAAAGAGCACCCCCAAAAAATAACAATAATGGTGCAGAAAATTTACTTTATTTGGGAGAGGGCATAACGTTAGTGTCAGAAAATAACTGAGCCTTTATATAACCATCTTTTGTTTTTGAACCCTTTCTACTATAAGGGGGTAAACCATCAGTGTTTCTTTTGGCTTATGCTTGTGAAAGAGGTACTGATGTAATATGATAGGAACTAATGAGATGAAAGACACTAATAAGAAATGCTGGGAACTGAGCTTCTTACAGAAGAATGAGATTTTGCAAATCATGGATACAACCAAAGATTACCGAAAGGAATACACTTTAACGGACCCTTGGACCTCACTTTCAGTGTAAGGACTGGCTTACTTCTATGACTTCCTTCTTTCCTGCCTTTTTGTTGTCCCCCATACCTTTCCCATATATTCCTCTCCACTCATATTTGCTTTCTCTACTCATCATTTCCCTTGCCACATAATTAACTCCCCAATTGACCACAACTCTCTTGTCTTGCAATCTCTTAAGGGTATATTGATGAAGTGGGGTTTGTGATGAGCGGGGTTGATTGATGATGTGTATGGGCTTTGTATGTGTCAAAGATTTATAGCTGTCAAAAAGTCCCACATTGACTAGAGATATGGCCAATCAAAAGTATTTAAGGTGGAGAGAAATTCTCATCCTTTGAGCTAGCTTTTAGGATTGGGTTAACCCCAATACCCAAATTTAAGATGGTATCAGAGCCTATCCTAGATCTGTTGTTGGGTCACCCTTGTTGTCCACACTCTATTCTTAAGTGTGGGGGTGTTCTATAAGTCCCACGGGCCACCCGTATTCATCCACACTTCATTCCTGAGCGCGAAGGGGTGCGTTAATAAGTCCCACTAGCCACCCGTATTCATCTGCGTTCCATTCCTGAGTGTGAAGGGGTGTGTTAATAAGTCCCGTGGGCGACCCGTATTCATCCACACTCCATTCCTGAGAGAGGGTGTGTTAAAAAGTCCCACATTGACTAGAGATATAACTAATCAAAAGTATATAAGGTGGAGGTAATCCTCATCCTATGAGCTAGCTTTTAGGATTGAGTTAGACCCAATACCCAAATTTTTTTAGGTATGCTCAATGGATACATTTTTTTAGGACAAAGAGTGATAAGAAAGAATGGAACTTGAATTTGGTAGTTGGCCAGATTTGGAAAAGAGCAGTGTTTTTGTTGACCTCCACATAATGAGTAAGGATTGAAATGTAAATTCACGTTGAGGGAGCATAGATGCACCAAACATACAAGGTGCATTGTAGCATTAGTCTCTGTTTCTATTAAAATTCTTATTCCTCCTAGGATAAACATTGCTTATAGGCCTATCAATGTTATACAACATCTAAACATGTTCAAGGATTTCATTCTTTTTCTTATATCCTTTACATATCTTATTGTTGGTAGTTTCAGCATCATGTGGAACTTTCTGGTCTCAAGAGTAGCATATTTTATCTCAGTAGAAACATTTTGCTGTAGCTAAAAGTTTAATAGGTAATTTAATTGAAGCAAACCTGCATAATTGGCTAATTGCATTTGCATGAGGTATACATTGAGAATCTACTAAAGAAGCCATTACTCATTATTTACATAAAAAGGAGGGATTAATTTCTTCGCTTCTATATGACAGTGTACTTCTAATAATTTTTCTTGTTATTCATGATTGTATTTGCTTAGTCAAAGAAATTATAGGTGGCCCTTTTTCATAAAAAAGAGTAATTTACACATACTAGTTATGTGAAATCTGAAATTCCCAGAATGGAGGTGTGTATATAGTTATCACAAGCTGACATTTTGCTGAATTGGTGCATGAGTGCTTGCTTGCTCATCTTTATGGAACAATTCAGCCAAGCATGAATACAGGCAGTAAATGGTTAGAGACTCATCCTTGGGATATCGGATTGGTGGTGAAGCATATTTGTTATATTGATCCTTGACAAATCAAATTAGAAGCCCAATGGAGGAAGAGGGATTGGTTTCTGTTGCTTTTCACCTTCACTTGTGAATGGATTTGAGGCCAATTTCCCTACTTCTGAAGTAGAAATAGTACCACTGGAATTAGGTCTAAATGTCTAATATTGATTCTCTGTTTGATTTATATGCAGTTGGATATTATTAATGGTATGCTATTTGTTGCAAATATAAATTACATAATATAAAATCATCCATGTGTCTTCAGCTAAGTAAAGCTTCTGGATAGTTGTTTGGTGACACTATTAATTCCGTATGGTTATTAGGAATTTTTGGATTTTATTTTTAAAGTGGGTAAATCTGTTTACAAGTTGAGATTACCCTGTCATGATTCATGAGTTTACTTATAGTTTTAAACCTATATAGTTTAATAAATTAAGTCTCAAAGATGCTTCTATCTCAACTGCATGCTGCTTTACTTTTGTTGAAGAAGGTAACAGTAGCATATCACCCAGACATCATGTTACCTGATACACCACATAAGCCTCATGATTTTATTTATCTCAAACCTGATGTGGCAACAGTAGATGCTTATAACCACCCTGACTGTGGGTCCCATTGACTGTATTTTGAGTTTTTCCCATTATGATATTAGTTTTTGAAATTAATTTGTAAGAGAATCGCAGACAGAATGGATCCTTTACTTTACCTATATGCATCAATGCATTACTATCATAACTAATCGAATGCAACATTGCAGTTTATATTTGATGGAGAGAAAGCTGGATATTTCGCAACATCTTAAATGAGTTAGGACAATTAAACTTAAGAGCTCAGAAATTTAAAAGCAATTTAATGTTTGATTGAGGAGACAGATTTCTATTTTTGGTCTTTTGGTCCCATTCCCTGTTTTATATTCCTTGGAGGATGTAATTTTCCTATTCCTCAATGTTAAACAGAGAGCACATTCCATATCCACTGAGAAGGCCACTGTTTCTGCTACTGATGAAGATTCCATTTCTGATGTGATGGAACAACATGATGAATTTCTCAGTGCAATGCTGGCTCGTTCAGCCAAGTTGCAGGTATTGATTTATGATTATGATTTTATGAATAGTTTTCATTCAGTGCTTTGCATAATGAACATATAATGAAGGAGAGTTTTTACATGTTATTAAATGTCAATGAAGACTCTCATTTGTTATATGTTCATTATGCATATAACATATGCCCAATACAGAAATCAAAATAAATTCATGATCAAAGGATAATGTATTTGTTGAAAATATAGGGATTTTTGTTGAGGAGGGGCAAAAGAGGATGAACTCTATTTGAATGTGATATCATATATGTGGTGTGTATTGTTGTGTTGCCAAAGACATAGCATTAATCCCTATATAAACTAATATATAATAGACTCCTATTTCTATCTAAATAAGGAAATCAATCATGAAATATTGAAATGTGGAAACCACCCCTAAGTGATTATTTTATAGTATTCCAGATACAATAATGATATTATATGATATTTTCTAGATATTCTATTTCTAACACTAGCATCCTATAGGGTGTTGAACCACAAATATAACCCGAGTACACAACAGAAAGCACGTTGTTTAGGCAAAACTTGCTAATAACTTTGTATACCAAAGGAAGATATCACTGTTAAAAAGCTGCTAGCTAAGCACCACAAAGAAGCTAAGAGCCTGTTTGGTGGTAAAGATAAAGGGGTCAAGATAGGATAAGTTATCATTTCCTGTTGTTATTTTATGTTTGGTGAGTCAATAGGATACGACAGAAGCTATCTTATTGCATATTGCTCCTTGGTTTTTTCCATCCTAAGAGGGGAGTTGAATTAGGAATGAGTATGATAGGATACGGGGCATGTTTGTATATTATTACTACTAACAACAACAACAACAATAATAATTACCACCAATTTCAAATATAAGCAAATTTTAGTGGATTTTTTTGTCCTAAAATATAAGTAAAATTATACTTTTCCAATGTCATTAAATGCTAGCATACCAAATATATCATCCTTATATATATTCCCAGAACAACTAGTTCTTTGTATAATAAATAATATTAAGGATATTTTAAGAAATTACACAAGATTTGATTATATTAATACAAATAACTACTTTCAACCAACATTCTTAATGTGTGAAATTAGTTACTTCTGCTTATATTTGGAATTGGAGATAGTGTTATTATCATAATTGTGCTCTATTCTTCTACTTGGTGTACACCAAACACTAAGAGCTATCCCACTCTTATCATATTTTGTTCTTATCCTAGTTGTTCATCCTATCTTATTTTGTCTACCAAACGGCCTTAGGGATACCATTTTATCCCATACAAGAAGAAATGGAAAGTATTTCTCCCTGAAAACCCTACAATTCCTCTATAGTTGTAGATTAGCAAATCACTGCTACCAACTGAACCATCCTGAAGTCTTGAACCAAGCTTTTTGTTTTGGGGGAGGGATGAGTTGAACCTGTCTTTGAAACCAGTTTGACGGATCTGCAGCCTGGCCCAGAACAAGTTTCCTGAAAAAGATGGTTTTATATAAAAAGACAACAACACCCTTGGATAAAAATGTATTTCTATAGGCTAAAATATAATTTTGGTAACTGAACCAAACCTATTATCAGTTATAAATTTGCTGAACTTTGAAAGCATTGTATTGCAGATGGTCTTCAGATGTTGGGAAAGAAATGATGTTAAGGAGGTCATTGGCATAATGGCGAAGATGGATGATCACGCTGTGAGCATTTTACGTTGATTGTTTTCTGTCAATACTGCATCTCATTATTATCTTTTATGTTCTCATTTGTGGTATCAGCAATTATTGGATTGGACTTATTGGTATTAATTCCAGGTGATTGCTGATGTTATTAGCATTATAATGGAGAAAATTGATATCGTCACACTTGATATATGTGCCAGTCTTCTGCCACTTCTAACTGACCTTCTACAAAGTGAAATAGATAGGTAAGTGATGCGGATACAGGGAAGCATTTTAAATGCATTGTCCTGAACAGATATGTTACAGAGTTATAAAGTATTACTTATCAAAACTGAGAAAAGGAAAATAAAATGATACAGCTATACAGTTTATTTAATGTTGTGTATTCTGTTCACCCACAGTAGTAGAATAATTTGCTGTTAATTACAAGCTTTCTGCGTGAATGAGGTGAGGGGGAAAGAGTCAATGACCATCAAGGAAGACTGTTGCTAGAATAATCCAACATGTGGATTCTAATCTTGTTTAAATTTCACTGGCTAGCTGTTTTCACTCAATATCTGTATTATTGTCCAGTGTAGAGAGGGTATCTCAAACAGTGAGAATGAGGCAGCCATTTCCATAAGTTAGGGGAAGGGGTAAATCATAAAAGTGATGATTCACTCTGATGTTGTCTTGGATATAATTTTTCTCAATCTGCATTGAACCAGCTTATAGGATACTCTGAAAGTTTTATGCAGTAAAATTTGAAGATAAGATTTTCTTAATATTGTGGAGTGAGAAACCGATAATGGAAGCATTTTGTTCCAAGGAGAAAAGGTAGGTTAAAGGGAGTTTGAAAGAGTGGCACTGATTGGTAATCATTAATTTAAACTGCAACTGATCCTTATGTGATAATAAGTTGGTAATTTAATTCTGTGATATGTTAGAATCCTACTCACAATGAAGTACAACTTAGTTAATGTTTGTTTCATATTACAATTGCTGAGTGACATGTGACAGAGTGGCCATTACTTGTGGACTTTTCTTATGAGCACCCTAGTTCTGTTTAGGAACCTCATCAAGAAACTGAATTCCTTCTATCATCAGAAGCAATCAATCATTCAAGGAAATGGTGGATTCCCATAGTTATCATTTCATCCAAGGATCCTCCTGTTTATCCTTTTTCTTTTTTTTGTTAAATTACTTAAAACACATCCTTATAGTTTTGCAAAAGGGTTTTAACAGAATCCCTATGCTACTAAACTTTTCTAATACGTCCTAAAACTGTGGACATCGGAATGCTTAGATAAATTATAGGGGGTTTTCTTTGACACTCATTGCACTAAATAAGTCCTTGGACATTATCTGTGATTTCCAATAGGTAATTATAAATTAGCAAAAGTTAATGGCTGTCAGTGAGTACAGACCTACCATAAAGGATCGTTAAAATTTTAAAAATATTGGGGCCTGTCTGAAAAGTTGGTAAAATTATGAAGACAATTGGGGTTAGAGGAGGTACCAGCGCCTATCTTGGGGAGAAGAGCCAGTGCTTCACCATACCAAAGTCTATTTGAGTTGGTGTTAGTTGAGCTACAAGTTCTTCGGGTCCCTATTTCATGTTTTATGTTTTTGTTTGATGAAGTCTGTGTTAGAATATTATGACATTATATTATCATAGAGTATTCTATTTTTGCAAAATATCATAAGATTGATTATCATATTCCTTAATTATAAATTTGTATAAATATGGCATAATACGCTAGGTTTTAGATGAATATATCAGCATATTGCGAGTCTTTTAATTTTCCTAATTATATAAGATTATAATTAGTATAAATATGGGATAATACTCTAGGTTTTAGATGAACATATCAACAATATTGTAAGTCTTTTACTATAAATTATTGTTTCATTCTCTTTCTTCTCTTTATCTCCCTGACTCCCTCTATACCTAAAACCCCATAATTTCAGCAGTCTTCATATGTCTTCATTAGCCTCCATTGTAGCAAAAATGTCTGTGTTTGTGGCTTGGCTTCAATACTGTATGATGTTTTTTCGGAAAATTCTGCTAGTAATCACTTGCAACGTATCTTGTGTTTTATGATGTTTGAATCAGCTGTCAAGGCATTACTAGACTCATTTTCCCTTTATTTTTCAGTTACAATGTTTTTGTCAGTGTTATATCCAAAATAAACACGAGGAGTTTTAATATGTTTTTATTACTCACATATTATTACTTTATTGATTTAGTTCTATGTTGAAAATTTTGATATTTGATATCTGTAGACATCAAGGAATATCGTTGGAAATGTTATTAAAGCTGGTCAGAATATTTGGTTCAGTAATCTATTCAACCATATCAGCTGCCCAACCCGTTGGTGTTGATATCGAGGCAGAGAAAAGGTCTTAATTCATCAGACCTTTTCATATTTCGTTGTTGTATATATTGCATATTTACTCAGTTCATTTTTTGCATGTTAATGAGGATCAGGCTAGAGCGTTGCAACCTCTGCTACATAGAACTTGAAAAGGTCAAGCGTTGTTTACCCTCTCTTTCGAGGTACCTGCCCAAGTTTATCTCTTGGATTCTTCTTTTTAAACTATTTTCCTTTTATTTAAGCCTGATTCTGATAGTGCTAACCAGTAATGGTATTGGTAGCTACTTTCAAAAACGTAGCTTAAAATTCTCTTTATTGAGTGAAAAAATGTAGTGACATCAATATTTTGAAAGCTCAAAAAGTGTGAATATTTCAAATAATTAGGAGGTTCAATGAGTTAATATTAGGGTGATTTAGAATATCTAATACTAATTTCCTCATTATTTATTGCCCCATCACCTGTAGAAAAGGAGGATCAACTGCAAAATCTGCACAGGCGTTGAATCTGGCTTTTCAGGATTTGTCATGATTCGGACCAATTATTTCCGCTGCTCAAAATTTGCCGGTGCTTTTTGGTGGGGTTTCGTGCATTTTAAAGATTTAAACCTCTACACAAGTCACCGAGTAAGTATTTTGATGCATTGGATGACGTTTTTTCATATATGTACATTTATTGCTATTAAGAATTCATGGTAATTGATAAGTGGAGGCACTGATAACTGCTAATCCTGCGACATATACTCGAAGCCAAAGCTTATGAGACATGTTAACCTCTGCTGATGGTTGCACAGCTCTGACTTATAACCTGTCGTCATCCGCTTAATGTGAAGATCTGAGTCAGTTCAACAACTAACCTAATATGTGGCACAAAATACTACCTGTCTAATCTTATTTCAAATTTTTATGATTTGTAAGGTGCTTTTAAGTGCCTTTTCCACAGTGAGTGGCGCCGTTCATATTTCCATTTGTTTGCATAATCTTGTATGCTTTTCTTTCAATGATCTTTTGATGAAATATGATGATGCTTATTGTTTAGTGT
This sequence comes from Clitoria ternatea, assembly GCA_037962975.1. Taxonomy (NCBI): domain Eukaryota; kingdom Viridiplantae; phylum Streptophyta; class Magnoliopsida; order Fabales; family Fabaceae; genus Clitoria; species Clitoria ternatea. The sequence continues at coordinate 55,062,138 of CM075675.1, forward strand.
CTTATATGCGTTAAGAAATGAAGGTAGCTTTGGGTCTTCATTCAAAACAAAGGCCATCAAGTTGCCATGTTGGCAATCTTGCTTGCATTGGTTTTGTAAAATAGTATATTTGCCCATGACAGATTTGGGACTGTCTTATTAGTCTCTAAAATATGAAAATTATGTTTATCTTTGAAAGATGTGAAAGTAGATTTTTTTAACATAGAATGATTTGTTTAATGTTTTTTATATTTAAGGATGAAAATAATAATTTTGATATTTAGGAATTAATGTGACTAATGTTTTATTGAGACCTCAAATTTGAGGGTTGAGATAGGATAACCTAGAATAACTTCCTATGTGCATTTGGTGGTAAATTGGTATTTTACGAATTATACTTGTCAACTATAATACCAATATTAAGAAATATACTATTATTATTTTTAATTTGATTTGACTATTCATTTCTAACATCGATGGATTAAAGGAATGAGGGTGGGTCCTAGCCCCTCCTATATTCTTTTTGCCATTTTTATTTTTCTCAAATCCGTTAATGTCTCAACCTGTCCTTGCCTAATTAGTTTTCCTAATGTTCATTTTGTTTTTCAATTGAGAGTAGTGAAAACTCGCAAAACCTCCAAAGTTTTAATTTCTGCGATTGTATACAAATTAAAAATAGGCAAAGTTAAAAATTGAGCAAAAACATCAAACTATCATTGCAAGTGTTGTGGAGTATATTCATCTTGGTCTTAAAGAGGATTCCTGATTTAAAATCATTTTGATCTTGTGAAATTGTATTGTTAGATTGTTAAATAGATGCCTAATTCATAGTTGTTTTCTTAGTTAACCATCTGTCCTAAATCATCAGTGTAATTCTTTTTGGATTTTGAGATATATATATATATATATATATAATAATTCCAATTTACAAGCTTTTTCTCTCTTTTTGTTCACCATTTTCTTTATTTCTTTTGAGACTCAATTAAATGTGACGTCAAGTTCGAGTTAGAAGACTAATTTCAAAATGTTAAAACAAAACTAACAATAATGGGATTATTACAAAGGGGTGGGGAAACTCCCTAATTGAATGCAATCGGGCTGATGGGTTATAATATTGTTGGACTACAATATCCAAGACTTGCATTTAAAATGTTCGCCAAAAAATAAGCAGTCTTATGTCAAAAAAAATGTTCGTCAAAAATGCCATCAACAATTTTACAGAAAGCAATTTCCGGATTCAACATGGTTTGATTTCATTGATTTCAAACTGAGCTTTTCAACACTTCACGAATTTGTTACAACTTCCCATACAAATTTTCCATATTCATTAACTTATTTATTAGCAAGATGTTTTTAACACTCTGACGAGCGCAATAAAGGCCAAAATTATCGCAACGTAAGAATGACTTGCGGTTGTTATTGGTTCTGGGACACTTAAATTTTGACGAATTCTTGGTTTCGACTCCTGCAAGATCTCCACCAATAGGCGCAAGCTATTCTCGTATTACCAAAAGTTTGACTTGAACTATTAAAACCAACTACAACGAATGATCCTAAAGTATACCTTTTCGTAATCGTAATGTTACACCCTTTTTGAACCAATTCCAAGATACAGTGCAAAGACTGAAATCAAGTGCATGCAGTCCCGTTTTATATCTTGAAGTATTTGTAACCGTACTCAGGGTTTGTCATTCCCTCTTCCCAATCACCCATGCGACGACCACCAAAAACAATTTGTTGTATACCAAGATATCTGCGATCCAGAAAATCGTCCAAATCATAAACTACTTTTGCAAAACAGGAGCGTCCATTAGATATAATATACCAAAAACAATATTCTCTATATTCTCTATCTTTACACTCGAACTTACTCTGAGCTTAAGGCAGTTAGACAGTTGAGAAGCACATCAATCGCAAAATAATCAGATGTACCCATGTCCACCCTGTAACACAATTCTGAAGCTTAAATGTATAGTTCAATCAAATCACATATTTCAGTGTTATATGGTTACAGCTATATAGAGTGACATATCAGTTACTTCATCAACTCATTAGCTCCATTTTTCAGGTATTTCAAATATTAAATACTTGAAATCTGACTTTTTTCTTATCAGGTTTTGTTTTTCAGTTGATGAATGCCCATTACCCAAATCTCAGCTTTTTATTTCTTTTTTAGATTTTTTTATGTGTTATATGCATTTAATCAGTTTAAGTTTTGCAATCCACTATTTTCTTTAAAATTGTAAAGAACCAAAATTTACTCTCCTTTTTTCTTATCATTTGCAATAGCAGTAAAGAGGGAAAGAAATAGGGATTAGGAGGAATGAAAACTAGAGTTTGAACCCTACTCACAATGCTAAATGTTCAACTCAAACACAAACTATGCTAGCTTCACAAGACAAATTTTGCTCATTTTGTGGTGAACTTAAGTTAGTAGAGAATTTTGACATTGCTATTGATCTTCATATATTAAGTTTATGCTCTTTCAAGAATTCCACAACCTCGGATATTATAAGTTGTGTGAGACTAAAGAAAACTTGTCTACTTTTCAATATCTATTTAGACAAGTTATAGCAACAAATATAATTTTTAATAGACTTTTTTATTGCATATATGTCATTAAAAACCTTAAAATTTTTATATTTGTCTGGCAAATTTTTTAACCCGAGTGCATTGCAAGGTCACAAAACTAGTATTTTTATTCCCCCTCCCTCAAACATTGAACAGAGTTCTAGAGCATATACCAAACACGCCCCCAGTTTTCCTGGAACTCAACGTCACTGATATCATGGAATGAGGACGGCATCACTTTGAAACCCTTATCTGCATCATATAGAGGATCATATTCCATTGACGAATTCGCCAGCTGTCACAAATTCAAGACACATCAATTCCTTGTTAAAAGGTAACATCTACAAGGAGTAAACTAGAAATAGATGACAATGCATATCATGGCCATAGCATTTTATGCTAAGCTAAAATTACCGATATTTCCAAATACCACAATTAATTCAACTTCAGAGCCTCTTTCGCTGTCATGAAAATCAATGTAAAAATAATTTACTCCTATTCTAGCTGTTTTTGAAAAAAGAGCAAAGAAAATGATCTTAGAACTCGTTATATATATTAAAAGAGTGATGGATATTTTTGGCAATAGAAATCTAATAGCTAATATTCAAGCCAGTTACTGCTAACAAGTAACATTCAACCATGTATAGTCAGATGGCTAAACTAACAAAAGAACTACCATAATGTGCCTGTATCATATTCTGCTATCACATAAATGTCAGACAGTACAGTAGTACATCAGAAAGTTTACATCTAATGAAAGTTTGGACTTGACTTTCTTTAAGGAAAATATGGAAATAGAAACCTAGACATCTTACAATTACAGTCATATAGTTACGAAGCTCAATCCAATTGAACTACATACATAATAAGAGTACAAGACACCTATACAACACAAAAAAAACACACTATAACTCTCCATCTACCAGAAGCATGAAGGTTATTAAACGAACTCTAATATAGTAGAAACCATAAATCACATGGAGAGACAACACAGCAAAATAAATCATTCCAAACATGCCAACGCCTAGACAACCAGAAAACAAAAAGCACAGCGATAAAAAGATAACACGGCCAAGTTCCCACCAGGTGAGGTAGGCTCCTGGGTAAAAAAATCAAACCATAATTTTTATACCATAATCATGCTTTCCATAAAGATTGGAGTGACGTGTAATAATAGCAAACCAGGAGGTATCTCAGTGTAATTTACTAGTTTAAGAATATACTATGATATGGTGCATGATCAAAGGACCAAAGCAATACTTCCATTTACACTAATTTTTGAGGTATGGTCATAGCACAAATGATAAGGAGTATAATTCCCACAAGCCCAGTAAAAATGCTAACATAAAGATTACTATGTATCCAAAATGATAAAACTTCCTTTTCCAATAGATATTTTAGCACTCGTTATGTATTTCACTGAACATATGTAAATAAATATACTTGAGCCATTGAATTTTAGCATTTCTGCCCTGCATTATTCTTTCTCTGCTTCCATCTCTCAATAAATACCAAAAATGGAGCCAGAACTTAGAGGAATTTCAAGTCAGCAGACTCAGTATAGATTTTATGATTTCAAGATAACCAAAATATATGCAAATCTAATGTGTGATTACAGTATTGGACACCTAAATTAAACTGAAGAAATAGCAAATAAAAGAGAGAGAATATCCATGAAATAAATAAATAAACAGAAAGAGGATTGAACACGGCCTAACCTGCAAATTTACAGAATTGAAGGCACCAAGGCGGCCCATGAGATACCATGATTGAATAACCTACATGAATCAAACAGATATATATATTTCATAAATAAAGATAACTTTGAATTCAAAGCTAAAAATGAAACACTTACATTACCAATTAAGTTAACATCCCGATCAGATGGTGATCCATACAATTCAAACCAAATATAGGAATCAAGTGGGTTGAAGCTGCAAGAGGCATGCATGCGGTACTAATTAGTGTAATGCTGGAATTAATGAAGTGTTAATGATGATTCGATTGTAAACAGTTTCGCATTTGTGTGTGAGGTCGAATATTTTACAAAGAAAAAGCGGAGATTAAATTAAATTAAATTTACTCTCTAAAGGTGACTTTGAAAGCAACCACAGATCCTGTTTTGGATTTATGGAAATCTTTGCCCTTCTTTCGAACCCTATCCTCGACCTGTAACCAAGAGACTCGCTAAAACTTCTAACAAACTAAGAAATAGAAAATTAAGACATAGAAAGATAGATAGATACACGTTTCCTCATGAGCTCAGGGTTGCCAATACTATCTCCGAGAACGGCACGGAGTTCAGAATCGTCTTTGCAAGCATTTTCAAGGACTCTGGAAGAAGAAAGTATTTAACTATGATTAGTTATATACATAAATAAATAAATCAAAGGAGTAGTAGAGATTGGTAATTACTTAGCCCAAGCAGGGTAATTGTGAATGCGATCGTGTTCACGCTGCTGTTTCTCTTCGCGAATTCTAATCAACCTGCGACTTCTGGCGCTAGTTCCTGACCCTTTTACGCCCTCTTCTCTTCTTCCGCTGCTCGAGAGAACAACCACGGGCCCAACGGGCTTCTCAGCAAGCCCAGGCCCAACGGGCTTCTGAACTAGCGGCAACCACCCCAAGTTCAAACGCCAACAACATCCATACGCCATCCCTACCTATCCCCAACTTCTGAACTTCAACCTTCAACGACTATCTCTCACTCTCACCCTAACATAAGTTCAGGTCTTTCATCCAATTCAGTTTGAGTTCCAAATTTGGACTAGTTTTGACCTTACCTATTTTTCCAACTCTCTTACAAAACATATCCCAATTTGTATATATTTTTAAATATTTTCAATTATCTATACTCTATTGAACTATTTTTATTTTGTCACTTAATGTTTGTTTTCTATTATGTTATAAAAACTAAATTTAGTTAATTAAATATTTTAATAGTTAATATTATTTAAAATATCTTTAAATTTTATATGATTAATAAATTAAAATTTATTTTTGGATGGAAATCCCAACTAAAACTAAATAGTTCACTGGCAGTGGTTTCCAAAATTCTTGATCGTGTTACACTTTTTTTTTTTAAGTATGATATGTTGTATTCTCTATGCTAGACAAACAAAATCAAGCAAAGGTGGTTCGATTGGAACGACATAGGATACTAGTGTTTACTTCTATGTTTATTAAATTTTAGAGACAAAACAGTATAGTATAATCAGTTGAAAAGTGGAACAAACATATTTTTTAAGGCTCTATTCAATTGCAAGTGCAGTGAAAATATGATAGATCAAGCTGAATTAAAAAGCTTTGTTAGGTTTCACATATTAAAAATTTGTTAGATTTAAACTTCACCTAAATACTTATTACTTATTACATATTTTTTTTATGTCAGAATTGACTTGGGTCAATAATAAATCTCTTTAATAGTCTTTTAGGTCTCTTTAGGGTTTAGGGTTTAGTTTGTCAATAGGTTTTTTAACCTTAGAAGATCAAGAAACTATTAACTCAAGAAAACAAAAAAAGACTATTTTTAGAAACTTGTAAAATGAAAAAAAAAATTCTAAACAATAATATGTAACAATTAAAAAGGTTTTAAGTCACAAATTATCCAACCAAACCAAACATAACATATCAAACATAATTTTAGAACTTTCTTATTTTATTTAAGATATTATAAATTAAATTTTCATAAATATATTATTTAAAAATATTATGATTATGTATATTATTATATTATAAATACATTAAATATATATGTTTAACACAAACAGACTAAATAAATAGGTTAGCCTAATAGATTTTAAAGACTTCTTTTAAAAAATACAACTATAATATTATTTTCTTTAGTTCTAACCCGAGATCTAAATGACTAAAAATTAGAATAATTCATCATATAATCTACCCATTTTACATTAACATTCAGTTTGGTTGATGATAAATTAATTACAAATTAGTATTATTCATATATACACTAAAAATAATTTATTTGTTTGAACTAGCGAATGATAATAAAAAGATAAAAGATTAAATATGTTTCTCTTTTCAGAACGAATTCTGGACTTTGGGAGAGGGGTCAAATGACCCATTTTGGAACCACAAATGTATAAGAAAGGATCTAAGGTTAGCTGATTTCTGTTCAAATATACCTTAGGATGTGAAAAGTGCTTACATGCCTTTACAAGGCTTTGATGTGAGGATGCATGCTGGAATTTAGAACAGAATTTGGCAACTACGGGTTGCTGAAAGGGTTCAAATTTTTCTTTGGCAAGTAAAGCATAACAAGTAAGTGTAAGGCCAGATGGGGGGCTTGGGTCAACCTTTTTGTGTTCACTGTGGAGAAATTGAAGAAATACATGTCCTAAGAGATTGCAGCAGGGCTACCCAAATATGGAATAATTTGGTTACTGGGAATCAGATGATTAGATTTATGAGCCAGCAAAGTTGTGGGGGCTTAATTAGAAATCAATGGGAGCATGGATCAAGGAATTCAGCTTGCTGTAGAGCTTCAAATTTCTAACCTCTTAGTCCAAATGGATTCTCGGATGATTTATTAGGAACTTGTTGGTGATTTGCAAGGTGTTGGATCTGGAAAAGCAATTTTGGCTGTAATCAGAAGCTTAGCTAGAAAGTTCAGGCACGTTCAATTCAAACATATGTTGTTGCTGATAAGTTAGCAAAATAAATAGCGCATGTCAGCAGAATTTTGGCTTGATTATTTTTTATGCTTGTCCAAATGAGTTAGAACATATTGTTCAGATGGCTATTATGGGTCATGTTAGGCCTACTCTTGTAATTTCATTTTGTTATTGATCCTAATAAAATGGGCCTTGGTCCCATCTAGTTTCCAATTTTGTTTTAGAAAAAATTATCTCTAAAAAAATTATGATTTTAGCTCTTCATTGATGTAAAATTTTAAAAGCTAGATTTTAATTATTTTTTATTTTAATCACTCATTTTTTGTTAATCATAATTTGTTCAGCAAGTCTATATAATTGTCCAATATGTTATCTAAATTTTTTCATATCACCTAATTTAGAAGTTATAAGTAAAAACATAAATAAATAAATTTTCAAAATTATAAATAAAAATGTAATAAACATAATAACAAATAACTTAAAATGTTAAATATTTTCACCTCAAGAATTTTGTATAACCACCTTTAAAATAATTGGATGACATGTCAATAAATATAAATGGTGCAAAATTTATTAAACAATTTAATTGTCAATAGTCATCATTTAATAATAAGGATTATAGATGTTAATAAAGTAAAATCATACTAAAAACTAAAAACGTATTTAATTCAAAGATATAGTAAAACTTCTCAGTCATTTTGCTTGTTGAAAAAGGTTTGAAAATAGTAGAGCACAAGAGGCCTTTGACATGCATGTTTTTGTTCTTTTAATAAATAGCTTCTCTGGGGTATCTCACGCACGGTTGGTAGTTGGTTCCTTCGACAGCAACCCGATGCCCCCAGAAATCAAGAAGCGTAATTGTGTTCTAATTATTAGCTAAAGATTTTCCCCATTCAAACTTAAAATTATTTAGGCTTCATTTAATACTCTTTGCCTGCGCCTTAACCATCACAAATATCTAACTACAAGAGCAAAATAATACTTCAAAATGCAATATAATACGGATTATTTTCATAGTTTCATAGTAATCTCATTCAGAAGTTCTCCGCAATATTGACAGAAAAATACCAAAACCCGCTCGATCTAAAGCTAGTAACTAAATCCTCCATTTTAAGACATGGATAAACAGCAGTCTCATATATAAAAGCCAAAATATAACCCTGCATCCCACTCAGGGATTCTGCATATGTTGCATGCCTTACTTGACAATGCAGATCTTTATAACAGAGGCAACTCCAATACGATGTAGGGCAACAACGGCATCACCAGGTTTACAAAGCCCCTTTTGTGTTGCAGACTTAAGAGCAGCTTCCAGAATCACTTCTGTGGATTCTGCATCAGTAGCTTTGGCAGATCCTTCAGCCAATATGGGAATGAGGCCTCTGTATATTAAGCTGTGCCTTGCTGGTGTCTCATCACTACAGGTCCAATCAAATGAGTCTGTAGTCAAGACGGGAACCACCACTGACAAGATTGGAACTGCTGGCCTATACTTGGCAACCAACTTTGCTGTACTCCCACCACGAGTCAGCACGACAATGAGTTTTGCCTTGGCCTTGTTGGCTGTACGAACAGCAGATGATGCAAGGCTTTCCAATGGACTCATTGGCAAAGGGGTAGACCTTATCATCTCTTTGAAGATGACACCATAGTCAAGGGATGATTCTGCTTCAATACAAATTCGAGCCATGATTTTCACGGCTAGCTCAGGGTATGCCCCAGCTGCACTTTCACCACTAAGCATCACACAATCTGTTCCATCAAGGACTGCATTAGCTACATCAGTTGCTTCAGCTCGGGTTGGCCTGGGGGATTTGATCATTGATTCAAGCATTTGAGTAGCAGTCACCACAGGCTTCCCAACAAGGTTACACTTGTATATCATCATTTTCTGTGCTAGAAAGATCTTTTCAACTGGGATCTCCATTCCAAGATCACCACGAGCAACCATGAATGCATCAGTCTCACGCAGGATCTCGTCAAAATTCATGACTCCCTCCTGATTCTCAACCTAGGAAAACCAAATAATTCAGGGTTTGTGAATTGGAAGACAATATCTAGTTAATGGAAATCCTCAGCATATGGAAGAAAAACAAACATACAAATACTCCTTCACATACAAGCATGCAACGTGGGTAGAAAAGAAGAAAGATGATTTATACGTTCAACTGCAATATGTACAAGATACCAAGCTAGAGTGTGCTGTACACATAAATTCTCTTCCATCCCTATGGTGGATATTATGGGTACCAAAGCATGGGTTCCTAGTTAATGAGGCACTTAACCAATATAAATTTCACTTGAGTAAACCCTCAAAGATTATTTAAGTATGCACTGTAGTTCTAGAGATTTTAGACACCTCATATTATTTATTCCCTAACATTACACAAAGACATCTGTTTTTTCCTTTGTATGTTATATTTTACCGTTATTTCATACCAAAAACAACTAAATTGAAAGTCATTTAGTAAAGTCACGACTACATTAAGTTTTTTAAAATTTCAAAGACAGAATGCATGAGGATATCCCTCAATTTTACTTCCTCAATACAGAAAAAACAATGTTCATGTTGTCAATGCACAACTCATGCATGCTGAAGGGGGGAACACAACCAAGCCCTTTCCAAAGCAACTGATAAACCACTAACAATTGAAAACAGATCACCAGTAACAAAAAACACTTATAAGGTAAGGTAATGGAAGTTGCATAAGAATGCAACAAAAATACCTTTGACATCAACTGAATATGCTTTGCATGTGGTCCCAGAACCTTCCTGACATTAACAAGATCAGAGCCCTTACGCACAAATGAAAGAGCAATCATGTCAATCTTGTTGGGGACACCCCATTGAAGAATGTCTTCCTTATCCTTTTCAGTAAGTGTGGGAAGATCCACCACAACACCAGGAAGATTAACATTTTTCCTCTCCCCCAGCATTGCAGTGTTTTCACATCGACATCTAACAGTACCAGCAGCTGGATCACAAGACAAAACAGTGAGAGAGATTGTCCCATCAGCGCAGAGTATGGTATTTCCAGGCTTCAAGTGGACAGGCAGTTTCTTGTAACTCATTGATATCATCTCCTGATCCCCCTTAATATCATAATCAGTAGTTATGGTAATTTCTTGTCCTTCTTTAAGTTGAATAGGTTTTTCATCTTTCAGAAAACCAGTCCGAATCTCAGGTCCCTGTACAAATAGATTGTTAAATAATATATTAAGAAATTTAACACTGTAAGCTATGAAGCATGAATACTTGCATCAACCTCACATATCTCGATAAGTGCCGTACTTGATACTCTCGGATATCATATACTTCATCAATACTTTCCCACTAGAAGAAATAGAAACATTTACAAGATAGACAGAAACATGATTTTTGATGAACCAGAAACGAAAGTTGTCATCTTGATATATGGTGCTTGAGAAACAAATGTGATATACTATTATTCTTGTTTGTAGGTAATATGAAGACAACAAGACAATCATTTAAAGCTTACGTTTCTTTTGTAGGATCGCAACATTATACTCACTATGCTTCATAAAATTTTATGTATGTCTATCTAGATATATGCCCCGCACATATAAAAGATTATAAGAGAAACGGAACATTTGTGGGGACGAGACACAAGATATTTATTCAACAATTGTTTATGAGGGTTTAGCAGAGAGAGAAGGTTTAGGTAAAACCTTGGTGTCAAGCATGACAGCGCAGAGTATTCCAGTGTTGTGCATAGCAGTCTTAAGATTGTTGAGGGTTTCCTGATGATAGTCGTGGGTTCCATGAGAGAAATTAAAACGAGCAACGTTCATCCCTGCCCTCAGAAGCTTCTCTGTCATCTCCACGGATCGAGATGCAGGACCCAAAGTACACACTATTTTCGTTTTCGGAACACGCCCATCATTCGGCAACTGCTTCAGAATCCCTTCGATGTCTATGTTCGCCATACCCTCACTCTGTGTCTACACAAACAAACAAACATCAAACGTTAAACATTAAACATTGAAACCAAAAGCAGACAACAAACGCACATACCTTCAACTACCTCTGATCTGATGATAATACAGTGAGCGATATTTTTGCTCTTCGAAACAGCGACCAACAATGAGATTTTTACGTTTGGTTGAATCTATAAAAACTAGAAGCACACACTCGGTGACCAGTCAATTCCCACAGACTTGATAGAAAAGTAGGAGATCCTGCGGCTCTCGAGAAGCGAATATTACGTTTTCCAGTGGGATAATTCTTTTTCCTTTTTCTTTTGGTTTTAATAAAACAATGCGTAAGGTTACTTTTGGTTAGGGTAACAAATAGCATTACCGTGTCGTGCCGTGCGTGCTTTTGTTTTCAAAACAGAAGCGCCGAAGGCCCCCACCCTTTGGCCCACCGTTTTGGACGAGACACGCCCACGTTTCCTTCCGTGTGCGCCCCACGGTTTTGCGTGAGGTAGGTCTCAGCAATGATGGTTTTCATAAATAAATTTCTTTGGTTAAACAAAAACACATTCCATAACAAAAATATATCCAATTGGTTAAAGATTTAATGTGTAATTATAAGACCATAAGTTTAAATATCTTACTTATTGTGAAAATCTTATTGTTGGTGGGTGATCTGTAAATATCTAAGTAAGTGTTCATCAAGTCTTAAAAGGAATTATTTTTAATTGTATCTTGATTCTTAAAATCTAGGTGGAACAACACAAATAGTTGTAGTGCATCTTTCTAACACTTTATTTGAGAATTTAAGACTTCACTTTAAGAATTATAATGTTTTGTTTGAGTGACCCAATTATAGGGATCAAGGAGTTAGAGTATTATGAAGGAGTGAAATTAAAATTGAGGTTGATGTTTTCGGCCAAGCAGGTTTTCAAAGACCAAGTTGGGAGATTTCATAATCAATCATATGCCAAGCATTTTCCCTCAAGATAGTAGATATCTTGGCGTCAAGATAAGGGTCAGTCTTACGATATATTCAAAAAAAGGGTTTCTAATCAGTGGGGTGAATACTTGATTTGTAGTATCATTTGGCAAGTGGTTTTTAAGTAGTGTCGCGACTGGGGTCCTGGCGTGCGACGCGGATTGGTTAAAAACAAATAAAAGAAAATTGAAACTGCATTGAAATAAGGCCCTTGGGAAGCCTAAAGAAAATAAAGGGTTCAAGGAGTCGCCACTAATATTTATTAAATATTAGGAAAACCTTTAAATCGCACTGGTTTTTTTTAAAAAAAATGAGATTTTGTTTAGTCCGGGAGTCGAATTACGGGGAAGGTATTAGCACCCCACATTGTCCGTCAAAAAAACTGTTACCCAAATTGATCATGTTTAGTTTTAAAAAATGATTATCAAATATTTCATCCTTCATTAAAACAATGATAAATAATATACATAATAATAAAAAAGGTTATATATAAATAAGAATAAAACAACAATAATAATAAAATATATCTCCTAAGCTTGTTATTTTTTTTAGTTCTAAGAAAATAAATAAACAAATGATTAAAAGACCATAAAAATAAAAAAAAAACAATAAGACGTCTTGTCTTAATTATTTTCTAGTAAAAGAAAATCCATTGATTTTATTGAGAAATATAAAGTTCAAAACAAATAAATAAATGAAAAAAGTTTAAAAAAATAAGAAACAAAAAAATAGAATTAAACAGGTCAACATGAAAATAAAGAAATATATATACAATTAACTAATTAAAATTGACAAATGAACCTTATTTAATTATTTTTTAGAAAAAATAAGATTAATAAGATGTCTCATCTAAATTAATCTCATTTTAAATTTAAGAAGAAGATAAATGAATAAATAACACATTATTTATTAGTCTTGGTTTTTGTCATTTTTTTTATAATAATGATTTTTCTTAATTATCAAAAGGTTACTAAGAGAAAATAATAGGAAATCATGACCATAATAAAAATGGGTAATTATATATGTATATGTTTATAAACTATTTAAAAATGGTCAAACATAAATAAATAAATAAATAAATAGAAAGTATAGAAAAATAAATGAATAAAAAAAAGTACAGAAAGATAAATAACTAAAAATAAAAACGTAAAAAAAATAATTTAAAAAAATAAAGATACAGAATAAATAAAAATAAAAGTGTAAAGAAAAAATAATAAAAATAAGTGGCAGAAAAATAAATACATAAAAATAAAAGGGCAGAAAAATAAATACTTAAAAATAAAAAGGCAGGAAAGTAAATAATAAAAATAAAGGGGTAGAAAAGTAAATAATAAAAATAAAGGGGCAGGAAAGTAAATACATGAAAATAAAGGGTGAAAAAGTAAATAATAAAAATAAAGGGGCAGAAAAGTAAATACATGAAAATAAAGAGGTGGAAGAGTAAATAATAAAAATAAAGGTGCAAGAAAGTAAATATGTAAAAATAAAGGGACAAAAAAGTAAATAATAAAAATAAAGGGACAAAAACATAAATAATAAAAATAAAGGGGTAAAAAAGTAAATAAATAGAAATAAAAGGGCATAAAAATAAATAAATAAACATAATTATGCAGAAAATAAATAAATAAACTGATAATTGCAGAAATGTAAAGTGCGGATAAATAAAGTACGAAAAAATAAATTAACAATAATAAAAGTGCAGAAAAATAAATAAAAAATAAAAGTACAGAAAAATAAATAAAGAAAAATAAAGGTACAAATAAATAAATAAAGATTGAAATGCAGAAAAATAAAGTGCTTGAATATAAATAAAAGAAAATAAAAGTGTAGAAAAATAAATAACAATTAAATAAAGATGAATAAATAAATGTAAATAAACATCCTTGTATTAATAAAAATTACCTTGGTACAAGAACAATTAAAAAGGAACTAGAACGGAAGTCGAAAAATCAATTTCGTGTAGATTTCCTTTGCTTTTGGCTTTGTTTGGAATCAATTCGAGGGTGTTTGGACACCGGTTACAATACTTACACAGTATTTTAGCTCACAACACTCACATAGTAAGACATACTAGAATGATACACTCATTTTCCTAACTAGGATTACACAACATAATTTTAAGAAATAAAAACTTCTAAAAAATCTCTCAAAAATTTAGCACTCTTTCCCCTCTTTTTCTTCTTCTTCTTCCAAAATACCTCAACATCACCTTCTATTTATAGAAAAAAATTGGTATTGGATCCTCTATAAAATGACATCACTTTCCTACTTTTCTAATTTGTCCAAATTTGATGTCAATTTCCTTAATTTTCTCCAATTATCCAACCAAACTGGGTCCCACCTCCAATTACCATCGAACACCCCTTTTCTTTTTTTCTTTTTCTTTTTTTTCTGATTTTCATTTTTTTTTTCTGATTTTCATTTTTTTTGGCCCATTCATTTTTTGGCCCTTTTTTTTATTTTTTTGAACTTTTTTTTGGGCCCATTTTCATTTTTTTTCAGATCTAATTTTTTTAGACCTTTTTTTAAAAAAAAATTGAATTTTTTTGAATTTTTTTTAATTAATGAGTAATCATTTACTCTTATGGAAACATAAATTATTTATTACATATGTGGCAAGAAATAAAGTATCCAAAAAAGAAAAATTACTACTCATGCTATAAGAAGCAAGAGGGTAGTCACAAAACATCGTTTTCCTTCCCTTGTTTTTTCCTCTTGGCTTCGGCATCCATCGGCCATTGCTTGAGAGAAATGAAGAAAGTTGATGAAATGAGAGGTGTAGTAGGAAATGAAGAGAGGTTGAGTATTTATAGAAATGGGGAAGAGTTACCATTCCAACGGTCACTATGTAATTTTCAATATTATTTTTTTAATATGATATGGGGTGGCAACCTGGAATGGACGAGGTTCTACGTACCGTACCACGTCACCAATAAGAACTGGTAAGTCATAACCGAGGTCTGAAATCATCGGTCAACTACAGACATTTCTCTCCACCCCGGTCGATAATTAAGCATTGGACTCTTCTGCAGGTTCACCTCCTGTGTGTCTTGAAGTTCGAGTACGGATCAGTTTTCACTAGCTTGAAGAACCTCGGATTCCCACAGATCTGAGGTATAAAATACCGTACTCCACTGAGGCTGTGCAAACTTAGAGTTGGTGAGGTAACACCGGTCAAGAGACCGTGCTAGGACCCCGGTTAATGCAGTCAACATTGACTCCAGATTTTATACTCTTTTTTTCTTTCTTTTTTTTTTCTTTCTTCTTTTTTTACATATTTTTTTCTTACATATTTTAATATACATTTTGCCGGACAAAAATAGGTGTTCACAGATGCCCCTCTTTACTTCTTTTTATGAAAGAATATGAGATATATTCATATTATTGATGTGAAAAGAAAGTAAAGACGTGAACACCACTAAGAATACTCGACGACTTTTGGAAAGAAGTAAATAGCTGAATGATGTTGTCCCAATATCAGACAGTTTAAGTAGAAGCATCTGGAACATGGCAGGAAGATAAACGACATAACCTAGGACTTGATACCTGAAGCTTTGAAAGAAAATAAATGATATATGAGGTTGCCTTGACATTTAGAGGAGCCTAAGAATGGGTATCTGAGGCTTTGACACAAAATAGATGATAGGGGGATGCCCCTGACTGATTTTGATTGAAGTAGCATAGGGAAGGATACCTGAGACTTTAACGCAAAATAAATGACTAGGGGGATACCCTTGGCTGATTTTGATCTAAATAGCCTAGGGAAGGATACCTGAGGCTTTGACATGAAATAAACGACTAGGGGGATGCCCCTGGCTGATTTTGATCTAAATAACCTAGAGAAGGATATCTAAGGCTTTGACATTAAAATAAATGACTGGGGGGATGCCCCTGACTGATTTTGGTTGAAATAGGTTAGGGAAGGATACCTGAGGCTTTGGTATGGAATAAATGACTAGGGGGATGCCCCTGACTGGTTTAACTGGATGACATAGCTTAGGAATGGGTACCTGAAGCTTTTGAAGAAAAATAAATGACTGGGGGAACGTCCCTGACATGGTTTGAGTAGCCTAGGGATGGATACCTGAGGCTTGGACATGAAGTAAATGACTGGGGGATGCCCCTGACTAATTTTGGTTGAAATAGCCTAGGGAAGGATACCTAAGGCTTTAGCATGGAATAAATGACTAGGGGGATGCCCCTGACTGGTTTGACTGGATGACATAGCTTAGGAATGGGTACCTGAAGCTTTTGAAGAAAAATAAATGACTGGGGGAACGCCCTTGACATGGTTTGAGTAGCATAGGGATGGATACCTGAGGCTTGGACATGAAGTAAGACGTAAGGGAGATATCTCTGCCACTATGACTTTCGGTGAAGGATAAAATTTTGACATTTATAAGAGGAAATTAAATTATATGAAACATCATATTTATACTCACGAAGAATGTGTTTGAGGTTGAGACTTTTGAAAGACTGAGATTTAAAGGAAACTGACTTTTTGGTCATATGACTTCACTGAAGGTTCCAAGTGAATACAACGATTCCCTTTTTATATATTAGTAAATCACCTTTCCTGCGGTTAGGTGATGAACTGAAACTGTTGATCTTGACTTTTCATGGGGAACATTTGTCCTTGTTGTAACCTTAACCCTGCATGGAAGAAATAGTCAAGTGGAAAATCAAAGATTAATGATCTCGTCTCCTGGGTGACAACCATAATCCTTGTGGGACTCGTCATTACTCATGGCAGAGCGGAATATCCTTGATTACCAAGGGTTGTGTAATTGGGAAGTATCAAGCTTGTTTGAGATTGAAAATATGCTTTTCACTTTTTTTTGTTTTTTTTATTAAAAAATATTTTCATAAAATGCATGCAAATGAAACCTAACAAAACAAGAATTGGAACTGAAATCGAGAATTCTATATATTTACTTGGAAAATTACAGGTTTGCATCATAATTTCAATCCAAACTTTTGGAGGACATAATGACTACCCTATCTTTTCAAGCATAATACTTCTTGACTGCATCTGAATTGACTAAGAAAGATAACTCTTCACCATCCATGTTTGTCAAAATCAAAGCTCCTCCAGAAAAGGCTTTCTTTACAACGAATGGCCCTTCATAATTTGGCCTCCATTTGCCTCTGTGATCATTTCGATTTAGCAAGATCTTCTTTAGTACCAAATCACCTTCATGAAATTGACGAGGCCGCATGTAACACCCCTAATTTCGTTATTTCTTATTTAAAATAAAATTTCAAAGGAATTTGATTTTAGTTCTTTAGAACTTTTTGATTGTTATATAATTTATAATTTTTTAGAATTTTTATATTTTTTTCATTTTTTGAGAATGACAAAAATACCCTTAACCTTTCATCTAATGACCAAAATGTCACTGCCGACATCATCGCTTACATCATCGTGGGTAAATACTTACATCATGAATAGTGACCGGTGGGTGAATGCTTATATCATGAATAATGACCGGTGGGTAAATACTTACATCATGAATAGTAAAATAAATAATTAAGTAATCTTAAATAGTAAAATTTTCTTCCTATAAATGGATGGCTCATTTACAACATTTCCACACCAAAATTAGAGAGAGAATCTAGAGAGATAGTACTTAAAGAATTAGAGGGAAGTAAGTTCTTCTGGTAAAAAGAGATTCTGCCGGAGGTGTAAGGTAATAATATTTTTCTTCTAAATTCTTTTATGATTATTTAGATTATTTTTTTAGCACTCTTAAACTATTAATATACTATTATTATTATGAATAAGTTACTATGGTAAAAATAAATTACCACTGTGTTATTTTTACTACTTACCGTTACTATTCAAAATTTACTATTTATTGTCACTATTCACAATTTACCATTTACTGTTATTATTCAAATTTATCATTTACCGTTATTATTCAAAATTTATTAGTTGCTGTTACTATTCAAAATTTACTATTTACCGTTACTATTCAAAATTTACTATTTACCGTTACTATTTAAAATTTACTATTTACCGTTACTATTCAAAATTTACTATTTACTGTTATTGTTCATAATTTATCATTTACCACTACTATTCAAAATTTACTATTTATGATTTACTATTTACTATTACTATTCAAAAATTACTATTTACTATTACTATTGATGATTTACTATTTACTGTTACTATTTACTATTACTATGCGTATTTACTATTTATCATTCTAATAGCAATCTTAATTTTCATCTTATGCTCATACTGAAATAAATTAGTATTAATATTTTGTTAAAACTTGGAGACGCGGAGTGAATTTACTTTTGGTAGCAAATCAAGGAAAGAGGGGGGTGAGATAAGGATATAATATAAAAATACATAAGAATATTGGGAGGAGTCTCGTACTCCTTTTAAACATAACAGTATTATTATTTTAAAATAATAACTTTTAACTTAAAATTTATAATAATTGTTATTAATAAATTAAGCATCTTGTGTAACTTAATATCTGAAATATTTATTTAAGAACTTGAACTATTATGACCTATGCGGACTGGATTGAACTTATGCAAGGACTTGAACTATTATGGACTTGACTGAACCTATGCAAGGACTTGGACTATTTATGACCTATATGGACTGAACTAGACCTATGCAAGGACTAGACTATCTTGGATTTATATAGACCTGTGCGAGAAATTGACCATAGAACTTAAAACAAACTTTATTAATTTAAATAATCATTGAATTTTAAATTACCATATTTATAACTGATGTTTAATTATTTGATTTGATTATGATTGTTAATATTTATTTATGCTTTATGATGTTTGATTGTGATTGAAAATATTTAATTATGATTGATAATCTTTTACTGTGAAGTTTGAGCATATAGCAAGCATGACAGAAAGCTAAAATTCAGTAAGAATTTACTTATCTTCTACTTCTTTATTTACTTATTCATCTTTATTCAAATTACTTTTAAGAAATTTCTTAGATTTCAATAAAACTACATAAGTTTTTAGAAATCTCTTTTTATCTTTTAATATATATGTATATATCTTTACTAAAATTTAGATTTTTTAGTTTATCAGAAAGAAAAAGAAAGAGAAATTATTTTATAAAAATAAATTTTTACTAATAATTTTAATATATATATATACATATTATTTTCAAAATGTATAAAAATATTATACAAAATTTTCAAGTACTAAGGTTTTAAAGATTGATAATTCTGAATTCGAGTTTTTAGAAATTGATTTTGATTTGAACTATAAACTTTCTAAAGAAGGTTGTGAAATATATTTAAGGCTTTGAAACTCAAATTATAAGGAGATTTGATTTGGGATTTGAAAAGGAACTGTACTAAAATTCTATGTGTGTATTTGAGAAGTTGAAAAAGTACAGTTTACTGGGGTGGCTATGTCGCGATTCGTAGGCCCTGATCATATAATTGAGTTTCTAAAAGCCTTAACCAACTAAATACGTGAGTAGTTCATGCATCATGAATCATCGAAGAGAAACAAAATGATATTGTCTGGGGACGGATATAGAAACCGAGGATACATTAGAGGAGACTTAATTGTGAGCCTTGGGATGAGAGGGTGTGAAAGGGTGCTTCAGGGGACCTGGGGTAGCTCCCTAGTGTCGGGTACTTTCACAATAAAAACCTTCTCAATCTGACTAGTCTCTAAGTGTTTCCATGCCAGTTGAGTTGTTCATGATATTATTATCCGGAATTATGGAACAGTGTAAACTCCTGGTTGGCCCAGTACAAATTAAAATTTAAGGGGCCCACATATATAGGTAGGTTATGATAAAGATATGGCATATCATTCATACATTCATAATTGATTGTGCATGTGATTGTGATTGATATTATTATTCTAGTTTGTGAAAACCCTTTATTTCTTATGTCCCATTTGGGAATATTATATTCTGTTTCTCACTCCTTTCTCCGTGTTTTGTTTCATATGTTTGAATTGATGGATTGTACAGAGGGAAGGATCGAAGAATCTCGATAATATATATAACATGTACTAGAAAGGGAGCTCGGTATGAATACCATGGTCCAATGAATAAATAATGTCACTAGGCAACTGCTCTTGAGCCATGGAATTTCCTCTCTTTCTAATGATGTTTAATATCTATTTTATTTGGATGAATGTAAAATTACTATAAATTTTAATGATAATTCATGAGGTATTTCAGAAATATTGTATGTAATTTTACTCTGATAGTTTCTTTTAGCGATTATATTTTTAGTAAAAAAAAATTCATGAATTTTTTAGAAATTATTGAGATGTATCAGAGGGTGTTACACCGCACTTTCTTTTCGTATGCCTTCTTCATACGCTTTTGGTATAACTGCCCATGACAGAGGGCAGTTAACCTTTTCCCGTCAATTAAATTTAGCTGGTTATACCAGGATCGAACCCATTCAGCTTCTTCTAACTTGGCATCCATGATTACTTTTAAAGATGGAATTTCGAGTTCCATTGGTAAAACAGCTTCCATACCATACACTAATGAAAAGGGTGTTGCCCCTGTCGAAGTTCATACAGAGGTACGATACCCGTGTAAAGCAAAAGGAAGCAATTCACTCCAGTCTTTATAGGTTTCAACCATCTTTTGTATGATTTTCTTTATATTTTTGTTAGCAGCTTCCACTGCTCTATTCATCTTAGGTCTGTATGGAGATGAATTGAGGTGTTTGATTTTGAATTCCTCACAGAGTTCATCCATCATTTTATTATTCAAGTTTGTGCCATTATCAGTGATGATCTGATTTGGCAAACCATATCTGCAAATCAATTCCCTCTTGATAAATTTTACCACAACATTTTTAGTCACGTTGGTGTAGGAAGATGCTTCAACCCACTTAGTGAAGTAATCAATGGCCACAAGAATAAAACGATGCCCATTCGATGCTTTTGGTTCAATGGGACCAATAACATCTATGCCCCACATAGCAAAAGGCCAAGGCACAGTTAGAACGTGCAAGAAGATGGTGGTGCATGAATGTTGTCTGCATAGGTTTGACACTTATGACATTTCTTGGCATAGTTATGACAATCATTTTCCATCGTCATCCAATAATATCCAGATCTGAGAATTTTTCTTGTCATTGAGTGCCCATTTGCATGTGTTTCGAAAGGTCCTTCATGAACATCCTTCATGATTTTGTTAGCTTCCGTCACGTCTACGCAACGAAGGAGAACAGAATCATAATTCCTTTTATAAAGTGTATCCCCAGTTATAAAGAAATTCACGGCCAGGCGCCTAAGGGTTCTTTTGTCATTTTTTGAAACATCAGGGGGATATTCTTGATTTTGAATATAATTTTTGATGTCATGAAACCATGGTTTCCCATCAGGCTCTTCTTCTATCACATGACAATATGCAGGTTCGAGACGTCTTTCAATCTCGATGAAGGGCATGTCACATTCCCTACTCACATTAAACATAGAAGCCAACGTGGCCAAAGCATCAGCCAACTGGTTATCATCTCGAGGAATATGATGAAAAGAGACTTCATCAAACCCTTTGATTAGTTCCATGATGTGGGCTTGATAAGGAATCAATTTGCCATCTCTAATACCCCATTCTTCTTTCAGTTGATGAATCAGCAAGGCAGAATCTCCGTATGTTTGTAGAGATTTCACCTTTGCTTCAAGTGCCGCCTGAATCCCCAAAGCACAAGCTTCATATTCTGCAATATTATTAGTACAATCAAAACAAAGTCTAGCAGTGAATGGGAAAAGCTTGTTATCTGGTGAGATTAGGATGGCTCTAATCCCATACCCCAGTGTATTCGACGCCCCGTCGAACATTAAAATCCAAATTCTGTTAGGACAACCTTTCTCTTATGACAACATCATAATATTTTTGTCAGGAAATTCGAATGACATTGGTTGGTATTCTTTTAGGGGATGGTGGGCCAAGTGATCAGCCAAAGCACTCCTTCTTACAGCTTTTTGGGTGACATGAGTGATATCATACTCAGTCAAAAGAACCTTCCAATGAGCTATTCTTCCCGTCAGAGCCGATTTTTCAAAGATGTACTTAATTGGGTCCATCTTAAATATTAACCAAGTAGTATAAGATAACATGTATTGCCTTAGGCGACGAGCAGCCCATGCTAATGCACAACAAGTTCGTTTCACAGTGGAATATCGTGCTTCGCACTCAGTGAACTTCTTGTTTAAATAGTAAATAGCATGCTCTTTTCTCCCAGACTCATCATGTTGCCCCAGTACAGAACCCATAGATTCATCTATTACTGTCAAATACAACAGGAGTGGTCTTCCCAGGGTTGGAGGAACCAAGATCGGTGGGGATTGCAAGTATTGCTTTATTTGGTCAAAAGCCTCTTGGCAGTCATCATTCCATTGTGATGGTTGATTTTTACGAAGCAACTTAAAGATTGGATTACATACAGCTGTTAGTTGAGAAATGAAACGAGCTATGTAATTCAATCTTCCAAGGAATCCTCGTACTTCTTTTTCAGTGCTAGGATCAGGCATTTCCATGATTGCCTTTACTTTATCGGGATCCACTTCGATACCTTTCTCACTGACAATGAAACCAAGCAACCTTCCAGAGCTGGCCCCAAAAGTGCATTTAGCCGGATTTAACCTAAGTTGGAATTTTCTCAGGCGTTCAAAGAGCTTTCGTAGGTCAATCAAATGACCCTCTTCAGATTTGGATTTGGCAATAATATCATCCACATAGACCTCTATCTCTTTATGCATCATGTCATGAAATAGAGTTACCATCGCTCTTTGGTAAGTGGCACCAACATTTTTCAATCCAAAAGACATCACTTTGTAACAGAAGGTTCCCCATAAAGTAATGAAAGTAGTTTTTTCCATGTCTTTGGGTGCCATCTTGATTTGGTTGTACCCAGAAAATCCATCCATGAATGAAAAAATGGAATGTTGGGCCGTGTTATCAACAAGAACATCAATATGTGGTAATGGAAAGTCATCTTTTGGGCTAGCTCTATTCAAATCCCGGTAATCAACACACATTCATACCTTCCCATCCTTCTTCGGGACCAAAACAATATTGGCCACCCATTCAGGGTATTTGGAGACAGCCAAGAACCCAACATCCAACTGTCTGGTTATCTCTTCTTTAATCTTTAAGAGCATTTCTGGCTTCATCCTTGTCAACTTCTGCTTTATGGGGACGCAACCGGGTTTCAATGGCAACTTGTGTTCAATGATGCAGTTATCTAAACCCGACATATCCTGATACGACCAAGCAAACACATCACTGAATTCGACCAATAATTCTATTAATTCCCTCCTATGTTCTCTACTCAAAGAGGTGTCGATCTTGATTTCTTGTTTGTTTTCTTCACTCCCCAAATTTATGACTTCAACAATTTCTAGATAGGAAGAAATTTCTTTATCTTCCTCATCTAGCAGCCTTAGTAATTCAGGGGAAGGTTCATCGGACTCTTCGTCCTCTTCGCTTGTTGGATTAAAATCATGATGGGAGAAAGAAATCTTATTATTTTGGAATTCAATTTCAAATCTGCAATTTATTTAATATAAAAAGGCAAAATAAGGAAAATAATAATTGAACTTAACATTTATTTATTTGAAATGATAAAGGAAACATGTTTTGCCCTTATTAAAATTCATCATAAGGCTTTAGGCATAGCCAAAGGATTCAAACAAAAACCTACAAAGTGAACAATTACTTTGAAATAATCTCTGGAAGCTCAACGGCTTCCTAATTACACAGCTCAGTATCTGAAGAACAAGGGTAAATCAAGTCTTCTTCTCTCTTGGACTCATCATCGACGACCGCCGCTTGGTCTGGAGATGTCAAACCTGCGCTCCTGAAGCTTTGGTAAAGGTCACAGATAGGGATCCTTACAGTTAGGGGTTCTCGGTTTTCTAACCGTGCAAATCATTTTTCTCTTTTATCTATGAAAACCTTCGCTCTTTCCATTAGAGATGGATGATATCCCAGCCCAAATTCATTCTTATTCTCCTTAACCAATAATGGTTCTACTCCTCCATCAAGCGTCTTCCCAAGCCCTTTCCCTGGCCGGAATCCAGATTTCATCATCATTTTAGCCACCATCATAGAAGCTTTGGAAGGACGAGCTAGTTGTAACCCTTCACTCACATAAGTAGTGTGAGCAATTTCCAATGATTAGAAGGAAGTCTCAAGACTTTCTTCGACCGCTTCTATATATGGAGTTGACATGGGCTTGTTGATAAGGAAATCTCCCTCACCAGAAACAATGATTAGCTTGTACTAGATGTGTATCAAGTAATTTTTGAAGCACTTCAATAAACTTTGCATCATCGGGCATCTGATTATGAATGTCCTCATTAGAACTTTGAGTTTCAGATATTAATCCTTTCCTTAAAAGTTCCTTATAGATCCATGGGAGAGGAGTTTTGATATCTAAAACATTCCTAACACGATCACTTCCCAAATCATGTGTTACTGCATTTAGCCCAGTATTTCCATGATTAGGCAAAGGATTTCTAATCATATTTGGGGAGACTTCTTCAAAATCCATTCACTTGGCATTTATCAAATCACGTACCTTAAACTTTAAAGCAATATAATTTTCTGTAGAATGCCCCGGTGCCCCAGCATGATAATCACACTTTACATTGGGATTATACCCCTTAGGATATGGTGGCCCTATGGGTTTTAAAGGACATCGTACAACAAGAGAAATTTTGAGAAGTTGAGGCAAAAGTCTAGTATATGTCATGGGAATTGGATCGAATTAGATAGAATGACGGTCATTGTTTGGCTTTTTTGGTTAAGGATTTGGGTTGGGATTTTACATCCATTGTTGGGGAGGAGGAGGTGGTGTATTCTTGAAATTATGGACAGGTGGAGGTCTGTATGATTGAGGATAGGGAAATGGATTTCCAGAAGTAGCAGCTATATAAGGGTAAGGTCCGCATGGTGGATAATGAGGCTGGAAAGGGTAAGGGGGAGGGTGGAACATTTTTTGATTATGTTGACCTTGATTTCCCATTACAGCATTTGTTTCTTCACCCTTTCTTCTTCCTGCCCCTGTCATAGGTCTTCCTATTGACAATGAACTTTGGACAACTTTTCCTATCCTCAAACCACTTTCAATTCTTTCTCCTATTACCACCATATCAGAAAAGCTTGATGATACACTCCCAAACATCCTTTTATAGAACGGTGGCTGAAGAGTGTTAATGAACATTGCCACTATCTCTTTCTCTATCAGGGGTGGTTTGACTTGTGCAGCCATTTCTCTCCATCATTGAGCATATTCTTTAAAGGACTTAGTATTCTTTTTGGTCATATTCTGAAGTTACAGCCGGTCTGGTGCCATGTCCATGTTGTATTTATACTGCTTTAGAAAGGCATCGGCTAGATCCTTCCAACAACGAATACGAGTTCATTCAAGGTAAGTGTACCAGCTCAATGTTGCCCCAACAAGGCTATCTTGAAAAAAATGGATCAGCAACTTTTCATCATAAGCATATCCAGCCATCTTTCGGCAGTACATGGTTAAATTGTTCCTTTGTATTTATCAAATTCTAGCAATTTGAATTTAGGAGGAATTACCACATCAGGGACTAGGCGTAATTCAGAAACATTTATTACGCCTAAGCCACTTCCTCCCTCTACTGCCCGCAACCTTTCTTCCAATATTTCCATTTGCCCTTTTGACAAAGGCACTGCTGGCTGATCAGGATTTGATGAAGGGATATTAGCTTTGTGTGACAAGTTTTGTGAAACACCTGCCTGTGGCCTTGGGCAACCATAAGGGAAATAGTATGGGATTGTTTGTGGGTTTGGTTGTGTGGCATCATTTGGAATCTGATGGTTTTGTGGAGGAATTGTATTAGGTGGGGTGACATTGGATGGAGCCTGAGTGTTTTGGGGAACAACTGTTGATTGGTTGAAATTTAGAGGGTTAGATGTCGGGGGATTGGGAATTTGTTGAGCAACAGGAGAATTTTCTTGATTAGGATTAGGGTGCATGGTGTAATATCCTTGAGGTAGGCCATATGGAGGCCAAGCATATGCTTGCTGAACATTCCCATCTTAGGAAACAAAAGGTGGCAATGGCATACCATAAGGTTGGTGTAAGATGAATAGAGTTTCAGTGACTGGAGCAGGATCATTTAAAGGTATAGGGCTTCCCTCTTGAGCTTGAACTTGAGGAGCGGATGTTTGTTCACCATTTCGTGCAGAGGATCCCCTTTCTGTACCTTTTTTTCAAGGAGCTTAAGTATTTCTGCCATCTGTTCCTTGATCTGGCCAACTTCATTCCTCAATTCTTCAACTGAGCTTTTTGGCTCTGCCATGAGTCTTGTTTGCAGTCGGGTTTGATAAGGATACTTTGAGCCTTTTCTCCCCGTGATATGAGTAAATACAAAGAAATTCCCCTTGGTACAAGAACAAGTATTGTTAAATGACATAAAAAGATGTAAAGTAAATACATGATGAATTTTAAATATCGGTAAGCAAAGATAAACCTTTCTTTTAGAATGTGTTTTTCTAAAGTACTAAGTTAGAAGAAAAATAGAAATTCAACATGAGACTTATTCATTGATCAACAAGTTTTGATACATTATTTGTTACAACAAATCAAAATTAATTCTCTCTCGCTCTAGCAATCGAGACTTCATTTCATCCAATTGCCCCTTGCAGTATTGGATGAATGTTGCAATTTCCTCCGGTGTAGAAAGTGGATCCATCATTGCTTCAGCCTTCTCCAACAGGTGAGGAATATCTCCAAGTGTTCTATTAGCAAGACCGGCTAGATTAGAAAAACGGTCTCTCCAAGAATAGACAAGACTTTCCAACTCAACCCTATCTAGGGTCATTAAACGTATAATCTCTTCATATCTATCCTTGTCTTCCATGGCTTGCCATTTTTCTTCATTTATTTCACGTTCGTAAGCAGTGACGATGTAACACCCCTGATTTTCTGTACTCGAATCCCAATGTGATCGACATAATTAATAAAATTATGAATAAATTTTTCGCGTTTGAGAACATTTCCAATACACCATCATGACCACATCAAGACCCAAATCACAGAAAACCAAAGAGTGAGATTTAGTAATGTATAACTGGATCGATGAATGGTTTGCCCATAAAGGTATACAAAATAATAGAGTATACAGCGGAAGAAGGTGTATACCGGCCACACGCCTAGTCCCATATATGACGATATGGGAAAAGGCTAGGCTAACACGCAATGGCATAATATAAGCCTATTAGACAACCATCATCATTCTACAATTAATTCCATAAGCATACAGAGCCTAAGGTATAACTATATATATATATGTACACACGGGAATCTTCTCCCAGCCTTCGCTATCATCAATATACATCAATTAATTTTAATCCTCCCAATACACTATAAATCATCTTTTACATTCTACATATTTATTCACCATCTGCAATTCACAATTCCGAAGGATCATTCTATACGTGTTCAAATTCATTAAAAATCGCCTACATTCTCAGAATTCATTCATTATACAAGAACCATAAAGGATGCCGGCCAAGGCACTTCCATTACCACTATTTATCTTCACCGAAGCTTTGACTAGAAATCCGAACTCATCCCATGGCAACCTGCATCACAAGGCTAAAAAGGAGACCACATGGGAGAGTGAGTTATACATTCAAAATGACGAATAACATATATTGTGATCATGTGTATATGCATACAAACATCATGTGTGTTTTGCTAACAAAACATCAAATTATTAATTATTCATTATCTCATTATCACAATAGGTATACAGGCCTCAAGAATCGCAATTCATATCATAAATAAACACGAGCACATACGTAATCATATACACAATCACCTGCCACTTATCAACAAGGGCATTCTCAATCGTTATCATCCTCGATTCATTTTATCTTTTATTCAATACCTCCTCACAAGGGGTTTCTCATCACTCATGGTCATCCTATCTCAAATATACAATAGATCCGATTCCATATCAACGGGTGATCATAACCACCATACCATTCATTTCCCAATAATTCTAATAATAATATCATCACTCAGGGATTCACCCTTCGTGGCACCCCGCAAGGTGATTTATTTCGATAAATATCACAATATCATCATCACTCAGGGCTACACCCTTCGTGGTACCCCGCAAGGTATTTCATTTCACAATAAATAAAATAATACCATCATCACTCAGGGATACACCCTTCGTGGCACCCCGTAAGGTGTTATGTTCATTTCAATAATAATTCATGCAATAGCATCTTCACTCAGGGATACACCCTTCGTGGCACCCCGCAAGGTGATTCTCTTCACAATAATTATCACAATACCATCATCACTCAGGGATATACCCCTCGTGGCACCCCGCAAGGTGATATACTCAACATTATAGTCAACATCATCTTCACTTCGGGATTTACCCATCGTGGCACCCCGCAAGGTGATATATCCAACATTATTCAATAACAATAGGACAATGTCCTCTTCACTCAGGGATTTACCCTTCGTGGCATCCCGCAAGGTGATACATTCAACAACATTCAATAACAATAGGGCAACGTCCTCTTCACTCAGGGATATACCCTTTGTGGCACCCCGCAAGGTGATATATTCAACAACATTCAATAACAATAGGACAACGTCCTCTTCACTCAGGGATATACCCTTTGTGGCACCCCGCAAGATGATACATTCAACAACATTCAATAACAATAGGACAACGTCCTCTTCACTCAGGGATATACCCTTTGTGGCACCCCGCAAGGTGATTCATTCAATGATAATGCATATCAATGCCATGCTATGCCATGAATACAACAATGCAATAATGCATGTGCCCAACAACCTCGCAAGGATATCTCACCCTCTCAATTAGGGATAAATCATATATTTAATCTTATTATCATTGTCATATAAGAAATCATAAGGCCCCTCAAGGCACAACATTCATAACCATATCAAACCACGCATGGTAATTAAAATTATATCAAGCATCATGGCATTTATCCACGCATGGAAAACAACAAGGTATTTCAAAAGTATATGTTTAGCAATCATCATTGCCACCATTTCAAATCCATTGATTTATACACTCGTGGCCATTCAATTTTCCCCTCATTGGTTTTATTATCACACAAGGTGTGTCATATAACCACATCATTTACTTTTTATTATGATTCATAATACATCAATAGAGGGGGGAAACATACATGTTTTCATAACATAGCATAGGCATACACATACCTTGCCAAGGTCTCAAGCCATTCCCCAATCACCACTAAAACACACTATACTTGGACCCCTAATGAAATCGCTTGTTGTTACATAATAAAAGGGGTTTGGGGCAATAATGAGCCCATGATTAATTTCAGCACTAAGGCATGAGGAATCTTACTTTTAGTCTTAAAAATAGTGGGACATGTCACAAATATCACCTATTAGTCCCAATTTGGCCACCATAAAAAGTTGGGTTTAAAACCCTCTTAAATTTGAATTTTTCAACGCAATAGGTTCGGTATTTTTCGCCTAATGAGGGTTAGAAAACTCCAATTAATGTGAGACCAATTCTCACACCTCCGTAACATAATTATCTACAACTTTCATGAAGAAGTTGGAGGCTAAAAATGTCATTAAGGTGCCCAAACGGGCCAAAAAAGCAAAGAAAACAGACCAGTTGGAAAAACAGCACAACAGTGGCCATAACAGGGCTCTGAATCGATTCAGGTTCATATGAATCGATTCAAGCGTCCCAAAATCTCAATTTTTGACAAACAGAGGGCCTTGAATTGATTCAAACTCATATGAATTGATTCAAATGCCCCTGGAGCCCAAAATAGTGAAAACAGCACCTCTTGAATCGATTCAAAGAGTCTTGAATCGATTCAAGACAGCTCTGCTGCTGTTTTTATGCAGAACAACACCAAAATTCCAACTTCTTATCCTCCTAACTTTCTTGTATGAACTCCAAATGCTACAAAATTTTAACCCCAATAAATATACATCATTTGTGACGCGTGGCCACCGGCCTCACTCAAAAATTCTCAAAATTGAGAGACTTATGCGCATAATTGTGTTTTACCCATTTAGAGGCACTTTTATGCAACTCAAGGGCCTATTCTCAACAGAATTGGCCCATTACAATTCCTACAAGTCATAAACTACATATATAAGCTATTGGAACTACCGCATGCCATCAAAACCACATAAAACTCTATTTGGCTCTATGAGCTCCTCAATTATGCATAAACCTCAAACTTATCACTAATACCATCACAATGGCTATCACATTCAATGCCAATCATCCACATAAATTCTCAATTCTCAAAACATATATTTCATCCCCTCAAGGATGGTTCATTAACATGTACTTATTTCAACCCCTCATGGGTTATTCATCATCATATATACACATACATTATCATCAATAGCCAACAATTTTCCATCCATATCATTTCACTATAAACATGGCAAGGCAAGCATGAGTATCAAGACATACAATAATCATCAATTATATAACTCATGCAATTTGAATGTAAACTCCTCTCCTACCTCGAGGGAAGAGCCAAACGGTTCCAATGCTCCGAATGCTCCATTGTATCACCCGAAATACGATCTACATACCAATATATGTATACACATAATCAATAACCATCATAACTCTAAACATTTGTTAGCTTATCATAAAGCTCAACCTCAAGTCCTAGACTTGCTAAACACCAAGTTATGCAATTGTATTAGGCTTCGGGAATTCCTTCCCCAAAGCTAAGATCCTCTAGATCTTATGGACCAACCAAACTCAACAACATCATCATCTCATCCATTCCAAAATGCAATCCCATATTACATCAATCCTTCAAATATCATCATTGTCACTTAGGGCTCCACATAAGTTACCCTTGTCTCTCATAAACCATCATTAGTTACCAAACTCTAATGACACAAATCATGGCCTATCAATTCACCAACCAATAGGTATATCCCATTATTTCCACCTTTAAGGGTTATCTCTAATGTTCACCATTTTTCATCATTGTAATTAACAACACACATATTAAATATCACCCATTACATTCAATTCAACTTTTCAAGCTATATTATATCCATTTCCCCAAATTCTTAGGGCTAGGGTTCCATTAAAATCAAGCAATCACCACTAGCAACCATCATCTTCCATTTCTAATCTTGTAATTTTTGTATACCCCTTCATACCCATCCAAAAACACATATAAATCACACCCTACCTTAGGGTTTAACACAAAAATGGCTTCTAATCCATAACCCATACATATTTTACACTCTCCTAACAAATAAACTCATAACCAATGGTATAAGCTCAACAAAATGGTGAGGAACTTACCCCAAACCATGAAACAAGTGAGCTTCCAAGAGAGGGAGGATGGGTGACGAAAATAAGAGGAGAAGAGGGAGAGAGCTTCTATCCAACATCATCTTTCTCATGCTTGGAGATGACAAACGAAAATGGAAGGAGAAGGGAGCCACCACCCTTTTTGCTTAGGGTTTTTAGAAGAGGAAGAAGAAGAGTGGTAGAGGAAATGAAAAGAAAGAGAATAGGAAGAAGAAGAAGAAGAAGTGACGTGAAAGAAGAGGAGAGTGAGAGAGTTTATTGTTTTAATTTAACCTCTCACTTAAAGTTTTTCATTTTAGATCAAATAGGATCTCAGTTTGGGCTCAATACTTTATCTAAAAATTATTCTGAATATATATCCGGACTTCCAATAATATTCTTAATAGCCCTGACCAAAGGCATCTCAATCGGAGATACTTGGTTCGACACCCATATCCTAATCGGGTATAATTTTATCTCATATAAGCTCAATAAATCATAAATACCCCTAATAAATTCCAATTTCATTATTTGAATATTTTGGGACACTCATAAATTCGTTTATAATTATTCAGTATTTACTTCACCTATTTATTCATTTTTATAAAATTCGGGGTGTTACAGACGACATCTTTGACTTGTCGTTCTAGTTCATCAATTCGTGCTTGCATAAGGTTCTTTTGAACTTGAGCTTCTTCTTTTGTCTTGGCTAGAATTTCTCGTAACCACCCTTTGTCAGCCAATATATCATTCTATTATTTCTCTTTGGTCTTCAATTGGTTGTTCGCTGTTTGGAGGCATTGATCTAATTGCCTCATATGTTCTTTTTTAATTCGCTGCTTCTTACTGACATCTTCGAAGGCAGTTTCTAATTCACACCTTTTTCTATTAAGGGAAGCATTTTCTTGTTGAATTTTGATCAAATCATCCTCCAAAGCTTGGTTTTTCTTTGTCATTTCAGCTAGCTTACCTTTCAGGTTTTCAATCTCTTCGCTCTCATCGGGAACTGAATTTTTCACATGAGCTCCGTGATCTTTGAAGGGTAATTTGACAATGGCTACTGTAACATCCCAAAAATTTCAATCTCATGTATAATCATTTTTAATCTAGATCATTAATGATATTATCCAATTTCCGAGTGAATAATGTCTAAAATAAGACTGTCCGAGTGAAGAAAGGAATCTATTTCCGAGTGAAGGTTATGACCGAGAGAATTTCTGAGTGAATTTTGAAATTCTGAGTAAAGGTTATGTTTCCAAGTGACCAAGAGAAATTCTGAGTGAAGGTTATATTTCTGAGTAAGGTATGACCGAGAGAAACACTTTCGAGTGGAGTCCTGGCCTCGAAGACATTTTGAGTGAAGTGTGTTCGAGAGAACCACTTCTGGGTGAAAGGTCCGAGTGACTTGTCTTTAAATGACTCATTTCCAAGTCAAACGTCTTCGAATGACTCGTTTCCGAGTCAAACGTCTTCAAATGACTCATTTCCGAGTCAAACGTCTTCGAATGACTCGTTTCTGAGTCAAACGTCTTCGAATGACTCGTTTCTGAGTCAAACGTCTTCGAATGACTCGTTTCCGAGTCAAACGTCTTCAAATGACTCATTTCCGAGTCAAACGTCTTCGAGTGACTCATTTCTGAGTCAAACGCCTTTGAGTGCCTCATTCTTGAATAAAACATTTCCGAGTGAAACGTTTCCGAGAGAAGTATTTCCAACCGAAGAAAAGCTGATTTTGAATAGTACTTCTCGGACCAAGATGTGTCCGAGTAGTGGATTTCCGAGTGGGTTAGCTCAGAGTTGAGTGTAACTTTCCCAAATGGGGTGTCTCCGAGTGTGACACTGTCGTGTGGGATTTCATCGAGTGAGACATTTCCAAGTAGGATAACACCGAGTGAGACTTTCCGATTCCCGTGTGACATGTCACCGATTGAAACTACTGAGTGAGTCAGTTCCAGGGAGTACAACTGGACAAAGACTTTAACTCCGAGTGAGTAATACTTCCGAGTGAAGAGTTCCCGACGAAGGAAATATCCGAGTATTGAACCCCCTTCATTCTACTCGTGCTCGGATGTCTTAAAATTGTCGAGAACTTATGCTCAGATCCGACTTCGAATTGCCTTTGACTCTGAGTGATATTCCCAAGTGGAATGATTTCCGAGAGGACTGATCAACTCCGAATGATCTGTTATAATAATTTTTAGTGACAAAACTCTGAATGATCCTTTCAGTTATATGATTTCCAAGTTATGCACTTCTGAGAGAAGTATTTTCGAGTGAAGAAATTCAGTCAGAGATATATCCGAGTGGATCCATTTGGAAAGGAAAATTGGCTTTGAAAGAATACTTCAGGAAGATATATATAAATCCGAGTGAGATAATTCTAATGAGTTCGGATGAGACAGTCATTCCGAGGAAGGAAAAGGTGACCGAGTGGTTAACGCAGAAACAATTCTGAGCAAATCCCTCCCGAGTGAAGCTATACTGAACGGAAAGAGACTACTGGAACTTCTCGGAAACAGAAATACCAAACCATAAGGACTGGGAGAATGGATGGTTTCCAAAGGCCAGGCTAACAATTGACCTGCTTTATACCTGTTAGAATCTGACCAACTTAATGCACTCAGCAGCGTTCGCATCGCTGCTCTTACTTAGTGTTGAGGGTCGTTCCATTAATCAAACTTGCACCTTTTTACTCAAATCATGTCATCTAGTATATATATTTTAATATATCTACTCCAATCATACAAGCTGGCAGTGGAAATGGTCAAAATACAGCTCACTTCTTATCTAAAACCTCTATTATTTCCATAATTGATGCACCTAACCTCCAGTCACGAGAAAGCTTGTCCCCCACTTGTCTTGTACATTATTAAATCAATACCACACCTTTTCCAAGTCTGAATTCTCAGAACAACGAAAATTAGTAAAAGTCTCTCTTTCTCATTTCCTTCTCTACGTATAAGTCACTCTGATTCGAAGCTAGGACAGTAAGAATAAAACGTTTTTCAACCAATCTAAGACCCTTCATCAAGGTAAGAGGGGATAGGGTTGCGAATAATTATGGAATGGGTAGAATTGTATGCTGTTCTAGGATTCCAGATTTATTTTCGTAACTTGTTGCTCAATTTTGAAGCTAAAAACGTGTGAATTTGATTCTGACTTCTTCATCAAAGTTGTATAACTTTTTATTATGTGAATTTTTAGACTTGAACCGACTGATTTGGACATATATAGCATTAGTTATAGTCAAAATACTACAGCGTGTACATTCTGGAATATGTATCTTCTATTTTGTGTATATATTAATATTCTGCGAACTATACATACATATTTAGACTTTGATGTCTTCACAAAAGTTATAGATATTTATGTTATGGATCTATATAAAGTGGTTTCAAGTTAAAAGGATATTTGTAGCTCTAGTTATGCCTAAAATACAGAAGTATGTTCATGATAAAAATATGCTGACATAAATTACGAATTGTATTTTTAAAACTGGAAATTTTGTGATGAGAATTAGTGTTTAGTGTCTTCATAAAAGTTTTATATATTTGTGTTATGAGTAATTTAGAACTGGTCCCATGCCAAAATTATTTTTGTAGCTCCAGAAACATTGAAAATACCAACATATGTATGTTTTGTTACCTTTTTTGAGATGGTTTAGTATACTGTGATTATGTGATGTTTCTGTTTGGAATTTGAAATTATGGTCTTCATGAAAGTTATAGATAATTTTATTATGGAACTACAGAAAGTGGAATTACTTAAAAAGGATTTGATTTGCTCACATTATGGTCCTTTTACTAACATATATTGTTGTTGTAAAATTCTGAAACTTACCTAAATGGTTATTATGGATGTTAATGATAATTTCCATGTGAGTAATGATTTATTTATGAATCATTAAGGGATTATTGATTATTATGGATGTTATTGAGTGTCCTATACATGACATACAATATGTATATCTTTGTCATGAATATTTATGAATGACTAAATCAATGTATACATGAATGCCTTGTGGTTATTGAGATATGTTGTTGAAACAGTAAATCCATGATTCTGAAAATTATTATATGTGATGTGTCCTCTGAGGACTTGTGGTTTTCCAAGTGATTATAGAAGTATTGATATCATGGTATGTTAAATCGATAAAGAGAATTAAAGGCATTCATGCATCATAAGCATTTAGACGCACCATGGAATTTAGGGGTTCCATGATTGCCTACCCTGGTGGGGGGTTACTCTATGATGAGTTAAAGCCCTATTTTCGTAGGAGCCATGAGGGTGTAGGGATTCATGGTTATGCAAATTCTTACTTGTGAACTTATTTTCGCAGGAGCCATGAGGGTGTAGGGATTTATGGTTATACAAATTCCTACTTGTGAACTTATTTTCGCAGGAGCCATGAGGGTGTAGGGATTCATGGTTATGCAAATTCCTACTTGTGTACTTATTTTTGCAGGAGCCATGAGGGTGTAGGGATTCATGGTTATGCAAATTCCTACTGATGTCTCTATGAGACTTTTTACTACAGTATTCCCACCAAACCAAAATGGATCCAGCATGACATCATTTGACTAAGTTAAAGATTTATTAAATATAAATGAACTTGTTTGGCATATTCATCATATCATTATGGTTTGTTGATTGTGTTTGTGCAATTTTACTTATTTTATATTTATTCTATATTTTGTCTCATTCTTACATTAATTTTTACAGTGCATGCTACACAGAATGACGAGTGATGCCATTAATGAAGCTTTTATGATTTATTGCTTGGACTTTGGTTTCATTTAAATTCTAATGGGTTGTAATGATATTATGTACCATGTACTGTAATTTTATCTATCGTTTCCTCTATATAAATGTATTATGTTTTATTCGTTCACGACTAGCATGCTTTATAATATTCCGTATTTATTAATTTTTACGTGACCTCAAAATTTAAATTATAAATTTCAAAATGATTCTTTAAAACGTGAAAAATTTATTCGGGAAAAATTTTATGGACGTCACAGCTACCCTATTTGAAATCCACCGGTGGTAACTTTCTTTTGCAGCATAACTTCAGACACCCAATTCTTTTCCTTTCCTATGGACCTTGCCCCAAGCATCAATGACAGTTTGAATAACAGGAGCACTATTTCCCTCAATATAATAATGAAGGAAAGATGTTACTGTTTCTTCTTCTAGAGGCTGTATCATAGGATAAGCAAGTTGTCTTTTTACAGTGCTAGGATTGTAATTGATGCATCCTTGAGTTCCCATAAGAGGCACATTCAGAAATTTCCCGTAGCAGTAAATAATGGAATCCACATTCATCCACTGAGGGTACCACCGAATCATGCTAGCAGATAATCCTGCCAGATGTCCTGCCCACTCCCTATTAGTCTTCTTGGTTAACCTAAGGAGCTTCAAATCAGAGATAGGACATTCAACCTTACCAACTTGATTGAAGACATGAGAAGTAAGCCATAGATACAAGGCAGGTAGACAACAGACGATCTTCTTCCCATTCCGGTTATGACAGGAATCCATTATACAATAGATATCAGCCAAGACAACAGTTATGGAACTTTTACCTCTAAGCTTTCTAGCTAGGAAAACATCAATTGCCTTGAAATCAATATAGTTATCAAGGCTTGGGAAAAGGATCACACCATAGATGTCCAATGCCAAAATGTCAATAAACACGTCCCATTCTCCTCTCCCTGCCTAACTGAGGAGTTGCTGCTCAAAGAAGCTTAGTGCGAATCCTGAAATCTGGTTCCTGTTTAATTGAGCCTTCTTAAGCATTTCAGGATCCATCTTGAGAATACGAGCTACACTGAAGATTGAAGCATAATGTTTGGTTCGACGATAAGGTTTCAAATCTTCTAATGGCAAGCCAAATATCTGTTCAAACTCCTCCAAAGTAGGAGCTAACTGGAAGTCTTTGAATGTAAAACAACGGAGAGGAGGATCATAGAACTGAGCTAGAGCAGTAAGGGTCCCTTCTTGCACTTTGACCTCTAAGAATTTTAGGATCTTTCCATACTTCCTTGTAAAATTCATTTTGTGAGTAATATCCATCCTTTTACTTAAGGATAACAGATTGCTAGTATTTAATTTGATGACTTTGAGGTGTAACAAATTTTTTAAACCAGTTGCCTTCACTTCTTGATCACTTGATCTCATGTTAAATTCCATTTTTTTTTATACTTACCAATGTTTAAATTTTACCTTTAACAAAAGAAATAAATGAATCAGATTAACAAAGAAAACAGTTTGATAAATATCCTCACATCAGAGTGTGATTATATTTATATTTTTGATATTTTTTTTAAAAAAAGGAAAACTTTGTGCGAATGAATAAAAGATAAAAGGAATGTTTGCCCAATTGTGTCTTAACAAGATAACTACCTAATTAGCTCTAAGCCTCTTTAATCATGTCCCTCAAAAGATGATTGTTCTAATTGGTTCTAAAAAGGTCACCGGAGCTCTGATCTTTAGCTATGAGTCTTATGCAAAAAGTAGGGAATCCTACTTAGTGCGGACATCATAACTAAGATAACACCCCGGCTGAGATTTTCACGCGAATCATGGTAGGACGTCTCGTCCTAAATGACACCGCTAATAATCTCCCCTAGCCTATGTCTTTTGCGGGGCCCGGGAATAGGGTCCCTTCTAATAGTGTGTGCATTATGGTGAATGTGAAGTGTGTGGGGCATTCATACCTGGATTTTTACCCATTCTTCACAATGAACAAACATAAGGCAAAATAAATATCATATGTCTTCTATCCTATGGTTCTAAATTAAGGCAATAAAGAAGTAAAAAAACAATATAAAATCTAAAATTAATGGAAGATTAGATGAACAACGAGGATAACATAACAGATAAATATGAAGGATAAAATAATTAACAATCAACAAAATACACAAGATCAATTTAACGGACTTGACTCTCAAAATTTCCCCAGTGGAGTCGCCATATGTCGCGACCGGGGTCCCGGCGCGCGACGCGGACTGGTTAAAGACAAATAAAAGAAAATTGAAACTGCATTGAAATAAGGCCCTTGGGAAGCCTAAAGAAAATAAAGGGTTTAAGGAGTCGCCACTAATATTTATTAAGAAAAATATTAGGAAAACCTTTAAATAGCACTGGTTTTTTTTTTAAAAAATGAGATTCTGTTTAGTCCGGGAGTTGAATTACAGGAAGGGAAGGTATTAGCACCCCACACTGTCCGTCAAAAAAACGGTTACCTAAATTGATCATGTTTAGTTTCAAAAAATGATTATCAAAAAATGATTATCAAATATTTCATCCTTCATAAAAACAATGATAAATAATATACATAATAATAAAAAAGGTTATATATAAATAAGAATAAAACAACAACAATAATAAAATATATCTCCTAAGTTTATTATTTTTTTTAGTTCTAAGAAAATAAACAAACAAATGATTAAAAGACTATAAAAATAAAAAAAACAATAAGACGTCTTGTCTTAATTATTTTCAAGTAAAAGAAAATCCATTGATTTTATTGAGAAATATAAAGTTCAAAACAAATAAATAAATGAAAAAAAGTTTAAAAAAAATAAGAAAGAAAAAAAATAGAATCAAACACGTCAACATGAAAATAAAGAAATATATATACACTTAACTAATTAAAATTGACAAATGAATCTTATTTAATTATTTTTTTAAAAAAATAAGATTAATAAGATGTCTCATCTAAATTAATCTTATTTTAAATTTAAGAAGAAGATAAATGAGTAAATAACATATTATTTATTAGTCTTGGTTTTTGTCATTTTTTTATGATAATAATTTTTCTTAATTATCAAAAGGTTACTAAGAGAAAATAATAGGAAATCATGACCATAATAAAAATGGGTAATTATGTATATATATGTTTATAAACTATTTAAAAATGGTCAAATATAAATAAATAAATAAATAAATAAATAGAAAGTATAGAAAAATAAATGAATAAAAAAAGTGCAGAAAGATAAATAACTAAAATAAAAACGTAAAAAAATAATTAAAAAAAATAAAGATACAGAATAAATAAAAATAAAAGTACAAAGAAAAAATAATAAAAATAAATGGCAGAAAAATAAATACATAAAAAGAAAAGGGTAAAAAAATAAATACATAAAAATAAAGAGGCAGGAAAGTAAATAACAAAAATAAAGGGGCAGGAAAGTAAATACATGAAAATAAAGGGGCGGAAGAGTAAATAAAAAATAAAAGGGCAGGAAAGTAAATACATAAAAATAAAAGGGCCGAAAAGTAAATAATAAAAATAAGGGGGCAGAAACATAAATAATAAAAATAAAGGGGTAAAAAAGTAAATAAATAGAAATAAAAGGGTATAAAAATAAATAAATAAATAAAAATAATCATGCAGAAAATAAGTAAATAAACTGATAATTGCATAAATGTAAAGTGCGGATAAATAAATTAATAATAATAAAAGTGCAGAAAAGTAAATAAAGAAAAATAAAAGTATAGAAAAATAAATAAAGAAAAATAAAGCTACAAATAAATAAATAAAGATAAAAATGCAGAAAAATAAAATACAGAAAAATAAAGTGCTTGAATATAAATAAAGAAAAATAAAAGTGTAGAAAAATAAATAACAATTAAATAAAGATGAATAAATAAATGTAAATAAACATCCTTGTATTAATAAAAAATACCTTGGTGTAAGAACAATTAAAAAGAAACTAGAAAGGAA
The DNA here is from genome assembly GCA_037962975.1 of Clitoria ternatea. Taxonomy (NCBI): domain Eukaryota; kingdom Viridiplantae; phylum Streptophyta; class Magnoliopsida; order Fabales; family Fabaceae; genus Clitoria; species Clitoria ternatea. The sequence goes on from CM075675.1 coordinate 55,102,312, forward strand.
GTCGGGAAATTAATTTCGTGTAGATTTCCTTTGCTTTTGGCTTCGTTTGGACTCAATTTGAGGGTGTTTGGACATCGGTTACAACACTTACACAGTATTTTGGCTCATAACACTCACATACTAAGACATACTAGAATGATACACTCATTTTCCTAACTAGGATTACACAACATAATTTTAAGAAACAAAAACTTCTAAAAAATCTCTCAAAAATTTAGCACTCTTTCTCCTCTTTTTCTTCTTCTTCCAAAATACCTCAACATTACCTTCTATTTATAGAAGAAAATTGGCATTGGATCCTCCATAAAATGACATCACTTTCCTACTTTTCCAATTTGTCCAAATTTGATGTCAATTTTCCTAATTTTCTTCAATTATCTAACCAAATTGGGTCCCACCTCTAATTACCATCAAACACCCCTTTTCTTTTTTTTCTTTTTTTTCTTTTTTTTTGATTTTTTATTTTTTTTCTGATTTTTGTTTTTTAGGCCCATTTTGTTTTTGGCCCATTTTTTTGGACTTTTTTTTGGGTCCATTTTCATTTTTTTAGATCTGATTTTTTTGGGGCCCTTTTTTAAAAAAAATTGAATTTTTTTTGATTTTTTTTAAAATTAATTTTTTGATTTTTTTATTAATGAGTAATCATTTACTCTTATGGAAACATAAATTATTTATTACATATGTGACAAGAAATAAAGTATCCAAAAAAGAAAAAATGCTACCCATGCTATAAGAAGCAAGAGGGTAGTCACAAAACATCTTTTTCCTTCCCTTATTCTTTCCTCTTGGCTTCGGCATCCATCGGCCATTGCTTGAGAGAAATGAAGAAAGTTGATGAAATGAGAGGTGTGGTAGGAAATGAAGAGGGGTTGAGTATTTATAGAAATTGAGAAGAGTTACTATTCCAATGGTCACTATGCAATTTTCAATATTATTTTTTTTAATATGATCCGGGGTGGCAACCTGGAATGGATGAGGTTCTACGTACCGCACCACGTCACCAATAAGAACTGGTAAGTCATAACCGGGGTCTGAAATCATCGGTCAACTATAGATATTTCTCTCCACCCCGGTCGATAATTAAGCATTGGACTCTTCTGCAGGTTCACCTCTGGTATGTCTTGAAGTTCGAGTACAGATCAATTTTCACTAGCTTGAAGAACCTCAGATTCCCACAGATCTGAGGTATAAAATACCGTACTCCACTGAGGCTGTGCAAACTTAGAGTTGGTGAGGTAACACCGGTCAAGAGACCGTGCTAGGACCCCGGTTAATGCAGTCAACATTGACTCCGGATTCTATACTCTTTTTTTCTTTCTTCTTCTTTTTTTTTCTTTCTTCTTTTTTTTTGCATATTTGTTTTCTTACATATTTTAATATACATTTTGCCGGACAAAAATAGGTGTTCACAAGTAGTATCCAAACTTTCAAGTAGCTGGGTGATCATTCATGAACGTTTATTTGAGAGTTCAATTAAGTCTTGATTCTATCTTTGAAAAATCTAATTTTTGGGTTTCGTGAACCAAGGATAACGAATTTTTCAGGGAGGTGGTAAGGAGTCAAGTTATGGCCCCTTCAAGAATTTTGATGAATGGATTAGTGAAAGTAGTCAAAATGAAGGTTGGAGGAATGCCATTGTTTGACCGGTTATGATTTCTTCACACTTCTTGTTAATTTCCCGCTCTAATGTCATTAATATCCCGCTCGAAGGTCGAAACTTTTAGGATTTAGTGTTGTTAAGATGCGCTCAGATCTTTGGGGCTTATAGAGATTTTATGCGTTACTGTTAAAATCTGTCTCGAGGTCAGATCTTTAAGGCTTGGAGAGATTTAATGTGTTGCCATTAACATCCATCCAGAGGTCGAATATTTGGGACTTGGAGACACTTTGTGTGTTGTCATTAACATATGCTTGAAAGTCAAGTCTTTAGAACTTACCTCGCATTGTGCTGTTAACATCTGCCCAAAGGTTAAATCTTTAGGAATTACTTCACATTATAGCATTAACATCCTCCTGGAGGTCGAATCTTTAGGACTTTGAGTGTTGCCATTAACATCCGCCTAGAGATTGGATCTTTAGGACTTTATGCATTGTTGTTAACATTCTGTTAAGGTCAAATCTTTAAAACTTTGTGTCTAGCCATTATTAGTTCTTTAAATGAGAAGTTACGTGTGGTTATTAGTCGTTGTCTTGAAAGCAAAAAATGAGCAAAAATTGAACAACACTATTCATGGGAAAAGAATAATAAGACTTCTAGTGGTATTTCTACTCTAGGTTCTATTGGTTTAACCTTTATATGAAAAAACCAACTCTTCCAAAGCTAGAGAATAAGTGGTCTTTAACCAACATTCAATGTCATAATGATCAAGAAACTACTCCATCTAATAGAAATAATGCACCATCAAAAGCCAACTTGAAAAAATAAATTTCATTGTTGTCAATAACTTGTCTTAAATGAAAAAAGTTGAATCAAAACCTTTCTTGCTAATCATTTGTCCTCTCTTGCTAATCATTTGTCCAACAATCCCCATTAATGGCTTTGCATGAGATAAAAAGACCATTTAAGAGTTAATTTTATGCGTAAGTGTTAATGTTCAAAGGATTGAATTAGCACGTAGTGAAGTAAGACAAAAATTTTCATTCAAAAAGTGAATTACTCTTAAACTAATTGAACTTGGTTTGAACCTCCACTAAATACACTAACTTTAAAATGTAGAAATCTCATGATAGTTACAAGGTAAAACCATTTTCATGTAGCACCTCGACTTCCCAAACCCGAATCCCGATGCAAGTATAATTAATTAATAAAAATACAAATAAAATTTTCACGTTTAAATTCATAAACCAAATTGCTTGCATCATAGACCAAATCATAGAGAATCAAGTGCCATGATATAGTATAATACAAAAATAATTGGATCGGTAAAGTAGAACCCTAAATGTATACACAATGAGATATAATAACAACGAAAAAAGGTGTATACATGGTATTCCTTCTCATATATAAAGATATGAGAACGAAACCAAGAATACAATTCCCATGCCAGGCATACAAAGACTCCATGCCCAAACTCATACAATAGCAATTCTTGAATATTTTCAATAATGGCTTAATGCCCAATATCAAATAACAACAATTCCTGGATGTCAACATCGATATATATATATATATATATATATATATATATATATATATATATATGTATATATATGTTCATCACCTATTATCCAATCCTTACATACATCCATCCAGCTACCAGAGTTTCATACATATAAAATAATGGTCAATATACAATACCAAAAGAATAAGGATCCCCTTTAAATATTATCTAACTAACCAGCCAATACTAGCATCAGAATCATCAACAAAATAATAACATTGTCATTCTATCAATATCAACAACAATCAAAAGGATCATATCGTCGGCCAAGGCATTCACTATATCATTTGAAACTCTAAAGCTATATTATAGTGATGGAGTTGGGGTGATTAGTGTATAACTGGTGATGGTTGGTTTTGATCCTTAAGAGCCTAGTGCTTATTGATTTTGAGGATGGTTGGTTGAGATAATTATATATGTGATTCATGATTGGAGAAATTTTATGCACTTGAATAATTGATACAATGTCTATAATTGATGAATATACAATGATGGTTCTTAATCCCAAGCGGTATTTCCTATTTACTGCTTTAAGCGGTATTCACCCCTCTACTTGTGGTTTCATTGAAATTTCATGAAGGTGATGAGAATGCCACTTGGTGATAATGAAGTGTGGGACAATATAATGCCATAAGAAGAAAGTTTATGGTTGATACTTCGATAATACGGATATTATTTTGTTGAACCTTTTATTGGCCAGTGTAAATGCATGTACATGTGTGTGTCTATCATGTACATAGTTAATATATGGTTTGGATGCCTGGAGGTGGATTATATACATATATATATACACACACACACACACATACATGTTAATAACAACGTATGTTTGTGGTATATATACATAGTATAAGGTTTGATGACCTTCAAAATGGAATGTGTGGTGTGGTGAAATCATGATTTAATGTCCAGGTTTTGTGTGAACCTTGTGTGCATGTCATGGGAAAGTTTTGAAATTTGCAATTTAGCCTAGAATATTATGGTTATTCGATTTTGGTATGATGATTGTGTTTTATGTAACTGAGATATACTTGAGATGCCTTAATACTAGTTGGATAGGTATAGATTAGTAAATGTGATCCATATTAGGTTGAAATGGTTCATATGCATGTTTCCATATATCTTATATAATTTTAAGAATTTTTTAAGTGTGGGTAGTCCTAACAAGTCCTAAATGACATGAATATAGTGGTGACAAAATTTGATAACAATTGGAATTGTTATGAATGAGATAGAAAACTTAGAATTTCACAAAATTGTCATTCCTGCATATCTCGCTTGGGCGAACCTTCTTGATGCTGAGTTTTAAGTCTCTGTGATTCTCGCTTAAGCGAGGGACCTTCCACTTAAGCAAGATTTGAATGTTGAGTTTGTGTAAATCTCACCCAAGCAAGGAACGTCTCACTTGAGCGAGTCATGATTGGGAGTTTCTATGTGATTCTCACTCAAGCGTGGATTGTAAAATCCCATACTAATTTTCTTTAATTTACTCATTTGAATGAAATAAAACAAAATAAAATATTTCTAATAAATTTTTCATAAAATAAAGAAATAAATGTCATTCATGAAATTTAAAGTCAAAAACTGGAGTCGATCCTATTATAAGGCTATCTATATTGATTAAACCATAAAATAGATAAATAAAGAACTAAATTACTCTATGCAAAAGATAGTAATAAGGAAGGGGCGTTGTCTTCGCTGAAATGAGGAGCCTGGCCTTCCGAAGTAGATGAAGCATGGTCTTCTGGAACAGTGTTGTCTTCTAGAGTGGGTTGGATTGTGATACCTTTTAGGTTCAGACTCAAGCCAAGGTTCCTATATTGAACCTACCTAATGGCCTTGCTGAACGCCTTGTCCACAACCTTCTTACATAATTGGACTGCTTCCACCACCCTCTTTTGATCCATAGTTGCTTTTTCCTGCAGTTTTTCATATGCCTCACGGAGAGAGTCGGTGTCAACAGTCTTCTTCTTCAGCTCTTCCATTTTAACAGCCAGTCCACGTTTTTCCTTCAGTCATTCTCTTTCTTTGGAGACATAAACTTCGACCTGGTGAAAGATTTCAGCTTGTAGAGACTCGCAGCCCTTCTTTTACTTCTCATTTAATGCTGTCAGCTCTTCATTCTTCTACTTCAAAGGCTTCAATTGTTGCTTTTTAGAGTAAAGCTGCTACACATCTTTCTTTAAGGCTGGAATCTTTGCCTTATCCTCATCCCGAGCCTTGTCTTTAGCCTTTATTACTTCCTTCAAGTTTTTAATTTCATTATTTACCGCCTTATTATCTACCTCGAGGGTCTGAACTTGGTCGTAGTATAAAGAGCTTTCGTCCACATGATCTCCAATATCGTTAAAGGACTGTAGCTCCCTATCTAGTTTAACCAGTTGCCAGTAGGCAACTTTGATGGCAACTTTTCTCTCTTTAACCTCCAAGTCAGAGCAGAGGAAATACTAGGGGGACCTTAATCTGTCTTGATCCATTTCCTTTGCCTAGTACATAATGAACGAGCTCAAGCGTGATCCAGGAACAAGAGCGTAACAAGAGCGTAGTAGCACCTTAGTGTCTTCTCGCTAAAACGAGGGATTTCAATCTCGGCAGGGGAGATTGTTGATTCACCCCGAGAAGAAGAGATATTGATTGGTGTCATTAGTTGGTTGGACTCCTTTTCCACCGGCTTTTTGCCCTTGAATTTTTTAGGAGGATAAGACAGATTTCTCCCCCTTTCCGGCTCTTGCCTTTTCTTATGAGCTTTTTCCCTCTCAAGATCATGCTTATTCTTTTGTCTCTTTTCTTTAGCCTTTGTTGTTGGTTCTGGCTTCGAGGTCTCCTTCATAGAGATAGGCCTGGTACCCTCAAGAAATTTGATAGTAGCTTAGTTGGCCTTGATGATGTTTCTTTTGGGTTGAACTTGGTTCTCCCCCCTGGCCGCCACCAATTGAGCCTGTAACTTTTTTAGATCGTCCATCAGTGTGAAGCTCTTGATTTCTCCTGTAACAGCAAAAATAGAAAAAAAAGAAAAAGGTTAGAATACGGAAATCTTAGCTTAATCAAAGCAAGATGAATCATACGGGAATTATATAGATATGCTTCTTGTTAAGGAGGGGAGCCAAAAAGACGCTTGTAGGAAAACTCCCTTTGAGCAGAGCAGTATGCATGCATGGCCCCAGCTACTTCGACGGAGGCGAGGTATAGTTCATTTTCATTGGTGATGTAGGCCGCCCCAGTTAGCAAAAAATGTTCATGGGTCCATGACACCAGGAATTTTTGAATTCCGACCTCATTTTCCTAGAACACTGGTTTGTTGGCTTTCACTTGTACCTTCATAAAGCACTTCTTGAATGAGCCATCCTCAGATTTGGCTAACTCGGTGAAAACCTCGAAGTTGACTATCTTGGAGTCATATTAGAGTGTGACAAAGCTAAGACTATTGTCTGGATTAGCTTGACGCATGACCCGATAATAGTAGAAGAATAACGCCACAGTAGGAATGAAGTTAAAGTGCTCCCCGAGTACTTTAAGACTCCGAACCAAGCCCTACCTGTTTGGATGCAACTTAGTGAGGGTATGGTCTAGGAAGCAGGGGACCCATATTTCAAATTGTGTTTGAGGAAACCTCATTCCGAGGTGTGTGAAAAGGATGTCATACATAAAAATACTCCTTGTGCCGACAAGATACGATAGATGTGGTACTCAACCTTAGGGTGCAGGATGATGTGCCTTTCCTTGTACTTCTCCTTAGCGTGGATGGGATATTTGAAGTCCATGATGCCCCCGGTGGCCTTATCATGTCAAGAAGGAGTCTCCATGATCTCCCATTGGACCCATGTGTAAGGGTTATCGCCTAGAAGCTACACCTAGTTTATATGGTGCACGATGACAGTGGAGCACCTCGATTGCGTTTGTATTACTCCCCTCTCCCCTTCTTCAGTAACTGTCATTTTGATCACGTGTCTGAGACCTTCTACAGATTTGTAAAATTAGATGTCATCAAAGGTATAAAGATCACGACTCTCTTCATCAAAAGCCCTAGGTTTAGGGTCTCTTCTGAAGACCCATTCTTACCTCTGCCTCCCCCACCCTAGTCCTTGCGACCTAGGCCTCTAACTCCTTACCGAAATCCTACCCCCATGATACACTGATGGCCCTCCTCTAGTCCTTATTCTTTCACTCACCGCAAGGGTAAATACAAGTCAAAGCAAAAAGGATATATAAAAAAATGAAGTAAAAGTTAAGGGTAGGGGTTCACTACCTTAAAGTTATGGTGAAATCCTAGGGTTCACGAACGAGTGTGTTTCTTTTAAAACCTCGGAGGCACGAAAACCTTAAGTAAAGTTTCGGGTGTAAGCTCAAAGTCTCTAAATAGCAAGGTTTTTCTCTTTGGATTTCAATAGAGTCTTTAGTACACAGAATATAAGTGTCCTGTAACTTCTCTTAACCCACCTCTTATAGACGTGGTTGGGGGCAAGCAACGGTGGTATTTTGGGTGGTGTTTGGATTCAAATTTCTTAGATTGAGTCGTTTCAATTTCCAAGGCCCATTATCTGAAAAGTGACCGCCAAAGTTATGATTGAAGTGTAACCGCCATGCACGATTGAAAGTATTGTCGCATGATTGGTGCAACCCTAGGTAGGTGCAACATTATGTTTTGAAAAGGAAATAAATGTGAAACAGTTACAAAGGTGCATATAGGCAAATGGAAATTATTATGAGTTAAGCAAAGCATTCTTCTTACCTACGCCTATAACAGGTGCCTCAGTGAAGGATATAACTTATTCGAGCAACCAGATAATTAGAGTTGACTTATACAATCACGTGTTAGGGAAGCAACCTGTAAAGTGACTGATGGAAGGGTACAGTTGGTAGGTAGGGTCATTGTTGTGTGTCAACATTTATGCCTAGATATAAATACTCACGTAACAATAGTAAAAGGTTGAACATTCTCACTTGAACTTACACTTGAACTCTGATATTCTTCTTGAATATTCACTTACTTGAGCGTCGGAGTGTCCTTGCAGATGACATCTTTTTTTGCCCCACAACGCATAAGGCTGGTGACTGACATTTCAAGACTATTTCTCCACTGGATAATACCAGATTCCCACTGGATTGGTGTAAAACCTGAGAGAACAAAGTACTTTGAGGACTAGTCTTGAGCTCGACCCTTGGACCCCGATCATGACCAGTTCACCCTTAATATCATTTATTGCATAACGAATAAAATACATAGAAAGACGACGTAGTTTATAATTAAGCATTTAATGACACTGAAAAAGTATAATTTTACTTATATCATGATACTAAAAAATTCTACTAAAATTTACTTATAGTTAGAACCAAAGATAGTATTAATTAATTCAATTTATTTATTTTTTGTTTCATTAAGATCAAATTTAAATTTTATTTTTACTACTTTTATCAACAAAAGAATATAAATCTTTTTATGAATACATATAATTTAAAATAAAGAACTTCCTTGAGATAAAATTTTTTCTCTAATTATTCAAATGATCAATTATTTTATTTAATGGAATAAAATAAAATTTAATGAAATAGATGAAAATACATACAAAAGCATACTAATAGTTATATTATTCAAAATTTCTTAATCATCACGATGACAAATAATTATTAGTATAATGCTGTATAATTTTTTTAATAAATCAAATTAATTGTAGTTTATTTTTTAATTACATCGGTTCTACTTATTATATATATATATATATATATATATATATATATATATATATTATTTTCGATGAATTTCGTTGAGGTACATTTGAGTAACTTTTTTTTATAAATAAATATCTACCTGGATTCGACAAATTATTTGGACTATTTTTAAATATTATATTTATAGTACACAGTATGTTTGATATGAGACTATTTTATTTATTGCTTAATGACATAATTCTTCAAATCATATATTTCTATAGTTTCAAATTAAAAATTTCATTAGATATTTTAATTACATAAAACATTTTTTGTAATGTTAATATAATCACTGATAAAAAGTCAAAATTATAAAAAATAATTAATAACTCAAAATGGAAGAGAAACCAATTTTCCTTGAAACTATTTGAATTTTACTTAATGAAATTGATCTTTTAAAGTTTTCTTTTGGATTTTATACGTTTTTCGGTTGACTGATGGTTTAAACTTAAAACATATATTATAAAATAATTATTTTGTTAGAGAATTAAATGTAATTTATATTATTAAAATTATATATATATCTAAATAAAGTGATGATCATATGATAAGAATATATAATTTACATAAAAAATATTTATAAATTAAGCTCTAATTTTCCTAATATCTAGGATGTTTAAATTTTAAAATAATGAAATGATGATAACTTAACACAACAAGATTATTATTATTTTTATTATTTCATTTTCAATATAAAATGAATAATTGTTATAATAAAATATGTTAAATATATTTAAAATCATAAGTTTTAAATGACGAATTTAATATCATATAATTATTTCAAATATAAATAAATTATTTATTTTGAATAAGTCAAGAAAAATTATTAAAATACATTATTAACATAAATTTAAAAGACTATAAAATAATATCAATATAGTTAATAAATACAACGAAATAAAATAGTGGTTATTTTCAAAATTTGTATAATGTATGAGTAAAAAATCTAGCTATGAAATAAAAACTAAAGAGACATGTTTGCTCTCCCTCAAGCAAAGTATCAAGATTGAATTTTGTAGATGAAAAAAATTATATTAAGAAAGTTAAACTTACTATGATATACATGTTCCTAACTAAAATAAGATTGTCTTGAAGTACAGATAATTATAATTAAAAATAATAATTTAAAAGACAAAAATAATGTAATCTTAAAAATTAAGAGATTTAAAATATAATTCAACCTTAAAAATATAAGTAAAATGAATTTCATCTTACAGTAAAAGAAATTATCTTTTTAAAAAGGCTTAAATAACTAGAGGTGTTTTTAGCTTTAGTAAGTCATAGTAAAATGGCATCAAATTATATTATTGAAAATTTTGTTTTTAATATCTATTTTGAATTTAAATTTATTAAATATTTATATTACTTACTAAATTATATATCAACACTCATTAAGATGACGTCAATATATTCATCTAATGTTAACTAGATTCACATAAATGAGTTTGTTCCTAAAAATAAAATATTAAATATAAATTTAATATATAATTTTTTTATTAGACGAAAACTAAAAATATCCATATTAAAGAAATATATATCAAGGCTCCTTTAAAAAATAAAAAGAAAGAAAATATATAACTTAATAATAATTACCGATGAGGGGATAGTAATGTAAATAAACATTATTATTAAAAGGAATTGTGTGGAAAGGTTTAGGGTTTGGTTGCAGAGGAGAGGATGGCGAAATTCAACGAGGTGCAGAAGCGAAGGAGGGCCCTAATAGCAGAGAAAAAGAGACACATTCACGGTGACCCTTCCACCGGCAAGCTCAAGATCAAGGACCAACCCCTTTCCCTTTCCGGCAAACGCAAGCGCAAGCTCTTCAAAAAATGGCGCCGGGTAATCTCTCTCTCTCTCTCTCTCTCTCTCTCTTCCTTAATGCTGTACCCTGAGAATTTCCCTTACTTTCTTTTCTCTTTTCAGGAGCAAAAGGACGCCTTAAAGAATGGTTTGGTAACCATAGAAGATGTTCAAATGGCAGTTGCTGAAGGTACTCTCCATTCATTATCTGTTTACTTTGCTTATTTATATAAATGCTTTTGTTACAATTACGATGCCTGCAATTCTTTTTTATTACTTTGTATAAATTGTGTATTTGATGTATTTGTTAGGCTGATATTGTTTGATTTTTCAGCAGGGGATACCAAAGATCCTCCTAGTTCTTCGAGAAAAGTTCATTTGAAGAAGAGCTTGAAACTTAAACAGCTGAAGCGCAAAGGTAACTCTGTTATGCTTAAAAAGTCACTGTTAAGGGTCTTGACTTGATGTGGTTCTTAGAAACTATAAGGTAGCATTGGACCCTCCCATTACCTCTAGCTGTTTGACTAGTGGTGAACACCTGAACCAACAAATATCTATCTATTTGGTTCGTACTCCTAACTCTCATTTATGCTGTATTTATTCACTATGGCCAAAAGCCTTTTGATTACTTTGGAATCGGAAGCCACCAATACTGCTACCATTGCTGGATGGAAAATTTGTTCTTAATCAAGTGCGATCATTGGAGTCATGATTAATGTCTTCATCCATATGCTGTATTCATTCTATATGGCCAAAGGCCTTTTGATTACTTTAAAATTCTAAGCCACCAATAATGCGTTCATTGCTTGATGAATCAAGCAGTCATTTGAGTCATGAGTAATGTTTTCATCCATATGTATCTGGAGTCCTTGAAAAGCCTTCAGTGCATAGTATTTATAGATGACTGCATATGTACACACCAGTGTAGTACTAATAGGTGATAGTATTCTTGTATGTATACCTCCAAAAAGTTTACTTTGGAAAGATTTGTGAAAGTAAGTTTAAATTTACTTTGATTTAGTAATACAAATAAGCTTAGGAGTTTTGTGCAACTTTTATTCTATTTTCTTTTTAGCACGGGACAAACTAAACTGTGAAAAGAGGACTCCTCTCCTCATTGTTTTTTGTCATGCCTATAGATTGCCCAACTCACTTTTTTGATTATTGAATCAAAACCATATTAAAGATTATAGTAACTGTTATCTGCTGACCACCAAGCTTCTTAATGTGATTTGGTTTATATGTATAGGACCACCAAGCAAGATTTAATTTAGATTCATATTTTCCCAACATGATTTGATTGGATACTAAGGATTATTCTATTACAAAACTTCCTCCTCGTTACTTATTTTTACTTAGTCTTATATATGAGGAGGTAATATATATAAAATGAGGCTGGGTGGTCAAAGATTGGATAAAAATGAACCCATATTTCAAAGAACATTTACCAGTGCATTACATTAGAATAAAGAATGATATTCATATCAAGCATCTCAGTTTACATATCAAGGGTTTGAAAGATTACCTCTGGTGTTTGAGTTGGTCTAGAGTAAGCCAAGACATGTTTTCTCCACTTTTGTCTTTACTTGATTAGAATTACTTCTGTGATGAGACAAAAGCAATGAATCTGTTGATGATGGATTAGCTATTATGATGTAGAGGGGAGGGTCCATACTGCTATAGCCATATGCTGTATTTGGGGTGTGTCCAAGAGCTGAACCATCCAACTTGCTGTGAGGCATACCTTAGTGGCATCCGATCATGTCTGGAGTTGAAATAAAATATGTCTAAAAGTAATGAATAAGCTGTACTGGATTGGTACTTGTACACTAATGGCTTACTCATCGCTGTGACAGTCCATCAATGTTTGTTTATGTCTACAATATTAGTGATGAGGTGACAGTTTCACCAGACAAATTACATAAGCAAAATTACAAGATGAAATTCATTTGATTCCCTAGGAACGGATTGTAACTTGCAAAGCTTTGATGATTGTGTTTGTTGGACTATGTTCAATCTTTAAAACATGTGGCAAATTGGGAACTTGGAGATTAGGAAAATAGTCGTGTTTGTCTTCTGGTGCTTTCCTAGCAAGTTCAATCTTAGATAAGATTTGGCTGATATATAACTTCTTTGTCGGGGAGTAATACATTTGAAAAATAACCTTCAAATTGTTTATAAAATTTCTGTTTCGATGTTTAATAGTTGTGGTTGCTTTGTGTAGGGAAGAACAAAAGAAAAACTGATGTGCCTGCCGGTGATATAACGGCTGATGCAATGATGGAATAGATATGAAAAGTTTTAAAGTTCTGCATACTTGATCATTTAGCTGTCTGGTGGAGATTGGACCTGTGCAGAAAATGCCTTGGGAGGTGGGGTTGCCATAATGTCTTCTGGTTAGAAGGGTGCCGGATAGACCTGATGGTATAAAATGTTGTAGTAGATTCTTCATTTATTCTCTTATATTTATAAACCTTTATTGAAATTTAAAGAGTGGAAATCAGATTAGTACATGGACAGGAATGCTTCTAACCCTAACAGCATAATAATATACACGGCAATTGAAAATCGAGTGTACGCACATTGATCTTGGATAGACACATGACAGTATGCTGCAGTTTGTGTACTGCATTTAGTAAGAAATGACTATTAGTTGGTATTTTAAAATTTAATTTTTTTTTGACAATGTGAATTTCGTTGAATGAAGTTTTTTTTTGTACCAAAATTTATTATACACTGTCTATGACCCCCCCAAATTGCTGCAAGCGGGAAGCCCCTCTTTGTTGTTTTTCAAAATGTTGTTAATGAAATCATGCTAGAGAAGTGTTACCTTCCAAGAAATCATAAAAATATGGGTTATTTTGAGTTCTTGAATGGTTGTGTTGATAGACGTTGTATCTAACAATTATTGCTAATTCAGGGTTTTGATGATGATAGTTTGAAATTGGGGTCTTAGGGAATTCGATATTTTTCTTACATGGTTACATACATTTCCTAAAAAAGTGATGCTTGATAAGGACTGAGAAATGATATGGAATAATTCCATGTTTCTTCTATATAGGATTTCGTTTTAAAGTAAATGCAAAATGTGCTAATGTGGAGAAACTAATTTTAGTGAGTTCAAACCCAGTTTAAAAGAGTCCCAATCTCGAACTATGCCTAATCTTTAAATTTGGTTTCGAATTATGAATAATTTAAAGGTGAGGAACCTGGTTTCATATCATAGTGATTTGTGGCGCAAATTTTTCCTAGGTTACACCCTTTGTTTTGAAGAAAACTTTAGTGTGTATTGATATGTAGCCAAAAAATATTTATTGATATTACAGTATGGTCGTATTTTGGTATAATTACAAACGACATCAATTTTTACAGTAGGCAGCCATTTGCAACATCTTATGGTATACAGCGTTTAACAATGGAAATCCAGAACGGGCTACTTTGAGTCGTGATGTACTGGAATTTTCTTTCATCTGACAATTATGCATTTATGCTGAACAGATCCTTGTGATTAATTAACTTTCCGTGGCACATGATGAAGTTTCATCCACCTTTTTTTTTGGGTGGTCCATAAAGTTCCATCAACTTTTAGCAGTTAGAAATTGACCACTTGGTATTTGTGGTACCTACAGTGTTGCATAATTTTAATTTCCAAAAAATCTTCTTTATTCATCCTTGCTAAACCCAGAACAGCTCACTGATGTGTATAATTAAATTGGTTCAAATAAGTCATAATTTTTTGTTGATATCTTTTTCAATATTTTGCGGGCTATAACGGTGAGAACTGAGAAGTGTTTTGTTTGCAAAAGGTGAGCATGTTGTGATGTAAAGTGGATAATTAAATTAAAAGGGTGAATGAGAGTGACAATGGGTGTATAATGATTGATATATTTCCTTAAATCTTACATTACATGTTTGGCTTGGCAGAGAGGGAAAGAAAAGAAGGGTGTTGATGTTTTGCTTTTCTTGTCCGTTCTTTTTTATACATGGGTGAGTAAGAATAGGGTATAAGAGGCATTGAGTGAAGCAGGGGGGTTTTTTTTTCTGAAATTAACCTTACCCCATTTGTTTACTCCCGTAAAATTCTCTCCATGTTAGTTATTGGTAAAAAAGAATGAATGGGTGTTATAAATGTTGTAGCTCGGTCAATTTCTCATTTAAAAATGGGGTGAGAATCCAACGGTCCCGATTCCGTGTGATGGTTGTTATATTCATTTGAATAATTTTGTGCATTTTGTCTAACTCTGAGAATCTCTCTTCCATCCTCTCCTCTCTCTCTCTCTCTCTCTCTCGCCCTCTCCTCCGCATTTACCAAGGTAGGTATTCTCATCGCATCTCATCACATTGTCAATTCATCTTCTTCATCACAGTTTAAGGATATTTTTTGATTCGTTTCATTCTCTACATTGTCATCATCGCCATTGTAGATTTGTAGCGTATGGATCTGGATCTGTCATGTTAGGCTCATTCACATTGTGTGTTTGCTTGATTTGTAAATTGCTCCAAAATCAAATCCTCAAATGAAAACTAAAACCAAATTTATAAATCATGGCTGCTTTGATTGTTTGGATAATTGATTCTGGCTGAATTGTTTGATTTAAGCAAGGCAAAAATAATTATTACTGGGTTCCTGTTAGTTAATCATACAGTAAAAGTATTGTTTAAAGAATAAAAATTGTTTTTTTTTTTTTAAAGTTACGTTGATATTGTTTAGAGACCACAATGGGTTCCTGATGCACATTAACTGTGTTTTTAAATGATAACTTTCCGTTTTTAGTTGGTACTGGTTAGCATTTTTCTTATTATTATTAGGCTGATGGCATCTTGTGGTTTGTTTATCCAGCAGAGCATATATTAGAAGATGGCAGACGCTGAGGATATTCAACCTCTTGTTTGTGACAATGGAACTGGAATGGTTAAAGTATGGAGTGGATCTATTATTTTGGTTTTTTGGAATTATTTTATATTTTGATTGGAATTGCAATGTATTTTTTTTTTCAGGCAGGATTTGCTGGAGATGATGCCCCACGTGCTGTGTTTCCTAGCATTGTAGGTCGTCCTCGTCACACGGGTGTAATGGTTGGGATGGGTCAGAAAGATGCATATGTTGGTGATGAGGCACAGTCTAAGCGAGGTATTCTGACTCTCAAGTACCCAATTGAGCATGGTATTGTCAGCAATTGGGATGATATGGAAAAGATTTGGCATCATACCTTCTACAATGAGCTTCGTGTGGCCCCAGAAGAACATCCAGTTCTCTTGACGGAGGCTCCTCTTAACCCCAAGGCTAACCGTGAGAAGATGACCCAAATCATGTTTGAGACTTTTAATGCCCCTGCTATGTATGTAGCCATTCAGGCTGTTCTTTCTCTCTATGCCAGTGGTCGTACAACTGGTAAGATTTTCATTCTTCTAAATTATTAAGGTAGTAGTTTGATTGAGAGCTATAATGCACAAGTATGACACATACGTATTCCATAGCATGATCTGATTATTCTTAAAATATATAAGATATAATATGTGTGGAATATTTATTTAGATCTTGCATAAAATTTTATAGAACATAATGAATTCAAAGTTTCAATTCTACAAATCCAAATTGAGAACATGATTTTCAAACATAACTAAAATGTTTGTCTTCATAATTATCTGCATATTCCTGACAAATAAGAATAGCATTAATCTCATTTGCTTCTTAAGCATCATTTAAAAGGATGACAACTTTCATTTCTAGTTTATCATTAAATAATGTTCTTATATCTCTATCTTGTATACACTTCTATGTTTTGTATCTAGGTACATTAGAATTTTATAATCTTTTTAGGAGTTAAAATATTTAATGGAGAAATATCGGTAAAGTATTTGCGAATATACAAATACATGCATCCGGTGCAATTATCTGTGCCTCATAGATTGAAAGGCTATGATGATCGATTTTGCTTGTTTTTGCAGGTATTGTGTTGGATTCTGGTGACGGGGTGAGCCACACAGTCCCTATCTACGAGGGTTATGCCCTCCCACATGCCATCCTTCGTCTGGATTTGGCTGGTCGTGACCTCACTGATTTCTTGATGAAAATCCTGACTGAACGTGGGTATTCATTTACCACCTCAGCAGAGCGTGAAATTGTGAGGGACATGAAGGAAAAGCTGTCTTACATTGCCCTTGATTACGAGCAAGAGCTAGAGACATCCAAGACCAGCTCTGCAGTGGAGAAGAGCTATGAGTTGCCTGATGGGCAGGTCATCACTATTGGTGCTGAACGTTTCAGGTGTCCAGAGGTGTTGTTCCAACCATCCATGATAGGAATGGAAGCAGCTGGCATTCATGAAACAACATACAACTCCATAATGAAATGTGATGTTGACATCAGGAAAGACCTGTACGGCAACATTGTCCTCTCAGGAGGTACAACCATGTTCCCTGGCATTGCTGATAGAATGAGCAAAGAAATTTCTGCATTGGCACCCAGCAGCATGAAGATCAAGGTCGTAGCACCACCTGAGAGAAAGTACAGTGTCTGGATTGGAGGTTCTATCCTGGCATCCCTCAGCACCTTCCAGCAGGTCTCTTCTGTTATTCCATTCATCTAATTCTTTGAATCTTATCTATTTGTATGATTGCTAATGAGACAAACTGTTTACTTTGAGTGCAGATGTGGATTGCCAAGGCAGAGTACGATGAGTCTGGACCATCAATTGTGCATAGAAAGTGCTTCTAAATGGTTTCAGTCAGCAATAGGGTTATTCAAGGAAAAGACTGCTGTTTTATTCCTCGGGAACTTGTAGCCCTTTCATTCTATTCTAACTTTTTGTTATCCGTTCTGTTATTCTCTGGAGTGTTTATTTGGAGAAGGCGAGGAGTTTATTGTCAGAATGGTCCAATTTTCAGTATTATTATATATTTTTACTTTGATTTTGATTTTTTGACATTCATTATGCGTTTGAATTAGCTCTGAGTATCAAAGGAACTACGCATGCGTGTTCTTGGTATGAAAGATTATGTTCCCAATCTTTTGAATTACATATTTTCATAGCTCTCTTGCAAACCAATTGGCTGCTAAACTGTATCATTGCATTTTTATGATACGAAAATTACGGTATTCTTCTGAGTTGATTAATATTGAGCATGGAAATTCAGCAAGAGTTTCTCTGCATACCTGTAACCCTATGGATATGATTGAGTGCAGTCTCATAATTTTTTAAAAATAATAAACTGGGTTCAAAGCCCAAGCTTCACAATCAAATATTCACCTAGGACTAGGATCCTGAAATCTTGAAACATTTCATACTTAGACTGAAAATTGCGATGTCAGATCTTTTAGGATATGGATCCAACTAGATGATAAATCTAGTTGTGTTTACTAATGATGTAGCAAGGATAACGAATAAGGGCAGCCAATTGGCAAAACAAAATGTATAAGCTTGGCCATATAAAAAGGCGACAAAGGCTTATCTTTAAAATTTATCTTCGTCCGCAAAATAAATTTAGTATCTTTTAAGAATATTTCAATAAAAAATTATAAGACCTAATTATATTTTTGGTTTTTTTAGTATTCAATATTAGCTCCTAACTTTTAATTTTGTAATTTTAGTCTATAAACTATTTAAGTTATTGACATTTGGTCATTCAACTTTTAATTAATCTAGTTCCTTAACTTTTATTTACACTCAACTGGACTTAGATCATTGTCCGTTAGTTGCATTCTGATAGGGTTTGAGACAGAAAGAGGTTTAGCAGGGGAAATAGGTAGAGAGATAAAAACAAAGAGAAGAAAATTTCTTTTAATTCTTCTTACTCATTTAGCAAAAGGGGATAGAATATAACTTGACCTAATACTGGGTCGAAAAATAAACAGAACAATATCTAGAGAGGAAATTAAAAAAATTCATTGAAGTAATTAAAGTGCTGAATCAGTAAGTGGCCTAATTCTTCATCCATTTAGGGGTTTGTATGGGCCTGGCAGTATTGGACCTTGAGGCACTTGAGGAGTTGGGCCTATCAATATTTCCCCATTGAAAAGAACCCAATGTGAGATTCAAATTCCATTAAGAAGGTTTCCTTCCTTAAGACTGCCTAATTAAGGCTTGAATGCCCATATGAGAAAGCGGGTTGGTTCCTCTGAGGCCATTTCTTTCTGGACTCGTCCCGTCACCTCTTCTCACTCTTCATCTTGAAAGAGACCACGAGTATATGGTCTAACCATTTCCTTAACTTCATTTCAATCCTCGGCTTTCTTCTTCTTATGTTGTCTGTATATCCCCTGTGTCTTTCTCAAGTATTTGATTCCCTTCAATTACCTATCATGCTCCTATTCTGTCTATTGGTCTAATCCAGTTGTACTTTTCATTCTGTTTTATCTTCGAGGTGCACAAGGTTAGAATGGGAAACGTTTGAAGTGGGAACAATTGGCAAGGAGATAGATGCACGAGGGCTTATAACTACGGAAGAGGGTAAAGAGTTAAGTAGAGGATTCCAAGGATTGGAAGTGTTAGGGTTAAAAGGGTTTAAAGTTGGGGTTTTGGTTTGGAGTGGTGCTAGGGTTAGGGGGCAGTGTGGCACGTGAAGGGGGTTTGAGATCGTCTTCTGGTAAGGAAAGGTTAGGGAGGGGAGTATAGTGTGCCTGAGGGTCTCCAAAGCAGTGGCGAAGCAATGAGACATGGAAAACAGAATGGATTCATGCACTTGGAGGGAGTGCAAGGTCGTATGCCACGACACTAGCATGGTGGGGCACCTGGAATGGCCCAGAGAAGTGTTTTGCGAGCTTCTATGATGGCCTTCGTCCTAAAGAGACCTGACTGTAAGGCCACAATTTGATGAAGAACCAGTCTCCAGGGTCAAAGGTAAGCATTGTGTTACTCTTGTTGGCTTGAGTAATCATCTGTTGTTGTGCTTTTGCCATGTTTTCCTTGAGTCTTGCTAACAGGGACTTTTTATTTTGAAGGATAGAGGCCATAAAATCAAGAGTTGTGGGTTCGGTTGTGCTGTGTGGGAGCAGATTCGAAAAGGTTGGTGGCCGGTGACTGTATAGGGCTATGGATGGAGTCATGCCGATGGCACAGTGAAGGTTGGTGTTATAGCAGTACTCTGCGAGGTGCAAATATAGAAACCAAGTGCGAGGGTAGTCACTCGTAAAACATCGTAAGTATGCTTAAGGTTTTATTTACACAAAAAGGAAGCTCTAAGACATACAAAGAACAAAACGTTCAAGATGACATAATTGATAGCAACATGAAGAAAGTGTAACAGAACAGAGTGAGAGAAAAGAGGCGTGACAACAAGCAGTCAAGGCATCAAACCCTTTTCTACCTTCATCCTTCATCCTTCTCCATCTCCATTATTGTGAGAGTCAGTCAACTATATATGTTTTCTTTATCTTGTCTTAGATTAGGATTTATGATTTCCATGGTTGATTTAATGTATTTGTTTATTGCAATTATGCTAAAACTAAACCTCTTACAATGGAACTAAGGTGATTTCTATAATGTATCCCTTTTAAACCCCAATTAAGTTTTCTTCTTTTATGTTTCATTTATTGATTAATTATCTGATTCCTTGTATGAATTCCAGTTTAGGACTTGATCGCCCTTATTCTACCATTAGCTAATAAGTATGCAGGTGACCGTACCCATGTTTATAGTGGACTTGGGAATTAGAGTGGATGTTGAAAGGTTGCCTTAAGTACTTGGTACTATCACTTACACTTTAGTGATTGAGTTCATTAGCTCGGTTGTATCTTTATGCACCTTAGGACATGACTTAGTTTTTATATCTAGGATTGATTTTGGCGAGTAACGTGTGGTAGAATGTCGTCGATAGTATTAGCATGCGTGACTAGTGATCACTTTAACATATTTGGGTGGAAAATTATTAAAGGGGACTTAATAGGGGAATAATTGAGAGAAGGCATAGGAGGATCTGAAGCCCCTGACTTAAAAATCATAGATTGCACTCTTACATAATACTACTCTGTTAATTGACTCAATTTAAATCTATAATTTACTTTTCAATCATTTTAAACAACTCTCTCAGAACTGCTTAACATTTGAAGAGCTCTAGTAGTAGGTGGTTGCAATTATACTCTTTGTAGGTTCGACACTTGGGGTCTAAATTACTCATTGAACTGCACTAACAGGTGTACTTGTTCATGGGTGTGAAAACTTACCTCATGAAAGCCCCTCTTGAAAACTAATAAATTATTTTCACATAAAAAATGCAATAATTAGTTTAATTTCTTTATGTTCACCTATGAACATGAGTAGTTAGGCTCTTTAGCCTTAGAGGATGGGGTGGATCTTTTTGATGTAATTCTTTTGAGCCTCATTTTGAATTATTATTGAATGACTGCATGATGTGACTAAGTGATTTTACTTGACTATGAATGGTATGTTATTCTCTTGCACTTTATTAAATTAGGGAATTGGTCACTTTTTAATTTAACCCAAGCTGCTAGGATTACTCTTTTCTTGGTTGGTTGATCTAGGAATAGTATAAGTATGGTGGTAGGACAATGTACTTGGTATTTTTCCTAAAGCACTTCAAACAATTGTTATAGTTCAGAAGCTCATGAAAACTTCTAGGACATCTTTACAGTGTTCCCCAGGGTAGTTTTTTAGCATGTGTGTCCACATAGTTAAGAAGCTCACAAATAATATAATAATTTGGGGGACAAAGGGGTAAAATCGTATAAGTGAAATTATAAGTCTTAAGGGCATCTTTGAAACATAACACTCTAATGATTTCTCTACTTTTACTTTCTTTTACGATGGTTTGCTATCTTGAACTTTGAACTTGTTCTTCATTTCATCTGTCTCTCTCATTTTCTTTCTCTTTAATTTTAAAACAATTTGTTTGTTATTGCTCAACATTCAAAGAACTTGAAGTGAGTGCATATTGTTTTTACTCTCATGGATTACTTGAGGGTTCGACACTTGGGGTCTAAAATACTCCTTGTATTATATTTGATGGGTGTGTTTGCCGGGTTTTTTATAAAAATAATGTGTTTTTTAAAAAGTATTTGAGAAATGGGGTAGTTTAAAAGGTAATTGTTTATCTGGGTGGAAAATATTAAATCATGTTTCCATTTCGCACACTGAGGAGGCGAAATGTCAGTCAACGTCAGACTGACTACTATTTCGCATAGTCACCATGTAAAATACATGCATGACTGACACGTGGCAGATTTAATATATTAAATATTTATATATATTAAATATTTAATACATTAAATATTTAATAAATCTATTAAATGTATTAAATTCATATATTAAATGTATATTAAATATCTTTAATATTTAATATATTAAAAATATTTATATATCTTAAAAATATTTAATATATATTTAATATACATTTAATATATAAATTTAATATATTTGATATATAAATTTAATACATTAAAATATTTTAAAGATATATAAATATTGAATATATTTAATATTTAATAAATAAATATATTTTAAAAATATATAGTATATTAATATATATTAGATATATTCAATACATTTAATAAATTTATTAAATATTTAATGTATTAAATATTTAAGATGTATAAATATTTAATATATTAAATTTGCCATGTGTTTGTCATGCATGCATTTCGCATGGTGACTATGTGAAATAGTAGTCAATTTGACGTTGACTGACATTTCGCCTCCTCAGTGTGCGAAATGGAAATATGATTTGATGTTTTCTACCCCGTACAAACAATTACTTTTAAACTACCCAATTTCTCAAATATTTTTAAAAAAATATTATTTTTATAAAAAACCCTGTGTTTGCCCATGAGTGTGAAGACTTGTCTCATTTTAATGGATTTTTTGAAGTATATATTTCTTCTCACACCGAAAACATAAGTTTTCTGCCGTTGTTTGTTGGGGATTATAGAAAGAATAGTGTTATTTATGAAATTGTAATTTGGGTGCTTGAGTATTTTAGTTTTTGATTTGTTTTTATTGTTTGATTGATTTTTATATTTTCTTGATTGCATCATGTATATTTTGCTTTTGATTTGTGATATTTGAATTGTTTTTATTTTTGAGTGATTGTGTGTATGTATATTCTTTTCCTTTTAAAGTACTGGTCTATGTCATATATGTCTACTCATTCTCACTCGCCACTTTTATTTTTTGACCCTGACATTGAAAGAACAAGTCGACAAACAAGAGAGAGAGAATGACAGCACCAGAACCAAACTAGGAGCGTACTATGCAGGATGACCTGACACCTGGAAATGTGACCTTGGGGTTTTTTTTATTACTAGTGCCCTTCGTAAAATAAATTATGAATCTGGGGTACTTTTTGAATAATTTACATGTCTAGGACTGTATTGTATGTCGTAGTAAGAAGGTGCGCCACTGGAGTCGCAGAACCAGCAGACGACACACTCAATAGTCGCCACGTGGTTGTGTCGTTGCACTGAGGTACGACACACCTATGGTGCCTTATGAATGTGCGACACCCACCACGCCGTAAGAAAGAAAGGAAAAGATGGGTCAGATGCTTAAGAGAGAAAAGAGATTAGAGAATTGAGAGATAGAGAAAATTGACAATTAAGCTTGTATGTGGTGTGATGGTATGGAATGTGTGGCAGGCAGGGGAGGTATAAGGTGACATGCATATGTAAGGAAATTGAACAAAAAAAAAAAGGGAAGCAGCTTGTTGTGCAAGGAGATTAGAGAGAATGAAAGCTATAATAATAATAATAAAAATAAAGAGGAGTACTGTAAGAGGGGTTTGTTGCCGCATATGAGAAGGAAATATATATAATAAAAAAAATGGGCTGTTACAATACACATTATATAGATATTATATATTAAATATATATTAATGTTAATATATATTTTAATGTTAACGATAATTTTAATATTAACATTAATATATATTAACTATTTAATCTACATTGCAGTTGTAGGGTATGGCAGCTTACAGGTATGAGTTTGTGTTTGTTGTATACTATTTAAGTTATTAGTGTCTTGTGTTTTTAACAAATTATTTTGGGTTTAATGACAGGTATGCCATGTAAACATGCATGTGCAGCCATTGCACATAAAGGAGAAAGGGCAGAAGATCATTAAGCTCAGAAAGGATCAAGCTCAGAAACCAATTGAGGCGGCCAACCTAAGCAGCCCCCCAGTTCAACAAACCCAGGAAGTGATTGAGTTGGCTGTCTCCCAGCCACTGTCCCAAGCTGAGCAGACCACTCCTGTGAGGAGAAGTCCCAGGTTGGCCGCACCTGCCACATCTCCACAACCTGCCACAACCACAACCTCACCACCCAACAGACTCCATAATTTGAGAAGAAAGCTACCTATCAAGAAACCATCACAAATAAAATGACTTGTGTATTTATTTTGTAATTGACAGTTGAAAGCAGATTGTACTCCTCTTATGTGTTTGTTTGTTTGACAATGCTGAAAGAAGATTGTACTCCTTTTATGTGTTTGTTTGTTTGACAATGCTGAAAGGAGATTGTACTCCTCTAATGTGTTTGTTTAAATGACAATGTTGAATTGACAATTTACTCCTATTATGTGTTTCTTTAATTGACAATATTGAATTGGCATTCTCCATTCCCAATTACCCATCATCCATTTTCCCGACTTCAATTTTTTTACACAACAAATTCATCAACCTAGCAGTAAAACTAAGGACCTGTTTCAATTTAGCAAAATCTTATCTATTTCCATTTTGTTTCAATTTAATTACAAAATCTTCCAAGTTATTCCACCATTAAAACTAAAACCAAGTTACCTATTAGTAACAACATGAAAAGGAAACAAAAAAAAATTGTTAGATTAAACATAACCATTACTAACTCACAACCCCATGACAGGTATGCCATGGATCATACATTTTTGTCAATAAACTGCTACCTTCGATTCTCATACTAACAACGAAACAACTTTGTAATTACAAATTCATGATCATAACCAACAACCATATTAGAAAGAACAACAATACAACACTTAGACTAATCAAAATCATCTTCAACTTTCGCAGTTCTTGCTGGGTTTCCAAGCCTCCTTTCACCAAGGATTCCATGTACATATGCCATTTACCTTCTTCATTCCGTATAATTTGGGTCATGGCTTCACAGATATCCCTTTGCAAATCAGATTTATGCCCTGTAATAACAGACTCCATCTCTGTCAACTTACAAATCAGCACATTCCTCCATTCTTCCTCATGAATAAGTAAATCCCCATCTTGGACCCAAGAAAAGAAATCACATTGGGCTCCTCGAAGTCGTGCGCATGTCCAAAACTGGCGGTTGGGGTTACTCACTGTGTGAGACACACGTCGGGCTGGTGGTTCGCCACAACGGCAACGAAGCCAGCGTCGAGATTGGCCTGAAGATGAGGAGGACGATCCCTGACTCCTACCTTCCATGATGCGTTTAATTTCAACCACCACAATCAAAATGTCGAAGGAGTAGAAGAAGGAGGAGAAGGAGGAGAAGAAGAACCCCAACGGCAACGAGAAAACGAAGAAGGAAATAGGGTTTCTCCAAAACGGTGTCATATTGTACTCCCATTATGAGTTGGCTTTCGAGAGTGAAACGACGTCGTTTCATTGAAGACGTGGCATCCCTGTTGGGAGTTAACGATCCATGTCAGCAGAAACTCACAGACGTTTACACTTCACTCACGGCAGGGATCTATTGGTCCGACGTTGATGGAAGTGGAGGACTAACGGGACTCACTTACTAACTTAAGGACCAAAGTGTCCGACTTTGTTGGAGTGAGAGACTAACTGGGGTGTTTAGTCTAATAATAATTCATAAAAATACCCAATAAATCTCTAAAACATTTATTAATATTTTCCACTCATCATAATTTTTACTAAAATATCCGGGATGTTACATTCTCTAAGTGAGAGAGAAAGTTTAAAGAAAG
This sequence comes from Clitoria ternatea, assembly GCA_037962975.1. NCBI lineage: Eukaryota > Viridiplantae > Streptophyta > Magnoliopsida > Fabales > Fabaceae > Clitoria > Clitoria ternatea. The sequence continues at coordinate 55,127,873 of CM075675.1, forward strand.
AGTTTCTAGGCTTCATCTTGTATATCTTTATCTTGTATATCATCCTCTAGAAGAGAGTTATCCTTTTAATTGAGAGTGTTTTAATTTGTCTTATCTACTCTATTAAGGGAGTATTTTTTTCATTTGTTTCTCTTGGATCAAGAGTGTTTTGGGATTAGGGTGTAAGAAAGTTACATAATCGTTCTTTAGAAAAGCCGTAGAGATATTTGTGAAACCTTTGGGTTGTGTTAGATTGTGAGGAAGTATTAAGCTTTGGATTTAAGAGTTGTAATCAAACCTTGTAACCAACATTGATATAATAAATAATTCCTAGGCAATTGCTAAGAAGACTAGAGGTAAATGTGGTAATCAAACTAGGGTAAATCAAAGTGTTTGTATCTCTCTTTCATAAACTCTTTAATTAGTGTTTTTCCATGTAATATTTGTTTCAATCTTTATATCCCATCACCAAAAGGTTTTAAATTGTTTAAAAATGTTTTTTTTCACAAATATACTTGGTTAAGTTACTTGAAACAAACCTTTATATTTGAATGTATCAATTTGGATATTCCTTGTCAAAAAGTTTTGATTTGTTTAGAAAGATTTTATCTTTTCTACACATATTTTTCTTATAAAGTTTATGATTTCATAAAAAAAGAGCATAATTTGATAAAGTTTTTCAAAATTGACAAAACCTAATTTACTTCTCCTTGGCCAATGGTTGGCATGACTAACAGTTATTGATGCAACATGTTGCATATGACTTATCAGTCTCCCACCATCTAAAATTTGGAGGATCATAGGAAACCCCACCTCTAACAACCAAAAGTGAGGCATAACTAATACACATATGAAAAAGAAGAAGCCAGTTAAATCAAGTGGCATGTATAAAGTCAATGAGGCAACTATGTTACATGGGAATAAAAACATTGACCAAGCAAGTAGTTACTCTTATGTGAAAGAGTAAAGCATAAGTCAAGGACTACAACCTACGTGGTTTTATAAGCCATATTGAAGACACTTGCCTAATTAAGTCTACTATAGAGGAAGATCAAGAGGAGGTTATCTTTATGGGTAATCATTATACCTCCACTTAGAGGAATCATCCTAACCTATCTTGGAGAGGAAAGGAAAGTTAACTTGGTTTCAAACAACAACATGCTTATAGATCCTCTCATGTGTATAATCAATAAGGCTTTAGGAAAGAGAAGCAAAGGGATGACATAATGGATGATTTTGAAGAAAGGATGAGGCAAATAAAGAATCAAGTTCAACAGCTCATAAACGTCGTGGCTCAAAGATCCCCTAAAACCCTTCTTAGCTAGCCTGAAGCAAACTTGCAAGCATAAGTCCATGTCGTTGCCTATAGATAGGATCAAGAAAGCACAAACTCAGAGTCATTGGAAGCATTAGAAGCACCAACAGGTACCCAACACTAGCCCACAGCAAGGAACGTTAATCTATTGATGTTAAAGAAGCACCTTATGCAAGGTAATGCATCTTAGTAAGTAGGTAAGTTAGAGTAGGGATAACAACTATGAAAATTTAGGAAAAGTGGACATTTTGAGCCTTAAGACCAACATGGTTCGTATTCATATGAACCCCAGCTATGTTTGGAAACCAATGAATTTAAGCATATTTATCAACTATCCAACTATCCCCTATGAATTGTAATTTGGCCATATGCTTGTTGAATGATTAAAATATTCCCTTATGAATAGGAAATGGTTATATAATTGAAATGAATTATCTATTTGAGATTGGAAGTATGTTGTAATTAAATGAATAAAGATGATTAGCATACCATGCATCATATGCACTAAAGTTGCTTAAAGGATGTAGGGGTTCTTTGAGTTGGCCTATTGGGGGCGGCTCTAGATAAGCAAGAGACCCTGTATGTATGGTTCTGTGGGAACCTGACTCAACTTAAGATCTTTGTAGTGTGTTCTTAAGTGGAGGCCCGTAACACTATATGCACGTATTATTTTGAGTCACTGATGTGACATTGTTATAAATGGGTGCTTCGGTTCGGTACCGGTAAAATGATCATGCTTACGGATCACTGTATTGATACCCACCAAGTAATGGATCCATCATAACATCATGGTATGAAGTGAAAAATTATTGAATGAGGCAATATTGTTTGGCATATGCATGATTTACATCCTTTAGGTGTTTGAATATGAATGAGTTTTCCATGATGTGAATATGTGTTTGGATGAATTTCCATATGGAGATTATGTTTGTGTGCGTAATTCTATTTCATTGTTTACTTATTCTATTCATTATCTTACTCTTCTAATACTTGTGGTTTTGTGTGTGAGAAGCAGGGAAGGCATATGGCACAGTTTGGAAGTACTTGTAAACTCGTAAAGGATTCTGGGAAACGTTGAGAAGACTACGTGATGATGTATAGCTCTTGGTAGTCTTTACTAGTTTATGTTGTATATTAGTTAGTATTTTAGTTGTTTATGTCCTTAGATAATAATTAGTAATAGGTAGATGTTGTATTTTATATAAATTGTTTTCAATGAAGAGAGCTTATGCTCTAGAAATAAATCTTTATTTTTCACGTCTTGAAGAAATCTAAAGTGAGAACATGTCTTTATGTACACAAGATGGAGGTTGATGAAAAACAAAACAAAATTTTATAGCTTTTAAGGGTTTCCATCTTGTATATTTAGGGGGATGTGACAAGTAACACTTGGAGCAATGAGGTATATGGGCCTACATTTTATATTTCTTCCAATAGCTGGGTTGGTAGAGAGTTCCCACTATTAAAGATCTTTCCTATACGAAACCTTCTCTAGAGCTCATTTCTTCTCTCATGTTTACTAAAGCTATGCATATGAATGCTAGATGGTGCCTTACAAGTTAAACAACCAAAGGATATGTTTCCACTCTTCCCTAGTTCAACATTGATATTGGATTTGAGACTGATCCGATGACTACTCTGGAGACCCTTGCCATAACTACTTATGAAGCTAAGAAATCAAAGGCTTCAGAGCTTTGTTATCCTACTTTAAGGATATTTCATAAGTAGTTAGCCACTAGTTTCTATGGAAGAAAGGAAAGCAACAACATTATTTCCACCCATTATTTGCTTGTGCTTTGGGTCGCTCATATGGGGACACAAATAAACACTGAAGTATTCTTCATCCATCAATGTGAGAAGATAGAGGAAAGGCATAATAAGGGCTTTACTTGCATTAATTCTTTCATTGCTCACCTTACTACAACGGGTGCTTTACATTCTAACCTTGGGAGAGGGATGCCTATAGTAGTACTAGATAAAGTACATTGGCTTAGTACTTGCATGGAGAAAAAGAAACAAGCATGGGGTTATTATACTTGCTCTTGGTGTCATCTACAGAACCCACCATCTAGGCTTTGACCCAGTTGAGCTTGGGATAGATGATGAAGACCTACCTTCAAATGAAAAAGATGAGACATTTTAGGGGATTGGTGAGGAGATGCCATAGCAAATGTCGTAGGATTACGAGGACTGCTTGTAAACCTTGGAAATATGAGTGGATGGCTTCTATGATCATATCAAGACATAGTTCCAGGCACAAAGGGCCCACATTATAAGTGAGGTACAACATTTTATTAACTTGTTTGAGGCATGTCTTCCTCCTCTAACCTCAACACCATACCTTTTCCCTGATTAACTTTCTTTTATTTTTCCTTGTAGTTTTGACTATTTTTTTATTTTGACTGTACATTTTGGATAGTGTCCTCGATGGACATTTTTACTATTTTTCATATACTATTTTGACTATGTTCTTGTTTTCATTTGAATGATCAGTTGGCTACTTTAGAGTCATTTGTTTTTCTCTTTTTAAGATCTAGGACTGTTAGGAATTTAGTTTTTCTTTTATTATTTTGATTTTGTTTTAGGTATATTAGGAAGTTCTTTACATGATTAGGTTGTAGGTAGTCTATAGGTTCTGCCCGGATAAGCTCCAAGCGTATGTAGGAATTATAATCTTTGTGGTTGATATATGACTGCAAAAATTATACGCTTTACGATTGATAACACTCTCCACAACATTAGGACAATGTTTAATTCTAACTTGTAGTCTAGGGAGTTCTTTTTTCATTTGTTTCTCTTTACTTTGAGGAAGAAGACGTTCTGTTTCATCCTATTTTCCATGGATTTACATGTTTGCTTGCCACATGACATATATCATAGGGTAATGTGAATGATAACTTTAAAGAAGGAGAAACTTTGGTCCTTCCTAGTGGATAACTTGAGTATTGATTTTGTCCCCTAATTGTTTTCTTAAAATGTTTGATGGTTGATTTCCTGAGAATCTTTAGATAAATAAGTAAGAAAAGTAACTAAAAATACAAAAGGCATGTGATCTCTTTTATGCTTGAATGATTGAGAATAAGCAAAATTTCAAAAATTGTTCTCTCTTTGATCTAGCTTTAGATATGTAAGGATTTGAGCTATTTAGGGGCCTTTGCATGATAGGTATACTATATACCCATTTTTTATTTGATTTTGAGTGCTCTCATGAAATACATATTCTAGAACTTGCCCTACAACCCTGTTGAGGTGACATATGGGTAGTTTGATCAGGAAGCATGATTAAGGTAATTAGGCATTTTTTCAGACCTTCAAACTTAGAACTTCCATAGTTACCCATTTTTAGCCATTTTATATGATTGATTTTCCTTGGAACCTACATAATTAATTTTGATCACATAAATGCTCTTAGGATATCAAACTAATATAAATGGACTAAGTTTAAGGGGGAAAACAATATGTTTCCTCATATGAAAAATAAAAAATGAAAAAGCCTCTAATTTCAAAGTTATGTATTTAAAAATAAAATATACTAAAAATAAAAATTTACAGGGAAAAGCTTAAAAGAAAAGAAAAAATAAAAAGTAAAATAGAGTTTGAATTGTATGAGTATCATGTGGTCCTATGAAGTAGGTGTTGGAAGTATGCACTAAAAGCCTATGCATTTAGGATGTATAGTGTTATTTGAATAAGACATTTTGGTTAAATAATTTAATAGTCTTTGTTAGCCCTTGGAATAGTAGGTCACTATAAGAAGTATTCCTAAAATGTCTTTAGTCAAGTATTAAAAAAAGGCATATAAATACATTAAGATTAGTGCATGAGTATATTGATGATCTGATCTCATATATTAAGGATATGAATGATATCAAGTCATTACACAGGTACACATTAAGAGTAATGGTGTACTGGACAGAGCCGCCATGAGAACATTCCATGGATTGTTACATAGTGTCATAAATGGTTCTTGATGTGATAATGATATATGTAGTCTTTCAACATGAAGTCACTATGATTCTTACACAAGAAGTTTATTGTTTTAATACAATCAAATATCATCTATAACAAGATGATTATAAATGTTGTAATTGGGCAGTGAACAAATCATGCAGAGGGATATTAGTGATATAGATGAGATTTGTCTTTACTATATAATAGGAGTAATATTTATGGGTAGAGTGAGACTAAGGAAATGCATGACCATGCTAGATAAAATAAATATTAGATATTTTTATTTAAGTAAAGTCTATTACAATATTAAGTAAAATGAACTAAGTCATACAAGAATGATGACAATGCCTTGGGCCTAATTAGATATCAGGACAAAAGGAACAAACATATAAAATGGTTATCACTTATTGGTTATATCAATTTGATATTTATATTTGGATAATGATGTGTTACTAGATGATGCTTATTATATTATATTAAATATAACATGTTTACATTTAATATAAACCAAATATATTTCTCGATATAGGGTAAGCCCACTAGATGATGATTTTTATTTTAATTGGACTAAAAATTACAATAATTAAGTCCAACTCATTTAAAATGTGTGGAGAGCCCAATCATTAAAGAGTGCTCATTAGGTCAAACCTTAGCTTATAAATAGAGCATGAGATGCTCATAGGTCGTATTCTTGTGATTTATAAAATTTCATAAATTGTTATAGAGACCAAGCTTTGACGAACTAGAATTCGTACATGTGAAATCCAATAGGAGTACTCGTATGGACTCTTTAAGGGTGAAGCTACTACTACTTCAAGATCTTCTTATCTTGCATTATCATGGTGTTTGTGTTTGAATCATGTATTGTTGCCTAACCATTATGGATTCCCTAATATTAGGTCCTTTAAATCACGTATCATATCTTTGTTTCTTGCTTTCTTATTGTTTTTTATATATTTATCTACATTCTCGTATCTTTTATTCTTGGGAACAAACAATTTCGATAAACTGTTATTCTACCATTTATCTGGCATATTTTCATATTGTTTTGGTAAGAATGCACTACTTTATTGTTGGAAAGGCCTAATAAAAGTTTATTTTTGTAAAAATAGCTTTACAGCCCAAGTTTTGGAAAAATGAATGAAAAATACCAAAATAGTGAATCGAATGAGCAAATGAGAAAGGTTGTGAAGCTAAGCATGACCCGTGCTCAGGTAAGCACATTCATGTACGAATGGGAAGAACTTAATGCTTAAGGTTAAGCACAACCAATGTTCATATAAACATGGTACTTGCTCGTGCATGCTGTTTGGCCCAACCCTATGCATTTCAGAGGGTTTTACACTCCGAATTAACATTAATTGAGTATAATGAGTCAGAGAAAAAAGTTAGACAACAATGTGATAGAATAGAGAGAAAGAGGGGACTGTGAGACCTTGTTTGGAGGCATCTATTATCCCACCACCACTTTCTTCCCCAGTTCGAGTTCTTGCATGAAATATTTCCTTGGTTGTGGGGCATTAAGGAATTGAGGGATCTCTATGACCATGAAGTTTCTCTTCCCCTCTATGCAGATTGTGCATCCGAGGTGGTTCTCTATCTTTATCTATAAAGTAAAGTTTATGTTTAGTTTAGTTGATTTGTGTTTGTTTGTCTATTAACATGAGTAGTTAGACTCATTAGCCTTAAGGGTTAAGGTGAATCTCTATCATGTAATTCTTTCGAACCCTATTTTGAATTATTATTGAATAAGTGCATGATGTGACATAAGTGATTTTTATTGACTATAAATGGAATGCTATTCTCTTATGATTTATTAAATTAGGGAATAAACTACTTTTTAATTTAACATAATCGACTAGGATTACTCTTTTCTTGGTTGCTTGTTCTAAGAATAGTATCAAGTGTGGTAGTAGGACCATAGATACTTGGTATCTTAACTAAAGCACTTCCAACAATTTATTTAGTTCATAAGCTTGTCAGAACTTAATGCACTCTAGGACATAGTGATAATGTTCCCTAGGGTAGTTGTTTAGCGTGAGTGTTAACACATAGTTAAAAAGTTTAGGATTAATAAAACAATTCAGGGGACAAAAGAATGAAATCATGAGTGAGACTGTAAATCCTAGGAGCATCTTTGAAACATATGACTCTAGTGATTTCTTCACTTTTACTTTCTTTTACGATGGTTTGCTTTCTTAAACTTTGCACTTGTTCCCTCTTTCCTCTTGGTATGTCCCATTTTATTTCTCTTTTACTTTCACAACAATTCACTTGTGATTGCTCAACATTCAAAGAACTTAAGTAGTGCGTGTGTATTGTTTTTCTCTTGCATAATACATTTGGGTTCAACACTTGGGATTTAAAATACTACTTGTACCACATCCGATGTGTGCGCTTACCTATAGGTGTGAAGACGTTTCCCATTTCAATTATTAGTTAGTGTTCAAATTTTGACTTCTATAGAAATACTTTGTTGGGAAAAGTAAGACCGATTTTGGATGAAATCTCTACACCTTAAAGGACATAATCTTCTAGCAGTAGGAAACTATTGGATCAAAGAAATTATTCCAATTAAATAACAAAGGCTATTAAAATTCAGAATTAATAAATTAAAAATATAATGATTTAGATGAGCTTATTACAAAGAAAGTCGTAGCAACAACTAATTCATGAAGGTATTTTTTTGTAAACTTATTTGTTACTATTACCCATAAAAGTAAGGATGCTCATGGTCCAAATCGATTCAGTTTTTTAGATAACATATAATTCAGTCCAACCACATTCAATTAAAATGTATGTTGACATTTGATTTTATCCAATTTGATCAATTGAGGTTTGGATTGGATTAGTTTGTTCAGTTATATTTTAATTATATTTGATAGTTCAGAGTTAGACTTATAAGAGTGGTTGAATAAGTCTCATACTCTTTTAGCGCGAAACTTAGAAACTTTTTGAGCATGAACCAAACAGACTTTTGAACCAGAATTTATAAGAGTAGGGATAGAGAGATTGAACACAGAGAATTTATATTGGTTCACTTCCAACTTAGAAGCTACATTCAGTCCCTTCAAGCTTGAAGGGTTTCCACTATGTAAAAACACCTTTTACACAACAACACAGACCGTGCCACAAGTATTGTTGACTCCAGCCACTCCTGGCTTAGTCCCAAGTATTGTTTCAACAAGTCACTCCTGACTCAATCCTAAGTATTTTTTCAAAAGCCTCTTCAAGCCAAACAACTGTTTCCCAATAGAAACTATGGCTGGCAACACACCATACCTTTACACAAATAAGGATTTGAAAGATAGTTTGTGTTTATGTTTCTGATGACTTAATGTATACAAAAGATATAATATAAGGGGATGATACACTAAGTATGAAAGAGAAAGACAAAGGTCTGCTAGGAGAAGAACAACAAAGAAAATCTTTGCTTTAAAGAAGAAAGTTAAGGCTAAGAACTTTGAAAGAGCAGGAGGCTTTCGTGAATCTAATTCTCAGAGACATTGGAGTTGTTAACTTCTTCAAGATTTGAAATCCCTTTATATATATATATATATATATATATATATATATATATATATATATAGGCCTTTGAGATAGCCGTTGTAAATCCGTTGAAAGGATTTAGCTGTTGTAAGCATCGGACCTTGAAGATGAGGTGAGGAAAAAAGGTCTGGTACGAGGAACGTTAGAGCTTGCACTGAAATAAGTTCCTTGAGAGCTTTAGAGCAAAAGACCTTCTATTGGCTTTCTTCTTTCAACTAAGACGTGCAGAGCATGTAGGGTTGACCTTCTGAAAGCTTTCTAACACAAGAGCTAATCTTCGTCAGCTTTTCTAAAATGCCCAGAGCCTACATTGGTTTCTTCCCATGCAAGCTTTGGTTCTTGCATTTTTCTTGTCTTCTTTTCTCTTTTGATGATCATAGCAGTTTCTCTTAGTAAAAACTTGATTCAGAGTATCTTCAAAATAAACTTTGATGTTGTTTGCTGCGAGCTTTGGAGTAACATTCTTGTTGCTTCAAAAGTTTGGGGTCTGATTGATGAAGCAAATACGCGTGCCAAGTACTTAATAGTCCAAAAGTATGGACGAGCGCAACTTGAATCAGACTCTTCTTGAACATTGTTCTAGGATCAGACTTTTCTTGAATCGAGCTTGTTTGTTAGCTGTTTTTGATCCCAGACAGACTTGTCTTGAAATGACTTGCATGGCTCAAGGAAGACGTTTTAATTGATGGATTCCCCTCCTTTCATTTGTAATCCGTGTATTTTATGCTTGTATTCTAAAACACTTAATTGAACAGGTTAGATAACACATAGGTGATAAACGATAGTTTGAAATCCTTTACAAACCATACTTGGTTCTAATAATATTTTTTTTGATAAATTCAAGTATAAGACATATATTTTCTGTTCAATAAAATCAAGAAGAACCACTTCAAAAAATAGAATTTAACATAATCACAAAATCACAAATCACTATATTTTTATTCTAATTTAAGTTTAAGTCATATATGTAAGGTAAGATAAATACATGAGTAATATATTGAAGATTACGGTTCGGTCGAGATCGATTCAGTTTTCAGATGTAGATTAATTGATCCGAACCGGACACATAATATAGTTTTTTTTTACGATTTTGGTTTGGTCGATTTTTAATTTAGTTTTCAATTTGATTGATTTTCAGTTATTTAAAATCAATTGAGTGGTTTTTTCATTCCGGATCATATTATGAACCCATTAATAAGAAACACTTTTAAATATTTATAGAAAATAATTGATTATACATTGTGAGAGTAAAAAATTTTATACCAACAACCAATTGAAATTTATTATTTATATGATTTTTAAAGTAATTATTATATAAATAAAAAACAACTAATTACATGATATTTTCATAAAGAAAAAAGTTTACTTAAATTAAATTCTTATGTAACAGTAAGAGCCATTCCCCGTGACCAACAAAACTAATTATTAATTAATCACGGGCCCCTCCTACGCATAAACAATGTTCCACCCAATTTAAGAACACATTCCCTAACTTTTGGCTTTATTGCTACTGGAGTAGGGACGAAGCCAACAACACGCATCCCTAATACGATAATTCAAATCTTATATGAATCCACCATTATTATTTCATTTTTTTTGTTTATAAGCTAGCATAGATATTCAATATACTTTCTTCAGGTAAAAGAATTTAAATTATTTTATTTTAAATTACAAGGAATATTGATATTTTTATGTGTTACATAAATAATGTCTTTTATATCTTAATCTATTATAAATATATATTTGAGAAACAGTCATTTATTTTTATAAATAATTATTTCACTCATTTAATACCAAGGATATTTTTGAAAAATAAATTTCAATTTTATTTTAATAATTTAGTTCATTGTATCTTATATCATGAAATGTACTTGTTCCTATTTACAAGAAAAAAATGTCTTTTAATGGTTTGACAACTAAAAACATTTAATATTTTTTTCATGTTTATTTTTACTTTGAAAAATATTAAAGTAGAATTTAAATTTAAATAAGACAAATTAGAATGTAATTATATATATATATATATATATATATATATATATATATATATAAATTAGTATATTAACATTTGTTTAATATGTCTATCTGATATAAAATCCTTTTTATTTTTATTTGTTAGTTTAAAAATTCAAGAAAATATTTATTATTTATATTTCTATTATATATTTACTCTTTAAATATATGACTATAATAAGAATGTAAAATAAATGAGAAGAAAGAAAATGACAAGCTAACAAAGAAACTATTTTTTAAAGTTATGTATTGTAAGACAATTTAATAAATTTCTTATATTCACTTTTTTTTGAATTTTTTTAATATAGTCATTACCTTAGGATATACAAACACTATTCATGGTTGATTCTTTCAATACTTTATTCAAAACCAAACTGAGATTGAATTAATGATTATATAAAATATATATTTTTCATAAACAACTTTCAAAATATACTCTATAAGCTGCTTATTAATGTTTATTTGCATAAAAGTATAATCTATTACAATCATCATCGATTTGGTATGAATAAAATTTTTATTTTATTATTTATTTATATATTAAGTTAAAATACCAACTTCATTACAACAATGTGTATGTCTGTTTCAATCAACACTCAGTGCACCACTTGTAATTTCATTCTGAAAGATATATTTAGGCCCATATGCATATAATTTATGTTTGGATTACAAAATACGAAACAACTCTATGATTGTTTTTGCTATTCAATGTTACATTGCATATCATACTACTCTTTCACCTCTACAATATACAACTCTATCAGCAATATCCAAATATTAGAACATACTCCATTACCTATTTTTTATTGGAAATCATTGTTAGACTCTCATTATACATCTTCATCATTGTTTATAAATATGTTGTAAGTTTGATAATTAAGAACTGTATCATTTTTTGTATCAATGAAGAAAGAAATTTTTATTCAATCAGTATACAAGAGGTATCTCAAACCCATAAACATCCAAAAATATCTAGTTGTTACAATGGGGTACCCCTAAACACAAACCGTGTCTTTATTTTTTGTTTTCCTCATTTGTTTGTTGCTTTAATATTGATTTTTGTATTGCATCCAACTTTGATAATTAAAATAGTGGTGTGGGTTGACATGGTTTTTATTTATTATTTATTATTATTATTGTTGTTGTTATTATTATTACTAATATTATTATTATAGTGAGTTTGTCTAATTTATGTAATTTTACATGAGATAAAATATTAAAAGTAAAATTATTTTATTGAAAATGATGTATAGATTATTTTGAAATAAGTGTGAGTGAGTAATAGTAATATTTTTAAATATTTTTTTTTATTTTTTATCTTTTGAATTAAAGTTACACAAGTTAAGTAAGTTCTATTATGATAGTATATCTTTAAACATTAATATTCATTTCCATATTCTTGTTTTCATGTATAAAGTCATTTTAATCTCTTTATATTTCTTTAACTTAAATAACAACTAATTGACCAACAATGGTGACCCTTGGTTTCCTTATATTTTAAGAATTTGTTATGAAATTCATGGCCCAGCAACACTTGAGGGTATATGAGTCTATTCGAACACACCACCATACCGACAACATTTGCTGCTGCATTTGATTCGCAGCTTTCCAACACCAGCTAAGGGTGTTCCACTACTTTGCACGTGCTTTTCATAAGATGTACTACATCAATCCAATGATTCTTATATTACATTAATCCAAATCAACGGCCTCTAATCATCCTTAACAGTAAGGGTGCATTGTAAGAGAAGCCGATTTTTAAAATGACTTTTATCAAAGAAGCTCTTGATAAAGTGAGTTTGAAGCAACTTCCAATCAACTTATGAAAAACACTCATGGGTTTTATAAGTTATTTATTTATTTATTTTGATAAGTTATTTAACTAACTTGAATAATTTATTTTTAATTTATTTTAATAACTTTTATCATCAAATATATAGTATAAATATTTATTTAAAAATAATTTATTATCTAACTATTAATTAAATTACATATTCAAATTCATCCAAAATCAAAAATTATTGGTGCTTGATTTTTTAGAGGTTCATGTTAAAATTAAAGATAGAGTTATCTCTAATTAATTAGATTAGATTAATTTATTTTTTATCTTGTTAGGTATTTGTATTATCTTATCCGTAATAATGTACAATCTCCTATAAATACAATAGCTCCGTTGTGATACAAAACACATAGAATTCATATGTGCTCTCTTATTTTCTAACTTTCTCAACATGGTGTCTAGAGCCTAATGAGAGACAACCCTAATTTGTGTTTACCCAGTGGGCCCACTACTCACCGGTGAATTTTTTTTGAAACCTGTGTTTCTCCTCTAGGTTTTTTACCCCCCATATATTTTTTTGTCATGTTTCTCTCTCTGGTCAGTTTTCCCCTCCAGTAGCTCGTTTTCTTTCTTCTCTGCCTGCTGTCCCTGATTTTCTCTCTTCTCCAACACACCTATGGCTGCTCCCGATGACACTAAGCTAGATACGCTGATTTCAGGCCACACCATTGATAAGTGCTAGAAACTTCATGGTTGCCTCCTCACCATGGTCAGGTTGCTCACACATTTGTACCTCTTGCACTGTCTTCCGCTTTGCCGTTGCTGTCGGATCTGTCTCCATCGCCCTCCTACAATGACTTCCTGAAGTTGTGTGAAGAACGTTAGGCCTCCGATTCCTCTGCTGCTATTGCACACACTGGTAACTCTTTTGTTCGCATCTCCCATTCTTTGGGTCCTTAGGTTCTTGATTCAGGGGCCACCGACCATATTACTGGTAACAACTCTCTTATTTGTTTTATCTTTACCATTAATTACTTACCTTCTGTGTTATCTCTTTTACTAAAGATTTTGTTTCTTTGCAAGACCGAAAAACGAGGAAGATGATTAACTTCGGATGTGAGTCTCACGGTCTCTATCAACTCCAAAGCTCATCTCTTATTGGTTCAACATTAGCATCCTCTCTTCTCATTCATGCTCAGTTAGACATCCAAGTCTGGATGCATTAAGGAAACTAGTTCCTAGTTTTTTTAAATTAGAGTCTTTGTCATGTGAGTCATGTAAGTTAGGTAAGCATATGCATACCCTTTTTCCTAATCGCATTAATAATCGGGCCTCGTCCCCTTTTGCTTTGGTTCATTCAGATGTTTGGGGTCCTAGTCGTATTTCGTCTTCCTTAAGTTCTGGGTATTTTGTTACCTTTATAGATAATTTTTTCTGGTGCACTTGGATATATTTGATGAAAGATCATTGTGAGTTATTCTTTATTTTTTAGTCTTTTTTTCATGAAATAAAAACTTAATTTGGGGTTTCCATTCATACTTTACAAAGTGATAATGCACGTGAATATCAATCTAACCAATTTTAGAATTTTATGACATCTCGTGGTATGTTACATCAGGATTCTTGCCCTCATCCCCTAACAGAATGGGGTTGTTGAGTGCAAAAATAGACATCTTCTAGATACAACTCAAACTCTTCTTCTTTATTCTCATGGCCCTCTTTAGTTTTGGGGTGATGTAGTTCTTACTGCGTGCTATCTCATCAACCGTATGCCTCCCTCTTTTGAAGATGTTCATTTCTTTGAGTCCGAAGTACTTCCTCCAAAGCCCCATCTTCCTATGAATACACCTACAATCCTTTTTCTCCTCCTGAGGAGTCTCCTTCCTCTCCAGACCTTTTTCCTCCTCCTCCTTTACAAGTTTATCAGTGACTGGAATCGTCATATCCCAAAGAAAATATGCACTGGATATTTCTAGAAGAAACTATTATGTTAAATTCCAAGTTAGTTGAAACTCCTATGAATCCCAATGTCAAGTTCCTACCAAATAAAAGGGAGTCTCTTCCGAATCTAGGATATGCTCTAATACCATCTTAAATTTAGGCATTGCGCCTAACTCAATCCTAAAAGTTAGTTCATATGATGAGGACTACCCTTCACCTTATATACTTTTGATTGACCACATCTCTAATCAATATGAGACTTTTAACCGTTACTTTCAAGATATACAGTTTTACGACAATATTTTTTTATCTTTTTTATTATATACTTGTGTCAACTATAAATAGTTAAATTTTCAGGACATTTAAATTGCACATATACTCCTTTGATCCTGGGTAAAAGTATTTTGGAATTTTTACGTTTCTCTTTTTATATAAAAAATTCTTTCAGTTTATACTATTCACAAACACTAATTTTTAAACATCTCAACTTTTAATTTCTTAACTTGTGTAAAGTTGTATAAGTTAGATAAACTCTAATTATAACTTTTTATAATAAAATTTAAAAGATCATTTATCTCCCAGGATAATTTTAAAGGTATGTATAAATTTAATTTATTTATCTAAAATAATTAGATATTATATTCCAAGTAAGATAATGCGATAACTTATAAAAAAAAGACCAGAATAGGTATCGGTACTGTTAAGATTAATCATTCAAATATGTGTGGTTTGAGCTGGTGCACTCTATGATCTTAGTGGCCGTTTAATAATTAATTATGAAAATGAAGGTATAAAAATAGAATAATTAAATATTAATATTGATCATGTACACTGTCTAAAATTAGTTAAATTCCATTTGATTAATGGATTAGAAAGTCGTCTTTGATAAATCGTAATTAAGAAACCTCAATTGGAAACTAGATTGATTCCATATACTTCCATGGATTGGACAAGTATTTAGCGGTAAAGGGCAAGATTAATTTATGAAATCTTGTTTGAACGGAGAGATGAAATGAGATGAAAGAATTAGAAAGAATAAAAAAAAAATAAGAAAAAAAGAAATATAGTGGATATAAGATACAAAAGTAAGTTATTTAAATGTATAAAAATAAAAGGGAGAAGAGTAGAAAAATAAATCTTTTCTTGTGTGGATTGATGAAAAGACGATGAATGGAAATAAATTAATTATATAAAAATAAATTAATTTTATACATAAAAAATTAATTGAATTATAATAAATTATAACATATATATTATTTTTAAAAAATTTCATAATCTTTATTAAATTGTTAGTATTTATTAAACAAGAACCTCATTACATTTCCTTCATCTTAATCACTATTTTTCTTTATCTTTTTCCTTCCTTCTTTTCTTTTTAAACAAATAAAAAAACTTTATTTCCATCTTATTTTCTCCCTTCATAATTTTTCTCTTACTTTTCCCTCAAACCAAACAAACTTAGTGGATATTTAAGAAAAAAGAAAAGAAAAGATTGATAATTTTCGAAACAGAAGAAACAAAATGACGGATTAACATAAATATATATTATAATTTGATCATATTTAATTTATTCGTATAATCTTATATATGACAATTTAAAAATAAAACGTTTGTTCTTGTCTCAGTTCTCAGATACATCACTCATATCATATAATTTTGGACATCTCACGTTATTCATAGATTATTTGATCATTAATTCTAACGTTATTGATGGAGTCTAGAAGTTGATGTGAAGAAAAATAGTAAAAGCTTGATTGAATAGCATTGATTACATGATGGAACATGCATTTACGTTGTCGTCACTAAAAAGGGAGAGAAAGTTCTCTTGAGGAGGGGCATAATTGGAGGATGAGGGTGCAGCAGGGAATGCCTGGACAACGTTTCTAACATATCCAGAGGGTGCTTTTCTGTCATAGGCTCCTGGGGCGTAAGGATAGTACACCAGATGCTGTTCAACATAAGGCCAAAACTTAGCCCTTACTTTCCCTGTGCTCCTCACTCTCTTTAACACCTTGTTTGGATCTACATACCCGCTTACCACCACCCGGCTTTGCTTTCGGTTCACTTCCACAGATTTCACTCCTGCATATGCACATTTTATTACAAACTATTTAGAGAATGGGTCATTAAGGTATTAAGTATCTAGGATGGAAGAGAATACCTTTTAAAGAAGTGACTGCATTTCTAACTCTTCTTTCGCAGCCATCGCAGTCCATTCGGACTTTGATTTCAACTGTCTGAAAAATTATATATGCAGATCAGGATCTCCCTTTTAACCAGAATTAACAAATTAATTAACATATGTTCTGATAAAATAAAAAGTATATGATTGGTGGTAGATTAGGATACATAAGAAGGGAGCTAGGGAGTTTTAATGAATCATATACTCATAGCTAGCAGTGTAGTACCTGCATTGGTTTGCGCTTGTTCCTAGTGGCAATGCTGTTTACAGTACAAAAGTTGGAGAGGTAATCAAGTGCACCCATTTTCTTTTCTATTTTTTTAAAAAAGGACGCAGTGAGAGAGTAATGGTCAGTGAGAGTACTTTAGATTGATGAATGTTTAGTTTATATATAGGAGCCTCTAAAAGCTTGATAGGACTAAGGTGCAAAAGCACTAATTACTATATTATAAACAGTAATTATTAATGGGACATATTTGCGCATATAATGAGAGATGGGTGTACAGTTGCATTAGAATTGGGTCTATTACTCATATATTTAATTCACAGTTTGTTTCTGCACTTTATATTTTACACTGTCTTTCATTTTGGTACAATGAGTAATGAATAATTTAGTGCTTTCAACAATTAACCAACATACAAATTGCTCCGATAATGCTTTCATTATATATTTCCATCCACTGTTTGAATGGTTCAATATCTTAATCTAAAGGCTTGTTGGAAGAGTTTTTTCTTTAACACACTTGAAATTACAAGATTGCTTTTAAAAAACAACTATTGTATACGTACCAAAAAGAAAAGAAAAGGAAAATTAAAGTGACATAGCTTTTAAAAACGGTTTGATATGAGAAAATGGTTTTTGTTTTCATTTCTTTTTTTAAATTAACTCTCTCAAATATCAACACAAACTTCACTTCTAACTTTGAATGTTCTTTATATGTATGACACTAGCGTTCTACATGTACAACACGAACTCCTGCCAATTCTTTTTTCATCCTTACTCCAATCAATTCCTCTTACCATGCACGTGTTACAATATATAATGTAAATCATATATATATATATATATATATATATATATATATATTATAGCAATTTTCATTGATTTAGACACACTTGATCGCGTTAAATAATTCAAAATCAGTGTCCACAAACGTGAGATACGTTAATCAACGGACATTTAGTTATGTGAATATACGAAAAGTTGCTCTATTTAAAAAACTATCCGTACATTTGAGATTTCCTCGACTACACTACATTGAGTCATTTATGGTTATAGATACATTAAGATCTCAACGGCAGTGTTAATGAACCATTTATTTATATAATATTTTTTATTATGAGTTCAATTATTGTCTATTTGATGACATGATTTTGATTCACGATCTACTTTTCTTATGGCTCCCTACGCCATATATATGAGGTTTGCAAAACAGCTTTCTGTTAGAGAAAGAAACATAAATATCTACATAGTCAAATATGGTCATTGTTCTATCAGTTTTTTAAAAAAATAATGGGCATTATTATATTCTGAAAGAGATAAGATATGATTTTTAAGGTGTATTATTAGGTAGAAAGAAAAACAACAGCGGCGCTATTGCGGGACCGATGAGGTTGAAGCAACCATCAATATGATTATGATTATACTTTCGGCAAACAAAAATATTGATAAATGTTGTCGATCCAATCCCAATCCCAATGCTAGGACTGAATAATTGACCCAATTTGTAATGCTCTGTTGCCTTCTTAAAGTGTAAAGTCACTCTCTCCTTTCAAGTTTCTTCCATCAAAAACGGAAAAGGATAAGAGAATTATGCAACTTCACAATCACTGCTCTTCGTTGACTTCTTGGTCCAATCTCTTTTGTTTGGAATTTTCTCGACTGGTATAGCATGCTTGCTGAAAATTATCAGACTAGGCCATCCATTATTCTCTTTGAGAAACATTCTTGAAGCTTGGAAGTAGGGTTAATATCACATAGTAGTTGATTAGTTACAATTTTTTTATAACCAGAAATATTAAAAAAGTTACAAGGGGTATCTTAATTCATGTACAATTAAAGAGATTACAAACTTGATACATAATAAAGGTTTTTTATACTACTCAACAAAACTTTTACAAAAATCTTTCATTTTAGACTTTAATCAAACCCAACACATATATTGAATCACTACAAACATTTTTTCAATACAAACACCCTCACCCTTAAGGATAACGTTATTATGATGCTCTTAAATTTTTCAAATAGTAACAAACTACAAAACAACAAGATCATGTTTATTCCCATTATCAAATCTCATCACTAAATTACTTTCAAAATGACTCATTTTGCATAACTGAACTATTACGAAAAGTACGAGCGCGAAGTCGATCCCTCGACAATTACATCGTGAAACTGAAACACGAAAGCCCGAGCGCGAGCTCTCAGGATTTTGAAGATAAGCCCAAGCATGAGCCCTCGACAATTTTGAAGACAAGCCCGAGCCCGAGCTCTCGGCAACCTTGAAGATAAGCCTGAGCACAAGTTATCAACCATTTCAAAAACCTGAATTACAGTAAGTAACGTGAAGCCCAATACGCTAAGACCTGAGTAACACACGCTTACTGAGTGAACGACTCACATACGTTGAAGAAATAGAAGACAAGTAATACTCATGCACTTTTGCTAAATAGAACGAGGGGGCTCCAAGCGACGGAACTCCCCATGTGACAGGACCAAGCCCTACCTCACTCAGAATCGCTCATTCAGAGTCAATCACTTATTCAGAGTCAAACACTCATTCAGAGTCAATCACTCATCCAGAGTCACTTACTTGGATTCACTCATTCGAAATTAGCGACAATCCATCAGTCGACACTAAGGAAACCTCGTTCGAGAGGTTGGTTCCAGTTCATGCTTGCCCTGGAAGCGATACTTAAAACTTAAAAATACACAAGCACCACGTCGCTCCGACTACAAATTCCTGTGACAAAACCAGGAGACCCTTCCTTAGAAGAACATCGTACGACGAGGAAGAAACACCACTTGGACCACGACACTTTCAAAAGAGAGATCTAAAGCTAACAGTCAAATGGGAAGACCCATACTGGTTGAGAGACATCATTAGTAAATGAGCATACCGACTTGGAAAAACATATCATTTAATTGTATATTATAGTCTAATGTAACAGAGGCACTCTTTTTCCTACTCGAGGGGTTTTTTCCCACTGAGTTTTCCCCCGAGAGGTTTTAATGAGGCCTGCCAAAATAGTAAAATTTATTAGCATTGAATGTAACAGGGGCACTCTTTTTCCTACTCGAGGGGTTTTTCCCACTGGGTTTTCCCCCGAGAGGTTTTTTACGAGGCCCATCATGATAACAAATGAGAGAAGTATGACTCAGCTCATCTCACGAAGAAACAACAAAAGTTCAAGACCAGTAATCGTTTGGTATACAGCTACTCAGAATTGGTTACCCGATCCGCTCAGGCCTAATCACTCGACATCGGCTCATACACCCTCAAGACGAATCTTCGCTCAGCACCCAATATGGAGGTGTCTCACCTTGGCACTTAGCCACTTCGCTTGGCTCTACACCCAGAGCTCGTGACTAGGGGGCTCCTGTTCCATCCCTGGTCAGAGGGGCCCCACGGTACCCCCTCATCCCTTTAATTTAACAGATAATGATTCTCCATTATCCCACCAGAAGCGGTTGTCTCCCTTACAGGACTTGGGCCTGGATTTCCCTTTTTACTTTACAAGTGTATAAATACGGCCTATAGGCTCACATTGTAACCTAAGTGACACATTATAGAGATTAATAGACCTAATTCCTAGGAGGATTTTCCTAGGGTTTTATGCTTACTGTGACGTCCCGTGTAATTTTCCGAATAAATTTTTCACATTTTTAAAAGATCATTTTGAAATTCATAAATTAAATTCAGAGTTCACGTAAAAGTTGATAATCGCGGAATATTATCATGCATACTAGTCGTGAATAATAAAATTCAAAAAAAAATATTTACATAGCGGAAACGATATAGAAAATAATAGTACATGATATGTTGCATTTATTACAACCCATTAATTTAGAATAAAATCAAAGTCCAAGTAGTAATTCACATAGGCATCAATCATGGCATCACTCTTCATTCTGTGTGACATTCACTGTAAAAATTAATGTAAGAGTGAGACAAAATATAGAATAAATATAAAATAAATAGAATTGCACAAATGCAAACAACAAAATTAAAGATATGATGAATATGTCAAACAAGTCCATTTATATTTAATAATCCTTATCTTAGTCGAATAATGTCATGTTGAATCCATTTAGTTTGGTGGAATTACCACAGTAAAAAGTCTCATAGAGACACAAGTAGGACTTAGCATGTACCATGAATCCCTAC
Source organism: Clitoria ternatea (assembly GCA_037962975.1). Lineage (NCBI taxonomy): Eukaryota > Viridiplantae > Streptophyta > Magnoliopsida > Fabales > Fabaceae > Clitoria > Clitoria ternatea. The sequence goes on from CM075675.1 coordinate 55,148,971, forward strand.
TCTTCATGGCGCCCAAGTACCGAAGTACACAAGTATCACAAGTAGGACTTTGCATAAACCATGAATCCCTACACTTCATGGCACACAAGTACCGAAGTACGCAAGTATCACAAGTAGGACTTTGCATAAACCATGAATCCCTACACTTCATGGCACACAAGTACCGAAGTACACAAGTAGGACTTAACATAAGCCATGAATCCCTACACTTCATGGCACACAAATACTTATGATGCATGAATGCCTTTAACTCTTTTTACCATTTAACAAACCATGATATCAACATTTCCAGAACCACTTGGATAAATATACAAGTCCTCAAAGGGACACAACACACATAATAATTCCCAAAATCATGGATTTACTGTTTCAACCACATATGTCAATAACCACAAAGCATTCATGTGCATATAAATTAATTTTGTCACTCATAATTATTCATCACCAAAATATACAACTGTATGATACTCATTAGACACTCAACAATATCAATAATAATCCATAGTCCCTCAAGAATTCAATAATAAATTGTTACCCATAGAGAAAATATCATTTTCATTCATAATAACCATTATAAGAAAGTTTCAGCATTTCCAACAGCAACACACGTTATTAAAATAGCCATAACTTGAGCAAATCAAATCCTTTTTAGGTGATTCCACTTTCTATAGGTCAATAACAGAATTAACTACAACTTTCATGAAGAACACAATTTCAAATTCTAAAGAGAAATATCACTTATTCATGAAATACCACACTGCCTCAAAGTGAGTTTCCAAAACGTACATATATTAGTAATTTCAACGTTTCTGGAGCTACAAAAAGGATTTTAACATGAAACCAGTTCTAAAATACTCTTAACATAACTATCTACAATTTTCATGAAGACACCAACCACTAATTCACACCACAAAATTCCCAGTTTTGAAAATGAGATTCGGATTTCATAGTTAACAGATTTTCATCATGAACACACTTCTGTATTTTGAGCATATCTAGAGCTACAAGCATCTTTTTAACTTGAAACCACTTTCTATAGATCCCTAACATGAATATCTACAACTTTCATGCAGACATCCAAGGCTGATTATGCATGTATAATTCCCAGAATGTCAAAATATGCATAGAACATAGCTTAAACATTTCACTCGGTCATGCTGTAGTATTTTGGCTATAACTTTTGCTATACATATCCAAATCAGTTGAATCAGGTCTCAAAATTCACATAACAAAAAGATCTACAACTTTGATGAAGAAGTCAAAATCTAATTCATACGTTTGAAGCTTCAAAATTAGGCAACAAGTTACGAAATTAAAACTGGAATCCTAGAACAGCATACAACTCTACCCATTCCATAATTATTCACAACCCTGTCCCCTCTTACTCTTGTGAGTGGATCGTAGTGCTGTTAGTGGAGATAATGGAGGATTAAAATAAGAAAGTGGACTTATAATGGTCCACTTCTGGCCGTCCTACATACTAGGGGTGCATAATGGGTTTAGATATATTAAACTATGCGCAAGAGACAAGATTGGAGTCAAAACGTTACTCCTGCACTAAATACCGGCTGGAATTCCACTCGGTTAGCCCTTAAACCGACTGGAATTCTACCCAGTCAGCATATATACTGACTAGAATTAAAGGTAAAGAAATCCGAGTCCTTCTAGCTCAAGCGAACTCCTCACTCGCTTGGGCGAGTGCCATTTATTTCACTGGCAGAGGGGAGTTTCGCTCAAGCGAATACCGACTCGCTTGAGCGAGACACATGCCTCACTCACTCCACTCTCACTCGCTTAAGCAGAGGTCGTCATTCCCCAAAACGGACCCTTCATCCACTCGGTTTTCACTCAACAAATTAATCCAAACCGACTTCTCTTACTCGGTTTTCACTCGGCACATTTTATTCCCAACCGAGTCATTCTTCTTTAAGTTTTCCACTCGGCAACTTCAAATCAATTCATTCCTAAGCCGACTCACACTTACATAGTCTGCTTCTCGGCAATTTATTCTAAATCCGATTCACTACCTGATCGGTTCTCACTGGAAATTCCTTACAACACCGACTCAATTCTTAATCAGTTCTCACTCGGTGAATTACCTCAAACCTGACTTATTCCACTCGGTGGTCCACTCGGTAATTCCATAAATCTTCCCTCACTCGGAAGTATCTCAAACAATCACCACTCGGTGTATTTAACTTCAATATAATCGGGAATATACCAACGACCCATCACTCGGGTTAACTCACTTCTCTCACCCGGGGAAACACACAGACCTTCCTTCACTCCGAAGGGGCCACCATCTTCATCGATTACCCGGTTATCCATTCATATACCGACTCATCGTTCGAGCGGTATTTCACCCGGTAAACAAATCCAAGACCGACCAATATCCATTTGGTCCCACACTCGGTATTCATGCCTCCATTTCACTCGGAACTCGGTAATCCTTCCTTAGAATAAACTCCCCAATCAGTTTCCACTCGGAATTATTCCACTCCTCATCACTTGGAGAAATTCACCAAGTCCCACTCGGACTTACACCATACATAGTCACTTAGAATACGGTTTATGTGATTCACTCGGAATATGTATAATATCTTTCACTCAGATATCAACACTTAGGAATATAGTATTTCCCACTCGGGTTTCACTCGGTTAATCATTACTTAGCCGAGATCAGACCAACTTCTTCGACTACGTTTCACTGAGTCCATCAGGGCCATTATCACTCGAAAAAGGCCCTTACATACGAGTCTCACTCGGAGTTTGGCTTATATACATGAGACTCACTCGGTTATTTATTTCAAAGACCGACTTCCCTTTTCATTTTCTCACGAGTGAAGTTATTCCAGAATATTTCCGGACAACACATCATAGATCTCCACTCGGTACCATCCTCACTCGAATTCTTGAACTCAGAAGTGGTTCCTTCAGTCCCACTTCACTCAGGAGTGCCTCAGACAAGGATTCCACTCAGAATTAACCCTCTCGGCCATGTTCTACTCAGAAAATGAAATCTTCACTCGATATTTCCATTTGTCACTCAGAATTTCTCTTAGTCACTCGGAATTTCCTTTTGCACTCGGAATTTTCATTCTTCACTCGGAACAGAGTCCCTTTTTCACTCGGACAGTCCTTTCTAAGGCATGTTTCACTCGGAAAATGGATCTTATCATTAAAGGTCTATGTAATTTCTATAATTATACCCAAAAATGAAATTTTGGAGTATTACAAACCATCCATAGAGTGTTTTATTCTTTGATTAACACTTACAGACCTTCTATACCTCATCATTTACAAAAATGGAACTATTATTAAAAATAGGGATGTTACATTTCTCCCACCCTAATAAAAATTTCGTCCTCGAAATTTAAAGTTGAACACAATCCTATCACAAACATACTTATTCATGCTATTAATATACCATCATAGAGTATCATCCTCCAACACTCTTTATCAAGTTCTATACTTGTCTGACTTCAATTTTACATGCTCATGTTAGGCTTCAGGAATTCCCTTCCCAATTCCAAAATTTCTTAAATCTTAAAGAGTTAAACACATTATAATAATAATACTATGGTTCTCAACCTTAGGATCTCCAAACCATCATAAGAATTATTCAACCATCATGAAGATTTATTTCAACTTCTTATAGGCCTCGTGGCTCTTATCTAAGACTATGACTAATTCAACTATTTTAAAGTGACTCTAGTATTCATTCCCTTGATTCACTATCAATTGCTTGTACCCATTTTTTTTTTAACATCATCATCAACAATCTAGATTTAAGTCCTCCAATCACTCACATAGTCATATACACTCTTCTCCTAATCCTCAATAATCAATACCAATGTTTCGATCATTCAATTCCTCATATATAATTATCCTAGAGTATTAAAAGTCATCAGAATCATCAACTTAACCAAAATCCTCAACTCACTATACTTTTCATCAAAACTTAATAATCATTCCTAATAACCACTAATCTCCATTATTAATAATATCTATACACACATCATCCTAGGTTTTCACTAAAAATCACTTTTCATAACATCATTACTCATTTCCCCCAAAGCCTAGAGTTAGGGTTTTACTAAAATCAAACAGTCACCCTTAACATCCATTATCTTCCATCTCAAATCTTAAAATCTTCGTATACCATTTCACACCTATCCAAAGATACTTAAGACATATTCCACTTTTGGGTTTCACATGAAAATGGTTTATATTCTTAACCCATTCATAATGCACTCTCCTATCACCATAGAAACCAAAACCTAAAACAACAAAAGAGTATAAGAATTTCACCTTAAGCTCCACGCTATCCCTAGCCTTAGTATGTCCACGAAAATGAAGAGAGAATACGGAGTTTCCAATCATTGAATCATCTTCATATTGATGAATAGGGAAGCATGGTTGGTTGGTATGGAAGGAGACTCACAAAATGGTTGTCTGAAATGGGATTTTCTTCTAATGGAAATATCACAGTCTCGTTATGACGGTTTACTAAAACTTGATTCACCGATAACCAATTCATTCCTAGGATTACTTCCAGATTCTTTCAAAAATAAACAAGAAGATTGACAAGGGAGTTCCTACCCTCTATGAGCTCAGAACAATCGTTACACGCCTTAGTAATTCCTAAGTTGTGTACCGTTGGGAATGGAAATAATCAGGTCATATATTATAGGCTTCACGGTTAATTGAAAATGTCTAACTTACTTCTGTGTAGCACCAGAATCAGACAACACAGATAAAATGCTACCATTGATCTCACACTTACTTTGCATAAGATTGCCTGCTTGATCTGCCTCTGAACCGCTAATGGCAAAGACTCTTCCTGTTGCTGGTTGTGATCTCTCGTCTGTTGGCTCTCTATACTGTCTTAGAGGTTGAATAGCACAAGCGTTTCCTCTACAAACTTCTTGATAACCAGAACCTCTTGGATTATTTATGGTGTTATTGTTGTTTTGACAGTTCTGTGGACAATTTGGGCTGATGTGGCCTTTCTGATTACAGCGAAAGCAAGTGACATCTCCTAAGGGTCTGTTGCAATCACGTACATGGTGATTACCTCCGCACTTAAAACACTTTATATTCATATGATTGTCGCCTCTCTCAGAAGATGATGATGATCCCCCCTTGAAGCGATTTGGATAAAACGATCCTCTCCTTTTGAAGGCAACTGACTGAGGTTTCAGTTGTCTATTAGCCTTCTCTTGTGCCAATCTGGCTTGATGATTTTCTTCAAAAATTCGGCATTTATTGATCAAGGTGGAAAAACTCTGAATTTCTTGATATCCGATAGCCTCTTTGATTTCAGGATTCAAACCGTTCTCGAATTTGACACATTTTGAGACTTCGGCACCAGCCTGTTGAAAAGGAGGGTAAAAGAGAGATAACTCTTCAAAATTTGCAGCATACTCACCAACAGACATTGAGCCTTGTTTCAGCTCCATGAATTCCAGCTCTTTTCGGCTCTTCACGCTTGCTGGAAAATATTTCTCCAGAAAACAATTCTTGAAGTTGACCCAGTCCAAAGGTCTGTCAGTTTCAATCATACGAGTTCTGGCATGAACCCACCAGTTTTCTGCTTCCTCCACCAACATATAGGTGGCATACTCCACCTTTTCGCATTCTGTACAGGGCAATGCTCGAAAGATGCGCCCCATTTCCTTGGCCCAGAGATACGCTCCTTCTGGATTATAACCCCCTTTGAATTGTGAAGGTTTTCTTTTTAGGAAGTGATCTAACCCATAGAGTCCTCCAGTGCTCCTTGGTTGGTTTTGTCGTTCTATGGCTTCAGCTAAACGGTTGAAAGCTGCTACCATATCTTGGTTATTGTTGTTTCTTGCCATCCTACATTCGTAGTTTGGTTTATACTAATTCTAAGGGATAATATATCGTATATAAATACTACATAACTATCATTATTCTACAGTTTATCAGTTAAGCAATAAATCATATAACACATTTATCATATTATCAAGCAGTAATCAAACAAATCTTTTTGCAATTAATCACTCAGGCACAAGTCATATAGTACACACTTAACATGTTATCAAGCAAGGAATCAAACATTTCACATATTATATCGAGAAACAGTACATGTCATAGCAATTGGTCCTGAATTTTTGAAAATACTCTGATACCACCAATGTGACGTCCCGTGTAATTTTTCGAATAAATTTTTCGCATTTTTAAAAGATCATTTTGAAATTCATAAATTAAATTCAGAGTTCACGTAAAAGTTGATAATCGCGGAATATTATTGTGACGTCCCGTGTAATTTTCTGAATAAATTTTTCGCGTTTTTAAAAGATCATTTTAAAATTCATGAGTTAAAATCAGAGTTCACATAAAAGTCAATAATAGCAGAATATTCATACTAGTCGTGAATAATAAAATTCAAGGAATAATTACGTAGCGGAAACGATTTTAAAAATAACAGTACATAACCCATTGTATTTATTACAAATCATAAAATTAGAATAAATTCGAAATCCAAGCAATAATTCACATAGGCATCAACCATAGCATCACTCTTCATTCTGGGTGGCATTCACTGTAAAAATTAATGTAAGAGTGAGACAGAATATAGAATAAATATAAAATAAATAAAATTACACAAACACAATCAACAAATCATAATGATATGATGAATATGCCAAACAAGTTCATTTATATTCAATAAGTCTTTAATTTAGACCAATGATGTCATGCTGGATCCATTTGGTTTGGTGGGAATACTGCAGTAAAAAGTCTCATAGAGACTCCAGTAGGAATTAACATAACCATGAATCCCTACACTTTCATGGCTCCTGCGAAATTGAGTGCACAAGTAGGAATTAGCATAACCATGAATCCCTACACTTTCATGGCTCCTGCACAAATAAGTATACCAATAGGAATTTGCACAACCATGGATCCCTACACTTCCATGGTTCTTGTGAAAATAGGGCTTAAACTCATCATAGAGTAACCCCCCACCAGGGTAGGCAATCATGGAACCCCTAAATTCCATGGTGCGTCCAAATGCTTATGATGCATGAATGCCTTTAATTCTCTTTATCATTTAACATACCATGATATATCAATTTCCAAAACCACTTGGAAAACCACAAGTCATCAAAGGACACATCACATATAATAATTTTCAGAATCATGTATCAATAACCGCAAGACATTCATGTATATATATATTAATTTAGTCATCCATAATTATTTACCACCAAAATACACAAACTGAATGATGCTCATTAGACACTCATCAACATTCATAATACTTCATAATCACTCAAGAATTCAATAATAAATTGTTACCCATAGGGAAAATATCATTTTTACCCATAATAACCATTATAAGCAAATTTCAACATTTCCAACAGCAACATACGTTAGTAAAACAGTCATAACATGAGAAAATCAAATCCTTTTCATGTGATTCCACTTTCTATAGCTCAATAACATAAATATCTACAACTTTCATGAAGACCACAAATTCAAATTCTAAACAGAAACATCACTTATTCACAGAATACAAAATTGCCTCAAAGAGGATTTTTAAAACATACACAGGTTAGTATTTTCAATGTTTCTGGAGCTAAAAAAACAATTTTGGCATGAAACTAGTTCTAAATTATTCTTAACACAAATATCTACAACTTTCATGAAGTAACCAACCACTAATTATCACCACAAAATTCCCAGTTTTAAAAATAAGATTCGGATTTCATAGTTAACAGATTTTCATCATGAACATACTTCTGTATTTTGAGCATATCTAGAGCTACAAGCATCTCTTTAACTCAAAACGACTTTATATAGATCCCTAACATAAATATATACAACTTTCATGAAGACATCAAAGTCTAAAAACGTATGTATAATTCCCAGAATATTCATATATACACAAAACACAAGATAAGTATTTCAATCGAACATGCTGTAGTATTTTGATCATAACTTATGCTATACATATCCAATTTAGTCGGTTCAGGTCTCAAAATTCACATAATAAGAAGATCTACAACTTTGATAAAGACACCAATCACTAATTCTCACCACAAAATTCCTAGTTTTAAAAATAAAATACGTATCTCAAGTTAACAGATTTACAACTTGAACATACTTCAGTATTTTAGGCATAACTCAAGCTACAAAAATCATTTTGACTTGAAACCACTTTATATAGATCCATAACACAATTATCTACAACTTTCGTGAAGACATCAAAGGCTGATTATGCTTGTAAAATCCCTAAAATATCAATATATACACAGAACATAGAACAAATATTCCACTCGGACATGCTGTAGTATTTTGGCTATAACTTTTGCTATACATATTCAAATTAATTGATTCAGGTCTCAAAATTCAAATAACAAAAAGATCTACAACTTTCATGAAGAAGTCAGAATCAAATTCACATGTTTTCAATCTCAAAATTGAGCAACAAGATACGAAATTAAAACTGGAATCCTAGAACAACATACAATTCTACCCATTTCATAGTTATTCACAACCCTGTCCCCTCTTACTTGATTTGATGATCTTTGGCTGACTGAAAAGAAGTCCCCTTGCTGTCCTAGTTTCAGTTCGAAGAAGTTGAGAGAGGTAGCTTGTTTACTTTAAGAGTTTCTGACTTACAGAGTTAATGTTAGTTTAATAAGGTAAAGGCAAGTGGGGGACAAGCTTTCCATGAGTGGGTTTCTAGTGGCTGTTAGTGGGAAATAATAGTGGTTTAGATAGAAAGTGAGCTCCTTAATGGTCCACTACTGGCCGTTCTACACACTAGGGTGAATAATTGAAGAAAATATATTATAAAATGCACAAGGAGCCAAAATTGGAGTCAAACGTTATTCTGACAGTGAATACTGACTGGAATCCACTCGGTTAGCCTCTAAGCCGACTGGAATCCTACCCATGCTGACTGGAAATTGTCAGTAACGTGAAAAGAAGGAAATCCGAGTCCTTTTCACTCAGTTTTCACTCGGCACGAGCCATTCTTTACTCAGGTTTTCACTCAGCAAAACCGAGTCAACTCTCAATCTGTCTACTTGGCATCATCACTCAAGTCCGAGTCATCTCACACTCAGCTTCCCTCTTGGCATAAGAGTTTAAACCGATTCAATTAAGTCAGTCAGAGCCGACTCATATCCACCTAATCCATCACTTGGCTATTTATCTTAAATCCGAGTCAATAGCCGATCGGTTCTTACTGGGAAATTCCTTATAACACCGACTCAATTCCTAAATAGTTCTCACTTGGTAAATCAATTAAAACCGATACCCAACTCTTTAAGTCTCTGCTCGGTAGAACTCTTCTGAAACCGACTCATGCACTCAAATTTGTCACTCAGTAAAATAATCTTTATTGATCATCATTCAATCACTCTTCTCTTGGCAAAAACAATCCAAACCGATTCCCTTTTTCACTCAGTCTTCAACACTCAGTTCCTTATTTGTAAACTCATCTTTGAATCGTGTCTTCACTCACACGGTTCCACTCGGTACCATCTCACTCGGAGTCACACTTGGATATCTTTCATTCGGCATTTCACCGTCAAAGTTGACCTCTTTTCTTCTTCACTCAGGAAGTTATTCCAGTGTACATCAATCATATACCGTGTGCCCCCAGTCCGAATCCTTCCACTCGAAAGTACATTTTCCTCTGTACTTCACTCGGAAATGAAGGCACTCAGTGAACTTTCAGTCAGAATTGCAACATCTGACTATGATTGACTCGGAAACAAGTCATTCGGAAGCATTTGACTCGGAAACGAGTCTTTGGAGAGTACTTGACTCGAAAATGAGTCTTTCTGAGGTGTTTGACTCTGTAGTGAGTCACTCCAAGGTGAGTCACTCGGATTCTTTCACCCAGAAGTGGTTCTGTCAGTCCACTTCACACAAAAAGTGTCTCTGGGGCAAGAATTCCACTCGGAATAAACCCTCTCGGCCATGTTCCACTCGGAAAACACAACCTTCACTCGGTATTTCCATTTTTCACTCGGAATTTCTCTTAGTCACTCGGAATTTTCATTCTTCACTCGGAACAGAGTCCCTTTTTCACTCGGACAGTCCTTTCTAAGGCATATTTCACTCGAAAAATGGATCTTATCAACAAAGATCTATATAAATTCTATAATTAAACCCAAAAATGAAATTTTTGGAGTATTATAAACCATCCATAGAGTGTTTTATTCATTGATTAACACTAACAGATCTTCTATACTTCAAAATTTACAAAATAGAGCTATTATTAAAAGCAGGATGTTACAATTATCATGCATACTAGTCGTGAATAATAAAATTCAAAAAAAAAAATATTTACATAGCGGAAAAGATTTAGAAAATAATAGTACATGATATGTTGCATTTATTACAACCCATTAATTTAGAATAAAATCAAAGTCCAAGTAGTAATTCACATAGGCATCAATCATGGCATCACTCTTCATTCTGTGTGGCATTCACTGTAAAAATTAATGTAAGAGTGGGACAGAATATAGAATAAATATAAAATAAATAGAATTGCACAAATGCAAACAACAAAATTAAAGATATGATGAATATGTCAAACAAGTCCATTTATATTTAATAATCCTTATCTTAGTCGAATAATGTCATGTTGAATCCATTTAGTTTGGTGGAATTACCACAGTAAAAAGTCTCATAGAGACACAAGTAGGACTTAGCATGTACCATGAATCCCTACTCTTCATGGCGCCCAAGTACCGAAGTACACAAGTATCACAAGTAGGACTTTGCATAAACCATGAATCCCTACACTTCATGGCACACAAGTACCGAAGTACGCAAGTATCACAAGTAGGACTTTGCATAAACCATGAATCCCTACACTTCATGGCACACAAGTACCGAAGTACACAAGTAGGACTTAACATAAGCCATGAATCCCTACACTTCATGGCACACAAATACTTATGATGCATGAATGCCTTTAACTCTTTTTACCATTTAACAAACCATGATATCAACATTTCCAGAACCACTTGGATAAATATACAAGTCCTCAAAGGGACACAACACACATAATAATTCCCAAAATCATGGATTTACTGTTTCAACCACATATGTCAATAACCACAAAGCATTCATGTGCATATAAATTAATTTTGTCACTCATAATTATTCATCACCAAAATATACAACTGTATGATACTCATTAGACACTCAACAATATCAATAATAATCCATAGTCCCTCAAGAATTCAATAATAAATTGTTACCCATAGAGAAAATATCATTTTCATTCATAATAACCATTATAAGAAAGTTTCAGCATTTCCAACAGCAACACATGTTATTAAAATAGCCATAACTTGAGCAAATCAAATCCTTTTTAGGTGATTCCACTTTCTATAGGTCAATAACAGAATTAACTACAACTTTCATGAAGAACACAATTTCAAATTCTAAACAGAAATATCACTTATTCATGAAATACCACACTGCCTCAAAGTGAGTTTCCAAAACGTACATATATTAGTAATTTCAACGTTTCTGGAGCTACAAAAAGGATTTTAACATGAAACCAGTTCTAAAATACTCTTAACATAACTATCTACAATTTTCATGAAGACACCAACCACTAATTCACAACACAAAATTCCCAGTTTTGAAAATGAGATTCGGATTTCATAGTTAACAGATTTTCATCATGAACACACTTCTGTATTTTGAGCATATCTAGAGCTACAAGCATCTTTTTAACTTGAAACCACTTTCTATAGATCCCTAACATGAATATCTACAACTTTCATGAAGACATCCAAGGCTGATTATGCATGTATAATTCCCAGAATGTCAAAATATGCACAGAACATAGCTTAAACATTTCACTCGGTCATGCTGTAGTATTTTGGCTATAACTTTTGCTATACATATCCAAATCAGTTGAATCAGGTCTCAAAATTCACATAACAAAAAGATCTACAACTTTGATGAAGAAGTCAAAATCTAATTCATACGTTTAAAGCTTCAAAATTAGGCAACAAGTTACGAAATTAAAACTGGAATCCTAGAACAGCATACAACTCTACCCATTCCATAATTATTCACAACCCTGTCCCCTCTTACTTGTTTTGCCGACTGAAAATGGCTTCCTGGTTGTCCTCCTGGCTTCTGTTCGAAGGGTCTTGAGGAAGGAGAGTAAATGAGAGGTAGAATGTTCACTATCTTTTCTGTTTCTAAGAGTTTCAGAAGGGATAGTGCTTTGTTTAATAATGCAAGGCAGTGGGAGACAAGCTCCTTGTGAGTGGATCGTAGTGCTGTTAGTGGAGATAATGGAGGATTAAAATAAGAAAGTGGGCTTATAATGGTCCACTTCTGGCCGTCCTACATACTAGGGGTGCATAATGGGTTTAGATATATTAAACTATGCGCAAGAGACAAGATTGGAGTCAAAACGTTACTCCTGCACTAAATACCGACTGGAATTCCACTCGGTTAGCCCCTAAACCGACTGGAATTCTACCCAGTCAGCATATATACTGACTGGAATTAAAGGTAAAGAAATTCGAGTCCTTCTAGCTCAAGAGAACTCCTCACTCGCTTGGGCGAGTGCCATTTATTTCACTGGCAGAGGGGAGTTTCGCTCAAGCGAATACCGACTCGCTTGAGCGAGACACATGCCTCACTCACTCCACTCTCACTCGCTTAAGCAGAGGTCGTCATTCCCCAAAACGGACCCTTCATTCACTCGGTTTTCACTCAACAAATTAATCCAAACCGACTTCTCTTACTCGGTTTTCACTCGGCACATTTTATTCCCAACCGAGTCATTCTTCTCTAAGTTTTCCACTTGGCAACTTCAAATCAATTCATTCCTAAGCCGACTCACACTTACATAGTCTACTTCTCGGCAATTTATTCTAAATCCGATTCACTACCTGATCGGTTCTCACTGGAAATTCCTTACAACACCGACTCAATTCTTAATCAGTTCTCACTCGGTGAATTACCTCAAACCTGACTTATTCCACTCGGTGGTCCACTCGGTAATTCCATAAATCTTCCCTCACTCGGAAGTATCTCAAACAATCACCACTCGGTGTATTTAACTTCAATATAATCAGGAATATACCAACGACCCATCACTCGGGTTAACTCACTTCTCTCACCCGGGGAAACACACAGACCTTCCTTCACTCCGAAGGGGCCACCATCTTCATCGATTACCCGGTTATCCATTCATATACTGACTCATCGCTCGAGCGGTATTTCACCCGGTAAACAAATCCAAGACCGACCAATATCCATTTGGTCCCACACTCGGTATTCATGCCTCCATTTCACTCGGAACTCGGTAATCCTTCCTTAGAATAAACTCCCCAATCAGTTTCCACTCGGAATTATTCCACTCCTCATCACTTGGAGAAATTCACCAACTCCCACTCGGACTTACACCATACATAGTCACTTAGAATACGGTTTATGTGATTGACTCGGAATATGTATAATATCTTTCACTCGGATATCAACACTTAGGAATATAGTATTTCCCACTCGGGTTTCACTCGGTTAATCATTACTTAGCCGAGATCAGACCAACTTCTTCGACTACGTTTCACTGAGTCCATCAGGGCCATTATCACTCGAAAAAGGCCCTTACATACGAGTCTCACTCGGAGTTTGGCTTATATACATGAGACTCACTCGGTTATTTATTTCAAAGACCGACTTCCCTTTTCATTTTCTCACGAGTGAAGTTATTCCAGAATATTTCCGGACAACACATCATAGATCTCCACTCGGTACCATCCTCACTCGAATTCTTGAACTCAGAAGTGGTTCCTTCAGTCCCACTTCACTCAGGAGTGCCTCAGACAAGGATTCCACTCAGAATTAACCCTCTCGGCCATGTTCTACTCGGAAAATGAAATCTTCACTCGATATTTCCATTTGTCACTCAGAATTTCTCTTAGTCACTCGGAATTTCCTTTTGCACTCGGAATTTTCATTCTTCACTCGGAACAGAGTCCCTTTTTCACTCGGACAGTCCTTTCTAAGGCATGTTTCACTCGGAAAATGGATCTTATCATTAAAGGTCTATGTAATTTCTATAATTATACCCAAAAATGAAATTTTGGAGTATTACAAACCATCCATAGAGTGTTTTATTCTTTGATTAACACTTACAGACCTTCTATACCTCATCATTTACAAAAATGGAACTATTATTAAAAACAGGGATGTTACACTTACTACTCTTTGTGTGAACATGAACAAAAAATCAGCCAATCATAAAATAACTACTACAGGGAATAAGAGACTTTACAAGAAAAAAGGAGATGAGGACTAGACTTTACACGATCACCACATAAAACATATAACACATCCAGTTGTCATACACAATTCCACGACTAGACAAGTTTTGTTTGGTCTAAATTCGATCAAATAAAAACCTCCACCTAAACTCCACCAGTTTTAGGGGGACAATATTAGTCTAGAAAAATTGTACAAAAGAATTATTCCACAAAACAGGAGCATGCATGCATAAGGCCATAAGCTAACTTTACTGAGTAATAACTTGAAGAATCACCCAACCATAGTCAAGAGTATTGAACATTGTCACGCCACCAAGAAAGCCTTGAATTGACTGGTATTATTCTGACAACAAGTCTTGTTCCCAAACAAAGAACTCTTTACGCTATTTTGAATTCTAAACCTATACACCTCGCACACACGCACCCATCTCAACCAAAGTTGCATTCTATTATGTTGAAATTGAGAATAATCTTTGAAATTTAGATTTTAAAACATGCTCCCCTACCTAACAATCCAACCAAAACCTTGTACGAGATCTATTTCCAATGACCTTCCTCGAGTTATCCCTAAACCAGACAATCTTATTTGATTTTTTTAAAACACTCCTCAAGTCCTTCCACCATCTTGACACCCTTTCTCAAAAACCTCCCACTTATCGAAACGAACTTCATTCCCATCTTTAGATTTTAAGACTTTCCCCCACAAACTATCCCTTTCTATCAATAACCTCCACACCCATTTCCCCTAACAAAATAAAATTAAACTTTTATCCAAACCACCTACCTCCTTACTACGACACACCTACTCCTATTTTACTCAAGAAATTTTTTTACTCTCCTCACTACTACCCATAAAAAAGATCTTTGCAGAAATATTAGTAATTTAACAACTGTAAAAAATGCTTTATAAAAAGAAAAGAAATAGAGAATGAGCGAGTATAATACCAATTGTATGAGATAGAGGCGACCACCAAAGGATAAATGACATTGGTTCCAAGGAAACAACTTCTTCCAAAATTTGAAAATAATAGGATTGTTGAAAATATGCACTAGAAGCCTATATAGGACGCATAAGGCATTTATGTTAAATAGTTTAATAGCCTTTATTAGTCCTTGGAATAGTAGGAGGTTAATATAAGAGATATTCCTAAATTGTCCGTAGCTAAGTTTTTATATGGGGACATATAAGTACATTAAGACTAGTGTGTGAGTGTACCAATGATCTAATCTTTAGATCATAGATACAAATGATATCAAGTCTTCACACGGGTACACATTACGAGCAATAATGTATTGGACGGATCCACCATGAGAATGTTGCATGGATCGTTACATGAATGTCATAAACAGTTCTCAATGTGATAATAATATATATAACCCTTTGACCTAAAGTCCTTTCATTCCCACATGAAGAGTTTCTTATTTTAATACAATCAAATTTCATCTATAATAAGGTGATCATAAAGGTTGTAATTAGGCAATGAACAAATCATGTAGAGAGATATAAGTGGGGTAGTGAGATTTGTCTCTCCTATGTGACATAAGTGATATCCATGGGTTACTTGATGGAGTGAGACTTAAGAAAATGTATGGTCATGCTAGGAAAATAATATCGGATATTTATTTAAGAAAGGTCTACTCTGATATCAAGTAAAATGAATTAGGTCATATAAGGATGACGATGACTATGCCTTGAGCCCAATTTGGTATCATGACAAAAGGACAAATCATATAAAGTTTATCACTTATAGGTTATTTTAATATTTATATTTGGATAATGATATATTGCTAGATGCTGC
Source organism: Clitoria ternatea (assembly GCA_037962975.1). Classification (NCBI taxonomy): domain Eukaryota; kingdom Viridiplantae; phylum Streptophyta; class Magnoliopsida; order Fabales; family Fabaceae; genus Clitoria; species Clitoria ternatea. The sequence continues at coordinate 55,165,064 of CM075675.1, forward strand.
TCATTATATTATATTAAATATTAAATTTTTATATTTAACATAAACCAAATATATTTCCCATAGGGTCACATACATAGAGTAAGCCCACTAAAGGGTAGTTTTTATTTTAGTTTGACTAAAATTAAAACAATTGAGCCTAACTCATTTAAAATGAGTAAAGAGCCCATTCCCTAAGAGTGCTCATTAGGTTAGACCTAAGCATTATAAATAGAGCTTGAAATGTTCACTAGTTGCACTTTTGTGATACAAATAAAAATTTTGTAAATGTTACGGAGGCTACGCTCTAACAAACTAGCATTCAGAAGTATGGAATCTAGTATAAGTGCTTGCATGGACTCCTTAAGGGTGAAGCTACCATTGCTTTGAAGTCTTGATTTTGGCAATTAAGAGGTAATTAATTAATTAATTTTTAATTATCTGTTATTGTTTTGAAACACGTGATCAACGGTAGGCCTTGTTAAAACCTCTCAAGGGAAAACCTAGTGGGGAAAAACCCCTTGTGTAGGAAAAAGAGCGCCTTCATTACATTCAACGGTAATACATTTTTACTAATTTAGTAGGCCTCATTAAAACCTTTTGGGAGAAAACCCAGTGGGAAAAAACCCCTCGAGTGGGAAAAAGAGTGCCCTCGTTACATTCAACGGTAATACATTTTTACAATTTTAGTCGGTCTCGTTAAAACCTCTCAAGAGAAAACCTAGTGGGAAAAAACTCCTTGAGTAGGAAAAACAGTGCCCCCATTACATTCAACGATAACACATCTTTACTATTTGAGTAGGCCTCGTTAAAACCCCTCGAGTAGGAAAAAGAATGTCCTTGTTACATTCAACTGTAATACATATTTAAATGTGTAGCGTTTCACGTCCATGAGATACTTATTCCTTTTAACTCTTCAAGTCGGTATGCTCATTTGCTAATGACTTTTTTTACTCGATGTGGGCCTTCCCAGTTGGCTGCTGGCTTCCCGTCCTCTTTGATTCTTTTATGTTTGTCAGTTACTCTTGGAATTGGATCTCTTCTTCAAAAGGGTCATAGTCTGAGCAGTGTGTTCCATTTCTAGGCGGATTTTTATTTAGAGGCTTGTATCTTGATTTAGACTAAGTCTCATTCTTCCAAATTAATAATAATATTTTGTTGTTACCCCGAGCTGTCACTCGAGGTTTTAGGACTTAATGTAGTGATGAATTTGCTTTTACCCCTAAACCATCACTTGGGTTTTTAGAACTTAACGTAGTGATGAATTTTCCATTACCCCTGAGGCGTCTCTCGGGTTTTTAAGACTTGACGTAGTGATGACTTTACTGTTACCCCTAAGCCATCACTCGGGTTTTTAGGACTTAACATGGTGATGAATTTGTCGTTACCCTTGAGCCGTCACTCGGGTTTTTAGGACTAACGTAGTGATGACTTTGTCATTACCCCCAAGCTGTCATTCTGTTTTTTAGAACTTAATGTAATTGTCGCGACCGGGATCATGGCAGCGTGGCCGACCCTCGAAATACGAGATAAATCAGAGCAGGGAGTTGCCACCAACGTTTTTATTCATAGGAAAAAACATTGGAAAAAACTTTAACAAGGCACTGGTTAAAAAAGTAAGATTCAAGTTCGGGAGTCGGTTACGAGTGGGGAAGGTATTAGCACCCCACATCGCCTGTTAAAAACAGTACCAAAGTTGAAAATACGCATCATGAATAGCCTTAAAATTATTTCTGTTTCTTTTTTCCTTGAAAACGAAGGAGGCAGACGAAATGAAAGAATGACTCAGAGTAAGATCAACAGGACGTCTCGTCCAAATTAAATCTGGCTTTAATGGGGGAAACGGAAAAAGGAGGAAAGGAAACTAACAAGATGTTTCATCTAAATTAGTCATCCTTTCGTCAAGACACCAGATCGAGAAGGAAAAAGGAGGGGTTAACAAGATGTCACGTCCAAATTAACCCTAGCCTCTTGGTATGGAAGTATGTGGGAGAAAGAATGCTAACAGGACGTTTCGTCCAAATTAATCATTCTCTCATCCAGGGGATAAACAGGACATCTCGTCCAAATTATCCCGATCTTTGCAGAAAAATGATAGCGGCCAAGCAAAAGTGGAAGAAAAGTCAACAAGACGTTGCGTCTAAATTGGCTTCCAAAACAAATGACAGTAATGGAATTAATTTTCAAAGAGTAACGAGAAAGGAAAGGAAGTAGGCCCTACAGGAGCTAAGTCGTGCTCCTACGTATTCTCGAGTTTTTGAGAAATCAGGGTTACGTAGTTCTTGATGAGGGGTGTTGTAGATGGAGCTAGTGGCTTAGTGACGGGTGAAATTCATGGAAAAAGAACATACAAGGCGGAGTTCTCCGCCCGTGTATGGACTTCAAGAATAGTGTAGGCAGAAGTACTTCCGCACGACACTGGCTAAAACAACTTTTACATTGATCAAAATAAACACAAGAAAAATGCTTGTTTTTTTTATTATTATCAGGGAACAGGATAAAAGTGAATTTTAACAGCGGAATAAATTTAACTAAGGGAGTAAATTAAACAAGAAATAATAGACTTGACAAAAGAGCAGATAATGTAAAACTAACTAATAAAATGACCTAAAAGAGGGATAAAAATGGAGAGAATGGTAACCGGTGTGGGGATGCTGAACAGGAGCCGGTTCTTGAGTATAAGCCGGTGTGGAAATATTGAAAAGGAACCGGTCCTTGAGTACAAGACGATGTGGGCTAGAACAACTGCAGTCGAAATGAGGATTGAATGATTATGAGAGCCGGTGTGGAGCTTAGAGGAGAAACAGTATATGGTTTAATGGAGAATCAGATTGCAGTGGGGAAACGGTGTGGGATTGAAATAAGGAGTTTTAGTGAAGTTCTAGACGGAGTCGAGGCAATAAGGGAGAATCTTATTCCAGGATGAAGACCGATACCCTGGTGATTGGATTCAGAACCTCAGGGCCATTGCTTTTTCTCAAGAAAAATCCAAGAGTCGGAGTAATTATCTGAAGGACTTGGAGCTTCGAACACTGGACCAATTTCTTGGGATTTAGGGGTTTAGAATCGTGGACCCTTGTGCCTCTTCAGCTGGGGCATTTATAGAGCCCCTCTGGAGCCTGAGTGCCTGGACAGCTCAAGCTTCCACTCACCCATACGTGTAGTGTTGACAGCCTGGCCACTAACAGTTGTGGGGGACAGTGGCTGGTGGTGAGTTTTTTATTGTTTGATTTTTTATTCAGTGTCTGCCACTCCCAGGATTCAAGGATCGACTTGGGTGGTGCGATTCCAAGTCATAGCATGGGCAACCGGACTCTTCAAACGGTGTCACGTGGGTCCGGTGTTGGGTTTATGAAAACACTTCCCACCTTGGGTAATAATGGACACCGGTCTTTGAATGGAGTCCAAATAGTGTCCCTTCCATTGGCCATATCGGTATCTCTCTGTCCCGGACCGGTATTCCACTTGTTTTGTACATCGGACGTTGTCTCCTTCCCAAGCCAATGTCTGACGATGTTTCACTCCATTTTGACATCAGACGGCGTTAAGGACGATGTTGAGTTTGTTTAATTACTACCGGTGTTCACAGAAACTGGCCAGACCAAAATAAGTGTTCATAGATGCCCCTCTTTACTTCTTTTTCACAGGAAAAACATAAAACTTCATGTTTTTGAAGCGAAAAGGAAGTAAAGACGTGAACACCGATGTCAGAATCAAGTAATTATCGCCCAATGGACCCTTATGATGTGACGATGTACGAAGAAATTTAGGCCGATGTGAACACCTGGATGGACGGTGTGCTTCAACAGTTTCGGTGGTCCTTTACACGTGTCATCATCTGATTCGTCCTGTTGATTTTGAGTTTTCGCGTCTTTCCTCCGGAATGTGGAACGTCGCAATGAATGGGCTTGTTTTCATGGGCCTGGACCAGAATACGGAACGTTCTAGAATCGACCCCCCATTCCCTATAAAAGCGTATGGGGGTCAATCATTTTCATTCGCTTTTTATTTCGAAACTCTGTTGCTCCGACATTTGAATCTTCCGGTGTCCACACAATATTCTGGCTCACACCAAAAGAACAGCTCGCATCGTCTCAACAGGTACCTCCATACCTTCCTTCTCTTTTTCCATTCTTAGATAGGGTATGAGGGGCAACGGTTCAAGCAGTGACTCCGTCGAGGTCCTGTCCGGACCTCCTTCAATTACATCCCTGTGAACACCTATTTTTGTCCAGTGATATATATTAAAAAGAAAAAAAAAAGAAAAAAAAGAAGAAAAAAAGAGTTTTTTTGGTCCTAGAGTCCGGAGTCAATGTTGACTGCATTAACCGGGGTCCTAGCACGGTTTCATGACCGGTGTTACCTCATTAGTTCTAAGCTCGTACAGCCTCAGTAGAGTACGGTATTTTACACCTCAGTTCGAAGGGAATCTGAGGTTCTTCAAGTTAAAACTGATGTGTTAATCCGTACTTGAACTTCAAGACACACCGGAGGTACACCTGCAGGAGATTCCCCAATGCTTAATATTTAACCGAGGTGAAGAGAAATGTCTATAGTTGACCAATGATTTCAGACCCCGGTTATGACTTACCAGTTCTCGTTGGTGACGCGGTACAGTGCTTAGAACCCCGCCCAGTCCAGATTGCCACCCCGGATCATATTAAAAAAATAATATTAAAAATTGCATAGTGACCGTTGGAATAGTAACCCTTCCCCATCTCTATAAATACCCAATCCCTCTTCATTTCCTACCACACCTCTCATTTCATCAATTCTCTTCATTTCTCTCAAGCAATGGCTGATGGATGCCGAAGCCAAGAGGAAAGAATAAGGGAGGGAAGACGATGTTTTGTGACTACCTTTTTACTCCTTATAGTGTGGGTAGTAATTTATATTTATTGGATATTTTATATATTTCCATATATGTAATAAATAATTTATGTTTCTATTTGTACCTTTAAATAAAAGGCCCAAAAAAAAATCAGAAAAAATAAATGGGCCAAAAAAAAAAGAAAAAAAATAATAAAAAAAAATAATAAATAATAAATAAAAAAAACAAAAATAAAAAAAAATAAAAATCAAATAAAAAGGGCAAAAAAAAAGAAGAGAAAAGAAAAATAAAAAGAAAAAGAAAAAAATGGGCCCTAAAAAAAAAGTCTAAAAAAAAGGAAATGGGCCAAAAAAAAAAGGAAATGGGCAAAAAAAAAAGTCCAAAAAAAAGGGTCCAAAAAAAAAACGAAAATTAAAAAAAAAATCAGAAAAAGTTGACGGTGGTTTATTAGTGGTGGGCCCCGGTTTGGTTGGATAATTGGAGAAAATTGGGGAAATTGACATCAAATTTGGACAAATTGAAAAAGTAGAAAAGTGATGTCATTTATGGAGGATCCAATGCCAATTTTCTTCTATAAATAGAAGGTGATATTGAGGCATTTGGAGGAAGAAGAAGAAAAATAGGAAAAAGAGTGCTAAATTTTTGTGAGAATTTTTAGAAGTTTTGGTTCTCAAAAATTTCTTTATGTAATCTTAGTTAGGAAAATGAGTGCACCACTCTAGTTTGTCTTAGTATGTGAGTTTTTGTGAGCTAAAATACTGTCCAAGTGTTGTAACCGGTATCCAAATACCTTCAAATCAAGTCCAAACAAAGCCAAAAGCAAAGGAAATCCACACAAAATTGATTTCCCGACTTCCGTTCTAATTTCTCTGTAATTGATCTTGTACCAAGGTATTTTTTATTAATACAAAGTTGTTTATTTATATTTATTTATTCGTCTTTATTTAATTATTATTTATTTTTCTGCACTTTTATTTTTCTTTGTTTATATTCAAGCACTTTATTTTTCTGCACTTTATTTTTTTGTAGTTATTTATTTGTTTATTTTTTTATGCATCTCCATCTTTATTTATTTGTTTGTACCTTTATTTTTCTTTATTTATTATTTTTTTTACACTTTTATTTCTCTTTATTTACTTTTCTGCACTTTTATTATTGTTAATTTATTTTTCTGCACTTTATTTATCCGCACTTTATATTTCTGCAATTATTAGTTTATTTTTTTTTCCTTTTTTATTTTTTTTACATTTTTATCTTTATTTATTTATTTTTATGCCCTTTTATTTTATTTATTTACTTTCCTATCCCTTTATTTTTGTTATTTATATTTCTGCCTCTTTATTTTCATGTATTTACTTTTCTGTTCCTTTATTTTTATTATTTACTTTTCTGCCCCTTTATTTTCATGTATTTACTTTTTTGCCCCTTTATTTTTGTTATTTATATTTCTGCCCCTTTATTTTTATGTATTTACTTTCATGCCCCTTTATTTTTGTTATTTACTTTTCTGCCCCTGTATTTTCACGTATTTACTTTCCTGCCCCTTTATTTTTGTTATTTACATTTCTGCCCCTTTATTTTTTATGTATTTACTTTCCTGCCCCTTTATTTTTTGTTATTCTGCCCCTTTATTTTTGTTATTTACTTTTCTGTCTCTTTTTTTGTTATTTACTTTCTTGCCCCTTTATTTTTGTTATTTACCTTTCTGCTCCTTTATTTTTTATTATTTATTTTTCTACCCCTTTATTTTATGTATTTATTTTTCCGCTCTTTTATTTTTAATGTATTTATTGTCATGTTTATTTATTTTTATTTTTTTTTTATATTTTTGAACTTTTATTTATTTTTGTACCTTTATTTTTATATTTTATTTTTATTATTTATTCTCTATACTTTTATTTTTAGTTATTTATCTTTTATTTATTTATTTATTTATTTATTTATTTTTCTACACTTTCTATTTATTTATTTACGTTTAACCATTTTAATAGTTTATAAGTATGTATATATATGTATACATAATTATCTATTTTTTTTTATTATGGTCATGATTTCCTATTATTTTCTCTTAGTAACCTTTTAATAATTAAGAAAAAAATCACTTTCATAAAAAATAAAAAATAATAGTGTGTTATTTATTCATTCATTTTTTTTAAAATTTAAGATGAGATTAATTTAGATAAGACATCTTATTAATCTTATTTTTTCTAAAAGATAATTAAATAATATTCCTTGTCAATTTTAATTAATTAAGTGTATTATATTTCTTTATCTTCATGTTGATATGTTTAATTCTATTTTTTTTCTCTTATTTTTATTTATTTATTTATTTATTTGTTTTAAACTTTATATTTCTCAATAAAAATCAATTTTTTTTACTAGAAAATAAGTAAGACAAGACGTCTTATTGTTTTTTTTATCCTTTTATTTTTATGGTCTTTTAATCATTTGTTTATTTATTTTTTTTAGAACTAAAAAACAACAAACTTAGGGGATGTATTCTTTTACTATCTTTGTTTTATTCATATTTATATATTTTTTTGTGTATATTATTTATGATTGTTTTATGAAGGATGAAATATTTGATAATCATTTTTTAAATTACGCATGATCAATTTGGGTAACCGTTTTTTACGGACAGTGTGGGGTGCTAATACCTTCCCCACCTGTAATTCGACTCCCGGACTAAACAGAATCTCATTTTTTTACAACAAAAAAAAAACCAGTGCTATTTAAAGGTTTTCCTAATATTTTCCTTAATAAATATTGGTGGCGACTCTTGAACCCTTTATTTTTTAGGCTTCTCAAGAGCCTCACTTCAATGCAGTTTCAATTTTCTTTTATTTGTCCTTAACTAGTCCGCGTCGCGCGCCGGGACCCCGGTCGCGACAGATGGCGACTCCACTGGGGATATTTTGAGAGTCAAGCCCGTTAAATTAATCTTGTGTATTTTGTTGATTGTTAATTATTTCATCCTTTATATTTATTTGTTATGTTATTCTTGTTGTTTATCTAATCTTCCATTAATTTTAGATTTTATACTGTTTTTTTTTTACTTCTTTATTGCCTTAATTTAGAACCTTAGGGTAGAAGACATGTGATATTTATTTTGCTTTATGTTTATTCATTGTGAAGAATGGGTAAAAATCCAGGTATGAATGCCCCACACACTTCACATTCACCATAATGCACACACTATTAGAAGGGACCCTATTCCCGGGCCCCGCAAAAGACATAGGCTAGGGGAGATTATTAGCGGTGTCATTTAGGACGAGACGTCCTACCATGATTCGCGTGAAAATATCAGCCGGGGTGTTATCTTAGTTATGATGTCCGCACTAAGTAGGATTCCCTACTTTTTGCATAAGACTCATAGCTAAAGATCAGAGCTTCGGTGACCTTCTTAGAACCAATTAGAACAATTACCTTTTGAAGAAACACGATTAAATAGCCTTAGAGCCAATTAGGTGGTTACCTTGTCTAAGACACAATTGGGCAAACATTCCTTTTATCTTTTATTCATTTGCACAAAGTTTTTTTTTTAAAAAAAAATCATCAAAAATGTATATTTTCTATACTCAAGTCATGATAAATACTATCACTCTTATGTGAGGATATTTATCAAACTGTTTTCTTTGTTAATCTAATTCATTTATTTCTTTTGTTAAAGGTGAAATTTAAACATCGGTAAGTATCACTAAAAAATGGAATTTAACATGAGATCAAGTGATCAAGAAGTGAAGGCAACTGGTTTAAAAAATTTGTTACACCTCAAAGTCATCAGATCAAATACTAGCAATTTGTTATCCTTAAGCAAAAGGATGGATATTACTCAGAAAATGACCTTTACAAGGAAATATGGAAAGATCCTAAAATTCTTAGAGGTCGAAGTGCAAGAAGGGGCCCTTACTGCTCTAGCTCAGTTTTATGATCCTCCTCTCCGCTGTTTTACATTCAAAGATTTCCAGTTAGCTCCTACTTTGGAGGAGTTTGAACAGATATTTGGCTTGCCATTAGAAGATTTGAAACCTTATCGTCGAACTGAACATCATGCTTCAATCTTCAGTGTAGCTCGCATTCTCAAGATAGATCCTGAAATGCTTAAGAAGGCCCAATTAAGCAGGAACCAAATTTCAGGATTCGCACTAAGCTTCTTTGAGCAGCAACTCCTCAGTCAGGCAGGGAAAGGAGAATGGGACGTGTTTGTTGACATTTTGGCATTGGCCATCTATGGTGTGATCCTCTTCCCAAGCCTTGATAATTATATTGATTTCAAGGCAATTGATGTTTTCCTAGCTAGAAAGCTTAGAGGTGAAAGTTCCATGACTGCTGTCTTAGCTGATATCTATTGTATAATGGATTCCTGTCATAACCGGAATGGGAAAAAGATCGTCTGTTGTCTACCCGCCTTGTATCTATGGCTTACTTCTCATGTCTTCAATCAAGTTGGCAAGGTTGAATGTCCTATCTCTGATTTGAAGCTCCTTAGGTTAACCAAGAAGACTAATAGGGAGTGGGCAGGACATCTGGCAGGATTATCTGCTAGCATGATTCGGTGGTACCCTTAGTAGATGAACGTGGATTCCATTATTTACTGCTGTGGAAAATTCCCGAATGTGCCTCTCATGGGAACTCAAGGATGCATCAATTACAATCCTAGCATTGTAAAAAGACAACTTGCTTATCCTATGATACAGCCTCCAGAAGAAGAAACAATAACGCCTTTCTTTCATTATTATATTGAGGGAAATAGTGCTCCTGTTATTCAAACTGTCATTGATGCTTGGGGCAAGGTTCATAGTAAAGGAAAAGAATTGGGTGTCCGAAGTCATGCCGCAAAAGAAAGTTACCACCAGTGGATTTCAAATAGGGTAGCCATTGTTAAATTACCCTTTAAAGATCACGGTGCTCATGTGAGAAATCCAGTTCCCGATGAAAGCAAAGAGATTGAAAATTTGAGGAGTGAGTTGGCTGAAATGACAAAGAAAAATTTGAGGATTATCTGGCTGAAATCAAGCTTTGGAGGATGATTTGATCAAAATTCAACAAGACAATGCTTCCCTTAAGAGAAAAAGGTGTGAATTAGAAAATGCCTTTGAAGACATGGGTAAGAAGCGACAAATTGAAAGAGAACATATGATGCAATTGGATCAATGCCTCCAAACAGCGAACAGCCAATTGAAGACCAAAGAGAAACAAAAGAATGATATATTGGCTGACAAAGGGCGGTTACGAGGAATTCTAGCCAAGACAAAAGAAGAAGCTCAAGTTGAAAAGAACCTTATGCAAGCGCGAATTGATGAACTGGAACGACAAGCCAGAGATGTCGTTAGTGCTTGCGAGCGTGAAATAAATGAAGAAAAATGGCAAGCCATGGAAGACAAGGATAGATATGAAGAGATTATACGTTTAATGACCCTAGAAAGGGTTGAGTTGGAAAGTCTTGTCTATTCTTGGAGAGACCGTTTTTCTAATCTAGCCGGTCTTGCTAATGGAACACTTAGAGATATTCCTCACCTGTTGAAGAAGGCTGAAGCAATGATGAACCCGCTTTCTACACCGGAGGAAATCGCAACATTCATTCAATACTGCAAGGGGCGATTGGATGAAATGAAGGTCTGGATTGCTAAAGCGAGAGAGAATTGATTTTGAGTTGTTGTAACAAACAATGTATCAGAACTTATTGATCAATGAATAAATCTCATGTTGAATTTTTATTTTTCTTCTAACTTAGTACTTTAGAAAAAGACATTCTAAAAGAAAGGTTTATCTTTGCTTACCGATATTTAAAATTCATCATGTATATACTTTACATCTCTTTATGTCATTTAACAATACTTGTTCTTGTACCAAGGGGGATTTCTTTGTATTTATTCACATCACGGGGAGAAAGGGCTCAAAGCATCCTTATCAAACCCGATTGCAAACAAGACTCATGGCAGAGCCGGAAAGCGTAGTTGAAGAATTGAGGAATGAAGTTGGCCAGATCAAGGAACAGATGGCAGAAATACTTAAGATTCTTGAAAAAAGAGGTACAGAAAGGGGATCTTCTGCAGGAAATGGGGAACAAACATCCACTCCTCAAGTTCAAGCTCAAGAGGGGAACCCTATACCTTTAAATGATCCTGCTCCAGTCACTAAAACTCCATTCATCTCACACCAACCTTATGGTATGCCATTGCCACCTTTTGTTTCCCAAGACGGGAATGTTCAGCAAGCATATGCTTGGCCTCCATATGGCTTACCTCAAGGATATTACACCATGCATCCTAATTCCAATCAAGAGAATCCTCCTGCTGTTCAACAAATTCCCAATCCCCCTGTATCTAACCCTCCAAATTTCAACCAATCAACAGCTGTTCCCCAAAACACTCAGGCTCCACCCAATGTCACTCCACCTAATACAATTCCACCACAAAATCACCAGACTCCAAATGATGCCACACAACCAAACCCACAAGCAGTGCCGTATTATTTCCCTTATGGTTGCCCAATACCACAGGCAGGTGCTTCCCAAAACCTGTCACACAAAGCTCAGGTCCCTCCACCAAATCCTGATCAGCCAGTAGCGCCTTTGTCAAAAGGGCAAATAGAGATATTGGAAGAAAGGTTGCGTGCAGTAGAGGGAGGAAGTGGCTTAGGCATAACAAATGTTTCTGAATTATGCCTAGTCCCAGATGTGGTAATTCCTCCTAAATTTAAATTGCCAGAATTTGATAAATACAATGGGACAACTTGTCCTCGTAACCATTTGACCATGTACTGCCGAAAGATGGCTGGATATGCTTATGATGAAAAGTTGTTGATCCATTTTTTTCAAGATAACCTTGCTGGGGCAGCATTGAGCTGGTACACTTACCTTGAACGAACTCGTATTCGTTGTTGGAAGGATCTAGTCGATGCCTTTCTGAAGCAATATAAATACAATATGGACATGGCACCAGACCGGCTACAACTTCAGAATATGACCAAAAGGAATACTGAGTCCTTCAAAGAATATGCTCAACGATGGAGGGAAATGGCTGCACAAGTTGAACCACCTCTGATAGAGAAAGAGATAGTGGCAATGTTCATTGACACTCTTCAGCCACCGTTCTATGAAAGGATGCTTGGGAGTGTATCATCAAGCTTTTCTGATATGGTGGTAATAGGGGAAAGAATTGAAAGCGATTTGAGAACAGGAAAAGTTATCCAAAGTTCCCCATCAATAGGAAGACCTATGACAGGGGCAGGAAGAAGAAAGGGTGAGGAAGCAAATGCTGTAATGGGAAATCAAGGTCAACATAATCAAAAAATGTTTCAACCTTCCCCTTTCCCTTTCCCACCTCATTATCCACCGTACGGACCTTACCCTTATGTAGCTGCTGCTTCTGGAAATTCATTTCCCCATCCTCAATCATATAGACCCCCACCCGTCCATAATTTCAAGAATACACCACCACCTCCTCCCCAACAATGGATGCAAAATCCCAACCCAAATCTTCCATAAAAAAAGCCAAACAATGACCGTCCTTCTGTCCAATTTAATCCAATTCCCATGACATATACTGAACTTTTGCCTCAACTTCTCAAAAGTTCTCTTGTTGTACGATGTCCTTTAAAACCTGTAGGGCCACCCTATCCTAAGGGGTATGATCCTAATGTGAAGTGTGATTATCATGCTGGGGCACCGGGGCATTCTACAGAAAATTGCATTGCCTTAAAGTTTAAGGTACGTGATTTGATAAATGCCAAGTGGTTGGATTTCGAAGAAGGCTCCCCAAATGTGATTAGAAATCCTTTACCTAATCATGGAAATACTGGGGTAAATGCAATAACACATGACTTGGGAAGTGATCATTGTCCCCCTTGCAATGATGTCAACATGATCCATGGGCAGCATGGTACAGACTCAGTAAGCCCAGTCACTCCTGTTCCTTTGGTGGTCTATTACACCAAGAAACCTTTGACCGAACCAGTCATAAACCATCCGTCCTTGACAATTAGGACCCCATCTCCATTTTCATACAAGGATACCCATGCAGTACCTTGGAAGTATGAAGTGGATGTAATCCCTCAACTCCTAAAGGGATCGTCATCCTCAGTAACTAATATTTCCGAGACAAGTGGAATGACTAGGAGCGGACGAGTTTATGCTCCTGAAAACTTGAGAAAGGAGGATGCACCTGTAAGTGAAAAAGAAAGTCGTGGTAAAGAACAAGACCCTCCCCAAGGAATAACAGAGGAAGATGCTTGTGAATTTTTGAAATTCATTAAGCAAAGCGAATACCAGGTCCTCGACCAATTAAACCACACTCCTGCAAAAATATCCTTGTTATCTCTCTTATTGGACTCGGAACCACATCGTGGAAAGTTATTGAAGGTCTTGAATAAAGCACATGTTGCGAAAGATATTTCGCCAGAAAAGTTTGAAGGGATAGTGGGGCATATTGTCTCAAATGACTACTTAACTTTCACCGATGAAGAGATACCTGCTAAAGGAAGAGGTCATAATAAGGCATTACACATCTCTGTCAAGTGTCGGGATCATATCGTAGCCAAGGTCCTAGTTGATAATGGCTCCTCTCTGAATATCATGCCAAAGTCCACTTTAAATCAACTACCTTTTGATGGGTCACATATGAAGCCAAGCTCAATGGTAGTAAGAGCTTTTGACGGTACTCGGAGAGAGGTCATTGGAGATATTGAGATCCCCATCCAAGTGGGCCCATGCACCTTCAATGTATTATTTCAAGTGATGGACATCAATCCTGCTTATAGTTGCTTATTCGGGAGGCCTTGGATACATTCTGCCGGTGTGGTTCCATCTACCCTTCATCAAAAGCTTAAATTTATGGTAAACAACAAGTTAATCATTGTTTCTGGTGAGGGAGATTTCCTTATCAGTAAGCCCATGTCAACTCCATATATAGAAGCGGCTGAAGAAAGTCTTGAGACTTCCTTCCAATCATTGGAAATTGCTCACACCACCTATGTGAGCGAAGGGTTACAACTAGCTCGTCCTTCTAAAGCTTCTATGATGGTAGCTAAAGTGATGATGAAATCTGGATTCCAGCCAGGGAAAGGGCTTGGAAAGATGCTTGATGGAGGAGTAGACCCATTATTGGTTAAGGAGAATAAGAACGGCTTTGGGCTGGGGTATCATCCATCTCCAATGGAAAAAGCGAAGGTTTTCGCAGATAAGAGAGAAAAGCGACTTGCACGGTTAGAAAACCGAGAACCCCTAACTGCGAAGATCCCTATCTGTGACCTTTACCGAAGCTTCAGGAGTGCAGGCTTGACATCTCCAGACCAAGTGGCGGTTGTCGATGATGAGTCTAAGAGAGAAGAAGACTTGATTTACCCTTGTCCTTCAGATACTGAACTGTGTAATTGGGAAGCCGTTGAGCTTCCAGAGATCATTTCAAAGTAATTGTTCACTTTGTAAGTTTTTGTTTAAATCCTTTGGCTATGCCTAAAGCCTTAGGATGAGTTTTAATAAGGGCAAAACATGTTTCCTTTATCATTTCAAATAAATAAAAGTTAAGTTCAATTATCATTTTCCTTATTTTGCCTTTTTTATATTAAATAAATTGCAGATCTGAAATTGAATTCCAAAATAATAAGATTGCTTTCTCCCATCATGATTTTAATCCAACAAGTGAAGAGGATGAAGAGTCCGATGAACCTTCCCCTGAATTACTAAGGCTGCTAGATCAGGAAGATAAAGAAATTTCTCCCTATCTAGAAATTGTTAAAGTCATAAATTTGGGGAGTGAAGAAAACAAACAAGAAGTCAAAATCGGCACCTCTTTGAGTAGTGAACATAGGAGAGAATTAATAGAATTGTTGGTCGAATTCAGCGATGCTTGGTCGTATCAGGATATGCCGGGATTAGATAACTGCATCGTTGAACACAAGTTGCCATTGAAACCCGGTTACGTCCCCATAAAGCAAAAGTTGAGAACGATGAAGCCAGAAATGCTCTTAAAGATTAAAGAAGAGATAACCAAACAGTTGGATGCTGGGTTCTTGGCTGTCTCCAAATACCCTGAATGGGTGGCCAACATTGTTCCGGTCCCGAAGAAAGATGGGAAAGTACGAATGTGTGTTGATTACCGGGATTTGAATAGAGCTAGCCCAAAAGATGACTTTCCATTACCACATATTGATGTTCTTGTTGATAACACGGCCCAACATTCCATTTTTTCATTCATGGATGGATTTTTTGGGTACAACCAAATCAAGATGGCACCCGAAGACATGGAAAAAACCACTTTCATTACTTTATGGGGAACCTTCTGCTACAAGGTGATGTCTTTTGGATTGAAAAATTCCGGTGCCACTTACCAAAGAGCGATGGTAACTCTATTTCATGACATGATGCATAAAGAGATAGAGGTTTATGTGGATGATATTATTGCCAAATCCAAATCTGTTGAAGGTCACTTGATTGACTTACGAAAGCTCTTTGAACGCCTGAGAAAATTCAAACTCAGATTAAATCCGGCTAAATGCACTTTTGGGGCTAGCTCTGGAAGGTTGCTTGGTTTCATTGTCAGTGAGAAAGGTATCGAAGTGGATCCCGATAAAGTAAAGGCAATCATGGAAATGCCCGCTCCTAGCACTGAAAAAGAAGTACGATGATTCCTTGGAAGGTTGAATTACATAGCTCGTTTCATTTCTCAACTAACAGCTGTATGTAATCCAATCTTTAAGTTGCTTCGTAAAAATCAACCATCACAATGGAATAATGATTGTCAGGAGGCCTTTGACCAAATAAAGCGATACTTGCAATCCCCACCGATCTTGGTTCCCCCAATCCCAGGAAGACCACTCCTATTGTATTTGACGGTGATAAATGAGTCTATGGGCTCTGTACTGGGGCAACATGATGAGTCTGGAAGAAAAGAGCATGCTATTTACTATTTGAGCAAGAAGTTCACTGAGTGCGAAGCATGATATTCTACTGTGGAACGAACTTGTTGTGCATTAGCATGGGCTGCTCGTCGCCTAAGGCAATACATGTTATCTTATACTACTTGGTTGATATCTAAGATGGACCCAATTAAGTACATCTTTGAAAAACCGGCTCTGACGGGAAGAATAGCTCGTTGGCAAGTTCTTTTGACTGAGTATGATATCATTCATGTCACCCAAAAAGCTGTAAGAGGGAGTGCTTTAGCTGATCACTTGGCCCACCATCCCCTAAAAGAGTACCAACCAATGTCATTCGAATTTCCTGATGAAAATATTATGATGTTGTCAGAAGAGAAAGATTGTCCTAATAGAACTTGGATTTTGATGTTCGATGGGGCGTCGAATACACTGGGGCATGGGATTGGGGCCATCCTAATCTCACCAGATAACAAGCTTTTCCCCTTCACTGCTAGACTTTGTTTTGATTGTACCAATAATATTGCAGAATATGAAGCTTGTGTTTTGGGGATTCAGGCGGCACTTGAAGCAAAGGTGAAATCTCTACAAATATACGGAGATTCTGCCTTGGTGATTCATCAACTGAAAGAAGAATGGGATACTAGAGATGGAAAATTGATTCCTTATCAAGCTCACATCATGGAACTAATCAAAGGGTTTGATGAAGTTTCTTTCCATCATATTCCTCGGGATGATAACCAATTAGCCGATGCTTTGGCCACGTTGGCCTCCATGTTCAACGTAAGTAGGGATTGTGACATGCCCTTCATCGAGATTGAAAGGCGTCTCGAACCTGCATATTGTCATGAGATAGAAGAAGAGCCCGATGGGAAACCATGGTTTCATGACATTAAAAATTATATTCAAAATCAAGAATATCCTCCTGGTATCTCAGAAAATGATAAAAGAACCCTCAGGCGCCTAGCCATGAATTTCTTTATGACTGGGAATACACTCTATAAGAGAAATTATGATTCTGTTCTCCTTCGTTGCGTAGACGTGACGGAAGCTAACAAAATCATGAAGGATGTTCATGAAGGGCCTTTCGGAACACATGCAAATGGGCACTCGATGGCAAGAAAAATTCTCAGATCTGGATATTATTGGATGACAATGGAAAATGATTGTCATAACTATGCCAAGAAATGTCACAAGTGTCAAACCTATGCAGATAACATTCATGCACCACCATCTTCTTTGCACGTTCTAACTGTGCCTTGGCCTTTTGCTATGTGGGGCATAGATGTTATTGGTCCCATTGAACCAAAAGCATCGAATGGGCATCACTTTATTTTGGTGGCCATTGATTACTTTACTAAGTGGGTTGAAGCAGCTTCCTACACCAACGTGACTAAAAATATTGTGGTCAAATTCATCAAGAGAGAATTGATTTGTAGATATGGTTTACCAAATCAGATCATCACTGATAATGGTACAAACCTGAATAATAAAATGATGGATGAACTTTGTGAGGAATTCAAAATCAAACACCTCAATTCATCTCCATACAGACCTAAGATGAATGGAGCAGTGGAAGCTGCTAACAAAAATATAAAGAAAATCATACAAAAGATGGTTGAAACCTACAAAGACTGGAGTGAGTTGCTTCCTTTTGCTTTACATGGGTATCGTACCTCTGTACGAACTTCGACAGGGGCAACACCCTTCTCATTGGTGTATGGTATGGAAGCTGTTTTACCAATAGAAGTGGAAATTCCGTCTTTAAAAGTAATCATAGATGCCAAATTAGAAGAAGCTGAATGGGTTCGGTCCCGATATGATCAATTAAATTTAATTGATGGGAAAAGGTTAACCGCTCTCTGTCATGGGCAGTTATACCAAAATCGTATGAAGAAGGCATACGAAAAGAAAGTGCGACCTCGTCAATTTCATGAAGGTGATTTAGTACTGAAGAAAATCTTGCCGAATCAAAATGATCACCGAGGCAAATGGAAGCCAAATTATGAAGGACCATTCGTCGTAAAGAGAGCCTTTTCTGGAGGAGCTTTGATTTTGATGAACATGGATGGTGAGGAGTTATCTTTCCCAGTCAATTCAGATGCAGTCAAGAAGTATTATGCTTGAGCGTACTCTAAAGGGATAGGGTAGTCTTTATGTCCTCTAAAAGTTTGGATTAAAAATTATGATATAAACTTGTAATTTTCCCAAGTAAATATATGGAATTCTCAATTTCAGTTCTAATCCTGGTCTTGTCAGGTTTCATTTGCATGCATTTTGTGGAAAACATGAAAGGCATATTTTTAATCTCAAACAAGCTTGATACTTCCCAATTACACAGACCTTGGTAATCAGGATATTCCGCTCTGCCATGAGTAATAACAAGTCCCATAAGGATTGTGGTAGTCATCTGGAGGAAACAAGATCTTTGACCTTTGGTTTTCCACTTGACTATTTCTTCCATGCAGGTTTGAGGGTACAACAAGGACAAACGCTCCCCATGAAGAGTCGAGATCAACAGTTTCAGCCTATCACCTAACTCCAGTCGGGAGGGTTTACTAAGATGTGAAAATGCAATCCTTGTATTCACTCGGAACCCACACTAAACCAGAAAAGTCAATCTCAGACACATTCTTCTTGAGCATAAATCTCATATAATTCTCTACCATAAGTCATTATGGTAGAGGTATCTCCCTTAAGTCTTACTTCATGTCCAAGCCTAAGGTATCCATTCCTAGGCTACTCAGATCAAATCAGGGGCATTTCCCAAGTCATTTAGTTTCATGTCAAAGCCTCAGGTATCCATCCCTAGGCTATCTCAATCAAAATCAAATCAGGGGCATCCCCCCAGTTATTTATTTTCATGTCAAAGCTTCAGATATCCATCCCTAGGCTATCTCAATCAAAATCAAATCAGGGGCATCCCCAGTCATTTAGTTTCATGTCAAAGCCTCAGGTATCCATCCCTAGGCTATCTCAATCAAAATCAAATCAGGGGCATCCCCCCAGTCATTTAGTTTCATGTCAAAGCTTCAGGTATCCTTCCCTAGGCTATCTCAATCAAAATCAAATCAGGGGCATCTTCCCAGTCATTTAGTTTCATGTAAAAGCTTCAGGTATCCTTCCCTAGGATATCTCAATCAAAATCATTCAGGGGCATCCCCCTGTCATCTATTTTGTGTCGAAGCCTCAAATACCCATTCTTAGGCTCCTTAAAATGTCAAGACAACTTCATATTTTTCCAAAGCTTCAGGTATTAACCCCTAGGTTATGCCATTTATCTTCCTGTCATGTTCCAAGTGCCTCTCCTTAAATTGTCTAGCATTGGGACAACACCATTCGGCTATTTACTTCTTGTCAAAAGTTGTCGAGTATTCTTAGTGGTGTTCACGTCTTTACTTTCTTTTCACATCAATAATATGAATATGTCTCATATTCTTTCATGAAAAGAAGTAAAGAGGGGCATCTGTGAACACCTATTTTTGTCCAGTGATATATATTAAAAAGAAAAAAAAAAGAAAAAAAAGAAGAAAAAAAGAGTTTTTTTTGTCCTAGAGTCTGGAGTCAATGTTGACTGCATTCACCGGGGTCCTAGCACGGTTTCATGACCGGTGTTACCTCATTAGTTCTAAGCTCGTACAGCCTCAGTGGAGTACGGTATTTTACACCTCAGTTTGAAGGGAATCCGAGGTTCTTCAAGTTAAAACTGATGTGTTAATCCGTACTTGAACTTCAAGACACACCGAAGGTACACCTGCAGGAGATTCCCCAATGCTTAATATTTAACCGAGGTGAAGAGAAATGTCTATAGTTGACCAATGATTTCAGACCCCGGTTATGACTTACCAGTTCTCGTTGGTGACGCGGTACAGTGCTTAGAACCCCGCCCAGTCCAGATTGCCACCCTGGATCATATTAAAAAAATAATATTAAAAATTGCATAGTGACCGTTGGAATAGTAACCCTTCCCCATCTCTATAAATACCCATTCCCTCTTCATTTCCTACCACACCTCTCATTTCATCAATTCTCTTCATTTCTCTCAAGCAATGGCTGATGGATGCCGAAGCCAAGAGGAAAGAATAAGGGAGGGAAGACGATATTTTGTGACTACCTTTTTACTCCTTATAGTGTGGGTAGTAATTTATATTTATTGGATATTTTATATATTTCCATATATGTAATAAATAATTTATGTTTCCATTTGTACCTTTAAATAAAAGGCCCAAAAAAAATCAGAAAAAATAAATGGGCCAAAAAAAAAAGAAAAAAAAGAAAAAAAAAGAAAAAAAATAATAATAAAAAAATAATAAATAATAAATAAAAAAACGAAAATAAAAAAAATAAAAATCAAATAAAAAGGGCAAAAAAAAAGAAGAGAAAAGAAAAATAAAAAGAAAAAGAAAAAAATGGGCCCTAAAAAAAAGTCCAAAAAAAAAGGAAAATGGGCCAAAAAAAAGGAAATGGGCCAAAAAAAAAGTCCAAAAAAAAGGGTAAAAAAAACGAAAATTAAAAAAAAAATCAGAAAAAGTTGACGGTGGTTTATTAGTGGTGGGCCCCGGTTTGGTTGGATAATTGGAGAAAATTAGGGAAATTGACATCAAATTTAGACAAATTGAAAAAGTAGAAAAGTGATGTCATTTATGGAGGATCCAATGCCAATTTTCTTCTATAAATAGAAGGTGATATTGAGGCATTTGGAGGAAGAAGAAGAAAAATAGGGAAAAGAGTGCTAAATTTTTGTGAGAATTTTTAGAAGTTTTGGTTCTCAAAAATTTCTTTATGTAATCTTAGTTAGGAAAATGAGTGCACCACTCTAGTTTGTCTTAGTATGTGAGTTTTTGTGAGCTAAAATACTGTCCAAGTGTTTAACCGGTATCCAAATACCTTCAAATCAAGTCCAAACAAAGCCAAAAGCAAAGGAAATCCACACAAAATTGATTTCCCGACTTCCGTTCTAATTTCTCTGTAATTGATCTTGTACCAAGGTATTTTTTATTAATACAAAGTTGTTTATTTATATTTATTTATTCGTCTTTATTTAATTATTATTTATTTTTCTGCACTTTTATTTTTCTTTGTTTATATTCAAGCACTATATTTTTCTGCACTTTATTTTTTTGTAGTTATTTATTTGTTTATTTATTTTTTTATGCATCTCCATCTTTATTTATTTGTTTGTACCTTTATTTTTCTTTATTTATTATTTTTTTTACACTTTTATTTCTCTTTATTTACTTTTCTGCACTTTTATTATTGTTAATTTATTTTTCTGCACTTTATTTATCCGCACTTTATATTTCTGTAATTATTAGTTTATTTTTTTTACATTTTTATCTTTATTTATTTATTTTTATGCCCTTTTATTTTATTTATTTACTTTCCTGTCCCTTTATTTTTGTTATTTATATTTCTGCCTCTTTATTTTCATGTATTTACTTTTCTGCTCCTTTATTTTTATTATTTACTTTTCTGCCCCTTTATTTTCATGTATTTACTTTTTTACCCCTTTATTTTTGTTATTTATATTTCTGCCCCTTTATTTTTATGTATTTACTTTCATGCCCCTTTATTTTTGTTATTTACTTTTCTGCCCCTTTATTTTCACGTATTTACTTTCCTGCCCCTTTATTTTTATTATTTACATTTCTGCCCCTTTATTTTTTATGTATTTACTTTCCTGCCCCTTTATTTTTTGTTATTCTGCCCCTTTATTTTTGTTATTTACTTTTCTGTCTCTTTTTTTGTTATTTACTTTCTTGCCCCTTTATTTTTGTTATTTACCTTTCTGCTCCTTTATTTTTTATTATTTATTTTTCTGCCTCTTTATTTTATGTATTTATTTTTTCGCTCTTTTATTTTTAATGTATTTATTGTTATGTCTATTTATTTTTATTTTTATTTTTATTATATTTTTGAACTTTTATTTATTTTTGTACCTTTATTTTTATATTTTATTTTTATTATTTATTCTCTATACTTTTATTTTTAGTTATTTATCTTTTATTTATTTATTTATTTATTTATTTATTTATTTTTCTACACTTTCTATTTATTTATTTACGTTTAACCATTTTAATAGTTTATAAGTATGTATATATATGTATACATAATTATCTATTTTTTTTTATTATGGTCATGATTTCCTATTATTTTCTCTTAGTAACCTTTTAATAATTAAGAAAAAATCACTTTCATAAAAAATAAAAAATAAAAAAAAAGTCAAGACTAATAAATAGTGTGTTATTTATTCATTCATTTTTTTTAAAATTTAAGATGAGATTAATTTAGATAAGACATCTTATTAATCTTATTTTTTCTAAAAGATAATTAAATAATATTCCTTGTCAATTTTAATTAATTAAGTGTATTATATTTCTTTATCTTCATGTTGATATGTTTAATTCTATTTTTTTCTCTTATTTTTATTTATTTATTTATTTGTTTGTTTTAAACTTTATATTTCTCAATAAAAATCAATTTTTTTTACTAGAAAATAAGTAAGACAAGACGTCTTATTGTTTTTTTTATCCTTTTATTTTTATGGTCTTTTAATCATTTGTTTATTTATTTTTTTTAGAACTAAAAAACAACAAACTTAGGGGATGTATTCTTTTACTATCTTTGTTTTATTCATATTTATATATTTTTTTGTGTATATTATTTATGATTGTTTTATGAAGGATGAAATATTTGATAATCATTTTTTAAATTACGCATGATCAATTTGGGTAACCGTTTTTACGGACAGTGTGGGGTGCTAATACCTTCCCCACCTGTAATTCGACTCCCGGACTAAACAGAATCTCATTTTTTTTACAACAAAAAAAAAAACCAGTGCTATTTAAAGGTTTTCCTAATATTTTCCTTAATAAATATTGGTGGCGACTCCTTGAACCCTTTATTTTTTAGGCTTCTCAAGAGCCTCACTTCAATGCAGTTTCAATTTTCTTTTATTTGTCCTTAACCAGTCTGCGTCGCGCGCCGGGACCCCGGTCGCGACAATCCCGACGTCAGTCGGGAAGAGTCATGAGCCGGGGTTAGCGTCGCCATCGTGAAGCTACCTCTGGGGTTTCGCACCGGCCAACTATTTCAGGACCTACTCGTTTCTCAACATTGCCGTTGTGGGAAACGAGGGAACTAGACACATCGTCTGGATCCCACACATCGTCCTCTTTTAACTTGGGCTCTAGTGAGCCTGGCAGCAGTGCCGATCTATATTTGTCTGACGAAGTGGCTTTTTACAGCTGCATACCATTTTTACGCCACACCGTTCACATGGCTTCTTCTGGAAACTCTTCCATCGGTGTCCCCATCGTCGCAACCAATGCCATTGAGACCAACGTTATAGCACACCGGATCGATTGGCTTGCTCAGAAGGCCAAGGACCCTTACTACTGGATTCATGAAGATCCCAGAAACATCATCTCCCGCTACGCTGAGGATGCTACCGATGTCACTATTGAGGATGTCGTTGTTCACTCCAGCGAGGAGCTCGAAGACGACTTCACCGTTTTTTGCCCATCGACCTCGGATCGGATTTGCCACCAGCCGGGGTTTAGATATATTTTCATGTACGAGATGCTATCTTCCAGGATCGACATCCGTTTTCCCCTCACGGAGTTTGAAATGGGAGTACTCCGGTTCTTGGATTGCTCTCCCAGCCAGCTTCACCCCAACGACTGGGGTTTGGTGAAATCTTTAGAGGTATTGGGGGAGTACTTCCACTTCGTCCCCACCGTCGTTCTCTTCTTCACCTACTGTAGGGTAATGCATCGGGGTAACGCAGGCGGCGACCTTGGCTTTATCAACCTCCGGTGTGACGACAAGGTGGTGAACTTTGAGAGCTACATCGAGTTGGCCAAGATGGATGGAGTCAGCTTCAAACACTCCTACGTCAAGGTCGAGGTTAATGCAGGAAGACCGGTGTTTTGGGAGAATTCAGATTTTTCCAGGAAATTCTACACCGGCTGGACTCACGAGCACTTCCTCTTGACCAGTAATGCTTACTCCGTCAGTGAGAGTGTCTTGTCAACTGAGTCCAAGAAGGTGTTGGACGCTCTAAAGGGGTACTCCGTCCTTGCCAAAATTTCCTGAAAAAACCTTCTCGGGGAGAAGTCTCGCCGGGATACCTACTTCTTTTTCCGGTGTTAACAACAGCTTCTTCTATTTTCAGGCGAAATCGCTCGGATCGATATTTTAAAGAAACTCCAGGAACAAGCCGAAGCCAGAAACGCTGCTGCTGCCGATGTGGAGAATAGGGTGACTCTGAGGCGTACAGCGGCCAAAGTGGTTAGCATCCCGGCTGACAAGGTTGGGAATCTGGCCCTGGGTCCAGCTGAAGGGGCTCCAAATAAAAAGCGCGCCTACACCGGTCAAAGTTCTAAGGCCAAAAATCAGAAGGCCCAAAGAGCTGAGGCCGGGGTGGAGGTCCAGCGTGAAGAGGAGGCGGTTGTCGATGATAACGCCCTGGACCGGACTCAGCCAGCTAATGAGAACGCCCCTCACTGTAACTCTAGCATTTCGGAGTTTTTACAATGCATTGGGGAGACACCGCCACGCGTCCAAATCCCTTTCAAGCTGAAGGACTATCTTTCTGCTCCCGAGACGAAGTGTGCTGTCAAGGGAGCCATCTTCAACTTGATTGAGGTGGCCGTGGTCCTTCAATCTTTGGGTAAATCCTATTATTCTGGTCTCGAGGCTAAACAATACCTAGACCGGATGAAAGAGGCTGAAGCCCTAAGAGTGGAGGCTCAGACTGCTTTTGCTAAGAGCCAGGAAGATTTGGCCGAACTCACTACGGCGTATAACTCAGCTGCTAAGAGGGAAAATGAAGCTGAGGCTAAGCACAAGGCCTCGGAGGATGTCGTCAAAGCTCTTCAGGCTAAGCTAGATGAAGCCTTGGCTGGACGGGCTGAGGTAGAGAAGAAGAATGAGGAGCTGGTAGCTGAGGTCACCGCTGTGAAGGAGGCTCAAGTCTAAGAACGGCAAGAAAGGGAGGAGGAGATGGCTGAATTCTCAGAATTTGCTGATGTCACCTTCAGCTCCGCTGTTCGTCAAGTTGTACACCGGAACTCCGCTGTGTAACTTAATTTGAACGGTATAGGTGTTTACTATGAGTTTCATGGTGGGCACCTGTATGCTATGGACCGGGGTTAGGCAGTGGAACCTGAGGATGTTCCTTATGAACCTCTGCCTCTTCCCGAAGGCCAAAGTATGGAGTTGAGGACGGTGTCAGAGGATTCTGAGAGGACGGCTACTGTTGATCAGGGCTCTCCCACCACTAGTGTATAAATTAGTTTCTTTTGCTTGCCTTGTTCCGGGATAGGCTCCAGAATTTTGAAAACTTTGTAAGGCCGTAGTGCCTCTTCTTTTAATAGAATGACCTTTCACACTCCTTTGTTTCTTCTCAACTTCTTAACTCCTTAATTTTTGCAAGTTATTGGACCTTTAACCGATGTATAACTGATGAAAGCTTGAAACAACACCGTCCCAACAACATCGTCTAGTCAATTGAACTTTTGGACGGGGTAACAATAATAATATCGTTTTTTGGCCTTCCCACATCGTCCATCGAGACCATTTACCCAACCAAGGGAATCGAACTCTTGGACGAAGTAAGGATAATAACATTGTTTTCATCTTTTCACATCGTCCACTGAAACCATTTATCCAAACGAATCGAACTGTTGGACGAAGTAAGAATAATAACATCGTTTTCATCTTTTCACATCGTCCACCGAAACCATTTAACCAAATCAAACTGAACCCCCTTTTAGCTTCAGCCGGTGTGGAACTGACTGACAACACCGATCCTTATATTAGCCCAGCCTTGGATTTGGACTTCTGCTTTGCTACAACATTGGTGTGGCCTTGTCGGTTTGGAATGAAACCCTCTGAACCGACGTCAACACCGGATCCTAATTTTTATTTATTTTTTATTTTTTTTGAAAAGAATTGTGGTGATGTCCTAGCTTCGGTAGGAAATGGTTAATCGAGTATCATCCTTTTAGCTAATAAGAATGTAATGGTTGAGGGTGTTGTCTATCGGTTGATAGAAAAGTAAAAGGTTGAGGGTGTTGCCTCTCAGCTGACAGAAAAGTAAAGGGTTGAGGGTGTTGCCTCTCGGTTGACAGGAAAGTAAAGGTTGAAGGTGTTGCCTCTCGGTTGACAGGAAAGTAAAGGTTGAGGGTGTTGCCTCTCGATTGACGGGAAAGTAAAAGGTTGAGGGTGTTGCCTCTCAGTTAACAGAAAAGTAAAGGGTTGAGGGTGTTGCCTCTCGGTCGACAGGAAAGTAAAAGGTTGAGGGTGTTGCCTCTCGGTTGACAGAAAAGTAAAAGTTGGGGATGTTGCCTCTCAGTTGACAGGAAAAAAATCTGGGGTGATGCCCCCAGTTTTAGGTGATTGAAAGAATCTTGGGGTACTTCCCCTTGACTGAAAGAGAAAGACCTGGGGTGATGCCCCAGTTTGAGATAATTGAAAGAATCTTAGGGTACTGCCCCTTGACTGAAAGAGAAAGAAACCTGGGGTGATGCCCCAGTTTGAGATGACCGAAAGAATCTTGGGGTACTGCCCTTTGACTGAAAGAGAAAGACCTGGGGTAATGCCCCAGTTTCAGCTGTTTGGTGGAAAGAGTATGATGGGTGCTAGTTTGGTAATTGGAGTCTGTTTCTGAAGTGTAGTTCCATTGGGGAAGGATAGTTTGGTTGGCGTCTACCTAGTGGTAACCGTGGTTTTGCTGGGGGAAGTGACCTACCGGTTCCACTTGGGGAGAAATCTGGTTCAGATTCACCTGGGAGGAGATCTTGGCTTGAGCTCTTTTCATAGAGGGTTGTGGCCTCACTGGGGGACTACTCTTCAAACCCTTCGCTTCCAGGTCAGGAATTTCAGCCAACCTTCAAAATGAGGATGAGTAGTACAAAAGTAAACAGGTTGACATTTTCAGGTGACCTTCCTTAGAGATAGGACTTGAGATAACTCATGGATAAAATAGAAGCAACTTCTGACTTTGGTGAACACGCCTAGCGGAGTTGGTTATGCTTGCCTGAGGTAGGGTCTGGTGCTGGGATGCATTCCGTTCTACACAACTTTATATTTTTTCGTTTTCATTTTCAAAAATTTCTTAAGAAAAACTTGTTCATTTATAAGACTTAGCCATGAACACGTGCAGAAAGAAGGGTAAATTTTTATTTATGAACATCAAGCATGTGTAGTGGTAATGAAAGTAATGTAAAACAAACCGGTGCAATAAGGCATAAAGAATTAAAAGTAAGCAGAAAAGGGAAGGCTCATGAATCCTCCAGTGATTTCCTAAGAGCGGTGAGAATCTTGATTCTTCCTCACGATTTCATGTCCATCTTCTGATTTTGCTTCCGAGAATGTGACTCGACAATGACCCGTATGCCCCCAGTTTGGTTTTCTCATTTTCTGCTTGAAGAGTTTATGCCACCGTGCCAGGACTTTAGGTTTTGATTTTGTCTAAGCCGCCCTTTTGGGTTTTCGACTCACCAAGTAGCTCTAACTTTTGGCTAGGCTGCCTTTTCAGGTTTTCAGCCTAGCGAGCTCCCTCCCTTTTTTTTATACAAAGTATTTCTTCACCGCGTCTGTGTTTATAGGCATTGGCAGATCCTCTCCATCCATGTTGGTGAGGGTTAAAGCCCCTCCGGAGTAGGCTTTCTTTATGACATACGACCCTTCGTAATTAGGCGTCCACTTCCCTCGGATATCTTTCTGGATTGGCAAAATCTTCTTAAGGACCAAGTCCCCTTCCTTGAACTGTCGGGGTCGCACTTTTTTTTCATACGCCCGCTTTATGCGCTTTTGGTACAGCTGCCCATGGTAGATAGCGATTAACCTTTTCCCATTAATTAGGTTCAATTGGTCGTACTTGGCCTGGATCCACTCAGCTTCTTCCAGTCTAGCCTCCATGATCACCCTGAGGGATGGGATCTCTACTTCAAAAGGCAGTACTGCTTCCATTCTATAAACCAAGGAGAATGGGGTTGCCCCTGTCGAGGTTCGCACCGAGGTCTGGTATCCGTGCAAAGCGAAGGGAAGCATTTCATTCCAATCTTTGTAGGTCACCACCATCTTTTTCACTATCTTCTTGATGTTTTTGTTAGCCACCTCGACTACTCCATTCATTTTTGGCCGATATGGAGAGGAGTTATGGTGGGAGATTCTAAAGCTTTTGTAGAGTTCCTTCATCATCTTGTTGTTCAAATTCATACTATTGTCAGTAATGATCTGGCTTGGTAGGCCGTATCGGCATATCAATTCACGTTTGATGAATTTGACCATAACATTCCTTGTTATATTGGCGTATGAAGCTGCCTCCACCCACTTGGTGAAATAATCAATGGCGACTAAAATGAAACGATGACCGTTTGAGGCTTTTAGCTCAATGGGCCCAATAACATCCATACCCCACATTGAAAAGGGTCATGGTGCTGACAACACGTTTAGGGATGAAGGTGGTGCATGAATATGATCAGCATATATCTGACATTTATGATACCTCCATACATAAGCAAAACAGTTTGCTTCCATGGTCATCCAATAATACCCTGCCCTTAAGATCTTTCTTGACATGGTGTTCCCATTTGTGTGAGTTTCGAAAGATCCTTCATGGACATCTCTCATGATTTGATTTGCCTCGACGGTGTCTATACACCAGAGGAGGACTGAATCATAATTTCTCTTGTATAGCACGTTGCCACTCAAAAGATAACCCATAGCAAGCCTTCTCAAGGTTCGTTTGTCATTATCTGTGATGCCTTCAGGGTATTCTTGGCATAGGAGGTACCTTTTGATGTCATGATATCAAGGCTTTCCATCTGGCTCTCCTTCTATGACCTGGCAATGCGTAGGCTCTTGTCGTTTTTTCACTTCAATGAGAGGCACCTCGTATTCACTGCTGACCTCAAACATCGTAGCTAGGGTGGCCAAGGCGTCCGCCATTTGGTTGTCGTCCCGTGGAACATGATGGAAGGTAATTTCATCAAACTCTTTGATCATCTCTTTGATGTGAGCATGATAGGGAACTAGTTTACTGTCTCTAGTTTCCCACTCATCCCTCAATTGATGGATAACCAATGCAGAGTCTCTATAAACTTCCAGGGTTTTTATTCCCGTGTTCAGAGCCGCTTGTATCCCCAAAGAACAAGCCTCATACTCAGCAACATTGTTGGTGTGACGCCCCAAATAATTTTTTGAATAAATTTTTTGCATTTTTAAAAGATCTTTTTTAAAATTCATAAGTTAAATTCAAAGTTCACATAAAATTCGATAATTGCGAAATATTATCATGCATACTAGTCGTGAATAGAAAAATTCATGAAATATTTGCATAGCGGAAACGATTTAGAAATAACGGTACATAATATGTTGTATTTATTACAAACCATTAAATTAAAATAAAAATCAAAGTCCAAATAGTAATTCATATAGGCATCAATCATGGCATCATTCTTTATTCTGCGTGGCATTCACTGTAAAAATTTTATGTAAGAGTGAGATGGAATATAGAATAAATATAAAATAACTAGAATTGTACAAACACAATCAACAAGACATAATGATATGATGAATATGCCAAACAAGTTCATTTAATAAATCTTTAATTAGTCAAATGATGTCATGCTGGATCCATTTGGTTTGGTGGGAATACTGCAGTAAAAGGTCTCATAGAGACACCGGTAGGAATTAATACAGTCATGGATCCCTACAGCCCCATGACCAACATATCGGTAGGAATTTATACAGTCATGGATCCCTACAGCCCCATGACCAACACATCGGTAGGAATTTATACAGTCATGGATCCCTACAGCCCCATGACCAACGCATCGGTAGGAATTTATACAGTCATGGATCCCTACAGCCCCATGACCAACACATCGGTAGGAATTTATACAGTCATGGATCCCTACAGTCCCATGACCAACACATCGGTAGGAATTTATACAGTCATGGATTTACTATTTCAACCACATGTAACAATAACCACAAGGCATTCATGTATATATATATATATATATATATATTTAATCATTCATAATTATCCACCACCAAAATATACAACTGTATGATACTCATTAGACACTCAACAACATCAATAATAATTCATAATCACTCAAGAGTTTAATAATAAATTGTAAGTAGAGAAAATATCCTTTTCATTCATAATAACCATTATAAGTAGTTTCAGTGTTTCAAACAGCAACATATTCTAGTACATCAGCCATAACTTGAACAAATCAAATCCTTTATAGGTGATTCCACTTTCTATAGCTCAATAATATAATTATCTACAACTTTTATGCAGAACACAATTTCAAATTCCAAACAGAAATACCCCTTATTCACGAAATACCACACTGCCTCAAGGTGAGTTTTCAAAACGTACATATATTAGTAATTTGAACATTTCTGGGGCTACAAATATGATTTTGGCATGAAACCAGTTCTAAATTATTTTTAACACAAATATCTACAACTTTCATGAAGGCACCAACCACTAATTCTCACCACAAAATTCCCAGTTTTAAAAATATGATTCGGATTTTAGATTAACAGAATTACAGCTTGTACATACTTCAGTATTTTAGGAATAACTCGAGCTACAAAAATCCTTTTGACTTGAAACCAGTTTCTATAGATCCATAACATAAATATCTACAACTGTCATGAAGACATCAAAGTCTAAAAACGTATGTATAATTCCCAGAATATTCATATATGCACAAAACACTAGATAAGTATTTCAATCGGACATGCTGTAGTATTTTGATCCTAACTCATGCTATACATATCCAATTCAGTCGGTTCAGGTCTCAAAATTCACATAACAAGAATATCTACAACTTTGATGAAGACACCGATCACTAATTCTCACCACAAAATTCCCAGTTTTAAAAATAAAATTCGTATCTCAAGTTAACAGATTTATAGCTTGAACATACTTCAGTATTTTAGGTATAACTCGAGCTACAAAAATCATTTTGACTTGAAACCACTTTGTAAAGATCCATAACACAAATATCTACAACTTTTATGAAGACATCAAAGGCTGATTATGCATGTATAAGTCCCATAATTTTAATATATACACAAAACATAGGATAAATATTCCACACGGACATGTTGTAGTATTTTGGCTATAACTTTTGCTATACATATTCAAATCAATCGGTTCAGGTCTCAAAATTCACATAACAAAAAGATCTATAACTTTTATGAAGAAGTCAGAATCAAATTCATACGTTTTCAACTTCAAAACTGAGCCACAAGATACGAAAATAATACTGGAATCCTAGAACAGCATACAATTCTACCATTTCATAATTATTCACAACCCTATCCCCTCTTACTTGGTTTGCTGACTGAAAAATGGTCTCCTTGTTGTCCTTGCTCCTGTTCGTAGGTGTATTGAGGAAGAAGAGTAAAAGAGAGGTAGAAGGTTCACTATCCTTTTTGTTTCTAAGAGTTTCAGAAGGGATAGTGCTTTGTTTAATAATGCAAGGCAGTGGGAGACAAGCTCCTTGTGAGTGGATCGTAGTGGGCTGCTAGTGGGTTGATTAGTGGAGATAATGGAGGTTTAATTAATAAAGTGGCTATCTTAGTGCCCATTTCTGGCCGTCCTACGTACTAGGGGTGAATAATGGGTTTAGATGTATTAAAATATGCATAAAAGACAAGAAAGGAGTCAAAACGTTACTCCTGCACTGAATACCGACTGGAATTCCACTCGGTCAGCCTCTAAACCGACTGGAAACTATCAGTCGTTGTGAAGAAGAAGGGAATCTGAGTCTCTCTCGCTCAAGCGAAATCCTCTCTCGCTTGAGTGAGTACCATATATAACACTGGCAGAAGGGAGTTTCGCTCAAGCGTTTCCGACTCGCTTGAGTGAGTCATACTGTCTTCGCTTGGGCGAAATGAAAAATAGAGTATCAGGGCCGAGCGCGCTTGAGCGCAGTATGCTCGCCTGGGCGAAGTAGAGAAAAGGCTAATTGAAAGGAGAAGTTATGCATCAGGGGGTCCATCTCGCTCAAGCTAATTTCGACTTGCTTGAGCGAGACACACAAGTCTCACCTATGCCTCTCTTCACTCGCTTAAGCGAGGAATTCATTCGCTTAAGCGAAATCCAACCAGAGGTCATCATTCCCTAAAACCGATCCTTCATCCACTCGGTTTCCACTCAACAACTTAATCCAGACCGACTCAAAGCTCTCAGATTCCCACTTGGCAGAACCTCCTGAAACCGAGTCAGCTCTCAATCAGTCTCTCACTCGGCAGTTTCAAACCAAATCATTCCTAAGCCGACTCACACTTACATAGTCTATCACTCGGCTATTTAATCTAATTCCGAGTCATCATAAGCAGTCTTTCACTCAATTTAAATCTTTCCAGACCGATCCCATACTCTTTGGTTTGTCACTCGGCAGATTACTACAAACCGACTCATTCTACTCGATTGTGCACTCGGTAAAATCTATTAAAATCGATTCCCAACACCCAGATTTCTACTCGGTAGAATAATCCTTACTGATCATCATTCACTCAGCATTTTACTTCCAGAACTGATTCAACATCAGATCGGCCATCACTCGGCAATTCCTTTCCTTACCGACTCATCTCTTAATTGATTACTCACTCAGTATGTCATCCCAAAACCAACTCCTCATCAGGTTGATCCTCACTTGGTTAATTCATTCCAAAACCAACTATTCTTCATTTTTACCGTATATCCTCAGTAGGTGCCATCCCACTCGGAATTACACACTCGGAGGCACTCCACTCTCAAGTTCCACATGAAATTACTCTGCCCTTTCATCACTAGGAGGAATTCACTAAGCCATCTCACTCGAAATTCACAACCTTCAGTCGGAATTTTAATTTGTTACTCGAAAATTCATCCTTCACTCGGAATTTCTCTTAGTCACTCGGAATAAAGTCTCTTCCTTACTCCAACAGTCCTTTCTAAGGCATGCTTCACTCGGAAATTGGATACTATTAATAATGACCTAGATTAAAAATAATTACACATGAGATTGAAATTTTTGGGACGTTACAGTTGGTACAATCAAAACATAATCGAGCGCAAATGGGGATGAATTTCTTGTCAAGTGAGATTAGGATGACCCCAATTCCATGCCCCAGTGCATTGGAAGCTCCATCGAATCTCATGGTCCACCTGATTTCCTGATCATGTTCTTCTTTGAAAAAAGCTAAAATATCTTCATCCAGGAAGTCATGCTGCATTGGTTGGTAACTGCTAACGGGTTGATGTGCCAAGTAGTTTGCTAGCGTACTCCCTTTTATGGCCTTTTAGGTGACATATGTTATGTCATATTCTGTTAGTAGCACTTGCCAATGAGCGATCCTTCCGGTTAAAGCTGGCTTTTCAAAGATGTACTTAATAGGATCCATCTTAGACACCAGCCATGTAGTGTGACTGAGCATATATTGTCGTAAGCGCCGAGCAGCCCAAGCCAATGCACAACATGTTCTTTCGAGGGAATAGTATCTCATCTCGCATTCGGTGAATTTCTTGCTCAGGTAATAAATGGCACACTCCTTCTTCCCAGTCTCATCATGTTGACCTAATACGCATCCCATGGATTCGTTCAGCACGGTCAAATACAGGATCAGTGGTCTCCCAGGAATGGGTGGCACCAAGATTGACGGCTCTAACAAGTATCATTTTATCTTTTCGAATGTTGTTTGGCAATCTTCATTCCATTGGCCGGGTTGGTTCTTGCGAAGTAACTTGAAAATCGGCTCACAGGTCGCTGTCATTTGGGAAATGAATCGGGCAATGTAGTTCAACTTTCCTAGGAACCCTCAGACTTCCTTTTCCGTATGAGGAGGAGGCATTTCCAGAATTGCCTTGACCTTGTCAGGATCAACCTCTATCCCTCTTTCGCTTATGATGAATCCTAATAGTTTGCCGAATTTCACGCCAAAGGTGCACTTGGCCGGATTCAGTCTAAGCTTGAATTTTCTTAACCGTTCGAAGAGTTTCCTCATATCAGTAATGTGCCCTTCCTCGGACTTGGATTTAGCAATTATATCGTCCACATAGACTTCTATTTCTTTATACATCATATCATGGAAGAGAGTCACCATTGCCTTTTGATAGGTGGCTCCAACATTTTTCAATCCGAAGGACATCACTTTGTAGCAAAAGGTGCCCCACAGAGTGATAAATGTGGTTTTCTCCATATCTTCAGGTGCCATTTTGATCTGATTATATCTTGAAAATCCATCCATGAATGAGAAGATAGAGTGTTGAGTCATATTGTCGACCAACACGTTGATCTGTGGTAGAGGAAAGTCATCCTTAGGGTTGGCCCGATTCAAGTCTCGGTAGTCCACACACATCCTCACTTTTCTATCTTTCTTCGAAACGGGAACTATGTTTGCTACCCATTGAGGATATTTAGCTACGGCTAGGAACCAACATCAAATTGCTTCTTAACTTCTTCTTTAAACTTAAGAAGCATTTCTGGTTTCATTCGTCGCAGCTTCTGTTTGATCGGCGGACATTCTGGCTTTAAAGGCAACCTGTGTTCCACAATGCTGTTATCCAACTCCGAAATATCTTCATATGACCATGCAAAAATGTCCCTAAACTCCCTGAGCAGCTTAATCAGTTCATCTCACCGCTCTTTGCTTAAAAAGGTGCCAATCTTGACCTCCTTAACCTCTTCTTCGTTCCCCAGATTAATGGCTTCAATCTTTTCTTAATGGGGTTGAATTTCTTTATCCTCCTGTTCCATTAACCTTGTCAGCTCGGGCAAAGGTTCAATGTCTTCCTCACTTTCCTCATAGGCGTAATCATTCAAATAATCAGAATCGTGAAATAAAACCAAGTTCTCGCTGCT
Source organism: Clitoria ternatea (assembly GCA_037962975.1). NCBI lineage: Eukaryota > Viridiplantae > Streptophyta > Magnoliopsida > Fabales > Fabaceae > Clitoria > Clitoria ternatea. Next base: position 55,199,633 of record CM075675.1, read on the forward strand.
CTTAGAGAAATCATTTTTGGATCTGCATTTGGCTGTATTATAGCGAATGAAAAAGAAAACAAGCAAGTGAATGGCTTAAGAAAAAGGAATTAAGCAAAGACGAGGTACTGGAATTAGACAGTGTTCACTAAATCAAACAAATAAACAAGTTTTTTGCCTTTATTACAAAAGGGGTCCCAAAGCCTTAGGCATAGCAAAGGGACCGACAAGTTATAAGATAATATGATTACTTTGACAAAACATTCATAGTCGTAGGGAACTCCATGATTTCCTAGTTATTCAGCTCCTGATCCGATGAACAAGCATATATAAACTCTGCACTATGGCTAGGCTCATCTTCAATCATGGTCACTTGATCTGGATGCATTATCCCTGCGCTTCGGAAGCTCTGATAGAGGTCACAAATGAGGGTTCTCGTGGTGTTGAATTCTTTACCAGTGAGGCGAGCCATCATTCTTTCCCTTCTTTCGTCCCCGACCCTTTTTCTGTCAGCTGCCATGGGTTTGTAGCCCAGGCTATATCTGTCCTTGTTTTCTGGGAGGCACACAGGTTGGACTCTCCCTTCCAATTCACGCCCCAGTCCTTTTCCTGGCTTGTATCCTTCCTGTAACATTGTTCTTGCCACAGCTAAAGGTACGTTTGGAAAGGATGTTCTTGCAATGCTTGTCGCATTGGCTATTTCCAAAGCCTGGAATGAAGTTTCGAGGGCTTCCTCGGCTGCTTCGATGTACGGGGTAGTGATAGGCTTGCTAACCAAAAGGTCCTCTTTCCCAGAAACAATTATTAGTTTGTTGTCAATGATGAATTTCAACTTCTGATGTAGCATGGAAGGGACCACCCCAGTCGAACGGATCCACGACCGTCCTAGCAAGTAACTGTAGGCAGGCGTGATGTCCATGACTTGGAAGAGAACTCAAAAGGTACACGGCCCGACCTGTATTGGCAACTCAATCTCTCCCATGACCTCTCGTCGAGTCCCGTCAAAAGCCCGTACAACCATGGAACTAGGCCTCATGTATGTTCCATCGAATGGTAACTTTGCCAATGTGGATTTTGGCATTACATTTAAGGACGATCCGTTATCGACGAGTACTTTTGCCAAGATATGATCTTGACACTTTACAGAAATATGAAGGGCTTTGTTGTGCCCTGTTCCTTCGACGGATATTTTGTCATCCGTAAAGGTCAAGTAATTATTGGCAATAATGTGTCCCACTATACCTCCAAACTTGTCGACAGGTAAGTCATGCTTGACATGGGCCTCACTTAAAACTTTCATCAATGTATTCCGATGTGGTTCGGAATTCATCAACAGGGACAACATGGAAATTTTGGTCGGGGTATGGTTTAATCGATCCAGCACTTGATATTCGTTGTGGCGAATAAACTTTAAAAATTCCTAGGCTTTTTCCCCAGTCACAGCCTTTCTTGTTTCGCCTGTGGTTCCTTCCTTCCCAGCTTTGATATCTCCTGTAGTTTTGTCGTGTTTTGATTCTGGAGGTGCATATACCCTCCCACTCCGAGTCATTCCTCCAATCCTGGCAATATTTGTAATAGAAGAGGATGGCACAGGGTCAACTGCCACGGGGTTGGTGACAACCACATCCGCACCGTATTTCCATGGCACAACATGAGAATCCTTGAAAGGGAACGAAGTAGGTGCTTGCACTGAGATGATAGTTTTGGCAGGAGTCGGGGCTGCCGGTGTGTTTTTGTTGTAGAATATGACCAGGGGTTTTGGAGCCTGCACCCCGGCCTGTTCTTGTACCATGTTTATTTCGCCTCCACGGCGTCTACAGATCTCCACAGTGCGGCTGTCTATAAGCTCTTGGAGGGCTCTTTGGAAGCCTCGTCGCCCCATAGATTGTTCATCATTATACTTTTCATCCCATGACCCTCTTATCAGTCCCTTTTCAAGTAGGAGGGAGTGAATCACTTCCAAAGGCATTTTAATGTCCTCAACCCTCAAAATACATTCTTCTTCTTCCCCAATAGCATTAACCCCTGAACCTCTGTGGTTGGGCAAAGGGTTTGTTGTCGCACTTGGGCTCCCCTCCTGAAAACTTATCCAATCGGCTCTGATCAGATCCCTTACCTTGAACTTCAAAGCCAGGTAATTTTCTGTAGAATGCCCCAGTGCGCAAGTATGGTAATCGCACCTTGCATTCGGGTCATATCCTCTTGGGTAAGGTGGCTGAAGTGGCCTCAAAGGACAGGGAACCACCAATGTATTTTTGATAACATGAGGGAGAAGCTCGGTATAGGTCATGGGGATGGGATCAAATTGAATCTGGGTGCGGTCATTGTTCTGCCTCCTTGGGTTTGGGTTTGGCGGTTGGTTTATGTGCGGCGGTTGGTACGGCGCTTGAGGTGAGTGGTATGGGGCTTGTGGCGGGGTTGGTGGTCGTATAACAGGTGGTCGGAAGTGGGGTGGATTTGGATTCTGAACCGCAGCTTCATAGGGGCGTGGTGCGTTAGGATAGACTGGCGGAAAGGTGATGGGGGTACGCGGCCCTGACTGGTTTCTTTTTTGGTTATAAGAGATCGAGTTGGTCTCTTCATCTCTTCTCCTGCCCTCTCCGAGTGCTGGTTTTCTTACCGTCCCTGCCCCAGATGGGCCTCGGGCGATCTTCCCGGTTCGCAGTCCATTCTCTATTATTTCTCCAATGGTGACAATATCGGAGAAATGAGACGAAACACTCCCAATCATTCTATCGTAAAAAGGCGACTGGAGCGTGTCGATAAACATAGAAACCACTTCTTTTTCGGACAAGGGAGGGCCAACTTGTGCCGCCACTTCACGCCAATGCTGGGCATACTCTTTGAAAGTCTCGTTATCTTTCTTTGTCATATTTTGTAATTGTACTCTATCAGGTGCCATGTCCAGATTGTACTTGTACTGTTGCATGAAAGCATCTGCCAGATCTTTCCAGCAGCGTATACGAGACCACTCAAGATGGTTATACCAAGTGAGGGCCGCTCCAGACAGGCTGTCTTGGAAGCAATGAATCAACAAAGGATCGTTGGAAGCATGTGATGCCATCTTCCGACAATACATGGTAAGATGATTCTTTGGGCAGGTTAACCCCACGTATTTATCGAATTTCGACGCTTTGAACTTGGGGGGATAACGACATCGGGAATTAAGCAGAGTTCTACAGCACTTCCCATCCCGAATCCTTTCATTCCTTCCATGGCTCTTAACCTTCTTTCCAAGATTTCTATCCTTCCTTCTTGGGTGGCAGCAGTAGTACTTGGACCAATGGTGACGTGATGACTTGTATACCCGAATGGCTGGTGGACGTGTGTTGGGTCGGTGTTTAACAAGGTAGTGTGAGGTCTGGTAGTAACTTGGGTTACGTAGACAGGTTGGGCAGATTGTGTTTGGGTAGTTTGCGTTTGGACTTGAGCTATTTGAAATTCCTGAATGGGCGGAATGTTTGGTTGAGCGGTGTGAGGAATCGGCCCTTGGTAGTTAGGCTCTTCTTAGAGTGGGGGAAAATACCCTGGTGGCAAGCCATATAACGGAAAGGGTATAGCATTACCCTCCACATCCACAAAGGTATGTTGCTAAATGTCAGCAGGGTTTGGTCGCCTTATGCGAACTGAAAGGGGAGGTGCTGTTGGGTGAGGATTCGGTTCTCCAGACGGACCCTGAGGGTGTCGTGGGGTAGGTGGCTGTTGCCTGGTGTCTTTAACTCCCGCGGAAGAACCCCCTTCCGTGACCTTCTTCTCTAGAAGCCTGGCCATCTCGGCCATTTGTTCCTTCAACTGAATGAGTTTGGCTCTCAAACTTTCGTTCTCCTGTTCTATTTTAACCATGAGTTTCTTTCTGAGCCTAGTCCCGTAGGGGTGCTTACCCGTAATGTCTAAAGGAACTTACAGATTTGTTAGAAAAATAAAAAAAAAAAGTTAAGAGAAACGATAAAACAAAGATAGGAAGATATGCACAGGATGCAATTTCAAATTCAGTGCGTATCCTCTGACCGTTCCTCAGAACGTCGCATTCAAAAGTACTAGGTAAAGCAGTAAGGCAAAAATTAACATGAGACAATTATGAAGGCAAAATAGTTCATTATTCCATACTTCCAAGAAGATACAATGTTGCTAGAAAGGTTTGAATTACAACACTTCAACCGTTCCTGGCTTGGGCGATCATAGCCCTCATTTTACAAATTCTTTCTTGACAATAATTCAAAAATGACGAAATCTCTTTTGGGGTGGGGAGAGGATTAACCATCTCTTCGGCCTGCTTTAGCATTGATGGAAGATCTTCCAGGACTCCGTTGGCTAAGTATGCCAGGTTGGCGAAGTGATTCATCCATGAATGAATGGCTTCGTCTTGCCGAGCCAGTTCAACTTCTAAAAGACGTGTGGCCTTCTGGCAACATTGCTCAACATCAATGGCATTTCATCATTCATCATTTATCTTCCGTTCACAGGCTCTCATTACTTCATCAAGTTGTTGTTCCAATTTGTGGACCTGGGATTGTAGCAGCTCTTTTTGTACCAAAGTCTCCTTTTCTCTTTCTTTGGATTGCAGCAGCAAGTCTTTTAGAAACTGCTTTTTGGCCAGAATGGCGTCACTTTGTTGGCCCTTCATTTTCAGTTGAGAATTGGCCGCACGAAGGCACTGGTCTTGCTTCGCCCTGTAGTCTTCTTCAATCTTCCATTTTTTTCGCATCTCATCCATAGCCTGTCTTCCTTCTAAGTTTTCTTTCTTCTGAAGAGCACATTCTTGTTGACACCTCAAAAGGTCTTCTTCTAGATTTTTATTCTTAGCCGTCAACTCCTCTATTTGAACCTTTAAAGCCTGGGTGGCTTTGTCCTCTATGATGAGTGGTGGAACAAGAATGCTTGTAGACTGGTACGAGGGACTCCTGAAGGGTAATTTTACAATGGAAACCCTGTTCAAGACCCATTCATGGTATTCTGCCCCTACAGCGTGGCTTCGCACCCTTAATTCCTTTCCCAACTTGTGGACTTTCTTCCACGCATTGGCTATGTCCCAAATGGCAGATGTATAGTTTCCTTTCGCATAATACAAAAGGAAAGGAGTGAGCAGCTTTTCATTTGGTGGCCCAAGCAAAGGATAGGCCAACTGTCGCTTGGCTATGGTAGGGTTATAGTTGATGCACCCCATTGTGCCAATAAGGGGAACATTAGGATAGCTTCCATAATGATGAATGATTGAATTGACCTCTAGCCATTGAGGATACCATCTGACCTTTTCAGCTGTAAGACCCACGAGATGATTAGCCCATTCACGCCCATTCTTCATTGCCAACTGACACAATTTTAGATCAGAAACCGGACACTCGGCCTTGCATATTTGATGGAAGGCGTGAGATGTAAGCCACACATACAAAACGGGTTCGTAGCAAATGATCCTCTTCCCCCTTGCATGTGACAGAAATCCATGGTGCAATATACATTGGCCAGCATTGCTGTAACTGGACTCTCAAGCCTGTGTTTGCGAGCGGCGAAGACATTGATAGCATCATAATCTACATAGTTATCTAAGTTAGGGAACAAGACAACCCCATATATAGTAAGTGCTAAGGTGTCCATGAAGGCTTCCCATTCTTCCTTATCCTCCAAAACCTGCATGTGTTTCTCAAGAAATTCTTGAGTAAACCCGGGAACTTGATTTCTATTCATTTGTGCACTTTTTAATGTCTCAGGATGGATTTTCAAAATATAGGAGACAGAAGCAACGGTTACATGATGGTCGAGATGGCGATAAGGGATTTGTCCTTCCAACGGCATCCCCATAATATGTTCATATTCTTCTATAGAAGGTGCTAGTTGAAAGTCTCTAAATGTGAAACAACGGAGGGTGGGTCATAGAATTGTGCCAAGGCTGTGATAGCTTCGGTTTGCACTTCCACCTCCAAGAGTTTTAGAACCCTTCCATATTTTCGGCCATCTTTTGAGTCAGGTTTAATCTTTTCCCCATTGCTTGTAGACTTCCAGTATCAATCTTCTTGGCCTTAAGATGTAATATCCTCAATTCTGTCACCTCTGTACCATAATTGTCATGTCTCATGTTAATTTCCATACTTGCTCAGAGATACTGCTAAATTTCAAATAGTTTCCTGCGAACACCAAGACAAAGAAGAGGAATCAGTCATTGTCATGTTTTGAAACTAGTATTTCCCCATTGATTTAATGCAAAGTAATTTTTACTTGGGGAAGCAGTGATTACCAAAACTCGTACAAGTCCAAGTCTAAAAGGTCATAGGTTTTTTAATCGTCATTGATGCCCCAGTTGGAGGGAAACAAAATTATTTTTTTCATTTTCTTTTTGACGATTAGGAGAATCTATGACTCGGGACTTAGAAGTACACGATGAAAAGGGAATTACCCACCTGCCTGAAGATTACTGAGCGTTTCAAAAAAATGAGCCATTATTTCAAAATAAAGCAATCCTTTGACGGGTAGGCAATTCATTCATTTGGACTAAAAGGGAAAGTGAGAATGACATAAGGTAAAGCAGAGTCTGCCCTTTCGTGGCCTAAGTCGGGTTTTTCTGAAAGTCTTTTCTAGGCCCTACGGCTTGTATAAAAGTGACTCCTCACATTGGGTGGCTTGTGCTAGACTTCCTAAAGGTCACTAGAGCCAAGATCCTAATCATGATGTGATCACAACAGTAGGGAATCCACTAGGTGTGTACATCATGAAAGGTCGAACTCTAGTTAGGGTTCTTACGATCGCCGGATGGGAAGTACATCCCAAACGACACCGCTACCAACCCCTCCTAACTTAAGTTTCATTTGGGGCCCGGGTATAGGGCGCTACTCATAAGTGTATACAAAATGTGAGTGTAGTGTGTGAAAGGCATTCAATTCCTATACCTTACCCTATCCTACACAGTGAACAAACACAAGACAACAACAAGAAAGTCGTCTACCCTAGGGTTCAACGATTATAAGAAAAATAACAGAGAGTCACCTACCCTAGGGTTCAATAATCATGCAAAAATGTCAATAGTACATAAACGACAAAACAAAGATTGAAATCCAAAGCAAGCATATACAACATTAACAAAACAAAATAAAATAAAAGAAGAAATTTGATCTGGTCTGGATACCGGCCCCAAGGTTATCCGGCCTGGATACCGGTCCTAAAGGGTAATAATCCGGTTGGTTAACACATTAGGCGAGTCTCTCCTACACCGGGTGGCTTATCCGCTCTCCTACACTGGGTGGCTGATCCGCTCTCTAACCGACTGCCCCAGTGTCATAACGAGGAAGGTACTCTGCACAACGGAATATGTCCCTTTCATTCACCGACAAGAGTGAGTATAATCACTAGCAAAATTTACGGAAAAGGTGATTATCTTCCATCCTTGTGTCAGAATCGTACACTGATAATTCACCTATCCTCCTGACATACTCTGAATACTGGGCCACTCGGATTGTCTCTTTATACACGCTATCAGAATCTACGGGCCCACTGGCACCCAACGATTCACCTTCCACGCTCAATTATAAATACCATATTCCAATACACTAAAAACGGGACGTTGTTCTTACTCTCACTCTCACTATTATACTGCTTGAGTATTAACAGAGTTCCTTTTACACTCTTCTAACTTGAGCGTCGGAGAGTCTTCGCAGGTGGCACCACCTGTCGCCCACACCAACGCGTGAGGTCAGTGTGAAGGATCTCCAGGACAACGAGACCGGTTTCTCTCACCGAGAGGTCAGATTACAGAGACCGGATACACACAGAACTGAACTCCAACCTCATTCAACCCATAACTCTTATGGCTGGACCGACAAAGGATCCTAGACCCCGGTCGAGACCAGATCATTGGCATGCCCAGTAGGACCCGGTAGAGTTATTCCCACTTTCTGTAGAAGTTAGTAGTCAACCATGGAAGGTGATGGACGCGATTGTGTGGATGGTCATGTGGAAGACTTGACCCATCAACAAGCTGATAGGAGATTCATTTTCGAATCACCAGCAACCCACTCAAGGAGAATGGTACCAATGGCAACCCCTGACCCTCGAGATGAAGTTATAAGGCAGCTCAGGGAAGAGTTGATGGAGTTGCGAAGGGAGAAAGGAGGAACTGGGGACATAATGATGTCTCATGCGGAGGATACTCGCCATACATCTGCGAGAGAGAAGTCCACAACTCTCCAGTATTCTAAGATCCCTACTTACGAGGATAGGAAGCACACTCAAGATTCTGGGGACAGAATCAGGGCAAGGAGGAAGGAGCAGGTAGTGATGACTTCCGGGGCATACCGACTCAATGTCCCTTTCTCAAGGAGGCTCATGAGTATACTCATCCCCAAACACCTGTAAACAACCCAATCACTTTCAGTCGGAAAGTATAATGGGGAGACTGATCCCACTAAACATCTCAATGTTTACACGTATGAGGCCATGTACCTGGGAGCCGATGAAGATGTGATGTGCAGGTTGTTTCCACGAACCCTGACGGAGGAGGCTCTCAGTTGGTTCAAAAGTTTACCCTCGGGGTCAATAGACTCTTGGGAAGAAATGGCGACTTCACTTGAGAGCCATTTCATTATCTCTAGAGACGTCCCAAGGACTTCCCATACCTTGGCTCAGATAAGGCAAGGAGAAAGTGAAACTCTCAAGGAGTTTTTGAAGAGATTTTACAAGGAGGCTGCTTTGGTGCCCAACCTCACGGAGGCTATTCAGTTTCACATCATTGTTGAAGCCCTACAACCTGGATCCGCCTTTGCTTTGTCTTTGGCAAAGAGTCCTCCGACGACGTTGGAGGAGTTTCGAAGAAAAGCTTTGAAGTATGTAGGTATTGAAATGCATTTGGAAGCAACAGCGGCGAGAGGGAAATCCCCAACGCCACATCAACCACAACGGAGAGATAAGGACAGACCCCGATCGGAACACATGGAGAGGCCACTCGGTGGTAACACTTTCGATAGCCCTGCTCAGCAGTACCAGGAAAACCGAGTAAGTGCGTTTAGTAGTTATACTCCGCTAAACTCTAAGTGTTCACAAATTCTGAGGGAGATCGGATGGCCAACACTTAGTACATACGGGGTCAGAAAACCGCCCCAGCTTCGCAAACATGGTGACCCTCAGAAATACTGTGAATTCCATGAGTAAAAGGGCCACTTGGCAAACGAATGTCAAGCCTTGAAAAATACTATCGAGACCCTGATCCGAGAGGGTAAACTCAAATAGTACCTTTTCAAAGAAGGCACTTTTGATGAACCAGACCGGATTGAGAAAAGAGGAAGGTATCATGAGTACGGTGATGACGATAGTTCCACTCCGATCAGAAGGTTTACTGCTTATGAAAAGCAAAAGGGAGTTCTGGTTGGTGAGCCTGCACAGCAAAATGTTATGTCCCAACAACAACATCAGGGCCGTCGAGAGGTCATTGATTAGGGATCAGACCATCAAGGCTAAGAACACCCTCTGCTGTTGTAGCTAGTCGGTAAAACGGTGTGCATTCTTTCCTTACTTGGGTTTTTCTGATCGGGTTTTACCAAAAGAAGGTTTAACGAGGCATAACCCCGACTCGGCTCTCTTTTTCTCTTTTGTATTGTAATTCATAATTAATGAAATATTCTCTCTGTTCACCTATTGCCTTTATGATTTTATTCGATGCACAACTGTGTTGTGACAAGATACTTTCAGGACGGATGATCCTAACAACGTCGTTAGTGATGAACCTCTTCGAAGGTACAACTGGGTGAACCATATTTCAAAGGCTCAAATTGTAGGATTAAACCGAATTCTGAGTACGGTTAGTAAGATTAAACCGAACACCGATGAAGACCTGGGTTGTAGGATTTAACCGAACCTCAGGAAATGGGTTGTAGGATTAAACCGAACCCTATTTGAAGGCTCGGATTGTAGGATTAAACCGAATTCTGAGTACGGTTAGTAGGATTAAACCGAACACCGGTGAAGACCTGGGTTGTAGGAATTAACCGAACCTCAGGAAATGGGTTGTAGGATTGAACCGAACCCTATTCGAAGGCTCAGATTATAGGATTAAACCGAATTCCGAGTATGGTTAGTAGGATTAAACTGAACACTGGTGAAGACCTGGGTTGTAGGATTTAACCGAACCTCAAGAAATGGGTTGTAGGATTGCACCGAACCCCATTCGAAGAACGGTGAATGGGTAAAATCCAACACCGATTGAAGAAGTACGGTTAGTAGGATTAAACCGAACGCCATTGAAGGCTTGGATTGTAGAATTAAACTGAACTCCAAGTACGACTAGTAGGTTTGGCCGAACGTTGAAGAAGAATTAATCGTCATTCTCATTATTGAAATCGCTCGGAAGTACTTTCCCCGAGAGTTCTTCACTCGGGAATATCTCACTTCGGAGTCAATCGTAATCCTCATTACTGAATCCGCTCGAAAATACTTTCCCCGAGAATTCCTCACTCAAAAGCACTTCAACTTCAAAGTCAGGCTCACGAATTCTTTAGTCGGTAAAGTCTCACTGAAGTCCGACTCGTGAATTCTTTAAGTTGAGAATATCACTTCGAGGTCGCAATCAGGAATTATTTGCTCGGGAAAGTCTCTACCCGAAACATACTCCTTCGAAGTCAAAGTCTATCTGTCCAGAAGTGTTTCACCCGGAAAATGCTCCACTCGGTGCCAATACCACATGGGAATCAGAGATATCTCACTCGGTGCTATCCCGCTCAGAAATGTCTCACTCAGTGCCATCCCACGCTGAAGTGTAACACTCGGGGACACCCCACTCAGGAAAGTTGCACTCGGAAATTTCCAACCCGAATGAAGACTCGGATTGTAGGACTAAACCGAACTCCGAGTGTGGTTGGTATGATTAAACCGAGCACCGTCGAAGGACCATTCGGAATCTTCCACCCAGGAATTATCAATCGGAAATCTTCCACACGGGAACGGTCACTCGGAAATCCTCCTCTCAGAAGGATCAATCTGAGAGCTTCCACTCGGAAGTATCACTCAGAATTTTTTAATAATAAGACTCGGATAACGCGTACGTACTTTTACCAAATAGCACGAGGAGGTTACAGGTAATGGAACGTCCCAGGTGACACGGCCAGAACCAACCTCACTCGAAATCGCTCATTCAAAAGTCAATTGCCAATTCAGAGTCTCTCACTTGGAACCGATCACCCGATAACGCTCAGGGACAATATTCAACGGTTAACGAGTATTGCGAAGGTAAAAATTTAACATGTATTCTTGCAGGTTATGCCGGTATACAGACCTCTCGTGAACTGCATAGCTTATATGAGTAACTTACAGTCCCTCACACAAGCTAGGGGACAAATGATCCGGTCTGGATACCGGCCCCAAGGTTATCCGGCCTGGATACCGGTCCTAAGGGGTAATGATCTGGTTGGTTAACACATTAGGCGAGTCTCTCCTACACCGGGTGGCTTATCCGCTCTCCTACACCGGGTGGCTGATCCGCTCTCTAACCGACTGCCCCAGTGTCATAACGAGGAAGGTACTCTGCACAACGGAATATGTCCCTTTCATTCACCGACAAGAGTGGGTACAATCACCAGCGAAATTTATGAAAAAGGTGATTATCTTCCATCCTTGTGTCAGAATCGTACACTGATAATTCACCTACCCTCTTGACATACTCTGAATACTGGGCCACTCGGATTGTCTCTTTATACACGCTATCAGAATCTACGGGCCCACTAGCACCCAACGATTCACCTTTCACGCTCAATTATAAATACCATATTCTAATACACTAAAAAGGGGACGTTGTTCTTACTCTCACTCTCACTATTATACTGCTTGAGTATTAACAGAGTTCTTTTTACACTCTTCTAACTTGAGCATCGGAGAGTCTTCGCAGGTGGCACCACCTGTCGCCCACACCAACACGTGAGGTCGGTGTGAAGGATCTCCAGGACAACGAGACGGGTTTCTCTCACCGAGAGGTCAGATTACAGAGACCGGATACACACAGAACCGGACTCCAACCTCATTCAACCCATAACTCTTGTGGCTGGACCGACAGAGGATCCTAGACCCGGGTCGGGACAAGATCAAAATTAAAACAAGCTAAAGGCTACATAAGAAAAACATGCACTTTCAACCTAAATGGCCTGACTCTCAAGATTTGTTCCCCAGTGGAGTCGCCATCTGTCGCGCCCGGGATCACGGCGGCGTAGCCGACCCTTGAAATACGAGATAAATCAGAGCAGGGAGTCACCACCAACGTTTTTATTCATAGGAAAAAACATTGGAAAAAACTTTAACAAGGCACTGGCTAAAAAAGTGAGATTCAAGTTCGGGAGTCGGTTACGAGTGGGGAAGGTATTAGCACCCCACATCGCCTATTAAAAACAGTACCAAAGTTGAAAATGCGCATCACGAATAGCCTTAAAATTGTTTTTATTTCTTTTTTCCTTTAAAACGAATGAGGCAGACGAAATGAAAGAATGACTCGGAGTAAGATCAACAGGATGTCTCGTCCAAATTAAATCTGGCTTTAATAGGGGAAAACGGAAAAAAGAGGAAAGGAAACTAACAATACGTTTCATCTAAATTAGTCATCCTTTCATCAAGACACCAGATCGAGAAGGAAAAAGGAGGGGTTAACAGGACGTCACGTCCAAATTAACCCTAGCCTCTTGGTATGGAAGTATGTGGGAGAAAGAATGCTAACAGGATATTCCGTCCAAATTAATCATTCTCTTATCCAGGTTCGGATTAAAAGTCGAAGGGGATAAACAGGACGTCTCGTCTAAATTATCCCGATCTTTGCAGAAAAATGATAGCGGCCAAGCAAAAGTGGAAGAAAAGTCAACAAGACGTCGCGTCTAAATTGGCTTCCAAAACAAGTAACAGTAATGGAATTAATTTTCAAAGAGTAACGAGAAAGGAAAGGAAGTGGGCCCTATAGGAGCTAAGTCCTGCTCCTACGTATTCTCGAGTTTTTGAGAAATCAGGGTTACGTAGTTCTTGATGAGGGGTGTTGTAGATGGAGCTAGTGGCTTAGTGACGGGTGAAATTCATGGAAAAAGAACATACAAGGCGGAGTTCTCCGCCCGTGTATGGACTTCAAGAATAGTGTAGGCAGAAGTACTTCCGTACGACACTGACTAAAACAACTTTTACATTGATCAAAATAAACACGAGAAAAATGCTTGCTTTTTTTTATTATTATCGGGGAACAGGATAAAAGTGAATTTTAACAGCGGAATAAATTTAACCAAGGGAGTAAATTAAACAAGAAATAACAAACTTGACAGAAGAGCAGATAATGTAAAACTAACTAATAAAATGACCTAAAAGAGAGATAAAAATGGAGAGAATGGTAACCGGTATGGGTATGCTGAACAGGAGCCGGTTCTTGAGTATAAGCCGGTGTGGAAATATTGAAAAGGAACCGGTCCTTGAGTACAAGACAATGTGGGCTAGAACAACTGCAGCCGAAATGAGGATTAAATGATTACGAGAGCCGGTGTGGAGCTTAGAGGAGAAACGGTATATGGTTTAATGGAGAATCAGATTGCAGTGGGGAAACAGTGTGGGATTGAAATAAGGAGTTTTAGTGAAGTTCTGGAGAGAGTCGAGGCAATAGGGGAGAATCTTATTCCAGGATGAAGACCGATACCCTGGTGATTGGATTCAGAACCTCGGGGCCATTGCTTTTTCTCAAGAAAAATCCAAGAGTTGAAGTAATTATCTGAAGGACTTGGAGCTTCGAACACCGGACCAATTTCTTGGGATTCAGGGGTTTAGAATCGCGGACCCTTGTGCCTCTTTAGCTGGGGCATTTATAGAGCCCCTCTGGAGCCTGAGTGTTTGGACAGCTCAAGCTTCCACTCACCCATACGTGTAGTGGTGATAGCCTGGCCACTAACAGTTGTGGGGGACAGTGGCTGGTGGTGAGTTTTTTATTGTTTGATTTTTTATTCATTGTTTGCCACTCCCAGGATTCGAGGATCGACTTGGGTGGTGCGATTCCAAGTCACAGCATGGGCAACCGGACTCTTCAAACGGTGTCACGTGGGTCTGGTGTTGGGTTTATGAAAACACTTCCCACCTTGGGTAATAATGGACACCGGTCTTTGAATGGAGTCCAGACGGTGTCCCTTCCATTGGCCACATCGGTATCTCTCTGTCCCAGACCGGTATTCCACTTGTTTTGTGCATCGGACATTGTCTCATTCCCAAGCCGATGTCTGACGATGTTTCACTTCATTTTGACATCAGACGGCGTTAAGGACGATGTTGAGTTCGTTTAATTACTACCGATGTTCGCAGAAACTGTCCGGACCGAAATAGGTGTTCACAGTAATGATAAATTTGTCATTACCCCAAAATCGTCACTCGACTGAATCGTACTTGTATTATTGTTGTTTGGGTGGTTTTGCTCTTGCCTCGTTGTTTTCGAGGCTCCTAACCCGATCAACTTCACACTCCTTCATATTCACTTAACGCGTCGCCTTCTTCCTAAAATCATCCATATTAGTCAAGGGCTTTTTGGCCAAAGACTCGAAAAACTTACCTGGGCGTAATCCCGTCTGTATTACGTGGAGGGCCACCTCCGAGCTTAGATCTCGGATTTGTATGGCTTGCTTGTTGAAGCATGTCATGAACTGCTTAAATGTCTCCTTTCATCCCTGTTTGAGGTTAACTATGGGAAGTTTGTTGATTCGCTCGGCTAGAGGCAAACCAAAGGCCTCCCTCTCCTCCGATCGGTGATTCCTCAAGTATTCGTTTTCTTTTCTCAACTCCTCTACGGTACGTTACAGTGTTTTGACAAGGGTGAAAGTTTCCTCCAATCGATTGTCACCGCCCTAGTCTTATATTGAAGGTTTTGTTGTTCAAATTGTTGATTGATTTTAAGGTAACACTATATAAGATGAGCTCCATTATTGGATTTTAACGTCTACACTGGGTTGTCTTGCAATTGAAAATGTTTTGCATTGCGAGGAATTATTTGATGTTATGAAAAATGAGTAAACTTTACCAAAAAAGAAAAAGAAAAATGAGTAAACGTTGACGGCATAATCACTCACTCCAATCCACGAAATTTAAAATCAAGCACTCAAGTTCCCTAAGTTAAACGTCATCAATCAGTTTAATCCCCATCATCTATGAACAACAGAATTTGGCTTCTCTGCTTTCTTGGTGTTTTTCCTCTGCTCTTCCCTCTTACACTGGTTATTTTATTTTTATAATGAGTGTAAAGTACTTTTTAACGTTATTTGTTTTTTTTACCAATTTAAAAAATATTTTTATATTGATTAGAAAAATAACAAATGTAAAATGATTCTACGTCTCATAATATACAACAACCTTTTATACCGATATAGAAACAAAACATTCACATTTTACCCCCAAAAAGAAATGCGTAGAAAAGAGAGAAAAGCAGAGAAGTCGAACTCTTATGAACATTAAAAACTATTAACGGGGTGACAATAATTAGGAATGAAAATGGGGTTGCCATTTCATAATCCGTACATTTTGATCCCTGGTCAATCTTGAACACTGATGCATTTGATAGGGTGTGTAAACCCTGATTTTCATTTCTCTGCTTCGTGCTCTTTTGTCTAATTTTCAATTTGTCTTGCACCCTTTCCTACTCATTCTTCCTAGTCCTTGGTGTTATTTTGCCCTTAGCTTTCAAAAGGAACTAGTGTCATCTCTTCCACCAATGGCTAATGAGTGGAATGTGTCTGATGTTTCTCCAAGAAACAACAATCGTACATGTTTGGGGTGATGTCCAGCGAGGGATTGAGGTTTAGGAGACCTAAAACCACTACAAACCCTACCAAACAACTCATGTGAATTGTTTAATATATATATCTGGATACTTCCATCAATCACAATAAATTAACCATATTTATGCTTAAATGAAAATCATTTTCAGGACCCACAGTTAATTAACTCCACCACCTCACATACCCCTTCTAACTAGAAAGCAAATTATTATTCATGAAAATCCATGGGGACCAAATAACAATCCAAATCATCAACAGTACCCAGTTGAGATTAGTCCCACCAGACAACTTACCCTAAACCGATGACAAAATAATAGATAAAAGCCCCTATACATATATTTTTTAATTTTAATATACAAACATATATCTTATAAAAATATACAAATAATTTCATAAAAGTAGCAAATATTGTTACTTCTTTTGAAAACCATTGTGTGGGAAATGAAGGAAACTAGAAGCGTGGGAGGGACAATAACAGAACATAATGATGTGAGAAAAGTAATGGGCAATGTTGAGTATAAACATGATTAATTTAGAGAAGCTGAAAAATCAAGTCATGTTATTTACATATAATTAATTTTTTTAAAAATATATTAAAACTATTTTTTTGGGTTCCTTCATCAATAGACTCAAGTTCTAGGACTACCTCCAGGACCAGTCCTCACCTAAAATTCTTTGTTTGCAATTAAAAATTTAGTTAGAATTTTTTTACATCAAAACTCGTAATTTAAGCATGTCAAAAATTCAAAAATTAAACACAACCTAAAATTATTTACAAACATTGGAAAGTCAAAAGAAAACGAAATGCTGAAACCTATTGAGTTGTAAGCATACGGCAACAAATGAAGTAAACATCTCCTTGCCGGTGTTAGCGAAAAATGTATGTGTAAAACTGTAACTATACGAGGGACGCGCATGAAGTACTGCTGCGACTTTTCGTATAGTGTAATGGTTTTACATTCTCTCTCACAAACCAAATAGATGGATTCAATTAAAAGGAGTAAATTTTAATAATCATGTGATTTTTTATATGCAATGAGCATAATAAATCTAGTCGTAAGATCACTTCAGTAACTTCATTCACCAGAATCTATCATGGGAATCACATACATCGTTATCAATGATACAAAAAATAAAATAAAGAAGTATGCATGTTTGAGAAGCCCATATAAAATGTGCTATAAAAACAAAAATAAAATTGAATAAATTCAAGACAAAGAATCTATTGCATAAAAAGTAACTTAAATACAACTTTCTGTTTGATAAATCACCTCTCGTAATATCTTCAGCTTCTGCCCTCGCAGCCCATTCCAAAAAGCAGCTGCGTTTACTGCCTTCTTTCCAGGAAGCTGAACTTCCAATACCTGTAGGTGTTACAACGTCACTGAGTTCAGATTTGTAAGATTATGGATCTTGCATATGTTTGTTCTTTGTGATATAGAGAAAAGCACTACCAATTCTATCTCTGAAAATAAGTAATTTTCATTAACATCTTTGACTCAGTTTCCCCAAAATTTTATATAATTAGGAACTCAAAGATTCTACATTTTCAAAGTACAAAATGCACCAGGAATAAAGTTTGCGTATACAGCTTGTATCCCCAAAGATCTTCATCCAACACATTTGTTTTCTTAATATTTGATTTTAGTTTCAAGGTGCAACACAATTTCAAAGAGCACTTGGACAGAAAGGAGAACTGTTTTAGGAAGCTCATGCATGAACTATATTAAACAGTGAAGTTCAGTTTAAGGCATTTCAGCTTAAGGGAACATATTGCATTAATGAATTTCAAAATGCAATTTTTCACACAAAGTATTATGTTCTTGGCTCAGATTATTGTTGTTTACCCAATATCTTTAACTTATAATCAATAGTCAAAACCAGCACCTATGAAAGAAATTAATTTTGAAATTAACCTGAAATGAAACAATTGATTTGTCTCAAATTTCCATCTCTAACTTTGGAGGGAATTTTTTTCCCAATTTCTCTCTAAAATTGTTGTCTAATAAAACTAAACTCTTGAGACAAATTTGTTCTAGAAACATATTTGGGGGAATGAGAAAATCACAGTTTAATGAGATCTCTGTACTGGAAGAGTCTAGCCAAAATCTAGGAGTTAACTGAAATCGAAGAATGAAACCTATATAAGAATATGGCAGTTTAGAATATCAATTTTCAAAGTACTTCTTTTCTAAAGACACGACAGTTTAAAATCTAGGAATCAGTTTCTCTGTGTCTGAAACCTGCTCCTTTTTTTTTTACTCCTCCGGGTATAGAAATTGACGCTATATTCACAATACAATACAACATAAACTTGTGACTTCAACCCATAAGCACTTGCTTAGGTGGTGCAAACATGATTTAGCTCTGTAGTGATGATACAAACTTCAAAATCAACTTAAAAACTAAATATACCTCAAGGGCAGTTCCCCTCCCACAAGGAAACACCAATGAACCCTCAACAAATGCAATATCATCTGCTTCATTTAACTGCATATTTTCATGACGATGAACTCGTGTGGTTATAATTTTAATCTCCAAAGTCTTCTTCTGACCACTTTTTTCAACTACTAAAACTTTTGCTCTTGTTCCTGGCCACCCTGAAAAGGCACGAACCTAGAATTGTTTTATGTCACAATAGCACAGTTCAGATAAGATCATGAAGCTTACCTTATTGTGTAGGATGGATGCTTCTTGATCAAAGGATAGCCATGATTCATCTGGACTTATCTACATAAAATAGCAAAACAAAAGTATAAGCAATTATGAGCAATTCATCACTCATGGTAAGGAATATATTCTACCAACTGTAAAATATATTGGAGTTTTCTCCTTTTCTTTTTGTGAATAACTGGATATTTACTGGAATTATAAGAAAGGCACATTACAATTGCATAATGAAACTATGAAAACAAAAATAGCATGAAACCCTATTTCTTTTCAGAAGGAGTTTCAGGTGTAGAAACTAGAAAGCTATCAGATATAAAAGAGGAGAGAAAATTCTTCATACTCTGCAATTGATGCAATACACTGGAAGATCACATATTAGGTTGCGACATACTCAAAGGGCCCTTGGTAGCTACACTTGAAATTTAGTATTGTATACTATATATAGTTGTGCTTAGGACCCCTCATTATCATTGGTGCTCTTTTGATGATTATTTCAAGGGAATTTATATTACAGCCTCACAGAGAGGATTTAATAGCCTTAGTTTCATTTTTGAGCCATCAATTTGATGTGAAAATTGCAATAGAATCATAAAAGTATATAAGCAATATAAACTTTAACCAGTCTAGAAACTAAAATTTTGCCCCCCAAAATACAAGAGCATGTGATATATGTACAACAAATATATATAGGAAATGTTTTCTATTCAGGTTTCAAGTAACATAATCAAGAGTAATGTCACCTTTGGAGCCAAGGTAGCCATAGAGTGATCTTGAGGTTGTGCCTTAAGTCTTGCTGATCCATCAAGTATAGAGGGAAGTTCTGTAATCAGAAGCTCAGATCCTGCTTTGTGAAACAAACATGGGAACTTGTTCAGTAAGAAAAGCTTTGCATAAAATGTATGAACAAGAATAACTTATTATAGCACCAAGTGAGGAAGGAAAAAAACAAAAATAGAATGATACCCTTACGAAACAGGATCTCAAGTAACTCAGGTGCCTACATAGATATCTAAAGATATGTTAGAAGCAGGGAGAAAAATCAGTAACCGTGTCAAAAGCTTAAGCAAACAAGTTGAGAGATTTATTTTTAAGCGCAAGTACAACATCAACCAAGTAACGCATGTTGTTGCCAGCTACAAATAGGAAAAAAATAAGAATGCAAATACTCCCTTTGTCCCATATCTAGTCATCTAAGCCTTTGTCTTTTGTTTTAAAACTATTGTCATTTTAAAAGTTCAAGATTTAGTTAATTTTTTCCAGTTTTATCCTCAACTCCTATAATAGATTTATTTCTCTCCTAGCGCCTCTAATTTTAACGAATGACCTGGAATTGAAACAAAAGAATTTTGGAAAGTTGAGACATTATTATAACCAATGAAACAATGAAAATTAAATGAGGGTATTTATGACAAATAAACAGCATTGATGTTTTGATTAGATGAAGGAAGAAGTCAAAGGGAAAATGATACCTTGATTTGATCATCAAGGTGAATTGGGTGAGTAGCAATGATAGGTCCAGCATCAAGTGCACGGACAGTGAATGCTAATGAAACTCCGGTGTGTTGAACACCATCCTGCAATGCTCTCTGGACAGGAGCAGCACCACGATACAAGGGCAAGAGGCTAGGGTGAACATTGACAGTTCCTGAGGTATTTGGTGGATGGGGGGTTAGGTAGATACCCTTATAGAAAAATTAATGAATGAGTGAACGAATGGATATGGTAAAACAACCGAATGGTGGAATATCGAGAAACTTGGTAGGAAGTATATTCCCATAGGCAGCAGTGATGCACAGGTGAGGTTGCAAAGCTTTTAAATCAGACAAGAACGTATCCTGAAAAGAAATGAAGAGTGAGTACTAATATAAACAAACAAGAGTACAGTAGAGGGGTGCCCGTTTGGTTCCCGGTTGAAATCATCCAAAAGTGATGGATTAAGAGTAAGATTTTGATCCATTGGTTAAACAGAGTTTGACTGTGGCTTGCATTGAATGTTGTCTCAAATGGAACTCCGTTTCACCAATTGGGTTACCAAACAGGCAGTAGTTAGTTAGGCGTACATCTCCAGCGCGTTGGGGAGAGAAAATAAGATGAGGAGGGAAGCCATTATCGATGGCAAAGGAAGCCAAGGGAGAGAGGGAGAGTTTTCTGCCCCTGTCTCTTCTAGCAGCTGGCTGAGTCACTATGCCAGCAACCTCAAACAAAGAATGCGGAGAACAAGAAGCCTGGAGAAGGGCGTCTAGCACAATAGCAGAAACCTGAAAACAAACAACACAATTAGGGAAGAAGAGAAATAGAGAGAGAGAGAGAGAGAAAAAAAAGGAGAAAAGGAGAAAAGTTTAACCTACCTGAGGTGCGCCCAAGAAAACGAGACGTTTCTTGTTGTTGTTGGAGAGAGAAGCAGAAGGCAATGGAAGTGAAGGAGAGACGCTATGTGAACAGCAAAATCGACGAAACATTGTGTTGGTGAGCAAGAACCAGAGGAAGGGAAGGTAAGGGAAAAGGGATATTAAATTAATAATATAATGGTGTTTTCTTACTGTAATTTTATAATTGGAAATGGATCAGTATATGTTTTTGTAAAATTGTATATTTTAGATAGAAATTTGTTATTTGGATCAATCTTACACTCTCTTCTTTTATTTTTTCATTCACCATCAATCAATAAGATAATTGAGTATTACTCTTTTAAAATATTTTTTATTTTTTATTTACATTAATAAAATTTGTATAATAATTTATCTATTTTTTATGATAAGCCTCTTAATTTTAATTTTTTAAAACTTATTTCAACATTAATTAATTTGGTAAGGTTTTACGAAATTATGCACTGGTACATCCTAATTACAAAGTTACTGGAGAAAATACCTAATATAATAATATTATTATTGTGAGGTTGGGGAGAGAAAAAAAAAGAATTTTAGTGGGTAAAAATAAAATAAAATGAAGAAAGGGTGCAGAGTGGTGTGGTTTCTTATCTTATACCTTATCTGTAGAATCAGGGAGGGAGTGAAGCGAATCAATGGCTGTTTCGTTGGCGATGAAGCACCCTCTCTTTGGTGTTCATGAAAACCTAGCTTTAACTAAACCCCAATTCCATCCTAAGCTCAAATTCCCATCTCTTGGAATTCGATGTTCCTCTTCCCCTTTCAACCACAACACTCACATTTCACTCAATCCTGCAACTCCCCGACTCCATAGCAATCTCGTTTGCCGCTTTCGCCCTTCCCGGTCTCGAGGTACCTCTCTCTGTACCCTAATCTATTTCTCATTCTTTGTTCCATCTGCTACATTATTCTCTTCTATCAAGATGCATATTAATTTATTTATTTCTTTTCACTTCTTGTCCATGTCTATCTACTTTTGCCCCATACTCAAATCTGTACTGTTGCCATATACCTCCTTCTCAGAATTTTACTGCCTAATCAGATACACCCCCAGAGAACAATCCCCAATTACATGAAGATAAGCGACTCTGCAAAGTTAGTGACCTAACAATAGTTACACCTTTTTTCTTTTCTCTATTGTAATGTCAATACCCCCTCCTCTGTTTTGAGTTTTAGAACTCCAAGGACCTCCTGATATGTGGATTGCTATGATGCATAGGTACTGTACCGGCATGGGATATTATACGATGCTTATCCTATAGCACATAGCAATACAACTATTCTTGAAATATACATCATACGATATATGTGAAATACGAATCATAAAATTTCATACAACGTAATGAATTTGAAATTGCAATCTAACAACTCCAAATTAAGAATATGGTTTTTGGACATAACTAAAACAGATCCAAAGTTTGAAATCATTGTCTTCATACAAATAGGAATAATGTTAGTCTCATTTACTTTTTAGGCATCATCTTTAAGGATGACAACTTTTATTTTTTATTTTCTAGTTCATTAAGAGATCCCATGTCTCCCTTTCTTGTAAATGCTTCCATGTTTCGTATCTAACTACATTCGAATCTTATAACATTTTTAAGAGCTTAAATACTTCATTCAATTGCTTATATCCTTAGTCCTTGGGTGGGAATGAGATTATGAAGACTAAAGGTCTGTTTGTTTTCTATTTCCATTTCCTATTTTTAGCTTTAGTTAGAAAATTGTCATTTAATTTTCCGTTTTTAAATTTTGTATAGGAAATACTGAAAAGAACTTTTTTCTATTTGTTTGTTTTAATTTTCTGCTATACAAATTTTTTAAAACAGAATAATTATTTTGTACTTAAAATAGAAAATGGAAATAGAAACTAAACAGGCCCTCCTGGTTATTGTTCCCGTTAACTTTCTGTTTGTATTTGTAATTATAAAATTATTATGTTAGTTTCAGAATATATTTTTTATTTTTATTTTTAATTATAAATAATCATCTTATTTTCTACAATTTTTATAGGAACAACGACAACAAATTGTAACATTTAGTTAAGATTTCATTAGTTGGTTTACTGTTTAGGCATATAGTATACCACTGTTTAATTAATACATGCTCATTTCTTTCATATAAATAATGAAAGTTCTTTGTTTGTGAGATGGAATGTAGCTGTTAAGGTCTTTCGGAATCTCACTCTAGCTGTTACAGATGTAAATTTGAAATGTTCCATCACGTATTGGATGTTAATCTAGTTCCTAGAATGAATTGGAAAAAATAACGTTTTGCATTTAAATGTGATGGTGCAGCACAGGAGAGCGACAAATCATACGTAGAAGCGTATGCTACAGGGCGACATATCCGTATGTCTGCTGACAAAGCTCGAAGAGTAATCGATCAGATTCGTGGACGGCCCTATGATGAAACGCTCATGGTCTTAGAACTGATGCCTTATCGAGCCTGTGAATCCATTCTTAAAATAGTGTTCTCAGCAGGAGCAAATGCCAGCAACAACTTGGGTTTAAGCAAGGGAAGTTTATTCATTAGCAAAGCAGAGGTTAATGAAGGGAAAACTATGAAAAGGATAAGAGCTGTAGCTCGAGGGCGAGCTTACCAAATTAAAAGGCGCACTTGTCACATAACCATCACTCTTAAAGGCTTACCTTCTGACTCCGCCGTCGAAGCAAAGCCTGCTTAATCCTACCCCGGACAAATCTGTTCCAACTGTATTTCGATATTATTCATCATGCTGTATTTGTAAGTCTACGTAAGAACTGTTTGAATGTTCAATTTAGGTGCCGAAAGTCAAATGTTTTACGATTGAAATTTGAGAATAATTTTGCGACATTAGTTTGGTACTTAGGAACACTAGTGGAAGAATAAAATGTTGACGGGTCTAGCTCCTAACTTTTTTTCTTTTATAAACAATGCAATGGCTCATTCTAGAGATAGTATAACTAAAAGAAAACAATTATTTATATGGATTAAATATGCCTTTGTACCCAATGTTTTTACCCCTTTTTTTGTTTAGTCTCTTAATTAATTTATTTTTATTTGATTTTGATCCTATGTTATTTAAAAAATGCTAAGTGATGAAATATTAAAAATGCATTTTTTCAATACGAAAACTTAAAACAACAATTTTAATCAGTCAAAACCAAATAAAAAAAAAACTAAGTGATGAAATATTTCAAAATATAGGAAGTTCGGGGCCACAACATATTTAATCTATTAACAAGTTACTGAATAGTAATAGGTATATGTTCTTTGTGTCGTATATCACTTGTAATACCAACATACACAAAAAATGACCACAAGTCAGATAAATAAGAACCAGTTGATGTCTGTCATTTGTTTTGTAACGTGCTTGTGATAACAAAGATCTCGAAAGTGTACCTATGAGATTCAGCCGAAGTAGGAAGTGAATATTGATTCTATCTAAAATGCTCCTTGAATATTGCGCAACTTGCTCCTCTGCTAGAATATCTAGGGTCTCTCAACTACACGTTAAACGTACGCGCATTAAAAGTAACAGCACTATCTTTAAGCAGAACATCTTACGATAAAATTTCGATTGAGACATTAGGAACAGAACAACTTAATCCGAAAAATAGATTGCCCTTGGTGCACAATTGGTTTGATTTTGAATACCTTTCTAAAGCTATTCTCAAAATATCAAAACTATAAATCCATATTTTAAACACATTCTTTAGCTCAAGGTTTGGCATATTCCAAAATTCGCTTAACAATAGACTTATTTTGCAAGGATAGGTGGAGAATAGGAAATGCATCCAAAAACAACCAAAATAATATGTAAAGATAACAAAGAAGACTCGAGTCTCTGTCTCGTATGGTTACCCAAGTCTAGATAAACATGCACACAGAACAAAGCTCAACAATACAAGATACGGGACCAACTACAACCAGACCCTTTATTAGAAACAGAAATGAAACACAGGCAGATAAACAGAAACAGTAGAAAATTCGAGCAAATTATTCTTCCTCCGATTCTGATTCAGCACTCTGAAGCCAATCAATCAAAGGTTTAGCATTCTTCCATATCTGAGAGTTCTTATTATCGCCCTTCAGCCCTTCTTGATACCACTGCACTATGTGCTCTTCCTCCAACACATCAGCATCATACAGTGCCTTCAAAACAACAGCAATTTCCTTCAAAGCGTTCGAAGTGGATTTCAAGCAAAAAGCCTCAATGGCTTGAAGCAATAGTAACTGTGAACCCTCCTCCATAGAAATTGCAGCAGAAAGGTAGCTCTTCTTCTTAAGCACTTCTTTTGCAATCCCTTTCTCAATGCCGTCAAATAAGGCCTCAAACAGGGCATTAATCTTTTCTTGAGCAGGTGCAGTAAGTGCAGCCAAATGAGACTGCAATTCACTTGGCACAACACCTTTGTTCAAAATAGCTTTCACTTCTACAACCAGTTTCCCATAGTGCATTGAGTTACCATTCTTAGAGCCATCACTTGTCTTCCTTGCAGCTTTTTCCTTCTTCTCAGGCTCGTCCGTAGAGAGCATGACCATATCAGCAGTCACAGCACTTAGCTGCTCTTGGATACGCTGCCGAGCAGCCTCTGCTGATGTATCTGTTAGCCATTGTACTTCATCTTCGTCATCTTCACCTGGAGATTCTTCTTTCTCATCAACTTGACTGTGAGGTGGAGATGTCCGCTCTTCATCAGAGCCACTAGCTTTCTTCTTTGTAGAGATTGGTTTTGTGATCCCATCCCTGGAAGTGGAAGAGCCTTTCTTCTTAGCATCTTTCTTCAGTTTCTTTTGTTCCTCATCAGCCACTTCACCTTCCTTTAGCCTCTCCTTCTCAGCTTTCCTCATGGCCTTCTTGTCTTTGGACGATTTCTTTGTTTCAGGAGGGTTTTTAATTATAAAAGTAGTAAGCTTGTCTCTCATATCCACATCTGACACAAACCCACAAGCAGCACATTTCAGCTGAATCATTTGGTTCTTAGTAATCAAAATCTCAGTTTCTGGGTTTCCACAGCCATAACATTGGACATATTTCTTGATGAAGTTCTCAAGAAGACCAGCAAGCTTTGCAGTGTCATGTGCCCCATTAACATGGGAAGTACCAGCCTTCTCATCAAATTTAGATTGGGCTCCAAGCTCACAACCAAAGTACTTGGTTGTGTAAGAGGCTGGCCTTGCCAATGCCTTGGCAATATCAACCATATTGACAATATTTGTTTTGATGCCATTACCCCTACCCTCAATTTTGGTAATCATTCTAGGCATCTTATACCTATAGAAGGCATCATCGCTATTTGCAGCACCAATGTTCTGTAAGGCCATGATTACAACTTAAACAATAAACAATTCCAAAGACAAAGAAAATGGTGGTAGTAAACAGGAATCAAGAAGACGGTCCTTGCACAATCAGGGAGGGCTGCCAAGAACAAGAATGTCTGTAGTATGGCTCAGGAAGCATACAGCTCAGTCTTGTAGGAAAGGGCTTATTCTTTCTTCTAGAAGAAGGAAAACACTCTCCAAGCAACTCAATTGCTCCCGAATGGATAATAATAGCCCGTTCAAACATGAAAGAAAGTTCAACGTGACCCTCACTTTGGAATCTGCTACAACACAAACAATCAATAACAACCAAGATACAGAGATACTGGATTAGATGTATCATGTCAACCCTTCAAGAGGGGACAAATTCCAATTTCAAATTTGAAAGCAGTTCAATTAACAACATACAACAAGTGAAGAATAATAACAAAATATAAATCGTAGTAACAAGTTAATAGAACATGTTTATAGGGTTGATTCATGGACAAGAGAATATGATGATTATAAGAAGAGGAATAAAATTAAATTTGGTAGAACGTCTATAGGAAGAAAACTATATAAACAAAAATGTTAACCGGCGAAAAACGCAAAAGAGAGATTGAGAATATGGAGAAACAAAAGAGGACCTGGTGATTGAAGGGAGGAAGAGAAGAGATGCTGCGCAGCGGCACAAATCGAATGCTAATACTCACCACATCCACCCTTATATATGCCATTCCCGATATCAAACCCTATTACAATAGTTCGTTTTCTACATTTAACTTCGTTTTTTTAGGGTAAGTTACAGCGTTTAGGATGTTAACAAACTAGGATGCAAATTCAAATTAAGATTTAGATTTACAAAGATTTTAAAAATATAAAATGTTAATTCCTTTTATTTTTATATAAAGTGAAAGCATTAATCCTTTTAGGTAAATGAATATTAACTTTCAACGAAAAGGGTTTAGTTATTAAAATTGACGGAACTCGAAAGAGAACTGGTTAATTAAATTAAAATGTGTTTGACAAAAGTAATTTTAAATATGAAATGATACAAAATATATATACTTTTTAAGATATATATATATATATATATATATATATATATATATATGTATGTGTAAGTGATTTAAAAAAATATAGGATAAAAGTTAACAAATAAAATAAACTCAAAATTTATAAGTTTAAATGTTACTTTATGTATCTTTTTAAAAACAATCTTCTAACAAATTTTTAAGATGACAAAATAAATTACAAACTAACTTAAATCTACTCATGACTATGTTAAACATAGCCAAATTTTGGTACAACCAATGTATCTTGCGATCCAGATATAATTTCTTAAATCTCACATATGGGTGATGTATCTTGCTATCCAGATATAATTTCTTAAATCTCACTGTTTGATTTTCTATGGTTTGGGTCTGGATCTAATTGTTGAGGGTTTTGGGAATATTCTACACGCGAAAAATTTACCTGCATTTTTATTAATTATTTATCTTGATTACATCAAGATTCGGATCCGAGAAACTGTAACATCCTAAATTTGAAAATAATTCATTAAGGATCGGTGGAGTTTCTTTTTAATTAAAAAGCGTCAGACATCTGTTATCAGTGAAGAATTTCCGAGTCTGATTTCGGACGAGTGAAACGTTTCCGAGTGAATCATGTTTGAGATAAGACTTTCCGAGTGAAGAAAGGAATCTGATTTCGAGTAAGATCTTTTTGAGTGAGAGAACTACTTCCGAGTGAAGTAACGTTAAGATGTTTCCGAGTGAGGCATGACTGAGAGAATCACTTCCGAGTGAGGAAAAACTCTGTCTAAATGAGACGCTTTTGAGTGAGGCAAATCCGAGTGAAATGTTTCCGAGTGAAACGTCTCTGAGTGACTTGTTTTTGAATGAAACGTTTCCGAATGGGTCGTTTCCGAAAGAAGTACTTCTGAGCGAAGAAAAGCTTTGATTTCGAATGAGTACTTCTCGGACCGAGATATTTCCGAGTAATGAATTCCCGAGTGGGGAATTTCCGAATTAAGTGCAACTTTCCCGAGTGGGGTGTCTCTGAGTGTGACACTTCCGAGTGGGAAGGCACTGAGTGAGATATTTTTGATTTCCGCGTGGTATGGCACCGATTGAGACATACCGAGTGAGTCTTTTCCAGGGGAAGTACTTCTGGACAGAGAAAGACTTTAACTTCGATCGAGTACGTTTCCAAGTGAATAGTTCCTAAGGGAAGTAAATATTCGAGTGGTGAATTCTTTCATTCAATTCGTGCTCGGGTCCATATTCAAGTTGCCGAGAGCTTGTGCTCGGATTCGTCTTTGAGACTGAACTTCAACTCCGAATGACCCTTTTGGTTGTAAGACTTCCGAGTGACGTACTTCCGAGAGAAATATTTTCGAGTGAAGAAAGACTTTGACTCAGGTAGAGATATATCCGAGTGAGATATTTCTGAATGAGGTATCTCCAGGTGATACCTTTCCAAGTGGATCACCTCCGAGGAAAGGAAAGCTATGACTGTGTTTTATGTAGAAACATTTCTGAGCGAATTTCCTCCGAGTGAAGCAATTCTGAACGGAAAGAGGCTCTGATGAATCTTTCTCGGAAAGAGAGATATGCTCAAAATACTAAAACAGAGTCAGAAAATTGATAATTACTTCAATCATTGAGGCTCTTCCACGTCACTCTATTCTTCTAAATTCTAGCAGATTCTCTTTTCTGATTTTTCTAAGTATGGGACCCTCTATTGTCCTATCCTTTTTTCTTTTAAATATCTTGTTTCTTCCTTATCTCTTAATACACGTGTATCGTACTTCTTCACTTCGTTCACGTCTCTTTTTCATGAAGGATTTATATCAAATTCTACTGTTGGATCAGCTGGGGAATTTTGAAAGTGAAAAACATCACCTCTAATCCTTTTCTTTTCCAATCTTTACTGGAAATTATCAATCAAAGAGGAAACCAATCTTCACTTCTTCTCTTTCACGTGGAAGCTTGGCTTTTAGGAAGAAGAAGCTTTGGACGGGTTCAGAGTTAGAAATTCCAGTCGGAACTTCTGAACTGTGATTGGATATAGCCTGAGGAGCTGCTGGAATTCTTTATTCCAGGTAGGGGGAGCGTTTACATTTTAAATGCATGGTTTATGAACGGATTCAGGATAATATTATTGTATTTAATAAGAAATCCTAAATATATATATATATATGTTATGTGTGACATATTTGTGATGATTATGATATTTCCGTTCATATGATATTGATGTTGAGATATTGAATTTGGTATGAGAAATGAATTGTATGTGTGAATTTATGATTATTCCTATGCATGAGATGTAGTAGGAAATATGATGTTGATATGTGATTGATGATGATGATATGAATGCTATTCATGAAATATATCATGATGTATGAATGCATGGGATACATTTAATAAGCATGGGATGCTTGTGTATTGAACGAATATGAAATATGATTGTGGTTTCGAGGATTCCACAAAAAGACCTTGGGTGGGACTCAAGGCAAACCTCTTGAGCGGGGCTTGGGGTTTAGCCCGTGACACTACCGTTGTCGCTGGGAGTGATTGTGTCACGTGAGAGGGCAAACGGGTTGGTACCAGTAAAACGGCCGGATTAACTGAGAGCTGAGTTATGGCTGAGAGCCAGTGTTGCAACACAAATTAAAAGACTTAATAATGGATCCATTTGATTGAGCATATGAATGTATTGATTTATGTTATTGAGAATAACATGATGATATGATCATTTGATGATATGAGAATGAATGATATATGATAAGATTATGTGATATGGTTATGATTTATATATAGTTATGAATTAGACACTTAATCCAATTCAATAAGAATCATTTGACATGTTTATGCTCACCCCTATTTGTTGTTATTTTTACAGTGGATATAGGACGCAGCGATGAGATATGAGATCACTCAGCCTGCTCGGAGCATTATGTATATATATGTATGGTACATGATGCACATAGTTGTTTTGTAGTAGCCTTGGCCGGCTCCTGTATATACTGGTTTGTAAAATATATGTATTTATGAATGGTCAGGTTGATGTAATGTTGATAGTATTATTACATTAATCCAAATCTTGTTTTAAAATTTAAATTATTTGTGAAAAATTTATTTGGATTTTAGAAATTTAATTTTAAATATTAGGATGTTTTAGAAACTGGGGTGTGACATCTGACTTCTCAGAGAACGATATGGTTTAGGGACGAACTATGTGGAAGTTGGTGGGTGTAACACCCCCTTATATACACGAGATATATATGTATTCTTCTTACTTTTAAAAAAAACTTTTAAAAAGATATACATATTTAGCACTCTTTATCTCGTGTATACAAGGACGTATATACATCTGATTTCCTTTGAATATTGAAAGTAAAAAAAAATTGTCTTTCAATATTTGTCCATAATGACAAAATAATTTATAGAAATCATAAGTGATAAATCATTACAATATTATATCCGAATGAAAGAGTTTATCAAAGTTTAACCTTTACCTTGTTACAATTATCTACTTGATATTGTAATAAGGCAAAATAAAACTAAACTATACCTCTACTACAAATGTGAACAATCATTTCCTAGTCCTTGAACCATCGAGTTTTTGAATCCTACTCTTGTCATATCTCTTCATCTAATCGATTGAGGATGAGACCACTTTATCCTCTTGTAATTATATATCCTTCCATCTTGGACTGCTAGCTATATATCATATAACATATATTTTGGACACAAAAATTCAAACAAGAAGGAGTGAGAAACAAAATATAATATATTACAGATAAGACATAAGCATAAGGGTTTTCACAAACTAATATAGTAATATCAGTCATAATCTCATATACAATCAATTATGAATATAGGGTTTCCACATACATAACACTTATATTTTCATTCATAACCATCCATATAGAATGTCACAATCACATAAATGTTATGTAATGCTTATGCTACTATCTCATTCAGTTTATGCATGTGGGCCCTTAAAGTTTTAGTTTGCACTGGGCCAACCAGGAGTTTACACTGTTTCATAAATTCTGGATAATAATAACATAAATGCCTTCATGGCATATGAACAGCTCAACTGGCGTGGAAACACTTAGAGACTAGTCAGATTGAGAAAGTTTTTATTGTGAAAGTACCCGACACTAGGGAGCGACCCCAGGTCACCTGAAGCACCCTTTCACACTCTCTCATCCCAAGGCTCGCAATTAAGCATCCTCTAATGTATCATCGGTTTTTATAATCCGTCCCCAGGCAATATCACATCTCATTTCTCTTTAATGATTCATGATGCATGAACTACTCGCATATTTAGTTGGTTAAAGCTTTTAGAAACTCAATTATTAAATACCATAAAGGTTCACAAAATCATCACAATAAACTGTACATTTCCATAAGTTCTTCTTTGAACTTCTGTTATACTGAAATAATTTAGTACAGTCTTCAAATTCAGATCTTACCAAAATTGAGTTTCCAAGCCTTAAATATCTCAAAGCTTTCTCTTAAAAATCTTCACATATTTACATAATCTTTCTCAATTTGAATCTTAACTAGATTGAGTTTTTGAAATCTCCACAAAATATTTTTTAGTTATTTCGTTGGGGAAAACCAAAATAATTTACTTTAAACTTCTAATTTCTAAAGAAAATAATTTAAAATCATTAACTAAGAATACTTAAAACTATAAAAATTTTCTTTAATTCAAGAATTAATTATCTCAACCTCTGATTTTCATAAAATAGCTTCTTTCTAATACTAGATTTTATTATAGAGATTAAAAATAAAGTTAATAAAAAATATTTCTAAGAAGAAATAAAAGACTAAAATAATTATAAAATACTTTCTCTTGGAATAAAAATTTAAAGAGTAAGGTAAGAGAATTCTTACTGAGTTTTAACTTTCCGTCATGCTTGTTATATGCTCAAACTTCATATCACAAGGTCATAAATCATTCATCAACCACAATCAAGTATAGTAATCTCATCAATCACAATCAAATATCATCAATCATAATTGCATATTATTAATCACAGTCTAATATTATAAATCACAATATCATTAATCGAAATCAAATATAATTAATTATAATCAAGACACATCAACTAAATATCGCTTATAAATATAATTCAAAATTTTAATGGTTATTTAAATTAGTAGATTTGATTTTGAGTCCTTATAGTCCATTCCTCGCACAGGTCTATATAAGTCCATATATTCAGTCTTCGCATAGGTATAGTTCAGTCTAGACAGGTCATAATAATCCAAGTCCTTGCATAGGTTTAGTCCAGTCCGTATAAGTTATAATAATTCAGATCCATGTATAGATATTTCAGAATAAGTTACACAATATATTAAATTTATTATAAATTTTAAGTTGAGAAGTTATTACTTTAAAATAATAATATTATTAAATTTAAAAGGAGTAGGGGACTCCTCCCTTTATTCTTATGTCTTTCATATTATATTCTTATCTCACTCCCCCTTACCTCTTGTATACCGATTCGTTATTGAAAATCCATGCGCGCCTCGTCTCCGAGTTCTAAAACATACCAATTTCATTTTAATATAATTACAAGATGAAAATTAAGATTACAACTTAAAATAAAAATGGTAAATTTTGAATAGTGAATAGTGAATAGTGAATAGTAACAATAAATAGTAATAGTAAATAGTAAAACGTAAATAGTAATAGTAAATAGTAAATCGTAAATAGTAACAGTAAATAGTAAATCATGAATAGTAACGATAAATAGTAAATCGTGAATAGTAAAAGTAAATAGTAACAGTAAAGGTAAATAGTAATAGTAAATAGTAATTTACTATTTGAATAGTAATTTACTATTGAAATAGTAATTTACTATTGAAATAGTATTACTATGCAGAATAGTAACTTAAAATAATATTATTTCCAGTATAATAACAGATTTCTAAAAACAATATGAAAATAACCTAAAAAATATAAAAGTGAGGTATTCGTACCTTAGAATTTTAGCAGAACCTTCTTCCAAAAAAATTATTTCTCTCTCTCACTTCCACCACTATCTCACTAGCACTACTATATTAAGAAAACTTAATCTGAAATTGTGAATTCTAAAGAAGAAATCCTTCGGTATTTATAGGAAAAAAATTTACTATGCATTCCGTTATTTTAATATAAAAGTACTATGCATTTTTGAATTTTTTATTCCTGGTTACTGTGCATCTTTTGAAAATTTCATACATGCACAGTGTTTTGCATAGTAACTGTTGGCAAAATTATTAAGTCAAATAGTAACCCTTCACTCGGTATATTTTAAATATTTAAAATGAGTCCTTTTTGAAATTTAGCGATATTATATCAGTCCTCACTAATTTTATAATAAGTAATATAAATCTGAAATTTTAAAAATCTAAAATTGTCTATTAATAAAAATTTATTGATACGTTTCTAATTTTTTAACGATTAGAAAAAATCAAGATTTTTCTCAAACCGATAATTTTTAGATAAGTCTACTTGAAATGGATTTTAGAAAATTTTCTTATAATTTAACTTTACATTCTTGTAAATATTTTTAATTTTAAGCAACTTTATATGAATTTAAAATTATTTAAAATATATTATTTTATGAAAATAATTCAAAAATTTCAAAAAATTCCAGAAAATCATAAATATTATGTAGATCAAAAAGTTCAAAAGAACCATAGTCTAATTACTTCAAAATTTTATTTTAAAATTCTAATAAGAGTTAAATCTTAAATATGTAAAAAAATAAAAATATAACAACATAAAATAAAAATGGTGAATAATAAAGATATTAAAAATTCTTAATATAATTTTCTTAATTAGTGAATACTAATTAAGTCACTTTAAAATTCTCATTCAGAAATATTTTTATTTTATTATTATTATTATTTTAAAAAAACAAATAATAAAAATATAAATACCAAAATTTTTAAAAAAATGATAATAATAAACTAACTTATAGTAAGTATTTCTCAAGAAATATATATTAATATCTATTTCTTATTTGTGATGAAAATAGGATGTTACAATGGGCATGTGATATCCCAAGCGTTGATGAGGGCAGGGAGTGATTGTTAGTGAAAAGGCATAAACTAGAAGCGGCTCCTAACAGACTTCCAACAAGAAGGACACATGAATTAGTCGAATATACACTGGAATGAAAAGGATCCAAAAACTGTATAGGTATTAGATAATACAGTTGAGAATAACTTAAAAGAATTAATGAGTACTACCTATACCAACAAAATGCATTTACTTTTAGGTAGCTTATTCTTAAGAACTCCAAGGTTACATGTACTTAACTTGGATTAACCTTGGAGTAATTCTATGATGGATGACCTGCTGGGAATTTCCCGGAAGTGTGTGATTAAAGACAAAACACAATGAAAAGTATCATGTTGGTTTGTTGGACAATTGTCAATCTCGAGAGTGGCCAGAGAGTTACAATATATATTCATATATATATATATATATATATATATATATATATATAGAACGTATCCAATGAGAACAAAGTGATATGGTAAAAAATAGAATAATTAATTGTGACCATTCAGATTTAATTAAAGGATTTAAAATTAATTAAACTTAAAAATACTAATGTGTACTACTCCCTATCTTATTAAAGTTGATATCGTATATCTAATTTGATATATGTTATTCAATTTAATATCCTCTGTCTAATTTAATATCTCCAATGCATAAAATTAAATTATGCAAATAAAAAATAAGAGCATGTGATACTTCAAATTAAATCGTGCTCATTGTTTTTTACTTTTTTTTCTTTGAGACTATCATAGTTATAAAAATACCACATTCTCTCATAAAAGATAGGATGATAATAGTTAATAAAATTAAGATATGAAAAGATATATGAAATAAGAAGAAAAAAAGTAACAAAAATGAATTTTTTATTTTGATATAAAAATTATTTTTAAACCTGAATATGTTTTTGAAATTAATCTACACCTTTAGATACTATGACTATGACTACCACTACGACTACTATCACTACTACCACTACTACTAGCACTATTATTACCACCATTGCCGCTACGACTATGACAACAACTACTACTACCACTACCACTACTATAGGTGACATAATATAAGAGCAACAACGATTTTAATGAGGCAAAGTACCCAATGATTAGCATGTGTTCCTCCTTTTATAGATGAGGCCTAGGGGCGAAGAGGCACGAATTGTTACAATTCAATGATTTCCTAGTACGCGTGCTATTTCATATTTCAAACACTAGTGACACAAAAATAGAAACGACACAACCATTCACTGTGACACCCCTTGACCGTTCAAGGAAATTCTTACAAGGTTCTCATACGCCCTTGCCTTGAATAATCAAGTAGCGTCATTTATTTTCAAAAATAAGTGATTTTTTAACAATTAAAAGCGAAAAATGTAGAGTAGTTACAAAGTTGTCTCAATAGATTAAAGACTAAAAATAAAAATAACAAAAAATTACAAAATAAGACCAAATGGTCCTTATTAAACATCAAATACAACTAAAAGGAAAATACAAGAAAAGGAAAACAACAACATCCTCAAGCAATAACTCTACTACTGACTCTGCCTCGGCTGCTCCTTCAAGCTTCCTCTTGAGCATCACCACTAGATCTTAATGTAGATGCTTCTCCCCTGTAGAATGTCCAACGCTTGTTCTAACGTACCATCAAGCAAGCATGGTAAACTAGTAACTTGTCGTTGTTGCACATGGTGTTGTAGACTCCCATACGTCCTTCATGATATGTAATGTATATGCATTACCAATCATAGGTGTAAGCTCATCCGTAATCTCGCGTAGTCTAACTTCGTCCTATAGGATTACACGCTCTGGCACAACTCCCTCTAAAATTGGTTCCTCAATGCCAGTCTCCACTGGAAGCTCCTCTGAGTCTTCCTCAAACTCAGGTACGAAAGGGTCATCCTCTCCCATTAGCAGGATCTGAAGGGATTACCAAAATGGCGATTGACACCTCTATAACATGGATATCTTTGTAGAATAGTGACAACGGCATAACAAAAACAACAGTAGTCATAGTTAATAGGTGCTTCGGATGAGGTTTTGGCTCTTGGAAGAGACCCTACCTCTGATTGTCGTAAGGGCGACGACTCCATGCGGGCTTCCATCCTCATAAATGGTGCGGCTCATTCCCTTGTCCACTTGGGCACTCGACATCTAAACACATACATCATATACACACACAAGACAAACAAAGGGGTGAGTTCATCACTCTCGCCTTGTGGGATACATCATAGTCAAGGATGTATAAACATGGTTTACCACATAACAATACACTCAAACATGTCATTAGATTAGTGATATTCACACAAGTCATTTAATTGACACATTTTGTTTGGTGAAAATGATGTTGATTTAGGCTTTAGGGTTTGTGGGTTTGGTCTAATGGGTGTTGGGTTTATGGTTGCTGATTTAGGTGTATGGGTTTGATAAAACCGATACATATTTCCACGTGTCATGACTTATTTTGGCTTGTATTAGTATATGTCATCATATTCGTAACCAAACTTATTAATAGGGTCTTAAACAAACATTAAAAATATTTTAGAGTTAATCTTTTACTAAAAAATCCTTCTAAGGTCTAATCATAATTTCACATAACTATAGAGATGTGTTTACATAATTTAACCTATTTTAATTATATTAAAGATAAAAGTGTTCATTTTAAAAATATACATAAGGGAATAAATGATAAATAAACAATTAATGAGAGAGCTTATAACTTTTCAAGACTTACAAGTTACCTCAAGTAGTTTTGAAAATCTGATAACTTATAGTTTCTTAAAGTTATAAGCTCCACCTTTTTTGTATTCGCCAAATATCTCTGGTAACTCTTGAAAAACTACAAACTCCTAAAAAAAGTCAAAAGTTATCCGCGTCA
This sequence comes from Clitoria ternatea, assembly GCA_037962975.1. NCBI lineage: Eukaryota > Viridiplantae > Streptophyta > Magnoliopsida > Fabales > Fabaceae > Clitoria > Clitoria ternatea. The sequence continues at coordinate 55,236,645 of CM075675.1, forward strand.
AATGGACACATAAGTGAAAGCAATTTTTACAAAAAAAAATAGTGTCTCCTTGTCATATTGGGAAGTAGGGGTGTGTAAAAAATCCAGATTTTAGAACCAAACTAAATCTAAACCCAAACTAGATTAAAAAAACTAGATTTTTAAAAGTTGGATCTACAAGACCCATTTTCTATGAAATTGAAATATATTTTTCAAAATTTATATTTTAATTTCACAAATCTAAATATTTGAATCCATTAAAAAAGTAAACTACATTAGAAAAAAGATAAAACCTGATTATTAACTTTGAACCCAAATTCCTAAATTTCCAACCTATCACCATAACTTTTGAGAAAATATTTTCTCTTTTTCTGACTCTTTTGTGCCATCGTCTCTCTCTCTCCCAAGTCTCAATTCTTTGATTCGATTGCATCTTATTGAGTTCCTCTATGCGGCGCATTCCATTCCACCCATTTGTCGTCGTTGCTCGTCGGACTTCGTCGCTGTTCGGCCAGGTTCCGATGGCTTCTTGACAATTACTGAATGGTTGGTTTTGACAATTACTAGATATAATGTGGATGAAATCAATTAAATTAATAAATCAAAGGTAAGAGGTGCATGCTGAGTGGGAATGAAGACATTAGAATAGATAAGACCAACCAAACCACCATCAATAAAAGGTCCAACCCAAATGTTATTATAATCTATGTCACAACTCCTTCTGCAGCTCCAACTCTAGCAGCTACCCTATGGATAGGAGTGCAGACAACCAATACTAGCCACTTAATAATAATCATAAGCTTCTATGTTTTAATAATTAATGAACATCTAAGAACATGGCTATTTGTTTTAATATGTGGGACTGACAACTATTATGAAATCACATGTACATGCATACTTGAGTTTGAACTAGAGTCTTTCATCTTCTAGCCTAAACTACTGAATGATTGGTATTCAAGGGTATAATATTGATTACATTCACCAAACTAGTGGAGTCATATTGGGCTGGTTTATTTAAGCTTATTTTAAGAGATTAAAAAATCACTTATTTTAAATGTTGATGTGTTTGTTTAAAGTTTTAAAAATAAGCAGAAACTGAAAATAAATTGATTTCTGCTGATTTTAAGAAATAACTCTGATCTGCTTATTAAAAAAGTGATCATCAAAAAATGTTTTTTAAAAAAACTTAAAAATAAGTTTAAACAAACGGGCCCATTGTGCGGGAGACTAGTATCTTTTTTGTTTCTGTTAATCTTGTATGATTGCTAGATTTGCTTAATAGCAATATGAGTATTGAGAAACAATAATTTCAACTCAATTTGTAGGAAGTAGAAAACGAGAGATGATTTTTTTTATTTTCTTTGTACTCACAGCATTGCTTGGTTACAACTTACAAGAACATTGGTTAAAATCCGAATTTAAGCTTAAAATCAACAACAACAACAAAAATATGGCTTAAAATCTAACTTTAAAACTGGAATATGACTAAAAAGTTGTTTTTTATGGATTCAACAAAAACAAATTTTAATTTTAGATTTAAATAAAGTCCCATTTTTAAAAAATTAGATTTAAGTAAATCCAGATTTTGAAAATTGGATTTGGACAAATCCATTTTTTAAAAATTAGATTTGAACCAAATTCAGTTTAACACAAAAGAGTGGATTGACTTTAAAACCCAATCTTAATAAATAGTTTTAGATTGAATTTGGATTGAACATAGACTTATCTAATCCATGCACACCCCTATTGGGAAGTTCCTTATTAGTTTTCCATGACATGATTGATCCCTCTAAAATTAACTAATATAGAATAAAAAAAGATATTATTTTAGTATATATTCGACTAAACAAATTAGTCAGTCTCTGAAATTATTACTGGCTTAATCTAAAGTCACAAAAAATCTCATTGTGTCCTCTGTAACTTTTGAAACACAAATGTTAAGTTTTCGTTAATTTTTGATGATTTTTTATGCTATATGACATGTTGTGTATATTTTACATTTTTAAATATTTCTAACAATTAAAAATTGTCACAAATTTCTATACATGATTAGCATTCATTTCATTAAGATATTTTCTAAAACACTTCACAACATATCATCTCACAAACAATTTAGAAACATACCACCCCGTTTGCTTTCAACCATACACACATAATCACACATTATCTTCATCTTCACTCTCCCACACTTCCCCTCCCAAACCTCTCCTACTCCATCCTTAAACCCGCCCTTTTCTTATTATTACACAAACACTTCTACAAAAAACACACCCTCCTATCTCAATCGTGACCTCCCTTTCTTCATTACCATCCACGAGGTAATTTCGATTCGTCATGTTGACCCAGTCTAGATTGGGGTCGACTCAGTTCACTTTTTGATTCTCTTAGATTCGATGGTAATTCCAATTCTGACAAATGTCATTGTTGTTTTGCTTTGCTTGTTTTTTTATCAATCACTGCATGTTATTTTTGAATTCAGATTCATTATTTTTTCTCAATAATTGTTCTTTTTGCTGTGTTTTTTATTTTTAATTATATTTTTTTCTATATTATTCACATCTATTATTTTTTTTGTAAAGTTAGATAACTTTGGTCTTCTTATTGAGCGGTGTGACCAGAAGAAGGAAATGAGAAATAATATAATTTTAGTTGTTAACAAGTTGAAGTTACTAGAAGGAGTGTGAGATTTATGTATGAAAAGTTTTGTAGATTAAGTTATCAAAAGAATAATTTGAAATAGTGATGGATTAACTTTCTTTATTATTGTCTTGTTGCATTTACTTCTACTTAATTACTAGGAAATGATGCTATAATATGATTTCTAATTCTATATGATAACAAAGTTACAAATGGTTTAAGTAGTTTATTACTATGTGTTTTCAAAAGTTATCTGAACTGTTTATGAATGTATTGCAAAAGCTTATGGTGGTGAGGAATTATGCAATGAATGATTATGAGAGGGTTGTGTGAGAAAGATAATTGTGGGATGGTAAGTGAAGTGTTTGTGTAAATTTTTCAATCAAATAAATTTGTGATGACTTTTAATCGTTGAAAACTTATATTTTTTTAAAATGTAAAATATGTGTCACGTGTCATACAACAATGGTCCTAACAAATACATATTTTCAAAAGTTTGGAATGATGGGATACCATTAATCTCGTCCCTAAAGGAATAAAGTTTTGCTTCCTCATAGTGTTGATTTCTGACTTAGAGACAATGTGACTATGTTCTTAAGTTGTCTAGCTCTTGAAATGATTATTGGATAAATGACAACACATACTTTGTTTGTTGTGGTCCCTTCAAAAGCAACTTATAATTTCCTTCTATGAAGGGAATGAATTATGGTACTAGAGTTGTTCTTTCAATCATGTATCAACAATTATATATTTTGGAAACTAAGCATATTAAGGACGATAATAGGTATTACAAGCTTGAAATTCTAAACATTAAGATCGATGAATGTTATTTGATCATGACTCTCTTTAAAATTTGTGTAGATCTTGAGGATGATCAATATCAGACTAAAATTAGTATGATTGAATTGGGACCTCCGTAGTCCAAAAATTAGGTTATTAAGCAAATTTTAAAAATTAGTAATGAGAGGAGAAGTTATACAAAAGAAATAAGTGAATTGAGAAAGAAGAGTGAGTACAAAGAAAAATGATCTAATTGGCCTTTAAAATTTGTTTATGAACCTTTTTCAAAAGGTGTTGGTTTCAAAGTAGAAGAAATATATAAAGATAAAGCTTGGAAGAGTAATTAAAGCCAACCCATACAATAAGCTTATCCATGAATTTTTGTATGAGGGATAGCCCATTTATAAACCTTCTAATAAAGGAGAACTTGTTTATGAACATGTGTCACATGAAGAATTGGTAAGAACCGAGATAAGAAAGTATAATTGTCTTCATCTTACTAGAGAGTTGATAAGAGAGCTTGATGATCATGATCTCTTTTAAAGGAATTCTCCAAAACTTAATGGAATTTGAAGAAATAGTTTAAAGTGTATGCTTATGGATTAACAAGCTAGCTCGTAGAATAAAGTATTGATGCATCTAAAAAATTATGAAAACTTTGTTTTATTAGGAAACATTGTTGTCTCTTAAAAGGATAACAATTGCTGTTATATATAGAATTGTCAAAATGGGATATCCAGCTTGGCTATGACAAATTTGGTTTGGGATTAAAAAGCCCACTTAGGAATCAGGCTAAGATTTTAGAGTTCGTCCTGCTGGGCTTTTCGAGCTTATACGGCCTTTTTGCAGGCCCGTATTAATTTATATTTTATTGGAAAAAATAAAAAAATACAACCTACAAAAATATACCAAATTTTGTTAATACTCTGAACGAACTACAGGATCTAATTCAAGAAAAAAAATATAAAATAAATTTGTTTTCATGTTAGTAAAAAACAAAATATGTTCAAACTACCTGTGAGCTGGCCTGACTAAAACCTGCCCAGGTATGAACTTTTCCAAGTTAGGCTTAATAAAAATGTCTGATTTCAATTTGTGTTTTTTATTAAAGGTTGAGCCACCCAATTATACAAATATGACTCGTTTTTAGAATTTTAATTACATGTTAAGAAAAATATTGGGGTCTCTAAAAAGACAACAATCTTTCTGAAGTTAATTAGAAAAAATTATTGTCTCTTAAAGCTAACACTTATTTTCCTTTTTGAGTAAGTTTTTTTATAAAATATATCTCTGTACGTACTTAAAAAATTCTAAAAAGTATAACTTGTGTTATATTTAGGAAAGTTGTTTATGTGAAGATGACCAATGAGAACATTTCGTTGTCTATGTGAGACAAATTTTGATGAATATCTAAAATCATTGGTTAGAAAGGTGAATATTGATAATCAAAATAAGGTTATGTTGGTAAAGGTGGAGTAATGTAACAAACACGTTGCCCAATGAAAAATAAACAATGGACTGCAATGACTCTCCATTAAGATTATAGCATGCTTGCTTGAAACCACAAAATTGACATTTTAAAACGTATTTTTTAAAGCGTTTATGATGGGAAGCGTTTTAATATGTGAGGGTTAAATATTTACAACACTTGTTTTATTAAGCACTTTAAAATAGGTGTTTTTTTAAAGCGCTTCCTTCAATTACACTTTAAATTTGTGAAACAATATTTTAAAGTCCATATATGTTTTAGGCGTTTTAAAAAGGGATCAAATATTTTAAAGTAACCATTCGGGTCTTCCTTATTAAAGCTCTTTCTTCCTTTAAACGTTTTAAAATGTTAAAAATATAACATTTTAATTTAAAGCCCTTATATGTTTTAAACGCTTTAAAAGGGTTCATATATTTTAAGTTGTCCACGAAACCTTGTCAAGCACGAAAGCCTTCTCGTCTTCGTTTGCCTCTCTTGCACATGTTAAACACAAAACCCTTCTCGTCTTTGTTTGCCTCTCCTGCACTCTTGCAACCACGAGGATCTTCTTCTCAGTTACAAGCTTCTCCCTGTCTTGGGTTTCTGTTTTCTTGCACTGTTGCAACCTCGAACATCTTCTCAACTAAGAGAAATAGGAAACCGTTCTTGCACTCTTGCATTTCTATTTTTTGTTTCCTTTTCCATTTTTATGAGCCTTTGCCTTTTTCCCTCTTCGTCCTTCACTCATGGCAGGTATTAAAGGCGTCTTCTCTGCTTCCATTTTCACTCGATACCTTTTGGTACGACTTTGGCATTCTAGGTAATCATATAGTTCTCAAGATTTTCTTTAAGTGCTACAACTTGTCTTGGATAATAACAAAGATGTAGGGGATCCATTTTAATTTCTTATAATGATATAAAGAACCCCTAATTTGCATTCAGGGATGTAACTGTGCTTAATTTTATTTTGCTTGCTGATCAAAAGAAAAAAGGTAGTCTGCGTTACATTGATTTATATTATCATCTCTTGTTCCTGAAGCTTTTACTCTTTGGATTTGTAGTTGGATATTTATGCATTTTGTTACAGATTTTAAATGATGTAGGGTATATAATTTGTAGTTATAATATTTGAAAAAGATGTTATATGTTAATTTTTGTTTTAGGAATTATAAAGTTATAATCATAGAGAGGGTGGTGATGTGAATAAGGAACCCCTGATTTGCATTCAGGGATGTGACCGTGCTTAATTAAAATATACCTGTTTTAATTTAATTTAATTTTGCTTGCTGAACAAAAGAAAAAAGGATGAGTTGCCTGGTTGATTTTCAGTTTAGAAATCTTAACTAGAGTTAGATTTTTAGTGTTTGTTTATCCAATTCTTAAAATTGGATTTAACTAATTAAGTTACTCCTGTTATTTTTTTATAAATTTTTAAATAAAAAAGTTGTATTATTTTTTATAACTATGTACCAAAAATAAATAAAAGAATTTATTATATTTTTTAATTTACTTTAAGAATTTAATATTTTCAAATTCGTATAATTAGTATATAATGATAAAGTTTATGATGGTAGAAGTGAAAAGATAAAACTATTTTCTATATAAAATAATAATAATTACTCTTCCAAAACTAGGTGTCTTTGAAAATAAGGTTTTATAGAAGTATGAGAGAGAGTATGTAATTATCAATATTGATATGATACATCCTTTGAAACATTTTCAATCTCCATTTAACTAATATTAAAAAGTTATTTCTGATCAATCTTAATTCGGAAACAAACCAGGCCTAAGTTTAATTTTTGGGACCATTATCTTTCCAAATCAGATTAAAGGAAAAATGAGAAATGAGAACAATTAATCATGATCATTCAAATTAAATGATATAATTAGTTTAATTTAAAAATATTAGCATGTACTCTTTTCAATTCTAACTAAAAAAGTGATATCTTATATCTTACAAAATTTGAAAAGTTGTTACGTCATTATCTCTATTTGATTTTTTTAATTTGTGATTGTTTTCTCTCCTTTATGTTTTCGTCATTGCCACCGCCTTTTTATAAAACTTTTCATCATCTTTTAAAATATCAACTAGTTTCTTAATATTTGATTTTAAATCTTCATTGTAAGGCGACACTTATTCATTTAACTAAAAAAATAATTAGATGATTTATATTTTATGTATTTTTTGCTAACAAAATTAAGGATAATTGCAAGGTAATTTGTGAATAAAAATATAATAACAATGAGTAAATACTTTTTTCACATACATGCAGATTATTCATTATTATGTTTTCTTTCTATAATTTATTTAAATTTTTTAATGTTTTCATGTGAATACTATCCATGCAAAGGTTTTAAATTTAATATCTTTTCCTTGTTTCTATGTTAATTTGATATAATCAATTGAAAAGAATTAAATAGGAAATGGAGTCCCCAAATTAAAAAAAAATCAATTATAAATAATGATATAATAATTTTTTTAATTTTTTTAGAAGATAATATAATATTTTTTTAGTTAGAAGAGAAAAGAATATATATATATATATATATTAATTTAAACTAATTATATACTTTTATCTAGTCTGAATGGTTATTATTAACTATTCTCATTTATCATAACATGGATTGCAAAGTCAAATTTAGAAGCAAATTATTTTGAACTCCATAGATGGAATCGTAAGAGAGAGTATGAAATGATGAGAAGGATAGAAGTGTACCGAGGGGGACTTTGGAGGCAAAGTTCGTCTCTTCATTAATGGGTGAAGATTAAATGGAACCAAACGAATGACTTTAATCAGAGAATTGTTTGGTTGGTGAAGTCATTCTAGACATTCTGTGGTTCACATCTTAATGTTAATTTATTTTCCCTCATGAGGAGATGAGTAAGTTGAAAACTTCTCCATTTTTCTGTTGGGTTTTTGTCCACTTAAATATATTGTTTTAGTTTATTTTAAGGTAAATTATTATTTCAATCTCTATTTTTTAAGTAAATTTTAAATTAGATCTTGATTGTTTTTAGTTGGTTAAGTCTCATATCATTTTAAAATATTTTAATTAAGTCTCTTCTATCTAATTTTTATTAATTGACTTAATTAATTGACTTTATTAACAAAGTCATGATGTGTTAGGAAAACATCAAAACATATTATGTCTTCATTTGCCTACTGCGTAACTTCATCACACACACACACACGTGATATTGCCTACATAATAATTTCACGTATCAGATGTTTATTGGTTAAAGAATAAATGACATGTAGAGTCGTCAATAAACATTTAACATATGGAGTCATGTTTGTAGCATTTGACACGTGAACTAGTCATGTTTGTAACATTTGACACGTAAACTAGTCATGTTTGTAACATCCAACACATAGAATACTCACTTAAATAAGATTATTGACACGTCTAATATCCAAGTTAATAAAAAATAGATTGGAGTATTGAAACCTTTTTAAAAAATAAAAACTTAACTAACTAAAAAAATAACAGTCTAACTTAAAATTTATTAAAAAAATAACAATTAAATAATGATTTAACCGTTATTTTATAATTAATTACCAAGCGGTAAGGGATTTTATATGATAAATAGGTGGTTTATTTTATATTCATTTTAAGTTATGAGTATCAATACTCATGGAAATATGACCTATGTTAAGGGATTAACATGTAGCATAGATAATATTTGATGTTTTAGTAAAAAAATTAAAGCATAATGGGATCCAACCAAAGAGTGACAAAAAATTGACTTGATCAACAAACCACTGCAAACTTTGTTAAATGTAATGAAAGCAAACTATTATTATCTTTCACTTTGTATTATTTTATTTGTTACAATTATATGTCATATTTTTTAAAATAAATCTTTTTAAACTAATCTAGACTTAACTTATTTTGAGCTTTTCTTATCCTTTTAAGGAAAAGTTAGATTAAACATTTTTTCAAAAAAGTATCTATTAATAATAAATATTTTTAATGAAGAAAAAACTGAGATTAGCTTCAAACTTCTTTTTTTCAGTAATTTCATTTTAACACACCTACTACTAACACGACTACAGTTGTTATAATCACAACTCCATCATCGTCGTTGTCCCTGCCATCAGAAATATTGTTGCCGCTAATTTTATACACTAAATAAACTCTTAAATTAGAAGATAATTTATAAAATTAATTTTTAAGTTTAATTTTTTAATAAAATTAAATATTTTAAAGAATATTTTACCAAACAACTTTTAACTTAAAAATACCATCCTGTTTTAAAAAATTTAAAGAATGACAAATAACTTCTCATTTATTTTTAAAGCGTTTATTTTTAGCTTTAACTTAAAAGTGGCTTATAAGCCAAGAAAAAGTTAGGCCAAACATAGCCTAAACTCAAACAAAATTGATAGCATTTAAAATGAAACTTCAAAACCGCATAAGCCTTATGAATATATATTTTTTGTTTAATCACAAGTGATCTGTCTAGTATGTGGGGTATACTTCCTGTATAGAAACCAATGTTATGTGTATAATATCTCTTATATCAGTGTGGATCCTGTATTTTATCCTTGGGTCCAATTAATATTTTTAATGAATCTTCCTTACTTCTTTATCATTCATATTTATATTTTTTTTTGTAAAACAATATTAATATAACATCATATACCATTCTGTTAAGATCTTCTTGAAAGTCTAAAAATATAAATAAAAACAAAATGTGTAAATTTGTACATCATCATCATCATCGCTACTACTACTACACTCAAGTATTATTTTATTTATTATATTTGTTAGAACTAAGTCTAGTTTGTAAAGGATTTTAAAATCATTTATTATTATTTACCAGACCCCAAGATTTATTAATAACACATATCAAAACATTTAATTAAATAAAGTCGGCCTATGTGTAACCTGTTCAATTAAGTATTTCAGACTATAAACTTAAGATGCATAGGTTATAAATGAAAATGGGAGTCCAACTATTAAAAAGTCTGCCTTAAGCCATGCAAGTGATTTCAGAACAAGTCTTCTTGGGATCAAAAACATTTACGTACAAGTTTGTATTAAATAAAGTATGATCCTAGAACAACGCTCAAGAAGAATTTGATTCAAGTGCACTCGTCAAGACTTTCGAGCTACTAAGTCATACGTATTTGGTTCTCTGAACTTAGCACGCGTACTTGCTTCATTAATCAGACCCCATACTTTGAAGCAACAAGAACGTTACTCCAAAGCGTTAAACAAATGTCAAGGATAATTTTGAAGATGCTTTGAACTAAGTTTTGGTCAAGAAACATTGTGCGTATCATTAAAAGAGAAAAGAAGACAAACCAGTGCAAGAGTCGAAACTTGTATAGGAAGAAACCAATGTAGTTGTTCTGTGTATTTTAGAAAAGCTTATAAAGATCAGTTCTTGTGTCAGAAAGCTTTCAAAAGGTCAACGCTATATGATCTACACGTTTTAGTTGAAAGAAGAAAGCTAGTAGAAGGTCTTTTTCTCTGAGACACTCAAGGAACATCATTTCAGTGTAAGCACTAAAGCTATTTGTTCTAAATCTTGTCTTCATCTTATCTTCAAGGCCCAATACCCTTAATGGTTATATCCCTTCGGCAGATTCATAATGACTATCTCAAAGGCCTATCTATATATGGAGGTGAACTGGCCTATACTGGGGACAAGAGATCTGGTGTGGGGCCAGACACAAAAGTCAAAGAGTTTGTGTGTTTATATACCGGTACAGTGGGTATCCGATATTATGATCCAATCTCTCAGTGGGAAAAAACCGGTCTTGCCGTCCTGAGATCCTACACACCAATCCTTCACATTGACTGAGGGTGAAGGGAGGTGCCACCTGCAAAGACTCTCCGACGATCAAGTTAGTGGTAATCTGTAAGTATAAGCATGTATTATCGAAATGTAAGTTAGCAGAAGTAATTGTTTACACAGTTGGTATATTTATAGGCGTGTGTGGAGAGCATGGGCCTGATTAGACTAGAGGACAAACCTGCCCTTCCTCGAAATAGAGGAAGTCAAGAATCGGGAGTGCCCATCGTGCCCTGTCGGAGAATGGGTGAATATATTTGTTTAATCAATCGTGGGGACAAGTATGGGCTAAATGGTAACGAGCGTGCCCCTCGAGGGTTGGATTCGCCGTGTGAGACTGGAACCGCTACGCTGTTACCAAGGCCACTTACGATGGATGGCTGAGGATCCGATCTAAAGATTGTGCTATATCTGGTGTAGGAGGTGTCAACATGGATTTGCCGTCCTTGGGAGAATGCCCAGACGGTCTAATTAGTCCGATGTCTTACCTGCTGAATCGGTAGCATTACCAAAGCGTATGGCACATCACCCATCTTGGGGGGCCGGTATCAAGACCAGATCATTTGTCCCCTAACTTGTGTGAGGGACTGGTAAGGTTGCTCATATAAGCTATACCATCTGTAAGTGGTCTGGATACCGGTATGCGAATGTAAGAAACATTTATTAACATACGTATTGGTTCCGTACTGCTTTGTCATATGAGGAGTCATTCTGTGGATGAAGGCTCCGTTGTCCAAGAGTTCCTACAACAGATTTGGACAGAGATTCATTATGTGGGAATCCTGAAAGTTTTTGGAACTTGTAACTCTTGGTATTCGAGTAACTGCTGTAACGTATGAAATGCTTCCTATGATTGGGTAATAAATACTTTTTATGTACATGTACTTTATGGCCCTTGATTACACGACTCGGTAACTGTTGTTAGGGCTATTATGGGCTTGAAATTCAAATTTATTTAGGCCCATCATTCGTACTTTTCTGAAGAATCGTTGCTTACTTTCGTGTGTAAGAAGGAAACGACAGGGTCATTTTTTTTTGGAACGATGCATTTATGGGCAAACGACACGTTCCTTAACTAAGCTTCGTAACCGTTCCTCACCTATATAAGGGGGACTTAGAAAATTTTAGAATCCACACTGCTTTGAGTCTTAGTTGAAACTCTGTTGAAATTTTTTCATGAAGAATTACTGGTGCCACCTCTGTGAAGTTTTCCTTTCCGTCAACCTTTCATTTCTAGGTAACCATACTTTCTTCATCTGTTAGTTTTTTCTTCCTTTTCTTGCTTTCCACTTTCCTACCAAAATGCGCCCTAGACAGAGTCATGTTAACCCTAACCTTAGAAGGGGGAGATTAGCCTCTCGAACCTTCAGCTACCGAAGGGGAAGAATCCCTATGATTCCTTCCAGAATCGAGCCGCGTCGCTCGGAAAGGGGATCTTACTCACGGCGGAGAGTGATTATTCCTTCCTCAGACTCGTCCTCTGAGCATCACTATTCTTCTGATAGTGAGGTGAGTAATGATTGTTACCTTTCTGACAATGTGACCTTTTATCGTAGAGTGAAGATTTTCTTCCATGCTATTCGAGTCATGTCTGGGGAAGGACCTTCTAGAGAAGAAGTAATTTCGAAAACGGCTGAAGGTTTGTGCAACGTTGTTGCACATCGGCTAAATTGGGTGGACCTTCATAAATAGAAACGTTGTCCCCAAGAATGAGTACATTTGAGAAATAAAGACTCATTGTGGGATGTTACCTCTGACTCGGTAAAAAAGAGGAAGCTTATTCGTTCTTTGTTCAAATGTAATCATAGCATTTTGCATGTGAGAAACTTGTAACAAAAATTCCTCTGATGATCGAGCTTTTCATTAGGAGTATCATGACAGGGAACGCCCACACCATAGAGTATGTTACCATTATGAGAGTGACGGGGAGCATCTGTCCTGAGGGAAAGTAATCATAAGGATGCTTGTTGAGCCTTCCACCTGGGGTTCAGCGAGGTCTTGAAAAAGACCCAGCTTGCTACGCCCAGGCCCTCAGTTACCTGGGGTTCAGCGTGGCCTTGGAAAGGACCAGCTTGCTATACCCAGGCCTTCACTGGTGTTTGGTCGTACCTACTAACTGTACTCGAAGTTCAGTTTTAATCCTACCCTCTAAGCCTTCAACACGGGGTTCAGAACAGGAAAAATCTTGAACCTACTGCGCCCGATACCTAGGGTTCAGCGTGGGCTTAGGATGGGCCAACTTACTGCGCCCAGGCCTTCACCGGTGTTCGGCCGAACCTACTAACCGTACTTAGAGTTCGGTTTTAATCCTACCCTCCAAGCATTCGACACGGGGTTCAGAATAGGGAAAATCCTGAACCTACTGCGCCTGTTACCTAGGGTTCAACGTGGCCTTAGGAAAGACCAGCTTACTGCGCCCAGGCCTTCACCGGTGTTCGGCCGAACCTACTAACCATATTTGGAGTTCAGTTTTAATCCTACCTTTCAAGCCCTCGACACGGGGTTCAAAACAGGGAAAATCTTGAACCTACTGTGCCCGTTACCTAGGGTTCAGCGTGGCCTTGGAAAAGGACCAGCCTACTACGCCCAGGCCTTCACCGTAGAGTTTACCCTTTGATCCCTTCAAGGAGTTTTCTCGCTAATTACGGATAAGTAACTAGGATCATTTGTCCTGAAAGTCTCTTGTCACAACGACGTTGTGCTAGAAATAACACCATAAAGAAAAGGGTGAATGTATCATAATTGTGAACACCTATTTCGGTCCGACCCAAATGGAAAGGACACCGGTCCCAAATGTAAATATAATCGGTCTGAATTCCAAAAGGGGGGAACACCGGACCAATTGTTAGAGTCCTTTAATGGCCGATGTCGCGGATCTGACAATGAAAGAACGAGTGAGTCCGGCCCAAGTAAGAAACGACGATCTCGTGGGCGGATTCAGATCGAAAATAGGCACACCGGCTGGTAGTAGATCCGGACTAGGAGGGAGAACACTGCCCCTGTGAACACCTCTTTCAGTCCGACCTAAATTGTTATAACACCGGATCCGGCCTTAAAACTGGCAACACCGGACAAGGCCCAAATTAACACCGGACCGATGTCGTGCGCCTGACAAAGGAGTAACAGGCCAGTCCAGCCCTAAGGAAAAAGGAATCAGATCAAAAATAGGCACACTGGCTGGTAGTAGATCCGGACAAGGAGGGAGAACACCGCCCCTGTGAACACCTCTTTCAGTCCGGCCTAAATTGTTATAACACCGGATCCGGCCTTAAAAATGCCAACATCGGACAAGGCCCAAACTAACACCGGACCGATGTCGTGCGCCTGACAAAGGAGTAACAAGCCAGTCCGGCCCTAAGGAAAAAGGAATCTCAGATCAAAAATAGGCACACCGGCTGGTAGTAGATCCGGACTAGGAGGGAGAACATCGCCCCTGTGATTACATTGAAAGACTCAACCGGTGTGAAGACACAGGTAAAGGTTCTTGAGACACCACATCGGATCAGTGGAAACTCCGTCCAACCGATGTCTTTGATAACCGATGTCACAAATTTGACAACGGATGGATGAGGTCGGAAATTTGTGCGTGATGACCTGGAATCGCACTCCTCAAAAATGGCAGACAAGGGGGCTGTAGTGGAAGAATTAAAAAATTTCCCATCTGCCATTGTCCCCCCACTATCTGTTAGTGGCCAGGTCGCTTCCACCAAGTGGAGTTTGAGTTGTCCACTCGGCCCATGTCCAAGAGCCCTCTATAAATACCTCTCAGGAAGAGGCACAAGGGGTTGGCTAGTAAGTTCTTGACATGGTCCAGGGCTGAAAAGAGAGGAAACTTCTAAATTTCACTTCAAGAGTCTTAAGGAATTCATTCCCTTCACACAGTTCTGTCCCAATTCACTCCTAAACACCACACCGTCTCGACACCCTAAAAACCATACCGTCCCAACACCTCCCCAAACTATACCATCCCAACACCTCCCAATTCACCATCTCCATATTCCTTGAACACCACACCGTCTCAGCCTCCAACCTACATCGTCCTAACAGCATCCTCCCAACAACACTGTCCTCCCTCAGATCCTCATCAACTCCACCGATTCACTATAGCCCTTCACACCAATCTCCTAAACTTACTATATCGTACCTATATCCTTAAACACTACACCGTCCCAATACCCCCCAAAATACAACACCGTCCAGCAAATACATTGTCCATCAAGCCACAACACCGTCCCTTTCTCCCGAAACAACCGTCCTCACCAAAACCGACCTCCTCACCCCTTCTCCTACACACCGTCCCAATACCTTTCTTCACACCGTCCCAATTTCCTTCTCCATCAACCGTCCCTTTTCCTTAAAACCTCCATACACAGCGCCCAGTCACTCCCTCACCTCGGATTAGCTCCCACCAATATCGGCTACACTCTTCAGTTTTCAGCATTCGTGCCCAACACCGGTCCAGTGCTTCTATCAGCGTGCAAGTCCGGAATCAGTCAGACACCGTCACTGCGTTTGACTCACACATCGGTTCTGAGCCCATCACACCGGTTCCACCCTGTTCCTTATTTCTTTTACTTTCAGCCTTTTATTTTCCTGTCAGTTCGCTGTTTGTTGGTTATGTTTGTCTGTGTGCCATAGTTTACACTGTTAATATTTTTGTCCTTTTCCCTAACAAGCACATATAATAAAAATAAGTGATTTTGTATATGTTTTATTTTCCAGTCTAAAAATCCTTTTTTTTAAAAAAAAAAATATAGTGTCGTACGGGGACACTCCCGTCTACACAACCTCTTTAGGATTCGTACACGTGCGAAGAACTTCGCCTTGTACGAGTTCCCCACCTCAGTGACATCCATCATCATCTCCTAAGTCTTTTCCTAAAAGAAAAACACTCAGAACAACGTAACCCTGATTTCTTGATAATTCAAGAATACGTAGGAGCAGGACTTTAACTCCTGTCAGGCCCACCTTTCTTATTTCCTTTTACTGATTTATTTCCTTGCTTTTTGTGTTTCTTTCGTGTTGTTACTTTTTTTCGTTTCCGTGAAAAATCAATTTAGACGTGACGTCTTATTGATTTCCCCCTGGTTTTGTTCAAACCTCGCTACAATTCATAGGGAAGGGATACTTAGGACAAGACGTCCCGCTTATCTCTTTCCTATCCCTATCCTTTTTACCCGAGGATGTTAATTTAGACGTGACGTCTTATTAGCATTCTCTCACCCTCTCTGTCTCATATCGAAGTCGAGCTTAATTCAGACGAAACGTCCCATTGACCTCGCTTCAACATTTTATGTCTGTACAGTTCTCTACTTCACTCTATCATTTTCAAAATAAAAGTAAAAGGGAAGAAACCATGTTTTATTTAAGGCTATTTATATTGTGCTTTCAATCTTGGTACTGTCTTTGACAGGCGATGTAGGGTGCTAATACCTTCCCTACTCGTAACCGACTCCCGAACTTGAATCTCAATTTTTAACCAGTGCTTTACTGAACCTAGTTTTTTCCAATGTTTTTCCTATGGATAAAAACGTTGGTGGCGACTCCCTGTTTCATTCCACTTTTTCTCCCTTTCTCGCCGCGCCGTCGCGATCCAGGTTGCGATAGATGGCGACTCCACTGGGGACACTTAAGAGAGTCAGGCCAGTTTGATTGAAAGCGCTTGTTCTTTTTATATAGCCTTTGTTAGCTTGGATTTCTTCCCCCTTGTTTTATTTTCTGTTAATTGTTGTGAATGTTTGTTCTTGTTTTAATTGTATCTTGTTATTTGTTTCATTATCTATGTTTGCATGCTTGTTGAACCCTAGGGTAGAGGACCATGTTACTTTCCTGTAATTATTGAACCCTAAGGTAGACGACTTTGTATATTTGTTCTGTGTTTGTTCTTTGTGCAGAATGGGGTAAGGTAAAAGGTATGGACTGCCCTTCCACACACTACACTCACAAATTACTCGCACACACTTATGAGTGGCGCCCTATACCCGGGCACCAAATGAAGCTTAAGTTAGGAGAGGTTGGTAACGGAATCGTATGGGATGTACTTCCTATCCGGTGTTCGTGAGAACCTCAACCAGAGTTCGACCTCTCATGATATACGCACCTAGTGGTTCCCCACTGTTGCGTCCCTGTCATGGGTAGGATCTTGGCTCTGGTGACCTTCTAGAAGTCTAGAATAAGCCACCTGGTGTGAAGAGCCACTTTTAGACAAACCATAGGGCCTAGAGAAAACTTTCAACAAAACCCGACCTAGGCCACAAAAGGGCAAACTTTACTTTACCTTACATCATTTTTGCTTTCCCCTTTTATCCAAGAAAATGGATTATCTACCACCCGCAGATTTACTGAGTTATTGGAATAATGACTCGTTTTGAAATACACAGTATTCTTCAGGCGAATAGATAATCCTCTTTTGGTCGTGTACCCTTTGAGTATCTATGGAAATTGACATGGGATTAAACTTAAAAAAATAAGGGCTGTAATTACCCGAAGAAGATGTCCGAGCTAGAGGCTCTCACCTCAGGATGAAAGATTTCTTCTGTCTTTACAATTATCCCATATTAATTTCTATGATTACCATACCTAGTACTTTTGAATGATAAGTTCTAAGGAATGGTCAAAGGATATTCGCCAAAGTCTGTGATTGTTCCCTACAACATTTTCCTTCTTTCTATTTTTGCCTAACATTTTTTCTTCTTTCTTTTTTAAAAAAAAAAACAAAAAAAGACACCAACGTCACGGGTAGGCATCCTTACCAGACCCGGCTCCAAAAGAAACTCATGGCTGAGGCAGAAGCTGTTGAAGGAAACTTTAGAACCGAGTTCGATCAGCTGAAAGAGCGAGTCGCGGAGTTAACTAAACTCTTAGAAAAGAAACTTACCGAAGGAGGCTCCTCTGCGGGTGTTGAGGATGCCCAACAACAGCCTGCCACTGCGCCACCTCCCCTTGGTTCTGACCCAGCAAGAACCCAACTCCCTAACACAATGACACCCCCTCTCACCATTCATGTCGGGAGACCTAACCCTGCCATTGAGGCCCAGCCATCTTACGGCCAGTCTTACGCACAGTATACATTTATTGGTCTAGACAGCAACCCAGTACCTTTTACACTTTATGGCCTACCCCTGGGGTACTATCCCCCACTCGCCAACCAATAAGACGCCCACAACCAGCAAGTGGTAAATCCTCATGCTTCATACCCCACACAACCAAACATGCCACCACTCCACCAAACCCAAAACACGCAAACCCATGACCTACAAGCTCACCAGGCCCAAAACACACAGGTCCATGACCCACAAACCCACCAAATCCAAAACACACAAGCCCCGATGGCCCAGCCAACCTACAACGCCCAAGCCCAAAATACACAAGCCCAGATAACCCAGCCGACTTATGCTGTGGCCCATCCTCAAGGTCCCTCACCAAATACAGGCCTAGTAAACCAGTCCCATGTGTTGCCTCCGTACAACCAGTCATTCGGCTATCCGTATGGATACGGAACCCCCTATGGGACCAACCTCCAAGATACAACCCGCGCGGTCGCGGCTTCTCGAAGGGAAAAGATAGAGATCTTAGAAGAGCGTTTAAGAATGATGGAAGGCGCCGGAGGTTTTGGACTAATAGATGCTTCGGAGCTATGTTTAGTCACAGATGTTGTTCTCCTACCCAAATTCAAGATGCCAGACTTTGACAAGTATCAGGGAATGACTTGTCCTAAGAATCATCTCACGATGTACTGTCGAAAGATGGCATCTTACTCTTTTAATGACCAACTATTGATCCACTGCTTCCAAGATAGTCTAGCAGGAGCTGCTCTTACATGGTATGCTCACCTTGATCGGAACCATATCCATTTTTGGAAGGACCTGGCTGATGCCTTCCTTAGACAATACAAGTATAACATGGATATGGCACCCAACAGGGTTCATTTACAAAATATAGTGAAGAGGGACAATGAAACGTTTAAGGAGTATGCCCAACGATGGAGAGAAACAGTGGCGCAAGTTGATCCCCCATTGTTGGAAAAAGAAATAGTCGCAATGTTTATCGACACACTCTCATCACCTTTCTACGGCAAGATGATTGGTAGTGTTTCAGCCAATTTCTCTGACATCGTGACTATTGGGGAAAGAGTGGAGAGTGGAATACGAACGGGTAAGATCACTCAGGGCTCATCTGGGGCAAACATGATGAGGAAGCCGACACCTGGGAGAAGGGACGGAGAAACTAATTCCATCTCTTCTAATCAAAAGACGGTTCCGCCGAGACCATTCACTCCTACCATGATTCAATCTCCCAATCCTTATGTGGCCGCAGCTACTTATAGCCCGACAGCTCATACTCCTCACTTCCGCCCACCCATAGTAAGAGCTCCAATACCACAACCCATGCCATACCATCACCCGCAGCAAGTAGCTCGACCACCCAACTATAATCAGAACCCAAGGAATCCCAACAACGAGCGCGCCCCTGCGCAGTTCGATCCAATTCCCATAACATATGCCGAACTTTTTCCAGTCCTCGTTGAGAGGGGAATGATAGCTCCATGCCCCATGAGGCCGTTGCAACCTCCTTACCCAAGGGGGTATGACCCGAATGCTCATTGTGATTACCATGCAGGGGCGCCAGGGCACTCCACAGAAAATTGCATGGCTTTGAAATATAAAGTGAGAGATTTGATCAAAGCCGAGTGGATTAGTTTTAAAGAAGGAAGCCCTAATGTGGTCAAGAATCCCCTGCCTAATCATGGAGGCTTAGAAGTTAATGCCGTGATGGTTGATGTTGGGAATAGTTTTGATAACAATGTTGATTTGGTGATCGCTTGCCCGTCGGGCCAAGAGCTCAGTAGCTGAAAGGCTGTCAAACTCCCCACGATTTTAAATGGTTCACCAAATTAATTTATCATTTGCCTTAGTGTCTTGTTTATCCCTCTGCTATGCCTAAGGCTTTGGGACTTTCCATGTAATAAAGGCGAAAAAACTTGTTTTACCAGTCAATCAATAAATGTGTATCGAAATTTTGAAAAGATTTTTCTCATTTCTTTATCCTTGCTTTCATCCATTGTCTTTATTTGTTTGTTCCTTTTTTTTTCCTCTCTATTTTTTATTTCTTGCCACAAAGCGCTAAAATTGCAGATCCGAAAAAGATCCTCTTGAGACTAATGAAATCACAATCCCATTTTACGACCTCAACTACCCGGTCGATTGTGCTGACGAAGGAGGTAGGGAAACCTACGAGCCACTATCCAAGTTTACAAGATTGTTAGAACAAGAGGATCAAGATGGGTATACCCCTAAGTCAAGAATAATTGAAGGAATCACGGGGGCAACCTATCAGAAGGCATGGAATAACAATATGGGCAAGTCCCGAATTGGACAAGTGGTAGGCCAGTCATTTAAGGAAACCTCAATAGTTGAATAGGGGGAAAATCGCTTATGTCTATAAATGTAGACACAACTGAGGAAGACTTTGCCAAAAAAAAAAGAAAAAAGAAGGAAAAGAAAAAAAAACAAATAATACAAAAAAAAAGTGAAAAAAATAGAGCCAAGCTCGAAATCCAATGCACATACCAAGCAGGGAAAGCTGGTTACGTCCAAATCATCAGGCAAGCTGTCATCTTCTGTATTGGGGAAATAAATGTCACTGGACCAAGAACTTGTATTCTTATCATCATCAACACCTCAAGAGGTACGCTATTCCTCATGCTCATGTAACCAAGGAAATAGTCTGTCAGATTGAGTTATTGCATCATCAAGGGCATAAAAAACAAAAAAGTGGTGGCAAACAAAAAATGAAAAAATGAAAAATCCAAAAATGAAATAAAAAAAAAGGGCCAAAATGATAACTCAGAGTAATTCTCTCATTGATGCTAAAAGACTCACCAATATTTCCTTGGGTACATGGCATAGGAGTAGAGTCTCCTATTTGAGAAGACATCAGTTCCCCAAAGGATCCAAACTAAATTTGGAAAAGGTTGGGCAGACTCAGCTGGAGTGTGATCAGTTTCAACCCTTTACTGTAAAGGATGCAGCCAAAAATAAGAAGAAGAGAAAAACACAAGAAAAAAGCTCGCTAGGTTGAAAACCTGAAAGGGCGGCCTAGGCAAAAGTTAGAGCAACCCAGTGAGTCGAAAACCTGAAAAGGCTGCTCAGGTAAAATTAGGGTCAAGATTTTGGCAGAGTAGCTAAAGCTCCCAATGCAAAACATGCAAACTGGGGCCATGTGGACCATGGTCGAACTACCCTCTCAAAGGCAGAGTTGAACGATGTACTTGAGGTCGTGACGCAGGATTAAGGTTCTCACTAGTCTCAGGAATTCACTGGAGGGTCCTTGAACTTTCCTGATCTTGACCTGTCCTATGTAACTTCATTTCATCCCATCTATTTTCCCTATTGTCCGTTCTCTGTATATTGTTTGACATACATGAATAAAGTTCATCCTTTTTCGATACGTGTTATAAATTGCATTGATCTGATAAAACATTGTGTTTTTATAAAAATAAAATGAAAGAATGGTGAACATTTAAAGTCGTGAGGAACGAGACGCTCCCACTAATTGACCTCGTCTTAGACAATCATTATGAAGACTCAGCCAGGCACGCGCTTCAAAGCTATGATCGCCTCTTTGATTCTCCTCTGTCCATGAGTTATCCTAAGGACCGCGGCTTCACAGGACCTACCCAGTTTTTGAATGCATCTTCACACTATTTACCCTTTTTCTTCAGGTTATTGTAACGGATGGTCATGTCAAGCTCTGACGCCTCAATCAAGACCTTTTCCTTAATGGAACCGCAACTGCCAAAACTAGAATCATTCAAGTCTTCCCCTTGATCGCCAAAGTTGGCACTTCTCAGAACTCCTTCCGCCAAAGCTGGCACCTCTCAAAGTCTCCTCCTTAATCGCCAAAGTTGGCACTCCTCAAAGCCCTTCCCCAAAACACCAAAGTTGGCACTTCTTGAAGTCTTCTCCTCAACTGCCAAAGCTGACACTTTTCAAACTCCCTTCCGGGGAATCTACTTGATACACTCCAGCAGTCAAGTAAGAAGAACTCTCCCCAAAGAGCCCCAGCACGTTTTTCTCGGTAAATCTACACATACTAGGCGGACCCCAAATTTTACCTTCCCAATCTAGGAGCGATGCTCGAGCCATCAATCCTTCTCCTGTGGAATTACACTTCCCAGACAAATCAAACTGGGGCATCACCCCAGAATCATTTCCTTCTCGCTCAAGGGGCAGCTCCCTGAGGTTTCAAAGCAAATAGTTCAAACTGGGGCATCACCCCAGGATCATTCTCTTACGCCTAAAGAGGCAGTACCCTGAACCATCAATCCTTCTCTAGTAGAAATACATTTCTTAAACAACTTAAACTGGGGCATCTCCCCAGATTCCTTTTGTTCATTCAAGGGGTAGTTCCCCAACAACCTTCAAATTACCTTCAAACTGGGGCATCTCCCCAGATTTCTTTTATTCTAGCCTTTCCCCAAGATTCCTTCAAACCATCTCAAACTGGGGGGGCATCACCCCAGGATCACGCTCTTTCAGTCAAAGAGCAATTCTTTCAGTCATGTCAAACTGGGGCATCACCCTGAGCCTTTAGGTCCAGTGAGTTAATTCGGACGAGACATCCTGTTAGCTCTCCCAATCTCTGCATTTCCTGTCAACTGAGGGTCAACCCCACAAGTTCCTTTCTATTCGCCTATTCAGGCATCCTTTACCTTTCCAGTTCGCCTATTCAGGCACCAGTCCTTTCCATTCGCCTATTGAAGCACCCTCTACCTTTCCCATTCGCCTATTCAGGCATCCTTTACCTCTCCAGTTCGCCTATTCAGGCACCAGTTATTTCCCGTTCGCCTATTCAGGCATCCTCTACCTTTCCAGTTCGCCTATTCAGGCACCAGTTACTTTCTAGTTCGCCTATTCAGGCACCAGTTATTTCCCGTTCGCCTATTCAGGCATCCTTTACCTTTCCAGTTCGCCTATTCAGGCACCCTTTACTTTCCAGTCGCCTATTTAGGCACCCTTTACTTTCCATTCGCCTATTCAGGCACCCTTTACTTTCCATTCGCCTATTCAGGCACCCTCTACTTTCCAGTCGCCTATTCAGGCACCCTTTACTTTCCATTCGCCTATTCAGGCACCCTTTACTTTCCATTCGCCTATTCAGGCACCCTCTACTTTCCAGTCGCCTATTCAGGCACCCTTTACTTTCCATTCGCCTATTCAGGCACCCTTTACTTTCCATTCGCCTATTCAGGCACCCTTTATTTTCCAGTCGCCTATTCAGGCACCCTTTACTTTCCATTCGCCTATTCAGGCACCCTTTACTTTCCATTCGCCTATTCAGGCACCCTTTACTTTCCATTCGCCTATTCAGGCACCCTTTCCTTTCCATTCGCCTATTCAGGCATCCTTTACCTTTCCAGTTCGCCTATTCAGGCACCATTTACTTCCATTCGCCTATTCAGGCACCCTTTACTTTCCATTCGCCTATTCAGGCATCCTTTACCTTTCCAGTTCGCCTATTCAGGAACCATTTACTTCCATTCGCCTATTCAGGCACCCTTTACTTTCCATTCGCCTATTCAGGCACCCTTTACTTTCCAGTCACCTATTCAGGCACCCTTTACTTTCCATTCGCCTATTCAGGCACCCTTTACTTTCCATTCGCCTATTCAGGCACCCTCTACTTTCCAGTCGCCTATTCAGGCACCCTTTACTTTCCATTCGCCTATTCAGGCACCCTTTACTTTCCATTCGCCTATTCAGGCACCCTTTATTTTCCAGTCGCCTATTCAGGCACCCTTTACTTTCTATTCGCCTATTCAGGCACCCTTTACTTTCCATTCGCCTATTTAGGCACCATTTACTTTCCATTCGCCTATTCAGGCACCCTTTACTTTCCATTCGCCTATTCAGGCACCCTTTACTTTCCATTCGCCTATTCAGGCACCCTTTACTTTCCATTCGCCTATTCAGGCACCCTTTACTTTCCATTCGCCTATTCAGGCACCCTTTACTTTCCATTCGCCTATTCAGGCACCCTTTACTTTCCATTCGCCTATTCAGGCACCCTTTACTTTCCATTCGCCTATTCAGGCACCCTTTACTTTCCAGTCGCCTATTCAGGCACCCTTTACTTTCTAGTCGCCTATTCAGGCACCCTTTACTTTCCATTCGCCTATTCAGGCACCCTTTACTTTCCATTCGCCTATTCAGGCACCCCTTACTTTCCATTCGCCTATTCAGGCACCCCTTACTTTCCATTCGCCTATTCAGGCACCCTTTACTTTCCAGCCGCCTATTCAGGCATCCGTTACTTTCCGTCCGCCTATCCAGGCATCCTTTATTTTTCATTCGCCTATTCAGGTATTCCTTTTCTTTTCTGTTCGCCTATTCAGGCCTCCTTCATTTTCCAGTTCGCCTTTTCAGGCACCCTTTACTTTTTGTTCGTCTGTTTCTAAAAAAAAAAAAAAAAAGAGAGAGAAAAAAAAAAGAAGCGGTGTTGGTCCGATGTTGACACTAGGTGGATGAGGTTCTCTCTATTCCAAGACATGGGAGGTGGTCCAAAGGGCGGTGTCATGACCTCAAATCGAGTAAACTAGGAACCGTGAATTAGGTCACAAGGGACGATGTCCCAGTGGTTACACCGGTTACTACTTTGGGGCGTAACAAACGGTATCATGAAACCTACCTCGGATAGAATTGGATCCAGGGTTTAAGTTGCTAAGGCCGATGTCACGCATAATACACCGGCCATTCAAAAGGGAATAAAAGTTGAGGACGGGGTGGTCATGATGCACTAATCCGAGGTTCTATACTTTGCAAGGACGATGTCCGGTTGATGGGTCCCATTTATCCCCTACATCGGTGTTCATGTCTTTACTCCCTTTTCACCTCGGAAATACGAAGATTCCGTATTTCTCTTGTGAAAAAGGAGTAAAGAGGGGCATCTGTGAACACCTATTTCGGTCCGACCCAAATGGAAAGGACACCGGTCCCAAATGTAAATATAACCGGTCCGAATTCCAAAAGGGGGGAACACCGGACCAATTGTTAGAGTCCTTTAATGGCCGATGTCGCGGATCTGACAACGAAAGAACGAGTGAGTCCGGCCCAAGTAAGAAACGACGATCTCGTGGGCGGATTCAGATTGAAAATAGGCACACCGGCTGGTAGTAGATCCAGACTAGGAGGGAGAACACCGCCCCTGTGAACACCTCTTTCAGTCCGGCCTAAATTGTTATAACATCGGATCCGGCCTTAAAACTGGCAACACCGGACAAGGCCCAAATTAACACCGGACCGATGTCGTGCGCCTGACAAAGGAGTAACAGGCCAGTCCGGCCCTAAGGAAAAAGGAATCAGATCAAAAATAGGCACACCGGCTGGTAGTAGATCCGGACAAGGAGGGAGAACACCGCCCCTGTGAACACCTCTTTCAGTCCGGCCTAAATTGTTATAACACCGGATCCGGCCTTAAAAATGGCAACATCGGACAAGGCCCAAACTAACACCGGACCGATGTCGTGCGCCTGACAAAGGAGTAACAAGCCAGTCCGGCCCTAAGGAAAAAGGAATCTCAGATCAAAAATAGGCACACCGGCTGGTAGTAGATCCGGACTAGGAGGGAGAACATCGCCCCTGTGATTACATTGAAAGACACAGGTAAAGGTTCTTGAGACACCACATCGGATCAGTGGAAACTTCGTCCAACCGATGTCTTTGATAACCGATGTCACAAATTTGACAACGGATGGATGAGGTCGGAAATTTGTGCGTGATGACCTGGAATCGCACTCCCCAAAAATGGCAGACAAGGGGGCTGTAGTGGAAGAATTAAAAAATTTCCCATCTGCCATTGTCCCCCCACTATCTGTTAGTGGCCAGGTCGCTTCCACCAAGTGGAGTTTGAGTTATCCACTCGGCCCATGTCCAAGAGCCCTCTATAAATACCTCTCAGGAAGAGGCACAAGGGGTTGGCTAGTAAGTTCTTGACATGGTCCAGGGCTGAAAAGAGAGGAAACTTCTAAATTTCACTTCAAGAGTCTTAAGGAATTCATTCCCTTCACACAGTTCTGTCCCAATTCACTCCTAAACACCACACCGTCTCGACACCCTAAAAACCATACCGTCCCAACACCTCCCCAAACTATACCGTCCCAACACCTCCCAATTCACCATCTCCATATTCCTTGAACACCACACCGTCTCAGCCTCCAACCCACATCGTCCTAACAGCATCCTCCCAACAACACTGTCCTCCCTCAGATCCTCATCAACTCCACCGATTCACTATAGCCCTTCACACCAATCTCCTAAACTTACTATATCGTACCTATATCCTTAAACACTACACCGTCCCAATACCCCCCAAAATACAACACCGTCCAGCAAATACATTGTCCATCAAGCCACAACACCGTCCCTTTCTCCCGAAACAACCGTCCTCACCAAAACCGACCTCCTCACCCCTTCTCCTACACACCGTCCCAATACCTTTCTTCACACCGTCCCAATTTCCTTCTCCATCAACCGTCCCTTTTCCTTAAAACCTCTATACACAGCGCCCAGTCACTCCCTCACCTCGGATTAGCTCCCACCAATATCGGCTACACTCTTCAGTTTTCAGCATTCGTGCCCAACACCGGTCCAGTGCTTCTATCAGCGTGCAAGTTCGGAATCAGTCAGACACCGTCACTGCGTTTGACTCACACATCGGTTCTGAGCCCATCACACCGGTTCCACCCTGTTCCTTATTTCTTTTACTTTCAGCCTTTTATTTTCCTGTCAGTTCGCTGTTTGTTGGTTATGTTTGTCTGTGTGCCATAGTTTACACTGTTAATATTTTTGTCCTTTTCCCTAACAAGCACATATAATAAAAATAAGTGATTTTGTATATGTTTTATTTTCCAGTCTAAAAATCCTTTTTTTTTTAAAAAAAAAATATAGTGTCGTACGGGGACACTCCCGTCTACACAACCTCTTTAGGATTCGTACACGTGCGAAGAACTTCGCCTTGTACGAGTTCCCCACCTCAGTGACATCCATCATCATCTCCTAAGTCTTTTCCTAAAAGAAAAACACTCAGAACTACGTAACCCTGATTTCTTGATAATTCAAGAATACGTAGGAGCAGGACTTTAACTCCTGTCGGGCCCACCTTTCTTATTTCCTTTTACTGATTTATTTCCTTGCTTTTTGTGTTTCTTTCGTGTTGTTACTTTTTTTCGTTTCCGTGAAAAATCAATTTGGACGTGACGTCTTGTTGATTTCCCCCTGGTTTTGTTCAAACCTCGCTACAATTCATAGGGAAGGGATACTTAGGACAAGACGTCCCGCTTATCTCTTTCCTATCCCTATCCTTTTTACCCGAGGATGTTAATTTAGATGTGACGTCTTATTAGCATTCTCTCACCCTCTCTGTCTCATATCGAAGTCGAGCTTAATTCAGACGAAACGTCCCATTGACCTCGCTTCAACATTTTATGTCTGTACAGTTCTCTACTTCACTCTATCATTTTCAAAATAAAAGTAAAAGGGAAGAAACCATGTTTTATTTAAGGCTATTTATATTGTGCTTTCAATCTTGGTACTGTCTTTGACAGGCGATGTAGGGTGCTAATACCTTCCCTACTCGTAACCGACTCCCGAACTTGAATCTCAATTTTTAACCAGTGCTTTACTGAACCTTGTTTTTTCCAATGTTTTTCCTATGGATAAAAACGTTAGTGGCGACTCCCTGTTTCATTCCACTTTTTCTCCCTTTCTCGCCGCGCCGTCGCGATCCAGGTTGCGACAATAATTATACAAGAGTATTTTATTGAATTAATTATGAATTACAGGGGGAGCTTAATTGGGGTCGTGCCTCATTAAAACCTTCTTGGAAAAACCCCATGGGAAAAACCCAAGTAAGGAAAAAGAGTACACGCCGTCTTACCAACTAGCTATAATAAATGCGCAGGTTCTAAGTATTCCACTTGTTGTGGATCGGTGAGTCATCAAGATTCTCTAGGTGGTATGAGCCTTTTCCAGTGACCTCGGATACTCTGTAGGGACCTTCCCACGTCGGAGCGAGTTTACCTTGGTGCGCAAATTTATTTCCCACGCTTGCTTTTCTTAAAACCAGTTCTCCGACGTTGAAAGTCCAGGACTGGACCCGTTTGTTGTAACAGAGGGAGGCTTTGGCTTTAACAGCTTGGTCCTTGATGAAAGCTTCCTCTCTGAGCTCTTGGATCAGATCTATTTCTGATGCCAAGTTAGCGTCGTTGTCTTTCTCAGGAAAGTACTTGAGCCTCACAGAGGCGGTTTGTAACTCCACTGGTATCATCACCTTCACCCCGTAGGTCAGATGGTATGGAGATTCGTTTGTAGAGGAATGAGGCGTTGTCTGGTATGCCCAAAGGACATGGCATAATTGATCTGTCCATCCGCCCTTGGCTTCTCTGAGGCGTTTCTTCAACCCCTCCATCACTTCTCTGTTGGCCACTTCAGCTTGGCCATTAGTTTGTGGATGTTTGACAGATGAGAATATTTGGGCTATGACCAATCCCTCAAGCAAATCTGTGAACTTCCTATTTGTGAATTGAGCACCGTTGTCTATAACGACCCGTGCTGGGACCCCAAATCGTGTTATGATGTTTTCGTACATGAAACAACTAGTTCGGGCTGAAGTGATATGGACCACTGGCTCTGCTTCAATCCATTTAATGAAATAGTCAACCCCCACGATAAGGTATTTGATACCCCCCAGGGCGGTTGGAAAAGGACCCAGTATATCCAATCCCCATTGGTAAAACGGCCATGGCACAGCCGATGTAAAGAGCTCTTCAGCCGGTGTGTGGTGAAGGTTAGAGAATCTTTGGCAAGTGTCGCACCTTTTGACGAAGTCAGTTGAGTCTTGCTTCATTGTGGGCTACCAATATCCAGCCCTAAGGATTTTCCTCATCAAGCTTCTTCCTCCTGTATGGTGTCCACATTGTCCTTCGTGCACTTCTTCTATTACTCCTTGTATCTTGTTTTCCCTTAAACAGACCAAATAAGGCACTGAAAATCCCCTCCTATATAGGACGCCGTCAACCATGGTGAAGTATGGGAGCTCCCTTTTAATTCTCCTTTTCTCTTTTTCTTCAGTGGGTAACTGTCCATCAGCCAGATAACGGATGTAAGGAGTCATCCATGAGTTTTCATAGGGAGAATTGTCCATTATGGCGTTCAGAGAGGGGAATACTAGGCGATGTTAGTGTACTTTGGACTACCGTCGTGGTACTTCCTGGCTGTTTCGTGCTTGCTAGCCTGGACAAGATATCCGCCCTAGCATTTTCCTCTCGCGGGACATGTTTGAACTCCAACATTGAAAATCTCTCTTAATTCTTTTACATAATTCAAATACAACTGGAGTTGAGGCTCGTGGACTTGGTATTCACCTTGTATCTGTGATATTACCAATTGAGAGTCACTGCAGAGGGTGACTTCTGACACTCTGATGTCGATAGCAGCTTGTAGTCCGGCGAGGCAAGCTTCATACCCAGCTTGGTTGTTAGACGTCGTAAAATTAAAATGGAGGGAGATTTCTAGATGGACTCCATCATCACTTTCTACCACGACTCCTGCTCCAGAGCCTTTATTATTGGAAGATCCATCGATATAAATAGTCCAATGCCATCGCGGCACTGTTGGGTCTGTCCCCAGCATTTCTGCTATAAAATCAGCCAAAACCTGGGCTTTTATTGCACCTCGTGGCTTGTAAGAAACATTAAATTCTGAAAGCTCGATGGACCACTTAATAATTCTCCCTGTAAGGTCTGGCTTGCTCAACACAGAGCGGAGTGGTAGATCCGTTCATACGGTAATTGGGTGGGCATGGAAGTAAGGGCGTAGACGACGAGAGGCATAAACGATAGCAAGGGCAGCTTTTTCAATCTTCTGGTACCGACTCTCAGCGCCCTGCAATGTCTTGCTTGTGAAATACACTGGCCTCTATCCATCCGTGGTTTCCTTGACTAGAGTGACTCCTAACGCCTCATCAGAAACTGCCAAGTACAAAATAAGCGTTTCGCTGGGGTTATGCTTCACTAATATCGAAGGTTTAGACAATACCTCCTTAAGCTCTTGAAAGGCTCTCTCCTGCTCTTGTCCCCACTTGAATTTCTTGGTCTTCTTCAATACTTTGTATAGAGGGAGTGATCTGTGAGCCATCTTGGGCATGAATCGTGCCAGGGCTGCCACTTTACCATTTAGGGATTGAACTTCCCTGAGATTCTTCAGACTCTACATGTCGAGAATGGCTTGGCATTTCCCTGGATTAGCTTCGATACCGCACTGAGTCAACATAAAAGCAAGGAATTTTCCAGCTAGAACAGCGAAGGTGAATTTCAATGGATTCAGTCTCATGTTGTATTGCCTCAGCCACAGGAACACTTGACGCAAGTCCTCTACATGGTCATTATGAACACCTATTTTAGTTTGGCCAGTTTCTGTGAACACCGGTAGTGATTAATCGATCTCAAGGGTTGGTACAGACCATAAAAGGGGGGACATCGTCCCTGACACCATCCCACTCCAGAAAATCTGATGTCGCTGTAGTAAGATCAGTTGGGCAAGTGACATGCTACTGAAGGGGACATCACTCAGAAAGGCCGGTGTCCAAGCAATACAATAATATAATCAGTTTCCCGTACTATACGGTGTTGAATGTTTAATAAGCCCAACATCGGGTACTTAGACCGTCTTTGTTACACCGTCCACAGAGTCTGGTTGCCCATGCCATGACCTGGAAACACACTACCAGATTTGATCCTAAAATTCAGGAAATGGCAGACAAGGAATAAAGGATCAAAATAATAAAAAACTCTCCACCCACCGCTGTTCCCCATAACTGCTAGTGGCCAGGCTGTCCCTCCACTACGCGCATGGGTTGAGTGGAAGCCTGAGCTGTCTAAACACTCAGCACAAAGAAAAATTTCAGGGATCCTCTATAAATACCTCAATTGAAGAGGACCAATGGTCCGCACTTTAAACCCTTGAATCCTAAGAAATTGCTCCGGTGTTCAAAACCCTAAGTCCTTTAGAGAATTACTCCAACTCTTGGTTCTTTGACTCTCTCGAGGAAAAGAACTAGCCCCAAGGTTCTGAATCCAGTCACTAGGATACCAGCCTTTACCCTACTTGAAGTAAGTTCTCCCCTGCTGCTCAGATTCCGTCCAGAACCCCATAAAAGCTTATTTCAATCCCATTGCTTTACCCCGGTTCTCCACTAAACCCTATACCGTCTCTCCCTTAAGCTCCACACGACTCTCGCAGTTGTTCAGTCCTCTTATTATTTCGGTTGCTGTTGTTCTAGCCCATACCGGCTCGTACCTGAGGATCGGCTCTTTTCAGTATCTCCACCACACCGGTTACAATCCTCTCCACTTTTATCCCTTTCTTAGTTCATTTTATTAGTTAGTCTTATACTATTTGTTCTTTTGCCAAATCTGTAATTTTTGTTAAATCTATTCTCTTGGTTAAATTTGTTCTGTTGTTAAAATCCTCTTTTATCCTGTCTCATGATAATAATAATAAAAACAAGTGTTTTTTCATGTTTATTTTGATCAATGTAAAAGTCATTTTAGCTAGTGTCATGCGGAAGTACTTCTGCCTACACTATTCCTAAAGATCATACACGTGCGGAGAACTTCGCCTTGTATGCACCTTTTCCATGAATATCACCCGTCCCTACGTCCCTAGCTTCATCTAAGACACCCCTCATCAAGAACTATGTAACCTTGATTTCTCAAAAACTCGAAAATACATAGGAGCAGGACTTAACTCCTGTCGGGCCCACTTCTTTTCCTTTCTTATTCTTCCTTTTAAAAATTAATCTAACCCTTACCATCTTCATGGAAGTCAATTTAGACGTGACGTCTTGTTGATTTTCTTCCTTTTCCCTGGCCGTTATTATTTTTCATAAAAAATCAGGTTAATTTGGATGAGAACGTCCTGTTAACTCCTTTCACCGTTTCACCCTGCATTTTGATGGAAAATGACTAATTTGGATGAGACATCCTGTTAGCGTTCTCTCCCTTTCCATACGTACCTCAATTAAAAGCCCGGATTAATTTGGACGTGACGTCCTGTTAACCCCTCCTTTTTCTTTCCCGATCTGGTATCTTGACGAAAGGATGACTAAGTTAGAGGAAACGTCTTGTTAGTTTCCTTTCCTTTTTTTCCCATTTCCCCCATTAAAGCCAGGATTAATTTGGACGAGATATCCTGTTGATCTTACTCTGAGCTTTTTTTTTTAATTTCATTTGTCTCCTTTATTTTCAAGAAAAAAGAAATAGAAACAGTTTTAAGGCTATTCATGATGCACATTTTCAACTTTGGTACTGTTTTTAACAGGCGATGTGGGGAGCTAATACCTTCCCCACTCGTAACCGACTCCCAAACTTGAATTTCACTTTTTTTAACTAGTTCTTTGTTAAAGCTTTTTTTCCAATATTTTTCCTATGGATAAAAACGTTGGTGGCGGCTCCCTGTTCTGAGTTATTTCGTTTGTTAGGGTCGGCCGCGCCCCCGCGATCCCATTCGCGACAGATGGCGACTCCACTGGGGAGATACTTGAGAGTCAGGCCATTTAGGTTGAAAGCGCATGAAGTTATTGAAAAATCTAGGACCTACATGACTTTAGTTTGGCACGAGTTTTGTCGACCGTTACTTCCCGAAGCGAAAATGCTTTTCAGTAAATCAGTAAGGAAGTAGCAGTTTGCCAAAACATGGCTGTAACTAATTTCTTTTTCTTTGTTTTTGCATGAAGCTATTCAGGATTTAGCGCACGCCTCTGAGCAAGTATAGAAATTAACATGGGACAGGAAAATTGTGGTACAAATATGACAGAATTAAGGAAAATACTTCATGTTAAGGCCAAGAAGGTTGATACTGGTAGTCTACAGGCAATAGGGAGAAAATTAAACCTGACTCAGAAGATGGCCTTTATAAGAAAATATGGAAAGATTTTAAAGCTATTGGAGGTTGAAGTACAAACTGAGGCTATCACAGCCTTGGCGAAGTTCTACAACCCGCCTCTCAGATGTTTTACATTCAGAGACTTTCAGTTGGCCCCGTCCATAGAGGAGTTTGAACAACTATTGGGGATGCCTTTGGGGGGACAAATTCCCTACCGCCATCTCGACCATCATGCAACCATCACCTTAGTCACCCGTGTTTTGAGAATCCGTCCTGAGACATTAAGGAATATGCAAATGAATAGAAACTAAATTCCCGGGTTCACTCGAGAATTTCTTAAAAAACATATGCATATATTGGCGGATAAAGAAGAATGAAAGGTTTTCATGGACACTTTAGCCCTTACTATCTACGGGGTTGTCTTGTTCCCTAATCTGGATAACTACGTGGATTATGATGCCATCGCCGTCTTCCTAGCTCGCAAGCACAGGTTGGAGAATCCCGTCACAGCCGTATTGGCCAATGTGTACTACACTATGGATTTCTGCCATACGCAAGGTGGGAAAAGAATTGTTTGCTGTCGACCTGTTCTGTATGTATAGTTCGCGTCTCATGCTTTCCATCAAATTTGCAAGGCCAAATATCCTGTTTCTGATTTAAAACTGTGTCAATTGACAATAAAGAATGGACGTGAATGGGCCAATCATCTTATAGGACTCACAGCCGAGAGAGTCAGATGGTATCCCCAATGGTTAGAAGTTGAGTCGGTCATCTATCATTGTGGAAATTATCCAAATATTCCTCTTATTGGCACACAAGGGTGTATCAACTACAATCCTGTTATAGCCAAACATCAGTTGGCTTATCCTTTACTTGGGCCACCGGATGAAGGGTTGCTCACTCCTCTCATTTTGTACTATGCCAAGGGGAACTATATGTCTACTGTTCAGGATATAGCAAACGCATGGAAAAGAGTTTCCAAGATGGGTAGAGAATTGGGGGCACGAAGCCATGCTGTAGGAGAAAAGTATCATGAATGGGTCCTGAATAGGGTCTCCATTATTAAATTACCCTTCAGGAGTCCCTCGTATCAATCTGCAAGCACTCCCGCTCCACCATTTATCATGGAAGACAAAGTAACCCAGGCTTTGAAGGCCAAGATAGAAGAGTTGACAGCTAAGAATCAAAGGCTGGAAGAAGACCTACTGAAATACCAACAAGAATACACACTCCAA
Source organism: Clitoria ternatea (assembly GCA_037962975.1). NCBI lineage: Eukaryota > Viridiplantae > Streptophyta > Magnoliopsida > Fabales > Fabaceae > Clitoria > Clitoria ternatea. The sequence goes on from CM075675.1 coordinate 55,270,491, forward strand.
AAGAGGGAAAATTTAGAGAATAAGCAGGCCATGGATGAGATTCGGAAAAAATGGAAGATTGAAGAAGACTATAGGGTGAAGCAAGATCAGTGTCTCCAGGTGGCCAATTCCCAACTGAAAATGAAAAGTAAGCAAAGTGACACCATTCTGGCTGAGAAGCATCTCCTAAAAGATCTGTTGACACAATCAAAGAAAAATGAAAGGGAGGCTTTGGTGCAGAAGGAGTTGTTGCAATCCCAAGTCAATCTATGAGGTAATGAGAGCCTGCGAGCAGAAGATAAATGACGAATGAAGAAATGCTATAAACATAGAGCAACATTGTCAAGAGGCCACACGCCTTTTAGAAACTGAATTAGCTCGACAAGATAAGATCATTCATTCATGGATGGATCACTTCGCCAACCTAGCCTACTTGGCCAATGGAGTTCTGGAGGATCTTCCACTATTGCTGAAACAAGCCGAAGAAATGGCTAACCCTCTCACTACTCCGAAGGAGATTTCAACATTCTTGAATTATTATCATGAAAGAATTTGTAAAATGAGGGCCATGATCGCCCAAGCCAGGAACGACTGAAATGTTGTATGAAATGATGAAGTATGAAATGTATGAAATGATAAAGTATGAATTATTGTCTTGAATTATTCAACATTCTTTATGGAAGTATGAAATGATGAAGTATTTTGCCTCTACAATTGTCTCATGTTAATTTCTATTTTACTACTTTACCTAGTACTTTTGAACGTGACACTCTGAGGAATGGTCAAAGAGCATGCACTAAATCTCGGATCGCCTTCCGCGTAACATCTTTCTTCCTTTTATCGTTTCTATTAACCGTTTATTTTCTTTTTGCTAACAAATTTCCATGTTCCTTTAGACATTACAGGTAAACATCCTTACGAGACCAGGCTCAGAAAGAAACTCATGGCAGAAATAAAATAAGAAAATGAGAGTTTGAGAGCTGAGCTCAGTCAACTGAAGGAACAAATGGCCGAGATGGCTAAGCTTTTGGAAAAGAGGGTCATGGAAGGGGGTTCCTCTGCCGGTGTTGAAGACGCCAGACACCAACCACCTACTCCACGATACTCTCCTGGTCCAGCTGGGGAACAGGGCCCTAATCCTACGGTACCTCCCCTTACCCTTCATGTTAGAAGGCCAAACCCCGTTGATACCCAGCGACATACCTTCATAGATGCGGATGGCAATGCTATCCCCTTCCCATGATATGGCTTGCTTCCGGGCTATTTTCCTCCTCTCCATACCAACCCACAAACAGACCTGAACCACCAAGATCCTTACTCTGTTCAACTAAACATACCCCCTGTCGTGAATTCTGTACAACCCAAGGTCAAGCACAACCTAAGGTCAAGCACAACCCGTCCAAGCCCACGTTACACAGCCTGCCAACGCAACCCAAACCACCACCCGACCACAGGTCTTTGTAGACCCAGTAAACCCCTCTTATATAGCTACGCATGTACAACAACCTTATGGGCACATGGATCCTCATGTCGCTGCTGGTCTCGGTGGCACTACAGCCATCCAAGAAGGAAGGATAGAGGTCCTTGAAAGGAGATTAAGGGTAATGGAAGGATCAGAAGGTTTTGGGTTGGGAAATGCCGCAGAACTTTGCTTAATCCCAGACGTTATCATCCCTCCTAAATTCAAGGTGCCAGAATTTGACAAATATCGAGGGTTAACTTGCCCAAAGAATCATCTCACCATGTATTGTCAAAAAATGGCATCACACGCATCCAATGACCCATTGCTTATTCATTGCTTCCATGACAGCTTGGCTGGGGCCGCCCTTACATGGTATACTCACCTTGAGCGATCACATATACGCTGTTGGAAAGACCGGGCTAATGCTTTCATGAAGCAATACAAATACAACTTGGACATGGCACCAGACAGGGTGCAATTATAAAACATGACGAAGAAAGAGTGTGAACACCTATTTTTGTCCAGTAAAATATATATATTAAATATATATATTTAAAAGAAAAATAAGAAAAAAATAAAGAAAAAAAAGAAAAGAAAAAAGGTATATTTATTTCATTTTAATCTATCCTAGCATCCGAAATCAATGTTGACTGCATTAACCGGGGTCCTAGCACGGTCTCCTGACCGGTGTTACCTCACTAACTCTAAGTTTGCACAGCCTCAATGGAGTACGGTATTTTATACCTCAGTTCGGTAGGAATTCAGGGTTCTTCAAGTTAAGGTGAAAACTGATGTCTTAATCCGTACTCGAACTTCAAGACACACCGGAGGTGAACCTGCAGAAGATTCTCCAATGCTTAATTATCGACCGGGGTGGAGAGAAATATCCATAGTTGACTGATGATTTCAGACCCCGGTTATGACTTACCAGTTCTTATTGGTGACGTGGTGCGGTACTTAGAACCTCGTCCATTCCAGGTTGCCACCCGGATCACATTTTATTTTTTTTAAAAATAATAATAATAAATTGCATAGTGACTGTTGGAATAGTAACTATTCTCCATTTCTATAAATACTCAATCCCTCTTCATTTCCTACCACACCTCTCCTTTCATCAACTTTCTTCATTTCTCTCAAGCAATGGCCGATGGATGCCGAAGCCAAGAGGAAAGAATAAGGGAAGGAAAATGATGTTTTGTGACTACCTTCTTACTCCTCATAACGTGGGTAGTAATTTATCTTTATTGGATACTTTATTTATGGCCACATATGTAATAAATAATTTATGTTTCCATAAGAGTAAATGATTACTCATTTGTATTAAATTTAATTTTTTTTTTAAAAAAAGGGCCCGAAAGAAAAGCCCAAAAAAATCTTAAAAAAATGAAAAGTGGGCAAAAAAAAGGTCCAAGAAAAAAAAGGGCAAAAAAAAGAGAAAAAAAGTCCAATTTTTTTTTTGAAAAAAATGAAAAAATTAAAAAAAAAGAAAAAGAAAGAGGAATTTGGTGGATTTTGGAAGTGAGACCTAGTTGGTTGGATAATTGGAGAAAATTAAGAAAATTGATATCAAATTTGGACAAATTGAAAAAGTAAGAAAGTGATGTCATTTTATGAGGAATCCAAGGCCAATTTTCTTCTATAAATAGAAGGTGATGTTGAGGTATTTTAGGAGGGAGAAGAAAAAAAAGGGGAAAGAGTGTTAAAATTTTATGAGATTTTTCAGAAGTTTTGGTTTTCAAAAATTATGTTATGGAAATGTTGTTAGGAAAGTGAGTGTGTTACTCTAGTATGTCTTAGTATGTGAGTTTTTATGAGCCAAAATACTATCCAAGTGTTGTAACCGGTGTCCAAATATCTTCAAATCGAGTCCAAACGAAGCCAAAAACAAATGAAATCTACACGAAATTAATTTCCCAACTTCCGTTCTAGTTCTTCTTTAATTGTTATTGTACTAAGGTATTTTTTTATTAATACAAGAATATTTATTTATCTTTATTTATTTGTCTTTATTTAATTGTTATTTATTTTTACTTTTATTTTTCTTTATTTACATTTCCGCACTTTATTTTCCTATACTTTACTTTTCTGTAGTTATTTATCTATTTATTTATTTTTCTGCATTTTATCGTTATTTATTTATATATTTGTACTTTCATTCATATTTATTCACTTTTCTACACTTTTATTTTTGTTAATTTATTTTTCTGTACTTTATTTATCCGCACTTTACATTTCTGTAATTATTAGTTTATTTATTTATTTTCTGCATGATTATTTTTATTTATTTATTTTTATGCCTTTTTATTTCTATTTATTTACTTTTCTGCCCCTTTATTTTTATTATTTACTTTCCCGCCCTTTTATTTTTATGTATTTACTTTTCTGCCCCTTTATTTTTATTATTTACTTTTTTGCCTCTTTATTTTCATGTATTTACTTTCTTGCCCCTTATTTTTATTATTTACTTTTCTGCCTCTTTATTTTTATGTATTTACTTTCTTGCCCTTTTATTTTTATTATTTACTTTTCTACCCCTTTATTTTTGTTATTTACTTTTCCGCCCTTTTATTTTTATGTATTTACTTTTTTCCCCTTTATTTTATGTATTTATTTTTTTGCCTTTTTATTTTTATGTATTTATTTTTCCGCCCATTTATTTTTATTATATTATTTTTTATTTTTACTTTTATTTTTATTTATTTATTTTTTTACCTTTATTTTTTTAATTATTTATTTTTCTACACTTTTATTTTTAGTTATTTATCTTTCTACTCTTCTTTTTTTATTTATTTTTTTATACTTTCTATTTATTTATTTATGTTTGTCCATTTTTAAATAGTTTATAATTTGGCTAAATACAGCTTTTGGTCCCCCATCTCTTAAGTTATTTTCAGATTGATCCTTTATTATTTTTTTATTTCAAAATAGTCCCTTAACTCTCTAAAAATGTGTCAATTTGGTCCTTTTTAAAAAAGTTAGGGGACCATTTTAAATCAAAAAAAGGACCAAACTGATACCTTTTTAAAAAGTTAGAGGACCATTTTGAATTAAAAAATGATAGGGGACCAATCTGGAAATAACTTAAGGGATAGAGGACCAAAAGATGTATTTAGCCTTATATATATATATATATATACATAATTATCCATTTTTATTATGGTCATGATTTCCTATTATTTTCTTTTTGTAACCTTTTGATAATTAAGAAAAATCATTATCATAAAAAAATGACAAAAACCAAGACTAATAAATAATGTGTTATTTATTCATTTATCTTTTTCTTAAATTTAAAATGAGATTAATTTAGATGAGACATCTTATTAATCTTATTTTTTTCAAAAAAATAATTAAATAAGGTTTATTTGTCAATTTTAATTAATTAAGTGTTTATATATTCCTTTATTTTCATGTTGATGTGTTTAATTCTATTTTTTCTTTCTTATTTTTTACTTTTTTTATTTATTTATTTGTTTTGAACTTTATATTTCTCAATAAAATCAATGGATTTCTTTTTTTTACTAGAAAATAATTAAGACAAGACGTCTTATTTTTTTTATGGTCTTTTAATCATTCGTTTGTTTATTTTCTTAGAACTAAAAAATAATAAAACTTAGGAGATATGTTTTATTATTATTTTTGTTTTATTCTTATTTATATATAATTTTTTTATTATTATGTATATTATTTATCATTGTTTTTATAAAGGATAAAATATTTGATAATCATTTTTTTTAAATTATGTATGATCAATTTGGGTAACCATTTTTTTGATGGACAGTGTGGGGGTGCTAATACCTTCCCCTCCTGTAATTCGATTCCCGGACTAAACAAAATCTCATTTTTTAATAAAAAAACAGTGCTATTTAAAGGTTTTCCTAATATTTTCCTTAATAAATATTAGTGGCGACTCCTTGAACTCTTTATTTTCTTTAGGCCTCCCAAGAGCCTCATTTCAATGCAGTTTCAATTTTCTTTTATTTGTCTTTAACCAGTCCGTGTCGTGCGCCGGGACCCCGGTCGCGACAGATGGCAACTCCACTGGGGACATTTTGAGAGTCAAGCCCGTTAAATTGATCTTGTGTATTTTATTGATCGTTAATTATTTCATCCTTCATATTTATTTGTTATGTTATTCTCGTTGCTCATCTAATCTTCTATTTATTTTAGATTCTATATTTTTTTTTACTTCTTTATTGCTTTAATTTAGAACCATGGGGTAGAAGACATGTGATATTTATTTTGCCTTATGTTTCTTCATTGTGAAGAATGGGTAAAAACTCAGGTATGAATGCCCCACACACTTTACATTCACTATAATGCACACACTATTAGAAGGGACCCTATTCCTGGGCCCCGCAAAAGATATAGGTTAGGAAAGATTATTAGCGGTGTCATTTAGGACGATACGTCCTACCATGATTCACGTGAAAATCTCAGCCGGGGTGTTATCTTAGTTACGATGTCCCCACTAAGTAGGATTCCCTACTTTTTGCATAAAGATCAGAGCTCCGGTGGCCTTCTTAGAACCAGTTAGAACAACCACCTTTTAAGGAAACACGATTAAAAAACCTTAGAGCCAATTAGGTGGTTACCTTGTCTAAGACACAATTGGGCAGACATTCCTTTTATCTTCTATTCATTCGCACAAAGTTTTCCTTTTTTAAAAAAAAAATCATCAAAAATGTATGTTTTCTATACTTAAGTCATGATAAATATTATCACACTCTTATGTGAGGATGTTTATCAAACTGTTTTCTTTGTTAATCTGGTTCATTTATTTCTTTTGTTAAAGGTGAAATTTAAACATTGGTAAGTATCAAAAAATGGAATTTAACATGAGATCAAGTGATCAGGAAGTGAAGGCAACTGGTTTGAAAATTTTGTTACACCTCAAAGTCATCAAATCAAATACTAGCAATCTGTTATCCTTAAGCAAAAAGATGGATATTACTCAGAAAATGGCCTTTACAAGAAAGTATGGAAAGATCCTAAAATTCTTGAGGTCAAAGTCCAAGAAGAGGCCCTTACTGCTCTAGCACAGTTTTATGATCCTCCTCTCCGCTGTTTTACATTCAAAGACTTCCAGTTAGCTCCTACTTTGGAGGAGTTTGAATAGATATTTGGCTTGCCATTAGATGATCTGAAACCTTATCGTCAAACTGAACATCATGCTTTAATCTTCAGTATAGCTTGCATTCTCAAGATGGATCCTGAAATGCTTAAGAAGACTCAATTAAACAGGAACCAGATTTCAGGATTCGCACTAAGCTTCTTTGAGCAGCAACTCCTCAGTCAGGCAGGGAAAGGAGAATGGGACGTGTTTATTGACATTTTGGCATTGGCCATCTATGGTGTGATCCTTTTCCCGAGCCTTGATAACTATATTGATTTCACGGTAATTGATGTTTTCCTAGCTAGAAAGCTTAGAGGTGAGAGTTCCATGACTGCTGTCTTGGTTGATATCTATTGTACAATGGATTCCTGTCATAACCGGAGTGGAAAGAAGATCGTCTGTTGTCTACCTGCCTTGTATCTATGGCTCACTTCTTATGTCTTCAATCAAGTTGGCAAGGTTGAATGTCCTATCTCTAATTTGAAGCTCCTTAGGTTAACCAAGAAGACTAATAGGGAGTGGGCAGGACATCTGGCAGGATTATCTGCTAGCATTATTCGATGGTACCCTCAGTGGATAAACATGGATTCCATTATTTACTGCTGCGGGAAATTTCCCAATGTGCCTCTCATGAGAACTCAAGGATTCATCAATTATAATCCAGGCATTGCGAAAAGACAACTTGCTTATCATATGATACAGCCTCTAGAAGAAGAAACAGTAACGCCTTTTCTTTATTATTATATTGAGGGAAATAGTGCTCCTGTTATTTGAACTGTCATTGATGCTTAGGGCGAGGTCCATAGGAAAGGAAAACTATTGGGTGTCCGAAGTTATGCTGCAAAAGAAATTTACCACCGGTGGATTTCAAATAGGGTAGCCATTGTCAAATTACCCTTCAAAGATCACGGTGCTCATGTGAAAAATCCAGTTCCCGATGAAAGTGAAGAGATTGAAAACTTGAGAAGTAAGCTAGCTGAAGTGACAAAGAAAAACCAAGCTTTGGAGGATGATTTAATCAAAATTCAACAAGACAATGCTTCCCTTAAGAGAAAAAGGTGTGAATTAGAAAATGCCTTTGAAGATGTCAGTAAGAAGCAGCGAATTGAAAGAGAACATATAATACAATTGGATTAATGCCTCCAAATAGCGAACAACCAATTGAAGACCAAAGAGAAACAAAAGGATGATATATTGGCTGACAAAGGGCGGTTACGAGAAATTTTAGCCAAGACAAAAGAAGAAGCTCAAGTTCAAAAGAACCTTATGTAAGCACGAATTGATGAACTAGAACGACAAGTCAGAGATGTCGTCAGTGCTTACGAGCGTGAAATAAATGAGGAAAAATTACAAGCCATGGAAGATAAAGATAGATATGAAGAGATTATACGTTTAATGACCCCAGAGAGGGTTGAATTGGAAAGTCTTGTCTATTCTTGGAGAAACCATTTTTCTAATCTAGCTGATCTTGCTAATAGAACACTTGGAGATATTCTTCACTTGTTGAAAAAGACCGAAGCAATGATGAATCCACTTTCTACACCGGAGGAAATTGCAACATTCATCCAATATTGTAAGGGGCGATTGGATGAAATGAAGGTCTCGATTGCTAGAGCGAGAGAGAATTGATTTTGATTTGTTGTAACAAATAATGTATCAGAACTAGTTGATCAATGAATAAATCTTATGTTGAATTTCCATTTTTTTCCTAACTTAGTACTTTAGAAAAAGACATTCTAAAAGAAAGGTTTATCTTTACTTACCAATGTTTAAAATTCATCACGTATTTACTTTATGTCTCTTAACATTATTTGTTTTTGTACTAAGGGGGTTTCTTTGTACTTACTCACATCATGGGGAGAAAGGGCTCAAAGCATCCTTATCAAACCCGACTGCAAGCAAGACTCATGGCAGAGCAGGAATGCTCAATTGAAGAGATGAGGAATGAACTTGGCCAGATCAAGGAACAGATGACGGAAATACTTAAGCTCCTTAAAAAAAGAGGTACAAAAGAAGGGTCCTCTGCAAGAAACGGGGATCAAACATCCGCTCCCCAGGCTCAAGCTCAAGAAAGAAGCCCAATACCTTTGACTATACTCCCAAGTGATCCTGCTCCAGTCACTGAAACTCTATTCATCTCACACCAACCTTATGGTATGCCATTGCCACTTTTTGTTTCCCAAGACGAGAATGTTCAGTAAGCATATGCCTGGCCTTCATATGGCTACCTCAAGGATATTACACCATGCATCCTAATCTTAATCAAGAAAATCCTTCTGCTGCTCAACAAATTCCCAATCCCCCGATATCTAACCCTCTAAATTTCACCCAATCAACAGCTGTTCCCCAAAACACTCAAGCTCCACCCAATGTCACCCCACCTAATACAATTCCACTACAAAACCATCAGATTCCAAGTGATGCCACACAACCAAACCCACAAACAACCCCATACTATGTCCCTTATGGTCGCCCAACACCACAGGCAGGTGTTTCACAAAACTTGTCACACAAAGCTCATGTCCCTCCACCAAATCCTGATCAGCCAGCAGTGCCTTTGTCAAAAGGACAAATGGAAATATTGGAAGAAAGGTTACGTGCAGTAGAGGGAGGAAGTGGTTTAGGCGTAACAAATGTTTCTAAATTATGTCTAGTCCCAGATGTGGTAATTCCTCCTAAATTCAAATTGCCAGAATTTGATAAATACAAAGGAACTACTTGTCCTCGTAACCGTTTAACCTTGTACTGCCGAAAGATGGCTGCATATGCTTATGATGAAAAATTGCTGATCCATTTCTTTCAAGATAGCCTTGTTGGGGCAGCGTTGAGCTGGTACACTCATCTTGAACGAACTCGTATTCGTTGTTGGAAGGATCTAGCCGATGCCTTCCTAAAGCAGTACAAATACAACATGGACATGGCACCAGACCGGCTGTAACTTCAGAACATGACCAAAAGGAATACTAAGTCCTTTAAAGAATATGCTCAACGATGGAGGGAAATGGCTACACAAGTTGAACCACCCCTGATAAAGAAAGAGATAGTGGCAATGTTCATTGACACTCTTTAGGCACCTTTCTATGAAAGGATGCTTGGGAGTGTATCATCAAGCTTTTCTAATATGGTGGTAATAGGAGAAAGAATTAAAAGCGTTCTGAGGACAGGAAAAGTTGTCCAAAGTTCACCGTTAATAAGAAGACCTATGACAGGAGCAGGAAGAAGAAAGGATGAAGAAGCAAATACTGTAATGGGAAATCAAGGTTAACATAATCAAAAAATGTTCCATCCTTCCCCTTACCCTTTCTAGCCTCATTATCCACCATGCGAACCTTACCCTTATATAGCTGCTGCTTCTGGAAATCCATTTCCCCATCCTCAATTATATAGACCCCTACCTGTCCATAATTTTAGGAATACACCACCACCTCTTCCCCAACAATGGACGTAAAATCCCAACCCAAGTCCTTCACCAAAAAAGCTAAATAATGACCGTCCTTCTGTCTAATTCGATCCAATTCCCATGACCTATACTGAACTTTTGCCTCAACTTGTCAAAAGTTCTCTTGTTGTACAATGTCCTCTAAAACCCGTAGGGCCACCATATCCAAAGGGGTATGATCCCAATGTGAAATGTGATTATCATGCCGGGGCACTAGGGCATTCTACAGAAAATTGCATGGCCTTAAAGTTTAAGGTACGCGATTTGATAAATGCCAAGTGGTTGGATTTTGAAGAAGGCTCCCCAAATGTGACTAGCAACCCTTTGCCTAATCATGGAAATGCTGGGGTAAATGCAATAACACATGATTTGGGGAGTGATCGTGTTAGGAATGTTTCAGATATCAAAACTCCTCTCCCATGGATATATAAGGAACTCTTAAGGAAAAGATTAATATCTGAAACTCAGAGTTTTAATAAGGACGTTCATAATCAGATGCCTATTGACGTAAAATTTATTGAAGTGCTTCAAAAATTACTTGACACACATCTGGTACAAGTTTATCGTCACCCTTGCAATGATGTCAACATGATCCATGGACAGCATGGTACAGGTTCAGTAAGCCCAGTCACCCCCATTCCTTTGGTGGTCTATTACACTAAGAAACCTCTGTCTGAACCAGTCGTAAATCACCAGTCAGTGACAGTTCGGGTACCTGCTCCTTTTGCTTTCAAAGATACTCACGCGGTACCTTGGAAATATAAAGCGGAGGTGATCACTCATCCCCCGACTAATGACCCATCTTCTTCAATTACAAATATTTCTGGGGTAAGTGGAATAACTAGGAGCGGTCAAATTTTTTCTCTAGAAGAATTAAGGAAAGAACCTGAATTAACAACAGGGAGGAACAACCTAGGGAAGAACAAAGAACAAGACCCTTCCCAAGAGGTAACAGATGAAGAAGCTTATGAATTTTTGAAGTTTATCAAGCAAAGCAACTACTAGATAGTTGACCAACTAAATCGTACTCCTGCTAAGATATCTCTTTTGTCCCTGTTGCTTGATTCAGAGCCATATCGTGAAATGTTAATGAAAGTCTTAAGCAAGGCTCATGTGACTCAAGATATTTCTCCCAAGAAATTTGGGGGAATAGTCAATCATATTGCAGCTAATGATTATTTAACTTTCACGGATGAAGAAATACCCCCTGAGGGAATAGGTCACAACAAAGCTCTACACATCTTTGTTAAATATTGAGATTACATCTTGGTAAAAGTGCTTATTGATAATGGCTCTTCCCTAAACATAATGCCCAAGTTAACTCTTACACAGCTTTCTTTTGACGGAACACATATGAAACCTAGTGCCATGGTAGTAAGAGCTTTTGATGGTACAAGAAGGAAGGTCATAGGCAACATCGAGACTCCTATTCAGGTTGGACCATGCACATTTAATGTCCTATTTCAAGTAATTGACATCATTCCTTTGTACAACTATCTATTGGGTAGACCTTGGATCCACACTGCTGGGGTTGTTCCATCTACTCTTCACCAAAAGCTAAAATTCATTACGGATAATAAGTTGGTTATAGTCTCTGTGAAGAGGATTTCCTAATCAGTAAGCCCATGTCCACTCCCTATATAGAGGCTGCTGAAGAAAGTTTGGAAACCTCTTTCCAATCTTTAGAAATTGCCCATATCACCTATGTAGGTGAGAAGATGACAGCAGCTCAGTTACCCAAGGCATCCTTAATGATGGCCAAAATGATGATGAAGGCCAAGTATAAGTCAGGAAAGGGACTTGGAAGGAATTTGGGTGGAATAATAGAGCCTGTGTATCTTAAAGGAAACAAGGATGGATTTGGGTTAGGATACGACCCTTCTCCAGTAGAGAAAAGGAAGGTTACTGAAGAAAAGAAGGAAAAACGGATGGCTTGTTTAGAAAATCGAGAACCCCAAACTGCAGGATCCCCCATTTGTGACCTCTACAAGAGTTTCAAAAGCGTGGGCTTGACATCTCCTAATCAAGTTGCAGTAGTCAGCAATGATTTTCCTGGAAAAGAAAGTCATGTTTACCCTTGTTCGTTAGACACCATTCTGTGTAATTGGGAGGCCATTGAGTTTCCCGAGATCAGTTACATGTAATTTATTACTCTGTGATCTTTGATCCCTTAAATATGTTTGAAGCCATATGGTATTTCTTTTCAATAAAAAGTTTCTTTATCAATTATAATGATCCAAGTAAATGCACACTAAGGATCTTGTCTATTTTCTTGTAAATAACCGAATAACCATTTTCTTATTCCCTTTTATATTAAATAAATTACAGATCTGAAACTGACCCCCTAACAAATGAAAAAAATTACATTTTCACATCATGATTTTGAATATTCAAATGAAGAGGATGAGGAAGATAATGAACCATCACCTGAATTATTAAGATTGCTAGATCAGGAAGATAAAGAAATTTCTCCCTATCTAGAAATTGTTGAAGTCATAAATTTGGGGAATGAAGAAAATAAAAGAGAACTCGAGATCGGTACTTCTCTAAGCATCGAGCAAAGAAAGATTCTGATAAAGATGTTAATTGCGTTTAATGATGTGTTTGCTTGGTCATACCAAGACATGCCGAGATTGGATGCTAGTATTGTTGAGCATAAGTTACCATTAAAACCAGAATGCCCTCCTGTAAAATAGAAGCTGAGAAGGATGAAACCTGAGATGCTTTTAAAAATCAAAGAAGAAGTCACAAAATAGTTTGATGCAGGTTTCTTAGCTATTGTAAAATATCCTCAATGGATAGCCAACATTGTCCCAGTTCCTAAGAAAGATGGGAAAGTACAAATGTGTATAGACTATCGAGATCTGAATAGGGCTAGCCCTAAAGATGATTTCCCACTACCACATATTGACATTTTGGTTGACAACACAACTCAGCAATCCATCTTCTCATTCATGGATGGATTTTCTGGATATAATCAGATTAAGATGGCACCCAAAGACTTGGAGAAAACAACATTGATCACTTTATGAGGAACCTTTTATTATAAAGTGATGTCCTTTAGTCTAAAGAATGCTGGGGCAATATATCAAAGAGCTATGGTAACCTTGTTTCATGATATGATGCATAAAGAGATAGGGGTTTATGTGGATGACATAATTACTAAATCTAAAACAATGGAAGGCCACATCAATGACTTGAGAAAGCTTTTTGAACGTCTTAGAAAGTTTAAACTTAGATTGAATCCGGCCAAATGCACTTTTGGTGCTAAATCTGGAAAGTTACTCAGGTTCATAGTCAATGAAAGAGGAATTGAAGTAGACCCTGATAAAGTAAAGGCAATCATAGAAATGCCTGCTCCTAGCACTGAAAAAGAAGTACAAGGATTCCTTAGAAGGTTGAATTACATAGATCGTTTCATTTCTCAACTAACAGCTGTATGTAATCCAATCTTTAAGTTGCTTCGTAAAAATCAACCGTCACAATGGAATGATGACTGTCAGGAGGCCTTTGACAAAATAAAGCAATACTTGCAATCCCTGTCGATCTTGGTTCCTCCAACACCAGGAAGGCCACTCCTATTGTATTTGATAGTGATAGATGAATCTATGGGTTCTGTACTGGGGCAACATGATGAGTCTAGGAGAAAAGAGCATGCTATTTACTATTTGAGCAAAAAGTTCACTGAGTGTGAAGCACGATATTCCACTGTGGAACGAACTTGTTGTGCATTAGCATGGGCTGCTCGTCACCTAAGGATATATGTGACGTCCTTAATAATTTCCCGAATAAATTTTTTGCGTTTTAAAAATCATTTTTGAAATTTGTAATAAGTCATGTAAAAGTTGATAAACGCGGATTATTATCATACATACTAGTCATGGATAATCAAAGTCATGAATTATTTATATATAGCGGAAACAATTTAGAAAAATACAGTACATGAAACATTATATTATTACAACCCATCAAAATAAAATAAAGTCACATTCCAAGCAATAATTCACGTAAACTCCATTCATGGCATCACTCTTCATTCTGTGTAGCATTCACTGTAAAAATTAATGTAAGAGTGAGACAGAATATAGAATAAATATAAAATAAATAAAATTACACAAACACAACCAACAAGGCATAATGATATGATGAATATGCCAAACAAGTTCATTTATAAATCTTTAATTAGTCACATGATGTCATGCTGGATCCATTTGGTTTGGTGGGAATACTGCAGTAAAAAGTCTCATAAAGACTCCAGTAGGAATTAGCATAACCATGAATCCCTACACCTTCATGGCTCCTGCAAAAATAAGTGCACAAGTAGGAATTAGCATAACCATGAATCCCTACACTTTCATGGCTCCCGCAGTACCGAAGTACACAAGTAGGACTTAGCATAACCATGAATCCCTACACTCCATGGCTCGTGCAAAAATAGGGCTTAAACTCATCATAGAGTAACCCCCCACCAGGGTAGACAATCATGGAACCCCTAAATTCCATGGTGCGTCCAAATGCTTATGATGCATGAATGCCTTTAATTCTCTTTGTCATTTAACATACCATGATATCAACATTTCCAAAACCACTTGGAAAACCATAAGTCCTCAAAGGACACATCACATATAATAATTTTCAGAATCATAGATTTACTGTTTCAACCACATGTATCAATATCCGCAAGGCATTCATGTATATATATTTATATATATATATATATATATATAACAATTTAGTCATTCGTAATTATTCACCACCAAAGTATACAAACTGTATGATACTCATTAGACACTCAACATCATCCATAACAATTCATAGTCACTCAAGAATTGAATAATAAATTGTTACCCATAGGGAAAATATCATTTTCATCCATAATAACCATTATAAGTAAATTTCAGCATTTCCAACAGCGACATATGTTAGTAAAACAACCATAACATGAGCAAATCAAAACCTTTTCAAGTGATTCTACTTTCTGTAGTTCAATAATAAAATTATCTACAACTTTCATGAAGACCATAATTTCAAATTCCAAACAGAAACACCACTTATTCACAGAATACAAAACTGCCTCAAAGAGAGTTTTCAAAACGTACATATGTTAGTATTTTCAACGTTTCTGGAGTTAAAAAAATAATTTTGGCATGGGACCAGTTCTAAATTACTCCTAACACAAATATCTACAACTTTGATGAAGACCATAATTTCATATTCCAAACAGAAACACCTCTTATTCATAGAATACAGAACTACCTCAAAGAGAGTTTTCAAAATGTACATATGTTAGTAATTTCAACGTTTCTGGAGCTGCAAAAATAATTTTGGCATGGAAACAGTTCCAAATTACTCCTAACACAAATATCTACAACTTTTATGAAGACCATAATTTCAAATTCTAAACAGAAACACCACTTATTCACAGAATACAAAACTGCCTCAAAGAGAGTTTTCAAAACGTACATATGTTAGTATTTTCAACGTTTCTGGAGCTACAAAAATAATTTTGGCATGGGACTAGTTTTAAATTACTCCTAACACAAATATCTATAACTTTCATGAAGACACTGATCATTAATTCTCACCACAAAATTCCCAGTTTTAAAAATAAAATTCGTATTTCAGATTAACAGAATTACAGCTTGTACATACTTCAGTCTTTTAGGCATAACTCGAGTTACAAAAATCCTTTTGACTTGAAACCACTTTCTATAGATCCATGACATAAATATCTACAACTTTCATGAAGACATCAAAGTCTAAAAACATATGTATAATTCCCAGAATATTCATATATGCACAAAACACAAGATAAGTATTTCAATCGGACATGCTGTAATATTTTGATCATAATTAATGCTATACATATCCAATTCAGTCGGTTCAGGTCTCAAAATTCACATAACAAGAAGATATACAACTTTGATGAAGAAGTCAGAATCAAATTCATACGTTTTCAGCTTCAAAATTTAGCAATAAAATACGAAAATAAAACTGGAATCCTAGGACAGCATACAATTCTACCCATTTCATAATCATTCACAACCCTGTCCCCTCTTACTTGGATTGAAGATAGTTGGCTGATTGAAAATGGTCTCCTTGCTGTCCTAGCTTCAGATCGAAGGGCCTTGATGGAGAAGAGTAAATGAGAGTTTCAGAAGAGGTGTGTTTGTTTAATAAGGCAAAGGCAGTGGGAGATAAGCTTTCTATGAGTGGGTTTCTAGTGGGCTGTTAGGGGGAAATAATGGTGGTTTAGATAGAAAGTGAGCTCTATTTCTGCCGGCCTATATGCTAGAGTATGCATGATTGATTTAGATATATTAAAATATGCAATAGATGACAAAATTAGAGTCAAAACGTTAATCCTGACACTGAATACCGACTGAAATTCCACTCGATCAGCCTCTAAACCGACTGGAAACTGCCAGTCGTTATGAAGAAGAAGGGAGTCTGAGTCCCTCTCGCTCAAGCGAATACCGACTCGCTTAAGCGAGTGTCATATAATGCACTAGCAGGGGAAGTTTCGCTCAAGCGAATACCGACTCGCTTGAGCGAGACTCACAAGCCTCGCTTATTCCACTCTCACCCGCTTAAGCGAGGAATTCATTCGCTTAAGTGAAATCCGACCAGAGGTAGTCATTCCCCAAACCGACTCCTCTTACTTGGTTTTCACTCGGCACAATTTATTCCCAACCGAGTCATTCTTCACTCAGTTTTTTACTTAGCAATATATATCTAAACCGAGTCAACTCTCAATCTGTCCACTTGGCATCATCACTCAAGTCTGAGTCATCTCAATCAGTTTTTCACTCGGTTAACTCATTCCAGACCGACTCAAAGCTCTCAAGTTCCCACTCGGCAAAAACTTCTTAAACTGACTCAACTCTTAATCAATTCTCACTCGGTGAATTACCTCAAAACTGACTCTTTTTTCTTGTAGTCATTCATTCATCAATTAACACACCACTCAATCAGTGGTCCACCTAGTATCATAATCCAGTCCGAGTCCTCTCTCACTCAGACTTCCGCTCGGTAAATCCATTCCAAATCCGAGTCTCCACACACACACGGTTTCACTCGGTAAGACTTTTCAGAAACCGATTCTCCCTCATAGTTGTCCACTCACTCGCAATCTCATTCCAGGATTGACACATCTGGGCAATCATACACTGTGTGTCCCCAGTCGGAACCCTGCCACTCAGAAATACATTTTCCTCTGTACTTTACTAAAAAATGAAGGCACTCAGTGAATCTTTTATTCAGAATTGCAACGTCTGACCATGATTGACTCGAAAACGAGTCATTCAGAAATAATTGACTTGGAAATGAGTCATTTGAAGGAATTTGACTCAGAAACGAGTCTTTCTAAGCAATTTAACTTGGCAGTGAGTCACCCCAAGGTGAATCACTTGGATCCTTTCACCCAGAAGAGGTTCTATCAAACCCTCTTCACTCAGAAATGTCCCTGAGACAGGGATTCCACACGGAGGAGATCCTCTCGGCCATGTTCCACTCGGAAAACACAACCTTCACTCGGAATTTCAATATTTCACTCAAAACAGAGCCTCTTCCTTACTCGGACAGTCCTTTCTAAGGCATGTTTCACTCGAAAAATGGATATTATCATCAAAGATCTATATAAATTCCATATTTATACTCAAAAATAAAATTTTTAAAGTAATACAAGCCATCCATTGGATGCCTTATTCATTGATTATTACTTACAGACCTTCTATACTTCATAATTTACAAAATGGGACTATTATTAAAAATAGGATGTTACACAATACATGTTATCTTATACTAGTTGGTTGATATCTAAAGTGGACCCAATTAAGTACATCTTTGAAAAATCGGCTTTGACGGGAAGAATAGCTCATTGGCAGGTTCTTTTGACTGAGTATGATATTATTTATGTCACCCACAAGGTTGTAAGAGGGAGCGTTTTGGCTGATCACTTGGCACATCATCCCTTGAATGATTACCAACCTATGTCATTTGAATTCCCTGATGAGGACATCATGATGTTGTCAGAAGAGAAAACGTTTTCAAAGGAGACCTGGATTTTGATGTTTGATGGAGCGTCAAATGCACTGGGGCATGGGATTGGAGTCATTCTAATCTCACCAGATGATAATTTTTTCCCATTCACTGCTAGACTCTGCTTTGATTGCACCAACAATATTGCATAATATGAAGCTTGTGTTTTGGGAATTCAGGCGGCACTTGAAGCAAGGGTGAAATCTCTACAAGTATATGGAGATTCTGCTTTAGTGATTCACCAGTTAAAAGAAGAATGGGATACTAGGGATAGTAAATTGGTTCCTTATCAAGCTCACATCATGGAACTAATCAAAGGGTTTGATAAAGTCTCTTTTCCATCATATTCCTTGGGATGATAACCAGTTGGCTGATGCTTTGGCCACGCTGGCTTCCATGTTCAACATGAGTAGAGAATATGATATGCCCCTTATTGAGGTAGAAAGACATTCCAGGCCTGTTTATTGTCATGTGGTTAAAGATGAACCAGATAGAAAGCCTTGGTTTTATGATATCAAGAGATACATTCAAAATCAAGAGTATCCTTTAAATGCTTCTAAAAATGACAAGAGAACTCTAAGACATTTGGCTATGGGGTTCTTTCTAAATGGGGATGTATTGTATAAAAGAAATCATGATTCAGTCCTCCTCAGATGTGTTGATGCCACAGAAGCTAATGAAGTTATAAGGAGTGTTCATGAAGGATCTTTTGGAACTCATACAAACGGGCACTCAATGGCAAGGAAAATATTGAGGGCTGGATATTACTGGATAACTATTGAAACAGACTGTTCCAACTATGTGAGGAAATGCCATCAATGTCAAACATATACAGATAATATCCATGCACCCCCATCATCCCTCAATGTCCTAGCAGCCCCCTAGCCCTTTTCAATGTGGGGCATCGATGTTATTGGTCCTATTGAACCAAAAGCATCAAATGGGCATCGGTTTATTTTGGTCGCCATTGACTACTTCACAAAGTGGGTGGAAGCAGGTTCTTATGCCAATGTAACCAAAAATGTGGTAGTCAAGTTTGTCAAGAAAGAATTGATATGTAGATATGGTTTGCCAAGTCAAATCATAACTGATAATGGTACAAACTTAAACAATAAAATGGTGAAGGAGCTCTGTGAAGATTTTAAAATCAAGCACCTTAATTCATCTCCGTACAGGCCAAAGATGGAGAGAGCAGTTAGAGCTACGAACAAGAATATAAAGAAGATCATTCAGAAGGTGGTTGAAACCTACAAGGACTGGAGTGAATTACTTCCTTTTGGTTTACATGGATACCGCACTTCTATTCGAACTTCAATAGGGGCAACACCATTTTCTTTGGTGTATGGGATGGAGGCGGCACTACCAATCGAAGTGTAAATCCCGTCCTTGAAAGTGATCATGGATGCCAAGTTGGAGGAAGCCGAGTGGGTACAATCCCGGTATGACCAGTTAAACTTGATAGAAGGAAAAAGGTTAAGTGCTCTTTGTCGTGGCAATTATACCAGAGACGTATGAAGAAAACATTTAAGAAGACAGTACACCCTCGTCAATTTCAAGAAGGAGAACTAGTCTTGAAGAAGATTTTGCCAAATCAAGCTGACAATCGAGGAAAATGGAGGCCTAATTACGAGGGACCATTCATAGTCAAGAAGGCCTTTTCAGGAGGAGCCCTGATTTTGACCAATATGGATGGTGATAGCTTACCTTTCCCAGTGAATTCAGATGCTGCTAAGAAGTATTATACCTAATAAAGGGAATCCAAATTTCAGGAGCAATACACATGTCAAAGCAGATACTAATATCCTTTGTAAAATTGAGTCATGATGTGAAACTTATAAAAAATGTGTATAGAATTCCACCAAATGACATTTTGTGTTAACAATTGTTTTTGTCATAATCTCGTAATATTTTTTTCCTTTATGGGCATTTTGCTGGATCATTTAATTGATGGGAAATATTTTCAAACAAAATAAATGAAATAATAATGAATGGATCAAAATGACTTCAATCTTGGGAAATTTGATACTCTTTAAGTATACAATGGTTGCTAGTTAAAGATATTTCGCTCTGCCATGAGTCACATGGATTCCTATGGAGATCGCAGATGTCACCCAGGGATACGAGATCATTAATCTTTGGTTTTCCACTTGACTATTTCTTCTATACAGGATTAAGGTTACAACAAGGACAAATATTCCCATGAAGAGTCAAGATCAACAGTTTCAGTCCATCACCTAACCCTAGTAAATATGATTTACTAGGATATGAAATGGAATCCTTGTATTCACTCGGAACCTTCAGTAAAGTCATATGACCAAAAAGTCAGTTTCTTTTAAATCTCAGTCTTTCAAAAGTCCCAACCTCAAACAGATTCTTCTTGAGTATAAATCTCATGTTTTATATAATTTAATTTCCTCTTGCAAATGTCAAGAAATCTTATCCTCCACTGTAAGTCACGGTGGCAGAGATATTTTCCCTTAAGTCTTACTTCATGTCAAAGCCTTAGGCATCCTTCCCTGGGCTATTTCAATTAAAATCAGTCATGGGCATTCCCCCAGTCATTTGTTTTTCTTCAAAAGCTTCAGGTACCCATTCCTAAGCTATGTCGTCCAGTCAAACCAGTCAGGGGCATCCCCTCAGTCATTTATTTCATGTCCAAGCCTCAGGTATCCATCCCTAGGCTACTCAAACTATGTCAGGGGCGTCCCCCCAGTCATTTATTTTTCTTCAAAAGCTTCAGGTACCCATTTCTAAGTTATGTCGTCCAGTCAAACTAGTCAGGGGCATCCCCCTAGTCACTTATTTCATGTCAAAGCCTCAGGTATCCTTCCCTAGGCTATTTCAATCAAAATCAGTCAGGGGCATCCCCCAGTCACTTATTTCATGTCGAAGCCTCAGGTATCCTTCCCTAGGCTACTTCGATCAAAATCAGTTAGGGGCATTCCCCAGCCATTTATTTCATGCCAAAGCCTCATGTATCCTTCCCTAGTCTACTTCAATCAAAATCAGTCAGGGGCATCCCCCAGTCATCTATTTTATGTCAAAGTCTCAGATACCCATTCTTATGCTGCTCAAAATGTCAAGGAAACTCATATATCATTTACTTCTTTCAAAGCTTTAAGTACCAATTCCTAGGTTATGTCGTCTAGTCGAAACGTTGGAGCAACTCCCCATGACGTTTATTTTCCTTCCAAGCCTCAGATGCTTTTCCTTAGACTGTTCGTTTTCAAGGGTAAATATTAGAACATCATTTGGTTATTTACTTCTTATCAAAAGCTGTCAAATATTCCTTAAATTCTTAGTGGTGTTCACGTCTTTACTTTCTTTTCACATCAATAATATGAATAGATCTCATATTCTTTCATGAAAAGAAGTAAAGAGAGGCAGTTGTGAACACCTATTTTTGTCCGGCAAAATATATATATTAAATATATATTTAAAAGAAAAAAAAGAAAAAAAGAAAGAAAAAGAAAAGAAAAGAAAAAAGGTATATTTAATTCATTTTGATCTGTCCTGGCATCCAGAGTCAATGTTGACTATATTAACCGGGGTCCTAGCACGGTCTCCTGACCGGTCTTACCTCACTAACTCTAAGTTTGCACAGCCTCAGTAGAGTACGGTATTTTATACCTTAGTTCGGTGGGAATCCGGGGTTCTTCAAGTTAAGGTGAAAACTGATGTCTTAATCCGTACTTGAACTTTAAGACACACCGGAGGTGAACCTGCAAAAGATTCTCCAATGCTTAATTATCGACCGGGGTGGAGAGAAATGTCCATAGTTGACTGATGATTTCAGACCCCGGTTATGACTTACCAGTTCTTATTGGTGACATGGTGCGGTACTTAGAACCTCGTCCATTCCAGGTTGCCACCTCGGATCACATTTTATTTTTTAAAAAATAATAATAATAAATTGCACAGTGACCGTTGGAATAGTAACTCTTCTCCATTTCTATAAATACTCAATCCCTCTTCATTTCCTACCACACCTCTCCTTTTATCAACTTTCTTCATTTCTCTCAAGCAATGACCGATGGATACCGAAGCCAAGAGGAAAGAATAAGGGAGGGAAAACGATGTTTTGTGACTACCTTCTTGCTCCTCATAGCGAGGGTAGTAATTTATCTTTATTGGATACTTTATTTATGGCCATATATATAATAAATAATTTATGTTTCCATAAGAGTAAATGATTACTCATTTGTATTCAATTCAAATTTTTTTTTAAAAGGGCCCAAAAAAATATGAAAAACAACAAAAAGTAGGCTAAAAAAGGGGCAAAAAAAAGGTCCAAGAAAAAAAGGGCAAAATAAAAGGTCAAAATAAAAGAGAAAAAAAAGTCCAAAAAAATTCTTAAAAAAATGAAAATTAAAAAAAAAAAAGAAAAAGAAAGAGGAATTCGGTGGATTTTGGAAGTGGGACCCAGTTGGTTGGATAATTGGAGAAAATTGGGGAAATTGACATCAAATTTGGACAAATTGAAAAAGTAGGAAAGTGATGTCATTTTATGGGGAATCCAAGGCCAATTTTCTTCTATAAATAGAAGGTGATGTTGAGGTATTTTAGGAGGAAGAAGAAAAAAGAGGGGAAAAAGTATTAAAATTTTGTGAGACTTTTTAGAAGTTTTGGTTTTTAAAAATTATGTTATGGAAATGTTGTTAGGAAAGTGAGTGTGTTACTCTAGTATGTCTTAGTATGTGAGTTTTTATGGGTCAAAATACTGTCCAAGTGTTGTAACCGGTGTCCAAATACCTTCAAATCGAGTCCAAACGAAGCCAAAAGCAAAGGAAATCTACACGAAATTGATTTCTCAACTTCTGTTCTATTTCTTCTTTAATTGTTGTTATACTAAGGTATTTTTTTAATTAATACAAGAATATTTATTTATCTTTATTTATTTGTCTTTATTTAATTGTTATTTATTTTTTCGCACTTTTATTTTTCTTTATTTACATTTCCGCACTTTATTTTCCTATACTTTACTTTTCTGTAGTTATTTATCTGTTTATTTATTTTTCTGCATTTTATCATTATTTATTTATTTATTTGTACTTTCATTCATATTTATTCACTTTTCTGCACTTTCATTTTTGTTAATTTATTTTTCTGCACTTTATTTATCCGCACTTTACATTTCTGCAATTATTAGTTTATTTATTTATTTTCTGCATGATTATTTTTTTATTTTTATGCCTTTTTATTTCTATTTATTTACTTTTCTGCCCCTTTATTTTTATTATTTACTTTCCCGCCCCTTTATTTTCATATATTTACTTTCCTGCCCTTTATTTTTATTATTTACTTTCCTGCCCCTTTATTTTTATTATTTATTTTTTTACCCCTTTATTTTTATGTATTTACTTTCTGACTCCTTTATTTTTATTATTTACTTTTCTACCCCTTTATTTTTATTATTTACTTTCCTGCCCTTTTATTTTTATGCATTTACTTTTCTACGTTTTATTTTATGTATTTATTTTTCTGCCCCTTTATTTTTATGTATTTATTTTTCTTCCCATTTATTTTTATTATATTATTTTTTTCTTTGTACTTTTATTTTATTTATTTATTTTTTTGTACCTTTATTTTTTTTAATTATTTATTTTTCAGCACTTTTATTTTTAGTTATTTATTTTTCTACACTTCTTTTTTATTTATTTTTCTATACTTTCTATTTATTTATTTATGTTTGACCATTTTTAAATAGTTTATAAATATATATATATATATATATATATATATATATAATTATCCATTTTTATTATGGTCATGATTTCCTATTATTTTCTTTAACCTTTTGATAATTAAGAAAAATCATTATCATAAAAAAATGACAAAAACCAAGACTAATAAATAATGTGTTATTTATTCATTTATCTTTTTCTTAAATTTAAAATGAGATTAATTTAGATGAGACATCTTATTAATCTTATTTTTTTCAAAAAAATAATTAAATAAGGTTCATTTGTCAATTTTAATTAATTAAGTGTATATATATTCCTTTATTTTCATGTTGATGTGTTTAATTCTATTTTTTTCTTTCTTATTTTTTTTAACTTTTTTCATTTATTTATTTGTTTTGAACTTTATATTTCTCAATAAAATCAATGAATTTCTTTTTTTTACTAGAAAATAATTAAGACAAGACGTCTTATTGTTTTTTATTTTTATGGTCTTTTAATCATTCGTTTGTTTATTTTCTTAGAACTAAAAAATAATAAAACTTAGGAGATATGTTTTATTATTATTTTTGTTTTATTCTTATTTATATATAATTTTTTTATTATTATGTATATTATTTATCATTGTTTTTATGAAGGATGAAATATTTGATAATTATTTTTTTTGAAATTATGCATGATTAATTTGGGTAACCGTTTTTTTTGACGGACAGTGTGGGGGTGCTAATACCTTTCCCTCCTGTAATTCGATTCCTGGACTAAATAGAATCTTATTTTTTTTTAAAAAAACCAGTGCTATTTAAAGGTTTTCCTAATATTTTCCTTAATAAATATTAGTGGCGACTCCTTGAACCCTTTATTTTCTTTAGGCCTCCCAAGGGCCTCATTTCAATACAGTTTCAATTTTCTTTTATTTGTCTTTAACCAGTCCGCGTCGTGTGTCGGGACCCCGGTCGCGACAAGGAGGCCGAGACATTCAAAGAATACGCGCAACGTTGGCGTGAAGTAGCCGCACAGGTCGACCCTCCCATATCAGAAAAAGAAGTAGTTTCTATGTTCATTGACATGCTCCAATCTCCCTTCTATGATAGGATAATTGGAAGCGTTTCATCTCATTTCTCTGATATTGTTACTATCGGAGAAAGAATAGAGAACAAAATAAGAACTGGAAAGATTATCCGAGGCCCGTATGGGGCAGGCACGGTAAAGAGACCAATGACAAGGGAGGGCAGAAAAAGAGATGGAGAAACTAACGCCGTCTCTTACGATCAAAAGAGAAACCAAATGAGGCCGTTTACCCCTGTCACATTTCCACCGATCCATCCACACATGTCATACCAATGTGTAGCTGCAGTTTAAAATCCAAATCCACCTCACTTCCATCCACCTGTTATACGACCACCAACACCACCGCAAGCACCTTACCAACCGCCACAAGTAAACCAACCACCAAATCCAAACTCAAGAAGACTAAACAACGACCATACCCAGATACAGTTCGATCCCATCCCTATGACCTACACCGAGCTCCTACCTCACCTCATCAAAAATACTTTGGTAGTGCCCTGTCCTCTAAGACCAATTCAACCACCTTACCCTAGAGGATACGATCCGAATGTGCGGTGTGATTACCACATTGGCGCACCAGGGCATTCCACAGAAAGTTGCCTGACTTTAAAATTTAAAGTGAGAGATCTAATCCGGGCCGACTAGATAAGCTTCCATGAGGGGATCCCAATGTATCAACCAACCCTTTGCCCAACCACGGAGGGCTAGGAGTCAATGCTGTTGAGGAAGATGAAGAATGTATTATAAAAGTTGATGACATAAAAATGCCTTCGGAAATAATCCACTCCCACCTGTTTGAGAGGGGGTTGATAGAAGTCTCATGGGATGAAGAGTGCAGTAATGACCGATCTATGAAGCGAAAGGGCTTCCGAAAAACCCTTCAAGAACTTATGGACAATCATACTATAAAGGTTTGCAGGCGTCATGGAGGCAGAGTAAATATGATATAGGAACAGACCAGGGTACAAGCTCCAAAGCCCCTAGTCATATTCTATAACAAAAACACGCCGGCAGCTCCAGCTCCTGTGAAAACTGTTATTATAGTGCAAGCACCAACCCCGTTCCCTTTCAAGGATTCTCGAGCCGTACCATGAAAGTACGGTACAAAGGCAATCATTACCAGCTCTGAGGCGGTTAATTCTTTTTCATCATCCTCTGTAACAAATATTGTCGGGATTGGGGGCATGACTCGAAGCGAAAGGGTATATGCTCCTCCGGAGGTGAAACTTGACAAAACTGCTGGGGAGATCAAGGCAGGAAAGGAAGGGACCACCGGCGAGGCAAAAAGGGCTGTAACTGAAGAAGAAGCCCAAGAGTTTTTGAAATTCATTCGCCACAGTGAGTATCAGGTGTTGGATCAATTAAATAACACCCCGACCAAAATCTCTTTATTGTCCTTGTTGATGAGTTTTGAACCACACTGAAACACATTAATAAAAGTGTTAAGTAAGGCACACATCAAGTATGACTTGCCCGTTGATAAATTTAAAGGCATAGTGGGGCACATAGTCGCTAGTAATTATTTGACCTTTACGGACGAGGTAATGCGGAAGTGTCACGACCATATCTTGGCAAAGGTGCTTATCGATAATGGCTCGTCCCTTAACGTGATACCAAAGTCTACATTGGCAAAGTTGCTTTTTGATAGGACGCACATGAGACCAAGTTCCATGGTGGTGCGTGCTTTTGATGGAACTCACCGGGAAGTCATAGGGGAGATTGAACTGCCGATACAAGTTGAACCATGCACCTTTGAAGTCCTCTTTCAAGTCATGGATATCACACCCGCCTACAGTTGTTTGCTAGGACGGCCGTGGATCCATTCGGCTGGGGTGATCCCTTCCAGCTGCATCAGAAACTGAAATTTGTCATCAATAACAAATTAGTGATTATTTCCGGGGAAGAAGATCTCTTGGTCAGTAAGCCTGTCACTACCCCGTACATCGAAGCAGCTGAGGAAGCTCTCGAGACCTCATTCCAGGCTTTAGAGATAGCCAATGCAACTGACGTAAGGAAAAGCTTTGCAAAGACATCCTTCCCGAATGTGCCTCTAGTGATGGCAAGAGCAATGCTACGAGAAGAATATGAGCCAGGGAAAGGGCTGTGGCGAGAATTAAAGGGGAGAGTCTAACCCGTGTGCCTCCCAGAACACAAGGACAGATATGGCTTGGGATACCGACCCACGACCGCCGATAGAAAAAGGGTAGGGGAAGCGAGAAAAGAAAGAAGGATTGCTCGTCTTATTGGTCAAGAATTCAACACCGTGGGAATCCCTATTTGTGACCTTTACCAGAGTTTCTGGAGCGCAGGGGTGATGCCTCCCGATCAAGTGGCCGTGATTGAAGATGATCTCAACAGTAATGCTGGGTTTGTGTATGCTTGCCCACCGAATCAGGAACTGAGTAACTGGGAGATCATGGAGTTCCCCACAACTCTAAACGTTTTGTCAAAGTAATAATATTTTTATGACTTGTTGGTCCCTCTGTTATGCCTAAGGCTTTGGGACCTCTTTTTGTAATAAAGGCAAAAACTTGTTTGTTTGTTTGGTTAATGAACACTGTCAGATTCTAATATCTCATTTTGCTTGATATCCTTTTACTTGGGCCTTTCACTTGCTTGTTTTCTTTTTCATTCGCTATAATACAATAAAATGCAGATCCAAAAGTGATTCCTCTGAGAGTAATGAGAACTCAGTTTTGTTTCACGATTCTGATTATCCGAACGATTATGCCGACAAAGAAAGTAAGGAAGATTTTGAGCCTTCGCCTGAGTTGACAAGATTATTAGAGCATGAGGACAAGGAAATTCAACCCCACCAGGAAAAGGTTGAAACCATTAACCTGGGGAACGAGGGAGAGGTTAAGGAAGTCAAGATTGGCACCTTCTTAAGCAAAGAGCAGCGAGAAGAACTGATTAAGCTGCTTAGGGAGTTTCGGGATATTTTTGTATGGTCATACCAAGATATGCTGGGTTTGGATAACAGTATTATGGAACACAGGTTGCCTTTAAAGCCAGAATGTCCGTCGATCAAACAGAAGCTGCAACGAATGAAACCAGAAATGCTCCTTAAGATTAAAGAAGAAGTTAAGAAGCAATTTGATGCTGGTTTCCTAGCTGTAGCTAAATATCCTCATTGCGTAGCAAACATAGTTCCTGTTCCAAAGAAAGACAGAAAGATGAGGATGTGTGTGGACTACCGAGACTTGAATCGGGCCAGCCCTAAGGATGACTTCCCTCTACCACAGATTGAAATACTAGTTATTAATACGACTCAACACTGTATCTTCTCATTCATGGATGGATTTTTGGGTTATAACCAGATCAAGATGGCACCTGAAGATATGGAGAAAACTACATTTGTCACTCTGTGGGGCACCTTTTGCTACAAAGTGATGTCCTTCAGATTAAAAAATGCTGGAGCAACCTATCAAAGGGCAATGGTGACTCTCTTCTATGACATGATACACAAAGAGATAAAAGTGTACATGGATGATATCATCGCTAAGTCCAGGTCGGAAGGAGGATATATTACTGATCTAAGGAAACTCTTTGAACGGTTAAGGAAGTTTAAGCTTAGACTGGATCCGGCCAAGTACACCTTTGGTGTGAAATCCAGTAAACTGTTAGGATTCATTATAAGTGAAAAAGGGATAGAGGTTGATCCTGACAAGGTCAAGGCGATTCTGGAAATGCCTCCTTCTCATACGGAAAAGGAAGTTTGAGGGTTTTTGTAACATCCTGCTTTAATAATAGTTCAATTATGTAATTTATGAAGCATGGAAGGTCTGTAAGTGTTAATCAATGAATAAAACACTTTATGGATGGTTTATAATACTCCAAAAAAATTTCATTTTTGGGTATAATTATAGAAATTACATAGACCTGTATTGATAAGATCCATTTCCCGGGTAAAATATGCCTTAGAAACGAATTTCTGAGTGAAAAAGGGGCTCTGTCCGAGTGAAGAATGAAAATTCTGAGTGAAGAAGGAAAATTCCGAGTGACTAAGAGAAATTCCGAGTGAAGATGTAAAATTCCGAGTGAAGGTTGTGTTTTCCGAGTGGAATATGGCCGAGTGAGTTTATTCCGAGTGAAATTCCTGCACCCGAGACACTTATGTGTGAAGTGGAACTGATAGAACCACTTCTGGGTGAGAGAATCCGAGTGACTCACCTTGGGGTGACTCACTGCCGAGTTAAATTACTTAGAAAGACTCGTTTCTGAGTCAAATGCCATCAAATGACTTATTTCCGAGTCAATTACTCCTGAATGACTCGTTTCCGAGTCAAACACCACAGAAAGACTCATTTCCGAGTCAAGTATCTTCCAAAGGCTCGTTTCTGAGTCGATCTTGATCAGACATTGCAATTCCGAATGAAAGAATCACCGAGTGCCTTCATTTTCGAGTGAATTACATAGGAAAATACATTTCCGAGTGGCAGAATTCCGACTGGGGACACACAGTTTATTATTACCCAAATGTGTCAGTCTCTGGGATGAAACTCCGAGTGGAAAACCAATAGAGTGATGGGTCGGTTTTAGTGTAATTGCCAAGCGGAAGGCTGAGCAAGAGATGACTCGGAATTAGAATGATATATCCGAGTGAAAGACTAATTGAGATGACTCGGTTTTAGGAGAATATGCCGACTGAGTCACCTCCAAGGAAGAGAAATCAGACCGACTGTTTAATGAGGAATCAATTCCGAGTGAGTAATAAGTGAAGACTCGGTTTCAGGATGTTCTACCGAGTGGATTAAGCTGTTGAAGTGAAAACCGAGTGAATGAAGGATCGGTTTTGGCTCAAGCGAGTCGGTATTCGCTTGAGCGAAACGCACACTCGCTCAAGCGAGTCGGTTTTCGTTTGAGCGAAACCCCTCTGCCAGTGCATTGTATGGAACTCGCTCAAGCGAGTCGGTGTTCGCTTGAGCGAGAGGGACTCGAATTTCCCTCTCTTCACATTACCGACCACTACCAGTCGGTATATACATGGACCGAGTGGAATTCCAGTCGGCCAAGAGGCTGACCGAGTGAAATTTCACTCGGAATTCACTGCCAGATTGACGTGTTGACTTCTGTTTTGTCCCTTCATGCATATTTTAATAAATCATCTTCCATTATGCGCACTCCAGTGGGTGGGCTACAGAAGTGGAGCTTACTTTCAACCTAAACCACTCTTAATTCCCACTAAAAGCCCACTAGAAACCCACTCATGGAAAGTTGTCTCCCACCTTGCATTATTAAACACACCACTGATTCTGAAACTCCCAATTACTCTTCTCCATCAACACACCTTCAATCTGAACCAGGACAGCTAGGGGACTTCTTTTCCAGTCAGCTAAAAGTCTTCAAACCAAGTAAGAGGGGACAGGGTTGTGAATATTTGTGAAATGGGTAGAATTGTATGCTGTTCTAGGATTCCAGAATTAACTTCGTAACTTGTTGCTCATTTTTGAAATTGAAAACGTGTGAATTTGACTCTGACTTCTTCCTGAAAGTTGTAGATCTTTGTGTTATCTAAATTTTGAGACCTGAATCAATTAATTTGAATAAGTATAGCAAAAGTTATAGCCAAAATACTACAGCATGTTCGTGTGGAAGATTTATCCTATGTTTTGTGTATATATTGATTTACTGGGAATTGTACGTGCATAATCAGCCCTTGATGTCTTCATGAAAGTTGTAGATATTTATGTTTTGGATCTTTAGAAAGTGGTTTCAAATCAAAATAAATTTTGTAGCTCGAGTTATGCCTAAAATACTGAAGTATATCCAAGCTATAAATCTGTTAACTTGAAATCCGTATCTTATTTTTAAAACTGGGAATTTTGTGGTAAGAATTAGTGATCAGTGTCTTCATGAAAGTTGTATATCTTTTTGTTATGTGAATTTTGAGACCTGAACCGACTGATTTGAGTATGTGTAGCAAAAGTTATAGCCAAATTACTACAGCATGTCTGAGTGGAATATTCATCCTATGTTTTGTATATATATTAATATGCTGGGACTTGTACGTGCATAATCAGCCTTTGATGTCTTCATGAAAGTTGTAGATATTTATGTTGTGGATCTTTAGAAAGTGGTTTCAAGTCAAAATGATTTTTGTAGCTCAAGTTATGCCTATAATACTGAAGTATGTACAAACTGTAATCCTGTTAATCTGAAATCCGAATCTTATTTTTAAAACTGGGAATTTTGTGGTGAGAATTAGGGGTTGGTGCCTTCATGAAAGTTGTAGATATTTGTGTTAAGAATAATTTAGAACTGGTTTCATGCCAAAATAATTTTTGTAACTCCAGAAACGTTCAAATTACTAATATGTGTACGTTTTGGAAAACTCACCTTGAGGCAGTGTGGTATTTCATGGATAAGTGGTATTTCTGTTTGAAATTTGAAATTTTGTTCTTCATGAAAGTTGTAGATATTTGTGTTAAGAATAACTTAGAACTGGTTTCATACCAAAATCATTTTTGTAGCTCCAGAAACGTTCAAATTACTAATATATGTACGTTTTAGAAAAATTCACCTTGAGGCAGTGTGGTATTTCGTGGATAAGTGATGTTTCTGTTTGGAATTTGAAATTGTGTTCTTCATGAAAGTTGTAGATAATTGTATATTAAGTTATAGGAAGTGGAATCACAGGAAAAGGTTATGATTTACTCATGTTATGACTGTTTTACTAAGAGTATGTTGCTGTTGGAAATGCTGAAAGTTAATTATAATTGTTATTATGAATGAAAATGATATTTTCTCTATGAGTATCAATTTTATTATTAAAATCTTGAGTGATTATGATTTATTATTGATGTTGTTGTGTTTTAATGAGTACCATACAGTTTGTGTATTTTGATGATGAATCATTATGAATGATTAATTTAATATTTATACATGAATGCCTTGCGACTATTGATACATGTGGTTGAAACAGTAAATCCATGATTTTGTAAATTATATATATGAGGTGTTCCTTTGAGGACTTGTGGTTTTCCAAGTGGTTTTTGAAATTGATATATCATGGTATGTTAATGATAAAGAGAATTAAAGGCATTCATGCATCATAAGCATTCGGACGCACCATGGAATTTAGGGGTTCCATGATTGCCTACCTTGGTGGGAGGTTACTCTATGATGAGTTAAGCCCTATTTTGTTGTGCGCCATGAAGTGTAGGGATTCATGGTTTATGCAAAGTCCTACTTATGATATTTGTGTACTTCGGTACTTAAGCGCCATGAAGTGTAGGGATTCATGGTTTATGCAAAGTCCTACTTATGATATTTGTGTACTTCGGTACTTAAGCGCCATGAAGTGTAGGGATTCATGGTATATGCTAAAGCCCTATTTGTGTCTCTATGAGACTTTGACTGCAGTATTCCCACCAAACCAAATGGATCCAACATGACATCATTTGACTAATTAAAGACTTATTAAATATAAATGAACTTGTTTGGCATATTCATCATATCATTATGGTTTGTTGATTATGTTTGTGCAATTTTATTTATTTTATAATTATTCTATATTCTGTCTCACTCTTACATTAATTTTTACAGTGAATGCCACGCAGAATGAAGAGTGATGCCATGATTGATGCCTATTTGAATTATTACTTGGACTTTAATTTAATGGGTTGTAATAAATATTACGTACTATGTACTGTTACTTCTAAATCGTTTTCGCTATGCAAATATTTCATGAATCTTATTAATCACGACTAGTATGCATGATAATATTCCGCAATTATCGAGTTTTATGTGAACTCTGAGTTAAAATACGAATTTTAAATTAATCTTTCAAAAACGCGAAAAATTTATTCGGAAAATCACACGGGGCGTTACAGTTTCTAGGAAGGTTGAACTATATTTGCAGATTTATTTCCCAAATGACAGCAACCTGTGAGCCAATTTTTAAGTTGCTTCGCAAAAACCAACCTGGGCAATGTAATGAGGATTGCCAAATAGCATTCAAAAAAATAAAGCAGTACTTGTTAGAGCCGCCAATTTTGGTGCCACTAATTCCTGGGAGACCACTGATCCTGTATTTGACCGTACTGAACGAATCCATGGGATGCGTGTTAGGTCAACATGATGAGACTAGGAAGAAGGAGTGTGCCATTTATTACTTAAGTAAGAAATTCACTGAATGCGAGATGAGATACTTTTCTCTCGAAAGAACGTGCTATGTACTAGCTTGGGCTGCCCGATGCTTACGGCAATATATGCTTTGTCACACTACATGGTTAGTGTCCAAAATAGACCCTATCAAATATATCTTTGAAAAGCCTACTTTCACCAGAAGAATCGCTCATTGGAAAATGCTACTAACGGAATATGACATAACATATGTCACCCAAAAGCCATAAAAGGCAGTGCGCTAGCAGACTACTTGGAACATCAACCCGTTAGCAGTTACCAACTGATGCAGCATGAATTCCCAGATAAGGATATTTTAGCCCTTTTCAAAGAAGAAAAGGGTCATGAAAACAAGTGGACTATGAGATTTGATGGAGCTTCTAACGTACTAGGGCATGGAATTGGGGTCATCTTAATCTCACCTGACAAGGAGTTCATTCCCATTTGTGCCCGGCTATGTTTTGATTGTACCAACAATATTGTTGAGTATGAGGCATGCTATTTGGGAATACCAGTGGCTTTGGATGAAGGAATAAAATCCCTGGAAGTTTATGGAGACTCTACTTGGGTTATCCACCAATTGAGAGGTGAGTGGGAAACTAGAGACAATAAACTAGTTCCCTATCACACTCACATCAAAGAGATGATCAAGGAATTTGATGAAATCACCTTCCATCATATTCTCCGGGAGGACAACCAAATGACTGATGCCTTGGCCACTTTAGCCTCAATGTTCGAGGTCAGCAGTGAATATGAGGTGCCTCTCATTAAGGTGAAGAAACGACAAGAACCTGCGCATTGCCAAGTCATAAAGGAAGAACCAGACGGTAAGCCTTGGTATCATGACATCAAAAGATACCTTCAATACCAAGAATACCCTGAAGGCATCACAGATAATGATAAACGAACCTTGAGAAGGCTCGCTATGGGTTATCTTTTGAGTGGCAATGTACTATACAAGAGAAATTATGATTCCGTCCTCCTTCGTTGTGTTGACACCGTCGAGGCAAATCAAATCATGAAAGATATCCATGAAGGATCTTTTGGAACTCACACAAATGGACACGCCATGTCAAGAAGGATCTTGAGGGCCGGGTATTACTGGATGACCATGGAGATAGACTGCTTTGCTTATGTGCGGAGGTGTCATAAATGTCAGGTGTATGCTGATCGCATTCATGCACCCCCTTCATCCCTAAACGTCTTATCGGCACCATGGCCCTTTTCAATGTGGGGTATGGATGTTATTGGGCCCATTGAGCCAAAAGCCTTGAACGGTCATCGTTTTATTTTAGTCGCCATTGATTATTTCACCAAGTGGGTGGAGGCAACTTCGTACACCAATGTAACAAAGAATGTTGTGGTCAAATTCATCAAGCGTGAATTAATATGCCGATACGGCCTACCAAGCCAGATCATTACTGACAATGGTACGAATTTGAACAACAAGATGATGAGGGAACTCTACGAAAGCTTCAGAATCTCTCACCATAATTCCTTCCCTTATAGGCCTAAAATGAATGGGGCAGTCGAGTCGGCTAACAAATACATCAAGAAGATAGTGCAAAAGATGGTGGTGACCTACAAAGATTAGAATGAAATGCTTCCCTTCGCTCTGCATGGATACCAGACCTCAGTGCGAACCTCGACTGGGGCAACCCCATTCTCCTTGGTCTATGGAATGGAAGCAGTATTGCCTTTTGAAGTAGAGATCCCATCCCTCAGGGTGATCATGGAGGCCAAACTGGAGGAAGCTGAGTGGATCCAGGGCAAGTATGACCAATTGAACTTAATTGATGGAAAAAGGTTAACCGCTCTCTGCCATGGACAGTTGTATCAAAAGCGCATGAAGCGGGTGTACGAGAAGAAAGTGCGACCTTGACATTTCCAGGAAGGAGAATTGGTCCTCAAGAAGATTTTATCGATCCAAAGAGACGAGCGCGGTAAGTGGGCACCTAATTATGAGGGTCCCTATGTTGTAAAAAAGGCCTACTCCAGAGGGGCTTTAACCCTCACCAACATGGATGGAGAGGATCTACCAATGCCTATAAACACAGATGTGATGAAAAAGTACTATGCCTAAAAAAAAGTGCTCGCTAGGCCAAAAACCCGAAAGGGCAGCCTAGGCAAAAATTAGAGCAACTCGGCTAGTCAAAAACCTGAAACGGCGGCTCAGGCAAAATCATAGTCTAAAATCCTCGTATTAGGACTTAGACCTCTCAAATATAAAATGTGAAACCCAACTAGGGCATATGGATCATTGTTGAATTACATTCTCAGAGGCAGAGTCAAAAGGTGAACTTGAAATCGTGATAGGGAATCGAGATTCTCATCACTCTCAGGAAGTCGCTGGAGGATCCAGGAGCCTCCCCTTTTCCACTTGTCTTCAATCCCATACATTTTATTCCACTTTTTCCATCTGTTTTACATTGCCTTGTTACCACTGTACACACTTGATATCCATGAATAAAATTTCGCCTTTCATTTTGTACGTGTTCATGACTGAATGTTATAACAAAACAAGTTTTCCTAAATGTTTAAAAAATGGAAATGATAAAAGTTCTAAGTCGTGAAGAACAAAAAGCTCCCAATACTGGACCATACCTCAGGTAAGCATAACTAACTCTGCTAGACGCTTACCAAAGTTGAAAGTTACTTCTATTTCATCCATGAGTTATCTCAGGGCCCGTCTCTAAGGAAGGTCCCCTGAAAATGTCAATTTTTTTACTTTTGTGCTACTCATCCTTTTTTTGAAGGTTCATTGAAATTCCTAGCCCATAAGTGAAAGTTTACTGAGCAGTCCCCTAAGCGAGGTCACAACCCTCTACAAAAGAGCACAAGTCAAGATCTCCTCCTAGGTGAATCTGAACCAGATTTATTCCTAAATGGAACCAGTAGGTCATTCCCCAGCAAAACTATGGTTACCACTACATAGACGCCAACCAAATCTTCCTTCCCCAGTGGAACAACACTCCAGAAACAGACTCCAGTTAGCTTCTCCCCCAGGGAGATTACAATTGCCATAAAAATGGCGCCAATCATAAAATCCTATATTGGCATTTATCTTCCTCCACCAAATCCTTCCCGCCAGCGGATACCCCAAACCTGGGGCATCACCTCAAATCTCCAAACCTGGGGCATTACCCCAAGTCTCTCATTCCTTTCCAAACTTGGGGCATTACCCTAAGTCTCTCAAATCTGGGGCATTACCCCAAGTCTCTCAAATCTGGGGCATTAACACAAGTCTCTCAAATCTGGGGTAGCACCCCACTCTCAAACCTGGGGCAATACCCTAGGTCTTCCAAACCTGGGGCAATACCCCAATTCTTTTAGTTCTAGTCAACCGAGGGTCAACCCCAATTCTTTTATTTTTAGTCAAATCGAGGGTCAACCCCGATTCTTTTATTTCCAATCAACCGAGGGTCAACGCCAATTCTTTTATTTCCAGTCAACTGAGGGTCAACCCCAATTCTTTTATTTTTAGTCAAATCGAGGGTCAACCCTAATTCTTTTATTTCCAATCAACCGAGGGTCAACCCCAATTCTTTTATTTCAGTCAACCTAGGGTCAGTCCTTATTTTTTATTTTTTTCAGTCAACCGAGGGTCAACCCCAATCTTTTATTTCCTGTCGACCGAGGGTCAACCCCAATTCTTTTATTTCAGTCAACCGAGGGTCAACCCCAATTTTTTTATTTCCAGTTAACCGAGGGTCAACCCCAATCTTTTATTTCCTGTCAACTGAGGGTCAACCCCAATTCTTTTATTTCCTGTCAATAGAGAGTTAACCCTCAATTCTTTTATTTCCAGTCAACCAAGGGTCAACCCCAATTCCTTTACTTTCCTGTCAATCGAGAGGCAACACCCTCAACCTTTCATCTCCTGTCGAGCCAAAGGGAAATACCCAACTGATCATTCCCTGTTCAAACTGGGGCATTACCCCGATTCTGTTTCCAAGTTAAAAAAAAAAGGGGTTAATTGGATCCGATGTTGAGACTGGTCCAAAGGATCATTTCAACCAATGTGAGCATTTTCTGCCGGAGTGAATTCAGTGGAAGTAATGCCAGGGTCACAGAAGAAGCAGGAAAACAAGGCCTCTCAAACACCTTCCGAATCAAACCAGAATCAAACTCCATTTTGAAAAGTTGGAATGAGCCAAGGTTCAAAGATGCAAGTCGATGTCGATACTAATTTCACATCGGCTAACAAATTCAATAGGCTTCATTGGACGGTGTAAAAAGAACAAAGAACGGTGTTACCCTTACTACATCGGTCAAGAACTTAATTCATGATCAAGGTTACAATGGACGATGTTGTTTCAAGTTACTTCATCAATTATACATCAGTTTGGAGTTCAATTGCCAGCTTTTACAATGAACAATGTTATTTGAAATTGCTTCATTAATTACGCATCGGTTCAAAGTTTAATTTAACTTGCATTCTTGGAGAAAGGTAGAGGTGTATGTAAAAGAGTCATTTCATTCCAAAAAAGGGGGGCACTACGGCCTTACAAAATTTTCAACTCCAGAGCCTATCCTGGAACAAGGTGAACAAAAGGAACTAATCTATACACCTGTGGTAGGGGAGTCTGGTCCAGTGAAGGTGGTTGTTCTCTCAGAATCTTCTGACACCGTCTTCAGCTCCATACTTTGGCCTTCGGGCAAAGGCAGAGGTTCATAAGGAACATCCTCAGGTTCCTCGGCCTGACCCCGGTCCATAGCATATAGGTGCCCACCATGAAACTCATAGTAAACACCTATACCGTTCAAGTTAAGTTGCACAGTGGAGTTTCGGTGTACAACTTGATGAACGGTGGAGCTGAAGGCGACATCGGCTAATTCTGAGAATTCAGCCATCTCCTCCTCCCTTTCTTACCGTTCTCGGACTTGGGCCTCCTTCACGGTGGTGACCTCGGCTGTCAGCTCTTCATTTTTCTTTTCAACCTTAGCTCGTCCAGCAAGGGCTTCATCCAATTTAGCTTGAAGAGCTTTAAAAGCGTCCTCCCAAGCCTTGTACTTGGCCTCGGCCTCACTCGCCCTCTTGGTGGCTGAATTGTACGCCGCCGTGAGTTCGGTCAAATCCTCCTCCCTCTTAGCCAAAGAGTTTGGGACTCCACTCTAAGGGCTTTAGCCTCCTTCATTCGGTTTAGGCATTGTTTTGCCTCTATACCAGAATAATAAGACTTTCCCAAAGAATGGATAACCCCGGACACTTCGATCAAGTTGAAGTTAGGTCCCTTGACAGCACACTGAGTCTCGGAAGCAGGAAGATCGTCCTTCAGCTTAAAGGGAACTTCAAATCACGCCGGTGCCTCCCCAACGTATTGTAAAAACTACAAAACATTGGAGTTGTAGTGAGGGGCATTGGGATCGACCGGCTGAGTCTGGTCCAGAGCGTTGTCATCACCGGAAGCCTCCGCCTCCTCGCGCTGAGCCTCCACCTCGGTCTCAGCCTTTTGGGCCTTATGTTTTTGGCCGGTGTGGGCGTGCCTTTTGTTTTGGGCCCCATCACCTGGGCCCAGAGCCAAATTCCCAACCTTGTCAGCCGGGATGCTGACCACTTTGGCCGCTGTGCGCCTCGGAGTCACCCTGTTCTCCACATCGGCAGCAACAGCGTTTCTGGCTTTGGCTTGTTCCCAGAGTTTCTTTAAAATGTCAATCTGAGCCATTTCACCTGAAAAAAACGTCATCAACACCGATATGCATAAAAAAAAATATATCTACCTAAGTAAGCATCCCGACGGGACTTCTCCTCGAGAAGGTTTTTGCAGGAAATTTTGGCACAGACGGAGTAGGTCTTTGGAGCGTCCAACACCTTCTTAGACTCGGTTGACAAGACACTCTCACTGACGAAGTAAGCATTACTGGTCAGGAGAAAGTGCTCATGAGTCCAGCCGGTGTAGAACTTCCTGGAAAAATCTGAATTCTCCCAGAACACCGGTCTTCCTACATTAACCTCGACCTTGACGTAGGAGTATTTGAAGCTGACTCCGTCCGTCTTGGCTGACTCGGTGTAGCTCTCAAAGTTCACCACTTTAGTGTCACATCAAAGGTTGATAAAGCCAAGGCCACCGCCTGTGTTACCCCAGCGCATTACCCTGCAATAGGTGAAGAAGAGAGCGACGGTGGGGACGAAGTGGAAATACTCCCCCAGTACCTCCAAAGATTTCACCAAGCCCCAGCCGTTGGGATAAAGCTGGCTGGGGGAGCAATCGAAGAACTGGAGTACTTCCATTTCAAACTCCGTAAGGGGTAAACGGATGCCGATCTTGGAAAACAGCATCTCGTACATAAAAATA
This sequence comes from Clitoria ternatea, assembly GCA_037962975.1. NCBI lineage: Eukaryota > Viridiplantae > Streptophyta > Magnoliopsida > Fabales > Fabaceae > Clitoria > Clitoria ternatea. The sequence goes on from CM075675.1 coordinate 55,309,696, forward strand.
TATCTTGACCCCGGCAGGTGGCAGATCCGTTCCGAAGTCAATGGGCAAAAAATGGTGAAGTCATCTTCATGCTCCTCGCCGGAGTAAACGACGACATCCTCAATTGTGACATCAGCAACATCCTCAGCATAACGGGAGATAATGTTTCTGGGGTCTTCATGAACCTAAAAATAAGGATCCTTGGCCTTTTTAATAAGCCAGTCAATCCGGTGTGCAAGGACATTGGTTTCCACGGTATTTGTTTCAACAACAGGGATGCCGGTGGCAGAGTCTCTATCGGAAGCCATGCGGACTGTGTGGCGGAGAAAAGGAATACAACTATAAAATGCCACATTGTCAGATAAATAGAGACTGGCACTGCTGCCGTGCTCACTAGCAGAGCCTAGGTTTAAGGATGAGGACGATGTGTGGGTGCCAGACGATGTGTCTAGTGTAACACCCCTAATTTCGTTATTTCTTTTTAAAATAAAATTTCAAAGGAATTTGATTATAGTTCTTTAGAACTTTTTGATTGTTATATAATTTATAATTTTTTAGAATTTTCTTATTTTTTATTATTATTTTATTATTATTATTTATTTTAAGAATGACAAAAATACCCTTAACCTTTCATCTAATAACCAAAATGCCATTACCGACATCATCGCTTACATCATGAATAGTAAAATAAATAATTAAATAATCTTAAATAGTGAAATTTTCTTCCTATAAATAGATGGCTCATTTACAACATTTCCACACAAAAATTAGAGAGAGAATCTAGAGAGATAGTGCGTAAGAAATTAGTGGAGAGTAAATTCTTTTGGTAAAAAGAAGTTCTACCGGAGGTGTAAGGTAATAACTTTCTTCTATATTATTTTTATAATTTTAGTTTATTTTTTTAGCACTCTTAAACCATTGATATACTAGTACTATTATGAATAAGTTACTAGAGTAAAAATAAATTATCACTGTGTTATTTTTACTATTTACTGTTACTATTCAAAATTTACTATTTACCGTTACTATTCAAAATTTACTATTCACTGTTATTGTTCACGATTTGCCGTTTACCACTACTATTCAAAAAGTTACTATTCATAATTTACTATTTACTATTACTATTAAAAAATTACTATTTACCGTTACTATTAATGACTTACCATTTACCGTTACTATTTATTATTACTATGCATATTTACTATTTATCATTCTGATAGCAATCTTAATTTTCATCTTAAGCTTATACTGAAATAAGTTAGTATTAATATTTTGTTAGAACTTGGAGGCGCAGAGCGAATTCACTTTTGGTAGCAAATCAAGGTAAGGGGGGTGAGATTAAGGATATAATATGAAATTACATAAGAATATTGGGAGGAGTCCCCTACTCCTTTTAAACATAACAATATTATTATTTTAAAATAATAACTTTTAACTTAAAATTTATAATAATTGTTATTAATAAATTAAGCATCTTGTGTAACTTAATATCTAAAATATTTAAGAACTTGAACTATTATGACCTATACGGACTGGATTGAACCTATGCAAGGACTTGAACTATTACGAACTTGACTGAACCTATGCAAAGACTTGGATTATTTATGACCTATATGGACTGAACTAGACCTATGCAAGGACTGGACTATCTTGGATTTACATAGACCTGTGCGAGGAATTGACCATAGAACTTAAAACAAAATTTATTAATTTAAATAATTATTGAATTTTAAATTATCATATTTATAACTAATGTTTAATTATTTGATTTGATTATGATTGTTAATATTTATTTATGCTTTATGATGTTTTGATTGTGATTGACAATGTTTGATTATGATTGATAATCTTGTATTGTGGAGTTTGAGCATATAGCAAGCATGGCGGAAAGCTAAAATTCAGTAAGAAATTACTTATCTCCTACTTCTTTATTTATTTTTTTTACTACATAAGTTTTTAGAAATCTCTTTTTATCTTTTAATATATATGTATATATCTTTACTAAAATTTAGATTTTTAGTTAGTTTATCAGAAAGAAAAAGAAAGAGAATTTATTTTATAAAAATAAATTTTTTTTAATATATATATACATATTATTTAAATGTATAAAAATATTATACAAAATTTTCAAGTACTAAGGTTTTAAATATTGATAATTCCAAATTTAAGTTTTTTAGAAATTAATTTTGAACTGACAAGTTATGAAATATATTTAAGGCTTTGAAACTCAAATTTATAAAGAGATTTGATTTGTAATTTGAAAAGGAACTGTACTAAAATTTTATGTGCGTATTTGAGAAGTTGAAAAAGTACAGTTTACTGGGATGGCTATGTCGTGATCCATAGGCCCTGATAATATAATTGAGTTTCTAAAAGCCTTAACTAACTAAATACGCGAGTAGTTCATGCATAATGAATCATCGAAGAGAAACAAAATGATATTGTCTGGGGACGGATTATAGAAACCGAGGATACATTAGAGGAGGCTTAATTGTGAGCCTTGGGATGAGAGGGTGTGAAAGGGTGCTTCAGGGGACCTGGGGTAGCTCCCTAGTGTCGGGTACTTTCACAATAAAAACCTTTTCAATCTGACTAGTCTCTAAGTGTTTCCATGCCAGTTGAGCTGTTCATGTTATTATTATCCGGAATTATGGAACAGTGTAAACTCCTGGTTGGCCCAGTGCAAATTAAAATTTAAGGGGCCCACATATATAGATAAGTTATGATGAAGATATGGCATATCATTCATACATTCATAAATTGATTGTGCTTGTGATTGTGATTGATATTATTATACTAGTTTGTGAAAACCCTTTATTGCTTATGTCCCATTTGGGAATATTATATTCTGTTTCTCACTCCTTTCTCTATGTTTTTGTTTCATATGTTTTAAATTAATGGTTCGTACAGAGGGAAGGATCGAAGAACATTGACAGTATATATAGCACGTTCTAGAAAGGGAGCTCGGTATGAATACCGTGGTCCAATGAATAAATAATGTCACTAGGCAACTGCTCTTGGGCCATGGAGTTTCCTCTCTTTCTTATAATGTTTAATGTTTATTTTCTTCGGATGAATGTACAAATACTTTATAAAGTTTTAATAATATTGAGGTATTTCAGAAATAATGTATATAATTTATTCCGATAGTTTCTTTTTAACAAACATATCTTTAGTAAAAAAAAAATTATCACGAATTTTTCTAGAATTTATTAAGGTGTAACAGAGGGTGTTACATCTAGCTCCCTCGTTTCCCACAAGGGCAGCGTGGAGAAACGATGTGACAACCTGCGTCGATTTACTTTTTATTTACACTCGGTTAATCATTTTTCACAATAGATTTTTCACGTTTAATAAAAATTAACTCGATCTTAATATAAAATAATATAAAATAATATTTACCTTTCTTAAATACATTCAAAATAATATAAACATACTCAAAATAACAATAACCGATCGGAAGTAAATCAATAATAAAATAGGATTCAATTAGAATCAGCGGAAAAAGGAAAACAGGGTCAGGGGTTATTCGCCTGGGCGAGACCCTGATTCGCTTAGACGAAACCCGAGAAGGTCGCTTAGGCAAGATCCGACTCGCTTGGGCGAATGCCACACTCTAAATCTGAGCGAACAACAGACTTACAAGGAAAACTAACAAGTCGGGGTTTCACTCGGAAATAGGTCCACTCGGGAACAGCTTAACCTGACCTCACTCAGAAAAGGTTCTCTCGGGCATAACTCACTCGGAAAATGCCATAACCTTACTTTACTCGGAAGAGGCTTTCTCGGGCATAACTCACTCGGAAACATTCTCACTTTCACTCGGAAGCACTCTAATCTTCACTCAGAAACATTCTACTCTTTCTTCACTCGGAAGTAATTCTCTCGGCCCTATCTCACCCGGAGACATCCTAACCTTCCACTCGAAAAAGGATCTATCGGTTGTTCTTCACTCGGAAAGGGACGAGGGGTACACACTGGAACGAAACAGACACCAAATCAACCGGCCCTCGTTCAGACAAGAATGAATCCGCTCGGGCAAGATTCGCCCGGTAATCGACTATACTATAGCAAACAATTCATTCATAACCCACACTTTTCCACATAACCTGTCCATGCACATAGCATCAAGAATTTATATTCACATCAGTCAACATATTGTAACATCACATACTCAGAAAACTCATTATACACATTACACAACCTATTTCAAAATAACTCGATTCCTTGGCATCACTCCTCTGCTTGGCGCACCTCCAGGGCTCCGACCTCTTCCCTGTCACTGGTTACTAAATTGAAAACCACAGCAAGGGTGAGTGTTTGGCATCATAATTAATCTAGAACGGAAATTAACAATTTACATGTATATAAACTCTGTCCGATTACTTTATCATCAAATTACAAGTCACACTCGGCAACTAACTTACACTCGGTGAGTATAACTATTCACACTCGGTAAATTTAACAAATTGCATTCGGCACATATATCGACTCACTCAGCAAATATATCAAATTGCATTTGATAAATATATCAACTCATACTCAGCAAATATATCAAATTGCACTTGACAAATATATCAACTCATACAGCAAATATATCAAATTGCACTCGGTAAATATATCAACTCATACTCAGCAAATATATCAAATTGCATTCGGCAAATATATCAACTCATACTCAGCAAATATATCAAATTTCACTCAGTAATATAGCAATTCTCACTCGGCAAATATAGTCATTCTCACTCAGCAAGCATAGCAAATCTGACTCGGTAAATATAGTAATTCTCACTCAGCAAATATAATAAATCTTACTCAGCAAATATAGCAAATTTCACTCAGCAATATATCAATTCTCACTCGGCAAATATAGCCATTCTCGCTCGGCAAGCATAGCAAATCTAACTCGGCAAATATAATTAATCACACACATCACAACTAATAATTCATCAATTGTCACCGCTGACTCTCAGATAAAATTGACGCCTAGTATCCGGATACTAAAGGATCGGCCTTTAACTGGGGGTCCTACTTGACACCCCGTGAACCCTACTTGGTTCACCGAGTCCTGCTTGACTCTCCACCTCGACCACTGGGTCCTGCTTGACCACTGGGTAGCTCAACTGGGCACAAAAACCACGGGAGCTGGAAATGAGGGGCTATACATACCGTTGGCCGTCCCACACCACATAATCACATATCATGTCTCAATCATTACATATCATCAACAAACAACAGATGCAACCACCAGAAACTGGCATGTGCTCACAATACAGGGCGACCGACATGTCAAGCCCATCCATCACATTGCCACTGGGCGACCTACTTGTCAAGCCCGTCAATATAATGTCCTCACACAGTCAATCACATAGCATAATCATACCATCCTTTTACTAGAAGCCTGTCAGGAGCCGTTCCTTGACCATGCAACGCACCGGTGACCACTCCCCGCCCTCAACAATATACAGGGTATCTCATTCATAATATATAACTTAATATAATTTAAGCATTATTAATCAAACACACAATTATTAGAAGTTGACATGTGTTTACCACACAGAATAACCGACTTGCTAACTCATCAATATACTATCACAACTTTTATTAACACAACTAAATCTCATCATAAACCATACACGATTCACATTCATGCATACATAGACATGCAACTATCATCCAATATTTCTTACCGTGTCCATAATCGGTTCAGCGACTCGGACCCTAAATATGTTCTATTCTAATTAATTATAACCCGAACACCCCCCTTACCTCTATTCCAAGCTTCAACGATCTGCTCTTGGTGCCGATTACGTCCTCTAAATGCTGGGTTCATGATTTCACTTCCGAATCCAGCACCAGCTCCATCAATCAGTCTTCCGGTGTTTGTTTTGCTACCTACGGGATCAGAATATAAAACCCGTTAACGTCGTACCACCCACACAGTCTAAAGACCATTTTCGAGCTCACACTCACCAGAGAAGTGGAGAACAGAACCTTACCCCACCATGCATGGCCATTCAGTCAGGGAGTGAAAATGAAAAGGGAAGAGATAACTCAATCCAAATAGTCCAATGGACTCACCTTGAAACCATGGTCACAGAAATGGGGTTCCCACGAAGTTCTGACACGGAACAGACCTCCCCTCAGAGCATGCAGCTCGGCAGTGTGAGGAAGGAGGAGAAGAAGAAGAAACAGAAGCAGAAGGAAGAAGAAACAGAAGAAGGCTCGCGTGAAAAATGAATGAGGAATAAGATGGGTTTTATTATTTAAAGCCTAGGGGCAAAACAGCCTTTTCCCCATTTCTTCTATATTTTCATTAAAAGTTTTGATTAAACTTTTACCCCTTCTAATAACATCTTGATATTTAACCCTTTTATGATTAATTAACCAAATAAATTTTATTTACTTTCCGCACTAGTTAATTATTTATAATTGCCTAATACTTCATGAAAATATCAAATAAATCCTTAAAACAATTATTAATATTTTCTGATACTCAAAATTTTACTAAAATATCAGGGATGTTACAAACGATGTCCCGAAAGTCTTGGCCGATGTGAAACCCCAGAGATGGCTTCACCTTGGCGACGCTGACCCGGTTCATGACTCCTCCCGACTGACGTCGGGATTGGACTGAAGGAGGTCTGGATAGAACCTCAATGGAGTCACTACTTGAACCGTGGTCCCCCATACCCTATCTAAAAATGAATAAAGGAGAGCAAAGGTATAGAGGTACCTGCTGAGACGATGCCGGCTGTTTTGCGAGTACGAGCCAGAATGCTTTATAGACACTGGAGGTTTTAAACATCGGAGCGGCAGAGCTTCAGAGCAAGAAAACAAGTGTGTGTGACTGACCCCCATGCCTGCTTTTATAGAGAGCGAAGGGACGGGGATCTAGAACATTCTACATTCCGGCCCAGGCCCATTAGCAACGACAATCCACATTCTGGCCATAAAGCGTGAAAAGGAAAAATTGACATGACGAATCAGGTGGTGACATATGTAGGGGTTCTTGCGTCATTTCAAGATGACAGTCTGTTCAGAAGATTACACCGGCTAAAAACATATATACATATCGGCATTTGTCATATCGGTTGATTCCCTATAAACGGACTCTCACTTGACCCCGACATCGGTGTTCACGTCTTTACTTCCTTTTCACTTCAAAAACACGAAGGAACTTTATATTTTTCTCATGAAAAGAAGGTAAAGAGGGGCATCTATGAACACCTATTTCGATCCGGCCAGTTTCTGTGAACACCGGTAGTGATTAAATGAACTCAACGGTTGGTATAGACCATAAAAGGGGGGACATCATCCCTGACACCGTCCCATTCCAAAAAATCCGATGTCGCTGTAGTAAGATCAGTTGGGCAGGTGACATGCTACTGAAGGGGACATCCACTCAGAAAGACTGGTGTCTAAGCAATACAATAATATGACCGGTGTCCCATACTTTACGGTGTTGAACGTTTAATAAGCCCAACATCGGGCACTTAGACCGTCTTTGTTACACCGTCCATAGAGTCCGGTTGCCCATGCCATGACCTGGAAACACACTACCAGATTTGATCCTGAAATCCAGGAAATGGTAGACAGGGAATAAAGGATAAAAACAATAAAAAACTCTCCACCCATCACTGTTCCCCACAACTGCTAGTGGCCAGGCTATCCCTCTACTACGCGCATGGGTTGAGTGGAAGCCTGAGCTGTCTAAACACTCAGCACAAAGGAAAAACTCTAGGGATCCTTTATAAATACCTCAATTGAAGAGGACCAATGGTCCGCACTTTGAACCCTTAAATCCTAAGAAATTGCTCCAGTGTTCGAAACCCTAAGTCCTTTAGAGAATTACTCCAACTCTTGGTTCTTTAAGTCTCTCGAGGAAAAGAACTAGCCCCAAGGTTCTGAATCCAGTCACTAGGATACCGGACCTTACCCTGCTTGAAGTAAGTTCTCTCCTGCTGCTCAGACTCTATCCAGAACCCCATAAAAGCTTATTTCAATCCCATTGCTTTACTGAACCCTTTACCGTCTCTCCCCTAAGCTCTACACCGGCTCTCGTAGTTGTTCAGTCCTCTTATTATTTCGGCTGCTGTTGTTCTAGCCCACACCGGCTCGTACCCGAGGATCGGCTCTTTTCAGTATCTCCACCACATCGGTTACAATCCTCTCCATTTTTATCCCTTTTTTAGTTCATTTTATTAGTTAGTCTTATATTGTTTGTTCTTTTTCCAAATCTGTCATTTTTGTTAAATTTATTCTCTTGGTTAAATTTGTTCTGTTGTTAAAATCCTCTTTTATCCTGTCTCATGATAATAATAATAATAATAAAAACAAGTGTTTTTTTGTGTTTATTTTGATCAATGTAAAAGTCGTTTTAGCCAGTGTCATGCGGAAGTACTTCTGCCTACACTATTCCTAAAGATCATACACGTGCGGAGAACTTCGCCTTGTATGCACCTTTTCCATGAATTTCACCCGTCCGTACGTCCCTAGCTTCATCTAAGACACCCCTCATCAAGAATTATGTAACCTTGATTTCTCGAAAACTTGAGAATACGTAGGAGCAGGACTTAACTCCTGTCGGGCCCACTTCTTTTCCTTTCTTATTCTTCCTTTTAAAAATTAATCTAACCCTTACCATCTTCATGGAAGTCAATTTAGACGTGACGTCTTGTTGATTTTCTTCCTTTTCCCTGGCCGTTATTATTTTTCATAAAAAATTAGGTTAATTTGGATGAGACATCCTAATAACTCCTTTCACCGTTCGACCCTGCATTTTGATGGAAAATGACTAATTTGGACGAGACGTCCTGTTAGCATTCTCTCCCTTTCCATACGTACCTCCATTAAAATCCCGGATTAACTTGGACGTGATGTCCTGTTAACCCCTCCTTTTTCTTTTCCGATCTGGTATCTTGACGAAAGGATGACTAAGTTAGACGAAACGTCTTGTTAGTTTCCTTTCCTCTTTTTCTCATTCCCCCCATTAAAGTCAGGATTAATTTGGACGAGACATCCTGTTGATCTTACTCCGAGCTTTTTTTTATTTCGTTCGTCTCCTTCATTATCAAGAAAAAAGAAATAGCAATAGTTTTAAGGCTATTCATGATGCGCATTTTCAACTTTGGTACTGTTTTTAACAGGCGATGTGGGGTGCTAATACCTTCCCCACTCGTAACCGACTCCCAAACTTGAATCTCACTTTTTTTAACCAGTGCTTTGTTAAAGTTTTTTTCCAATGTTTTTCCTATGGATAAAAATGTTGGTGGCGACTCCTTGTTTGAGTTATTTCGTTTTCGAGGGTCGGCCATGCCGCTGTGATCCCAGTCGCAACAGTCACCTTCAGCCGAGGTCTTGGCAATGATATCATCAATGTACACTTCTACTAACTAAGTGTGTAAGCCCTCGAACACCTTGTTAATCATACGCTGGTAGGTGGCTCCCGCATTCTTCAAGCCAAAGTGCATAACGGTGTAGCAGAAAACACCACGATCATTGATAAAAGCCGTTTTCTCCCGATATTCCTCCCACATCGAAATCTGGTTATACCCCAAATAAGCGTCCATGAAGCTCAGGTACTGATAGCCAGATGATTCATCTACCATCTGATCTATGTTTGGGAGAGGGTACGGATCTTTTGGGCAACAACGATTCAAGTCCATATAATTAGTGCAATCCTCCACTTACCATTGGCCTTTTGGACCATCATGACATTGGGCAACCATGAAGAGTAACGTAACTCTCTAATGAATCCAGCCTACAATAATTCTTCTATCTGCTCGCAAGCTGCCTTCTGCTTTTTTGGGCCCAGTTTGTGTTTCTTCTAAGCAACCGGCCTCGTCTTCGGATAAACAGCTAGCTTATGACAACAAAAATCTGGATCCATACCAGGCATATCCACTACTGTCCACATGAAAAGATCTTTGAATTCTTGGAGGAGCACAAGCAAGCGTTGCTCCATGACTGGTTCTAGCTTGTCATTTATGTGCGTGATCTTTTCTGATAAATCTCCCAAGACGACGTCCCTGGAGCTCCTATCTGGTGTGGGTTTTGATGGATTGAGCAGATCAATCTTCAATTCTGCTCTAGGATCCAAATCAATGAGACTCACGAACCCCGCCACAGATCCTCCGTCATTTAACTTCCTTTTCTTATTGAAAGCCTTAAGCTTCACCATATTGAGGCTCAGGTTATAACAATACCTAGCCATCTCTTGATCCCCTCTAACGGAAGACACATTGTTGTCTTTGTCAATGAACTTAATGAGCAGATGAGGGGTTAAAACAATGGCCTCCATAGCATTCAATGTTGGGCAGCCTATAATTCCGTTGTATGGTGACTCCACATCGATCACCAAAACTCTGGACTTCACTGTCCTAGCTCTTGGCTCACCCTCAAAGGATATTAAAGTGTCTAAGTACCCTTTTGTTGGCTACTTGGCTCTGTTGAAAGCTGTCAGATCCTGCGTGTAGGGCTACAGATCAGAGTCATTAAAGCTCATACGCTTGAAGCATCCATAAAAGATAACGTCGCAGGAGCTCCCTTAGTCAAAGAGGATCTTTATTGGCGATAACTGCCATTATTACTATTGCATCATCACCTCCAGGGATAGTTGGTCCGAAGTCATCATCGGAGAAAGATATTACTGGAGCCACCACCTCGTCTCTGAAAGGGCGGTTTGTTTCTAGATTTGCCTTGTAGCGAAAGAACCATGCGATGGTGATTCTTCCTGGCAGTAATAGAAGCTCCTCCTCCAGCGAAGCCTCTAGCTATCATGTCAATGACCTCACGTCGGCTCTAACGTTGTTGGTGAGGCATAACGTTCTGCTATGTGGATTCACCAGCTACGATTCCTTTCTATTTTTCGGTGGCAGTAAACCTTCTAACCGGGGTGTGGTTATCATCGTCGTTGTCCTCATGGTTTCTCCCCCGTTTGTCATCCGGTCTGGCTCATCAAAGGATTTCTCTTTGAATAAGTACTGCTTAAGCTTGCCCTCCTGGATCAGGGTTTCAATTGTATTTTTCAGGGCCTGGCATTCATCTGTAGAGTGGCCATTCTACTCATGAAATACGCAGTACTTCTGTTAGTCTCGTGTCTGCGAATTTGAGGTGGCTTTCTGACCCCATATACGTTAAGCGTTGGCCAGCCGATTTCCCTCAGGATTTGTGAATGCTTAGTATTCAACAGTGCATAGTTACTAAATGCATTTACTCATTTCTCCTGACGCCGGGGTGTAGGACTATTGAAGGCATTGCCATGGAATGGTCTTTCCATGCGTTCTGATCTTGGTCTATCCTTATCTCTCTGCGGTTGCTGTTGTGATGTTGGGGGCTTTCCTCTCGCTGCTGTTGCCGCTAAATGCATCTCAATACCCACATATTTTGAGGCTTTCCTCCTAAACTCCTCGACGTTCACGGGAGGGCTCTTTGCTAGTGATAGAGCAAAAGCAGAGTTCAGTTGCAAAGTTTCTATCACGATGTACAATTGTAATGCCTCTACTAAATTTGGGACAGCGGCTGCTTCTTTGTAAAATCTCTTTAAGAAATCTTTAAGAGTCTCACGCTCCCCCTGCCTGATTTGAGCCAACGTATGAGAGGTTTTAGGGACATCTCTAGAGATGACAAAGTGATCTATGAACGCTGTTATCATTTCTTCCCACGAATTGATGGAGCCTGATGGTAACCCCTAGAACCAGCTAAGGGCGTCATCTACTAAGGTACGAGGGAACATTCTGCACATGACATCCTCATCTGCTCCCAAATACATGGTTTCATACACATATGCATCTAAGTGCTTTGTAGGATCAGTCTCCCCGCTATATTTTCCAACAGTAAGGGGTTGAGTAGTTTGTAAGTGCTTTGGAATAGCTACATTCATCAGCCTTTGGGAAAATGGGATGCTCAGTCTATAAGCCCCATGCATCACAGTTGGCTCCCATCTCCTGCCACTGGCCCTCTCTCCAGAGTCATGTGTTTACTCCTCCTCTTCATAAGTAAGGATCTGTGAGTATTAGAGGCTCGCAGATTTTCTCCCTTCATTTGTGTGGTGAATTTCCTTCGCTTGAGACATTACTTTCTCCTCTGCGGACTTCTTTTCTCGCTTCAGCTCCATTAGCTCATCCATCAACTGGCGTATCATCTCATCTCATGGATCAGTTGTTGCTAGTGCTTGCGTCATTCTCCTTGAACTTCCTCCTGGTGAATCGAAAGCCAGGCATCTATTCACTGGTTGCTCTTGGACAGTGACATCCTCCACATATCCATCTTTTATGTTTCTCCCATTGCCTTCCATGATAAAAGACAAGACTTCAAAAACGAGATGTGAGAATGACTTAAACGTGTCCTATCGGGCGTGCCAATGAACTGGCCTATACCGGGGACAAGAGATCCGATGTGGGGCTAGCCACAAAAGTCAAAGAGTTTGTGTGTTTATACACCGGTACAGTGGGTATCCAGTATTATAATCTGATCTCTCAGTCGGAGAAAACCGGTCTTACCGTCCTGAGATCCTACACACTAATCCTTCACATTGACTGAGGGTAAAGGGAGGTGCCACCTGTAAAGACTCTCCGACGATCAAGTTAGTGGTAATCTGTAAGTATAAGCATGTATTATCGAAATGTAAGTTAGCAGAAGTAATTGTTTACACAGTTGGTATATTTATAGGCATGTGTGGAGAGCATGGACCTGATTAGACTAGGGGACAAACCTGCCCTTCCTCAGAATAGAGAAAGTTAAGAATCAGGAGTGCTCATCGTGCCCTGTCGGAGAATGGGTGAATATATTTGTTTAATCAATCGTGGGGACAAGTATGGGCTAAATGGTAGCGAGCGTGCCCCTCGAGGGTTGGATTCGTCGTGTGAGACTAGAACCGCTACGCTATTACCAAGGCCACTTACGATGGTTGGCTGAGGATCTGATCTAAAGGTTATGCTATATCCGGTGTAGGAGGCATCAACATGGATTTTCCATCCTTGGGAGAACGCCCAGACAGTTTAATTAGTCCGATGTCTTACCTACTGAATCGGTAGCATTACCAGAGTGAATGGCACGTCACCCGTCTTGGGGGGCCGGTATCAAGACCGGATCAGGAGGGATCTTAGAACTTAAAGATGTTAACGACTTTGAGAATTAGAATCACGAAAGCCTATCTCTGTACTTCCAAGCTCTTTGTCTAAGCTTTCTTCTTTAAAGCAAAGACTTTCTTTGTAGTTTTACTTCTGGCAGACCTTAGTTTTTGTTTTCTATACTTAGTGTATCTGCTCATTAACTTGTATCTATTTATATACTAAGTTGTCAGAAACACAAACACTCTTTCAAATCTTTTTTATGTAAAAGTCCGATGTGTTGCCAACCTTAGTTTTTGTAGGAAACAGTCGTTTAGCCTAAAGAGGCTTTTGAAAGAATACTTACGTTTGAGCCAGTAGTGGCTTGTTGAAACAATACTTTAGTTTAAGCTAGGAGTGACTGTAGTCAATAATATTTGTGGAACGGGTGGTGTTATGATTGTAAAAGGTGTTCTTACAATAGTGAAAATTCTTCAGGTTTGAAGGTAGTGGACGTAGCTTTTGCTTGGAAGTGAACCAGTATAAATCTTGTGTTCAATCTCTCTATCTCTAATCTTATAAAGTTTATCGCTTAAAAAGTTTTTAAGTTTCGTGCAAAAAAGTCTAAGACTTATTCAACCTCGCTCTTCTAAGTTTGACTATAAACTATCAATATTAATATTCTTATTATTTTTATTGTTATTATTATTATATTCAAGTATTATTATTATTTGATCCGGTCTCAATACCGGTATATGGGCATGAGGGTAATTTTATCCGTTCTCACACTCACTACTAGTGTCACAGGTAAACCTCCGGACTGTAAACCCGTACCAGACGTCCTTCTATACCGGTATGTCCAGGTCAGCGCCCAGCACACCAGAAAACTTTCATGTCACCTTACAAAAAGTATAAGGTACAGGTACGGTGGAACGTTCACAAGAGACGTGGAGCCACCCGCGTCATGTGTCAAAATCATACACTGTACAGTGCACTATTGGTCCCCTAACCTTAAGGACTCTTCATTCTCCGCATGCACGTATATAAATACCAGCATTCTCACTACTCTGGTACGTTAGACTTATTCCCAAACTTATGCTTCAGAAACCTTGAATTCCATTTTTAGTTATTAATTTAAGCGTTGGAGAATCTTCACAGGTGACACCATCTTTCACCCCTCATCAAAGTGAAAGTTTGGTGTGAAGGATCTCCAGGACTACAAGACCTTTATTCTCCCACTGAGATAAAGGGCACAATACCGGATACCTACTGTACGGTACAAGTCACTCTCAACAATTGACATTTGTGGCTGGTCCCACACTAGATAGTTGACCCTGGTTCAGACCAGTTCATTATTATTATATTATTATATTAGTATATATTTATTGACCTGATTACTGACAGGTATATACTTGGATTGTATATATTATATTTCAAAACTATATGGCCATTCCATAAGCCTAATACTTGAATCCCTTTTCTCTTGAATTTTAAACTTTATGGGTCTTCCAAGGCTTGATACTGTTAGGTATCTTACCTAATCAATGAAGAATGTCATTGTCATTATTATTGTTATATTCAAGTATTGTTGCTAGTATATTATTATTATTATTATTATTATTATTATTATTATTATTATTATTATTATTATTATTATCATGCAAACAAAACTTAAGGACAAAAGAGGAATATCATTTCTAGGGATGAAGTTATGTTCATTAGTTGAAAATTTGTTGTTGTTTTTTCTTACTTGGTACTATTTTGTAGCTAAAGTATATGGTAGAATTGAGAGCAGATAACTATTTTAATAATATTTATTCAATAATATATGGTGTTAAATATTATATTAATATTATTTTACAACACAAAGGACACAGAATAAGGCCTTGGTCACTAGGCTAACAACACATTTAATTAGAATATGACAACACTTGTAACATCCCTGGTAAATTAATATTTATGGAAGTAAATTAAATATTTAATTAAGTTGGAATTAAAAGGAAATAGGATTTTAAAGTAAATCAGTGATTTAAAATGGATTTTTATAAGGATGAGATGACTTAAAAATGAATTTTAAAGGAAATGGCATCAGGACCCTGGCGCGTAGCGTGGGATGGACGTGTAGCATCAGGTGCTCATTAATGACTTGACGTGTAGCGCCATGCTGACGCTATGTGTCAGCGTCACAATCAGCTTTTATAGAGGACATGCAAACAGAACTTAAAAACACTTTTTTCCTCTTTTTTTCTCTCCTCTACGATTTAAGGCCAAAGCTTGGTGGAAACTTGTGAATTCTTGGGTTTTAAGTCTTTGGAAGGTAATGCATGTGAAGGCCCTTGATTACATGCTTCTTCTTCTCTTCCTCTTCTTCTCTCTCAAAACCAAACCATGCATATGGTGTGAGGGTTTGGATTCTGAGTTTTGATGGACTTGGGAGCTTGGATTATGAGTTTGGAAGGATAAAAAAGGAAATGTACTAATGGATTGTGTGTTTCAGTGACCATAGGTGCCGGAACGAGTGTTGGAGGGACGATTGGCGAAGCGGGTGTCAAATTCGGAATAGGAATTATGAATCAAGTGACTGGAGGATGCAACCGACACCAAAAATAAATTATTAAAGCTTAGAATCGAGGTAAGGGGGTGTTCAGGTCATAATTAATTGGGATTGGATCGTATGATAGCTTCAGAAGCTTGGAAACTAATGAGGAATTGCTAAAAATAATATAGATTAGTTGGTTATGATTTATATATTTATTTATGTGTGTTTATGTGTGACTAGATAGTTAAAGTGTTGAGAAAGTGTGTTAGAATAATTAATTATATGATAGAAAGCAAGTAAATAAAAATTTGGATTATGTAAATATGTGCAATGCTTTATAGATTGTGAGTTTTTGTGATAAATATGTTAAATTGATAATGAAAGAGATGTGAAATTGATAAATCACTTTATGAGAATAATGAAATGATGATTATCGAAATGTGGTAACATGGCTAGTGAGGGCTGGGTCTATGTGACTGCCCTGCGTGATGTTTATGTGTCAGCTTCTGATAGATATAAATGGAATTGATTATGTTAAAGCCATGATGATATGATTTTGTATGTGATTACATGGTGTGGGATGGCCGATGGTATGTGTAGCCCCCCATTTTCTGGCTCACGTGGCTTATGTGCCCAGTTGAGCTACCCAGTGGTCAAGTAGGACCCAGTGGATGAGGTGGAGAGTCAAGCAGGGTCCACGGGGTGTCAAGTAGGACCCCTAGCTAAAGGCCGATCCTTTAGTATCCGGATACTAGGAGTCAGAGCTATATGCGAGTCAGTTGTGCATATATGATTTATTATTAATGTATGTCTTGTGATGAATTTAATGAACGATGTTAGTAGCGTTTTCTGATGAATTTAACGATAGTTAATATAAATTGATGTTGAATTTAGTAATTGATTATAATTATAAAATGGAATGAGGACGGGAATAATGTTAGATGCAATGTATGAGATCAATATTGCTTTTGAAATGATATTAAGGCATAGGTGTGTATGGATCTATATAAAGTGGAAGAAATGAATATATGTAAATATGATGGATTCGATAAGTTAAATAATACAGGAATATGAGGCATTCAATAACCATAATTGTTATTTCCATTCTATATTAATTACGATATGCCAAACACTCACCCTTGCTGTTGTTTAATTTAGTGACCAGTGACAGGGAGGATGTGAATGCCTGGGAGGTGCGCTAAGCGGAGAATTGATACCAATGAGTGAAGAAATTATGAAACAATGAATGTATGATATGGATTTAATGTTTATGTAATAGCATATTATGCTTTACGTGAATATGTTTTAGTATAGAGATTATGTGACTTGCATGATGAATTGATAAGGTTAACGGTGATGATGCATTTGTGACTTTATATAATGACGATAATGTTTGAGATTGTATGATGAATTAGAAGGATAGGTGTTGTTATTGATGTTTATGCCGAATTTGATAGTAATTGTGAGATATTGGCACAGAGCCAACATGTATGTGTTTAATCATTGCAATGAGTAGGTATCGTGATGTTTGTGAATTGTGTGTGTGATACGATTAGGAAATTGGGTAGGGAGTTGATGAACTAGATGATTTGATTCATATTGAGGAATAGGCATTTTATGTGAAATTAAGGAACTAAATATGTGAATTTGAGATCTGACGGGTTTCAGGACCCCCGGAAGGGATCAATAGGTTTCCTAGATCATTTAGAGACTGTACATATAGGCCATGGACCATTTGGAGTCTATTTAGGTGGTTTGCTGCAAGGGTTTGTGCATAACTATCGCATACGATGGAATTTTGGTGAACGGATAGCGCTAACAGTTCTGTGACGGGGAAAACATGTGGCCCGCAATGTCTCGTGGCAATCACACCTGAAACGGGCCAATTGGGTAGGTCAGAAGTTGGCCGATTGGCCTAAAATGTGTAACAGCAACAGGTGCTGTTCTAGTGTGTTGACACTGGGCGCCAGCCTGACGCGTAGCGTCAGGGCTGCGTTTGAAGCCCCACGCGTAGCGTGGGCCTGACGCCCAGTGTTAGGCCCCTGTTTCTGGATTTGTGTTTCTTTGTTTTTATATGACTTTTGGGGTTTTTAAATCATGATATATTTTACGTTTTGGCCCTTTTTATTGAAAATGACTATTTTTATAAATATAGAATAGTTAAATTAATTAATTACAAAAAATTTATTGTAAATTTTATTTGATCGATTAAAAATAAATGTGAAATAACGCAGGATGTCACAACACTAAAATCTTATATTAAATACCTATAATGTATGTTTTATATATATTGATATAATCTATCTACAAAGTAAATATTCCTATCCTTTTCATTTATGATTTCAATTATTTTAAATTTTTCTCACACTCTAATAACTTAACTCAATACTTTGCATAAATATTTTATGTTAGGTGTTAAAATTATACATCAACCTCGTGGCAACTGTAGAGCACCACTACCACCACCACCACTATATCAACACATAAGCAAGTTCCGATCAATATCTCTTCATAAAATGCTTATGAATCATTTGTAACTTATTAAATGATATTTGTAAATGAAAGAGAGCTTCTTCTTTTTTTTTGTAAACTATTTAGCCTAAATCATATGTTTTTTTATAAAATGCCCACTATTACATGCAAGATTAAAAACAAATTAAGATAAACTTTATGCTTTCTTATATATGTTTTTATCGATTAAAAGGACCTAAAACTTTCTATGTTCGTCCTGCCATTTCAATAATTTGTTTTTGCTACTGGATGAGCTTGATAGAACAAGTAGTAGAGATGATGCCCCAAATAGCTCAATATAAATTTGATTTCTAAGTCGTGACTCCATAAAATAAAAAAGTTAGAAAACAAATGAATAGTTCATGATTTCACAAGAAATTTTGGAGGAAGCCCAAATGACTCATGATATATGAATAAAAATTTAAGGAGGAAATATCTTGAAGAAGTGGATGATATTGGAATGATTTTGGTCACGAACTTGCTCAAATGTTGAAATAATAGTGGTGGTGTTCTGTAGTTGTTGCGAGGTTGATACCAAATTTTGGCACTCATTGTGGAACATTTATGCAAAGTATTAAGTTAAGCTATTAGGACTCGTTTATTGGACTGGAGAAAAATGGACATGATATAATAAGCAAACCTGATAGAATAAGATAAGAGCGTGATAGGATATGAGTGTGATAACTTTTATCCTATCTAGTGGTTGGTGTACACTAGGATAAAGTATAAAGATATATAATAATAATAATAATAAATAATAACAATAATGAAAATAATAATAATGATAAGAATGATGATAATAAAAGTTAATTGTTTGGAGGACAGACTTAAAAGGAGGTTGAATAAGTCTGTTCACTTTTTCAAACCAAAAAGTGATATTTAAGCATTAATATGTTAAACACGGCGGACCAGACTTTTGTGAGACGAAGAACGTGATACTTTAATTAAGTGAGCGTATTTTTGCCAGACTTTTACTATCGAGTATAACAATAATGATGCACCAAATTTTTGATAGTAAAGAGTAAGAGAGAAAGTGACAATACACAAGCGATTTATACTAGTTCACCTCCAACTTGGAGACTACATCCAGTACCTTCAAATTTGAAGGATTTCCACTATGTAAAACGTTTTACATAAACAACTCAAACTGAGCTTACGAGTATTACTGGCTCCAACCACTCTTGGCTTTAGCACAACCTAGTGCTTCTGAGTATTCTTGAATCCAACCACTCCTAGCTTAAGCACAACCCAATGCTTTCGAGTATTCTTTTGCAAGCACCCACTCCTAGGGCAGACCCAAGTATTCTTTCATAAGCCACTCCTGGCTCGAACCCAAATATTTTTTCCAAAGCCTCTCCAAACCAAAGTGTTTCCCAATAGCTCACTCAGACTAGTGTTTTCTAAAGATTGAAAATATTGAAACATGAACATTTGGGCATGTGTGTGTTCTTCAGATTTTGTGAGACCTGCCCATCTTTCTCTTTTGATTCAGTCTTACAAGCTCTCTCTTTTGCTTTTCTTCTTTTATATTTTTCTTCATGTCTCTTTACTCTTCTTTTGTAATCTATTTTCTTTTCTTTTCATGAGCGACATCTATATCTATTACACACACACATAGCCTTATGTAACACTTTCATTCTTGCATTGTATGTATTCTCTCTCTCTTGTTTTTTCCTGGAGGTTGTGTACCATATAAATACTTGTTTCATGGAGATAGATCCATTGGATGATCGTTTGAAATTTATTCTCTCATGAGAAAGTAATTTTCTGTTGATTGGCCAGAGAGACGTTCTGCACATTTTATATGGAATGGAGAGCTTTCGTGATGAAGACAAACAGGGATTGTATATTTTTCACCAAACGAGATATTCCTTGATTAAAGGAATTCTGACATCTTAGAAAGTTGGTAAAAGATGGATGCTCTGAGATCAGCTCGAGATTTGTCTTGTTTGGGTAGTTTCCTTGTTGTGATAGATCTTTTCGTTGAGAAGAAAAGATACTTTGTTGAGTCATCGTATATAGGTCGACTTAATTCATTCAAGATTGAGGTCTGGTGAATTGTAAAGTGTTAATGATGAGACTCAAAACTTCAAGAGATATTCTAGTTCTTCTTTTGCAATTTCGAAGAGAGTCTAAAGCAGCTTTTATCTTGACAGATTGTGAGGATAGAGTCTAATTAAATTAGGTCGCTTCGAGGAGATGACTCTTCCATATTCCTGATGCTTGTTGAATGTCTTGACGAATCTGGGTCTGATATAAGTTCAGTCTGGGTCTGGTATAAGTTCAGTATAAACGTTTTTTCTTTTAAGAGATGTTCCCGTACTTTAAGTGTTTTCTTTGAAGCATAGTCTTCATAGTTTTGTTTTACCAGACTTATTGAATGCAAGCTTCCCTTTGATTTATAATTTGTGCTTTATATCCTGAAACACTCGAATCATCTTTATCAATCGTTTAATAACTCATAACTTAATTAATTAAGATGTTTGATGTTGGTTATCAACAAATCTAAGAGTGCTTCAAATTTATTTTTGGTTCTAACAACAACAACAATAATAATAATAATAACAACAACAACAACAATGATAAAAATAATAATGGAAATAATAATAATAATAATAATAATAATAATAAAATTATGGAAACAAACTCATTATTTATAATGTTCTTTCCTAACTCAACCACCGTTTAGGGTAGAAATTATAATGGAGAAACTAGATAGGCTAACCTATCCTGTTCTGATGTGTTTATCCTATCTACCAAATGAGTCCTTAGAACATGATAGAATTTTAAAATAATTAGAATCATGAGTGAAAAGAGCAGAATATTTACTTTAAAAGTAAATTTTATCAAATCATATATATATATTATGACTATCAACTTGTAACTACTTGTGAGTATTGAAGTGGTAACCTAATAAATATGTGTCTTAGACAAATAATTCGTTGAAGACGTAAAAAGAAAAAGAATACATTGAGTTATTCAAAGAAAATACCACGTAGAAGTAGTGACATGTGACATATGATCTAATGAAAAGATTGTAGATGACATTGATTTAAATATATTTAAATCATGTTCAGTGCTTTAAAATGAAGCTTATTAAACAAAATTACTGAAATTTAAGAACGACGCGAGAACTAGAATAAAAACTTAACCAAACAATTTGGTAGCGGCATGAGCTGATAAGTGATTACTCTGCAACATATATTCTATATGGATGACGATTCAACATAACCCAATATGTACCCTTCGTATTTGTTTTGATTTTAATGGGTAAATTTATTTTGATCAGATTTAAGGTAAATTTATCTTCTTTCTTTCTTTTTCCTATCAAACTCGACTTGATTTTAATGAGTATGAGGACAAGCTTAGAAATACAGTATTCGCACATCTATAAAAATTAAATAATTTTAATATAATAGTAGTTAAATAATAATTATTGTTAAATTAATTTTTTTGAAACATGATTCAGTTTTTAAATTTATTATTTTTTTAGATTTTTAATTCAAATATTTATTTGATTAAAATGTAGTTTTAGATACATAATTTATATTGAAATATATATTTATATTATTAAAATTAATAAAAAATAATAAAATAAAATAAAATATAAAAGCATAAATTTCCTTAGAAGATGTATTGTAAGAAAAGACTTTTTCATGTGAAAGTAAGAGGAATAAACTTAACCTGCTAGATTTTTATCATGGATGATCAAAATTAACATATATTAATTATGTGAGTTTTTTAAAATGTCAGACGGCTTTTTCAATGATCATGTAACTTTGAAAAGCTTTTAATTATAATCATCTATGTATGGTTAATATGGCTCAGAAACTCAGACAATTTTTTTCATAAGATATATGCTCATTTCCTTAAATCTAATATCTAATGAAGACCCATAAATAAAATTGAGTTATATAATTTTAATTTTGAAGTTTGTTTTCAAATTCACCCCAATTTTGATGGGTTAGAAGGAGAAATTTTAATCCACATCTGATGGATCATATTACCTTCCTTAATTGATATTCTTAGGAAGGCAACATGAGATTTCCCATTACAGGGAAAAGAATGTAGCTAATTCAGCACCGCAATGGAGTACGGAATTATGACAGGTAGGGAGAATGAGATGCCATCCAATAAATGGGTTATGTTTTATTCTTTCTTCATGTGTTGGAAATGTGGAACCAACCATCTCATCTCATGACTATGATGAGCTGCTACTACTTATCCACACCGTCACCGCTCACGCAAAGCTTCTTTATTGTCTTTTTGAATATGTCAATTCCGTGACTTCACATGCATTCTAACTTATTTTAAGTTACTTCCTTATTTTGTGTTCAACCCACTACTTCAATTTATGGGATCTGTGTGTGGTCAAGCTATACTCCACCTGTGAGCATAATAATAACAATAATGAAGCAACTCCTGAAGAATATTACATCTGGGTTCCATCCCTACAAGTTAGTGTAAGTTTGGTAAGGATTTGTCTATTTATTCATCAATCAGAATATAAAGATGTTTCAAACAACTTAATAGTAATAAATCAATTAACAAAATAGAATCTCCTTTAAAATATTATTCAATAATCAGTGTTAATTTTATAAGTCATTCAAAATATTGTTTTCTTTTATTTAATTAATGAATTAAAAACTTATTTTCAAGAAATAATCTGTTTGAAAACTCGGTTATACAACCAAAATGACACCAACTAAAGACCAAGTGGGGACTTGGCCACAGATCATAATTAAGCTTGCTTGTCCAAATATATAAACAAATAACTTATCAAAGTAGAAGGCAAAGAAGCTTCCCATTCCTTTAATTGCTTTTTCAATTCCTAACGCGGACTCTGTCACAATGTCAACCCTATGTGTATATTACTTGCCACTGTTGAATCTTCCAATATAAAATTTCTTATTGGACTCGTTCACACACATAATTAACATGCCCTCTTATATATATGTGTGTTATGCACATCATCCCAAGCATTGAAATTTGAAACTTTTGAGATCCTCGAAAACAAATAGTTTCTCACTACTACTAGTGCTCTTTAAGGATCAAGTCTTGGATAATTGAGAAACATTCTTCTAGCTAGCTATTTTGCATATGGGGAACTACGTTTCTTGCACTCTTTCAACAGTAGGAAGCAAGCATTGCAGAGGCATAAAGGTGATATTTCCAAGTGGGGAGATTAGGCAGTTTCAAGAACCCATTAAAGCAGCAGAGCTTATGTTTGAGATGCCAAGTTTCTTTGTGGTGAACACTCTGTCTCTGCACATTGGAAGAAGGTTTTGTGCACTTAACGCAGATGAAGAGCTTGAGTTTGGAAACGCTTATGTGATGGTTTCCATGAAGAAGCTTAATTCTGTGGTGACAGCAGCTGACATGGGTGCCTTGTTAATCACTGCCAAAAGGGTGTCTTCTGCCACAAAAGCGAGAATAATTCCAGAGCATGAGTCACATTCAGAAGAAGCCAGGTTGAAGTTGGATGACATTGAAGAGTTTTCAAGCCCAGAGTTCACCCACAGGTTGTCAATGTGCAGGTCAAAGAAGCCTTTGTTGGAGACCATAGCAGAAGAGCCAGTTTCCGTGTGTTCAAGATCATGAAAAGTGGTAAATATGGCTCTATACATCATCATTTTTAGGATATTTTCTTTACTATGATTCCAATTGTATGTATCATTACTAAAACCAATTCAACACATGAAGTGCTATTAGGCTATTCTTTTATTCAATTGTTAGATTTCAATCATTCATTTCATTGCATAAAAATTGTATCTTCTAACCTTCATCACAAGATTAAAACTGAAATATCTTGCTTCCTGATTACGAAGATTGAAGTAATCTTCTCAACTCTCAACGTAATATTTGTGTCAGAAAATAAGTAACAAGCGCCGCCGGTGAAATTTGTAACAGCTGTCTACCATCAAATGCTTCGAGGCATAGGCATGCTGCACTTTCACAAACTAGTAAGAAGGAAACACGGTAAAATAAATAGTTAATGAATTTGTTTTCATCAGCAAAAAGAAATAATATTAAAAAAAATACCGTAACCCATATACAAATAATAACTAATTACAAATCAGATAAATATAATAGAGGCTCTCTATATCATTTAACATAATTTTTAAATAACTTATTTCCTAAATTTTAACTAAAAACAGGATCTGTGTTGAACTAACTCAAATATATTCTTGACAAACACATCAACTCCCTTAAAAATTACATCATTCTTTACAACTTAAATAGTCCACACAGTAGCAAACCATAACATAAGTAATCTGAGTTTACTACCATTATCAAAACTATTACCCAGAGTATAATAAAAAATGTTCTTTTCCACTATCATACAAAACCGAGTAAAAACTCAACCAAACAAAATACATCTGCCACAAGAAATAAGATACTTTGCAAGAGAAGAACAAATGAGAACAACATTCCATGCATTATGTCATAGCCCAATTTTTCTAACTAAATTTGTATCAGTAATTAAACATTAAAAATTAAAGTTTCTAGAAAAATAAGAAATGAATTTTAGAAAATAGGAAATTTTATTCCGGTTACAGGGATATTTTTATTTCGTAAATCGGACTTAAAATGAGACTAAACGTAAACAGAAAGCGACAATAAAACATAAATTATTAAGTGATGAGGACACCCCTTACCAATCAGGGGCACTTCAAGGAATAGGAGGGCCAATGACAAGATCCAAGGCCAAGAAGACCAAAGCCACCTTACAAAGGCTAATTCTCACCCTCCTAGAAGACATAACCAAGGAGCCACAAAGGACATCCAAGCTTACTCATTTGATCATGTGGAAGGATGAACAACAGAGGGCCTAGCACAAATGGCCTAGCCTTAAGAATAGGGTAGTGTAGGACTTGAATGACCTGTGTTCAAATCCTACCTAGACCCATTTTTCTTTATTTCTTTTTCCTTTGTAAGTTTCGGTTTTTGCAACTATATTTCAGCATTGTCCCACTAAGACTTAGTGGTGGGCGGTTACCCTTGTTTTTAGGTAGTGGAGTAGTGTGTCTTTTGTCTTGTTTAGCCAAGTTATACAAAACTGAATGGAGGTGAGAAAAACGGACAGAAGTTGATTAATGAATTTTTCTAAGTTTTGTAAACTTAGTGGTGAGTGTGATGCTCTTGATCCTTGTGTGAAGCAAGGTTGATTAGCCATGCATTAGTGTGATACTTGTGTATGAATGCTAGTCCATTATAGAGGTGTGATGCTGTCCATCTTTATCATTTTATTTCATGCGTTTTTGTTTTTTATTCTACCCTTGTCTTTCCATTGAATTTTAAAAAGAATTCTGAACTCTAAAATAATTAAAACAAAAAAAATCAAGGAACCTTAGTTCAATTGCCAAGTTGCGTTAGTTGTCATGATATTGCGTTATCTTCCATTAAAGTGAGCAACTGAAAATCACGTGTGAATGAGTTAGCTTGAACCTTAAATCTTTCATGGAATCTAAATCCTAACAATCTTGGTCAAGTTGCTAATGAATTTCTGGTCCTTATAGAAACCATAACTTACTCAATTCAATCTTCACTCTAGATTTCACCATTTCCCTTGTATTGTGTACGTTTGGTGTGTCTTCTCCCTTTTTGTGGTAGCCGTTCAAATCATCTAGAAATCAGCCCTTGCCGGTCCTCAACAAGATCCACATCATTAAGGAACCCGTTAATTTTAAAAAAAAAAGATAAAAATCTTCTCTTTCCCGAGATTTTTCTCCCAACAGTACCTTCTTGTTTCCTTCCATTTTCGCGTACAATCATTTTCCACCACCATAAAAGCTTATATATACCACCATAAACTCTCAATTTCAATTTAATTCATCTTCCCATACTCTTCTTTCATCCATTGCCATTCTCATCAAGCTCTCTCTTTCTCCATTATCACTCTAAATTCTTCCAATTTCTCTTATCAAGATTCACATCCATTTGAAGATACAAGGGATTTTAACAAAGGAAAGCTTAGAAATCTTCAATTAAGGTAAGAAAGAGGAGATAAGATATTAAATAGATAGAAATTAAGTTAGAATTGCTTGTTTAATTGATTAATGGTTAGAAATTCATATAGTTAGATTTTAATTTAAATTGAATGAAGTTATGAAATTGGCGTTAATTGATATAGAATATCATATATGATATGTTTCTAATGTTGTATGATGATTTGGAATCAATTGACATGTTTAATTTACAATTGAAATCATTAAATTAGCAAAAATAGAGAGAAACCGAGTGTTGTTTTTGTTCCTGTAAAAGAGACCCCTTTAACAGCGGATATTTTCAACCAGTGTAAAAACCTGGAAGCGGTGACATTTTTGTAATTAAAACATAAACGGTGGTATTTTTGTAAATAAATCAGAAGCGGTGACATTTTTGTAAATAAATTAGAATGGTGGTATTTTCGTAAATAAGACAAGTGGCATTTTTGTAAATATAATTAAAAACTTAAAATAATGATTTTTAATATAAATTAGAATTATTATTAAATAATTGAATTCTTAATTACCCTTGAGATTTTATCTTGAAATAAATATATATAATTAATTAAATTATTTTTAGAAGTTTATTTAAACATATTTAAAGGAGAAAAAATTCTTATTTTTAAATCATTTTTTTGTATAATTTTGTAATATTAATATGGAAAATATGTTTCCATATTCTTTGGAGTATGATATTAAATAAATAATATAATATGAAAGATATGTTTCCATATTTTTTGGATTTTAATAAATATTATATTATGAAAAATGTATTTCCATCTTCTTTGGATTAGGATATATGGAGTATGCTCATAAATGTGATAAAATATTATAGTATTTTGATTGTTATGATAATTTTATTATTAAGATTAATTATATAAAGGAATTTAACAATTTAATTCAGATCTAATTCATGCATCATATGCATTGGCCGTTCAAAGGATCAGAAGGGGGTTCCCGGTGGGGGAACGCGCTCTGTTGAGCAACAGACCTCTATGGTGGTTTTATACCACGACCGTCTTAAGGGCTGAGCAGTGTGTCCTTAAGGGGGTTCCGTAACACCTGTTATTGATATTATTATGTTGTTATCTGATGTTGGTGTTGCATTATGGGGCGCGGTATCGGTTGGATATCCGTAAAAATATTATTTTTGGAAATCACTGCTTATATTCCCACCAGAATGAATCCATCATGCATTCTCATTTATATAAAGAATGAAAAATATTAATATAAAATAATACAAAACACTTGTTTGGCATCTACATCGCATAGCATCCTACTTGTGCTTGTGTATGTTCTGATTTAATTTCTATTTATTTGATATTTTATCTCACTCTTTCTGTTACTTGTGGAAACCTTTTAGTGTTTAATTAGGAAGACATGTGATAAATTGAATGATGCTTGATATGGATGAACTATGAAGACTTTTGATGTTGATGCTTGCTTGCGTAGTTACTTTGGCTGTATTATGTGTATGCTATATTTTATTGTTTTATATCTTTATATTTTATAAGATATAGGTACCTGGTGTAAAATATAATATTTAAGGAACTCTGATATTATGTATAATAATAATAAGTTAATTATGTAAAAAGTTACGCACTCTGATATTTTATTAGTATCCTCTGGAATTAGGTTATGAATCACTTGATAATTACCAGGTGAAAAATAAGTTCCCCAAGAAATTTATATGGTGACGATAATTATTTTGGGATTTGCAAGTTGGCTCCAGGGCGTTACACATTCACCACAAAAGACACATAAAACATATGAATTATCAAACTCAACCCTACGTGTAGACAAATTATGTTTAGTTTAAATTTGATCAAGTAGTAGCCTCTATCTGAAGCCTCCCACTTTAAGGGGAACAACATTATTCTAGAAGAACCGCATAAAAGATGAGTCTCACAAGTTTGAATAATGAAGCAAAAGGCTATAAGCAAACTTCATAGAAAAATGGCCTGACGAAGATCCCAACCAAAACCAAGCATCTAGAATAGTCGCACGTATACCAACAAAACTTTCAAGATCTTGAAGAAGAGATGACAACAACTCTTATTTCCAGACAAAAAACTCTTTGTGCCATTTAAGGTCTCAGACCCATACATCTTCCATCCATGTCAGCTACAAATGCATGTTGTTGAGACGAAATTAAGAACAACCTGTGGTACTTGGATTTTAAAGTTGTTTCCCTCACCCAACAATCACTTCAAAACCCTGTTTTTGACCCATCACAATAACATTCCTTAAATTAGACCTAAACCACCCACACTCATCAAACATTCTTAAAACACTCCTTAGATCCCTCCACCATCTTAATCCTTTCCAAAAACCTTCCAATCCCCAGACCGAACACCACTCTCATACTTTGATTCTAACACTCTACACCATAAACTCTCATGATCTTCCAACAACCTCCACACTCACTTTCCTAACAGAGCAAATTAAACTTTTTCAAATCTCTCACACCCAACTCACATGCCTCCTTACTTTAACACATTTATTCCCATTTAACTCAACATATTTTTTTCCTTCCCCTCCCCACCACCCCACAGAAAAGATCTTTACATAGAGGTTAATAATTTTATAACAGAAACAGGTGCTTTAAGGGAACAAGGAAAATATGATTTGATAAGAGAGAGACGACCACTAAAGGAATAGTTAATGAATAAAAAACATTTCATTTGAGTTAGTGAAAAAAAAGAGATCGAATTTTAAGACACTAAAATATAATAAAAATGATAAATTACAGAAGTCATCATTGAGATTTAATAATATTATATTTTACCTCAAACTTTTAATGTTACATTTCACCCTAATAAACCTAACTTTAATAGAATATTCCATTTACTAAGATTAACTTTTCTAAAAAATTATTTCTTAAATTAATTATTTAAAAACTAAAATTGTATACTTTATTTTTCAAATTTATTTACTTTTTTCCAATATGTATAATAATATAGTTATTATTAACTTCTTTTCTTGATTATATTAAAAAGTAAAAATAAAAAATAAAAAATCTAATACAATTTTAATAAATCTTAAATTTTATCCTTCTCATAAAAGTAAACCTACGATTTAAAATGTACAACTATACTTTTGATTAATTTTATTTTAAATTTTTTTAGCATAAGTTGGACTTTTTTTTTAATACATTATTATATAATAACAAACTAGACATCCGTTTTCATTTAGTTTTTTTTAATTGAGATTTGACTTTAAAAATTATTGATTTATACTTTAAAAAAGTAAATACTAGTTGATTATAGGCTAAATACACCTTTTGGTCCTCTATCTCTTAAGTTATTTTTAGATTGGTCCCCTATCATTTTTTAATTCAAAATGGTCCTCTAAATTTTTAAAAAGGTATCAGTTTGGTCCTTTTTTTGATTCAAAATGGTCCCCTAACTTTTTTAAAAAGGACCAAATTGATACATTTTTAGAAAGTTAAGGGACTATTTTGAAATAAAAAAATAATAAAGGACCAATCTGAAAATAACTTAAGAGATAGGGGACCAAAAGGTGTATTTAGCCTTGATTATACAATGAATGAATGCATGCATGATACTGTGATAAACTTTAAGTTTGTTTGTATTGTTAAGATTATAATATGATTAATTTTCTAAAAAGATTATTATTGTACTTTATTCTTGTTATCTTAAGCAAAATAAAATAAAATAAAATAAAATAATAATACAGTTAAATAAAATGATAAAATAAATAAATATGTAAATTTATTAGACAAATGAAATAAAACATGAACTAACAAAATTAAGCAATTAAACAAATATTATATCTTGAATTATTCCAATACAACATTATCAGTAGTACAATTTATGCGCAAATGTTCTTCATAATTGTTAATACGTCTCATATAGGGATTAATCCATGCAACTGCATAGTCATACTTGAAATGAACTCATTGTGGCGTGATACTTGACATCGGGTACCTCCATGTAGTGAAACTTTAACGCAGTGATTGTGATTAATATGGCCAATTACGATTGCAACATGCTGATACCATGGTGGCGGAGTAGACCGAAGCGGTAAATATGTCATACTGCCTTTATTGTTTAAAACATGAAATATCACGTTGTACTTCGAAGAAATCAAGATACCCATATCAGGCATTTATCATCCAATACTCAAAAGGTACACATCTATCCGACTCAAAGAAATTAAGAGAGTCATAGATATTGAACCATCCTTCAAGACCAAACATGTTGACGTATTCTAACTTATACATCTCTAACTCTTCTATTAAATTAGTTCGAATGATAGGCCATGCATCTTCCTGAAGACTAAGACAGACAGTTATTGCTCAAAAACAACAGTTTCCATCGGATCTTACATCTTGTACCTGCAGGATATAAAGATGAAATATAGTTGGAAATTGATAAATATATGGATGAGAAGTGTAACACCCTCTGTTACATCTTAATAATTTCTAAAAAAATCATAAATTTTTTTTACTAAAAATATAATCGTTAAAAGAAACTATTAGAGTAAAATTACATACAATATTTCTGAAATACCTCATGAATATCATTAAAATTTATAGAGTAGTTTTACATTCATCCGAAGAAAATAAATATTAAACATTATTAGGAAGAAGGAAACTCCATGGCCTAAGAACAGTTACTTAATAACATTATTTATTCATTTGACCACGGTATTCATACCGAGCTCCCTTTCTAGAAAGTGCTATATTTACTTTCTGGATTCTTCGATCCTTTCTTCTGTACGAATCATCAATTTAAAACATATGAAACAAAATACGGAGAAAGGAGTGAGAAACCGAATATAATATTCCCAAATGGGACATAAGCAATAAAGGGTTTTCACAAACTAGTATAATAATATCAATCACAATCACATACACAATCAATTATGAATGTATGAATGATATGCAATATCTTTATCATAACTTACTTATATATATGTGGGCCCTTAGATTTTAATTTGCATTGAGCCAACCAAGAGTTTACACTATTCTATAATTCTGAATAATAATAACATGAACAGTTTAACTGTCATGGAAACACTTAGAGACTAGTCAGATTGAGAAAGTTTTTATTGTGAAAGTACCTAACACTAGGGAGCTACCTCAGGTCCCCTGAAGCACCCTTTCACACCCTCTCATCCCAAGGCTCACAATTAAGCCTCCTCTAATGTATCCTCGGTTTCTATAATTCGTCCCCAGACAATATCATTTTGCTTCTCTTTGATGATTCATGATGCATGAACTACTCGCGTATTTAGTTGGTTAAGGCTTTTAGAAACTCAATTATATTATCAGGGCCTACGAATGGCGACATAACCACCCCAGTAACTTTTTCAAATTCTCAAATAAGTTTTATCACACATATAGAATTTTAGTACAATTCCTTTTCAAATAACAAATCAAATCTCATTATAATTTGAGTTTCAAAGCCTTAAATATATTTCACAACCTTCTTTAGAAAGTTTATAGGTCAATTCAAAATCAATTACTAAAAACTCAATTTTGGAATTATCAATCTTTAAAACCTTAGTACTTGAAAACTTTTACACATTTTGAAAATAATATATATATTAAGAGTTTAAAGTAAAATATTAGAAAAATTTATTTTTATAAAATAATTTCTCTTTCTTTTTCTTTCTGATACACTAACTAAAAATATAAATTTTAGTAAAGATATATATATATATATATTTTAGAAGATAATAAGAGATTTCTAAAAACTTATGTAGTTTCATTGAAAACTAAGAAATCTCTTAAAAGTAATTTGAATAAAGATGAATAAGTAAATAAGGAAGTAGAAGATAAGTAAATTCTTACTGAGTTTTAGCTTTCCTTCATGCTTGCTATATGCTCAAACTCCACATTCCATGATCATCAATCATAATCAAATATTATCAATTAAACATCATCAATCACAAATAAATATTAGTAATCATAATCAAATCAAATAATTAAACATCAGTTATAAATATCATAATTCAAAATTCAATGGTTATTTAAATTAATAAAGTTTATTTTAAGTCCTATAGTACATTCCTCGTACAGGTCTATGTAAGTCCAAGATAGTCCAGTACTTGCATAAGTCTAGTTCAGTCCATATAGGTTTAGTCCAAGTCCTTGCATAGGCTTAGTCCAAGTATAGGTCATAATAGTTCAAGTCCTTGCATAGGTTCAGTCTAGTCCGTATAGGTCATAATAGTTCAGGTTCTTGAATAGATATTTCAGATTAAGTTACACGAGATACTTAATTTATTAATAACAATTATTATAAATTCTAAGTTAAAATTTATTATTTTAAAATAATAATATTATTAAGTTTAAAAGGAGTAGGAGACTCCTCCCATTATTCTTATGTATTTTCATATTATATTCTTATCTCACCCCCTTACCTTGAATTGCTACCAAAAGTGAATTCACTCTGCGCCTCCGAGTTCTAACAAAATATTAATACTAATTTATTTTAGTATAGGCATAAAATGAAAATTAAGATTGCTATCAGAAATGATAAATAGTAATTATGTATAGTAACAGTAAATAGTAACGGTAAATAGTAAATCATCAATAGTAACGGTAAATAATAAATCGTAAATAGTAACGGTAAATAGTAAATCATGAATAGTAATAGTAAATAGTAAATCATGAATAGTAACGATAAATAGTAAATTTTGAATAGTAACGGTAAATAGTAAATTTTGAATAGTAATAGTAACTAATAAATTTTGAATAATAATAGTAAATAATAAATTTTGAATAATAATAGTTAATGGTAAATTGTGAATAGTAATAGTAAATAGTGAATAGTAACAGTAAATCGTAAAAATAACACATAGTGGTAATTTATTTTTACCATAGTAACTTATTCATAATAGTAATAGTATATTAATAGTTTAAGAGTGCTAAAAAGAATAAACTAAATAATCATAAAAAGAATATAGAAAAAAGATATTATTACCTTACATCTCCTGCAGAATCTCTTTTTACCAAAAGAATTTACTTCCCACTAATTTCTTAAGCACTATCTCTTTAGATTATCTCTCTAATTTTTGGTGTGTAAATGTTATAAATGACTCATCTATTTATAGGAAGAAAATTTTAATATTTAAGATTATTTTATTATTTACTTTACTATTCATGATGTAAGTATTTACCCAACCGATGACTATTCATGATGTAAGTAATTACTTAACTGATGATGTAAGCAATAGGTAAGCGATGATGTTGGTAGTGTCATTTTGGTTATTAGATAAAAGGTTAAGGGTATTTTGTCATTCTCAAAAAAAAGAAAAAATATAAAAAATTCCAAAAAATTATAAATTGTATAACAATCAAAAAGTTATAAAAAACTATAATCAAATTCCTTTGAAATTTTATTTTAAATAAGAAATAATGAAATTAGGGATGTTACAAGAAGAATACTGTTGGTCTGAGCAATAATAGTGTCTAGTTTTTTGGGAAATTGTGAATCATTTCGGTTAATGAATTTTGATGTAGATGAACAACTACGTCAATGAGGTTATTGAATTGCTGATGGTCAATGCAACTGTTTCTGAAAATTTTACTTTTAAAGGAGGGACGTCCATGAGTAGTAGTTTGAATTTTTAGTTCACAAACCAATGTTGTCGATGGCACAATTATCTCCCTCAACTTCTGCAAAATTTTGAACTTTCCACTTATTGATTGTTTCTTAAACTGGGCATTAATCATTTGCAGCTCAAGATCACAACCAAAATTGTTTTCTTCAAGAGATGTGCACAGTGAAAGGTCAAGTTTCCTCCAAAACTTGTCGACTACATCAAGTGGAATAGATTCACCTTTGTTGAAATTAGAGGTGTCAAAACGGGCCAACCTGACCCATATGGGTTAGCCTACCACAGGTTGAAAATTTTTGTAACCCAACCCAACCCGGCTCATTTTCTTGAGTGAGCCAATTTTCTCAACTCAACCCAACCCAACCCAACCCATCGGGTAGTTCACGGGTTGGTCCACTTTTTTAAAAAATAAAAAATAAATAAATAATGAAAATGCAAAAAAAAATCCTCACATTCCAATACCATTTTTTTATTATTTTTTCCACATTCCAATACTAATCAAAAATAGAAAAATACCATAATTCATTAATCCATAACCTATATAAAACAAAACTAAATAATTTCATAGTTCTATTTCAAAATAATACTAACCTGTAGGCCAACCCAGCTCACCACGGGTTTAGCCCACCGTGAGCCGGGTTGAGTGGGCCGAGCCAGAAAAAGCTTTACTTCAAAAATGAGTCATTTTTTTAACCTGACTCACCTAAAACCCACCCCAAGCCGGGTTGGCTCACAGATTGGAACCCATTTTAACGCCTCTAGTTGAAATATATTACCCACTCATATGCATATGGCAACCCATGACTAGTACGAAGTACACATCCATAATTTTCAAAAAACAAATCCAACTATCGCTCAAATTCCTTATAGATTATATCGAGTGCATGAACTGAAACAAAGCCACACAATTATCAGTAGTGATTCTCATTAAATTGATGCCGAATGAGAATCTTGCTTTGTTCAAGACTTACTTTGATGGATGTAATTTGAGATTGAACTACTTGTTCGAGACTTGCTTTCTAGCCATTCTGACTTGCCTGTAATCAATTACTACAAAACTATAATTGATTACATTATTTTATAAATGTCTTTTTATGCACACATTCAAATGTGTTTTCCACCTTTATTTATTGTTAAAAGGGGTGCCAATAGTAGTATTTCAAGGCATAAGAAATAAATATATATTATATTATGTGTTTGTGTAACATAAGAAATAAAAAGTAGAATTATATTATATTATTATTATGTAATCTAAAAAAATATAAATTACCCCACTTGTCATTATAGTTAACGTGCTTGGTACAATGACATCATCACGTGTTTTGTATATATATATAATTAGATTATAAATTATTTTTCATTTTTATATCTATTCTTATATATTTTTTAAATTATTATAAATTTTTCTTTTAATAAATTATCAATCCTTTTAGTCATATTTATAATACAAAATAAAAAGCGTTTATTGATTTTATTTATAAGATAAAATTTATCAATTTAGAAATATTTGATATTTTTCTCATATTTACCTTTGTTTGTAAAATATTATAATTAACACTTAAATAAAACTTAAATTTAAATAAGGATAAAATTAAAATGTCATAGTGTCTCTTTTATGAAACTTAGTGCATTAACATATTTTTATAATATACTACCTTTGTCCCTACATATAAGACTCCTTTTAGAAAAAACATTGTCCCTTAATATAAGACCTTCTTTGAAATTTCAATGTCATTAATTATTTTTTTGATATAAATACCTCCTATTAATGTATAACTTTTATTGGAATCAATATAATAATAAATGACATTCCTTAATTAGATTATTTATCTCTCTAATGATAATTGAATAATAAGTGGAGAGACTAAATGGGGAGAGAACAAAGTGAAAATTTAATGATGAGTGATAGTCACTTTAAGGACAATTTTGAAAATTACTATAAATTTCAAAGAAATTTTATGATTCTAACTAAATTAATCAACTTCTTTAATATGTGTGAATTAGATAAAATGGTCTTATATTTAAGGATGAAGGTAGTATATATAGTTAAGGTATATAATAGATTATTATATTATAATTAACGATTTTAATTAAAAATTTCATACGTAGAAGTATATATTGTCATAAATATATAACATATTATATTATAATGTAAAATATAATATACTAAATATAAATGTTTATTTAAAGGAAAAAGATTGTATAATCCTTAAGGTACAACTTTTTATAAATGTATTTTTATGCACACTTTCATATGTGATTTCCACCCCTATTTATTGTTAAAAAGGGTGCCAATAGTAGCACCCTTTGTAGTTTCTATGTATGTAAATAGCATTTTTCATTAGACAATTCTCAATAAAGATTTCATTAATTTATCTAATGTAGTTCATGCTAAACTATTTTTTAAATTCTACATGAATTATATGTTAAACGATATTTTTTAGAAAAAATAGGAAAATATTTTAAAATGAAAACACAGTATTTCAATTTTCTATAAAATAATTACTATTTGGAAAATTATCTAAAATATTTTTCAAAACTTTTTATCGTAAAAAAGAGTGAGTATTTCAAAATTTTCAAAATGAGAAGAATAGAAAAAACATGGTACTTCCAAAATTTTTAAAATGTGAAAGAAAAACAAAAAATAAAATAAAAAAACTAGTTGTATTTGAACACAGTTTTTAGTTTTTCAAACTTAAAATTCGATACATTGTCTAAATACATTTTCATAATTTTCCATACTATTACAAAAAATGAAAAAAAATTAAAAACTTCTTAAAAATTAAAAAATGAAAAACTGAAAAAATATGTCTTAACTAAAAGTACCATAAACTTATTGAGCACCATTATTTTTTTTTATTGCCATAGAAGAACACCTGACATGGGCCTCTTTAAAAAACCCATGAAAGAAAAGATGCACCAAGAAGCACCTGTCCTCTTTTTTTACTCTCTTATTTACTTTAATTTTTTTAATCATTGTTGAATGTTAATTAATTTATTGTTACTGCAACTAGCCTATTTTGTAATGTCTCATTTAATTTTTTAGAATTTACCCCAAAATTTAATAAAAATTAGAAAAAAATGGCAATTAGAATTGCCACCGACGAATAAATCCTAAGAACCTAAGCGGTGTGTAATCCAAAACAACTTAGAGACCTCTTTTTCCACTCTAGTAATCGATTATAATACCTCTGTAATTGATTACAGGTAATTGATTGCCCGTGAATGTCTATGCAGGATTTCCAGAATTGCTTTCTGGTAATCGGTATCGATTACCAACTTCCACAAACCTTAACTTGTCCATTTTAACTCCGATTACAAAACTTTACAGGTACTATATGCAACCTATTTCAGATCTGCTATCGCACTCTGTACTAAAAAATTCCCTCGTATCAAGGAGTTATGCAGAAAAATGTAACGTGCTCATTTTCAAGCAACTTCCATACAAAAACAACACCAAATACCATTCAATTGACAATCTTTCTTCATGCACAAGTTCTAAATATACCTAGAGTTCTATTGACGTCTTTCAGGGACTTCAAATCCCACTGGAACTCAAAATCGCGTGTTCAATTGGCTTAATTAGCCATTTCCTTTCTAAAACAAAATCTCCATCATCAACCGCTTACATACTTCTACCACCACAATTATCAATGCAATTCATAATGCCTATACCTTCATCAAATTCTCAACTAAAGTCTTACCACATTTATAAGCAACACGCGAATTGTAAGCACATCACTTAACATCGTCAAATCTTCAATTCCAACTATCATCGTCATTTCTAATATCACCATTAACAGTTGCATATAATTGGCTTAATATCAATCATTCACAATATACACATACACATATATACAACACTACCACAATCACTTGCCTATGATCACAAAATCATCACCTTGGGTTCACCATCAAGCCACTCAGGCACATTATCCTCTTTTTATTTCATTTACATCTCATTCCAATTTCTCAATTAACAACAATCAACCTTTCACCACATTATTCCACATTAACCACGTCAATAATTTTTAATAAATCATAATTCATTTCTTTTATAATTCAAGCACATAATTCCACAATCTACATTATAATTCTCAATATGCTCATGTATTTAAAATTATAAATAATCACCCGAACATTTCAAAAGTCACATTTTCATAGAACAACTCATACTTACATAATTAATTAATTCATCACATATTACCCTAACATCATCATACATTTCTAACAACACATATAAGAAGTTTTATGGTACATAGGTTGTTCTACCCTTTTCCCACACGCGTAATCTGACGCCAAATATTATTTTCATTAATTTATATCCCAAGCACACCCATTACCTTGTTTCCGAACTCCCAAGCTTTCCTTCACAACGCCAAATAATTCAATATCTAAAATCAAGAATTTATGAAGTGGGTAACATTTTAACTTTTGAAACCATAATTCGATCCACCAAAACAACTTTAAATTTATTTTGAAGATTTTTTAAGCTTACCTCGACTAGTTTTGTCATTTTCTTTCAAGCTCCTTTGACTAACAGTTCATCGGCGCTTGATTCATCACCTAAACACACCGAAATGGAAACTCGTTAATACTAAACACCATATTTGGATCTTAGAGGCTTACTTTCATCTCTTTTTTGCACAAGAACCTTAAACCGAGAATAATTTGAGAACCCCCATCGTCATGCAATTTTTGGTTTTTAGAGAAGATAGTCGAAACTAGAAATTGAAGCTACCATTTTACTACCTCGTTTCTGTGATTCTAGAAGTGCGATCAATTTCAAGTTTCGACGAGAAATCGAGTCCCAATCTACACCTAGAAGCATACAGCCATGAAAGGAAAAGGAAGAAGCTTTCACACGTGAATTAGTGAAGGAGAAAGGAAATGAAAATATTTTTATGCATAAGGGTGTTTTCATCTTTTCACCTTTTTTCTTTTCTTTTAACATTTTCTTTTCTTTTCTAATTTCGTTTCTCTTTTCTTTCATTTATTTTAAGTAAATATATTTCACTTTTACTCCATGGTAATTGATATTTTACCACCACAACTTACTTCAACTTCAATTTCATAATTAATCACCTAAAATTAATTAATCTAATTTTATCGCTATTAAAATTCTTAATTTATTTAATTTTACGCTCAATAATACTCAAATAATTTTATGCGGCAAAAATAAATTTTTAATCTAACAAATGCTTTTATAAATCATTCAATGATAATATGTTAATGATCACATTTATATATTATTGTCATCTTATTTTTTTATTGTAATGTAATATTATAATTCTAATGCGTTTATTTAAATATCTAAGTTCAATTTTTTACAATATTTAACAAAATATTACATAAAGTTTTACAATGAAATAAAAAATAATGATTATAAAATTTGAGGTTTGTTTTTTTTTAAAAAAATTAGATTGTTTAGTTGAAGTAAAAAGTTAAATAAACTATTGAAATGATATAGCACCATTAAAAAAATATGAAAATAATATATTAATCCATTAGTAACTCTTAAAGAATGTTCAGATAGAAATGGTTTAATGACCTCTCCCATAAGACCTCTTTTTGTATGTCCTATGGTTTTAGAAGAGTGTTCGAATGTATTAGCTATATGTTTTCCTTTAAATGTCCTGTTGGCTAATTATGCATGGAAAAATTTTAACAAACGAAGAAAGATACACGCGCCAAATGTGCTCTTCAGATTCATGCTCTAGATGCGAGGATAATGTAGAGACAATTCTTCACCTCTTGCGGGATTGCCCATACGCAGAAGACTTGTGGAAAGAATGGATTGATGAATCTTCATGGGTTCCATTTTTCAGCCTTGGTGTTCAGGATTGGTTTCTAATGAATTTGAAAAGCAAGCGCAAATTGGCAAATGGGATTGCATGGAATGTGGTGTTCCCAATTGCTATCTGGTACCTATGGAAAAATCACAATAATGTGGTGTTTGGAAATTCTATATGGGACGTACCAGGCTTGAGGAAGCAGATTATAGACAAAGCTCCACTTATTCATGATGGTATTTTGGATCCAATGGCTACTAACTTGGAATAATTTAGAAAGGAGTTCTGAAGAGCATTTGATCAATTGGAAGGCTCCATTGGATGGATTTTTTAAAATCAATGTTGATGCTTCACTTCGCACACGAGATAAGAGGGCAATGTGCGGAGGTATCTTAAGGGATTCGATAGGCAGAGTGATTTATGCTTTCTCTTATAACTTGGGTGCACGCTCAATTGTAATGGCTGAACTGTGGGGTATTTTTCATGGGCTTAAGTTTGCAGAAGAAAGTAGGATGGAAACTCTTATTTTAGAGTTAGACTCACTAACTGCTATAAACCTTGTGGTGAAAGGTGATGCCTTTTCCCATCACCTGGGTAGGTTGATCCTTGATATAGGCAGATTTTGTCCCATAATAAGAAATGAGTAGTCTCTCTCTCATATATATATATATATATATATATATATATATATATAAAGAAGGAAATAGATGTGTTGACCATTTACTTTTCTTGGGGTATTCTATTCCAATTGGTATACATGTGTGCCAGTCTT
This sequence comes from Clitoria ternatea, assembly GCA_037962975.1. Classification (NCBI taxonomy): domain Eukaryota; kingdom Viridiplantae; phylum Streptophyta; class Magnoliopsida; order Fabales; family Fabaceae; genus Clitoria; species Clitoria ternatea. The sequence continues at coordinate 55,349,922 of CM075675.1, forward strand.
TCCCTTCCTCTTTAATTCAGTTTATTGAGGATGGTTTTAGGGGTGACATTTCCCTGATGATAGTTTCATTGTAATTTTACGCGGTAGCCCCATTGTGAATAAAAAAAGAAAAAAATAAAGTAAAGAAAAACTTCTATAATTTTTTCCACATTGGACATATTAATTGTTTAAGTTGCATAAATTATTATAAACTCCTAATATATGTTAAAAAAAAATTCCAATGAGACTGATTACTGGGATCGGGATTTTTACATTCTAGCAGGGATTGGAATTTTAACAGTATGCTAGAACGTACAAATTGTTGGTTTAAAAATAGACTGGAAAACAAACGAAAGTGGGACTTAGAAATAGTATTAATTTTATCATGTGTATCAAATCAAATCAAATCTTATTGCATTATAGCATTAATAGATGAGATATCAAACAGTGAATATTTAGTTATGCTTTAAATAATAAACTATAAATTAAAATAGAATAGAGTAAAAATGTATATTTGAATTTTTAAAAATTTTAATCCATATTTTGAATTTAACGGTTAAGTGCACAAAAACTGATTTCAGTAAGTTATTGAAGATATTATTTTATAGTTTAACCGAAAACTCGCTAGTATTACCTCATGCTCGCTAGTGAAGCACTGAAGATGCTTTTTAATGAATCAATACTCCCCGAACAGGTAATCTGTTAAAGGTTTACTCAAATATCTACTCAAATACTCTTCAAGATCAAAGGTTTACTCTATTACTCAAATGTACCTGCCCAAACCTCAAGGGGGGTAATAAGAGTTTATAAAATTTACACTGCTATGTACAGAAATGTTAGCAAGTAACCAATCCAGTGCTATTTTTCCTCCTCAAATGAATATCAAAATTCTTAACTGCCCAAAAGAAGAGCATACGACACCTAAAATATATACTTGATCCCTTACTTTTTTTAAAAAAAAATCTCAATTTGGTTTCATACATTTTTTGTGTTAATTTAGTCCCTCACATCTTAAAGTGTTTTTAAAAATGGTCCTTTCCATTAATTTAGTTATCGAAAACTTGTTTTTTAAATCATTGTATTGAAAAACTAATGTAAAATATACATTTTACATTCATTTTACAATAACTGATTTAAAAAAAAAAAAACAAGCTTCAGTTAACTAATTCAAGAAAAAAGACTATGAAATAGTTTCAAAACATATATAAGGAACTAAATTGATACAAGTGAACATATGACCCCAAATTAAAACCTAAAATAACATATGAGAACAAACATCAATTTTAGCTTATCAGCGCACATCACCATGTTCCCAAGTTCTGGCTAGTCAAAATCTACTTTGGCTTATCATTTCAGCTACCTCACCCATGACGCTTGTTCCTCTAATTTCCAGTAGGCGCAAAGCCAGATCTTCTTCATTCAACTGACGCAATCCCTTGCTCACTCCCTTCAAAATACCCACATCAAGTTCCTGAATCCACAGTGGTGCACAACTTACCATCAAGCTTATAATCCCAGACACATACGCACGCCAAGTTGCACAATCACAGCGAAGTGATATTTTCCCATCTAGGGCATTTGCAAGATACTCTAAATGAATCTCAAGAACCTTTGGTCTTCGTTTTGATGCTGGTGATGATGAGTCAATACCCCAAGCAAATGTGCCACTAAATACAGAAAAACATGCAAGTGCATAGCCTCTTAGCATAGCAACCACAACCCCAGATTCTCCCACTTCTTGCTCCAATCCTTGGGCAGATAAAAACCAGGAAGGAAGAGTTTCTGTAATCAAAGATTGAACTAGACCCGAACCACCAGATATCCAAAGAAATGAAGCCCCGAGAAGTGCCGCATGCTTAACACGTGTCATTGATGCAGCAAAAGAAACCTGCCCATATCTCATTCCATATTTGGTCTTCTTTAGCTTATCCACTTCACCCTTGGCTAACCCACCATTTGCTATATCTCTAACTGACAGCATTAGAAGAGATACAATTTCTTCTGTTAAGAACATGACATCTCTAATAGATCTGTAAACCCTTAAGTAGAGAATCCCGGGAGCAACTGGAGTTATCCCTCCACAGAAGTGAGAACCAAAGCCATGACCAAGGAGGGCACCAACACCACCATTGTTATAAATACAAGCAGAGCCAAGCCCAAGGGTGGAGGTGAAACAACTTTTTAAGAGCTGTACCACGGCATCCCTGCTGTGGTGGAAGACAGTTCCAGAAGCAGAGAATACAAAAAAGTCACTCCAACGCTTCACCTTCTGAGCCCACAAAGAACCCACAATGGGCATGCATGGCCAGGGGCAGCCAGAAGCAAGGCTGATCAAAGATGGGCCCACCAAAACAAGGAAGCGCTCATAAGATTTATCCAGTTTATATGTTATTGTGAGACTTAGAAAAGCCGCCAATGGCAAAGGAAGTGTAGCTGGAGCATTCCCATCTGCTTGCAGCAGTTTGAAATGTAATGTCAACAACGGACTGATTTTATAAACTGTCATATAAATAGAAAATGACAACACAGTCTGCTAAAAGCTCAAAAAAACGGGTTGATATTCCTGTGGCAATCATATAGTTGGTTGCTAATTGATAAATTATTCATCACCCACAAATTACTTCTGAAAAGGATTATGAATATGCAAAGCATGACAAATTAAATGGACTGAACAAAGAAAATGCCAAATGCTACAAGCACCATCCATGGAAGGATTATGAATATGCAAAGCATGACGAGTTAAATGGATCATACAATGAAAAGGACAAATGCTGCAAACACCACCTAGGAAAGGAATGTGAAAGTACTTACCTATGGATTTCTGCTCAATTAATATTCCCCACACACACACAAAAATATAGTTACATACCTATATCTAGGCTTGGGACATCAACACCCGTGGCTGCTAGAATTTTCTTGATTTGTTGCTCAACGATTGATAAATTTGCAGCAGGGCTAGGCCAATCAGTTCCATTCATGAAAGCTGGCTTCCAGATGCCACGTGTTACTTCAGCAGATAAGTAGCTTACAATGGTACCCAAAGATGCCGGAAGAAAATCAGCAAGATCTTTGAGACCTAAGAAAAATCAAGCACATAAAATTTAATAAGCAAACAGCATAAACAGCTTAGAAAATAAAACACCGGCAATTTAGTTTATTGCTTTCCCAAAGAAGTGCACACAACTCACAATTTCTGTATTGACATATATTTATTAAATAAGTTAGTCTATGCCAACTTAAAGAAAAAGTATAAACTCCATAGTATTCAATTTGGCTCAGATTTTTTATCTTAAAAATTACTTTTAAGTTAAAAACTATACTTTCAAAGTAAAACAAACGTTTGGTGATTTTACGTTTCTAGCTTAATTGGAAACTTCTACAACACTAATGATTTTATCAAAAGATGGAATGCACTCCACACACATCCACACTTGGAAGACACATCACCAAGACCAGTGAGCATGAAGCTATCAGGACAGATTTGAGAATGTTGTACTGGAGCTTTGTAACTAGCACGCAGTGAGGACTACATGATTGTGGCAGACACCAAGGATGGGCATCAAGAGATGGTAGAATGGAATGACAAGTCACAAGTGAATGCATATAATTGAGGAACTAGCAGTGGATCATGACAATGAAAGAGTAGAAATCATGGGAGGGCAATCAGTTGAACAAGAGATCAAGGGTGAGGATCTCCATTTAAAATATGGTGGTCGTCAATGGGGCCATGGATGAGGAAGGTAGGTTTATTTTCAAAATAGAGAAGCAGACACCAATCCATTTAGCTCAAGTGAAGCCCCATCTTTTGGTTTTTCTCTGTTAAAGGACTCTATTTTTTTGAGCTTCTCCATGAAAAAGGTATTGGACCAAGTGTCCTAGTCCTAGTTTACAGCCAAAAATTAATTACTCTAAGATGCCCAAAATGGTTAGGGATGTGGTTGGAATACCTCTCATAACACTTGGGTACTCCTCTGTTGACCTAATTTATTGGGTTTAGACTTGTAAAAGGAACTGAATTACATATTATTTTTTTGATTTACAATGTACATGACCACATGAAAAATACATATATATAGTAGTTCTAACCTAGTATTTACAGGGAAATAATCTTGGCTATCGTAATTACAGGTAATAGAAAAGGAAACCACATTAAGGGAAATATTCTGTACACATAAATTCCAAGAAATGCATGTTAAATATGTTTTATAGGCTGTAACAGCCGGGTCTGACTCATTTCCAATAAAACAAAGCCGTGCCCAGTGACCCCAGTCTAACCAAAGAAGCAGGGTCACACTCGTTACAGGTTACACCACAAACTGAACTCTTGGAAGCCTACAAACATTCTTTCAAATTATGCTGTAAATGTATTGCTTCAGTCATGCTGTCCAGAATTGTGTCTATGCCACTGTTTACAACACCTCTACCCCATAACCAGATGTCAATGAACAGATCAGCAGACAATAAATCCTATATTATGAATTATGAAACCCCAGAGCTCAAAAGGGTGCTTCCAACATTCAGCTGAGAAAAAACTTAGTAATACTATATTCATTATTTCATTTCAGTGATAGACATGAAAAAAGGATAATCAAGTGAATGAGTAATCAGTCACTATGAGATTTTGTTTATATAATATATTTTCTAATAATACTCAACATTTCCACCTGCTAAGCTATTCCAAGCATCACATGTCATGTTCAATCTCTCATTTCTTCACAGGACACCTTATTTGACATTTTTGACATTCTCATGTTTTAAAGCATGAAAGTCTCACTATGATCCTGAAATAGTTCTACTTGATGGATAATGCTAAAAGCAACTTTAAAAAGGGATAAATGATTAAGTATGTCCATGAGCAAATTGAGCAAACCTGTAGCGAATTCACGAGGAGAGAGTCTTCCATGGGCACAGGCAGTAAGGGCAGCATCAAGAACAAATGGAGCTGCTTCAAGGATATCCCATGCTGGCACTTTGAGTTTCATCAACACTTCATCCAATGAAGAACCGGATGAATTGCTGCTTCCTGAAGTTGTAGGCGTCAACGACTGAGCACTTCGATTTATTTTCCTGCACATCATGCTTAGTAGTGCTTCAACAATCTGAGGAACAGGCCCTCCGGGTGCAAGAGCAGAACGGGTGGACGCAATACATTCTTGGTGTTGTCGATACCAAATATTCAATTTTGGAAAGGAATCCATGAATACAGGCTCGATAGAAAAACTTATCATTTTTGAAAATCTTCTGCTTCTTACTCGATCCCTTGGTGATTTCCCAAAAGATGCCAACATACAATTCCGAACCAATAGAAGGTACTCAGGACCTAATTGGGATCCTAATGCCGGCGTTGCAGCACCCCCCATCACATGTTCAACTATTGGATGATTAAAGCGCCATAATCTCAGTAGGAGAATAAATGCATTAGAGAACACTGCATGACACGTGAGTTTTTCACCGGTTGCTGCATTCCATGAGACATTAGGAACACACGATCCAAAAGCCTCACATATTGGCATTAGCACGGATGCAAGTAATGGAACCTGAAAGGAGACAAAATTACAGCATAGAATCAGGCATCAAAGTAAACTCATCATCTACTATCACCAGCCCCCCATAAAAAGTATTCATTTTAAAAGGTGCATTTGATTCCCTGTCTGTGAGTGTAATGGGGAAGGGGTGTTCTTAATAACAAATTTCCTCTAGATTTTAGTTTTCCTTTTTGTCAAGTAAAAAAGATTGTAGATTACTTGCCCTGTATATGCATGATTCAGAATATACAGATTATTAAATCTGAACATACCGCACCATGTAGGGAGAATATCTGAACACTGTCCACAGGTGAAATTCCAACCAGAAGGACATTCAAAAATGGAGCATGGCTAATCAAATAGTTTTCAGTCCCAGAATATTTAGGAGGAACTGGAGGTGAAAGCAACTTTATGATGAAAAAGATTATGTGCTCCTGCAAACAGATAATTGTTACAATAAATAAAGAACTTGGGGGAAGGGGGAGGGGGGTATAGTCTAGCAGGATTTTCAAATTATGAGAAAGCCAAATGAAAGTGGAGTTGGGATCACCTGCACATTCCAACCACGTACTAAGGATGCCCCACAAAGAATGGTAGCAGCAGATATCTTTTCTTCATCCGAGCCATTGATTGCAAATTCAAATATTTTCTCAATCTCTGGTAAGCTTCCATTAAATCCACGAGCTTAATTTCAGTTGCATTACCACTAGTAAATATACAAAATAGAGCATCTGATATACCTGACTTCAGGAAACAGAAAGGTGTAGCTGAAGCCAAGGTATTATAGGCAATACTACAGCCAACCAAAAAGCTACCACTTTCAAACACACATCTCAATAACTGCATGCATAGGCATAGCTTAAGTGTGTGTCATTATTTCATATCTAAGTATCCATCTCAATAACAAGTAATTTTCTATTTTATTTTCCAAATGAAATAAATCCCTTTACCCAAGATAGATTCATAGGAGTAATAAAAGGCCACAGAGACCCAGTTCCCAAGCTGAATTAAGAAAAGTAACTTCTTAGTCCTTAACAGCCTTTTAATATTGTTGATCGTATACATATATGGTATTTTGCATACTGCACGCACTTACCATTTTTTAAGATATTATTATATATTTTAAAGAGTGATTTTTTCATTAAAATTATTTATTTAAGAGAATCCTCCTCCAAAATAAAACAAAGCCTAATCTAGATCATTCAAAATAACTGAAGTAAAAGGACACAAACCTACAATGAAAAATCCAGCATACTCACTTCTGATACATGAAGGGCAATCTTGGTCAACAGATTGAATGGCATCAGTCAACCAAGGGGTATTTAAATGCATTAGAATTTTGGAATTTCGGATTCAAAGGTGTAAATAGTAGGCTAGTAGCTATGACAAGAGTTACCAATTAAAAAATTCAGGATAAAACACAACTAAAAGGTAGGAGCTGTAACAAAAATTTGAAACAAAACGAAAAGGTAAATAGAAAAAAAGTGGGTAAATAATATTTTTAAGTTGTCATTACTGATTTTGCCATGATGGAAGGAACAGCTCTCATGTAGCACATGCGGTATACAAGAGCAGATATGATATACAAGGTAGCAACATACCTAGAAGCAGGAGTTGCAACTAACACATTAACCAGTGGGAGAGTTAGTGGTGATCCCTTCATCAATGATGACCAGCTAGGTAAATGGTTAGGAATACTATGTGGAGGTAGCTGATTGCAAGGTGCACTCACATAACCGGGCCAGAAATAAGCTGAGGTGTCAAGCAGATGCCTTGCAATACAAGCCTCAACAATCAGATGCCTTAAATTACCAGCTGCAAGAAAACCCAAAATATGGACTGTCACGCTCACACCAAAGAGGTATAATCATGGGCCCAAGAAAAAGATGAAAATATTTCTGTGACCCCCAAATCTGAGAGCAAATAAACAGAAGAAAACAAAAAACTTGCACTGCAAAAAAATATGATTAAATCTCATAGAACCGGACTTAATTGAAAACAACAAACTTTTGATGACTAAAATTATGTTGAGCATGATATTGATAGAGAAAAAGGTCAAGTTGCATGCCCCTGAAATTCATTAAGGAACAGTTAACAGGATAAATGAAAGCAGACTCATTTTGTACAATACTGCCTCTCTGCAGTTAGGAGTATACACACATTGTCCTCACTTTTTTTAGTACAAAATTTCATTAGACTTATGTTATAATTGTATGAGCATACAATTGGACAGTTTGTTTTTAATTACTCGTAAAACCCTGCACTTATTTTTTTACTTTATGATCTCAAACTGTTAGATACTCATTCTGCTCGTGTCTGCACACGTCACAAGAAAAATGATAAATATCATAATGCAGATATTTACATGAGTTCCCTCTGTAACCGATGCTTATACAGATTTATTTATATTATAAAAGCAACTACTTACAACAGTTTGTGGGCAAGTCATTCACATTCATAGATTCCACATATCCATTATGTCCCGATATGAACAAAGTAGCCTTGGCAGCAGCTTGATTGGCTACCCAAATAACAGGTTGAGGTGGATTGAGTAAATCCTCATAATCACCCAATAGCTGCAAGCTGGTAACCAATTCCCCACGACACTGTCCCAAAGCTTGTTTGTCTTTCCTTTGATTTGTAGGGCTACGCTCAGCTTCTTCAATAAGTTCCCCTTCCTCTTCTTCAATAATATTAGTAACTACAAGTGTTGTAATGCACAATAGCATACATAAGCACGTATCAAGGCGAGGCACGGGACCTTCACTTGGATCCCTCTCCTAAAAAAAAAGAGTTGTAAATGTAAGCTTGAAACAAGTGAAATAGTGAACAGAGTCCACTAACATGCAAATTTAGTGTCTCCAACTGGATTTCATATTAATTAAGTTAGATGTAAATCTGCCAACAAAATCTGAGTAGAATTTACATGACATGCTGCAATATCTTTCATTCTATTATGGGCAGAAGCCGTCATACATAGAACCATAGTTATTATTAGAGTCATAAGATTCATGCTTTGAATCTTATGATTTGATTAACCAACAATTCTTATCATGTGACTTTGAATCATGTAGTGAATCTTATGTGACTTTGAATCTTATGATATACATGAATGAATCTATGCAATTCCATATCAACAATACAAATCCCACAGTAATTTTTACTGTTTTAACCATTTCTTGTCAAAGAAACTAAAAAGCTTGATAAGCTTAAATGGTTGAATAAAAAAGGAACTTAAGCAGCACTGCTATGCACTATTCTATTTTCAGTATTTTGATTATTCAAATGCTTTATTCTTATTCTCTAATGGTTTGTTACTTAGTTTTATGTTAAAATCTTCTTAAATTTATGCTTTTTTAGTTATTGATCATGGTTCTTTTGCTTTTAGATTTTGTTTGCCATGTATGTTATTTTTTTTATTGATTATGAATCTTACTATTCATGTTATGGTTCAATTCGCGATTTAGATAATAGGTTTTTCTGATTCACGATTTGGATACCGATTTGATAACCACACCTAAGTTGATCTAACAAAGCAGTTTCTTATACACACAAAAAAGATAAAGGTTATCTTTTATCCCATCCCAAAACATGCAATTTCTAGTCCGCATTTGCTTATAGGAATGCCCGTTCAGTAAAATAAAAGAAATCATCACCTACAACAATTAACGAATGCTAGTCAACCAACTTTCCTTGGATCAGTTCTTACCCTTTGAACTAGTCGTAGTGCAGCAATCCATAAACCCAAGAAAGCTTCGTGCCAAGCAGTACCATTAACTGCTTGTAAGGCCTTCACCAACCCTGCAATAAGCCAACCATCACTTTAACCAAGCAATTCAACAACAAGTGAAAAACCAAACATCTTATTGATGCCAGACACAGTTTAAGTCCAGTAAATTACGAAACGATACAGAAACTTAGGAATACCAGTAAGAGCTTCAACAGCACTAGTCTCAGCCACATGATCACCATCCATTGCATCCTCCAGAATAAGATCAATAGGAAGCCAAAGAGAGGACCAACTGTCATGCTGCGATTGAAGAGCGCTAGACATCCGACAGCCAGCACCAGCAGCCATGACGGCATTCAGTTCTAGCTTAGGCGTCGTTTTCCATTCACTAGACAAAAGCTGAAGCTCATTGGACTTGAGATTCAAAGGAAAAATTGACTCGGGAGTGATGTGTTTCAAGCTCCTCAAGACCAGCGAGTTCGCCGCCAGCCGTTGCAGTTGATGAACAAACGGTCCCCAATGTGTAGGCCTGCAAATAAACAAACATCCACCAAATTCAAAGACCATCCAAATCCAACAGAAAAAAAAAACGAAAGAATAAAGTCAACCCCTTACATGTTTCGTTGAACCAAGGAAAGGATCCTAGAGGTGACTTTGTTCTGGAGAAATTGAGCAATGATCTCAATAGCTATGGCGGTGTTTTTGGTGTTCAAAGCATCGTTGAAATACTTAGGCGATTGTATGTCCATATAATCAGCAAATCTGGAGAGCCATACAGAGTTGTGTTGTTCGAGCAAGCCTTCATCGTCCAAGGAAGCTTCTACTAACTGGGAGACAACGGAGAAGAGGAAGTGAACGAGGACGACGCCGGGATGAGGTTGGGATTGGGAAAGGCGAAGCTCGTGATGGATGGAGAGCATGATGTGGTGGTAATTAGGAGAATGGAGGTTGGAGGAGAGAGAGAAAGCATGGCAGCTAAGGAGTTCAAGGTAGAGAGCGTAAGCGGCGGGGTGAAGTTGTCGGTTGGGAAGGACGCGGTTGGAGAGAAGAGTGAGGAGGAGGAAGGGAGGGACGATTCTAACCGCCATGGCTTTCTCAAGGAACTTCCACATGATAGGCACGTGATTGTCCCAGAATATGTGAGACACGAGGCGGTGTGCGAGGTCGATTGAAGGCATGGAGACGCCGGCGACGGCGAGGCTCGAGCTCACCTGGATGGACCATAAGAGAGGGTCACTGTTGTTTTCCTGTGCCCGCTTCGTTATTTCCATTACTCCATCCCACACTGCACCTTCCTCCATTTCTCTCCCACAACTCACTCTCCTCCTTCTTCCACCTCTCTTCTCTTTTTCTCTTGACTCCAAAATTTTCAAAAGAGGCGTGCCAAGTGTGACCCTTCTCACTCCGTCACTTTCGTTGTGCAATTGCCTCTTTGAAATTTTTATCTAACTCCGTTTAATTAATGCTTTATAGTCTACTAATCCATTTTTTTATTCCTTAACTTATTGAATACTACTCGCACACGGGATAAGATTAGCGGCTTTTTAAATAACACAAGGAAACTAGGAGCCGCTACATTTTCAAACTTCGTATGGATTCCAAATCACTACTGTTACGGAGGAATCAGATCACTTATCAGAGATCATGTCTCGCTTCTTGTCTGACTCGTAACAATGATATCACACGCTCAAACAATCATACGAGAATAATGTCCACTTTCTAAAGAATATAATTAATTAAAATTGTGTATGTATGGTTTAAAAATTTGGATAATTGAATATTAATTATCGTTTTTAATGAATTTTTTATTTTTTATTTTGTGAAATTTTGCATAACAAACTCATGTTATTATAAGCTTTTATTAACAATAAATAAATATATATATATATATATATATATATATATATATAATCTATCTGTTATAATATATAACTAGTATTTAGCCCGTGCATTGTATGGAAAAAATTTAAAATTATAATAAGAACACATACGACAATAAAAAAACTGTGGGTAGAAATGTATAATAGAATAAAAGGAATTATTTATCTAACAGTTATCGATATCATTGAAATGGTATGATAAGCAAAACAAATACAAAGAAGTCACGATAAAGTACAGTCAAATTTTAGAAATAAATTCATCTATCAATTAAGAATAAAAGAAGAGTGTGAAATTCATTGTTACTATAAGCATTTAGGCGCCCTACCTTGGAAGTATAGGTTATAGATATCATTGAAATGGTATGATAAACAAAACAAATACAAAGAAGCCAAGACTTGAAAAGTAAAAAAAAAAATTGAAATAAATTAATATATCTATTAAGAATTAAAGAAGAGTCTGAGATTCATTGTTACTATAAGCATTTAGGCGTCCCACCTTTGAAGTATAGGTTATGGATATCATTGAAATTATATGGTAAGCAAAACAAATACAAAGATGTCACGACTTGTAAAATGCAGAAAAATTTTAGAAATAAATTAATCTATCTATTAATAATAGAAAATATGCATGAAAGTAAATGTTACTATTACCGTTTAGGACAAACGATAATTGTATAAGTATTTTGTTATACCTAAATCAAGTTTGTAAAAACCTCTCGGTAAACAACATTAATAGTATGTCCTTCAGTTACATCTTCATGATTTTCCAACAACACTCTTAATCCTTACTTTGACCTCACTCTTGAGAATGCAACATAGAGTTGGCCATGTGTGAAAACTGGTCGGGGTAGGTTAACACCAACATTGGAGAGAGTTTGTCCTTGAGACTTATTGATAGTCATTGCAAATGACACAATCAGAGGAAATTGTCTTCGATTAAATTTGATAGGAAGAGTTTCAGTTGAAGGAGTCATTGTCATCCTAGGAATATGAACTACATCACCGACATGGGTTCCAGTTAGCACTTGACATTGAAGAACATATTTCCTCATTCGCTTTACTTGTAATCTTGTTCCATTACATAGGCCTTAAGATTGATCTATGTTTCTCAACAATGTCTGGGGTAAAAGTTTCTAATTCAAAACTGGAATGTTTTTCATTCATACAAAGACTATCTGAACTGAAGTAAATTTTTTCCTCTCCATCAACCTTATCCATTATATAGTTGTTGACATTAGATACAACATCCAAGGTGGGAGCAAGAATACATCTTTCTTTGAAATAGCCTTCAATGGACATTTCTGTTGAGACTGATGGATACACAAAGGAAATCAAGTCATCTAATACAGATTTAGAAGGGGATATTAAAATATCATGTGGTATTTCAACCTCAGATTCTCTTTCAGTCGAATCTCCAATCAAACCATCTCCGATCTTAAGAAGCCAAGTACTGAACTTCCTTATTTCAGATGACCCATTTGAGGTGCTACTTTAGGTAAGTCGCATGTTTTCAAATAAGGTCAACACTTTGCAAAAAGACCACAGGTAAGAGGAGTTGATTGTTGCTTAACATATATCATGCCTTGACCCTTTTGGGATTACCGGTAAAATTTGTCTAAAGTCACCCCCAAGAACAACCACCTTTCCTCCAAAAGGTATATTAGTGTTATATGAAGTAGAAATCACAGAACATCTCTTAATGTTTTATCTAGAGCTTCAAAGCAGAACTTATTTACCATAAAAGCCTCATCCTAAATGATTAATGTTGTCTTATCCAATAGTTTGGCATGAACAAAACCTTACTTTATATTGCAAGTTGAATCTTCATTAACAATAAGAGGGATCTTGAATTTAGAATGAGCTTTTCGTCCGTTTGGAAGTACCAATGATGCAATACCACTTGAAGCAACATTTAAACATGAACTGTTCTTTACAGGGGGTGTAAAGGTATGATTGTCGAACAATTCAAAATGTACATGAAACGTAAAATCTGGTACAAGGAGGTGCTTATACAGATACGAATACGGAGTGCTCTTGTACGCTGGGCGTGGTATAGTGCACTCTATGGCGGTGTTGCAGTCCGCCTGGATTAGCTTCTTTTGCCTTGACACAATTGGTGGTTGTACCTGCAGTTATTCTCCGACGCTCAAGTCAGTATCTCAGAATACTATTAGACTTAGAAAGCAAATCAGAGAGAATTATGCAAGTTTTAGTGTAAGGTTCAGAAATGGGGGGGTTCCCCTTATACCTTTTTGCTGAGGTTTATATACCTGTTATTGGTTCTCCATTATTGGTAGGACTCGTTCCTTGTTTTCTGGCATAATGCAAGAAAGGTAGTGGGTCCCTGTGTCGTTCACGAGCACCATCACTGTAGTGGGCATTTCCACTTGCTTGGAAAGCGTTAATGCTTTATTATTTTATTCATTGTTCCCTTTTATGCGTGACAGCGTGATTCCCATTTTCAACCTCTCAAGACAGAGTCAATCTCGTGCCGGGGTTATAAGTATGGGCTCGCTACGCAATACAGGAAATTCAATATTCCGCCTATGGCTTGGCGGAGTAGCATGCCTTGGCGGAGTTTCCTGCCTTGGCGAAGTATCGTGCCCTGGCGGTATGTACTCCGTATAAAAGTAACTATAAGGTATTTGAAACGTACTTCTCCTGTTCAAAATGTTGATCTGGCAAAGCATTAAAACCATGCTCTTGGGGGCCGGTGTTGGGACCGGATCATCTAAACATATTTGACCATTAGACCTGATAGCTGCAGATAAAGTATTCCAAACATAAGTATTCCCTGATCCACCATACCCATAAAGGAAAAAGAAACCACCCTTGTTTTCATGAACTGCTTCCATGATAACTTCATAGGCGTTTTTTGGTCCCTATTAAGAGAAGATACATATTTAGAAAGAAGTATTGACAAATGGTCCCGATTAAAATTTAGCTCCTCAGCAATAATTTGGTCTTGAAGATAGAAACAAAATCACTCAATGGGAAAGGCATAGCAGGAAATTCTTTTAGAGTTCTCCCATTCTGTTATAGAATTTGCTCTATTTCTACAAGGCATAAGTTCTTGATCTCTTCATCTCCAAAGTTGATAGCTACAAATATGTCAAGATATTTCTTTGATAAAAAAAGTATATCAACTCATAATCATAAAAACATAAAATAATGAATAAATAAAGAATAAAGAATAATTAACATAATTGTTGTAACATCCTAAAATTTGTAATTTTTAGAAAATTCATTCATTAAGGATTAATGGAGAATTTCCCAATGAAATTCTGAGTGAATACTGTTTGAAATATGATATTCCGAGTGAAAAATGGATATGATTCTGAGTGTAGGAAGTTAAGATACTTCTGAGTGTAGGAAAGTTGAGATAATTCCGAGTGAAGAAAGGGATATAATTCTGAGTAAAATCTTTCTGGGTGAAAGAACTATTGAGTAAAGTAAAGTTAAGATGTTTCCGAGTGAAACATGACCGAGAGAATCATTTCCGAGTGAAGAAAAGCTCTGTCCGAATGAGACACTTTTGAGAGACAAATCCGAGTGAAATGTTTCTGAATGGATCGTTTCCGGGAGAAGTACTTTTGAACGAAGTAAAGCTTTGATTTCGAAATATGTACTTCTCGGGCTAATTCTGAGTTGTGAATTCCGAGTGGGGAATTTCCTAGTGAAGTGTAACTTTCCGAGGGGGTGTCTCTGAGTGAGATGCTTCCGAGTGGGATGACACCGAGTGAGATGTTTCCAATTGGAGTAGCGTCAAGTGAGATATTACCGACATCTGAGTGGTAAGATACCGATTGGGATATACCGAGTGAGTCTTTTCCAGGGAGACTACTTCTGGAAAGAAAAAGACTAACTTCGAATGAGTATGTTCCAAGTGAATAGTTTCCAAGGGAAGTAAATGACCGAGTGATAAATTCATTCAATTCGTGTTCGGTCAGAGTTGCTGAGTTTGTACTCGGGTTCGTCTTCGAAATGGTCTTTGATTCCGAGTGACCCTTTCGAGTGGAAAGATTCCCGAGAGAGGATTGTCTTCAAGTTCCGAGTGATCGTTTCAGAAGGAAGACTTCCGAGTAACGCAAGTGAAGGCTTGACTCGGGCAAAATTATATCTGAGTGAGATGTCTGAATAAGATATTTACGTGCGGGTCATTTCCGAGGAAGGAAAGCTGTGTTTCATGGGATAAAACCTTTCTGAGTGAATTTCCTCCGAATGAAGGAATTCTGAACGGACAAAGGCTGTGATGAATCTTCTCGGAAAGATGTGCCCAGAATACTGAAACCGAGTCAGAATTAATAATTATTTTAATTATTGAAGCTTTCCACATCACTCTGTTTTTCTACATTCTAGTAGATTCACTTTTCTGATATTTTCTAAGTATGGGACCTTCTCTGATGTGATGTCCCTTTTCATTAAATGTTTCATTCCTTCCTTATCATTTAAAAAGATACGTGTAGCAGACTTCTTCAATTTGTTCACGTCTCTTCTGCATGGATAATATATAAATACTTCTACTGTTGGATTAATTCAAAACTTTTGAAAGTGAAAAACATCATCTATAATCTTTTTCTTCCAACCCTTGCTGGAAACCATCAACAAAGAAGAAGTTAATCTTTCTTTCTTTCCTTTTCTACGTGAGAGCTTGGATTTCATAAGTAAGAAAGCTTGAACTAATTCAGTACTACAATTCCAATCGGAATTTGTGAAGCTAAGATTGAATAGAGCTTGAAGAATTACTGGAACTCTTATTTCCAGGTAGGGGGAGCGTTACATTTCAAATAAATGGTTTATGAATGGATATGGGGTGTTATTGTTATGATATATATGATATGTGTATGAATTATTCTTGAAACCCCGACTGAATGATATTTTATATTTACATGTCTTCCATTCATATTAATGATATTGAGTTCATATGAGATGTATGTGTTGTGATAAATTCTATGCATGAGATGCTATAGAATATATGTGACAGATGATGATTCATGAATTTTTCATGATATATATATATATGCATGAGATACATGTGTGATGATTGAATATGAAATATGATGTGGTTTCATAGACTCCACAAAAGACCTTGGGTGGGACTCAAGGCAAAAGACAAAAGACCCTGGGTGGGACTCAAGGCAACCTCTTGAGCGGGGCTCGGGGTTTTAGCCTGTGGCACTAACCGTTGTCACTGAGAGTGATGGTGTCACATGAGGGTGCAAACGGTTTGGTACCAGTAAAACAGCCAGATCAGCTGAGAGCTGAGTTATGGCTCGGGGAGCCAGTGTTGCAACACAATTTAAAAGACTTAATAATGGATCCATTTGATTGAGATGTGTATGCACTGATATATATATATATATATATATATATATATATATATATATGTTATTGAGAATAACATGCTGCTTTATGATGAGTTATATGGTTCGGTGATGTTTTATATATGTAGTTATGAATTGGACTTTTAATCCGATTCAATAACTATCATTTGACATGTTGATGCTCACCTCTATTATTGTTATTTTTACAGTGAATGTAGGACACAACAACGATATGTGAAGCCACTCAGCTGCTCGGATTGTACTTAGTACACATAGTTATTTTGTAGAAGCCTTGTGTAACACCCCTGATTTTCTGTACTCGAATACCAATGTGATCGTTATAATTAATAAAAATGTGAATAAATTTTTCACGTTTGAAAACATTTCCAAGACACCACCATGATTACATCAAGACCCAAATCACAGAAAACCAAAGAGTGAGATTATATAACCTAAAGCTAGATCGATAGATAATTTGCCCATAACGGTATACGAAAATAATAGTTTTTAGCGGAAGAATATGTATACCGGGCACACGCCTAGTCCCATATATGACGATATGAGAAAAGGCTCAGCAAAGCACGCAATGGCATATCATAAGCCTAATAGACAACCATCATCATTTTACATAATTATATAAGCATGCGATGCCTAAAATATAATTGTATATATATATATATAGACCTATATTCACCTACATTCGGGGATATTCCCCCAACTATCACAATCATCAATATTCATCATTCAATTTTAATCTTTCTAATATACATCAAATTGTCTCTTACATTCTATATATATATATATATTCACCATCCACCAATTCAAGGTTTATCTTATACATATTCATAATCTCTATATCATCTATATTCTCTTAAACAATTCATTCATTATACAAGGATCCGTAGATGATGCCGGCCAAGGCACTTCCTCTACCACTATTTACCTTCATCAAAGCTTTGACTAAAAATCCGAACTCATCCCATGGCAACCTGCATCACAATGCTAAAAAGGAGACCACATGGGAGAGTGAGTTATACATTCAAAATGACGAATAATATATATATATATATATATATTGTGATCATGTGTATATGCATACAAACGTCATGTGTGCTTTGCTATCAAATCATCAAATTATCAATCATATATCATGTCATTGTTATAATAGGCATACAAGCCTCATGAATCGCAATTCATATCATAAATAAGCACAACATATACACAATCACAAACACCATCACTTTGCCACTTATCAACAAGGGCATTCATAAATCATTACCATCATTTATTCATTAAGGTTTCACTCAAATACCTCCTCGCAAGGGGTTTCTCTACACTCGTGGTCATCCCATTTCAAATGCCATGGTCTTAAAGCTAATGCATATGTTAACTGTTTAATGCATATCAACGGATCCGACTTCATATCACGGGTGATCACAACCACCATACCATTCATTTCTTAATAATTCTAATGATAATATCATCACTCAGGGATTCACCCTTCGTGGCACCCCGCAAGGTGATTCATTTCGATAAATATCACAATATCACCATCACTCAGGGCTTCACCCTTCGTGGCACCCCGCAAGGTGTTTCATTTCACAATAAATAACATAATACCATCATCACTCAGGGATACACCCTTCGTGGCACCCCGCAAGGTGTTTCATTTCACAATAAATAACATAATACCATCATCACTCAGGGATACACCCTTCGTGGCACCCCACAAGGTGATTTGTAACATCCCATTTTCATCACAAATAAGAAATAGATATTAATATATCTTTCTTGAGAAATACTTACTATAAGTTAGTTTATTATTATCATTTTTTTTATTTTGGTATTTATATTTAATTATTTATTTTATTTAAATAATAATAAAAAAAAATAAAAATATTTCTGAATGAGAATTTTAAAATGACTTAATTAATATTCACTAATTAAGAAAATTATATTAAGAATTTTTAATATCTTTATTATTCATCATTTTTATTTTATGTTCTTATATTTATGTTTTTACATATTTAATATTTAACTCTTATTAGAATTTTAAAATAAAATTTTGAAAGAATTAGACTATGGTTCTTTAGAACTTTTTGATCTACATAATATTTATGATTTTCTGGAATTTTTTGAAATTTTTGAATTATTTTAATAAAGTAATATATTTTAAATAATTTTAAATTCATATAAAGTTGCTTAAAATTAAAAATATTTATAAGAATGTAAAGTTAAATTATAAGAAAATTTTCTAAAATCTATTTCAAGTAGATTTATCTAAAAATTATCGGTTTGAGTAAAATCTTGATTTTTACCAATCGTAAAAAAATTGAAAACATACTAATAAATTTTTATTAACAGAAAATTTTAGATTTTTAAAATTTAAACTTTATATTACTTATCATAAAATTAGTGAGAACCGATATAATATCGCTAAATTTCAAAAAGGATTAATTTTGAATATTTAAAATATATCGAGTGAAAGGTTACTATTTGGCTTAATAATTATGCCGACATTTACTATATAAAACACTGTGCATGTATGAAATTTTCAAAAGTTACACAGTAACCAGGTTTTAAATTTCAAAAAACGCATAGTACTTTTATATTAAAATAATAGAATGCATAGTAAATTTTTTTCTATAAATACCGAAGGAATTCTTCTTTAGAATTCACAATTTCAGATTAAGTTTTCTTAATATAGTAGTGTTAGTGAGATAGTGGTAGAAGTAAGAGAGAGAAATAAATTTTTTGGAAGAAGGTTCTGCTAAAATTCTAAGGTACGAATACATCTCTTTTATATTTTCTAGGATTATTTTTATATCGTTTTTAGAAATCTATTATTATACTGGAAATAATATTATTTTAAGTTACTATTCTGTATAGTAACACTATTTCAATAGTAAATTACTATTTCAATAGTAAATTACTATTCAAATAGTAAATTACTATTTACTGTTACTATTTACCTTTACTATTCACGTTTTACTATTTACTATTACTATTCACGATTTACTATTTACCATTACTATTCACAATTTACTATTTACTGTTACTATTTACGTTTTACTACTTACTGCTACTATTTATTGTTACTATTCACTATTCACTATTTACTATTCACTATTTAAAATTTACCATTTTTATTTTAAGTAGTAATCTTAATTTTCATCTTGTAATTATATTAAAATGAAATTGGTATGTTTTAGAACTCGGAGACGAGACGCGCACGAATTTTCAATAACGAATCGGTATACAAGAGGTAAGGGGGAGTGAGATAAGAATATAATATGAAAGACATAAGAATAAAGGGAGGAGTCCCCTACTCCTTTTAAATTTAATAATATTATTATTTTAAAGTAATAACTTCTCAACTTAAAATTTATAATAAATTTAATATATTGTGTAACTTATTCTGAAATATCTATACATGGATCTGAATTATTATAACTCATACGGACTGGACTAAACTTACGCAAGGACTTGGACTTTTATATCCTATATGGATCGAACTAAACCTATGCAGGGACTTGGACTATTATGACTTGTCTAGACTAAACTATACCTATGCAAAGACTGGGTTATATATATGGACTTATATAGACCTGTGCGAGGAATGGACTATAAGGACTCAAAATCAAATCTACTAATTTAAATAACCATTAAAATTTGAATTATATTTATGAACGATATTTAGTTGATTTGACTTGATTATAATTAATTATATTTGATTTCGATTAATGGTATTGTATTAGACTGTGATTGATAATATGCAATTATGATTGATGATATTTGATTGTGATTGATGAGATTACTATACTTGATTGTGGTTGATGAATGATTGATGACCTTGTGATATGAAGTTTGAGCATATAGCATGCATGACGGAAAGTTAAAACTCAGTAAGAATTTTCTTACCTTACTCTTTAAATTTTTATTCCAAGAAAAAGTATTTTATAATTATTTTAGTCTTTTATTTCTTCTTAGAAATAATTTTCACTAACTTTATTTTTAATTTCAATAATAAAATCTAGTATTAGAAAGAAGTTATTTTATGAAAATAAGATGTTGAGATAATTAATTCTTGAATTAAAGAAAATTTTTATAGTTTTAAGTATTCTTAGTTAATGATTTTAAATTATTTTCTTTAGAAATTAGAAGTTTAAAGTAAATTATTTTGGTTTTCCCCAACGAAATAACTAAAGAATATTTTGTCGAGATTTCTAAAACTCAATCTAGTTAAGATTCAAATTGAGAAAGATTATGTAAATATGTGAAGATTTTTAAGAGAAAGTTTTGAGATATTTAAGGCTTGGAAACTCAATTTTGGTAAGATCTGAATTTGAAGACTGTACTAAATTATTTCAGTATAACAGAAGTTCAAAGAAGAACTTATGGGAATGTACAATTTATTGTGATGATTTGGTGAACCTTTATGGTATTTAATAATTGAGTTTCTAAAAGTCTTAACCAACTAAATATGCGAGTAGTTCATGCATCATGAATCATTAAAGAGAAATGAGATGTGATATTGCCTGGGGACGGATTATAGAAACCGAGGATACATTAGAGGAGGCTTAATTGCGAGCCTTGGGATGAGAGGGTGTGAAAGGGTGCTTCAGGTGACCTGGGGTCGCTCCCCAGTGTCGGGTACTTTCACAATAAAAATTTTCTTAGTCTGACTAGTCTCTAAGTGTTTCCACGCCAGTTGGGCTGTTCATATGCCATGAAGGCATTTATGTTATTATTATCCAGAATTTTTGGAACAGTGTAAACTCCTAGTTGGCCCAGTGCAAACTAAAACTTTAAGGGCCCACATGTATAGAATGAATGAGATGATAGTATTAAAAACATTGCATGACATTCATGTGATTGTGACATTCTATGTGGGTGGTTGTGGATGAAAATATAATTGTTATGTTATAAAAACTCTATATTCATAATTGATTATGTATATGATTGTGATTGAAATTATTATATTAGATTGTGAAAACTCTTATGCTTATGTCTTATCTATAAAGTATTATATTCTGTTTCTCACTCCTTCTTGTTTGAATTTTATGTCCAAAATATATGTTATATGATATATAGCTAGCAGTTCAAGATGAAAGGATGAAATTACAAGAGGGTAAATTAGTTTCATCCTCAATCGGATAGGAGAAGAGATGTGACAAGAATAGGATTCAAGATCACATGGTTTGAAGATAAGGAAATAATTGGTTACAGTCGAAGTAGAGGTATTAAATTTTTAGTTTTAGTTTACCTTAATACAATATTAATTTGGATGATTGTAAATCAATGTAAAGGTTAAACTTCAATAAACCTTATTCTTTGGATATGATACTGTAATCTTTGATCACTTATGATTTTCTGAAAGTTCATTTTATCATTATGAATAATTTAAAACTTTTTACTTTCAAAATTCAAAGAAAATTAGATGTATATACGTCCTTGTATACACGAGATAAGAAGTGATAAATATGTATATCTTTCTTAAAAAAAAGAGCAAGAAGAATAAATATATGTCTCGTGTATATAAGGGGGTGTTACAAAGTGGTATCAGAGCAGTTCAATCCAAATCGGCTTGGGGTATGGTCTTACTAGCGTGTTAGTGTACTCTGATGGTTAAGTTTGTCAAGAGATTTTATGGTTGAGAAAAGAGGAAATTTTATTGGAGTAAATGGTAAGAAGTAAGTGAAGAAAAATAGGAATATAGAAAGAAGGAACTAATTTTAAGTTCATAAGAAGTATAAGTTAGAACTTTATAGCCTGTTACTTGAAAAATGTTATTGCAGGGATTATCAGAAACTGGCCATTCTGAAGTCTTTCTTAATATTGTTTAAGTACGGGCGTTAATGTATGGTGGAATGATAAGGTAAATTAACTAATGCAGTTATTTCCTTTTATTCCAAATGTATTGTATGGTGTTTGATTCTCTGATTAATATGTGATAGTGAAATATTCTAACATTTGTCTATTTTACAATAAGGTATGAGACAACAAGGGAGATAAGACAATAGAAAATTCTTAGAAATATTTTGGTATGAATTCTAGACTGGAGCTGTCATGGCTTTGACTACTTAGTTATAAACTATCGGGACTGATCACCCCGAATGATTTGTACTAAGTAGTGAAAGACATGTCAAAAGAAGGATGTTAAGATCAATAAATTTAACCTTGGGGTAATGTGGTATATGGAGAAATGGAGATAAACTCAATAAATTCTATTAGGATATTTCTTACCATGTCCTTGAAGTTGTAGAGATACTTGTGTGAATTAGAATTCCAATGGGTAGATAACTGTTGTAATCCCAAACTAGTATAACAAATTGTTTAAGATAAGATCATAGTTTTTCCTTTGGTGATATATTTTGAAAAGAAAAATGTGTGGATGTATGCTTCATGAAAGAAATATGATAATTTGTTCACTAACTTGTTTGATATAACAAATAATCATATTAGGAATTGTATCTCTGGCTATTTGTATTGATTCTTCTTTTGTATGACATATAAGATATGTTAATTATTGTTTGATTTGATGAAGTTTCCATTTATGATGTCTATGATTGAATAATATATATGATGGTTATGTGTATAAATATATAAATTAATAAAACTTTTATGGTTGTGACATCGAATGTAATTAACCATATATTTTTGAATTTTTTTAAGTGATTTATTATGATAAATATGTTAATGAATGACCTAAAATAAGCATTATAGATCTTTGGAAGACATCGATATTGGTTTAATATTTAGAAATTGTGACATAAAATATTTTTGTGATTCCTAACAATATGATACATGTTTATCAAGTTATTTTCTTTTAGTCATCGATTTTGTTCGATGAATATACATACCTGATATAAATCATTGTTATGTAATGACCATTGTAGATTTAAAATAAAGAAATGTGTTAGTAAACCATGAGGAAGTAGATATGAATCTTTACTTATTGATTTTCCTATAAAGAGAATTACATAAATCTTAGTTACCCATAAAAAAATTCAAGTGAGTATTTCTAAGTCAACTTAGTGATTTGTGATCATTTAAGATTGGAGAATTTATCAAATCTATGTAATGGTTGTAGTCAATTATGATGGAATGTGCAATCACTTAGTTACTGAATATTTAATTCATTATAGAAGACAATAAGAAATGATTACATACCCTAGATTGTCATGAAGCAAAGAACA
This sequence comes from Clitoria ternatea, assembly GCA_037962975.1. NCBI lineage: Eukaryota > Viridiplantae > Streptophyta > Magnoliopsida > Fabales > Fabaceae > Clitoria > Clitoria ternatea. The sequence goes on from CM075675.1 coordinate 55,373,559, forward strand.
CAAGGATTTAACTAGATAAACAAGTACAACATAGACTAAGACATATTTATCCTTTCTCACTAGGATAATTTATTATACACGATTACATTAAGGAAAATAAAGTAGAACATCTAGTACATCATAGATAGAGGTCTAAGAGTCTTGGCAATACAAAAATTATCCAAACTAGAGAAATCACCATAATGATTATAAGAAGTGAGGCATTTGTTACCACAAATTGTAGTCCATCCCGACTTCGTTCTTTCTTACTTCTAGGAAGGTTGGCCATCAAATAGTATGATAGTACTTGAGAAAAAGATTGAAGAAATTGGATGGAAGAGAGAAACTAAGAAACCTTGAGGTTGTGATAGGAAGTGAGAATGGAATGAGAATTTATAAGCAAGCAAGGGAGGGAGAGTTGCAACGGTCATAAACGGCTAGTCCAACAGCTAGTTGTCCAGTAATTAATTCTTAGCAGTCCATTTTACTATGTTACGAGTAGGAATTTTAATTAATAGATGTTATAGATTATGTTAAGTAAGATTTTAATAGATTGAGAAACATAATTATTGAGGTGTTTAGAGTTAACCATCAATTTATGATGAGCATGGTTGGCAAAATTAAGACGATTAATATTTTTGAGTTAAGGAAAAAAATACTGATAAGATTAAAAAAAATATAAATGGCAATGTTAAGGAAAATGTACACAATTGTCAAGGAAACTAGAAATATATTTTAGAACAGTTCAGTTAGTTTAGCTATGGTAAGATTTATTAACAATATTAAATTTCGAGGACGAAATTTCTTTTAGGGGAGTAGAGTTGTAACATCCCATTTTCATCACAAATAGGAAATAGATATTAATATATCTTTCTTGAGAAATACTTACTATAAGTTAGTTTATTATTATCATTTTTTTTATTTTGGTATTTATATTTAATTATTTGTTTTATTTAAATAATAATAATAAAAAAATAAAAATATTTCTGAATGAGAATTTTAAAATGACTTAATTAGTATTCCCTAATTAAGAAAATTATATTAAGAATTTTTAATATCTTTATTATTCATCATTTTTATTTTATGTTCTTATATTTATGTTTTTACATATTTAATATTTAACTCTTATTAGACTTTTAAAATAAAATTTTGAAAGAATTAGACTATGGTTCTTTAGAACTTTTTGATCTACATAATATTTATGATTTTCTAGAATTTTTTGAATTTTTTGAATTATTTTAATAAAATAATATTTTTTAAATAATTTTAAATTCATATAAAGTTGCCTAAAATTAAAAATATTTACAAGAATGTAAAGTTAAATTATAAGAAAATTTTTCTAAAATCTATTTCAAGTAGACTTATCTAAAAATTATCGGTTTGAGTAAAATCTTGATTTTTACCAATCGTAAAAAAATTGAAAACGTACTAATAAATTTTTATTAACAGAAAATTTTAGATTTTTAAAATTTAAACTTTATATTACTTATCATAAAATTAGTGAGAACTGATATAATATCGCTAAATTTCAAAAAGGCTTAATTTTGAATATTTAAAATATACCGAGTGAAAGGTTACTATTTGGCTTAATAATTCTGCCGATATTTACTATGCAAAACACTATGCATGTATGAAATTTTCAAAAGTTGCACAGTAACCAGGTTTTAAATTTCAAAAAACGCATAGTACTTTTATATTAAAATAATAGAATGCATAGTAAATTTTTTTCCTATAAATACCGAAGGAATTCTTCTTTAGAATTCACAATTTCAGATTAAGTTTTCTTAATATAGTAGTGTTAGTGAGATATTGGTGGAAGTAAGAGAGAGAAATAAATTTTTTGGAAGAAGGTTCTGCTAAAATTCTAAGGTACGAATACATCTCTTTTATATTTTTTAGGATTATTTTTATATCGTTTTTAGAAATCTATTATTATACTAGAAATAATATTATTTTAAGTTACTATTCTGCATAGTAATACTATTTCAATAGTAAATTACTATTCAAATAGTAAATTACTATTTACTGTTACTATTTACCTTTACTGTTACTATTTACCTTTACTATTCACGTTTTACTACTTACTATTACTATTCACGATTTACTATTTACTATTACTATTTACAATTTACTATTTACTGTTACTATTTACGTTTTACTACTTACTGCTACTATTTATTGTTACTATTCACTATTCACTATTCAAAATTTACCATTTTTATTTTAAGTAGTAATCTTAATTTTCATCTTGTAATTATATTAAAATGAAATTGGTATGTTTTAGAACTCGAAGACGAGGCGCGCACGAATTTTCAATAACGAATCAGTATACAAGAGGTAAGGGGGAGTGAGATAAGAATATAATATGAAAGACATAAGAATAAAGGGAGGAGTCCCCTACTCCTTTTAAATTTAATAATATTATTATTTTAAAGTAATAACTTCTCAACTTAAAATTTATAATAAATTTAATATATTGTGTAACTTATTCTGAAATATCTATACATGGATCTGAATTATTATAACTCATACGGACTGGACTAAACTTACTCAAGGACTTGGACTTTTATATCCTATATGGATCGAACTAAACCTATGCAAGGACTTGGGCTATTATGACTTGTCTAGACTGAACTATACCTATGCGAAGACTGGATTATATATATGGACTTATATAGACCTGTGCGAGGAATGGACTATAAGGACTCAAAATCAAATCTACTAATTTAAATAACCATTAAAATTTGAATTATATTTATGAGCGATATTTAGTTGATTTGACTTGATTATAATTAATTGTATTTGATTTCGATTAATGATATTGTATTAGACTGTGATTGATAATATGCAATTATGATTGATGATATTTGATTGTGATTGATGAGATTACTATACTTGATTATGGTTGATGAATGATTGATGACCTTGTGATATAAAGTTTGAGCATATAGCAAACATAACGGAAAGTTAAAACTCAGTAAAAATTTTCTTACCTTACTCTTTAAATTTTTATTCCAAGAGAAAGTATTTTATAATTATTTTAGTCTTTTATTTCTTCTTAGAAATAATTTTCACTAACTTTATTTTTAATTTCAATAATAAAATCTAGTTAGAAAGAAGTTATTTTATGAAAATGAGAGGTTAAGATAATTAATTCTTGAATTAAAGAAATTTTTTATAGTTTTAAGTATTCTTAGTTAATGATTTTAAATTATTTTCTTTAGAAATTAGAAGTTTAAAGTAAATTATTTTGGTTTTCCCCAACGAAATAACTAAAGAATATTTTGTCGAGATTTCTAAAACTCAATCTAGTTAAGATTCAAATTGAGAAAGATTATGTAAATATGTGAAGATTTTTAAGAGAAAGTTTTGAGATATTTAAGGCTTGGAAACTCAATTTTGGTAAGATCTGAATTTGAAGACTGTACTAAATTATTTCAGTATAACAGAAGTTCAAAGAAGAACTTATGGGAATGTACAGTTTATTGTGATGATTTGGTGAACCTTTATGGTATTTAATAATTGAGTTTCTAAAAGTCTTAACCAACTAAATATGCGAGTAGTTCATGCATCATGAATCATTAAAGAGAAATGAGATGTGATATTGCCTTGGGACGGATTATAGAAACCGAGGATACATTAGAGGAGGCTTAATTGCGAGCCTTGGGATGAGAGGGTGTGAAAGGGTGCTTCAGATGACCTGGGGTCGCTCCCTAGTGTCGGGTACTTTCACAATAAAAACTTTCTCAGTCTGACTAGTCTCTAAGTGTTTCCACGCCAGTTGAGCTGTTCATATGCCATGAAGGCATTTATGTTATTATTATCCAGAATTTATGGAACAGTGTAAACTCCTAGTTGGCCCAGTGCAAACTAAAACTTTAAGGGCCCACATGCATAGAATGAATGAGATGATAGTATTAAAAATATTGCATGACATTCATGTGATTGTGACATTCTATGTGGGTGGTTGTGGATGAAAATATAATTGTTATGTTATAAAAACTCTATATTCATAATTGATTATGTATATGATTGTGATTGAAATTATTATATTAGATTGTGAAAACCCTTATGCTTATGTCTTATCTATAAAGTATTATATTCTGTTTCTCACTCCTTCTTGTTTGAATTTTATGTCCAAAATATATGTTATATGATATATAGCTAGCAGTTCAAGATGAAAGGATGAAATTACAAGAGGGTAAATTAGTTTCATCCTCAATCGGATAGGAGAAGAGATGTGACAAGAATAGGATTCAAGATCACATGGTTTGAAGATAAGGAAATAATTAGTTACAGTCAAAGTAGAGGTATTAAATTTTTAGTTTTAGTTTACCTTAATACAATATTAAGTTGGATGATTGTAAATCAATGTAAAGGTTAAACTTCAATAAACCTTATTCTTTGGATATGATACTGTAATCTTTGATCACTTATGATTTTCTGAAAGTTCATTTTATCATTATGAATAATTTAAAACTTTTTACTTTCAAAATTCAAAGAAAATTAGATGTATATACGTCCTTGTATACACGAGATAAGAAGTGATAAATATGTATATCTTTCTTAAAAAAAAAGAGCAAGAAGAATAGATATATGTCTCGTGTATATAAGGGGGTGTTATATGATTCATTTCGATAAATATCACAATATCACCATCACTCAGGGCTACACCCTTCGTGGCACCCCGCAAGGTGTTTCATTTCACAATAAATAACATAATACCATCATCACTCAGGGATACACCCTTCGTGGCACCCCGCAAGGTGTTTCATTTCACAATAAATAACATAATATCATCATCACTCAGGGATACACCCTTCGTGGCACCCCGCAAGGTGATTCATTTCGATAAATATCACAATATCACCATCACTCAGGGCTACACCCTTCGTGGCACCCCGCAAGGTGATATATTCCATAATTTTTCAATAACAACAGGACAACGTCCTCTTCACTCAGGGATTTACCCTTCGTGGCACCCCGCAAGGTGATTCATTCAATAATAATGCATATCAATGCCATGCTATGCCATAAATGCAACAATGCAATAATGCATGTGCCCAACAATCTCACAAGGATTTCTCACCTTCTCAATTAGGGTATATATTTTAATTTGGCATCTTAATAACTATTCATAATCATTACAAAGCCCTTCAAGGCACATCGTTCAAATAATTGGCATCCAATGGCCACAACCATCATTCATAACAATCCACTCATGGATATCAAATAGGCATAGCGAACAATCATAATATCAGGCCATACATATATCAACAAGGTATTACGGATTATATATATATATATATATATAACAACCATCATTGCCTCACACACATGCAAGTCAATTACTTGTATCCATCACAAGAGTATCATAATAATTCTCAATAATTATCAAATTGCCATTTTAATTAATTCAATACATATACATGGCAAGGCAAGCATGAGTATCCATCACATACAACAATCACCATTAAATTTACTCATGCAATTTGAATGTTAACTCCTCTCCTACCTCAAGGGAAGAGCTCAATGGTTCCAATGCTCCGAATGCTCCTTCACATCATCCGAGATACGATCTACACACCATATGCAAGTGTATTTACATAATTAATAACCATCATAATTCCAAACACTTGTTAGCTTATTATAAAGCTCAACCTCAAGTCCTAGACTTGGTAAACATCAACTTATGCAATCGTGTTAGGCTTCGGGAATTCCTTTCCTGAAGCCAAGATCCTCTAGATCTTAAAGGCTAACTACATCCCACATCATCATTATCTCATCCATTACATGATGTATTTTCAATTCACCTTAACTCTTCAAATATCCTCATTATAAAATTTCATCCAAATTCATTACAAGCCTCTTGGCCCCAATCAAGACCATCATCAATTAACAAATCCTTATAGCATTTATTATCTTACACAACCTCATGAACATAGTCTAAAATATCATTAACCTCATTAACCAATCCCAATGATTCTAAAGGTTCACTCTCTTCTTACAATTTATTCTAAGACATCAAAAATCATCAAAATCACTTATTTAGCCAAAAAACCCCAAATCACCACACTTAGGGTTTTCATCAAAACCCAAACAACATTTACCCATGTTCATGAATCACCACCAATGGCCATCTCTCATCATTAATATCATTCTCCAATATCATTAAACCCATATTCTATTCATATTTCACACTTTCCCCAATTTATTAGAGTTAGGGTTTCACTAAAACCCAACAACACTAATTAATACCCATTTATTTCTCATCACCTTCCAACATTAATCTTAAGTGCCTTATTAGATGCTCATAAAGGCTCACATTTAAGCCACCCCACCTTAGGGTTTCCACATTAATACTCTCCCAACAACCCATATGCCATAAATACTCCCCCAAAACCAAGAACCCAAAATCTAGGGCATAAACTCATAAAGAATGGTGAGGAACTTACCTCACCCAAGAGTTGGCCATGAGCTCCCAAGGAAAAGAGAGATCTGCACGAAAATAGAGGAGAAGAGTGGAAGAGGATCCAACCATGAGCTTCTCCTTTGAGCCTCCATGAAAACAAATATGGGAGAGGGTAAGAAAGCTCCACACAGTTTTGGTTTTTAGAGAGAAGAAAAGAGGAGATGGAGAAGGGAAGAAGACAAAGAAGAAGAGTGAAGAAAGGAGAGGAAGAAGTGACGTGAAAGTAGAAGAAAGTGAGAGTTTATGATTTAATATTTTCTTCCCCATTAAAATCTCACCGTTACTTCATAATTAAGATGAGAGCCCAATAATCCATCATGTCATGTTATATTTATATTAATACCCTTATATGTCTCCTCGGTATCTGATAAAATAAGGGAAAGAGGACCTAATGCCATCAGAACTGAGAAAAGAAGGGTCAACATAATCAAACCGAGAGAAAAGAGGGGAAAAATACTATCAGGGTGTCACTCGCTCAAGTGAAACCCACATTCGCTTGAGCGAGACAGCCCATGTGACATCCCTCCTCAAATAATATTTATTTTATTTAATTTATTGATTTTCATAATAAATTTTTTCACGTTTCTAAAATTAAATTACATCACAATAATTAAAAAAAATGCATCTTATAAAAATTTCCCAAATTATAATTTAAAATAAATAATTTATAGTCCTCAAAATCATTTAAGTTGAAATAATCTCAAAACCTGAAACAGAGGTCTGATGCTACGCGCCAGTCCCACGCTAGGCATGAGAGTACATTCGTAGCCCTGACGCTAAGCGCCAGGATGACGCTACGCGTGGGCTTATCAGTGACAGCACCTGATGCTGTCACACATTTTAGGCCTTTTGACCAATTACTAACTTATCCAATTAGCTCATTTCAGGTCTAATTGCCACAAAACTTAATGGTCCATATGTTTTCCCCATTCGAAAACTATTGGCGATGTTCGTTCGCCAAAATTCCAACATATGCTCAAATTATGCAAGAAATACAACTTAACCACTTTATGTGCAACACTCTTGCACCAAACACCCTAAATGATTCTTAAATGATCCAAAGCCAATATATACCACTTTTAAATATTCTTATGAACCTATTAACACCTTGCAAAGATATTGAAACTCACTGAAACTCAAATTCACCTATCCAGTTTTCTTAAAATTATAAGGATGGCTGCCAGTTCAAATCTCTAAATCTATTTGCTTCATCAATACAACATTCAATCATTTCAAGTAGCCATTTTAGCACTCATACATTCACAGAACATGCCTATAATGCATGATTTACTATAGTATGGCTCTATGCCATAACCATAATCATCCAACAGTACCTGGTCATCACACATGCATGATATCTAATGGCTCAATGCCATTATATAATCACATCACTCAAACCACACACATATTATACTATGTATAAGTTCTCACTCCCACAGATTTACACACATATCCACATATATCTACCGATGGCTCAGTGCCATTAGGTATCACAAACAAGTAACAACCACATATACTTCTGCAAGTTTTCAAGATAATATATTCACATATGAATATATACAAGATGTACATTCCAAACTCCTCTGGCATTATTCCTTGCTCACTTTGTACTGGTTTCCGCAGCATCCGCAACATCCTTGGGTTTATTCACTGTGAACATAAAGTAAGGGTAAGTATATATCACAAGAATGATACAACTACATAATCAGAGTTGATATCACCTGGAGAATCTCATTCTCCTGCCTGGGTTATTGATCCACTAAACTCTCCTCATATGAACCCAATATATCATAATCCATCATAATCATCATAAATTTATTATGTTCACTTCATAACAAATATCTCACAACATTGAGATAAATTAATTTTAAGCACCCATACTTAATCAATTCATTTCACAATTCATTATTTCAATCATATCATTATCATATCAATGCAATAATCTGTATATCAGTCAAGGAGTATAATTCACAACTGACTCTCATATACATCAGACACCTAGTATCCGGATACTAACGAATCAGCCACCAGCTGGGAGTCCACCGACATCCCGTGAACACATCCTGGTTCACCGAGCCCGGTATCATAAACCGTCTCCCCACCTCAACCACTGGATCTCTTCCTGGATCACTGGGTAGCTCAACTGGGCCTCTACATGGACCACGGGAGCCAAAAGCGAGGGGTAATCTATACCGAATGGCTGTCCACAATACATATCATGCATACACAGCATATAACAATATATCTCATCATATACACATTATTCATTTTAAATCATGAATATACATTATACAATCATTAAATAATTTTGGCATACTAGCCAACTCACAACATAAGAATCGCATCTCAGCATAAGAGCCACACCTCAACATAAATACCATATCTCTCGGCATAAAAGCCACATCTCGGTATAAAAGCCATATCTCTCGGCATCAAAGCCACATCTCGGCATAAAAGCCACATCTCTCGGCATCAAAGCCACATCTCGGCATAAAAGCCATATCTCTCGACATAAAAGCCATAATCTTTAAATATCATAATCATACTTTACATTCATAATATTCACATAATCAAACATAACTTTATATCTTCTATATCACGATAATTCAATATTTCATCACTCTCCATTATGCATATTCTAGGCATACTTTATATATTATTTCCCATCTTATTCACAATTTCACATCTCATTTATTACCATTCTATTTTTCATAATTGTCAAATACAATATATGGCCACATACCTAAGCTAATCATATATTCTCCCATATATATATATATATATATCAATCTCATACTTTCATAGATTTATTTTCCAACATAATTATGACAAATCTGTAATCAAATATATATTATAATACTCCCCTTACCTCACTGTCGACGCTCTCAACTCAATTACCAAGATTAATACGCCGCAACCACTAAAAGATAAAATTACAAAAAGGTTTAAGGTTTTAACCGTTCAAACCTTAATCCAACTCAAAAATATGCTCAAAAATTACTTTCTAAAGCTTTAGAAGCTTACCACAACTGAAACCACAAGTTCTCCGAGAAACCCCCTTTTTCCGCTAATCTTTCAACGACTCTTTCGCAACCTATATAAAGCGGAATTCAAATTCGTCACTCAATCCTTCTTTTGAACACTATAAGGAAACTTTTAACCGGTTTAGAATCTTAAAATTCAAAGTTCCCTTGTTTTCCCCAAAAATGGATAAAGATCGAAAATCTCCATGGAATTCAAAATTGAAAGATCCCATGCGTTAATCTTAAGTTTCTTACCTCTAATCCGTAATTAATTTCAGATTCCAACCTCTTGTTGGCCTTTAATTGTCGCAGGGAAAAGAGAGAAGAAGAAGAACCCCAAAACTTATGTTTTTAACTTCTGCTCTACAGGCTGTCATCTTGGGTCTTTATTCTGCCCGCGACACTGACGCTACGCATCCCCCTGACGCTACGCGTCAAGTCTAAATTTTTATATGGACGCTACGCGTCCACTAACGCTACTCGTCAAATTTTACCCTGACGCTACGCGTCAGGTCCCAAATCAAAATTTTCTTTTTATTTTAATTTTATATCTTATAATAAACTTACTTTATTAAATATCCAAACTTATGAATAGAAAACATAGGGATGTTACACTCACCCCCCTAAGAATAGATTTTGTCCTCGAAATCAACATACCTCTGTAAATAGATCCGGGTATTGTTGTCGCATCTCAGATTCTAATTCCCACGTGTGTGAAATTTCATTGAAATTCTGCCATAAAACTTTCACTAAAGGAATATTCTTATTCCTTAATTGTTTCGTTTGATAACCATCAATACGAAGAGGAATAGTCGGTACCGTAACATCTTCTTTGATTTCAATAATGTCATCTGGAACCACCATATCATCTCGAGGGATATACTTTCGAAGCTGGGAGACATGAAAAACATCATGCAACTTTGACAAGACTATAGGAAGCTCAAGTCTATAGCCAACATTGCCTATTCGCTCTAAAATACGATAAGGTCCAATATACCTGGGACTCAACTTTTTACTACCAATTACTCGACCCACACCCTTCGTAGGTGAAACTTTCAAAAATACTTGATCATCAACTTGAAATATCAGAGGTCTATGTTTAGCATCATAATAGCTTTTCTGACGGTCCTGAGCAACTTTCAATTTATTTCTGATCAATTTAATCTTTTCTGTCATTGATTGAACCATTTCAGGCCCCAATACAAGGACGTCACTACCATCAGCCCAACATAAAGGAGTTTGGCATTTTCTACCGTATAAAGCCTCATAAGGAGCCATACCAATACTGCTATGGAAGCTATTGTTATAAGTAAACTCAATCAAAGGTAAATACTGATCCCAACTCCCTCCATGTTCTATCACACATGCCCGAAGCAAATCTTCCAGAGTTTGTATTGTACGTTCAGATTGTCCATCTGTTTGAGGATGATATGCGGAGCTCATTTTTAACTCAGTGCCTAGCTCACGTTGTAAACTTCTCCAAAATTTAGAAGTAAAACGAGGATCACGATCTGACACAATACTGGAGGGTATACCATGCAACCTTATAATTTCTTTCACATAAATATTAGCAAGCTTTTCCAAAGACCATCTCATATTAATAACAAGAAAATGAGCATTCTTTGTTAATCGATCAACAACAACCCATATAGCATCACATCCAGCACGAGAACGAGGCAAACCCGATACAGAGTCCATAGAGATACTATCCCACTTCCATATCGGAATATCAAGTGGTTGTGCTAACCCTGAAGGTTTCTGATGCTCCACTTTAGACTTTAAGCACACTATACAGGATGCCACATATTCAATTATCATTTTCTTCATCCCTGGCCACCAAAATTGTTGCCGTAAGTTTTGATACATTTTCGTCACACCTGGATGAATACTTAATGAACTCTTATGAGCCTCTGATAGAATCTGTGTTCGAAATTCACCATTGGAGGGCACTATAATACGATTTTTAAACCGCCACAGCCCATTAGAATCTCTATTCAAAGGTAGATTCTTGCCCTGATCTTGGGCATCAATCAACTGTTTTACATCAGTATCATTCTCTTGACATTCAGACAAAGATTTTAAAAACTCATTAGTAATTTTTAGCATCCCAATTAGCATACAACCAGGAGAATAAACCACTACAGCTAGATGCATATCATGAAAACTTTCTAGCAGTTTATATTCTTCTATCATTAAAGATGCAATATGAAGAGATTTCCTGCTCAAAGCATCAGCAACCACATTCGCTTTGCCTGGATGGTATTTTAATTCAAAATCATAATCTTTTAAATATTCCATCCATCGCCTCTGCCTCATGTTCAATTCTTTTTGATCAAATAAGTACTTCAAACTCTTATGATCACTAAACACAACAAAACGGGAGCCATAAAGATAATGTCTCCAAATTTTCAATACAAATACAACCGCCGCTAACTCTAGGTCGTGAGTAGGATAATTCTGCTCATGAAGTCTCAACTGCCTAGAAGCATAAGCTATAACTCTATCTTCTTGCATTAACACACCCCAAGCCAGATTTAGAGGCATCACAATATACAACAAATTCTCTGGTCACATCGGGTAAAGCAAGCACAGGGGCAGAAGTCAATTTCTTTTTCAATTCATTAAAACTTTGTTCACATTCATCAGTCCAAACAAAAGGACATCCCTTCCTAGTTAATTTGGTCATAGGAAGTGCAATACGAGAGAAACCTTCTATGAAACGTCGTGCTAAACCAAGAAAGCTTCGAATCTCAGTAATAGATTTGGGCCTCTCCCAATTCATAACTGCAATTGTCTTGGAAGGATCAATAGAAACTCCATCACTAGAAATTACATGCCCTAAGAACTGAATACTTTTAATCCAGAATTCACATTTTGACAATTTTGCATATAACTGTCTCTCTCGCAAAATCTGTAAAACAATACGGAGATGCTGAACATGTTCACCCTCGGATCTTGAATATACTAGTATATCATCAATGAACACTACTACAAACTGATCCAAGAAAGGATGAAAGATTCGATTCATATAACTCATGAATACCGCCGGAGCATTAGTAACTCCAAATGGCATCACCACATACTCATAATGACCGTATCTTGTTTGAAAAGTGGTTTTCGGAATATCCTTAGGTTTTACTCTAATCTGATGATATCCGGATCGTAAGTCAATCTTAGAAAAGATACATGCACCCCGTAACTGGTCAAGTAAATCATCAATCCTTGGTAAAGGATATTTATTTTTAACTGTCAATTTATTTAACTGGCGGTAGTCAATACACATTCTCATACTCCCATCTTTCTTTCGTACCAATAGTACAGGAGCACCCCAAGGAGAAGCACTAGGTCTAATAAAACCTTTACTTAACAGTTCCTCAACTTGCTTTTTCACCTCAGTTAACTCTATTGATGACATACGATATGGTGCACGTGACACTGGCTCGGCACCCAAAACTAAGTCAATCACAAAATCAATTTCCCAGTTTGGAGGTAACCCAGGAATATCTTCTGGAAACACATCCGAAAATTCACTTACAACAGGTATATCAACAAGAATCAAATTACCTATCCTGTGCACTAGTTGATCATTATGAATAGCATCAGAAGCATCAAAAGCAAACACTCTCCCAGTAATAACATTCTGAGCACTAGCAGACTGTGTGGTATCAGATTGTCGGATTGGGCCTCCTCGAGCCCCACTACGTCCACCCCTCTGAAACCTACCACCCTGATTCACGGGAGTAAAACCCCTACCCCCTTGTACATTCTTGTGCTGCCTCATAGGACAATCAGGCCTAAGATGCCCAGTCTGACCACAATGATAGCATATAGGCAATTCAAATTTACAATTTCTAGCCAAATGTCCTTCTCCACCACATTTAAAACAAACTCGATTATCAGGACGAGTACTGCCTCGACCTCTAACTGGAGAAGAAGATGAAGAAGAAGATCCACTTCGACTAAATCTCTGCTTTTTAAATTCAACTCCTTTAATTCTCAACTGAGATTTATCTTTTCTGAAAGAAACCCTCTGCATCTGAACATTTTCAGTCAACTGTGCTTTATTAACAAGTTCAGCATAGTCCCTAATCCCCAAAGGTACAATAGCAGTACAAAGCTCTATTCTCAAACCAGACTCATATTTAGCACTTTTGTTACTTTCAGTACCTTCTAAGGAAAAAGGGTAATAAAAGTCACATAACTCATCAAATTTTAGCTGTATATTCAGCTACAGACATCCCTCCCTGTTCAAGATGTAAGAATTCCATCTTTTTTCTAGTTTTATAATTATCAGGAAAGTATTTTACCAAAAACCTCTTTTTAAAATTGACCCAGTTTAAGGCCTCATTAGCATTGATCATCTGAGGTTTGGCACGTGTCCACCAGACCCTAGCTTCATCACGCAACTGATAAGTAGAGAATACCACTTTTTGTTCCTCAGTACATTCAAAATAATCAAACATTTGTTCCATTTCTCTGAGCCACATATAAGCTCCATCATAATCACGTCCACCCTTATACACTGAGGGATTTCGCTTTAGAAATTTATCAAGGGTTGGGCCAGATTCAGCCTTTCCCATCAGCTGAGAAAACTTTTCTAAGAAGTCACCCTCAGGGGTTGAATTAGAAGTACCAGCCATTCTACAATTAACATATCACACCATTAATAATCAAACAAATTAAATATAATCCATAATCAATACCTCAATACCAGGAAATGCGGCTAACGGATAACCAGTGAGCACAATGCCAGGATTCCTGAAAATTCACCTTTTACACATATATAATTCCATACATACAAATGAATACACAAACAAATCTCATTACTTTCTATCATTTCTACCCACAAAGGTTTACAATCCTGAATAGACTTGCTCTGATACCAATTGTGACATCCCTCCTCAAATAATATTTATTTTATTTAATTTATTGATTTTCATAATAAATTTTTTCACGTTTCTAAAATTAAATTACATCACAATAATTAAAAAAAATACATCTTATAAAAATTTCTCAAATTATAATTTAAAATAAATAATTTATAGTCCTCAAAATCATTTAAGTTGAAATAATCTCAAAACCTGAAACAGAGGTCTGACGCTACGCGCCAGTCCCACGCTAGGCGTGAGAGTACATTCGTAGCCCTGACGCTAAGCGCCAGGATGACGCTACGCGTGGGCTTATCAGTGACAGCACCTGATGCTGTCACACATTTTAGGCCTTTTGACCAATTACTAACTTATCCAATTAGCTCATTTCAGGTCCAATTGCCACAAAACTTAATGGTCCATATGTTTTCCCCATTCGGAAACTATTGGCGATGTTCGTTCGCCAAAATTCCAACATATGCTCAAATTATGCAAGAAATACAACTTAACCACTTTATGTGCAACACTCTTGCACCAAACACCCTAAATGATTCTTAAATGATCCAAAGCCAATATATACCACTTTTAAATATTCTTATGAACCTATTAACACCTTGCAAAGATATTGAAACTCACTGAAACTCAAATTCACCTATCCAGTTTTCTTAAAATTATAAGGATGGATTCCAGTTCAAATCTCTAAATCTATTTGCTTCATCAATATAACATTCAATCATTTCAAGTAGCCATTTTAGCACTCATACATTCACAGAACATGCCTATAATGCATGATTTACTATAGTATGGCTCTATGCCATAACCATAATCATCCAACAGTACCTGGTCATCACACATGCATGATATCTAATGGCTCAATGCCATTATATAATCACATCACTCAAACCACACACATATTATACTATGTATAAGTTCTCACTCCCACAGATTTACACACATATCCACATATATCTACCGATGGCTCAGTGCCATTAGGTATCACAAACAAGTAACAACCACATATACTTCTGCAAGTTTTCAAGATAATATATTCACATATGAATATATACAAGATGTACATTCCAAACTCCTCTGGCATTATTCCTTGCTCACTTTGTACTGGTTTTTGCAGCATCCGCAACATCCTTGGGTTTATTCACTGTGAACATAAAGTAAGGGTAAGTATATATCACAAGAATGATACAACTACATAATCAGAGTTGATATCACCTGGAGAATCTCATTCTCCTGCATGGGTTATTGATCCACTAAACTCTCCTCATATGAACCCAATATATCATAATCCATCATAATCATCATAAATTTATTATGTTCACATCATAACAAATATCTCGCAACATTGAGATAAATTAATTTTAAGCACCCATACTTAATCAATTCATTTCACAATTCATTATTTCAATCATATCATTATCATATCAATGCAATAATCTGTATATCAGTCAAGGAGTATAATTCACAACTAACTCTCATATACATCAGACACCTAGTATCCGCATACTAACGAATCAGCCACCAGCTGGGAGTCCACCGACATCCCGTAAACACATCCTGGTTCACCGAGCCCGGTATCATAAACCGTCTCCCCACCTCAACCACTGGATCTCTTCCTGGATCACTGGGTAGCTCAACTGGGCCTCTACATGGACCACGGGAGCCAAAAGTGAGGGGTAATCTATACCGAATGGCTGTCCACAATACATATCATGCATACACAGCATATAACAATATATCTCATCATATACACATTATTCATTTTAAATCATGAATATACATTATACAATCATTAAATGATATTGGCATACTAGCCAACTCACAACATAAGAATCGCATCTCAGCATAAAAGCCACACCTCAACATAAATACCATATCTCTCGGCATAAAAGCCACATCTCGGCATAAAAGCCATATCTCTCGGCATCAAAGCCACATCTCGGCATAAAAGCCACATCTCTCGGCATCAAAGCCACATCCCGGCATAAAAGCCATATCTCTCGACATAAAAGCCATAATCTTTAAATATCATAATCATACTTTACATTCATAATATTCACATAATCAAACATAACTTTATATCTTCTATATCACGATAATTCAATATTTCATCACTCTCCATTATGCATATTCTAGGCATACTTTATATATTATTTCCCATCTTATTCACAATTTCACATCTCATTTATTACCATTCTATTTTTCATAATTGTCAAATACAATATATGGCCACATACCTAAGCTAATCATATATTCTCCCATATATATATATATATATCAATCTCATACTTTCATAGATTTATTTTCCAACATAATTATGACAAATCTGTAATCAAATATATATTATAATACTCCCCTTACCTCACTGTCGACGCTCTCAACTCAATTACCAAGATTAATGCGCCGCAACCACTAAAAGATAAAATTACAAAAAGGTTTAAGGTTTTAACCGTTCAAACCTTAATCCAACTCAAAAATATGCTCAAAAATTACTTTCTAAAGCTTTAGAAGCTTACCACAACTGAAACCACAAGTTCTCCGAGAAACCCCCTTTTTTCGCTAATCTTTCAACGGCTCTTTCGCAACCTATATAAAGCGGAATTCAAATTCGTCACTCAATCCTTCTTTTGAACACTATAAGGAAACTTTTAACCGGTTTAGAATCTTAAAATTCAAAGTTCCCTTGTTTTCCCCAAAAATGGATAAAGATCGAAAATCTCCATGGAATTCAAAATTGAAAGATCCCATGTGTTAATCTTAAGTTTCTTACCTCTAATCTGTAATTAATTTCAGATTCCAACCTCTTGTTGGCCTTTAATTGTCGCAGGGAAAAGAGAGAAGAAGAAGAACCCCAAAACTTATGTTTTTAACTTCTGCTCTGCAGGCTGTCATCTTGGGTCTTTATTCTGCCCGCGACACTGACGCTACGCGTCCCCCTGACGCTACGCGTCAAGTCTAAATTTTTATATGGACGCTACGCGTCCACTAACGCTACTCGTCAAATTTTACCCTGACACTACGCGTCCCACTGACGCTACGCGTCAGGTCCCAAATCAAAATTTTCTTTTTATTTTAATTTTATATCTTATAATAAACTTACTTTATTAAATATCCAAACTTATGAATAGAAAACATAGGGATGTTACATCCCATCTCGCTTGAGCGTCTCAGTTCGCTCGGGCGGAAACGTTCTAGTAAGCAATCCCAAGTGTATTCGCTTGAGCGAGGCTCCCTTCAACTAGCCACTCGCTCGGGCGAGAATTGTCCAGTAAGGAATTTCACATTCACTCGCTTGAGCGAGGTATCCAATCGCTTAAGCGGAATCCGACCCGAGGTCGTTCTTCCAATCACTCGGTTTTACTCAACTTGGGTTTTCAATCAGCAAAGTCCCACCAAAACTGACTCCCATCACTCGGGTTTCTGTTGACAGAATTTCCCCCAAAACCGACCCAACATTCCTTTGGTTTTCACTCGGCAAAATTCATCCGGATCCGAGTCATCTCACACTCGGCTTCCCTCTTGACATAATAATCTAGACCGATCCACTTTCCATTCAACCAAGTCATTCAGGGCCGACTCATACTCACATAGTTTCTCACTCAGCAATTTCAATCCAAATCCGAGTCATCTCAATCAATCTTTCACTCGGTAATCATTCTAAAACTGACTCATCACTGATTGGGTCTTCCACTCGGTATTCATACCTCTTCTCACTCGGAGAATACCTTAACCATTCATTCCTCAGGAATAAACTTCTTAATCAAATTCCACTCAGAATTACTTAACACTTAGCCACTCAAAATACATGAAATCTTATTCACTCGAAATTTATACATAACATTCACTCGGAGTCCAAAGCTTATTCACTCGGAATGTATATAACATCATTCACTCAGCATTTCATTCCCAAAACTGACTCAACACCTGATTGGCTATCACTCGGCCATTCATCTCAACACCGACTCAACTTATAATCAGTTCTCACTCGGTGAATTATTTCAAAACTGACTCTTCTCTCTTATGGTCCTTCACTCGGTAAAATAGTCCAGACCGGGTCCTCTCTTACACAACTACCGCTCGGTAAACTTATTCCAAATCCGAGCCCTCACTCACATGAGATTCCACTCGGTAAATATTCCAGAGACTGACCTTTCGCCTAATTGGTCACTCACTTGGAATTATGTCCACTCCACACTTAACCAAACACTTAATTTATTCAAGAAACCCACACACATGCTTCATTCGGAAGCGTCATAATCTCCACTCGGGAATGGTTCTCACGATTACTCCACTCGGAATTTCACCACAAATCATGTATTATTTTCTAAGTCCTCACTCAAGTGGAATTTCGTCCAGAGTCCCACTTGCTCTCCATACACTCGGTCAAAACATAACCATACCAGTCACACTTGCGTGAGCACCATCCAGCATCAGACCTCACAATTTCGCTCAAGCCACTCACACACGCTTGGGCGGAAAATGTCCAGTGACCATTTCCTTACTAGCTCGCTCAAGCGCGGCCAAGCCCGCTTGAGCGAGATTCGTCCAGTAGCTCCCCTGATCACAACACACTCTACTCGCTCGAGCTGATCCCTGACTCGTCTGGGCGAGATTTGCACAGAGGCCATAATATTGGTGCAGGAGACTCTCGCCTGAGCGAGGTCCCATATCGCCTGAGCGAGAATACCAACACAGAGTCAAAAACGAAAATCCACACAGGCCATCATACGAAACTTCATCATAAGCCAATTTAATCATATCCAAGCTATCATGTACATCATATAAGGCATATATAAGGTTCTAAATATTCTCACTCGGAATTCCTCATTATAAACCAAATTTGGATTTATCCCACAGCTTATACACATCATGAAAGGCATATACAACTTGTTCAAGCATTCCTACTTATAAAATTCTCATTCCAACATATTATTCATGTTAAATTCAAACTCATCTTCATCTTATATATATATATTCATACTTTGCCATAATGATTCCACATATTCTCACACATCATTCTCAATAATCAACCATTTGCCATTCTCATTAATTACTCATTTTTATAAAATTCAGGATGTTACACCTTGGTCGGCTCCTGTGCATACCGAGTGTTATATTTACTTGTAAATTTTCTGGGCCGGTCGACTGATGTAAATATGACAATGATATTATTTAATCTAAATTCTGTTTTGACATTTAAATTATTTGTGAAAAATTTATTTGATTTATTGAAATTTTATTTAAAAATTAAGAACGTTATAATTGTCTTACTCTTACATCTTAAGAACTTGTATTTAATTCAAAATTTGATTCAAAGATACCATAACATCGACCAAAAGAATATTAACTTTAGTAAGGATATGAGAAAGCAAAGTTACCATCACACTCCATAATTCTTCTTTGTCTGTAAACAATATCATCATATAGTTATTTCTAACAAGTAGACCAAATAACTTCTGGACTACATATATTATTTGAAAGGAGGAGTATTGAAAACAACTTGCGAAGATAATGGCCAGAAGCCCAAAAGGAAGCTTCATTTATTGCATCAATAAATTCCCTATCATTTTTTAGCAACCCCAAAACATAGCAAGCTTCTTTAAATATTGGAAAAAGGTCCCCGTCCACCGTTCGTATATCCTTGAAACTTTGGCATCCTTTTTGTACATTTAGTAGAATACGTAGGTAGTATTGTTCTCTGATGCCAACGGCTACATGAGATATCCTTCCTATAGCATGACCTTGCTTCCTTCTCGTCCACATGCCTATATCTTGTTTCCATACAAACATTGTTGGAAACTCGACATATAACAATGATCTCCCCTCAGGATAGGTTGAATTTGTTGTCATCCACCCAAGAAACATTGTGTCCTTTAAATTTGCTCGTAAAAGGACATTTTCAAGGTTCTCTACATTATCGTACATAACCGTCTGCTCTCCAGGCAAATGAAAACTCATACGAATAATTGGAGGTTCTCTGTATTGGATTTCAAATCTAAATAATCTCCATGCAACTTCACATGCGGAAATATACCTACAAAAAATTCAATCATAATTCCTTTATACATATTAGTTTAATGAAACCTTAATTTCACAATACGAATCCTTGAATATATTTGAATATATGGAATCATCTAACAACAGAACATCTAAATCAAATTATTTGAGAAAACATAACTATCTAGCAAGTCAGTTCAGTAATTAGATTATGGTGTACAAAAAGTAAAATGAAGTCCCTAAAAATACATTCCACATTGAGTGATATACCCGCAGTCATAGTACGCCTTAATTTCATCTACCACATCATATTTAAGCAATGTTGTTGTGACTCTATCACTCCTTTTACGAACATATTTAAACAAATATTTAATGGAACTTGTTTGGCATGTATACTCAACATTGATGTGGCATGAATATTTTAGAAGCATGATTAGATTGTAAGGAACAATAAAGCTATTATCCAATTCAACATCTTTTTTTTCACAGTACGTCCATCATCTCTTCTCCTGTACTTAGGAAACCCCTCTTCATCCAAGATTGTGTGATTTTGATACCTTTTTGGAAAGTGTTTGGAACATCTACCTTCTTCATGCATGGAGACTTTCTATTGTATGAACCATATGGTCCATGTACCATACATTTTTGAACCGCCTCAAAGAGTCTTGGATGTACTTGTTTATCTAGAATCTCTACAGAAATATATTTGTCAATATCCTTCAGTGACTGTGGTCTATGTGACAGGTGCATGAGCAACAAAATATGGGCATGCAGTAATCCTCTTTTTTAGAACTCAACAGTATAAACATCTGTAAAAAAGCTAGATAGGGAAAGTGATTTAAATGCATTCATTTATGCCAGGTATTTTATACCAATAAGCACAAACAATTACATTAAGGAATCATAAGTAATTAAAAACACTTACAGCCAACAGTTTTTCCAAAAATAAGTCCCTCTCTAAGATCCGAAATTAGGTGATCTAACTTGACTTTGAAAACTCGACAAAGAATATCAGGACGATCTTCAGGTTTGATATTTCTTGGAACAACAAATCTTTTAATTTCATCCTAATCTGGATTGCATGTCATAGTGGTGAAATAACTAGGATACCCATAATGCTTACATATGGCAAAAGCATCTTTGCAATTGTTAAATGTAACACCCTCTATTACATGTCAATAAATTCTATAAAAAATCGTAAATTTTTTTTTACTAAAAATATAATTGTTAAAAAAAAATATCAGAACAAATTACATACAATATTTCTGAAATGCCTCATAATATCATTAAAATTTATAAAGTAATTTTACATTCATTCGAAGTAAATAAATATTAAACATTATTAGAAAGAGAGGAAACTCCACGGCCCAAGAGCAGTTACTTAATGACATTATTTATTCATTGGACCACGGTATTCATACCGAGCTCCCTTTCTAGAATGTGCTATATTTACTGCCTGGATTCTTTGATCCTTCCCTCTGTATGAACCATCAATTTAAAACATATAAAACAAAATATAATATTCCCAAATGGGACATAATCAATAAAGGGATTTCACAAACTAGTATAATAATATCAATCACATACACAATCAATTATCAATATACGAATATTATGCAATATCTTTATCATAACTTGCCTACATATGCGGTCCCTTAAATTATGATTTGCACTAGGCCAACCAGGAGTTTACATTATTCCATAATTCTGGATAATAATAACATGAACAGCTCAATTGGCATGGAAACACTTAGAGACTAGTCAGATTGAGAAGGTTTTTATTGTGAAAGTACCTGACACTAGGGAGCTACCCCAGGTCCCCTGAAGCACCCTTTCACACCCTCTCATCTCAAGGCTCGCAATTAAACCTCCTCTAATGTATCCTCGGTTTCTATAATCCGTCCCCAGACAATATCATTTTGTTTCATTTTAATGATTCATGATGCATGAACTACTCGCGTATTTAATTAGTTAAGACTTTTAAAAACTCAATTATTAAATACTATAAAGGTTTAAAATATCATCTCAATAAACTGTACATTTCCTTAATTTCTTCTTTGAATTTCTATCATACAGAAATAAATTTGGTACAGTTTTCAAATTCAAATCTCACCAAAATTGAGTTTCCAAGCCTTAAATATCTCAAAACTTTCTCATATAAATTTTTACATAATCTTTCTCAAATTGAATCTTAGCAAGATCAAATTTAGTAATCTCAATTATTTCCAAATATCTTTAGTTATTAGGTTGGAAAAAAAAACAAAATAATTTACTTTTGAAAATTTTATTTTACTAAAAGAGAATAATTCTTAATTCATTAACTAAAAATACTTAAAACTATAAAATTTTTCTTTAATTCAAGAATTAATTATTTCAACCTTTTTATAAATTAATTTTCATAAAATGTCTTTTTCTAAAATAAATACTAGATTTTTATTCTAAAGATTAAAAGTAAAGTTAATTAAAATAATTTCTAAGAAGGAATAAAAAATTAAAATGATTATAAAATACTTTCTCTTAGAATAAAAATTTAAAGAGTAAGGTAAGAAAATTCTTATTGAGTTTTAGCTTTCTGTTATGCTTGCTATATGCTCAACTCCACATCACAAGATCATCAATCATAATCAAATATTATCAATCACAATTACATATCATCAATCACAATCTAATATTATGAATCATAATTAAATATTATCAATCAAAATCAAATATAATCAAATCAAATAAATTAAATATCACTCATAAATATAATTTAAAATTTAATGGTTATTTAAATTAATAAAATTGATTTTGAGTCCTTATAGTCCATTCCTCGCATAGGTCTATGTAAATCCATATAATCTAGTCCTTGCATAGGTTTAGTTCAGTCCATATAGGTCATAATAGTCCAAGTCCTTGCATAGGTTCAGTCTAGTTCGTATAGGTTATAAAAGTTCAGGTCTATGTCAGAGTAAGTTACACAAGATACTTAATTTAAAATTTATTATAAATTTTAAGTTAAAAATTTATTATTTTTTAAATAATAATATTATTGAATTTAAAAGGAGTAGGGAACTTCTCTCATTATTCTTATGTCTTTTCATCTTATATTATTATCTCACCCCCTTACTTCTTGTATCTTGATTCGTTATGGAAAGTCCGTGCGCGCCTCGTCTCTGAGTTCTAAAATATACCAATTTCATTTTAATATAATTATAAGATGAAAATTTAGATTACTATTTGAAACAGAAAAGGTAAATAGTAATTATGTATAGTAAAGGTAAATAGCAAATTTTACATAGTTACCATGAATAGTAACAATAAATAGTAAAACTTGAATAGTAATGGTAAATAGTAAAACGTGAATAGTAATAGTAAATAGTAACGGTAAATAATAATAGTAAATAGTAATTTACTATTCATAATAATAATTTACTATTCATAATAGTAATTTACTGTTAACATAGTAATTTACTATTTAGAATAGTAACTTAAAATAATATTATATCCAGTATAATAATAGATTTCTAAAACGATATGAAAATAAATCTAAAAAATATAAAAGGGGGTTATTCTTACCTTATAATATTGGCAGAGCCACTTTCCAATAAAAATTATTTTTCTCTCTTACTTCTACCACTGTCTCACTAGCACTACTATATTAAGAAAACTTAATCAGAACTGTGATTTCCTCGCTTCGTTGCCTTGCTATTTATAAGAAAAAAATTTACTATGCATTTAGTACTGTGCGATTTTGAAAATTTCGTTCCTGGTTACCGTGCAACATTTGAGATTTTCGTTCATACACAGTGTTTAGCATAATAAATGTCGGCTGAATTATTAAGCCAAATAGTAATTATTCACTCGGTATATTTTAAATATTCAAAATCAATCCTTTTCAAAATTTAGCGATATTATATTAGTCCTCACTAATTTTATAATAAGTAATATAAAGTTTAAATTTTAAAAATCTAAAATTTTTTGTTAACAAAAATTTGTTGGTACTTTTCCGGTCTCCTTATAATTGGTAAAAATCAAGATTTTTACTCAAACTAATCATTTTCAGATAAGTCTACTTGAAATAGATTTTAGAAAATTTTCTTATAATTTAACTTCACTTTCTTATAAATATTTTTAATTTTAAGTCACTTTATATGAATTTAAAATTATTTAAATATATTATTTTATTAAAATATTTCTAAAATTCCCAAAAATTCCAAAAAATCATAAATAATACGTAGATTAAAAAGTTCTAAAGAATCATAACCTAATTCCTTCAAAATTTTAATAAAATGTTTTTTGTAATGAATTAAAATAAAAATAGAGGTGTTACAACTCTACTCCCCTAATAAAATTGTCCTCGAAATTTATACTTTTTAGTAAAACAAATGGGGATGAGACTCTTTCATATCAGTTTCTAGTTCCCTTGTAGCATATTCTCCTCTCGTTTCGCTCCAAATGACCTTTACGAGTGTAATTGTCTTGTCTCTTAGTTTTTTTATTTTTCTGTCAGCTATTCTGACAGGTGGTGCATCATATGTAAGATTATCTTTAACTTGTATGACATCAGGTTCAATAACGTGTGTAGGGTCAGATATATACTTTCATAAATTTGACACATGAAAAACGTTATGGATATTAGAAACAAAAGATAGTAATATTATTTGGTAAGCAAGAGGACTAACTTTCTGAGTTATTTGATATAGATCAATAAATCTGGGAGTTAGTTTTTGAGATTTCATTGCCAGACCGACCCCAGTCGTAGGTGTGACTTTCAAGAATACATGATCGTCTTCTTGAAATTCGAGCAGCTTCCTTCTTTTGTTATAGTAACTTTTCTGTCTGCTTTGTGCTGCCTTCATCTTTTCCTGAACCATTTTGATTTTATCCGTGGTTTATTGTACCAACTCTGGTCCTAGCATCAAGTTTTCACCAGTCTCAAACCAACATAGCGGAGTCTTATATTTTCTCCCATATAATGCTTCAAAAGGTGTCATGCCAATGCTAGCATGGAAATTGTTGTTGTAGGTAAACTCCACATATGGTAAGAATTGATTCCAACTTCCTTTTTGCTCTAACACATAAGCTCGTAACAAGTCCTCTAGAGATTAGATTATTCTTTCTGCCTGTCCATCCGTCTGAGGATGATATGCTGAACTTAGACGTAGTCTTGTTCCTAAAGCCTTGTGTAAGCTCTTCCAGAATTACGATGTAAAACGAGGGTCCCGATCAGAAATGATACTTGAAGGAATTCCATGCAATCTCACAATCTTCTCGATGTATAATTTTGCTAGTTTCTCTATAGGGTAACGAATATTGATGGGAATAAAGTGGGCAGACTTGGTTAATCTATCAACTATTACCCATATTGAATCATGTGCTAATGGAGTTTTGGGTAAAGAAGTCATAAAATCCATGGTAATGCTATCCCATTTCCATTCTAGTATTTCCATTAATTGTAGCATTCCAGGGGGTTTTGATGTTCCACTTTAACCTTCTGGGAAATTAGACATGCAGCCACGTGTTGGTGTATGCACTGCGAGCTCTTAATGTATAAATTTTAAATTATCAATAAAATTAGTATTTTTAGTTTTTAGACTAATTTTAATGCTATTTATCCTAGAATAACAGGTCATATAAGAATTATTCCTAAAACGTCCCTAATCAAGTATTTACATGGGGACATGTAAATACATTAAGATTAGTGTGTGAATGTACTGATGATTTGATCTCACAAATCATGGATATATGATATCAAGTCTTTACACGGTTACACATTAAGAGTAATGTTGTACTGGACAGACTCACCATGAGAACATTGCATGGATCGTTACATGAGTGTCATAAACGGTTCTCAATGTTATAAAGGTATATAGTCCTTTGACCTGAAGTCACTACGATTCCTACATAAGGAGTTTATTGTTTTAATACAATCAAACGTTATCTATAATAAGATGATCATAAGATTGTGATTAGGCAATAGACAAATTATACAGAGGGATGTGCGTGATGTAGATGGAATTTGTCTTTCCTATGTGATAAGAGTGATATCTATGGGCCACTTGATGGAGTGAGACTAACGCAATGTGTAACATCCCTATTTTTAGTAGCAGTCTTATTTAGTAAAAAAATTGAAGTTTAGAAGGTCTGTAAGTGGTAATAAGTGAATAAATGCCCTGTAGATGGTCTGTAATGTCGCAAGAATTTCATATTTATATGTAATTATGGAATTTATATGGACCATTAGTGAAATTATGCAAAAACTGAGTGAAAAAGGGCTCTGTTCCGAGTAACAGAGAGAAATTTCGAGTGAATAATTAGAAATTCCGAGTGAAGGATGGAATTCTGAGTCAGTGTCATGTTTTCCGAGTAAAACATGACTGAGAGGGCTACCACCGAGTGAAGTCCTGACCTGAAAAGCAATTCTGAGTGAAGTGTGTTCAAGAGAACCACTTCTGGGTGAAATTCCGAGTCAAAACACCCTTGAATGACTTGTTCCGAGTCAAACCATGCCAAATGCTACCTTTCTGAGTGACAATTTCTCTGATTACAGTATTCCGAGTGAAGAGACTCAGTCAGGGATATAACCGATGCAATCCGAGTAAGTTAGTCCAAGTCAAACCTTCCCAGTGAGGAAGGGGATAGCATTCTGAGTAGGATATATATGAGGTTTAGAGCCATTGAGTGAGGCTAAATATGTAGCCTTTCCGAGTGAATAGGCTTGGATGATCCTAAGTAAGATATACTCGAGTGGGAAATAATACCGAGTGAAAATGATGTATGTAGGAATGGATTTGGATATTCCCGAGTGGAAATCCGAGGGAAGATTTGTTGTAATGGATTAGATTGGAAAATTTCTAAGTATATGATGATACATATATAATCTGAGTGGATTGGGTTAGAACAAGTCCGAGTTGGACTTAGCGTAATGGTTTCCCTGAGTGAATAAAATAAGGTATACCGAGTGGTATTTGATTAGTCCTAAACCGAGTGAAGAAGTTTATGGATTCCGAGTAAGAACACCCTTATTACCGAGTGGATCTTACGTGTGACTTTCCTGAGTGGAAGTATGGAACTGAGTAAACTTCCAAGGGAAGGAAAGTGTATTCTCCGAGTGAGAAATGTAAGTCTATGCCGAGTGATGCATGTGAAGTACATTTCCGATTGTGTTGAAGTTAAATACACCGAGTGGTATGGGAAGTATTCCGAGTAAGTGGATGAGTTTTACTGAGTGGAACAGTGTGTAGAGATTCAGATTTGGAATGAAAATTACCGAGTGAAACTGACTACGAGCAGACACGGTTTTAGGATGAATTAACCGAGTGAGAACCATTAGAAACAACTCGGATTTGGGATATAATACCGAGTGAAAGGCCAAGTAAGATAGGAGTCAGCACTGATTGATTTTACCGAGTGAGAAAGCAAGTGTTGAGTCGGTTTTAGAAGAATTCCGAGCTAGGTGTTTTATTAAAGCAAGTGTTATAAAGGTATATAGTCCTTTGACCTGAAGTCACTACGATTCCTACATAAGGAGTTTATTGTTTTAATACAATCAAACGTTATCTATAATAAGATGATCATAAGATTGTGATTAGGCAATAGACAAATTATACAGAGGGATGTGCGTGATGTAGATGGAATTTGTCTTTCCTATGTGATAAGAGTGATATCTATGGGCCACTTGATGGAGTGAGACTAACGCAATGTGTAACATCCCTATTTTTAGTAGCAGTCTTATTTAGTAAAAAAATTGAAGTTTAGAAGGTCTGTAAGTGGTAATAAGTGAATAAATGCCCTGTAGATGGTCTGTAATGTCGCAAGAATTTCATATTTATATGTAATTATGGAATTTATATGGACCATTAGTGAAATTATGCAAAAACTGAGTGAAAAAGGGCTCTGTTCCGAGTAACAGAGAGAAATTTCGAGTGAATAATTAGAAATTCCGAGTGAAGGATGGAATTCTGAGTCAGTGTCATGTTTTCCGAGTAAAACATGACTGAGAGGGCTACCACCGAGTGAAGTCCTGACCTGAAAAGCAATTCTGAGTGAAGTGTGTTCAAGAGAACCACTTCTGGGTGAAATTCCGAGTCAAAACACCCTTGAATGACTTGTTCCGAGTCAAACCATGCCAAATGCTACCTTTCCGAGTGACAATTTCTCTGATTACAGTATTCCGAGTGAAGAGACTCAGTCAGGGATATAACCGATGCAATCCGAGTAAGTTAGTCCAAGTCAAACCTTCCCAGTGAGGAAGGGGATAGCATTCTGAGTAGGATATATATGAGGTTTAGAGCCATTGAGTGAGGCTAAATATGTAGCCTTTCCGAGTGAATAGGCTTGGATGATCCCAAGTAAGATATACTCGAGTGGGAAATAATACCGAGTGAAAATGATGTATGTAGGAATGGATTTGGATATTCCCGAGTGGAAATCCGAGGGAAGATTTGTTGTAATGGATTAGATTGGAAAATTTCTAAGTATATGATGATACATATATAATCCGAGTGGATTGGGTTAGAACAAGTCCGAGTTGGACTTAGCGTAATGGTTTCCCTGAGTGAATAAAATGAGGTATACCGAGTGGTATTTGATTAGTCCTAAACCGAGTGAAGAAGTTTATGGATTCCGAGTAAGAACACCCTTATTACCGAGTGGATCTTACGTGTGACTTTCCTGAGTGGAAGTATGGAACTGAGTAAACTTCCAAGGGAAGGAAAGTGTATTCTCCGAGTGAGAAATGTAAGTCTATGCCGAGTGATGCATGTGAAGTACATTTCCGATTGTGTTGAAGTTAAATACACCGAGTGGTATGGGAAGTATTCCGAGTAAGTGGATGAGTTTTACTGAGTGGAACAGTGTGTAGAGATTCAGATTTGGAATGAAAATTACCGAGTGAAACTGACTACGAGCAGACACGGTTTTAGGATGAATTAACCGAGTGAGAACCATTAGAAACAACTCGGATTTGGGATATAATACCGAGTGAAAGGCCAAGTAAGATAGGAGTCAGCACTGATTGATTTTACCGAGTGAGAAAGCAAGTGTTGAGTCAGTTTTAGAAGAATTCCGAGCTAGGTGTTCATCAAAACCGACCTCTTCATAGCCACACAACAGCCTTTCCTTCCACACCACAATACTGACCTCTTTCACAGGCGGTGTCCATCAAATCCCTCACATACCGTCCTCTACTTCTTTACTCCACACTGTCCCTCACCTAAAAACCAACCTCACTCCATAACCGACCTCTTCAAATCCTCCAACACCGAACACCTTTTAACTCCACTCAGATCACTTTATATATTTTAATATGTCACTAATTCCAAAGAATTAAATGAAGAAATGATTTATTGGGCCCACATGCATCATGAGACTTAACCAAAGATAAATCATAATAAATTCAACTCATGCATTCCATGACAACATGCTTGATTGTTATAATTGTGAATATGCTAATTGTATGATTTATGTGATATTGTATGTTAACTGGATTATGTCCACACCGGATTAACCATCAGGGTCTTGGGTTATACTCACCCTTACTGTTGACAATTTTCAGAGGAATTAGGAAATCAAGAATCGAGTATGAAGAACAGCAATATGCTGAACCCACTAAGAATGTTCATTAAAAGTAGGATATCCGTAGTTGAATAATAAGACCATGGATGACTGTATAAATATTAAGGGTGCGTGCGTGCCCCATTCTGTTAAGAGTACAATTACTTACAGTTTGTGAATGACTATGTGAATTATATACTATTTGCTTCAACTAATCTGCCATCTTTTTATTTAAAAAAAATATTCACTTTTTATGAAAACTTGTGACCTCTCAGTTTAATAGGATGATCCTATAGAATGGGTTATCTTATCTAACCGAGGGTGTTACATTGGTGGTATCAGAGCATAGTCGATTCATTAAGCTTGGGAGTGGACCATTAGGTTTCCACGTACTCTGATAGAAATATTGAACAGTCCATAAAACACCTAAGACTAGATTACCTATGTGGAATTCTCCACATAACATATACCCTGAACCCTTTTATTGATATTCTTTCAACAATTTCCTAATGACTCGTCGAAACAATGATCATGATATGGAGGAACTTCTTACTCAAATCGTGGAGACGATAAGACAACAAGAATTATCCCATACTCTACTAGGCAGAGCCAAGGACTAGCTAACTTTCAGCGGAACGATCTTACACAATTCGAAGGAGAGCTACGACAGGAAATCCGTCAAATATTATTGGGACTTGAAGAGTTAAAATAATATCCGGTTAGAATCTGGGTGTCAGATCAAGTATCTTCGACTGAGATACCATTGGTCAGGGCTATTAAGGATATTAATGGGAACACGAATCTACATTCGGAATAATTTTTGGAGTCAGTATTAAGCCTAAACAGAGGTCCTATTTATTATAAAGCAGGAAACGTTTCAATGATGGTCCAAGATATAACTTATTTCCTTTCTTTCTTTCCCTCCATTTTCGTGTACATGCTAGGACTTGAGATAGCTTGGAGTTTGAGGTAAATCTCTCAACTCGTTTGATGTTTGTGGCCTAGGTTTTGATTTCTATGTGGTTAGAAAAATGCCTTATGAATGGATTTAGAAATAGGAACCATTTTCATGCAAAACCCAAAAGGTGGAATATACTTATGTGTGTCTTAGGATAGATGTGAAGTAGTATACGAAAAGTTTAAAATTTGAGATGGAAGATGATGGTTGCTAATGGTAATTATTTGATTTTAGTGGAACACTAACTCTAGGATTTGAGGAAATGAGTAATAATGTTAGGAAAGATGATTTTTAGTAAAAACCTATGATAATGTGTGTGTAGATGTTGTTAATAATAAAGATGGGTGATTATTAGAAATGATCATTGAATTTTGATGAAAAACCCTAAGTGTAGTGATTTGAGGATTTTAACTAAGTTGATGATCTTGATGGCTTTGAATACTCTAGAATGATTACATAAGAGAAAATGAATATCTGAGGCATTAGGTGTTGATTATTGAGGATTGGGAAAGGAGTGTATATAAGTAAGTATGTAATTGGAGTAATTAATTTATACTATTGATGTTATGATGATGTTAAAAATAGTTGCAACCCATTGATAGTAGATTAAGGAAACAATTGATAGTGGATTAAGATACTTGAGTTAATAAATAGGTATGCCATTTTGAAATAGTTGAATTAATGATGATCTTAGACGAAACCAAGAGGCTTATAATGAGTTTGACTAAATTTTAGTGATGATTAAATGATTCATGTGATGATTTGGAGGTCTTAAGGCTAAGGAATCATAGTATTGTTATTGTTAGGTGTGGATAGCATTTTAAGATTTAAAAAAATCTTGGTTTTGGGAGAGGAATTCCCGAAACCTAATACAAACGTGTAAATTGGATTTAGACAAGTCTAGGACTTGACAATGAATTTTGGGGAATGATGCCTTATAATGGTTATTAGTAGCAAGTATTTCTCGAAGTTACCCCTACCACTGGGATAGGGAGAACTATAAAGACCAAGAAGTTAAGTCCCAGATACATAGAACCTATCAGATTCTGCAAAAGATAGGAACCAATGTGTACCGTATTGCTCTACCAAACCTTCATAATGTCTTTCATGTTTTCCCAACTCCGCAAATATGTACTAGGCCCTGATCATGTTCTGAGTCCCGATCAATTTGTTCTGAAAGAAAACCTTACCTTTGAAGCATCACCGGTTAAGATTGTTGACCGACGTCTCAAACAGCTAAGAGGCAAGAAAATCTCTTTGGTCAAAGTAGTTTGGAGTCAGTTAAATGATAGGGACACTACTTGGGAAATTGAGGAAAAGATTAGAGGATTGTACTCTCAATTATTCCAACCATGAATTTCAGGACGAAATTCCCAAAAGGGGAGGAGAGTGTAACATCTCTGTTTTTAGTAGCAGTCTTATTTAGTAAAAAAATTGAAGTTTAGAAGGTCTGTAAGTGGTAATAAGTGAATAAATGCCCTGTAGATGGTCTGTAATGTCGCAAGAATTTCATTTTTATATGTAATTATGGAATTTATATGGACCATTAGTGAAATTATGCAAAAACCGAGTGAAAAAGGGCTCTGTTCCGAGTAACAGAGAGAAATTCCGAGTGAATAATTAGAAATTCCGAGTGAAGGATGGAATTCCGAGTCAGTGTCATGTTTTCCGAGTAAAACATGACTGAGAGGGCTACCACCGAGTGGAGTCCTGACCTGAGAAGCAATTCTGAGTGAAGTGTGTTCAAGAGAACCACTTCTGGGTGAAATTCCGAGTCAAAACACCCTTGAATGACTTGTTCCGAGTCAAACCATGCCAAATGCTACCTTTCCGAGTGACAATTTCTCTGATTACAGTATTCCGAGTGAAGAGACTCAGTCAGGGATATAACCGATGCAATCCGAGTAAGTTAGTCCAAGTCAAACCTTCCCAGTGAGGAAGGGGATAGCATTCTGAGTAGGATATATATGAGGTTTAGAGCCATTGAGTGAGGCTAAATATGTAGCCTTTCCGAGTGAATAGGCTTGGATGATCCTAAGTAAGATATACTCGAGTGGGAAATAATACCGAGTGAAAATGATGTATGTAGGAATGGATTTGGATATTCCCGAGTGGAAATCCGAGGGAAGATTTGTTGTAATGGATTAGATTGGAAAATTTCTAAGTATATGATGATACATATATAATCCGAGTGGATTGGGTTAGAACAAGTCCGAGTTGGACTTAGCATAATGGTTTCCCTGAGTGAATAAAATGAGGTATACCGAGTGGTATTTGATTAGTCCTAAACCGAGTGAAGAAGTTTATGGATTCCGAGTAAGAACACCCTTATTACCGAGTGGATCTTACGTGTGACTTTCCTGAGTGGAAGTATGGAACTGAGTAAACTTCCAAAGGAAGGAAAGTGTATTCTCTGAGTGAGAAATGTAAGTCTATGCCGAGTGATGCATGTGAAGTACATTTCCGATTGTGTTGAAGTTAAATACACCGAGTGGTATGGGAAGTATTCTGAGTAAGTAGATGAGTTTTATCGAGTGGAACAGTGTGTAGAGATTCGGATTTGGAATGAAAATTACCGAGTGAAACTGACTACGAGCAGACACGGTTTTAGGATGAATTAACCGAGTGAGAACCATCAGAAACAACTCGAATTTGGGATATAATACCGAATGAAAGGCCAAGTAAGATAGGAGTCAGCACTGATTGATTTTACTGAGTGAGAAAGCAAGTGTTGAGTCGGTTTTAGAAGAATTCCGAGCTAGGTGTTCATCAAAACCGACCTCTTCATAGCCACACAACAGCCTTTCCTTCCACACCACAATACTGACCTCTTTCACAGGCGGTGTCCATCAAATCCCTCACATACCGTCCTCTACTTCTTTACTCCACACTGTCCCTCACCTAAAAACCGACCTCACTCCATAACCGACCTCTTCAAATCCTCCAACACCGAACACCTTTTAACTCCACTCAGATCACTTTATATATTTTAATATGTCACTAATCCCATTAATGCAAAGCTGACAGTGAAATGAGTCAAAAATTTCCATTATCTCCACTAACAGTCCACCAACAGCCCACTTACAAAAAGTTATCCCCCACTTGTCTCCTTTCTTATTATTAAATCAACACAGAACTCATTGCAAGTCTGAAACTTTCAGACCCAAGAGAACTTAGCAAAAACGCTCTCTATTTCTTCTTCTTCGCACAAAGTTCTTTCTCTCTTTTCTTTTCCTTCTCACTCAGATCTGAAGCAGGACAGTGAAGGGAACATTTTATCCTCCTCTAGGAACTCCATTAAGGTAAGGGGGTATATTCTCGGGTATTCTGGGGAAATCTGAGTGAAAGGAAAGGATTAAGGTACCTTGGGTCCTCACCTTTCCAAGACAGATTCAGAGTTGTGTGATTTTAAGTGTCTTAATTGTTATGTATTTGTGATAATTGTATATATATTGTTATGAACATGTTTAATTGACTGCGTTGCTTTTATTGATCATGAGGATTCAGTGAATATGTTTAAATTGATTGTATTGATTAATACTAATGAGTGAATATGTTTAATGCTGGACTGTGAAAATATTAAATATCATGGGTATTATGTGAATTCCAGTGGAGTTATAAACAGACGTCGGATTCTATGATAATGAGCTCGGTATTGTACAAACCAACCAGATCATTTAAGAATACACAAATTCACTTAAATATTTACATCAATCCGACCAGTTTTATATCAACCCGATCGGTTACCTGAAAAATGCAAATACCTCATTTAAACTTTCAAACAGAAACATATTTCACTCGGTAAACACCTTAATTTCACTCAGAAAACCTCATCAGTGTGATTCTACTCGGATTTATAATCATTTCATGTATAAAACTCCTTTTTAGTCAGAATTTACTCAGGAAAATATCTTATTTTCACTCAGAAAGCTCCTTTCAGACTAATTCCACTCAGAATCATATTTTATTCCACTCAAAAACTTATTTTCACTCGGATTCATAAACATTTTCACTCAGAAAAAAAAATCTCTCAGTCGGATCTCACTCAGAATTTAAGTTATTTCACTCAGAAAATCCTTTTCAGTATCTGTTTCACTTGGAAAACACTTCTCAGACTAATTTCACTCGAAAAACATAGTTATTTCACTCAGAGACTTATTTTCACTCGGACTCACAAAGATTTTTACTCAGGAAACTCTTTTCATACTGATTCCACTCGGAATCATACTTGATTTCACTCAGAAACTCATTTTTACTCAGAATTATAGTAATTTCACTCAGAAAACTCTGCCACAATCTAATTTCACTCGGAAAACAGTTTAACTTCACTCGGGAAATTCTTTTCTGTGATTTTACTCAGAAAACATATTATTTTCACTCAGAAAACTCTTCCACAATCATATTTCACTCAGAGAACATTGTTAACTTCACAGAAAACTCTTTCAGTCTGATTTCACTCGGATTCATGTTCATTTTACCCAGAAACTCATCTCAGCCTGATTTTATTTGAAATCCTGCTTATTTCACTCGAAATCTTATTTATTGCACTCGGTAATAAACCTATTTTACTCAGAAAGCTTGGATATCAACATTTCCACTCGGATATAACTTGTTTATAATCAGAAAATTCATTTCCACTCGGTACCAATCTCTTTTTACTCGGAAAATTTATTTTTTACTCGGAAACAGATTTATTTTTACTTGGATAATTCATTTTCACTCGGTATTTAGCTTATTCCACTCGGAAAACTTGGTTTTTAACATTTTAACTCGGATTTTCATTTACCAAACTCTTCTTTACTCCTTTTTGAAATATTGGAAGGTTACAATTATCATTATTGTTCTTATTCCTATTAGTATTATTATTATTATTATTATTATTATTATGATTATTATTATTATTGTTATTTTTACTATTATTAACTAGTATTATTATTATTATTATTGATATTAATATTCTTTTAATTATAAGTAATTAAATAAGGAATATATTATTTTACTCTTTAAACAAAGTATTATTTAGCCAAGACATAACTGATATATTAAGAATGAATAATTTACAATGTTGGAATGGATGATGAGATCCAAGAGCTTGCAAATGAATATTATGAGACTCGAAACACATAGATACCCAAGAATCAAAAGATAAAAAGAATGCATTTCGTATCATGAAAATATTTTGAAAGGAGGAGAAATTCTAGAGCATACACCTGGTACGCTGGAGGACATTCACGTTCGATCCCCATGAGGATCTTGGGAGTACAACTGGAACGGCAACCCAATGGCATCAGAGTCGCGCCTGATAGCCGGGTGAGACGATGCAATTCTAGTGTACTTTGACTAAATGACGGAGTGTAACTATGATCGTAGGGATCCAAGCTCCAAAAATATATAAATCAATGATGAGAACCAATGAGTTCATTCGTGCCCTATGAAAATAAGAGCTTGGGCGGACCCTGATCGCTCTAGAATGGAATGGAGATATTCCAAAGAATGAAATGAAGAAATGATTTATTGGGCCTACATGCATCATGAGACTTAACCAAAGATAAATCATAATAAATTCAACTCATGCATTCCATGACAACATGCTTGATTGTTATAATTGTGAATATGCTAATTGTATGATTTATATGATATTGTATGTTAACTAGATTATGTCCGCACCAGATTAACCATCAGGGTCTTGGGTTATACTCACCCTTACTGTTGACAATTTTCAGAGGAATTAGGAAATCAAGAATCGAGTATGAAGAACAACAATATGCTGAACCCACTAAGAATGTTCATTAAAAGTAGGATATCCGTAGTTGAATAATAAGACCATGGATGACTGTATAAATATTAAGGGTGCCTGCGTGCCCCATTCTATTAAGAGTACAATTACTTACAGTTTGTGAATGACTATGTGAATTATATACTATTTGCTTCCACTGATCTGCCATCTTTTTATTTAAAAAAAAATTCACTTTTTATGAAAACTTGTGACCTCTCAGTTAAATAGGATGATCCTATAGAATGGGTTGTCTTATCTAACCGAGGGTGTTACACCTTGGGCCCAAATTTAGATATCGTGACAAAAGGAATAAATATATAAAATAATTATCACTTATAGGTCATGTCGATGATAAATAATATTCAAACATAATGATGTATTGCTAGATACTGCTCTTATTTTATATTAATAATAAAATAGTCTATT
The DNA here is from genome assembly GCA_037962975.1 of Clitoria ternatea. Lineage (NCBI taxonomy): Eukaryota > Viridiplantae > Streptophyta > Magnoliopsida > Fabales > Fabaceae > Clitoria > Clitoria ternatea. Next base: position 55,410,607 of record CM075675.1, read on the forward strand.
ATTAATATAACTGAATATTTTACCTATAGGGTCACACACATAGAGTAAGCTTACCAGAGGATAGTTTTATTTTAGTTGGACTGAAAATATAACTATTTGGACCTAACTTATTTAGAATGAGTCAGGAGCCCAATGTTTAATGAGAGCTCAGGTCAAAACCTAAGCCTATATATAGAGCATGAGATGCTCATAGGCTGCTGCTCAAAAATTAGATTACAATCAAATTCCGCACTAGCATTCGGATCTTTGGTTTTCTGGTGGGAGTGCTCGTGTGGACTCCTAAGGACAAATCTACAATTGCTTCGATCAAGGAACTCGTTGCGCGTCTACAAGAGGTAATCCCTAAATCAAAACTTTAATTACATAATGCTTTGAGACATTTGTATTTGCAATCCTTATTTTTGGGAATCCTTTGTGTTTCCGCTGCCTGACCCTGATGGGATTCCCTAACACCACGTACTCCACCACCGCTTTCTTTATTCCAGGCCACCAAAATAACCTTTTCAAATCTTGATACATTTTAGTAGCTCCGGGATGAACGCTTATATAACTTTTATGGCCTTCTTCTAGAATTGCTTTCCTTATATAACTCAGCAATTGGTCGTTTCCTACATTGAACTCAACTTTTTTTCCTTGTTTCAAGAGTTTTTTCTTCTCTTGTAGGAATTCGTCCTCTCGTTAAGCCTCTAAAACTTGCCTTAAGAATTCACTTGTTACTTGAAACGCTTCTAATATGTAGCTGTTAGCATTAACCTTTACTTCTAGGTTAAGATCTCTGAAGTTCTCTATCAATTCCAGCTCTTTAATCATCATTGTGGACGCATGTAGAGACTTTCGACTCAAAGCATCAGCTACTATGTTCGCTTTTCTAGGATGGTATTACAACTTAAAGTCGTAGTCCTTTAAGAACTCCATCCATCTTCGTTGCCTCATGTTTAACTCTTTCTGGTCAAATAAATACTTGAGACTCTTATGATCGCTAAACATATCGGATGTTACACCATATAGATAATGCCTCCAAATCTTTAAGGCAAAAACTATAGCGGCTAACTCTAAATCATGGGTAGGGTAGTTAATCTCATGTTGTCTTAATTGACACGACGAATAGGCTACAACCTTCTTGTCTTGCATGAGTACACTTCCTAGTCCTTGTTTAGACGCGTCACAGTAAACTTTAAAATTTCGATGTGAATCGGGAAGTACTAACATTGGCGTAGAAGTAAGTCGATCTTTCAACTCTTGGAAACTATTCTCGCATTGTGTCGTCCACACAAAAGGTTGTCCTTTCCATGTTAGCTTGGTCAGTGGGTATGCTAACTTTGAAAATCCTTCGATAGTATCCAGCCAAACTTAAGAAACTTATGATCTTAGTGATTGTGGTTGGTCTCTCCCATTTCAAAACTGCTTCCACCTTGGAAAGGTCTACAACTATTCCTCCTTGACTAATTACATGTCCTAAAAAGTTCACCTCTTCCAACAAGAATTCATACTTCGACAACTTTGAATACAGTTGTTTATTTTTCAGGATTTCCAACACAACCTTCAAGTGTTCAACATGTTCTTCTCTACTTTTAGAGTACACTAGTATATCATCAATGAACACCACTACAAATTTATCTAGATATGGATGAAAAATCCTATTCATGTAATCCATGAATACGGCTGGTGCATTAGTTACACCAAAAGGCATTACTAGATATTCGTAATGGCCATAGCGTGTTCTAAAAGTAGTTTTCGGTATATCTTCTTTCTTTACTCTTATTTGATGGTATCCAGACCTCAAATAAATTTTGGAGAACGTCGTGGCACCATGCAGTTGATCCATCAAGTCGTCAATCCTTGGCAGAGGATATCTATTCTTGATCGTCACCTAGTTCAATTGCCGATAATCTACACACAAACTCATGCTACCATCCTTTTTCTTAACCAATAACACTGGTGCACCCCAGGGGGATACACTAGTCGTATAAACTGCTTCTCTATCATCTCTTCAAGTTGTTTCTTTAACTCTGCCAATTCTAGAGGTGACATTCAGTATGGTGCAATTGAAATGGGTCTAACTCTAGGTACTGGATCAATAGAGAATTCTACATCTCTTTCTAGGGGTAAACGAGGGATATCTTCTGGAAAAATGTCAGGAAATTCACACATAACCGACAGATTTTTTATTTTTGGTTCTTGCTCTCCTTTCATTGAAAGCAATAGCATGAATCCTTGAGCCCCTCCTTTTAAAGAGGCACTCACTTGGGTGGCGGTTAGAAATCTCGAATCCTCTAGATTCAAATTTACCAGTTTTTCAAACATTATGGTTTTATTATGACAATCTATGAGAACATGATTGTCAGACAACCAATCTAGCCCAATGATAACTTCTAAGCCAGAAAGATTAGCCTTAAAGTCCCTACCATCAATGACAATAGGGCATTCCCAACAGGCTTTAGAACTGACAATGAGATTATTCCCAGGAGTATGAACAGATAAATCAAATGGCAATTCTATCACTGGTAATTTTAGTTTTTTTACACAGTCATTGGCAATAAAGGAATGTGATGCACCTGAGTCATACATAACAGTTAAAGGAATCTTATTAATGATACACTTACCTTCCACTATGGAGTCAGAATGAGATGCTTCTTCCCCAGTAATTGTAAAAACCTTTCCTGTTACCTTCGGCCTTCCGACTGCACTATGTATACCTCCCTGAGTATTTATGGATGTGCTTGCACCTTCAGGGTTCTGCCTCTTTATCTCTAGGTAATCCTTGATGTGATGACTTGGTTTGTTACACTTAAAGCAAATATAAGTGTTTTTAGGACAATTCTTTTTCAAATGGGGTCTTCCACAGATAAAGCATTTAAAATCTACCACATGTAACATCCTAGGTCAATTTACGTTTATTTTTATTCAATTAATTAATTTTCACAATAAATTTTTCACATTTAATAATAATTACTTAGTTTCTAATTCAAAATAACCATTATTTTTATTAGACATGTTCAAAATAATAAGTAGAATTAAAGTTAATAAGTTTAAGAATAGAATAAAATTGATTAAATGAAACAAAACAAGAGAACTTGAGCCAGGGCCCTTCTCGCTTGAGCGAGAATTGGCCAGAGACCACAACATTGATACATGGCATTCTCGCTTGGGCGAGTATGCATCTCGCTTGAGCGAAATATACCCTGGCTTGGGCGAATTATGCAGCAGCCACATGGAACTTAAAACTCTGCACCATCTACATGCCTAAACGTTCATATACACTATTTGGTTTAATGTGTACATAGACATACAATCAAACATACAAATAGGATTGAATTCAATTGAACCTATACTTCACTTCTAACTCCAATCCACTAAGTGCATACCAATCATCAATGCACTAAACCATTCACATACCATCTGCGTTATTCCTGTTTCATAATTATATACAAAACCTGTCTATAGCAATTTATCATTCATACCTACTATTGGCTCCATGCCAATATGCATCTGATTCATGAAATTCAACATTGCTTATATTAATGTCACTACCACACCACTTCATCAACATAAATTCATATTCTCATCAACCAACATACAAGTTTTTATCCATAATTGATTCCACACCTTCATAACTACATTGATCACATCTAAATTAGTTCAGCACACATAGGTAATATATAAGCATAATACACATAAAACATAATACACACATCATTCAATTCATAATTCTCTGCACTCCTTGGCATCAATTCTCCACTTGGCGCACCTCCGGGCCTTCGACCTCTTCCCTGTCACTGGTTACTAAATTAAAGAAAACAACAGCAAGGGTGAGTGTTTGGCATCATAATTAATCCAGAATGGTAATTAAATAACAAGATACATATTTACTAGTTCTAATTTATACCATTAGTCTTACCTCTTGTCCTCAACTTCTACTTACCAATCATGAATTCAATTCCAATTCCTTATCCCCAATTTGCCAATCACAATCAACAATTATCACAAAACACATTCATATCATCACGCAATGTTAACAATGCATCGAATAACACAACTGACTCTCATATCAATTCGACGCCTAGTATCCGAATACTAAAAGGATCGGCCTTTAGCTGGGGGTCCTACTTGACACCCCGTGAACTCTGCTTGGTCCACCAAGTCCTACTTGACTCTCCACCTCCACCACTAGGTCCTACTTAACCACTGGGTAGCTCAACTGGACATAAACACCACGGGAGCCAGAAACGAGGGGCTATACATACCGTCGGCCGTCCCACACCACATAATCATACATGTATATTCATATTTCTTATATCATATCGCAAGTGGCCAACAACAAAACATATACTCATCAATTGGGCGACCTACTTGTCAAGCCCGCCATCACATTGCCACTATACACATGAATTCATCATAATATCAAGCATTCTAATCTCACTAACTCATACACAATTTACATTCATACAAACATACCCATACAATTATCATTCAATATTTATTCTCATTATTTCCATGCTTAATTCAATGACTCAATTCTATCGTACGTACCTATTCTAATTAATTACAACCCGAACACCCCCTTACCTCGATTCCGAGCTCCGACGACTCGTTCTTGATGTGGTTAACGTTCTTTCAACGCTGTGTCCAATGTCCTCTGTCTAAATTTAACACCCGCTTCACCGTTTGATCCTCCGACGACCGTTCCGTTACCTACGGAGGTCGAAACGCAAAACTCGTCAATGTTAAACTACCCTCATTACTCTAAAGGCCATTTTCAAGCTCCTACGCACTAGAGGAGTAGGAAACGGAAGCTTACCCCTCCATGCACGACCCTTCGGTTTAACAGAGAAAATGAAAGAGATGAGAAAACTTAATTTAAAGGGGTCATTGTACTCACCTCGAAGTCATGATCTCAAAAACGTAGTTATTTCAAAGTTTTGACGCAAAATCGACCTCCCCTTAAGGCATGTAAATCACGGCAATGATGAGGACAAGAAGAAGAAGTAAACTCACGTGAAGGTGAGGAAGAAGAAGGAAATGAAATTAAAATTTAAGGTACAAGGGCAAAATAGTTATTTCCCTATTTCTTTTATAATTTCTTTGAAAGTTTTAATTAAACTTTTACCCTTTTACCCAATCGGTAACTTCTAAATTTACCTTCTTCTAATTACTTTCATTTAATCTTTTGTAATTAATCAATCAAATAAATTTATTTATTTCCACATCGTTTAATTAATTAAAATTGCATTTTTATTAATAATAATTCCCAAAATTTTTCAATAAATCCACTTGGACATTTTCTAATACTTTCCGCCAATTAAAATTTTTACTAAAACATTAAGGATGTTACACCACAGGTGTCGGATAATAGCTTCCAGATGAAGCTTGGGGTTCGCTAGGAACAAATGTTGCTCCAAACCGACAAAATGGCGCTTGATAAGGCTTTTTCCTCCTGAACTCTCTTCTTTGGTGATGGTGAGGTCCTCCACTTCTCAGATGCATACTCTTCCACTTGATAAGACTTCAAACCTAGATGCGTACTCTTCCACGGTCATATTTCCTTGGGTCAGTGACAGGAATTTGAATTGTCTTTTCTCTTTAACATCAGCTGGAAAGTATTTTTGCAGGAACATATCCTTGAAATGATTCCAAGTGATCTCCACGTGGTTAACTTCGAATTGTCTATGCATACTATCCCACCAATGTTCAGCATCCTCAGATAAGGCATAAGTAACGGAGACTACTTTATCAGCTTTAGTACATTGCAATGCTCGGAAGATCTTCTCTATCTCTAGAATCCAGATTTACGCTCCATCGGGGTTATATCCTCCCTTGAAACGAGGTGGATTACGCTTTTCGAAAAGGTCCAACCTTCTTAAGGCATCATTACCTTGACCTTCACGTGCTCCCATTGCATTGATTAAGCGTTCTACAACTCCAGCAAGATCGTTTCTAGCCATTAGTTTCCTGTTTCACAATAACCAAGACTTATCACATCAATCACAGTTACTACCAAGTTAGATATTCTATTTTCTATCACCTATACAAAGTTTACAAACAAAGCAAGATAGACTTTTTCCCCAGGCCTACGGGATTAACTGCTCTGATACCACTTTATAACGCCCTCTGTTACATCTTAATAAATTCTAGAAAAAAATTCATGAATTTTTTTAAAATATACTCTGAACCAAGTCGTTGGCTTGAGCAGCTTCCTCGGCAGTAATAGCATACACTCGGCCTGCTGCCGGTGAACTAGAACTCCCAGTCCGATCATTCCTCGAAATTACAGAATTATTGCCGCGTCCACCATTGTCTCTACCTCCTCTGTTATCATTTCCATGGCCTCGTCCTCGGAAGCCTCCACGGTTCACACTGGCATTCGATTCAGTCGGTTGGAGAAGAGGACAGTTAGGACGAACATGTCCTTTCTCGTTGCAATGGTAGCAAATAACTTCTTCTTCTTTATCACAATTCCGAGCATAGTGATTGCCACCACATCTGAAGCATTTAACATCCCTCAAACGACCCACTGATCAGCCACCAAGATTCACTCGGCCTCGGGATCTAGAGGATGATTCTCCTCTAACAGACTTCCCTTGTTTCTTAAAACTGATCGGTGGTAGCTTTGAAGAACTACCCGACTTACTGCTCGACCCGGTTGAAGCTTTATCATCCTCCTCATATATTCGGCATTTATTAACAAGGATCGGAAAGCTTCTAATCTCTTGGTGTCGAAAACCTTTCTTAATTTTTGGGTTCAGACCGCTCTCAAATTTGATGCACTTTGAGCCTTCAGTGCCCGACATCTGGAAAGGAGGATAGAATAAACAAAGCTCCTTAAATTTAGCTGCATATTCTTCGACACTCATATTGCCTTGTCGAAGTTCCATAAATTCCAGTTCCTTTTGATTCCTGACTGTGTTTGGGAAATATTTTTCAAGGAAATATTCCTTGAAATTTTCTCAGTTCAGCTCGATTCCCATGGCAACCAGTCGGGCCTTAGCCATTCTCCACCAGTTTTCAGCTTCTTTCCGAAGCATGAAAACAGCATACTCCACCTTCTGTGCCTCAGTGCACTGCAAACTGCCAAAGATCCGTTCAAGATTCTGGATCCAGGCATAAGCTTGATCAGGCTGAAATCCTCCATGGAATTCAGTCGATTTTCGCTTGAGAAAACAATCAATGCTATGATTGTCACTCGGTTGGGGCTGATTCTGCCTTTCTAAGATGTCAGCAACACGCTGGAAGGCAGCAGCCATGGCATCCATACCATGAGGGTCCATTTTCTTATCCTGAAATAATCATCATACTTTAGTACCTCTCATGGATATGAAAGTAATTATTTATAGTTGATTTCCTCAACTATAACACATAACAACAACAGTGATATGATTTCACTCAATTCATAGCATTTAGTAGCTTAACCTTGGCCTTGGACTTTTCAAGTATGCTCTGATACCAAAATATAACATCCTTAATTTTTAAAATAATTTTCAATAAATCAAATAAATTTTTCGCAAATAATTTAAATTTCTAAAATAGGAGTCGGATTCAACATTAACAGTACCGGTTATACATCAATCCGACCGACTCATTTTAAAATACAAATAAATATAAATAAACTTTTCACAAATAATTCCAAGATTAAAAACAAAATCTGAATTAAATAATATCATTGTCACTTTACAAAAGCTGACCGACCATTTAATATACAAAGAAAAATATAACACTCGGTATCCACAGGAGCCGGCCAAGGCTTCTACCAAAATAACTATACACACTATGTATTGTACATGCTAATACATAATGCTCCAGTCGGTTGAGTAACTTCAAATGCCATCACTGTGTCCTCTATCCACTGTAAAAATGATAAGTAGGGGGTGAGCATAAACATATCAAATAATAGTTATTGAATCGGATTAAAAGTCCAATCCATAACTATGCAAATAACATATACCGAGCCATATAACACATCATGAACAGCATGTTATTCTCAATAACATATATATCAGTGCATACACATGCTCAATCAAATGGATCCATTATTAAGTCTTTTAATTTGTGTTGCAACACTGGCTCCCCGAGCCATAACTCAGCTCCCAGCTGATCCGGCCGTTTTACAGGTACCAAACCATTTGCACCCTATGTGACACCATCACTCTCAGTGACAACGGTCAGTGCCACGGGCTAAAACCTCGAGCCCCGCTCAAGAGGTTTCCTTGAGTCCCACCCAAGGTCTTTTGTGGAAACCACATCATATTTCATATTCAACCATCACACATGCATCTCATGCATATACATAAATATCATGAATCATTATCAATCTCATATCATTATCATATCAACATCAACAATATGAATGGAATATATATGAAAACATAAAGCGTCATATAAACGGGGTCTCAATAACAATTATGCACACAACATATATACAACATAATAATATCACCCCACATCCATTCATAAACTATCTATTTAAAATGTAACGCTCCCCCTACCTGGAAATAAAGAGTTCTTGCAGCTCTTAAAGTTATATCCAATTCACAACTTGTAAATTCTGACTGGAATTTCAATTTTGTACCAGTCCAGAGCTTTCTTTGTAAAGGGAAGAAATAAAGTTTGATTTCTGCTTCGTTAATGGTTTTCAGCAAGAGTTGGAAGAAAAAGATTGTAGATGATGTTTTTAACTTTCTAAAAGTCTTTAATTAATCCAACAGTAGTTGATATTTATATTGTTCATGCAAAAGAGACGTGAAAAATAAAAAGATATCTGTTGTACATTTCTTCAGACGATGAATAAGGAATAAGCATTTAATGAAAAGGGACAGCATATCAGAGAGGGTCCCATACTTAGAAAAATATCAGAAAAAGAATCCGCTGGAAGGTAGAAGAACAAAGTGACGTGGAAAGCTTTAATAATTAAAATAATTATTAATTCTGACTCAGTTTCGTCTTGGGCACATCTTTCCGAGAAAGCCTTTGTCCGCTCAGAATTCTTCATTCGGAGGAAATTCATTTAGAAAGGTTCCATCCCCTGAAACACTCAGCTTTCTTTCCTCGGAAACGTCCCACACGGTAACATCTCATTCAAACATACTCAGATATATTTCTGTCCGAGTCAATTCTTTTACTTACGTCACTCGGAAGTCTTCCATCTAAAAATCACTCAGAGTTTGAAGACAATCCTCTCTCTCGGAAGTCTTTCCACTTGAAGGAATCACTCGGGGTCAAGGACAATCCCGAAAACAAACCCGAGCATAAATTAAATTAAATGAAGGGTCCACCACTCAGGAACAAACCACTCGGATATTTTACTTTTCCCGAGAATTGTTCACTCGGAACATACTCAATCGGAGTTGAAGTCCTTTGTCCAGAAACACTTCCTGGAAAAAGACTCACTCGATATATCCCAATCGGTGCCATGTCATACGGTATTTAGAAATTTCTCACTTGGCGCCTTTTCATTTTGGAATCGTCTCACTCAGTACCATTCCACTCGGAAGTATCGTACTCAGAGACATTTCACTCGGAAAATCACACAACTTGGAGATATTCCACTCGGCCATTTCTCAAAATATTCCACCCTGAGAAGTACTTATTCGATTTCAAGTTTTTCCCCACTCGGGAGTACTTCTCTCGGAAACGTTTCATTCGGAAACATCTCAATCGGAGTCGTTTCACTCGGATTTTCCTTATTCAGAAGTGTCTTATTCGGACACCGTTTTCTTAACTTAGAAATAATTCGCTTAATGATGTTCCACTCGGAAACATCTTAACTCCATTTAGAAATAGCTTCCTCGGTGTTACTTTACTCGGTATCGCACTATTTTCACTCGGAATATCGTATTTCAAACAGTATTCACTCAGAATTTCATTCGAAAATTCTTCATTAATCCTTAATGAATAAATTTTCTAAAAATTACAAATTTTGGGATGTTATGATATGTTTGAAATATGATTTATGATATGTTTCTAATGTTGTATGGTGATTTGGAATCAATTGGCATATTAAATTTGCATTTGAAATCATTAAAACAACAAAAATAGAGGGAAACAAAGTGGTGTTTTTGTTTCTGCATAACAGACCCCTTTAACAGCGGACATTTTCAAGTGGTGTTAAAAACTGGAAGCGGTGGTATTTTTGTAAATAAAAATATACAGTGGCATTTTTGTAAATAAATCAGAAGTAGTGGCATTTTTATAAATAAATTAGAACGATAGTATTTTCGTAAATAAGACCAGTAGCATTTTCGTAAATATGATTAAAAACTTAAAATAATGATTTTTTTACAAAAATTAGATTTATTATTATTATTATTGGGTTTTTATTATCCTTGAGAGTTTATCTTGAAATAAATAAATATAATTAATTAAATTAAATTCAATAATTTATTTAAATATATTTAAAGGAAGTAAACTTTTATTTTTAAATTATTTTAGTATAATTTTATATTATAGAAAATGTGTTTTCCATATTCTTTAGAGTATGATATTAAATGAATACTATAATATGGAAAATGTGTTTCCATATTCTTTGGATTATAAAATATGGAGTATGTTTATAAGTGTGATAAAATAATATAGTTTTTGATTGTTAAAATTAATTATATTAAGGAAATTGATTTAGATCTAATGCATTCATGCATCATATGCATTGGCCGTTCAAAGAATCCGCAGGGGGTTCTTTGAGGGGGTTCCCGGTGGGGGAACGCGCTCTGTTGAGCAACAGACTTCTGCGGTGGTTTTATACCATGGTTGTCTTAAAGGTTGAGTAGTGTGTCCTTAAGGGGGTCCCTCAACACTTGTTATTGATATGATTGTATTCTTATCCGATGTTGGTGTTGCATTATGGGGCGCGGTATCGGTTGGATATCAGTAAAAATGTTATTGTTGGAAATCACTGCAGATGTTCCCACCAGAATGGATCCATCATGCATTTTCATTCATATAGAGAATGGAAATATTAATATAAATATAATACAAAATACTTGTTTGACATCTGCATCGCATAGCATCCTACTTGTGATTGTGTATGCTCTAATTTAATTTCTATTTATTTGATATTTTATCTTACTCTTTCTGTTACTGGTGGCAACCCTTTAGTGGTTAATCAGGAAGACATGTGACAAAGTGGATGATGCTTGATGTGGATGAATTATGAAGGCTTTTGATGCTGATGCTTGCTTGCGTGACTACTATGGTTGTATTATGTGTATGCTATGTTTTGGTACTTTACATCTTTATATTTTATAAGATCTAGGTGCCTGTTGTAAAATATAATATGTACGAGACTCTGTTATTATGTATAATAAAATAAAGTTAGTTATGTAAAAAGTTTAGTACTCTGATATTGTATCAATAACCTCTGGAATCAGGTTATGAATGACTTGATAATTACCAGGCGAAAAATAAGTTATCCAAGAGATTTTATATGGTGACGGTAATTATCTTGGGATTTACAAGTTAGCACTAGGGTGTTACACCCCTCCCCTTATTCTTATGTCTTTTCATATTATATTCCTGTCCCACTCCCCCTTCCCTCTTGTATCTTGATTCGTTATGGAAAGTTTGTGTGCGCCTCGTCTCCAAGTTCTAAAATATACTAATTTTATTTTAATATAGTGTTAAGATGAAAATTTAAATTATTATCTAAAATAGAAAGGATAAATAATAATTATGTATAGTAACGGTAAATAGTAAATTTTAAATAGTTACCATGAATAGTAATAGTAAATAGTAAAATATGAATAGTAACATTAAATAGTAAAATATGAATAGTAATAGTAAATAGTAATTTACTATTGAAATAGTAATTTACTATTTAGAATAGTAATTTAAAATAATATTATATCCAGTATAATAATAGATTTCTAAAACGATATAAAAATAACCCTAAAAAATATAAAAGAGAGGTATTCTTACCTTATTATTTTAGCAGAACCTCATTCCAAAAAAAATTATTTTTCTCTCTTACTTCCACCACTATCTCTCTAGCACTACTTACTATATTAAGAAAATTTAATAAGAAACTGTGATTTTCCTTCGTTCTTTTGCTCGGTATTTATAAGAAGGAAAATTATTATTTTATTATAAAAGTATTGTACAAAAATTAAAAATTTCATATAGATTACTGTGTAAAGTTTGAAAATTTCAGAAATGCACAATGTTTTTCACGTGAAGGAATTTGATGCATGATGGGTGTAACACCCTCGGTTAGATAAGACAACCCTTCTATAGGATCATCCTATTTAACTAAGAGTATTAACAGTTTTCATAAAAAGTGAATATTTTTTTTAAATAAAAAGATGGCAGATCAGTGGAAGCAAATAGTGGATATATCACATAGTCATTCACAAACTTATAAATAATTGTACTCATAACAGAATGGGGCATGCAGGCACCCTTAAATATTATACAGTCATCCGGTGTCTTATTATCATTAATAAATATTCAATCTATATAAATTCTATCTTTAACGATCGTTCTCAGTGGGTTCAGCATATTGCTGTTCTTCATACTCGGGTTCTTGATTTCCTAATTCCTCTGAAAATTGTCAACAGTAAGGGTGAGTATAACCCAAGACCCTGAAGGTTAACCGGTGCGGACATAATCCAGTTAACAGATAATATCACAAAAATCACACAATTAACATATTCATAATGATAACAATCAAATATACTGTCATGGAATGCATGAGATTAGTTTATTATGATTTATCTTTGGTTAAGTCTCATGATGCATGTGGGCCCAATAAATCAATTCATCTTCATCTCATTCTTTGGAATTTCTCCATTCCATTCTAGAGCGATCAGGGTCCGTCCAAGCTCCCATTTTCATAAGGTACAAATGAACTCATTGGTTCTCATCATTGATTTATATATTTTTAGGACTTGGATCCCTGCGATCATAGTTACACTCCGTCATTTAGTCAAAGTAGACTAGAATTGCATCGTCTCACCCGGCTATCAGGCGCAACTCTGATGCCATTGGGTTTCCGTTCCAGTTGTACTCCCAAGATTCTTCATGGAGATCGAACGTGAGTGTCCTCCACTGTACCAAGTGTATGCTCTAGATATTTTTCTCCTTCAAAAATATTTTCATGATGCGAAATACATTTCTTTTATCATTTGATTCCTTGGGTATCTATGTGTTTCCAGTCTTATCATATTATTCTCAAGCTCTTGGATCCCATCATTCAAATGTTGTAAGTCATTCATTCTTATTCTAGAAAATATATCAATTATATCTTGACTAAAATTATACTTTGTATCAAGAGTAAAATAATATTTTCCTTATTTAATTACTCATAATTAAAATAATAATATCAATAACAATAATACTAGTTAATAATAATAATAATAAGATTCACAATAAGAATAATAATAAGAAGAAATATAGTAATAATAATTGTAACATTCCTAAAATAATTTAAAAAGAATTAAAGAAGAGTTTTTGAATGAAAATCCGAGTGAAATATGTTAAAACCAGGTTTTCTGAGTAAAAAAAGTTTGATTATAAGTGTAATAAATAGAATTCCGAGTGAAATTATTAACATTCCAAGTGAAATATGGCTTAGAGGAGTTTCTGAGTAGACTGAATGTGAATCCGAGTGGAATAACCATGATTCCGAGTGATATCAAACTGAATGGAATTTTCTAAGAGGAATTAAGATGTTTTCCGAGTAATCTACATATAATTCCGAGTGAAATCCGACTGGAAAGATGTGTTCCGAGTGAAAAATCGTTCTGTCTGAATAGAATACATTCGAGTAAAGTAAATCCGAGTGAAACGGACACATTTCCGAGTGAAATGATTCTGAATGAGTTGTTTCCGAGAGATGTGGAAGTACCTCTCGGATTGATGTTTCTGGTTAAGTAGATTTCCGAGTGAAGTATATCTAGTGAACGGTTTACTGAGGAAAGGGTCTCGGTGATATTTCCAAATGAAACATTCAGAGTAGGTCTTTTTCTAGGATTGGGTTTCTGACTGAGGAAATCTAATTCCGATTGGATATGTTTCTGAGTGTATAATTCTGACAAGACTAATTATCCGAGTGATGAAGGGCCCGATTATGATATGTGAAGTTGTTCAGCAGTTCTGATTGTATTTTAGTGGAAGGTTTGGTCGGTTTATGAGATTACTGAGTGAAATTATGTCAGCATGGATAGTTTACCGAGTTAAATTATGTATTTTTGTGTTTCAAAAGATCCGGTCGGTTATTGTGAATCAGATATTCAATTAAAAATCTGTTTGCAATATTTTTGATGTAAAACCGGTCGGATTAATATAAAACGGGTTGAATTAATGTAAGTTTACCGAGTGAAATAATCCTGATTCCGAGTGGAATCAGGCTGAGGAGGTTTCTGAGTGAAGTAACTATATATTCCGAGTGAAATTACTGAAAGGAGTTTTCTGAGTGAAAATAACTATATTTTCTGAATGAAATCACTCGAAAGAGTTTTCTGAGTGAAAATAACTATGTTCTCCGAGTTAAAGGTTCTGTCTCAATGATCTGGTCGGTTTATTATAAAAATGAGTGAAATTATGTATTTTTCAATGATCCGATCGGTTTATACAAGACCGAGCTTGTTATTCAATGAATCCGACTTCTGTTCTATATTTCCTCACTGGAATTCACATGGACACCCAGGATTCTTAGTATCTTTACAATTCAACAACAATCATATCCTTCGAAATTCAATATTTATCATATCATTCAATCATCATGATTAACAAAACTCAACACAGTAAATCAATCATACACATAAAATATATGAAACAAATATATAACGATTTAAAGCATGTTAATTCAGACAATTCCCGAACCTGCCCAGGAAAAGTGAGGACCAAAGGTACCCCAACTCTTCCTAACACTCGGTTTTCCCCAGAATACCCGAGAATATACCCCCTTACCTTAATGGAAGTCCTTTGATTAGTAGAGAGTGTCCTCCTTGTTCCAGCTCACAACGAATAGGAAGGAAAACGGAAGAGAAAGGCCTTTGAATGTATAGAAGAATAAGAAAGAGTGTGTATTTTGCTAAGTTCTCTTGGGTTTGAAAGTTTCAGACTTGGAATGAGTTCTGCTGTCAATTTAATAATGAAAAAGGACAAGTGGGGGACAGCTTTTTGTGAGTGGGCTGCTAGTGGGCTGTTAGTGGAGATAATGGAGATTTAAATAAGGAGGTAGGCTATCTTAGTGCCCATTTCTGGCCGCCTACAAGCTATAGGGCGCATGATTGGATTAGATAAATTAAAATAGGCACTAAAAGACAAAATTGGAGTCAACACGTCAGTTCTGACACTGAATACCGAGTGAAATTCCACTCGGTCAGCCTCTAAGCCGACTGGAATTCTGCTTCTAAGTCCGGCTGAGGAGAACTCAGCAATTTCTACTGTTTCCTTTCCTTAGAGGGACTTAATCCGGTCTGATTCAAGCCGATTCAAAGTCTCTCAGATTCCCACTCGGTTAAGTCATCCTAAAACCGTGTCTACTCTTAGCCAGTCTCACTCGGTAAAACTCGTCCACTCACTCAGAACCTTATTTCAGGATTGACATATTACCTGGTTAACTTTCACTCGGCATTTATTCTAAACTCTTTCTCTTCCACTCGAGTGATCTACCCAGCACAAGGTCTTCCACTCGGTGAAGTTGTTCCCAAGTTCTTCTGGACAACCATACGAATCTCCTCAATCGGTATCTACTCACTCGGAGTTACACTCAATTCTGTGTTAATTCTTCTCAGAATCCTCTTGAGCCTTTCATCACTCGGATAAAGGAAACATGCTAAGGTTTGACTCGGAAATGAGTCACTCCAGGTTGTTTGGATTCGGGATTTCTCCCAGAAGTGGTTCTCTTGAACACACTTCACTCCAATTGTCTCCGAGGCCATGATTCTACTCGGTAGTAGCCCTCTCGGTCATGTTTTACTCGGAAAGCATGACACTTACTTGGAATTCCATCTTTTACTCGAAATTTCTAATCATTCACTCGGAATTTCTCTCTGTTACTCAGAACAGAGCCCTTTTTCACTCGAAATTTGCATAATTTCATTAATGGTCTATATAAATTCCATTATTATGCACAAAAATGAAATTTCTGAGATACCACAGACCATCTAAGGGTATTTATTGACTTATTCTTACTTACAAACCTTCCATAATTCAAAATTACAAGGTTAAAACTATTTCTAAAAACAGGGATGTTACAATGGGGGGTATGAATAGCAATTTAGGGGGTGCGAATAGCAATTTTTTTTTTTAGTATATATTTTTTAAATTTTTTTTAATAAATTCTGAAAAAAATATATTGATCAAAAACTTCTTAAGGTGTATGGTCAAATTCCATCAAGATTTTAATGTAAAATTTTCTGTAATAAATTAAAATAAAAATAGGGGTGTTACATAAAACACCAATCCCTTTTTCTCCTTTCATCAGGTCTCACGCAAGGATAACCGATTATGAGCAAGATAATCGATTAGGTACAATAAAGATTTTGGAAATGAAACAGTATGCAATTAATCGATTAGGTATAAATAAAAAATTTGGAAATGAAATAGTATGCATTTAATCGATTACAGTAACCGATTAGAGGAAGAACAATCGATTAGGCTAATTGATTAGTGCGCGCGTTTGAAACTTAAAAATAAGTTTTGATCAAAGCTAAAGTCAAGGGATATTTTGCAAATGGAATCAAACCAATTCAAAGCTTTGACTCTTATCCTCTAACGGCTAGTTTTCAACTAAATGGCTATAAATAGAGGTCTAGGCACCCATGAAAACTCACTTCATGCACTATTGATTTCATAAGCTATTATTGAGTTTTCAAAAAGCACATGTGCTGATATTCTTATTGTTCCTTTAAGCTATTATTGAATATTTCTTCGACTCTTATTTGCTTAAATTGTTATTCATGCTCTATTAAAAGAGCTACATTTCTTGCGCTTTAACTTGTTACTTATGCTCTATCAAGAGAGCTAAATTAGTGATCTTGTTACATTTCAAATTAATTTTTGTGCTTCAACTTGTTATTTGTGCTCTATCAAGGGAGTAAATTTATTTTTAAAATTCATTCACAAATTGGGTTATGAGTTGTTTTCAAAGGAAAAGGTTGTAAATCCTTTGGCGGTAGCTTTTGAAAAAAGGGATTGTGAGAAAAGATAAAAGTGAGGGATAAGATCTTGATTGGGGAATCAAGAGTTGTTATTGGCTCTTTTGTAAAATTTCAAATTCTCTTTTAGTGAAAAATCTCATGTTAATTTAATTGGGGCTTGGATGTAGGGTAACCGAACCAGGATAAAAATTATGTTGTGCAAGTTCTGTTCTTCCCTATCTCTATTTACTTTATAAGCTGTTATTTATTTTGCTTTGTTCTATTTGCTTTTTATATTACGTTGAATTTATTTAATACTTCTTATTCACTCTCTTAACAAAATAATTTGAAAGAACTTAAATTTACAAAGGGTTTATTAAATATTTTATAACTCAATTCAGCCCCTCTATTGAGTTATTGAGGCCACTTGGTTAACATGGACGTCGTTTCTCTTCCTGAATTAACACAAAGCAACATGATGACCTGGTTTTCCACTATATAGCATGATCCATTCCTTTTGAAGGTAGGGGGTTAGATGACTTAGGAATGTGATCAAAAGATTTTTTATTTTCGTATCTTTTTCTTGAGGAGTTACTTTATATTATGTTTGCTCTCACTGCCAAAGCTCTTACTCAGGCTTTCTTCTCTTCCTTTCTATTGGTGTCTTCAATTATGATGTAAGTGATTAAGTCTGAAAGAGAGAGTTGCTTATGTTTGTGTTTGAGTTGTTGTTGATAGTCCTTCCAAGAGTCAAGTAGCTTTTCAATGAGGAAGGCGACCACTAGTTCATCTTATATAGAGAGGTTTTCTGATTTGAGGTCTTCCAGAAGTCGGTGGTATTCATTGATTTACGCCCTTATGTCTTTGTCGTCGGTCATCTCTCAACGGTAGAAATTGCCCATAATGAACTTCTGTTTCCAACATCTTCAGCGGTGTATTTTAGTTTGAGGGAATCCCAAAGTTCCTTCGCTTCCTTATAGGCACAATAAACATCAAACAGATCGTTAGCCAAAGTACTCAGAATAGTGTACATACATACCTTGTTTGTATTGGTCCATGCATCGAGAAGTTTAGGTTAGGTCAATTTGGAATCGAATATCGCCCATGTGACGTCGTGCATGTCAAGCACCAAGAACACATGCTCCTGCCAGCGACGGTAAGACTGACCACCAAAAACTTTGATCTTTGATATGTCCGAGAAGGGTTTGGCCATGGTGACCGGAGCGATAGTCACAGGTGGTTGTTTTGTGGTGGTGGTTGTGTCGGGTTTAGGGTCCATGTTGGAACCCGCATTGAGAGTAGCGCTGATATCATTGTCAACCATGAAAGGATAAACTCTTAAGATTGTTAGATAAGGTGTAGGCTGAGGCGTGTGATAGTATTGCCCTTAAGAGTTTATTCACATTGTATGCGGACTTCCCAGATACAACAACCCCTTCTGGTATAAACCAGAGCCAAAACTAACAAGAAGTGGAAAAATAGAAGAAACCAACAAAGAAAAGAGAGAGAAAGAAAGAGAAAACAGTGAGAGGAAATTATAATAATTTGAACGTGTAAACAGAAAATCTTATTAATCCTAATAAAACAAAAAATAAAGAGGTTTCCACATCTATATGGAGAGTGCAAATCAAAGGATTTGCATTAAAAACAGGCATTTTGAACCAATCTCATATACATGTGAAACCATAACTTTTCTTACTTGACCATAATTTTAAACACACATATTTTAATATATACTTTTTCAACTTTATCAAACCAAGCCATATAGAATTTCTTTTGAAATACCATTTCACATAACAAAAATCACCACACAATCTGCTGCTGCTACATATTTATTACTCTATAAATTGCAAAAAGCATATTGGATTATGAACCCAGCTTGACATGTCATAAGTAAATTCCTTTGAGCCCGTGTATAAGAAAGTTTCATAACTAACCATAAAAAATAGTAAGCTGACAAAGCAATTATTCCATCGTGATACTTAGGGTAAATATAGGGATTTTCAGATTGTATGATAACTTTGACGTACCTTCTTAAAAGAGTTGTTACTATCTTTCACAAAGAGTGTACTAATCATATCTTTCATCACTAAACAAATTTTCTAATAAATATAATAGAATATGAAAATGTTTCTTACGGGCTACAAAACTTGGCCAGGGTGAAATTTTTCCAGTCTTACTCAGGTATTAATTGCTAAAAGCTACACACTCATAAACTTCAATTGCTACCCTCATTAAATTCAAACTCATAACATTATCCATACACGCCAGTGTTCTGAAGAAATGGTTAAGAATACAAATAGAAATTTTGTTGAAGATAAAGCAAATGCATCAGAAATCACAACAGTTAGCATTAATAGCATTTTTAATAATAAAAAAAATCATTTTTCATTTTTCAACCAACGCATTAACATATATAAAATGTATAACATTAGATTTTTTTTTTGAAGGAAACAGAAAGCAAAAAAACTAAAAAAGTCATTAGAAATTTTCACCAAAGTTGCAGTGGTAGCTTTTGAAAAAAAAGGCCATCGGCAATGCAGATATTGTATTTTAAAAGATCTAAGTTTCATTTAGGGAAACGTACAAAATATGATTTAAAACTTTTTAAACAAAAAATTCAAAATGTAATAGCAAAAGGAAAAATAGTTAAAATACAAACAAATAGATTCTAAAATAAAGGCAAATAATCATTTACCAACACATGTAGCAGCAGAAGACGGTGTTGATCGCAAATAATAGTAAATGTACTTATCCAGACACTTGGCTAATCAATTCAGCAACTTCCACACCACCAACTCTGGCAATATCATCAGGCCAAGGAGCAGGTATGTGTTCAGATTTCACACATGACACTTTTTCTATTCTAACAAAAGTCTTGAATATTTTTTAGGATCATAAAACATTTGATTAATAGAAAGGCCTAAACAATTATAAATCGAAATAAACGTCCGAGAATATTTTTCTTTTCATTCAATGTCCACCATTCTTCTTGAGTGTGGATATATTCTCCTTTAGTCAAAATTAAGGTAGACTTACCCCTTTTTCGATCATCCTTGTTGCAGACCCATTTTTCTGATTATCCTTGCTGCAGAGGTTCTTATTTTCGCATTTCACCTCGTATTACCTTAAAAAATTATAAAATGAATTAAAGAGGCACAAAAATCTGGTGTAATCTTATGTTACATCGAATGTAAAATAATTTTAAAATCAAAGAATGTTTGGCGACAAGACAAATAGCAAAGTAACAAACAGCAGGTGAGGTTATTCTTATATAATGCATTACTATTTTATTATTCCTTCTTAAATTCTGCTCCGTGGAGCATGTGATTTATTTAATTGCATATCGAAGAGGGTGCTCTTAAAAGAAGAAACACTTTAGTTTGTGGTAAATAAAAGTGGGAAGAACTTTTTTTAAAAAACCATCAAAGCTTAGTTTTTTGTTAGGAGATAGAGTACAATTCGCGACTTTCTTTTCCTTCCCAAGATAAAGGTGAGAAGAGTTAGAAGCAGAACAAAATTAAGTACCGAGAGTTTAATATTGATTTAGATACGAAATAATCTTAAAATTCGAACTGTCTTATCCATTGAAGTTCTTATAAACTCCTTAAAAAAAATTATCATCTTAATAGCATCAACATCATAAAAAAAAACAATAAAAAGAAGTACACGAGATATATGTTATGAAAAAGGATCTCTTAGATAAGAATGAAAGGAGTAAATTTGGGCTGTATAACCATATAATAAATAGTATAAATTAAAAGTTTTTTAAAATCACTCAATCATCTATCAATCCATATTCATTCTTTTCACTCTCACATAAAAAAAACCTTTCTCTATAATAGATAGTAACCTGAAGAGGCACTAGTTGAGTGACCGGGAAAAAAAAACACAAGAGAAGCATTTTGTGGACTGTGGTCTTATTATATATATATTCCTCTCTTCACACCAACAACTACATTGATGAACAATAACAAGGAAAGTTCAAGAGACATGGGAAATGGCAAGGATGTGACAGCACCATTGCTATCAAGGAGTGAAGAAGAGAATAATGGAGTTTTGGGGGCATCTTCGGAGAGCACATTCTACCAAGAGTTTAGGAAGTTAAGCTCCATGGCAGCTCCAATGGTGGCTGTCACGGTTTCTCAGTACCTTCTACAAGTTGTGTCGCTTATGATGGTCGGACATCTTGGGATTCTCGTCTCCTTCTCTGGCGTTGCCATTGCTACCTCATTTGCTGAAGTTACCGGCTTCAGTGTCCTTGTAATGATCTCTTCTTTCTTGCACTAGTCACTCTTTTCCCCCTTTATTCTATACAAATTTAACAATAAGTATCATTTAGCTTTTCTGCTTGAGTGGATTCAATTCAAGCATGATTCAACAAGGTATCTACGCCTGTTTCTGTTTTTATTTCCTTTTGTTGGAAATCTATATTTTGATTCTTGAAAAAGGGTACCTGACTCAGTAAATTAGTACTTCGTATTAACATACTTCTAGCCCGATCAACAGGTCACATGAGAAAAATCTAATGGGGCCATCATTTAGGTTGTTGCCATTTACTTGGTATAATTTTTATCTAATCAACTCCTAAGCAGATTGTTGGTGGGTTAAAAAAAGGATTTTTGTAGTTAGATAATCGATTCTTGTACCGAAAAATTGCATCCTGTTGGTTATTTGTGTTTTGGTTTACAAGTGCATGTTTGGTTTACCCGACTCAAGTTGATCAGAATTAAGTTTTAATTTGTTAGTAAAACAATGTTTGAAGGTGCCTCATGTTAGATGAATACCCATTATTGGAGTTGGCTAGACACCACTTTCCATTTAGTACTATGTAGGTACTAATTGCTTGTTTAGTAAGCAGTTGTGGAAATGAAGTTGTGGAAAGGGAATCATCCAAATTGTTTGGGTAGGTCAAACTGAGCGGATTATGAATTAGCCTAACCCTTCTTCTGGATCTGGACAAAAAATTGAAAGTGTGTGTTTCTGTGTGTAGTAGTTTGTTGTTGACTGAGTGTGTGTTGCAGTTGGGAATGGCTGGTGCATTGGAAACATTGTGTGGGCAAACCTATGGTGCTGGGGAGTATAGAAAGCTTGGAAACTACACTTGTTGTGCGATTGTTACTTTGTTATTGGTTTGTCTCCCGATATCTCTGGTGTGGATATTTACTGATAAAATACTCTTGCTGTTTGGTCAAGACCCTGGAAGTTCTCATGCAGCTCGTGAGTACTGCATATACCTCATTCCTGGGCTATTTGGCTATGCTACTCTGCAATCATTGACTCGCTACTTCCAGACTCAGAGCAAAATTTTTCCCATGGTTTTCAGCTCCATTGCTGCTCTGTGTTTGCATGTTCCTATTTGTTGGTGTCTGGTGTTTAGGTTGGGACTAGGACACGTTGGAGCCGCTTTAGCCATTGGAGTTTCGTATTGGTTGAATGTGATTGGCCTTGCTATTTATATGAACTACTCTCCATCTTGTCAAAAAACCAAGATTGTGTTTTCAAGTACTGCTTTACTTAGCATTCCAGAGTTCTTGAAATATGCTATCCCTTCTGGACTCATGTTTTGGTAAATATATATACATCAAATTATTAATGTCATGTATTTTAATTTTTATTCCCCTAATTAATCATATTTCTTCATGTTCTATGTATATAGTTTTGAATGGTGGTCCTTTGAGCTGCTAACATTACTTGCGGGGCTTTTGCCTAACCCTCAACTTGAAACTGCAGTTCTTTCAGTGTGGTGAGTGGAAACAGGTTCTCAATTCTTATTCACTATTTGAAATATTCTCCTTGGTTCTTTTTACAGTACTCCTTATGGTTCTTTTTATAAGACCCAGACTCTTACTTCTCATTCATTATTATATTTCATTAATACCATGTGGGTGAAAGTGTTTAATTAATGAAGATATGTTTTGAAAATTATAATAATAAATGTATAATGGAAATTGAGAAGGGTACACAGAAAAGCTCTAAAAAATAGTCTTAATTGCTCTTCTAACTCTCATGTAACTCACATGTTGCAGCCTTAACACAACTACATTGCACTACTTCGTTACTTATGCTCTTGGAGCTTCTGCAAGGTTTGGTCCAAATCCGTTCTTTACTTCAACAATCATAGCTCTAGTTGATTCATTACACGGCATAATCCCATGAATGTGATGTTTGTTTTGTATGCAGTACTCGAGTTTCTAATGAGTTAGGAGGAGGGAATCCAAAGACAGCTAAGGGTGCTGTTCGTGTGGTGGTGATTCTTGGGGTCGTAGATGCAGTTATTGTGAGCACATGCTTCATTTGTTTGCGACATGTGTTAGGATACGCATATAGCAATGACAAGGATGTCGTGGACTATGTTGCAAGCATAGCCCCTCTGCTTTGTGTGTCAGTTACTGTTGATAGTTTAATAGGAGCACTTTCTGGTGTGTAATTCCTATTCTCTTTATTTACTCTGACTAATTGAAACTAACAATCTTTCATGTGGTGTTTTCAACATAACAAGACTCTTGATTTGCAGGGATTGCCAGAGGGGGAGGATTTCAGCAAATAGGGGCTTATGTCAACCTTGGAGCCTATTATCTTGTGGGGGTTCCAGTGGGTTTGTTTTTGGGTTTTCATCTTCAATTCAGAGCAAAGGGGCTCTGGATGGGAACTCTGTCAGGGTCTGTTTCACAAGTAATTATACTTGCTATTGTAACTGCACTAACAGATTGGCAGAAAGAGGTTGGTTTTTTACTTATATGCTTTTCCATTACTCATGTTACTCTGAGAACTTACTGGATAATTAATCCTCACACTATTTTCTTTAATAAATACCTCATTTTTTTTATAATATAACTTTTTAAGGTATAAAAATTTGAATTATTTTGTTTTAAAATATAAAAAATATGGATCAATTTTTTAATATATTAGTGAAAATTTCTTTTATACCCTCAATTTATAAGGGATAATCACCTATTTCTTTAATTTATTTACTGGAGCACTATTTCAATCTATTTTTGTTTTGTTTATTGGTCAATTATTTTACCCTCTTATCTTTTTATAAGGTACAGCATGGTCTTTTTTATACTTATTAATTACATTTTTTTTTCTCGTGACATGAATGAAATTTGGTAAAAAATATTTCTGTTTTTATTAATATGAATGGTAATTTTAGAAATATAATAACAACAATTGATAAATTTAATAGACTTTTTAATTTGAGGAGACATGATGATAAAAAAGACATGAAGGAGTCCTGTGAAACAGGGGGGGTATAAGTGAATTGTGAATTGTGTGGAACATGAATGAGTGGTGCTTCATGCAATAATTTCTCCTTCTACGTGCAATGCTGTGAAAGATGGCGACTAAGAAAGAAATGGTAAATGGTGAGGACTGAAAAGTTTGTGTTTTGTGGTCTTGCAGGCAGCAAAAGCAAGGGAGAGAATAGTTGAGGAGTCTGTTAAAAATACTCATAATGCATTGGTATGAAGTTTGAGAAAAGGGAAGAATAACAATTGAGCACGTGGTGTGGTGCTTTGTGTTTTGTTTTCCTTTTAGCTGCATGGACGCGGGGAATATAGCAAGTAAAAGTGAAATCTTTTCCTTCTGCCTCTGTGGGTGTTGGTGTTTTTCTCGTACATCGTATACGTTGAGAGAAGACATTTTAGACAGTTGGTTGTGTATACGGGGATTTTGTAATGGATTTGTGCGGCTGGCATATAAGGCATCAGTTGCCACCAATTTTATTATTAGATGTACTATTTCAACACCATTTTTTAGGGTTTACAATTCTTTTCCATTTATATTGGTTGTTCAAATTAACTTAAAAATAGATTTTACTGTCAAACACACTATTAAACTATATGAAAGATATATTACTTTTAAATTTTTTTATTTTTATAACTTTGTTTTCTTAACTGTAAACAAAACAAACAGATATCATTTATGTAGTTCTATTAGGGGATATTTGGTTTGTAATTAGGGAAATAAAAAAATCTAAATGTTGATATTAATATTTTACGATGTTCAAAACAACTACCGTTTGATCGTAAGATAAATTTTTCGTTTTTAAAAATCTCCGTTGCTTTTTCAAAACATAGGTAAGAGCCATACATGCTCTTAATGTGTTAACTTGTTGCTTATGGGTAATTAATAAAAAAACAAAAAACTAAAAAAGAATTTCCTCATCATCTTCTCCTTTTCCCGTTCTCTCTACCAACCACCCACAACCTTAAGTCAACATCAACCCGTGGGCCGCCACCACCACTCCCAACCCCACAACCTCCACGAAACCACCGTCAAGTTGCAATAAGAGGTGCTTCCAAAGAATGGACCCAATACTTGTTTGAGATAAAACTAGAAATAATAATAATAATAAGTTGAATTTTCCCTCCGTACATTTCTACATCACGGTAGTTCCGTTTGCAGATGAGGCGCATAGACCACAGATGACAGTGGGAAGAGGTTATTTTTATTGAATGCGATATAACTTTGAAGGGTAGGTAAGACCGCCTTTTAAAAATCGCTTGCATAATGATTTTATCGTGACTGATTAAAATTTTTGCATATGCTTATGTGTTTTCGCCATTGTATGTTAAAGAATTTACTAATATCATTTTTATAACTCTTTTCTATTCTTTTTAGTGTTGAAATAGAAGTCATTCTCATGTATATCTGACATAAAAGAGTGCAATGAGAATATTGTAATTTATCTTTTTTATAATAAAATATTTTTTAGAGCTTATCGTAATTTTTCTCTAATTTTTTTTTTCATATTTTATTTCTTTATTTAAAAGAATATTCTTTAAAAGAAATAAATGTAATTTCATCGTACACTGAGGGTCAGTGTCTCCTGTGTCAGTGATATATGCATACAAAGCACACCCAAATAAGCACCATTATTGCTGTACTGAAGAAAATGAAACGAGAAAAATAAGTGTCTTTTTTTTTGGTGAAAGAAAAATAAGTGTCTAAAACATCACTATATGTCTTTTTTCTTTTTTGTCAAAAGACATACCCATGCGAATTAACTTCTGGGGTCCCATGAAATGGCTATGTGGGCATCATACAAGAGCAATCAAAACGAATGTGTGGTCCAGATCATGGACACCCAAAAACAACAATAGTTGGTGGTAACTTTATGTGTTTTTAGTGGGTTCTTTATTGGGCTAATTAAATTAAGATTAGATCAATAAAAAAATAAATTCATTAACTTAAAAAAATTTAATTTTATTAAACAATATATCAAATTTTATTAATTTTATTAATTTTAGCAACATAAATACTCTTCAAAAAAAAAATATATATCAAATTAATATTAACCATTAAATTTCACATTTCTTATATTACAAATAATTATCAAATGAGCACTTACTAATCCCACATATTAACCTAAAGTATGTGGACAAAAGCAAATAAATAACATATAATATTTTTTTTATAAAACTAACATATAACATAAAGTAAGGAATTACCCCCACAAGACACCCAGCACTGAATGTACAATCCAGCTTCTACTTTCGATAAACGAAGTTTGGTTTTGGTGGTCACACTGCCAATGATGGAGCCCCTCCAACGGGAGAATATTAGCCAAATATATTTTTTTACATCGCCTATTCTATTTTTAATTATAAAATTATTATCTTTTCCCATGAAATTTGTATAAGAAATAATAAACATGTCTATTTTTTATTTTTTTATTAAGGTATCCTCACATTCGATGGTCATGAGATTAGTATTTCATATCGACAATCAGTTAACACTCTAAACAATAAAAATTGGTCATATGATTTTTTTTTCATTTACAAGGATTATGATCAAACTTCTAACTATTTACTTAAGAGACAAGTTACTAAACCATCATACCAATATAGTTAATGTTATTTTATTAATTTCTCTGCCTATAGACTCTAAGTAGTTTGGGAAATTCTATTCATGTTATTCTTTTTTCAATTACTTTTGTAGGATATGCATGATATCCTAGTTTTGTTATATTGCAAATTTTCTTGTTAGGTCTATGCGAAGGTGGTGGGTATCTTCATAAACCAATCTAATATAAATCAAAAATCGATCTAAATAAAATGAAAATCAAACTAACTGAAAATTGTAAAAATCAAATTTTTTATCGGATTGGATTAGATTTCGGATTTATTTTTTGAAATTGAATTGATCTATATCGATACAAGAGATCTGGTATGGGAACTAACCCATAAAGTATGTTAAGTGTTTATGTTACGTCAGTCCAATAGGAATATGATATTATGCCTTCTATTCCAGTGGGGAGATAAAAGTCTTGGAGTGATTCCTAGGAAATATCATAAGTCCTACGTGTTGTAGGGCGAAGAAATGTGTTACCTGCAAAGACACTCTGACGCTCAAGTCAGTGGAATGTTTAGAGAATGAATAGCAGTGCTCAAGTGTAAGTTAGGATCCAGAAATTCTACATTTCCTCTATTGATTCATGCGTATTTATTTCAAATAGTAGCGAAAGGGTCGATTTGGCCTAGGGGACATTCCGTACGATGTTTCATTACTATTCTGATCTTTACAAAAAAGATGACACACGTCGCGAAAGCCCCCTAATGACTGTACCTTCCTATCTCTATCGTTTTGCAGGTTGCTTTCTGGCACGCAGTTACATAAGTTAACCCTAATCCCTAGTATCGAGAAAGTGGCTCGTACCAATATTAGATCATGGGTTTCATACATGATGCTGGAAGCCGATGTTAGGTCATAACTTTATGCGAGATGTCGGTCATGCATGACAACTTTGGGTTCTGGGCCGGTATATAGATTGGATCATTTGCCCCCTAGCTTATTTGAGGAACTATACCGGTTGCTCAAATGAGCCTACACCGTTTATTCCAGTCACCTATTATAGGTGTCAGTAAGGAACAATTCTTAAACTTAGAAAAATTTCAAATTACGCTATTTTGCTACTTTGGGTTCCCTTCATAATTGATATTCATTACTTGCTAACTAACATGCAGTGTTGCTTGTAATGTAAACCATGTCAATCTCGTGTAATAGTTAATTCTTAAGAATGGGCCTGTTAGACTACTAGTGAACCGTCACGACCCTTCAAATTTGAAATGACACAGCTCGTTAACGACACGTCACCTGCCCCCAACCACACCTAGAAAAGGTGATTCTAGAAGCCTCTACAAAGTTACTTGCCTTTTGCCATACTGAAACTCCGTGTAAACTACGAAAGAGCTCTCGACTGTTCTAAAGACCCTTCGTTCGTAACTTATAGTTCTCCAAACCTTTCTCATCTAACTCAGGTAGCCACTCTCATATCTTCTTTTAACATTTCCATTTTTTCGTTCCTTTCGTTTACTCTAAAAAAGAGAATGAGGGCTTGAGGAGGACAAAGAAGGGGCCGTAGTGGTCGCATCACTATTGACCCTCGTGGGGTCGAATCATATCGTCTAGCAGGGACAATGCCCCATGAAATGAGGCGACAGAGGTGTGAAGTCTCTTTAGAGTCTTTCATGGATTCTGTAGTCAATGAGGGTGCAGAAGGGTGTGTTTGCATATGTTTTGATAGGTTTTAATAATGAAAATCTTATTGAAGAAATCAAGATCAAATGAAGTTATCTTGTTAGAATTATATGTATAGGATCTATGAGCAAAAGAATGAAAATTGTACAAGGTCGTTATCATGTAGAAATGCTAAGAACTGAAACTAGTCACACGACAATCGATTAGCATGTAAGGCGTAATCAATTAGAGATATCAAATATTAAAGAAGAAGAAAATCTTAGTTCTCCAATCGATTAGGAAAATAAGGATAATCGATTACAGTTATTAAAAAGAAAAATCATTTATGTAGATTAGCTAAGTAAGTGTAATCTATTAGTTCAAAACTAATAGATTAGGATATTAATGTAATCGATTAGGGTGTAAATCTATCAGATATCAGAGTTAAAAAGGGAAACACAAAAAGAGAATATCAGATATAGAGTTAAAAAAGGAAGCACAAAAAGAGAATATCAGATATCAGAGTTAAAAAGGGAAACACAGAAAGAGAATATCAGATATCAAAGTTAAAAAGGGAAATACATAAAGAGAATATCAAATATCAGAGTTAAAAAAGGAAACGCAAAAAGAGAATATCAGATATTAGAGTTAAAAAGGGAAACACAAAGAGAATATCATATATCAAAGTTAAAAAGGGAAACACATAAAAAGAATATCAGATATCAGAGTTAAATAAGGAAACGCAAAAAGAGAATATCAAATATCAAGGTTAAAAAGGGAAACGTAGAAAGAGAATATTAGATATCAGAGTTAAAAAGGGAAACACAGAAAGAGAATATCAAATCCTAAAAGTCTCTAAAGTGTGGCAAGCTATGCACAACATCGTTTAGTAATCAATCTTTGGATTGAAAGATGAACTTTTGGTCTCTTTGTCTTTTCGAAGTGTGGTTAGGTTGTGCTATCGGTCAAGAGAAACTTTTTGTCTGATGACAAAAAAGGGAGGTATTTCAAGCTATTTTCTTTTTAAAATTAAGTTGTTTTTATCAAATCCATGTTTGTAATTACTTTATGTGTCATTAATAAAAATCTTCTTTGAAAAAATTTGTTTAGTTTACAATTAATCTGTTTAGTTTGTTCTGACTGAAATTTTATTACACTAATAAGACTGAAATTACTTGTGCTTTGATCTATTTATCATGCCTCAATAACATAAGTGTTATGTTTTATCTGCTGACTTATTTTATCTTATAAAGAAGAATGGTCTATGTTAAGCTTCTATAGAAATTTGACTCAGTCTCAAGAAATTATGTTACCCTAGTTAGGATTTAACTCTATTAAAAGAACAATCCTTGGACTTAGGGGGAGCAAGTCAAATTCTTAAAGACACATTTCCTTAGGGGGAGTATATCCTTTACATCTATTATTTTATTTTCAGCATATGCTATTTGTTTTTTAAAAAAAATAGTATATTATTTGTCATCAATAAAAAAAGTGGAGAATGTTAAGTCCATGAAAAGACATATGAGGTTCTATAAACCCTCAATTATTTTGATTTATGACATAAACTTAAACTATTTAAACTTCTAACATTTCATGTCTATGTAAGTATTGCTTAATAGAAACCACGTCTGAAACTAATGAAACAACCTGTCTTACGTCCATTTGAAGGATGACAATTGTCTAAAAAATGTATCATTATAGACACACAAAGTCAGAAGAATAAAAAAGCATCCTATCTCATAAGTTTCAAGTCCCTGATGTATCAAATGGAGCTTATAGTTGTTGCATAGTGTATCCTTAAAGATAACAGCCTCTTGAAGAATTCAGGAAAAATTGGCCAAAGCTAAAAGACCTCTTGCAGATTACTTTCACAAATATGGAAATATGCAGAAACATCAAAACTTTAGACGATTAGACATTCTCTTTATGCACCTGCCATTAGTGGCTCAATTTATCCCAGTGGCCATGTATGCTTTTGAAGCAGATCAATCCCCTCTCTCTTTTCATCTCAAACGCTTCTTTTCAAGATCTATATAAAGGAGAAGTTATCTTTCTGTCACACTTGTTGAAACTGAGCTTTTATATGAAGAAATCAACAACTTCCCGTTGCATATAAGAATTAATTTCAAAGAGATTGTTAAGGTATACTTTTTTATACTCTGATACTTATATAAACAGCTTCATTTGTTTCATATCCTAAACATATTATTCAGTTGTTAAAAGCTTAAAGTCCTTTAGAGTCTTATTTATAAGGCTCATGTTACTGTATGTTGTAAATTAACTAGAAGAGACTAAATTAAGAAAGAATACTTGTTACTTGTTAGCCTAGAGAGGCTAAGTCTAAGAAAGAATACTTGTTGTAAATAGGCTAAGAAAGAATACTTGTATCACTATGTTGTGTGCACAACTAAGAACTCCTGTTGGGATGAAGAATGATTAGACGTAGCCTTTGTGTTTTTGGTTGAATCGATATAATATTGTGTGTAGTTCTTCTATCTTTTTGTCATTTTGTGAAACTTCATTCAATTTTTTTCTTTTGCGAAAAACCTTCTTTGAAAAACTTAAACACGACATCGTCTGAATTGTCAGCAGCAAACAGTCCTTTGAACTAAAGTTTGTGAAAACTGTTCTTAAGACTTGTCAAAAAAAGGTTTTAAAACAAAGTTTTAAGTCACATTATTCAACCCCCTTCTAATATGCGTGTGAGAACCTTCAAGATATATATCACTTGAACTAATCATCTGTTACTAAAAGATATTTTTTATTAAAAATTGTATTAGATCCACATAAAAAATACAAAATGATTATTTTATAGATAATATATTACTTAAGAAAAATTAAATATATACCACTTAAATTTCCTATTAATAAAAAATATGAAAAATTTTATTAGACCAACTTTAAAAAATATGTAAAAATCATTTTAAATATAATATTTAATGATCCGGTCTGGATACCGGCCCCCAATCTTGTGACGTCAGAGTGACCTCATATAAGGAAAACCGGTGTCCTGGTTCAACATTACCACACCGGATATCCGATGTCTGGCCTTCCGTTCTCATCTCACGACCGCCCCACTTATTTTCTCTATAACGGATTATTGTTCATTTTCATGGAACATTTATATAACTGTTGGCTTCTCAGTCACAGCAAGATAAGAGCCCCTAATAACTTATCAGCGAAGACATTGTATGTAGCAAAATATGTCACGTCAATGGCCTCAGAAAGCAAGTGGATGTGTCAGCAGATTATGCGAAAAAGGTGATTATCCTCTCTTCTCCCTATAGGGTCGTACACTGATAATTTACCTACCCTCCTGACACATTCTAAGTGTTGAGCCACCCTGATTGACATAATATACACGCTATCAGAGCTAGGGGACCCACCTGTATCCAACGACTCATTTTTTAACGTACAACTATAAATAGCTCATGTCAATACACATGCAAGGTATCGTTGTTCTATCTCATACTTTACTATTACTCCGCTTGAGTATTCATTGAGTTCTTACACTCTTCTAACTTGAACGTCGGAGAATCTTCGTAGGTGGCACCACCTTTCGCCCCCCTGCAACGCGAAACGTTGGTGTGAAGGATCTCCAGGACAACAAGACCAGGCTCTCCCACTGAGAGACCGGATTGATACATCGAAACACACTGTTCCGGTGTGCAAACCCTAAAACACCTACATTCTTGTGGCTGGTCCCACACCGGATCCTAGACCCCGGTCCAGACCAGTTCATTGGCATGCCCAGTGGGACTCGTTAGAGTTATTCCCATTTTCGCAGAATTTTGGTTGTCACGATGGAAGGTGATGGGAGAGATTTCGTTGATGGTCACGTGGAGGATGTGACCCATCAACAGACTGGAAGGAGACTCGTCTTCGAGTCCCCTGTAACTCAAACCCGGAGGATGGTGCAAGTGCAAACGCCTGACCCCCGCGATGAGGTTATCAGGCAACTCAGGGAGGAGCTGATGGAGTTGAAGCAGGAGAGAGGAGGAGCTGGGGACAGGACAGCGTCCCATGCAGAGGATGCTCATCATGCATCAGCGAGGGATAGATCTACAACCCTCCAGTATTCGAAGATCCCCACGTATGAAGAGAGAGAGCAGACGCAAGACTCTGGTGATAGAGTCAGTACCAGGAGAAGGGAGCAGACGGTGGTGACTTCAGGGACATACAAGCTCAGTGTCCCTTTCTCAAGAAGGCTGATGAGCATTGTTATCCCAAAACATTTGCAAACAACTTAGCCACTGTCGATAGGGAAGTATAATGGAGAAACTGATTCCACTAAGCATTTGGATGCTTATGTGTATGAAGCTATGTATTTGGGAGCAGTTGAAGATGTTATGTGCAGGATGTTCCCAAGAACACTAACCGAGGAGGCTCTCAGCTGGTTTAAAAGCTTACCCTCAGGATCTATAGACTCTTGGGAGGAAATGGCTGCTGCATTTGAAAGCCATTTTGTCATCTCCAGGGATATCCCAAGAACTTCCCACACCCTGGCCCAGATAAGGCAGGGAGAAACTGAAACTCTTAAGGAGTTCTTGAAAAGGTTTTATAAGGAGGCAGCTTTGGTCCCCAACCTCACGGAGGCCATACAACTTCATATTGTAGTGGAAGCTCTTCAGCCTGGTTCAGCCTTTGCCCTATCTTTGGCAAAGAGCCCCCCAACAACCTTCGAGGAGTTTCAAAGGAAGGCTTCCAAGTACGTGGGCATAGAGATGCATCTGGAGGCAACCGCAACAAGGATGAAGCCTTCAGCACCCCCTCAGCAGCCATGGAGAGAAAAGGAGAGAATAAGGCCTGAGAAGCATGCCTTTAGAGAAGACTTTGCAAACGCTCGCCCGCATCCACGAGATAGGCGTGTATCATCGTTCAACAACTATGCTCCATTGAACACCAGGCACTCACAAATCATGAGGGAGGTTGGTTGGCCAACGTTGAACGTCTTTGGTATAAGGAAACCATCCCCAGTCAAGAGGGGTGGTAACCCATGCAAGTATTGCACTTTCCATGAACAGACGGGGCACAATACTGATGAGTGCAAGGCATTAAAGAATACAGTGGAAACTCTCATTCGAGAAGGAAAGCTGAAGCAGTATTTGTTCAAGGAGAAATTAGTAGACGAGCCTCAGAGGATGGAAAAAAAGAGCAGAGATCCCGATGACGAAGATGATAATACACGTAATCCAGCAAGGAAGTTCACTGCAGCTGAAAAGCAGAAGGGAGTAGTGATTGCTGGAGATGCCCAACAAAATAACATGCCCCAGCAGCAGAGGCAAGGCAGACGAGAAGTGATTGAGATGATAGCTGGAGGATTTGCGGGAGGAGGAGCATCAATCACAGCACGGAAGAATCACCACAGGATGATTCTGTCTGTCCAGGGCAAACCAAGGGATAACCGCCCTTTCAGGGACGGTATGGCAGCTCCGACGGTGTCATTTACTGATGATGACTTTGGCCCAACAATTCCAGGAGGTGATGATGCAGTAGTTATCGTGGCAGTCATAGCCAACAAGGATGTCAAGAGGATCCTCATCGATCAGGGAAGTTCTTGTGATGTTATCTTTTATAATTGTTTCAAACGAATGGGTTTCAATGATGCAGATTTACAACCCTACACGCAAGAACTCACAGCGTTTAATGTAGCCAAGCAACCCACTAAGGGGTATCTTGACACCCTGATTTCTTTTGAAGGAGAGCCTGGTGTGAGAACAGTCAAGTCAAGAATCCTGGTGATTGATGTGGAATCCCCATACAACGGTATCATAGGCCGTCCAACACTGAATACGATGGAAGCAATTGTATCCACTCCTCACCTCTTGATCAAATTCATCGACAAAGACAACGGTGTGTCCTCTCTCCGCGGTGACCAGGAGATGGCTCGATATTGTTATAACCTGAGCCTCAACATGGTTAAGTTGGAAGCATTCAACAAGAAGAGGAAGCTGAATGACGGAGGAACAGCGGCAGGGTCTGTCAGTCTCATTGACCTGGACCCTAGAGCAGAATTGAAGATTGATCCACTCAATCCCTCCAAGCCCACACCGGATGGTGGTTCCAGGGATGTTGTTTTAGGGGATTCCCCAGAGAAGGTCACGTACATCAATGATAAGCTGGAGTTTGCCATGGAGCAACGCTTATTAGCCCTTCTGCAGGAGTTCAAGGATCTTTTTGCATGGACAGCAGCAGATATGCCTGGGATGGACCCTGATTTCTGTTGCCACAAGCTTGCTGTGTACCCTGAAACAAGACCGGTGGCCCAGAAGAAGAGGAGGTTGGGACCGGAGAAGTAGAGGGCAGCTTGTGAGCAGACAGAGGAGTTGTTAAAGGCGGGCTTTATAAGGGAGATACGTTATTCATCTTGGCTTTCTAATGTGGTTATGGTGCAGAAAGCTAATGGCAAATGGAGAATGTGCACAGATTATGTGGATCTTAACCGTTGCTGCCCCAAGGATCCATATCCCCTGCCCAACATTGATCGTATGGTGGATGATTCATCTGGTTACCAGTACCTCAGTTTCATGGATGCTTATTCGGGATATAACCAGATTTCGATGTGGGAGGGAGACCAAGAGAAAACTGCCTTTATCAATGTCCGCGGTGTTTTCTGCTACACCGTCATGCCTTTTGGATTGAAGAACGCCGGCGCTACCTATCAGCGCATGATTAACAAAGTCTTTGAAGGGATGCACACCAGGTTGGTCGAAGTTTACTTCGATGATATTATAGCCAAAACGCCCGCTGGAGGAGACCACATTGAAGATCTGCGCCAAGTTTTCACTAGGCTTCGACAGTACAACATGAGGTTAAACCCCTTAAAATGCACCTTTGCCGTTCCAGCTGGGAAATTCCTGGGATTCATGTTGACCCAACAAGGCATCGAGGCCAACCCTGGGAAATGTCAAGCAATCCTGGACATACAGAGCCCTAAGAGCCTGAGGGAGGTCCAATCGTTGAATGGGAAAGTGGCCGCTCTAGCTCGCTTCATGCCCAAGATGGCGCACAGGTCCCTCCCCTTGTATAAGGCGTTGAAGAAACACAAGAGTTTTGAATGGGGAGAGGAGCAAGAACAAGCCTTCCAGCAACTCAAGGCCGTTCTCTCGAGTCCACCAATTTTGGTTAAGTCTGACCCTGGTGAGACTTTGATCTTGTATTTAGCAATCTCGGATGAAGCCCTAGGCGTGGCCTTGGTCAAAGAAACCCTTGAAGGGCAGAGGCCAGTGTGCTTTACTAGTAAGACGTTTCAGGGGCGGAAGGAAGGTACCAGAAGATTGAGAAAGCTGCTCTAGCAGTCGTGTGGGCATCGCGACGGTTGATGCCCTATTTCCATGCACACCCAGTACTGGTGAGAACAGATTTGCCTCTCTGTTCAGTGCTTAGCAAGCCCGACCTCGCCGGGAGGATGATAAAATGGTCTATCGAGCTGTCTGAATTTGAAATTTCGTATGAGCCTCGAGGAGCCATCAAGGCACAAGTGTTGGCTGATTTTGTTGTGGAGATGACTGGGGCGGACCCTGCCACCCCTCGAGCGCATTAGACCATTTACGTTGATGGATCGTCGAACAGCAAGGGTTGTGGAGCAGGTGTTGTGGTAGAAAGTGATGATGGTGTGCACCTAGAAATTTCCCTCCGATTCAATTTCAAGACCTCCAACAACCAGGCTGAATACGAAGCATGCTTGGCCGGTCTCCGTGCGGCGATTGACATCGGAGCATCAGCAGTCACACTTTGCAGTGATTCCCAATTGGTGATTTCGCAGATCCAAGGGGAGTACCAAGCAAAGGAGCTGCAACTTCAATTGTACTTGAATTGTGTTAATGAGTTGAAGGGAAGATTTGAAGTTTTAGAGTTCAAACATGTGCCCAGAGAAGAAAACACCAGAGCGGACATCTTGTCAAGACTTGCAAGTACAAAACAGCCCGGCAGCACAACAACGGTGGTTCAAAGCACTTTGACGTCACCTAGCATACCTCTATACCCTTCTCTGAATGCTATCATGGTGAGTTATCCATATGAGGACTCTTGGGTCATCCCCTATATTCGCTATCTGGCTGATGGTCAACTGCCCACTGATGAGAAGGAGAGGAGACGAGTGAAGAGGGAGCTGCCATATTTTACTATGGTTGATGATATTCTCTACAAAAGGGGATTCTCTGTCCCATATCTTTTGTGTCTGAGAGAGGATGAGGTTTAAGCGGTTTTGGAGGAAGTGCACGAGGGGCAATGTGGGCACCATGCTGGGGGCCGAAGCTTAATGAGGAAGGTCCTCAGGGCTGGATATTGGTGGCCCACTGTGAAGCAGGATTCTGCAGATTTTGTTAGGAAGTGTGATGCTTGTCAAAAATTCTCCAATCTCCACCATACACCGGCCCAAGAGCTGTCCTCATCTGTTGTACCTTGGCCCTTCTACCAGTGGGGCCTTGATATTTTGGGTCCATTCCCCACTGCGCCAGGAGGTATCAAATATTTGATCGTGGGGGTAGACTACTTCACCAAATGGATTGAAGCTGAGCCCGTAGTGCACATTACTTCTGCGCGAACAAGACGTTTCGTGTATGAAAATATCATAGCTCGATTCGGGGTACCAAGGCGGATTATGACTGACAACGGCACCCAGTTTACAGACAAAAAGTTCACAGATTCACTGGAAGGACTGGGGATAATCCAGATATTTTCGTCTGTTGAACACCCCCAAACCAATGGACAAGCGGAGGTAGCCAACCGAGAAGTGCTAAAGGGGTTGAAGAAGCGTCTGGGAGAAGCAAAGGGAGGATGGACCGATCAGCTATGTCATGTTTTATGGGCATACCGCACCACGCCTCATTCTTCAACTAACGAATCCCCATACCGGTTGACGTACGGGGTTGAGGCCATGATCCCGGTGGAGCTACAAACAAGATCGGCTCGGGTGGAGTATTTTTCGGCTGAAGATAACAACGCTAATTTGGCATCAGAACTGGACGTCCTCCAGGAGTTAAGAGAAAAGGCTTTCGTCAGAGATCAGGCAATAAAAGCAAAGGCAGCACTCCGGTATAATAAACGTGTCCAATACAGAGCTTTCAACACCGGAGATCTTGTTTTGAGAAAGGCAAGTGTGGGGAATAAATTCGCTCACCAAGGAAAGCTAGCACCGACATGGGAAGGTCCTTATAGAGTTTCTGAAGTGACTGGAAAAGGGTCATACCGGTTGGAAGAACTTGATGGAACTCCAATCCGCAACAAATGGAACACTCAGAACTTACGCGTTTATTACAGCTAGTTGGTAAGACGGCGTGTACTCTTTTTCCTTACTTGAGTTTTTTCCCTTGGGGTTTTCTCAAGAAGGTTTTAACGAGGCATGACCCCAACTACGCTCTTCACGTAATGTACTTTCAATTTTAATGAGAATACATTTTAACCGCCCTATCATTCTCACTTTTCTTATGTGTTGTGATTTATAGCCGTAGTTTAACACGCATACACCTCAGGACGGATGAACTCAACTACCAATCCTATAGTTGATGATGTAACTCCTCGAGGGACTGATGAAGACCCCTCAGGACGGATGATCTCAATCACACATCGTGTGTTTTGACGATGTAACTCCTCGAAGTGAAATGGGTTGTAGGGCTGGTCCTTTTTCAAGGCCACAAACCGAACCCCATTCGAAGACACATGGGTTGTAGGGCTGGTCCTTTTTCAAGGCCACAAACTGAACCCCATTCGAAGACAACATGGGTTGTAGGGCTGGTCCTTTTTCAAGGCCACAAACCGAACCCCATTCGAAGACAACATGGGTTGTAGGGCTGGTCCTTCCTCAAGGCCACAAACCGAACCCCATGCGAAGGCTTGGGCGCAGTAGGCCGGTTCATACAGAAAACCATGCCGAACCCCGAGTAACGGGCGCAGTAGGTTCAGGATTAGCCCTGATCCGAACCCCGTGTTGAAGGCTTGGATTGTAGGATTGCACCTAACTCCAAGTACGGTTAGTAGGATCGAACCGAACACCGTGTGAAGACTTGAGGAGTAGGACCAAACCGAACCTCAAGAGAAAGGCGTAAAGCTTATCCTTGCCAAAGCTATACAAAAATTCAAGGGCAATATCCGTCCTCAATTATGGAATATCCACCCCAGAGCGGTTGAGCGCTCACGTACCCGCTCTACGTCTTCGAGGACAGATGAGCATTTCTATCTTTTTAAGAAGTTAAAAGGTAATTCTTGAGATAAAATTTCCCTTCCCAATGTACTTACACTTGGGGACAGGGCATGCTTTAACTTAATTGTCGCTTCTTTGTTACAATTTGTTATCTTAATCTGGTGTGATCAGTAATCTTTAAGCAGCTAGGTAACCACACAGAACGAATTCGCAAAGCATTGAAAACGATAAAGTGTTTTGTACAGCACTATGTTATCCAACAATCATACATTCGACGCAAGCAGTTGAAGAGAAACAACAGTGAATTTTATTCTCAAAATAAGAAATTATTCAGGTTACAAAGTAGTTAAAGCTGGAGCTGATCCCAGTACACAGCTATGAATAAAGCTTAAATTAAGGGGCCGGTGCCTGATCCTCCGCAGTGGGCACTCCTGTCTTCTCCATCTTGTCCTCTACTCCAGTTTGGGCAACTTCCTGCGTTTCAGCTCCAGAGGCAGCGGTGGACGTCGTTGGCTCCATACTTTGACCTTCTGGAAGGGGCGGCAGTTCGTACAAAGATGCACGGGGTTCATGGTGCGAGCCGTCCTTATGTACTTCGACAAGTTTTCCCCCATGGAATTCGAAGAACGGATCCAATCCGTACAAATTCAGCTGCACTCTGGGGTTACGATAATAAACTTGACGAAGGGCCAGGCCGAAGGATTCATACGCCATATTTTTGCATATCTCCAAGGCTTTGGCAGCCTTGGCCTTCGCAGCAGCTAATCTTCTTTGAACCTTGGCAAAATCCTCTTCTGAAGGCCCAGCACTCGCACCACCCTTCTTGAGTTCCTCAATTTGGGCTTGCATCTCCTTCCGAAGGCTCTCCCACTCCCCAAGGTCTTTGTTGCGACCGTCCTCCATAATTTTGAGATCGTCAGCAAGCTTAGCCGATCTCTTCTTCTCCAGTTGTAATTCTTCTTCAAGGAGGGGTATGGATTTATTCTGTTTCTGGAGGTCGGCAACTTTCCGCTCTAGAGCCTTGTTCGCAAAATGAACTTGGCTTACCTCCTCAGTTTTCCTCTGGAGCGTCTCCTTGGTTTTCTTCAATTCTGACTCCACGCCCCTATGAACTTCAGCTTGCTTGGTCGCCCATGTCTCCTTCACCGCGAGTTAGGCTTTAAGTTTTTCAACCTGATCCATGTAATTGGCCTTCTCGCTCAGGGAATCAAGGAGGCCGGACAGTTCATCCAGCTGCCAACGCCCGGACTTACAAGCACCTCGGACCCCAGCAGCGTCGAGGGAAGGGCGGAGGCAATACCTTGCCTTTGGAAGAGTGGGAGGCATGGACCCCTGAAACCATAAGTAAGGAGAGAGAAAGGAGTCACGCGGAGGATCAAACGCCGGAGGAGGACCATTCCCAGAGTCCGGTTCTGAAGTATTCTGTGAATAAGGGGCAGAGGATTTAGGAACGGGCTTCTTTTCCTTGTCCTTCTTCAATCCAGTTTCTTCGACCGTCTTCTAACGCTTCTTCACAGGGTCATCAGAGGAGGGCTTTTCTTGATTTGCCTTTTTTACAAGATGCCTCTTTTTCCTCTTCTTCTCTGGGACGGCCTCCTCGTCGCCCGCTCCAGTGGCCTCAGCTGGTTCTTCTGTTTCCTCCTCATCAAAGAGAGGAACCTCGTCACCTACTGCCGAGGTCAGAGGAATGAGGGGAGTTTTGGTGGCGTTCCTCTTCGCCTGGATCTCATTCTCCTCAGAGGAGGAGTCATCGTTAGCCATCATGGTCCTTAACGACAACATCTCTGGGCAGGCTCTTTCAATTTGTTCTGCAAAACAAGAAAGGTTGAGTTAGCACATAAGAAGAAAAAATAATCAGAACGGAATAACTATACAACATAAATAGAGTAAGAGCGGATATTACGGAGGTAGGTGTTTCGGATGTCGTCCTCGGCCAAGAGGAGCCTGCTGGAAAATCCTTTGAGGGTCTTCGAGGCCGTCTACATGGCGCTCAAGACCTCAACAGAATGAGAGGAGAGTTCACTCTCATCTGTGTAATAAGCACGGCTCATGAGGAGAAAATGCTCGTGCGTCCAGCTAAGAGGGAACTTGGTAAATCCCTCCTTGTTTCGCCAGAAGACCGGCTTATTTGGTTGAATACGGACCCGCGTGTAATAGTGCTTGAAGGAGCGTCCATCCACCTTCGCGGATTCTGTATAAGATTTGAAATTTATCACCCTTGAGTCACTACGGAGAGTAATGAACCCAAGGCCGCCCTTCTTATTAGCACGACGGACCACTTGGCAATAGTAAAACAGTTTGGCCACAGTGGCGGAGAAGTTAAAATGCTCCCCCAGAACCTCCAGAGCCCGGACTAGACCTCAACCGTTGGGATGCAGTTGTGTAGGGGCGCAGTCTAGAAAACGCAGGACGGCCATCTGGAATTCCGTCATGGGGAAGCGTACTCCCAACTTCAAGAAGACGAAGTCGTACATGTAGACCGACCTCTTATCAGGGACGTTGTGGCATACTCTCTCAGAGGGACGTGGTGCCAGAACAGCGTATCGCGCCTTGTACTTTTTGTCTGAATATATTTTGCAGCGGAAAGAGATCGTGCATTCCTCCTCACTCGCATGGTGCGAAGGGATCTCTAGGAATTCCTCCTCCACCCAGCAGTAGGGTTTCTCCCTGTTGAGCTTTTCCCAGTCAAGCCGGTGTGCCACAACGTTGACACGCCCTTCAGCAGAGCAGAGAACTGGTATTTTTCCACGTCCTGGAAGGTCCATAGTTGTGCAGGCACGGTGGAACGCATACGTACTGTGGTAAAAAGCAACATCGTTAGAGAGGTAACCTTCAGCACTTGACCCTTCATCAGAGCGGCTGGTAGCCCTCGAGTCAAGGGGAACCTCAGAGCGACGTTGGGAAGAGGACGCTCGTGAGGAAGAAGCTTCGGCTCTCTCTGAGCGACGAGGCCCAGCCATAGGAGGATTCGTTGGAATCCTCCCACCACGGTGGCTAAGGGGGGCACGAGAGCCAAAACTCCCCCTGTTTGAAGGACCAGCGTGGCCTGCTCTAGGGCGCATGGTGGAAACAGAATGAACAAAATTGCAAGGAGTTGAAGGAAAGGGAGGTTACCTAAAGGAAGAAGATCTTTGAGAAGTTTGAAGACGACAGAGAAATTTCTAAGAAATTTGAGCAGAGTTTCACTAAGCTTGAAAACAAGAGTGGATTCCAAAATCTGCTAAGAGTCCTTTTTATAGGTAACGAAGAGGCATAATGTTCCGTCGAAGGTCACAAAGCTTGTCTCAAAACGCAACCTTTCAAATTGAAACGACTCCGTCGTTTCGTCACGAATAAGCGCAAAAATGGTAACGTTTCAGGAAACATTTTGGCAAAATGGACCCCCCATTCAGTTTGAATCTAGGTCCAATAAGCCCAATCGACGGTTACACTTTTGGGTAATGATGGCTCGTGCGTAAAAAATGCATTTACTGTCCAATCATACCATGCGCATTTAATACCTTCAACCACTTTTCGAATACCAAGGGTTTCGATTCTCAAAGACCCTTGGGAT
Organism: Clitoria ternatea; assembly: GCA_037962975.1. Lineage (NCBI taxonomy): Eukaryota > Viridiplantae > Streptophyta > Magnoliopsida > Fabales > Fabaceae > Clitoria > Clitoria ternatea. The sequence continues at coordinate 55,452,836 of CM075675.1, forward strand.
TTCAATCATTTATTTTATGCTGTCTGAATCCGTTGTACGCAACGCGAGAGGAGCGGTCACTCGTTTATTAGAGCAGACGCCACAGAGCTTCCAGAGACCTTCCAGAATGTACCACCGGCATCCAGATTTCTCTAGAGTTGTGTAGCTCATATGAGCAACTTAACAGTCCCTCATACAAGCTAGGGGACAGATGATCTGGTCTGGATACCGGCCCCCAATCTTGTGACGTCAGAGTGACCTCATATAAGGAAAACCGGTGTCCTGGTTCAACATTACCACACCGGATATCCGATGTCTGGCCTTCCGTTCTCATCTCACGACCGCCCCACTTATTTTCTCTATAACGGATTATTGTTCATTTTCACAAAACATTTATATAACTGTTGGCTTCTCAGTCACAGCAAGATAAGAGCCCCTAATAACTTATCAGCGAAGATATTGTATGTAGCAAAATATGTCACGTCAATGGCCTCAGAAAGCAAGTGGATGTGTCAGCAGATTATGCGGAAAAGGTGATTATCCTCTCTTCTCCCTATAGGGTCGTACACTGATAATTTACCTACCCTCCTGACACATTCTGAGTGTTGAGCCACCCTGATTGGCATAATATACACGCTATCAGAGCTAGGGGACCCACCTGTATCCAACGACTCATTTTTTAACGTACAACTATAAATAGCTTATGTCAATACACATGCAAGGTATCGTTGTTCTATCTCATACTTTACTATTACTCCGCTTGAGTATTCATTGAGTTCTTACACTCTTCTAACTTGAGCGTCGGAGAATCTTCGCAGGTGGCACCACCTTTCGCCCCCCTGCAACGTGAAACGTTGGTGTGAAGGATCTCCAAGACAACAAGACCGGGCTCTCCCACTGAGAGACCGGATTGATACATCGGAAACACACTGTTCCGGTGTGCAAACCCTAAAACACCTACATTCTTATGGCTGGTCCCACACCGGATCCTAGACCCCGGTCCAGACCAGTTCATTTAATAAAACTATACATATTTGGATTTATTAAAAATGTCTCTAAACATACATTAGAAAAACTAATAAAATAATTATCATTACATGTAATAAGGGCAGAGCCTCATTCATAAAATAGTTAGAAATACATATTATTGATGATCTATTTTTTACTTTTCTTTTACCTTTGTTTTCGATGTCATCTCTGAATCTTTTGTATCAATTAAATTTAAACGTGAGAACTCAAACAATTTGTTTTTTAAACTTATTCGCGATAGTTTATTTTTTAAACTTATTCTAAATAATAGTGAATAATAATATATTATTAAATATTTTTAAAATATTTAATAGTATAAATATTTTTTAAAATAGATTATATTTGTTAAGAAAACTATTTTCAATTATATTTTTAATATATTTAATAATATATTTTATAATATTTACCGTTTGAAATAAAAAACTACTTTAATAATATAATATTTTTAATAATTCAAATATAGAGAAATAGAGTTAATAATTAATGAAATATTATAAATATGTTAAATATATTTTAAAATTTTCATTTAATAATATATTTAAAATATATTATTATAATTTTTCTAATATATACTATTAAATATATTTAAGAATATTCATAAATACATTAAGAAGTACGTTATATATTAAGAATATACGCAAGGTGAATATTGAAGTAATAAGGCTAACTTAGTTCAACGATTAAGCATGCATTTTCCTATACTTCTTCCATACTTTAGGTAGGTTCAATTTCTAAGTATCTAAATACTGAAGTGTATTAATTTACAATTCTTTTAATTTGATTAACCTTAAAGACCAAATTTAAGGAATTTCAAAATTGTTATAAATATATTATAATAAGTGGATGTCCACTAATTTGGTTCTATAAATAGAACCAAACCCTCACTAATCAAACACACCTCTTTCACCCTTAATCTCTCATTCTTCATCTCTCTCTAATTCTCTCTTAAGTTTTTGCCTCCTTTTACTTCATTATTGTTTTTCTTTATTTTATAACACGTTATCAGCACCAGGTTCTGACCAACCGAGATCTAGTCAAGAAAAGGTAATATATAATTATTATTATTCTTTATAATTTTAATTATGTATATATTATAAAAGGTTCCTGAAGAACTTATATTTAAACATCCCTAAAGGATATATAAGATTATATTTATATCATATAAAAAAAATAAGTTCCTGAAGAACTTATTCATAAACATCCCTGTAGGATGTATAAAATTGATAATTAAATAATTCAGAATTCTTGAAGAATTCTTGAAAATATTTTTTTTAGTTCCTAAAGAACTATAACCATTTAAAATAATAATAATAATAATGATAATAATAATAATAATAATAATAATAATAATAATAATAATAATAATAATAATAATAAATATAGAATTACATGATTATTTTATTCTGTACATTTTAACTTTATTGCAATATTAACTATAGCTTCACGGTATGTTGATTTCCTGTCATGTTGCAATACTGGTGATTATTTTATATTGCTTTGCCTTTTAGCTTAATGCTTGCATTATTATTGCACTACCTGATTGTTAGACTTTTGCTTTATTATAATTAAGCTAGCACTGCACCATATTGCTTATAGCCCAACATGACTTTTGCTTTACTATAAGTAAGCTAGCAATGCACCTGTTTCCATTTGCGTTACTTTATTTAATTATTTATTATATTATATTATTACTACTTCAATAAATTGCTTAATTATTGATTCACGGACACAACTTTTGCTAATTAATTGATTCACGGACACAGCCTTGTAGTTTTACCTTGCTAATTAATTGATTCATTTGCAATGATTCACGGACACATTGATTCATTTGTTGTGACTTCTAACTAATTAATTCATGAACTGTACACATGTTTTATACTTAATTAGAGATTAATTTCTCATAATTAGTATTTATAAATAATATATTTTAAGGTGTTAATAAATAAAATATATAGTTATAATTATTGTTGACTTGTTTTATTGTTATTACCATCATTATAGATAATATATTGAGTATTATCTGACTTATTTATAATTTCTTGTATAGAAAGAATATGTCAAATATTACCAACCTTGAGTTCGTAGCTCTTGACATATCTGGAAAAAATTATCTATCATGGACACTAGATGCTGAGATCCATTTAGATGCAAAAGGTCTTGGAGACATGATTAAAAATGGAAATCAGGCATCCAGTCAAAACAAGGCTAAAGCCATGATATTTTTACGTTACCATATCCATGAGGGCTTAAAAAATGAGTACTTAACAGTCAAAGACCCTCTCGTTTTGTGGAATAATCTAAAAGAGAGATACGACCATCAAAAGGATATAATTCTTCCAAAAACCCGTTATGAATGGATGCATTTACGCTTTCAAGATTTTAAAATTGTAAATGAATATAATTCTACGCTATTCAGAATTACTTCAAAATTGGAGTTATGTTGAGAAAAGATCACTGAAAGTGATATGTTAGAGAAAACATTCTCCACTTTTCATGCATCCAGTATGCTTCTACAACAGCAATATCGCCAAAAGGGCTTTACAAAATATTCTGAATTAATTACTTGTCTCCTTGTGGCTGAGCAAAATAATGAATTGCTTATGCAAAATCATGAATCTCGTCCAACTGAAAATGCTCCATTCCCAGAAGTGAATGTAGCAACACACGATCATAATACTCGTGGTCGTGGTCGTGGCCGTAGCCGCGGTCGTGGACGAGGTAATGCTCGAGGACATGGTATTGGTCATAGATATGGTTATGGCCGTGGTCATGGTCGAAATAATAAAAGATCATCATTCACATGGAAAAATAAAGAACATATAAAAAAAAGGACAGATGCTCAAAATAGCAAACAAACTAAAAATATTTGCTATCGCTGTGGTAGCAAGGGACACTGGTCTCGAGTCTGTCGCACACCAAAGGATCTCGTAGATCTATACCAAAAATCCCTTAAAAATAAAGGGAAAATAATAGAGACAAATTTTACTGGTATAGATGATGATTTCTCTGATTTTAGTGTTGATGATTTTCTTACTCTTTCTGAAGAAGAAATTGACCATTCGGTTGGAGAAGGGAGTGCCCCTAAATAAATTATTTTAATGTTTCATGTAATTTGTTTTGTTGTAAATTTTATCTTTATCAATAAAATTTTGTTAAATATTATTGTTAATTATATTTTTACTAATGATTTATTTTTTTATTTATTTAATGAAGAATGAATGCTCGTGTGAATGACGAAGATATATGTCTCGCAGACAGTGCAACAACTCATACCATTCTCAAGAATGAGAAATATTTTTACCATATAGTAAAACAAGAAGCCAATGTTAATACTATATCTGATAGTATAAATATAATTGAAGGCTCCGGTAGAGCCAGTATTTTGTTACCTGGAGGAACAAAATTGCACATTGAAAGTGCATTATATTCTAAGAAATCTCAAAGAAATTTGTTGAGTTTTAAGGATATCCACAAAAATAGATATCATATTGAGACCACAAATGAAGGAAATGATGAATATCTTTACATCACAAAGTTAATTTCTGATAAGAAATGTATATTGAAAAAATTACCTTCATTTTCCTCCGGTTTGTACTATACTTATATTAGTACAGTTAAAACAAATGTTATTGTAAACCAGAAGTTTACAAATAAGAATGACTTTGTTATCTGGCATCAACGATTAGGCCATCCTGGATCAATTATGATGCGAAAAATAGTTGAGAATTCAAATGATCATTGTTTGTCCAGCAGACAAATTATGCAAACTAAGAATTTCTCATGTGCTGCTTGTTCTCAAGGAAAATTGATCATTCGGCCATCACCAATGAAAATTGGGAATGAATCACTCACATTTTTAGAGTGTATACAAGGTGATATTTGTAGACCAATACACCCTTCATGTGGACCATTTAGATATTTTATGGTTTTAATTGATGCATCAACTAGATGGTCACATGTTTGCTTATTATCAACTCGCAACCAGGCGTTTGCGAGATTACTAGCTCAATTAATTCGTTTAAGAGCTCATTTCCTTGATTATCCAATTAAGAAAATACGCCTTGATACGCTGGTGAATTCATATCTCAATCATTTAATGATTATTGTATGTCCATTGGAATTGATGTTGAACATCCTGTAGCACATGTTCATACACAAAATGGACTTGCTGAATCATTGATTAAACGTTTAAAATTGATAGCAAGACCATTGTTAATGAGATCAAAACTCCCAATTTCAACTTGGGGACATGCAATCTTGCATGCGGCAGCACTTATTCGTATCAGACCTACAAATAATCATGAATATTCCCCTTTACAATTGGTTCATGGTAAAGAACCAAATATTTCCCATCTAAAAATCTTTGAAAGTGCGGTATGTGACGTCCTACGTCAATTTACCTTTATTTATATCCATTTAATTAATTTTCACAATAAATTTTTTCGCATTTAATAAAATTTAATTATTTCCCATTTCAAAATAATATTTATTTTCACTAAACATACTCAAAGTAATAATTATATAGTGTGACAAAACCTTAGAGTGCCTCTAATTTAGAAAAGAGTCAAAAATATGAAACAGGGGCCTGACGCTGCGCGCCATTCCCACGCGTAGCATCAGCCATCTGCTGCGCACCTCACGCTACGCACCAGCCTCACGCGTAGCGTGGGCATGACAGTGACAGCACCTGATGCTGTTACACATTTAAACCATTTTACTAACTTCTAACCTATCCAATTGGCCCGTTTTAGATCCGATTGCCACGAAACTTCACGGGCCACCTGTTTTCCCCATTTCGGAACTGTTGGCGCTATCCGTTCGCCAAAATTCCAACATATGCGAAAGTTATGCGCGAAATACATTTTAACCCAATTAGGTGTAAAACCCTTTCACCAAACATCCTAATGGATTCCAATGGACCAAAAGCCAATGCATCTAAATCCTAAATGTCATGGAAGACCTATTGATGCATTCTGGGGTTTCTTACACCCACCGAATCTTAATTTCACCTATCCGGTTCCTTAAACTCTATATCCAACTATATGCATAACTTATCTAAATCAATCCAATCATCATCCTAACATCAATCACATAGCATACATATCAATCATGCATCAATGCAACACCTGCCCATCACATTCAACATTCACACATGTCAATGGCTCCGTGCCATAATTCATCCTCATCAATAAGTCATCAAACCACAACATGCATAATCATGGCAAGTTCATCACACATACTTTATCATCTACCACCCACCATATTAATACATTACTTATTACACACTTAAACACATACACTCAAAATATTACATTCATTTTATATATATCCATTCATTGGAATCAAACTTCCTCTTGGCGCACCTCCGCAGCATTAGCATCCTCCCTGTCACTGGTCACTAAAATTTAACAACAGCAAGGGTGAGTGTTTGAAATATCATAATTAATATAGAATGAAATATTAAACTTAACAATACCTACTACTCTTTGTTATTACATAATCTCTTTCGATTTCCTGCACTTATCCACATCAATACAATTACATCCATACACATCATTTATTCATATTACACTTTCAATTCATAATTCATTTTCCATCATCAATCAATATAAGATTCACATATGTCACAACTGACTCTCATGTAATTTGACGCCTAGTATCCGGATACTAAAGGACTGGCCTTCAGCTGGGAGTCCGACTTGACATCCCGTGAACCCGACTTGGTTCACCGAGCCCGACTTGGCTCTCCACCTCAACCACTGGGTTCGACTTGACCACTGGGTAGCTCAACTGGGCACAAAGACCACGGGAGCCAGAAAACGAGGGGTATACATACCGTTGGCCATCCCATACCACATATTCACATATCATATCTCATAATCATAGCATATCATCAACGAACCACATGTGCAACTACCAGAAACTGGCATGTGCTCACAATACAGGGCGACCGACTTGTCAAACCCATCCATACAATGCTATTGCATATATCATCAATAATTCAAAATTCCACATTTTTATTCATAATCAAATGTACATACACCACTCAAAGTAGAAATATTACACATATATTTCACTTCCATCATTCCAATCTTTATTCCATCATATAATCAATTCAATCAACATATTTCTTTCATATTCAACCATTTAATCTCATTCCACATACTCATATATTCACAACTACTATATTCAGTTACTTTATAGTATTTATGACAACTCTTATTAAATTCTTAAACTTCCCATAATCTGTTTTCATATCAATTCTAATTAATTATGACCCGAACACCCCCCTTACCTCTATTCCGAGCTTCGACAGTTTGCTCAAGGGGTGGATAGCGTACTACAGCCACTGGATTCACCGTTCCTCTTTCGCTTCCGACGTCCACTTCGTCGATCGCTTGCCTAACACTCGTTCCGGCACCTACGGTCACCGAAACATCAAATTAGTTAGTACGTTACCTTCCTTATACTTCCAAACTCATTACCCAAGCTCCACAAGCCACTGAAACTCAAAATCAAAACCCCAATCATCACATGCAAACTCGGATTTCATGAAGGGAAGGAGAAGAAACTAAAGATTAGAGGCCCTAAATGCCTTACCTTGGTTCCAAATTGCTTAAAACCACCAAGAATCCAAGTTTCCCTCAAAACCCTAGCCAAATCGCCTCAGAGAAGAGAGGAAATGAAAGAGAGGGTTTACAGGTTCTGTTCTGTGTGACCCTGTTATAAAACAGATCGCGACGCTGGCGCTACGCGTCAGCCTGGCGCTACGCGTCAGCTCACTAAATCACACCTGACGCTACGCGTCCCATCCACGCTACGCGTCAGGGTCCTGATGCCATTTTCCTTAAAATTTCATTTAAAACTGCTTTTCCCCGCTTAACATTTCATATACCATTTTTATTATAAGCCAAATAATAATTTACTCATTTCCAATTTATTTTCTATTATCAAAACATCTGGGATGTTACACGGTATATGTTCCTATCTCTCCTCCGCAACGCACTAAGATGAGACCTCAAAGACGGTTGGGAATATATGTTGGATATGAAAGTCCATCCATAATAAAATATCTTGAACCTTTAACAGGTGATTTATTTACAGCTTGTTTTGCTGATTGTCATTTTGATGAATCTGTTTTCCCACCATTAGGGGGAGAAAATAAACACTTGGATAAAAGGATTAGCTGAAATGAGATATCTCTATCACATCTTGATCCTCGAACAAAGCAATCTGAACTAGAAGTTCAGAAAATAATTAGTTTGCAAAATTTAGCAAACCAATTACCTAATGTATTTGCTGATCCAAAAAGAGTGACTAAGTCACACATACCAGCTGTTAATACTCCAATAAAGATTGATATCCTTGAAGGACAATCTAAATTTGCAAATGAGTCTGAAGCCAAAATAAAACGTGGCAGATGACAGGGCCCGCAAGCGCACGGGTTATGTCGCGTAATATAAAAGATTATCGTTCTCCACAGGGACTGTTTTCAAAGTACCGGCATATCAAAATTTGATTATCCACACAATTCTCTTTCAATTTTTGGTATTTGTGAAAAATAAAAATTAACAGTAAAAAATTTTACCTTACAGTAAAAATAAAAATTTACCGTGGGTGACAAACAGAGTTGAGAGTATCTTGGGATTCCGGGGGTTTAAGATATTATTCTACGTTGACAATTTCAACTTTTTATAAACAAAAATCAAATTAAGTTTTCCAAGGCGAATTTTCCAAAAGCCAATTAATATGTTCCTCTCGGAATCCTATTAATGTACCTAACCTATGGAAAGCGCTGCTTAATCCTCAGAAAGGCCCATTATCGTTTTATGAAAATCCCATTTTTACTTCCTCAAAAGAATTTTGATTACTTTCACGGTTTTACCGAGGTCACAAAAAGCATCTCAAAAATCTTAGGTTTAGTTCAAAGCTTTCCGGTAAAAATAAATCTCTCGATTCTATTTGTTACCTAAACTTACTAATATACCCGTAAGTACATGGTTTTATCATTTAGGTTCTTGTTAGGAATCACTAAAAGCATTAAGTAAAATTTGAACTAAATGGAAAACAGAAATTTATTTACTTTTAAGTCAAAATAACATCAACGTAAAATATTATCGTACCCCCGTTTTCCCAAGATAAAAATTTAGTTACACATGATACGGTATAAATTCATACATATAATGAAAAGGAAATACAACATACAATTCATGGTAAATAAAACTTACGGGTTTCTCCAAAAGCCCAGTAAATTTTCCACCGTAAATCTTTGTTCCGGATCCCTCCACCGTATACAAATTTAACCGCTCAATTTCACTGTCCTCTCAATTCTTATTTCACAAAATAAAAATACAATACAAAGAAATAAAATTCCACACTACACGCACACTGTTTTTCTTTTGTTTAATTTTCTGACTCACTCTCTGCACAAAATTCTCTCTGCTACTATCCTAATTCTCACTGCAAAAACTGACTGCCCCAATTCTTTGCTGCTGTATGTTTTTATAGCCAGCTCCTTATAACAAATAATGTCCCATTTTGCAATCAGCCATCACTTTTACGTTGGCAAACATGGAGCAAAAATGGGAACCCATTCTCTGCTGGTAAGTGTTGCCAAATTGTGTTGCTGTTTTTGTTATTTTGCTGTCCCAAACAGCCAGCATTTCATATGTTTTTGGCTGTCCAAATTCTTGCTGTTTGCTGTTGCATTTTTGTTGTTTTGCTGTGGGAATATGCTGCTGTTTGCTGTCTAAATACAGTGCTGCTTTTATATTGTTTTCTTGCTGTCCAGCTCACTTTTCTCTGCCTATTTTCTAGCAGCCATTCACGTTAAAACATTGCCAATTTTGCTGTCCAATTTCAGCAGCAATTAAAGTGGACCCATGTGTGCCTTTTTCCTTTGTTTGCATTGAATAATTGACAATGGGAGCTTGCTTTGGTGTAGCCGTTGGAAGCAAATGGGAACCAATTATTTGCATAAAATATTGATACTTTAGATCCTTGCCTAATGCTGCCGAAAATGGACTTGTAGGTGACCATTTATTTGCATAAATTAATGGTACATGGAGCCAAAGAAGAAACCATTTTTAACACAATTTTTCCAGCAGCAAAAACCAATTTTTCAGGGCTGAAAACAGTGAAAAAATAGAGGAAAAACGTGCAGAAACAGAGTGCTGGAAAAACAGTGACAGACAGCAGAAACAGTAGTGGAAACAGCAGTAGAAACAGTGGAGCTACTGAAAAATACAGACAACAGTAAAAATACAGTGAGTGCAGTAAAAAAAATAAAAATTAAATTAAATTAAAATTAAAATATCAATCCATCATATTTTTCAAATTCTCAAAATTGTGTTTTTTAATTGTTCCATTTTCATTAATTCATGCAAAATACGATACTTGGACAATGACAGTGAATTTAAAGCGAAAATCATGAAAATCAGAGGAAATAATACAGTAACAACAGAAAATGTAAACAATTTAAACAGTGAAAAACAGTGTTCTAAAACACTTATCAAAATACCCCAAACCAGAACATTGCTTGTCCTCAAGCAATCACCATATTCACACAATAAGAAACAGAAAACACTTAGCTTAGTAAATTAGGGAACCCGAAACAGAGAAATTGATTTATTCAAATGCCAAAATTAAATTTCTTATGTGAGTCAATTTTCAATGTCAAGACTTGAGATACTCTTCTCACAATTTCACTCTAAGTGTCTCATGGTTTGTGTATCACTCAAATCATCATAGTCGAAAATATTACCATAAGCTTGTTGATCAACCAAAAACTCCACAGTTTAGATAGAAAGCATGTCAAAGTCTAAAGGTCTTTCAAAGGGTTGTAACGGGGCCATGGGTCGTATTGTCATGGTAGGAATTTCAAGAAAAATGGAGTACAAAAGGGCTTAAACAGTCATGAATGATTCAAACTTCCATCATAATTTCAGAAACTAACAGAGCAAATTTTTGAATTTTTATGGACTTTTCGTAATTCATTCAATATCATCCTTTTGATTTTCTTTTTCTTGCTTTTGTTTACATTCCATACATATTTTTCTTAAGTCCTTTTTATTTCTTTGCTCCACTAAATTTCCAACTTTTTTACCATTAAGAGAATATCAGTCAATGAAAGGTTTCAAAGAAAAAAGATTTTCACTTTCAGGCTCAAAAGAGGCAACTAGGGGTCAAATTGTGCAAACATTCTGAGGCTTAAGAATGAGACCTAATTGTGCCTTTATCATCCTAAGACATACAATCAAAAACCATTTTGAATTGGTTGAAAAACAAGTTCTAGAATATTAATGACTACGAGATTCACTCAATCAAAAAATATGGGTTTTGAAAATTTGTTTGATAGATAACCCATTTTGGCTCAAGTCTCACCATGGAAAGTCCTTTCAAAGAAAATTTTAATCACATAAGGTTCATTTAGACATTGATTTGGCATTTAAACAATCAAATTTTGAAAAATTTTACTCGAAATTTTAGGGTCCTTAGATACTTTAGCTTTGTGTTCAAAGTTAATTTATCATGCAATCATGGTAAATTACAGGATTACAAACAAAATAAGGAAAACACACATGCAAAATAAAATAACAATCACACAATGTAAACAAAACAGTTAAGTTTTCTTACCTACCACCCCAAACCAGAATTTGACATTGTCCTCAATGTTAAAATGGATGATAAAAGGTAAAGAAAACTTACCTGGAGTAACCCCAAACCGGGATTTGGCTTAGTTTTTGTTTTGTTTTCTTTTTTTTTTTTTTTTTCAAATTCAAAATAAAACAACAAATTTTTATAGGGTTACCTCCCTATCAGTGCTAAGTTTTAAGTCTTCAGCCAGACTTTTCACCATTTGGATTTATTCATCAGGAGCATCAAACAAGTCCAAGTCACTTGCTTGTTGTATTGGTTGACCTGTCAAGTAGTGCTTTACTCTCTGTCCATTTACCTTAAATGTACCAGATTTCTCACTCCATAACTCGACAGCTCCAAAGGGAAAGACCTTTGTTACCTTGAATGGTCCTGACCATCGGGATCTCAGTTTACCTGGAAAAAGCTTCAATCTGGAATTAAACAGTAAAACCATATCACCTGGATTGAATGTTCTCCGTAGGATGTGACGATCATGCCATTGTTTAGTTTTTTCTTTATAAATTCTGGCATTTTCGTATGCATCTAAACGGAGCTCTTCAAGCTCATTTAATTCCAACAACCTACGTTCACCTGCAGCTTTATGATCAAAGTTAAGAGTTTTAACAGCCCAGAAAGACTTATATTCCAGCTCAACAGGTAAATGGCAAGGCTTCCCATAAACTAGCTTAAACGGTGTGGTTCCAATGGGAGTTTTGTATGCGGTTCTATAAGCCCATAAAGAATCATCTAACTTAATAGACCAATCTTTACGTGACGTATTAACCACTTTTTGAAGAATGTTTTTAATTTCCCGATTGGATACCTCAACTTGTCCACTAGTTTGTGGGTGATAAGGTGTAGCAACCTTATGCCTAACTCCATATTTCTTTAGAAGGGTCTGAAAAGTTTTCTCAATAAAATGAGACCCTCCATCACTTATAACACATTTTGGGACCCCAAACCTTGGAAATATTATTTTCTTGAAAAGTTTAATAACAGTCTTAGCATCAGAATGGGGTGAAGCAATGGCTTCCACCCATTTTGACACATAGTCAACTGCTACTAATATGAACTGATTTCCAAAAGATGAAGGAAAAGGTCCCATAAAATCAATACCCCATACATCAAACAATTCAACTTCTAAAATGGTATTCAATGGCATTTCATGTCTCTTACCAATGTTACCTGTTCTTTGGCACGCATCACAAGTTAGAACATACTTACGTACATCCTTAAAAATATGTGGCCAATAGAACCCAGCTTGCAATATTTTAGCTGCTGTCTTGGAGGTGCTCATGTGCCCTCCACAGGAAAGAGAATGACAATGGTTCAAAATATCATGGACCTCATCTTGTGAAACGCACCTTCGAATTAAACCATCAGCACATTGCTTGAATAGGAGGGGTTCATCCCAATAATAATGTTTGACATCTGCATAAAACTTTTTTCTTTGCTGAAAGCTAAGGTCAGGAGGTAAAATACCACATGCAAGAAAATTTACAAAATCAGCATACCAAGGAACACGTTGGATACTAAGATTCAAGAGTTGTTCATTCGGAAAAGATTCATTAATAGGAATATTATCTATTTCTTCTTTTTCGGATGTCAATCTAGACAAGTGGTCAGCGACCGGATTCTCAGTACCCTTCTTGTCCTTAATTTCCAAGTCAAATTCTTGCAATATTAGAATCCACCTAATCAGCCTAGGTTTTGCTTCCTTTTTATTCAATAGATACTTAATGGCAGAGTGATCAGTGTAAACAATAACATGTGAACCCACCAAGTAAGATCTAAATTTATCAAAAGCAAAGACAATGGCTAACAGTTCTTTCTCAGTTGTGGCATAATTTATTTGAGCATCATCCAGCGTCCGGCTGGCATAATGAATTACATGAAGCTTCTTGTCCTTCCGTTGCCCAAGAACAGCCCCCACTGCGTAATCACTCGCATCACACATCAATTCGAATGGGAGTTCCCAATCAGGGGGTTGTACGATGGGGGCAGAGATTAGAGCTTGCTTAATCCTGCAAAAAGCTTCCATACAAGATGAATCAAAATTGAAAGGCACATCCTTACCTAGAAGAGTTGTAAGAGGCTTTGTGATTTTGGAGAAATCTTTAATGAACCGACGGTAAAACCCTGCATGTCCAAGAAAACTCCGAATACCTTTCACATTTGTTGGTGGGGGCAATTTTTCAATTACTTCCACCTTAGCCTTATCAACTTCTATACCTCTCTCAGACACCAAATGTCCAAGAACTATTCCTTCTCTTACCATAAAATGGCATTTTTCCCAGTTCAAGACCAGATTGGTCTCTTCACAACGCTGCAAGACTTGGCACAAATTTGTTAAGCAGTTATCAAAATCCAAACCATACACTGAAAAATCATCCATAAAGACTTCCATCACATTTTCAATAAGGTCAGAAAAAATTGCTTGCATACACCTTTGAAAAGTCGCAGGTGCATTACACAGACCAAAAGGCATACGCCTATAAGCATAAGTCCCATAAGGGCAAGTGAAGGTAGTCTTTTCTTGATCAGATGGATGAATGGGAATTTGATGAAAACCTGAATACCCATCCAAATAACAGAAATAAGAATGTTTTGCAAGTCTTTCAAGCATCTGATCAATAAAAGGGAGAGGAAAATGATCTTTTTTCGTGGCGCTATTTAACTTCCTGTAATCAATGCACATGCGCCAACCAGAGACAATCCTAGTAGGAATCAAGTTATGTTTATCATTTTCAATCACAGTTATTCCCCCTTTTTTAGGCACCACATGGACAGGACTTACCCATTTACTACTATCAACAGGATATATCACTCCAGCATCAAGCAATTTCAAAATTTCTTTTTTAACCACTTCTTGCATTTTTGGATTTAATCTCCTAAGTGGTTCTACTGTGGGCCTACTTTCATCTTCTACAGTAATCCTGTGCATACAAAGAGAAGGGCTAATTCCTTTGATGTCGTCCATTGTATAACCTATTACCTTTCTATACAACCTAAGTTGTTTCAAAAGTTTTTCAGTTTCACATGGATTCAATTCAGCATTAACAATCACAGGATATGTGGAATTAGGACCAAGAAACTCATACCTTAATGAAGCTGGTAAAGGTTTTAATTCCACATTGGGGCTTACCACTTTGTTACCCATGATCTCAGTATCATGTTCTAGTGGAGCCTCAGAGCAATCAGATGTTCCTGCAGGCTCAATCATGAAAACAGTTTCAAGTGGGTCATTAGGAAGGGTTTCTTCCTTTACCACTTGTTCAACAGAATCTACACTACAGCAAACATCATTATTAAAAGGTTTTTCTAAAGCATTTTTCAAGTTAAAATCAACCTTTTGGTCTCCAACAGTCAGAGACAACTTACCATTCTTGACGTCGATCACAGCACCTGCAGTTGCTAAAAATGGTCGTCCTAAAATAATAGGAATCAAAGAATCTTCGTCCATTTCTAGCACAACAAAGTCAGCAGGTATAAAAAATTTTCCTACTTTAATAGGAACATCCTCTAAAATTCCTACTGGATATTTGACAGATCTATCAGCCAGCTGTAAAGACATCTTAGTAGGTTTTAGCTCACCCAATCCTAACTTTTCAGCAACAGATAATGGCATTAAACTTACACTCGCTCCTAAATCACATAATGCTTTATCTATATTCATGTCACCAATCATGCAAGGAATAGAGAAACTACCTGGATCTTGGAGCTTGGGTGGAAGTTTCTTTTGAATTAGAGCACTGCACTCTTCAGTAAGTGCAACTGTACCATCTTCCTCCAGTCTTCTTTTGTTGGACAGAATGTCCTTCAAGAACTTTGCATATGTAGGCATTTGCTGCAAAGCATCTGTAAAAGGAATATTAATATACAATTTCTTTAAAACATCAAGGAACTTACCAAATTGTTTGTCCAACTTTGCTTTGGCCAAGCGCTGAGGAAATGGAATAGGAGGTTGATATGGCTTAACCTCCTCCTTCTTTTCTTGTGGTTTCTCTTCTTCAATCACTGGATGAGATGAAGATTCATCCACTTTCTTCTCCTCCTTTGTAGTCTTGCCAACGGGCCCATCATATTGAGTACCACTCCTAAGAGTGATAGCCATGGTATGGTTGGACGGTCCAGCTTCAGGTTTTCCAGGAAATGTACCTGGTGCTCTTTGAGAGTAGGAGGCTTGTTGGGCGATTTGATTCTCTAATATTTTGTTATGGGTGGCAAGAGAATCCACCTTTGAAGCTAAGTTCTTTATTGCATCAGAGAACTCATCATTTTGTTTAAGTTGAGTAGCTACAAATGTCTCCATCAAGGACTCTAGCTTTGATTTTTGTGGAATATAGGGTCCTTGTTGGGGTTTGTAGTTACTCTGATTACCTTGGAATGGCCTGTTTTGGAAGCCAGGTGGACCTTGTGGAGGTCTGTAGTTATTCTGATAATTTCCACCATAGTTTCCAATAGCATCTACTTGATGCATTTCAGGTTCTTGATTAAGGGTCATTGCTAACTGGCAATTCGTAGCTCCATGTCCTGAAACACCACAAACTTCGCAAACAACTTTAGCAGCACCTGTTGACCCTATCTTATCAAGTTTTAATGTTAATGCTTCAACTTGGGCAGAAAGTAGGGAAAGAGCATCAACAGAGTACTTACCTGGTGTTTTAGCAGGTAATCCTCTCTCAGAATTCCATTGGTGGGTGTTTTGGGCTATCTCCTCAATCAGGTTCTGGGCTTCATCCACATTTTTGCTCATGAAGGCTCCTCCAGCTGCAGCATCCAAAGAAATCTTTTGCGTGGAAGTTAGTCCATTATAGAAAATATGGACTGTCAACCACCTCTCTATCCCATGGTGAGGACATTCTCTCAGCATCTCCTTGTATCTCTCCCAGGCTTCATACAGGGATTCATCATCTTTTTGTGCAAAATTAATTATTTGTTTTCTTAACAAATCAGTTTTATTTCTTGGGTACCACTTATTGATGAAAGCACTGGATAGTTGTTCCCAAGTTGTGATGGATCCTTCAGGAAGAGAGTATAACCACGCCCTCGCTTTATCTCTTAAGGAGAAAGGGAAGAGTCTCAAGCGAATGGCATCATTGGTGGCTCCATTCATTTTCAAGGTGTCACAGTATTCAAGAAAGATTTGAAGATGAAGATTTGGATCTTCGGAGGGTAATCCTCCGAATTGGTTCTGCTGTACCATAGAGAGTAGTGAAGGCTTCAATTCAAAATTGTTAGCCTCCACTGTGGGTCTAAGGATGCTAGATCCTCTTCCGTTTGTACTTGGAGCAGCAAAATCTCTTAAGGCTCTGTTTTGGTTTGCCATTTGTTTTTCTTTTTCTTGTTTTTGTTGTTTTCTTAAAGCTCTAAGGGTACGTTCTATCTCAGGGTCAAATCCTAAGTTTAGATCGACACTACGGCTTCGTCGCATAAAAAGAAAATAAAAGACAAATAAAACAAATAATCACAAAAAATAAAAAATAAAACAGCAACAGATACGCAAAATAATAAACAAAATACAAGATTACAAACAAAATAAAATAAACAATAAAAATACAGAATAAGATATTAAAATAAAGATACAGAAAAAGAAATAATTGAAACAAATAAAAGAAAACAACAATAAACAAATACAAAGAACAGAACAATATCAAGAAAAATATCACACTAAATATACAATAGTAAAATAAAATAGAATAACAAAATTTTAAGAAAAAAATAAAATAACAGAACAATTAATTAGAAATTCAAAAATAGATAGTAACAGTAAAAGAAAAAGGAACAGAATACAAAATACAAAATAACCAAATAAAATAAACACTAAAAACAAACAAATATACAAAAAGAAATAAATCAAACAAATAAAACAAAATAAAAATAAAAAGAAATATTAACAAGTATGATCTAATCGAATTTTAATACTGCCGATATTTGAGGGACAACAGTCCCCGGCAACGGCGCCAAAAACTTGACAGGGCCCGCAAGCGCACGGGTTATGTCGCGTAATATAAAAGATTATCGTTCTCCACAGGGACTGTTTTCAAAGTACCGGCATATCAAAATTTGATTATCCACACAATTCTCTTTCAATTTTTGGTATTTGTGAAAAATAAAAATTAACAGTAAAAAATTTTACCTTACAGTAAAAATAAAAATTTACCGTGGGTGACAAACAGAGTTGAGAGTATCTTGGGATTCCGGGGGTTTAAGATATTATTCTACGTTGACAATTTCAACTTTTTATAAATAAAAATCAAATTAAGTTTTCCAAGGCGAATTTTCCAAAAGCCAATTAATATGTTCCTCTCGGAATCCTATTAATGTACCTAACCTATGGAAAGCGCTGCTTAATCCTCAGAAAGGCCCATTATCGTTTTATGAAAATCCCATTTTTACTTCCTCAAAAGAATTTTGATTACTTTCACGGTTTTACCGAGGTCACAAAAAGCATCTCAAAAATCTTAGGTTTAGTTCAAAGCTTTCCGGTAAAAATAAATCTCTCGATTCTATTTGTTACCTAAACTTACTAATATACCCGTAAGTACATGGTTTTATCATTTAGGTTCTTGTTAGGAATCACTAAAAGCATTAAGTAAAATTTGAACTAAATGGAAAACAGAAATTTATTTACTTTTAAGTCAAAATAACATCAACGTAAAATATTATCGTACCCCCGTTTTCCCAAGATAAAAATTTAGTTACACATGATACGGTATAAATTCATACATATAATGAAAAGGAAATACAACATACAATTCATGGTAAATAAAACTTACGGGTTTCTCCAAAAGCCCAGTAAATTTTCCACCGTAAATCTTTGTTCCGGATCCCTCCACCGTATACAAATTTAACCGCTCAATTTCACTGTCCTCTCAATTCTTATTTCACAAAATAAAAATACAATACAAAGAAATAAAATTCCACACTACACGCACACTGTTTTTCTTTTGTTTAATTTTCTGACTCACTCTCTGCACAAAATTCTCTCTGCTACTGTCCTAATTCTCACTGCAAAAACTGACTGCCCCAATTCTTTGCTGCTGTATGTTTTTATAGCCAGCTCCTTATAACAAATAATGTCCCATTTTGCAATCAGCCATCACTTTTACGTTGGCAAACATGGAGCAAAAATGGGAACCCATTCTCTGCTGGTAAGTGTTGCCAAATTGTGTTGCTGTTTTTGTTATTTTGCTGTCCCAAACAGCCAGCATTTCATATGTTTTTGGCTGTCCAAATTCTTGCTGTTTGCTGTTGCATTTTTGTTGTTTTGCTGTGGGAATATGCTGCTGTTTGCTGTCTAAATACAGTGCTGCTTTTATATTGTTTTCTTGCTGTCCAGCTCACTTTTCTCTGCCTATTTTCTAGCAGCCATTCACGTTAAAACATTGCCAATTTTGCTGTCCAATTTCAGCAGCAATTAAAGTGGACCCATGTGTGCCTTTTTCCTTTGTTTGCATTGAATAATTGACAATGGGAGCTTGCTTTGGTGTAGCCGTTGGAAGCAAATGGGAACCAATTATTTGCATAAAATATTGATACTTTAGATCCTTGCCTAATGCTGCCGAAAATGGACTTGTAGGTGACCATTTATTTGCATAAATTAATGGTACATGGAGCCAAAGAAGAAACCATTTTTAACACAATTTTTCCAGCAGCAAAAACCAATTTTTCAGGGCTGAAAACAGTGAAAAAATAGAGGAAAAACGTGCAGAAACAGAGTGCTGGAAAAACAGTGACAGACAGCAGAAACAGTAGTGGAAACAGCAGTAGAAACAGTGGAGCTACTAAAAAATACAGACAGCAGTAAAAATACAGTGAGTGCAGTAAAAAAAATAAAAATTAAATTAAATTAAAATTAAAATATCAATCCATCATATTTTTCAAATTCTCAAAATTGTGTTTTTTAATTGTTCCATTTTCATTAATTCATGCAAAATACGATACTTGGACAATGACAGTGAATTTAAAGCGAAAATCATGAAAATCAGAGGAAATAATACAGTAACAACAGAAAATGTAAACAATTTAAACAGTGAAAAACAGTGTTCTAAAACACTTATCAGCAGACTTGTTGGTTCTAAAGATAAAAATCCTCAGAAAAAAAAAGTAAATAAAGAGGATGGTCGAATCGAGGATATAAAGACTCCAGTAGAGTCTCCTGACATAATCAAGGTTTCAAATCCAGAAGAAACCAAGGTACCTAAAATTGATAAGAATAAAGAGATCTCTATAAATTATGTCATGGTTGAAATACAATGGAATCGACATGAAGTCGATGTTGATAAAATTTTTGCATTCAAGGTAGCTCTTGATATTATAAATGATGATAAGATCATGAGCCAAAATCTATTAAGGAATGTGCACAGAGAAATGATTGGCCAAAGTGGAAAGATGCAATGCAAGAAGAGTTAAACTCACTTGTAAAACGGAAAGTTTTTGGGCCTGTAGTCCAAACACCCAAAGGTGTAAACTAGTTGGGTACAAATGAGTCTTTACAAGAAAAAGAAATGAAAATGGTAAAATTGTGCGATATAAAGCAAGACTTGTCGCACAAGGATTCTCACAAAGACCTGGTATCAATTTCGAAGAAACATATTCACCAGTGATGGATGCCACTACTTTTCGATACTTAATAAGTTTGGCAATCCGTGAAAGGCTTGACGTACGCCTTATGGATGTTGTTGCAGCATATTTATATGACTCACTTGAAAATGACATCTATATGAAACTCCCTGAAGGATTTAATTTGCCTGAAGCATACAACACAAGTCCTCGAGAAAATTATTCAATTAAATTGAATAAATCTCTTTATGGATTAAAGCAATCTGGACGAATGTGGTACAATTGTCTCAGTGAATATTTGTTGAAAGAAGGGTACAAAAATGACCCAATTTGTCCATGTGTTTTTATGAAAAGACTCGAAAAAGAGTTCGTTATAATTGCTATTTATGTAGATGATTTAAACATCATCGGAACTCCCGAAGAGCTTTCAAAGGTTGTAAATTGTTTGAAAAGGGAATTCGAGATGAAAGACTTGAGAAAAACAAAGTTTTGTCTCGGATTACAATTAGAATATTTAAAGGAAAGAATTTTGATGCATCAAAAGACTTATACAGAAAAGGTGCTAAAGAGGTTTTATATGGACAAATCACACCCATTGAGCATTCCAATGGTTGTAAGGTCACTTGAAGTAAACAAAGATCCTTTTCGACCTCAAGATCATTTGTTTTTCCCATATGTATCTAAGGCAAACCTAATTGGTTATGCTGATGCGGGGTATTTGTCTGATCCTCATAACGGTCGATCACAAACAGGATATTTGTTTACATATGGTGGTACAACAATTTCATGGAGATCCATAAAACAAACGATCACAACAACATCATCTAATCATGCTGAAATCATAGCATTACATGAAGCAAGTCGAGAATGTGTTTGGTTGAGGTCTATGATTCAACATATTCAAGAAAATTATGACTTGTATGCTGAAAAACTACCACCAACAATCTTATGTGAAGATAATGCAGCTTGTATTTCTCAGTTAAAAGAGGACTATATTAAAGGAGATAGAACAAAACATATTTCATCAAAATTTTTCTTTACTCATGATCTTATAAAAAATGGTGAAATAAATATCCAGCAAGTATGTAAAAATCTAGCAGATCTTTTTACAAAATCTTTACCAACTAAAGTCTTCGAGCAATTAGTACGGAAGATTGGTCTTCGACGCTTACATAAGTGTTCTGATGAGGGGGAGAATTGAATATTTGTAATTCAATTATTTTTCATGAATATACTTTGTAAAGAATGTTATACTCTTTTTACTTCACTAGGTTTTTATCCCACTGAATTTTTTCTAATAAGATTTTAACGAGACACATTCTAAAATATGAACATCCAAGGGGGAGTGTTATAAATATATTATAATAAATAGATGTCCACTAATTTGGTTCTATAAATAGAACCAAACCCTCACTAATCAAACACACCTTTTTCACCCTTAATCTCTCATTCTTCATCTTTCTCTCAAGTTTTTACCTCCTTTTACTTCATTATTATTTTTCTTTATTTCATAACAAAAATGACTTTATTAAGATGAAGATAATTATTTCATTATAAAAAAAAAACTACGACGAATATAATTATTTTCAATAAAAAAAGAACTACCACTAAACTCAATCTTAAAGATTAACAAAACTATTTTTCCGCATTCAATCGTGCTTTCTTACTTTTAGTATCTTATTTTCTCCATCAAAGCATTTATCTCATTTTTTTTTCTCTTTTTCTATCTTAAACACCCTTTAATCTTATTGCATCATGTAAAAAAAAACACCCTTTAATCACTTAACATGTATATTTTTTTTATTTTCCTTTTTTCTCTTACTTTTATTACTTTCAAAAAACAATATTTTCTTCTTATTTCTCATCTCTTGCAGCTAGTACTCCTGACCTGATCAGTACTGAATTAGGCCTCCCCTCGGAATCAGAAAATTATGACAAGATCATTAAATAAAACAATAAGCTTGAAACAACGTCAATGAGAAATAATTTGAAGATTCTGGATTTATTGTTGTTAAAGGGGAAAACACCATTAAACAAGGATTAGTTGTTGATTAATTGTATCCCTTAATATTAAACAAGGGTTAATCGAGGGCGATGCATAAATTCACTTTGCAAAGATCCAATTAATTTCGATCAATAAAGCCCAGACCCTATAAGTTATGGCATCCACATGGTTCTAAATCCTGTAATACTTTAATTTCTGCTACAAGACTGGTTCATAATAATACAAGCAAGCTTGGTACGTACTTCATAATAGTACAAATATTGAACACTCACCTAATTATGATACTCATAATACAAATCATAGATAAGCACACAATTCTTTTTTTCTTTTTTGCTAGAACTATAAAATGATGAGAAAATATACTGCATAAATAGTTGTATTACGTGCTATGCGATTGGGAACTTACTGCTGGAGATTAATAATAAGGCGGGCGTGGAGGTGGAGGATTGGGCCACCCAGGTGGTGGGGGCCCAGGTTGTGGTGGGCCGCGTGGCGGAGGAGGCCCGTGATGATGATGATGATGTATAATCGATGGTGGGGGAGGAAAGGGATCCGGTGGCGGTGGTGATGGCGGCGGCGGCGGAAAGGAATCTGGTGGTGGAGGAGCAGGGTGATATAGTGGTGGCGGTGGGGGAGCAAAGGGATATGGGGGTGGAGGTGGTGGCGGATGGTGGAATATTGGTGGCGGTGGTGGCCCTGGGGGACCAGGCGGTGGAGGATTTTGCTTGTGGTGGTGATGGTAGATACTCATGCTGCAATTTCCAAACCTATACACTTGGGTAAGAGTATAGAAATTTATTAGCTCAAATTATCAAGTGGAAACTTCGAGGCTAAGGAGTGACTAGTAGTTGGAAGGTGTGTCAAGTAGGTTTGAAATTTTAGATAGATATGATGATCATCATATTCATAAACATGCACCACGTGTCCCCTGAGGGTGGATGTGTTCTTAGCCACCCCACTCAAACTATTTATTAAATAATTTAAATTTAAGTTTTAAGAAATTTTCTCAAGTGGAAAACAACCATCTATCATATTCATAATATATTTAATAGAGTAAATAAAAAGATTATCAAAATAATAATGCCTTCTTCTACAACGTTCAAATGCTGATTAAACGCATAAAAATATTTTGTTTAAAGAGATATGATTTGCTGTTTGACTAACGTGAGTGCTTATAAAAGAAAAACTTAGAATTATATATTTTTATTAGAGAACCAATAAATCGTTGTATACTGCCACCAGATAAGATAGAAACACGGTACACAGTGAACCAATATTCAACACAAAAGAAAGAAATATGAGAAAAGAATTCTGTAATAGCCAGTATTTTGTTTGCATAGCAATGAAAAGGAAGAGATGAATATGTAAAAAGTAGATAGGAAGCTTAAGGAAAAGAAAGAAGTAACATAAATGATAGGAATGGGCGGGCTTGGGAAGAGAAAAATAGAATAAGTTTCATCCCAAACCGCCCATTCCCACAACTTGTGTTAGCTCACTCTCCCATTCCCTGCTCCTTCAATTGTCTTATGCTTGCACTCTCATCCCCTCTTAGCTACCTTTTATAGGCAACCCAACTCTTAGTATTTGTAATCTTGTAGGATGAACCAACCGAACATATGCTTTGTTGCGTGGTAGCACCAGGAATCAAAACTAAAGGTGTCAATGAGATGAATGAATGGTGCCATCTTTTCATGTTTATACGTTTGCAAATCAACATTACTTTCCATCTCTTGCCTTTACCAACGCACAGATTCTTCTTGTCTTTTTAACATTATGCTCTTAATTTCTTTCCCAAAAAGATATGTATTTCTGCCGATAAACCACATTGTTCTCAAGTATTCTATTCGAGCTAGTGAACGCCAGTGTCCCGATGCAATGCAATTCGGTTTGGTTTTTCTTAAAAAAAAAAGTTGAATGACTTAATAAAAATACTTTTAATTTTATTGGTTCAATTGGAATAAAATGGGAAAAATAAACCAAATCAATCTGTGATCTATTAGGGTTTGAATTAATTTAGTTAATATAGTTTTAAACTTCTATTCTTAACTTCAAACACATAAAATGTATAATACATAATAAATATGAAAATATTATAAAATCAATTTATAAACTCAAATTTTAAAATTATAACTCAATCATAATATAGTTCAAATTAGTTAGAATCACAAGTAATAATAAAGTATAACACAAAGCATTAAGATTTTTAGTTTATGTAATTTACTCTAATATGTTCCATTGTGCATCTTTTCTTTTCTTTTCTTTTTCTCTCATCGTTCGGCCTCAACATGGTATCTAAAAGCTTGTAAAATCCTCCGATCTCAATGGCTTCCAAAACTGTTCCATCCGTTCCTTAAACTTTTTCGTCCTCTATTTTGACAAAGCTCACGGAGGACAATTTTCAAACCTGGATGCATCATGCAGAAGCAACCATAAAAGGGGTTTTGCTTGAAGGACTACATTCTTGGAGAAGAATCTGTGCCAAAGAAGTACAATTCCATTCAATATCAAGAAAAAGGTATTCTCAATCTTGAATTTGAGAATTATCAACAACAAGATAATTTGTTAAAATCCTGACTCATTGATTCAATGGATCCCCAATTCAAGATAAGGGTTGTAGGTTGCACGTGGTCCTATCAGATTTGGCAGACTTTAAAGACCTATTTTTCTTCTCAATCCAAAACTTGTATAAAGCAATTGAAAATTTAAATAAGAAGCATCAAGAAAATTGGATCTATCAATGACTACTTAGTGCAGATCAAACAGATTGTAGAAACTTTTATAACAATTGGCACAAGAAGATCATATAGAAGCAATCTTTGATGGATTACCCCACCCCCAAGAATATGATGGTTTTATTACATCTTGCATCACAAGAACTGATTCCTATATTGTCTCACAAATTGAAGCTCTTCTAATGCACCAAGAAGCAAAACTAGAGCACCATAAACAACAAGATCTCAATCCTATTTAAGGTAAACTTTGCTCAATCTTAAGGAAAAAGAAGTATGTAAAGTCAAAATCATGGAAGAGGACAAGGAAGAGGATCCTTCAGAATTAGAGGCAGGGGTGGAAGACAAAACTCTTTTAACAATTCTAGTAGAGCACTAAGGGTGTATTGTCAAGTCTGTAGCAAATCAGGTTACTCAGCATATTACTGTTGGGTCAGTTTTGATGATTAACAACCAAAGCCAAACATTACCACTAACTCTTCCTCAACTAAAATTCAAGACCCTTCTATCACTACAATGATGGCTATTCCTTCAAACTCTGTATATGGATGATTCATGGTATCCTGATACAGTAGCTATAAATCACCTTACTCATGATCTAAACAACCTCATGCCAAAATCTGAGTACAAGGCTCTGATCGTGCTCATGTTGGCAATGGTAACACCCTTAGTATTTTATATGCAGGGTCCTCTAACCTTACCTCTTTAAAATCAAATATGATACTTGTTTTGCATAATTTGCTGCATGTCCCTCAAATCTCTAAGAATTTAATTAGTGTTGTATAGTTTGTAAAGGGTAATCATTGTTATTTTGAATTTTTCCTTATGTGTGTTTTGCGAAATGTTAGGACACCAATAAGATTCTTCTTCAAGATAGTCTTAAATAAGGCCTGTGTGTGTTTGAAAATGTGCAACTTATTCATCCTCACACTTCAAATTCTATAACTGTGTTTCAATCAAATGTTTCAAATCATGGTTTCAATGTTTAACATGCTAGGCTAGGCCATGCCTCTCATAAAATTGTCTCTCATGTTATGAGAATATGTATTGTTTTTATTTCCTATTTAAATAATAAAAAGTTTGTTTGTGGGTCATGTTGCATTGGTAAATCCCATTAGCTTCCTTTCTCTGATTCTCACTCTATATATAATGCACCTTTATAATTAGTTTATTATGATATTCGGGGACCGAGTCTGGCTCCATCTAAGGAAGGATACAAATATTACATAGTCTTTGTAACATCCCATAAATTTAATTTAATTATCGATGATTGACATAAATTAATAAATAAATTATTTAGAATTAAATTAGAAATTTCGAAAAGTATTATAAATTATTATAAATTAAATTACAACTAATTAAAGTGATGGAATTAAATAAATTAATTAAGATTGGGTCTGACTATTAAAGTTTAAAATTAAAATAGATAAGTGATAGTAAATTTTAATTTACCAAGGTAAAAAGTAAAGGTTAAATTAAAATATAAAAGAAAAAGGGAAAGAAAATAGAAAATTACCTAGGTGCCCTTAATGACCATAAAATGCAAAACTTTAAGTTTCTCTCTTTCCTCACGAGCGCGAATGGAAACAGAGAGTGAACCTTTCTTTCTTTCCTCCATTGGCATAGCTTTGAGCTCCAAATCGATGACCCATTCGGTGTTGAAACTTGAAATTAAGGATACCATTGCAACCGTGGGAACGAGGTGAGTCCATCAGTGTCATCAATTTTACATTTCTCTTTCTCTTTCTTCCCCCATCTCTCTACCTGTGGGTACCTTGCATGTAAGGAGGGCTTCAATTTTTCACTCATGCTTGGTGTATGAAGCTTAATTATGGCCTTTAAGACAATGGGTATTTCGAATTTGCACTTTCTCTTTTTCCTTCTCATGGATATGTATATGCATGAAGAGGTTCCATTTTTCATTTTCATAGTTGTTTCGGAGCTCGAAAATGACTTTCAGGCAATGGGTAGGTCAAATTGTTAAAGAATTATGTGTTTCGGTGCTTGTAGGTGTCAGAACAGGTTTTAGGGAGTCGTTGAGTGGAGCGGGTGCTGAAATCGGAAGCGAAGCAATGAATACACAAGTTGTTGGGCGTAATCGGCATCAAGAACAATTGACGGAAGCTTGAAAATAAGGTAAGAGGGTGTTCGAGTTATAATTAATTAGAATAAGGTATTGCCTATGTAAGTTCGAAGAGGTAGTAGCATAAATAGTTAAAAGTTAGAGGTTTAAATTATGTATATGCAATATGAAATGATATTATGTGTAAGATAATTAGTGAATGAAGATTTAATATATATATATATATATATATATATATATATATATATATATATATTACGTATAGAAAGTGAACTTGATTGAAGAAATATGAAAATAACGATTATAGAATATATGAAATGGTGTTGATTAGTTAATGGTGAAATTATGATTTATACGTGAAATGGAAATGTTGTGCATGATGATTGAGATTGCTGGCTACTATTGATTATTGGAGATGTGATACTCTGTAATAGAGTGATATTATATTGGGTCCTGGTCTGTATGGCCACTCTTATAACATCCCTAAATAACTACCAAAATTTAAATAAATAAATAATACAATTTTCACTTAAAGATATTCAAATAATTCCACAGACATAACTACATATATCTAAAATACTCTGCTATATAAACATTTTTATAGATATTTATATAACTGTACATCATTTTGATTTTTTTATTACAAAATATAGTTTCAGATTAGCAGTAACCCTAAGAGTCAGACGCTAGCTAATGACAAAAAGAAACTCTAGAACATGTGAGTAGCTAAATAGTATACAAAAAGACTACTCAACCCTCAAGTACAACTGGAGTCATCAAACTACCCATAACGTCCTACTGGGTTAACTATAGGTAACTAAGCGTCCTCTATAGTTGAGTCGCTTCCAGATGAAACTCCCTCCATATCTTCTTCATCAGTTGGCGGGGGTGGGGGTAGTGGGATAATAGGGAAGAAGGGGTCTACATCATGAAGATCCAATACAAACCTAGCTCTAAAGGTAATAGTGAGAGCTCCTACGGGGTCAGGTACTCCTAAAATAGCCCGCGACAGTCGCACCGTGACAATCTCATGGTATACGTGAACGTGACCCATCCAATAATATCTCCAACGACCTGGGTCCGACTGTCTTGGCCTTATTCTATTATCTGCAATATGGGGCTGGTTATCATCGCCCATAGTGGCTCTCTAATCGATTCATATCCCATTTAATGTAAACAAGGAAGAAAAAGGGTGAGAAACAAAACATACCAATATTATACAAGACACATATAAATAATAGATTTTTTTGTTTTCTACAAACGGTAAAGTTTTAATAAGAATTTCTTCATACATGTTATTTTCCAGCATGAAATAGAAATGTAAAGATGACTAACAGTTCTTAATTTAAATTAATAAATATTTTACCAATTCTTTTATGAACGATGAAGATGCAATACATGTGGGCCCTTAAATCTTCTTTTATTGGGAACAGTCAGGAGTTGATATTGTTTCATGATAATTTGCCAATATAGCTAAGGAACAGCTTCACTGACCATAATATGCACTTAGGGCCTAGTCAGATTGGCAAGAGCTTGTTGTGAATTTACCCGACACTAGGGAGCGACCCTAGGTCTCCTAGGCCTCTCTTCACACCCTCCCATCCCAAGGTTCGCTATTGAACCATCCCTAATGCATTTCTCAGATTATAACCGTATCTCCCAGAACATTCTTGTCTTTCACTTGTTATATGATCCATGTCTCATACTAAATTAACTCAAATTTTTAGCAAATACTTTCCATTCTTGTTCATAAAATTTGTCAAAATTTTGGCAGAGTTTCCTCTGTAAATTGAATATTTCCAAAATTTGTCTTTGACCTATTACACTCAAAATTCCCAGACAGTATAATACAATCATATTAAATATGTGTTTTTGATTCAAACATCAAACTTAACATAGTCTAACAATTATAAATTCTTATTATAAAAATATACAAATAGCCAGGTATGACATATAAATAATAATTGTAAATAAGTAAGGACATAAAAATAATAACTAAAATAAATATTGAGAGGTTCAGTGAGTCCATTCTATTATTTAACATGTCTTATATTTAGTAAATTCCTATCTCACCCTCCCTTTACCTGAGAAACTTGCTCTTTCCAATAAACCTTCTGAAGCTAACCTAAACATATAGGTTCTTATTGTTAGTGTTTAGTTCATCTTATTTTCTTATACTTTTATTTTATTTGACACTTAATATAGCGATATTAAAAACGAGAATTTTTTTTTGATAATTAGATATTCATTATCATAACACAATAATATTAAAAATGGTTTTGTCATAAATTTTAAAAGTGTAAAATAATAATTAAATATCTATTGAATAAACATCCATTTAATATTATAAAAGGATAACAATTAAAATGATTAAAGAATAAAGTAGATAAATAAATAAATGATTAAGAAATAAAGTAAATAACTAAATAAATGATAAATAAATAAACATTATAAACATAATAAATAATAAATGTATGACAATAGAAATAGTTCAATTAAGTAAGTAAGTAAATAAAATGTAAATAAATGAATTAATAATTAATATATAACTATAAATTAACTAATCAGAGAAATGAATAATGATAAAAATAAATTATAGATGAACAATAATAATGGAAATAAATAAAACAAATAAATAAAATGATATTTAAATAAGTTAATAAATGAACCAACATTTAAATAAGTAAATGAATAAGTAAATAAATACATAATTAAATAACAATAATAAATAAATAAATAAATAATAAAAAATATATAAATCAATTAAAAATTGAATTAATAAAAAAACAATAACAGAATAATTAAATAAATGACAAAGTAAATAAATGAGTAAAATAAATAATTAAATAAATAAATAGTTAAACAATTAAATGGACAATTAAACAATTAAGTGAATAATTAAATAAAAAATGAAATAAATAAGTAAATCAAATAAATAAATAATTAAGCAAATAAATAAGTAAACAAGTAGATGAACAAATAATTAAATAAATAAACAATTAAACATTAAACAATTAACTCATTAATTAAGAAATTAAATAAATAAATAATTAAACATTTTAAATAAATATATAAACAAATAATTAATTAAACAATTAAATAAACAATTAACTAAATAACTAAACAACTAAATAATTAATTAAACATATAAACAAACAAATAAACAAATAAATAAATAAATAAGAATTTAAATAAATAAATAAATAAATAAATAAATAAATAAAAATAATTAAATAGTAATAAATAAATAAATAAATAAAATCTAAATATTATATATATATATATATATATATATATATATTAACGTTTACCTTACGGTAAACATTATATATATATTTAGAAAAGAAGAAAGTGAGAGCAGAGAGAAAGAGCTTTACCTCCTGTTTCCTTTTCCTTGAGAAACGCAAATGCAAAGTGAAAAGACGGGGTATTTATAGGCAATGGAAATGATTTTATTTTTTTTTAATTTTCTTTTTGATAATTATCCATAACTATACTATGGGTATTTTTATGAGATAAATTTTATACTTAAAAATTTTGTTATAAACATTCAAAATATATTTAATAAAATAAATTTTTATGAATTTCTTTTACACTAAATATTTCAATTACTAAATGTTTAAATACCCATTTTTAAGTTCATCGGTTTACTCTTCTAACCAAACGATCTCTAAACTTTATGAAATTTTAAACTTAAGCTCACATGCACGAATCTAAACTCCCTATCAAGTTTCATAATTTTTTGATAATATTTTCTGTACTGGTTTAGACCCAACCGGCTTTATTTTGGACTATTTTCACTTATCTCTAAAAATATCCAAAAAATTTCATAAAATCCTATAAATTGCAACGATCAATCAGTTCTAAAGAACCTTAAGCTAATTTTGTCAAAATTTTAAATTATAATTTTCTTTACAATTTTATCCTTTTATATAAAAAAATAGTAAAACTATAGGATGTTATAACCCTAGTGGAGATTCATGGGCTCGGTCTATGTGACTGCCTTGAATAATTAAAAAGTGAGGCTTTTTATGCCATTTAAATCAGAAAATTAAAGGATGTAAATGAAATTATGTGGTTATGTAATGTGGAACAACCGACAGTATATTTTGCCTCTTGTTTTAGCTGCCGTGGTCATTTAAGATCCAGTTAAGCTACCTATTGGTCAAGTAGGACCCAGTGGTTGAGGTGGACTAAGTCGCCGTTCATGGAGTGTCAAGTAGGACCCCCAACTGAAGGTCGATCCTTTTAATATCCGAATACTAGGGCGTCATAATATTTTTTTGAGAGTCAGTTATGTTTTACATGACTTAACTTGAGATAATGTTTGTATTGGCATTTATATGATGGTTTGAAATACTGAAGTGAATTGAAACTTATATGGGTGTATGATTAAATGATTTCATTATTGGTGAGACATGTTTATGTATATAGTGTAACATCCTAAATTTGAAAATAATTCATTAAGGATCGGTAGAATTTATTTTTAATTAAAAAGCGTCAGATATCCATTATCAGTGAAGAATTTCTGAGTCTAATTTTGGACGAGTGAAACGTTCCCGAGTGAATCATGTTTGGGATAAGACTTTCCGAGTGAAGAAAGGAATCTGATTTTGAGTAAGATCTTTCTGAATGAGAGAACTACTTCCGAGTGAAGTAACGTTAAGATGTTTCCGAGTGAAGCATGACTGAGAGAATCACTTCCGAGTGAGGAAAAACTGTCTGAATGAGACGCTTTTGAGTGAGGCAAATCCGAGTAAAATGTTTCTGAGTGAAACGTTTCCGAATGGGTCATTTCCGAGAGAAGTACTTCTGAGCAAAGAAAAGCTTTGATTTCGAATAAGTATTTCTCAGCCAAGATATTTCCGAGTAGTGAATTTCCAAGTAGGGTATCTCCTAGTTGAATGCAATTTTACTGAGTGGGGTGTCTCTGAGTGCGACACTTCCGTGTGGGATGGCACCGATTGAGACATACCGAGTGAGTCTTTCCAGGGGATGTACTTCTGGACAGAGAAAGACTTTAACTTTGAATAAATACATTTCCAAGTGAATAGTTCCTGAGGGAAGTAAATATCCGAGTGGTGAATTCTTTCATTCAATTCGTGCTTAGGTCCATATTCAAGTTGCCGAGAGCTTGTGCTCAGATTCGTCTTTGAGACTGAACATTGACTCCAAATGACCCTTTTGGTTGTAAGACTTCCGAGTGACGTACTTCCGAGAGAAATATTTTCAAGTGAAGAAAGACTTTGACTCGGGTAGAGATATATCCGAGTGAGATATTTCTGAATGAGGTATCTACGGGTGATACCTTTCCGAGTGGATCACCTCCGAGGAAAGGAAAGCTATGACTGAGTGTTTTATGTAGAAACATTTCCGAGCGAATTTCCTCCGAGTGAAGCAATTCTAAATGGAAAGAGGTTCTGATGAATCTTTCTCGGAAAGAGAGATATGCTCAAAATACTGAAACAGAGTCAGAAATTGATAATTACTTCAATCATTGAGGCTCTTCCACGTCACTCTATTCTTCTAAATTCTAGCAGATTCTCTTTTCTAATTTTTCTAAGTATGGGACCCTCTCTATTGTCCTATCCTCTTTTCTTTTAAATATCTTGTTTCTTCCTTATCTCTTAATACACGTGTATCGTACTTCTTCACTTTTTTCACGTCTCTTTTTCATGAACGATATATATCAAATTCTACTGTTGGATCAACTGGGAATTTTAAAAGTGTAAAAACACCACCTCTAATCCTTTTCTTTTCTAATCTTTACTGGAAATTATCAATAAAAGAGGAAACCAATCTTCACTTCTTCTCTTTCATGTGGAAGCTTGGCTTTTAGGAAGAAGCAGCTTTGGACGGGTTCAGAGTTAGAAATTCCAGTTGGAACTTCTAAACTGTGATTGGATATAGCCTGAGGAGCTGCAGGAATTCTTTATTCTAGGTAGGGGGAACGTTTACATTTTAAATGTATAGTTTATGAACGGAATCAGGATAATATTGTTATCTTCAATGAGAAATCCTGAATATATATGATATGTGTGATATGTTATGAGATATGATGTTTTCCGTTCATATGTGAGTGGTATTGATAGTGAATTTATATGAGATATGAATGGTACATGTGATGTATGTATTTGTGATAAATTCTATACATGAGATGCAATAGAATATGTGATTGATGATGATGATATGAATGATATTCATGAAGTTTTCATGATATATATAAATGTAAGTGATGCATATTGATAAAGCATGAGATGCTTATGTGATGAACAAATATGAAATATGATTGTGGTTTCGAGGATTCCACAAAAAGACCTTGGGTGGGACTCAAGGCAAACCTCTTGAGCAGGGCTCGGGGTTTAGCTCGTGACACTACCGTTGTCGCTGGGAGTGATTATGTCACGTGAGAGGGCAAACGGTTTGGTACCAGTAAAACGGCCGGATCAGCTGAGAGCTAGTGTTGCAACACAAATTAAAAGACTTAATAATGGATCCATTTGATTGAGCATGTGATTGAATTGATGTATGTTGTTGTGAACAACATGAGTTTATGATCATTGTGAATGAATGAAATATGATGTGATTATGTGTTATGATTTTGATTTATATATGGTTATGAATTGGACACTTGATCCGATTCAATAACTGTCATTTGACATGTATATGCTCACCCCTATTTATTATTATTTTTACAGTGGATATAGGACGCAGCGATGACATATGAGGTCACTCAGTCTGCAAGGAGCATTATGTATATATATGTATAGTACATGATGCACATAGTTGTTTTGTAGTAGCCTTGGCCGGCTCCTGTACATACCGAGTTGTTATATTTATTTGTATACTTAAATGGGCCGGTCGGTTGATGTAAAAATGATAGTATTATTACATTAATCCAAATCCTGCTTTAAAATTTAAATTATTTGTGAAAAATTTATTTGGATTTTAAAATTTTAATTTTAAATATTAGGATGTTTTATATAGTGTTATGCAACATGAGATGAATAATTTGTAATGGCATGCATTAGATTGTTGTGGGGCTCAGTAAGCTTGTATGGCGTTAGTAAAATAAGTAATTGATAACCATTAGTTTATATTACCGTTCTATATTAATTATGATTTCCAGACATTCACCCTTGATTTTCTTTTTAGTAATCAATGATAAGGAAGTGGCGAATACGCCGGAGGGAAGTGCCAAGTGATGCACAAACACCAAAGAAGAATTGGAATTAATGCAAGTGATATAGATGATGTTAAGTTTTTTGATTATATAGTGTAGTTTAATTTAATGGTTGTGGTATTGTGATCTAAGTTTGAACCAAATCTGTGATTTGATACTTATTATGTATTGGTTATGTTTGTGATTAATGTTGTGGAGTATATGATCAAATTTGAGGTGTGTGTATGAGATTTGGAAGTGAAAGGCATTGATCCGTAATGTAGCTTTTGTGAGTGTGTGTTGATATAGAATCATATGTGCCTGAATTGTAGCAAATGATTATGGGCAGGTATTGTGTATATATGTACTTGATGTGTTAATGAGTAATTGCGAAATTGTGTGAAAATTAGGAATGAAATTGATGAGTTGTAATTAATGAGGCTTTATATTGCATTTTAGGTGAAATCATGTTAAATTAGGAACTAGAAGGGTGAAATAGAGATCTGGTGGGAATCTAAACCTGTAACATCCTAAATTTGAAAAAAATTCATTAAGGATCGGTAGAATTTCTTTTTAATTAAAAAGCGTCAGACATCCGTTATCAGTAAAGAATTTCCGAGTCTGATTTCGGACGAGTGAAACGTTCCCAAGTGAATCATGTTTGGGATAAGACTTTCCGAGTGAAGAAAGGAATCTGATTTCGAGTAAGATCTTTCTGAATGAGA
This sequence comes from Clitoria ternatea, assembly GCA_037962975.1. Lineage (NCBI taxonomy): Eukaryota > Viridiplantae > Streptophyta > Magnoliopsida > Fabales > Fabaceae > Clitoria > Clitoria ternatea. The sequence goes on from CM075675.1 coordinate 55,487,751, forward strand.
GAACTACTTCCGAGTGAAGTAACGTTAAGATGTTTCTGAGTAAGGCATGACTGAGAGAATCACTTCTAAGTGAAGAAAAACTCTATGTCCGAATGAGACACTTTTGAGTGAGACAAATCCGAGTGAAACGTTTCCGAATGGGTCGTTTCTGAGAGAAGTGCTTCCGAGCGAAGAAAAGCTTTGATTTTGAAGTGCTTCCGAGCGAAGAAAAGCTTTGATTTCGAATAAGTACTTCTCGGGGCAAGATATTTCTGAGTAGTAAATTGCCGAGTGAGGTATTTCTGAGTTGAGTGCAACTTTCCTGAGTGGGATGTCTCTGAGTGCGACACTTCCGTGTGGGATGGCACCGAGTGAGACATTTCCAAGTAGGATGGCACCATGAGATATTTCCGATTTCCGCGTGGTATGACACCGATTGAGACATACCGAGTGAGTCTTTTCTAGGGGAAGTACTTCTGGACAGAGAAAGACTTTAACTTTGAATAAATACGTTTCCGAGTAAATAGTTCCCGAGGGAAGTAAATATCCGAGTGGTGAATTCTTTCATTCAATTCATGCTCGGGTCCATATTCAAGTTGCCGAGAGCTTATGCTCGGATTCGTCTTTGGGACTGAACTTCGACTCTGAATGACCCTTTTGGTTGTAAGACTTCTGAGTGACGTACTTCCGAGAGAAATATTTTCGAGTGAAGAAATACTTTGACTCGGGTAGAGATATATCCGAGTGAGATATTTCTGAATGAGGTATCTCCGGGTGATACCTTTCTGAGTGGATCACCTCCGAGGAAAGGAAAGCTATGACTGAGTGTTTTATGTAGAAACATTTCCGAGCGAATTTCCTCCGAGAGAAGCAATTATGAACAGAAAGAGGTTCTGATGAATCTTTCTCAGAAAGAGAGATATGCTCAAAATACTAAAACAGAGTCAGAAATTAATAATTACTTCAATCATTGAGGCTCTTCCACGTCACTCTATTCTTCTAAATTCTAGCAGATTCTCTTCTCTGATTTTTCTGAGTATGGGACCCTCTCTATTGTCCTATCCTCTTTTCTTTTAAATATCTTGTTTCTTCCTTATCTCTTAATACACGTGTATCGTACTTCTTTACTTCATTCACGTCTCTTTTTCATGAACGATTTATATCAAATTCTACTATTGGATCAGCTGGGAATTTTGAAAGTGTAAAACATCACCTCTAATCCTTTTCTTTTCCAATCTTTACTGGAAATTATCAATCAAAGAGGAGACCAATCTTCACTTCTTCTCTTTCACGTGGAAGCTTGGCTTTTAGGAAGAAGCAGCTTTGGACGGGTTCAGAGTTAGAAATTCCAGTTGGAACTTCTGAACTGTGATTGGATATAGCCTGAGGAGCTGCTGGAATTCTTTATTCCAGATAGGGGAAACGTTTACATTTTAAATGTATAGTTTATGAATGGAATCGGGATAATATTGTTATCTTCAATGAGAAATCCTGAATATATGTGATATGTGTGATATATTATGAGATATAATGTTTTTCGTTCATATGTGAGTGGTATTGATATTGAATTTATATGAGATATGAATGGTATATGTGATGTATGTATTTGTGATAAATTCTATGCATGAGATGCAATAGAATATGTGATTGATGATGATGATATAAATGATATTCATGAAGTTTTCATGATATATATAAATGCAAGTGATGCATATTGATAAAGCATGAGATGCTTATATGATGAACAAATATGAAATATGATTGTGGTTTCGAGGATTCCACAAAAAGACCTTGGGTGGGACTCAAGGCAAACCTCTTGAGCGGGGCTCAGGGTTTAGCCCGTGACACTATCGTTGTCGCTGGGAGTGATTGTGTCATATGAGAGGGCAAACGGTTTGGTACCAGTAAAATGGCCGGATCAGCTAAGAGCTGAGATATGGCTGAGAGCCAGTGTTGCAACACAAATTAAAAGACTTAATAATGGATCCATTTGATTGAGCATATGAATGCATTGATATATGTTATTGAGAATAACATGATGATATGATCATGTAATGATATGAGAATGAATGATAAATGATAAGATTATGTGATATGGTTATGATTTATATATAGTTATGAATTGGACACTTAATCTGATTCAATAACTATCATTTGACATGTTTATGCTCACCCCCTATTTATTGTTATTTTTACAGTGGATATAGGACGCAACGATGAGATATGAGATCACTCAGCCTACTCGGAGCATTATGTATATATATGTATGGTACATGATGTACATAGTTGTTTTGTAGTAGCCTTGGCCGGCTCCTGTGTATACCAGTTTGTAAAATATATGTATTTATGAATGGGCAGGTTGATGTAATGTTGACAGTATTATTACATTAATCTGAATCCTGTTTTAAAATTTAAATGATTTGCGAAAAATTTATTTGGATTTTTAGAAATTTAATTATAAATACTAGGATGTTTTAAAACCCCTAGAGGGTGCCAATAAGTCCCCTAAGTCATTTAGAACTTGCGCGCATAGGCGTTGTGTGGTTTGGTTTCCATTTAAATGGTTTTGTGCATTAGTTTGGGTTAGTTTCAGTTAAATTGCATTGTATGCATACGATAAAATTTTAGTAAACTGATTGTGCCAACAGTTCCAGAATGGGGAAAATATAAGGCCTATGAAGTTTCGTAGCAATCAGAATTAAAACGGGCAATTTAGGTAGACTGAAAGTTGGTCGAAATGTAAAATTTTATATTTTACTGATTCTATTTTGGTGGTAATCGATTACCACATTCTGATAATCGATTATCAGCTATCAAAAATAGGAAAATTGCATTCTGTACACTGGTAATCGATTACCACTTGTTGTAATCGATTATCAAAGCCTAAAATTGAGGTTTTCGAGTTGTTTTGAGTGGCATAACCCTTAGGGGCCTATTATTTATTGTTGGGAATGTTAAATGTGAAAAATTTATTCTGATTTTAGAAAAATCCCAAGATAAATTCTAGGAATCTTTAAGGGAACGTCACAGTCTTTCTTGTTGCATATTCTGAAATTTACATGGTTGTATTTTTTACAAAGTAAATCTAAAGCTCTAACAACCTTTATTCAGTTTAAAAAGATGGTTGAACTTCAATTTGAAATATATTAATTGTATTTTTATTTTATAATAAAATTATTGCATTCATCCCAATACAAGATACATTAAATTCTTTAATTATTTTATTTTTGCTATACTTTTGAAACCATCCTTTATAAACCAACTAATTTTAAAACCAGTGTGATGCACGATGTATATTGGACATAAAGGATGAATGTTTCAATGCTAAAGACATTAATATATATCACTTATATAATGAGTTTAGATATGCAACATGATTATATATTACTTGAAGGGTAAGGAGAGCATATTTATACATTAATTAAGAACTTACACAATTAATTATTGTTATGTTAGAGTTTATATATAAATTTAATTATAAAATTTATTGGGGTAAATTGAAAATAATTTATTTTAATAAGCTTCTAATAAAACAAGTTATGTGAGTCATAAATTATTTTCATAATTAAGTTCCTCATAAGTTTTTTTTCAAACATACATATAATAAATACTAAAAAAATTATAGTGTTAAAATAACTTCAAATGATATTATTATGTAATTCATGTTCACACTCATATAATGATAATTTTATTTATTGATATTAATTCCATACTAGTAATTTTATTTTATTGATCTAATTGTTTTCATTTTCATGTAATACTAATTTTTCTATGAAAAATTTTAATTTTTTAATATAAAAATTTCTATTTAAAATATAATTTTTATTTTAGGTGGTTTTTATTATTCCTGAGTTTTCAATATACTCCCATGAGAATGTGGTTGTGTTAAAACTTGACTGGAAATTATTTAGAACATAAGTGTTTATTCTCTAGAGACAAATAGTTAATTAAAGGTGGAAACATATGATAGGAAACTCGTATTTGGAATGAAAAAACTTAATGTACTAACATCGTAATTCATTCCCTACCAAACTGGTACTAATATCCATTCCCTGCCAGACTTGTATTGACATAGAACCTGTGCGATGCACATAATACATTGGATAATTGAGACAGATATTTTTTGTATTACGTATGAGATTATATATAAGGATAAATGTTTTGTGTGTCATGTACTGTATTATACATTACTTATAGAATGAATGTGAATTCAAGGACTATATATTATTTGTAAGATGAGTTTAAATTTACAAATTAATTAAAATGTTATATAATAAGTTATTTTTAAGTAAGATTATTTTAATAAACTAAACTTATAAACTTATTGAAATAAACAAAAAAAAAACTTATGTGAGACATAAGTTACTTTCATAATTAAGTTCCTGTTAAATTTTTCCAAATATGCTTGGAATCAAATACTATAAGATTCATAGTATTAAAATTAATGACTTCAAGCAATATTATTTTTTTCATAACACTATTCCATAGTTGGTTATTTTTAAAAAAATATAAAATAAGAATGATTAATTATCGACCCGTGCTAGACTTGGGTAATTGTGTGTTGTATTGTTTTACAAAAATATAAACCAAAGACAAAAAAGTATGAGGTACAATTAAAATAGTGATTTTGAAGGGAAGATTTTACTCTCCCTAGTATTTTTTTGGACTTAATTACCCGACTTTATATCAAATATAAATTTAGTTATTCTAGTTGAATACATTAAAATCTTCCATTATTTTATTTTTACTATATTTCCAAAACCATTTTTTATAAACCAATAAAGGTTTGTTAAGCTAGTTAAAAATTTAACTAGTTCAAATGCATCGATATCATAAATTTGTTAGTAGATAGTTTAAAAGTACCTTTGAAAATACCCATCAAGTCTTGATGTATCTCCCGCTTATATGTTATTAATACAAGTAGAGAGAAAGTTTAATTAATAAGAAAATATTTATGGTAATAAAAAAAGAGAGAATATATCTTTGATGTTTTTTTAATGCAAGGTATAAAAATATGAATCTTTTTGTTCTTGACTTTAAGAAACATTGTCGATTTTTCTGATGTATTAAACGAACAATTCCTTTTATATTTTTAATTTATTGAGTATAAATGTATGAGTCGATCACTTGCTTCTGAGTCACAATTTCAATCATTTCATATTAGGAATGTTTCTAAATGATACTTCTCTAATTTACTTGATGATTTTGATTAACGGTAATAAAGATAATATTGTCTCTTTACTTGAATATAAACAAAAAAATAACTATCTTACATCCTTTAAGAAAAGTAGTTAACATAATTTAATGTCATTGATTTTATCTACAACAATGTATGTATTTTAATATAATACTCTTCATTAGACTTTATTGAGGGTGTTTAGTCTCTCCATTAAAGATTAAAGCGTGTATAAGGGAATTTTAAGAATACTTCTACATTTAATGAACTAGAATTAGTTAGATTTGTTTATATTTTAGAATAAAGTTATTTTTTATTGCTTTTATTTAAGGACGAAGATAATACTATTTTAAAAAAAACATAACAAATATAGGTTGTAAATTGAAAATAATTTATGAATATATATATATATATATATATATATATCACCCCCATTCTATTTATAAGACAAACAAAATATTTTAGTGATTCTTTTTATAAAATAAAATCACATATTTAGAAGTCTTTAATTTTTTTCTTATGTTTACCATTTCTTTAGACTCCTTCCATTTCATATTATAAAGCCCCCAAAACAAAAAAAAGTGAGTGTTTTATTTTTTAAGTCCCCACACAAAAGATCAAAAGCGTTTATTATATTTTTCTATTTTATCATTAAGTATTTAATGTTTTTATATTTTTTAATTAATACATGACAATGAAGTTTGACTATAAATGAAGATAAATTTAGAAAAATAAAATTATCTTTTATAATACCAAGATAATAATTACTATCTTAAAATTGTGTGTCGTTGTAAATATAAACTTATAATATAAAACAAATGGAGTACTATTAATATTAAAGAGAAATTTGAATTTAAATAAGAAATAACATTAGAATTGTTCCCTTATCCCAAAGGGGTGTGTCGAGAAAGCCTTTAGGACACCTCCATCATCAGCCTAAAACCCTCACTTTAACCCTTATCCATAACTTCAACCCTCACTAGACCTGATATTGCTTTCGCAGTTGGAGTTTTAGGAAGATATCAGAGTAATCCATGTATTGATCATTGGAAAGCTGCAAAGAAAGTTATGATATATCTTCAAGGAACAAAGGATTACAAGCTTATATACAAACAAACAAATGATTTAGAGGTCATAGGCTATTCTAATTCAGACTTTGCTGGCTGTATTGAAACCAGGAAATCAACATCTAGTTACATTTTTACGTTAGCCGGTGGAGCTATATCTTGGAGAAGTGCAAAGCGGACCTTGATTGCTACTTCCACTATGAAGGTTGAGTTTGTATCTTGCATTGAGGCTACCTCACACGGTGTATAGTTGAAAAGTTTCATATATGGGCTTAGAGTTGTTGACTATTTCTAAGCCGTTAAAGTTGTATTGTGACAACTCTTTTGCAGTGTTTATGGCTAAGAATAACAAGAATGGTCGAAGTAGGCACATCGACATTAAATATCTAGCCATAAGAGGATACGTTAGGGAAACTAAAATGGTTATTGAGCACGTCAGCATTGAATTGATGATTGTCGATGCTTTGACTAAAGTCATGCTACCAAAGAATTTTAAGTGTCATGTAGCACGAATGGGACTTGGTTCCATGATGTGATATTCATTGTACGTACATTTGTAACAACTCACATTATGTTTGATTTTTCTCATTTATCTATACACATACATATTTATTTTGAGAAATACCATGAGAATAAACTTATGGTTTATTCATTAAGTTAAGAGCTAATATTGAGAGGCATGATATATTGTGATACATAGGAGATAATACCCACTATTAGAGGACACCATGATTCATATATTTAGTTTCTTGTTAAGCTTGATAATGGGTTAAATGGACCAAGTGGGAGAATGTTAGTTGTTGCATATTTTTTTAAGGACCAATTATGCTATGTTTCCATATTTAGGGAGCAGTTATGCTTCATTGTTAATTGAGGGAATTAATTTTGAAACACTCACTAATTTCATGGGATTTCGATTCTGAATGCAGTCCATTTTACTAACTGGATTCAATCATTATCTTAATAATCATATGTGCAATTGCTGAGCTATATGATGGTCAAAGCTCTATATAAGGATTACTCGGCTCTTTCATTGATCATTGAACCTACTTTCATACTGCATACATCACCATTGTGTATTGAGAATGAGAGTTTGGAAACTAGAAAGCATTTGTTCTAATAGGATCATAGAAGTACAATAACAATAAGCAATGGCAGGAGGTTAGTTTTAATATTTTTTTGCTTCCGCTTAACAAATGATCTAAACATGTTCTATTAAATTGTTTAACACATTTGTGTTGTTATTTAAATCTTATAGTAAAGACTTAATAAAAATCAATAAACTCAAAGGCTTTCTGAGCATTCTCTTAAGCATAAATGCTTTAGAGAGTTTGTTGGGTTTTTTTTTCTAAACCGAAATGTTATAATGTCTTTTTATGATAGTTGGTACACTAATGTCTTTTTTTAATAATGTATATTTTAATATAGATTATCTTATATATAAATGGGATCAAGTAATGAGTTTTTCTAACTTGTACAAGTGTTAGGGTCAACCCTAGGCCTTGAAAACAAAGGGTAATTGCCTTGGGTCCATTATTGATAAGGGCCCAAAATATTAGGTTATATAGAGACAAAAATCAACAACTTTAAATGAAGTGACGATAGTTTAGTGGATACGATGCTTGTGTTATAAGTTAATAGTTAACGTTTGACACGTTCCTTATGTAATAATTTTATTGTAAAGTTTTAGTGATATGCATTGCACATTTACACTAACTGTTGGGTAACTAATAAAGATAAAAGTTAGAAGATAACTAAACCATATGAAATTTTTTTATTCCATTATTTTTCTGGTTTCTATATTTTTTTTACTTTGACTGATTCTCAACCATGCCATAATTACTTTAGAAAATCACTTGTTTATTAAATATGCCTTCATCTTTATGTCGCCTTGACTAAAGTGCATAAAATTTAAAGACTGGTCTTAACAAGTTAAGAAACATTAATTACACCTATACAAACTAAAGTCTATGATAAATTTTTCTATAAAAATACAATATTTTTTCTTATAATTAAAGACTGAGTCTCTTTTTCTACTACATATATTTTATATTTAATGATAAAATATTTAAAATATTATTGAATGTTAAAAAATAAAAATAGTGAAGTATTAAAATGTTTGTGTGAGAGAATATGTATAAAAAAGGTGCTTTTAGATTTTGATTGTGTTAATAGAAGGTGTGGATATGGTTAGTGAAAAAAGATGAATAAAAAAAATGTGGAATAGAATTTAGTTTATTAATCATCTTTCACCTGCGCCAAACAAGTAACATTAAGAAAATTTGCACTAGCGCTGAATTTGATGTTTTGTGATGAACATGGGTTAATGGTTATTGACTGTGAGATTGCTTGAGTTGATCTAGAAAGAGATTTTATTATTTGACGTTGCAACTTGCAAGAGAGAAAGAAATGACAACGTTAATCTAATCCTGTTTTTTTAAAGCAATGGAAGCGGCGCCACCACCGCCTCCCAAACTCCGCCTCATGTGCAGCTACGGCGGCCACATCCTCCCTCGTCCGCGCACAAACTCCCTCTTCTACGCCGGCGGCGACACCCGAATCGTCTCCGTGGACCGCCGCACCGTCACCACCCTCTCCACCCTTCTCTCCCACCTCTCCGCCGTCCTCTCTCTGAGCTTCCCCTTCACTCTCAAGTACCAGCTCCCCAACCTCGACCTCGACGCCCTCATCTCCCTCTCCTCCGACGAAGACTTCCACATCCTCATCTACGAGCACGACCGCATCTCCTCCTCTTCCCGCCTCAGACTCTTCGTCTTCCCTTCCCCTCCTCCCAAAATCGACTCTTGGTTCTTCGACGCCCTCAAAAGTTCCGGCATCACGCAAAACGACGCCGTCATTGACCTCGACACCTCTTCCTCTTTCGGCTCAACTTCCTCTTCCACTTCCTTCTCCAATCTTCCCCCCATTCGCCCCCACTTCTCCTCTTCCGATTCGCTTCCGAGGTACACCTCCCAACTACACTTCAATCTCCTATTTTTCATATAATCTTCATTACTGATTTGGGAGTTTACTTGAGTGAATGGACTGATTCATGTAAAACCAACATACCAATAACAATGAATATTTTATATGAATTTAGAATACCAATTGTATCGAAGACCTGAATATTTCCGGTTCGGAGGATATATGGTTAAAGAAAAGACTGATTATATTACTAACTTGTCTACATAGCTAGTAGTCTGGTGAATGATACCAATAGTAGTCTTGCATTGTGCCGATCATACAAAACCTGAAGCCAAACCTTCTTTTGTTTAGTCACCGGGCTCCAAATTCTTGGTTTTTAATAGAGCAAAATTTAGAGAGCTAATGAATGTTCTTTTAGCATAGGGAACCTGTAATGCTATTTAATAACCCAAGGCACATTCCATTACAGACATAGCGGTTACCCATTTGCAATTTTGTCATATTATTAGTAAGCTTTATGTATCATCAAATGAATCACAGTATTAATCTGTTTTTGACAAAACAAAAATCATAATTGATTGTAGCCTACAATAATTTGTGGAAAAAATCTAACCATTTATGTGTTCTTTTTGGGTTTTATTTTGTTTCAGTGATAATACTGTTTCCAGTATTATGTCCCACCACCATAATATATCATACCAGGACCCTGTCGTTCATGTTGAATCTGTTGAAGTTGAAAGTAAAAATCCTTACTTTTCATCCGGGGTCATGCCCAATAATGCAAATGTGAATATGGGGTATTCTTCATTGCCACGGTTTAATCAAATGGAGAGGCCTAATGTTCAGTTTGCGCAGGCCGCTAGACACTTTTTACCACTTCATACAACTGCCTTAAATCCAATACCATTATCTGGCCATCATACTTATCAGCAACCACGTCCTTTGCATCATGTAGTTTATGATTATCATCCTAATCAGCTCTGCCCTGTGTATCTTGTGCCTGTTGGAAACATGCCTCCCAATAATTTCCCTGTAACTGCTGCTACTCAAGTTTCACTGCACCAAAATGCTTCCTCTATAAATTATCATGTAGCTCAAAACTCTGTTGTGGGAACAAGGCCTGCGTTTGCTCATGGCTTTACCTCTCAGTGTCAGAATTACATAACAGAAAATGTAAATACATCTTTTATTCACCTGCCTTATAATGGAACTCAGGAACCAGAAAGGGACACTTATCCAATACATCATCATCAGTCTCAATCTCAGAATATAGCTGTTGATTCCAGCGAATCTCCCAAGTGTGCAAATGAACTCGACAATGACCTAGCTCATGTTCAGATATACAAATCTCAGCCCCCACCTCCTAAATACCAAACCATGAATAAAGCCACCACAAACCTGTTGTCAGAAGCTCTTGCTAAGTTGCATGTGGATAACCTCAAGCCACAGACAGAAACATCACAGCCAGAGTCATTTTGATTATCTGGAAGATATACAGTTTTGGTAGAAGTTCTATGATGACTTTGAAGGTTCCTTTATGTTTTTCACAGTAGTATGGGTATGTTTTAGTTGCCAATACCTTCTTAAGTGTATAATATTTGGAAATTGGAATGTTTTCTTGTCACCTGTTTCTCAAATCATGTTTCTTTGATATTTTTATGTTGCTAACTCTGTTGTTTGGTATGTAAATCACACATAATGTGAACTCAGGTAGAAGGCCAAGTTTCATACAAAAGAAGTATTTAATTTTATTTATCGCCAGTATTTTGGTTTGTAATTGTGATTGTTTTGTTATGTTCAGGCTACATTACATTAGTCTTGATATGTTGCTTGTTTGTTGGTATGATATGCCTATGCCCTCAATTTCTTCTCTTACCATCGTTGTGCATTGTCATGCCAAATTTTTGTTCACATACTTGTTTGTGACCTGTAATATCTTACAGCAAAGGTTTGGCTTAGTTGGTTCCTCTTAAAATATGTTCTATTCCATTAAAACATTGTAAAATTATATCACTAATTTAATTGGTCATTGCGCATGTCGAGGGTTTCTTGTTGGACGGGACTGTAGGATAACTTGGTAGATAGAAATAGAACCTCAATGGCTAAAATGTTACTTGTGTATAAGGCACTGTGACTAGGGACTTGGACAAGCTTCCTAGTTCCATCTGCTTTTTACACACAAGCACAGTTTCAATTCCACCTTTGCCCTTCCTTAATTAATACCAACTTGTCTGTTTTAGCCTCCAAGGTCAGGTTCATTTGATAAGATGGTGGTAAAGCTATGGATTGTTGGAACAATTTTCCAAAATAAGGGTGAACCAAAAGATGAACAACAATTTAGAGGACTTGATATGATCTTCTAGGCATGCAGAGCACTTTCCTAAAATCAGTATTTCGTCCCTATAGAGTGTGGGTATCACGAAATCCGATTTTGAGATACAAAGAAGATTCAACAACAATACTCACTCTTGTATTATTGCAAAACAAGAACAAAGGATGAAAGAAATTTGATTTGTGTTTTTATTTGTGTATTTGAGTAATGCATTTGGATTCCTTTATATAGATGTTGATCAGACATCTTCTGAATCAAAGAGACACAAATTTATGAATTGTTATAACTCTTCATGAAAAGTTGAGACTCTTTAAATTTACTAAAAAGCGTGTAATTGATTACAACACAATGGTAATCAATTACACCTTTTGAAAAGTCATACCATTTGGCATTACACATTTGAAATGTCATACCATTTGGCGTCTCAAAATTTGAAATGTTACACAATCAGAGTTTTCACTCTTTGGTAATTGATTACACACAATGGTAATCGATTATCAGAGAATTTAATTCTCAAATCTCAACAATTCTCCCCCATTTGAGAGTATTAAATAATTACTACACACAAACTTAAATTTAATATATACAATCTTACACGTAAATGAAAGTGTACATAGACTTGAACTTCCACTTAGTAGAGTATACATTCCAAGAAATCGTATTTTATTGGTATCGAAACGATTGAACCGATATAATACATAATGAAAACTTGAAGATACAACTACATATAAGATAAACTACATGTTCTTGTTGTACTTGACACAATAGGGCCATGCATCCATATCTATTCATAAGTGCATCAAAGTCATTGCCCCTTGACTTCTTGAAGCGGCCAAACTTCGCACTTACATAGGTTGATTTCTTAGGTAAAACATGTTCCTGCGATAAAACATAAATTCAAGAAATCAATTAAGAATTATTCAACCTCCTTACATCACAGGTCCAAAGCACCCTTGTGCTTTCAATCATCAAATAAGAGATTTAATCTTATTGAACTTAAGACTTAATGTCATATTAAGCGTCAAGTTAAGATTCCCTTACTAGTGATTAATTGTGGGCTCCATTCCAATTTCAATAGACATTCTAGAGATGGAATCTTTAGCCAATGCCTTTGTAAAAACCATCAGCCAAATTAAGTTTTGTTCGAACGAAATCAACGGTAATAATACCATCCTTGATAAGTCCTTGGACATAATTATGTCTCACACCTATATGTCTTGATTTACCATTGTACACTTGACTATAAGCTTTAGCCAAAGTTGCAACATTGTCACAATGTATTGCTACAGGTGATATTGGTTTTTGTAACAGTGGTATCTCAAACATGAGATTCCTTAGCCATTCGGCTTCCTTTCCTGCTGAAGCTAGAGCTATAAATTCTAAAGCCATAGTGGAATCAGTAATGCAAGTTTGTTTCTTGGATGACCAAGAAATTGCTCCTCCTCCAAAGAGGAAAACCCAACCATTAGTAGAAGAGTGATCTTCTTGGTTTGTAATCCACTTGCATCAGAATATCCTTCCAAAACTGAAGGATAACCACTATATGTCAAATCATAATCAATAGTTATCTTTAAGTACTTAAGTACTCGATGTACAGTTTGCCAATGTGATAAACTAGGGTTACTAGTATCTACTCAGTTTACCTACCGCAAATGCGATATCTGGCCTTGTACTTGTCATTGCATACATCAAACATCCTATACCCTTGCATATTTCAATTGTGAAATAGCCTTACCACCATTAGGTAATATCTTTAAACTTGGGTCCATAGGAGTTGAAACAAGAGAGCATTCAAAGTCATTGAACTTCTTGAGAACTTTCTCAATGTAATGTGATTGAGACAAGATAAGTTTCTCATTGTCTCTCTTAATTTTTATACCTAGGATGACATTAGCTTCTCCCATATCTTTCATGGAGAAATATGATGATAGAAATGTTTTGGTCAAATTTACTTGATCTAAATTTGTTCCAAAAATCAGCATGTCATCCACATACAAGCAAATTATGACACCATTACCTTTGTCATCAAATTTACTATACACATACTTGTCTGAATTGTTTGTTTTGAAACCATTTGATAATACAACATTATCAAACTTTTGGTGCCATTGTTTTGGCGCTTGTTTCAATCCGTACAAGGATTTAATCAATTTACAGACCTCGTGTTCTTGGTTTTCCATAACAAAACCTTCAGGTTGTTTCATATACACTTCTTCTTCTAGTTCTCCATTTAAGAATGCAGTCTTGACATCCATTTGATGTATCACAAGTTTATGAATGGCAGCAAGTGCTATTAATAACCTTATAGTGGAGATTCTAGCTACAGGTGATATGTATCGAAATAATCGATTCTAGGTTTTCGTCTAAACCCTTGTGCCACTAAACATGCTTTAAACTTATCAATAGTTCCATCAGCTTTGATTTTCTTCTTGAAAATCCATTTACATCCTATTGGTTTACACTTAGGAGGTAAGTCAACCAAAATCCATGTGTTATTTCCCATGATGAATTCCATCTCATCATTAATTGCTTCTTTCCAGAAAGCAGCATCTTGAGACCTCATAGCCTCTTGATATATCAATGGATCTTCTTCTATATTATAACAATATGAGAACTTTGTTAAGATAGAATCTCTTGTACCTTCAACTAAGTACACATGAAAATCTGGGCCAAAGGATTTTTCTTTTCTTGCCCTTTTACTTCTTCTAGGTTGTGATGTGGAAGCATCATTCTCATCTAGAGTTTGAACATTTGATCCTTGATCAATCAAGCTTTGATCCAATTCTTCAATATTGGTATTATGAGTTAAATCCTTTGAACGAGGAATTGAAGAAAATCTCATTTCATCAAAGATTGCATCTCTAGATTCTATGATTGAATGTAGTGACACATAATCATTTTGTCCTATTACATAGAACCTATAGGCTTTGCTATGTTCAGCATAACCTATAAAAATGCATTCAATTCCTCTTTCACCCATTTTTTTACGCTTGGGTTCCGGTATTTTTACAATTGCCCTACAACCCCAAACTTTGAGATAAGTCAAGTTTGGCTTTCTTTTATACCAAAGCTCATACGGGGTTACTTCATTCCTTTTTATCGGAACTCGGTTTAGAATATAACAAGCCGTTAACATGTCTTCACCCCAAAATCCATCACTTAGACCAGAATAGGGCAACATAGAATTAACCATTTCTTCCAAAGTCCTATTCTTTCTTTCTGCTATACCATTTTGTTATGGTGTATATGCAGTAGTCGTTTCATGGATAATATCCACAGATTGAAAATAAATTGGATCATAATATTCACCACCTTTATCAGTTCTCAACTTTTTAATCTTACTATTAAGTTGCAATTCTACTTCATTTTTATAAACCTTAAACTTTTCTAAGGCTTCATTTTTAGTAAACAAAAGATAAACATAGCAAAAACGTGTATGATCATCAATGAATGTTACCATATATTTCTTATTTCCTAATGAAAGTGTACTATGAAAATCGCATAAATCACTATGTACTAATTTAAGCAAAGTTGAATTCCTTTCAATATTAGGAAAATGTTTTCTTGTTATCTTTGTTAGCATGCATGTTCTACACTTTTCTATGTTCAAGTCAAATGGAGGAATCAGATCAAATTTAGACATAGAATGTAGTTTTCGATAATTAACATGTCCAAGACGAAAATGCCATAAAGTAGAATCATGATCAATAATATAAACAGAATCAATAACACCATTTGTTGTACTTAATTTAAACATATTGTTATAGAGATATCCTAGACCAATAAATACACCACCTTTAAATAGTACAAACTTATCAGCTTCAAATACTGATTTATAACCTAATCGATTCAAGATTACTCCAGACACTAAATTTCTCCTTAATTCTGGAGCATATAGTACATCTCTTAATATGAGTGATTTTCCAGAACTAAGTAATAATTCTACTTGTCCACAACCTAGGACTTTAGCCATAGAATCATTTCCCATGTAAAGAACTTCTCCATTGTCACCTTCCTTGAAGGATTTGAATAGAGACCGATCTTTACACACGTGTCTTGAAGCTCCTGAATCGATCCACCAAGAATCATCAGTCTGCACACAGAAGATTTCAGAAACCATTTCCACAGAATTCAAATTAGAATTATGTGCAATTTGTGCAAAATTATCTTTCTTAGGTTGGTCTTGGCTAGAATTGCCTTGACCTTGCTTTCCACCATTCTTGGCCATTTTTCTTTTCCAGATTATACAATCTCTTTTCATGTGACCGGAATTGCCACATTCCCAACAAGTTGCTTGTTGATTTGCCTTACCAAATTTAGGCCTCTTGTCCCTACTTCCTTTATTGAAATTAAGGGGCTTTTTCTTGAACTTTGGTATTGCCTTTGATTTCTCATCTTCCACCATATTAACAGTGGACAAATTAGGATTGCTAGAATCCTTGTTACTATCTTGTAGACGGATTCCTTCTTCAATTTGAAGATGTGTTGCCAATTGTTCAACACTTATATCATCCTTGTTGTGCTTTAAAGAATTTCTCACATCTTTCCAATTGGGTGGTAATTTATCAATTATAGAAGAAACAATAAAAGTCTCATCCATAGCAATATTATGTTGCCTAAAACTTCCAAGGATTCTTTGGATTTCATGGAATTGTTCTATTATAGGTCTAGCATCACTCATCTTATAATTATTAAAATTACTAACAAGGAATTTCTTACTTGATGCATCTTCAGAAATGTATTTGCCTTCAAGTTGATCCCACAATTCTTTGGCCGATTCTACATACTGATACACATCGAATAATGCATCGGTCATGTCATTCAGAATATGACCACGACATATGTAATCATCATTCTCCCACTTGTGCCTCTTTCTTTGTTCTTCCAAAGTTTCCTCTTCTCTCTCCTTTGGTTGTGGAGTGCTAAGAACATAGGCCACATTAAGGGCAGAGAGGAGGAAGTGCATCTTCTTTTGCCATCTATGAAAACCAACGCCTTCAAATTTGTCTAATTTGTGGAAATTTGTAGACATATCACGGATTGTTGCCATTTTTCTTGGAAATACTGATTTTAGATTGTTGGAACAATTTTCCAAAATAAGGGTGAACCAAAAGATGAACAACAATTTAGAGGACTTGATATGATCTTCTAGGCATGCAGAGCACTTTCCTAAAATCAGTATTTCGTTCCTATAGAGTGTGGGTATCACGAAATCTGATTTTGAGATACAAAGAAGATTCAACAACAATACTCACTCTTGTATTATTGCAAAACAAGAACAAAGGATGAAAGAAATTTGATTTGTGTTTTTATTTGTGTATTTGAGTAATGCACTTGGATCCCTTTATATAGATGTTGATCAGACATCTTCTGAATCAAAGGGACACAAATTTATGAATTGTTATAACTCTTCATGAAAAGACTCTTTAAATTTACTAAAAAGGCGTGTAATTGATTACAACACAATGGTAATCAATTACACCTTTTGAAAAGTCATACCATTTGGCATTACACCTTTGAAATGTCATACCATTTGGCGTCTCAAAATTTGAAAAGTTACACAATCAGAGTTTTCACTCTTTGGTAATTGATTACACACAATGGTAATCGATTATCAGAGAATTTAATTCTCAAATCTCAACATGGATGACCAAAATAGTAAGTGAAGTATCCCAAAGCATTATAAGATATTGAACCGATACATTTTATGATTGATTTTAGCTCCATTGAAGTGTCAGCAAT
The DNA here is from genome assembly GCA_037962975.1 of Clitoria ternatea. Classification (NCBI taxonomy): domain Eukaryota; kingdom Viridiplantae; phylum Streptophyta; class Magnoliopsida; order Fabales; family Fabaceae; genus Clitoria; species Clitoria ternatea. The sequence goes on from CM075675.1 coordinate 55,504,972, forward strand.
TTTGTAGGAAAATGTGGACATCGTTCTTGAAGGTTGATGTTAAGTATTTCCAAAGATTAATTTTGATATATTCTTCATACAGTCAAACAATTAGGTAATACAGTAGTACTTCTGATATGAGTTTTAAAGTCAACTATTTGTATTGGTGTAGAATTTAGAATTGCCTGTGAACGTATTTGAATCAAATTCAAATTTTTATATTAAAAAATATTAATTAAATTTATATATCGTCAATGTTTTTGTAACCCATCACATTCTTCCATTTTATTTTTATTCGAGTATGAAAATTACACCACTTTATTTTGTAATAAGCATGGAAATAAAGTAGTCGTAAGCATGGAAATTTTCATACTATGCTTCGAAGTGTTAAAACATTTCAATGGTGATTTTTGTTTGTCATAACAAAGCTACACCATGTGATCATTTCTTATTAGTTACAAGTTAGTTAAAGGGGTTTTATTCTAATGTGGTTAGGAGCACCTTAACTCATTTTGCACCCTTTTGCATTCTATGTATAAATATCTCATGTTCATTTCAGCTTGCAATTAATGAAAATTTAGTTGCAATTCCTTCTCCCTGTTTCTCATTTCCCACGTATCTCTTCTTCATCCTCAAGCTTCATTATGGTATCAAAGCTCTAGGTTGATAGAGCTTTGAATCTGCAAAGGTGCAAGCTTCAACTTTTGGTGGAGTGTCACCACCACAATACCTATATCCATCATAGAATCTGGCATCTCCGTATTACATCCATCCTGGTGAGAATCTAACTATTGTTCTAGTCACACTTGTTTTGACAGGTAGCAACTTCCATTCTTGGTAACGATTGATGCGTAGAGTGTTGATTTTGAAAAATAAGTTCAAGTTTATGGATGGATTAATTAATATGCCAAATCTGTTTGATCCGATGTTCGATCTATGGGAAAGGTGTAACAATCTTGTTCATTCTTGGATTATCCACTTAATTTTTGAATCCATTAGACACAGTGTTATTTATGTAAATCTAGCCTCTGATGTGTGGAATTAGTTGGGGGAAAGTTTTTCACAAGGATATTTGATCCGTGTCTCAGAGTTGCAACAAGAAATTTATAGCATGAGGCAAGGATTTTCGAATGTGACTGAGTTCTTCACTGAGCAAAAGACTATATAGGAAGAGTTGGAAAATTATAGACTTGTACCTCATTGTACTTCTGTTGTTCCTTGCTCTTGTGCTGCTATGAGAAATGTCAAAGTATATAAGGAGTAGGATAAGATAATCAAATTTCTGATATGTTTGAATGATGATTTCTCTTCCATTAGATCTCAAATCCTGATAATGGAACCTCTACCAGCATTGAACTGTGTTTTCTCAATGGTCTTGCAACATGAGAGACAAAATGGGCTTGGATCTGTACCAAGTGATGAAGCAAGGTTCATTGTTAACTCAACAGATGCAAGGAGAAGTTTTGGTAGAGGCAAGAATAGGATGAAAATATGTACCTATTGTGGTCGTGAAGGTCATACCGTGGAAGTATGCTACAAAAAGCATGAACATCCCTCTGATAACCCTTTCTTTATGAGAAGGAAAGGAAACAACACCATTAATCTTGCAAATACTGAGGATGAACATGATGAACCTTATGAGGATACATTTGATGAAGCTGGTCCTGGTGGCAACATGCTTACTGATGAGCAGTACAAAGGCATTCTGAATCTACTGAAACACACAAATGTAGGAGGGAACCATGTCTCAAACAATTTTCAATGGTGAAGAAACAAGAAGCTGAGAAGAGGATTACTGTTGCGGCTGTTGGTAATAATACTAATGACTGGATATTAGATTCTGGAGTATCTAACCATATATATAGCTCCCTGGCACAGTTTACCTCATATAATCAAGTTGATGATATGACTGTGCACTTGCCAAATGGAAGCACTATCACAATATATATAGTTGGCACTATACATCTAGCACCACACATCACCTTGCACAACATAATTCACTTACCAATTTTTTCATTAAACCTGATATCAATGTCTAGATTGTGTGCAAACATGGATTGCCAATTGATATTTTACACTGACCTCTGTACCATACAGGAAAAGAAGAAGAAGAGGATTCTTGGTTTGGATAAACTACAGGGTGGTCTCTTTCATTGCATTAATGGTTAGGTTTGTGATTCTGTTGTTAATTCTTGTAATGATGGAGTTACTGGATCTGGTAACATACACAGTATGCATTTGAAGCCTTTTATTCCTATGACTAGTTTATGACACTTTAGAATTGGTCATTGTTCAATAGGAGGATGAGTATAATAAAGAGTCATTACACTTATATTTCTGATTCTGATTGTGCCTTGTGTGACATTTTCCATCACCAAACAAAGAAAGAGAAGTTTCTTAATTAGCAACTCTATAGCTGCTCATAATTTGGATTTAATCCATGTGGACATATGGGGTCCTTATTCAACAGTTTCAATGCATGACTATAAGTATTTCCTTACTATCGTGGATGATCACTCAAGGTTTACTTGGGTGGTTTTGATGAGAGGAAAACATGAAGTTAGGAAACACGTGCATGACTTTGTGAAGCTAGCCAAGGTTCAATACAACAAATCAGTCAAGGTAATTAGAAGTGACAATGACCAAGAGTTCAATATGCCTAGCTATTATGCTGAACACAGAATTGTTCATAAGACATCCTGCAATGAGACATCACAACAGAATGCAAGAGTTGAGAGAAAACATCAGCACATTCTAATTATACCCAGAGCTTTGATGATCAGGGCAGGGCTCCCTAGTGCTTGCTGGTCTTATGCAGTTCTTCATGTTGTGCACCTTATCAACAGGGTCCCCTCACTTGTTCTACAGAATCAGTGTCCTGTTCAGTTGTTAACAGGATACTTACCTGATTTGAAGGATCTTAAGGTATTTGAATCATTGTGTTACACCTTTACACTTGTGGCAAATAAATGAAAACTTGATCTAAGGGCAACTCTTTTAGTTTTTCTAGGGTACAACGTTGGAACTAAGGGTTATGTTGTAACACCCTAAATTTTAAAATAAAGGATTAATTAAAGAAATAATTATTAAATAGTTGTATGTGGGTTATTTAATGTCCTAAAATATTGGAAATAATTAAATTAAGATTTTTGGGGACTACTTATAATTTATTGGGGTTGAATAGGTTGAAATTAAACCCGATTAAAATATAGGTGCTGGACCAAGTATCTCCGATTGGGACGATATTGGTCAGGGCTGTTGAGAATATTATTGAGAGTCCGAATGTATATTCGGAATAATTTTTAGATAAAATATTGAACCTGAACAGAGATCCTGTTTGTCATAAAACGGTGAAATTTTAATGAGAAGCCAAACGTTAAAACACAAACTCTCTTTTCCTCTCTTCAAATCACGTTGGCTCTCTATTTCCTTTGGCAAACACATTTCATCTCTTTTTCTTCTTCTTTATCTCTTCATCTTTGTCATCCAAAAACCTAAGTAAGAGGTGTGACCTATTCTTCCCCCATTTTTGTTTTGAGTGGAGAGCTTGAATAAGGCTTGAAGATTGAAGTTCCCTCTCCCTTCTTCTTATTATTTTTGTGTAGCACTCCCTCTCTCTTGAAGGTTCTCTCTTTTTTTCTCTTGAGGTAGATTCTTGCTACTTCTCAAGAGTATGAACCTTTAGTTATGAGTTTTTGGTGTTAAGAGAGCATTTAAAGTATGTGGGTTGTTGGGTTGTCGTAAATGCAAGATTTGAATGAAATAAATATGGTAGATGAATGTATGGATGGAAGGTGATGAAGATTAATGATGTATTTATGAATGTAGTTGAGTTTGGTGAAAACCCTAACTATTAAGAATTGGGGAAAATGGTACATGTTAATTGAATAATATACTTAAGAGGGAATACATGACATTGATGGGTGTAGATGTTGATAAAGGGAGTAGTGTGAATGTTGAGGGTTTAAAGTTTGTTTTGTAACCTTAAACATAATGAATGAGGCTTGATGGGAAGGAATTCCGCCTAATAGATGAAGGAAAATGATGCCTATAACATGTCCTATACATGTTATGAAATTGTAGATATGATTATGGTTAATTAAAGTTGAAATTATGTCTCAAATAGTTGATTGATTGGGATTTTACATGTATATTAATGTAGAATTCATTCCGAACGACGAGGCGGGTACGTCGTATCAATCAGAATTCTTCTCTTGAGGTAGGAGAGGAGTCTTTGTGTTCTAAGTGTATGAATTGAATAGTATTTGATTGTCATATGTGACAATATGCATGTTTTGTAACATCCCTATTTTTAGTAGCAGTCTTATTTGGTAAAAATTGAAGTTTAGAAGGTCTGTAAGTGGTAATAAGTGAATATACACCCCGTTGATAGTCTGTGGTATCTCAAAAATGTCATTTTTGTACATAATAATGGAATTTATATGGACCATTAGTGAAATTATGCAAATTCCGAGTGAAATAGACTCTGATCCGAGTGACAGAGTGAAATTCCGAGTGAAGGATTAGCAATTCTGACTGAATGATGAAATTCCGAGTGTAAGGTTATGTTATCCGAGTAATATATGACCAAGAAGGTTACTACCGAGTGGATTCTTGATCACAGAGACAGCTGGAGTGAAGTGGGTTCAAGAAAACCACTTCTAGGTGAAAATTCCGAGTCAAAACACCCTTGATCCTTTGTTTCTGAGTCAAAACTTGCTAAGTACTTCTATTTCCGAGCAAAACCTCTCTGAAATATGGAATTCCGAGTGGAATATAGGAAGGAGAACCCAATCCGAGTAGAATATATAAGGTTTAGAGCCATTATTGAGTGAGGCTATGTTTATGACTCTTTTTCCGAGTGATAAAGACCTTAAAGGATTCCGATCGAAACACATTTTGAGGAAGGATAGTGTATGTGTACCTAAAAGATGAGTATCCGAGTGAAAAATGAGTGGGGAAGGACTTAAATGCTCCTAAAAGGTAAAATCCGAGTGAACCTCTTCTGAGGGAAGAGTTGTTATAATGGTTTGGATTGGAAATATATTCTAAGTGTATGATATATATATATATATATATAAACCGAGTGAATGAATACATGTAAGTGTTTTATGTTGATTTGATGCTTCTTACCGACTGGAATGTGTTATGGAAGTATTTGGGAAAGATTCCGAATGGTTTCGTAAGAATATGATTAGTAAACCGAGTGGAAAAAGTGGAAGGAGCCATTCCGAGAGAAATATAGAGAGGCTGAACTATTTCCGAGTGAATCTATGAGTATGACTCCTCTTCCGAGTGAGATATACTCTATTGGACCAATTCCGAGTGAGACTTGTATGTCTAAGTCTTTTCCGAGAAGTGAGGGCCTTAATATGTTCTGATTGGAATTGTAGTTGAAGAATTTGGTTAAAACCGAGAGAGAAATATGAGTAAACCGAGTGAGTAAAGTTTGAGTATTTCTGAGTGGTAAATCCGATTGATTCCTTTCTAAGATATGAATTGTTATTGGAATATATCCCAAGTGATTAGAGTTTGAATAAATTCCGAGTGATTGACTAATTAGGAGAGAGAGTCGGGTTCTAGAAGAAACACTTCCGAGTGAGAATTGTAAGTCTATGCCGAGTGATGAATGTGAAGTACATTCCCGATTGTGTTGAAGTTAAATACACCGAGTGGTATGGAAAGTAGCATTCCGAGTAAGTGGATGACTTTTACCGAGTGGAACAGTGTATGTAGAGATTTGGATTTGGAATAAAAACTTCGAGTAGAAGAAAGATAGGAAAAGAATGCGAGGGAGTCGGTTTTTGAAGGACATTACCGAGTAATAAAGGACTAGGCTTGGAATGATTTAACCGAGTAAGAACCATTAGAAATGACCCGGATTTGGGATAAATACCGAGTGAAAGGCCAAGCAAATTAGGAGTCGGTGTGGGGGTGAATTACCGAGTGAATGATGGGAAAGATGAGTCGGTTTCATGGGAATGCCGAGTGAGGATTGGCTGATTCGCTCAAGCGAGCAAGCCACGCTCAAGCGAGCCTTGTAATTGTTGACTCGGAAGTAGGAATTCCAGTCGGAATAGTTGTTAACCGAGTGTGATTTCACTCGGTATTCACTGACAGAAGTGCGTATTGACTTCAATTTTGTCTTTTCATGATTATTTAAATTCAATTGTGCGCATTATGGATAGTGGACGACCAGAAATGGGCACTGACTCAGCATATCACTTTATTTAATCTCCACTGACCCTTCCATTATCACTGACTCAGCATACCACTCAGAAATGGGCACTGACTCAGCATACCACTCAGAAAAGCTGTCTCCCACTTATCTTCCCACTCACTTTCTCCCTATTTAAACCAATGCCAGGACCCTTAAGAAACCACACACACGACACAAACATCCTTCATCATTTTCCTTCTCAACAAGCTTCTTTCTCTCTTTTCCCTTCTGTTTCACTCGGAACTGGTGCAGGACAGTGAAGGGGACTCTTTCTTTTCCATCCAGGAGCTTCATAAAGGTAAGGGGGTATATTCTTGGGTGCCTTGTGGGAAAACCGAGTGGAGGACAGATTCAGTGTGTATGAATTAAATGCTTTAAATTGTATCTGTATATGCATGTATGTATATATATCTGTTACCGAGTGTATATAATTATTGATGAATTGTGAAATATTGGACTGAAAATATTAAGAATCATGGGTACCGTGTGATTTCCAGTGAAACAAATATGATAACAGGTTATGTTTTATGATAATCCGACCGGTTTTACACTTATTTTGCTCGGTTTTGCTTATTTATACTCGGATAGTATCTTTTTAGTTGATTTCACTCGGAAAACATAGTATTTCACTCGGAAAACACTCTATTTCTCTCGGACAGCATCTCCCAAGTCTTATTTTACTCGGAAATCTCTTTCTTACATTATTTCACTCGGAACTTGATTTAATTTCACTCAGAAAATATAATTACTTTTTACTCAAAACTCTTTTTCAGTAAATTCACTCAGAAACACACTATTTTACTCAGACAGTAGCTTCCCAACCTTATTTCACTCGGTAAAACAATTTATTTCACTCAGCAAATAGTTATTTTCACTAAAAGAACTCCTTTCAACTTGATGTAACTCGGTATATAAAGTCAACTCACCAGAAGACCTTTCCCAACCTGATTCCACTCGGAATCAGGATTATCTTACTCGGATTTTCTTTATTCACATGTGTCTTATTCAGACAGAACCCTTTTTAATTAATTTCACTCGGTAAACTCATGTTTCACTCGGAAAATATCTTATTTTTACTCAGGAAACTCTTTTCCTACTGATTCCACTCGGAATCATACTTAATTTCATTCAGGAACTCATTTTCACTCAGAATTTAAGTAGCTTCACTCATGAAAACCTTTTTCCAGTGATTTTAACTCGGTAAACACCTTCATTTCACTCAGAAAACTCCTTTTTGACTGAATACCACTCGGAAATATACTTTATTTCACTTAGAGACTCATTCTCACTCGGATTTACAAACAATGCTACTCAGGAAACCATTTTCCCTACTGACCTCACACGGGTTTATATTTTAATTCACTCAGAAATTTGTTTCACTCAGAATTCAAGATATTTAGTTAGGAAAATTATTTTTCAGCTTCTGTTTCACTCGGATTACTTATTGATTTCAGTCAGAAAATTCTGCTCAGTTTATTTCACTCGGATTCATAGCTATCTCATGCGGAAAACTTATTTTTCACTCGGATTCAAGCTGTTCCAGTCGGAAACCAGCATTCCACTTTATTTCACTCGGATCCAAACTTATTTCAGTCGGAAAACAACTTTTCCAGTGTCATTTCACTCGATTTTTAGCCAGAACGCTTGGAGAACCCTTCTCTGTATGATTCCACTCGGAATCATACTCATTTCACTCGGATTTACCTCTGTTCCACTCGGAAAACTCTATTTTTAGTGTTTTTCACTTGAATTTTTAATTGGAAACTAATCTTCACTACTTTTTAAGTTATTGGTAAGTTATAATTATTATTCTTATTCTATTATTATCATTATTTACTGTCAACTTAATATTGTTATCATTATTATTAGTTTTATTGTTATTATACATAGTTAATATCTAAATTATGCGTAATTACATAAAGAATATATTATTTTACTCTTTATGAAGAATATACTTAATAGATATATTTCTAAAAATAATAAACGAATATCTTACAAGGTTTAAATGATTGAGGAAATTCAAAGAACTTGAGAATGATATGATGAGACTGGAAATACATAAAATACCCAAGGAATCTAATGATAAGAATAATGCATTTCGCATCATGAAAATGTGTTTTGAAGAAGAAAAACTAGAGCATACACTTGGTACGCTGGAGGACATTCACGTTCGATCTCAGTAGAAGAATCTTGGGAGTACAACTGGAACGGCAACCCAATGGCATCAGAGTCGCGCCTGATAGCCGGGTGAGACGATGCAATTCTAGTGTACTTCGACTAAATGACGGGATGTATCTATGATCGTGAAGAGCCAAGTCCCAAGATGAAATGATATATATATAATAATGAGAACCTGTGAGTTCATTCGTACCATATGATAAAAGAAAGGGGACTTGGTGAGCTCCAATCGCTCTAGAATAGAAACGTTGTGCCCAAGAAATAACTTGAGCAGGATGGAATCCAAAGAATGAAAGGATGATGATGGATTGATTTATTGGGCCCACATGCATCATGAGACTTAACCAAAGATAAATCATAATAAAACCGAACTCATGCATTCATTACAGCATATTTGATTGTTAAAATCGTGAATATACGATTTATTTCATGGTAATATGCTTGATTGTTATAATTGTGAACATGCTAAATATACGATTATGTGATGACAACATGCTTGATTGTTATAAATATGCTAAATGTATGATCTATGTGACATTGTATGTTAACTGGATTATGTCCGCACCGGATGAACCAATCAGGGTCTTGGGTTATACTCACCCTTACTGTTGAACATTTTTCAGAGGAATTAGAAACTCAAGAACCCGAGTGTGAAGATCAGCAATACGCTGAACACATTGAGAACAATCATTAAGGATAGAATATTTATAATCAGACACCGGATGACTGTATAATATTTAAGGGTGCCTGCGTGCCCCATTCTGTTAAGAGTACAATTATTTACAGTTTGTGAATGACTATGTGATATATACAATATTACTTCCGCTGATCTGCCACGTATTTATTTATATAAAAAAAAATATTCACTTTTTCTAAAAACTGTTAACACTCTCAGTTAAATGGGATGAACCTATAGAAGGATTTGTCTTATCTAACCGAGGGTGTTACATGTTTGCCTTGCTTGTAATATTATGAAGAATTGTAATGTTGTGTATGATGTTGGTGATGTGTTTTGGCAACATGCATTGATGCATTTAGAATAATTGTGGTGTGCTATATGGTGGTGTGGATTGATTGACAATGTGGTGTCTTGAATAAGATGTTATACTTATGCCCACCATGAATGTGAAATGAATATAGTTGATGTTGATTGAGAATGAGTGTGAATGAATAGCATACCTTGATTGATATTGAAAGATTGATGTCATTGTGTTTGGGATGGAATTGAATTATGTAATGAGAACTATTGAGAATGCCACACGAAAATTTAAACCAATGACAATAACCAACGATAATAAAATCACTAAAAGCCTTGTGGTGATGTTGGTGATGATGATGATGATTGATGAGTGGCATGATTAGGATGCATAGAGTGAGAAATGCATATGATTGGCATTTGCATCCATGGCATACTGCATAGCTGCCGGTTGGCCCAGTGGGAGGGCGGCTCTGTACACGAGCGATTTATTATTTCCCCTGTGACTCGGTGTGTAAGTCATGAAGCTACCCATGTTGTGCTACGGGGAGCCACATGTGGTTGACCCTTGTAGGGAGTGGCTCTTGATGAGCAGATGTCCCCGGTGGTCCTTGGGATCACAGCTGCCATGATATGACTCACGGTTGGCCGGCAACACCATATGTTGAATATGTGTTATTGCGGTCATGGTGAAAATGACCAGGTGGAGATGCGGTTTGGTACCAGTAAAAGATTGGTGAAATACATGCAATTTGATGATAAGTGTACACATTTTACTACTGCAGTAGGGGTATGGTTAGATAATCATACTTGGATCCCATAATTGGTGTTTATATTCCTACAGTCAGATCTGCAATTGTTCAAATAATCCATCGTGCATATGCATTAGCTTAAAAACATTTGTATATAGCAAGGAAGTATGCCAAATGTGATGATATGTGATGATGGTTGTGTTGTGGGTGAGAAAACGTATTAAGACAACATAAAAGATGTGAATACCAAATGATAATTTGAGTATAATGATGAGATATGTAATAGTCTAAATGTTGAAGGGCTAGATCATGTGTATGATTTTATACTTCGCTTGATTTACAAATATTGTTTGTAATATGTGATGATGGTTGATGATGAAATATGCGTGAATGCAAAATATACATGTTGTGATACATATGCACATGATCACATGGTATTCATATTCATTCTTTTGGAATATATGACTCACTCTCCCATGTTGTCTACTTTTTAGACTTGTGATGCAGGGCACTCATGGGTGGAGTGAACCTTTTGAAGTATATTTTGATGAAGGAGGTAAATAAGTGTAGAGGAAATGCCTTGGCTGGCAAATCTAGATTTTTGTATAGCATATAGTGTATATGTATGCTTATTTTACCATCTAGATTGTAGTTTGATGATTTTGAGGGTCATGTAGTAAAATTAGACCTTGGTGTGTATGACCAATTTTCATTAATGACCTAAGTGATGTAAGATAATGAATTATGATGCTTGTGGATGATAAATACCATGAATGAATGATGTATTTCACAACTTGTAGCATTTCATGAAGTATATGTAAAAATTATTTAAATCCTATGCATTGAATGAATGAGAATTGATTTTGAAGTGTATAAACAATTGGAAGAACCTTTGAATGCATGGTTGAATGTATCTAATGCATCAGTATAGGCTAAAATGGCATGAAATGAAATTTGGTATGTCAAGTTGTGTGAGATCCCTATGCTTTTTCATTTGTTCTGCAGAACTCGCTCAAGCGAGTGTGAATCTCGCTCAAGCGAGATCTCCCTGTAACAGTGGGGTGGCCTCTGGCCCAAATTCGCTCAAGCGAGTGACAATTTCGCTCAAGTGAAATCTCCTTGAATTAGAGGTGTGGCTACTGGCCACATTTTGCTCAGGCGGGTAAGGTCTTGCTCGAGCGAGCGTTGGATAAAATGCTACTAGACCATTTTCGCTTGAGCGAATGGTCAGTGACTTGGTGGCTCGCTCAAGCGAGCGAGGATAGGAATGGCCACTGGAGTTATTTCGCTTAGGCGGGGATGCCTCACCCAAGCGAATGAGGTTTAATTAGCTATTGGAGTGATCTCGCTCAAGCGAGATGGGCACCTGATGCTCTTCTCTTCTTCGCTCAAGCGTATTTCGTATCTTGCCCAAGCGTGACCACGCGAACTCGCTTAAGCGAGTGTGGTACTCGCTTGAGCGAGTGGCACCTGTTTCCTCCCAAATGCCTTGTTTTAATTATTTTCACTTTCCTTTGCATCAAATCATCTTTTGCATCATCTTAATAATACATTTGACATATTATAAAATATTAAACCTCATGATGCCTAATTTCTTGAACCCAATCATACAACATCAATTTAAATGGTTTTTTCCGTTGTTTTTAATTGAAATTTTCTCATTAATCATTTTTAACTCGCCTTCTCATATCTCCATATATGAGATAAGTTTTTCATAGATCCAGGGTGTTGATTAAAAGTTCACCACTTTATTTCTGTGTCAAATAATGACTCATAAAACGTGAAAAATTTACCCCAATTTTTGGGGCGTCTCATATGTGACATTGGACCTTAAGTATCATGCCATCAATATGTCAAGACATGTGATTTTCTATGAGCAGTATTTACCATATAAACATCTAGCCAGAGATATGAGCAGTATATCCCCATCCACAACTTGGAGATATGTTCAAACCTCAGAACCTACCCATTCACCAGAGATATCTAGCCAAGACATTGAACCTATACCTGAACCTGTCACACTAGAGGCAACCACACCTATACCATTCCCAGCCTCACCTAAACCTAATCCTCCCATCATAGTACTAGCCTCACTTGAACTTGACTCTCTCACCACAATACTAGCCTCACCTAAACCTGTTCCAACTACCACAATCACTCATTCAACTAGGCCAATTTGTACTAGAAAACCACCTTCATATTTATCTGATTATCACTACAGTCATATCACTGTCTCTTCCAAATACCAATACCCTATATCCTCTTATCCAAATTATACACATCTTTCTCCGAAACAACAGACCTATACTACTTTAATTAACCAACAAATAAAACCATCCTCTTACCAAGAAGCATGCACCATGCAGGAATGAAGATATACAATGCAGAGGGAGTTTAAAGCATTTAATAGAAATCACACTTGCAAATTATCACTTGTCCTTCTAATGTCCACCCTATTGGAAGCAAATGGTTGTTTAACATTCAAAGACACGCTGATGGCAGAAGTGAAAGATACAAAGCAATGCTTGTTGCAAGAGGGTACACACAAATTAAGTGACTTGATTTTCTAGAGACATTTTCTCCTTGGCCAAAATGACCATAATTAGGCTTCTCCTTGCCTTGGCTTCCATCAAGGGCTGGCTAGTTCATCAATTGGATATGAACAATGCTTTTTTATATGGAGACTTAAAAAGAGGATGTATATATGGAACTCCTTGATGGCATGCCTAATTCTAATGGTTCCACTTAAGTCTGTAAGTTACCGAAGTCCTTATATGGACTAAAACAAGCTAGTATAAGTTGGCATGACAAACTCACAGATTTCCTTCTCCAAGTTGGGTTCTCACAAACACAATCTGATCATTCCTTATTCATTAAGCATAACCCAAGGTTTTTTTTAGCTCTCATGGTGTATGTTGATGACATTATTCTATTGGGAGATTCTATGGCAAATTTCAATTCCATTAAGACACAACTTCACACTGCCTTTGGGATTAAAGATCTTTGGGTCCTTATATATTTCCTTGGATTGGAGGTATCCCATACAGATCAGGGAATTGTCCTTACTTAAAGAAAGTATTGCCTATATCTAATTAAAGACTCTGGTATCATGTCTTGCAAACCAATGAGGGTGCCTATGGACTATCATTCATCAACCTTACTTGCCATGGCACCATCTGATCTGTGTGATGATCCCTTAAGCTACAGGAGGTTGATTGGAAAGTTGATTTATCTTATATCAGACCTGATTTCATGTATGCCACACAACAGTTGAGCCAACATAGGTATTCCCCCACAAAGGCACACTTTACAACAACAACAAGAATCATCATATATCTCAAAGGATCTCCAAGAATGGGCATACTTATGAGAAAAAATTCTTCCACTTAATTGTTGGGACTCAGTGATTCAGATTGGGCAAGGTGTCCCATTACAGGAAGATCAGTTTCTGGATTTTGTTTCAAGCTAGGAGACTCTTTGATTTGCTGGAAATAAACAATCTAGTGTGGTAAGGTCTCCTACAAAAGCTGGGTATATGGCCTTAGGAGAAACAACTTCAGAACTACTTTGGCTTACTTACTTGTTGAAGGATCTTGGTGTTGAAACCAGAAAAATACCAACTTTGTTCTGTGGCAGTGAGAGTGCCTGGCATCTAGCTCAAAATCCCATTTTTTATTTTCGAACTAAACATTTAGAGATAGATTGTCATTTCATTAGAGAGAAAATCATGAAGGGATTCCTCAAGCTGCTACCGATCAACTAATCGGATCAACTTGCAAACATGTTCACCAAGTCTTTGCCACCAAACTTCTTTTTCTACTGCTTGTAACAAACTAAATATGGTAGACATATACTAAAGTACAGTTTGAGAGGGAGTAACAAAGCTAGAACATGTGATCATTTTTTAATTAGTTACAAGTTAGGTAAAGGGGTTTTTTTCCAATGTGGTCAGGAGCACCTTAACTCATTTTGCACCTTCTTTCATTGTGTGTATAAATATCTCATGTTCATTTTAGCTTGCAATTAATAAAAATTCAGTTACAATTCCTTCTCTCGTTGTTTCTCATTTCCCGCGATCCTTAAGCTTTATTATGTCACGTGCTTTTCTGCGAATTTTTTAGGTTAGGCATCGTGGTTTAGATAAGTACCCGTTATTATTTATATACCAAGTTGTGTTAACTTTAGTTCTTCATTCTTATATAGTTGAATTTAAGCTACTAAATGTTATATTGTTTTATTAGAAATATATCTAATTATCGTAGTTTTATTTTTTTAATAAAATGATTGTATTTATTAAAAAATTATTATTATTTTTAATGGTTTAAGGTATCAATTAACAAAATTCTTAATATATTTTTTAGCGTTATTTTATTTAAATTTGAGTGAGTAGAATAGAAGTATTATGAGTAAAAATTAATGAAGCTAAACTATCCAGTGTGTCAACTCTTTTATATATATTATACTGGTCTAACAGGAATCTAATATTATATCTCCCATTATCATATTGGTACAGTTGAGTTTTACATGACATTGTGTCAGTACAGATCTACAAATCACGCAAAAAACTGACACCTTCGTAGATATTCGTAACATTCTCTATAGGTTAGTTACCAGTCAAGCTCACCATGACACTGGTCTATAAGGACTCTGGTCATGAGATTAGGGTTTGATTGGGTTCAATCGATATCATGATGTCTTCCGTGGAGCATCTTCATACTCATGATTATCTTTCCAATATGAACCTACATCAAAGGCTATATACCTCTTTTTGTCTCTCTCTCTATATATATACACTCTTAACATACTTGAAGTTATCATCTCAACAAAGTTAAAATAATCTCTCATCCGTACATTTAATAGTCAATTATTAAATAACAATTCAAGATAAAATATCATTTGTATGGCCGATTCCAAAAGCATCAAGACAAAAATATTGCTCCTTCACCGTATCAGGGGAGTGACAGAGAGATGAGAGCAAATTTATAGCTATGCCAGCATGTGAAGCAAGTTTATGTTGGTAATTGAAAAAGAATATATACATGGAGATGGGATCAATAAAGTGAAGAAACAGTATATTTTGCAGAAGAAAATATGGACACAAACACAACATTTTATTTTAGAAAATGGTCAGACTCATGCATCATTGCATCACTAAAGTCCCTTAATTATGTATTTAACTTCTTGAAAATTTTAAAACAGAAATACTCCCCTATATTTTTTTTGTTAGGTTTAGCTCACTAATATTTGTTGAAATCAAAATAAATATAAAAGCAAACATTCTGCCCAGCATCTTTTGGTATTGCTTCTTTCTGTGTTGTTATTATTCACAATGTTGTTACAATATATCTAAACTGAAATGGTTTCATAAACAGATGTGATAAAATAACAAATATTTATAAGACAAAAAAAATTGAAATCTTACAATATATTTTTATAAAAATTAGTGCAATAATATATTTTCTTAAAATGTGTTTTAGTCTAAATTGTCACATATATAGAAACGAAATGAGTATATATTTTTTCGTTTGGGTGAACGAAGAGAAGAGAAATAGTTATTTCTATTTTAACACACCCACAATGATTATTTCCTCTCAATATAGACCTTGTCATCATAACAAGTTGTCTCTTGAACCCTTAAAACTTTAAACCACTAATACCTTTAATAAATATATCTATAACATGATATTTGGTGTTGATATACTCCATCTCGATTTCTTCTTGTCACACTTTTTTCTCTGATAAGCTGGTAATGCACTTCAACATACTTGGTTTCTAGTATGAAAGATAACATTTTCTGCTAAGTGAATTGCATAAGCCATGTGCATTTTATTCTTCAGCTGTCATAGTTATTGCCCTACACCATACACCCACCCATCTACCTACACCATATTCGATGAACTATTTTAAACTTTTTGAGGTATAAAACATAGTAAGTATAAGGGGTCTATAAAAGAAACAAGTATTTTTTCATTGTTAAATAAAAGAGTTCTATAATTTAAATTAAGAGTTTTTCATTATTGATGAACTGCTTTAAATTTTTTGAGTTCCAAGAGATACCAAGTATAAGGGTCCATATAAGAAATAAGTATTTTTTCATTGTCAAATAAAAAAGTTCTATAATTTAAATAGAGAATTTGCCATAATTAATGAACTGCTTTAAACTTTTTGAGGCCTGAGACATACTAAGTATGAAGGGTCCATAAAATAAATAAGTATTTTGTATTGTCAACTAAAAAAGTTCCATAATTTAAATAGAGAATTTGAAAATTAAAAATTGATAGTAACACCATAAAAATTAAATCGCTTCCCATATTTGTAATTGAAAAATATTAGTATAACATTAAACTAACTTTAATTCAATTCTTCACTTATAATCTAACGATGTTTAAAAACATTTAAAATTTCACTCTTGCACATTTATATCATAATTACACTAAAATTAAAATTTCTTTATGTTACAATTTAAAAAATTGTCAATCTATACTTTTTCTTTAAAAATAGGGGTAGACATGATTGTGATTCCATATTATTATTCTCCATACAAAACCATGTTGAAAAGTTTTAAAAATTAAGAAAAGAAATGAAAATTGCCTCTTACCTGGCAGTGATGTTGTTATGTCGATGTAGATAGAAGATGGTTTAATCTTGATATTTAACGAACAATTCTTATGATAATTTATTGAAATTTGGTTGACTTAGAAGAAAAAGAAGGCTTGAGAATTAAAATTTGATATGAAAAAATCAGAATTTTTTTTTTTTGATTATGACCATCAACGTTGCTTACAAAGTTGCTTGTTGATCTCCTTTTATATTATTGCCCCTTTCTTTCTCTCTTCTTTTTTCTTTCTTGGAATTTTGTTTGAGGAGCTAAACCCTAAACATACACCCCTGGATCCTTAATTTGGCAAGAATTCTAAAGATATTTTCTTTTACAGATATAACAACTTTTAAAGGGTTAAATATATGCTATTGGTCTACATGTTTTTATCAATTTTTTAATTTGGCCTTTGAGTTATATTTTTATTGGTTTTGCTTATGTTGAGATTGATCCCTAAAAATGTTGATGAAAAAGAAAATAAGATCCATTTTAAAAAATTAAATAATGGAATAAGTTGAAAAAAATAGAATAAAAGCTATATGATATAATATTTTCATTTATTTAGTTAATAATGTTTTATTTTAGAAACTAATTTTAAAATTTAAAAACCATTTTTAATATATTTAATGATATAACGACGTAAACTAATGAAAAGTAACTTAGAGACCAAAATACAAAATTCAATAAAAATATAGAAAAAAAATATTTAACCCACTTTTAAAATTGATCCCCTCTAATTATGGGTTTTGAGTGGACACCCTAAACCCAAAACTCAGGATAGCCTTGCAATATTTTTAATCAGAACTTGTTTGAGGTACCACCATTTTATGGGTATTCCAAATTGTGAGAGTGAGACCTAGTTCAAAGAAAATCAAAAGATAAAGATCTGATTAATAATATAAATTTTAATTTTGAAAAATTTCTTTCGGTTGGAGAAAATATCACCAGAATTGTTAAAATTATCCTATAAACAATATATACATTTAAAAAAGAATCAATTATATATATATATATATACACATATATATATATAATGCTGTTTTATTTTTATAATTTCTTTCAAGAGTTTTTTACAGTATAGGCAGAAAATGTTAAATAATTGAAAATTGAGAACTAGAATAGAATAGTGTGAGGAAAAAGATTATGAAGGTTGTTTGATCTCTCCCTCTCTTAAAAACTCTTAAAAATATAGTAGACTTATGGTAGACTTATCAAGGAAAAAAATATTAAATGTTATTTAATGTCTATTTCTCATGTAGAAATAATAAATAAGAATATAAAATTAGTAAAAGATAAATGAAAAATATTAAATATTATTCGTATCTTTAGTTAAAAATAAAAAAGTTTAACAGATAAAATTAAAATATTTTTTATTAATAAACTTTTAGTAAAGATTTTTTAAAATATTTGAGATTTTGTTTTGGGGTTTATAAAAGATTAACTAAGAAAGATCAGGTGAAAACTGAGTTTTAATTTAATTTAATTTATCATTAAGATTGGTAAGCCATTATTATTCCTAACGAGATTAATCCCAACAAATATGCCATTATTCAAACAATATACAGATTTAACACAAATCTGCATGGAATTTATTATCTAGTGCCACTGCCCCTTTATCCTTGCCCAGTAGAAATTATCACTAGACCAGATGATTGTAACCACCAAGTACCAACCAACTGATCATAAATATTGCAGTGTAAAAATGCGCGTAAGATAACATAACTATCAACGAAGATGAAAAATACACCAAATGATCTTACATGATATTAGAGATTCTATCTAATTCAGTTTAGTCTATTGATAAGAAAACCTTTTAATCAACCATTTTTGAGCAATCTCTACTGAACTGAATAAACACACACTACTGTTTATCTATTTCTATTTTGATTACATTTTCATTATAAAGTGTTGTTTTTCTTGCCTTTGAAAAACTTAGCCAAATTTGTAATTACTTTCTTCTTCTTCTTAACAATGAAAGGACTCACAGGGCGAGGTGCTGGTGAAGCTGACTTCAGAAACTTAGATCCCCTTGAAGGAGTCATACTCCCATCTGACTTGATGCTCTTTCTAGACATCTCTCTCCGCAACACAATCTTTTCTCGTTTCCTTCTCCAATTCTCTAATTCTTCATTACTACTACCACTATTATTGTTGTTGGTATTAACTCTCTTTGATTTTGACATTTCTTTCTTGTACTCCTTCAATTTTGCTTCAGCTATCTTAGTCTTCATCACCATTTCCTTCTCACTACCCTTCGCAGCTTCAACCCATGCGTTTGCTGCTTCAACCTTTTTGTCAGCAACTGCTTTTGCCTCAGTTGCATGATTAGTCAAATACTCATATTCAAACTTTGATATAGTAATTGAAGAACTGGGTTGTGTTTCTAAACTTCTCTCCCTCATTGCATTCTCAGTAAGACTTTTCAGCCTCTTTAAGGCCAAAGCTTCTGATAATTTGACTGCTTCTAGCTCCTGCATAGCACCTTGCAATGTTTCCTCACTCATGTCAATCTCAAACAAGGCTTTTTTAATCTCTTCTTCAGTGGCTGAAACCTCTTCATTTACAAGCTCTTTTTCTTTCTTTGCTGCTTCTCCTTCCGACTCCATCTTATCAAGAGTTTGTGATAAGTTTATGACTACTGATTTGGCCTTTTCCTCTGCAGCAGATATGGTTTCTAATTTAGCTTTTGCCCTCAAAAGCTTTGAACTCAGGTTTCGAATTTTAAAACCGGTTTTTGCTTCTGCATTCTTTAAATGAACCGTGGTAGCATTCACTTGTTTCATCTCATTTCTTATAGAATCCATAGAGGCCATAAGCTTGAAACCTTCCTCTCTGACCAAAGCTAACTCTTTCTTTGCTGCTTCTGTTTCTTCTTTTATAGCTTGTAATGCAGAACAATCTCTTGATTTTTTCCTTCCCACATGCTCCATGCTCTCGTCTCTTTCAACCCTTTTCTCCATTTTCTTAACCAACTTTAGTTCATTCTTTAAGATATCAATCTGTGACACAGTCATAGCCAATTTCATTTCAACCTCTTTTGACTCATCTATCTCTTTAATGGCTTCCTTCAACTTGTTCCTCGTGGTTTCAAGTTTGAATGCTAGTTCATTTGTTTCATTTTCTTTCCGAGATTCAATGTCTTCCATTTCTTTCAAGGCTTCCATCCTTGCCAGTTCAACCACGACTTGTTCTTCATTGTCTTCCTCAATCTCCTTCCTCAGTGTTTGTGCAACTCTTGAGCAGGAAATCACGTTTGATTTTGATGCTTCAATTTGCTTCTCAGCTCGCGCTTTCTCTTCCAAAACAGAAGCCACATCAAGCTTAAGTTTGAACAGTTCTCGTTTAGCATATTCCAATTCACTCGTCACTTGTGAATACTCAGTATTATCACTACCACTTATTCCTTTCCCAAACTTCTTTAGTGATGTTATCTCTAGCATTTTGGCCTTTGTCTGGTAGCTAGATTCCCCAATCATGGAGAAAAGATCTTTCACTGCCTTGTTAGCATTAGAAAGCTCAGATTCTGCTTGAGCTTTTGCAGATTCAGCTTCCCTTCTGCTCTCTTTGTACCGGCCAATGTCCCTTCTTGCTTTGTGGAGTTCTTTTTCTTTTGAAGAGTGCTTCGGAAGAATTAATTTATTTAAGAAATATACAAAAATGACTTAACGAAATAATATATATAAATTGCATAGTACTACTGTGAGGTCAGTATAGTTGATGGATGACATTGACATAAAGTATTTGAATCTGAGTTCAAACCTGAATTCTTTCTGTCAATTATATTGTCTTGCTTTACTATTCTAAAAATATATAAAAATTGCAATATAGGTGGAAAATTAAAGAACATAATAACATACCTTTGAGAAAGCGTTTTTTGGGGAAGGACTATTAACATCTGAAATCCTGTTGCCATATAAGTTAACAGCGGCTTTAACCGACCCTACTCTTGTTGTGTTACCATGCTCTAAGCTATCCATATTTATATAGCAAATATCCTGTTGAAGTGAAAGTTTAATTCAGATTTGTAAACATAATTAATTGTTCACTTTTTGGTTAATTCTATAATAACAGTGTCACATACATTTTTGACAGTTTAATTTAGAGATGTAAATATAACATAACTAGCCATGCTAAGCTGTGATATATGAGAAGGGTTATGGAAATGGCGTACCCGAGTGAGAGTGTTGTTGGAGAGTGGTTAGCTCAAAAATGAAACATGCATGCTAAGGAGAAATGAAGTTTGTGGTTGAGGAGAGGAAGAGGGTGTGTGGAGGTCCACACGTACCATATTATTCTTTTCAGATTTTTGGTACGGTTTTTTCTCATCTTCACAATCCTTGTTCAGTTGTTCTCAAGTTTATTCCATTGGACAACTCAATTAAAACATCTTTTTCCTTCCTTGTCTGCTCCGTTTCCCTTATTACAAAATATGGAAATTATATCAACTAATGTTTCTTCTTCTAATACAAACATAATTTAGAGAAAGATTCCATTTCTAATTCTACACTTCGGGTCTAGTTGTTTTGTCTGCATTCTGCAATGGCCAACCAGCGCTCACTCAAGACAAAGATATTTGTTTTCAACTTTGTTCTTTTTCATCGTTCCCTGTTTAGGTGCTATATCATCATTTTGGTGGTTTTTATAATAATTTGCATTAATCGTTCTTATTTTTGAGCATGCCCCATCAAGCAATTAATGTAATGCAAGTTTTGATTATTAATTTGAGAAAAAGGCCACGTAACAAAAAAAAAACAACTTTTTCACTTCAAATTAACATTAACATTAACATACTTTAATAGATATTCACGATTCAATTAGCTAAAGGTTAAAATTGTAAAAAGAATTGTTGAATTCTCATTAAACATATTTATTACTAATCCAACTGATATTGGCCGTTTTATTGAGTCGAGTTCATATTTAAATTGGACAATTATTATAACATGTGAGAAAAAATGATGATAGAAAAATTAATAGTGATAATAATAAAAATAAAAATCAGGAATAAAGGAATGAAATATATATTTGAATATTTGAAGTAAAGAAAAATTAAAAATAAGACGTAAAAGAAGATTTATTTGAAAATATAAAAAAGTGTTGGTGTTGCAGTGGTTGGCTGGTGGAAGAGGGAAAAGCGAGAAGCGCGCAATTCCAAGTATGAAAACGGGGAAGGTGTGAAGTGAATGGCATTGATCGGATCTGTGGAAGAATGGAGGTGGAGCGTTCATCGTTGTGCAATTGCGTCGTCAACTTTCTCTTGGAAGAGAATTACCTTCTCACGGCCTTCGAGCTTCTCCACGAGCTTCTCGACGATGGCCGTCACGATCAGGCCATTCGTCTTCAACAGTACTTCTCCGATCCCACTCGCTTCCCTCCGAACCAAATCTCTCGCTTCAACTCTCTCGCCACCGCCGATCCTCAGTCCCTCCTTCAACTCAAGGAGGAAACCCAACACAAGTTAGCCATCACCGATTACGAACTCCGTTTGGCCAACGAAGACATCTCCAAACTCAAATCTCAACTCACCACCCAGCTACACGGTCCGTTCCCGCGTCTCTCTTACTATGTTTTCAATTATGAATGAATGCGGCCACAGTTACCACAAGCAATTTAAAACACTAATCACTTCTCGGATGTGCAGCTACCGGAGATCATGATATTTCGAGGCAGCAACAAAATGGTAATGGAAACAACAATAAAAGTAGTAGTACTGGTTTATTCGGTGGTGGTGCTACTGCTATGGGTCCGCTAAAGGATGCTGAACGTCGACATCTTGATTGTGCTGTCAAGGAATATTTGCTTATAGCTGGTTATCGTCTAACCGCCATGACCTTTTATGAAGAGGTACGTTACGTACCATCATTTTCTATTTTCCTTTTCCTGCGGTTCCGTTTAAACGAATCATGATTGATCCAGTGACAATAATAAAATAATTTGATACGTAATTGATAAGATTTTCTTTCTGTAGGTTACAGAGCATAACTTGGACATTTGCCACGACTCACCTGCACTAATAGCAGATGCTTTGCGTCATTATTACTATCACTATCTTTCTTCAACTTCAGCCACTACACAGGTTTTTTTAATGTCTTATCTTATTATTATAAAATGTAAAACAATGAACACGTGTAATGTTTTAAGTTTTTTATTTCTTTGTTTGGTAAATTAGAGAATTTAGAACCATTCTTATGTTATTATATGCGCTCTTCTTTATTATGCTATTGTTATAAGGTTTTCGTTGATTATTGATGCAGCATGTACACAAATTTAAATCTTCCTATAGTGATTTTTTACTGAATGAAGAATTCACTAGTGGATAGAAGCGCAATTTATTACAGGAGGATAAGAACAATTCCAACCAAAAAGCGTAGAATACAAGACAAAAGAATTAATACCAGAGGAAATAAGCTCAAAGAGCTATCTAATCCCTCTGTAAATGTAAGTCAGAATAGTAAACTACCAGGTGCTGACTCTTCTATAGAAACCCATTGATAAAATATCTCAACATAGAAAAAAATGAAGGGAGAAACATCTCTGTGATGTGTTATGATAGTTCTGAGGCTCAACTATCTGATCTTTAGTTGCCTAGTGCTGCTTTCCAGGGGCTTCTCCTGTAATTTTTGGCTTTCTTCTTATTTTGTGGATTTTTCATCTTCATGCTGTAATATCTTCTCTTTTCTTATATATTTCAGTTTAAAAGTTTCCTTTCTTCTAAACAAACCTCACTATAAAGTGAAGGAATTTTTTTAGTAGGTCTACGTAATGTAGATAAATATGTAAACCAAATAAATGTTGTGATGGTGGTTTCAAATAACTGTTTATGCTCAATCACCCATGTATAAATACGCAGGAAAAAATTGCCCAAGTGCCAGAAAATGAAACATTGCTGAAAGAAAATCAAACCCTGAACCAAGAAAAGGAGGGTTTGTTGAAGGAAAAAGATTTGGCGGATGGTCAAACAGGAGCATTAACTAAATCTTTGGAAGCACTGCAGGAAGATCTTAAAGACAAAGAGAACCTGGTAGTTTCTTTTACTTCTATGAGATACTGTTCAACAATACTCATATTTCTGATGTGAACACTAATATCATTGACTTTTAGGTGCAAAGTTTAAAGCAGTCCCTGAAGAATCAACGAAAGGAGCTCCAAGCTAGCAGAGTGGAGATCAGTAAGCTGAAAGAGCACATTGAAGGGTCTGGCTCTGGAAAGAGTATGATCATCGGTGATGTTGACAATGTTCAACCCGAGTCTTCAGATAAGTACAAGGAAGAAATTAAGAAATTGCAGATGGAAGTTCAATGGTTGAAGGAAAGGAATAGAGGAGTTCGCAAACCTGAAAATTTTGTAGGTTCTGAAAATGAAATTACACAGTCAGAAGACACTGTGATTGAGATTCACGAGGACCAAGGTGCAATCTCTTACCCTATTCGTGCAGCATTGGATGTCGTACGGATTGAAGATGCTCAATCACCGGCTTTTCAAACTCTTAATGAGTATGCTGATAAACACGAAGATGCACGGCTTGCATTATTTAATCCTGTAAATGCGAACAGTGCTTTTCAGAATATTGAAAATGTCTCTGAACAAAATGCTGGAAAGCAAGATGGGGATAGCAGGTTAAACTCAAAATCAGACAGTGTAAATGATGAAGCAATATCCGAGAAGACGGCAAGTCCATTCTATCTTTTGCCTAAGGGAATCCTCAAATATTATTACTTCTTTGGTTTCTAGATGTCTAGCCTTAACGTTAACGTCCAATTATTTTGCAACACTCAATCAGATTTTGATTGTGATAACAAGTCAAATGTTTCAAATGGTATGGCAACACATGTTTAGATATCATACTAACAGTGGATAAAAATTAAACTCTTTCTGAATTTAGTGAAACTTAATGGTCGGTGCTTGTTCTTGTGATAAAAAAGCATTATCTCTCCCAGTCTTCATAGTGAGTTAAGTAATGTAGTGCTTGTGCAAACATAAAGACCAAAAATCTCCTCCTGTCCATGAAGAAAAAATTGGAAGTCTGATTTGAGAGCTTTTAAACAAATGAGAAATTTATCTGGGTGTATCCTTATACCATGACAGGGATTACAAACCATTCAGATACTTGCTGATGCATTGCCTAAAATCGTTCCTTATGTCTTGATCAACCATCGTGAGGTTTGCTACTCACTAAATTTATGTACACTTGTATAATCTTCAACAGATGTTGCATTAATGTTGTTTGGATGCAGGAGCTCCTTCCTCTTATGATGTGTGCAATTGAGCACCACCCGGATAGTAGGACTCGGGATTCTCTGACCCATACATTATTTAACTTAATCAAACGTCCCGATGAACAACAGAGGCGAATAATAATGGATGTAAGTTATATTGGTTTCTTAAGTTCGTTGGAAGACTATTGTTTTCAATGCAACGTTGATCATTTCAGGCATGTGTCAGCCTTGCAAAGAATGTTGGAGAGATGAGAACAGAAACAGAATTGCTTCCTCAATGTTGGGAACAAGTACATTCTGGCCTTAATTTTCAACATACTACTTGCCATTCTGACTTAGGAACCAGGTTTTTAGTTTTTTGGTGTTGTGGATTTTAGATAAATCACACATACGAGGAGCGTAGACTGCTTGTTGCTCAATCATGTGGAGAGCTTGGAGAATTTGTTCGGCCTGAGATTCGCGATTCTCTTATTTTATCTATTGTGCAGCAACTAATTGAAGATTCTGCCATTATTGTTCGAGAGGCTGCGGCTCGTAATTTGGCTTTGCTGCTTCCACTTTTCCAAAACATGGATAAATATTTCAAGGTCAGCCTCACTATACATGCTTCGAGGCAATCATGGAGAAGATTTCTGACTTGAAAGAATTGGCTGCAATGTAAGCTCTGCAACAGGTTGATGGGAACGGTCAAGGGATGGAGCCTTTTACCATTAATACTTGAAATGATAACTTTTAAAGGAAAAAAAAAAACAGGATAAAAAGTTGCTCCAATTCTTTGTTTTATTTGTTGTCAGGTGGAGGAGTTAATGTTTCAACTGATATATGATCCCTCAGGAGTGGTGGTGGAAACAACTCTCAAGGAATTGGTTCCTGCAGTTATAAAGTGGGGAAACAAATTAGGCCACGTTTTGAGAGTTTTACTCTCTCATATTTTGAGCTCTGCTCAGGTATGTTTTCCTTTATGCTCTTAGTTGTCCCTTGTGACACAGAATTTAATCCTTGTCGGCAATTATTTATGAGTTGAAACTTGTTCCCTGAATTGCAGCATTGTCCTTCTCTTTCTGTAGTGGAGGGATGTATAGAGTCACACCTACATGTATTAGGTGAGAGAGAGCGCTGGAATATAGATGTTCTGTTGAGAATGTTGGTGGAATTGCTTCCTTTGGTGCACCAGAAAGCAATTGACACATGCCCCTACTTATCCACCATAGAAACTACAGAAATGTTTTCTACCACAATGCTTGAAAGTTATGCAAGGTAAACATATCATGGGATGTTTGCTTTGAAATAATAACATTATGAACTTAAAAGAATTGAAGTA
Source organism: Clitoria ternatea (assembly GCA_037962975.1). Taxonomy (NCBI): domain Eukaryota; kingdom Viridiplantae; phylum Streptophyta; class Magnoliopsida; order Fabales; family Fabaceae; genus Clitoria; species Clitoria ternatea. Next base: position 55,531,209 of record CM075675.1, read on the forward strand.
GCAGACCTTTGGATCTCAAATGTGACTCACTTCCATCTTTGACTGCCTGATGTATATGCGTTGCGAACATGCATATGCAGAAAACAAGCTGTGCATGACAGTAATGTCAAAATTGCTACTGATCCTAATATTTTCTACTTCTGATAGGGAACACGTCGAATGGGAAGCATTTGAGTGGATGCATGTTGAGTGCTTTCCTAAACTGATACAGCTAGCTTGCTTGTTGCCATGGAAGGAAGATAATTTACGGAGCCGAATTTCGAAGGTCACTTGTCTGCCTTTTCTGGTTTTTTATATTCTTTCCCAGTATGCTCCGTAGCATAAGAAACTGAGTAGTTTCTGATCTAAGTTATCTAATTGCAGTTTCTATTATCTGTTTCTGAAAGGTTTGGAGATTCCTATATGACATGCATAATGCTCCCTGTATTTTTAACAGCAGTTGGGGGTGATGCCAATTTGTCATTTTTTCCTAGCTCCATTCATACGAAAATTAAAGGTAGTGATTCTTCAATTATTCTATGTATTACTTTACATATTTGCTCTATTTGACAGTTCATTTGTAGGGATGAGACCGAGATCTGTTGTTGCTGAGAGGCTCTCTATATCATGTGTTCTACCACTTCTGCTTGCTGGTATTTTGGGTGCTCCGGGAAAACGCAATCAATTAGAAGAGTACACAAGGAAGCTGCTATTAGAAGGCAATTCGGAGGAGAATCTGTCAACAAAGCACACTCCTGAGATCATTAATGCTGTCCGCTTCCTTTGGTTTGTATATCCACCCATTTTTTTTTTTGTTTTTTTTTTAAATTGATACAAGTATTTTGACCAATTTGAGACATTAGCTTTCTTTATAATGCAGCAAATATGAAGAAAACCAAATTATGATATTTAATATACTGTGGGAAATGGTTGTTAGCTCAAACGTGAATCTGAAAATCAGTGCTGCCAAGCTTCTGAAAGTTATTGTATGCTTACTTTTTTTTTTCCTTTCTAGGTTATAATTTTGATCTCATTTACATACCAAAACCAATACATAGGCTTTCATTTATAGGTTCCGTATATTGATGCAAAGGTTGCTTCAATTCATGCTTTGCCTGCCCTAGTGACTCTTGGGTCTGACCAAAACCTCAATGTGAAGTGTGCCAGTATTGAGGCGTTTGGTGCTGTGGCTCAACACTTCAAAAATGAGATGGTATCCGTTACTACTTACTAACAGATATCCTTGGTTTTTGTTGATATAAAGTTGATGCGTACACATTTCAAACTCTGAACCAAATATGATATCTTGCAGATAGTTGACAAGATACGTGTTCAAATGGGTGCTTTTCTCGAAGATGGATCCCATGAAGCTACTATAGCTGTTATTCATGCATTGACAGTTGCAGTACCGCTTACAACAGAACAGCTTAGAGATTATATCCTTGCCATCATTTGTGTAATAGAAAATAGTCAGAAATGTGATTCATGTCCTGACTTCATCTCATTTTCTTTGTGCTTTACTTTCTCTGTTGCCTTTCAATGTCCCTTAAATCATGCCGTTTGATTCTTAACCTTGATGTACATCTTTTGTCCAAGATTTGTCAACTTACAGCAGCACCCGCTGCTGCTTCAAGTGATTTGGCATGTCGACGAGAAAGAGCCAATGCATTTTGTGAGGCAATCCGTGCTCTAGATGCGACAGGTTCGCTCAATTAACCTAGCCTTTTTTCTCTTAAATTCTTACATTAACCCCTTCATTTGTATCCATTACTGTAAAGTCCAGAACTGCAACTTGTGTAAGTATTTACAAGGTCTAATTTACCAAGGATTGGAGACTTAGTTCTGTTGATCTTTAACATTCCTTCTTCTGAGTTTATGTTATAGATCTTCCTGCAAATGGTGTCCACGACTATCTGCTGCCTGCTATACAGAACCTATTGAAGGACTTGGATGCACTGGATCCAGCACACAAAGAAGCCATTGAAATTATTATGCAGGAAAGAACAGGAACAAGTTTTGGTGGTGTACGTAGGTCGATGAGTTCTCATCTTGGGCTTGCATCAACAGTTAGCAACTTCTTTGGTGACGGTGGCTTGCGTGGAAAGAAAGAAAGCACAGAAGCAGCATCGGAGAAAATAGTGTCCCCAAATGATGTTACATCACAAGCACAACCACCAGCAGAGGACACTAGATTCAGACGCATCATGCTGGGACATTTCGGTGAGATGCTTCGCAAACCAAACAACCAATAACATGCGTTTTTGCCTTCTTATTACATTCAAAATTTTTAATAACTCATTTCCCACATACGCTACAATTTTTTCTTCTTTTTAAATACTCCTATTATAGTTATTCTTTTGCTATAAGAGTTGAAAATGTTGATAAAAAGAATTCTTTTTGGCAGTGTCGCTTGATAACTAAATTATTAGTTACTATAATGAGAATTAAGTACTACATTTGGTCTTTTATCACTTAAAAACCGTGTTTTAGAATGGAGCGATAATGTCCATTACTTATTTGATGCTACTTGGTTTGACTATAATGTCAATAGCATCATTGAGTTTGACTAATGTTATTTTAAATTTTAAAATTCAATTTTTAGTATTGGCCATGAGTTGGTTTAGAGTCAATTTGTCTAACTAGTGTTAATTTGAATTTCAAAATCTATGATAGACATGTACACTTGTGTGACTAGTTGTGACTAAGAGACATTTTCAATTTCCATAAAAAAAAGTAGTTAGTAAAAATTGTAAATGTTTTATTTTCCTGAAGTATGATCTTAATTAGAACCTTGTGGATAGAAACAAATTATTGATGGAAGATCCAATTTTGTCATGATATAAGTATTTCAAACTCAAATAAGAGGATATTTATGATTAAATAAAAAATGTTATTAAATTTAGATATTGTTAATGTGTAAACTATCCATAATCATAATACATTAAATATATTATACATTGGTGTAGAAAATTTCAAGCTAACAATATATTTATAATTTTATTTTGAAGCTATTAACCATTTGAATTATTTTTGACAATTATTATTAAAATTATTAGCATTCTAATATTTTCTATTAATTATTTCAACTTTTTTTATAATATTTATTTCTACTTTAGTTTTGACTAGTTTCCTATCCTTAATAGATTATTATTTTACTACGTTTGCTATTTATAGACCACCAGAGTAAATTGTTGAACATTTGTTTATATTTGTGATCAATCAATTCAGTAAACAATTTAAGGAGAGTCTCATAAAAAAATCAAGATAAACATTTCAAAACGTTCTTAGAAAAAGACTAGAATTAGAGTATCCTGTATATGATTTTTTTCATTAACAATTCAACAATACCAATAACTTAACACAAAATGAATATATAGTGGCATTCTTCAAATATTCTAATTCTGAGTTCGGTATTAGGATTGCTTTCGTTAGAATTGTATACTGTAATCCATGTTAACACAGTATGATGTATTAATCATATACCAATTAATGTCATAAATTAATAGTTGAAGAATATATTAGTGATAATATCATATTATATTTTATTTTGGTTAAATACAAATTGATAATGGTTGATTTCTTTAATCATACGATTAAATATTTAAATCATACGGTGTATATAAAATTTTTTTTATTAAAAAAGGCAACTATTTTTATGATTTCTACGTTTTAAAAAAGATTAATCTAGACTTTTGAATGCATTCCTTTAAGGTTTACCCAAAAAATTATAAATTATACAAGGGAAGTAAAGTCAATGTTTAACAACTCATTAAGGTAACGTCAAAAAAAACTCATCAAGGTCAGCATTGCGGTGGAAGATTAAAGTTTTACCGTCTCATGAAAGAAAAAGACCTCAATGTTTAACAATTAAAACTAGGATTATCACGACATTTGTAAGAAAACGTGATTAAACATAAGGAGTATAATATATTTGACTATAATTAAGGACGGAAGATATGATAACTTTTTGTAATCAAATGTAGCAATAATGTTTTTACCAAAAAATCGTAGTATATAATAATGTGAAAAATAATTGGTATTTTCTTACGGAAAATTTCAGAAAGAAATCCATGTACGATTGCAAATGCCCGATGAATTAAACATGCTTGAATTTGTGTCCCAATTGCTTTACTAAATAGCTTATAAGAAATAACATTTATTTTAAAAAGAAAAGATGCGATATTTATAACATAAAATCATACAATAATTTATATAGCACTATTTTTTATATATATAATCTTTCTATCACGCCACTTATCTTATAACATATAATATTTCTTCTTCTCTTGTTTGAATTAAATCATGTATATATATTCATTTAAATGTAATTTATCTAATACGAATATACCATTCGAAATTTCTCCACGCCAGTAGTAGTCCTTGGAAGCTGAAAGTTCGATTATCTTTAATTTTGAAAAAAGAATTTCTTCTTTCTATTTTTTATTTTGAGTGTTCAAAAAAATATTTATCACTTATTTGGTTATTATATTCTTAATCTTTAAATAAATAACTAGAATAAAGATGAAGAGAAAAAAAGTACAAAACTAAATTAAAAAATTATATATAGTAAAAACACGGTGCTACTGGTGAAGGTAAGGTAGATATAACGTGCTTGGCACTGATTATTTAGAATACAGCATGAGGGTGGCTCATATTAGTATAGGCATAAGTAAAAAGAGATTTGATGATTGATTTTCAAGCGCCATCTTTGGGGCTCTTGTAGGAGGGAAAGGGAACTTGACCTGATTCAATACTTGTGATGTCCTGAACAAGGAGATCATAGTGCCTCTTGACTTGTTCTGGAGTTTTTCCAGCAACAGCCCTTGCAATATTGCACCAACGATCAGGGGTGTCCTTGTCATAAACAGCTAGAGCTCTTTCAAATGCTTTGTTGTCCTCACTTGTCCATGAACTAGACATTGGTGCCAACCTAAATTGTTTCAATTTTATGTTATGCATACCATGCATGCTTCCTCCTTTTATAACCAACAACAAATACCCATATTCCAGAATCAGTATCTTCAACCAACTAAAAGTAACCTCATTAGTTAATTTAATTCATTTTATTAAAGAGCCTAATTTCCCTTCTTTACTTCATACTCAAATTTATAAATCGAATCTTGTGCTGATTACATAGTTTTTAATGATTGTTAATATATATAATATACCCAATGCTTTTCATTCTTTTATGCAGTAACATTCAATTTCATCAGTCTGCCTAAAGTGGTTCCAAAATGGTAGGCGTTAATAAACCAATTTAATTCAATACAAATCATAAATTTGATAAAAAAATAATTAAAAATTAAACTAATCAAAAGCCCTAAAATGATCAAAATTTTTATTAGATTGAATTAAATTTTAAATTTATGTTTTAGAACTAATCAATTCAATCTAAACTGAATTTTTATTTATAAAATAAATTTCTCAAAGTCATGTTTATACAATTATATATTTATTAGATTTGTATTACTTAATTATTATCAAATTTACTTTTAAAGTTGTATCCTTTTATTATTTTTTATGAGATATTTTAATGTATTTATAAATTATTATTTTTTAACTTAAGTTTAAACTTATTATTTAAATTTTACATTTTGTATTACCACCGATGATTATTAATAAATTAAATTTATTTTTATCTTCTAATTAAATAATAAATAAAAATATAAAAATTGAAATCAAATCCAAGACTTTATCAAATCAGATTAAATTAAATTTAAAAAATCATTTTAACTAATTCAATCTAAATCACATTGTAATTTTATAATCAAATAAAATAATTTTTTATTTGAAAACCAACTCAATCCAAAACTCTGTACCATTAGCTTATCTCAGAAGAAGTCAGAGAGGAGAGATTTAAACTCATCACACTTCCTCCTTTTTCTTCAATCCTTTTTAACTACTGGACCAATATTTTTATCTATGTATCTTAATCGGAATGTAACAAACTAGTTACCATGAGTGCAAAGAAGGTTCCTCTATGATCTCATATATGATCAACATAAAAAAAATCAATTTTATTGGAATAATTTCAATCAAATTGAAAGAGGTGGTATATGGTTAACATCAAGTCGAAGTATAATTTCTTTTGACCAGAGAAAATATAGCATAACAGTGTAATACTGTATTGCAAATTGCCTATTTTGTTATATACTGCATACATTTAAGGGCTGGGACTTGTTGAATCATGGCGTAGCATCCTTATCTTTCCGTATGATTGGGGATATAGTATCCTTACCAGCAACAACTAGTAAATGTTGCATCTATGCTTTTACCAAAAAGCTTCTCAAATATTCGTTTGGATTTTATTTCGAAAATGACAATTTACAAATAATTTTTCTGAATATTTATATTTTTTGAATGAGCCCATATATTGTCAAAGTGGATCTAATTAACTTCTCTAAAGAGAAGATGAAGTGTGTATATATATATATATATATGATAACATATAAAAATATTTGCAAGAAGCTTTATATTTAATAAATTAAACTACAAGTATTAATTTTCCAAATAGTGGATTTTATGTAATCTCCTCTTTTATGATACTATGAGAGGGAAGTGGTGGCATGACATCATGACTTTAGAGAAGCAAGTTGGAGTGGTATAGCAGCCCTATGGGACTGTCTTTGCTAATTAATATCTTTTAATTTTCAAAAAAGAAAGAAGCCAAAACCAATGCTCAATATTGAGAGGTTCTTCACAGCTTACAATCACTACTGATAATATTGATGTGATGACAAGGGAATTTACTCTTTAACAATATGGATATTAATTAATATTCGTTATTCGAATAACCTCAATGAATCAAATCTTTTTGTAAGTTGCGGCAACCGTGGTCCTTGTCAGTTGTCGGTACAATAAACGTATACGGATACGGATTCCTCCACCTTCATTGGAAACTTTTACTTTCTTTCAGATTTTATTATAAATCTTAACAAATCAACTATCTTTTTCTATTTTATTCTCCCATTACTTTTTTTTAAGAAAATCAACCTTATACACTTGCATCGGTTTCTTAGATATTTAAACATATAAACAGTGATTTTTCCCAACTTCACTTCACCTCCCATCTAATTATTGTTACTGTTTCTTTACCATCATATTTATTGCTTAATTTTCTGTTCCAAAATTTTCCTAACCAATAAAAGTTATTCTAAACATTTTGGGGTTGTTTGGTTCTATGTTGACCAACCAAAACAAAAATACTATGGTCAAATAGAATTTTAACTATCTTAAATAAGGTAAAGGATAAATATTAACTTTTTAAATTTTTATTTTCACAACTTTATTTCTCCAACTACAAAACAAACTAGCACAGATAGTTCCCCTTTGGTTTGCAAGTAAAACTAATTTGGTATATATGTTGATGTGGTTGAGCTTGAGATTAATTTAAGCGTCTCCATTATACAAAATCAAATTTATCAAAACTATATTTCACCAGTACAGACGAGGACGCAGTTGAGTTGATTGTTGATACTTAAAACGCGTATGAGAGGAATATTTTTGCGCAAGGAATTGGGAATCGATAACTTTATTGGGCACAAGTAGACGAATCCAGGTCCTAAATCAGCTGAAAAGGCCCATATATCTCTTGAAGGAATATTTGTTTTTTGAACCAACTTTTTCAAATCAAAATGCTAGCTAAAAGATTTTCATTATACGTTTACAAATTAATCTTTCTGATATAAATCTCAATACTAATGAACCCTTATCTCTCCACTAAGTGACTGAAATTCACATCATAAATTCAACCTACAACCACGATTCTAACTTAGCAGATTCTTTTTTAATTGGTCAAGAGCTTGTAGGTGGCATCTCTTTGGAGATTCACCACTTGCACGGGCTTCTCTCGCAGTTGAAGGAAGCAACAAATAATGACAAGTGGGGGAAGATCCAAAAAAGAACCTCATCAAGAGTTTTATCTAAAGACGAGTCTAATGAAGAGTTCGAGCAAGGTAAAAGGAAAATCAAGAAGAGAAAAAATGGGAGAGTTTCTTCTCAAATTCTTTAACAGGCCTGATCTCCTACAAATATTTAGAAATATTTGAGGATGTCAATGAGGAAATCCAAGAAACCAAAAGAAAATATTTCAGGAATATAGTTACCAACACAAGTGAGGATGAACTAAAAGGAAATGAGGATTCTGGAGATGATGATGTCTGGTTAGATGAAATGGAGGAAGAAGGATCATATGAGGTCATAGACATGGAGGGAGAGGAAGAAGAAAAATGACGAGGAATCAAATGATCAAGAATCCAAGGATGAGGATGATGTAGAGCAAAACACTCATAGATTTTAGACAATAGAGAAATGTATTCGTGGCCATGATTGCCTCATCTTTGTTCTATTAGGCAAAGAAGAAGCGACAATACAAAAAGCCAAAGAAGAAGCAACAATACAAAAATGATAGAGAAAAGGAATTATTATGAAATTATTGGGCAGAAAAATATGATTCAAGGTTCGAGTCCAAACTACATAACATGTGGGTGAAGAAGGGAATTGTTTCAATCATTGACCTTGATAATGTTTATTATTTAATCAAATTCACAAACAAAGAAGATTACAATCATGTCTTTAAAAATGGCCCTTAGCTACTTTTTTTTTATCACTATTTGACAATGAGACTATGGGTTCCTAACTTTCAATTAAGAAAGGAGAAGGTAGACAAAGTCTCTGCATGGATAAGAAAATCTAGGCTTCCAATAGAATATTATGACAGGAAGGTTCTTTCCTACACTAGAAATAGAGTGCAGGAAACTGTCAAAATAGACAGAACAACCAAGTCCTTAACAAGAGGGAAGTTTGCTAGAATTTGTGTCAAAATTGATTTATCAAAACTTTTACTAGAAATGTTTGAAATTAAAGATAAAACTTATAAAATAGAATATGAAGGATTGCACTTATTGTGCCTTGTTTGTAACAGATTTAGGCACAACACTTGCCACTAGGGAAGGAAGAAGTTCCTCAATTAAGGTGAAATTGTTGGGACTTTGACAAGTATACCTAACTAACTACAATTTTGATAAGTATTGAGTTATCGTATCTAGAAGGACTTGCATAATATTCAACAATAGAACAATCATTACTTGTAAATCACAACAAATATATATACATTATGTTCAAGGTTTTGTTCCAAAGTTCATTGATTTGAAAGATATGATTTAAAATGAGAGAAGCGATAAAACGAAGTTAACAATTAATAAAAGGTTTTGGGATCATACTTCCTCATTCTATTTGAAATGGTCTATGTCGGTATAGGAAATCTATAACGTCTAGCCTAATTATTAGACACTAACCATGAAATTAAAATTAATTAAACATACAATGTTACCGATTAATAAAAATACAAAGGAAAATTTTTCACGATTTTGATCAAACAATTAAAGAGTAAGGTGTGATGCGAATTATAGTTTCAATAATCACTTCCCAGATCATATAAAAGAAACCTAACTTATATTTGAGAGTCATGCAATTTAAATGCCAAGAGATTTGATATATACTATTTAATTAACAAAAGTATGGCAAATACATTTGTAGGAAGATATATGATGAAGACTCAATTCAATTGGACACAAAAATGGCAAAGGATAACACTTTTTTTTAAAGAATCAGGGGCCCCTCGCTTGAGCGAGGCCCTCACTCATTTAAGCGAGGTCAATTCATTTTGCTTGGGCGAACCCGTCTCGCTTAGGCGAGAAACGTTGAGCATCAAATCCCCCAATCTCGCTTGAGCGGGCTATGCTCGGTTGAGCGAGATCCCTCCAGAACCTTCAATGCCATCACCGGCTTGAGCGAGCCCTTCCTCGCTTGAGCAAGACTTCCACAGAACTGATTCCCCTGGCACTCGCTTGAGTGAGACCAATCTCGCTTGAGCAAAACTTGGACAGTAAGCACGCAACTGATGCAGGCTCATCTCGTTTAAGCGAGAATCGTTCTCGCTTGAGCGGGATTCTTCCAGAACTGAATCCTCTGGAACTCGCTCAAGTGGAGGCAAGCTCGCTTGAGCAAAAATGACATTAACTTAAGCGAAAATGACTCTCGCTTGAGCGAAATTATGCTCGCTTAAGCGAGATTTGCCCAGAATGCACACCCAAACTCATATAAAGACTCGCTCAAGCGAGATTTGGCTCGCTTGAGCGAATATAGCAGCTTTAAACCTATAAATCAACTTCCTACCTGTCCATTTTGCCCGTTTCAACTCTGATTGCTATGAAACTTCATGGACACTATGTTTTCCCCATTCTGGAACTGTTGGCGCCACCCAATTGTCAAATTCCAACATATGCTCAAGATATGCGAAAAAATGCACTTAAACTAAAAATAATAAAAACCTATGTCTAACCGTTTAGATAGGCTCTGAACTACACAAGGCCTATATGCATAGTTTCTAAATGTCATAGGGAACCTATTGGTCCCTTCCGGAGGTCCCAAAACCCACCGGATTGAAAAATCACTCTTTCAGTTGCTTACTGCTCTGTTAAATCGTCCATCATGCAATATACTTTGTTTTCAATGACAATTCGCCTATCCTTAACAATCGATTAACTCATTATTACATTCAACAACTATATCTACGCATGTCACTTGTTCATATCAATCACAAGATTTAACAACAATGACTCTGTGCCAATTCGTAAAACAACATAACACTTAAAGTTATAACATCATGTGCCTAGTAAGTACTTTCAATTCATACACTCATAATCCAAATCCTTCTCCATTCTCATAGATCCATCACCCATGCAAATATTAAACATCATTTTCATACCACAACTAATTTCTAAAACCTAACAGGACCATAAATCTAATTATCAAACAACAACACACATATATGTATCCATATTCAAAACAATCTACTTATCATATAACATACATATGTATAAATGAACTTAATCATAATCATTAATTCATGTTTATCAACACCACTCTCCCTTGGCGTTGGATTTGTCTAGACCTCATTTAGTACTCACCTCCATTGTGCCCATCAAGAACTGCTGCCAGTCATTAAAAACCACAATAAAAGGGCTGAGTGACTGGAATTAAGAATCAATATAGAAATAAAGCAACAAACGTTAGGAAAGCACAATCTAGCTACCTTTCTAATTAAAAGCATTATTCATTTATTATTTTTTTCTCATGCCATACCTTACCTACCATTCATGTCACCCGACCTCTCTTTTAGCATAGTCAATCTCGATGCACAATCATGTCAATCCTCAGATTAAAACCATCACTAGCATAATACTAATCAATCAAGTTCATACATATATGAAATACAAATTCTTGCTTAATTTACTCATTCACTTCATCAATCATCTCATTCTATCACATAAATTCAATATATCAATCCATATCAGAAACATTAGATTCATCATCATCAAGTCAAAGCAACATCATTCACTACATAGGTTTCGATACATCTCAATAATGCAAATCCTCACATATCATCGCAAGTCAAGACATATGAAACACAACTAACTCTCATATAGATAATATGACGTCCTAGTATCCAGATACTAAAAGGATCGACCTTCAGCTGGGGGTCCTACTTGACACCCCGTGAACCCTGCTTGGTCCACCGATCCCTACTTGGCTCCCCCTCAGCCACTGGGTCCTACTTGACCACTGGGTAGCTCAACTAGGCACAAAAACCACGAGAGCTGGAAATGAGGGTCACATATACTTTCGGTCATCCTCCACCACATAATTACATAATCAATCATATATAAATGTAAACGTAACCATATGATTCCTCCACTAGAAGCTTGTCAAAAGCCGCTCCTTGACCGTGCTAACGCACCGGCGACCACTCTCCGCCCTCAACAATGTCTAGGGTGTCTCATTGTCATCATACGTCTAAACATCATCAATCACAGGTATAATATCAAAAATTGATATATACTCACCTCGCAGGGAAGCCACCCAACCCAGCCCTTCCAAGCTATGTATAATTAGAATCATATATACCAACAGATATCATCTCAATTATAAATTATATCACATAAACATTACTAATACATTCATCATACCATATCACATCCAATTAGGAATTCATTCACACATTTATCATCATACATTATCATCAAACAAGACAATGTTCATGATATCCATATACCTACACCTATACCTGTAACATTACTATCAGTATTAGTAACACACCATTTGCTTTCCCTTTGCTTATTAACTCGTAATCCATCATCACTTTGATTTTATCATTAACTCATGCTCTTTATTCATAATTTACTATCACATTATCTTATTATAAACTCTTTCCATATTTTTCCCTTACCATAGTCATCTCTTATGATCTATAACATTACACACTCTCTCATATAATCTCTCTTATCATATAAATATTATTCATATACATATTATCAATTGCAATTGGTCTTATTTCTCATTATCGATTTCACATTCTCTTACCTCATTTATATATTTTTATGAATGTACCTAGTTTACTCTCACTTCCTTATTTCCAAATATCCCTTTATCATAATGCTATTACACCTTTTAATCATTTATCAATTTATTAGTTAGCCTACCCTCTTTACTTTAATGACTTTCTATACTTCCATTTCACATACTAAATCATCTGAATTAATTTGAAATAATTAAAAATGGCTATGATATACCTTTTTTCCTATACGCTAATTACGTAATTATATGTCTATATTAATCTTAACCTGGCACACCCCCTTACCTCAACTCCAAGATTCTCTTTATTGTTTTTTATGTTGATCACGCCCTCCGATTGAATCATTTGTCATGCCGTTCCCGATTTTGACACCCACGATATTCAACGGCCTTTCAATATTCAATCTGATGCCGATAAGCGTCATCCACTTCTGTTACTCACTTCCAATCAATCACCCAAGCTCTAAAACGCCTCGAATCAAGTCGTCGACCTTCGAAGCTCAATTCTGGGGAACCCCTAAGCTGTCTGTCACTTCCGACGACTCCGAAATGGTTCCGAATTACTCTGAAGGTCATCAAAACTATACTCTGAAAGATGTCCAAGGCTGTCCGGTTTCTGAACACACTCCGAAACACTTTAACTTGGAGGATTCAATGTTCCAAGGATCCCCAAAGCTGCCTAAGATCAACCAAGCTAACAATGCTCTTCACAATTCCAAGAATTTAGAGCTTCCACTTATGCATCCATGGCTACCCCAAGAGAAAGAGATGAAAAAAAGTTTTAACTTTGTTTCAATTTGGTGGATTAAGAAGAAGAAGAGAAAAGCAATTAGGTTCCCCCATTGCATGTGCAGCCCATGAAAGGTATTGAGAGAGAGAAGAGTGAAAATGAGTTTCTTCTTCCTTTATTTTTTTTAAAAACTTCAGTAAAACTTACTTTTAACCTTTTGGTAAATAGAATTTACCATCATCCATTTAATTAAATTTTTAAACTTTAATAACCAATTAATCAAATAAGTTATTTAATTCCTTAACATTTAATTATTTAAAATTATATATATATATATATTAATTAATAATGATTTCCAAAATCTAAAATTAATTTGAAGGCAATAATTAATATTTTTCCATCAATCATAAATTTTTAATTTAATTATCTGGGATGTTACAAAATCCGATATGGGAACCATCCCTAAGATTATGTTGTTTATGTTACAACGGTTTAGTGGGTACACAACTAAAAAAACACCTGTTAGCGACGGACAAAAGTGGTCGCTAATCCATACCAAGGCCGTCGCTAACAAACCTAGCGACAGTATTTCAAACGGCCAAATACCCGTCGCTAAAACCTTCATCGAAGATAGATCAGCGACCACAGAAACACCGTCGTTAAAATCCCGATGGCATAATGCCGTCGCTAACATGGTCTCTGCTTCACTGACTTCAACCGTCACTAACTGACCACGTTCAGCGACCACCAGAACCCCGTCGCTACTAGTAGCCATACAGCGACGGAGTGACGACGTCGCTATTAGTAACCATACAACGACCTCACACCTCTGTCGCTATTTACAGCCACACTACGACCACTTACGGCCGTCGCTATTAACAGCCACACTGCGACCACTTATGGCCGTCGCTATGGTAGCCATACAACGACCACAAGCCTCCGTCGCTGTTTCTGGCCAATCCGCGACCACTTCTATCTGTCGCTATTGGGAATTTTTATTTTTTTAAAAATTGGTTAAATATTTATAGGTTTTGTTAATTTAACTTTAAAAATGTTGATTAATATTTTGTATTGGCTGATAAAATTTTGTAATTAAATTTGAATAATTTTTTAAATATTAAATTATTATTAAAAACAAAATAATGGATTAAATTTATTTATCAAATAGGTTGAATTATTAATGATAATAACAATAAGGCGTTTTTCTTTGAATTTAATTACCAATAAACATTGACATAATAAATGAAGAATGACAAAATAAATACTGAATGGAATATCCTGCTGCTGAGCAAGTTACCGACGAGTCTCGACGTGCTGCTCCTCGGCCTGCTGTCGGTTCGCCTCGGCCCGCTCCTCCAAAAGCTGCCTCTGACGTCGCTCCTCTTGTAGCTCGTTGTTCAGGTTTTGAATTACCTGAACAACCTCAGTCAGAAGACCAGACGAAGAGGAAGAGGAAGGGGTCTTCCCCTTTTTCGCCAGCTGCGTGCCGACGCCACCCAATCCAAAGACCCTCCCTTTCTTGTTCACACCGCCAACAACCTCCATATAGATGGCGTTGTCGTCGGAACAAGACAGGGTGGGAGGAACCTCCTCTTCAGGAGTTGAAGCCACCAGGTCCGCCTCCTTCTCGGCCCTCATGGCCTGATACGCCTCCTGTAAATTCAAAAACACTAATAGGATTAGTAAGTTGATTTGTAAATTATAAGCATGTGTAAGTTAAAAGTAAATACCGCTAGATCTATAGTCTTCTGATTTACCCATACACCGGCTTTGTTCTTCTTGGTCATTTGCATGACCTCAAACAAAGAAGGCTCCCGGTGCTCCCTCACTCCTTTGGTGGACAAAAAAATTGACATTATTATTTGTAAACATGTCAGACAAATCATAATAGAAATGTTTAACATAAATATACTTACAAATCTTTTCTTGTGCTCAAGGGTTGAAATGCTACCCCCAGTGTAAACTGAGGCTGCAGCATCGGCGGCTCTGTTTGCCCTGTTTCGAGCACTCGCCTGCTGGAACGGGACAACGCCCTACTTCTGGACTATCCCGTCCCAATGGTCCTCCGGGATCTTGTCCCTCATCTTCCAAAGGGTACTCTTGATGATTTTGGAGGTCTTTATGGCAAAGACCTTCCTAATCTCATCAATTATACCATCTGCCCACTGATAATCACGCTGTAAAATGAAATGAGAATTCAAAATTAATAAGAGGTCTATTTTACAAATCAAATCACAACAAATTGATGTGGTAACTTACTGAGAAGGTGTTAAACCACCTATCTTGGACAACCTTCCCAGCATCTATCCAAGATATATATGGACCATCCCACTAGGCCTTCAAAACCTTATCGCTTTGGTAGTGCGACTACTATCAACAAAGCTGTAATGACAACAATTATATCAGGAGTATAACAACATACAATCTAGGGAGACTCCCAAAATTTTGACAGAGTCTCCCCTGTAAATGTAACATTTCCAAGTTTAAATAGTTACCCTGTTACAAACAGAAGAGTTCCCAGTACAATTCAATCTATACAAGTACTAATTAAAGTAACATACAATAAACCAACAAGTCTTTCTGCTAAAGTTTAAAATAAAGTACCATACAAATAACATAAAAGTATTTGAGTTTTAGTGACTTACTCGTCTCCGGCCGGCACAGGTACTAACATGGGCAGAGGGGATGCCGGAGGTGGGGTGGCCTGATGGCCAGGGTCCTCCAAGCCACCAACTCCAGGAGTCTGCTCTGGGGTGGTCAGCTGTGGTGGTGATGGAGTGGTCCGCTGTGGTGGTGATGGAGTTGTCTGCAGTGGTGATGGAGTGGTTCCCTGCTCTGGGGTGGGAGTCCTCAGACGGGATGCCGGGGTCCTAGATCCACCCCCTACTGAAGGGCAGTTGATGTCCCGTCATCTATGGATAAAATCATGAAAAGAAAGGTTAGTCTCAAGATATATATAAACCTATGTCATATATGTTTAACAACTACATACTCTATGTCTGTTTCAGTTTCAAATTCCCCCTCAGTTTCAGTGTCACTGGGGTTATCTGTTGGAACAAGTTCATCAGTATCCAAATCAGCCCTAAACCATTTTGATCGAGAGACAAGGTCTTTGTCAATGTGTTCACCCTCCTGTAGTGGCGAGTGTCTTATCCATTATGACTGGATCAATGTTGAACAACAAATTGCCATCGTTAAGCTTGTGTGGTGCAAGCTGATAAGCGTCATCGACCTCCTCGGAGACATTGTCAGTGATCTAACTTCGGGCCTTGGCCTTGATGACTACATACCAGTCCCGATGTCCTCCTGGGAAGTCGGTGTAATAAACCTGCTCAGCTTGTTGGGCAAAAATGAAGGGATCAAACCCTTTATATCTACCATTCTTCTTGACCTCAGCTAAGCCGTAGTTGTTGTCAACCTTTGTTCCAACACCGATTGTGTTATCGAACCAATTACATTTGAATAGAACAATATCTCTTCTTAGTCATCCAGAGAACGAAACTTCAACAATATTTGTCAGTACTCCATAAAAGTCTTCTTCTAACTGCCCGACGGTGCCTCTAACACAAACCCCGTGGTTATGGGTACGCATCCCTTCACTCCATTGAAAAATATTAAACTTGTAGCCATTTACGTAGTAAATAGGCCATTTTTTAATAGTTTTCACCGGCCCCCAAGAAAGGGCTTGGAGTAAAGAATCTTTAATATGGTTGTTAGGGTCTTGTATCTATGTACAACATAACAAATAGGTCATCGTTAGATACCGGGAGTTAGAAGCATAGATAAAAAACACAAGGTATACAGGTCTTACATGTTGTGCGAACCAACCAACGAACTTGGATGACACCTCACTATGAATTTGGTCATCAGTTAAATCATTTTGCTCAAGTTTTAGCATATCTGCATATAAGCTATTTAAAGGAAACAAATTTAGATACTATAAAAGCTAGGTTTAGAATGTAACATATAACTTTTAAGACTTACTCAAGAAAGGGTTCCACTTCTGGGCAATTTAGAAGAATGTACAAGTGAGCCGCCTTTCGATCATTCTCATTAATGTAACATTTTGTGAGCTTGCCCCCCAGATGACCAGGATAGTTAAAAATCGATATTTGTTCATCAAACCCTGTACGGGTGGCTACCCCAGGATTGTGGGGAATTCTACTCATTCTAGTTTCTATCTCCATTGGAAAATAGAAAGAAGCAAAAATTGTCATTTCTTCGACTAAGTATGCCTCACAAATTGATGCTTCAACGCAGGCTTTGTTTGACACTTTGTCTTTTAAAGAGCGTAAGAATCTTCAAATCATAAACAAATAAGTTAGAAAAAACTATTATAAGAAATATTTGCAAGGAAATTAAAGAGTTCTGGCGTTCACCTTTTGAATGGATACATCCAAGGATACTGCACGAGGCCACCAACCAAGGCCTCGTACGGTAGATGGATAGGTAAATGCTCCATCGAATCAAAAAAACTTGGTGGGAAAATCTGCTCCAACTTACAAATCAATACCGGGATAGTTTCTTCCATCTTCATAAGTTTCTCCACAGTCAACGAAGTTGCTGTCAACTCCTTAAAGAAGTGTCTCAACTCAACCAATGGTTTCCAAATAGGCTTCGGTAAGGCATGAAACGCGTACGGGAGTAGTTGTTGCATAAAGACATGGCAATCATGACTTTTCATGCCAAACACCCTCCCCTCCTTCACATCGACACATCTACTCAAGTTAGAAGCGAATCCGTCAGGCAGGGTCAACCCATTAATCCAAATACACACAGTAATTTGTTGCGGTCTAGTTAAAACATATTTTGCATGGGGTTTAAACATTCTTCCACGTCCCGTATCCCTCAATTCCAACTCCTTCCTAGAACACCAAATCAGAAGGTCTAGACGACTCTTCTCGTTGTTCTTTGTTCTCCCTTTGATGTCCATAACAGTGTCAAAAACATTCATGAAAACATTACATTCGGTGTGCATGACATCAATGTTGTGTCTTAACAACAAGTCTTTCTAATATGGCAAATCCCACAAAATGCTCTGCTTCACCCAGTGGTGTTCCTTACCATAACCCGCAAACTCCTTAACACTCTTGTCCCAGATGTAGGGATACTCTTCGACCCTCTGCCAAACCCGTGCACCGGATAACCTACGGGGTGGAGGTTCATTAACAACCTTGTTCTTCTTAAAAACGGTTTTGTTTCTCCTAAACGGGTGATCCAACGGTAGAAACTTTCTATGACAGTCAAAGAAACTTGTCTTGCCACTAACAGGGAGTGATTCCCCCCGGTATGTTCCATGTATACAGGGCAAGCAAGCTTCCCAGACGTTGACCATCCAGAAAGCATACCATAGGCCGGGAAGTCGTTAATAATCCACATCAAAACAACACACATCATGAAATTGTTCTTCAAAGACGCATCGTATGTCATTACGCTGACATCCCATAATTGTGATAACTCTTCAACCAACGGTTGCAAAAACACGTCTATGTTCGCCTTTGGATTTTTGGGCCCTGGAACCAGTATAGATAGAAATATGACCTCCCTCTTCATACACATATCAGGAGGCAGATTGTATGGGGTCAGTATGACTGGCCAACAAGAGTAACCTCTTTCGTATTGACCGAACGGGTTAAACCCATGAGTACATAAGCCAAGTCTTACATTGCACGGCTTGCCAGAAAAGTCCGGATATAGCTCATCCAAACACTTCCATGCTTTCCCGTCGGAAGGATGGCAAAGAAACCCCTCTTGTGTTCGGTTCAAAGCATGCCAGCGCATGTGTTTTGCCATAGACAATGAGGCATACAGGCGTTGAAGATGCGGTGTTATAGAGAAGTACCACATTTTCTTCCTGGCCGTCCGGGTTAGCTTCCCTCTCCTTTTAACGGTTTTGTAGCGTTCTTCATTACAATGTAGACATTTTGTGACACTGTTATCTGCAAACTCATTTCTGAACAGCATACATCCGCCAACACAACACTCTATCTTCACACAACCCAACCCCAAGTTTGCCATTTATTTCTTAGCACGGTACAGGTTTGTTGGCATTCGATGATTATTAGGCATGGTGGAACCCATCAGATTGACCATCCTATTAAAACAACCTCCAGAAAGATTATAATCTGCCTTTAGGCTCAAGGCAGCTAGGGAGGCGGATAACTCAGTGTGACTCTTGCACCCGTCCCATAATGGAGTCTGAGCCGCCGCTAACAAATCATAAAATCTCTTCACCTCCGAATTAGGATCCTCCTCTACATTGTCATCCTCATTCCCTGCTTGGTCATCATGTTCTAGCATATGCCCTGTGGAGGGTCCAACATGATCCATCACCATTTGTTCTATGTTATTGTACGTATCCCTGTTTCCTTCAACCTCATAGTAAGACTGTTGCACGGTTACGCCTGATGGTCTAGGCGATAACTGCTCACCATGGTTGTACCAGCAGTGGTATGTTTCCATGAACCCTTTCTCAATTAGATGGCACATGACATCATCCGCGTATTCAAAACTCATGCATTTGCACCTTGAGCACGGACAACGAATCTTCTGAGTCGCTTCAAATCCAAGCGTGTTTACTGTAGCAAACGGAATAAACTCCAATAGCCCCATCATAAACTCCTCAATCACTCACCGATTGCGATCTAGTCGGTTGTACATCCATCGCCGATTTACCGGTACCTCCATTTACAATATCTAACAAGCATGATTTCTGTTACTTTAAATTATTTAAATTTTATTTGACTATCGGTTATGAATCACTCTCTATCTCTTTGATGTTACAAATTGGTAGGGCCCTATCCCATTCGGGATGAATATGCAACCATCTGTAACCCATCGATGTTGTATGTGGTCTATCTTGTGTCGTTGATGTTCATTTGAAATTTTGACAGCATTTCGCATTAGTCCCGGAGTACATAGAGATACGTACGGTATGAAACACCGCACGTAGACATGCACCCTGGGGACAATACGAAACACCATAACCGAAATTTGAAATGAACATTCAACGTCTCAAGATAGACCACATACAACATTGATGGGTGTGAACACCTCTTTCGGTCCGGCCCAAATTGTTATAACACCGGACCCGGCCTTGAAGTTGGCAACACCGGACAAGGCCTAAGTTAACACCGGACCGATGTCATGCGCCGGAGCAGAATGACAGGCCAGTCCGGCCCCAAGGAAAGTGGACAGATTAAGATAGGCACACCGGTCCCTGTGATTACATTGAAAGATTCAGCCGGTGTGAAGACACAGGTAATGGTTCTTAAGGCCCCACATCGGATCAGTGGAGACTCCGTCCAACCAATGGCTTTGCTAACCGGTGTCACAAATTTGACAACGGAGGAACGAGGTCGGAAGCTTATGCGCGATGACCTGGAATCGCACTCCCTGGAAAATGGCAGACAGGGAGGCGGAAGTGGGCAATTAAAAAAACCCCACTGAAAACCCTGCTCCCCACCAATGATAATGGCCAGAGCTGCACACCACTACACGAATGGGTGAGTGGGAGTTCTGGTTGTCCCAAAACCCTCAGCCCATGACTTGAAGGCCCTATAAATGCCCCAACCAAGGAAGCTCAAGGGGTTGGTTCCTTTAGATTCTCCCTCTACGCGAGAAAACTCTGGAAATTCTCTCCGATTCCTCAAGATCCTTAACTGACCTCCCCACCTGAAACCAGTGACTTGCCTTAGTCACCACAGAGGACCCCCTTTGTTCGAAAAGGGTTTGAAGTTTTTTCACTAATACAAAGCCACTGCTCTCACACCGTCCGTATCTCGAACGCACCTCGTCCTCTCAAAACCAACCCCGTCCCAATTCCGCATCACCACCTCGTCCATCTACATTACTGCTCGGCAGCGTTTCGCCTCGGATTAACTTCCCACAACACCGGTCACGACCTTCAGATTCCCAGATCGGGTCTAACTCCGGTCTATTGTCCCTGCCAGCGTGCGAGTCCGAAATTAGTCTGACACCGTCACTGTGCTCAACCTCCCACATCGGTTCTTAGCTCGTCACACCGGTTCCACTCCATCCCTTATTTCTTTTGCTTTCAGTTCCCTTTTTTTACTTTTCTGTGAGTTTACTGTTTGTTGATTATAGTTGCCTGTGTACCATTAGTTTACATTGTTAATATTTTTATCCTTTTCCATAACAAACAGACGTAATAAAAAGGGCGATTTTGTAAAAAATAGTGTCGTACGGGAGTACTCCTGTCTACACAACCCTCTTAGGATTCGTGCACGTGCGAAGAACTTCGCTTTGTATGAATTCTCCTCTTTAATGACATCCATCAACATCTTTCAGATTCCTTCCTAAAATAGCAATATTTAGAACTACGTAACCCTGATTTCTTGATAATTCAAGAATACGTAGGAGCAGGACTTTAACTCCTGTCGGGCCCATCTTTCTTATTTCTTTTTCTTTTTTTTTTGATTTATTTCCTCACTTTCATGTTTCTTTCATAAATGTTCTTCTTTCTGGTCGCTTCCGTGAAAATCAATTTAGACGTGACGTCTTGTTGATTTCCCCCTAGTTTTTGCTCAAGCCTCGCCATAATTCATAGGGAAGGGATACTTAGGACGAGACGTCCCGCTTATCTCTTTCCTATCCCTATTTTTTTTATCCGAGAATGTCTAATTTAGGCGTGACGCCTTATTAGCATTCTCTTTCCCTCTCTGTCTCATATCGAAGTCGAGTTTAATTCGGATGAAACGTTCCATTGACCTCGCTTCGACATTCTATGTCTGTACAGTTCTCTACTCCATTCTGTCATTTTTAGAATACAACAAGTAAAAGGGAAGAAACCATGTTTTATTTAAGGCTATTTATATTGTGCTTTCAATCTTGGTACTGTCTTTGACAGGCGATGTAGGGTGCTAATACCTTCCCTACTCGTAACCGACTCCCGAACTTGGATTTCAAATTTTTTTAACCAGTGTTTTACTGAACTTAGTTTTTTTTCCCAATGTTTTTCCTATAAAAAAAAATGTTGGTGGCGACTCCATGTTTCATTTTTTTTCTCTCTTGTTCGCCGCGCCGTCGCGATCCAGGTTGCGACAGATGGCGACTCCACTGGGGACACTTAAGAGAGTCAGGCCAGTTTTGATTGGAAGCGCATGTTCTTTTTTATATAGCCTTTGCTAGCTTGGATTTCTTTCCCCTTGTTTTATTTTCGGTTAATTGTTGTGGATGTTTGTTCTTGTTTCAATCGTATTTTGTTATTTGTTTCGTTGTCTATATTTTGCATGATTATTGAACCCTAGGGTAGGAGACCATATTTTTTTTTTTGCAAACATTGAACCCTAGGGTAGACGACTTCGTATGTTTGCTCTGTGTTTGTTCTTTGTGCAGAATGGGTAAGGTATAAGGTATGGACTGCCCTTCCACACACTACACTCATAATTATTTGCACACACTTATGAGTGGCGCCCTATACCCGGGCCCCAAATGAAGCTTAAGTTAGGAGGGGTTGGTAACGGAATCGTATGGGATGTACTTCCTATCCGGTATTCGTGAGAACCTCAACCAGAGTTTGACCTCTCATGATATACGCACTTAGTGAATTCCTCGCTGTTTGCGTCCCTGTCATGATTAGGATCTTGGCTCTGGTGACCTTCTAGATGTCTAGCGAAAGCCACCCAATGTGAGAAATCCACTGCTAGATAAGCTATAGGTCCCAGAAAAGACTTCCAGAAAAAAACCTGGCTTAAGGCACAAAAGGGCAGGCTTTACTATACCTTATCTCATTCTCGCTTTCCCTTTAAATCCAAAATTGATGAACTGCTTGCATGTTCAAAGGGTTACTTTATTCCAAACAAAGGTGAATCATTTTTCTTTCTAAAGAATAGTAATCCTTTAACAGGTAAGCAGTTCCCTCGCTTTTTGGGTACTTATGAGTCCTGGGTTATAGATCTTCCCAATCGTCAAAATGAAAACAAGATTCTATTCAAGCAGATGTTGATGACGTTGGGAAGATCCATAACCCGTGTGACTTTAGTCTCGCATGAGTTTTGCCGGCCGCTACTTCTCAAACTGAAATTTGTTTTCCAATAAATTAATGAAGAAGTAGTGGTTCACAAAACATGACAGTAACTGATTTCTTTTCCTCTCTTTGCTCTTACAGGAAGCTGTTTAGAACTTAGCGGGTACCTTTGAGCAATATGGAAATTAACATGAGATCTGATAGTTGTGACACAAATGTGACCGAGTTGAGGAAAGTATTGCACCTTAAGGCCAAGAAGGTTGACATGGGTAGTCTGCAAACAATGGGGAGAAAATTAAACCTGACACAGAAAATGGCTTTTACAAGAAAGTATGGAAGGATTCTGAAGTTGTTAGAAGTGGAAGTGCAAATTGAGGCGATCACTGCCTTAGCACAATTCTATGACCCACCTCTCAGGTGTTTCACATTTAGAGACTTTCAGTTGGCCCCATCTATTGAAGAATTTGAACAAATCTTGGGGATGCCTTTGGAAGGGTAGATACCTTATCGTCATCTTGACCATCATGCAACTATTGCTTCCATTGCCCGTGTTCTGAAGATCCGTCTCGACACCTTGAAGGATGCACAACTAAATAGAAATCAGATCCCCGGATTCACTCGGGAATTTCTTGAGAAACATATGCAGGTCCTGGCAGAAAAGGAAGATTGGGAAGCCTTTATGGATGCTTTAGCTATTACCATCTATGGTGTTGTTTTGTTCCCCAACATTGATAACTATGTGGATTATGATGCTATTGCCGTATTCCTAGCTCGCAAGCACAGACTTGAGAATCCTGTCACGGCTGTGTTGGCAAACGTGTACTGTACCATGGATTTCTGCCACACACAAGGTGGAAGAAGGGTTGTTTGTTGTTTACCTATTTTGTATGTATGGCTCACATCGCACGTTTTCCACCAAGTCTGTAAGGCCGAATGTCCAGTTTCTGATCTGAAGCTATGTCAATTAACAGTGAAAAGTGGGCGTGAGTGGGCCAATCACCTTATAGGGCTCACAGCTGAGAAAGTCAGGTGGTATCCCCAATGGTTGGAAGTTGAATCAATCGTTCATCACTGTGGAAATTACCCAAATGTTCCCCTTATTGGTACGCAAGGATGTATCAACTATAATCCCATCATAGCCAAGCGTCAGCTAGCTTATCCTTTGCTTGGACCACCTGATGAAGAGTCTCTCATTCCTTTCATCTCATATTACTCGAAAGGAAGCTGTGTCCTTGTCATTCGGGATATAGCGAATGCATGGAAGAAAGTCCACCGAAAGGGAAGAGAGCTGGGGGCCCGAAGCCATGTTGTCAGAGGAGAATATTATGAGTGGATCTTGAATAGGGTCTCTATCGTTAAATTACCCTTCAGGAGTCCCCCTCACCTCCAGGAAAATCCTCCTGCTCCATCACTTGTTGCGGAGGATAAAGCAACCAAGGCGCTAAAGACCAAAATAGAAGAGTTAGCTGCCAGGAACAAGAAGCTAGAGGAAGACTTATTGAGATGTCAGCAAGAATACACCCTTCAGAAAAGGGAGAACCTGGAGAACAAGCAAGCTGTTGAAGAGATTAGGAAGAAACGAAAGATTGATGAGAGCTACATGATAAAACAAGACCAATGTCTTCAAGCGGCCAATTCTCAACTAAAAATGAAGAACAAGCAAAGTGATACCATCCTGGCTGAGAAACGTCTTTTGAAGGATATGCTGGCACAATCGAAAGAAAATGAGCAGAATATCATGGTACAAAAAGAGCTCCTACAGACACAAGTCCACAAATTGGAACAACAGCTCAATGAAGTGGCAAAGGCTTGCGAGCAAGAGATAAGTAGGGAACGACAACGCGCCATAAACATTGAGCAAGATTGTCAAGAGACCATACGCCTCTTAGAAGCTGAACAAAATAAAACTATTCACTTGTGGATGGATCGCTTTGCTAAGCTGGCGTACCTGGCCAACGGAGCTCTAGAAGATCTCCCGTTTTTACTCAAACAAGCGGAAGGAATTGCTAACCCTGTCAACACTCCTAGGGAAATTGCAACGTTCTTAGATTACTGCAGAGGACAAATTTGTAAAATGAGGGAAATGATTGCCCGAGCTAGGGATGGCTGATTTATTTTCCCGCTTTGTAACTCGGCACTTTATGGCAATAATGTACTCTTTTCGAGATAATGGATTCCTTTGTCTTCACAACTATCTCATGTTAATTTCCATTCAATGCTTTACTTAGTACTTTTGAACGTGACGTTCTGAGGAACAGTCGAAGGATCCGTCAAGTTCCAACATTGCTTCCCACGTAATCTCGTTTCACTTAATTTTTTCTTTAATTCGCTTATCTTTCCTAAATTTTCTTTTGTGTTCCTTTCTAAAGACATTACGGGTAAACATTCTTACGGGACCCGGCTCAGGAAGAAACTCATGGCTGATATAGAGCAAGAAAATGAGAATTTGAAGGCTGAGCTTGCCCAGGTCAAGGAACAGATGGCCGAGATGGCCAAGCTCTTGGAAAGGAGAGTCACAGAAGGGGGATCTTCTGCAGGGGTTGAAGACGCCCGGCAACAACCACCCACCTCTCATCACGGTCAAGATCCGGCTACAGGATCTGACCCCAGGACCACTGCACCTCCCCTCGTTGTTCGCATAAGGAGACCAAATCCTGCAAACACACAACAACATACCTTTGTGGATGAGGAAGGCAATGTTATTCCCTTTCCCCCGTATGGTTTGCCGCACGGGTATTTCCCACCACTCCAGGAAGAACCTTGCCACCAAGACCAAGTTCCCATCACTGCCCCGCCTAACACTAATCAACCAAACAACCCACTTACCCAAGCACAAACCTCCCAGGTGCCACCCACTCATGCTCAAGCCGCCCAAACACAAGCCGCCCAAGCACAGCCTGCTCATACCATTTATATACCCCGAACCACTGCCAGGCCAGATACCTTCATACCAAACACTGACCTGTTTCACTCCTACCAGCAATATGGGAAGGTTGGTCAACATACTGCTGCCGGTCCAAATGCTGTGGCTACCACCCAGGAAGAGAGGTTGGAATTCTTGGAAAGGCGTTTAAGGGAGATGGAAGGAACAAGCAGATTTGGGACAGGCACTGCTGCTGAACTTTGCCTAATCCCTGATGTCGTCATACCTCCTAAATTCAAAACGCCCGATTTTGACAAGTACAGAGGGTTGACGTGCCCAAAGAATCATCTAACCATGTACTGCCGTAAGATGGCTTCGCATGCGTCAAATGACCCTCTGCTGATTCATTGTTTTCAGGACAGCCTGGTTGGGGCTCCCCTGACATGGTACAATCATTTAGAGCGCTCTCGTATACGCTGCTGGAAGGACCTAGCAGACTCGTTCATGCAACAATACAAATATAACCTGGACATGGCCCCGGATAGGGGACAGTTGCAGAACATGATTAAGAAAGATAACGAGACGTTCAAGGAGTACGCCCAGAGGTGGCGTGAAGTGGCAGCACAGGTTGACCCACCTCTGTCTGAAAAGGAGGTGATCACTATGTTCATAGATACGCTTCAAACTCCTTTCTATGAGAAGATGATTGGAAGTGTCTCGTCCCATTTCTCTAATATTGTCACTATTGGAGAAAGAATAGAAAATGGACTAAGGACCGGCAAGATAGTCCGAAGTCCATCTGGGATGGGAGCTGCAAGGAGACCTACACTTGGCGAAAATAGGAGAAGAGAAGGGGAGACCAACTTGGTCTCTCACAACCAGAGAAGGAACCTGGCAGGGCCACCTACCCCAGTTAGCCTTTCACCAGTATATCCCGGCGTGTCGCACCCGTATGTGGCAGCCATTCCAAACCATAATCCACCACAATTCAGACCAACCATTGTACGGCCACCTGCGCCACCACAGATACCACACCAAGCACCACAAGCCAACCCACCGCCAAATATCCAAAGAAGGAACAATGACCGTGCTCCACCCCAGTTCGATCCCATCCCAATGTCCTATACCGAACTCTTGCCTCACCTCATTGAAAAAACTCTAGTAGTACCCTGTCCCTTGAGGCCACTACAGCCACCTTATCCTAGGGGGTATGACCCTAATGCCCGGTGCGATTATCATGCGGGTGCACCAGGCCATTCTACTGAAAATTGTCTGGCTTTGAAATATAAAGTAAGGGACCTGATTCAGGCAGATTGGATAAGCTTCAGAGAAGGAAGTCTAAATGTAACAACAAACCCTCTGCCTAATCATGAAGGGGCCGGGGTCAATACTATCGGGGAAGATGTGGAGTATACATCCAATGTTGAGGACATTCAGATGCCTCTAAAAGAAATTCACTCCCTTATGTTTGAGGTAGGGTTAGTAAAGGACAAATGGGATGAAGACTTCGATGATGCCCAATCGACAAAGCAGCAAGAGTTTCGAAAAACTCTCCAAAGGTTTATGGACAGTCACACTATACGAGTCTGCAAGCGCCATGGCGATGAGGTAAATATGATACAGGGACAGACTGGACTTCGGGCCCCAAAACCCCTGGTCATATTTTATAGTAAAAATGCATCGCTAACGCAGACCCCTGCCAGAACTACTATTACGGCACGGCCACCTGCTCCATTCCCGTATGACAACTCCCACGCCGTGCCTTGGAAGTATAACACGGACATAGTTGTTTCCAACCCCGTAATAGTTGATCCGGCGCCTGCTTTGTTGGTTACCAACATCGCCGGTGTAGGCGGAATGACCCGAAGTGGGAGAGTATATGCGCCTTCAGAGCCAAAGCAAGACAAGACTGCCGCGGAAGGCAAAACTGGGAAGGTTGGGATCGCTGGCGAAGCAAAGAAGGTTGTGCCAGAAGAAGAGACTAAGGAGTTCTTAAAATTTATCCGCCATAGCGATTACCAGGTATTGGATCAGTTGAACTATACCCCCGCCAAGATCTCCTTATTATCTCTGCTGACAAGTTCTGAATCACATCGGAACGCGCTGATGAAGGTGCTAAGTGAGGCACACGTAAAGCATGACTTGCCTGTTGATAAGTTCCAAGATATTGTTGGACATATAGTGGCCAGTAACTATCTGACTTTCACGGATGACGAGGTGCCGGTGGAAGGGAAAGGACACAACAAAGCTCTCCACATCTCTGTGAAGTGTCAAGACCATATTATGGCAAAAGTGCTCGTCGATAATGGATCATCCTTGAATGTGATGCCCAAGTCTACATTAGCTAAACTACCCATAGATGAGGCATGCATGAGACCGAGCTCCATGATAGTAAGAGCTTTTGATGGGACCCGACGGGAGGTCATAGGCGAAATTGAGCTACCCATACAAGTTGGACCCCATATCTTTCAAGTTCTCTTCCAAGTAATGGATATCATGCCCGCCTATAGTTGCTTGTTAGGGAGGCCATGGATCCATTCAGCAGGGGTAGTTCCTTCCACTTTACACCAGAAACTAAAGTTCATCGTTGATAACAAACTGGTAATCGTTTCTGGAGAGGAGGATCTTCTAGTCAGTAAGCCAGTTACTACCCCCTATGTAGAGGCAGCCGAGGAAGCCCTCGAGACATCATTCCAGGCTTTGGAGATAGCCAACGCCACAAGTATGTCTTTCCCAAAGGTACCGCTAGCAGTAGCGAAGA
Source organism: Clitoria ternatea (assembly GCA_037962975.1). Classification (NCBI taxonomy): domain Eukaryota; kingdom Viridiplantae; phylum Streptophyta; class Magnoliopsida; order Fabales; family Fabaceae; genus Clitoria; species Clitoria ternatea. Next base: position 55,559,944 of record CM075675.1, read on the forward strand.
CCATGCTACGAGGAGGATATAAGCCAGGAAAAGGGCTCGGAAGAGAACTGGAAGGAAGGACTCAACCTGTCTGTCTCCCTGAGAACAAAAACAGGTATGGCCTGGGATACCGACCTACTACTGAAGACCAAAAAAGGGTAGAAGAAGAGAGGAGAGGGAAGAGGATTACTCATCATACCGGGCGTGCACTCAATACTGCGAAAATCCCCATCTGTGACCTCTACCAAAGCTTCAGGAACGCCGGAGTAATGTTTCCAGATCAAGTGGCTGTGATCCAAAGTGATCTTGATGAAGATCCCGGATTTGTGTATGCTGGCTCACCTGGTCAGGAACTGAACAACTGGGAGGTCATAGAGTTCCCCACGATTTGTACCATTTCATCAAAGTAATCATGTTTTCTGTTCGATCCTTTAGCTATGCTTCGGGATCTCATTTTGTAACAATAAAAACTTGTTCGTTTGTTTGAATAATAAATGCCGTCAGTTTCTAAATAGCTTGATCTGTTTAGTAACCTATTATTTAAACCTTTCTCTTGCTTGTTTTCCTTTTCATTTTCTATGATACACTGAAAATGCAGATCCGAAAGCGATTCATCTGAGAGTAGTGAGAATTCGGTCTTATTTCACGATTCTGACTGTCTAACTGATTGCGCCAATGAGGAATATGATGAAGACTGTGATCCCTCGCCTGAGTTAACCCGGTTATTGGAACAAGAGGATAGGGAAATTCTACCCTACTTAGAGATAGCCGAGGTTATCGATTTGGGAATTGGAGGAGTTAAAAAGGAAGTCAAAATTGGTACCTCGTTAAGTAAAGAACAGAGGCAGGAACTGATTGGGTTGTTGAGAGAGTTCAGCGATGTTTTCGCCTGGTCTTACCAAGATATGCCGGGACTGGACAATAGCATTGTCGAACATAGGTTACCATTAAAACCCGAATGTCCGCCAGTAAAGCAGAAGCTGCGACGTATGAAACCTGAGATGCTTTTGAAAATCAAGGAAGAAGTCAAGAAGCAATTTGATGCCGGGTTCTTAGCCGTGGCAAAATACCCACAGTGGGTGGCAAATATCGTCCCGGTCCCGAAAAAGGATGGCAAAGTACGAATGTGCGTGGACTATCGCGATTTGAACAGGGCTAGCCCCAAGGATGATTTTCCCCTGCCTCAGATTGATGTTCTGGTCGACAATACCGCGCAACATACGATCTTTTCATTCATGGACGGTTTCTCCGGATACAATCAAATTAAGATGGCGCCCGAGGATATGGAAAAAACCACATTTGTCACCTTGTGGGGAACCTTCTGTTATAAGGTGATGTCTTTTGGTCTAAAGAATGCCAGAGCAACTTACCAAAGGGCCATGGTAACCCTTTTCCATGACATGATGCACAAGGAGGTAGAGGTTTACGTGGATGATATTATTGCCAAGTCTAAAACGGATGAAGGGCATATGGAAGACCTAAGGAAACTCTTCGAAAGGTTGAGGAAATTCAAGCTTAGGCTGAACCCAGCCAAGTGCACCTTCGGCGCAAGATCCGGGAAATTACTGGGATTCATAGTAAGCAAGAGAGGCATAGAGGTCGACCCTGACAAAGTTAAAGCCATTCTTGAAATGCCTCCTCCCCGTACAGAAAAGGAAGTTAGAGGTTTCTTGGGGAGATTAAATTACATCGCTCGCTTCATCTCACAGTTGACAGCAACATGCGAGCCAATTTTCAAATTGCTCCGTAAGAACCAACCAGTTCAATGGAACGAGGATTGTCAAAAGGCTTTTGAAAAGATAAAGCAGTACTTGCAGAACCTGCCAGTTTTGATCCCACCTACCCCGGGAAGACCACTCATTTTATACCTTACAGTGTTAGATGAATCCATGGGTTGTGTGTTGGGGCAGCATGATGAGACTGGGAAGAAAGAACATTCCATTTATTATCTAAGCAAGAAGTTCACTGACTGTGAGATGAGGTATTCTGCTCTGGAAAGGACCTGTTGTGTGTTAGCATGGGCAGCCCGACGTTTGAGACAATACATGATAAGCCACACTACTTGGCTAGTTTCCAAAATGGACCATGTCAAATATATCTTTGAAAAACCTGCCTTGACCGGAAGGATTGCTCGATGGCAGGTCCTGCTAACTGAGTACGATATAGTCTATGTCACTCAGAAGGCTATAAAAGGAAGTGTTCTGGCTAACTACCTAGCTCATCAACCCATAAGAGATTATCAGCCCATGCAGTTTGACTTCCCGGACGAAGATATCATGGCCTTGATTGATGAAGAAGGAGCCCAAAAGGATAAATGGACCCTAAGGTTTGATGGTGCTTCTAACGCATTAGGACACGGAATCGGAGCAATCCTCATTTCACCTGACAGAGAACTTATCCCCGTTTGTGCTCGATTATGTTTTGATTGTACCAATAACATCGCTGAGTACGAGGCGTGTTCTCTGGGAATCCAAGCAGCATTGGATGCCAAAGTGAAGAAATTGGAAGTATACGGGGATTCTGCCCTGGTCATTCACCAACTAAAAGGAGAGTGGGAGACTAGAGACAGTAAATTAATTCCCTATCAAACTCGCATCAAAGAATTGATTAAGGAATTTGATGATATTTCTTTTCACCATGTTCCCCGGGAGGACAACCAAATGGCTGATGCTTTGGCTACCCTAGCATCAATGTTCAAGGTGAGCAATGATTACGACATGCCTCTCATTGAAATAGTGCGGCACCACGAACCCGCATATTGCCAGATGATTGAAAAGGAGTCAGATGGGAAGCCTTGGTACCACGATATCAAGAGGTATGTCCGAAATCAAGAATATCCCGAAGGCGCTACAGAGAATGATAAAAGAACCCTGCGACGGCTCGCCATGGGTTTCTTTTTAAACGGTGATGTGCTTTATAAGAGAAATTACGACTCTGTCCTTCTTCGTTGCATCGACACCGACGAAGCAAGTAAAGTCATGAGGGATGTCCACGAGGGATGTTTTGGAACTCACACTAACGGACACGCCATGTCAAGAAAGATTTTGAGGGCTGGTTACTACTGGATGACCATGGAGTCAGACTGTTTTGCCTATGTTCGTAAGTGTCACAAATGTCAGATATACGCAGACCATATTCATGCTTCCCCGTCTTCCCTGAACGTCTTGTCAGCTCCCTGGCCCTTTTCGATGTGGGGTATGGACGTCATTGGACCCATCGAGCAGAAAGCCTCCAACGGTCATCGTTTCATTTTGGTCGCTATCGACTATTTCACAAAATGGGTAGAAGCTGCTTCATACGCCAATGTGACAAGGAACGTTGTGGTTAAATTTGTCAAGCGTGAACTGGTATGTCGGTATGGTCTGCCGAGTCAGATCATCACTGATAATGGCACGAATTTAAATAACAAAATGATGAAGGAACTTTGTGAAAGCTTCAAAATCCACCATCATAATTCCTCCCCGTATCGCCCTAAAATGAATGGGGCAGTCGAGGCAGCCAATAAAAACATCAAGAAGATTATACAGAAAATGGTCGTGACCTACAGAGATTGGAGCGAAATGCTCCCTTTTGCTTTACATGGGTATCGCACCTCAGTCCGAACCTCAACTGGGGCAACTCCATTCTCCCTGGTTTATGGTATGGAGGCAGTCCTACCTTTCGAAGTAGAGATCCCTTCTCTTCGAGTGATAATGGAGGCGGAATTAAAGGAAGCTGAGTGGGTCCAAGCTCGACATGACCAGTTAAATCTGATTGATGGAAAGAGATTAACCGCCTTTTGTCATGGTCAGCTGTATCAGAAGCGTATAAAACGAGCGTTTGAAAAGAAAGTACGACCTCGACAATTCCAAGAAGGAGACTTAGTCCTCAAGAAAATCTTGCCAATCCAAAAGGACATCCGAGGGAAATGGACACCTAATTACGAAGGGCCATATGCCGTGAAGAAGGCTTTCTCTGGAGGAGCTCTAATCCTCACCAACATGGATGGAGAGGATCTACCAACGCCTGTGAACGCCGACGTGGTGAAGAAATATTTTGCCTAAAAAAAAAAAAAAGAGGGTGCTCGCTAGGCTGAAAACCCATGGGGCAGCTTAGGCAAAAATTAGAGCTGCTTGATGAGTCGAAAACCCGGAAGGGCGGCTCAGGTAGAATAAAAGCCACAAGTTCAGGCGTAAGGACGTGAACTCTTCAGAGAAGGAAAACTGGTCAGGCACGCGCATCTTTGTCAAAATCATTTCCCAGAAGTAAAATCAGAGGATGGTCTCGAAGTCGTGAGGAAAGATCCGGATTCTTATCACTCGCGGGGAGTCGCTGGAGGGTTCAAAAGGCCTTCTTTCTCTCCCACCTTTTAATTGTTTATACACATGTTTGTGTTACCTTTACCTTCATTACCAATGTACATACTTATATTCAATAATAAAATAAGCTTTCCCTTTCCTTCTCCTGAGTCTACGGCTGAATCTTATAAACGAACAAGTTTTTCTTAAGAGGAAATTTTTGAAATGAAAAGTGATGAAATGAAAAGTCGTGGTGAAACGAAATGTATCCTGGCGTCAGACCCGGCCCGTGAGAAAGCATAACCAATTCTGTTAATTATGTTCCTGGAAGACAGAATTTGTCTCTATCTCATCCATGAGTTATCTTGAAAGCCTATCTCTTAGGAAAGGTTGCTCGAAATGTTAATTCTTTTGTTACTCGTGCTTCTAACCATCTGTTTTGAAGGGTGATGGAACTACGTCACACTAAAATGAAGAACCTGACACAACCATCTGGATCAGAAGTCTTCCCCAAGAGAAATCAGTAGATTTGCATCCCCAGTGAAATCACAATCGCCAAAGCTGGCACTTCCCAAGTTCTCTTCCCCAGCGGAACCATAATCACCAAAAACTACACTTCCCAAATCCTTCCCCAATGGGACTGCACTTCCCAGTCAACCCAAACTGGGGCATCTCCCTGAGTTTATTCTTTCATTCAAGGGGCAGTTCCCCAAGATTTCATCCAATCATGTCAAATTGGGGCATCTCCCTGAGTTTATTCTTTCATTCAAGGGGCAGTTTCCCAAGATTTCATCTAATCATGTCAAATTGGGGCATCTCCCTGAGTTTATTCTTTCATTCAAGGGGCAGTTCCCCAAGATTTCATCCAATCATGTCAAATTGGGGCATCTCCCTGGGTTTATTCTTTCATTCAAGGGGCAGTTCCCCAAGATTTCATCCAATCATGTCAAATTGGAGCATCTCCCTTTATTCTTTCATTCAAGGGGCAGTTCCCCAAGATTTCATCCAATCATGTCAAACTGGGGCATCCCCCCGGGTTTTTCCTATCAGTCAAGGGGCAATTCCCCACCTTTACCTTTCCGAAAACCAAGGGCCACACCCCACATTTATTTTCCTGTCAGTCAAGGGGCAATCCCCCACCTTTACCTTTCTGCAAACCAAGGGCCACACCCCACATTTATTTTCCTGTCAGTCAAGGGGCAATCCCCACCTTTACTTTTCTACAAACCAAGGGCTACACCCCACATTTATTTTCCTGTCAGCCAAGGGGTAATCCCCCACCTTTACCATTCTGCAAACCAAGGGCCACACCCCACATTTATTTTCTTATCAGTCAAGGGGCAATCCCCACCTTTACTTTTCTACAAACCAAGGGCCACACCCCACAGTCATTGTTCCTGTCAGTCAAGGGGCAATCCCCCACCTTTACTTTTCTACAAACCAAGGGCCACACCCCGCAGTTATTTTCCTGTCAGCCAAGGGGCAATCCCCCACCTTTACCTTTTTGCAAACCAAGGGCCACACCCCACATTTATTTTCCTGTCAGCCAAGGGGCAATCCCCCACCTTTGCCTTTCTGCAAACCAAGGGCCACACCCCACATTTATTTTCCTGTCAGTCGAAAGACAACCCCAGTTTTTTTACTCTTCCATAAATCAAGGGCCACACCCCACATTTTATCTTCAGTCAAGGGGCAATTCCCCACTCTTACCTTCCTATCACCCACCGTATGTTAAAAAAAAAAAAAGCTCTCTTGATTCTTCAAAAAAAAAAATGGTGTTGATCTGATATGAACACTAGATAGAGGAGGTCCACTCTATTCTGAGAAGTGGTGATCCAAAGGACGGTGTCATGACCCTCAAGGTCAAATGAAGTAGACCCTGTCAAGTTGCAAGGGACGGTGTCCCAATGGTTACACCGGTTACTACTTTGGGGTGTAACAAACGGTGTCATGAAACATACCTCGGATAGAATTAGGTTCAGGTTTATTGCCAAGGCCGATATCAGGCCAATTGCACCAGAGGTTCAAAGGTTAATCGAAGTTGTGGACGGGGTGGCCATGATACGCTAATCCGAGGTTCTATGCTTCGCAAAAGACAATGTTCATGATGAAGTCCTAATTCTAAGTTGATGATTAGACGGTGTTACTTCAAGTCGTTACCTCATACCGGTCACAAGAGACAGATACTTGGAAACATTTTGAAAGAAAAGAGAAGACAAGCAGATGGATGAAAATTACATTATATTAATAGAGGGCACTGAGGCCATTACAAAAATTAAAACTTTGGAGCCCATCCCGGAACAAGGCTAAGAGAAAAAAGAAAAAAACCTAAGAGTTAGGTGCTGGAGAGTCCGGTCTAGCGGAGGCTGTCCTCTCGGATTCCTGCGACACCGTCCTCAGTTCCATGCTTTGGCCTTCGAGGAGGGGCATCAGTTCATAAGGAATATCCTTAGGTTCCGAAGCCTGACCCCGGTCCATGGCATATAGGTGGCCACCATGAAATTCATAGTAGACACCTATACCGTTCAGGTTAAGTTGAACAGCGGAATTCCGGTGTACAACCTGGCGAACGGCAGAACTGAAGGCGACATCGGCCAGTACCGAAAATTCAGCCATCTGCTCCTCGGCTTCCATCCGCTCCTTCGCTTGCTCTTCCTGCATATCGGCAAGCTTCCCAGATAGTTCTTTGTTTTTCTCGTCCACCTCGGCCTTCGCAGCCTTGGCTTCATCCAGTTCGGTCCGGAGAGCTTGGAGAGCGTCCTCTGAAGCCTTAGCCTTAGCCTCAGCAGCATCTGCCCTCTTGGCAGCCGATGTGTAAGCAGCAGCGAGTTCGGACAGGTCCTCCTTGCTTTTGGCCAGCTCTTGCTCCTTCTGGGTCAAAGCAGTCTGAGCCTCGACTCTCAAGGCCTCAGCTTTCTTCATCCGGTCTAGGCATTCCTTAGCCTCGACTCCGGAGTAGTAAGAGCGGCCTAAAGAGCTGAGGACCCCGGCTGCCTCAACCAAATTAAAAATAGCTGCTTCGGCAACAGACTGAGCTTCAGAAGCAGGGAGATCGGCTTTGAGCTTGAAGGGGATATGGACCCGAGCCGGTGTCCCTCCAACATACTCTAGAAAGTCTGAGAGGCGGGAGTTGACAACGATGTCCTCAGGTTGAGACCGGACTGGAGAAATATTTACAGGACCGGCCTCCTCCTCCCTTGGTACCTCTACCTCGGCCACAACCTTTGGAGCCTTGTGCTTTTTCGACCTGGAGGTTGTGCCGGGGTGGGACTTCCTTTTTATTGGGGCTCTCTCAGCTGGCCCCAGATTCATCGCTCCAACATTTTCGGCCGGAATGCTCACCATTTTGGCCGGGGTGCGACGAGGAGTCACCCTATTCTCCTGTGCAGCAGCAGCAGCGTTCCGGGCTTCGGCAGCCTCCCTCAGTTTTCTGAGGATGTCTATCCGAGCCATCTCGCCTGGAAAGAAAAAAAGAAATGATGTTAGTACCAGTGTGAATATATAATAGAAAGGGGTGAAGTTAAACAATATCTACCAAGGTAAGCATCCCGGCCTGACTCCGTCCCCAAAAGCCTCTTGCAGGAAAATTTGGCAATGGCTGAATAACCCTTCAGAGCATCCAGGACCTTCTTGGACTCAGTTGATAAAGTACTCTCACTGACGATGTAGGCATTGCTTGTCAGGAGAAAGTGTTCATGAGTCCAACCGGTGTAAAACTTTCTGGAAAAATCAGAATTCTCCCAGAACACCGGCCTACCAGCATTGACCTCGACTTTGACATAGGAGTGTTTGAAACTGACCCCGTCCGTCTTGGCCGATTCGGTGTAACTTTCGAAGTTAACCACCTTTGAGTCGCAGCGGAGGTTGATGAAGCCTAGACCCCCTCCAGAGTTACCCCGGCGCATCACCCTGCAATAAGTGAAAAAGAGGGCCACTGTGGGGACGAAGTGGAAGTACTCCCCAAGCACCTCCAGGGACCTTACCAAGCCCCAGCCATTGGGATGAAGTTGGCTAGGAGCGCAGTCAAGAAACCGGAGTACCCCCATCTCAAACTCCGTCAATGCGAAGCGGACGCCGATCTTGGAGAAGACAATCTCATACATAAAGAGGTTCCTTGACCCCGGTTGATGGCAGATCCTGTCCGAGGTTTGGGGGCAGAATACAGTAAAGTCGTTTTCATGCTCAACATCGGCATGAACAACGACATCTTCGATGGTGACATCGGCGGCATCTTCAGCATACCGGGAGACAATCGTCTTTGGGTCTTCATGAACCCAGAAGTAAGGATCCCTGGCCTTCTCAGCTAGCCAGTTGATCCGGTGTGCCAAGACATTTGTCTCAATAGGGTCAGTAATCACAGCAACACCGGTGGAGGAATTTTCAGAAGCCATTCAGACGGTATGGCGAAGAAAGGGAATACAACTGTAAAAGGCCACATCGTCAGTAAGATATAAATCGGCACTGCTTCCCCCTTCACTAGCAGTGCCAAAGTTAAACGAGGAGCCTGACAATGTGTCAAACCCCTCTGTTTCCCACAAAGGCAATGCGGAGAAACGGTGCCCTGATGAGACGAACCGATGTGAAGCTCCCGAAGTTGCCCCACTTTGGTGACTCGGACCTCGGCTCGAAACTCCACCCGACTGACGCTGGGATGTAATTGAAGGAGGACCAGACAGGACCTCAATGGAGTCATTACTCGAACCGGTGTCCCCCATGACCTATCTACGAAATTAAAGTGAAGGGTGGGATGGCTACCTGCTGAGGCGATGCGTGCAGTTCTTTTAGTACGAGCCAGGACGTAACACCGGAGACAAAGCTTTAACGCCGGAGGAGAACTTTGAACACCGGAGACGTTGAACGTCGGAGAGACAGCACTTCAATATCAAGAAATGAGTGAAAATGATGGATCCCCGAAGTTGCTTTTATAGAGGGAGGAGCGGAGATCTAGAACCTTCCGCATTCTGGCCCATGGCCCATTAAAAAGGGCCGACTTTTGGCATTCCGGCCCAATGGCGTGAATTTTAAATTTTGAAAAGGAGCCAGTTAGCTGATGACACGTGGAATGCTCAGTCACCCAGTGACGTGGATCACATTTGAGACACGTCGGCTGTTTAAAATACCACATCATTAAGCCCCACACCGGATTTTGGTCCTACTTAGCCCCTACATCGGTGTTCATATCTTTACTCCCCTTTCACCTCGGAAATTTACATTTCTCTTGTGAAAGAGAGTAAAGAGGGGCATCTGTGAACACCTCTTTCGGTCCGGCCCAAATTGTTATAACACCGGACCCGGCCTTGAAGTTGGCAACACCAGACAAGGCCTAAGTTAACACCGGACCGATGTCATGCGCCGGAGCAGAATGACAGGCCAGTCCGGCCCCAAGGAAAGTGGACAGATTAAGATAGGCACACCGGTCCCTGTGATTACATTGAAAGATTCAGCCGGTGTGAAGACACAGGTAATGGTTCTTAAGGCCCCATATCGGATCAGTGGAGACTCCGTCCAACCAATGGCTTTGCTAACCGGTGTCACAAATTTGACAACGGAGGAACGAGGTCGGAAGCTTATGCGCGATGACCTGGAATCGCACTCCCTGGAAAATGGCAGACAGGGAGGCGAAAGTGGGCAATTAAAAAAACCCCACTGAAAACCCTGCTCCCCACCAATGATAATGGCCAGAGCTGCACACCACTACACGAATGGGTGAGTGGGAGTTCTGGTTGTCCCAAAACCCTCAGCCCATGACTTGAAGGCCCTATAAATGCCCCAACCAAGGAAGCTCAAGGGGTTGGTTCCTTCAGATTCTCCCTCTACGTGAGAAAACTCTGGAAATTCTCTCCGATTCCTCAAGATCCTTAACTGACCTCCCCACCTGAAACCAGTGACTTGCCTTAGTCACCACAGAGGACCCCCTTTGTTCGAAAAGGGTTTGAAGTTTTTTCACTAATACAAAGCCACTGCTCTCACACCGTCCGTATCTCGAACGCACCTCGTCCTCTCAAAACCAACCCCGTCCCAATTCCGCATCACCACCTCGTCCATCTCCATTACTGCTCGGCAGCGTTTCGCCTCGGATTAACTTCCCACAACACCGGTCACGACCTTCAGATTCCCAGATCGGGTCTAACTCCGGTCTATTGTCCCTGCCAGCGTGCGAGTCCGAAATCAGTCTGACACCGTCACTGTGCTCAACCTCCCACATCGGTTCTTAGCTCGTCACACCGGTTCCACTCCATCCCTTATTTCTTTTGCTTTCAGTTCCCTTTTTTTACTTTTCTGTGAGTTTACTGTTTGTTGATTATAGTTGCCTGTGTACCATTAGTTTACATTGTTAATATTTTTATCCTTTTCCATAACAAACAGACGTAATAAAAAGGGCGATTTTGTAAAAAATAGTGTCGTACGGGAGTACTCCTGTCTACACAACCCTCTTAGGATTCGTGCACGTGCGAAGAACTTCGCTTTGTATGAATTCTCCTCTTTAATGACATCCATCAACATCTTTCAGATTCCTTCCTAAAATAGCAATATTTAGAACTACGTAACCCTGATTTCTTGATAATTCAAGAATACGTAGGAGCAGGACTTTAACTCCTGTCGGGCCCATCTTTCTTATTTCTTTTTCTTTTTTTTGATTTATTTCCTCACTTTCATGTTTCTTTCATAAATGTTCTTCTTTCTGGTCGCTTCCGTGAAAATCAATTTAGACGTGACGTCTTGTTGATTTCCCCCTAGTTTTTGCTCAAGCCTCGCCATAATTCATAGGGAAGGGATACTTAGGACGAGACGTCCCGCTTATCTCTTTCCTATCCCTGTTTTTTTATCCGAGAATGTCTAATTTAGGCGTGACGCCTTATTAGCATTCTCTTTCCCTCTCTGTCTCATATCGAAGTCGAGTTTAATTCGGATGAAACGTTCCATTGACCTCGCTTCGACATTCTATGTCTGTACAGTTCTCTACTCCATTCTGTCATTTTCAAAATACAACAAGTAAAAGGGAAGAAACCATGTTTTATTTAAGGCTATTTATATTGTGCTTTCAATCTTGGTACTGTCTTTGACAGGCGATGTAGGGTGCTAATACCTTCCCTACTCGTAACCGACTCCCGAACTTGGATTTCAAATTTTTTTAACCAGTGTTTTACTGAACTTAGTTTTTTTTCCCAATGTTTTTCCTATAAAAAAAAACGTTGGTGGCGACTCCATGTTTCATTTTTTTTCTCTCTTGTTCGCCGCGCCGTCGCGATCCAGGTTGCGACAATGGGTTACGCCCTACTGGTTACAAATTCATACCAAACTGTCTAACCGGGACAATTCAAGATCCAACACAACACGGTACATCAGCCGGTTGTTTTGAAACTTGAACGGGAATCTAATGGGTACACACACGACTAAACCCTACATTTTTAAAGTTGAGTTTTATTTTTTAAGTTCCCTAAGAAAGGGACCCTGCCAAAATTTTGGCAGAGTCTCCCCTGTAAACTAGACATTTCCCAAATTTAAAAACGGCCTGTTACATACAAAAAACTTCCCAGTATAGATAAATATATATGCTACGCATTGTATATGATATTGAGAGTTATGAACACCAAATCATGTTATCAATACATAAAACCAATGCCTAATGAGCTCTGCTCTCCACTAACAAATAACATTACACATGCATGTAGAATCATGTTATCAGCACACAAATCCAATGCCTAATGAGCTCTGCTCTCCACTAATAAACAACATTACACATGCATAAAAAATCATGTTATCAACACACAAAACCAATGCCTAATGAGCTCTGCTCTCTACTAACAAACAACATTACATATGCATAAAAAATCATGTTATCAGCACACAAAACCATTGCCTATGAGCTCTGCTCTCCACTAACAAACAACAATCAACATACATACACATAATGAAAAAGTCAGTGTTAGGGGATTACCTGGGAAAAAAGTCAGGGATGAATATGAAGCTGTTGACAGACGATCAGAGACCACGCGTAACGTGTGCTAGTCTGCATGACAAACCAATAAGTGGTTGGACAGTTACAAGTAGCGAGGAAACTAAACAAAGAGAGACATGTAAATCAAATTATAGATTAAGTTCATCATCAAAACCCAGAACACACTCAAAGTTTAGCATACTAACACTATACCAAAATTAAACTCTTTAATAGTATAATAATTCTTGGTAGGTTTTCTATCAATGTCAGAAGCGTAGTGTGTACTCAAACTTATCAAAGCATAAGGGGTGAATGGAAATGTAGTTGAGGCAAGGGGACATAATGGTGTTTACTGTTAAGGAGGCAGATTGGAAACAAGATGGGAAGAGGTTAAGGGAAAAGGTAAACTAAACAGGTGTTTACTGGGGAGAAGCAATCATAATCAAATGTGTTAATTTGAGTGACAGCAATGGATCATATAGGCTTCTTAGCAAGAATAATGTAAACTAAATAGGTGTCATAAAATTACTTTCTCCTATTGTTCTAATGTTCTATCAATTATGAATATCTCAGAATACCATATCAGAATGGATGTTTGATAGTGATGGACATGTTTTTGTATATTTGTTGTTGGAATCAGCTAATTCTAACCAATATTCTTGACAGGGTCCGTTTTTGCTCTTCGGTCGCTATAACGGTCACTAATTAGCGACGGCCTCTGTTGGTTGCTACCTTGAAGTAGCTATCAGATGGTATGTTACCGTTGCTAAATCTAAATAATCTTATTCAATTTCCCCTTCCAAATCAGTTCCTCTCCCAAATCAGTGCCCTACCTTTTTTTATTAGTTCTATCTCTCCTTCAGTTTCCCTACCTTCCTCCTCCCTCTCATCTCCGGTCACTCACTTTGTCGATGCTATTCATTTATCTTCGATGGCCCACTCTCGAAGTCTCTGGTCTCTCGCGTTCCCCGGCGGTTCACGAGCCCACTCTTTAAGGTTATTACTTATGTCAGGCACAAAGTGGGATTTCATTCAAAGAGCTAAGGCATATAAGGGACATCCTACAATTTCAAGGTAAAATAATTGGAAATATAACCTCTTTTATATGCTTCTCAGTCAATGCTTGGATGTCATTTAATAGACTGAAACTGTAATATGCTTTTGCTTAAAGGGTAGATTAACAGATATTGGTTTATCTTTTATAAGAATCACCCCGTAGTGAAATTCTTGTTTCAATGGCCATAACATAGGATGTAGGCACTTGTAAAAGACTTAGTCATACTAGTTAGCTTAGAGGAAACAAACAATGCACATTAGAAATCAATAGCCATAATTGATCTTGATGGAAACTGATCATTGGATTTTATAGTGATTGTTATAATATTATGTAATGGAAATCAAATTTCTTAAAGCTCAAGGCTAGCCGAGTCTGTAGTTTTAGAGGTAAACAGTGCTACCTCCCAAATGAAACCATGTAAATTTCAGGGTATGCATTTACACATCAAGTGGATGAGAAATCCGGTAAAGAAGTCTTTTCAATTTTCATATATAGGCTAAATTTTCATATTCAACAAGACAAATTGGGTGGAAGTTTCTAGTCAGTATCCTATTTTGGTTAACATCCAAGTCAAAACTAGCTTTTGGTTAACACTAGTTGGCTTAAGTAGGAACCAGCTACTGCCAAGTCAATGTATTTTGCATGGTGTAATTTTTCTATTTTTATTTTGGGGTTGAATAATCTTTTTGATTTTTGCTTGGAACTAAAGTTGATTTCTAGTTTTTTTGATTTAATTCTTTGGATTCTATTTTTTCCATTTCTATAGGATATATGTTATTAGATTTAACTTATTTTGTTTTCACTTTGGTCAATATGCTACCTGATTTGGCATTTTAAATAATGCGTTGGTTAAGATAAGGCTTTGTTCATTGAGATCTGTTTATCATTGAGTTGTGTTTATCACTGAGTTATATTTTTGTGAAAACTGAATGTATTTCTGCGACTAATATATATCTCTGTATACCACTCAGTCATTACCCCTAATTCAGGGATTTATCACTGAGTTTGTCTTTAAGTAATGTCATGTTGTGCAAAATAATAATAGCTATTCAAGTGAGATCTGTTTGTAATATCCATACTATCTGAAATTTGAAATTAGGAAATTAAAAACAAGTAATTTAAAACATTTTTTTGTGAATTACACATGCACTTCCTTTATGAATGGGTTATACATAACTATGTTATAAATCAACAAAAGAATGAAGTCAAAATATATGACAATAATACATCACGAGAAAAAACAAATAGAAACTTGTGATTTGTATAGGTCAGAGCTCTCAAAAACTAAAAACAACACCTATGCCATCAACCACACACAAAAATATTGCTACCACTAATTGAAACAAACAGAAACTTGTTACCATATCACCCCACCTCCCTTTATGCTGCACACCACTACTCAATCAAATCAATAGCCCCTGAAATCTATATGCTATAAGTTACCTAAAAATATATGCTATAAACCATACTCCATAAGTCTTATAATTTATAGTAAGCCATAAGTCTTATAATTTATAGTAAGTCTTATAATTTCTACTTCCTCAACTCTCATTTTGAAACAAAGAACAGAATATCAAGCGGCAAGTTAAACTTTACCAAATAGAAACATAACAAATAGAACATCACAAAAACCAATAGCTAACAAATCATAAATTTTAACTTTACCAAACAGAACACAATAGGAAGCTTCTACCACCCTAAGCTTGAAAAAACCAATGTTAGGGAGTAAGGGAACAGATTCGAACCTGACCACTGCAGAGTCGTGAGGGAGACAACCGTGAGTGTGTGTGATAGAGACGATGGAATGATGACCCCTGTGTGTCAGCCGTGGGGGAGCCGAGAGCCAGGAGGGAGTGAGCCACTAAGGTGAAGGGGGACTGCTACACCGGTAAGGGGGAGTGGTGCTCAGTGTGTCTGACGGAGAGGATGATAGAATGGTCAATGCAACCGATGGAGAAGGGAGGAATGGGGAGGGAACCGACAATGTGGTCAATAGAGGGGGAGACGCGAGATTAAGCGCTCGAGAGGGAAGAACAGAGTGGAAAAGGATGCACGGGGCAGAGAAGAAGAGGAATAGGGCAGAGAAGAAGACGTGTAGAACAGAGCAGAAAAACTGATTAGGGCTCGAGAAAGGGGCGAATAAGTTATAACCCTTAATGATGATAAGTTACAGAGTCGCTAATAAAAACACACTAGCGACGGGTCCTCCAACTTTTTAGATCCCTCCAAGGTTTTAGACTTAGCGACGGATATTTTGTGGTCGCTGATGTGGTCACTAATTCTTTTTTTGTGGTCTCTTTCGTGTTGCAGTCGCTAAGGCGGTCACTAACTGGCAGTGGCTATTAAGGGTTTTTCTAGTTGTGTGTAGCGACGGCAAAACAATTCCGTCACTACTCCCCTGAAAATTAGCGACGGCAAAACAATTCCATCACTAATCCCCTAAAACATGTAGCGACGGCAAAACAATTCCGTCACTAATCCCCTGAAGATTAGCGACGGCAAAATTATGGAGGGAAGACCGAAAATAATAGCGACGGCCAACCACCCGTCACTAGTACAAAACCCTCAACGTCGCTAATGTTTGGAGGGAAACTCAGCGACGGTCATTACCGTCGCTATGGTTTGGCGCCATCAAAAACCTTGGAGGGAAACAAAAAATGGAGGGAGGTGAAATCTAGTGACCGCTCCAGTGACGAGGGTGGAGTTAGCGATGGTAATAGTGACAAAATATTTCAATTTTTAGCGACCACTTTTTTTATGGTCGTTAATAGAGTCGCTAACCTTTTTTTGGTCCTTTTTTTCCTAGGGGTCGCTAACTCGGTCGCTATTTAGCGATGGGATTCTGGTGGTCGCTAAATCGAGGTAGCTATTTAGGGTTGTTTTAGTGGTGGTATCTGATGTTATACCTTCTATTCTATTGGGGAGATAGAAGTCTTGGAGTGCTTCTTGGGAAATCTCACCAGTCCTACATATTATGGGGCGAAGGAGGGTGTTACCTGCAAAGACACTCTGACGCTCAAGTTAGCAGAATATTCAAAGGATGAATATCAATATTCAAGTGTAAGTTAGGATCAAGAAATTCTACCATTTCCCTATCGATTCGTGGGTATTTATATTAGATAGTAGCGGAAAGGTCGCTTTGGCCTGGGGGACATTCTGTACGATGTGTCACTACGACTCCGATCTTTGTAGAAAAGCTGACACACAACGCGGGCGCCTCCTAACGGTTGTACCTTCATCTCTATCATTTTACAGGTTACTTTCCAATATGTGGTTACATAAGTTAACTCTGATCCGTAGGTATTGAGAGAGTGGCTGGTACCGATATTAGATCACGAGTCTCATATGCAATGCCGGTAGCGGATGTTAGATCATAGCTTTATGCGAGATGAGGTTACCATAGCGGCTCTAGGTGCAAATTACCCGCTTGCGCATAGGCCAGTATGGAGACTGAATCATTTCCCCCTGGCTTGTTTGAGGGACCATACCGGTTGCTCAAATGAGCTACACCATTTACTCCAGTCACCTATTATAGGCGTGGGTAGGAAAAATCTTTAAACTTGGAAAAATTTCCAATTGCGCCTTTCTGCTATTCTAGGTTCCCTTCATAACTTATGTTCATCAATTGCTAACTAAAACATAGCGTCGCTCACAACAGAAACCGTGCCAAATGTCGCGTAACGGTTATTCTTGAAAATAGGCCTGTTAGATTGCTAATGAACTATCGCATCCCATCAAATTTGAACGATGCGACCCACTAATCTTAAAATGATGCGTCGTTGCACTTGACCCACCCACTTCTATAAGAGGTGATCCTGGAGGCTTCTATAGAGTTACCTGCCTTTTCCATACTGAACCTTTGTCCATCTTGCAAAAGAACTCCTAACTTCCACTTAAGATCCCATCGTTCACCATTAGAGTGCTCTAAACTTTTTCCAACTAACTTAGGTAGCCACCTTTATCCCTTCTTTTAACGTTTTCACTCTTTTCGTTCCTTTCACCTATTCTAAGAAAAGAACGAGGCCTTGGAAAAGACAAAGAGGGGGTCATAGTGGTCGCATCATCATTGGTCCTCATGGGGTCAGGTCACATCGTCCAACAAGGACAATGCCCTATGAGATGAGGTGGTAGGCACAAAGTATGATTTTCTCAACATATATACATGTATTTATAGTTTTCCACTAACTTTTGTTTTCATGTTTTTATCCACAGATGATAGGATGTAGATTACACTTTAGCAGGGGTTGTGGTTCGCGGACTAGAGCATCCTGTCTTGGCACACTAGAGCAAGCTGTCACCTTACTATAGACTTCCTCACCACAACAGATCATAACACAACAGACCACACCATAGCAGACATCCACACCACAGCAGACTCCTTCACTATTGCATTTGGATGACCCAGGCCTTGAGGCGACCCCTCCTCCTGCATCCCCCTACCCACTCTAGCCCCACTGCCAGGCAGAGACGAGTATGTATTACTATATAGTTTGTTTTAAGTTTGTTAGTGTTTCATACTTACAATTCATAGTACTTGTATACATTGAACTGTATGATGAAGTTTTCTGTATGTAACATGGTAATAGCATAAATTTAAAAATGTTAGATTCACAGGGGAGACTCTGTCGAAAGTTTGGTAGGCTCCATATGTCATTAGACCACACTTAGGTGTTTAATGTACAAATTTGTTTGTTGTATGTTTGTTTTTTAGTACTTGTATGCATTGAACTGTACTGGAAAGTTTTCTACATGTAACAGGGTAATAGTATAAATTTGGAAATGTTAGATTTACAGAGAAGACTCTGCTAAAATTTCGGTAGGCTCCCTATGTCATTAGACCACGTTGAAGTGTTTAACTGATTGACTTGTATAGAGTTATATGTCTATATTATTTGATTATTTCTAACTGTTGTTTATTACAGCTTTATTGATAGTAGTCACACTACCTAAATGATTACTAAGGTTCTAAGGACCCAATGGGATGGTCCATACATCTCTTGGACAGACACTGGTAAGACTGTCCAGGATAAATGGTTTGAGACCTTCTCGGTAAGTTTAACATTTCCCTCTGTTGTGAGTTTAATACATTCATACACCTGTTTTTAATTTTGAAATCTATTTCATGTTACAGCATGATTATCAGGGGATAGAGGGTATGATTAATGAGATTAGGAAGGTCTTTGCCACGAAGACCTCCAAAATCATCAAGAGTACCTTTTGGAAATTGAGGGATAAGGGCAAACGCCCTAGTTGGATCCCCGAGGCACATTGGGATGGGATGGTGTAGAAGTGGGGAGATGTATTGTAGCAGGCCAGTGCTAGGAACAAGGCAAGCAGAGTAGCTGATGTTGGTTCCTCCATCTATATTAGGGGTGACATTTCAGTCCTTGAGCAGAAAAAAGATTTGTAAGTATATTTTGTTAAACATGTTTTTTATGAATGACTATACATATTTTCCATTAATAATTTGAATACATTGTGAATTACAGGAGCTGAAGGAGCACTACAGGCCAACATTGTATGAGGTCATGCGAATGACCTAGAAGAACAAAATTGGTGCATGGGTTAACCAAAAGATAACGGACATGGCGGTAATTTATTTTAACTTACACATGCTTAAACTTACAAATCATTTTACTGAATTTTATCATTATTTTACATTTGTAGGAGACGTGTCTTGACATGAGGGCAGAGAAGGAGGCAGAGTTGGAGACTTCCACACCTGAGGGGGAGGTACCTCCACCCTTTCTTCTTTTGACGACAACACTATCTATATAGAGGTTGTTGGCGGCGTGAACAAGAAAGGGAGGGTGTTTGGGTTGGGAGGGGTTGGCACACAACTTGCCAAGAAGGGGAATACCTTTTCCTCTTCCTCTGGGATTCTAATAGATGTTATTCATAATATTCAAAACCTGAACAATGAGCTACAGGAGAAGCGCCGCCAGAGGAAGCTTTTGGAGGAGCGGGTCGAGGAGTACCGACGACAGAGACAGCTTTTGCAGGAGCAAGTTGTTGAGGATCGGCGACATCCGACGAGGACCGACGGCGGGCCAAGAAGAAGTTTCTCGAGACTCGTCGATAGCTAGCACAACAGCAAAAGCTAATCAACCGAATGATGGCAGGGCTTAGCCCTACCATACCTTTATTTACTTCCCAGCTGCCCCCTACCACAACCACAGGACCCTCCTCTACCGTGATCATGTTATCTTTTGACTTTTATTTTTATTGTATTGTATAAAATTGTATATAAATTTTGTTTACATTTTATCTCATATTTGATATTTCAGTATCTATTTTATGTCATTTTCTTTTCTATGTGAATTCGTCAATTTAATATTATTAATGTATTACCAAAAATTTAACGAAGGAAAACCCTAAATTACGATAATAATAGGCAATATAATTATTATAATGATATTTAATATTTAACTGATATAATTAAAAAATAATTTATTAACAAAAATATAATCATCTTAAAAAAACTCACACATTATCAACGGAAAACAAACGGTCACTAAGAGGTTGCATAGTAGCAACAAAACACGTGGGATCGCTAATAGGTAGCAAAGTAGTGATAGATTCCTAGTGTCACTAATAGTCGACAAAGTAGTGACGGGATGTCGTGATTGCTATTACGTAGCAAGCTAGTCACAGGTAGGTGTGGTCGCTAAATTTGTTGTAACCTAGCGATGGATCATGTGGTCACTAATGGGTTGTAACCTAGCAACGGACACTATGGTCGTTATATAATAAGATAGTAGCAACGGTCTGACCCCATCGTTAATTTGTCACACCAGCAATGGGTTGAGTGACCATTTATACGACCAGCATAGCAACGACGTCTGGCCATTAAAAAATTTGCAACGACGTGCTGTTGCCATCGCTTTTGAATCAACGACAAACATCCTAGCAATGCTCGTTGTGCCGTCAAAAAGGTTGTCGCCAATTCATGTAGCAATGGATTTTAGACGCTTTAGCGACGACTTAGCTCTATCGTTGTTTGGTATTTTTTTAGTAGTATATAATTATTTAATGGCTTGGTGCCACAACACAAGCTACATAATCACCATTAACAGCTTCGTGTTGGATAATAATCAACATAGTTCTCATCACAACATTATCAACCACTATAATCAACATAGTTCTCACCATAACATTGTCAACCACCACACACATATGCATATATGTCATTATAGCCACACCTGGCTATTAGCATCATAACCCACTCATCCTCATCGATCATTGACTAACACATCACATATATAAACATATCTCATCATTATATTTAGGTACGTCAACACACACACACACATACAAACTACCACCATAAGTCAAACATCTAAAACACTATACATATATCAGCATAGCTACATATATACATCAACATCAAAATCCCCTTGGCATTGCCCCCAGTCTATCTAGCACTGGTCTCTACAGCATCCATGACGCTCATGTCTTCAATCACTAAAAATAAATGTAAGGGTGAGTGACTGGCTACATTAATTAATATAAATAATCACAACATCTAATCATGCATTGGGAAAAGCATAATATAGTTTACAATGCATACAATCATGTTCAATTAGTACATTAGCAATCAATTTCACCATTTTTTCACTTCTTCTATTCCATTTACATCTAAAGCAATCACCATCATCATATTATATTATTAATTCATCCATTCATTTTATCAATCTAAGTAACATTGATATTATCCTCAATGTAAATAACATCCATTTTATCATCAATTCAAATGCATTAATCTCATCATCATCTCATATAACATCAATTTCACCATTAATTGGCACAATAACACCACTGACTCTTAATTCATCATAATAATAGTACGACTCTCTAGTATCCAGATACTAAAAGGATCGATCATCAACTGGGGGTCCTACCTGACACCCCGTGAACCCTACCTGGTCGATCGAGTCTGTCTGGCTCCCCACATCACCACTAGGTAGCTCAACGGGGCCATAAACGACCACTAGAGTCATAAACAAGGGGTAATCTATATTGATCGGATATGCACACCACATAACATGCATATTAAGCAGTTATACATCATTAACAACTCAATTAAATCAATATTTCTCATTCTTATTTTAAATAGTTCATCACAACTCGGTTCCGACATAATAACCATCACCCTGGGACAATCATATAAGTCACTCAGGCCACCAACTTATCAAGAACATCATTTATATTTCACCATTTATCGTCGTAGTTGATAAAGTTTAATTCATCATTCATGTGATTGATCCTCAAACATCAATAATTACAATTATCATTATATTATCTTACTTTATCATCATGATCGCAATCATCATATCATATCATTTCATCAACATATATTCATATATTAACACTATCATTACCATTATGCCATACATAATTATCCACAGACATATAAACAACTCAGCTATAAGACTTATTATCATACTCAAGCATCACCATTTACTTACATTTTTCTCAAATCACACATATACACAATTATTCATATATTTATATGTAGATAATTATCATTTAACTATTCTACCTTATTCCCGCAATTGCTGAAATGACTTCAATAATTATTCTCATTAATATATAGGCTCGGTACACCCCTTTACCTCAACTTCGCGTTTCTCAAGCTTTGTATCAAACCCCAAACTCACTAATTCCTCAAATTATCTACAATTAAGCATTTCATATAAAGAAATTAACATTCCAACTTCCAAAATTGTAACCTATTCCACAAGCAAAACTTAAATCCCAATTCAAGTTTTCGAACCCTTACCTTTTTCACTTTCAAACCCTGTTCCAACAATTTGTTTCACCTACGATTCCTCCAAAGTTTGATTTAAAACCCAACACCGAAACTATCGATCATTAGCTACTTCGAAATACCCACAACATATAGGATCATTTTCAAGCTTTGAAATGTCACAAAATTACAAAAATGGAAACCCCATAACAACCCTCGTTCGGTCTGAAGAATTGAGAAGAAGAGAAATTATGACAAAATGTAAAATTGAATTTGAAATTCCGTCTATAAATTGACTTCTAACTTGGAGCTTAAGGACACCACAATGACATTTTTCTTTTCTCAAATGCTCTTTGTTTTTCCTTTTCTTTCTCACGTGTAGAATAACAATAGGAAAATGAAAAATAACAAGTTTTTAATGCCAAGGGCAAAATAGGTAATTTACCTTACTTTCTATTTTATTTTCATTTATTTAAAATTTTAATTTCTCTTTTTCTTTTTATTTATTTAATTAATTTAATTAGGTTTCCACTTTTTACCTTCGATAATTATTAATTTATCATCGTAACTTAATTTGCTCCACTTTTCTAGCCACACTATTTTAATTAAGTAATTTGTTTCTAAACTTAGTTAATATAAGTTTCAATAACTACTAATTAATTAATCACCATCTTCACACACAGAGTTTAGAGCACAAAAACCCTAGGAAATTCTCCTAGGAATTAGGTTTATTAATCTATATAATGTGCCACTTAGTTTACATCATATGCCTATAAGTTATATTTATACCTAAGTTACAAATGGGCCTGGCCCGTTAAACTACAATCAGGATAATTAATCCCTTGCCAGCATGGAGAGGATCGGGGGAGTTGTGGGTCCCCCTGATTCCATAGGGGGAACAGGAGTCCCCTAGTCATGAGCTCTGGTCACGAGGCCGAGTGAAGTGGCTAAGGATGAATTGGGATCATTTTTTTGAGTAAAGCTCTTTTTGGCATAGGCTGATAGGTTATTTATTGATTTCGAGTGAGTGGTACTAACTCTAAGAGTCGAGGGAAACTACTCTCCAAGAGGCGTGGGCGAGCCAAGAAAAACTGTTCTTTGAGAGGTGTGAGAGAACCAAGAGAAACTATTCTCCGAGAGGTGTGAGTGAACCGAGAGAAATTATTCTCTGAGAGGTGTGAGTGAACCAAGAGAAATTATTCTCTGAGAGATGTAAGTGAACCGAGAGAAACTGTTCTCCGAGTGGTGTGAGTGAACCGAGAGAAAGAACTGAGAGGGGCGTTCGCATGCTTTTATGCCATGTGGCGAAAAGTTGCTAACCGTTATTTCTATCTATGAGGAGATGGAAACACGTGCCAGTCATGATTGCGCTGTTCCTGCATCCCTAAGTTATTTAAGAGGGCATCGTTTCACCTAAAGGTGTCTTAAAACATCATGTCCATTGATCTGAGGACCCTTGTGCCCCATCCATTGGATTAAGAGTCATGTAGCTTCATCTAGAAGGAGTGGTTTTTGGAGCATTGTGTCTGTTGTTCTCGTACACTCCCTTATTCCTACAATTGGTTCTAGGGTGACGAAAGGACATCTTTTTTTCTATAAATTTGTCTTCCATCTTTATTTCACATTTTTAGACTTCCTTCGTTCTCTGCTTGCACTTTCGTGTCCTCCTAAAGTTTCTATTGTTGAACCTTACTACTATCGAGTTCCTTCTTCTTCTTTCCTTCCTAGAACTCCCTACTTTACTCGTCAGGTTAATATCTTTTCTCTTCTAACTTCTTTTACCCTGAGAGTTGTAATGGCGTCGTCAAAGGGGAGTTCTTACGATTGGATGAAGGATGAGGTGTTGCTCATCTCTTCCCCCTTCAAAGTGAGGAGTCTATGGCCCAACTATGGGAGGGGGAACATTTAACCATTCATCTTTTGCTCGTAATGTGGAGTACGTTTGCTGCTCTATCTCTGATAGGGTGTGTCACGAACGTGCGAACTCGAGTGAGCTAGATTTTACCTATGTGTATGAGACCTTTTTCTCTCAGCTACATCTTTCTTTTTCATTTTTCGACTTTGAGGTTGGGGTACTGAATACCCTGAACATTGCCCTAACCCAACTGCACCTGAACGGATGGGCGTTCACAAAGGTGTTTGAGGTCCTGTGCGAACACTTTGGTTGTTTTCCCTCTGTACCCTTATTTTTCAACTTTTTTAATGCTAAAATTCTAAAGGGGGGAGCACCTATGGGTTGGGTCTCCTTGAACGGCGTTGCCCGACGTAACCTGATTAGGGCCTTTGACCAATCTTATAAAAACTTCAAAATGGGATTCTTCAAAATCCGAGTCGGGTTGGATCCTCCCGGAGAGGACTTTCTGCATTATCGCGATACCCATCCTTGGTTTCCCCTCTACTGGACTCGGATGCCTATCCAATTTCGGGTGTCTTAGAAGGATCTGGCTCTGTTCGAGATTCCTAGTTGATGATGTGGGTATCTATTTTAGTTCTCAGGCATTGATTGCCCTATCCCCTCTTTCGGTCTCTCTAGATGCTTGAATAGGCGAGAGTAGTTTCAGTCTTACTATTTTGCATAAATTTTTTGACTTTTCTCTTTGACTGATTGCTTGTGCTTATGCAACTGACATGGCCCTAGAGAAGTTGTCAATCAAAGACCTAAAGAAAATGATAACCTGGAAAAACCCTTGAGTAGTTGTGAAGAAGGGTGGTGCCAAGAAGGGGGCTAGTGCGACTGTCCCAACAGACGGGTCTGGAGTTTCTACAAGAGTTGTTACCATGGCCATGCCTATCTCGATAGTCCTTGCCACCTCTCAGGTGGAAAAGGAGGCGAGGCGATCATCAAAGAGGCACCCCTTCGAGAAGTCCGTTTTAAAGGAAGAGGTTGGAAGATCTACGGGTTTGGAAACTCCAGAAGCTGGTCACCCTGGATCCCCTTTCCCCCGCACCGAAGAACAGGTTCAAGGTGGGCCTACTACCATTGTGGTGTCTGACAGCCCCGAACGGAGACGGTGTCATTGAAGACTCAGAGACTGACCCGTAGGGGGCTCCTGAAGTTGCTTCCTCTAGGGGAATATCTGTCGAGTGGATTATCAGCTTTTTGCCTGATGAAACGGAGTTGGAGGATTAACGATGAAATATTTTTGCTAATGGCTTCCTGTGTGGGACAAGCAACCCTACCCACTCACTATAGGATGTTTACTTCCCAGTTCCTGCCTTCTTCGACCGCTTGGTAGTTTTCAAAGAAGACGAGAAGAAATTTGAGGGCTCGACTATGGTGGCTATGTGCCAGGTTGTGGAAATGTTCAACTTGCGATCCACTACTATGACTCGGCATATGGAAAAGTGTTTCACCAAGTAGGAGAAAGAGTTAACGGCTCTGAAGTAGGAGAGAGCGCTCTACAGCATGAGAGAGATTCCCTAAAAGATGCAAACAAGTTCTCCTCCTTACTGCTCGGGGATGCTCTAAAAGCGGTGGGGGTTTAACGGACGACCTGAAACTCATCGAGGCTGATTTGGCGGAGGCTCGATCGACGCGAGAGCTTGTTGAGTCAAAGCTAGCCACAACCAAAGATATATGTGCCAACCTTGGGAGGCACCTGGGCTCAGTGGAGGAAGCCTATGGCTTGGTGTGCATGGTCAAGAAAGAGGTTGAAGAGAAGATGAAGAAGGCAGAGCTGGAGTTAGAGAAACAAAAGGAGGAGGAGGCGGTCCACGTGCGCTTTTTGGAGGAGGAGCTATCCGAAAAGTATATGGCCGCCTTTGACCTCTGCCACCAGTAGATACAGATGCTAAATCCCTCGGTAGAGCTTAACCTAGAAGAGATTGGGCCGCTTCAGATCATAGTGAACGGTGAAATTATCGACCTTTCTGATTCTAAGGAGGAGGAAGTGGCCGCCAGGGATACCCCTAAAGTCGGGGTTGTTGAAGAGCCAGCAGTGGTAGATGAACCGGTTCATGCTACCATCCCACTACAGTCAGCACCATCGAATCTTGAGGACGGAGCTTGTCAGGATCAGGCCAGAGTAGAGAATCATCTCGAGATGGGACTCTGGATAGAAATGCCGACCCTTAATGTATTAAGCATCTAAATATATTTTTCTCTTGGAACTTTGATGTAGCAGATGTTTTATGTTGTGTAGAATTGTATACTTCTTTTCTTTGCCAATTGCTGACATAATTGTGCAGGGTTATATTTCTGAGTGGTTTTGTTTGTGCGAGTATAATGAGGTTGAGCGTACCTTAAGTTCTGTGAGGCCGAGGGGATCGGTTCCCCTGCTCGGGTTTTGAGTACTTAATTGTGTTTTAAATTTCAAAACTTATTGCCGAGAGGATCGATTCCTCGCTCAGACTTTGAGTACTTAAACAACTTTTAAGTTTCACAATGTATTACCGAGAGGATCGATTCCTCGCTCAGGCTTTGAGTACTTAAACGAGTTTTAAGTTTCACAACATATTACCGAGAGGATTGTTTCCTTGCTCAGGCTTTGAGTACTTAAACGAATTTTAAGTTTCACAACATATTGTCGAGAGGATCGTTTCCTTACTCGGGCTTTGCGTACTTAAACAAATTTTAGGTTTCAGAGCGTAGTGCCATGGGGATCGATTCCTCGCTCGGGCTTTCAGTACTTAAACGATTTTTAAGTTTTAGAACATAGTACTGAAGGGATCGATTCCTCGCTCGGGCTTTCAGTACTTAAATGATTTTTAAGTTTCAGAACGTTGCGCCGAGGGGGATCAATTCCTCGCTTGGGCTTTTAGTGTACTGATCTTCTTGACTAAATACTTTGAAACTTTTATTGGAGAAATATGGGCCTCGTTAAAACCTCCCGAGAGAAAAACCTTATGGGAAAAACCTCCCGGGTAGGAAAAAGAGTGCCCTGGTGTACAATGATCAACTGTAGTAAAATATCAAGTGAGTGGCATTCCACGCCCTTGGTATTTTCTTCCCAGACAGTTCTTCTAAGCAGCTTTTGTGATGGCTTCTTTGACTCGGTACGGGTCGTCCCAGATGGCGGCTAATTTGCCTTCTTCTCGAGGCTTTAAATTGTTGTCTGTGATGCATAAAACAAGGTATCTCTATGAAAGGGTTGGGGTCAGAGGAGAGAGTTCTAATGTTGGGCGGACTTCTGTTTGGCTGCTTGTATCTTTACATACCCTACATCTCGTTCCTCTAAATTGAGACCTAGGTCTTCTCGTCTTCCTTCGTTACTTGAGTCTTCGTCATAGGCATGCCGTCAGAGTGTGGGTTCCCCTAATTCAACTAGTATCATTGCATCAGCCCCATATATGAGTCGGAATGGGGTCTTGTGGGTCGATGAGTATGGATTCGTGTGATATGACCATAGAGCGTCGGGCAAGTCTTTCTCCCACCTTCCTTTAGCTTGTTTGAGCCACCTTTTGAGCTCTTAGAGAATCACCCTGTTGGCTGTCTTGGCTTGGCCATTGGTCTGCGGGTGCTCCACGGAGGAGAATTTCTGCTTAATGTGTAAATTCTCACAAAATTCCACAAAACCCTTGTCTGTGAATTACTGGCCGTTATCCGAGATAATTGTATAGAGGAGTCCGTGCCTGCAAATTATGTGTTTCCATGTGAAAGTGTGGACCTTGGCCGCGGTGATAGTTGAGAGAGGCTCGAACTCAATCCATTTGGTGAAGAAGTTGATCGCTATAAGAAGGAATTTGACTTACTCCTTTCTGGGGGGAATGGGCTCAGGATATCTATTCCCCAAGTGTTGAAGGACCAAGGGGCCAAGATTCCGTGCAAAGGCTTAGGATGACTATGGATTCGATTTGCGTTCCGCTGACATGGGTCACACTTCTTAACAAATTCCACATAATCAGTCCACAGGGTTGGCCAGAAATATCCCGCTCGAAGGACCCGGAGCAGCTAGAGGGCGGACTCCCCTATGAAGGCCACAAATCCCCGAGTGGAGTTCCCGTATTACATAGTCAGCTTACTTTTTATTCAGGCATTTTAGGAGTGGCATTGTGAAACCTCTCTGTTAGAACTAAGAAAATATTTGAAGCAATCTTAGATTTGTTAATAACCAACATCAAACATCTTAATTAATCAAGCTATAAGTTATTAAACGTTTGATAAAGATCACTCGAGTGTTTTAGGATAAAAAGCACAGGTTATAAATCAAAAGGAGAGCTCACATTCAATAAGTCTGGTAAAACAAAATTATAAAGATGTATGTTATCACTTGATATGGGTATTTAAGGAAAAGGCAGCTACAAAAGCAAGGGGGAGCCTACGCATAAAAAGCTTACACATCAAATGTCTGGAAAACTTAATCGTAACTTGAATCCAAGACAAAAGAAGAATCTAAAAGGTCTGACATTACGCTTCAAAAGAAATTCTCTTATCCGAGCAACTTACCAGACCCAGACTCAAATAGTATCATCACAAGCTTCAGAAAATACAAAAGCATCAGACTCTGTCTCCTCATCTTCAATCATCTCAGAAATGGTTTGGTACATAAAGTATCGACGGTCATAAGTCATCTCCATCAAAAGCTTATTGAAAAGATTCACAAAAAAGAAGATTGATTAAATAAGGTGGATTTTAATTTAATCTGAAAAGAAACTAAGCTTCACCTCTATCTCACACATTCAGAGATTCTCTAAATCAAGGCTTTCCTTTTTGGTGAAACTAGTGCTACATCTACTTCATCTAGGATTGCACACTCCTCAAAGCTTGCATATCTATATTGTGTGTGTAGAACGACTCTCACTGATAATAAAAGTTCTTACCCTTTATGTAAGTCCATCAAGAAAGACTTTTGTCTCTCATACAATAACTCTCTCAATGGCTATATAATTAACAAGCCTTATCCTGAGCTCAATAAGATGAGTTTATATAAATAGAATCAACCTCTTCTCTAATGCTGCTCTCCAGGAGAACAAAAAGAAGTATTAGAAGAAAGAAAAATAGTTATGAAGAGTGGAACAGATCAAAGAACGTAAGAGAGCAAGAAGGATAGCTCACATTATGAGAAATAAGAAAAATACAAGTCATAGTAATATGAGCTTGTATGCATGAATTGTGAGCATTATATGACTCTGAAGAAAAGAAAAGAAGAATAAAAAGTCATTTAAAAGGAGAAGAGAAAGAGAGAGCTTGTGGGATAAATGAGCTTATCACACAAAGATAGTGTGATGAAAAGAAAAGAAGACTCACAAGCTCCAGTCATATATAAGCCGTGAAAAGAAGAATGCTTATTTTGTTTTAATTTTTCCTATATTTTGTAATTACAGGTTTTGTAGACCTGTCGGGAAATACCTTGGCCTGGAGAGGCTTTTGAAAGAATACTCGGGGTTTAGCCAGGAGTGGCTTGTGAAAGAATACTTGGGTCAGCCCCAGGAGTGGGTGCATGCAAAAGAATACTCAGAAGCATAGGGTGTGCTTAGGCCAGAATCAAGAATATTCAGGGGCCAAGAGTGGTCAAATTGAAGAATACTCAGGGGCCAAGAGTGGCCGATGTCAAGAATACTTGAAGCATGGGTTGTGTTTAAGCCAGGAGTGGATGGAGTCAATAATACTCGTAGGCCCGGTCTGGGCTGTTTATGCAAAAGTTTTTATATAGTGGGAATCCTTCAGATTTGAAGCTACTGGATGTAGTTGTCGAGTTGGAGGTGAACCAATATAAATCTCTTGTGTACTGTCTCTTTCTTTCTTACTCTTTACTATCAAAAGTTTGGTGCATTATGATTGTTAAAATTGATATTAAAAGTTTGGCTAATATACATTCACTCAATCAAAGTAACACGCTCTCTATCTCCTCAAAAGTGTGGTCCGCTATATAAGGCTCTAAACATTTAAATATCACTTTTTGGTTTGAAAAACTAAACAAACTTATTCAACCCCCCTTCTGTAACATCCCAAAAATTTCAATCCCATAAATAATCATCTTTTATCTAGATCATTAATGATAAGTTTAGAATGAAAGTTTATAAGTATGACTATTTGAACAAGTTTTATATGCCCCACATATTGTATATGAGGTGTTGGAAGTGAGGGAATTGGCTTTGAATGCAAATTTCATGGGCTGAGTTGTTAGAATTTTCATTTTTGTTTGGGTGCTGATACTCTCGCTCATGCGAGAAGGGATCTCACTCAGGCGAGGATCCCCTGTATTGGTATAATGGTCTCTGGACCAATTTCGTCCAGGCGAATGAGCTTTCTGCTTGAGCGAGATTCATGTTAAGCAATCTGACACCCGCTTGAGCGAGCTAGAGAGGAAATTGACACTGGACACTTTTTACTCAAACGCGGGTGAGTCGCTTGAGCGAGAGTGTGAAGTCTGATGATTGGTCAGTACTCACTCAAGCGAGTGACAGGTATTATTGTGCCTCGACTGAGCGTGACGAGTGAATGGGAGCAAGTAAGATTCTGGACAAAATTTCACTCGAGTGGGAACCTTAGAAAATAATTTCATGATGTGGTGAATTTTCGAGTGAAATTCCGAGTGAAACAAGTCAGAAATGAGACTTTCCGAGTGAATAAAAGATCTGTTTCCCAGTGAAGGTTATGACCGAGAGACATTCCAAGTGAAGGTTGAGAATTCCGAGTGAAGGTTAAAATTCCGAGTGAAGGTTATGTCTTCCGAGCGAGCTACGTCTGAGACAGGATCTTCCGAGTGAGGATATGGATATGATTCCGAATGAAAGGTCTCTGAGTGTGATGTTCCGGGCAGTGGAGTTTCGAGTGGGAATTTCCGAGTTGACTATAACTCGTTCCGAGTGGAGTGTCTCTCTACGTGTGTAGTTCCGAGTGATATGGCACTGAGTGGGGATATACGGTGTGAGTTTGTCCAAAAGTACTCTGGCATAACTCCACTCGTGTGAAAAAGAAGAGTAGTCGGTTTTGAAATAATTGCCGAGTGAAGAACCGATCAGAAGAATAGTCGGTTTTGAAGTAATTGCCGAGTGAAGAACCGATCAAAAGAGTAGTCGGTTTTGAAGTAATTGCCGAGTGAAGAACCGATCAGAAGAGTAGTCGGTTTTGAAATAATTACCGAGTGAAGAACCGATTAGGTGGTGAGCCGGTTTTGTAGTAATCTACAGAGTGACAGACAGAGCGAGTATGGAGTCGGTCTGGAATGATTTAGCGGAGTGATAAACAGAATATGAAGGGAATCGGCTCTAGAATAAGTTCGCCGAGTGAAAGACTGAGTGCTAGAAAGCCTCGTTCGAGTGAAATAGAAAGGAGTCGGTTTGGAGTAAATTACTGAGTGAAACACCGAACGAGAGATGGTCGGCCTTGGAATTATTTAACTAAACGAAAGACCGAATGAGAGAGGAATCGGTTCTGAATGATCCGGGTGAGACATCTCCGACTGAGTCATCTCCAAGGAATGAAAAGTCAACCGAGTGTTTCAAGCAGAAACACTTCCAAGTGAAGCAGTTTTGAAAGAGGAGACTAATGAGTTCTCCTCAGACGGACTCGGTAGTGGTCCAGTCGGACTCGGTAGTGTCTAGTCGGCATATATGCTGACCGGGTAGAATTCCAGTCGGCGTATATCCCCAGAATACCGAACCAGTGGTAGAATTTATCTTTTACACCAATCTTGTCATTTTATACATATTTTAATATATTTTTCTTCAATCATACAAGGCTCCAGTAGGTAGACAGTGGTAAAAGTCAAAATACAGCTCATTCCTTATCTAAAATCTCTATTATTTCCATAATTGATGCACCTAACCTCCAGTCACGAGAAAGCTTGTCTTCCACTTGTCTTGTACATTATTAAATCAATACCACACCTTTTTCCAAGTCTGAATTCTCAGAACAAACCAAAAATTAGTAAAGTCTCTCTTTCTCATTTCCTTCTCTACGTACAAGTCACTCTTGGTTGGAAGCTAGGACAGTAAGAAGGAAACGTTTTTCAACCAATCTAAGACCCTTCATCAAGGTAAGAGGGGATAGGGTTGTGAATAATTATGGAATGGGTAGAATTGTATGCTGTCCTAGGATTTTCCAGAATTATTTTTGTATACTGTTGCTCAATTTTGAAGCTGAAAACATGTAAATTTGATTATGACTTCTTCATCAAAGTTGTAGATCTTTTTGTTATGTGAATTTTGAGACCTGAACCGACTGATTTGGATGTGTATATCATGAGTTATAGCCAAAATACTACAACATGTATGTTCTGGAATATGTATCTTCTATTTTGTGTATATATTAATATTCTAAGAATTATAAATACATATTTAGACTTTTATGTCTTCACAAAAGTTGTAGATATTTATGTTGTGGATCTACAGAAAGTGGTTTCAAGTTAAAAGGATATTTGTAGCTCTAGTTATGTCTAAAATACAGAAGTATGTTCATGCTGAAAATCTGCTGACATGAATTACGAATTTTATTTTTAAAACTGAGAATTTTATGATGAGAATTAGTGTTCAGTGTCTCATAAAAGTTTTAGATATTTGTGTTATGAGTAATTTAGAACTGGTCTCATGCCAAAATTATTTTTGTAGCTCCAGAAACATTGAAAATACCAACATATGTACGTTTTGTTACTTTCTTTGAGATGGTTTAGTATACTGTGATTATGTGATGTTTCTATTTCGAATTTGAAATTATGATCTTCATAAAAGTTGTAGATAATTTTGTTATGGAGCTACAGAAAGTGGAATTACTTAAAAAGGATTTGATTTTATCACGTTATGGGTGTTTTTCTAACGTATGTTGCTGTTGTAAAATGCTGAAACTTACCTATAATGGTTATTATGGATGAAAATGATATTTTTTTATATGAGTAATGATCTATTATTGAATTATTGAGAGATTATGGATTATTATGGATGTTATTGAGTATCCTATACATGACATACAGTATGTATATCTTTGTCATGAATAATTATGAATGACTAAATTATTGTATACATGAATGCCTTGTGGTTTATTGAGACATGTTGTTGAAACAGTAAATCCATGATTTTAAAAATTTTTATATGTGATGTGTCCTTTGAGGACTTGTGGTTTTCCAAGTGGTTTTGGAAATATTGACATCATGGTATGTTAAATCGATAAAGGGAATTAAAGGCATTCATGCATCATAAGCATTTAGACGCACCATGAAATTTAGGGGTTCCATGATTGCCTACCCTGGTGGGGGTTACTCTATGATGAGTTAAGCCCTATTTTCGCTATGAGCCATGGAGTGTAGGGATTCATGGTTATGCTAAGTCCTACTTGTGTACTTCGGTACTTGAGCGCCATGGAGTGTAGGGATTCATGGTTTATGCTAAGTCCTACTTGTGTACTTCGGTTCTTGAGCGCCATGGAGTGTAGGGATTCATGGTATATGCTAAGTCCTACTTGTGTCTCTATGAGACTTTTTTACTGCAGTATTCCCACCAAACCAAAATGGATCCAGCATGACATCATTTGACTAAGTTCAAGATTTATTATATATAAATGAACTTGTTGGCATATTCATCATATCATTATGGTTGTTGATTGTGTTTGTGCAATTTTACTTATTTTATACTTATTCTATATTCTGTCTCACTCTTACATTAAATTTTTACAGTGCATGCTACACAGAATACCGAGTGATGCCATGAATGAAGCTTTTATGAATTATTGCTTAGATTTTGGCTTCATTTTTAATTTAATGGGTTGTAATAGAATAATGTACCATGTACTGTTATTTTCTATATCATTTCCGCTATATAAATGTTTTATGCTTTAATTGTTTCCGACTAGTATGCATGATAATATTCCGCATTTATCAACTTTTACGTGACTTCAAAATTTAAATTAAGAGTTTCAAAATGATTCTTTAAACGAAAAAAAGTTATTCAGGAAAAATTACTTGGGCGTTACACCTTCTAAGTCTGTTCTAGAAACCAATACTCTCTTGTAGAGCTGATTGTCCAGTAGAGTGTAGTTGGCTTCTTGTACCTGTAGCTTTTTAGCTTGCTGATGGTCTTTTGGAAAGGTCCCTTGTCTAAGAAAATCAATGATTGGGGTCATCTAGGTGTTTTCAGTCGGTATCTCACTTACCTGGTGTGTATGATGAGCCTCCTGTATCGTGGGTTCTTCTAAAATGATTTGGACGATTATTTTGAGATTCCCTGCTTTGACTGTGTTTGCCAGTTTGGAGAGCAGGTCGGCTCGCTCATTCATCGCCCGTGGAACATGGACTATTCAAAAGTGTTTAAGGTCTCTTGTCAGCTCGTTCACCCGGGCCAAGTATTTCATCAGAGTTGGGTCTTTGGCTTGGTATGACGCCTCCATCTGTTGGGCCACTAACCGGGAGTCGGTCTTTGCCTAAACGCACCGAACCCCCAAGTCCAGGGTTGTGTGCAATCCAACGATGAGAGCCTCATACTCTGTCTGGTTGTTATTGGCCTTGAACTGGAATTTAAGTGACTCTTCAACCACCAAGCCGGTCGGGGATTCTAGTATAACCCTTGCTCCGCTGCCCTTCATGTTGGAGGAGCCGTCTATAGAAAGAGTCCATAATCTGTGTGTGGCGTCATAGTTGTCTTTATCTTCTCCCAGCTCTACCAAGAAACCTGTCAATAGATGGGCCTTAATAGGTCCTCTAGCTTCATACCAAATACCGTATTTAGACAATTCAACAGCCCAAGCGACTATCCTACCTGTGAGCTCTGGCTTCCGAAGGATTTCCTCCAGCGGTTGGTCGGTCCTTACTACCACTTGGAGACTGTGAAAGTAAGGTCGAAGTCGTCATGCGGACATGACAAGGTTGTATGTAAATTTTTTGACCCTTTGGTATCGCGTTTCTGCCGCTTATAATGTCTTGCTAGAAAAGTATATTGGCCTC
This sequence comes from Clitoria ternatea, assembly GCA_037962975.1. Lineage (NCBI taxonomy): Eukaryota > Viridiplantae > Streptophyta > Magnoliopsida > Fabales > Fabaceae > Clitoria > Clitoria ternatea. Next base: position 55,594,757 of record CM075675.1, read on the forward strand.
TGGATCGGGCCATCCTCCTAGACTAAGACTGAGTTTACTGCCCTGGTCCCTGTGGAAAGATAGAGGACCAATTCCGACCTCATTTCTGGTCATGTCAGAATCGATGGAGATGCAAGGTAGGTCTTTAGGTCCTAAAATGCTTTTTCACACTCTGAAGTCTACTCGAATGAGTCTGTCTTCTTCAACACTTTGTAGAATAACATGGATTTTTAAACAAACTTTGAGAGGAAGCGGGAGAGGGCCGCAATCTGACTGGTGAGGCGCTGGACCTTTTTAATATTTTGGGGGCTTCACATCTTTAGTATGGCCTGACACTAATCCGAGTTGGCCTCTATGCCTTGGTAGGTAAGCATATACACCAAGAACTTTCCACCTTGGACCCCAAATAGTTTTTTTTTAGGGTTCAAAGTCTCTTTCAAATCTTGCACAAGTAATTCCGCCTTTTTGGTTTTGACCACCATGTCGTCCATATATACTTCCATGTTTCTTTCGATTTTCTTGGCAATGATTTTATCAACTAGCCTCTGATAAATGGCTCCTGCATTCTTCAGACCGAAAGGCATTACTCGGTAACAAAAATTCACCCCTGCCTGTGATGAAAGTTGTCTTTTCCTCATCTTTAGGGTCCATTCGGATCTGGTTATACACTGAGTATCCATCCATGAAGTTCAGAATCCTGTATCCTGAAGTTCTATCTACCAAATGATCAATACTAAGTAAAGGATAGGGATCCTTGGGATATACCTTATTTAAGTCGGTGAAGTCGACACATATCTGCCACTTGCCGCTCGACTTTTTCACTATGACCACATTTGATAGCTAGGTCAGATATTTGACTTCCCTGATGAAATTGGTGAACACAAGCTTGTCCGTCTCCTCCTTGACTATATTCTTCCGATCGAGACCCATCTTTCGGGGGTTTCTAGGATACGGGCTTAGCGTCTGGCTCGATGTTGAGCGAGTGGAAGATTACAGTGGGATCGATGTCAGGCATGTCAGTGAGGCTCCAAGAAAATAGATTTGCATTTGCTTTTAACAAGTTTACTAGAACTTCTTCGAGGTCCGATTCGAGTATTGCATTAATCTGCATAAACTGGCTTGGGGCAAGGCCGACTTGGACGAGCTTGAGGGACTCTACTGGCTGGGGTCTCTCATTTTTCCTGTCGTTATGAGGGTGAAACCTTGTCTCTATATCTTCATAAATTATAAATGTTTCCTTAGGACGGAGGCTCTCATAGTAACATTCCTGGGCTACTTCTAGGTCTGCCTGACGACTCCTACTCTTCCGTCCCTGAGTGGGAACTTTATGGTTAGATGCATGGTAGAGACTACAGCGCCCAGGGCGTTGAGGGATGGTCGTCCCAGCAACGCATTGCAGGAGTTGGGAAAATCGACGACCAGAAACTTAACCATGACTACTCGGCTATCTTTTCTAGTTCTGAAAGTGGTCCTTTGGTCAATGAAACCTAAAACCTCTACAGAATCACTAGAAAAATTGAGCAAAGTCCCATCATACCTTTTCAACCATTGGGTGGGAAAACCCATTTCTAATACGCTTTATAGTGTAGAATGTCTACTGATCCATAAATACTCATTCCACCATAAAGTCTTTAACTCCCATGGTGACCACCATCGGTTTATCTCTATTCAAACCACCTTCAATGAATTCTGACCTGTCAAAAGTAATAATCACTGAGTCTGAGTGCTCCTACAATAAGTTTACCTGCCCCGATCGGTGTGGCTTGTGTATTCGAGTACCTGGGAATCCGCCCGAAATGATGTGTATGAATCTCCTTCTATCTTCTCTACTGCCTTCGAGTCTTAGGGACCGAGAGCGGGGGGCTTGTGACCAATCCCGAGTCTGGAGTTCAACCTGATCGGGATGCTCCATTTCTCTCTTCTGGTTTCCTTCCTTCGGTCTATTGTCCTTCTGAGCGATGAACCTTGCCAAGTGTCCTTGGCAAATTAGATGTTCTATCTAGTTTTGGAGGGAGCAACACTCCTCGGTTCCATGCCCGTGGGCTCGATGGAACTCACAAAAATTGGATGTACCCGACCCCTTTGGCCCCTTCCTTGGAGGGGGAATCGCGAGGAGCCCAATGTTGTAAACTTCGTGCATAATACGATCGCGGCGGTCATTCAGTAGTGTAAAGTTAGTGTACTTAGGGGCATTGTAAGCATTAGCATGTTTGTCTCAATTCTGCTTAGGACTTCTCATTTTCTAGTTAGGCCGATGGTGAACCCGATCCGAGGGGCCCATTCGATCAGCTTCTCGTTCATCAATGGTGATATATCAGGAGGCCCTTATTTGAAAATCATCCATGACTAGGGGTGGCTTCTTGGCCAAGGAGTTAGAAAATTTGCTTATGCATAGGCCAGTCTGTATGGCGTGCAACGCCACTTTAGAACTAAGGTCCCAGATTTGGATGGCTTACTCAAAAAAGCGAGCCATGTACTGCTTTAGAGTTTCATTCGAAAGCTGGCGTAGGTTCACTAGGCTATGTGAAGTCTGTTGTACAGCTCTACAAGTGGAGAATTGATTAAGAAACTTCTTGTTGAGGTCACAAAAATTAGTGATGCCCTTCTGGGGAAGGTGGTAGAACCAGCAAAGGGTCAACCTGGTCAGCGTAGTGGGAAAGGTTTGGCAAAAAAGGGAGTCTGACGCCCCAATGACCAACATGGTAGGGGTATAGATAGTGAGGTATTCTTCGGGGTCCCCTCTGCCATCGTATTTTTTCATGGATAAAGGCTTGTAGTTTAGAGGGGTCGGGGTATCCATGATTTGATCGGCCCATGGATGGGCAGTGAAAGGGAGCTCAGGCTCGTATCTTGTCATTTTTGGCGTCTGGTAGAAAGCGTGGCTAACAGTATTTCACGGGGTAGATCAATCACCATTGTTATTGGAGGCCTCACGTTCACCTCCTTTTTTCCCTCAAAGTTTTACATTCTCCTGCTGTAGGTTGGTCACCGTTCATTGCAGGGTTTCCACCATGTTTGTGAGTCACTGTATCTGATCCTGGTGATCGGACGACTCCGGACGACGTCTGCAATCTTCTTCCCAGCAAGTGTTTCGGGTGTTCACCATAGCTACGTCTAGAATTAGGATTAGGGTTAGAGAGATGAAGTGTAGAATCCGTTTTACCGGGTCCCACGGTAAGCGCCAAAATATTCACACAGAGTTCAAAGCACAAAAACCCTGGGAAATTCTCTTAGGAATTAGGTTTATTAATCTCTATAATGTGTCACTTAGTTTACATCATACGCCTATAAGTTATATTTATACCTAGGTTACAAATGCGCCTAACCCGTTAAGCTACGATCAGGATAATTAATCCCTTGCCAGCGTGGAGAAAATCAGGGGGAGTTGTGGGTCCCCCCTGATTCCATGGGGGAACACACCACAACATGAATAAAATTTTAATTTAATTTATTAGGATGTTACAATTAACAAGATATACATTATTGAAACACAAAAACCAAAACAATACCAAATTAAAACAAATAAATTTGAATGGTTAAGATAATTAAATATAGCCTTAAAATTTGAAACATAAACAACACAAATTCCTAAGATTCCTAAAGCTATCCAAGTTTAATAATCTTATTTGTTCACAACAAAAGGAGTTTTCTAATATTGGCTTGATTTATGTTCATCAAATTATTACAATATTTGTTTTAGGTTAGATATGTTTTTCATGCTTATAAAATTATTAGATTTTAGTTTTTACTCCTATAAAAATTTGTTATATTTCTCATCTCTCATTAATAATTTTATTACATTTCTCATCATTCATTAGTATAAAATGTTCAAAAGTAATAGTCTCATATTAATTTAGTTATTTTGTTTTAGTACCTTATTTTTATTATTATATGTAATTTTTCCAAAGAATTTTCACACCACTGTTTGATATGTTGTCCAATTATGTTTCATATCATCTAATTTAAAAGTTATTAATAAAAATGTAAAAGCAATGATGATATATAACCTAAATGTTTCAATCTTAAAAGCTTAATATATCGATTTCTTAAAATAATTACATGACATATCGATGAATTATATGAAGTTATCAAACAAGCCAGTTATTAATACTGAGTCTGACTCTCAAATGACAAGACTATATTTGAAATATTATAATTTAATAGAGACGAGAAATGTAGTAATAATTTATAGGGGAAATTAAAATGTTCTAATTCTATGGGATGAAAAATATTTTTAATCCTTTATTTTAATACTAGTTTGAAACTAGTGATTAATTATTATAATATTTATTTATTTCCTAGTTTGAACTAGTATATCACCAAGACTAATTTAGATGAAGGGATAATGTGAATTTTTTAAAAAGATAGAAAAACCCTCTCAAATGAGATAATCTTTAGGGTTTCCAATTGGATATGTCTTCTTTCGTGCCATTGCAATATATCCCAACCCAATAAATGTGTGTTTGATTTAGAATTTTTTTCCAAGTTATAAAGGAAGGAATAAGAAATGCTAACTCCTAAATAGAATTATCTAATAATACCATATAAAAAAGTTAATTAAATTCCACTTGAGGTTGAAGAAAAGTCATAAGATTTTTTTGAGAGGGAGAAAAGTAGAAGAGTAGGTGAAGGAAGACGGAGGAGGTTGGCAAAAGAGGAGGAAGGTGAGAGGGTGGAAGGTTAGAATCAACTATTGATTTTAGATATTTAATTTAACTGTTATAATTTTATCAAGTGTTAATTAAAAAATTTAACATATTTAGACTAAGTTGAAAATATTGTGTAATTTGAAGGACTAATCTGACTAAAGAAACATAAAAGACTCAATCATGAAAAAATTTAAAACTTAAAGGACTAAACATTTATTTTCAATGAAAGATAATATAGATATGATTATTAGTGGTTTAAAATTAATTGTATTTTAGAACATTTTAAAAATGAAACTTAACATATAATTGTGATAGTAATAATAATTAAGTCTCTATTCGAGTTGGATTTTAGTTTTTCATTTTAAATTTTTTAAAAATCAAAACTTGTTTTTGATTTTTAGTTTCATGTTTTAGCTTTTATGATTTTAAATTTTATTTTTTTTTAAAAGTTCAATAATTGTCAATAAAACTACCTTAGACACGTAAACAACAATAATAATGTAACAATATTAATAGTAATAACAAATTTTATACAATGGTGGCAGTGATGGTGGTGGTGGAGGTGGCGACAATGATAATGTGGAGGTGACGGAAGCGGCGATGATAGTAGTAGAGAATAGTGGTGGTGACAATGACAATGAAAGAGGTAGGGGCCACTACATTGGTGATAGTGGCAAGGCAATGTGATGAGGTATTGGAGTTGATGATAGTACTGATTTCATGGTAAGGGCAGTGGTAGTGGTAAGGCGCTGATGGGGATGGGGTAGTGGTGGTAGTGGTAGCGGTGGCAATAATCATTAGGTAGTGGTGGAGGTTACAGTGACAGTGGCAGTAATAGGGGTAGCGATAATTTTAGCGGTTGTTAGGGTGGTAGGGGTGATGATTAAGGTGGCATAATAGTGGCAGCGATGATAATGATCATGGTCTGACCGGTGTACAGGGTCAAAGTTATTGACTTTCGAACCGGTGTTTAAATCTCACACACTCTTTCTTTATACACCGTCTCAGTGGGAGTACGGTATTATAAACTTGGGTTCAGTGGGATCTCCAATCTTTTCGTGTTAAGGTAATGAAAAGTCAATTCTAGCCGTTATCCATGGGACCACACCGGAGGTGTATCTGGAAAGGGACTCCAATGCTTAAGTCAGTACGGTTATAACGGAGAAAATTGTATTACAGGGATAAAGCGAGAAGGTAAGTTTGTTCTGTAATCCACTCAATATATGCATGTTATGTCTTAATGAATATGTTCTTTATATAGTATCCCCCTTAATCGCAAGTTGGTGATTCGACCTGTGTCAAGGGACAGAGCCTACAACTTTTTACAGACACAAGTTGCCCACTTGCCACTTTTGGTCGGGGTCGCTGTCATATTTTTTGTACTGAAAGATCTAAATTCTGGCATTCTTAGAGGTCAGCCCGGTTCTGTCTATACCTTTTGTAATTACTTGGTATTTTTTAATATTATTCGGTGTAGTTAGTTTAAGGGGCCGATATCCATACTGGATCATTTGCCCCTTAGCTTGTTGTAACTTGATTGCAATAATGAGCTAAGTTTCTAGCCTTACCTGGATGACGATATTGACCGGGGTGATAGATTTTAGAATCTTCATGATCTTGACTGTCGTTGGATCTTATTTTCTATTTGTATGAACTGACCTGATTTTCTGACATCGTCCCACCCACTGCATTTATTACGTCTTTTCACCGAAAAAGTGACATGGCACGTTGATCGCTGACTTGGAAACTTTTTGTTGGTGTGTTTCCTTCATGCGTCTTCATATCAGAATGGTCGCGTCATTCAGAACTCAAACAACGCAGCCTTTCTGGGCCATGATGCTTCACATTCCATCTCGTCCATGGGCCTGCGACACTTTAACTTCGGCCCACACTATTTCGCCTCCTATAAAAGCTGGTGAACTTCAGCTGCTTCGCTACTTCTGTTTCCCTGTTAAAACTCTGCCCGTTCATAGTCTGTCACTCTTTCTACTCTGTCTTGGCTCGTACTCGAAGAACAGTCCACACCATACCCACAGGTAGCCTCTAAAACCCTTCTTTCTTTTGTCATGTTTACTTTTTCATCTAACCATGGCCAAGAACAAGACATTTCTTGTGAAATTATTTCAAACCCTACAATTTCTTGGCCACCCGAGGTCCCTTGTCAAGGACCTTAGGTCACACAAATGGATATCCATAAGTGGATGACTCCGACCAACCAGGGTAATCTAAATTCCCAAGAGCTGGAGTCTTCCACTTCTGGAGTTCGGTAACCACAATCACCTCTTCCTCTCTTATCCCTGGACCGGGGTGAAGATTCTAGCATAGTGCATTACTACACCGACGATACTGACTTTTACTCTACTGTCCCCTTTTTAGCGCACGTCGTAACGATGGACATCGCCAGTTCATCTATTCTGAGAAATGACCCCGACGACACTTTCGTGATAGCTGACAAGGTAAATTGGTTGGCTCAGAAAGCTAAAGACCCGTACTTTTGGGTTTCACAAGACGTACTAGCTGTCTACAACTACCTCACCAATCCTACAGATGTCGTGGAGCTTGAGACTGAATACCACTGGCGCACAAAGAAGTACGCCAATTCATTCGCCCTTTTTGTCTCCACATTCATAGAGCGGATCTACCACATTCCAAGGGACCGCTTCTTATTTTTTCATGACTATACAATAACCAAGGTGGGAGTCTGGTTCCCCCTGAACAAGTTTAAGATGGGGGTGTTTCATTTTTTGGACATCGCCCCCAGTTAACTCTATCCCAATGGCTGGGCCCTGGTCCTCACCCTCGAAGTCCTTAGCAAGCACCTAGGCTTCACCCCTACTGTCGCGATCTTCTTCTGGTTTGCCCGCGCGATGCGTCGAGCTGGCACTGGAATGGGATTTATGAACTTACAATGTTAGAGTGACATCATCAACTTTGAAGCCTTTGTAAATCCTACAAGATAGTAGGGGCATCCTTCAAAAATTCCTTTCTAAAGCTTTTCATTAAGGGGACGAATCCTCCTTTCTAGAAAGACGAGGATTCAAGATCCACACCGGCTGGACTCACAAACATTTTTTTCTGGAGAGCACGGCTTATGCTGTCGAGGACTCCTCCCTCTCTGAATCCTCCAGAGCCATGGTCAACGCCCTCCACAATCTCTCCCAAGGTGCCTCGCTCAAATGTCGTTCTCTTCTAGGCACTGCGGAGACTCGAAATGAGTACTTGACTCATTTGGGTATTTACCCTTACTTTTCTTTTTATTCAATTTTCGTACCCTGGTTTTACTAATAGCTTGTCCTTTTTTTAGGAAACATGAGTGGTGACGCTTTGGAGAACCTCTGCAAGCTGATGGAGGGTTCAGTGGCTAACGTTACTGTTGAGAATAACGTCGCCCCAAAGCAGAAAAAAGCCTTCAGTCTCCAGACTCCGGGCGGGGTCATAGCCATTGAAGACGCCCCTGACAACAGGAAGAAGGGGAAGAAGCAAACTAGGGGTACTTCAAAGAGATAGAGGGTTGACCCCGCCTCTCAAATTTTAGATAAGAGTAAGGGGTGGCCACCGAGGTACCCACTGAAGATGATAACTCTCATCCTCCTCCCCTCTCCGGTATGAACGCTTTAGAGGCGCTCCTTGTCAGGACCACCCCTTTCAACGTCAGCTTTGAGCTTCCATTCCAGCTCAAGGGAGGACTTAAATAGGATCATGTCATATTTGCCTTAGATACGGCGATGTGGTACCACGTCAAGACTCTTTCTGTCATTTACTCTACCATCACTGAGGGCCCGTAGTTGGAGATGAACCGTTTGAAGAAGAAGAACTCCTACCTTTTTAAAGACTGTGGGAAAGCTCATCAGAGGATTAAAACCCTCAATGAGATGAACCAGGCTCTCCAACAGTTTGAGGAAAGCTTGAAGAAGGACAAGGACAGACTGCTTAGTATGGTGGGAGAATTGGAGAGCCTCGTGACCGAACTGTAAAATAAGAATGAAGACCTGTCTGTAACATCCCGATTTTTAATTAATTACCGAGTGAGGTTAAATTCAGGATTAAGGATTATGATTGGTTTAGTTAATGGTTAATTAGAATTTAAAGGTTAATTAGATTAATTATTGAATAATGATTATAATAATAATAGGGAAAGGACATTGGTGCCCCTTAGACCATGAGAGAAGCTTCGGTTCTCTCTCTTTTCTCTTCCTTCCTGCGTGGTCCCCACGTTGATGGCTGATGGCTTTAATTGGATGGGATGCTGATGGGACTTACATTAAATATGAAGGTGATGGCTGATGGGAGAGTGTGAGTGTGATGATAAGCTTTGGTTTCCCTCTCACTCTCTTCACTCTCTCGTGTTGCATGTTCTGGAGGGAGAAGAAACGCTCCTCCTTCTCTCTAAAACTCTATGAAGCTCTTGCTTCCTCCTCCCCCGCTACTTCATCTTCGTCTCCTTCATCTTCTTCTTCCACTCACGCATCGTGTCGGACTGAGTGGAATGGTGTGGCTGTGAAAGGAAACAGCGTGTGGCTGTGTATGGAAAAGCAGGGCTGTGTGTTTTGGAGGATGGGTTCCTCCTTTGTTTCCCCTGGTCCTTCTTCTTCCTCTTATTCTTCCTCCATATGATGGGCTGGATGGGGCTCGGTTGGGAGCCTGCAGCAGTTTGTGTGGGTGCCTCATTTGGGAAGAGTGGCTCATTGTTGTTGAGGCTTTGCTGTGCTGCTGTTGTGAAGAGGAAGGCATGGATGGATGCGTATGGGAAGCTTGGAGTCCTCCATTATTGGTGAGGACTGGTTGGTTCATGTCTGGGAGCAGAGGCCTTGGATCCTCCACTGGACCGAGTGTGAAGGCTGTCTGCGTGGTACCTTGGAGGCTGTGATGCTTGAATGTAGAGGAGTGTTGGAATCCTCTGCTGGCAGTGGGAGAAGATGATGTTGAGCCTGGGAGACTCTGATGCTCGTAAGGAGGCAGAGTTAATTCTCCAAAGCCGAGCAGAGTGTTGCTGTCGCTGGGTCCGAGTCGTTCTGTGAGTGGATGAGTGGCCAATGGCCTCTGGATCTCCATTCCAGGTAGGGGGGCTTTGCATCTCAAATGCATAGTTTATGGACGGGTTTCCGGGTGACATTATTGCACTGTGTTGTGTTTTGTTGGATGCTGTATGTTGTTGAGTTGAACCCGGATTGATGTTTATTATTTAAGTTATGCATGATTATCCGTCCAAGAGATGTATGATGATATTTGTGATGATGTGAGTTAATGCATGAGATGCATGTTATTTGTATTATGAATGCCGAGTGCATTGTGTGGTTTGTTATTGGTCCCTATGTGTGTAATGGTATGAATAAATACATGTAATGCATGATATTAAATATGTGTATGTTGAGTGCATAGGATGGGGACTGGCATGATAATTCCGAGTGGAATTTTATATAAAATGGCATGTGAGGCTTAGAAATACTAAGGCCGAGTGGATCCCTTGAAATAACATATGATGCTTGCTGTGGAGAATAATCCGAGTGGATGGCATAGGATTGCCGAGTGGATGTGATATGAGCTGAGTCATCTGATTCGTTGTGGAAATGCCGAGTGCATATAATGTTGAACGCTAATTACCGAGTGGGAAATCAGATGAATATGTGTATATGATGAGGATTCATAGATTAATCTTAATATAATTGAAGACCTCAGAGTTGGACTCGAGGCCATGCTGAGAGCATGAGCATTGTATGCTTGATAAAAGTCCTTGGGTTGGACTCAAGGCAAATGCCGAGTGCATTGGCGTTGGACGTCGAGTGAATGTGACTGTATGCATCCGATTCGCCACTGGAATGCGTTGGACGTCTATACCGATCGGTAATCAGATGATGAAATAAGTGAGAATATGATTAAGTCCTAGAGCAGGGCTCAGGCACACTCCTTGAGCAAGGCTCGGAGTTGAGTAAAATCCGATTGGATTATTATACTTTGTAACTGAGGATGCTGAGCTTTATAGCTGAGTGAAATGAGTGAATTCCCGATCGGATAATGATTGTGATTGTTCATATTGAATGGCAGTGTTTGTTGGGCTGATTGATGTTATATGTTATTGTATATTGAGGATTCTATGATTAATCCGAGCCAATATCTGTCATTTAATATGTAAAGCTCACCCCTACACCATTTTTCAGTATGTGCAGGTCAGTCGGAAATGATGTGAAGGACTCAAGTCTGAGTGATGTGAACTCCGACTATTGAGTGCTTATATTAAATATGTATATGTTGTGTATAGGCTGTGTTAAGCCTTGGCCGGCTCATATAACATGTTGTATAATGAATACAAAATATATATGTATGGAATCCGAGTGCATGAATATATTTATAAATATGGTTTACATTGACAACTTGTAATAAATCATAAGTGTTGGTGAATGGGAAATATAAAGATAATAAGCATTCCGAGTGTATGGTTATATATATGTATGGGTCAGTAGTCGAATTTGTGAATCAGAGTATATATATATATATATATATAAGCGATTTATGTTGATTTGATACTTCTTACTGACTGGAATATAAATGATGTTGGATAGAATAATGTTAAGGTAAAGAATTCTGAGTGAAACATTATTGTGGGAGCCGAGCCGAGTGAGGCTAAAGATGTGGCCTTTTCCGAGTGAATAAGCTTGAATGATTCCGAGTGAAAAATATAAGTAAACCCCGAGTGGGGAAAGGAGTTTGAATATGCCCGAGTGGTTTCAACGTCGGCATATACCGTAAGGCCATACTTCGGCCACACACCAATAGGGTTCGATGACACCACGAAATAACATCAGACTTCTCAAAGTCTGTCAAGACATGTTCATTATCACTTCATCATTCTTAACATAAAATTCCTACATCAAAGTGTGTCATATGTCATTAATCATAAATCACCCAATAGAGCTCACATGTTCATACTCAGTACGACCAGATAGGCTCAATACATTCACCATAAGCAGTTACAATCCCTACACCTGCTCGGCCTATGTATTGCTGCATCCGACATACAGGAAGGCGTCCCAATCCCGTAGTGGTTACCACAAACACATAAGGTCGGCGCATAAGTGCATGTTGCCATGATGCCTATGGCATGTAAGGTCATATCGGGACCAGCACTTCGTATTCCCATGCTCACATCGGTCACACTTATCCAAATAATACCAACTCACATGAGACTTAATGACAACTCGTATAAGTCTATCACTCAACATGTTCATGTCACGTCATCATTAAATATAATTCGGCATCATTCGTGCCGTATAAATCATCAAATATCGATTACCATAACCATACATTGCTACATGGGTAATAATTTTCCAACCATCACAGGGTAATCACTCCACCATTGGACTTCATCCATTTGAAGTCATGGTCAAGCAACTTAGTAATCATCAGTTTATTTCAAACATTATCGGCTGTAATTCTATTGAAACCTGATCTATTCACCAAACTCACATCAAATATATTCTCCCAAGGTTAAAATAAGGTTCATTCCCATGTAATAATTTTCCCACACTACTGATTTTCCTTCACATATCACAACCAAAGTCCATAAATTGGACATACGATTCACATCGTGTCACATCGGCATAGAGTTTCTATCACCAATTTAATCCCTTTCAAAATGAAAAGAGAGGTATCTACAGGATTAAACTCCATTTACCAGCTCATGTTCACACCTATCATCTCTACATCACATCATAATCCATAATTAATCCAATGATCATAATCCCAAGGGCACACAATTTAGCCTAAGGTCACATCATAAAATCATATACCATAATCAATTCCAATTATACCCCAAATTCAACATTATTATTCATCAATCATTAGGGGTTACATTCATTATTCGCATTCCATCACATACCAGCTCTAGCTTCAACAACGTATTTCACAATTAATTTCGTTATGGCTTAACCATTCATAAGGTTCGATCAATCAATAGACTTAGGAAGTCTAAAGGTTACCTAGCACCCATTATGGAGTTCTCACATACCACACAACATCATTAGATATGGCTCACAAAAATAACATAGAGCCTAGACCGCCATAGGGTCCAATCAAATTAATTCTCTACAACAATTGATCGTACAAGATCATACCAAGTCCATCTAGGTCATCACACCTAGTGGGTTAAAATCAAATCAATTGCTCACTCGGTTTTACAAACACCAAAAACCGATACACAACTCCAATCTAACACGTATCCGATTTCATATTTAATCGCCTATCACACATTCAAATTCCTAATATAGGGGGATACAATAAATCACTTGTATCATAGGACATATAGGGTCCTTGTGCCAAAGGATATAAAATCCATCCTTCATAAATGGCATAACCAATCATTTAAATTTGAAATCACCCACACTAGGGAATTCCTCAATATTATTCATTCAATCAACTCAAGCATGTGAGTTTCATTTCATTCAACAAGCGTGCCTCGGCTAAGAGCCACAAGTATGAATCATACAAGAGGCTTAATTAACGATTTAATTTCATTACTCACTTCAAAATTTTCATAATCCATGGTCTACCACCATGTCAATTCATTTCTCAATATTTTGTATTCATGATCAACACATGGCATAAAATCATCATCATATCAATTCACATCTCATATTTTATATTCATCAACTCTAATATTTCATTTCCATGATCACATTTAATCATGGATCCATCATCAAATCAATTTGCATTCTATATATCAACATCAATACACAATAACAATATATTCGTCATTTGAAGGTAATAGGGTAAGGAACTTGGCCGGTCTTACACAATAAATATATCATCACATATATAGAGGAAATTCATTCACTCATATTCAATCCCATAATTCATTCATGATTATCAATGAGCAACTAGGCTCCACAAGTTCATCATATAACCCTAATGATAAGAGGCATACTCTCACAGACATCAATCATATCTTCTGAATCCATAATCTCATAAAGAGTCCATAATAAGTATCAATACCAACTCCACATTAATGATACACAATAATCCTTAGTCAACTAATCATTCACATTTCTACATAGGGTAATCAATACCTTAACATATCATCATTCTCCAGATAATCATCATCCTTAAATCTATACAAAACAACTACATTCCAATAACGAGCATCTCGCTCCAAAGATCACCATAAGTATCTCACCATTGAGCAATCATGCTCCAATCATCCATAATATCAAATCCTCAGAGAGCAACCATGCTCTAGGAGTAACCAATAACTCCAATTCAGAGCAAAATATGCTCTGATACCAGATTATAACACCCCTAGTTTTTCTGTACTTGAATCCCGATGTGATCGTCATAATTAATAAAAATACGAGTAAATTTTTCACGTTTGAAAACATTTCCAAGACACCACCATGATCACACCAAGACCCAAATCACAGAAAACCAAAGAGTGAGATTATATAACCTAAAGCTGGATCGATAGATAATTTGCCCATAACGGTATACAAAATAATAGAGTTTATAGCGGAAGAATATGTATACCGGGTATACGCCTAGTCCCATATATGACGATATGAGAAAAGGCTCGGCAAAGCGCATATCGTAAGCCTAATAGACATCCATCATCCTTTTACATAATTATATAAGTATGCAATGCCTAAGATATAACTATATATATACATAAATATATTTATATACATCTGGGAATCTTCTCCCGACTATCTCATTCATCAATGAACATCATTCAATTTCAATCCCTCTAATACGCATCAAACCCTCTCTTATATTCTGCATATATACATGTATATTCATCATCCATCAATTCAAAGGATTGTCTCATACATATTCAAAATCCCTAAATTATCTACATCATCATATACCATTTGTTCAATACATAAGAATCCATAAATGATGCCGGCCAAGGCACTTCCATTACCACTATTTACCTTCACCCAAGCTTTAATTGAAATCCGAACTCATCCCATGGTAACCTGCATCACAATGCTAAAAAAAAAAACCACATGGGGGAGGAAGTTATACATTCAAAATGACGAATAATATATATATATATTGTGATCATGTGTATATGCATACAAACGTCATGTGTGCTTTGCTATCAAATCATCAAATCATCATTCATATATCATCTTATTATTATAATAGGCCTACATGCCTCATGAATCACAATTCATATCATAATCAACCACAACATATACACAATCATATGCCACCACCATGGGCCATCACATCGTCAACATGGACCATTCTGGCCCTTCATTAGAGCCACCATGGGCTAACATCATCATCATCAATTATAACAATTTTGCCCTTCAAACATTGGGCCACAACATATATATATCGTCATATTCACATCATTTTATTTATTCATATTATTTATTACCTTTATGTGGTCTTTCGGTATATTAAATTACCCTTCTCATCAATACCATCTCATCATCTCAATCATCATCAATCGTCATCATATTAAGGTATATCTCCATGCTATATGCAAATGCTCTTATGGCTAATGCATATGCACAATGGAATAATCAACAACAAATGCGGATCCGACTGTGGGAATAAACACCAAGTTGTGGGTCAAGCATAGGTGTGCTACTATGCCCCTACTGCAGTAGTAAAATGTGTACACATATCTCAAAGCATGCATGCATCTCGACAACATCTTTTACTGGTACCAAACCGCTATCGCCCATCTGTAGCACTAGTCACCCTGTGACTTGCGGATCAACATCGTGGCCTCAACTACCACAAGTGCTACGGGCCCCTCCCGAACACACATCGAGAGAGCCGTGTCCCGTCGGACACCGAGGTAAACTCGCTCACCATAGAGCCGTCCGCCCACTGGGCCCGCCACATAGGGTGCCTCGTCACCAAACTATGGACAGCTTCGTGACTCATACACCGAGTCACAGGGGAAAGTCACAATACGCTCGTGCACTGAGCCGCCCTCCCACTGGGCCCGCCTAGTGGAACCCCCTAAAATTCCACATAGACAGCTATGATATGCCATGGATGCAATGCAATACAAATCAAATGCAAGCTCACCCTGTGCATCCTAAATGCCACTCATCAATCTCCATCATCATAATCACCAACACCACCATATACACCATAGTGGATTTTATCTTTATTGGCTTTAGTCATTATTTTCAAGTTTTAATGTGGCATTTCCATCTCAACATTTTTCATATATATATTTCACATCATACATGCAAGTCAATACTTGTAAACAGCCACTATGGCATTTCAACATCACATATTATTCATCAATATTACCACACTTCATTTAGTGGATTTTCATCTCATCATTCATAACAATCCATACATGGATATCAAAGGGCATAGCAATCATCATAATATTAATCCACACACGTTGTAACAAGGTGTTACGAATTACATATACATATATAGCAACCATAATTGCCTCACACACATGCAAGTCAATTACTTGCACCCATCACAAGAATATCATAATAGTTCTCAATAATTATCAAATTGTCATTTCAATTAATTCAATACATATACATGGCAAGGCAAGCATGAGTATCCATCACATACAACAAATCACTATTTAATTTACTCATGCAATTTGAATGTTAACTCCTCTCCTACCTCAAGGGAAGAGTCGAACGGTTCCAATGCTCCGAATGCTCCTTCACATCATCCGGAATACGATCTACATACCATATGCAAGTATATTCACATGATTAATAACTATCATAATTCTAAGCACTTGTTAGCTTATTATAAAGCTTAACCCCAAGTCCTAGACTTGTTAAACATCAACTTATGCAATTGTGTTAGGCTTCGGGAATTCCTTTCCCAAAGCCATTTGATCCTCTAGATCTTAAAGGCTAACTACATCCCACATCATTTACTTCTCATCAAGATTCATAATATATCAATAGAGGGAAAGCATACATGTTTCCGTAACATAGCATAAACATATACATAGCTTGCCATGGCCTTAAGTCATTCCCCAATCACCTCCAAGACAAACCACACATATACCCTAAGTGAATTCTCTTGTTTCTCCATACTAAAAGGGATTTTGGGCAACAATGAGCCCATGATAATTTCAACATTAAGACATGAGTAAAGCTTACTTTTAGTCTTAAAAATAGTGGGACATGTCACAAATATCACCTATTAGTCCCAATTTGATAACCATAAAAAGTTGGGATCAAAACCCTCTTAAACTTGTATTTTTCAATGCAGTGGGTTTGGTATTTTAGGCCTCATGAGAGTTAGAGAACTCCAATTAATGTGAGACCAATTCTCACACCTCCGTGACACAATTATATACAACTTTCATGAAGAAGTCGGAGGCTAAAAATGTCATTAAGATGCCCAAACGGGCCAAAAACAGCAAAGAAAATAGACCAGTTGGAAAAACAGCACAACAGTGGCCATAACAGGGCTCTGAATCGATTCAGGCTCGTATGAATCGATTCAAGCGTCCCAAAATCTCAAATTTTGACAAACAGAGGGCCTTGAATCGATTCAAACTCGTATGAATCGATTCAAACACCCCTGGAGCCCAAAATAGTGAAAACAGTACCTCTTGAATCGATTCAAAGGGTCTTGAATCGATTCAAGACAGCCCTGCTGCTGTTTTTATGCAGAACAACACCAAAATTTCAACTTCTTATCCTCCTAACTTTCTCATATGAACTCCAAATGCCACAAAATTTTAACCCCGATAAATATACATCATTTGTGACGCGTGACCACTAGCCTCACTCAAAAATTCTCAAAATTGAGAGACTTATGCGCACAATTGCGTTTTACCCATTTAGAGGCACTTTTATGCAACTCAAGGGCCTATTCTCATTAGAATTGGCCCATTCCAATTCCTATAAGTCATAAACAACATATATGGGCTATTGGAGCTATCACATGCCATTCCATTCTCATAAAACTCTATTTGCCTCTATTCGTTTCTCAATTATGCATAAACCTCAAACTTATCACTAATACCATCACAATGGCTATCACATTCAATGCCAATCATCCACATAAATTCTCAATTCACAAAACACATACTTCATCCCCTCAAGGATGGTTCATTAACATGTACATATTTCAACCCCTCATGGGTTATTTATCATCATATATACACATACATTATCATCAATAGCCAACAATTTGCCATTCATATCATTCCACTAAAAACATGGCATATATCAAGGCCTACTTATTCATCAACTCAAGTATCTATTTCCTTAATCCATTATCAATGACTTGCAACCATTTTTAACATCATCATAAACATCAACAATCCAATTTAATTCTTCCAACCTCATTAATCAACACCAATGCTTCAAACATTCATCTCCTTATATAAAATCATTCTTAAGATATCAATAATCATCAAAATCACCTATTTAGCTAAGACCCCCAATTTATCATACTTAGGGTTTTCATCAAAACTCAATAACCATTTCTAATAACCACCAATCTCCATCATTAACAACACCCACACACATATTATCATGGGTTTTCACTAAAAATCCTTTTTCATGGCATTATTACTAATTTCCCCCAAATCCTAGGGTTAGGGTTTCATTAAAATCAAGCACATACATAATTGATCACCAATCTTCCATCTATTTCCAATATACATGCATCTACTACATTTTTCCCTCATGAAAACCTCATGTTCATGGCCACCCACCTTAGGGCTCATACATTAAATGCTTCTAATTAACACCCATTCACTTGTATGGCTCCCAAACTCATACTACCACATATCTATGGCAAAAACTCAACTAAATGATAAGTATTTCTTAC
Organism: Clitoria ternatea; assembly: GCA_037962975.1. NCBI lineage: Eukaryota > Viridiplantae > Streptophyta > Magnoliopsida > Fabales > Fabaceae > Clitoria > Clitoria ternatea. Next base: position 55,613,170 of record CM075675.1, read on the forward strand.
CTCACACCCAAAAATGAAATGGGTTCAAGAAGAGGGAGAGAGTGCTGCGAAAATGGAGGGGGTAAGAAGAGAGGAACTTCAAGCCTCAAGCTTCCTTCAAGACCCTTCAAACAAAAATGGAGATGGATGAAGGTGACACCACCTTGTCTAGAGTTTTGGAAGAAGAAGAGATAAAAGAGGAGAAGGAAAAGTAGAGAAAAGAAGAAGAGGAATGGTTTCCACTGAAAGAAGAAGAAGCCAACGTGAAGTTAGAAGGGAATTTGGGCTTTTGGGTTTATTTTTAATTCCATTCATCAAAATTCATCATTTTTCTACAAATAGGTTCTCTGTTTGGGCTCAATACTATATCCAAAAATTATTCCAAAGATATATTCGGATTCCCCATAATATTCTTTACTGCCCTGACCAATGGCATCCCAATCGAAAATGCTTGGTCCGACACCCATATCTCATTCGGGTCAGTTTTCAGCTTATCCGGTCTGCATAAATCACCCATAGTCCTAAAAATCTTAATTCAATTATTTCTAATATATTAGGGCATTAAATAATGCACAAATAATTTTCTAAACACTCAAGACCCATTAAATATTTATTTTCACTTAGTGGGTCCCATATTATCTGTTAACTCACCCGATTCCGGTAAATTTTAATTTACCGATAGTTCATCTCTAATGTCTAATAAATTCTCCCATAATTATTCATCCATAAATAATTAATTATCCTCTTCCAATAAATTTATTTCCTTTAAAAATCTGGGATGTTACAGTGGTAACCCGAGTGAATCTCTTCCAAGGGAAGATTTGTTGTAATGGGTTAGATTGGAATATATTCTAAGTATGTGATACAAGTATAATCCGAGTGAATGAGGTTTTATACCCGAGTGATTAAGGTCTGAGCAAGTTCGAGTGGGACTTAACTTAATGGTTTCCCCGAGTGAGTAAGATATCATATGCCGAGTGAATCTGGCTGGAATATTCCGAGTGGAGTATGGTTGGAGACCCCTTCTGAGTGAAGGAAGGTCTATGTGTTCTCCGAGTGAGAGATGTAATAATATTCCGAGTGACTTAAGATTGAGATATACCGAGTGGTGTTTGATTGGGAGATATTCCGAGTGGGGAAGCTTTACGGATTCTGAATGGGATAGTCATCATTTCCCGATTGGATTATATGTGACCCTTGTGGATAAAAATAAATGACTAAGTATAATATGTTGGGGTCAATCCCGAGTGAATGGAACTCTGAATCCCGAGTGAAGGAATGCCGAGTGAGTGGCTTCTCGCTTCAGCGAATGATGGATTCGCTCCAGCGAATGTGTTTGGTTGGAAGGCTTTTGGATCGGCTTCGCCTAAGCGATTGAGTGTTCGCCCGAGCGAGTTGGGCTGCCTCGCTCAAGTGGAGTCGGATCTCGCTTGAGCGAGTTTGCGTTGTATTGTGGGTTCGCTCAGGCGCTGTTTATTCTTCCGCTGGGTCTTCTTCTGGTCGGTTTTTGCCCTCTCTTCATTGTCTCTATCTTACTCTAAGCATTATTTTGGGCAGATTATGTATGTTTTGTAAACTCTAAAATCTGGAAAACTTCCCCTGTTTTGGGTTTTAATTATTTATTAAAATTAGGGTGTTTCACTGTCCATGGTGGTCAAAGACGAGCAGGCGAAATACAAAGAAGACATGCTGCAATTTGCTCATACCGCCATGGACTCTTTTAGTCACACAGTTCACCAAGTTGTTACCGGAACCGGGATACCCCTCTCAACCTGAACGGGATTGGCTTTTTTAACCGATTTTGCAATAGTGAACTGGTGACCGAAATGGGCGGTCAGTCCTTCGTGCCTTCTGATGAGCCCTTCAAGTTCACCTCTCTGGCTATAGAGGAAGATTATTCCCTTCCGAAAGAGAACTGACATGATAAAAAAGCTGACACCGGATCGAAAAGAGAGAAGGACAAAGGTGGGCCTTTCATCCCTTACATTTATTTGGATATTTTGCTTTGTAGGCGAGATAAGCTCCGCCCTCTTTTTGATATTCTATGATTTTGCTTAGCCGGTGTGCCCTTTTTGTAATTATTTTATTATTGGAATGAACTAAACATTTTTCTACCTGTACCGTGCTTTATATTAATGCCCTTTAGTTACTTGTATTAACCGATATCATAAAATAGACTTCGACAATATCTTTATCACTTTAACGTATATCATTCTATACTTAATCGTTTTTAACATTAATAAACCGTATTGGGGTTTTAATTGTAGCTTCACCACTAAGGTTTCTCAACCTCTCCGAGGTTTAAAATACATAAACTGCTCTTGGGGTTTTCCAACCACTCTAGGGTTTAGAATATATGAACCGCTCTTGGGGTTTTTCAACCACTCTGGGGTTTAAAATATATGAACCACTCTTAGGGGTTTTCAACCACTCTGGGGTTTAAAATATATGAACCACTCTTGGGGGTTTTCAACCACTTCGGGGTTTAATTGTAACTTAACCACTCTGGGGCTTTTCAACCACTCCAAGGTTTAACATAAATAAACCATTCTGAAACTGAAATGAAGCTAAGTAGCAATCAACTAATATTTCAAAACTTATATTTTACTTCTAAATGAGCACCCCAGCTGCATGCCTCATTAACAACCTCCTAAGTAAACCCTATGGGAAAAACCTTAGGTAGGGAAAAAAGTACATGACTTATGATGCCGGTTAGATGAAATACATACAGAGATTTTTTACATTCCATTTGTTCTTAAAGGCTTCACCTTCTAGAGTCTCTAACAAATAAGCTTCTCCTGTGGTGACATCGTACACCCGGTATGGGCCTTCCCACATTGGCGCAAGCTTTCCTTGGTGCGTAAACTGGTTTCCCACTGAAGCCCTTCTTAACACTAGATCTCCAGTATTAAATCTTCTCTTTTGTACTTTCTTGTTGTACCTAGTGCAACCTTAGCTTTGATGGCCTGATCCTGGATAAACACAGTTTCTCTTACTTTGTACAGGGAATCGAGTTCATCTTTCAGCCGTCGTTCATTTTTTTCTTCATTAAACTGTTGGACTCTAGGGGAAACATAGTTAATTTCCACCAGTATCACTACGTAGACTCCATATACCAACTGGAATGGGGATTCTATCGAGGAATAGGGCATAGTCTGGTATGCCCAAAGGATATGACATAGTTGATCTGCCTACTCCCCTTTTGTATCTCCCAATTGCTTCTTCAATCCTTTTCGTATCTCCCTGCTTGTGACTTTGGCTTGTCCGTTCGTTTGTGGATGCTCCACTAACGAGAAAACCTGTTGGACTTGGAGTCCTTCCAGTAAACTCATAAACTTAGAGTCCATGAATTGCGTCTTGTTGTCCGTAATTACCCTACCTAGAATACCAAACCTGGTGATTATGTTCTCATACATGAATCTTTGAGTCCGGACTACTGTGATATGCACCACTGCTTCGACCTCTATCCACTTAGTGAAGTAATCAACTCCCACGATCAGGTATTTGACCCCTCCTGGAGCTTTTGGGAATGGTCCTAAAATATCCATCCCCCATTAATGGAAAGGCCATGGAACTGCCGAGGTAAATAGTTCCTTTGCTGGGACGTGGTGCCTGTTTCTATTCTTTTGGTAAACATCATATTTCTGGACGTACTCTATCGTGTCTTTTGTCATTGTAGGCCACCAATATCCAGCCCTAGCTATCTTCCTGGCTAAACTTTTTCCCCCGCAGTGATGTCCACATGTTCCCTCATGCACTTCGGCTAACACTTATCCTATCTCTGCCTCGTTTAAACACTTTAAGTATGGAGTTGATATCCCTCTTTGAAACAAATTTTCGTCTATTAAAACGTAGTTAGACAACTTCTTCTTGAGCTTCTTTTTCTCTAAGGGATCCGTTGGAAGTTGTCCATTCACTAGATATCTGATGATGGGGATGACCCATGAGTTATCTGGGAATGCCTTTGATCAAATAGTATAAACTCTGACTGGTGCCATTATGCTTGGTTCTCCCAAGGTGCTTTAAACAATCGTAGTCGTCAATCCTGCTTTCTTTGTACTGGCTAAGCGGGATAAGACATCGACTCTAACATTATCTTCTCTTGGGACGTGCTTGTACTCGATTTGAGTAAATTTTTCTTCCAACTCTTTTACTTTTACCAAGTATTGTTGTAAGAGTGGTTCCTTTGCTTGATAACTTCCATTAATTTGAGAGATTACCAACTAGGAGTCACTGTAAAGTATGAAACTTTTAGCTCCTACATTTAATGCTGCTCATAGTCCGGCTAGACAGGCTTCATACTCCGCTTGATTATTCGACGTTTTAAAATCGAATCTGAGGAAAATCTCTATGTCGACCCCGTCTTTGCTTTCTATCACTATGCCTGCTCCGCATCCTTTTGAATTTAAAAACCCATCCACAAAGATAGTCTAATGCTCTCGTATTTACGAAAGGGGTTCCCCTATCAACTTTGTTACAAAGTCAGTTAAGACCTAAGCCTTTATAGCCATTCTTGGATTAAACAAGATATCAAACTCTGAGAGCTCTATGGCCCATTTTGTTATCCTTCCTGCCAAGTCCAGTTTATGCAGAACGACCCGTAGTGGTAAGTCAGTTCATCCCACAATGGGATAGGCGTGGAAATACTGCCTCAAATGTCTGGAGGTCCAAACCAATGCCAGAATGGCCTTCTCAAGCTTCTGGTACCGCTCCTCAGTTCCTTACAACACTTTCCTAACTAAATAAACTGGCCTTTGTCCTTCCACAGTTTCTTTTACTAGGAAGACCCCCAACGCCTCATCAGATACTGCTAAATACACAAATAGCTGCTCACCTGGGTCTGGTTTTGCCAACACCGAAGGGTTTGCTAACACCTCCTTGAGACTCCGGAAAGCTTCCTCTTACTCTTCTCTCCATTCAAATGTTTTGTTCTTTTTTAAGACTTTGTACAGTGGTAATGCCTGGTGTACCATTTTAGGCATAAACTAGGATAGCGCAGCCACTTTCCCATTTAACGACTGGACTTCCCTCATGTTTGTTGGATTTCGGAGCTCCTTAATAACTTTGCATTTATCCAGATTAGCCTCTATTCCCCTTTAGGTCAGCATGAATCCCAAGAACCGTCCTGTTGGGACTGTAAAGGTGCATTTTAGAGGATTTAGCCACATGTTGTACATCTGTATTCTTTGAAAGATCTTCCTCAAATCTTCAACATGATCTCCTCCTACTGGCGTCTTTGCTATAATATCATCCACATACACTTCGACTGTTTTGGACCTCATTCCGTCAAAGATTTTGTTCATCATTCTCTGATACGTTGCTCCGACGTTCTTAAGTCTGAATGACATTATAGTATAACAAAAAACTCCTTTGTCATTTATGAAAGTGGTCTTTTCTTCATTATCGTTCCACACCAGAATTTGGTTGTAGCCGGAATATGCATCTATAAATGATAAGAACTGATACCCTGAAGAATCATCTACCATTTGGTCTATGCTTGGGAGTGAGTATGGATCCTTTGGACAACATTTGTTTAAATTGGTGAAATCAATACACATTCGCCATTTTCCATTTGCTTTTTTCACTATCATAACATTGGATACCCAGGTCGAGTATTGGACCTCCCTGATGAAACCTTCTTTCAGCAACTCCTCCGTCTGTTCACAAGCGGCCTGTTGTTTTCAGGTTCAAGCCTTCTTTTCTTTTACGCAACCGCTCTTGACTCTGGGTACACTGCTAACTTATGACAATAGAAATTGTGATCTATTCTGGGCATGTCCACCGTTGTCCATATAAAGAGGTACTTGAATTCTCTTAAGAGCTTAACTAACCGCTCTTCCATGTCTTTCTCTAAACAACCATTCACTCTGGTTGTCTTACTCGGGTCGTTGTCCAACATTACCATTTTGATTCCTCCTTTCGGGGTCGTCCTCTCAGAATTTACTGGATTTGCTATCATTTCATCCCTTGGATCTAGGTCTATCAGATTCACTGACCCAGGCACCGATCCGCCATCATTCAAACATTTCCTTTTAATCGTCTTATCTGTTTTGGTCATCAAAACATTGAGGTTATAACAATACCTCGCCATATGTTGGTCCCCCTGACTAAAGATACCTGATTGTCTTTGCCTATGAATTTGATCAATAAGTACGGCGTTGAAACTACTACTTCTAGAGCATTCAAAGATGGCCTGCCCAAGATTCCATTGAAAGGGGATTTCACATCTATCACTAACCTGAGTCCGGACAATTTTTGACCTCGGCTCCTCTTCGAATATCAACCTCGTGTCTAAGTAACCTTTAGTGGGCTACTTAGCCCCGTTGAAGATGGTTAAATCCTGGGTGTAAGGTTGTAAATGGTCTATTAGCCTCATCATTTTGAAGCAATCATAAAATATTACATCACAAGAGCTTCCTTGATCAAGCAAAATTCTTCTGATTTCCTTGTTGGCTATCACCGTCTCAATGACCACTGCGTCATCTCCCCCAGGTATGGTGGCTCTGTAGTCTTCATCTGAAAAAGTGATCAAGGGAGTCTGCACTCCACCTTGGTATACTTTATTATCTAATTTTGCTTAAACATACATGATCATCCTTAAATGGTTCTTCTGGGCCGAATTAGATACTCCCCTTCCTATAAATCCTCTTGCGATCATATCAATCACGTCCTTTCTTCCAAAACTTGGGGGCTTCGTCCATGATTCATCATCTTCTTTAATGTTGTCAATAACCGCCTTACCTTTGTCCATGGCTTGTTTCTTAGAATCCCTATTTTCCTCTTCTTCAGTTAGACCGGTGTCCCTTCTCCTGGAGGGTTCCTTCACTTTCTCTCCATACACCCTCTACCGGAATAAATACGGCTTCAATTTTCCTTCTCTAATTAAAGTTTTGATAGCTTCCTTCATCTGCCTGCACTTATCTGTATTATGCTCAGTCTGCTCATGGAACTCACAGTATTTTCCTATATTGCCTGGTCTTTTTTTTGGGCATGGGTTTTCTGATCTCATTCACCATAAAACCTCTCATTCCTACTTTTCTTAGAATTTGGCTGGGTCGTACTACTAGAGGTGTGAATTGAGTCAAATTTACACTTCTATGCTCCTTCTGCCTCTGAGGAGCCTCCCGCTCTCTGTTTCCTCCAAACTTTGGCCCTCTTCATTCGTGAATTTGCGACCGGTCCTCCATAACCAGGGTCTTTCCTTTCATAACAGCTAAGTGCATCTCTCTTCCCACGTACTTAGCAGCCTTTCTTCTGAATTCTTCAAAAGTTTAGGGAACTCTTTTTGCCAAAGATAAAGCAAATGGTGACTGTGATTGTAGGGCTTCGACCGCTATATGCAGCTAAATTTGTTCAGTCAATCCTGACATTAGTGCAACTTCTTTGTAAAATCTTTTTAAGAAATTACTAAGACTTTCCTCTCGTCCTTATTTTATCTTGGCTAGTGTATGGGACATCCTGGGAACATCCCTTGACACAACGAAATGTTGCAGGAAAGCATGAGCCAAGTTATCCCAACAATCAATCGACCCCGGTGGCAAGCTTTTGAACCACCCTAAAGCTTCAATGGACAGCGTCATAGGGAACATTCTACACATCATATCCTCCTATGCTCCCAAAAATAATGATTCATTAGCATAAGCATCTAAATATCGTCTTGGGTCAGATTCCCCATTGTACTTCCCTATTGACAGGTTGTGGGGTCTGCAAGTGCCTCGGAATGGGTACACCCATCAATCTTCTTGTGAATGGTATGCTGAACCAGTATTCTCCAATTCGCCCTTGTGGTGGACCTCTCCTTTGGTTGTTCAACTTTGTGGTCTGGTATGTCGATTCATGCTCATCATATGTTTCTACTTGTGAGTATTCATGAGTATGGGAAGGTTCATGCTACCTCCGTTCTCCTGTTGTTGTTCTTGTTTAACCCCCTCTTCGTGTCAAGGATCTGGTGTATTTGCATGTTGATAACAGGTTTTGATAATGACAAGGAAACAAGCATTACAAACTCTTCATGAATCAAAAACAATTAAAGGTGTCATATAAAATCAAGATGCAAGAAGAAAACGGTTTCATAAAAGTTCAAGAAATCAAGAAACAAATGAGCCAAGTCAAAGGAAAGCAACCATGGATCACTAAATACAAATGGATGACCTACAGGCATAGAAAAATATCAAACTGCAAAGCCTGAATCGATTCAACAACGAAGGAATCGATTCACAGCCCTGGAAGTCACCAAAAACAGGAAACAGAATGGGTTGAATCAATTCACCATGACCCTGAATCGATTCGAACACCTGGAAGTCATTTAATTTAAAGACAGAATGCTCTGAATCGATTCAGACAAAGCTTGAATCGATTCACATAGTTCTGAAACTCTAAATTGCAGAAACAGAATGCTCTGAATCGATTCAGACAAAGCTCAAATCGATTCACACGAATCTGGAACTCAAAATGGCACAAGTCAGAATGCTCTGAATCGATTCAAGGAACTACGAATCGATTCAAGAAGTGGGAAACACCACTAAAAACACACATTAGTGGGAAACCAGCACATTTCTCCATTACTTCTTCAGACCCCCACTATGTGCAACGGCTAGAAACAAGAAAGGCACACCTCAAGCTGCTCAAACGGCTCTATAAATTGAAGAGGAACTCAAGCACAAAGAACACACCAAGAAGCTACAATTCTTTGCTCACTCTTGTGCTTTGTAAGCCCTATTCTTGTATATCTTGAAATTTTCATTTGTACATCCTCTCTTCTTGAGAGATTAGAAATTTGTGTGAGCTATCATTTGCTTATCCACTCTATTAAGAGAGTTATTTACTTGTAAACACTTCTTCAAACACAAAAGATTTTCACTCTAGGTTGAGTGGTCATAAAGGTTGGGGTTCAACCTTTGGGTATTGAGAGTTTGAGAGATTGGGAGGGTTGCCCTTTGCTAGTGAGGATTGAGTTCTTGAGTGTGGGACACTAGGAAGCTGCAATTGCTCATAGCTTGTATCTCTAAACTTCAATAGTGGAAATCCTCTAAGTGGGTTGCTTAGAGGCGAGACGTACACCGGTGTTGGTGGAACTCGTTATATCGGTTTGCAAGCTCCCCTTCCTTACTCTTTTACTTTCAATTGGTTAATTGGTGTTGATTGATTGTGAATTGCATACTTAAGCTTGTCAAATTTGTTATATTTCAAATACTGCCCACCAAGTGTTTGTTAAATTGCTTCAGCAATATTTATCCTTGTGGTGCATTCCATACTATCTTTAACTTGATTTCACTTGCATATTCTTATAAACTTGGATATAAAAATCAAGTTCAAAGGCATTCCAATCAAAAGTTTTAAAACTCAATTCACCCCCCTCTTGAGTATTGAGGCCACTTGAACAACATCTGGCTGTGGTACAGCTTGCATCCTCCCTTGGGGTTGCTCCGTTCCAGGTGTCTCCATGATTCCACTCCTGTACTCCAAGACTCGGGGTTTGACCCTTTGGGCGACGTTCTGGACATGTCATTTAGGGGTTCCATTTCGCCTGTTTGCTTCCATAACTTCTTTGTGATGCGGGACTTAATTTACAGGTCCCACCGGGCATGCCAATGGTCTGACCAGTGTACGGGGTCAAAGTTATTGACTTCCGCACCGGTGTTTGAATCTCACACACACTCTCTCTTTATACACCGTCTCAGTGGAAGTACAGTATAATAAACTTGGGTTTAGTGGGAACTCCAAGCTCTTCGCGTTAAGGTAACCAAAAGTCAAATGCAGCCATTGTCCTTGTGACCACATCGGAGGTGTACCTGCAAAAAGGACTCCGATGCTTAAGTCAGTACGGTTATAACGAAGAAAATTGTAGTACATGGATAAAGCGAGAAGGTAAGTTTGTTCTGTAATCCACTCAATATATGCGTGTTATGTCTTAATGAATATGTTCTTTATATAGTCTCCCCCTTAATCGCAAGTTGGTGATTTGACCTGTGTCAGAGGACAGAGCCTGCAGCTTTTTGCCAACACAAGTTTCCCACTTGCCACTTTTGGTTGGGGTCGCTGTCATATTTCTGTACTGAAAGATCTAAATTCCGACATTCCTGGAGGTCAGTCTGGTTCTGCCTGTACCTTTTGCAATTACTTGGTATTTTTTAATATTATCCAGTGTAGCTAGTTTAAGGGGTTGGTATCCACACCAGATCAGATGATGAGTGGCGGTGAAGGATAATGGTGGTAACAATGACAGTAGGGTGTGATGGCAATAACAACGATGATGATAGATGTTAGTGGTGATGACGATGATAATGGTGGGGACATTGGAGATGGAAGTGGTTGTGGGTTGGAGGTGGTGTGGTGGTGGTGTGGTGGTTATGGTGCTGATAGGGTGATGGTAGCGGTAGAAACATTGACGAAAATAGTAATAATAGTGGTAAGAATTATAGTGTGAAGTTTATAAAACTGAAACAAAAATAAATAAACTACTTTTTATCCTTTTTAAATATGATTAAAATTTTTTTGGGGGCAATGAGCTAAAACCCAACTTAATATCAATTTTGTTGAACACATTTTGTTTTTAAAAATAAAAAACCCACAGCCACTCTAAACGGCTCTAAGTTAATCATTTATCATTGTTTAGGATAATAAGTGAGAAATTTAAAATTTAAAACATTGATATATAGTATTAACATATTTAATGATAATTTTAAATTAAATATTCTTTTATTATAATTGCTTTACTGTGAATGATTGGAAAATTTGTATTAATACTAGTATAGTGTTGGACTTATCGAACCTTGTAAGATGGCAGAAAGCAAATAGAAACAAAAATACAAAAAATAACATTGACTTGTGATATGGATGTGCTACACGCAACTTCCCTTGGTGTCTTATCAACTAACACCTCCACAATTTATTTATTTCAATCCAGAGTAGTGGGTTGCCACTTGCCATTGCCACCAAATGAACAAAAAGTGTGAAATTCATCTCGGAAATATGAAACTAGTATTTTAAAGTTATATTAAGTTTATGACGATCCATGAGACAAAATATTCTTCCAAAAACACAATATGTCACATTGTGAAAATTATAAGGCGTATCAATAAATAAGTTTAACATCCTGTTATTTTACTTTTAATTAATTAGGACCTTTAAATTCTCGCATCATCAATAGTCGTGAAAGAAAAGTAAATCAATTTAATTTGGCTCTGTGATGTTTTTCTTTCTTTTCCTACCCCATGCAAATTGAATTCTCTGAAAGTTAGTGTTTAATCATTTCAAGCATTGTTATATATAGGTTGTCCTACAAGAAACAACGACTTGTAAAATTCTCATAAAAAGAAACCGAGTAAGAAATTTGTTCCAAGTAGCCAACATTATTGACATTAATTCCAATAATTGTAGCTTTTCCCACGGGTTCTCTTTATGAGGAAATAATGACTCAGGGTCCACTATGGTGTGTTTTACTTCCGGACTTCAATTTTTCCACACAATGGCTGCAAGGTTGCCGTGTGAAAAACAAATCACTAAATCCTGTCCCCTGAATCTCTCTGTCTTCTTAATTAAAATCATACCATTTTTTATAAAATATAAAATATATAAATTTAATTAAGTGAAAGAGAGATTTATAACCAAATATTTAGTATGAAAGATCAACTCTTAAATTTTTTCATTTCTCTAATTCTATTTTTCCAACTGAAACCAAACTGATATACAGTAAAAGAGTAAAATTTGAGAAATGGGTGGCAATAAGGAATAGGCATTGACAAGAGGTGATGTGGCGTGTGAACACAGGCACATTGCATTTGTGAAAGTGGGACCATGGAGGGTTTACCTAAGAGTCCACAGCATAGATCACATACAGTTATATTAGTGTATATATAAAAGCATGGTTTGAGTATATAGGAAATGCGAGTGAGTAGGTTGTGAAGATGATGAAGAAGGTATATGGGTGTGTAATAATAGCAATAGTGATGATGATATTGATGAGTGAGAAGGGAGAGGCAGTGACATGTAGCCCAGTGCAGTTGAGTCCATGCCTAGGGGCAATAACATCTTCATCTCCACCATCAAGCACTTGTTGCCAGAAGGTGAGGGAACAAAGGCCATGCCTCTGTGGTTACCTGAAGAACCCAAGTCTGAAACAGTATGTCAACTCTCCCGGTTCTAGAAGAGTTGCTAATGCTTGTGGGGTTCCTTTCCCAACTTGTTAGTGTGTCTCTGTCTGTCGCAGAATCATATCAGTACCCAATGATAACACTGCTTGCTAGCTCCTATATAGCTGCCTTCAATAAATTTGCACTACTTCTTCATCTTCATCTGCCTTTAAAATTGAGCTCCATTGTTTTTCTGTTTCTTGGAGGAAATGGTTTGAGTCAACAGGTCATCGGCTCATGATCCCTGATCTAAGAGGTCAATCAACCTGTTTCTGTTTTTAACTTTCCAGAGTGTATACCGTTTATTTATTTAGAAATTACTGAAATAAATTTTACATTTTTCACTAAATCTTTATATATATATATATATATATATATATATATATATATATATATATATATATGAGAGAGATACCGAATTCATATCTACAACAATATATTTAAATCATCTATTTATCTGCTAATAACATAAACTTTATTGGTAATTATTTTTTCTATCTTTCATAGGAACGAGAAAAGAAAAAGATAACAACTAACTTAAAATACACAAGCACATATATATATATATATATATATATATATATATATATATATATATATATATATATTATGAGGAAGGTTGTTATGTATTGTATATAGTGAAATAAATACGATTGTATCCATCAAACAACCCAAGTTTTCACTTTGTTTAACAAGGTAATTTTTACGGATATATGCATATTAATAGTATAATACAACATCAAATAAATTCATACATAACAAATGTAAGCTTGTAAAATCATATTGAAAAATAAAAATATTAGTTTATTAATTATATACAGATTATTTAAATTAGATTAAAAGGTATGTCGTGTTTTGTAAGTATAATTTATTCCATTAAGTTAATCTTTGTTTTAGTTACGCCCCATGACAGATTTTGAATAAAAAAATTAAGGGATTCAATTTTAGTTAATTTGAGATCCTTTCATTTAATTCATAAATATTTTAAAAAATAATTAATTTAGTTTTTTAAGGTTATCTTTAAAATTATTAGGATCTATTTTCTTGTTCAATCTTCACTCATATAAAAATAATTCATTTCATGTTACTTCAAGATCACTGAAAATAAATGATCTATTAATAGGGATGGTAAAACGAGTTGGCCCGCCGAGCCCTGGCCTGCCCCGCCAAAAAGCGGACCGGGAACGGGCCAAAATTCAGGGTCCGCCCCGCCTAAGGCCGGCCCGGCGGGCTGGCGGCCGGCCCGCCAAAGTTAAAATTGTAATTTTTTTTAAAATGTGTCAAATTAAGATTAAAATATTAGAAAAATAATTTTTAAAAAAAATTAAAGAAAATATTATTAAAAGAAATGTATAAATAGTAAGAGATGTTACTTTTTTTTAATTTTAGAAAATTAAAGTTTATATTTTTTTATTAAAATAAAGTATAAATTAGTAATATTTACATTTTTTTCTTTTGGCGGGGGTCTGTCGGGCCGGCCCACCCCGTCAAGGTTTTGGCCAGCCAAGCGGGGCAGGCCTTGGCGGGAGGCGGGCTAAAAATTCTTGTCTGCCCTGCCAAATTTGGGGGCTTGACGGGCCAGCCCGTTGGGTCTGGCCCGTTTTGCCATCCCTATCTATTAACTCATATTCTTCATTTACTTTTATTTTAATTACAAGAAAATCCTTAGTTAATAAAGGTGTTTTGATAATAAAAATATTATTAGATATAAATTCAAAAGAAATTCTTATAAAATGTGACAAACAAATACATGGAATGGATTTTATACACAAAGTGATTTATGGATGTATGTGTCTACATACGTAGGGAGTAACTCTAGTGAGAAAACATCTTATTATGAGAAATAGAAAATAAACATCAATCGTAAGATTAAATTTTATTAGATTAAATTTAAAAATTTAAAATTTTTTCATTTATTGGAATAGATAGAAAAAATTTTCCACTTTTTAGTTTTCTTGAATAACTTCTTTAAAGATTTCTCTATTTTTTCTTAAAAAAATAGAAAACCCGATTTTTAGTTTTTTATAAATTTTCTTTGAATATTTTGTAAATAAACCCCTTTTCTATTTTTTAAACTTTTTCAAGAATAGTTTTCCATTTTCTTAGAAAACTTACAAACTAAACACGACTTTAATCTTTATATATTTTTTTACCAGTTATTTCAATAATTGATGTAAAAATTACTGATTATTTCAATAACTGGTATACAAATATTTTTTATCCTAATTATTAAAACAATCAATATTTTTTATACCAATTATTAAAACAACACTAATATAAATATTAAAAAGAAATTATGATCGAAAAAACTGTAACATTCGTTATTCGTGGAATTCTTACAAAAAAATTGTTACTATATAGCATAGCTTTGTAAACTAATGATTAGGCTTGTTAGCTTATGTTATGGCAAGATACTTGCTTGTTAGGAAAATTATATGACATACCACTTGTTAAAATAAATTATGCATAAATTATGAGAGCATAGATACCACTTGTATACGCAATATATGTATTTATTATCAGAGCATAGTGGCAGTAATAACAAGTATAAGCATAATCAAGATTATGTCCCTATGATCTCTGCCTCTTACTAATTCAATTGATACCATTTTGTTAAAAGAAGCCACTTGTCAATTAGATACTAATTGTTAAAGGAATATACTTGTCACTTAGATACCACTACTTAAACAAAATACCTCTTCTTCAATAATCGATACATCATTAAGAATTCATATTTAATAAAAAATTCATGCAATTTCAAGAATTCATACATCATCAAGAATTCATATATCATCAAAAATTAATTATGAACAAGTATGGAATTTGGCTTTATAAAATTATTTATACATTTCTAAAAATTCTTAATAAACTATCAGCCAAGTGCATAGATGTTTCAACATAATTAAGCATATGATCTCATATGACAAACATAACAATTGGTTTACTAAGGATCCGATCATACCTTGGAATTTTGTAGTTCCTACGTCCTTATCTTTCTCATTCTTTGTTCTTTGGAGTGAAGATTGTGAATCTTGATTCTTTGGTCATTCGTCAATGAGAAATTGCCGATTTAAAGTATGCCTACAAAATTTCAAGTTTTATGGTACCCTTTAAGAGTTGGGTCCTTTCTTGTTAGTTTAGGATTTCAAAGTTGTTTTTGGAGTCCATACCTTTTTTGTGAACAGGATACTTATCATTCATATGAAAAGGGCCCAAGTACACAAGGAAGCCATGCACAAGGCAGAAAAGACACAATCATGGATAACATAGCCTGTTTGCTCTGACTAAATCAGCAAAGAAAAAAAACCAAATAGAGTTGGAGGAATCAACAAGAGGGAGAACCCCTACCAACTCAAGGACAAGCAATGAGACACACGAGAGAATCAACGAGGCATAGGCAAGAAACCACCAGACCCAGGAGGGATTCTCTGCTTGTCTTCGACTAAATTTTTTACAAACACAAAGGGGGGAAAGCCACCAGTTATGCCCAAGGGTTTTTGACATGGTCAGGCGAGCTACCTCATTAGTGGCTTGATTAGCACCCCCTTGGAACCCAGGTAAAGTCACATAAGCGGAAGAAACTACAAAGGTAAGAAATATCCTGGATAATTGAATCAATTTCCCCATTTTAATCTCTCTCCTATAGGCCCTGATTAAAATAAGTTATCTGACGCCAATATCATTTCTCTACAGTCAAGGTTGCATGCCAAAGAGCAAGAAGAGCATTAGGAGCTCAAAAGAGAGAGGATTAACCATAAACAATGTCTCTAAGATGGTTCCTGATTACAATTCCAGAGGTTGCTTTTTGAGAGTTTGAGATCCAAGAAGCATCACTGTTGAACTTCAATTTACCCATTGTGGGAGGTCTCTAGGGAGCAGGAATTGGAATAAGAGGTATGCTAGGTCTGTTGGGTAGCTGATTGACATTTGCTTTGAAAAATTCATTGACATGTATTTGAATTTGTTGAATGATCTGATGTGGGTCAGGGGTTATACCTTTAAAAACATAATTATTTCTATATATCCATATGTTCCATAAAGTAAAGAATAGCTTAGATATGAGAAATTGAGCATCAATTTTGTTTATGGAAAGTAACTCAATTTTTCCTTCGATCCAATAATCCATTGATGAAATATGCTCCTCCCTGGGGTGGCATTGGATGTTAGATCGAAACCAAACAAGGATAGTCAATTGGCATTGAAGGAAAACATGTTCAATGGATTCCTTATCTTCCATACAAATAGGGCAAAAGGATTCCCTAAGAATCCTTTTCTTCTTCAAATTTTGATTCACAGGAAGAAGGTTATGATAAAGCTTCCACAGGAAGGTCTGGATTTTCCTAGGAACCTTAGAACCCCAGATGGCTTTCCAAAGAGACACCCTAGGAGAAATAGAAGAAAAAGGCCTCATATCCACAACATCAGATTAATGATTAATAGCTCTATAACCCGATTTGATTGTGTATTCCCCATTTCAAGTGAAGGACCAAATAAGGATATCCTCTCCTCCATAAATTTTAAGAGGGGTCTAAAGAATAGGCAACCAAAACTGCCAGGGGGAAAGAAGCCTAATAGTAGGGAAATCCCAAGATCGAGAAGAGTGATTAATTAATGAATAAGCTTTTTGATCTAGATCCAAATTTTGATTTTGAAGAAGTGTACAATAAGACCCATCCCACACCCATCTGTGTTTAGATATGGAGATTTGTTTCCCATCACCAATAGACCATTTTCCAAGAGATGGAAGGGTATCTCTTCGCTGCAATAAACTGATCCAGACCCAAGAGCTATTTCTATTTCTTCTTCTTGCGAAAGGAGTTATCAGGGAAATATTTCCCTTTAGAAGCTGGACCCATAAAGCATTAGGATTTCTAAGAACCCTCTAGGCTGGCTTAGTAAGATAAGCTATATTCAGACATTATATCTCTTTAAACCTCATTTCTCCCAAATATTTACTAACAGAAAGAAACCTCCAGCCAACAAATCCCTTTCCTCCTTTTATTATTGGACCACCAGAAGTTAGATATAATAGAATTAATAAAGCATATAAGACTTTTTGGAAATCTGACAAAAGACATTACAAAAGAAGGGATAGCTTAGAGAACCGCCTTGATCAGAGTCTCGTTACCTACTTGGCTGAGGAGACATTCTTTCTAACCCTCAATTTTTGACTGAATCTTTTGCTTAATCCAGGAAAGTGTTCTATTTTTTGATCTTCCTCAATCAATAGGCATTCCCAAATAATTACATGCATCTAACCATTGATCCATATGGAGAATGGATGATATACGAGTTCAAATTTCAATAGGGACTTGTCCAAAAACAATTCCAGATTTAGCAATGTTGATCTTCTGCCCTGAGGCTTGAGTATAAATGTTAAGGATCCTCAAGATTTCATATGCTTTTTCTTCTTACGCTTTTGCAAGGATAATTACATCATCTGCAAAGAATAAATGAGAAAACTTAGGACAATGAGGTGTAAGAAGCATACCTGATAGAGACCTTTCCCCTATTGAATTAGTGAACAAGTAAGATAGAGCCTTTGCCCCAAAAAGAAATAGGTATAAGGAAAGAGGATCCCCCTGCCTAAGGCCTCTTTGAGGAAGGAAAGGAGGGCTCCTAGAACCATTAATATTAATACAGTAAGAAACAGATCTAACAAGAGACATGACCAAACTAACCCAATGAGAGTGAAAACCAAAAAAGATGAGGATTTGTTGAAGGAAATCTCAGTCTAACCGATCATAAGCTTTGCTCAGGTCAAGTTTAATAGCCATATGGTTTTTTGAGAAAGCATTATTTTTGTTATTATTAAAGATTATTGGGCTGCTCTACACCTTTCTATTTTCTTTTTTGTTATTTCTGACCCAATGATGCGAACATTGGATGAGGCCCAAACTATTATCTCTTTCTTATTTTTTTTACATTCCACTGTTTGGAACACTGGGCTTGGAAGCTCTATAAGTGAGGCCCAACTATTTCTATTTTTTGTTATTCTGATGTCCAAAAATGCAAGAGCATGTCCCTTTATTTTTGTTTTGTTGTGTTTTCTGTTTTGGTGTTGTTATGAATTGAGCCAATGATCCCAGTAATAGTTTTTATTTTATTTTATTTTTTTAACCTCAGGTATAAAAGAACCAAAAATATTATGTTTGTGTTCAATTGTTTTTTGGTGTTTTATCATCCAATGATCATTTGGGAGACTAATTTGTGTTTCACTTTTTCTTTCTAAAAATATAAAACTCATATCAGGCTTTATTTTATTTTTGTGACCAAAAACCATCTAAGAGGCTGATTTTTATTTAATTTCCATTTTTTAATAAAAATCAAAACATTACTTAAGTTTTTTTTAGGGTATGCCAAGAATCCATTATGAGACATTAATACTTCCATGTTTTCAAAATTTAAAAAGGACAAAAGTATTATTCTGTACTAGAACCGAAGTCAAGAGTTAACCGTCTTGACTGATGTCCGTGGTCACCCCTCTCACTCTCAGTTTTACATCGTCTTAGTGGAGTACGGTATTTTATACTTAGGTTCAGTGGGAATCCTGGGTTCTTCAAGTTTAGGATGGAATTGAAGTTCTAATCCGTACCGAGATCGAAAGAACACACCGGAGGTGAACTTGTAAAAGATTCTCCGATGCTTAAGTCAGTACGGTATTACAGAAAATAAGGTATTACGGAGGTAACTCAGAGATTAGTTCAAGTTCTTGCTCAATAATAAATGAGTTATATTTATAGGGGTTACCTTAGTAGGAGAAATGATTTGACCTTCTTCCTAACTTACTGTAGCCACAGTGTTTGTAAGGACAGGCTGCCCATACCGATTTTAACTCCTTGTCTGGTTGTCAGGAGAGGACCAGAGTTCTAATCAAAGAACCGTAGTTGCTCTCAGTTTAGACCCCAGATATGATACCCAAACTATGCTTAGACAAGTAAATCTGATGACATGGCATTGCATTGATACCACCCCGGTCTGAACACAGGGAATCCGGTTAGCACCCCGGATCATTTGCCCCTTAGTTTGTTATTGTGGCGTTGTCACAATAATGAACTACCCCTTAACTCTAGCGGATAACCCGATGTTTCCTTGTGACCGCCATGATGATGCGCCCGACGTGATATGGATTGTGAGTTAGGTGAAGCATTTAATGCGTGCCGCCTGAAAAAGCTATCATTTCACGTGGATTGATGACGTGGCCAGTTGTGACTGGGCATTTAATTCATGCACCATCAGATGATGTCATTTAAAGGCAAAGTGAGTCCTATTTTAGGCCACGACTCTTCATCTTCCACTTCGTCCATGGGCCGTGACGGTTGAACTTTGGCCCATAGGACTTTGGTGTCTATAAAAGGGAAAGAACTTCACTGGCTCTTCACTTTGCATCCTCCCTCTAGAAACTTTGTCCATCTGCTGTCTTTTTCTCTTTCTCTATTCGTCTTGGCTCGTACTAGAACAATCGTTCGTACTGTAAACACAGATAGCCTTTTGACCTCCTCTTTTATTTTTGATGTCTATTTTTTCTACTAAGAACGGTCATGGCCAAGATAGCTCTTGTGAAATAATTTTAAATCCTTCTATTTCTTGGCCTCCCGAGGTCCCTCGTCGTGGACCTTAGCTCACATAGACAGACATCCGTAGGTGGGTAACTCCAGTCAACCAGGGTAATCCAAATTCCCAAGAACTAGAGTCTTCTTCCTCTGGGGTTCATGAACCCAAATCACCATTGCCCCTTATGTCTCTGGACAGGGGTGAAGATTCCAGCATAGTGCACTACTGTGCTGATGATACTAACTTTTATTCTGATGTCCCCTTTTTAGAGCACGTAGTTATCATGGACACTATTGGATCATTTGTACTGAGGAACAACCCCAACGAGACTTTTATAATTGCTGATAAGGTCAACAAGCTAGCCCAAAAAGCTGAGGATCCGTATTCCTAGGTAGCTAAAAATATACTGGTAACCTATAGTTCTCATGCTGTTGATGAGGACGGTGTTCAGCTAGAGGTAGAATCCTTCTGGCAAGCCAAGAAATATAAAAAGGACTTCCGCCTCATCCGTCCTACCTTCACAGACTGGATCTGTCATATACCTCAGGACCGCTTCCTTTACTTCCATGACTTCACGTTTTTAAAAGTGGGAATCTGGTTCCCTCTAAACCAGTATGAGATGATGGTGTTGCATTTCTTGGACATCACCCCTAGTCAACTTTACCCAAATGGTTGGGCTTTGGTGATGGCCCTGTAAGTTCTTGAAAAGCACCTTCGCTTCACCTCAACCGTCGCCATGTTTTTTAGGTATGCGCGGGTGATACGTCAAGCCGGCTCCGGGATAGGTTTCATTAACCTCAGATGTTAGAGTGACATCATAAATTTTGAGGCTTACGCCGACTCTTGCAAAATGTATGGCTCCTCCTTCAAGAGTTCATTCTTTAAACTTTTTGTTAAAAAGACAGCGTTCCCCTTCTAGAAGGATGAAGAAGGCAATTATTTGATCCATACCAGATGGACCCACAAACACTTTCTGCTGGAGAGTATGACTTACTCAGTCGACGAAGGCTCTCTCTAAGAGCTCCCGCACCATAGTCGATACCCTCCATACCCTTTCCCGGGGTGCTCCCCTCAAATGTCATTCCCTCTTAGGAACCTTGGAGACACAAAATGAGTATCTCACTCTTTTGGGTATTTATCTTTTCTCTTTATTTAGTTTATGCTAACAACTGTATTTTTAGGAAATATGAGTGTTGAGGCTTTGGAGGCACTCTGGAACCATCTGGAGGGCTTTGAGGTTGACATTTCTGGAGAAAATCAAGTCACTCTGAAGTTGATGAAGGCTTCTAACCTCCATACCCCTGGTAGGGCGGTTGCATTGGAGACTGGTCCGGCCAAAAAGAGAGAAAAGAAAAAAGATATCGGTGTTTCGAAGAAGCAGAGGGTTGACCCCGGCCAGAAGGTACTGGATAAAGGCAAAGGGGTTGTTGTTGAAGATCTAGTTGAGCAGGATACTCCGACTCTAATTTCTGGCATGGAAACTCTGGACGAGCTACTTATCAAAACCACTTATCCCAACATCGGCTTTTCTCTCCTATGGCGTCTCAAGGAGGGATTGAATCCTCAAGACCTTTAATTTACATTGAAGACCGCCATGTGGTACAACATCAAGACCCTCTCCACCATCTGCTCCACTACCACCGATGATCCGAAGAGAGAGATAGAGCATTTAAAGGAAAAGAATTCTCGCCTCTCCGAAGACTGCGGCAAGGCTCATCAGCAGGTTAAAAGCCTTAATGAAGAAAACCAAGCTCTTAAAAAATCTGAAGATGATTTGAAGAAAGAAAATGAAGGACTTCACCTGAAGATGGACGACTTGGAGAAATTCACGGCCGACCTTCAAAAGAAGAATGATGATTTGTCCATAACGGTCCAAGGTGAGAGAAATAAATACAAGGATGACATGACAATGTTCACCCAGGCTGCTATGGACTTTTTTAGCCATGCGGTTCACCAAGTCGTTTTCCGCAACCGAGGTGCCCAACTGAACTTGAACGGGATCGGTTTCTTTAACAGATTCTGGGATGGAGAACTGGTAATCGAAGTTGGTGAAAAGTCCTACACCCCTGCTGATGAGCCTTTCAAATTCATACCTCTAGCAGATGGAGAAGATGATACCTCTGCTGAGGAGGGAGTTGGGAATGTCGGTTTAGGATGAAAGGAGAAGGAAGATCACCCCTCCAATCATTAAGTCTATTTCTGTAATGCTCTGTAGGCGGGATGAGCCCTCTCTTTTTGACAATATTTTGATTGGGCCGGTGTAGTCCTCTTTTTTGTAGTTAATCTTATGTTACAGTGAAATTCGATTTTTTTTGCCTATACCGTCTTTTTTATTTTGAATTTCTCATACTAACCGTGATTCTAAAACGGACTCTTGATGATACTTGAGAGTTATTATTTTGTCGTGCATCACTTGAACAATCTGTACTTAACCATTTTTTGATTTTAACATAATCGAGCCGCCCTGGAGACTCCTAACTATTCTAGGATTTAATATAAATGAACCGCTTCTGGTGTATTCCAACCACTTAGGCTTATTTTTAATTGTAACAACCATCTCCTAAGTTTAATTGTAACTTAACTACTTTGTGGTCTTTCAATCACTCCGGGGTTTAATTGTAACAACCCCTCTGGGGTCTTTCGACCACTCCGGGGTTTAAATGTGACTTAACCACTCTGGAGTCTTTTAACCACTCCGGGGTTTAATTGTAACAACCACTCTGGGGTCTTTCGACCACTCTAGTGTTTAAATGTAACTTAACCACTATGGGGTTTTTTAACCACTCCGGGATTTAAATGTAACTTAACCACTCTAGGGTCTTTCGACCACTCTGAGGTTTAAATGTAACTTAACCACTCTGGGATCTTTCGACCACTCCGGGGTTTAACTGTAACATAAATGAACCTTCTTTAAAACCAAATAGCAAGTATTGAATACTTCAAACTTTAAATTTTTATTGATGAATGAGCACCCCGGCTGCATGTCTTATTAAAAACCTCCTAAGTAAACCCTGTGGGAAAAACCTTAGGTAGGGAAAAAGAGTGCATGACTTATGGTGCCGGTTAGCTGTAATACACGTGAAGGTTCTTTACATTCCATTTATTTTTAAAGACTTAATCTTCTAAGGTTTCCAAAAGATAAGCTCCCCCCAGTGTGACTTTATTTACCTGGTACGGTCCTTCCTATATTGGTGACAACTTTCCTTGATGTGCAAAATAATTCCTGATCGATGTTTTTCTCAGGATGAGGTTGCCTACATTGAAACTTATTTTCTGAACCTTGGCATTATAACTTACCGCGGCCTTGGCTTTGACCGCTTGATCTCATTCAAATGTCGCTTCTCTAACCTCCGGGAGTAGATCCAGTTCATTCCTTAATCTCAAATCATTGTCTTCATTGTCAAAACCTTGCACTCTTGGTGAAACTTGGTTAATCTCGACCGGTATGATTGCATCCACACCATATACCAACTGGAATGGTGTTTCTCCTGTGGATGAGTGTGGTGTCGTCTGGTATGCCCATAAAACATGGCATAGCTGGTTGGCCCATTCTCCTTTTGCTCCACCAAGGTGTTTCTTTAAACCTTTAAGGATTTCTCTACTCGCCACTTCGGCTTGCCCATTAGTTTGAGGATGCTCCACTGAAGAGAAAACTTGCTTGATCTAGAGTCCTTCAAGGAGGCTTTTGAACATTAAATCTATGAACTGCGTTCCATTGTCCGTGATGACCCTTCCTGGTATTCTAAACCTTGTGATCACATTTTCATAGATAAATATCCTAAGATATGTATAACTGCTTCTGCCTCTATCCACTTGGTGAAGTAGTCTACTGCAACTATCAAATACTTGACTCTGCCGGGGGCCTTTGGAAATGGTCCTAAGATATCCATGCCCTATTGATGGAATAGCCATGGGACAACTGATGTGAATAATTCTTCTATCGGGACGTGGTGTTTGTTGTTGTTCTTTTGGCAGACATCACACCTTTTGACATAGTCGACTGCGTCCTTAGCTAGAGTAGGACACCAGTAGCCTGCTCATAGAATTTTTCTAGCTAAACTTTTTACCCTGCAGTGGTGGCCACACGTACCCTCATGCACTTTGGCTAGAACATCTTCAACCTCGGCCTCATTCAAACATTTCAAGTAAAGAGCAGATACTCCCCTTCTGAAAAGGTTTCCGTCAACTAATACAAAATTCGACAACTCCTTCTTTAACTTCTTTTTCTTCAACGGGCACTCCAGAAATTGTCTACTTACCACGTAACGGATAATTGGGATAACCCATGAGTCTTCTGGATGGGCTCTGAACTAGATGACGTAAACTTTGAGTGGGTTCGAAATACTTAGAGTATCTAAAGTACTCTGTATGATCGTAGTCATGGATCCTGCCTTTTTTGTGCTTGCTAGCTGAGATAACACATCCGCCCTGACATTTTCTTCCTTGGGTACATGTTTGAACTCCACCTTTACAAATTTCTCTCTTAACTCTTTTACTTTAGCCAGATATTACTGCAACAGTGGTTCCTTGGTTTGGAAGCTTCCATTGATTTGCGAAATCATAAGCTGTGAATCACAGCATAGTACCACCATACGTGCTCCCACATCTAGAGCCGCCCTGAGTCCTGCTAAACACGTCTTGGACTCCGCTTGATTGTTCGATATTTTAAAATCAAACCTGAGGGAGACTTTTACACTCACCCCGTCCTTGCTTTCAATAACCACTCTGGCCCCACATAATTTACCATTTGATGATCCATCAACATAAATCACCCAGTACTCCCGCAATGGTGTTGGGGCCTCTCCCGTTAGCTCTGTCCTAAAATCAGCCAATACCTGAGCTTTTATAATCGTCCTAGGTTTATAGCAGATATCAAATTCTGACAACTCTACAGCCCATTTTGTCATTTGTCCTGCTAAGTCTGGTTTGTGAAAAACCATTCTCAATGGGAGGTCCATCCTGACTGTGATTGGATATGCATGAAAGTATTGTCTTAAACATCTTGATGTCCAGACTAATGCCAAAGCTGGCTTATCTAACTTCTGATACCGGCCTTCTAACCCTTGCAACACTTTTCTAACAAAGTACACTGGTCTCTGACCCTCAATTGTCTCCTTTACCAATGCAGCCCCAATAGCTTCGTCTGATATTGAGAGGTAAACAAACAACTTCTTTCCAAGGTTTGGTCTTGTTAATACCGGTGGGTTGGCTAACACCTCCTTAAACTCTTGGAATGTATTCTCCTCTTATTCTGCCCATCGAAACTCCTTGTTCTTTTTCAGTGCCTTGTAAAGGGGTAATGATCGATGTGTCATTTTTGGCATGAACCGGGATAACGCTGCTACCTTTCCATTTAGTGATTGTACTTCCCTCACACTGGTTGAACTTCGAAGTTCTCTCACCACTTTACATTTATCAGGGTTATCCTCTATGCTTCTTTGAGTAAGCATGAATCCTAAGAATTGTTTTGTCGGCACTGCAAATGTACACTTCAATGGATTCAACCTCATGTTGTATAGTTGAAGTCTTTGAAACACCTTTCTCAAATCTTCAATGTGATCTCCCCCAACCAGGGTCTTGGTTATAATATCGTCAACGTACACTTCAACTATCTTTGACCTCACCCCCTCAAAAACTTTGTTCATTATTCTCTGATAGGTACGACATAACTGTATAACAAAAAACTCCTTTGTCATTTACGAACATCGTCTTATCCTCATCTTCCTTCCACATTGGTATTTAATTATAGTCGGAGTATGCATCCATGAAAGATAGGAATTGGTACCCAAGGAATCATCCATCATCTGATCGATACTTGGTAAGGGCTACAGATCCTTGGGGCAACATTTGTTCAGATTTCTGATATTCGTGCACATCCGTCACTTGCCATTCGCTTTCTTCATCATCACCATATTTGAAACCCATAAGGAATATTGAACTTCCCTTATAAAACTAGCCTTCAACAATTCTTTCATCTGCTCACATGATCCCTTTTGCTTCTTTGGCCCTAGTCTCCTTTTCTTCTGTACTATTGTTTTTGACTCTGAATAAACTGCGTGTCTATGACAATAGAAGTTTGAATCTATTCCAGGCATATCGGCCACTATCCAAGCAAACAAGTGTTTGAATTCTTTCAATAAATTGACCAATCGCTCCTTTATTCTGGTATCCAATGAATCATTGATCTTCATACCCCTGATGGGGTCTTTCTCCAGCATAACCTTCTTCACTACGCCTTCCGGTGTAGGCCTTTGAGGATTCTCTAGGTTCAACACTAACTTCTCTTTGGGGTCCAAATCTATCAAAATTATTGACTCCCATATTGGTCTGCCATCATTTAATCTTTTCCTATTGATAGACTATTCTTTCTTTGTCAATTGATGGTGAGGTTGTAGAAATACCTTTTCATTTGTTGGTCACCCCAGACAGAGAACACCTGGTTGTCCTTGTCAATAAATTTTATCAATAGATAAGGGGTTGAGACCACTACTTCTAAGGCATTCAAAGATATACGCCCAAAAATCCCATTGAATGAGGATTTTACATCTATCAGCAACACCCTTGTGTGCACTGTCTTCGACCCTGACTTTCCCTCAAACGTCAGCCTGGTAACCAAGTATCATTTAGTAGACTGCTTAGCCCCATTGAATGTCGTCAATTCTTGCGTGTACGGCTATAAATTAGAATTTGAGTCTCATTTTCTTGAAGCATTCATAGAAAATGACATCCATGAACTCCATTGGTCCACCAACATTCATCTGATCATTTTATTAGCCACCACAGCTTCGATAACCATTGTGTCATCACCCCCTGGCACTGTTGGACCATAATCATCATCAGTAAAGGTAATAGCCGGGGTCTGAATTCCATCTTTGAATGGTCTGTTATCTATCTTCGCCTGGACCGACATAATCATTCTCAAGTGATTCTTTCATGCTGAGTTTAACACTCCGCCCCCAGCAAAACCTCTAGCGATCATGTCAATGACATCTCTCTTGCCCGAACTGGGTGATGGCTTCATCCAGGATTCGTCATCATCGTCGATATTATCTACTACGACCTTTCCTTTGTCCAACATAGGCTTCTTTAAACTTTGAGCCCCCTCTTCCTCACTCGGGCCAATCTCCTTCCTTTTTGGCATGACCTTCTCAGACTTTGGGTTTGTCCTTTGCCTAAATAGGTACTGTTTCAACCTTCCCTCTCTTATCAGCATCTCAATGGCTTCCTTTAACTAACGACACTTATTCATACTATGTTTGGCCTGCTCATGAAACTCACAGTACTTACTAGTGTTCCCAGCTCTCTTCATGGGTAGTGGTTTCTTTACTCCGTACACCAGTATCCCCTTTATACTAACCTCTCTTAAAATCTGACTAGGCCTAACTATCAATGGGGTATACTGCACAAGATTCACATTCCTCCTCTCTTTTGATCTTGGGAGTACGTCCCTTCCAGGACCCTTCCTCTCAGGCCTCAACATTTTTCTCTCCAACCTCTAGATTTCCTCCTGATCCACACTCTTATGCTTGGTAGCTGCTAAATGCATTTCCCTTCCTATGTACTTCGTCGCCTTATTTCTAAACTCTTCAAATGTCCAGGGTGGTCCATTTGCTAGAGACAACGTAAAAGGTGAGTGCGGTTGTAAAGCCTCCACCGTAATATGCATCTGTATCTCCTTCGCCAACCCCAGAACTAATGTAGCCTCCTTATAAAACCTTCTTAAGAAATCTCTTAGAATCTCCTCTGGTCCTTGCCTAATCTGGGAAAATGTGTGGGATGTCTTAGGCACATCTCTAGACACCATGAAATGTTATAAAAACACGTGAGACATATCGTTCCATGAATCAATTGACCCAGCTGGGAGACTCTTAAACCACCCCAAGGCTTCAACGGATAACGTCCTTGGGAACATCCTACATATGACATCTTCCTCAGCACCTAGGAACAAAGACTCATTCACGTAGGCATCCAGGTGGCTACCGGGGTCAGATTCTCCTGTGTATTTCCCAACTAACAATGACTGCGGGGTTTGTAGGTGCCTAGGAATGGAAACACTCATTAATCTCCTGGTGAATGGTATCTTGAACCGATATTCACCTCCCATACCGTGGTGCATTGCCCTTCTTTAGCTACTTATCTCCTCAGTCCGATGCATGGATTCCTACTCATCGTATGCATAAGTCAAAGACCGCTCCTGTTGGCGGTGAATATCTTGTTGCTTCTGGTCGCTACCTCGGTTCTCCCTCCTAAGCGCTTGGATTTCTTGACGCAACTACCTTATAATCTTGCCTCTGGGATCTAGACGTACTACTGCCTGTGTCCTCAACTCTGTCCTAGGGGTCTCTACTATCCCCTCATTGTAATCCAACGTCCTTATCACATTCTAGACGTGCCCCTCCAGAGTTTCATCTCCTCTCGGATACTCCATGACCTCTTCTTCGTTGTGATATGGGACTCACGATTTATGCGGTCCCACCGAATGTGCCAATGTTCTGTACTAGAACCGGGGTCAAGAGTTGACCATCTTGACCAATGTCTATAGTCACCCCTATCACTTTCAGTTTTACATCGTCTCAATGGAGTACGGTATTTTATACCTAGGTTCAGTGGGAATCCTGGGTTCTTTAAGTTCAGGATGAAATTGACATTCTAATCCTTACCGAGGTCAAAGGAACACACCGGATGTAATATCCCGGATAATTATAGAAAATTTTATGAAGTGGAAAATGTTAAAAATTGTTTTTAGGAATTTATTGGATATTTTTAAGAATTATTGGTTAATTATAAAAGGTGTGATTAGAAGAAGAGGGGTTTAATTTAAATCTTTAAAGAAATTGAAAAGGAAATGGAGAGATGACCGGCTGAGTAGGTAAGCGGTTGGAAGTGACCGGTTGGGCAGGTGACCCGTTGCCATGAGTTAAATAAAGGTTTCTTTCTCTCAATCATTCACTTTCTGCGAGAACCATCTTCTTCTTCTTCACCTGTTCCTTTTCTCCTTCTCCTTCCTCCATCATTGAAGAGCTGTAAGCTTGAAGGAAGGTCCATACCTTGAAATAATTACAGAGTTGTGACAGTAATTTCAAGGTAAGTCTTTTGAACCGTTTAAAAGTTGTTGCCTCACCTTCTTCCTTTCTTTTCTGGACGAATGGTCATGTGTATGGAGGAGGGTACTGTTCTGATCCCACTCCTCCTGGCAGTAAGCCTGTAAATGGCCCTTTCACTGTGTGGATAGGGGTGTGATGTTATGTTTCACGTTCCAGACCCGTAGGTGGAGGAACGAACACTGATGGAACGAACACTGATGAGGAAGGTGGTGCTGGAACGGAAGTGGAACGGTGCACCCAGCAACTGTTGAAGCTCGGAACAGAGGTAAGGGGGTGTTCGGGTTATAATTAATTAGAATTGGACACTGTCCGAGTTATTGGAATGACTGTGAACCGGGTAAGAGATGATGCCGAGTGAAATTGTGTGAATATGTATATGAATGTATGTATGAATGTACACACTGATCGGTTTAGGATCGTGTGTGTGTGACTTTGCTGAATGAAATTTGAGAATGTATGAGTATGCATGTGTGTGAGCATCGATCAATTTCTGATCGTGTGACTAGAGGAGTATTTCATGTTGTGATAATTGTGATAATGCCGAATGAATTATATATGAATGTGAATGAATGCATGTATATGTATGTACACCGATCAGTTTCTGATCGTGTGAGTAGTATATTCCAAGTGAAATGGAATTATTTGATGCTATGATGAAATGATGCTGAGTGAAATGTGTATGCATGTATATGGACACCGATCAGTTGAAGATCGTGTGTGTATGTGTAAATCCGATTGAAATTTAAATGATGCTGTGACAATCGGTATTTTATGGTAATGTGGAGTCGGGTTTGACAAGCAGGTCACCCGAGTGATGCTGTTAATGAGTCGGGTTTGACAAGCAGGTCGCCCGAGTGATAATGTAATGGATGGGCTTGACAAGTCGGTCGCCCTGTGATGAGAGCACATGCCAGTTTATGGTAGTTGTATTTGTTGATTGATGATGATATGAAATGTGAATTATGTGGTATGGGATGGCCGACGGTATATGTTACCCTCGTTTCTGGCTTTAGTCGTCAAGCAGGACCCAGTTGAGCTACCCAGAGGTCTATGACCCAGTGGTTGAGGGGGAGTCAAGCAGGACTCGGTGAACCAAGCAGGGTTCATGGGGTGTCAAGTAGGACCCCCAGCTGAAGGCCGATCCTTTAGTATCCGGATACTAGGCGTCGATTTTATGTGAGAGTCAGTTGTGACATTTGATGATTTGATAATTTTGCCGAGTGCAGTGTTTGCCGAGTGTGCAGTATTATAATTGATGAATATGATATGTACATTTTCCGAGTGCAATTTGATACAATTACCGAGTATGAATTGTCATATTGATGAATGAGAATTTGATATAATTGCTGAGTATGATTTGATGTATTTGCCGAGTGATTTATTAGAATTACCAAGTGGTAAATTGTAATTGCCAAATGGGTTATTTGTTACTATTGCTGAATGAGATTTGTTATACTTGCTGAATGAGTTACTTGCCGAGTGAGGTAACTGTTGAGTATGTATTATAATGCCGAGTATGAATTGTGATGTTTACCGAGTATGAATTATTATACTTGTTGAGTAAGATGTCATATTTTCTGAGTAAGAATTGATGAGTATGATGTTGTATTTGTCGAGGGTAATTTATTGTATTTGACGAGTGTGAATTGATATAAATACCGAGTGCGGATGGCTAGAATTGCCGCGTGTGAGTTAGAATTGCCGAGTGTGAATTATTGGCCGAGTGTTAAATGATGAAGTAATCGGACGGAATTTTATATACATATAAATTGTTAATTTCTGTTCTAGATTAATTATAATACTAAACACTCACCCTTGCTGTGGTTTACATTTTTAGTAACCAGTGACAGGGAAGAGGTCGGAGCCATGGAGGTGCGCCAAGTGGAGGATTGATGCCAAGAAACCGAGTGGTTCTGAAATGAATGTAATATATATATATATATATATATATATATATATTGAGTTTTCTGAGTGATGCTATATGATTGAGTTGAACTAATTTTGAATCGGTATGCCGACTAATGTGAACATAAATTTATGTTATGTAATCGGTATTAAATTTCTTGAGTTTGTTGTAGTAAGGTCGATTACCGGGTGAATCTAGCCGAGCAGATTCTGTCTTGTCCGAGCGAGGCCAGTTGATTTGGTGCCTATCTCGCTCGAGTATCCTGTCTCTTTTCGAGTAAAAATTAGAGAGCTTTTCCGAGCGAAGGAAAGATGGGATGTTCCCGAGCGAACTATTTTGAGTGAAGCTTAAGATTGTATTCCGGGTGAGGTATACCCGAGAGAAACAGTTTCCGAGTGAATGAAAGCTCAGAGTTTTCCGAGTGATGTAATTGTAAGCAAAACTCCGACTCGTGAGTCTGGTACACCGTGTGGCATTCGCTCAAGCGAGTCGGCTCTCCCTTAAGCGAATCAGGGGCTCGCTCAGGCTAATACCCCTGACTCTGTTTTATTCCTTTCGCTGATTCAATCTTATTTTATGTTGAAATATTTTCGATCGATTATTACTATTTTAAGTATGATTTTATTATTTTGAATATATTTAATAAATGTAATTATTATTTTATATTGAGACCGGGTGGATTTTTATTAAAAGTAAAAAATCTATTGTTAAAAATGAGAAAAAAATGATGCGGGTCGTCACACCGGAGGTAAACCTGCAAAAGATTTTTTGATGCTTAAGTCAGTACGGTATTACAGAAAATAAGGTATTACAAAGTAAATTGGAGATTGGTTCAGGTTCTTGCTCAATAATAAATAAGTTGTATTTATAGGGGTTGCCTTAGTAGGAGAAATGATTTGACCTTCTTCCTAACTTACTGTAGCCATAGTGTTTACACGACAGGCTGCCCATACCAATTTTGACTCCTTGTCTGGTTGTCAGGAGAGGACCGGAGTTCTAATCAAAGAACTGTAGTTACTCTGGGTTTAGACCCCGGATATGATACCCAAACTATGCTTAGACAAGTAAATCTGATGACGTGGCGTTGCATCGGTACCACCCCGGTCTGAACACAGGGAATTCGATTAGTACCTCGAATCAAATATGTTTCTTTAGTTTTAAATAAAATTATTTGAGATCCATTTTCCAAAACAAAAAAGAAATTAATATATAATCTTTATTAAATAAAAATTAGGCAGCAATTTTATGTTAGTGTAGTATAATGTACTTTGCCTATACCAAAAATTATAAAATTATAAAGAAGGATAAATGTATAGAGTATTTATCTTGTATCTTATCGCATGAGATCTATATTTTTAGAAAAAATTTAGAATTTAGAGTTTTGTTTCAAATAATTTCTCTAAGTAGAAAACCAAGAATATCTCTTTTCCACTTAATTAAAATCAACGTCTTTTAAAGTAACATTTTCTCATATCAAAGTTTAAAAAATAATTCTAATTTCTTTAAAAAAAATCAAAAGTTTTCTAAAATCAAACTCAATCTCCTAAAAAAATGTAACCTTAACTTGAACATACGTAAGAGCGGGATTAATTTTTCTCGGGTCCCTTTTTCCATATAAATCTTTCTATTTTATTTATCTTTTAAGTTAGATTAAAATTATAGC
Source organism: Clitoria ternatea (assembly GCA_037962975.1). NCBI lineage: Eukaryota > Viridiplantae > Streptophyta > Magnoliopsida > Fabales > Fabaceae > Clitoria > Clitoria ternatea. The sequence goes on from CM075675.1 coordinate 55,645,507, forward strand.
AAAAGCTGTACAATTTAATCGAGGTATTGATCTAATATACAGGTAAATAAAGGTATTAATACCTTCTTTATTTGTAACCAATTCACCTACTCATTTCTCTAAAGGTTTTTTTTACAATCTTTTACCATTTGAAAATAAAAATAAAATTTTAGTGGTCACTCAATATCTTTGTTTTTTCCTTGAGTCACTATTTTGCCGTAAAAAATCCACATACTAAGACTATTGGATTTTATTTAAATGGTTATTATCAAAACACAAAGGCATGTGACATTTTTAATTGTTCATATAATTATTAAATAATTTTTTATTATATCTAACTTTGAATCTTAACTATTAATATATAATTATATAATCTAAATTTAATCTTTTTATCTCTTATAATAACTAAGTGTTCTCACTTGATATTATTATTATATATATATATATATATATAATTGAAGATTTTGGGGTGTCTAATTACAAAGACTTAAATAACCTTGTAGTATGATTATTTTAGGTAAATAAAGTTTGGGTATTTACTTTGAGTGATGATGTTTACAGTGTAGTTTGGTTTAATTTTGAAGTAAAATATGAGTTAAACCACATAACAAAAAAGTATGTGGTTTGATTCGGTACAATTAAAATAAAATACAAAAATTAAATTAGGTTAAAGCATCGTAGTTTGAATTGGTTTGGTTAAACAATTTTATACTTTTATTTTAAATCTCAATTAAATAAATACAAATTATATAATAAATCTTAAAAGTTACATGAAATAAAAAAAAAAGATGTGGTTCATCTTTTTAGTATTTTTTACAAATAATTTATTATGTTATGAGTATTTTATTTTATAATTTATATGTTATGTTTATACTTTATACTGGTTGTCCCTCTGAATAGTCATGCTGATGTCACAACTTATAGGGCCGGTATCCAGACCGGATCATTTGTCCCCTAGCTTGTATGAGGGACTGTTAAGTTACTCATATGAGCTACACTGTCTTTAAAAAGTTTGGATGCCGGTAAAGTACCCTGAGAATGCTTACTCAGAACTCTTGTCAACTGTGAACTGGTGTTCTGCCAGCGTATCCGTTCTCTTGATGCCCTTACAACGGATTCGGACAAAGATTTACAGCGAGGGTAATCCCAAGAGTTTTTCGGAAGTCATGACTCTTGGTATTCGAATAGTTGTTGGGGTACATTTAATGCATCTGAAATGATTGGACAATTAATGCCCTTTTAAAACATGAGCCATCATTGCCCTAGCAATAACCGTCAGTTGGGCTTATTGGGCCTGGAATTTGGCTTCCGTGGGCTTGTTTCGGTTGAAACTTTTCATGAATCGTCACCATTTCGTGCCTTGGACTATGAAATGACGGCGTCATTCAAATCCAAAAAGTTGCGCTTTGGGGCTTACGACATGACTCTTGGCTGATCACTGTGCCCCCTCGTTACCTATAAAAGGGGAACTTAGTAAGTTTCAAAACTTACTTCCGCCTTCAAGCTTAGTGAACCTCTGCTGAAATTTTGAAGATTCTGTTGTTGTTCTTTCCTTTCGCGAAGTTCTTCCTTCCATTATCCCTTCTTTAGGTAACCTCCTTGAACTCTTACCTTCATATTATTTTTGGTTGCTTCAACTTCAACCATGCGCCCTAGGCCAAGCAGCGCTGGTACCTCAAACAGGGGGAATTTGAGTTCATGTGCCTCCTCTAGCCACCGTGGTGGGAGGATTCCTGTGAATCTTCCTATGGCTGGGCCTCGTCGCTCGAAGAGGGTTGAAACTTCTTCCTCGTGAGCGCCAGTGGTTAGGCGCCACACTGAGGGTTCCTTTGACTCGAGGGCTACCAACCACTCTGACAGCGGGTCAAATGCTGAAGGCTACCTCTCTGACGACGTTGCCTTTTATCACAGTACAGAGGCATTTCAACTCGCATCAGACGTAATGGAGATTCCCGGGTCTGGCAAGACATTGATCCTGAGGATTGTAGAAGGGTGTGTCAACGTTATGTCACACCGGTTGAACTGGGAAAGGTTGAATAAGGAGAAGCCGTATTGCTGGGTCGAAGAGGAATTTTTTGACATTCCTTCGCATCACGCAAAAGAGGACGAAAATCCTGTTAAGCTTCGATGCAGAGTCTATTCCCAAGAGAAGCACAAGGGCCGTTTTCTCATCCTTGCACCCTGACCTATGGAGCGAGTCTGTCATCGAGTCCTAGACGAGAGGTCGGTCTACATGTACGACTTCGTCTTCCAGAACTTGAGGGTCCATTTTCCTATGACGGAATTTCAAATGGTTGTCCTCCGCTTCCTCGACTGTGCCCCTACGCAACTGTATCCCAATGGCTGGGGCCTGGTGCGTGCTCTCGAAATCCTTGGGGAGCATTTTAACTTCACAGCCACTGTGGCGAAACTTTTCTACTACTGCCAAGTGGTCCGCCGTGCAAACAAGAAGGGCGGCCTTGGGTTTATAACGCTCCGTTGTGACTCAAGGATAGTAAACTTCAAATCCTATACCAAATCTATGAAGATCGATGGGCGCTCTTTCAAGCATTACTATACACGGATTTGAGTGCAAACAAATAAGTCGGTCTTCTGGCTCAACAAGGAGGGATTCACAAAATTCCCCACCAGCTGGACACACGAGTATTTCCTGTTGCTGAGTCATGCTTACTATACTGAAGAGGGTAAACTTTCCTCTCACTCTGTGGAGGTGCTGAGTGCCATGCATTCGGCCTCAAAGGCCCTCAAGGGGTTCTCTTGCAGGCTTCTCCTGGGGAGTACCAAAGTCTGAGATACCTACCTTCGTAATAACCATTCTTTAACTATGTTATGTTGCACATTCATTCTATATTTATTGCTTTTCCTTCAATATTTTAACTCAATTTTCTTTGTCTTGCAGAGCAAATTGAAAAGGTTTCCCCCGAAATGCTGTCTTTAAAATCCATGCTGGCAGATGGCGATTCCTCTTCTGAGGAAAATGAGATCTAGGCCAAGAGTAACTCCTTCAAGGTTGTAGCTCTCACTATCCCCCTTACATCCGCTGTGGGGGATGACGTCCCTCTCCTTGAAGAGAAAGAGCATGAGGAGCAACCTCAGGCTGAAAGGGAAGATCAAGAAGAGCCCGCGCCTGAGAAGAAGAAGAAGAAAAAGAGAATCCTGATCAAAGCCATAGACAAGGAGAAGTCTTCTACTGGTGACTCTCCAAGGAAATGCCAGAAAACTCTAGAAGAGTCTGGCATGAAGAAAGACAAGGGGAAGAAACCCGTTCTCTTTTCCTCTGCCCTTCCTTCACACACTGGCTCGGAGACGGGGTCGAATAGTTTACCTCCCCCTGTTAGGTCTCCTCCGAAGGAGTCTTTCCTCTCTCCCTACCTTTGGTTCCAAGGGTCCATGCCTCCCACACTTCCTAAGGCAAGGTACTGCCTCCGCCCTTCTCTTGAGGCTGCAGAAGTTCGAGGAGCATGTAAGGCCAGCCGTTGGCAACTGGACGAGCTTTCCGGTTTGCTAGACTCCCTCAGCGACAAGGCGGATTATATGGAGCAAGTTGAAAAACTTGAGGCCGACATCACCGTGAAGGAGGCCTGGGCGGCCAAGCTAGCTGAAACTACCAGGGGGTTGAATCGGAGCTGAAAAATGCTAAGGAGCTGCTGGAGATGAAGACCGGAGAAATAAGCCAGCTCCACCTTACCAACAAATCATTGGAGCGGCAGGTGTCTGAACTTCAGCAACAAAACAAGTCCATTCCCCTCCTGGAGGAAGAACTCTAACTTGAGAAGAAGAAGACCGCTAAACTGAGTGAAGATCTCTTAACAGCAGAGGCCGGTCACAACAAAAGCTTGGGAGAGTGGGAGGCCATCAGGAAGGAATTACAGGCTCAGATTGAAGAGCTGAAGAAGGGGAATATGGCCACTGGGCCATTGGAGGAAGAGGTCACCAAACTTCAGAAAAAGCTAGCCACCTCCAAGGCTAAGGCTGCCAAAGCTTTGGAAATATACAAGAAAGTGGCCTTCGAGTCCCTCGGCCTAGCTCTTCGTCAGGTCTATTATCGCAATCCCGATGTAAAACTTAACTTGTACAGGCTGGATCCATTCTATGAGTTCCACGGAGGGAAACTTGTTATGGTGAAGAGTGATGGCTCATACGTGGATCCTCCGGAGGCACTTTACGAATTGCCCTATCTTCCGGAGGGCCAAAGTATGGAACCACCACCGGTTACTCCTGGTCCTAAAAATGTTATTCAAGAGAACATCTGATCTGGCCAGGAGACCGGAGTTGAAGGAGCCAAGGAGGGAGGAACGGATGTGCTCACAGCGGAGAATCAGACACCTGCTCCTTAGTTTTTGCACCTTTATTTTATAGCTGTGTACTGGGATCAGCTCCAGTTTCCATAATCTCACATGTATACAACTTTTCTTCAAGTAAATAAAATCTTCCTTCACATTGCTTTTATCATTTGTGACAAGTGTATGGTTATCAAATAACTTAGACACACATGCTATGCTTTTACCTTTGAAGTACTTGTTAACTGTTGAATATTATCCCCAAGCGTTATTGAGTGAAAGGTTCTGAGTGAGTGACTCCGAGTAGGCATTTGACTCCGAGTGAGCAATTCCGAGTGAGGTAGGCTTTGGCCTTGTTACCTGGGGAGTTCCATTACCTGGAGCCTCCTCGTGCCATTTGGTAAAGGTATGTGTGTGTTATCTGAGTCTTCTATTTCTTTGGTGTCGAAGGTTCGTGCCGGGGTTTATCTTAAAAAATACCGAATAATCCTTTCGGGTGGAAGATTTCCTAGTGAAATTTCATGCTGCCTTCAACTCTTTAGGGATAAGGGATTTAGTCCGCTTCAATAATGGACGTGCTTGTCAGATTGCTCGCAAAGTCATGTGGTCAATAGTAATGGCCAATAATAATTAGAATAAGTTGTTGGCCTATAATCTGAGTCCTCATTCGGGTAGGAATTTTTCTAAGTGCAATACTTTCTGAGTGGGATGACAATGAGTGAGACATTTCCGATCCCCGCGTGGTATGGCACCGAGCGAAGCATTTCCGATCCCAGCGTGGTATGGCACTGAGCGAAGCATTTCTGATCCCCGCGTGGTATGGTATCGAGTGAAGCATTTCTGATTGAGTCATTTCCAAGGGAATTACTTCTAACAGAGAAAACCTTTGACCTCGAATGACTATGTTTCGGGTAGAGATATTCCCGGGTGAATAATTCCTGAAAGTGACTTCGAAGTGAGATATTTCCGAGTGAAGAATTCTCGGGGAAAGTACTTCTGAGCGAATTCAATAATGAGGATGACGATTGATTCTTCCACAACGTTCGTCCAAACCTACTAACTATACTTGGAGTTTAGTTTAATCCTACAATCTGAGCCTTCAAATAGGGTTTGGTTTGATCCTACAACCCATGTCTTCAATGGCGTTCGGTTTAATCCTACTAACCGTACTCAGAATTTGATTTAATCCTACATTCCGAGCCTTCGAATGGGGTTCGGTTTGATCCTACAACCCATGTCTTCAATGGCGTTCGGTTTAATCCTACTAACCGTACTCGAAATTTGGTTTAATCCTACAATCCGAGCCTTCGAATGGGGTTCGGTTTGATCCTACAACCCATGTCTTCAATGGCGTTCAGTTTAGTCCTACTAACCGTACTCGGAGTTCAGTTTAATCCTATAATCCGAGCCTTTGAATGGGGTTCGGTTTGATCCTACAACCCATATCTTCAATGGCATTCAGTTTAATCCTACTAACTGTACTCGGAGTTCGGTTTAATCCTACAATCCGAGCCTTTGAATGGGGTTCGGTTTGATCCTACAACCTATGTCTTCAATGGCATTCGGTTTAATCCTACTAACCGTACTCAAAATTAGGTTTAATCCTATAATCTGAGCCTTCGAATGGGGTTCGGTTTGATTCTACAACCCATGTCTTCAATGGCGTTCGATTTAATCCTACTAACCGTACTCAAAATTCAGTTTAATCCTACAATCTGAGCCTTTGAATGGGGTTCGGTTTGATCCTACAACCTATTTCACCCCTCAAGGAGTCACATCGTCATTTCACAGAATATGTGATTGAGATTATCTGCCCTGGGGGTCCTTATATGCAACGGCCTATGGCTACGAATCACAACATAGAAAGGAAAAGGTGAGAGTGATAGATTCATAAACTGTATTCTCATTAAATTGAGCGTATATTACAAGGGGAGCATAGTTGGGGTCATGCCTCATTAAAACCTTCTTGAGAAAACCCAATCTAAAAAACTCAAGTGAGGAAAAAAAGTACACGCCGTCTTACCAACTAGCTGTTCCATTTACCTCAAGCTCCTCAAGCCGGTATGACCTCTTTCCAGTTACCTCAGAGACTCTATAAGGGCCTTCCCATGTTGGCGCCAATTTCCCTTGATGAGCGAACTTATTTCCCACACTCGCCTTGCGCAAAATAAGATCTCCCGTATTAAAAGCTCTGTATTGCACACGCTTATTGTATCGGAGGGCTGCCTTTGCCTTTATCGCCTGGTCTCTAACAAAAGCTTCTTCCCTCAACTCATGTAGGACGTCTAGCTCTGATGCAAAATTAGTGTTATTGTCCCCAGCTAAAAAGTATTCCACTCGAGCCGATCTGGTCTGAAGCTCCACCGGAATCATTGCTTCAACCCCGTAAGTCAACCAATATGGGGATTCATTAGTAGAAGAGTGTGGCGTAGTCCGGTACGCCCACAGGACATGGCATAACTGATCAGTCCCCTTTAGCACCTCTCTATTAGCTACTTCCGCTTGGCCGTTTGTCTGGGGATGCTCAACAGATGAAAAGATTTAGACTATCCCCAGTCCTTCAAGTAAATCTATGAACTTCCTATCTGTGAACTGGGTGCCGTTATAAGTTACAATCCGCCCTGGAACATCGAATCGAGCTATGATATTTTCATATACAAAACGTCGCATCCGTGCTGACGTGATATGCACTACCGGTTCCGCCTTAATCCACTCGGTGAAGTAATCAACTCCCACGATCAGATATTTAATGCCACCTGGAGCAATGGGGAATGGACCCAAGATATCGAGGCCTCATTAATAGAAAGGCCATGGTACAGCAGATGAGGAGAGTTCTTGAGCCGGTGTGTGATGAAGATTAGAGAACCTCTGGCAAGCGTCGCACTTCTTCACAAAATCAATTGAGTCTTGTTTCATTGTGGGCCATCAATACCCAGCCCTGAGGACTTTTCTCATTAAGCTTCTTCCTCCGGCGTGGTGCCCGCATTGCCCCTTGTGTACCTCCTCCATTACACCTTGTATTTCGCTCTCTTTCAAATAGATAAGATAAGGCACTGAGAATCCTCTTCTGTACAAAACACCATCAACCATAGTGAAATATGGTAATTCCCTTTTCACTCTTCTTCTCTCCTTCTCATTAGTGGGAAGTTGTCCGTCAGTCAGATAACGGATATAAGGGATAACCCAGGAATTCTCGTAGGGGTAATTAACCATTATAGCGTTAAGAGAAGGGAACAAAGGAATACTAGGTGATGTCAGCGTGCTTTAAACCACCGTCGTTGTGCTACCAGGCTGTTTTATGCTCGCAAGTCTCGATAAGATTTCTGCTCTGGTATTCTCTTCTCTTGGCACATGCTTGAACTTCAACACGTCGAATCTCCCCTTCAACTCGTTCACACAATTCAGATACAACTGAAGTTGGGGCTCGTGGACCTGATATTCTTCTTGAATTTGTGAAATCACCAGCTGTGAGTCACTGCACAATGTCACTTCTGTTGCACTGATATCTATTGCCACACGGAGGCCGGCCAAGTATGCCTCATATTCAGCCTGATTGTTGGAAGTCTTGAAATTGAATCGGAGGGAAATCTCCAAATGCACATCGTCGTCGCTCTCCACAACAACACCAGCTCCACAACCTTTATTGTTCGACGACCCATCAACATAAACAGTCCAATATGCTCGAGGTGTAACTGGATCCGACCCTGTCATTTCTACAATGAAATCTGCCAAGACTTGGGCTTTAATGGCTCCCCGTGGCTCATAAGAAATTTCGAACTCAGAAAGTTCGATAGACCACTTGATCATCCTTCACCAGGATTCTAGACTTCACCGTTCTCGCTCCAGGCTTGCCTTCAAAAGAAATGAGAGTATCGAGATACCCTTTGGTGGGTTGTTTTGCTCCATTGAATGCTGTGAGCTCTTGCGTATATGGTTGCAAATCTGCATCATTAAAACCCATTCTTTTGAAACAATTATAAAAAATTACATCGCAAGAACTTCCCTGATCGACGAGAATTCTCTTAACATCCTTGTTGGCTATGACATTTTGATAACCACTGCATCGTCACCTCTTGGGATCGTTGGGCCAAAATCGTCATCTGTAAATGATACCACCGGTGCTGCCACACCGTCCCTGAAAGGGCGGTTATCTCTGGGCTTCCCCTGAACCGATAGGATCATCCAGTGGTGATTCTTCCTAGTTGTGATTGACGCTCCTCCTCCAGCAAATCCTCCCGCTATCATCTCTATCACCTCAAGTCAGCCTTGCCTTTGTTGCTGAGGCATACTATCTTGTTGAGTTCCTCCAGCAATTACTACTCCCTTCTGTTTCTCTGCGGCTGTGAACCTCCTGACCGGATTACGACTAGTATCATCTTCATCATCTGGATCTTTCCCTCTCTTATCCATCCTGTCTGGCTTATCTAAGGACTTTTCCTTGAACAAATACTGTTTCAGTTTTCCCTCTCTAATGAGAGTTTCCACTGTATTCTTCAACGCCTTACACTCATCTGTGTGATGCCCAACCTGCTCGTGAAATTCACAGTATTTACGTGAGTTCCCTGGTCTTTTCATTGGAGGAGGTTTCCTTACCCCATAGACACTGAGCGTGGGCCAGCCAACTTCCCTCAGGATTTGGGAATACCTGGAGTTCAACGGGGCATAGTTACTGAAAGAAAAGACGCGTCTGTCTCGCTGCTGAGATCGAGTGTTCATAAAGTTTTCCCTCGAGGCATGCTTCTCTGGCCTTACCCTCTCCTTATCTCTCCGCGGTTGCTGTGAGGGTACTGGTGACTTTATTCTAGCTGCAGTAGCTTCCAAGTGCATCTCTATGCCAATGTACTTTGAAGCTTTCCTTCGGAACTCCTCGAAGGTTGTTGGAGGACTTTTTGCCAAAGATAAGGCAAAAGCAGAACCAGGCTGCAAGGCCTCAACCATAATATGGAGCTGTATAGCCTCCGTGAGGTTAGGCACCAACGCAGCTTCCTTATAGAATCTCTTCAAAAACTCTTTAAGAGTTTCATTCTCTCCTTGCCTTATCTGGGCCAAGGTGTGAGAAGTCCTTAGAATATCTCTGGAGATAACAAAATGGCTTTTAAATGCAGCTGCCATCTCTTCCCAGGAATCTACAGATCCTGAGGGTAAGCTCTTGAACCAGCTCAAAGCTTCCTCCGTCAATGTTCTTGGGAACATTCTACACATGACATCCTCATCAGCTCCCAGATACATGGCCTCATACACATAAGCATCAAGGTGCTTAGTGGGATCAGTCTCCCTATTATACTTTCCGATTGAAAGTGGATGGGTTGTTTGTAGGTGTTTGGGGATAACAACGCTCATGAGTCTCCTCGAGAAAGGAACACTGAGTCTATATGCCCCAGAAGTTACCACTGCGTGCTCCTTCCTCCTTATACTGACTCTATCACCAGAGTCTTGAGTCTGCTCCCTCTCCTCGTAAGTAGGGATCTTTGAATATTGAAGGGTCATAGACTTTTCCCTCACGGATACATGATAAGCATCTTTTGCCTGAGACGTCACTCTATCCCCAGCTCCTCTCTTCTCCCTTCTCAGCTCCATCAACTCCTCCCTGAGTTGCCTTATAACTTCGTCTCGAGGATCAGGGGTTGCAACAGGTACCATCCTCCTCGTGTTGGTTACAGGAGATTCAAAAACGAGTCTCTTTCCAGTTTACTGATGGGTCACATCCTCCACGTGACCATCAATAAAATCACATCCATCTCCTTCCATCCTGAACTACCAAACTTCTGCGAAAAGTGGGAATAACTCTATCGAGTCCCACCGGGCGTGCCAATGAACTGGTCTGGACCGGGGTCTAGGATTCGGTGTGGGACTAGCCACAAAAGTATATATATTTTAGTGTTTGTACACCGGTACAGTGGGTATCCGGTATTGTAATCCGGCCTCTCAGTAGGAGAAACCGGTCTCGTTGTCCTGGAGATCCTTCACACCAGAGTTTCGTGTTGGAGTGGGCGAAAGGTGGTGTCACCTGCGATGATTCTCCACGCTCAAGTTAGAGGAGTGTATAAGAACTCAGTGAATACTCAAGCAGTGATATAGTAAGATGAGAGTTAGAACAACGTAACCTTGCATGTGTATTGGAATATGTTATTTATAGTTGGACGTGGAAAATGAATCGTTGGATGCAGGTGGGCCCGTACGTTCTGATACCGTGTATAAAGTGTCAATCAGAATGGCTCAGTATTCAGAGTGTGACAAAGGGTAGGTCAATTATCAGTGTACGATTCTGACACAGGGATGGAGGATAATCACCTTTTCTGTACATCACGCCTGCGATCGTACCTACTCCTTTTTGTGAGTGATATTGGCACATTCCGCTATGCAGAATATCCATACTGATAAGTTATAACCCCCTTATCTTATTGTGACACTGAGGCAAACAGTTATATGTGATGGGGGAGTGAGGACGGATGAAGTATCCGGATATGTGAGAGCGAAAAAGTATGAGGACGGATAACCGGTGTGAAAATACTGCCCTGCGATACCGGTTGTCCCTCTTAACAGTCATGGTGATGTCACAACTTATGGGGCCGGTATCCAGACCGGATCAAAACTTATAACACAAATTATTAATTAAATTCTATAGTTTTTTTCATGTATAAGAATTAAGAAATGTAATTAAGCTTTCCATATTCTGTCAGGTTCATTACTACCGAAAGGTGTAACCCAAATGTCAGAGTTAATCAGCCCAATCAAAAAATATCACCTAAATACTGGTGAGGCCCATGAAGATTAGATTACTAAACTAATTGGACTTATAGATAAGATCTAATATGATAGCATTTAAACAAATATTGCAATTTCGGCCCAAGTAGGATTCCTTATTGTCGCGAGCGGGGTTCCGGCGCGACACGGACTGGTTAAAGATAAATAAAAGAAAATTGAAACATTATTGAAATGAGGCTCTTGAGAAGCCTAAAGAAAATAAAGGGTTCAAGGAGTCGCCGCTAATATTTATTAAGGAAAATATTAGGAAAACCTTTAAACAGCACTGGTTTTTTTTTTAAAAATGAGATTCTGTTTAGTCCGGGAGTCGAATTACAGGAGGGGAAGGTATTAGCACCCCACACTGTCCGTAAAAAAAAACAGTTACACAAATTCATCTTGCATAATTTCAAAAAAATGATTATCAAATATTTCATCCTTCATAAAAACAATCATAAATAATATACATAATAATAATAACAATTATATATAAATAAGAATAAAAAATAATAATAAAATACATCTCCTAAGTTTGTTATTTTTTAGTTCTAAGAAAATAAACAAACAAATAATTAAAAGACCATAAAAATAAAAAAATAAAAAAACAAAAAGACGTCTTGTCTTACTTATTTTCTAGTAAAAAAAATCAATTGATTTTATTGAGAAATATAAAGTTCAAAACAAATAAATAAATAAATAAAAGTAAAAAAACATAAGAAGGGGAAAAAATAGGATTAAACACATCAACATGAAGATAAAGAAATATATATACACTTAATTAATTAAAATTGACAAAGGAATATTATTTAATTATTTTTTAGAAAAAATAAGATTAATAAGATGTCTCATCTAAATTAATCTCATTTTAAATTTAAGAAAAAGATAAATGAATAAACAATACATTATGTATTAGTCTTGATTTTTTTTATTTTTTTTATGATAATAATTTGTTTTTAATTATCAAAAGGTCACTAAGAGAAAATAATAGGAAATCATGACCATAATAAAAATGGATAATTATGTATTATTTAAAAATGATCAAACATAAATAAATAAATAGAGAGTATAGAAAAATAAAAAAATAGAGAAAGCTAAATAACTAAAAATAAAAGTGCAGAAAAATAAGTAACTTAAAAAAATAAAGGTACAGAAAAATAAATAAGCAAAAATAAAAGTGCAAAGAAAAAAATAATAAAAATAAATGGGCAGAAAAATAAATACAAAAAATAAAGGGGAGAAAAAATTAAATACATAAAATAAAGGGGCGGGAATGTAAATAATAAAAATAAAGGGGCAGAAAAGTAGATAACAAAAATAAATGAGCATGAAAGTAAATATATAAAAATAAAGGGGCAGAAAAGTAAATAATAAAAATAAAGAGGCAGAAAAGTAAATACATGAAATAAAAGGGCAAAAAAGTAAATACATAGAAATAAAGGGCATAAAAAATAAATAAAATAATCATGCAGAAAACAAATAAATAAATAAATAATTGCAGAAATGTAAAGTGCGGATAAATAAAGTGCGGAAAAATAAATTAACAATAATAAAAATGCAGAAAAGTAAACAAAAGAGAAATAAAAGTGTAGAAAAATAAATAAAGAAAGTTAAAGGTACAAATAAATAAATAAAGATAGAGATGTAAAAAAATAAAAAAATAGATAAATAACTGCAGAAAAATAAAGTGTAGGAATATAAAGTGCTTGAATATAAATAAAGAAAAATAAAAGTGCAGAAAAATACATAACAATTAAATAAAGACGAATAAATAAATATAAATAAACATCCTTGTATTAATAAAAAATACCTTGGTACAAGAACAATTACAGAGGAACTAGAACGAAAGTCGGGAAATCAATTTTGTGTAGATTTCCTTTGCTTTTGGTTTTGTTTGGAGTCGATTTGAAGGTATTTGGACACCGGTTACAACACTTGGACAGTATTTTAGCTCACAAAAACTCACATACTAAGACAAACTAGAGCGGTGCACTTATTTTCCTAACTAGGATTACACAACATAATTTTTAAAAACCAAAACTTTTAAAAATTCTCACAAAACTTTAACACTCTTTCCCCTCTTTTTTCTCTTCTTCCTCCCAAATACCTCAATATCACCTTCTATTTATAGAAGAAAAATTGGCATTGGATCCTCCATAAATGACATCACTTTTCTACTTTTCCAATTTGTCCAAATTTGATGTTATTTCCCCAATTTTCTCCAATTATCCAACCAACTGGGTTCCACCTCAATCAAACCACCGTAAACTTTTTCTATTTTCTTTTTAATACAAGTGAGTAATCATTTACTCTTATGGAAACATAAATTATTTATTACACATGTGGCAAGAAATAAAGTATCCAAAAAAGAAAAATTGCTACCCATGCTATAAGAAGCAAGAAGGTAGTCACAAAGCATCGTTTTCCCTCCCTTATTCTTTCCTCTTGGCTTCGGCATCCATCGGTCATTGCTTGAGAGAAATGAAGAAAGTTGATGAAATGAGAAGTGTGGTAGGAAATGAAGAGGGATTGAGTATTTATAGAAATGGGGAAGAGTTACTATTCCAACAATTACTATGTAATTTTTAATATTATTTTTTTTAATATGATCCGGGGTGGCAACCTTGAATGGACGAGGTTCTACGTACCGCACCACGTCACCAATAAGAACTGGTAAGTCATAACTGGGGTCTGAAATCATCGGTTAATTATGGACATTTCTCTCTACACCGGTCGATAATTAAGCACTGGAGAATCTTCTACAGGTTCACCTCCGGTGTGTTTTGAAGTTCGAGTACGGATCAGTTTTCACTAACTTGAAGAACCTCGGATTCCCACCGAACTGAGGTATGAAATACCGTACTCCACTAAGGCTGTGCAAATTTAGAGTTAGTGAGGTAACACCGGTTAGGAGACCGTGTTAGGACCCCGGTTAATGCAGTCAACATTGACCCCGGATTCTAGGACAAATATACTCTTTTTTTATTTTTTTCTTTTTTTTAAATATTTAATATATATATTTTACCGGACAAAAATAGGTGTTCACAGATGCCCCTCTTTACTTCTTTTCATGAAAGAATATGAGACATATTCATATTATTGATGTGAAAAGAAAGTAAAGACGTGAACACCACTAAGAATACTCGACAACTTTTGGCAAGAAGTAAATAGCCGAATGATGTTGTCCCAATGCCAGATAGTTTAAGGAGAAGCATCTGGAACATGGTAGGAAGATAAACAACATAACCTAGGGGTTGATACCTGAAGCTTTGAAAGAGAATAAACGATTAATGAGGTTGCCTTGACATTTCGAGGAGCCTAAGAATGGGTATTTGAGGATTCGACACAAAATAGATGACAGGGGGATGCCCCTGACTGATTTTGATCGAAGTAGCCTAGGGAAGGATACCTGAGGCTTTAACATGAAATAAATGACTGGGGGACGCCCCGGCTGATTTTGATCGGAATAGCCTAGGGAAGGATACCTGAGGCTTTGACATGAAAATAAATGATTGGGGGGATGCCCCTGATTTGATTTTGATTGAGATAGCCTAGGGAAGAATACCTGAGGCTTTGACATGAAACTAAATGACTGGGAGGATACCCCTGATTTGATTTTAATTGAGATAGCCTAGGGAAGAATACCTGAGGCTTTGACATAAAGCTAAATGGCTGGGAGGATGCCCCTGATTTGATTTTGATTGAGATAGCCTAGGGAAAAATACCTGAGTCTTTGACATAAATAAATGACTGAGGGATACCCCTGACTGATTTGGTTAAAATAGCCTAAGAAGAATACCTGAGGCTTGAAGTAAGACTTAAGGGAAATATCTCTGCCATAGTGACTTATGGTGGAGAATCATATGAGATTTATGCTCGAGAAGAATGTGTTTGAGGTTGGGACTTTTGAAGAACTGAGATTGACTTTTCTGGTCACTGAGGGTTCCGAGTGAATACAATGATTGCCTTTTCACATCTTAGTAAACCATCCTTACTGGAGTTAGTTGATAGGCTGAAACTGTTGATCTTGACTTTTCATGGGGAACATTTGTCCTTGTTGTAACTTCAACCCTGCATGGAAGAAATAGTCAAGTGGAAAACCAAAGGTTAAAGATCTTGTTTCCCCCAGGTGACTACCATAATCTTTATGGGACTTATTATTACTCATGGCAGAGCGGAATATCCTTGATTACCAAGGTCTGTGTAATTGGGAAGTATCAAGCTCGTTTGAGATTAAAAATATGCTTTTCACGATTTTTTTTTAATATTTTTCACAAAATGCTTGCAAATGAAACCTAACAAGACAAGGATTGGAACTGAAATTGAGAATTCCATATATTTACTTGGGAAAATTACAAGTTTACATCATAATTTTTAATCCAAACTTTTAGAGGACATAAAGACTACCCTATCCCTTTAGAGTATGCTCAAGCATAATACTTCTTGATTGCATCTGAATTGACCGGGAAAGATAACTCCTCACCATCCATGTTCGTCAAAATCAAAGCTCCTCCAGAAAAGACTCTCTTTACGACGAATGGTCCTTCATAATTTGGCCTTCATTTGCCTCGGTGATCATTTTGATTCGGCAAGATTTTCTTTAGTACCAAATCACCTTCATGAAATTGATGAGGTCGCACTTCTTTTCGTATGCCTTCTTCATACGCTTTTGGTATAACTGCCCATGACAGAGCGTGGTTAACCTTTTCCCGTCAATTAAATTTAATTGATCATACCGGGACCGAACCCATTCAGCTTCTTCTACTTTGGCATCCATGATTACTTTTAAAGACAGAATTTCCACTTCTATTGGTAAAACAGCTTCCATACCATACACCAATGAGAAGGGTGTTTCCCCTGTCGAAGTTCGTACAGAGGTATGATACCCATGTAAAGCAAAAGGAAGCAGCTCACTCCAGTCTTTGTAGGTTTCAACCATCTTTTGTATGATTTACTTTATATTTTTGTTAGCAGCTTCCACTGCTCCATTCATCTTAGGTCTGTATAGAGATGACTTGAGGTATTTGATTTTGAATTCCTCGCAGAGTTCATCCATCATTTTATTATTTAGGTTTGTACCGTTATCAGTGATGATCTGATTTGGTAAACCATATCTACAAATTAATTCTCTCTTGATGAATTTGACCATAACATTTTTAGTCACGTTGGTGTAGGAAGCTGCTTCAACCCACTTAGTGAAGTAATCAATGGCCACCAAAATAAAGCGATGCCCATTCGATGCTTTGGGTTCAATGGGACCAATAACATCTATGCCCTACATAGCAAAAGGCCAAGGCACAGTTAGAACGTGCAAAGAAGATGGTGGTGCATGAATGTTGTCTGCATAGGTTTGACACTTGTGACATTTCTTGGCATAGTTATGACAATCATTTTCCATCGTCATCTAATAATATCTAGATCTGAGAATTTTTCTTGCCATCGAGTGCCCATTTGCATGTGTTCTGAAAGTCCCTTCATGAACATCCTTCATGATTTTGTTAGCTTCTGTCACGTCTACGCAACGAAGGAGAACAGAATCATAATTTCTATTATAAAGTGTATTCCCAGTCATAAAGAAATTCATGGCTAGGCGCCTGAGGGTTCTTTTATAATTTCCAGAGATACCAGGGGGATATTCTTGATTTTGAATATAATTTTTGATGTCATGAAACCATGGTTTCCCATCGGGCTCTTCTTCTATCTCATGACAATATGCAGGTTCGAGACGCCTTTCAATCTCGATGAAGGGCATGGCACACTCCCTACTTACGTTGAACATAGAGGCCAACGTGGCCAAAGCATCGGCTAATTGGTTATCATCCTGAGGAATATAATGGAAAGAGACTTCATCAAACCCTTTGATTAGTTCCATGATGTGAGCTTGATAAGGAATCAATTTGCCATCTCTAGTACCCAATTCTTCTTTTAGTTGATGAATCACCAAGGCAGAATCTCTGTATATTTGTAGAGATTTCACCTTTGCTTCAAGTGTCGCCTGAATCCCCAAAGCACAAGCTTCATATTCTACAATAGTATTGGTACAATCAAAACAAAGTCTAGCAGTGAATGGGAAAAGCTTGTTATCTGGTGAGATTAGGATGGCTCCAATCCCATGCCCCAGTGTATTCGACGCCCCGTCGAACATCAAAATCCAAGTTCTGTTAGGACAATCTTTCTCTTCTGATAATATCATAATATTTTTCGTCAGGAAATTCGAATGACATTGGTTGGTATTCTTTTAAGGGATGGTGGGCCAAGTGATCAGCCAAAGCACTCCCTCTTACAACTTTTTGGGTGACATGAATGATATCATACTCAGTTAAAAGAACCTGCCAACGAGCTATTCTTCCCGTCAGAGCCAGTTTTTCAAAGATGTACTTAATTGGGTCCATCTTAGATATCAACCAAGTAGTATAAGATAACATGTATTGCCTTAGGCGACGAGCAGCCTATGCTAATGTATAACAAGTTCGTTCCACAATGGAATATCGTGCTTCACACTCAGTGAACTTCTTGCTCAAATAGTAAATAGCATGCTCTTTTCTCCCAGATTCATCATGTTGCCCTAGTACAAAACCCATAGACTCATCTATCATTGTCAAATACAACAGGAGTGGTCTTCCCGGGGTTGGGGGAACCAAGATCGGTGGGGATTGCAAGTATTGCTTTATTTGGTCAAAGGCCTCCTGACAATCATCATTCCATTGTGATGGTTGATTTTTACAAAACAACTTAAAGATTGGATTACATACAGCTGTTAGTTGAGAAATGAAATGAGCTATGTAATTCAACCTTCCAAGGAATCCTCGTACTTCTTTTTCAGTGCTAGGAGTAGGCATTTCCATGATTGCCTTTACTTTATCATGATCCACTTCGATATCTTTCTCACTGACAATGAAACCAAGCAACCTTCCAGAGCTAGCCCCAAAAGTGTATTTAGTCGGATTTAATCTGAGTTTGAATTTTCTCAGGCGTTCAAAGAGCTTTCATAAGTTAATCAAGTGACCTTCAACGGATTAGGATTTGGCAATAATAACATCCACATAAACCTCTATCTCTTTATGCATCATGTCATGAAATAGAGTTACCATCGCTCTTTGGTAAGTGGCACCGGCATTTTTCAATCCAAAAGACATCACCTTGTAGCAGAAGGTTCCCCACAAAGGAATGAAAGTGGTTTTTTCCATGTCATCGGGTGCCATCTTGATTTGGTTGTACCCAGAAAATCCATCCATGAATGAAAAAATGGAATATTGGGTCGTGTTATCAACAAGAACATCAATATGTGGTAATGGAAAGTCATCTTTTGGGCTAGCTCTATTCAAATCTCGGTAATCAACACACATTCGTACCTTCCCATCTTTCTTCAGGACCAGAACAATGTTGGCCACCCATTTAGGGTATTTGGAGACAGCCAAGAACCCAGCATCCAACTTTTTGGTTATCTCTTCTTTAATCTTTAAGAGCATTTCCGGCTTCATCCTTCTCAACTTCTGCTTTATGGGGATACAACCGGGTTTCAATGGCAACTTGTGTTCAACGATGCACTTATCTAATCCCGACATATCCTGATACGACCAAGCAAACACATCACTGAATTCGACCAACAATTCTATTAATTCCCTCCTATGTTCTCTACTCAAAGAGGTGTCGATCTTGATTTCTTGTTTGTTTTCTTCACTCCCTAAATTTATGACTTCAACAATTTCTAGATAGGGAGAAATTTCTTTATCTTCCTGATCTAGCAGCCTTAGTAATTCAGGGGAAGGTTCACCGGACTCTTCGTCCTCTTCACTTGTTAGATTAAAATCATGATGGGAGAAAGCAATCTTATTATTTTGGAATTCAATTTCAGATCTGCAATTTATTTAATATAAAAAGGAAAAATAAGGAAAATAATAATTAAGCTTAACATTTATTTATTTGAAATGATAAAGGAAACATGTTTTGCCCTTATTAAAATTCATCCTGAGGCTTTAGGCATAGCCAAAGGATTCAAACAAAAACCTACAAAGTGAACAATTACTTTGAAATGATCTCTGGAAGCTCAACGGCTTCCCAATTACACAGTTCAGTATCTGAAGGACAAGGGTAAATCAAGTCTTTACTCATCATCGACGACTGCCACTTGGTCTGGAGATGTCAAGCCTGCGCTCCTGAAGCGTTGGTAAAGGTCACAGATAGGGATCCCCGCAGTTAGGGGTTCTCGGTTTTCTAACCGTGCAAGTCGTTTTTCTCTTTTATCTGTGAAAACCTTCGCTCTTTCCATTGGAGATTGATGATATCCTAGCCCAAAGCCGTTTTTATTCTCCTTAACCAATAATGGTTCTACTCCTCCATCAAGCATCTTCACAAGCCCTTTCCCTGGCTGGAATCCAGATTTCATCATTACTTTAGCCACCATCATAGAAGCTTTAGAAGGACGAGCTAGTTGTAACCCTTCGCTCACATAAGTGGTGTGAGCAATTTCCAATGATTGGAAGGAAGTCTCAAGACTTTCTTCAGCTGCTTCTATATATGGAGTTGACATAGGCTTGCTGATAAGGAAATCTCCCTCGCCAGAAACAATGATTAGCTTGTTGTTTACCACAAATTTGAGCTTGTGATGAAGGGTAGATGGAACCACACCGGCAGAATGTATCCAAGGCCTCCCAAATAGGCAGCTATAAGCAGGATTAATATCCATCACTTGAAACAATACGTTGAAGGTGCATGGGCCCACTTGGATGGGGATCTCAATATCTCCAATAACCTCTCTCTGAGTACTGTCAAAAGCTCTTACCACCATTGAGCTTGGCTTCATATTGTTATTCAAGTGGTCTCAATACTCAAGAGGGGGGGTGAATTGAGTTTTTAAAACTTTACTTGGAATGCCTTTGAACTTAGTTCTTTTATCACAAGGTTAGAAATTATGCAACTGAAATCAAGTATAATGCAAAGGACAATGCAAAACAAGAGGTAGATATAGCTGAAACAATTTATCAAACACTTGGTATGCAATGTTCAAAGTTAACTAATTCAAGTAAGCTTAAGTATCCAAACCACAATTAACCAACACAAATCAATTGAGTGCGGAATATAAATGTAAAAAAGTAAGGGAGAAGAGCTTGCAAACCAATTTAACGAGTTCTACCAACCCCGGTGTACGTCTCGCCTTCAAGTAACCCACTTGAAGGATTTCTACTATTGAAGTTTAGAGATTACAAGCTATGAGCAATTGCAGCTTCCTAGTGTCCCACACTCAAGAACTCAATCCTCACTAGCACAAATGTAACCCACCCAATCTCTCAAACTCTCAATACCCAAAGGTTGAACCCCAACCTTTGTGACCACTCAACCTAGAGTGAAAACCTTTGTGTTTGGTGTAGTGTTTACAAGAAAGTAACTCTCTTAATAGAGTTGATAAGCAAATGATAGCTCACATAAATTCTAACTCTCAACAAGAGAGCATATAGAAATGAAATCTCAGAATAGACAAGAGTGATAACACACTAAGCATAAGAAAGGAATGAAGGATTGATTACCTCTTGTAGTTATTTATTGTGCTTGAGTTCCTCTTGCATTTATAGAGCCATTTCAGAGCTTGGTGAAGTCCCTAGCCGTTGCAAGTTAGTGGGCATCTGAGAAGTGATGGAAATATGAGCTGGTTTCCCACTAAAAAGTGTTTTCCCACTATCGTAATCGATTACTCATCGAGATGTAATCGATTACACTTCAAATTTTTCAGTCCAATTCATGTTGTAATCGATTAGCCCTTTCTGTGTAATCGATTAGTTTCAAGTCAGAATGCTTGTAATCGATTAGATCTTGGCCTGTAATCGATTAGCTATAACCCCTGATGCATTTAATTCAGTTCTTGATCTTGGTAATCGATTAGCACACATGTGTAATCGATTATTGTCGTTCCAGTAGCTTGGTAATCGATTGGCTGAAGTCCTGTAATCGATTAGCATGTATTCCTGATCTATTTAATTCAATTTTTGATATTGGTAATCGATTAGAATGTTAGTGTAATCGATTAGTTGCAAGTCAGAAGCTCTGTAATCAATTTCCTGAGGTCTTGTAATCGATTGTATGTGAAACAGAAGCTATCTAATCGATTAGCTTATACTCCCTAATCGATTAGCTACGTAGTTTTTCTGGGTCTGATTCTAAGTCTTTGTTTTTGTAAGAATTTCTTCAAGAGTCCTTTGTCATTATCAAAATCCTTGAACCTGTAGTCATATTCAAACACATTCCCCCCCTTTTTGATGATGACAACCATGTTCATCTCTTGAGGGTTGTTAGTTTAAACAAGATTATCTCTAATTTTATCTCTGCAAAAACATTTGAATTCTGCATGATCTCTTATCTCTTAACCAGATTTTCAGAATGTGCATGTTATCTCTAAAATGTTATCAGATTTTGCATTTAAACATTATCTCTTTTATCTCTTAAGCAAATAAATCTCCCCCTATCTTTAGGAATCTATTAACCACTTAAAAAAAATTAACCGCTTAGAGATAATTAATCATTTAGCATAACTATTTTTAGCAGTCAAAACAGATGAACAATTATATGAACAAATATTTCTTCTACCCCTCTAGAATCATCAAAAATAATAAAGCAAATAAGGCATATAATGAAAGACAAATTTTTATTCAATTCAAATGAAGGGAAGTACATCAAAGGAAATATTAAAACTTATACAGAATTAAAGAAAAGTAGAAAGCACATTAATCAAAACATGAAAAATGGATCTAGTTATCCGGATTGAAAAATCTAAGCTCGGAAATTTGGTGAGACAGATCATCACAGCGCTGTTGCATCATCTCATAATGTTGCTGCTCAGTCATTGAAAACTCTTGAAGAGAGTTCTCAATGTGGTCGAAGCGGCGGTCAAGGTGAGCGTATAGAGATGCGAATGGATCAGCGGGGGCTTCCAGTGCAGCTTGTGGTTCAGGAGGAGGAGGGACTGGCTCATCAGCAGCAGGAGCTTCAAAGGGAATGTTGGCATGATAGCCTTCCATCCTTGAATACCATGCTCCGTTTAGAAAAACGATGCCCATTTTGGTGAGGTGATGAGTGCCAATGCAGGCCTTAGGAGGTACTTTTTCAGATAACTCACTAGCCAAATCAACTCCTACATCTTTGAAAAGTTTGGTAAGCAAGATGGCATAGGGGAGCTTTTGTTGGTTTTTGGCTTAGCGCATGTGAAGCTTGAGCATTTGAACCCAGTTAATCTCCTTATGGTTGTGCATTGCCCACATTAGGAGAACATTATCCTCTTTTACCAACGCATAATTCCCACCGCGATGAAACAAAATTTTCACTAGGAAAAAGTGAAGAAGATGGTTGTTCATGGTAAGGTGACCTACCAATTTGTGGTTGCTCCTTGGGTGGTTAGCTTTCCATAGCGATTGACGTGCGGCAATGGGATTGAATGCCCATTCATCCTTGAGTCTTGTCTAGCAAACTCAGCATCATTTAGTGGAAGAAGGGAAATATGTGCCAATTGACCATCTGTGAGTTTTATGGTCACATTCTTGACCTTGGACTCAAGCAACCCATTAACCAACCTTAGGTTGCAATAGAAGACTCGAACAAGCTTAGGATAGTATAACTCTTCCTTGAGGGTGAGAAAAGGCAAAAGCTCATAGTGGTGGAGGATTTGGGTGAAGGTGAAGCTTGGGTGGTTGATGATTTCCTCATTGATGAAGTGGGGAGAGATTATGGCCTTCTCAGAAAAATTTTTGACAAAATTTTAGAGGTCTCTAGGAGAAGAGAAGAACCTAGAGAAGTCTAGGGGGTTGTTAGCTTGGGCCATGGAGGACCTTGCTCTTTTGACGGTGCAGGAGAAAGACATGGTAAAGGAGAGAAGAGAGGCAAAGAAGATGAGAGGAGAATGAGAGAGTTCTTGAGAACTTTTAAGAGAGTTGAAGGAGAAGAAGGTAGTGTGAGATGAAAGGGTGAGTAGGTGGGTTTATATAGGAAAAAAGTAGGTTTAGAAAGGAGTGAAGTGAGCTTAATAAGGGAGGAAGTCAAGAAGACCTCGGGAACCCGCGTTTGACTATTGCAGAACCGATGCTAATCGATTACGAGGCATAGGTAATCGATTAGCTCACTATTTCTGGGGAATTTGAATTGTTTCGTACACTGGGTAATCGATTAGGGAAGTTGAATAATCGATTAGTGAAGAAACAGAATCGTCCTAATCGATTAATAGAGGATGATAATCGATTAGTGAAAAGTTGAAACGTTCTGGACCTAAAACAGAGGCGTTGTAATCGATTATGGACAAAGAGGTAATCGATTATGCAAGAAACAAAAGCTTGATAATCGATTATCTGTCAAGTGGTAATCCATTAGGTGACTCAAAAATTCCCAAATTTTGCAGATTCTGTT
Source organism: Clitoria ternatea (assembly GCA_037962975.1). NCBI lineage: Eukaryota > Viridiplantae > Streptophyta > Magnoliopsida > Fabales > Fabaceae > Clitoria > Clitoria ternatea. Next base: position 55,668,891 of record CM075675.1, read on the forward strand.
TCAGAGGACTGGAAATCTATTAAGTTGTTCTTTAGAACATTTCGAACTAAATAAAACATCATCAGAGTCAAGCAATCATCAAAATCATCCATTTATTCAAACATAATTATTTATATCAAGGATTCCTAATTCTCTTCTAATATGAATGAATTGCTCTTTTGCTAGAGGTTTGGTGAATATATCTGCTAATTGCTTAGAAGTTTCAACATGTTCGAGCACACAATCACCCTTTAAAACATGATCTCTAATGAAATGATGTCGAATCTCAATATGTTTGGTTCTTGAATGCATAACAAGGTTCTTTGAAATACTTATAGCACTTGTGTTATCACATTTGAGAGGCACGTGATCTAACATAACTCCAAAGTCTAGAAGTTGTTGTCTCATCCAAAGGATTTGAGCACAACAACTACCAGCTGCAACATATTCTGCCTCAGTTGTGGATAGTGCAACACTTACTTGTTTCTTGCTATGCCAAGAAACAAGAGAACTACCAAGCAAGTGACATGTTCCACTAGTGCTTTTTCTATCAAGTTTACATCCTGCAAAATTTGAATCAGAATATCCTACTAAAGTGCATTCAACCCCTTTGGGGTACCATAGACCAACATTTTGAGTTCCAACAAGATATTTCATTATTCTTTTCACTGTAGTTAGGTGTGATTCTTTTGGACATGCTTGGTATCTTGCACACATATAAATAGAAAACATGATGTCTGGCCTACTTGCGGTTAAGTAAAGTAAGGATCCGATTATACCTCTATATTTTGTAAGTTCAACATCCTTACCCTTCTTATCCTTGTCCAAGTAGCATGAAGTGCCCATAGGTGTTGCAATGTCATTTTCCTTGTCCATGTTGAATTTCTTAAGTAATTCCTTGTAGTACTTTGATTGACTAATGAATGTGCCTTCATTAGTTTGCTTGATTTGTAGTCCAAGGAAGAAAGTAAGTTCCCCCATCATGGACATCTCAAATTCTTCCTGCATTAACTTAGCAAACTCCTTGCACATTGACTCATTAGTAGCACCAAAAATTATATCATCAACATATACTTGCACCAATAGTATATCATTCTTTTTGTGCTCTATGAATAATGTTGTGTCAACCTTGCCTTTTTCAAAATTGTTTTCTAAAAGGAATTTGCTCAATCTTTCATACCAAGCTCTTGGAGCTTGTTTTAAACCATACAAGGCTTTCTTTAGTTTGAAAACATGTTTTGGAAATTGGTAGTTTTCAAAACCTGGAGGTTGATTAACATACACTTCCTCTTGAATATAACCATTCAAGAAAGCACTCTTGACATCCATTTGGTACAATTTAAAGTCCCTATAACAAGCAAAGGCTAATATTAGTCCAATGGCTTCTAGCCTAGCTACGGGTGCATATGTTTCTTCATAACCAATTCCTTCTTCTTGATTATAACCTTTAGCTACTAGCCTAGCTTTATTCCTAGTAATTATGCCATTCTCATCTAGTTTATTCCTAAACATCCATTTTGTTCCTATTATTTGGTGATCATTGGTTCTTGGCACTAATTTCCAAACTTCATTTCTTTCAAATTGATTCAATTCTTCTTGCATGGCCAACATCCAATGTTCATCAATAATAGCTTCATCAATGCATTTGGGTTCTATTTATGATACGAAGGCTGAATGATTACATGCATTTCTAATAGCGTTTTGAGTACTTACACCTTTTGTTATCTCACCTATGATATTGTCCAAGGGGTGATTCTTTAAGGTGATCCATTCCTTTTGTTGAGGTTCTTCATTTTATGTTGTATCTTCTTCATTTTTATTTCCTTCTTCATCTTCCAAGTTCATTTCTTGGAAGGTACCTACAAGATCATCAATTTCCTTTCTCGGAGAGTTTTGGTTAAGTTCATCAAATTTGACATGTATAGACTCTTCAATTGTACATCTTCGTTTGTTAAAGAGTCGAAATGCTTTACTAGTAGATGAATAACCTAAGAATATTGCTTCATCAAATTTTGCATCAAATTTTGCCAAGATTATCCTTTCCATTGTTTAAAACAAAACATTTGCATCCAAATATGTGAAAATAAGAAATATTTGGTTTTCTTCCTTTATAAAGTTCATAGGGGGTTTTCTTTAACATAGGCCTTATCAAACATCGGTTCATAACATGGCAAGCGGTATTTACCGCATCGGCCCAAAAATGTTTTGAGATGTTACTTTCACTTATCATAGTTCTTGCGAGCTCCACTAAAGATCGATTTTTCCTTTCAACTACTCCATTTTGTTGTGGAGTTCTTGGAGCCGAAAAATTATGATCAATGCCAAATTTTTTACAAAACTTTTCAAAAAATTGGTTTTCAAATTCTCCCCCATGATCATTTCGAATGGATGCTATTTTCAAATTTTGTTCGTTTTGGATGATCTTGGCAAGTTTCTTAAATGCATGATATGCTTCATGTTTATGAGTAAGAAACAGAGTCCATGTATATCTAGAATAATCATCCACAATCACAAGACCATAATAATTTCCACCAAAACTTTTAATTTTTGAAGGTCCAAATAAATCCATATGTAAAAGCTGTAAAGGTCTATTTGTTGAAACAACATTTTTCGCTTGAAAAGAAACCTTTACTTGTTTTCCCTTTTGATATGCGTCACAGAATTTATTTTCAAACTTCAATTTTGGTAAACCAATTAGTAAATCTTTTGAAACGAGTTTATTCAAATGGTTTATATGAATGTGAGCAATTCTTCTATGCCATAGCCATGATTCATCCTCTTTAGTTATGAAGCATTGCACATCATTTGAAGCAAGACAATCAAGATTAATCATATAAATATTGTCAACTCTTTGACCAACGAATTTTATTTCCTTGTTTAGCTTATTTTCAATTATACAACCATTTGATTCAAAAACAATTTTATAGCCTTTGTCACATAATTGACTAATACTAAGCAAGTTATGTTTAAGTCCTTCAACATATAATAAATCGTTTATAGAAGTGGAAGAGTTTTTACCGACATTTTCGATTCCTAGTATTCTTCCCTTTGTGTTATCTCCATAAGTAACGAATCCCTTATTTCGTGGAGTAAATGATATGAACTTGCTTTTGTCTCCCGTCATGTGCTTTGAACACCCACTATCCAAATACCAATGGGTGTTGCTAGTCTTGAAGCATACCTACAAAACAAGATTAATTTAGAGAACTAGGTACACATTGTATGTTGGGTCCTTTAATGTTAGCTTGTGGTAATGTTCCTTTAGGAACCCATACTTTTCTCACAACCTTTGGTCCTAGCTTTCTAACATTACAATTAGATGCATTATGTCCTTTGAAGCCATAATAGTTACATTTCATGAAAGGTGTAGATGATTTACTAGGTGGTACAAAGAAACTCTTGTAATGTTTTTCTTTCTTACTAGCATGTGATCCTTGATTATATCCTAATCCGGTTTTATTAAACATGCAACGTTGTTTTCCAAGAAGTGCATCTAAATTATCCCTACCATTAGTGAATCTCTCTAAGGTCTTGTTTAAGTCTAGGACCTTCTCTTCTAGATCAATGCATTTCTTAGCAAATTCACAAGGTTTACTCTTAGAGCATGCTTGGACATTTTCTAACTCTTCTTTCAAATATTCATTTTCTTTGCAAACTTCCATGAGATGCATTTCTAGAGTATCACTTGTTTTTCTAGATAATTTAAGCCTATTAGAGACTTTTGTAAATTTATCATACAATTCATTAAAGGCATCAAACAATTCTTCTTTATCTAGGTCATGGAGACTTACCTCTTTTTCCTCTTCAGAGTGATTGGCCATTAAACAGAGATTTACTTCTTCATTGTCTGAATCATCGGAGCTACTTACATTATTTTCATCCCATGCAATGTAAGATCTTCTTCTTCCTCTTTTCTCCTTGCCTTTCTTCTTGAGATTTGGGCAATCCACCTTGAAGTGCCCTTCCTTGCCACATTCAAAACAATTAGGTGAAGAAGATGATTCATTAGGAATAGGTCTCTTACCTTGAGGTTTAAAATTCTTTTAGAATCGTTTATTTTTCATGAACTTTCCAAATCTCTTCACAAACAATCCAAATTCCTCCTCATCATCAAGGTCACTACAAGATTCTTCTTCATGAGTGGAGGTGGCCTTAAGAGGCCTTTCTTCCTAGAGCCTTTTTCTTCTTCCTCCATTTGTTTCAAGTCTTTCAATTCCTGTTCTTGTTCTTGGAGTTTACCAAACAAAGTGGCAAGAGACATATCATTTATATTGGGAGATTGCTTAATGGCCGTAACAAGAGGTTGCCATTCCCTAGTAAGACTTTTTAGAACTTTGTGGATGAGTTCCTTGTTAGTATAAGATTTACCAAGTGTAATAAGATGATTAATAATCAAAGTAAATCTCTTTTGAAGTTCTAAAATAGTTTCATTGGAATTCATTCTAAAACTTTCATATTTACTGGTTAAAGTACTAATCTTAGAGTCCTTAACATCGCTAGTTCCTTCATGAGTTACTTGAAGGGTATCCCACATTTCCTTAGAAGAATTACTTGTAATTATTCTAAAGAACTCATCGGGACCTAAGGCTGAAGTGATAAGATTTTTTGCTTTGTAATTGTATTGTACTTTCTCCTCTTCCTCACTAGTCCACTCATCCATAGGTTTTTCTACTTGTTTATCATTAACAGTATGCATAGGTATAAAAGGACCATTTTCAATAGCATTCCATACTTTCAAGTCAATTGATTGCACAAAAATTTTCATTCTTGCTTTCCAAAACGCGTAGCCCTCACCATTGAAAGCAGGAGGTCTATTTGTGGCACCACCCTCGGGAAAAAGGTTTAGAGAACTTGAGGCCATCTTTTCTCTTGAAGTTGTTAAGCTTGATCTACCTAGAGTCCAGCTCTGATACCACTTGTTATTCAAGTGGCCTCAATACTCAAGAGGGGGGGTGAATTGAGTTTTTAAAACTTTACTTGGAATGCCTTTGAACTTAGTTCTTTTATCATAAGGTTAGAAATTATGCAAGTGAAATCAAGTATAATGCAAAGGATAATGCAAAACAAGAGGTAGATATAGCTGAAACAATTTATCAAACACTTGGTATGCAATGTTCAAAGTTAACTAATTCAAGCAAGCTTAAGTATCCAAACCATAATTAACCAACACAAATCAATTGAGTGCAGTATATAAATGTAAAAGAGTAAGGGAGAAGAGATTGCAAACCAATTTAACGAGTTCCACCAACCCCGGTATACGTCTTGCCTTTAAGTAACCCACTTGAAGGATTTCCACTATTAAAGTTTAGAGATTATAAGCTATGAGCAATTGCAGCTTCCTAGTGTCCCACACTCAAGAACTCAATCCTCACTAGCACAAGGGTAACCCACCCAATCTCTCAAACTCTCAATACCCAAAGGTTGAACCCCAACCTTTGTGACCACTCAACCTAGAGTGAAAACCTTTGTGTTTGGTGTAGTGTTTACAAGCAAGTAACTCTCTTAATAGAGTGGATAAGCAAATGATAGCTCACACAAATTCTAACTCTCAACAAGAGAGGATATACAAATGAAATCTCAGAATATACAAGAGTGATAACACACTAAGCACAAGAAAGGAATAAAGGATTGATTGCCTCTTGTAGTTATTTGTTGTGCTTGAGTTCCTCTTGCATTTATAGAGCCATTTCAGAGCTTGGTGAAGTCCCTAGCCATTGAAAGTTAGTGGGCATCTGAGAAGTGATGGAAATGTGATCTGGTTTCCCACTAAAAAGTGTTTTCCCACTATCGTAATCGATTACTCATCGAGATGTAATCGATTACACTTTGAATTTTTCAGTCCAATTCGTGCTGTAATCGATTAGTTTCAAGTCAGAATGCTTGTAATCGATTAGATCTTGGCCTGTAATCGATTAGCTATAACCCCTGATGCATTTAATTCAGTTCTTGATCTTGGTAATCGATTAGCACACATGTGTAATCAATTATTGTCGTTCCAGTAGCTTGGTAATCGATTGGCTGAAGTCCTGTAATCGATTAGCATGTTTTCTTGATATATTTAATTCAATTTTTGATATTGGTCGATTAGAATGTTAGTGTAATCGATTAGTTGCAAGTCAGAAGCTCTGTAATCGATTTCCTGAGGTCTTGTAATCGATTGTATGTGAAACAGAAGCTATCTAATCGATTAGCTTATACTCCCTAATCGATTAGCTACGTAGTTTTTCTGGGTCTGATTCTAAGTCTTTGTTTTTGCAAGAATTTCTTCAAGAGTCCTTTGTCATTATCAAAATCCTTGAACCTGTAGTCATATTCAAACGCACATATGTGTCCCATCAAAAGGTAGTTGATTTAAAGTGGACTTTGGCATGATATTCAGAGAGGAGCCATTGTCAACTAGGACCTTGGCTAAGATATGATCCTGACACTTGACAGAGATGTGTAATGCCTTATTATGACCTCTCCCTTCAGCAGGTATCTCTTCATCGGTGAAAGTTAAGTAGTCATTTGAGGCAATATGCCCTACTATCCCTTCAAACTTTTCTGGCGAAATATCTTTTGCAACATGTGTTTTATTCAAGACTTTCAATAACCTTCCATGATATGGTTCTGAATCCAATAAGAGAGATAACAAGGATATTTTTGCAGGAGTGTGATTTAATTAGTCGAGGACCTGGTATTCGCTTTGCTTAATGAATTTCAAAAATTCACAAGCATCTTCCTCTGTTATTCCTTGGGGAGGGTCTAGTTCTTTACCACGACTTTCTTTTTCACTTACAGGTGCATCCTCCTTTCTCAAGTTTTCAGGAGCATAAACTCGTTCACTCCTAGTCATTCCACTTGTCTCGGAAATATTGGTTACCGAGGATGACGATCCCTTTAGGAGTTGAGGGATTACATCCACTTCATACTTTCAAGGTACTGCATGGGTATCTTTGTACGAAAATGGAGATGGGGTCCTAATTGTCAAGGACGGATGGTTTATGACTGGTTCGGTCAAAGGTTTCTTGGTGTAATAGACCACCAAAGGAACGGGGGTGACTGGGCTTACTGAACGTGTACCATGCTGCCCATGGATCATGTTGACATCATTGCAAGGGCGACGATAAACTTGTACCAGATGTGTGTCAAGTAATTTTTGAAGCACTTCAATAAACTTTGCATCAACAGGCATCTAATTATGAATGTCCTCATTAGAACTTTGAGTTTCAGATATTAATCCTTTCTTCAAAAGTTCATTATAGATCCATGGGAGAGGAGTTTTGATATCTGAAACATTCCTAACATGATCACTTCCCAAATCATGTGTTATTGCATTTACTCCAGTATTTCCATGATTAGGCAAAGGATTTCTAATCACATTTGGGGAGCCTTCTTCGAAATCCAGCCACTTGGCATTTATCAAATCACGTACCTTAAACTTTAAGGCAATGCAATTTTCTGTAGAATGCCCCGGTGCCCCAACATGATAATCACACTTCACATTAGGATCATACCCCTTAGGATAGGGTGGCCCTACAGGTTTTAAAGGACATCGTACAACAAGAGAACTTTTGAGAAGTTGAGGCAAAAGCTCAGTATATGTCATGGGAATTGGATCGAATTGGACAGAAGGACGGTCATTGTTTGGCTTTTTTGGTGGAGGATTTGGGTTGGGATTTTGCATCCATTGTTGGGGAGGAGTTGGTGGTGTATTCTTGAAATTATAGATAGGTGGGGGTCTATATGATTGAGGATGGGGAAATGGATTTCTAGAAACAGCAGCTATATAAGGGTAAGGTCCGCATGGTGGATAATGAGGCTGGAAAGGGAAAGGGGAAGGGTGGAACATTTTTTGATTATGTTGACCTTGATTTCCCATTACAGCATTTGCTTCCTCACCCTTTCTTCTTCCTGCCCCTGTCATAAGTCTTCCTATTGATGGTGAACTTTGGATAACTTTTCCTGTCCTCAAACCACTTTTAATTCTTTCTCCTATTACCACCATATCAGAAAATCTTAATGATATACTCCCAAGCATCCTTTCATAGAACGGTGGCTGAAGAGTGTCAATGAACATTGCCACTATCTCTTTCTCTATCAGGGGTGGTTCAACTTGTGCAGCCATTTCTCTCCATCGTTGAGCATATTCTTTAAAGGACTCAGTATTTTTTTTGGTCATATTCTGAAATTGCAGTCGGTCTGGTGCCATATCCATATTGTATTTGTACTGCTTTAGAAAGGCATCGGCTAGATCCTTCCAACAATGAATACGAGTTCGTTCAAGGTGAGTGTACCAGCTCAATGCTTCCTCATCAAGGCTATCTTGAAAAAAATGGACAGCAACTTTTCATCATAAGCATATCCAGCCATCTTTCGGTAGTACATGGTTAAATGGTTATGAGGACAAGTTGTTCCTTTGTATTTATTAAATTCTGGCAATTTGAATTTAGGAGGAATTACCACATCTGGGACTAGGCATAATTCAGAAACATTTGTTATGCCTAAGCCACTTCCTCCCTTTACTGCACGCAACCTTTCTTCCAATATTTCCATTTGCCCTTTTGACAGAGGCATTGTTGGCTGATCAGGATTTGATGGAGGGATATGAGCTTTGTATGACAAGTTTTGTGAAACACCTGCCTGTGGCCTTGGGCAACCATAAGGGAAATAGTGTGGGATTGTTTGTGGGTTTGGTTGTGTGGCATCATTTGGAATCTGGTGGTTTGTGGTGGAATTGTATTAGGTGGAGTAACATTGGGTGGAGCCTGAGTGTTTTGGGGAACAGCTGTTGATTGGTTGAAATTTGAAGGGTTAGATACCGAGGGATTGGGAATTTGTTAAGCAGCAGGAGGATTTTCTTGATTAGGATTAGGGTGCATGGTGTAATATCCTTGAGGTAAGCCATATGGAGGCCAAGCATATGCTTGCTGAACATTCCCATCTTGGGAAACAAAAGGTGGCAATGACATACCGTAAGGTTGGTGTGAGATGAATGGAGTTTCAGTGACTAGAGCAGGATCATTTAAAGGTATAGGGCTTCCCTCTTGAGCTTGAACTTGAGGAGCGGATGTTTGTTCCCCATTTCCTGTAGAGGATCCCCTTTCTGTACCTCTTTTTTCAAGGAGCTTAAGTATTTCTGCCATCTGTTCCTTGATCTGGTCAACTTTATTCCTCAATTCTTCAACTGAGTTTTCCGGCTCTGCCATGAGTCTTGTTTGCAGTCGGGTTTGATAAGGATGCTTTGAGCCCTTCCTCCCCGTGATGAGAGTAAATACAAAGAAATCCCCCTTGGTACAAGAACAAGTATTGTTAAATGACATAAAGAGATGTAAAGTAAATACATGATAAATTTTAAATATCGGTAAGCAAAGATAAACCTTTCTTTTAGAATGTCTTTTTCTAAAGTACTAAGTTAGAAGAAAAATAGAAATTCAACATGAGATTTATTCATTGATCAACAAGTTCTGATACATTATTTGTTACAGCAAATCAAAATCAATTCTCTCTCGCTCTAGCAATCAAGACCTTCATTTCATCCAATCGCCCCTTGCAGTATTGGATGAATGTTGTAATTTCCTCCGGTGTAGAAAGCGGATTCATCATTGCTTCAGCCTTCTTCAACAGGTGAGGAATATCTCCAAGTGTTCTATTAGCAAGACCGGCTAGATTAGAAAAACGGTCTCTCCAAGAATAGACAAGACTTTCCAACTCAACCCTTTCTAGGGTCATTAAACGTATAATCTCTTCATATCTATCCTTGTCTTCCATGGCTTACCATTTTTCTTCATTTATTTCACGCTCGCAAGCACTGACGACATCTCTGACTTGTCATTCCAGTTCATCAATTTGTGCTTGTATAAGGTTCTTTTGAACTTGAGCTTCTTCTTTTGCCTTGGCTAGAATTTCTCGTAACCGCCCTTTGTCAGCCAATATATCATCCTTTTGTTTCTCTTTGGTCTTCAATTGGCTGTTCGCTGTTTGGAGGCATTGATCCAATTGCATCATATGTTCTTTTTCAATTCGCTGCTTCTTACTCATGTCTTCAAAGGCATTTTCTAATTCACACCTTTTTCTCTTAAGGGAAGCATTGTCTTGTTGAATTTTGATTAAATCATCCTCCAAAGCTTGGTTTTTCTTTGTCATTTCAGCCAACTTACTCCTCAAGTTTTCAACCTCTTTGCTTTCATCGGGAACTGGATTTCTTACATGAGCACCGTGATCTTTGAAGGGTAATTTGACAATGGCTACCCTATTTGAAATCCACTGGTGGTAACTTTCTTTTGCAGCATAACTTCGGACACCCAATTCTTTTCCTTTCCTATGGACCTTGCCCCAAGCATCAATGACAGTTTGAATAACAGGAGCACTATTTCCCTCAATATAATAATGAAGAAAAGGTGTTACTGTTTCTTCTTCAGGAGGCTGTATCATAGGATAAGCAAGTTGTCTTTTTGCAATGCCAGGATTGTAATTGATGCATCCTTGAGTTCCCATGAGAGGCACATTTGGAAATTTCCCGCAGCAGTAAATAATGGAATCCACGTTCATCTACTGAGGGTACCACCGAATCATGCTAGCAGATAATCCTGCTAGCAAATAATCCTGCCAGATGTCCTGCCCACTCCCTATTAGTCTTGTTGGTTAACCTAAGGAGCTTCAAATCAGAGATAGAACATTCAACCTTGCCGACTTGATTGAAGACATGAGAAGTAAGCCATAGATACAAGGCAAGTAGACAACAGACAATCTTCTTCCCATTCCGGTTGTGACAGGAATCCATTGTACAATAGATATCAGCTAAGACAGCAGTCATGGAACTTTCACCTCTAAGCTTTCTAGCTAGGAAAACATCAATTGCCTTAAAATCAATATAATTATCAAGGCTTGGGAAGAGGATCACACCATAGATGGCCAACGCCAAAATGTCAACAAACGCGTCCCATTCTCCTTTCCCTGCCTGACTGAGGATTTGCTGCTCAAAGAAGCTTAGTGCGAATCCTGAAATTTGGTTCCTGTTTAATTGAGCCTTCTTAAGCATTTCAGGATCCATCTTGAGAATGCGAGCTACACTAAAGATTGAAGCATGATGTTCAGTTCGACGATAAGGTTTCAAATCTTCTAATGGCAAGCCAAATATCTGTTCAAACTCCTCCAAAGTAGAAGCTAATTGGAAGTCTTTGAATGTAAAACAGCGGAGAGGAGGATCATAAAACTGAGCTAGAGCAGTAAGGGCCCCTTCTTGCACTTCGACCTCTAAAAATTTTAGGATCTTTCCATACTTCCGTGTAAAGGTCATTTTCTGAGTAATATCCATCTTTTTGCAAGGACAACAGATTGCTAGTATTTGATCTGATGACTTTGAGGTGTAACAAATTTTTTAAACCAGTTGCCTTCACTTCTTGATCACTTGATCTCATGTTAAATTCCATTTTTTTAGTGATACTTACCGATGTTTAAATTTCACCTTTAACAAAAGAAATAAATGAATCAGATTAACAAAGAAAACAATTTGATAAATATCCTTACATAAGAGTGTGATAATATTTATCATGACTTAAGTATAGAAAATATACATTTTTGATTTTTTTTTAAAAAAACTTTGTGCAAATGAATAAAAGATTAAAGGAATGTTTGCCCAATTGTGTCTTAGAGAAGGTAACCACCTAATTGGCTCTAAGGCTATTTAATCATGTTTCTTCAAAAGGTGATTGTTCTAATTAGTTCTAAGAAGGTCACCGGAGCTCTGATATTTAGCTATGAGTCTTATGCAAAAAGTAGGGAATCCTACTTAGTGCGGACATCATAACTAAGATAACACCCCGGCTGAGATTTTCACGCGAATCATAGTAGGACGTCTCGTCCTAAATGACACCGCTAATAATCTCCCCTAGCCTATGTCTTTTGCGGGGCCCGGGAATAGGGTCCCTTTTAATAGTCTGTGCATTATGATGAATGTGAAGTGTGTGGGGCATTCATACCTGGATGTTTACCCATTCTTCACAATGAACAAACATAAGGCAAAATAAATATCACATGTCTTCTACCCTATGGTTCTAAATTAAGGCAATAAAGAAGTAAAAAAATATATAAAATCTAAAATTAATGGAAGATTAGATGAACAACGAGAATAACATAACAAATAAATATGAAGGATAAAATAATTAACAATCAACAAAATACACAAGATCAATTTAACGGGCTTAACTCTCAAAATGTCCCCAGTGGAGTCGTCATCTGTCGCGACCGGGGACCCGGCGCGTGACACGGACTGGTTAAAGATAAATAAAAGAAAATTGAAACAGTATTGAAATAAGGCTCTTGAGAAGCCTAAAGAAAATAAAGGGTTCAAGGAGTCGCCGCTAATATTTATTAAGGAAAATATTAGGAAAACCTTTAAACAGCACTTGTTTTTTTTTAAAAAAAATGAGATTCTGTTTAGTCCGGGAGTCGAATTACAGGAGGGGAAGGTATTAGCACCCCACACTGTCCGTAAAAAAAATGGTTACCCAAATTGATCATGAATAATTTCAAAAAAATGATTATCAAATATTTCATCCTTCATAAAAACAATCATAAATAATATACATAATAATAAAAACAATTATATATAAATAAGAATAAAAAATAATAATAAAATACATCTCCTAAGTTTTTTATTTTTTAGTTCTAAGAAAATAAACAAACAAATAATTAAAAGATCATAAAAATAAAAAAATAAAAAAATAAAAAGACGTCTTGTCTTACTTATTTTCTAGTAAAAAAATCAATTGATTTTATTGAGAAATATAAAGTTCAAAACAAACAAATAAATAAATAAAGTAAAAAAAACATAAGAAGGGAAAAAAATAGGATTAAACACATCAACATGAAGATAAAGAAATATATATATACACTTAATTAATTAAAATTGACAAAGAAATATTATTTAATTATTTTTTAGAAAAAATAAGATTAATAAGATGTCTCATCTAAATTAATCTCATTTTAAATTTAAGAAAAAGATAAATGAATAAATAATCTCATTTTATCAAAAGGTCACTAAGAGAAAATAATAGGAAATCATGACCATAATAAAAATGGATAATTATGTATTATTTAAAAATGATCAAACGTAAATAAATAAATAGAGAGTATAGAAAAATAAAAAAACAGAGAAAGCTAAATAACTAAAAATAAAAGTGCAGAAAAATAATTAACTTAAAAAAATAAAGGTACAGAAAAATAAATAAGCAAAAATAAAAGTGCAAAGAAAAAAATAATAAAAATAAATAGGTGAAAAAATAAATACAAAAAATAAAGGGGAGAAAAAATAAATACATAAAATAAAGGGGCGGGAATGTAAATAATAAAAATAAAGGGGTGGAAAAGTAGATAACAAAAATAAATGGGCATGAAAGTAAATACATGAAAATAAAGGGGTAGAAAAGTAAGTAATAAAAATAAAGGGGTAGAAAAGTAAATATATGAAAATAAATGGGTAGAAAAGTAAATAACAAAAATAAAGGGGTAGAAAAGTAAATACATAAAAATAAAGGGGCAGAAAAGTAAATAACAAAAATAAAAGGGTAGAAAAGTAAATACATAGAAATAAAGGGCATAAAAATAAATAAATAAAATAATCATGCAGAAAATAAATAAATAAATAAATAATTGCAAAAATGTAAAGTGCGGATAAATAAAGTGCGAAAAAATAAATTAACAATAATAAAAATGCAGAAAAGTAAATAAAGAGAAATAAAAATGTAGAAAATAAATAAAAAAAATAAAGGTATAAATAAATAAATAAAGATGGAGATGCAGAAAAATAAATAAACAGATAAATAACTGCAGAAAAATAAAGTGAAGGAATATAAAGTGCTTGAATATAAATAAAGAAAAATAAAAGTGTAGAAAAATAAATAACAATTAAATAAAGATGAATAAATAAATGTAAATAAACATCCTTGTATTAATAAAAAATACCTTGGTACAAGAACAATTACAGAGGAACTAGAACGGAAGTCGGGAAATCAATTTTGTGTAGATTTCCTTTGCTTTTGGCTTTGTTTGGAGTCGATTTGAAGGTATTTGGACACCGGTTACAACACTTGGACAGTATTTTAGCTCACAAAAACTCACATATTAAGACAAACTAGAGTGGTGTACTCATTTTCCTAACTAGGATTACACAACATAATTTTTGAAAACCAAAACTTTTAAAAATTCTCACAAAAATTTAACACTATTTCCCCTTTTTTTTTCTTCTTCCTCCCAAATACCTCAATATCACCTTCTATTTATAGAAGAAAATTGGCATTGGATCCTCCATAAATGACATCACTTTTTTACTTTTCCAATTTGTCCAAATTTGATGTCATTTTCCCCAATTTTCTCCAATTATCCAATCAACTGGGTCCCACCTCAATCAAACCACCATAAACTTTTTCTTTTTTTTTGGATTTTCATTTTTTTTAATTTTCATTTTTTTTGGACTTTTTTTTTGCCCATTTTTTAAAGATTTTTTTAGGCCTTTTTATTTTCTAATTTTCATTTTTTTGAAAGAAAAAAATTTTAAATTTTTTTTTAATACAAGTGAGTAATCATTTACTCTTATGGAAACATAAATTATTTATTACACATGTGACAAGAAATAAAGTATTCAAAAAAGAAAAATTGCTACCCATGCTATAAGAAGCAAGAAGGTAGTCACAAAGCATCGTTTTCCCTCCCTTATTCTTTCCTCTTGGCTTCGACATCCATTGGTCATTACTTGAGAGAAATGAAGAAAGTTGATGAAATGAGAGGTGTGGTAGGAAATGAAGAGGGATTGAGTATTTATAGAAATGGGGAATAGTTACTATTCCAATGGTCACTATGCAATTTTTAATATTATATTTTGTTTAATATGATCCGAGGTGGCAACCTTGAATGGACGAGGTTCTACGTACTGTGACGTCCCGTGTAGTAATTTTCCGAATGAATTTTTTTGCGTTTTAAAAATCATTTTTTTAAATTTGTAATAAGTCATGTAAAAGTTGATAAACGCGGATTATTATCATACATACTAGTCGTGGATAATCAAAGTCATGAAATATTTATATAGCGGAAACGATTTAGAAAAATACAGTACATGAAACATTATATTATTACAACCCATCAAGATTAAAATAAAGTCAAATTCCAAGCAATAATTCACGTAAACTCCATTCATGGCATCACTCTTTATTCTGTGTAGCATTCACTGTAAAAATTAATGTAAGAGTGAGACAGAATATAGAATAAATATAAAATAAATAAAATTGCACAAAAACACAACCAACAAGGCATAATGATATGATGAATATGCCAAACAAGTTCATTTATAAATCTTTAATTAGTCACATGATGTCATGCTGGATCCATTTGGTTTGGTGGGAATACTGTAGTAAAAAGTCTCATAAAGACTCCAGTAGGAATTAGCATAACCATGAATCCCTACACCTTCATGGCTCCTGCGAAAATAAGTGCACAAGTAGGAATTAGCATAACCATGAATCCCTACACTTTCATGGCTCCTGCAGAAATAAGTATACCAGTAGGAATTTGCACAACCATGGATCCCTACACTTCCATGGTTCTTGTGAAAATAGGGCTTAAACTCATCATAGAGTAACCCCCCACCAGGGTAGGCAATCATGGAACCCCTAAATTCCATGGTGCGTCCAAATGCTTATGATGCATGAATGCCTTTAATTCTCTTTATCATTTAACATACCATGATATATCAATTTCCAAAACCACTTGGAAAACCACAAGTCCTCAAAGGACACATCATATATAATAATTTTTAGAATCATGGATTTACTGTTTCAACCACATATATCAATAACCGTAAGGCATTCATGTATATATATTAATTTAGTCATTCATAATTATTCACCACCAAAATACACAAACTGAATGATGCTCATTAGAAACTCATAAACATTCATAATATTTCATAATCACTCAACAATTCAATAATAATTTGTTACCCATAGGGAAAATATCATTTTTATCCATAATAACCATTATAAGCAAATTTCAGCATTTCCAACAGCAACATACGTTAGTAAAACAGTCATAACATGAGCAAATCAAATCCTTTTCATGTGATTCCACTTTCTATAGCTCAATAACATAAATATCTACAACTTTCATGAAGACCATAAATTCAAATTCTAAACAGAAATATCACTTATTCACAGAATACAAAACTGCCTCAAAGAGGATTTTTAAAACGTATACAGGTTAGTATTTTCAACGTTTCTGGAGTTACAAAAACAATTTTGGCATGAAACCAGTTCTAAATTATTCTTAACACAAATATATACAACTTTTATGAAGGCACCAACCACTAATTCTCACCACAAAATTCCCAGTTTTAAAAATAAGATTCGGATTTCATAGTTAACAGATTTTCAGTTTGAGCATACTTTAGTATTTTAGGTATAACGAGAGCTAAAGACATCCTTTTAACTTGAAACCACTTTCTATAGATCCATAACATAAATATCTACAACTTTCATGAAGACATCATAGTCTAAAAATGTATGTATAATTCCCAGAATATTAATATATGCACAAAACATAAGACAAGTATTTCAATCGGACATGTTGTAGTATTTTGTCTATAACTCATGTTATACATATCATTTCATTGTTAACAGATTTTTAGTTTGAGCATACTTCAGTATTTTAGGCATAACTAGAGCTACAAACATCCTTTTAAATTGAAACCACTTTCTATAGATCCATAACATAAATATATACAACTTTCATGAAGACATCAAGGTCTAAAAATGTATGTATAATTCCCAGAATATTCGTATATGCACAAAACACAAGATAAGTATTTCAATCAGACATGTTGTAGTATTTTGATCATAACGTATGCTATACATATCCAATTCAGTCGGTTCAGGTCTCAAAATTCTCATAACAAGAAGATCTACAACTTTGATGAAGACACCAATCACTAATTCTCACCACAAAGTTCCCAGTTTTAAAAAAATAAAATACGTATCTCAAGTTAACAGATTTACAGCTTGGACATACTTCAGTATTTTAGGCATAACTCGAGCTACAAAAATCATTTTGACTTGAAACGACTTTCTACAGATCCATAACACAAATATCTACAACTTTCATGAAGACATCAAAGGCTGATTATGCATGTATAAGTCCCAGAATTTTAATATATATACAAAACATAGGATAAATATTCCACTCGGACATGCTGTAGTATTTTGGCTATAACTTTTGCTATACATATTAAAATTAATTGATTCAGGTCTCAAAATTCAGATAACAAAAAGATCTACAACTTTTATGAAGAAGTCAGAATCAAAATCACACGTTTTCAATCTCAAAACTGAGTAACAAGATACGAAAATAAAACTGGAATCCTAGGACAGCATACAATTCTACCCATTTCATAGTTATTCACAACCCTGTCCCCTCTTACCTTAATGGAGGTTCCTAAAGTGGTTGAAAGTGTTGTATTATTATCCTAGCTTCAGATCAAGAGTAAAATTGATGGAGAAAGTGAAAGAAAATAAGAGAGAGACTTCACTAACTTTAGCTTGTTCTAAGAATTCAGACTTGGGAACAAGATGTAGTGTTGATTTAATGATGCAAATGACAAGTGGGGGACAAGATTTTCATAATGGGATTGTAGTGGGATGTTAGGTGCATGAATTATGGTGATAATGAAGGTTTTAGGTGAGAAAAATGAGCTGGATTGTTGACCATTTCCGCAGCCTACATAATGTAGTTTGTTTGATTGAAGTAAATATCAATTCTGACACTGTTTTGATATTTTAGGCATATCTCTCTCATATCTTAATGGATTTTAACAAATTTGGTCTTGTTGGAAAGCTAAGACAACGAGGAACAACTTTGTAGTTTACCACTTTTTCAAATTCGGACTCTAATAAGGTATTAAAATATGTATAAGATGATATGATTGAAGTAAAATATCAATTCTGACACTGTTTCGGTATTTTGGGCATATCTCTCTCATATCTTAATGGAATTTAACAAATTTGGTCTTGTTAGAAAGATAAGAAAAAGAGGAACAACTTTGTAGTTAACCACATTTCCAAATTCAGACTCTAACTAACAATTAGAATGTGTACAAGATGACGCATTTTGAGTGGAGTATGTGGCAATTTGATGAGAGTAATTGGAAAAGCCAAGGAAATTAATAACTAAGGAAATAGGTAATAAATTATTTGATTAACTTTTACCAAAGGTATAAAGTTAAAATTATTTACCATGGTAAAAGGTTAAATTGAAGATGTTGTCCTAACCAAAAATTTATGTAGAAAGTTGAGATAAAATGGATAATATCATTGATGGTCTAAATCAAAATGATTATACATGAGAATAAAATTTTTAGGATGTTACACGTACCGCACCACGTCACCAATAAGAACTGGTAAGTCATAACCGGGGTCTGAAATCATCGGTTAATTATGGACATTTCTCTCTACCCCGATCGATAATTAAGCACTGGAGAATCTTCTGCAGGTTCGCCTCCGGTGTGTTTTGAAGTTCGAGTACGGATCAGTTTTCACTAACTTGAAGAACCTCAGATTCCCACCGAACTGAGGTATAAATATCGTACTCCACTAAGGCTGTGCAAATTTAGAGTTAGTGAGGTAACACCTGTTAGGAAACCGTGTTAAGACCCCGGTTAATGCAGTCAACATTGACCCCGGATTCTAGGACAAATATACTCTTTTTTTTATTTCTTTTTTTTACATATTTAATATATATTTTACCGGACAAAAATAGGTGTTCACACTCATTTTATGTACACATAGGTCATTGAATGTCTAAAAGTGAAAAGGTGACAATTAGAGTTATGATTGATGCAGTTAGGGTTATTTAGTGTTTAATATGTATTAAATATTGATATTTCAAGAATACTTTTGTGTTTAAGAAACTACAGCTAATTCGATTTACTTATATTTTAAAGTATTTTTTTTATGTATTCAAGAACGAGGTAAGATGAAGTTAGATTTGACAACCTGAGAACAACACACAGAAATAATTATTAGGTGATTTGGAATTACCATATTATGGTCCAAACTAGTAATTATTTGAAAAATATAGAAATTGATAAAAATTTAAAAATAAAAAATATACTTTTTATAAGAAATAAAAAAGTAGTTTTTTTATTTCTAAATATAAGAAACATAAGAAATTTTTAAATGTATTAATTATTAAATTTCTTATATACCCTTCATTTATTGTAAAATTTATGTTAACAAGGTATGTACCTAGTTATTATTGTTCAATTATTTGATTTATTTAATGTTATGTGTAATTTTGGAATAATGCATTCAATTGATGACATTATTAATTAATATAATTATTCTTAATGTTTTTTCTTGGTCTTGATGATTTAGTCACATGTTTTTTATATAAAGAAAGGAAGGAAGTATTATATTAGGAGTTATGGTAAAAATTATTATCGTTTTATCCTTTTTACTTAGATTAAGAAATACTTAAATGTACAATTATTTTAGTTGACATAGACTAAAATATCTTTATTTAATTTTATTGTTTTATTAATAATAGATAATGTATCAATTTTCTAAGCCTTATTCATTAGTCAAATGAAAGATAATAAAAAAGATATACATTAGTTACAAAAGGATACAATTGAAATTGAAAAATGTAAATTAGTTACACCTTGAACTCATAAAATAACAATAACTTTTTAAAAAATTAAAACAATAATAATTTTGGAATTGAGGGAATATAATATTTTCCGATGTACATGGTTGTCGGTGGTGGCAGTTGCCATTTGCCACTTAGGACATTGTGTGTTGTTTGGGGTACATAACATATTTATCTGAAACGATTGAAAACGTAATTGTGGAGCATGCAAATTAAAAGTTGAAACCTCCCCTGAGTAACTCCATCCCAAATCATCATTACCTATTTAATTAATTTTCATATGATTTGCTTTTCCCATAATCTAGCTACCTTCTGCATTCATTCTTCCACACTAACACTTAAGAAAAAATAATAAATTTAAAAACTATATAATACATTAACTATTATTATAATCAAAACTACTTAATTTTTACAATGGGATGGATATTCGTATTCTTACATCTGTCTCGTCACCAACAAAATTCAATCTAGATTGAATTTCTATAAAACCCGGTCAAAATAAATTTTCCCTGTCGAAAATAAAATGGGTTGGTACTTGTATGTTCAGATTCAGTTGTTATCTATAGTGCCACTGTTACATCTCCTGCCTCTACCTACCCCATGTACCACCTCCCATGGAGTTCCATTTGCATGCTTGCTTTCTTTTATTATTTTCTTATTATATCACTTGATTATTTAAAAACATTATTTCTATTTTTAGCTCTATAATAACTTCAATTTTATATCTGAAATGCTAAGTGAGTAATTAATATATGCTGTGCCATAGAGGATATCACTGCTTGATACTTCTACAAGAGCATTAATACTTTTTACCATTATATCAATCCTAACATTATATATAATGAAGATTTAAAAACATCCCCATTAACTAATTTAGCCAATGCAAAGAAAATAAAAAGAATATAATAAGGGATGTCGTAAATAATAATAAAGTAAAAAACTCCTTTGCAATCAGATTTATATAATAAATTAAGGGACACAAAGATTTTTTCCAATGTTATCTTTTCTGTATTACCAAATTTATGGGAAAAACTCGCATGTCTTCATTAATATTAGAGGTATAGTGTAGTAGTATAAATACTTGACCCAACCTAAAAAAAAATACTAGTTAGAATTATTATTTGGTCAGTTATATATAATTAGTATGTATTTTGTAATCAGTTATAAAAAATGAAATATATGTGTTCAATAGTTAATATTAATTTATTTGAAATTAATCAAACTTTATTACTAACAAATAAAAAATACACTCTTAAAATCATACTTGATACAGCTGGGTCTTCAAGCGAGATGTCTTAATATGCGCATCTTACCCAATTTAAATCATGTTTTTTATTCTATTTTTATTCAGTAGGATTAGTGCATAATTTATATTAGTGCAAGTTACATCAATTTTTAATGTTGATTATAATTTTTGAATCATAAATAAACAAATATTATCTTATTAGTTTTGACAAATTTTATCAAAATTGGAAAATATGGAAATAGATATTTAGTTAATTTTTATGTATATGAATAATATATTAAATTTTAGATTACCAATAATTAACTTCGTAATGAAATTGTATAATATTAAACAATCGATGTAAATGTTAGTATAAACTATTCTGGTGTAAATCAATTTCTCGCCCTGAAAATAACGATATTGTCTTGAGAAAAAAAAATAACGCTATTGATATTTTTTTATTTGTTTTTTTATCTTTATAGATTCTAAAAAGACTTTGTTTGAGAATCTAAAAAAACTTTGTTAACCTCAACTTTAATAGTTAAATTTAAGTCACTAAAAATGATAATTTTTATTAAAATAAATACTAAAATTTCATCACAAAAAAACAAATGTTCAATCATGCATTATCCTAATAAAAGATTACACTAGTGATTCCCTACACTCAGCCAACATAGAAGAATGTGATTAACAAAACCTAATTTAAACTATTTTAACTTAATGATCCAATCTAAACAAACTTAAATTGATTCAAAAGGTTTTTGGCCCACTTAAAGTATTTTAATTAATTAGGATAATTACATCTTTTGAAGTATAGCTTAATTAACATCAAGAGCCTCATTTTTAGAAATCGGGTACATATAGATATTCTAATTCAAAGTTTGATGTTTTTGACAAAATTTTGAAGTTTGACATTATAAGAAGTCATATATTTAATATGAAAATGTTGTGTTAAAATACTATATAGGTTATGTGTGTTGGAACTCTCCTCCACACAACTGTTATGCCTTAGAATATCAAATTTTAAGATAAAAAATATGTGTAAATTATGAAAATGTATGAAAGAGTTTTAATATATTTAAGTTAAAGTCTTGGGAACTCACTGTATAATTCTCTTAATTAATTTACTTTGTTTTTTATTTAAATTAAAACAGATGGCAATGATTACATGCCTAAATAATTAGATTAAGAATGTAAAAAAGCTTAATATATCCATATTAAAGTTTTGTTATGGTAACTTTAAACAGCTCATTTCATTGATGGTGTCATATTTATCCCAGGTGATTTGTTCCGCACCTTATATCTTTGGCTTCCGTAAAATTATGTTTGAATTATCATCATATATATCCTATGTGGCTTCCAGTTTAATTAAATAAAATTTGATTATCATATAAAATCAATATTAATTCTTAAATGATTATATTTTCATAATTTTATAGATCATACCCTCCTTAGATATGCTGCACTCACTAAAGTTAAGAACCTCCTTGAAATGTTTAGTAATTGCCACATTTTCCCAAAATTCAACGTGTGAACTTGAATCAATCACCTTTTCTTTTATCTGAAATTACGTTTTCTGTCTATAAATTTCACTTGTAATGATGTCAATTTATAAATTTCATATATAGAAAATGTTTGTTATGTTTATTTGGATTTTAATTAATTATTTTTTATATATGGGTTAAGATATTCTTTGTATTCATGTTATTATGTTTTGTTAATAAAAAAAATTCTGTTAGAAATGAAGTCTTTTGATTTTTTTTTAAAATACAACATTTCAAGGACTTATATTGGAATAAGAGAATACAACATTAAAAAATACAAGAGCCAAAATTAAAAAAAAATACAACATTTCTAACTCATAATCCTAGGACTTATATTGGAATAAGAGAATGCAGATTTATTTTAACTTTACCTATGATAAAAAATTAAAAAAATGAAACTTTTTAGTTAAAGAAACTAGTAATACACATTTTTATATAATTTTTAATAAAATAGTTTTATTTTTAATATTTTACCATGTATAAATTTACAAAAAGTAAATAAACTTTTACTTTAAACAATTTTTTTCTCAATAATTGAAACACAATTTTTTTTTTGGCATCAACTAAAGGTTGCTCACCCTTGCATTGTCAAGTGCACAACTGGTAAAAGTTTTTCAACTGTACTTCAAAATGTACAAATAATTAAATACGTAATAGTCATTACCCAAATTAAAGATATAAGGGACACTTTTTAAAAATAAAAAATGTTAAAAAGTATTGCTTTTACTCTTTAAACGCATTAGTCGTGATTTCCAATCTATGCTAAATATGAATGTCAATTTAATTTTTTGAATTATTTAATCATTATCTTTAAAGCACTAATTTTTTTAACATAATTATTAATTATATATATAACATGATTGACCTAACATTCATTAATAAACACTTTTATAACTATACCGACTTAAATTATTCTCAAAACTTTCTATAAAAAAATATTCTCAAAACTAACTTATGAGAAATATTATTGTTTTTAAGTAAATTGGGATATGTTATTGATAAGTGTTTTATAACACAATAAATTAGATTTAGTTTACTTAGGATTTTAATCATTATGCACTGTATTTCCTTTATTTATTGTGATTTTTGCTTTCTTTCCACTGTATTCTACTCGGGTACTTTTATTTTGCAGAAATTAATAGATTTGGAATTATTGATGATCCATTTTAAGAATGAATGAATATAAATGGAAAATGGATTCAAGAACCCAAAAAGATGATCAAAGTGTCAAAGGATGAAAACAATCAAGAACCATGAGCTATACTGTCCAAAACGCCTCAAAAATGCAAGAAAACACTTCCAGGAAAGGGTAGGAATCGATTCACCCTTACAGGAATCGATTCCCATGTGAAACATAAGCTAGGAATCGATTCAAGGCTGTTGGGAATCGATTCATAGGGCTGGGAATCGATTCCCCCCTTATAGGAATCGATTCATTGAGGTTTGGAAGGCTGGGAATCGATTCATGAAGGCCAGGAATCGATTCATCATGCTGGGAATCGATTCCCACCTTTAGGAATCGATTCACACGCTGTTTTGAAGGCAAAAATCAACTGGAGGAATCGATTCATCAGTGAAATCATGCGCCGAATTATTGGAAACAACAAAAATACGCAAATTGAAGACAACTGGAACAGCTGGAAATCACATGCACCGAAAGTTTCCAACTTGCAACGCGTTTTCTTAGCTGGCTTCCTCCCTTCCTTCGCCTATAAAAGGAGAAGCAATCCAAGCAGAGAAGGAATCCAGATCAAAATCCCATTCTTCATCAGCTTCATTCCTTTCTTTCTCTTTCGTTTTCTTTCTCTGTTTTATTTTCTTTCTCTTTTTATTTTCTTTTTCTTTCTTTTATTTTGTGTAAGAGTTGTGAGGATTGTGAAATTGAGTGTTCCAATTTGTAATTGGTGGAGGAATATTGCAACAAGGAAATACAGTGGTAAATTATTCTAAGCTTTTGGAGAAACCCGTAAGTCTTTATTTTTTACCATGTCTTGTATGTTTTATTTTTCCATTATATATATGAATTTGAATTATTTCATGAGTAGCTAAATTAATTATCTTGGGATAAAGGGGGTATGATAATATTTTATTTTAATGTTATTTTAACTTGGAATTAAATAAATTTCTGTTTTCCATTTAGTTCAATTATGCTTAATGCTTTTAGTAATTCCTAACAAGAACCTAAATGATAAAACTGTATACTTACGGGTATATTAGTAAGTTTAGGTAATAAATAGAATCGAGAGATTTATTTTTACCAGAAAGCTTTGAACTAAACCTAAGATTTTTGAAATGCTTTTTTGTGACCTCGGTAAAACCGTGAAAGTAATCAAAATTCTTTTGAGGAAATAAAAGGGATTTTCATAAAACGATAATGGGCCTTTCTGAGGATTAAGCAGCGCTTTCCATAGGTTAGGTACATTAATAGGATTCCGAGAGGAACATATTAATTAGCTTTTGGAAAATTCGCCTTGGAAAACTTAATTCGATTCTTATTTATGAAAAGTTAAAATTCATTAAACATAAAATAGAATCTTGATCCCCTGAAATCCCAAGATACTCTTAACTCTGATTTTTAAGTGTCAAGTAAATTTTATTTTGTTTGTGCAACTTAATTTTGCTTTATTTTACAAAAACCTTAAAAATCAATTGTGTGGATAATTAAATTTCAATATGCTGGTACTTTGAACACAGTCCCTGTGGAGAACGATAATCTTTTATATTACGCGATATAACCCGTGCGCTTGCGGGCCCTGTCAAGTTTTTGGCGCCGTTGCCGGGGACTGTTGTCCCTCAAATATCGGCAATATTGAAATTCGATTAGATCATACTTGTTAATATTTTTATTTTTAGTTTGTTTTATTTCTAGTTATTTATTTTTATTTTTATTTTCAAAGATCACCCTTGATCTTGGTCTGTTATGGAATTCTTAGCAGGTGCTACTGACCTTTATTGTTGTATTTGTGGTGATTCAGGACATGCTGCTATAAATTGCTATTTTGCAATATCCTTAAACCACCATGAACAAAAATTTCATCAGTTGGATGCTATTGGGAATTATAACCATAGCAGTGATTTTAGAAGCTTACCAGTATTCCAAAACTATCCTTCACAAAAATCCAAACTTGAAATACTGATGGAAAATTTTGTAAGCACCCAAGAAAAACGAAATGAAGAGTTCTCAAATGCCATAAAAACCTTAGCTTCAAAGGTGGACTCTCTGGCCACCCATAACAAAATTTTAGAGAATCAAATTGCCCAACAGACCTCTTTTCCTATGAGAACACCAGAAACATTTCCTGTAAAATCTGAGGTGGGACCATCTAACCACACCATGGATATCGCTCTTAGGAGTGGTACTCATTATGATGATCCAGTTGGCATAACAAAAGAAGAAGCTAAGGAAGAGAAGAAATTTGATGAGTCTCTATCTCATCCGATAATTGAGGAGAGCAGTACAATGATCCAAAAGAAGGTACTGCCCAAGCTTCAAAATCCAGGTATTCTAGAGGTTATTCCTATCAAGGTAGGAAATTTTTACATACCTGTTAACTTTGTTGTGCTTGAAATAGATTTTATTGACCAAGTGGTAGAGAAAGAGGCAATCCAAAACCTCCCTCTTGATCCACTTGAATCTGTTTTATCTTATGACTTTTCAGGCATTTCAAAAACACACTTGTGTGATTTTTTGGCTAAAAGAGAACTGATCCCTAAAGTGGAATTCAGACCACTAAAACCTGTGTTCAGGTATGAATTGTATAGCTGAAGCTGGTTCAGAAAAGTCTGGCTGAAGACTTAAAACTTAGCACTTGTGGGGAGGTAACCCCATGTCTTTAATAAAAAAAAATAATAAAAACAAAAACAAAAAACAAAAACAAAAACCAACTATGTCAGATGCTGGTTTGGGGTTACTCCAGGTAAGTTTTCTTATCCTTTTATCATCCATTTTAACATTGAGGACAATGTCAAATTCTGGTTTGGGGTGGTAGGTAAGAAAACTTAACTGTTTTGTTTACGTTGTGTGATTGTCATTTTATTATGCATGTGTGTTTTCTTTGATTTGTTTGTAATCTTGTAATTTACCATGATTGCATGATAAATTTACTTTGAACACAAGGCTAAAGTATCTAAGGATCCCAAAATTTTGAGTAAAATTTTCAAAATTTGATTGTTTAAATGCCAAATAAATGCTTAAATGAACCTTATGTGATTAAAAATTTCTTTGAAAAGACTTTTCATGGTTAGACTTGAGCCAAAATGGGTTATTTATCAAATAAATTTTTCAAACCCATATTTTCTTGATTGAGTGAATCTCATAGTCATTAATATTTTAGAACTTGTTTTTCAACCGATTCAAAATGGTTTTTGATTATATGTCTTAGGATGATAAAGGTACAATTAGGTCTTATTCTTAAGCCTCAGAATTTTGCATAATTTGACCCCTAGTTGCCCATTTTGAGCCTAAAAGTGAAAATTTTTCCTTGAAACCTTTCATTGACTGATATTCTCTTAATGGTGAAAAAGTTGGAAATTTAGTGGAGCAAAAAAATAAAAAAAGACTTAAGAAAAATATGTATTGAATGCAAAGAAAAGCAAGAAAAAAAATAAAAATCAAAAGGATGATATTGAATGAATTCCAAAACGTCCATAAAAGTTCAAAAATTTGCTCTGTTAAATTTATAATGGTGATTTGAATCATTCATGACTGTTAAAGCCCTTTTGTATTCCATTTTTCTTGAAATTCCTACCTTAACAATACAACCCAAGGCCACGTTACAACCTTTGAAAAACCTTTAGACTTTGACATATTTTCTATCTAAACTGTGGAGTTTCTGGTTTATTAACAAGCTTATGGTAATATTTTTTGACTATGATGATCTGAGTGATACACAAACCATGAAACACTTTGAGTGAAAATTGAGAGAAAAGTATCCTCTGTCTTGATAATGAAAATTGATTCACATAAGAAAATTAATATTGCATTTGAATAAATCTTTTTCTCTGTTTTGGATTCCTTAGTTTATTAAGCTTAGTGTTTTCTGTATTTTATCTTGTGAATATGGTGATTGCTTGAGGACAAGCAATGTTTTGGTTTGGGGTATTTTGATAAGTGTTTTATAACACAATAAATTAGATTTAGTTTACTTAGGATTTTAATCATTATGCACTGTATTTCCTTTATTTATTGTGATTTTTGCTTTCTTTCCACTGTATTCTACTCGGGTACTTTTATTTTGCAGAAATTAATAGATTTGGAATTATTGATGATCCATTTTAAGAATGAATGAATATAAATGGAAAATGGATTCAAGAACCCAAAAAGATGATCAAAGTGTCAAAGGATGAAAACAATCAAGAACCATGAGCTATACTGTCCAAAACGCCTCAAAAATGCAAGAAAACACTTCCAGGAAAGGGTAGGAATCGATTCACCCTTACAGGAATCGATTCCCATGTGAAACATAAGCTAGGAATCGATTCAAGGCTGTTGGGAATCGATTCATAGGGCTGGGAATCGATTCCCCCCTTATAGGAATCGATTCATTGAGGTTTGGAAGGCTGGGAATCGATTCATGAAGGCCAGGAATCGATTCATCATGCTGGGAATCGATTCCCACCTTTAGGAATCGATTCACACGCTGTTTTGAAGGCAAAAATCAACTGGAGGAATCGATTCATCAGTGAAATCATGCGCTGAATTATTGGAAACAACAAAAATACGCAAATTGAAGACAACTGGAACAGTTGGAAATCACATGCACCGAAAGTTTCCAACTTGCAACGCGTTTTCTTAGCTGGCTTCCTCCCTTCCTTCGCCTATAAAAGGAGAAGCAATCCAAGCAGAGAAGGAATCCAGATCAAAATCCCATTCTTCATCAGCTTCATTCCTTTCTTTCTCTTTCGTTTTCTTTCTCTGTTTTATTTTCTTTCTCTTTTTATTTTCTTTTTCTTTCTTTTATTTTGTGTAAGAGTTGTGAGGATTGTGAAATTGAGTGTTCCAATTTGTAATTGGTGGAGGAATATTGCAACAAGGAAATACAGTGGTAAATTATTCTAAGCTTTTGGAGAAACCCGTAAGTCTTTATTTTTTACCATGTCTTGTATGTTTTATTTTTCCATTATATATATGAATTTGAATTATTTCATGAGTAGCTAAATTAATTATCTTGGGATAAAGGGGGTATGATAATATTTTATTTTAATGTTATTTTAACTTGGAATTAAATAAATTTCTGTTTTCCATTTAGTTCAATTATGCTTAATGCTTTTAGTAATTCCTAACAAGAACCTAAATGATAAAACTGTATACTTACGGGTATATTAGTAAGTTTAGGTAATAAATAGAATCGAGAGATTTATTTTTACCAGAAAGCTTTGAACTAAACCTAAGATTTTTGAAATGCTTTTTTGTGACCTCGGTAAAACCGTGAAAGTAATCAAAATTCTTTTGAGGAAATAAAAGGGATTTTCATAAAACGATAATGGGCCTTTCTGAGGATTAAGCAGCGCTTTCCATAGGTTAGGTACATTAATAGGATTCCGAGAGGAACATATTAATTAGCTTTTGGAAAATTCGCCTTGGAAAACTTAATTCGATTCTTATTTATGAAAAGTTAAAATTCATTAAACATAAAATAGAATCTTGATCCCCCGAAATCCCAAGATACTCTCAACTCTGATTTTTAAGTGTCAAGTAAATTTTATTTTGTTTGTGCAACTTAATTTTGCTTTATTTTACAAAAACCTTAAAAATCAATTGTGTGGATAATTAAATTTGAATATGCTGGTACTTTGAACACAGTCCCTGTGGAGAACGATAATCTTTTATATTACGCGACATAACCCGTGCGCTTGCGGGCCCTGTCAGTTATCAATAAATTTTTATTTTTATTGTCAAGATCTTATCATTAAATTTGATAGAGATTGTTTTACTTTATAATCTAAAGTTTGAATTTGCACAGAAAAATTTGTCAAGTTACATTTTGATAATAAATTATTTTTCTATAATTTAATTCAAATAGAATTTATAAACAGGAGAATTGGACTTTTTTCCATCAAGTTGGGACATTTTTTTCTCTTTTTTTCAAAAATTTCTTATTTTATCGGCTATAAACTACGCAACTAATTCATAATCTTGATATATATATATATATATATATATATATATATATATTAAAAACAATGATAAAAATACAAGGGAAAATTTTTCGTAGTTAATTTAATATTTTATTTGGAAAACATCAAAGTCACTCAAAATGGCCAAAAACAGCATGTCTAACGCCCAAAAACAGAACAACAAGAAAATATGCAAAACAACAACAGGGGCCTGACATTACGCTTTAGCCCCACGCTTAGGTCAACTCTGTTTTTCACACCTAACGCTACGTGTCAGCCTCACGCATAGCGTCAGCATGACAGTAACAACAATGTTGCTGTCATGAGTTTTAGGCCTTCCGACCAACTTTTAACCTACCCAAATCGCCTGTTTTAAGTCTGATTGTCACGAAACTTCATAGGCCACATGTTTTCCCCATTTCGGAATTGTTGGCGCCATTCGTTCGCCAAAATTCTGACATATGCTCAAGTTATATAGAAAAATACGTTATGGTCAAAATATGAAAATTGTATGCATCAAACCCACCTAATTACCTGCAAACTAGGTAAGGCCTATATGCTCAACCCATAAATGATATAGGGAACCTATTGGTCCCTTCCGAGGGTTACCCTTCTGGTTCCTAATTTCTACATCATGCATTATTCCAACTCTATGCAAACGCAATCAATTCCATCAATTCTATCATTCATCATCCTTTATCATGATAACACACTTATGCAACTCATTACACAACCTACCCATATTTGCAATGTAACAGTCACCTGGACATTAAATGCAATGCATCACAAACACATGTATCCATCAATGGTATTCAACATGCAAACTCAATATTTACAGTTCCTAGATATCAAATGCATCTCATGCAACAAAATGGGACCATCCATGGTCACTACATCCATATATCACCAACATCATATACATCATCCATGATCTCATCATCTATATACACAATCAAAATATAACTAGGTTTCCAATGAAACCGTCAGCTACCTAAAATCCACTAACAATATATACATTAATTAAAACGGATATAACAAGAGAAGGCCAAGGCTATACCATAAAATACTATACAAGCATGTACAATATATATATATATATATAAACGCTCCTCACTCAAGTCCGGTGACATCTCACCAATCGCCGTCACAGTCCAAGTCCACTAAAATGTAGCCACAACAATAGGGGGTGAGCACAATACATGTTAAATGAGAGTTATTGAATCGGATCTACCTATCTAATTCTATAACGTGTAATATAATATCACAATCAATCATTGCATTAACTATCATGCAACATGATACACTTTTCACCAGATATTCACAATATCACATTGATGGCTATCACAATTCAAGTCATTCTCAATAACATATATCATTGTATATACTCATATATAAATACAGTCACATGGATCCATTACACGTCATCAATTCTAGTGTTGCAACATATTGGCTCTCAACCATATATTTAACTCTCAGTTGATCCGGCCATTTTACTGGTACCAAAACCGTTTACCCTCTCACGTAACACAATCACTCTCAGCGACAACGACAGTGTTACAGGCAGCCCTGAGTCCCACTCAATAGGCTTACTTTGAGTCCCACTCAAGTTCTTTCATAACATCTCATGTATACAATTATCATTAATATATCAAATCCATTTTAGTCAATAAGCGTCCCACACTATATGCTCTTAGCATTTTACAAGTATCATACTATCCAACATAAGCATCTCATGCAATTTCTTCATATCAAACATCTTATAAATACAAGCATCTCATGCGTTATCACTTATCACTTAAATCACACATCTCAAGTAAGGTATCAACATCAATACCATTCACAATTAGCATCTCATGCAATTAAATATCACTACATCATGAACGGAAAACATCACAAAGCATAATATCTCTCAGATATCATCTAAACCGGGGTATTTCACTAACAATTCACATTCTAAATAATTCAAACATCATGTTTCACAATACATAATACATAATATGTCAATATACCATTAATCCATCCATAAACTATGCATTTAAAATGTAAAAAGCTCTCCTTACCTGGAATAAGAAATCCAAGAAGCTCCCTGAGTTATCCAAATGTTATCAAAAGCTATCTGATCACTAATCCAAAGCCTCTAAAAATCCTAAAACACAAGTATTAAATTTTTAATAACTCGCACACTATTAATTTCATACTCCGAAGCTTGTAACTGACATTATATTTAGTATTCGATAATTATAACTTACCAGAATACGTCCATAACCTTCGATGTTTGTTTCCAACAATATCCAAGCTCTGAATCACTTCTGAAACGAGCACCCACAAAGAATAACGAAGCACCAACACTGCCCAATAATCCAAACCACCTCAAAATCATATAATTTCACTAAAACAACCCACCAATAATTATTTCAATTAATTAACGACTTACCGATTCAAGCCGACGACCCCTGAAGCTTACTTCCGAATGAACCTCAAGCTACACGTCAATCTTAAACCCTTTGTAACCACCTAATTTCATGAAATTAATCATTATCAAACTCCAAAACTCGTGGAATAAAATTGTAGAAGCTATGAGTTGCCATTCTAACTTACTTGAACTTGGAGAAATTGAAATTCCAAGGATTCACAAGCTTCCCACCATCAACCAAGACTTACAAATGCTTCAAAGTTCAAGAAATTAGAAGAATTAGAGATTGGGAGCAAGAAACAACTCAAAACCAACAATGGGTGTTTGATCACTACCTTAAATTCACGTAATTAGAGCTCCCCCACTAAAATCCATGGCTACCGTGAGATGAAGAGGAAGAAAGGAGTTCAAGCTTGCTTCTAATTTGGTGAAATCAAGCAAGGATAATGGTGAATTGGAAGAATGTTGCAGCGGGATGAAGAAGCAAAAGCTGTAACATCTTATTTTTCACTCAAATAGAAAATAGATATTAATATCTCTTTAATAATAAAACACTTATTATTAGTTAGTTGATTATTAACTAATTAATATTTTTATGAAATTTTGGTACTTATATTTAATTATTTTGTTAAAATAATAATAATAATAATAATAATAATAATAATAATAATAAATAATATATGTATTTTGAATGAAGATTTTAGAATGACTTAATTAGTATTCATTCATTAAGAAAATTATATTAAGAATTTTGAATATCTGTATTATTCGCAACTTTTATTTTATGTTTTTATATTTATGTTTTTACATATTTATGATTTAGGAATTAGACTATGGTTCTTTAGAACTTTTTAATCTACATATTATTTATAATTTTCTGGAATTTTTTAAAATTCTAAAAATATTTTAATAAAAAAATATATTTTTAATCATTTTATATTTATATAAAGTACTTAAAATTAATAATATTTATAAGAAAGTAAAGTTAAATTATAAGAAAATTTTCTAAAATCCATTTCAAGTAGACTTATTTAAAAATGATCGATTTTAGTAAAATCTTAATTTTTACCAATCGTAAGAAAATCAGAAACATACCAATAAATTTTTATTAATAGAAAATTTTAGATTTTTAAAATTTAAACTTTATATTACTTATTATAAAATTAGTGAGGTCTGATATAATATCGCTAAATTTTAAAAATGACTGATTTTGAATATTTAAAATCAACCGAGTGAATGGTTACTATTTGGCTTAATAATTCTGCCGACATTTACTATGCAAAACATTGTGTATGTATGAAATTTTCAAACTTGCATAGTAACTAGAAAAGAAAATTTTAGAAATTACACAGTACTTTTATATTAAAATAATGAAATGCACAATAACTTGCCTATAAATACCGTGTCACTGAACGAATGAAATCATATTTTCTGATTAAATTAGTGTTAGAGATAATGGTGGGAGTAAGAGAGAGAAATAATTCTTTTAGAAGAAGGTTCTGCCAAAATTATAAGGTAAGAATAACTATCTTTTATATTTTTTAGGTTTATTTTTATATTATTTTAAAATCTATTATTATACTGGATATAATATTATTTTAAGTTACTATTTTGGATAGTATATTACTATGTCAATAGTAAATTACTATTATAAATAGTAAATTACTATTCAAATAGTAAATTACTATTTACTGTTACTATTTACCTTTACTATTCATATTTTACTATTTACCATTACTATGCATAATTTACTATTTACTGTTACTATTCATAATTTACTATTTACTGTAACTATTCATGGTAACTATTTACTGTTACTATTTAAAATTTACTATTTATTGTAACTATGTATAATTACTAATTACTATTTCTATTTCAAATAGTAATCTTTATTTTTATCTTATGTCTATACTGAAATAAATTGGTATTAATATTTCTAGAACTTGGAGGCGCAAAGCGAACTCAGTTTTGGTAGCAATTCAAGGTAAGAGGGAGTGGGATAGGAATGTAATATGATATAAGAATAATGGGAGGAGTTCTCTACTCCTTTTAAATTTAATAATAATATTATTTTAAAATAATAACTTTTTAACATAAAATTAATAATAAATTTAGTATCTTGTGTAACTTATTCTAAAATACCTATGCAAGGATCTAGAATATTATAACCTGTAACATCCCGGATAATTATAGAAAATTTTATGAAGTGGAAATGTTAAAAAAATTAATTTTAAGAATTTATTGGATATTTTTATGAATTATTGGTTAATTATAAAGGGTGTTTAGAAGAAGAGAAGTTAAATTAAATCTTTAAAGAAATTGTAAAGGAAATGGAGAGATGACCGGTTGAAGAGGTTACCGGTTGGAAGTGACCGGTTGAGAAGGTAACCTGTTGCCATGAGTTTAAATAATGGTTTCCTTCTCTTTCTTCAATCATTTGCGCAATCTTCACTCTCTTTCACCTGAAGAACATCTGTTACTTTTCTTCTTCTTCTTCCTCCATTGATTGAGAGCTATAAGCTTCGAAGGAAGGTTCATTTTACATCAACACCTTGAAATAATTACATAGCTATGACAGTGGTTTCAAGGTTAGTCCTTTGAACTGTTTAAAAATTGTTACCTCACCTCTTTCACTTCTTTTCTAGACCGAGTGGTCATGTGTATGGAGGGGGGTACTGTTCCGATCCCCACTCCTCTTGGTTGTGAGCCTGAAAATGGCCCTTGATCGTGTGGATGGTGGTGTGATGGTAACGTATTTCACGTTCCAAACCGTAGGTAGTGGAACGAGTAAGGAAGCTGGTGCTGGAACGGAGGAGCTGTGAACCCAGAAACTGTTGAAGCGTGGAACAGAGGTAAGGGGGGTGTTCGGGTTATAATTAATTAGAATACGACACTGTCCGAGTCGTTGGAAAGACTAAACCGGGTAAGAGATGATGCTGAGTGAAAATTATGTGAATGTGTATGAATGTATGTATGGATGTGCACACCGATCGGTTTAGGATCGTGTGTGTGTGTGTGTGAGTGACAAGAAATATTTGATGTTGTTGCTAAATGAAAGCTATGAATGTATGAGTATGCATGTATGTATGTGAACACCGATCAGTTTCTGATCGTGTGTAGGTGACTTGAGAAATATTTGATGTTGTGATAATTGAGATGATGCCGAATGAGTTGTATATGAATGTGTAAGGATGCATGTATGTGGATACCGATCGATTTCTAATCGTGTGTATGTGGCTTGAGCCGATTGAAATTTGAAATAATTGATGCTGTGATAATCGGTGTTTAATGGAAATGTGATGCCGGGCTTGACAAGCAGGTCGCCCAGTGGCAATATGATGAATGGGCTTGACAAGTAGGTCGCCCTGTGTTATGAGCACATACCAGTTTCTGGTAGTTGCATCTGTTGATTGTTGATGATATGTGATGATTGAGATATGTGATTATGTGGTATGGGATGACCGACGGTATATGTTACCCTCGTTTTTGGCTTTAGTGGTCAAGCAGGACCCAGTTGAGCTACCCAGAGGTCTATGACCCAGTGGTTGAGGGGGAATCAAGCAAGACTCGATGAACCAAGCAGGGTTCACGGGGTGTCAAGTAGGACCCCCAACTGAAGGCCGATCCTTTAGTATCCGGATACTAGGCGTCGATTTTATGTGAGAGTCAGTTGTGACATTTGATGAATTTATTAATTGAGATGTGTATGTTTGCCGAGTGCAGTTTGCTACATTTGCCGAGTGTAGTTTGCTATATTTGCCGAGTGCAGTTTACTAGATTTGCCGAGTGCAGTTGCTATACTTGCCGAGTGAAGTTTGTTATATTTGCCGAGTGCAGTTTGCTATACTTACCGAGTGAAGTTTGTTATATTTGCCGAGTGTGATGGCTATGTTTGCCGAGTGTGAATTGTTATAATTACCGAATGAGAATTGATATATTTGTTGAGTATGAATTGAAGTATTTGCCGAGTGTAATTTCATATATTTGCCGAGTGAATTGTTATATTTACCGAGTGGTAAATTGTTATACTTGTCGAATGAGTTACTTCCCGTGTTTTGTTAAAATGGCTGTGAATTACTATATGGCCGAGTGTTAATTGCTATGATTGCCGAGTGTGAGTGTAATGCCGAATGTGAGTTAAATGCTGAGTATAATGTACAATTTGAGAAGAAAGGAATCAGACGGAGTTTATACTCGTATTTTATTAAAATTCCGTTCTAGATTAATTATGATGCTAAACACTCACCCTTGCTGTGGTTTTCATTTTTAGTAACAGTGACAGGGAAGAGGTCGGAGCCATGGAGGTACGCCAAGCGGAGGATTGATGCCAAGGCACCGAGTGAATTTGAATGAATTATGTAATATATGTATATATTGAGTTTTCCGAGTGTTTGATGCTACAATGTGTTCTGTTTTGAATTAAAATTGAATCGGTGTTTATTTTATGAGTGCATTTGTATTGCTGTAGCATGGTTGATTACCGGGCAAAACTAGCCGAGTGGAATTATTCTTGTCCGAGCAAGGGTCCATTGATTTGGTGCCTGAGTATCCTTTATTTCTCTCTGAGTGAAGGATAACCGAGAGACCATTTCCGAGTGGAAAGGTTAGAGTGTCTCCGAGTAAGCTATGGCTGAGACTCTGAGTAAAGAAAGATAAAAGTGTTTTCGATTGAGGATATGAGTGAACCTTTCTGAGTGAAAGTTAAGCTGCTACCGAGTGAGAAATGACCGAGTGGGCTCCTTTTTTCGAGTGAAACCCGACTTGTTGACTTCCTTGTATGTCTTGTCCGCTCAGGTTTAAGAAGTAGTATTCACTCAAGCGAGTCGGATCTCGCCCAAGCGAATCAGAGTCTCGCTCAGGCGATTAACCCTGACTCTGATTTCTGCCTTCCGCTGATTCTAAATCTTATTTTATGATGAAATATTCCGATCGGTTATTATTTTTAATATGCTTTTATTTAAGGATTTATTTCAGTCGGTTATTGCTATTTTAAGTATGATTTTATTATTTTGAATATAGTTAAGAAAAGTAAATGTTATTTTATATTAAGACCGAGTGGAAATTTTATTAAATGCGAAAAATCTTTTGGAAAAATGAGAAAAATGACGCGGGTCATCATATAACCTATACAGACTGGACTAAACCTATGCAAGGATCTGGACTTTTATAACTTATATGGACTAGACTAAACCTATGCAAATACTTGGAGTATTATGACCTATATGGACTTACATAGGCATGTACGAGGAATGAACTATAAGAACTTGAAATTAAGTTTATTAAATTAAATAACTATTAAACCTTAAATAATGATATTTATGAATGATATTTATTTAATTTGAATATGATTGATAATATTTGTGATTGATGATATTACAATACTTGATTATGATTGATGAGTGATTCATGATCTTGTGATGTGGAGTTTGAGTATATAGCAAGCATGACGGGAAGCTAAAACTCAGTAAGAATATACTTATCCTTACTCTTTAAAGTATTACTTTAAAAGAAATTATTTATAATAATTTCTCAATGTTTATTCAAATTATTGTTTAGAAATTTTTTTCAATAAAAGTATATAATTTCTATAACTTACTTTTATCTTTCAAAATAAATTATTTAATTAAATTTTAGAATAATTTTTAGTTATTTAAAAAAAAAGAAATTGTGTTATGAAAATAATATATTCATATATGTATATACATGAAAATATTTGATTCTCAAATGGAAATGAGATACTTCAATAATATTTCATTTAAAACTTTTGGAAATAAGAGTTTTAATTTCAAAAGTGTTTTATTATATATTTTTCAAGTATTATAATTAAAGATAGAAAAAGATCAAAAATTCAAACTTATGTCTAAAGTAAATTAATTTCCTATAAATGTTCTAAAGAAGGTTTAGAATATATATTAAGAGTTTGAAACTCAAATCACAATAGTATTGATTTGTGAATGATAAAGAAAACTGTACTGAAATTTTTCTACGTGTGGCAGAACTTATTTAAGAGTTTGGAAATACGTAGTTTATTGGGGTGGCTATATTGTGATTTGTAAGCCCCAAAGATATAATTTATACTTGAGTTTTTAAAAGTCTTAACTAATTCAATACGCGAGTAGATCATGCATCATGAATCATTAAAGAGAAATGAGATGTGATATTGTCTGGGGATGAATTATAGAAACCGAGGATACATTAGAGGAGGCCTAATTACGAGCCTTGGGATGGAAGGGTGTGAAAGGGTGCTTCAGGGGACCTGGGGTTGCTCCCTAGTGTCGGGTACTTTCACAGTAAAAACCTTCTCAGTCTGACTAGTCTTTAAATATTTCCATGTCAGTTGAGCTGTTCATATGCCATGAAGGCATTTATGTTACTATTATCCAGAATTATGAAACAGTGTAAACTCCTGATTGGCACAGTGCAAATTAAAACTTTAAAGGCCCACATGCATAAACTGAATGAGATAGTAGCATTAAAAGCATTACATAATATTCATGTGATTGTGACATTCTATGTGGGTGGTGTGAATGAAAATATCATTGTTATGTTTATGGAACCTGTAACGTCCTAGACTATTTTTACATTTATTTTTATTCAAACTATTACATTTTACAATAAATTTTTCCTTTTCTTGAAAATTAATTGATATTTAGAGAAAAACAATTTTAATTAAACACAGCGGATGAGAGAAAGGGAAATCAGGGCGTCTCGCTTGAGCGAGGCCCTTACTCATCTAAGCGAGATTCCGGACTCTCACTTAGACGAGGTGCTATTCGTTGAACGAACACCTTTCTCACATCGGATTAAACAGACATGCAACCGGTCTCACAAACTTCACTCTCACAAACGGTCCAGTGAACCCAAGAATTTACCATAAAAACATATGTACATAACAGTAATATATTTTTGAAATATATTTTTCATTCAATCCGGTCTGTATTACATACACTAGTAACTATAATAAGAAGTTTTTACACACAAGTAAGACTCTATAAAGAGTCACTCAAATTCATCCGACCCTGACACCGTTCTTCCCCCTTGGCCCAGCTCCACGGCTTCATCCCCCTCCCTGCCTCTGGTTACTAAAAAAAATGCAAGGGTGAGTGTTTGGCATAATAATTAATTTAGAACGGATCTTAACAATTCCACATGCATATCTATACATATACATCAAGCATTACTCATAAATAAACATACTGAAACACAGAGTATTTCATGCAGTCACCGTATTAAACCAACTACACAATTCTATCCATTTACTCACATTCATCGCATTTATTACATACATCACATTCATCACATACATCATGATCACAACTGACTCTCATATAATCTGACTCCTAGTATCCGGATACTAAAGGATTGGCCTTCAGCTGGGGGTCCTACTTGACACCCCGTGAACCCTGCTTGGTTCACCGAGTCCTGCTTGACTCTCCACCTCGACCACTGGGTCCTACTTGACCACTGGGTAGCTCAACTGGGCACGAAAACCACGGGAGCCGGAAATGAGGGGCTATCATATACCGTCGGCCATCCCATACCACATAATCATTCAACAATTTGCCTTTCATAATAATATCTATTTTCTCATCCCTCGGGTAGCCTGCTTGCTAACCCAGAGTCACATAACACTGATCATTTCACATTAGATATCAATTTTCTCATCCATCGGGTAGCCTACTTGCTAACCCAGAGTCGCATAACACTGATTACGTCAATATTAAATATTTCAAGATCATGCATGATAACTCAACCACAAACACAATTCTCAACTCATCAATGTACACTATCACACATGCACAAGTATAAACACACAATTACGTTTAACAACATTTTCCTTTAGTCTGTTTACGTTACTTCAAAGATCGAAATAAGAAGTAAGTCCTATTCTAATTAATTATAACCCGAACACCCCCTTACTCTGATTCCACGCTTCGATGATCTGTTCTTTGTGTTGATTCTTTCCTCTGAGCACTGGTTTCGCAGTCTCAACTCCTTCACTCAGTCTTCCCTGCTTAGCCTACTACCTACGGATCATGAATTACAGCTTCATCACTTCAACGTCCTTAGTTCATGGACAACATTTGAGTTCACACTCACAGAGGAGTGGAGAACAGCCACGAATATAGCCATGCATGGCCCTTAACAGCTAAAGAATAAAAGAAATACGGGAATCATAATTGGAACGGATCAGTAGACTCACCTTGAAGTCTCGATCACAGGAATGGGGTTAAATTGAAGTTCAGACACAAATGGAGTCTCACTCCAGTGCATGCAGACCAGCGTTAAGAGAGAAGAGGCAAACGGAAGAGAAGGAACAAACTGATAGTAAAGGTAACTTGTGTAAAATGAAGAGGAAAGGAAGGGAATCTCCATATACATATATGGCTCATGGGCAAGATCGTCTTTTCCTTTATTCTATTTGTATTCTTACTAAATTTAATCAATTTCACTATTTTAAACTATTGCATGGTTATCAAATCAAGTACACGTGTTTATCCCTTCAACGTCTACGTAGTCATAGTCCTCTAATAATTCGCTAGAGTATAGGTCTGATATGAATATCGACCCCGCCGTCTTAACTTAATGTTCATACCTCGGAAATCCGAGCTACAATCTGAGAGATCGGATACTTTATCCGTGCTCACCTCTTGATTACTTATATCCGTTGTCTCCATCATTATGAGGTTAATCCGGTATGTGACCCCGTGTGAGGCGCTCTCCCCACAACGGTAGGACCAGACCGCCTAGTCCTGCCCGCTCTTCCTTACTTATCCGATCTTCAGCTCCGCCTGTCCGCGCTTCTGAGACCGATCTCGACACCGGCTCAGACAGAATAAACACTACATAGAATTTCTAAACATTCACTAATATTTCCTATTTCATAATTTTCATTAAAACATCAGGGATGTTACAGAACCCTACATTCATAATTCATTGTGAATGAGATTATGACTGATATTATTATATTAGTTTGTGAAAACCCTATGCTTATGTCTTATCTGTAAGATATTATATTTTGTTTCTCACTCCTTCTTGTTTAAATTTGTGTTCAAAATATATGTTATATGATGTATAGCTAGCAGTCCAAGATGAAAGGATGAAATTACAAGAGGGTAAAGTGGTCTCATTAGGTGAAGAGATATGGCAAGAGTAGGATTCCAAAACCCCATGGTTCGAAGACTAGGAAATGATTGGTCACAATCATAGTAGAGGTATAATTTAGTTTTAGTTTACCTTATTACATTCATAATTCATTGTGGATGAGATTATGACTGATATTATTATATTAGTTTGTGAAAACCCTATGCTTATGTCTTATCTGTAAGATATTATATTTTGTTTCTCACTCCTTCTTGTTTGAATTTGTGTTCAAAATATATGTTATATGATGTATAGCTAGCAGTCCAAGATGAAAGGATGAAATTACAAGAGGGTAAAGTGGTCTCATTAGGTGAAGAGATATGGCAAGAGTAGGATTCCAAAACCCCATGGTTCGAAGACTAGGAAATGATTGGTCACAATCATAGTAGAGGTATAATTTAGTTTTAGTTTACCTTATTACAATATCAAGTTGAATAATTGTAATAAGGTAAAGGTTAAACTTTGATAAACCTTATCATTCAGTTATAATACTGTAATATTTTATCACTTATGATTTCTATAAATTTGTTTTGTCATTATGGACAAATATTGAAAGACAACATTTTTTTACTTTCAATATTCAAAGGAAATCATGTATATGTACGTCCTTGTATACACGAGATAAGGAATGATATATATATATATATATATATATATATATATATATCTAAAATTTTTAAAAGCAATAAGAATACTTATATATCTCGTGTATATAAGGGGGTGTTACAAAAGCCACAGTTTTCCTTTGCTGCATGCACGCATGAACAAAGAAGGAAAGAAACTGAATTTGCAATTGTATAAAATTAGGGGCATTTAGGTAATTTCATAATCCTTCTCACTTAATTAATCAATTAGCCATGCAATTAATTTTAAGCAAATACAGGATGTTACAATATATATATATATATATAAATTTTTTATCAAGAAATAATTGATACTACAAAATAGAAGTGTTCACAAATTGGATTTGATTAGTTTTAAAACAATAAGCTATCCAATCTCATTATAAATTTACAATGCAATTTTAGATTAGAAAGCTAGAGTAAGCTAATATGATTTGATTAGAAACGGTTTGAATTAAATTATTTAAATAAATTTTATATATTTTTATTTGTTATTTAGTTAGAATATAATAAGTGAATTTTAAATACCAATGTACATTACTTCTAGAGTCATCAAAATAGGCCAACCAATCGTCAAAGACGTAGTGTGTAAGCTTTAAAAATAAATTCAAAATTAATAATTGAAAAAAACTGATAACAAAAAAAGCCTAAAAATGAGTTGAGTGCGGGTCAACCCGCACAAGCCTAAGCAACCTGAGTCTTTTAAAAAAAAAATTTGAAACATGGGACTCTTATGTAATTTATTATTTAATATAACATTATGAGAAATACTATTTATTAGTTGTTGTTTTTACAAATAGGTTTTTTAAGAAATCTTGTTGATTTTATAGCATTTGTGTGTTAGTAACTTAGTAGCTAATGTTTCATTCATTTTAATTTCCAATGGTAGTACAAAAGCAAACATATTCTTTATAAGAAAAATTGTTGAGTTTATAGTGTTGTCTGTTTAGAAATAGTTAATTAATTTTAATAACATAAATTTTTTTATAAATATAGTTTTAAAAAATTCTACTTCAATTTTTTGTAATTTAATTTTTTATAAATTAATTTTTAATAATTTTTAAAAAAAACAAATTACCTGATAAGTCCACGACCCGTTAAAATAATTGTGGAGTTATTTAATTTTTTGAAACAGAAGTGTTGTCTATCTATAAATAGGAGATGGAATTGAGTGGGTCAGTGGAACACAAGCATAATGTCTTCGGATCTCTCAGTCATTCTTCCTCGCGTTCTCATCGTTTCTAGACGAACCGTTCGCAAAAACAAGTTCGTCGATTTCGTGGGTAAGAGTTTATTTCAATCCCATTAAAGAGAGCTTTATTTTATCATTCTCTTCTCGCTTTAATGTGATTATTTATTCAGGGGAATATCACCTTGATCTTATAGTAAGCTATGGCGCAGTACCGGTGATAGTTCCTCGAGTTTCAGGGGTGCACACGTTGTTAAACAGCTTCGAACCAATCCATGGCGTGCTTCTCTGTGAAGGCGAAGACATCGACCCGTGTTGGTACGAGCAAGAGCACGATGATGGGACAGGCACACTCCTTTCTCAGGAAGAGTTGGAGGAAATCAGAAGGGTTCACGCGAGTGACACAGCCATCGACAAAGAGAAAGACTCAATCGAGTTGAGCCTCGCCAAGCTCTGTCTCGAAAGGAACATTCCCTTCATGGGAATCTGCAGAGGCTCCCAGCTTCTCAATGTCTCATGTGGTGGCACCCTTTACCAGGACATAGCCAGAGAGCTTTCCAA
Organism: Clitoria ternatea; assembly: GCA_037962975.1. NCBI lineage: Eukaryota > Viridiplantae > Streptophyta > Magnoliopsida > Fabales > Fabaceae > Clitoria > Clitoria ternatea. The sequence goes on from CM075675.1 coordinate 55,712,356, forward strand.
AAAATTGCCTCGGGGTCACTCTCCGGTGATGCACATCAACTACGATTATTATGATGGTCATAGACATGCTCTTAAGGTTGTCGAAAACACCCCTTTGCATGGCTGGTTTAAGGATTCTTTGGAAGAAAGGGAAATGGAGATTTGGGTTAATAGCTATCACCATCAAGGGGTTAAGAGGTTGGCACAACGTTTTGTTCCCATGGCCTTTGCTAATGATGGTTTGGTTGAAGGGTTTTATGACCCTGATGCTTATAATCCAGAGGAGGGCAAGTTTATTATGGGGTTGCAGTTTCATCCAGAGCGTATGAGAAAGCCAGATTCTGATGAATTTGACTACCCGGGTTGCCCATTTGCTTATAAGGTCTCAGAATACTTGCTTTTGATTATGAAATGAAAATACTATACGTTTTAGTTTGGTTGTTTTAGGGTTTAATGAAAATTGATCTAACAATATTGTTGTGAATTTCATTTTATAGGAATTTGTGAAGGCGGTGATTGCTTATCAGAAGAAACTGAATAGTTTAACAAGTGTGCCAAAGCCTTTGAAACTCAACAAGGAAATGGAGAACAAGAGGAAAATTATAGTGCGTAGCTTTTCACTTGCCAAAAGCCTCTACACCATGGGCAGGGGAAATTGCTCTTCCAAAGAATCTGAACTTGTTGAAGTAGGAGCGGAATTTCTCGAGGTACTAATTAACTAAACTCATCATTATTAATTAATTTTTCTAGCATAAAGGTATATATGTTATTGGGAGACACATTAGAGGTGTCAAAACTGATGACAAACCCATAAAATACGTGGACTTGATTGTAAAATTGTAAACATGAATTAATTTCAGGTTTTGAAGCTGAAGTTCGATGTGAGTTAAACGCATAAAACCTACTTAAAAGCTTGCAAAAACCTGGTTTTCACAAATTTTACCTGGATTATATCATTCATTTTTATGTTCAGATCTAATTAAGAGTTGTTTTACTTGTTTTAACATCTCTATGATAAGCAATTAGTTGACAGTAACAAAGTTGGGTTATTTAATTAAGCACAGCAATGTGTTTGAAATTGCATGCAGTCAAACACGGCATTAAGTTTGCAGCAAGAGAATCGGTTAAAGCAAATGGGAGCAACAGTGAGGAATGGAGGGTCATATGTTGAGAGAGTGAAGATGAATGAAGGAAGGGAAAAGATGGCAAGAGAGGTAATGGGAAAGATGTCAGTGGAGCAATTGTCTGAACTGTTGTCTTTCTACCACACCATGGAGCAGATTTGTTCTCAAGTGTTGGACAAAATGCTGCATGACCTTGTCAATTAGCAATCACTAATTCACTTTAGTTAATGATTTTCATTTGTTATTTTCTTTTTTCTTCCATGTGTTCTGGTGGGACTCTCACATGATTCTTGTGTGGTTGGGTGGTCTTTTCTTCATTTTCTGTGTACATGTTTCAGCTTTTTACTCCAAGTTCCTGTACTTTTGGCTTGGCCTCTCTCAATGAAAATGATGTTAATCTCTCTTTTCTCTGCCTTGTTGCTAGTCGTCTGACATCTCAACACCAATACTTTAAAAAACGGTATGAGTTTAGGATTGAATTTAAAATTATGTTACTCAAATTTATTTTTGTAAGTTGTTGTCAGTTTTAAAAAAATTGTCGGTTTTATGTTCTATTATATTTCTTAATTTTTTATTAATTTTAGTAACATAATATTTTAAGAAAAATATATTAATTTACTATTATTATTATTAACTATTATTATTCTCAAACCTATTTTATCGCCACCATAATCAAATTAAGGTTGAGGTTGGGATTCTTTTAAACTTAATCAAAACAATTTTTTTTCCATTAAAATCAAAGTATATGTGAATTCGGGCCATTATCCCCTCCATTTTATTTAGTTTTTAAATTTTTTTAATAACAAAATGATATAATTTACATGGTTCAAATTTGTTGTTGTTTCTAACTGTACGACCCAAATCTATGTGTTCCCCTTGAAAATTGGAATCTGCCTCCCATTAGAATGGATTGAAAAACGGATAAAAGTCTTTATCTCACTTATACATAAAATGTGCCTCCTACATTTATCTAGAGACTCCAATCAAACACTAAGTGTTGACCAACTATGCCATCAAGTTTCAGGTTGGAAAACGGCTGGTTCTAACGTACAAGGTGCATGCTAATATAAGAGAGGTGAAAGAAAAAAACATATAGAACAAAAAATTTGTGGTCATAAAATAAAATAGTTTTTTTAACAAAATCAAACACTTAAAAAATATTAACTTAATTAGTTAAGAAATAAATTTGTATCTTAAACATATTGTTTAATTTACTTATATCAAGACTTTATTGGCGGGTGATCTATAATTAAGAATTGTTAAATGTAGCTTAATTCAAAAGCTAACTCAAGAGTTAATGGTTGTCTCAAATCTTCTAAAACTTATCTAAACATACTTGTTTACTAGGGATGAAAATGGGTCAGGTCAAGCTGGGTTTGGCTTTAAAAGGTCCGAGCCTTACCTATATCAAATTTTTAAGGCCTGTTAACTTGTCATAGGTTTTTTTTAAAGTCTGGTCTAACTTATTTGAAGACCTAATTCATTTAAAAGTATGTTTAAATAGTATGTTTACAATTAAGTTTTTAAAAGGTCAAGAACCACTTAAAAAATCTATCAAACTACATAGGTTGACGGGCCTATCACTATAAAGAGGCTTATCATTATAAAGGGCCTATTAACATAAATGAGGCAAATACACTTACAATGTAAACATGTAATATATATATATATATATATATATATTATTTTTATGTTATAAATATATATAACTAATTAATAATTAATCTAATTAGACGAGTCAACTTGTTGGGCTTCAAAGGCTTTTTAGAAAGTTTATGACTTGACTTGTTTACTTAAAAAGGCCTTTTAAAAAGCCTAGGCTTGACCTTCTAGCCCGACATGTCTGTGCTATATAGGCTTTAAATAGGTCGGGTCACGGGCCTCCGACGGACGGTCTGACCCATTTCCATCCCTATCATTCACATCCAGAATTGGACATATGAAGTTTGTAGGACTAAACATTTGTATCTGACCTAACATTTGGACTACTAAGGTTCTAATGTCATATTAGAAAATGACATGCCCAATTCAACTCAAAAGCTACCTCATGAGCCAGGGTTGTCTCAAAAGCATTATAAGTTATATACGAGCTGTGTGAGACTTGGTCAGGTGTGGATACCGGCCCATGGGTAAGTGACACCGGTTTTGGTAAATATAAGTAATGTTAAATTAGGATTGAACATGGATGAGGTGCACTAGTACCAATGTAATCACACTTGATGAAGTACACCGAATGTCAGTAATTAACCGAGATCCAGTATGGAACGGGTGAATAAACCCTGGTCAGGAAAGTTGCTGTAATCAGTAAGATTCAAGTGGGCAACTTGCATCTGCTAGAGCTGCAACCTCTAAGTACTATTAGGAGAGGTCAAATCATCACTTACGTTTAAGGAAGAGCTATAAATACTACTTATTCATTAAGACAACAGATTTCATTACTCTCTACTTAATATTTTCGTAATCTTTTTCTCTTCCGTAATAATCGTACTAATGTTAGTCCTCAAATTTACAATAAATCTTTTAATAAAAATTTCATAAAAATAATAAAAATTTGGTTAATTTGTTAGAAAATTAGGTTTTAATTCAATAAATGGATGTTGTTTAAAATAATCTGCCCTTGATCAACTTTCTCTAGTTTTGTAGTGAAAAAGTAAAGAATTCAAGAGAAAATTATACTGGAGGAGCTGACGCGTAGCATCACTCCCACACGTAGCGCTCATAGCTACTTTTGATGCTGACGCTACGCGTCACAGCCACACGTAGCGTCAGTGCTGCGTGGACTCCACATCCAACTTGGCCAAGCACTCAGCTTTGACCCTATAATGGCCACTCCACTCAGCACAAATAGCCAAAACACAATGGAGACACGTCCAAGTGGCCAAGCATGATCAAATTTAATAATTTGAAGTGGCCATTATCAGCTGTTTAATGGAAGCTGAGTCAGGGGTCTGACGCGTAGCGTCACATTGACGCGTAGCGTCAGCACCCTTGCTCAGCCCTATAAATAGGGCCATCCAACACCATTCTAAGCATCCCATTCCATCCCATCCCATCCCATTCTCTATTCTCTCTTCTATACTCGAGTTTTGAGTATTTCTTTTAGAGTTTGCAGTTCTAGAATAGTTTTCTAGATACTTGAGAGTGTCGTGGTGTATTGTGATCGTTGTATCGTGAAGTTTCCATCGTCTTCGTAATGTCAACCTCTATAAGTGTTGTTTTTACTTTTACCATGTGTAACTAATCTGTTTATGTTGGAATTGGTTAACTAATTTATTGAGGATAATGTTGTGAATTTGACCTCTGCGTGTTTATGATTCAAGTCCATGTTAGTATTTCAATCTTTTATTAATATGAACGTTAAATGGGAGAATGATTTTCATGTGTATTGAAACTTGTTTTATTAGTGTGAATGTCAAACGGGAGAATGATTATTCATGCCGTATTGAAACTTGTTTTGACGAAAGTAAAAGTTGGAATACCCTTGGTATCTCAATTCTATAGGGGTTGTTAACCATTGTTGCCATAAGGCCAGGTCTTAATACAAGTTTTTACTGAGAAAGCTCACGAGGGATCGGACTTTACGGTGAATTCTTAGAATTTATATCACGAGGGATTGGTTATAATGATTTTAAGCTGCAATGACATGAAACTTGATGATTAAATATGCATGTCTTGAGTTCCTTATTGTTATTCTAGATTAGGGATCCAATTTCCAACATAATTTGTTTTTCTGTATTTATCTCAAGTATCTTACCTATTCTAGATTGCAACTCAACTTTTTAGATAGATTTTTATTTCCTTTGTATCTCATGAACAACTTAACCATGCTATCCTGTGAATATTGTATAAATTGTATATAAATCATTCTTTTGTCCATAAGTTTCTTTACATTTACCATAGTAAATAGAAAATTACTGTTGTTATTGGACTTTCAATCCCAGTGGAACGATATCTAAATTTTGAAAACTACAAACGATTGGTGCGCTTGCCAATTAATGACCCGGTGGTAAACACAAACAGTTAAAACACTATTACCGAGTTAACAAGTTTTCTGGCGTCGTCGCCAGGGATTGAATTGATTCAGTAAAATAATAAATTTTTAATTACCGTGGTAAATATTTTTTTACCTTAGTTAAATTTTGTTTATTTACTTTTTCTTATTACTGTTACACTAACTTTCTTTATCTAGTTTGTGTATGCAAACTCGATCTACCACAGGTAAAATTTATTTTGATCCTGAGATAGAAACATTTGTAAAGAAAATCAAGTCTTTGAAATCTAAAACACAAACTAATTATTCTTCTACTTCTAAAATTTTTGAAAATTCAAATATGGCTGCTGAAACATTTGTAAAGAAAATCAAGTCTTTGAAATCTAAAACACAAACTAATTATTCTTCTACTTCTAAAATTTTTGAAAATTCAAATATGGCTGCTGAAAGGAGAACATTGGGACAGTTTGCTGCTATTAATGGTCCACCCCGAGTTTCGGGAATGTTTCAAGGACCTGTTGTACCAGTGGAGATTAAACCTGCTACATTAAATATTATTCAAAATAATCAATTTGCTGGTTTAAATCATAAAGAACCGTATGAACATTTAAGTGTTTTTTATGAGTTATGCAGCACAATTGGTTTTGAACCCAATCAAGAAGAATCTGTTTATATGAGGTTATTTCCTTTTTCATTGATTGGTAAAGCTAAAGAATGGTTTAAATCTTGCCCATCGGGTAGTTTTGTAAACTGGTGCGATGTTGAAAGAAAATTTTTGGAAAGATTTTACTCTCCTTCAAAATATTTTAAAGCCATGACAACCATACATTCTTTTTCTCAAAACAATGATGAATCATTAGGAGAAACATGGGAATGATTCAAGGCACTCTTGAGAAAGTGTCCAAACCACAATCTGGATGATGCTGAAAAGGTAAGGATCGTTTACCATGGTTTATTACCTCAGTTTAAGATGATGTTAGATGCTTGTGCAGGTGGTTCTTTAATGAACAAAACTATGGAGGAAGCTATTGAGATATTGGAATCAATGTCTATTAGTGACCGTCAAGCAAAACATGAAAGAGGTAATGTACAAAGGAAGCCAGGTATGCTCAAATTGGGAGTGAATGATGTAGTATTGGCTCAACAAAAATTGCTGACCCAACAAATTAAAGCTATGAGCAAGCAATTGGAGAAACTTCAAATTGCTCAAGTAATATCACCACCCCCGCTCAATTGAAACAATGTATGCATTGCATGGGTGAACAACCATGTGGTTATTGTGCCCCTGACAGAAATGAGCATGAGCAAGCCAATTTTCTGAACCATCAAAGAATACCATTGAGTAACTTCCCTTTCAATTATGGTAATTATTTTCCTAACAATTTTCAACAGGGATGGCAGAATCAGAATTCTGGCTGGAGACAAGATGCTGGACCTTCCAACCGACCTCCTAACAATCAATTTAAACCACAACAATCACAAATTGACAATGCAAGATTGACAAGGATTGAGGAATCTATCCAACAGTTATTGCAATTTGTGGAGACAAATGAAGCTGCTTGAAAAGCATCAGACATACAAATGGGTCAGCTTGCAAAAGAAATAGTTGAATTGAAAAATTCTGGGTTTACTGCAAACACTTAAAACCCAAGAGAACAATGTAATGCTATTTCTTCTGAGAATTGTAAAATTTTGAAAATTGATTATAAAGAAAAAAATGAGAAAAAGAAAGAAGAAAAAGAAAAAGAAAGTAAAAAAGAAAAAATGAAAAAAATGAAAAAGAAAAACATATGCAAGAGCCTGTGAATGAAGAGCAAGAAACAAACTGTACTACCATCATAACTCTGGAAAAATGTAAAGATCCGGGGAGTTTCACCATTCCTGTAACTATTGAAAATATCAACATCAGGAATGCTTTGTTAGATTTAGGGGCTAACATCAATCTTATGCCCCTAGATTTAATTAAGCGTATTGGTGAATTTAAGCTAAAAGAAGCTAAGACAAACTTACAGTTTGCGGATCGCTCTGTCAAGAAACCTATTGGGATTGTGGAAGATGTGTTGGTAAAGGTTGATAAGTACCGCTTCAGGGTTGACTTTGTGGTACTGGATATGAAGGAGGATATTGAGATCCCCCTGATCCTTGGAAGACCTTTCATGAAGACTGCAAAGATAAAGGTGGATGTCGATCAAGGTATAGTTGCAGTCAAAGTTTATGAAGAAGAAGTAAGCTTCAGTGCTCATGGACATCTTAGGACAAATAATGAGGAAAACTTTTACCCTTCAACCAAACCAGGTATACCTCTTCCCAATCAATTAAATTGTTTTAAATTAACCGATGCCTTGAATGATGAAAGACAGGCAATTAAGCATCGGAGAAGAAGAAGGAGAAAGAAAAAGACAGGTGATTCCTCAACGAATATTAGGAGACCACCTGATTAATCAGAGGTAATGTCTGGCTGGAGACATTAAACCTAGCGCTCGATGGGAGGCAACCCATTATTTTTTTATTTTCTTGTTATTTTTAATTAATTTTAAACATTACATAAAAAAAACAAAAACAAACAAAAACAAAACAAAAACAATAAAAACAAAACAAAAATATTTTTAAAATTGTGTTTTTAAATAAAAAGGGGTTTTAAACTTAAAAAAAAGATGGGCTTTTGGAAATTCAAAATTTTGAAAAATGAAAAAACAGAATCCCACGCGTAGCGCCACAGTGATGCGTAGCGTGGACTCTGAATTTTTAACCTGACGCGTAGCGTCCATTACACGCGTAGCGTCAGGGCCCATGTTTAGTTTTTAAAACTGAAACAGAGAGGCCCATCTTAGGTTTTAAAAACCTAAAATTCCCTCTCTCATTGTACTTCCACTCTCAGATTTTCAAAAACCTAAAAACCTCTTTTTCTCTCAACCATTCAATCTTCCCAATTCCTCAATCGTTCAAGGATTCCAAGTAAGTGTTCTAAATCCCTTCCCTTTAAATTCAATTTCAATTCTTAGAATTGCATGTGGTTAGGGTTAGGATTAGAAGACCATTGGTGTTTGTTTGCTGTCAGAATAAGGAATTGAATGGATTGAATGTGGTTTTGAAAGGGGGTTACGCATTGCAGTTTTTGTTCTGCAAGCCCATGCGTAGCGTCCCACTGACGCATAGCGTGGGAAGAACAAAGCTGACGCGTAGCGTCCCACCCACGCCTAGCGTCAGCCTCTGTTTTTAATTTTTGTTAATTTTTGTGTGATGTTGTTGTTTCATGTAAATAATTGCTTGATGTTTAAATAATTCTGTCTAGTATGCCTATTTTGATGTTTGCTGTTTGTTTATAATTAATAAATTTTCTTAGTTTGCATTTGTTATACTTTCTTGCATTGATAAAAATTAAAAATACATAAAAAAAATTTGTATATATTTATACATGTTATGTGAAATTTATGTTAATATGCATGTTGTATTTTGTGTGAAATTTTTGTTTTATTGTTAAAAATCCAAAAATATGCATTTTTACTTTTCTTAAAAATTCAAAAAAATATGTTGCTGTGAAATGTTGTGTGAATTTAATCTTCTGTAATAAATTTTTTTTTAGAAAATCCAAAAATATTTATGTTTAAATTTTATGCAAATATTTTTTTGACTGTGTATGTTTGATTTACTTTTTAATGTGTATTTAATTTTAAATTTTTTACTTTTTACAGATGGCACCAAGGAAATCTATCCCTACTACTAGTCCTTCTAAAAGACAGAGAAAGACTACTGACACCGACACCACTTCTAAAGATCTTGATCTTCAGGGAGAGGAGGTTCTGGAACCAAGGGATCCCACGAGATTTCACACTAATGCGAAATGGGCTAGCTTTCATCAGATTAAGGGCCAAAAGCTGATGTGGGAGAGAGTGCTTGATTTGAGTGCTAGAGATTATCCTGAGCTGCAGGATGAGGTCTAAAAGAGGAGATGGGGACCCCTGTTTTCCTTACCTACTGAGGGGGATCCCATCTTAGTGATGGAGTTTTACGCAAACGCCTATAGGACTCACCAGGACGCACCAGATATTGGACATCAGAGGACGAGTTGGGTTAGGGGTCGGTATGTCACTTATGACCGGGATACCATTAGTACCCTATTAGGTAATCCTTGGGAGCCTACTCCCGAGGACGATACTTGTTTTTGGAAGGAAAACAGAAACAAGATCGTTGCTGAGGGTGATCTAGGATACTCCCTTGAACAGGTTGCTTATTTCTTGAGCAAAGATAGAATCTTTTTCAACCTGAGTAAGGTTGGACGGAGCCCATCTAACCTTCTGAAGACCCAGCTGACCCCTCTAGCCCAGGCGTGGTCCCACCTTATGCTGCATAACATCACCCCTGTCACCCACCTCTCATCTATCCCAGTTGATCGCTGTTGCCTTCTCTTTTCTATTCTCCAGGGCCATACCATCGACATCGCCGAGCTTATTTCTGAACAGATTCACTTTTATGCCCTTGGGTATAAAGTGAATCGCCCTATTCCATTCCCTCTCATCATATTTGCCTTACTGAGGAGGCAGGGAGTTGTTGTGCCATCACCAGAGTTCACGAGTTCTTTGGGGAGAGTCCCCAAGGTCTCGGTGAACAGAGACTACTTTGTTCAGCAGTGCGAGCTTCCACCTCTGGAGCAGGAGGCTCAGCCCAGACCCAAGAGGAGGAGACCACTAGTACAGCCACCACCTGCTGATGTTGTCACAAAGGGATTTGCCAGGATGACACTTGAGCATCAGCATATGATACAGATGATGGCTACCACACACAGAGCTTATATTCATCTTCATGATGAATTTTATCAGTACAGACTTTAGGGTGAGGGAGCACCATATGTCATACCGACTGAGTTTGCAGCTCATGTAGCTTGGCCTGGTGATTTACCTACCTACCCTGAGACTGGTGGACCATCTAGAGCACAGGCTGATTCTGATGGTGATGCTGATGAGGAGGAGGATGATGATGACCAGATGGAGGACTGATGGTGCTATCTTCTTTATTTTCTGCACCTTTTTACATACACTTTTAGTTTATTGTTAGTTTTATATTTACATTGATATTATTTTGGATTATATTATATTTTGTCTTTTATTATGTGTGGTATGTTTATTTTTGCGTAATTTATGTTTTTGCGTGTTCTATTTGAAAAATCCAAAAATAAATTTTATCTTTTAATAAATCAATCAAATTTTTGTTAGTAAGATAATTTATTCACTTAAAACTTTTACACAATAAAACCAATTTTGTAAAATCAATTATTGATTCTTTTATAAACTTAGGAATTTTGATAAATTTAATTACAATAAGTTTATTAACTATCAAGCAAATTTCAATAACCCGATGAGTTGAGAGATCTTTTTAAACACTTGAGGGTTTAATCGACATAACTTCATTCGAATTGATTTTGCTTTAATCTTTGATTTGTGTTGTTGTACAGAGAATTCAGGAAAATGATCAAGGCATATTTATTGGTGAAAAGAAACCTTGGGCCAAACAGCTTACCTTGGTAAAAATTATTTTATCCTTTGAAAGCCAATTTGAGCCTAAAATAAATTCTTTGGTACCCTCAAACCTAAATCTGTTTTAACTATTCCCTATACTTGATTGATTAAAAGAGCAGTTGAAATAAATGAAAAATACTTTGAGAGTTCTTACAAAAAAAGAGGGAGTGAAAATAAGCAACTTGAGTCTTTTCAAAAGAAAATAAAGTATGAAAAAGAAAAGTCAAAAATAGTGAAAAGAATCAAGTTGGGGGTATTTATTTTTCATCAATAAAAGAAAATGAGAAGTTTGGGCCAAGAGAAAGCCTAAAAATTATAAAATGCTCTTTTATGATTTCAGGTTTTTGAATTCCAAGAAAAACCATTGATTCTTGTAAGCCAAGCCTCATTACAACCCGTGAAAAGACCTTGTGATTTCTGAATTAACTCTGTATAACTAACTATTGATTAGATGAAAATCAAAATTAAATTTGTTTGATTTTATGATTGATTGAGTGAAACAGGTTACCAATTGTATTGAGATAAACACTTGGAGAGGTAAGACTGAAATTATGCTTGATATGTTAATAAAATATTGTAAAGAATTTTACCATTAAACCTTTGTTACATTAGATGTCTATAATTGACTATTTTAAAATGGTAAATTGTGTAATTACTTTTTGTGGTAAATTCTCAGACTAACTCAAAAATTTGATTTCAAATTTTTATTTTTTATTTTTCTCTCTTGCTTGAGGACGAGCAATGTCTCAAGTTAGGGGTATTTGTTAGTCCTTAAATTTACAATAAATTTTTTAATAAAAATTTCATAAAAATAATAAAAATTTGGTTAATTTGTTAGAAAATTAGGTTTTAATTCAATAAATGGATGTTGTTGGAAATAATCTGCCCTTGATCAATTTTCTCTAGTTTTGTAGTGAAAAAGTAAAGAATTCAAGAGAAAATTATACTGGAGGAAGCGCTCATAGCTACTTTTGATGCTGACGCTACGCGTCACAGCCACGCGTAGCGTCAATGCTGCGTGGACTCCACATCCAACTTGGCCAAGCACTCAGCTTTGACCGAATAATGGCCACTCCACTCAGCACAAATAGCTAAAACACAATGGAGACACATCCAAGTGGCCAAGCATGATCAAATTTAATAATTTGAAGTGGCCATTATCAGTTGTTTAATAGAAGCTGAGTCAGGGGTCTGACGCGTAGCGTCACATTGACGTGTAGCGTCAGCACCCTTGCTCAGCCCTATAAATAGGGCCATCCAACACCATTCTAAGCATCCCATTCCATCCCATCCCATTCCATCCCATCCCATCCCATTCTCTATTCTCTCTTCTATACTCGAGTTTTGAGTATTTCTTTTAGAGTTTGCAATTCTAGAATAGTTTTCTAGATACTTGAGAGTGTCGTGGTGTATTGTGATTGTTGTATCGTGAAGTTTCCATCGTCTTCGTAATGTCAACCTCTGTAAGTGTTGCTTTTACTTTTACCATGTGTAACTAATCTGTTTATGTTGGAATTGGTGAACTAATTTATTGAGTATAATGTTATGAATTCGACCCCTGCGTGTTTATGATTCAAGTCCATGTTAGTATTTCAATCTTTTATTAATATGAACGTTAAACGGGAGAATGATTTTCATGTGTATTGAAACTTGTTTTATTAGTGTGAATGTCAAACGGGAGAATGATTATTCATGCCGTATTGAAACTTGTTTTAACGAAAGTAAAAGTTGGAATACCCTTGGTATCTCAATTCTATAGGGGTTGTTAACCATTGTTGCCATAAGGCCAGGTCTTAATGCAAGTTTTTATTGAGAAAGCTCACGAGGGATCGGACTTTACGGTGAATTCTTAGAATTTATATCACGAGGGATTGGTTATAATGATTTTAAGCTACAATGACATGAAACTTGATGATTAAATATGCATGTCTTGAGTTCCTTATTGTTATTCTAGATTAGGGATCCAATTTCCAACATAATTTGTTTATCTGTGTTTATCTCAAGTATCTTACCTATTCTAGATTGCAACTCAACTTTTTTGTATCTCATGAACAACTTAACCATGCTATCCTGTGAATATTGTATAAATTGTATATAAATCATTCTTTTGTCCATAAGTTTCTCTACATTTACCATAGTAAATAGAAAATTACTGTTGTTATTGGACTTTCAATCCCAGTGGAACGATATCTAAATTTTGAAAACTACAAACGATTGGTACGCTTGCCAATTAATGACCCGGTGGTAAACACAAACAGTTAAAACAATATTACCGGGTTAACAACTAACTTAAGCATCAGAGCCCTTTTTGCAGGTACACCCTCCGGTGTGTCCCTTTTGAGTGTGGTTAGAATTGATCCAAGTTCAGTACCTTAATGTGAAGAGCACAAGATCCCCACTAGACTTGTGAGTATAATACCGTACTCCTACTGAGTTGGTGTGAAATAACTTTAATTAATAAAAATAAATTTTAAAATCCAAGAAAATTTTTCTTGATTAAATCTGAATTCAAAATAAGGATATAAAAACACTTAATTTAATTACCAAAATATGGTAAATACATTTAGATATCAAGAAATGATGATGCCTAGGTCAATAATACCAATATACAGCAAGCTTGAAATTTTTTTGAAGAAACAATGGCATGAATTGATTCAGAGCGGGCATGAATCAATTCATGTAGAAAATTTTACACAAACAGGAATGCAACAGGGGGATGAATCAATTCATTCCCCCTGTAAAACGATTCACACATCCTGGACAGGTGCTTGAATCGATTCATGCACCTGGTGAATCGATTCAGGCTTAAAGTTTTTCCTCTGTGTGATTCATGAGACAGGGGAATCGATTCACGTATAAAAAATTTTCTCTGTGAATCGATTCATGTATCAGGGGAATCGATTCACACCCTGCAGTATATCAGTTTCATGACAGCAACTTAGAAAATGCAAATTTTTCAACTTCTAGCTACCCTATCTTTTTCATTTCAAATCCAATGACTACCAAACTTTGACATTAGCTAAAATACATCATTTGTGATGCGTAGCCACTAGCCGCAATAAAAAATTCCTAAAAATGAGAGATTTGTGCGCATAATTGCATTTGACTTGTTTTGAGGTATTTTATACAACTGAGGGGTCATTTTTCAATGGAATTGACCTATTCCAGTTTCTACATGTCATAAATCATGCATAGATGGTATTGAAACTGTTCTATGCCATTCACACCTCATAATTTGCTATTTGACTATCTCAATTGCTTATTTATGCAGGAAAATCTTATAAATGTTATGCAATCATGATTCTAATGTAACATCCTGATTTTTATAAAAATAACTTAAAAAGGATTAAAGAAGAATTTCTGGATAAAAATTCCGAGTGAAAAATGAATGAGACAAGATTTTTCGAGTTAAATGAATCTGACTCCGAGTGAAACAAGACAGAACACCGTTTCCAAGTGAAGTTAAGATATTTCCGAGTGAAACATCATTAAAAGAATTATTTCTGAACAAAGTAACGCTGTATCCGATTGAGACACATTCGAGTGAAGTAAATCCGAGTGAAACAGAAACATTTCCGAGTAGAACGATTCTGAATAGGTTGTTTCTGAAAGAGAAGTGGAAGTACTTCTCAGAAAGATGTTTTTGAGTGGTGAACTCCCGAGTGAAGTGTATCTGGATGTTTTGCCGAGTGAAGTGTCTCTGAGTGTGACACTTCTGAGTGAAATGATGTAGAGTGAGATATTCTGAGTGAGTCTTTCCAGAAAGAGTGCTTCTGGACAGACTTAAACTCCGATTGAATATGTTTAAGAATGAATAAATTCGAAGAAGAGAAAATATCCGAGTAATCCTTTCAAGAGGAATGATTTCCGAGGAAGGAAGTGGACTCCAAATTCTGAGTGATCTTTTAGTTGAGAAGACTTCCAAATGATGAAAGAGTAAGACCTTGACTTGGAAATAAGTATAACCGAGTGAGATGTCTGATTGATTTCTGAATGCAGTTCTGAATGAACAGAAGCTTTCTCCGAGTCAAAATACATTGAAACCGAGTCAGAATTAATAAATATTTTAAATCTGGAAGCTGTTCACGTCGTTTTGTTCTTCTACCTTCTAGCGGTTTCACTTTCAGATATTTTCTCAGAATGGGACCCTTTTTGATGTGCTGTCCCTTTTCATTAAATATCTTAACCCTTCATTAATTATTAAAGAGACGTGTGTTAGAGTACTTCCATTCATTCACGTTTCTTCTACGTGAAAGATATATAAATCCATCTATTGTTGGATTAGTTTAGGAGTTTTTGCAAGTGAAATCACCATAATTCTTTTCTCTCTAATTCTCTACTGGAAGCTGTTAAACAACAAAGATAATTAAATCTTCATTTTCACGAAGAAAGCTTGGAGTGGAACAACACTGCAATTCCAGTCGGAATTCTGGAGCAGTGACTGGGTTATAGCTTTTAAAGCTGCTGGAACACCTTATTTCCAGGTAGGGGGAGCGTACATCTCAAATAGATGGTTTATGAATGGATTTGGGGGTGATGTTATGATGTGTATATGTTATGTGAGACCCCAATTGAATTACATGCTTTATGTTTCCTTATTTTCCATTCATATTGAGTTATATATGATGTTATTGTCCATGATACTGAATTCTTATGAGATTGATGAAGGTGATATGGTATGAATTCTAGGCATGAAATTATTATGTGTTGTGCCTATTGTATTACCGATTGGAATGATATGATGACTATGTTAATGGTTGGATCGATCTTGGCCCGTGGCACTCACCGTTGTCACTGAAGAGTGATGGTGTCACATGAGGGTGGAAACAGTTGGCCCATGGCACTCACTGTTGTCACTGAGAGTGATGGTGTCACAATGGGTGTAAACGGTTTGGTACCAGTAAAATGACCGGTTCAGCTTAGAGCTGAGATATGGCTCGGGGAGCCAATGTTGCAACACAAACAGTATAATGATCCCATTTTGGTTGGTCATGTATACTAATGTTGATACATATTAATGGATCCATTTGGTTGAGCATTTGCATACACTGATTTATGTGTTATTTGAAAGAACATGCTGTTATGATGAGTATATGTATATGTCTCGGTTTTGAGAATGAATAATTTGTTATTTGCCGAGTGAAATTGTTATTTGCTGAGTGAAGTTTGTTATATTGGCCGAGTATGGATTATTATGTTTGCCGAGTGTAATGTGTTGTATCTGAAACATCCTTACTTAATTAAAAATAAGTCCGAAACAAGGAAAATTTTTCCCAAAATAAAACCAATGGAACCAGGCACAATAAAAGAAGGTAAGGGAAAGTAAAGGAAATAAAACCCAATTCTAATGCAAATAGCGGAAGAAGGAGCGCCTAAGCGAGCCCCAACACAACGCTCACTCACTCAGGCGAGATCCAACACGCTTGAGCGAGACAGCCCAACTCGTTCGGGTGAAACACCATTCGCGTAGGCGAAACCAATTAGAGACTTTCCTTTCCACTCACGCTCGCTGGAGCGAACACTTAGTCGCTGAGGTGAGTAACTCCACTCGGGTTTTCCTTTACTCGGAATCAGAGTCTAGGTTCACTCATAAATGTCTTATTCTCCCGACTCACTAGTGCATCCTATTTTATTCTTAGAGGTTCAAAACTAAGACTCACTCGGAAGTTGACTCCCGCAATCCCCTTCACTCGGGACTGTCTCCGAACCCATCACTCGGAAAAGTAGTCTACATCACGCTAAAGCTTCCTCGCCAAGTCAGATCTTACTTAAGGAATCGTACAACTTCACTCACTCGGAAGTACCCTAATTTCCCGCCACTCGGAATACATATAAATTCCTCTACATTCAAAGGACCTTACAAGACTGAATTCTGCTCCTTATCATCTAGATCTTACTCTCTATCTAGTAAGTTTACTACTACAGGCTTACTCAAATTCGTATTGCCAATACAGCAATCGGGGGAAACATTCACTCGGTTGACTTTCACTCAAAATCATCAAAATACCTTTCAATCAGAAGAAGGTCACTCGTCATGCCTTACACAGAATTAACTTAACTCGTATTTACTTAGAATCATACAGGCTAACATACTCAGTAAGTGTAACGTACACCACCCGGACATTCACACACAGCATAGGATGAACATACAGTATGATATATATATATATATAAATATTTACATGCACATTGTCATACTCTCAACCCGAAAGTGTTTAGTTCAGATGTAGTTAGATGAGGGACCAAAATAAGAGCCGGCCAAGACTATAACAAAACATTATACACAGAATATACATATACACATATAATTCCACAGTACTCAAGCACTTCACACGGCTTGCAGCTCCTCCATCATTCACCGTCTCGTGCGATGTTCACTGAAATATAGCCACAGTAGGGGTGAGCTTTTACATATAAAATGATAGTTAGTGACTCGGCATCAGCATCAGTACACACACACGTGTTCACTCGGAATACACTCAATTTAAATTAAAGCCATGCAGACTATGATATTTTCAATAACATACACTCACATACATATCATGTGAAACTCATTTTCATTCATACAGAAGCATGCATCAACTCATTCGGGATTCATTCATATCACTCCCGAGTCATACGAATCGTACTATTCTATTTAACGTTGCATCTACATGCATGCCTGTGGATCCGACTTAAACAATGATTTTCAGTTACAGGTTCCCTTACTGGCCTCTCGTCCATTAGCCCTTCCCGCGTGGTATCGGCCTCCCATTGACGTCTCGAGACTTAACTCTAGCTCCCTCGGCTACCACGAGCTCTCACAAGATCTAGCCAAGGGTCTGTAGCTGGAGATCATTTCTTTGGGGTTCCTGACCTTCCACGGGTCACCCTGTTCCTATACATGCAACTTATGTGTTTTATCAGCGAGCATCCTCGATTATCAAGCACATTCCTCGTAACCATTAGAGTCATAACTGATCCAACATAGTTCCTACATTCACTCGTCAATCGTACCAGCATACACAGCAATCAAACAGTTCATGTTTATAACATCCCAGATGAAATCAACCAACAGCCACACATACATATCGTCTCGGTATTAACAATAATAGGAACATGCATCACACGCGTTTATGTGTAAATGACTATCAGAACTTAGCACAATAACCCTGAATACATGCATGTAAATGTATAACTGCTAACAGGACTCTACTATCACACATATGGTATCCAAAGATTGACAATCATGCATTGTACACAGTCATCATAAACATATTTACATACATGTAAGGCAATACGTTCATCTGGTACCGTCCATAAATCATGCATTTGACATACAAGCGCCCCTACCTACTGAAGGGACTCGAGAAGCTCCTATGTTTCCCGACGTTTGGTCCGATGCTCTGTTTGCTTCATTCACCACTCCCACTCATTCAGTCTCCGTCGAACATAGTTGTTACCCTCTAATCAGCTTAGGAACAGGAAACTGTTCTTCACCCACTTTGACGATTGTCCTTCACCAACAGAGGGGACTCCGAATCCTCTACACACCGTTGTCGTGAGTTTACGAAACAGAGAACAGAGGAGAAGAGGAACGAAGAAGAAGAGAAATAGAGGAAGAGAAGTCTCAAAGGGTTATGGTGAGTGGACAGCAGTGGGGCTGATCATATATATACACGCAGAATGAGAAGAGTGGGGTAGGAGAATGTGAACAGCAACTCTTCACATGGCACACACACAACTTACAATCAATCATTAATCTAATTCTTAAGTTAAAATTAATCATAATTAATAAGTAATTCTCATTTGCAGTTATCCTTAGTTTAGTGGTTTTTAATCTCATTCGGTAATTAATTTTTAAATCGGGATGTTACAGTATCTGCTGAGTGAAATGTTTTACTCACCGAGTGTGAAATGTTGTAACTGCCGGGTGTGAATTAATTACTGAGTGTGAGTTAGAATTTCTGAGTTTGAATTTATGGCCGGGTGTGATCGGTTTTGTTTATAGTTATTAATTGGACTTTTATTCCAATTCAATAACTATTATTTGATATGTTATGCTCACCCTCTACAATTATTATTTTTCAGTGAATGAAGGGCCCGACCATGATATGTGAAGACACTCAGCAGCTCGGATTGTATTTTAGTGGAATCCTTGGCCGGCTCATGAGAATACCGAGTGAAATTATGTATTTGTATATTTTAAAAGAGTCGGTCGGCTTATGTAAAACAGATATTGAAATTTTATTTAATTCAAAATCTGTTTGAAATTTAAGTAAATTAATTGTATTTTAAATAACCGGTCGGATTGATGTAAACCGAGCGTGTTATTCACTGAATCCGACTTCCGTTTTTGGAAAGTTTATTTGATTTATTGAAATTCATTTTTAAAATTAAGGATGTTATATCTAACACATAGCCATTATCATTTCCATACAATAACAATTCCTGGACATTTCATACATCAATATTGCATCACATATATGTCCATAATTCCTGGGTATATCAAACCTCGTATCTATAAATAGTGAGATCATCCATGGTCTCCACACTCCAACATCATTAACTAAACATCATCATCCATCACACAGCAAGTACATGCTCAAAATTATTCTACTCAATTACCTAAATCCTCTAAGCATATACATATACATATACAAATACACGCATCAAAATAGGTATGCATAGGAGCCGACCAAGGCTACTACAAAACAACTATGTGTATCATGTACAAGGTACAGATACATAATGCTCCATGCTCGAGCTGAGTGACCTCTCACTAATCTCTGCCGCGTCCTAAGTCCATTATAAATATATACACAAATAGGGGTGAGCATTATACACAATAAATGATAGTCATAGAACTGATTCAACTATCTATTTCTCTAACATACAAAGAAATATTACAATCGATTATCATATCAACTATCATTCACTTTAATACATCATATAAACTATATAATCATGTTATTCTCAATAATACACATCAATGCATATTCATTCATTTGGATCTAATTGCACATTCAATGACTTAGTGTTGCAACACAGGCTCTCAGCCATAATATTTAGCTCTTAGCTAATCCAAACTGTTTGCTCTTTCACATAACGTAATCACTCTCAATGGCAACAGCAGTGTTACGGGCAGCCCTGAGTCCCACTCAGTAAGCTTTGCTTTGAGTCCCACTCAAGAACTTTTATGGAATCCTTGAACCCACAAACCACATAACATAGAAATCTCTTCTCATGCTAAATTATCACATAATGCATCTCATGTAATATTTCCATATCCACAACAAGCATCACATGCTATGTTTCAACATCATCAATTCTAGCATCCTAATACATCTCATAACATAAGCATCTCACACATACATATAGCACAATAATTTCAAAGCACACTTTGCATCTCATGCGTTCTTTCATAATTTCATAGATGGCAAACCACATAATCATTATAGTTCATAAAACCTATCATTCACAATTCAATATACTAATATACAACCATGTATTTAAAATGTAAAAGCTTTCCCTACCTCGAATAGAGAATTCCAGAAGCTCCTCTACCTATCAAACACTAGTGGACCGCTAATCAGAAGCTCTGCTCTTTATTCCTCAAGATTAAACAACTTCCTAAAATTCATAACAATTGATTTTAATTTCACAATCGATACAAACATCACTTGCCAAGTTAGGAATCGTTAAATTAGGACCATTTCGGTAAGATATAACTCACCGAACCAAGATGTCAACTTTAGAACTCGACTCTGAATCAAGCCTCAAGCTCCAAATCACTCCGAAACTCTCCGAAACTACCTTATTTCATTGAAACAACAATTATTAAGCTTCAATTTTGTAGAATTAGCAATCAAGAAACTATTTCCATATACTTTTACATGAAAAGCTCAAGGTCCATGGAAACCTAAGCTGTCCACATATCTCCATAGACTTTAATTACTCTAAAGTTCATAAAATTGAAAGAATTAAAGGATGAAAACAAGATTAAATCAAACCCAAAGTAGTATTCCATCATCTTACCTCAAATTGATGGATTTGGAGCTCTACCTCCTTCAAACTCAAGCTGCCACGTGAAAGAGGGAAGGTGGAAGAGATGAATTCTTGCTCTAATTTGATGAATTGAGAAAAGATTGGAGGAGAAGAAGAATGGTGCCACGGATTGGAAGAGAAGAAGAGAGTAGAAGGAGAAATGAACTTCTTTGTTGCCTACGTGAAATAAAAAGAAAAAGGAAAAGGAATTATCAATTTAAAGTATTTAGGACATATAAGTCATTTTCATATTTGTTTTAATTAATCTCCCATTTTAATTTTATTTCTCTTTTAATCTTACATACTAGTTAAATCTTAATTTAGGATGTTACATTTCTCCCCACCATCAAAGAATTTCATCCCCAAAATTCAAACATAATCATACCTCAACGAAATAACTCAGGATATTGCTGCCTCATACCATCCTCATGCTCCCAAGTATAAGTAATGCATCGATTCTGTTGCCACGCAACCTTGACCAACTATACATCCTTGCTTCTCAAGCGTTTCATAGATCTATCCATTATACTAATGGGCTCAGCTACAGTGGTCAAGTTCTCCCTGATCTCAACATCATCATCTGGCATCTCATGTGTAGAATCTGGCAAATACTTTCTCAATTGAGAGACGTGAAATACACTATGCAGATTTGACAAATGAGGAGGCAATGTTATCTGATAGGCTACAGGACCAACTCTCTTCAACACTTCGTAGGGTCCAATATACTTCGGGTTCAGTTTTTGGCTTTTCAATGCTCGTCCAATGCCCTTATTAGGAGAAACTTTCAGAAACACTATATCACTAACCTGAAACTCAAGCGGTTCCGTCCGCTTATCATGATAACTTTTCTGACAATCTTAGGATGCCTTTATTTTCTCTCTGATTATTTATATCTGCTTAGAAGTTTGCTGCACAATCTCAGGCCCCAACATCAAGCTCTCACCGGTCTCCAACCAACAAAGAGGTGTTCGACACTTCCTGCCATATAAAGCCTCATATGGAGTCGTACCGGTGCTGCTATGGTAACTATTATTATAAGTAAATTCAATCAATGAGAGATACTGCTCCCAACCACTACCATGCTCTAACACACAGGACCTCAACAAGTCCTCTAAACTCTGAATGGTATGCTCAGACTGTCCATCTGTCTGGGGATGATAGGTTGAACTCAACCGCAGCTTCGAGCCTAACTCCTGGTGCAAGCTTCCCAAAAATCGAGAAGTGAACCTCGGATCTCTATCCGACATAATAGAATATGGAACACCATGTAGTCAAACGATCTCACTGATATACAAATGTGCTATATCTCATACTGATAGGCAAGAAATGTGTAGACTTCGTTAATCTATCCACAATAACCTAGATAGCATCATGACCACTACGAGTTCTGGGTAACCCTATCACGAAATCCATGGCAATAGCATCCCATTTCTATACAGGAACCTCAAGAGGCTGTAAACCACCATATGGCTTTTGATGTTTAACTTTTCTTTTTAGCAAATAATACAATGAGCTACATAATCAACCACATCTTTTTTCAATCCAGGCCACCAGAAATATAACTTCAGGTCATGATACATCTTTGTAGTACCTAGATAGATACTCAGCATACTTTTATGAGCTTTATTGAGTACCATCTTTCTCAAATCACCAGAATCAAGTACATAAACTCGGCATTTCACTCGCTAAATGCCATCAGAACCTTCCATTAAGAACAGGTCCTTACCACTTGCCTAAGTCTCTTTCATCTTAGCTAAATAGTCATCAGTCAACTGTTGAGTATACACTAGTTTTAAAAACTCATTAGCTATCTTCAAAGTACCAAGAACTACCTTTTCAGGCAAAAAAACATCCACGTTCAGATTCATATCCCTGAATTGCTCGAGTAACTCCATCTCTTTAACCATCATAACTGCCATATGAATGGATTTCTGGCTTAAGGCATAAGCTACCACATTCGCCTTTCCCGGATGGTATCTCTAATCGAAATCATAATCTTTTAGAAACTCAATCCACCTTTTCTGCCTCATATTTAGCTCCTTCTGATCAAACAAATATTTTAAACTTTTATGATCACTATACACCTCAAATTTGGAACCATAAAGGTAATGCCTCTAAATTTTCAGTGTAAAGACCATGGCTGCAAGTTCCAGATCATGTGTAGGATAGTTATGTTCATGTGGTCGCGGTTGTCGAGAAGCATAAGTAATTACCTTGCCATTCTGCATCAATACACACCCAAGGCCAAGCCTAGATGCATCATTGTTAGTCCTCAAATTTACAATAAATTTCTTAATAAAATTGTGTTAAAAATAATAATAATTAGTTTAATTTGTTAGAAATTTAGGTTTTAATTATAATAAATGGAAGTTATTGGAAATTATTTGCCTTGATCAAATTTTTCTAGTTTTGCAGTGAAAAATTAAAGAAATTTGAGAGAAAATTGAAGAACTGAAGATCTGACGCGTAGCATCAACACCACGCATAACATGAGAACTTCTAATGTTGACGCTACGCGTCACAACCACGCGTAGCGTCAAAAGCTACGTAGACTCCACTTCTAGGTGGCCAAGCACTCAGCCAAAAGGGCCAAATAATGGTCAATCTACTCATGCAAGCTGCCAAGCCGAATTGGGAGACAAGTGGAACCATTGTCTGGGCATTATGTAATTAAAAATTGCTTAATCATGGCCCTTAATCACGTGTATAATGGAAGCTGAGTCAGGAACCTAACGCGCAGCATCAGGACCCTTCCTCAGCCCTATAAATAAGGTATCCTGTAACAGCCCAATTTTTTTAAGCAGTAAATTAAATAGTGAAAAAATTAAAATTTCTCAGAGAAATAAGAAATGAAACCTAGAAAATAGGAAATTTAATTATGAATACAAGGATATTTTCAGTTTGACTTAAAACGGAAATAAACGAGAATAGAATGTAGAATAGAATAATAAAATAAAATAAAAATCTGCTACAGTAAAATGCTACAGTAAAATGCTACAGTAACGTCACATGAAAAATGTTGTAGAATGTAGAGAATTCGTGAGAATTCTCCAATTTTCCACCGCCTCATGTCAATTTCGAGATGCTACAATGATTTGCTATAGTGATTTGCTACAGTAAATTGCTACAGTAATTTGCTACAGTAACCGACATTGAAAGCCTATAAATAGAGCCCCAACCTCCCACATTTCCTCAGACCACAAACCTCACTGATCCTATAACCTTTCATCTCCCTCTTTAAGCTCTCAAAACCTTCATTCTTTAATTTTCGCATAAGAAGAAATTATGCAAACTTGAAGATTTGAAGAAATACCAAGGAGTTTAGCATAAGGAAAGTTTAACGATCTTCACTTGAGGTAAGAAAGAGGGGATAGGATATTAAATACATAGAAATTAAGTTAGAATTGCTTGCTTAATTGTTTAGAAACTCATATAGTTATACTTTAATTTAATTTGAACTAAATTGTGAAATGGATGCAAATGGTTTGGAATATGATATTAAACAATTACCATAACATGGAAGATATGTTTCCATATTCTTTGAAATATGAAATATTATGAAAAATATGTTTTCATATGTTTGAAATATGATATGAATATTATGGGAAATGTGTTTCCATATGATTGAATTATGATATAAGTAGTATGGAAAATATGTTTCCATATTCTTTGAATTATAAATAAAGCATGCTTAATTGATTGTCATAATAATTTTATTGTTAAAACTAGTTATAAAGGAATTTGGTAATGAAATGCATTCATGCATCATATGCATTGGCCGTTCAAAGAATCCGCAGAGGGGTTCTTTGAGGGGGTTCCCGGTGGGGGAACGCGCTCTGTTAAGCACAGACCTCTGCGGTGGTTTTATACCACGGCCGTCTTAAGGGCTAAGCAGTGTGTCCTTAAGGGGGGTCCCGCAACACTTGTTATTGATATTATGATATTGTTATCCGATGTGGTGTTGCATTATGGGGCGCGGTATCGGTTGGATATCCGTAAAAATGTTATTATTGGAAATCACTGCAGATGTTCCCACCAGAATGGATCCATCATGCATTTTCATTCATATAAAAGAACGTAATATAATACAAAACACTTGTTTGGCATCTGCATCGCATAGCATCCTACTTGTGGTTGTGGTTGTTCTAATTTGATTTCTATTTATTTAGTATTTTATCTCACTCTTTCTGTTACTTGTGGCAACCCTTTTAGTGGTTAACCAGGGAGATATATGACAAAGTGGATAATGCTTGATGTGGATGAATTATGAAGACTTTTGATGCTGATGCTTGCTTGCATGTCTACTGTGGCTGTATTACGTATATACTATGTTGTTGGTACTGTACGTTTTTATATTTTATAAGATCTAGGTGCCTGTTGTAAAATATAATACGTATGGAACTCTGATATTATGCATAATAATAAGCAGTTAATTATGTAAAAGGTTGCGTACTCTGATATTGTATCAGTAACCTCTGGAATCAGGTTGTGAATCTCTTGATAATTACCATGCGGGAAAATAAGTTATTCGTGAGATTTTATATGGAGACGGTAATTATCTTGGGATTTGCAAGTTGGCTCCAGGGTGTTACAACTGAAGTGGTATCAGAGCAATAGTTTATAAAATATAAAGAAAACCTTAGGAAGTGATTAGAGATTAATATAGAATGATTTGAAGTATGTGAACCTTGATTGCTATTTGGCTGAAATTATGTGCTTGTGTGTTATGTGTGCTCTTTGTATGTTTCTGTTTAGTATAATTACTAGTTAGATACCATAAAAATTGTTAGAACTCTGAGTATATTAGATACTCAGTAACTGAATGCAGTGGTACTCGTACATGTAGGATAAGAAATGGCTAGACGTCAGAACGATGATGCCATGGCTGCTGCATTCAATCGATTTGCTGAGATCCTTGAAAGACAGGAACAGCAAAGGTTAGCCGAAGGAACCCATGGACTTGACCGTTTCCTGAAAAGGAAACCTACCCAATTTAAAGGAGACTATAATCCAGAGGTGGCTTACCTGTGGATTAAAGAAATGGAACATATTTTTCGATCCTTACCCAATTTAAAGCAATTCATACGACCTAGCGTATCTCCTTGGGGAGCACCTGTACTACTGGTCAAGAAGAAGGACGGTAGTATGAGACTTTGCATCGATTATCGCCAACTGAACAAAGTGACGGTTAAGAATAAATACCCGTTACCAAGGATCGATGACCTCATTGATCAACTACGAGGAGCTACTGTGTTCTCCAAGATAGACCTGAGATCGGGATACCATCAAATTCGCGTAAAGAAAGAAGATATTCCAAAGACAGCCTTTAGAACACGCTATGGCCATTATGAATATTTAGTTATGCCTTTTGGTGTAACTAATGCCCCAGCCGTGTTCATGGACTACATGAACCGGATATTCCATCCATACCTTGATCAATTTGTCATTGTCTTTATAGATGATATTCTCATCTATTCCAAAACCAAGGAAGAGCATGAAGAGCATTTGTACTTAGTGCTACAAATACTAAAGGAGAAGCAGCTATATGCCAAACTATCCAAATGTGAGTTTTGGCTTAATAAAGTAAAATTCTTAGGCCATGTGATATCTAAGAATGGAGTGTCAGTCGACCCTGCAAAGATTGAAGCTGTAATAGCTTGGGAAAGGCCGAAGACTGTCACAGAAATTAGGAGTTTCTTAGGACTTGCGGGTTACTACCGAAGATTTATTGAAGGATTCTCCCGAATTGCTTTACCAATGACTCGATTAACCTGTAAAAATAAACCTTTCATCTGGACTCCTAAGTGCGAAGCAAGTTTCCAAGAATTAAAGAAAAGATTAACAACTGCACCGGTTCTAGCTTTACCAAACCCCCAAGAAAACTTTGAAGTTTATTGTGACGCTTTAAAGTTGGGACTTGGTTGTGTCCTAATGCAACAAAGAAAAGTAATTGCTTATGCTTCAAGGCAATTACGACCACACGAACTTAATTACCCTACTCATGACTTAGAATTAGCGGCCATTGTCTTTGCTTTAAAAATTTGGAGGCACTATTTATACGGTGCAAAGTTCGAAATTTATAGTGACCATAAGAGTCTTAAATACCTGTTTGACCAAAAAGAATTAAACATGAGACAACGCCGATGGATGGAATTTCTCAAGGACTATGACTTTGAATTGAAGTACCACCCGGGGAAAGCCAATGTGGTTGCTGACGCGCTTAGTAGAAAAGCTATTCATATGGCAGCTTTAATGATAAAAGAATTAGAAATGATTGAGCAATTTAGAGACTTAAACATAGCAGTTGAGGAGAAATCTTTAGTAAATATGGTGGTTGGAGTTCTAAAAATCACTAATGATTTTCTAAAAAT
The DNA here is from genome assembly GCA_037962975.1 of Clitoria ternatea. NCBI lineage: Eukaryota > Viridiplantae > Streptophyta > Magnoliopsida > Fabales > Fabaceae > Clitoria > Clitoria ternatea. The sequence continues at coordinate 55,739,360 of CM075675.1, forward strand.
GGTGGGTGAAAAACAAAGATTGGATGTATGTCTTCAAGAAATGATCGAGACACAACATAATGGAAAAGATCTGGGATTACAAGAAGGTTCAAATGGAGTATGGAGGATGAAAGGAAGAATATGTGTCCCAGAGGATGCAGAACTAAACAAGATGATTCTAGATGAAGCCCACAAAAGCATGCTTAGTATTCATCCTGGATCTACGAAGATGTATCAAGACTTAAGAAAGGATTTCTGGTGGAAGAGGATGAAAAAGGAGATAGCTGAGTATGTTTCATCTTGCTTAATATGTCAGAAAAGTAAAGTAGAACATCAAAAACCATCTGGTGGATTACAACCACTAGAAATACCAGTATGGAAATGGGATGACATTGCCATGGACTTTGTGTCAGGCTTACCTAAAACACAAAGAGGCAATGATGCTATTTGGGTGATAGTCGATAGATTAACAAAATCAGCCCATTTTCTTCCAATCAACATGAAGTATTCACTTGAGAAATTGGCTCAAGTGTATATAAAGGAGATAGTAAGATTACATGGAGTACCATCAAGCATAGTGTCTGATAGAGATCCTAGATTTACTTCTCGATTCTGGGGAAGTTTACATAAAGAGCTTGGTACCAGACTGAAGTTAAGCTTTGCCTATCATCCACAGACTGATGGACAGTCAGAGAGGACTATCCAAAGTCTGGAGGATTTACTAAGAGCATGTGTATTAGAACATGGTGGAAGCTGGGAACATTACCTTCCACTAATCGAATTCACATATAATAACAGTCATCACTCAAGCATTGGGATGGCACCATATGAAGCATTATATGGTAGAAAGTGCAGGACACCAATTTGTTGGTTAGAGACAGGTGAGCATCTGACTCTTGGACCAGAAATTGTCCGACAAACGACAGAGAAAATCCGGATGATTAGAGAAAGGATGAAAATTGCACAGGATCGGCAGAAGTCATATTATGATCAAAGAAGGAAGCCATTAGAATTCCAAGTTGGAGATTATGTATTCTTAAAAGTATCACCTAACAAAGGAGTTGGAAGAGTGTTGAAAAGCAAGAAGCTTACTCCAAGGTATATAGGACCATATGAGATCCTGAAAAGAATTGGTAAAGTTGCGTACCAGATCGCATTGCCGCCTCACCTTTCCAATCTTCAAAATGTGTTCCATGTTTCACAATTACGAAAGTATGTACCTGACCCAGACCATGTGATCGAGACCGATGATATAGAAGTTAAGGAAAACCTTACAATTCCAGCAACACCAGTGAAGATAATGGACAGAGACGTCAAGCGACTAAGAGGCAAGGAGATCTCATTGGTGAAAGTAGCTTGGCAACAAGGAAATGAAATAAGCATGACTTGGGAACGAGAAGATGAGATGAGGAGTCAATATCCTGAATTACTCTAACCAGGTACGTTTAAATTTCGAGGACGGAATTTTTATAACGGGGGGAGAGTGTAACAGCCCAATTTTTTTAAGCAGTAAATTAAATAGTGAAAAAATTAAAATTTCTCAGAGAAATAAGAAATGAAACCTAGAAAATAGGAAATTTAATTATGAATACAAGGATATTTTCAGTTTGACTTAAAACGGAAATAAAAGAGAATAGAATGTAGAATAGAATAATAAAATAAAATAAAAATCTGCTACAGTAAAATGCTACAGTAAAATGCTACAGTAACGTCACATGAAAAATGTTGTAGAATGTAGAGAATTCGTGAGAATTCTCCAATTTTCCACCGCCTCATGTCAATTTCAAGATGCTACAATGATTTGCTACAGTGATTTGCTACAGTAAATTGCTACAGTAATTTGCTACAGTAACCGACATTGAAAGCCTATAAATAGAGCCCCAACCTCCCACATTTCCTCAGACCACAAACCTCACTGATCCTATAACCTTTCATCTCCCTCTTTAAGCTCTCAAAACCTTCATTCTTTAATTTTCGCATAAGAAGAAATTACGCAAACTTGAAGATTTGAAGAAATACCAAAGAGTTTAGCATAAGGAAAGTTTAACGATCTTCACTTGAGGTAAGAAAGAGGGGATAGGATATTAAATACATAGAAATTAAGTTAGAATTGCTTGCTTAATTGTTTAGAAACTCATATAGTTATACTTTAATTTAATTTGAACTAAATTATGAAATGGATGCAAATGGTTTGGAATATGATATTAAACAATTACCATAACATGGAAGATATGTTTCCATATTCTTTGAAATATGAAATATTATGAAAAATATGTATTCATATGTTTGAAATATGATATGAATATTATGGGAAATGTGTTTCCATATGATTGAATTATGATATAAGTAGTATGGAAAATGTGTTTCCATATTCTTTGAATTATAAATAAAGCATGCTTAATTGATTGTCATAATAATTTTATTGTTAAAACTAGTTATAAAGGAATTTGGTAATGAAATGCATTCATGTATCATATGCATTGGCCGTTCAAAGAATCCGCAGAGGGGTTCTTTGAGGGGGTTCCCGGTGGGGGAACGCGCTCTGTTAAGCACAGACCTCTGCGGTGGTTTTATACCACGGCCGTCTTAAGGGCTAAGCAGTGTGTCCTTAAGGGGGGTCCCGCAACACTTGTTATTGATATTATGATATTGTTATCCGATGTGGTGTTGCATTATGGGGCGTGGTATCGGTTGGATATCCGTAAAAATGTTATTATTGGAAATCACTGCAGATGTTCCCACCAGAATGGATCCATCATGCATTTTCATTCATATAAAAGAACGTAATATAATACAAAACACTTGTTTGGCATCTGCATCGCATAACATCCTACTTGTGGTTGTGGTTGTTCTAATTTGATTTCTATTTATTTAGTATTTTATCTCACTCTTTCTGTTACTTGTGGCAACCCTTTTAGTGGTTAACCAGGGAGATATATGACAAAGTGGATAATGCTTGATGTGGATGAATTATGAAGACTTTTGATGCTGATGCTTGCTTGCATGTCTACTGTGGCTGTATTACGTATATACTATGTTGTTGGTACTGTACGTTTTTATATTTTATAAGATCTAGGTGCCTGTTGTAAAATATAATACGTATGGAACTCTGATATTATGCATAATAATAAGCAGTTAATTATGTAAAAGGTTGCGTACTCTGATATTGTATCAGTAACCTCTGGAATCAGGTTGTGAATCTCTTGATAATTACCATGCGGGAAAATAAGTTATTCGTGAGATTTTATATGGAGACGGTAATTATCTTGGGATTTGCAAGTTGGCTCCAGGGTGTTACATATCCCATTCTGTATTCAGAGTTTTTTTCCTCTCTTTTCACTCGAGTTTGAGTGTTCTTTTGTGAGTTTAAAAATATAAAGTAGTTCTAGATACTTGAGAGTGTTGTGTAGTATTGTGAGCTTTTGTATCATGAAGAGTTACAATTGTTTGTAACCTCTGTAAGTGTTGTTTTCCCTTTTACCATGTGTAACTAAATTGTTTATATTGGAATTTGGTGAATCAATCTATTATATGATGTTGTGATTATGACCTTTGCATGTTTAAGAATCAAATGCCATGTTAGTATTTTAATCTTTTATTAGTGTGAACATCAAACGAGAGAATGATTTTCATGTGTATTCAAACTTGTTTTATTAGTATGAATGTCAAACGGGAGAATGATTATCCATGCTGTATTAAAACCTGTTTTAACGAAAGTAAAAGTTGAAATACCCTCAATATACCCATTACTAGGAATAAAGTTGGTAATTATTGTTGTGTTAAGGTCAGGACTTAAAGTAAATTTTTACTGAGAAAGCATCTGAGGGATCAAACTTTATGATAATTATTTAGAATTTATATAACGAGGGATCAATTATAATGACTTTAAGCTGTAATAACATGAAATTGATAATTAAATATGTATGTTTGTAATTATTTCATTATGTTTTAGTGTGGGGATCCTAATTCCAACATAATTTGTCAATCTGTGTTTTTACCTCAAGTATCTAAGCTATTCTGAATTACATCTCAACTTTTTAGTAGATTTTATATTTACCATCTTTTTACCACATGAATAAATTAATCATCAAATTCTGTGAATATTGTATAAATTATTTATAAATCATTCTTTTGTTAATAAGTTTTGATAAATTTACCATAGTAAATAAGAATTACTGTGAATTACTGGAGCATTCAATCCTTGAGGGAACGATATCTTTTTGAAAATTACAACTGATAAATTGGTGCACTTGCTAATAAAAAAACCCAACATTATTTTAGGGTTAAACAATCACAGTATACCACAAAGCTTTCCTGTAAATTAGGCAAAGCTAATACAGGAGTAGAAGTCAATCTAGCCTTTAGCTCTTGGAAACTCTTCTCATACTCAGGAGACCATACAAAAGGAACATTCTTTCAGGTTAGCTTAGTCATCGACAATGCAATTTTAAAGAATCTTTCAATGAATCTTCGATAATATCCAGCTAAACCCATGAAACTCCTGACTTTAGTAACTGACTTAGGTCTCTCCTAAGCCATAACAGCTTCCACTTTAGAAGGATCAATAGAAACACCTTCATCAAAAATAACATGTCTCAAAAATTGAATCTTATCCATCCAGAAATCACACTTGGACAATTTAGCAAATAACTGCTTTTCTTTTAGTACTTGGAGTACCAAACAAACATGTTCTTCATGCTCCTCATGAGACTTAGAATAAATCAAGATATCATCGATAAAGACAACCACAAATCGACTAAGTATGGGTGAAAGATGTTGTTCATATAATTCATGAATACCAGGAGCATTGATCACACCAAACGGCATTACCATATATTCATAGTGGTCATATCGGGTCCTGAACGCCGTTTTGGGAATATCTAAAACTTTAACTCAGATCTAATGGTATTCGGATCGCAAATCAATCTTTGAAAAGACTGAAGCACCCCGTAACTGATCAATCAAATCGTCAATCCTTGGCAACGGATACTTATTCTTTGTTGTAAGCTTATTCAACTGGCGGTAATCAACACATAACCGCATACTGTCATCTTTCTTTTTAACTAGTAACACCGGAGTACCCCGCAGTGATATACTAGATCAAATGAACTATTTCTCTAGTAACTCATCAACTTGCTTCTTTAATTTTGCTAACTCAACATGAGACATCCTATAAGGAGCACTGGAGATTGGTTCAGCTCCAGGAACAAGATCAATAAAGAATTCGATTTCCCTTTCAGGAGGAACACCAGGTACATCCTCCTTAAACACCTCAGACAAGTCACAAACAACGGGAATATCATGTACTCTAGACCCACTCTTTCCATCAGTCAAACAGAATAACATAAGCAACTGAGATATACCTTGGACTGTGTAGTCTTTGGCATTCTGATTTGGAAAGATCACCTATGGATTGTGACAATCAACCATTACTTTATTGGCTGATAGCCAATCCATGTCAAGTACAATATCAAGACCTTTCAAGGGTAGACATATTAAGTTGGTCGTAAAACTCCTATCACCCAAAGTGAAGGATACATCTTTACACATCATAGATGTCCATAGTTTAATATCAGTCGGGTTAGATACATCCAAAATCTGATTCATATTAATAACAGGCAATCTCAGATATCTCACATAATCATCAACAATAAAAGAATGAGTCGCTCCAGACTCAAATACAACATCAAGAATAGAATCACCAAGTAAACACTTACTTTGCACCAGATCATTAGCCTGAGCAGCATCCTCAGTGATGATAGCATAGACTCTGTCTGCAGCTGGTGGATTAGAATTTCCACCACGGTCATTCCTAGAAACCATTGCATTACCAGGGCCACCATTGCGTCGGCCACCACGGTTATCGTTTCCACGGCCTCGTCCCCGCAAGCCTCCACTGTTACCATTAGTATTAGCATCCACCTGATGCAATTAAGGACAGTTAGGGCGGATGTGCCCTTTTTCATTACAGTGATAACAAGTAACCTTTTCCTTCTTGTCACAGTTTTTAGCAAAGTGGTCACCACCACATCTGAAACATTTGTCATCCCTTGCACGACCAACAGAACGATTACCAATCTATGATTTAGAGGATGATCCACCTCTAATAAACTTTCCTTGCTTTTTAAAATTAGTAGGTTATAGCTTTGAAAAAACATCAGGTTTACTGCTTGATCTAGCATAAGCCTTGTCATCTTCTTCATAGATCCTGCATTTATTCACAAGAACATGGAAACTTCTGATCTCTTGATGCCTGAATGCCTTTTTGATTTCAGGTTTTAAGCTACTTTCAAATTTAATACATTTAGAACCCTCGGTCCCAAACTGCTGAAAATGAGGATAAAATAGGCATGGCTCTTTAAACTTAGCATCATATTATTCAACACTCATATTACCCTGCCTGAGTTCCATGAATTCCATCTCCTTTCTACTCCTCACAGTGTCAGGAAAGTATTTTTCAAGGAAACACGCCTTGAAGTTCTCACAAATTAATTGAGTCTCAGCAGCTATCATTCTGGCCTTAGTAATTTTCCACCAATTCTTGGCTTCATTCTGAAGCATAAACACAGTATATTCAACCTTTTGTGCCTCAATGCACAGTAAACTGCCAAAGATTCTTTCTAAGCTCTGAACCCATGCATAAGTCTGATCAGGATGGAAGCCTCCATGAAATTCAGTGGGTTTGCGCTTCAAAAAGCAGTCAAGACTATGATTGTCTACTGGTTTAGGCTAATTCTACCTCTTTAGAATATCACCAAAATGCTAAAATGCAGCTGCCATAGCATCCATACCCTGACGGTTAGCCATTTCTTATCCTAAAAATAACACCACACTTTAGTACCTTTCATGGATAAGAATGCAATTTATTCACAGTTGATCTCATCAACTAATCCTATACTTAACAACTATCATGTGATTTCACTCATTTCATAACATTTAGTAGGTTAACCTTGGCCTTGGACTTTTTCAAGTCTGCTCTGATACCAAAATAAAACAACCTTAATTAATAAAAATAAACCCGAAAATCCAAGAAAATTTTTTATGATTAAATCCGAATTCGAAATAAGGATTTAAAAACACTTAATTTAATTACCAAAATATGGTAAATACATTTAGATATCAAGAAATGATGATGCCTGGGTCAACAATACCAATATACAGCAAGCCTGAATTTTTTGAAGAAACAATGGCATGAATCAATTCAGAGCAGGCATAAATCGATTCATGTAGAAAATTTTGCACAAACAAGAATGCAACAGGGGGATGAATTGATTCATTCCCCTTGTGAATCGATTCACACATCCTGGACAGGTGCTTGAATCGATTCATGCACCTGGTGAATTGATTTAGGCTTAAAGTTTTTCCTCTGTGAATCGATTCATGAGACAGGGGAATCGATTCATGTAAAAAAAAATTTCTCTGTGAATCGGTTCATGTATCAGGGGAATCGATTCACATCCTGCAGTATATCAGTTTCATGATAGCAACTCAGAAAATACAAATATTTCAACTTCTAGCTGCCCTATCTTTTTAATTTCAAATCCAATGACTACCAAACTTTAACACTAGCTAAAATACATCATTTGTGATGCATAGCCACTGTCCACACTAAAAAATTCCTAAAAACGAGAGATTTATGTGCATAATTGCATTTGACTCGTTTTGAGATATTTTATACAACTGAGTGGTCCTTTTTTCAATAGAATTGACCATTCTAGTTTCTACAAGTCACAAATCATGCATAGATGCTATTGAAACTGTTCTATGTCATTCACACCTCATAATTTGCTATTTGACTTTCTCAATTGCTCATTTATGCAGGAAAATCATATAAATGTTATGCAATCATAATTCTAGCACATAGCCACTGTCATTTTCATACAATAACAATTCTTGGACATTTCATACATCAACATTACATCATATATATGTCCACGATTCTTGGATATATCAAACCTCATATATATATAAATGGTGGGACCATCCATGGTCTCCACATTCCAACATCATTAACTAAACATCATCATCCATCATACAACAAGTACATGCTCAAAATGATTCTACTTAGTTACCTAAATCCTCTAAGCATATACATATATATATATATATAAATACACACATCAAAATAGGTGTGCACAGGAGCTGGCCAAGGCTATTACAAAACAACTATGTGCATTATGTACAAGGTACAGGTACATAATGTTCCACGCTCGAGCTGAGTGACCTCTCACCAATCTCTGTTGCATCCTAAGTCCATTGTAAATATATCCACAAATAGGGGTGAGCATTATACATAATAAATGATAGTCATAGAACTGATTCAACTATCTATTTCTCTAACATACAATGAAATATTACAATCAATTATCATATCAACTATCATTCACCTTAATACATCACATAAACTATATAATCATGTTATTCTCAATAATACACATCAATGCATATTCATTCATTTGGATCTAATTGCACATTCAATGACTTAGTGTTGCAACACAGGCTCTCAGCCATAATATTTAGCTCTCAGCTGATCCGGCCGTTTTAATGGTACCAAACTATTTGCTCTTTCACATAACGTAATCACTCTCAGTGGCAACGACAGTGTTACGGGAAGCCCTGAGTCCCACTCAGTAAGCTTTGCTTTGAGTCCCACTCAAGAACTTTTGTGGAATCCTTGAACCCACAAACCACATAACATAGAAATCTCTTCTCATGCTAAATTATCACATAATGCATCTCATGTAACATTTCCATATCCACAACAAGCATCACATGCTATGTTTCAACATCATCAATTCTAGCATCCTAATACATCTCATAACATAAGCATCTCACACATACATATAGCACAATAATTTCAAAGCACACTTTGCATCTCATGCATTCTTTCATAATTTCATAGATGGCAAACCACATAATCATTATAGTTCATAAAACATATCATTCACAATTCAATATACTAATATACCTTGAATCCGTTTACAAACCATGCATTTAAAATGTAAAAGCTCTCCCTACCTCGAATAGAGAATTCCATAAGCTTCTCTACCTATCGAACGCTAGTGGACCGCTAATCGAAAGCTCTGCTCTCTATTCCTCAAGATCAAACAACTTCCTAAAATTCATAACAATTGATTTAAATTTCACAATCGATACAAACATCGCTTGCCAAGTTAGGAATCGTTAAATTAGGACCATTTTGGTAAAATATAGCTCACCGAGCCAAGATGTCGACTTCGGAACTCACCTCTGAATCAAGCCTCAAGCTGCAAATCACTCCGAAACTCTCCAAAACTATCTTATTTCATTGAAACAATAATTATTAAGCTTCAATTTTGTAGAATTAGCAATCAAGAAACCATTTCCATATACTTTTACATGAAAAGCTCAAGGTCCATAAACCTAAGCTGTCCACATATGTCCATAGACTCTAATTGCTTCAAAGTTCATAAAATTGAAAAAATTAAAGGATGAAAGCAAGATTAAATCAAACCCAAAGTAGGATTCCATCATCTTACCTCAAATTGATGGATTTGGAGCTCTCCCCCCTTCAAACTCAAGCTGCCACGTGAAAGAAGGAAGGTGGAGGAGATGAATTCTTGCTCTAATTTGATGAAATTAAGAAAAGATTAGAGGAGAAGAAGAATGGTGCCACGGATTGGAAGAGAAGAAGAAAGTAGAAGCAGAAATGAACTCCTTTGTTGCCTATGTGAAATAAAAAGAAAAAGGAAAAGGAATTATCAATTTAAAGTATTTAGGACATATAAGTCATTTTCATATTTGTTTTAATTAATCTCCCATTTTAATTTTATTTCTCTTTTAATCTTACATACTAGTTAAATCTTAATTTAGGATGTTACATGGTGTAAAAAGGAGAGTGAGTGAAACATTCGACACTGGTTCATTGAGGTAACTTCGGACCCATCATACCAGTTAAGATCAAGACTTATCTTAACATCTACCACTATGTATCTGATGTTAAATCATATCCTTCTCCTGTCCTCAAAACAGTGAATAACCAATTCACGTCAATTAAGAACATTAGTTAATTTCAATTAATATTATTAAAGAGTGAGTTATAATTTCTAAATTATTCTTATTATTAATTATTTAAATAATAATTTTTCTTTATTTTAAAAGTTATTCACGGGATTATTTCTTCATTAATAGAAGAATATTAAAAAAATTATATATATTTATGGTTAAAATTTTATCACTTATACTCGAGATGGAAGGAGTAGATAACTTTTTTTTCCTTTTTAAGGTAAAGAGACTGAATAATATTAGCGGATTGTGTGAGAAAAAAAAAAATCAACAAATCAAAACTCCAGTTTCATGGTTAATCAGCAAACGTTCCACTTCATCAATAATGCTTTGTCTCGACTATACATAAAAATGAAATACAAATAATGAAGGGGAACTATAAATGGTTGTAATACACATACCTTGGAAGGAAGTAATGTAAATTACCCTATACTAATATTTATATATCTGCGTCATATTTTCCCATACTTCTACCTTATTTTACATGTATCTTTTTTTTATCCCATCATATTAAATATAAGATTTTTTACTTCCTCTCTAATCTCTGTTTTATCATATTAAATATAATATTTTTTATTTCCTTTCTTGTATAAATATATTTTTTTTTTCTTTTCATCTCAGTGCATAGCCCTGTTAGAAATTCGAGAGGGTGGGAAGATTTGAGTCAGGCTCAAATTTCTGAGTATCTTTACCTTCCTAGATCTCAATTTTTCTTTCTCTATAAGCTTCACTTCTTATAAATTAAACATTTTCCTATCAACACACAATTTAACTTAGGGTAAGTTTGACTTCTCATTTGATTAGTTAAATCTTGATTTGACAAAAAAGAAAAATCTTATAGTCAAATGGAGTTTTAACTGTCTTTAACAGCGTGAAAAATTAATATTAACGTTTAGATTTCTCCTTTTTCTAAACTTAATTTCCCCAACTATTAACCAAACAAACACTTAATAGATCATATTATATCACATCATTCATTATAGTAATGTACGTATCTTATTTTGGTCACAGGAAATTGGATTACTGATACGCAAAATGTGTAGAAACTGTGTTTGGACTAGATAAAAGTAAGAAATATTTACATGCATAAAGAATTTAAACTATTTTCTTAAAATGAAAAGGCTATTTTCATTCCTTGAGAATCAACGTTTGGCAAGTTAAAATATAGTGTGAACTGGAGCCAAAGCAACAAATGTTTGAAAATGGATACCATGGAAAGAAATTTAAAAAAGAAATGTTGTATGAATAATAGATATATACCCCAATAACTCAACCCTTTATTTCGAGTATGGACTGGACACTTCAACATGTGTAATTGAGCCCACTACAACGTCAAATTAATCGTATTTACCAAAAAAAAAATACTATATTACAATAAATTAGTCTATCAGCTATCAACTATCAAGAAAGTATTATGAATAATTATGGATGTCCCCCCTAAAGTTTTGATATTTATAAATGTCCCCCTCTCACCTCCTATAAATACCCCCTTCACTCATTAACACAAGACTACTTCATTTCTATTCTCTCATTTCTCTCTTCAAATTTCTCTTCCTCCATAATTCTTCTTCCTTCATAATTTCTAGTTTATTTCATAACACGTTATCAGCACGAGGTTCTGACCAACTGAGATCTAAGGTAACAGAATTTTAATTTCTTTTCATAATTTTATTTCAATTTATATTATATGTATATATATATATATATTATAATAAGTTCCTGAAGAACTTATATTCCACACATCCCAGCAGGATGTATAAAATATTAATAAGTTCCTGAAGAACTTATATTTTGAACATCCCTATGGGATTTAAAAGAATTCCTGAAGAATTCTTGAAAATATTTACTGATAGTTCCTGAAGAACTAGAAATTAAATACTTTGTTATTTTATCACATTTTAATATGTTAATTAATTATATTTATATTATGATTTATTTATAAATTATATTTACATTATTTTGCCAATTGCCAATTAATTTGCTTTCACTTTATTGATGGCTAGCTAACAATGCTTCACATTATTACCACTTTTAATAATGCTTCACATAATGCTTTCAATTATTACCACTTTTAATAATGCTTCACATAGTGCTTTCAATTATTACCACTTTTAATAATGCTTCACATAATGCTTCCAATTATTACCACTTTTAATAATGCTTCACATATAATATTGTTTTGCTTCCAATTGCTCTTATTGATTCCACCTACATAAATGATTATACATTTACATTATTGAGTTACTATATTAATATATGTGTATCAAAATATTACATGCATAAATGATTTAAAAAAAAAAAAGAGGACCTTAACAAAGGGTAGCCAAGATTTGAACCATGAACCTTGACCTTGAAAGAAAGGTAGCTTACCACTAGAACACTTGATACAATTCATGTATTTATGCAAACTAAATTTTTATATCACTAAGTTACCTAGCAACATTTTTTTAATAACCATAATAATAATTTTTTTTTTAACCTGTTTAATTAATTTACATTTTTTTTTTACTCTTATAATAAAATAAAATTAATAATTCATCATTGACTTGTTACCATCATTAGATATTTATAATTAATAAATTTATTCATTCAAAATATATCTAATATATTGTTTCAACTTCTTATATAGAAATAACTATGTCAAATATTACCAACCTTGAGTTCGTGGCTCTTGACATATCTGGAAAAAACTATCTATCATGGACATTGGATGCTGAAATCCATTTAGATGCAAAAGGTCTTGGAGACACCATTAAAAATGGAAATCAGGCATCTAATCAAGATAAAGCTAAAGCCATGATATTTTTACGCCACCATATCCATGAAGGGTTAAAAAATGAATACTTAACAGTTAAAGACCCTCTTGTTCTGTGGAATAATCTAAAAGAAAGATACGACCATCAAAAGGATATAATTCTTCCAAAAGCCCGTTATGAATGGATGCATTTACGATTTCAAGATTTTAAATCCGTAAATGAGTATAATTCTGCAATGTTTAGAATTACTTCGAGATTGAAATTATGTGGAGAACAAGTCACTGAAAGTGACATGTTAGAAAAGACATTCTCTACTTTTCATGCATCCAATTTGCTCCTGCAGCAGCAATATCGCCAAAAGGGTTTTACAAAATATTCTGAATTAATTACTTGTCTCCTTGTGGCTGAGCAAAATAATGAATTGCTTATGCAAAATCATGAATCCCGTCCAACTGGAACTGCTCCATTCCCAGAAGTGAATGTAGCAACGCACGATCATAATACTCATGGTCGTGGTCGTGGCCGTAGCCGCGGTCGTGGACGAGGTAATGCTCGGGGACATGGTATTGGTCGTGGATATGGTTTTGGCCGTGGTCATGGTCGAAATGATAAGAGATCATCATTCACATGGAAAAATAAAGAACTTATGAAAAAAGGGACAGATGCTCAAAATAGCGAACAAACTAAAAACATCTGCTATCGTTGTGGTAGCAAAGGACATTGGTCTCGAGTTTGTCGCACACCAAAGCATCTCGTAGATCTATACCAAAAATCCCTTAAAAATAAAGGGAAAATAATAGAGACAAATTTTACTGGTATAGATGATGATTTCTCTGACTTTAGTGTTGATGATTTTCTTGCTCTTCCTGAAGAAGAAATTGACCACTCGATTGGAGAAGGGAGTGCCCCTAAATAAATTATTTTAATGTTTCATGTAATTTGTTTTGTTGTAAATTTTGTCTTTATCAATAAAATTTTGTTAAATATTATTGTTAATTATATTTTACTCATGATTTATTTTTATTTATTTAATGAAGAATGAATGCTCATGTGAATGATGAAGATATATGTCTCGCAGACAGTGCAACAACTCATACCATTCTCAAGAATGAGAAATATTTTTACCAAATAGTAAAACAAGAAGCAAATGTTAATACAATATCTGGTAGTATAAATATAATTGAAGGCTCCGGTAGAGCCAGTATTTTGTTGCCTGGAGGAACAAAATTGCACATTAAAAGTGCATTATATTCTAAGAAGTCTCAAAGAAATTTATTGAGTTTTAAGGATATCCGCAGAAATGGATATCATATTGAGACCACAAATGAAGGAAATGATGAATATCTATACATTACAAAATTAATTTCTGGTAAGAAATGTATATTGGAAAAATTGCCTTCATTTTCCTCCGGTTTGTACTACACATATATTAGTACAATTGAAACAAATGCCATAGTAAACCAGAAGTTTACAAATAAGAATGACTTTGTTATCTGGCATGAACGATTAGGCCATCCTGGATCAATTATGATGCGAAAAATAGTTGAGAATTCAAATGGTCATTATTTGTCCAGCAGACAAATTATGCAAACTAAGAATTTCTCATGTGCTGCTTGTTCTCAAGGAAAATTAATCATTCGGCCATCACCAGTGAAAATTGGGAATGAACCACTTATATTTTTAGAGCGTATACAAGGTGATATTTGTGGACCAATACACCCTTCATGTGGACCATTTAGATATTTTATGGTTTTAATTGATGCATCAACAAGATGGTCACATGTTTGCTTATTATCAACTCGCAACCAGGCGTTTGCGAGATTACTAGCTCAATTAATTCGTTTAAGAGCTCATTTTCCTGATTATCCAATTAAGAAAATACGCCTTGATAACGCTGGTGAATTTACATCTCAATCATTTAATGATTATTGTATGTCCATTGGAATTGATGTTGAACATCCTGTAGCACATGTTCATACACAAAATGGACTTGCTGAATCATTGATTAAACGTTTGAAATTGATAGCAAGACCATTGTTAATGAGATCAAAACTCCCAATTTCAACTTGGGGACATGCAATCTTGTATGCGGCAGCACTTATTCGTATCAGGCCTACAAGTAATCATGAATATTCCCCTTTACAATTGGTTCATGGTAAAGAACCAAATATTTCTCATCTAAGAATCTTTGGAAGTGCGGTATATGTTCCTATCTCTCCTCCGCAACGCACTAAGATGGGACCTCAAAGAAGGTTGGGAATATATGTTGGATATGAAAGTCCATCCATAATAAAATATCTTGAACCTTTAACAGGTAATTTATTTACAGCTCGTTTTGCTGATTGTCATTTTGATGAATCTATTTTCCCATCATTAGGGGGAGAACATAAACAGTTGGATAAAAGGATTAGCTGGAATGAGAGGTCTTTATCACATCTTGATCCTCGAACAAAACAATCTGAACTAGAAGTTCAGAAAATAATTAGTTTGCAAAATTTAGCAAACCAATTGCCTAATGCATTTGCTGATCCAAAAAGAGTAACTAAGTCACATATACCAGCTGTTAATACTCCAATAAAGATTGATATCCCCGAAGGACAATATAAATTTGCAAATGAGTCTGAAGCCAAAATAAAACGTGGCAGACCTGTTGGTTCTAAAGATAAAAATCCTCGGAAAAGAAAAGTAAATAAAGATGATGGTCGAATCGAGGATATAAAGACTCCAGTAGAGTCTCCTGACATAATCAAAGTTTCAAATCCAGAAGAAACTAAGGTACCTGAAATTGATACAAATAAAGAGATCTCGATACATTATGTCATGGATGGTATACAATGGAATCGACCTGAAGTCGATGTTGATGAAATTTTTGCATTCAAAGTAGCTCTTGATATCATAAATGATGATAAAGATTATGAGCCAAAATCAGTTAAAGAATGTGCACAAAGAAATGATTGGCCAAAGTGGAAAGATGCAATGCAAGAAGAGTTAAACTCACTTGCAAAACGTAAAGTTTTTGGGCCTGTAGTCCAAACACCCAAAGGTGTAAAACCAGTTGGGTACAAATGGGTCTTTACGAGAAAAAGAAATGAAAATGGTGAAATTGTGCGATACAAAGCAAGACTTGTTGCACAAGGATTCTCACAAAGACCTGGAATTGATTTCGAAGAAACATATTCACCAGTGATGGATGCCACTACTTTTCGATACTTGATAAGTTTGGCAATCCGTGAAAGGCTTGACTTACGCCTTATGGATGTTGTTGCAGCATATTTATATGGCTCACTTGAAAATGACATATATATGAAACTCCCTGAAGGATTTCATTTGCCTGAAGCATATAAAACAAATCCACGAGAAAATTATTCAATCAAATTGAATAAATCTCTTTATGGATTAAAGCAATCTGGACGAATGTGGTACAATTGTCTCAGTGAATATTTGTTGAAAGAAGGGTACAAAAATGACCCAATTTGTCCATGTGTTTTTATGAAAAGACTCGGAAAAGAGTTCGTCATAATTGCTATTTATGTAGATGATTTAAACATCATCGGAACTCCCGAAGAGCTCTCAAAGGCTGTAAATTGCTTAAAAAATGAATTCGAGATGAAAGACTTGGGAAAAACAAAGTTTTGTCTCGGATTACAATTAGAATATTTAAAGGAAGGAATTCTGATGCACCAAAAGACTTATACAGAAAAGGTGTTAAAGCGGTTTTATATGGAC
Organism: Clitoria ternatea; assembly: GCA_037962975.1. NCBI lineage: Eukaryota > Viridiplantae > Streptophyta > Magnoliopsida > Fabales > Fabaceae > Clitoria > Clitoria ternatea. Next base: position 55,755,865 of record CM075675.1, read on the forward strand.
AAATCACACCCATTGAGCAGTCCAATGGTTGTAAGGTCACTAGAAGTGAGCAAAGATCCATTTCGACCTCAAGACAAAAATGAAGAACTACTTGGTCCTGAAGTACCATATCTTAGTGCAATTGGTGCACTAATGTATCTTGCTAGTCATACACGACCTGATATATCATTTGCTGTTAATTTGTTAGCAAGACATAGTTCTTTACCCACAAAAAGGCATTGGAATGGGATTAAACACATATTCCGCTACCTTAGAGGTACAATGGACATGGGTTTATTTTTTCCATATGTATCTAAGGCAAACCTAATTGGTTATGCAGATGCGGGGTATTTGTCTGATCCTCATAATGGTCGATCACAAACAGGTTATTTGTTTACATGTGGTGGTACAGCAATTTCATGGAGATCCATAAAACAAACAATCACAGCAACATCATCTAATCATGCTGAAATCTTAGCATTACATGAAGCAAGTCGAGAATGTGTTTGGTTAAGATCTATGATTCAACATATTCAAGAAACTTGTGGCTTGCATGCTGGAAAACTACCACCAACAATTTTATGTGAAGATAATGCAGCTTGTATTTCTCAGTTAAAGGAGGGCTATATTAAAGGAGATAGGACAAAACATATTTCACCAAAATTTTTCTTTACTCATGATCTTATAAAGAATGGTGAAATAAATGTTCAGCAAGTCCGATCATGCGAGAATCTAGCAGATATCTTTACAAAGTCATTACCAACCAAAGTCTTCGAGCAACTAGTACAGAAGATTGGTCTTCGACGCTTACATAAGTGTTCTGATGAGGGGGAGAATTAAATATTTGTAATTTAATTATTTTTACGGATATACTTTGTAAAGAATGTTGTACTCTTTTTCCTTCACTAGGTTTTTGTCCCACTGGGTTTTTCCTAGTAAGGTTTTAACGAGGCACATTCTAAATACGGACATCCAAGGGGGAGTATTATGAATAATTATGGATGTCCCCCCTAAAGTTTTGATATTTATAAATGTCCCCCTCTCACCTCCTATAAATACCCCCTTCACTCATTAACACAAGACTACTTCATTTCTATTCTCTCATTTCTCTCTTCAAATTTCTCTTCCTCCATAATTCTTCTTCCTTCATAATTTCTAGTTTATTTCATAACAGAAAGTCAGTTATTCAAATATGTTCTTTATATATTTTCTTGATGCAGACATATTTACTATTGATTATGGTGGCTAATTTCTTTGTTGTTTAGCGAATAATTTAATGAATAAGACAACTTATTTCCCATATTTCTTTTTATGATTTTTGAAACATATTTTTAATCTTATATATTTTTTAGTTTGTTTTGATAAAATATAAAACTTCTTATCTCTTACATCACTTAGCAATCCATGTCATGTAGATATATATGACACATTATTAATAAATAATGATACAAACTATTTTAAAAATATTTAAAGTGTATAATAGCAAAACTTAGACCCTGTTTGAAAAATCTAAGCTCTACTGGGGAAATAGCGACTTTGCTCCTAACAAAAGGAATCTCACATAATGACAAAATCATGAACAAGAGGTAAATAGGTAGTAGTTACACTTTTAATCAGTCAAGTAAGCTAAGCAAAAATTTCTCAACTCACAATTCCTGTCCCTTTCTTTCTTTTAAAGCATTTTTTAATCTTCCAAATCATGTCAGTATTTACTCATTCTTGTACCCTTTCTCATTTCCGAAGGTTAATTCTTCTCTCACATGAATGGCTTCCCTGCTTTTGTTCCTCCCCAATCTGCTTCTTCAATACATAATCCCCTTCATACTGATTCAGGTGCCTGTATATTCAAGTTCCAATGATTATTATTCAACATGTTCTAATAATAAGTACAACTGTGGAAATTTAAGGAACATTAGTTTTCCATTCTTGGGAGATAACCGTCCCAGTGCATGTGGCCATCCTTCTTTATATCTCAGTTGCCAACATGATCAAACCTACATACTCATCAATGGTGTCAAATACCAAGTCTTTGAAGCCAACCCTTTTAACCATACTCTGAGAATTACTAGAGTGGACTACTTGCAAGACCTATGCCCACAAATATTTCTCAACACCACCCTTGACCCTGACTTGTTTGATTATGGGCCAAGCCATAAAAATCTCTCCTTTTTCTATAGTTGTCATGATTCAAATGCTCCCCCTTATAATGACCAAGTTGCACATCTTGCTTGTACCGTGAATGGAGCTACCAATGAATATGTCTATGCTCAGTTTGAGGCTCAAAATCCTCCCTTGCTGTGTGATAAAAGTGTGGTTGTTCAAGTTTCAGTGTCATTGCTTAATGTTAGGAATTTGACCGATGTACAAGAGGCGCTGAGAAATGGATTTGAAGTGGTATGGAAAGCTGGTGTTGAAGAATGTAACAAGTGTGAGAAATCAGGTGGAGTATGTGGTTATTTGAAGTCAAGTCAACCAACATGCTACTGCAAATCGTCAGACTCTGGCTCCATATCTTGTCCTCTCACCATTCCATCTGCCAAAGCACCTGATCAAGCTCAGGGTCCTCCACTTCAAGGTATGTAGCCTTCTTTTACAACACTTTTTTTTTTGCTTTTTATTTTTCAATGTCTTACAGAGTTGAAATTCTCTTCATTAGGGAAACAAAACAAAACAATTAAGTAATATATTGTTACATGTTTAAATTTTGTTGTATATATAAAGAATACTTTATCAGAGAAAAGATAAAATGTTCTGAACATATTAACATTTTACTATTGACAGGATTATACCTCGATTTCATTAAAAAAAACAAAACAACCCACTAATATGTTGATATATATTTATGTTGAATTTATAGACAACGATTATACTCTTTCTTTTTAGTGACTAAAACCACTTGTTTAAATTTGTTGATTGTGACTTATTCTTTACTTTTGGTGGCCAATTCAGAATATGTACTTCCATGTTGTTTATTATCAATTGGATATTGGACTTGGTAGGGATATGCCCACATCAGTTGGAGGGTCAAAAACTTAGGGTCCGTTTAGGAAAACGACATTAAAAAAGAAAAAAATTTAAAAATTAATATTAATTTTTTATGTCATTTAAGATAATTAAAACTCTATTTAACTGTAGGATAAAATAAACCCTACTTACAAACCTCTGTTTACAAACCTTAACTTTTATACAATCAAACATTTAGTGTATTTGAATTACTAGGTAAACACCAACAAACTACAAATTTCTAACATCTACCTATGTTCTTTTACGCAGTCATCTCCCAAGAAAATAAATAAACTACTAGTTCAACTCAAATATACCAAACCCAGATATACGAAGCCAAGAAATAGAATACGTCAATTTTCTACCTAACATTTTACTTATTAGATTAAGATGCTTACATGAGATTATTATTTTCTTGCTCTTATTTAATGTTAGTTCTAGTTATCTTTCCTTGTAGGCCCCTTTCTCTTGTATTTTATAACTCTGACACTTTCAGCATGATACAATTACAAACTGAATAAAAGTAACATTATCATTTTATCATTTTCGAAGCTTGCTAATTCCTATAAACGAATTAGTCGCATAACCACATGCCATCAATTCGATAGAATCTGATTCGTTAACCTTCTCTTTGGAGACTCGAACGTTTAATTAATTAATTATGCCCAAAGGAATTAACAAAAAATGGAATAAGAACATAACTAAAATATTTTTAAAAGATAAAAAGGTAAAGAAAAGTAACGATCTAAATTAAAATTTATTGAAAAGACAAATAACTGAAAAATAATTTTGTTGTATAATATGTTGATAAAAATGCATAAAACAAGAAGTTATTAAGTCTATATTAATATAGTAAGTTAGTTCTTTAATTTTTAAAATTAGAATAGACTTTATACCGCCAATCAGTATATCATGAATATTAATCATTATATTTTAATTCGTGGATGGTGCAAAAGTTTTAATATTTAAAGTAAATGTATGATTTTATCTTTGTGTTTTGTTTCAATGACTGTGATTGCTTTGTAAGGAAGAAAATTATGATAATGTTTGACATTTCATGTTATCTTCCACCGAACCAACTGCTAAAGTCAAGCAATCTACATTTTTCACATCTTTGAAGGTCCTGGTAACGTTTCTATTTATCCACATTTCATTCACTAATACTGTTTTATTCTCCTTTTAAAAGAAGTCATTCTTTTTAACCATTTTTTAAAATTTAAAATCTTTTCAATTAACTACACATATTTTTATATATGAGTTTAAATATTTTTCTTTAACTTTATTTTTTAAGATTAACATGGCTTAAAAACCCAATTTAACTTTACTTTTTTATATTCAACTTAAATTAATTGTCCACATACTCTTTTTGTAATTTTCTTCTTATTTTTTAATGTATTCTAAATACATGTTTCCATATCAGTTATGAATTTATGGTGATAAATTTGCATCTTAAACCTAATAAGTTGGAGACTAGTGGTGGGAGATTTGAGAAGTTAGCTTGCAGTCTTAAGTTTAAATGGAGATTCATGGAATGGTTCGCTTTTTCCTTGTTTATCACTTTAAGGATGATCAGTTATCACTTTTCATAATCTCTTGTAACAAGTCTTATTTTCTGTTCATATCTCCAATCTGGACTTGCTTACTAGCATTTTTTTTTCTGTTAGGTGACTCCTTGTTTTGACACATCTTTGTTTATTCTATGAATGTTGCAGGTAAAAAATCCAAGGCCATAGCTGTTGGAGTAGGTATAACTTACATTTTGTGATAAATGAGTTTTACTAAAGATGAGTTTTGAAATAAAGTTCACTAATTTGTAGCATTATTCTCAGGTATTGCTGTTGGTGTTGCAGCTCTAGCTATCATTCTCCTTGGATGTTGTGTTTACTTGAAACGAAAGAAAAAAATTGTTAAACGGTCTCAAAGCATGGATCTATTCATGCCTCCTTCAAGCATTGGTGATGTTAACTCAAGTTACTCCACAAGTATTATGACTAGAAGTATCTCTTCTTATTCCTCCTCCAACCCTGACTTTATGCAGAGGAGTTACTACTTTGGCGTCCATGTGTTTAGCTATTCTGAACTAGAGGAAGGTACCAACAACTTCGACCCTTCAAGGGAACTTGGTGATGGAGGTTTTGGCACTGTTTACTATGGTAAAAGGATAATTTTGTGTTATTTGATCTTGGTCTTGCTAGTTTCTCATACTATTTTTTTTAATAACCTAAAGTTAATAATTAGTTTGTTAGTCTTTTTATTAGCAAAGGGAGTATAATTCAGGATCATCTTCCTCCTTTCAGTTTCTCAAACTACTCACTATTCATGATTCAACTTCCTTCAACTATCTTCCATAATTTTTACTAGGCACTCTCAAAGATGGACGTGTGGTTGCAGTGAAACGCCTTTATGAAAGGAATTTGAAGCATGTTGATCAGTTCATGAATGAAGTTAAGATTCTAGCTGGGTTACAGCACAAGAACCTGGTGACACTCTACGGATGCACTTCAAGGCACAGCCGAGAACTTCTCCTTGTTTATGAGTACGTATCTAATGGAACAGTGGCTGATCATCTTCATGGAAAACTAGCAAAGTCAAAGTTACTTCCTTGGCCAGAAAGATTGAACATTGCAGTGGAAACAGCAATGGCACTATCCTACCTCCATGCATCAGATGTCATACACCGTGATGTTAAGACCAACAACATTCTCCTGGATGATAAATTTCATGTGAAAGTGGCTGATTTTGGCCTCTCAAGGTTGTTCCCAAATAATGTAACTCATGTGTCAACTGCTCCACAAGGAACACCTGGTTATGTGGACCCTGAGTATTATCAGAGCTATCAACTCACTGATAAAAGTGATGTTTATAGCTTCGGTGTGGTTTTGGTTGAGCTTATATCATCATTGCCAGCTGTGGACATCACTAGGCATCGCCATGATGTAAATTTAGCTAACATGGCTTTAGGAAGAATTCAAAACCATGCACTGCATGAGTTGGTTGATCCTTGTCTTGGATTTGAAAGGGACCATGCTGTCAGACAGATGACAACAGCAGTGGCAGAATTGGCATTTAGGTGTCTTCAGGAGATGGACTTGAGACCCTCCATGGAAGAAGTGGCGAAGGTTTTGAGAGGAATCCAAAATGGAGGACATGATGCACATAAAGCACAAGTTGTGGATATTAGGGAAGATGAAGCTGTGCTTTTAGATAAAACTCCTTACCCCCTTTCACCAAATTCGGTTGCTGATAGATGGATTAGCAGCTCCACTTTGTCAAGCTCCCCATAGCTCCTATGATTTCCTTTTCATTTGGTTAACCTTGTTAGATAATGTAGTTATTCTCCACCCTGAATAACTAGTAACAATGATTGGTGAGAGTTTTAACCAAAGTTTTGCTTGACTATCAACCCAAAATGGCAGTAAGAAATTTGATTGCATATAAAAAGGTAATTGTTTACTGATTTGGCTGGGAAAATATCACTAAGTTTAAAAATTTGATTATGAATTACTGATTCTTAACAAAATCACAATCTCTGGCCAATATTTTATGAATTATCACAAGGTTTATAAAGTATATTACTGAATAATTCTTCAATGATCAATATCCATGGGAAAGTAGACTAGGAACAATCATAATATTCCGTTGACCAAGATGAATCCCTTCTATAATCATTCCATTGTCTAACCTTAGAGCATGTTTGGGGTACTACCCAACGGAGTTTTTCTCCGTTAAATAGTAGGTTTTTGATCCTACAGGTTAACGGAGTTTTGATTGTCTTGAACGACGTGAACAATTAATATCAACCTTTAAGTGCCCGTTTGGATAATTTGACCAACCCCAAAAATAAATCCTAAGGTTAAACAGAGTTTTGACTGTCTCGAACGGCGTGAAGGATCAATATCAACCCTTAAATTTCTCCATTTCCCCAACTCCGTTTCCCTAACTGGAAACCAAACGGACACTAAATTTTTCACTTTAACTCAACTTCGTTTCCCCAACTGCAAACCAAACACCCTCTTAACCATCTTAGACTCTTCAACATCAACAGGAATGTTGTCGAGGTTGGCGGTTAAATGTTCACATGGAATTTCATCCTAAAAGAAAATCCTAAGGTCAAACGGAGTTTTGCCTGTCTCAAACGGCGTGAAGGATCAATATCAACCCTTAAATTTCTCTATTTCCGCAACTTCGTTTCCCCAACTGCAAACCAAACACCCTCTTAACCATCTTAGACTCTTCAACATCAACAGAAATGTTGTCGAGGTTGACGGTTAAATGTTCACATGGAATTTCATCCCAAAAATAAATCATAAGATCAAACGGAGTTTTGTCTGTCTCGAACGGCGTGAAAGATCAATATCAACCCTTAAATTTTTTCATTTTCCCAACTTCGTTTCCCCAACTGGAAACCAAATGGACACTTGGGTATGTTTGGTTATTAAGTTGGGTTGGTCAAACCCAAAAATAAATCTTACGGTCAAACGGAGTTTTGACTGTCTCGAACGGCGTGAAGGATCAATATCAACCCTTAAATTTCTCCATTTCCCCAACTCCGTTTCCCCAACTGGAAACCAAACGGACCCTAAATTTTTCACTTCAACTCAACTCTGTTTCTCCAACTGCAAACCAAACACCCTTTTAACCATCTTAGACTCTTCAACATCAACAGGAATGTTGTCGAGGTTGGCGGTTAAATGTTCACATGGAATTTCATCCCAAAAATAAATCCTAAGGTCAAACGGAGTTTTGCCTGTCTCGAACGGCGTAAAGAATCAATATCAACCCTTAAATTTCTCCATTTCCCAAACTTCGTTTCCCCAACTGGAAACCAAACGGACACTGAATTTTTCACTTCAACTCAACTCCGTTTCCCTAACTGCAAACCAAACACCCTCTTAACCATCTTAGACTCTTCAACATCAACAAGAATGTTGTCGAGGTTGGCGGTTAAATGTTCACATGGAATTTCATCCCAAAAATAAATCCTAAGGTCAAACGGAGTTTTACCTGTCTCGAACAGCGTGAAGGATTAATATCAACCCTTAAATTTCCCCATTTCCCCAACTCCGTTTCCCCAACTAAAAACCAAACAGACACTAAATTTTTCACTTCAACTCAACTCTGTTTCCCCAACTGCATACCAAACACCCTTTTAACCATCTTAGACTGTTCAACATCAACAGGAATGTTGTCGAGGTTGGCGGTTAAATGTTCACATGGAATTTCATTCACTCAAACTTTTCCTTAGTGATCTTAGCTGATAGGAGAATTGAGAAGGAACTCTGATCATGGAGACCATGTAATGAAAAATTAAATAAATATAGAGTACAAATATTCAAATTTAATATATTAAGACATTGTCTACATAAACCACCTTTAGATTTTCGCTTTTCAACAAACTAATATCATCAAATAAATAAATAATGAATTTTACAGAACATTTCTGTCGACGCTATATACCTGATGAGTCAATAATGAATTCTAAAATTTGAAAAAGATTAAAATAAAATAAAAATTCCAAGGAAGGACCAAATGCTTGAAAACAGTCGCATGTTTTTAACCCAAAAAAGGAAATGTGCGGCATGGCTCCCAATCCATTTATCATAATCAGAGGTAATTTTTGGTGATAGCCCCTTCTAGCTCTTGAAAGTCCCATGCATCATCTGCTGAATATTGCCCTGAAGAGAAGAGAATCATATGAACAGTTACACACAACATAAAGAGAACAGACGGTCAAATTCAATGGCGGGGGGTGGGGGGGGGGGGGTGGGGTGGGAGGGCACTTACCAATTGTATCTCTTCGGAGAGCAGTTAAATGGGCACAGCTGCAAAATTAAAGCAAAAAAGTCAACAATAGTAGCAACAGCACTCTGATGTTGGAGGAGATTATATATAGTATAATATATGTTCTCATCTTCTTGACTATTCATTCACTGTCCCACAGAATACTGCAGCCTAAACATATATACTAATCATCGAGTTCAATAGAAATAAATAATATTAGACCTTTATATACATAAAAGGGAAAGGTGAGGCTGACAATATTTTTACATTTCACGGCATGAAAAAGAAAGGTAAAGTGAGAAGTAATAATCTAATACCTGCCAAGAGCCTTTCCAAAATCTGCACAAAGTGACCGAATATATGTCCCTTTTGAACATGTCACTCTAAAAATCAAATTCTGTCTGGAAAATAATAACACAAATATATCAGTGTAAATGGAACAAACCGGTCACAACTCTAAACAGATAGTTCCTAAGGTACATTTTCAAGTTCCCTATAGGTAAAAGCTTTTATCATGATAAATTAAAAATAAAAATTTATAGCTGCAAAAGTGACATAAGGATTTATCTCCCTGCATGTGATTTATGTTTGGAACACAGAGTAGCAATTAGAAAAGTTTCCTACTTTCCATTACCAGGCATTGAAAACATTTTTCTACCATTATTAGTTCAGTACACCCTACCACTTCAGGGAGATTCTACCAAGAGCCTTTTGGCTAGCAGTCAGATTCTTGGTACTGCCCTAGTGGGCCAGTGAAGTTACTGGGAGCATAAGGGAGAGGGTTGAGGATTTAAACTCAAATTGGATTTAAGAATGCTCATGATAATATCAGTTCAGGCTTCTTGATTAAAGTAACTAGTAAAAGATTGGGTGATCTATGAAGTGCACTGATGTCTTTAACTGTCTTCTATGGCCAAGCTAAATCTCGATTCAAGGGAAACAAGAGGTTTAGAATGGAGGCAACAAGAAAGTTACCTGTCATCCAAGCTACGCTCAATGTCAAACAGGAAAATTGAAATTCGTCTAGGTGAAAGTTCAATGCTTTCTCCTCTCCTTGCCTTCTCATATAACTTTTCACCTCCAACCTATCATGAAACAGACAACTTGTAAGGAACTGGTTGCCTCAAAATAATTAACATGAAGCTACAAGTGTTTTGAAAGGAGATACAACAACAACATCAACAAAAACAAGAAAAGCCCATTTTTCCCCAGAAGATGTAGCTGGTTACATGAATCAAACAATCCTATCCTGTTTTCTCGCAAACCAAGTCTTTTAGTGATGAGAAACATGATTAAATTTTCCAGTGCTAAACTAATTCAGAAATACATAATTCTGACAATGTTGATGCATAAAGACTGAACTAAGTTGACAACTTGTTGCAAATAATAGCTAGAGTTCCAATTTCTAATGCCTTAAATATTTAAGTTAATATAATAAAATAGATAAACTCATGAAGTTTCACATCAGTTACAAATTCTTTAGATAACATTTCAGGCAAAACATACTTCAGCCCCTGGCCCAGCATCAATCTAAAAGCAATTATGAAAATCAAATGATCCAAGAATGGCAAAAGTTTCTCACTTTAATAGCTGAGAACATAGGAGGAACTTGCCAAATCTCCCCACAAAAAGACAGAGCATTTTTCTTTATATCCTCATCTTTGATGTGCTCCCACGGCTCACGTTGAATGACCTTCATATTAAGTTGGCCCATGAGTGAAAAATCGCAAGTAGTTAAAATCTAAATATAAACATATTGCCATATTCATTGCAATTTTTAGTTCTGTCCATAATGAGTCGCATCACATCACAGTGAATTCCATGCAACAATCTATGGCTGGATTGATATTCTTCATTGCCGCTAATATTTGTATAATAATATGAAATATAACATTTTCACTATGTTGAACATTGTCCAAGGCTTAAGAACCAAGTACAATATGTACGCAGCTGTATGCTCTGTTCAAAGTTGTGGTTTTAGGCACAACTATAGACATATGATCAAACATTTATTTGTGTGACAGCCTCCGTAATGAAAAAGTTGGATTTGAATCCTTGCTAACTACTATCTCCATTTTTATAATGGACTTTGGGGATTTCAGCACGAGGTGATGGCAGGCCAGGGTTGTACTTTGGAGGAGACCAAAAGCTTTCATGCTAAGGAGAATCTTATATAAAAGTCATTCTTCACTAATAGCTAAACCTTCTAAATTGAATGGTTTTTTGGGGTTTAAAAGGTTGGCGATCCTTTGAGGTTTCAAGGTTGAGTGTTTCTTTAGTGCTACCAAAACAATACTTGAAAGCATGGTTGTCAAACTCTAGAGTCAACTCGTAGACTCTTACGAGTTTACGTTTCTACCTAGGGAAATCGAGTTAACACGCTGGTAGACTCTCACCTGCACAGACTCGGCTAGACTCGGGTAGAAACTTGTAAACTCTTGTAAACTCTCGAGTTTCCAGCGAGTTCACGAGTCTATGCAAAATGAAACCCTAATTCCCAAATTATTAAAACGGCACCGTTTTGGACCCTTGCTTCCTTATTCATGCGTTCCTCTTCTGCTTCGACACTTCTTGACACTTCTTGCACAGACTCTGCCCCAACCTCTCCGTTCTTCTTCTTGCCTCTGTTCGACGGTGCCACAGCCACCAGCGGGCTCTAACTCCGACTCCGACGCCGACACCACTGTTCTTCTTCGTGACTGCAACCACCGTTCTTCTTCTTCACATCTTGCGTGCGACCCTGCCCCTGTTCGACTACACCTACGACACCCCCTACACGTCCTTGTCCAATGGCGCCGCGACGAAAACCATCCGGGAAAGGTGTGTGTTTTTGTTTTTTCCTTACTCCTCCATTCTGATTAAAGACCAATTGTTTCTTTCTTCTCATCCTCCTCTTGTTCCTCTATATCCTGTAACTGTTGGAGATGGTGGCTCAAAGGCCAACAGCAACATTGTTCAAGCTCCTCTTCAAACAAGAAAGAATATTCCAGGAAAGAGGTCTAACATTGGTTGGAAATATTGTTCAAACATGGAGTTTATGTGTTTGTTATGACTTATTGATAATTGGATGGTTGAATGTTTAGTTTTTAACTATTTTAGTATGTTATATATTGTTTGGATGCATGCCTAATATTAATTTTATACAATTTTTAGCATGAGGTAAACTCTTACGAGTTTACGAGTTGAGTTAGCGAGTCGAGTCTACCTAGCCAAAACGAGTCTAGATAGACTCTCGAGTCTGACAACCTTGCTTGAAAGTAATGAATAATTGTATTGTATTGATTTACAAGAGTGTACATCATTATATAAATGAGATATAAAAGATACGACTCATAAAGATAAGTTCAAGATTAAAGATAAGATTACAACAAAAGGAAACTAATCTCTTAAAGATTAAAGATAAAACAGAAATCATTATCTATAATCTATGATACCATTATCTCAACACTCCCCCTTAAGTTGAAGCATATATGTCATATGCATCCAGCTTACTACAAATATACTCTATTTTAGGTTCATGTAAGGATTTAGTGAAAATATCAACAAGCTAATCATTGGAGCAAACTAATGAAGTCTTAATAACAACAACAAGAATCTTTTCCCAAATAACATGACAATCCACTTCAATGTGCTTGGTTCTTTCATGAAAAACCGGATTGGAGGCTGGATACAATGTAGATTGATTGTCACATATTAATCCTATAAGACCAACTCAACAAAACTGTAACTCCTAAATTAGTTGTTTCACCCATAAAAGTTCACATGCAGTATGGGCCATAGCTCGACACTTAGCCTCCGTACTTGAGGTGGCAACAACATTCTGCTTTTTACTTTTCCATGAAACGTGATTCCTCCCAGAAAAACATAATAGCCTATGGTGGAACGTCTATCACTCACATCACCTGCCCAATCCGCACCGAAGTAACTAAGAATATCAGTATGACCTTTGTTTGTATAAAGAGGACCTCTCCCTGGACACCCTTTGATGTACTTAAGGATCGAATAACTGCATCAAAGTGGCTCTTACAAGGAGAGTTAAGAAATTAACTCACAACACTCACTTGAAAGCATATGTTTGGCCTTGTCATGGTAAGATAATTTAATTTGCCCAACAATCTTTGATATCTCCCCGGATAAGGATAGGACTCTCCCTCGTTAGGCACAAACTTAACGTTTAGGTCCATAGGAGTAGAAACTGGTTTACAATCTACTAACCCAGTTTCTTCCAAAATGTTGAGTGTATATTTTCGCTATGAAATAGCGAATCCAAACTTTGATTATGCCACCTCAATTCCTAGAAAGTAGTGCAAATGCCCCCAAGTCCTTGGTCTGAAAATGATGGAAGAGGTGTTGTTTAAGAGCCTTGATACCTTCTTGGTCATCACCTGTGATCACAATATCATCGACATACACAACAAGATAAATGTATTTATTTAGTGGGGAACGTCAAAAGAAAACTGAGTGGTCAGCTTCACAACAGGTCATCCCAAACTATTAAACAACAATGCTAAACCGTCCAAACCATGCACGAGGTGATTGCTTGAGACCATAAAGAGATTTCTACAATTTTCACTTAAGAAGATCTAATCCCTCCTTGGAAATAAATTCAGGAGGTTGCTGCATATAAATCTCCTCCTCCAGGTCACCATGAAGAAAAACATTTTTTATATCCAACTGATACAACGGTTAATGCTTCAATGTAGCCATAGATAGAAAGATTCGTATTGAGGCCATCTTTGCTACAGGAGAAAGGTGTCACTGTAGTCCAACCCATATACTTATGTTTACCCTTTTGCCACAAGCCGAGCTTTCAAACGATGCACCTATCCATCAGGGCCTACTTTAACATTATAGACCCACCTGCAACCAACAACAGATTTTCCTTGGGGAAGAGGAACAAGAACCCAAGTATGGTTAAATTCTAAGAAGATCATGGACAAAACAAGTACAACCAAAAATACTAAGGGGAACTAGTTATAAAGAATCAGAGGGAAACAATAAAGAATAAGGAATCTGGTTTTTTAAAATAGATGATGGCATCCTATTTTTTTAAGTACCCTGTAGTAAGAATAGCCTCACCCCAAAACTTTAAGGGAACATTAGCATTTAACAAAAGCGTACAAGCTGTATCAACTAGATGTCTATGTTTTCTTTCAGCAATACCATTCTATTGTGGTGTATGAGGACAAGTACATTGATGAATGATACCATGCGATGACATAAATGAACTAAAACATTCAGAGAAACATTCTTTAGCATTGCCACATCGCAGGATTTGGATCGATTTACCAAACTAAGTATGAATTTCAGAACAAAAATTTTTGAAGATGGTAAACAATTCAGAATGATCTTTCATTAAGAAAACTCATGTATTCCTAGAGAAGTCATCAATAAATGTAACATAATACCTATGACCTAAAATTGGGGGAACACGACTAGGTCCCCTGACATCAGAATGAATAATATTAAACAATGACTCAGTCTGACTATGAGAACAACTAAAAAAGGAATTTCTAACATGTTTTGCAAGCTCACAAGACTTACACTCTAAAGACTATAACCGTGACAAATTAGGACTCGTTATTTTTAACTTCTCCAAACTTGGATGACCCAAACGACGATCAAGTAAACTAGGAGACTCAACAGCAATACATATGTTGGAGGTGGTCAAATAAAAGTAATATAAACCATATGATTCAGATCCGGCTGCAATCATTTGTCCCGTACTCCAATCATGGATCACAAAAGAATTAGGAGTAAACATTATAGAACAATTCAACAAACGCATCAACTTACTAATAGAAATCAAATTGAATGGACAACTAAGGACGAATAAAACAAAATTCAAATGAATAGAGGGAAGGGGTGTTGCTTGGCCAATGCCAAGGGCTTGTGTTTTTGAACCATCTACAAGAGTTATATGATGCGGTGTTTTAGGTGGTGATAATTCAAAGAGAAGGGAAGAGTTACCAGCGTAGAATGAGAGAAACAAACCGTAGAATTACCAAAATGGGCAACAATAGATGATGACGAGATCTGAGCTTGTTGGGCTGCCTTCATCTAAAGATACTCCTTGTATTCTTGAGCAGAGAAGAAAGTCTCATGATCACCTTCTGTTTCAGTTCAAATGCAAATTAGGCAACATTAACAATCTTGTTGGGGAAACCATGAAGAGAATAACAACAATATTGAAGATGGCCCTCTCGTTTGCCATAGCTGCAAAAGAGATTTCCTCTTCCTCCCCTACCACATCCTGCACCACGTCCTCATCCATCGCCACCACCTCATCCTCGACCACGTCCACGTCTTCCTTGGTCATTAAAATTAGACAAGAAAGCGAAGGATTCAGATGCCTGATGAGAATCATCCTCGGGTGAAGGTACTCAAATTAGAAGATTGACGAGCCCCCCCACCATTGGAATACTAGGATTCGTCAATGTCTAGTCCCGAATAAAGGCAAAGTCCTTACGAAGAGCATGAAGAATAAGCACCATGAACAAATTATCAAGTTTAGTCAGCATCTTCTGGAGATCATCACTTACTAGCATCAACTTAAATTTATCGACAGCCGATTGACTTGACTCAGATAGGAAGGCAAGTCACGATCCGTCATGTGAAGATTCACCATGTTACGAGCTGACTTATATAACATCTGAATATCATTAGCATAAACATTTCGGGCCTTTCTCTAGACGTCACAACACGTTTTGTAAAGGTGGAAATACAACATCAACTTGGGGCCAATGGCCTGCCACAATACAAACAAGAGCTTATAATCAGCCTGCTTCCACTCATCTCTCTCAGCCACTGTAATTTTTAAAGCATCCTTAGTAAGATGATCTTGGAGGCCATGACCAAGAAACCACACTTCAACCGCATTGTACCAATCCAAATAATTTTTACCATTCAATTTTTCCATAGTGATGATGGACAATCTAGAAAAGGCGAAGGAAATCAACCTTTTCTTGGGAGGTTCAAACTTAGAGTCAACCTTTGAACCGAAATCTTCAACCATGAACGAAGACTACGAACAACATGACAAACAATCAGTGTCACGATCCAAGACTCACTCACCAAAACATGGTCAAACAGAACTAGGAAGGACTGGCGAGTAGAATGGCACCAACAGTATCGAAAACCGGTGGCCAGAAGGTGGCGTGCGAACCACACACACTGGCAAGGCAACAACTAAAATAGCATGCGTGAGAGCACGTGGGAGAGTTTCCGGCGGTGGCATTCTAGGTTAAGCCGATCGGCGACCTCTGAGATGAACTGTGGTGGTTCTAACCAAAAAACAGGCAATGTCGACGAAGTCTCCCAACCTACCAACCAATGACAACGCCTTTGTTGACGAAGAACAAAGGCTCAACAACCACGACCAAAAAACCTTGCTCTGATACCAACTTAAAAGTAATGAATAATTGTATTGTATAAATTTACAAGAGTGTACATCATTATATAGATGAGATATAAAAGATATGACTCCTAAAGCTAAGCTAGAGATTAGAGATCAGATTACAACTAATAAGGAAACTAATTTCCTAGAGATTAAAGATAAAATAGAAATCATTATCTATAGTCTATAATATCATTATCTTAACACTATCTATAATCTATGATATCATTATCTTGCAATTGAATTACATTTTAGACAGCTAGATATTTAAAAAAGGGTCGTCTACTGAATGGTTGGTGATTCAATCATGTGAATGGTTCCAAATAATATTACATAGTTTCATAATCAGCTAAAATAAATGAATTTTTCATTGCCTTACTCTTACTAAGAGATAGTTTCTTATTTTAAAAATGAATGGATTTGCAGTTCAGCCACAAGAAGTATTCTGAGAACAGTGTATCACTTCCCAAAAAACATATTGGAAGTTCTCGTAATTATATCATTATTCAAAGAAAAGTCAACTTCATTTGGATCATGGTGGAAATGCTCTTTAGCCCTTAACAAATTTAGTGGTCTGTTATTTGTAAGTCAGTATGACAGTGGATAGAGATCAACTAATGTGCTATAGCAGCCTTGAATATTAACTGGACAATTTAGTGATTCAACTTATGAATAACACTAACAAGTAGGTTTCAGACAAACACAGACCTGTTTCACTATTTGGTGAAACGGTTAAGAACTCCAGAAAGGATCCTCATGATTACATATATCAAATGTGAATTTATGTTCTTCCAGTTAATTTTCAAAAAAACTACCTTTTTTTCTGGTTCATAAACTTACACATGAGTAAAACAGATTAACTCACTGGTGAATCAGCATCCCATGTTGAAGTAGCCTCCCCTAAGCGGAAAACCCCACTATAACCCTTAACCATCCCTTGATATCTGAAGTAGAAAAGTTACCTAGATCAAACATTTGAACCAAAACTAACCGTATAATACACTTGGTACTAAAACGGAAACAAATTTCCATTTATTTTCAATCACCTCACCTGTCAACCAATTTTGTTGCTTTACCAACACAAACAATCAATAAACCCGTAGCCATTGGATCAAGAGTTCCGGCATGACCAACCTGTAAAACTGATCACATAAGTCTACAATACATGAAGCAGTAAAATTCAACACAGCTGCCCTACAGGAAAGAACCTTTTTCACTTTAACAAGTCGACGCAGCTTTCCACAAACCGTGAACGAAGTCCAACCTGCCAAAAATTCAGACATCAGTTACATCTCCATAAATTAACACACCCCATTAGCTCTTGTCCTTGACAAAGCCAGTTCCTTTCCAAGGAGAGAGTGTGCCCATCTAGAGAAAAACCATGGCACATGTTATGTCCCCGTGTAATGAGAAGTCAGAACCATCAAATTTACCTTTGGGTTTGTTAACCAAAAGCACAGTGCCATATGGAGAATCCCACACAGGAGGAAGACCAGTCCTCCTTGAGGAAAGAAAAGGGTCTCCAACCTGAACATCCTCATTGTTATTATTCTTCTTCAAGCCCTTGAAGAAGTCCTCAACCTTCTTCTCAGTGAGACCCTTACCCTTGTCCTTGTCCTTTCCCTCCTCAAAAAACACCAACTTGTCATCACCACCAACCTCATCTTTCTTCTCCCTACCAACACCACCAACAACAACTTTCTTCCTACCCTTCCCCTTCTCATTTTCATTTTCATTTGTATTTGCATTGGCAGTTGGGTGTCCCGGTTGTAGAAAGGCCTTGTCAAGGCACTGATCAGGGAAGTATTTTTTCTCCAACTGATAAACCATCTTGTAATGCTTCTCCTTCTCCCATGGATACGCAAAGGCGTCATAGAAATACAACTCCTCCTCTCTCTTGTGCAAAGTGGGAAGCTCCACCACTTCGGGTTTCAACTCAACGAACTGGTCATCATGTCGCGAGTTGTCTTCCTCGGAATCGGAACCGTACATCCTCTTCCTGCGTTTGTTGTAGTACTTCCTCTTGGACTTGTCCATTTGGGCCTCTGAGGAGAGTTTGCGGTCGACCCAGCTGTCCAGGGCCAACTCGGAAGTGGGTGGTTCGTCGTCGGGTTCGGGAGAGTCAATGGGTCGAACAGGTGGTGGGCGAGTGTGGGGGTTGTTGGGGCGGTTGATGATCATCTCGTATTGGAGAGGGTAAGGGGTGGGATTGGTGGAGAGGGGTCTTGAGATGGTTATGGGGAAGGGAGTGTGAGAGAGGAATCTTGCGGAATGGGATAAGAGAAAGGAGGATATGTGGGTTAGTGAAATTGGTTTCACCATCTTGGCAAGAACCAGAGCTTGTCTTTCTTCCACTGCTCAGTGGCAGTGCCCGTTTAAGCAAATTGGTCTGAAGAGCACGGTTTTGTTATGGTTTGGTTGGATAAAAAATGAATTTGGAAGGACTCAATTAGAAATTCTGTACATACATCAACACAGGTTAATTTATTACGAATTTACGATGTTAAAGTTTCACTTCTAATCTTTTTACAGAAACAGAAAAAGAAAAAAAAAGCACTTCTAACCTTCTTTATAGAGGTTTATGCTAATGGAAATTGTGACTTGATTCGCACTAACATTAGATTCTAGGAACAACAATCTTTTTCAAGAAGAACTAGACTTAGGATGAAGAGTTTGACTATGAGGTAAAGAAATTGAGTAGAAAGATATTTGCGGTTAATTTGGAGGGAAAAAAGTTGACAAAATATATTTTTGGAACGGGTTATTTTAATGGGCTAATTATATTTCCAATAAAAATGATTAAAAAAATCATCTCATTTCCCTTGTTTGTATGTTGTTGATTTATGGGGGAAACATGTCATAATTATTATAAGACCCACGTATTATATTTCTCTTACCAAACCAGATTAATTAGATAGAAATTAAGGGAAAGTCATACAAATTTGCCCAAAATGTCATTACACGATGCTACTCTGCCAAGCAAAAGTCATAATTATTGCTCGCATGGAGAAGAAACTGAGGAAGCTACTCTACGCCAATCAAAAAGCTAACGAAGATCATTACTTATGTCATAAATCATCAGAAGGTCAACCATGTCTATGTCTGCACGAACGAAGTCATGATATGTAACATCCCTGGTGATTTATAATTAGAATAAATAATTAAATGCAATATGATTTGAAATATATAGGATTAAGGGGTGTAAGGTGAATTATATACTTTTAACATAAATTTTTTAAAGAAAATATAGGATAAGAGCCTAACGCGTAGCGCCATTGTGACGCGTAGCGTCAGTATCGCGACCTGTTTTAAAACGGTAAAGCAATAAAACAGAGGACGCATGCAAGAAACATTTTCTTCTTCCTTTTGTTGTCCCAAACCTTATAAGCCTAATCCAAGTCAATTGTGGGTAGATTCTTCAAGATAACTACATACTTGCTTCAGGGATGTGAGGTAAGCCCATGGGAACTCTCAATTTCATAGTTTCTTTCTCCTCATTCTCACTTTCTCTTTCTACCCGAATCTAGCATGCATAATAGGGGTTTGATTCTTGAATTAAATGGGTGTTGGAATTTGAATGGGGGCTTTGAGGCAATGGGTATTTGAAATGTGCAGTTTCCTTCACTTCCTTTTCTTGACCAAATCCTCACGCTGACTTATGTTGGATGAGTTTTCGTTTAATCCTAAATTAGGGCTTAAATTGAGTTTTTGAAGTGTTAGGGATGATGAGAAACTAATGGGTTTGTTTTCGGTAATTTTAGGCGCTAAAACAAGAGCCGGGAGATCGATTGGCGAAGCGGTACTAAATTCAAAAGTCTGGAAATGAATCAAGCAAGTGTGGACGCGACCGACGCCTAGAGCAGCTGAGGGAAGCTTGGAATCGAGGTAAGGGGATATGCTGGGTTAAGGTTAATATAGAAATATAATTACGTAATTGGCATATAGCAAAAAAGGTGTATTATAGCCGCTTCTAATTATTCTAAATTAATTCAGATGATTTAGTATGTGAAATGGAAGTATAAAAGTTATTAAAGGAAAGAGGGTAGGCTAACTAATAAATTGATAAATGATTAAAAGTTGTAATAGCATTATGATAAGGAGATATTTAGAAATAGGAAGTGAGGGTAAACCGAGAATCTTGGAGATAATGGATAAGAAATAAATGAATAAGTAAGTGAGTAATTGAATATGTCAGTATTGCTGATCACAAAAATTATGGAATAGTTTTTATAGAATAAGTAGAATTAATGAAGTGACATGATGAAGGGCGAAACATGTATATGGTAGATTATGGCATGAAATGGGAGATAGACGGCCTAGGTACATTCATAAGAATACATAAATGAGGGCTAGGAGAGTGTGAAATCCATAATGAGAAATAAAACTGATTGTAATTGATAATACGTATATGAATGACATTAGTATGATAGAGAGATTATGTGAGAGAGTGTAATGTTATAAATCATAAGGGATGACTTTGGTAAGGAAGAAATATGGAAAGAGTTTATAATAAGATGGTGTGATTGTAAATTATGAATAAAAATCACAAGTTAATGATAAAATCACAATGATGATGGATTTCGAGTTAATAAGCAAAGAGAAAACAAATGACATGTTACTAATAATGATAGTAATGTTGTATGTATATGTGTAGGTATTATATGGATATCATGAATTTGGTCTTGATTGATGATGTTGATGCAGGTATGATATGCTTCTATATGTGATTATGTGGTGTATACAGCCCCTCGTTTTTTGGCTCTCATGGTCTTTGTGCCTGGTTAAGCTACCTAGTGGTCAAGTAGAACCCAATGGTTGAGGTGGAGAGTCAAGCAGTGTGACTACCCGCATCAATATTCCATTTTAATTACACCCGTTTAATCATTTTCAAAATAATTTTTCGCGTTTAATGTTGAGCCCGACGGCGACTCAGCGGTTCTTTCCCACCGCCGGACTTTTTGTCAATTGGCAAGCGCACCAATTCGTTTGTAGTTTTCAAAATTTAGATATCGTTCCACTGGGATTGAAAGTCCAATAACAACAGTAATCTTCTACTTACTATGGTAAATGTGAAGGAAATTATAAACAAAAGAATGATTTATATACAGTTTATACAATATTCACAAGATAGCATGGTTGAGTGATTCATGAGATAAGAAGAAAATAAAATCTATCTAAAAAGTTGAGTTGTAACCTAGAATAGGTAAGATACTTGAGATAAACACAGATAAACAAATTATGTTGGAAATTGGATCCCTAATCTAGAATAACAATGAGGAACTCAAGACATGCATATTTAATCATCAAGTTTCATGTCATTGCAGCTTAAAATCATTATAACCGATCCCTCGTGATATAAATTCTAAGAATTCACCGTAAAGTCCGATCCCTCGTGAGCTTTCTCAGTAAAAACTTGCATTAAGACCTGGCCTTATGGCAACAATGGTTAACAACCCCTATAGAATTGAGATACTAAGGGTATTCCAACTTTTTACTTTCGTCAAAACCAATTTCAATACGGCATAAATAATCATTCTCCCGTTTGACATTTACACTAATAAAACCAGTTTCGATACACATGAAAATCATTCTCCCGTTTGACGTTCATATTAATAAAAGGTTGAAATACTAACATGGACTTGAATCATAAACATGCAGAGGTCGAATTCACAACATTATACTCAATAGATTAGTTCACCAATTCCAACATAAACAAATTAGTTACACATGGTAAAAGTAAAAACAACACTTACAAAGTTTGACATTACGAAGAAGACGATGGAAACTTCACGATACAACGATCACAATACACCGAAACACACTCAAGTATCTAGAAAACTATTCTAGAACTACAACTCACAAAAGAAAGTACTCAGAGTCGAGTACAAGAGAGAAGAGAAGAGAAGTGTATGGAATGGGATGCTATGAATGGTGTTGGATGGCCCTATTTATAGGGCTGAGCAAGGGTGCTGACGCTACGCGTCCCTGTGATGTGACGCTACGCGTCAGACCCCTGACTCAGCCTCCATTAAACACTTGATAATGGCCACTTTCAATAATTAATCTTGATCATGCCTGGCCACTTGGACATGTTTCCACGAGTTTTTGGCCATTTATGCTGATTGGGGTGGCCCTTGGGCTGAGTGGGGTGCCCATTATTGAGTCCAAGTGGAGTGGTTGGCCAAAGTGGAGTGGTTGTTCACGCAGCACTCACGCTACGCGTGGCTTTGATGCGTAGCGTCAGCATCAAAAGTAGCTCTTGATGCTACGCGTGGGGTGAGGCTACGCGTCAGATTCTCCAGTGTAATTTTCTCTTGATTTCTTAACTTTTTCACTGCAAAACTAGAGAAAATTGATCAAGGGCAGATTATTTCCAACAACATCCATTTATTGAATTTAAATCCTAATTTTCTAACAAATTAAACTGATTTTTATAATTTTTATGAAATTTTTATTTAAGCTTTTATTGAAAATTTGAGGACTAACAAATACCCCCAACTTGAGACATTGCTCGTCCTCGAGCAAGAGAGAAAAATAAGAAATAAAAATTTGAAATCAAATTTTTAAGTTAGTCCGAAAATTTACCACAAAAAATAATTACACAATTTCAACTATTTTGTAATAATCAAAAACTGATATCAAATATAACAAAGATTTAATGATAAAATTGTTTACAATATTCTATTAACAACCAAGCAAAATTTCAGGCTTACCTCACAAGTGTTTATCTCTATGCAATTGGTAACCTGTTTCTCTCAATCAATCATAAAATCAAACGAATTTAACTTTGTTTGTCATCTAATCAATGGTTATTTATACAGAGTTAATTCAAAAATCACAAGGTCTTTTCACGGGTTGTAATGAGGCTTGGTTTACAAGAATCAATGGTTTTTCTTGGATTTCAAAAACCTGAAATCATAAAAGAGCATTTTTATAATTTTTAGGCTTTTCTCTTGATCCAAACTCTCATTTATTTTTATTGATGAAAAATAAATACCCCCAACTTGATTCTTTTCACTATTTTTGACTTTTCTTTTCCATATTCTATTTTATTTTTTATTTTTTTTTATTTTTTTGAAAAGAATCAAGTTGCTCATTTTCACTCCCCATTTTTGTAAGAACACTCAAAATATTTTTCATTTATTTCAACTGCTCTTTTAATCAATCAAGTATAGGGAATGATAACAACAAATTTAGGTTTTAAGGGTACCAAAGAATTTTATTTTAGGCTCAAATTGGCTTGCAAGGGATAAAAGACTTTTTACCAAGGTAAGCTGTTTGGCCCAAGGTTTCGTTTCACCAATAAATGTGCCTTGATCATTTTCCCGAATTCTCTGTACAACAACACAAATCACAGATTAAAGCAAAATCAATTCGAATTGAAAATATGTCGATTAAACCCTCAAGTGTTTAAAAAGATCTCTCAACTCACCGGGTTATTGAAATTTGCTTGATGGTTAATAAACTTATTGTAATTAAATTTATCAAAATTCCTAAGTTATAAAGAATCAAAAATTGATTTTAACAAAATTGGTTTTATTGTGTAAAAAACTCTAAGTGTATAAACTAACTTACTAACGAAAATTTGATTCATTTATTTAAAAGAAGAATTATTTTTCAAAAAAAAAATGAGCAAAAACGAATAAACACACCATACAATGATAAAATGCCATAATATAAAATGTAAATATAAATGTAAATGTAAATCCAAATATAACTAAAAACAAATGTACTCAATATAAATGAAGATGGCATCCTCAATCCTCCATCTGATCATCATCCTCCTCCTCCTCCTCCTCATCATCACCATCAGAGTCATGATGTGCACTAGAAGATCCACCAGTCTCAGGGTAGGTGGGTAAATCTCCGGGCCAAGCTACATGTGCTGCAAACTCGGCTGGGGTAACATAAGGTGCTCCCTCTCCCTGTAACCTGTACTGATAAAATTCATCGTGAAGATGAATATAAGCTCTGTGAGTGGCAGCCATCATCTGCATCATATGTTGATGCTCAAGTGACATCCGGGCAAAGCCCTGTGTAACAGTATCAACAGATGGAGGCTGCACTGGTGGTCTCCTCCTCCGAGGTCGGGGCTGAGCCTCCTGCTCTAGTGGTGGAAGCTCGCACTGCTGCACAAAATAATCTCTGTTTACTAGAACTTTAGGGACTCTCCCTGAAGAACTAGTAAACTCTGGTGAAGGTACAATGACTCCCTGCCTCCTCAGTAAGGCAGATATGATGAGAGGAAAGGGTATGGGGTGATTCACTTTATACCCAAGGGCATAAAAGTGAATCTGCTCGGAGATAAGCTCGGCGATATCAATGGTGTGGCCCTGGAGGATAGAATAGAGGAGGCAACAACGCTCCACTGGAAGGGAAGAAAGATGGGTGACAGGAGTGATATTATGGAGCATGAGGTGGGACCACGCCTGGGCTATGGGGGTAAGCTGGGTCTTGAGGAGGTTAGATGGACTCCTTCCAACCCTACTCAGGTTGAAAAAGATTCCATCCTTGCTCAGAAAATGAGCAACCTCCTCGAGGGAGTATCCTAACTCTCCCTCAGCAAGAATCTTGTTTCTGTTTTCTTTCCAGAAACAAGTGTCATCCTCGGGAGTAGGCTCCCAAGGGTTACCCAATAGGGTACTGATGGTGTCCCGGTCATAAGAGATATGCCGGCCTCTAACCCAACTCGTCCGCTGCTGCCCAAGATTCGGTGCGTCCTGGCGGGTCCTGTAAGCATTTGCGTAAAACTCCATCACTAAGATGGGGTCCCCTTCAGTAGGTAGGGAGAATAGAGGTCCCCATCTCCTCTGCTGCACTCTATCCTGCAGCTCAGGATAGTCTCCTGCACTCAGATCAAGGACCCTCTCCCAGATAAGTCTCTGGCCCTTGATCTGATGAAACCGTGCCCATTTCGCATCCGTGCGAAATCTAGTAGGATCCCTCAGTCCTAACACCTCCTGTCTCTGAGAATCAGGATCCTCAGAAGTGGTGTCAGTGTCTGTGGACTTCCTCTGTCTTTTAGAGGGACCGGCTGTGGGAATGGATTTCTTAGGTGCCATCTGCATAAAGTAAAAATTTAAAATTAAACACACACTAAATAAATCACACACAAGCAAACAATTAAAATATTTTTGGGTTTTCTAAAATTTTTCACAAATAAAAATGCAATTCAACAACATATTTTTGAATTTTTTAAAGAAATTAACGTACATATATTCAAATAATAAACAAAACAAAATACAATTTATTTATACAAATTTGTAAGAAAGTATAACGAATACTAAACATAAAAATTTATTAATTTAAAAAGAAAACAACAAACAACAAACAAACAGCAAGATTTAAAAACAGAGGCTGACGCTACGCGTGGTGTGACGCTACGCATCAGCCAGTTCCTCCACGCTACGCGTCAGTGGGACGCTACGCGTGGGCTTACAGTTCATCCTCACGCTACACGTCAGTGGGACGTTACGCGTGGGATGCGCAGTTTTGAAAAAAATAAAAATAAAAAATAACAGGGGTTGCACAGCAGCAACCCCTTTCCAAACCACATTATATCCATTCATTTTCTAATTCCTAACAGCAATCAATCCCAATGGTCTTCTAATCCTAATCCTAACCACATTTATTTCTAAAATCGAAAATTAAAACAAAAAGCTAAAGAGGATGGATTAGAGTACTTACTTGTTGTTCCTTGAGCAATTTAGGAATGAAGAGGTTTGGAAGAGAGAAAAGGAGGTTTTTTGAAGTTTAGGTTTGAAAACTAAGTGAGGCAGAGAGGAAGTTTTAGGTTTAAAACCCTAAGATGGGCCTCTCTGGTTCAGTTTTAAAAACTGAACGTGGGCTCTGACGCTACGCGTGGTGTGACGCTACACATTAGAACCAAAATTCAGAGTCCACGCTACGCGTCAAGTGGGCGCTACGCGTGGGCTTCTGTTTTTGATTTTCAAAAATTTGGATTTTCAAAAACCTTTTCAGTTTAAAACCCCTTTTCTTTTAAACAAGTTAAAAAAATTGTTTTGTGGTTTTTTTTTTATGTAAAACAACCTTAAAAACAAAAAGAAAAGAATGGGTTGCCTCCCATTGAGCGCTAGGTTTAATGTCTCCAGCCAGACATTACCTCTGATTAATCAGGTGGTTTCCCAATATTCTTTGAGGAATCACCTGTCTTTTTCTTCCTTCTTCTTCTTTTCCGATGCCTAATTACCTGTTTTTCATCATTCAAAGCATCGGTTAATTCAAAACAATTTAATTGATTGGGAAGAGATATACCTGGTTTGGTTGAAGGGTAAACTTTTGCCTCATTACTTATCCTGAGGTGTTCATGAGCACTGAAGCTTACTTCTTCTCCATAAACTTTGACTGCAACCATACTTTGATCAACATCTACTTTGATTTTTGCAGTCTTCATGAAAGGTCTTCCTAGGATCAGGGGGATCTCAGTATCCTCCTTCATATCCAGTACCATAAAGTCAACTTTGAAGTGGTACTTGTCAACCTTTACTAACACATCTTCCACAATCCCAAAAGGTTTTTTGACAGAGCGATCTGCAAACTGTAATTCTGTCTTTGCTTCCTTCAACTCATATTCACCAATGCGTTTTATTAAATCTAAGGGCATCAAGTTAATGTTAGCCCCTAAATCTAATAGCGCATTCCTGATGTTGATATTTCCGATTGTTACAGGAATGGTGAAACTCCCCGGATCTTTACATTTTTTCGGGGTTATACAGTTTGTTTCTTGCTCTGTATCTCTTTGCATATTTTTTTCTTTTTCATTTTTTTCATTTTTTTCTATTTTTTCACTTTCTTTTTCTTCTTCTTTCTTTTTCTCACTCTTTTCTTTACAATCAATTTTTACAATATCAGAAGAAACAGCATTACATTGTTCCCTTGGGTTTTGAGTGTTTGCAGAAAACCCAGAACTCTTTAATTCGGCTATCTCTTTTGCAAGCTGACCCATTTGTATATCTGATGCTTTTCGGGCAGCTTCATTTGTCTCTACAAACTGCAATAACTGTTGAATAGCTTCCTCTATTCTTGTCAACCTTGCATTGTCAGTTTGTTGTTGCTTGAATTGATTGTTAGGAGGTCTGTTGGAAGGTCCAGTGTCCTGTCTCCAGCCAATATTCTGATTTTGCCAACCCTGCAGGTAATTGTTAGGAAAAGAATTTCCATGATTAAAAGGAAAATTACCTAAGGGTGCTCTTTGATGGTTCATGAAATTGGCTTGCTCTTGCTCATTTCCACAGTAACCACATGGTTGTTCTCCTATGCAGTGCGTACATGCTTTAAGTTGAGCAGGGGGTGGTGATGCTACTTGAGCAATTTGAAGTTTTTCCAATTGCTTGCTCATAACTTTAATTTGTTGGGTCAGTAATTTTTGCTGAGCCAACACTGCATCATTTACTCCCAATTCGAGCATTCTTGGCTTCCTTTGCATATTACCTCTTTCATGCTTTGCTTGTCGGTCACTAATAGCCATTGATTCCAATATTTCTATGGCTTCTTCCACAGTCTTGTTCATTAAAGAACCACCTGCACAAGCATCTAACATCATCTTGAACTGAGGCAATAAACCATGGTAAACGATTCTTACCTTTTCAGCATCATTTAGGTTGTGGTTTGGGCATTTTCTCAAGAGTGCCTTGAATCGTTCCCATGTCTCTCCTAATGATTCATCATTATTTTGGGAAAAAGAGTGTATGGCTGTCATTTCAAAATATTTTGAAGGAGAATAAAATCTTTCCAAAAATTTTCTTTCAACATCGGACCAGTTTGCAAAACTACCCGGTGGACAAGATTTAAACCATTCTTTTGCTTTCCCAATCAATGAAAAAGGAAAAAGTCTCATGTAAACAGACTCTTCTTGATTGGGTTCAAAACCAATTGTGCTGCATAATTCATAAAAAACAGTTAAATGTTCATATGGTTCTTCATGATTTAAACCAGCAAATTGGTTGTTTTGAATAATATTTAAAGTGGCAGGTTTAATTTCCACTGATAAAACTGGTCCTTGAAACATTCCCGAAACTCGGGGTGGACCATTTATAGCAGCAAACAGTCCCAATGTTCTCCTTTCAGCAGCCATATTTGAATTTTCAAAAATTTTTGAAGTAGAAGAAGAATTAGTTTGTGTTTTAGATTTCAAAGACTTGATTTTCTTTACAAACCTTTCTATCTCAGGATCAAAATAAATTTTACCTGCGGTAGATCGAGTTTGCATACACAAACTAGACAAAGAAAGTTAGTGTAACAATGATAAGAAATAAATAAAAAATTATCTAAGGTAAAAAAAAATATTTACCACGGTAATTAAAATTTTACTGTTTTACTGAAACAATTCAATCCCCGGCGATGGTGCCAGAAAACTTGTTGAGCCCGACGGCGACTCAGCGGTTCTTTCCCACCGCCGGACTTTTTGTCAATTGGCAAGCGCACCAATTCGTTTGTAGTTTTCAAAATTTAGATATCGTTCCACTGGGATTGAAAGTCCAATAACAACAGTAATCTTCTACTTACTATGGTAAATGTGAAGGAAATTATAAACAAAAGAATGATTTATATACAGTTTATACAATATTCACAAGATAGCATGGTTGAGTGATTCATGAGATAAGAAGAAAATAAAATCTATCTAAAAAGTTGAGTTGTAACCTAGAATAGGTAAGATACTTGAGATAAACACAGATAAACAAATTATGTTGGAAATTGGATCCCTAATCTAGAATAACAATGAGGAACTCAAGACATGCATATTTAATCATCAAGTTTTATGTCATTGCAGCTTAAAATCATTATAACCGATCCCTCGTGATATAAATTCTAAGAATTCACCATAAAGTCCGATCCCTCGTGAGCTTTCTCAGTAAAAACTTGCATTAAGACCTGGCCTTATGGCAACAATGGTTAACAACCCCTATAGAATTGAGATACTAAGGGTATTCCAACTTTTTACTTTCGTCAAAACCAATTTCAATACGGCATAAATAATCATTCTCCCGTTTGACATTTACACTAATAAAACCAGTTTCGATACACATGAAAATCATTCTCCCGTTTGACGTTCATATTAATAAAAGGTTGAAATACTAACATGGACTTGAATCATAAACATGCAGAGGTCGAATTCACAATATTATACTCAATAGATTAGTTCACCAATTCCAACATAAACAAATTAGTTACACATGGTAAAAGTAAAAACAACACTTACAGAGTTTGACATTACGAAGAAGACGATGGAAACTTCACGATACAACGATCACAATACACCGAAACACACTCAAGTATCTAGAAAACTATTCTAGAACTACAACTCACAAAAGAAAGTACTCAGAGTCGAGTACAAGAGAGAAGAGAAGAGAAGTGTATGGAATGGGATGCTATGAATGGTGTTGGATGGCCCTATTTATAGGGCTGAGCAAGGGTGCTGACGTTACGCGTCCCTGTGACGCTACGCGTCAGACCCCTGACTCAGCCTCCATTAAACACTTGATAATGGCCACTTTCAATAATTAATCTTGATCATGCCTGGCCACTTGGACATGTTTCCATGAGTTTTTGGCCATTTATGCTGATTGGGGTGGCCCTTGGGCTGAGTGGGGTGCCCATTATTGAGTCCAAGTGGAGTGGTTGGCCAAAGTGGAGTGGTTGTTCACGCAGCACTCACGCTACGCGTGGCTTTGATGCGTAGCGTCAGCATCAAAAGTAGCTCTTGATGCTACGCGTGGGGTGAGGCTACGCGTCAGATTCTCCAGTGTAATTTTCTCTTGATTTCTTAACTTTTTCACTGCAAAACTAGAGAAAATTGATCAAGGGCAGATTATTTCCAACAACATCCATTTATTGAATTTAAATCCTAATTTTCTAACAAATTAAACTGATTTTTATAATTTTTATGAAATTTTTATTTAAGCTTTTATTGAAAATTTGAGGACTAACATTTAATAAAAATCAACTCGGTCTTAATATAAAATAATATTTACTTTTCTTAAATACATTCAAAATAATAAAAACATACTCAAAATAACAATAACCGATCGGAAATAAATCCATTATAAAATAGAGTTAATTAGAAACAACAGAAGAAGAAAAGCAAAGACAAGAGTCATTCGCCTGAGCGAAACTCTGATTCGCTTAGGCGAAATCTGAGAAGGTCGCTTAGGCGAGTTCCGACTCGCTTGAGTGAATGCTACACTTTAAACCTGAGCGGACAAGCCTTACAAGGAAAGTCAACATGTCAGGTTTTACTTGAAAATAAGTCCACTCGGTCATCTCTCACTTGGGAACAGCTTAACCTTCTCTCGGACATATATCATTCGGAAAATACTCTAACCTTATTTTACTCGGACAAGGCTCTCGGGCATAACTCCCTCGGAAACCTTCTTACCTTCACTCAAAAGCACTCTAATCTTCACTCGGAATCACTCTAATCTTTCTTCCCTCAGAAGTGATTCTCTCGGCCACAGCTCACTCGGAGACATCCTAACCTTCTACTCGGAAGTGGATCTCTCGGTTATTCTTCACTGGGAAAGGAACGAGGGATACACACTGGAGCGAAACAAACATCAAATCAACTGGCCCCCGCTCAGACAAGAATGAATCCGCTCGGGCAAGATTCACCCGATAATCGACTTTACAACAGCA
The DNA here is from genome assembly GCA_037962975.1 of Clitoria ternatea. NCBI lineage: Eukaryota > Viridiplantae > Streptophyta > Magnoliopsida > Fabales > Fabaceae > Clitoria > Clitoria ternatea. The sequence goes on from CM075675.1 coordinate 55,786,676, forward strand.
ACACAAATTCACTCAAAATAAACACTAATCACCTAGCATCAAGAATTTATATTTACGTCAATCAGCATACCGATTCAAATTGAGTTCAACATACAGACATATTGTAGCATCACACACTCGGAAAACTCATTATACACACATTCCATTCAAAATCACTCGGTGCCTTGGCATCAATCCTCGCTTGGCGCACCTCCATGGTTCCGACCTCTTCCCTGTCACTGGTTACTAAATTGAAAACCACAGCAAGGGTGAGTGTTTAGCATCATAATTAATCTAGAACAGAATTTAAATAACAAAATACGAGTGTAAACTCCGTCCGATTGCTTTATCATCAAATTACAAGTCACACTCGGCAATTAACTCACACTCAGCAAACATATCCAATCTCACTCGGCAAAAATAATAATTCTCATTCGATAATTTTAACAAATCACTCAGCAAGTAACTCATTCGGCAAGTATAACAATTTACCACTCGGTAAATATAACAAATCACTCGCCAAATATATGAAATTGCACTCGGTAAATACATCAAATTCATCAATTGTCACCACTAACTCTCATACAAAATTGATGCCTAGTATCTGGATACTAAAGGATCAACCTTCAGTTGGGGGTCTTACTTGACACCCCGTGAACCCTGCTTGGTTCACTTAGTCCTGCTTGACTCCCCCTCAACCACTGGGTCATAGACCTCTGGGTAGCTCAACTGGGTCCGACTTGACCACGGAAGCCAAAAACGAGGGTAACATATACCGTTGGTCGTCCTCCACCATAAAATCATATATTCCATTATATAAATAGGCATATCATTATGCTCATCATTTGCAACTGTCAGAAACTGACTTGTGCTTACAATGTAGGGCGACGGACTTGTCAAGCCCATCAATATAACATTCTCACACGGCAAACACTTATCATACTTATACAATTCACATTTCTCATCAAACGGGCGACCTTCTTGTCAAGCCCGACATCACATTGGCACTATACACCGATTCTCACAGCATTAAATATTTCAAATTCAATCGTCTTAAGCCACACACACACGATCCTAAACTAATCAGTGTCCATACACGTACGTGCATTCATACACACATTCACATACAACTCATCCAGCATCATCTCTATTATCACAACATCAAATATTTCTTAAGTCATACACGCACACGATCCTCAACCGATCGGTGCCCACATACATACATGCATTCATACCATTCACATATAATTTTTCTTCCAGCATCATTTCTTACCCGGTTCACAATTAATTCAACGACTCAGACAGTATGTCCTATTCTAATTAATTATAACCCGAACACCCCCTTACCTCGGTTCCAAGCTTCAACAATCGTTGGGTTCATAGTTCCACCTCCGAATCCAACACCAGCTTCCTTAATCGTTCCACCGGCGTTCGTTCTACTACCAATGGGTTTGGAATGCACAACCTTGAAACCACTGTCACGAAAATGTAATTATTTCAAGGTTTTGATGCAAAATGGACCTCCCTTTAGAGCATGCAGCTCGCAGCGATGGAGGAAGGAGAAGAAGAAAAGAAACAGATGAAGAAGAAGAAGATTCTCATAAGAGAGTGAATGATTGAGGAAAGAGAAAGAAACCTTTATTTAAGGCTCAGGGCAACTGGTTACCTCCCCAATCGGTCACTTTTAATTAAACATTTCTCTTCTTCCAATCACACCTTTCATAATAATTAACCAATCAATAAATCTATTTACACTCACACTATTTAATTACTTATTATTACCCAATAATTCATAAGAATATCAAATAAATCCTTAAAACAATTTTTAATATTTTCCACTACACAAAAATTTTCTATAAATATCCGCGATGTTACATCCACCCCCCCTAAAAAGGGATTTCATCCCCGAAATCAACGCACCTATTGAAAAAGATTGGGGTACACCCGTCTCATGTCCAATTCCAATTCCCCACGTATAAGTTACCCTATTCAAATTCTGCCACTTCACCTTAACCAATGGCACTTCCTTGTTCCTTAGTCGTTTGGTCTGATATTCCCCAATACCGATCGGTGTAACTTCCACCGTCAGGTCCTCCTTCAATTCGATAGAGTCACTCGGCACAATCATTGAGTCACACGGAATATACACTCGAAGTTGTGACACATGAAATACATTATGGATTAGTTAACGACTGGGGAAGATCCAATCGGTAAGCAACATCACCGATCCTCTCCAAAATTTGATACGGCCCAATGTATCTCGGATTAAGCTTGTGACTCTTCAATATCCGACCTACACCTTTGGTCGGTGAAACCTTCAGGAATACCCAGTCACCCGCCTGAAACTCAAGTGGTCTATGCCGATTGTTATAGTAACTTTTCTGTCGGTCTTAGGCAATCTTTATTTTCTCTCGGATCAGAGTAACTTGTTCATTCATCCCTTGGATTAACTCGGGCCCCAGATGAATGGCATCGCCATTTTCATTCCAACACAATGGTGTACGATACCTCCGACCATATAGAGCTTTATACGGAGCCATTCTAATGCTACTATGATAGTTGTTGTTGTATGTAAACTCTGCCAAGGGTAAATATTTTTCCCATGAGCCACCCTGCTCCAATACACAGGCTCTCAGCATATCCTCTAAGGTCTGTATAGTCCGTTCCGACTATCCATCAGTCTACGGATGATAAGCTGAACTCAGTCTTAGTTTAGTACCCAATTCTTATTGCAGACTTCCCCAAAATCTGGAAGTAAATCGGGGATACCAATCGAAAATAATACTCGAAGATACGCCATGCAATCGTACAACCTAGCCAGTCGATCCAATGACTATTTCATGTTCATAGCCAAGAAATGAGCACTCGGTCAATCGGTCCACAATCACCCAGATTGCATTACACCCGGATTGGGTATGAGGTAACCCGGATATGAAATCCATAGTAATACTTTCCCACTTCCAAATCAGAATCTCCGAGGGTTGAAGTAAACCTGAGGGTCTCTGGTGTTTAACCTTGCATTTCTGACATATCACACATGACTTCACATACTCGGTTATTGGCTTCTTCATTCCAACCACCAGAATTCCTTCTTCAAATCGTGGTACATCGTGGTAATACCAGGATGAATACTCAAAAGAACTCTTATCTGCTTCAGTTAGCACGGCTTGCCTGAAATCACCTTTTGCAGGCACCACCACTCGGTCTCGGAATCTCCAAATTCCATCATTACCTTCGGTTAATTCCATATCTTTACCTCTTGAGAATATTACTCGGAGTCGAAGACAATCTTGAAGACGAACCTGAGCAAAGACTCAACAACTCTGATTATGGACCCGAGCACGAATTAAATGAATTTACTACTCGGATATTTACTCCCCTCGGGAACTATCCACTTGGAAACATACTTATTCGAAGTTCCTCTTTCTCTTTCCAAAAGTACTTTTCTTGGAAAAAGGCTCACTCGGTATATCTTAATCGGTGCCATCCCACTCGGAAGTGTCGCACTCAACTCAAAGATACCCCACTCGGGAATTCACTACTCAGAAATATCTCAGTCCGAGAAGTACTCATTCAAAATCATCTTTTCTTCACCCGGAAGGTCTTGTCTCAGACATGATTCACTCGAAATTTCTCCACTCAGTGTACCTTAGTAGGAACTCAAATCATCAGATTTCCTTTTAGGGTCATCTCTTCTCCCTAAAATCTAGCAGTAATTCACAACGACTACTATGTCACAATATTTACTTTTCTATACTTATTATTCATCAGTTACCAAATCTCATCTTTATTTACTCCTCATCTCTAATCACTTATCAATTTCAGAAATACGACTCATACACTTTTCTTCCTAAATCTGATCACCCAAGATTTGGCTAAAACACGTCTGTCTCCTCGACTTCACACGACCTTAACCACTAGTGCAACTACCTGAGGTGATCAGTCTCAGGAGCTCAACACTTTGTAGTTAAGCCAAGTGAAAGTCAGGTATACAGTCCAACTATTCATATCACCGGTCGATACGCAAGCTGTTTACATCATAATCCATTCACCTATGCCTATTGGCAACTTCACAATGAATTAATGTTAAAAGGAACCCATGGTGGCCAGCCGCTATGATTCCCATGTAACATTAATATCCGTGCAAAGTCCAAACGACTAGGTAAAACTTCTCTTCATTCTTATTATTTACCTGCTCCACTACTTTTTAATCACTTTGTCCCATGTCCCTCATTCACTACTTCTCCTTATCATGTACACAATAGTCCAATATATATACTTCACTCGACCATCATTCACATAATACATTCTCTTAATTCTTCCCTGAGTGAATCCTCGCTTCATCAATTATCTCACTGAAAATTATTACTAACCACCCTTCGACTATTACCTTCAACTTATTCGGGCATTCTTACACTGTCCTCCATTACCTACTCATAATTTCTCCTAATGTCCGTTAATCAATCGTTTAACAATTTGGATATGACATACCGGTAATGTTTATTTAAACCACTTTATAGAATCACTACAGGATTTAACCTCCTCTCGGAAAATTAGCACCCCGAGTCCCAGAAGTGTTGGCTCGGTTACCATGCCCACTCGGTTGCTGCCTCTGTGGGCAATCGGGCCTAAGGTGTCCCGGTTGTCCACATTGGAAACAAACGATTTGTCTAGCCGGATAGTGTTTCACAATATGGCTCTCCTAGCCATAATTATAGCACGCTCGGCTTCCCGACTGACTACCAGATCGACCAGTAGAACTCCGATTAGAAGAGGAAGAAGCGTAGCGGAAAACTTACCGCCACGAAAGAACTGACCCATTTTCTTGAAACTGGATCCTCTTGCCTTCAACGACCTTTTATCTTTCGACTGAAAGGTCCTCTGTAATTGCACTTCCTCAGTCAGCCTATCCTTGTTCACTAGAGTCGGATAATCCCGAATCTCAATTGGCATAATCACACTGCGAAGTCCAATTCACAATACTTGGCACACATACTACTCTCGGTTCCTTCCAGTGGGAAAGAGTGATAGAAGTCACATAGCTCGTCAAACTTCATAGTGTACTCGGCCACAGACACTCGGCCCTGTTTCAACCTCAAACTCTATTTCCTTTTGGATTTACAAGAAACCACTTTCGGAAATTCATCCACAGTAGCGACTCACTCGCTGCCTTCATCTGTACCTTAGTCCGAGACCACCATATCCTAGCCTCTCCTTTAACTGATAAGTCGTAGACTGTACTTTCTGCTCCTCTGAGCACTCGAAATACTGAAGCTTATTCGATTTCCCTTATCCGAACATACGTCTCATCGTAATCATGCCCTCCTTTATAAGCAGGGGTATTCCTTCTCAGGAATTTATCAAGAGTGGGACCAGATTCGGTCCTACTCATCAATTAAGAAAATTCTAAGAAGAAGCCATCTCCTCTATCAGAGCTAGTTTCCCGACCATAAAATAATTCTATAACAAATAAACACTTCACCATTAATAACCAATACTCTACCAAGGAGTCGGATATTTACCTCATACACATATACAACGCCACTGGAGTGCCAAGGGAATGATGTCAAGCTGCATAAACAACCACATGCACAATGCAATAGAATGCAAAAACAGCCCAGTATAGGACTCACACAAATCACTGGGTTCACCCATACACCCGGCTCTAGAAAGAACCGCTCTGATACCAACTGTGACGACCCGCGTCAATATTCCATTTTAATTACACCCGTTTAATCATTTTCGAAATAATTTTTCACGTTTAATAAAAATCAACTCGGTCTTAATATAAAATAATATTTACTTTTCTTAAATACATTCAAAATAATAAAAACATACTCAAAATAACAATAACCGATCAGAAATAAATCCATTATAAAATAGAGTTAATTAGAAACAACAGAAGAAGAAAAACAAAGACAAGAGTCATTCGCCTGAGCAAAACTCTGATTCGCTTAGGTGAAATCTGAGAAGGTCGCTTAGGCGAGTTTCGACTCGCTTGAGCGAATGGTACACTTTAAACCTGAGCGGACAAGCCTTACAAGGAAAGTCAACATGTCGAGTTTTACTCAGAAATAAGTCCACTCGGTTATCTCTCACTTGGGAACAGCTTAACCTTCTCTCGGACATATATCTTTCAGAAAATACCCTAACCTTATTTTACTCGGACAAGGCTCTCGGGCATAACTCCCTCGGAAACCTTCTCACCTTCACTCGGAAGCACTCTAATCTTCACTCGGAATCACTCTAATCTTTCTTCCCTCAAAAGTGATTCTCTCGGCCATAGCTCACTCGGAGACATCCTAACCTTCCACTCGAAGTGAGTCTCTCGGTTATTCTTCACTCGAAAAGGAACAAGGGATATACACTGGAGCGAAACAAACATCAAATCAACTGGCCCCCGCTCGAACAAGAATGAATCCGCTCGGGCAAGATTTGCCCGGTAATCGACTTTACAACAGCAACGCAAATTCACTCAAAATAAACACCAATCACCTAGCATCAAGAATTTATATTTACGTCAATCAGCATACCGATTCAAATTGAGTTCAACATACAGACATGTTGTAGCATCACACCCTTGGAAAACTCATTATACACATTACACAATCCATTCAAAATCACTCGGTGCCTTGGCATCAATCCTCCGCTTGGCGCACCTCTATGGTTCCGACCTCTTCCCTGTCACTGGTTACTAAATTGAAAACCACAGCAAGCGTGAGTGTTTAGCATCATAATTAATCTAAAACGGAATTTAAATAACAAAATACGAGTGTAAACTCTATCCGATTGCTTTATCATCAAATTACAAGTCACACTCGGCAATTAACTCACACTCAGCAAACATATCCAATCTCACTCGGCAAAAATAACAATTCTCATTCGATAATTTTAACAAATCACTCAGTAAGTAACTCATTCGGCAAGTATAACAATTTACCACTCGGTAAATATAATAAATCACTCGTTAAATATATGAAATTGCACTCGGAAAATACATCAAATTCATCAATTGTCACTACTGACTCTCATACAAAATTGACGCCTAGTATCCGGATACTAAAGGATCAACCTTCAGCTGGGGGTCCTATTTGACACCCAGTGAACCCTGCTTGGTTCACCGAGTCCTGCTTGACTCCCCGTCAACCACTGGGTCATAGACCTCTGGGTAGCTCAACTGGGTCCAACTTGACCACGGAAGCCAAAAATAAGGGTAACATATACCGTCAGTCGTCCTCCAGCACAAAATCATATATTCCATTATATAAACAGGCATATTGTAACATCCCAAAATTTATGATTCTTAGAAAAATAATTTATTAAAGATTCATGGAGGATTTCCTAATGAAATTCTGAGTGAATATTGTTTGAAATGAGTTATTCCGAGTGAAAATGGATATGATTCCGAGTGAAATAAGACTGAGAAAACTACTTCTAGGTGAAGTTAAGATGTTTCCGAGTGAAACATCATTAAGAGAATCATTTCTGAGCCAAGAAAACAGTGTCCAAAAGAGAAACTTTTGAATAAGGAAAATCCAAGTGAAACGGCTCCGAGTGAAATGTTTCTGAATAAAACGTTTCCGAGAGAAGTACTCTTGAGTGGGGAAAAACTTTGAAATTAAATAAAGTACTTCTCAGGCTGGTATATTTTAAAAAGTGACTGAGTGAAGTATCTCTGAGTCGTGTGACTTTTCGAGTGAAGTGTCACTGAGTGTGATATTTTCGAGAGAGGTGGCATCAATTGAAATAAACCAAATGAGTCTTTACAAGGAGACTACTTCTGGACGGAGAAAGACTCCAACTCCGAATGAGTATATTCTGGGTGAGCAATTTCAAGGGAAGTAAATGACCGAGTGATAAATTCATTCAATTGTGTTCGGTCAGAGTTGTTGAGTTTGAACTCGGGTTCGTCTTCTAAATGGTCTTTGATCCCGAGCGATTCTTTCGAGTGGAAAGACTTCCGAGAGAGGATTGTCTACTAATTCCGAGTGATCTTTTTAGATGGGAGGCTTCTGAGTGACACAAGTGAAGGTTTGACTCAGGCAGAAATATAACTGAGAGAGCTGTCTGAATGAGATATTTCCGTGTGGGTTATTTTCGAAGAAAGAAAGCTGGGTGTTTCATGGATGGAACCTTTCCGGATGAATTTCCTCCGAATGAAGGAATTCTGAGCAGACAGAGGTTTTCTCGGAAAAATATGCCAGAACGAAACCGAGTCAGAATTAATAATTATTTACTTATCGAAATTTTCCACGTCACTCTGTTCTTCTATCTTCCAGCAGATTCTTTTTTGACATTTTTCTAAGTAAGGGACCCTCTCTGATGTGTTGTCCCTTTTCATTAGATGCTTATTCCTTCCTTATCATTTGAAGATACGTGTAGCAGACCATTTCCTATCATTCACGTCTCTCTTTTGCATGAACGATATATATACCAACTTCTACTGTTGAATGAGTTTAGAAACTTTTGAAAGTGAAAACATCATCTGATCTATCCTGAACTGGGGTCGAGAGATCCGGTATCTGGTCAGTCATAAATAGTAGATGATTACTTCTCTGAAGACCAGTAATACGAGTATTCGGTCTATATATCCGATATCTCTGTATGATGAGAGTGGATTGGGTGTCCTGGAGGTCCTTCACACCATCCTTACGCGTTGATGTGGGTGAAAGGTGGTGTCACCTGTAAAGATTCTCTGACACTCAAGTCAGTGATAATATTCCAAGTGAGGAATGTTTTTCAGAGAGTAATTGTAAGTTGATAGAGTCAAAAAGATCCTTCCCTTCATTGATGAAGAGAGTTCATATACCTGATTGGCTCGATATTCGAGGATCCGTTAGTGGGGAACCACTAACCTCCAATAACACCTTAAATTATTATTTTATTGCACACTTACCAGTATGATTGGGTCAAGTGGCCATTTTATATTGAGCGTAGGGAGTATAGGCTAGAATTAAGGGACAAATTGATCATTCCCGTGAGCAGATTTTGGCTTATAGTGCAGGGAATTATTGATCGGTCCCTGTAGCAATGCCTTTTGTCTTCTGCATAGTGACGTATACGTTATCTGGTGTCATGGTGTTATCCTGGACAACCGGTATAGGGAGAGCGCCTGATACGGAATTATAGTCCAGATATATACTGATGACACCGGTTGAACATTGATGACTTGGTAAAGACGTTGAAATATGTCTTGCAGATCGGATATCGGTATCAAGACCGGATCATATGTCCCCTAGCTTGTGTGAGGGACTGTGTAGTTGTTCACATGAGCTACTCAACCTGCGAACGGTCTAGATGCCGATATAGCTTTACAGGAGACGTTTTTATGCATGTGTGCTGTTCAACATTATTATGTAACGAGGAACCGTCCTAGGGTTGAATGTTCCATTGTCATAATGTTGTTATAACGGTTTTAGACAAAGATTCGTAGTAGGAGAATACCAAAAGTTTTTTGAAAACTGAAGACCCTTGAAATTCGAGTGACGTCTGTAAAGCATAGGTTGCATCGCATGATTAGACATTAAATGCCTTTAATCACGTGTGTGAGCAGTTATTGCATTTAAGATGGAAATCTCAGTAACCGTCGTTTGGGGCTTAATGGGCCTATAATTTGTAAAACTTCTGGGCCCAACGGAGAGGCCCTTTGACGAATTGATATTGTTTTGGCGCCCATGAATTTAGAACGACTGTGTCGTTTGACTCGTGAATCAACGTGTTTGGTCGTGAACGACACAACCTCAAGAGTTGGTAACCGAACCCTTTCGTTTCCTATAAAAGAAACACTTAGTGGATTCTAGGTTCCACTCATTTCTGATTTCTTAGCAAAACTCTACAAAAATTTTGTAAGGACGCTTGCCGCTTGTTTTGCGAAGCTTTTCTCAGTCTTCATCTTCCTTATCATCTGAGGTAACCATTTTTCTTTCCCCTGTTATTTTCATCTTCTTTTGCTCTGTTGTTTTTGCTTGAAAAGAATGTATCTTACTAGGGGGAGATTAACTTCTCGCAACCCTAATTATCATGGGGGAAGAATCCTTGTGATTCTTCCAAGAGCTGAGTCATATCGCTCAGAAAGGGGATCTTACTCACGGTAAAGAGTGACTTTTCCCTTCTCAGAGTTGTCCTCTGATTGTAGTCGCTCTGAAAAGTGAGATGAGTAATGATTGTTACCCTTCTGACAATGTGACTTTTTATCATAGAGCAGAGATTTTTGTTCACGCTACTCACGCGATGACTGGAGAAGGAACCTCTGGGGACCAAATTGTTCTAAAAACAGTAGAAGGTCTGTATAGCATAGTCGCCTCTCGGCTAAATTGGGAAGAACTCCAGGCTAAGTGGCCCTTCTGCTAGATAGTTGGCGAGTTTAAAAACTTAGCCTCCCATCATGCGAATGAGGACGGAGCTCGGATTCAGCCAAGGTTTACAGTTTACGCTGAGGAGGAAATGAAAAAATGGTTCAGGGTATTTGCACCGCTCCCTACAGAACGGATATACCACGTTGTCCCAGATGAGTGTTCGGTATATATGCATGATTTTGTATTTCATCACCTTGGAGTTCGTTTCCCCTTATCCGAGTTTCAAATGGGTGTATTAAGGTTCCTAAATTGTGCATCTTCTCAACTCCATCCGAACGGTTGGGGACTCGTCCGTGCTCTAGAAGTATTGGGAGACCACTTCAACTTTACGCCCACTGTAGCGATGTTGTTCTAATATACTCAGGTAGTTCAGAGGGCTAACAAGCAAGGCGACGTAGGCCTAATCACACTCCGGACTCTATGTTCCTTCGTAAACTTCGAATCCTACACCGATTCGGCTAAAGTTGACGGAAGTCATTTAAGTCCTTCTTTACCCGGATATCAGTTAAGAAGAGTAAGCCCGTCTTCTGGAAGAACGAAGAGGGTCTTAATAAATTCCCCCTGAGCTGGACTCATGAGCACTTTCTCCTGAATTCTTCAGCATACTTCACTCATCAGTCTGAGCTATCTACTGATACGGCGACGGTGTTATTCGCCCTTGAAGCATATTCTACACGTTTTAAAGCATTTTTGTGTAGACGTCTTTTGAGTAGTTCAAGTGCAGTCTGGGATGAATATCTCCGTAATTCTCGTTTTATTCTTCTTTTCCTCCTTTGTTAACTGTATTGAGCATTTCTGCGTTGCTAACACATTTTATTTATGTATGTAGGTAAAATAGAGCAAAAATCTCCGGACATGGAAAAGTTGAAAGACTTGAAAGCATAAGGCAAATCTGTAGCTGGCGAGAATAAAATCCTGCCTAAGAAGGATTCTGCGAAGGATTGTTCCGAGTTGATCATTCTGACCTCGGATGTAGAAGGAGAGATTCCACTGGTAGAGGGCGGCTCGACTGGTGTTGGCGCAACTGCGAGTCAGCCCAAAATCATAGAGAGGAGAAGGAAGATCAAGAATAACCCTTTAAGAGGACCATCGAAGAAACATAAACCTTCAAGAAGTCCGAAAAGGGCAAGAGCTTCAAAAGGTAAAGCTGTAGAGACCTCGGATACAGCTGAAGTTTCTTCTGGACTCCATAAGGGTGTTCCTTCTGGGGTCCCTGGATCTAGTCCGATCTCTTTCCCCACTGCTTCATTCCTTACTCCCTTCCTCTCATATCGGGGGACAACTCCAGCAATTCTTCCTCAGCCGCTATACGAACTCTGGCCCACGCTTAAAACTAAAGAAATCAAGGAGTGAGGCCAGAAAATGGCAGTTAGCAGAACTGACTGGGATGCTTCACTCACTCAGTTTGTTAGCTGATGATGTTGACAAGGTTGATGAGCTGAGTAATAAAGTAGAACAGCTCAACCTCTCGTTGGGGAAGGATAAAGCCACCCTAAGATTAATGAAAGATCACCTTGCCAAGTCTAAAGAGTTCGGAGATATTATGAACAAGGAAAATCTCAAGCTTAAAACCATGCTTAAAGACTTGGAGGGTAAATTGGCGGAGAAGGAGGAGATGCTTGGTAAATCACAAGAAGAACTCCGTAGTAGTCAAGCTAAATAAGCTGATCTTGAAGACAAAAGCAAAGCTGCTGCGGAGGATTATTTCAAACAAGCAGAGGAGTGGTCCCAGAAGGAGAAGAAGTTCCTCCTTGAGATCGAGGGACTGAAGGCTAGGAGCATGGAGTCCCAAGGATCGGATGGAGATCTTTCGAGATTGTAGGAAGAATTGGCTGTAGCACGAGCTGAGGCGGGGGAAGCCATTGATATATGCAACCAGGTTGCTGAAGAATCCTTCGGCCTGGCTATACGTCAAGTCTTCTACCGCAATCCCACTGTGAAACCAAACCTTTATGGAATGAATCCATTTTATGAATTTCATGGAGGGAAGCTATTCGCAGTGGTTGAAGATCGTCTTGAAGATCCTTCGGAGTCCTTATATGGTTTGCCCCCTCTTCCCAAGGGTCAAAGTATGGGTCCGGATTCTGCTGTTCCTAAACCAGAGGGCATCTTATCTAAAGGAGGTGCTAAGGCACCTGAAGAGAAAGCTCCGGAAGAAATCCCAAAAGAAGGGACACAAGAACCTGGAGAAGGGGAAGGACAAAAAGAGACAGAAGAGCAAGTTCCTCCTCCGTAGTTTTGCTATTTTTTGTATGTAAAGTTGTGTACCGGGATCAACTCCGGTTTGGGTCAATTATATGTAATCTTGCTTTTTATGAATGAATAAAATTCACTTCAGAAATTTGTCTTCAATACTTCATGTATATATCATTTGAGTCATTGATAATCCGTTCCGTATGATAAACATTGAGGTAGGATTGAAATAATTGCCTCGGAAAATTAGATAATAAATAAATTTAGAACGGAGAAATATATACATGAATACTGTCCCCAAGTATAAATATGTTAAGGAATAAATACCTGTCATAGGGCATCATCCTTAAGTCTATTGGGGAGAAAAGGGGTCGATCCGTTGTTTACAGGAGCGGTGTCTCAGGACGGATGACTAGCATTAATTGGTGTTATTCTCACAGGGAGGTTCACAGAGTCAATCTGCTGTTCGATGTGAGAGTATTGTTCCGAGCTTATTGAACTGCAAAGATACATAAAAATGATGGTTGTGTCTTCCATCATAGGGATAGTGACGGGAACTTGTTCACGCCAAGAGTTGTGTCATCAAATCACAGATTGGGTGATTAAGATCATCCGTCCTGGGGAAGTACACTATGCCAGGAGTTACATCATCGAATCACAGAATAAATGATTGAGATTATCCGTCCTGGGGAAGTACACTACGCCAGGAGTTACATCATCGAATCACAGAATAAGTGATTGAGATCATCCGTCCTGGGGAAGTACATTTCGATCGTCAGGGTACGGAACTGAGTTTTCAATTTCGTTATCAAATCCGGTATCGAGACAGGGTCATCACTCTATTTGTCCCCTAGCTTGTGTGAGGGACTAGTAAAGTGGCTCATATAAGGTACATCGTCTATAATGAATTTGGATACCGGATGATATTCGTTGTTTATCGAAAGTCATTACGTGGTTACGTAAATATCCGTTCTTGGAATGAAGTTCCGTTGTCATAGATCTTCTTAGGACGGATCCGTACAAAAAGTTTTTTGTGTGGGAATCCCAGAAGTTATTGAAACTTGCAACCCTTGGTATTCGAGAAACAGTTACAACGTTTCTCATGATTGAACATTTAATGCCTTTAATCACGTGGGCAAGCCATTATTGCCTTAAATGCGCACGTCTTTATAACCGTCACTCGGGAGTTTCATGGGCCTGAAATTTAAATTCTGAGGCCCATTTGAGAGGCCCTTTGACGAATTGACGCTGATTTTGCGCCTCAATGTTTGAAACGGCAGTCTTGTGTTTATGAAAAAGGTGTCGTTTAAAAGTGTCGTTTGGTCGTAAACGACATAACCTTCGACTCCTTATAAAAGGAGAACTTAGTAGATTCAGAAGTCACTCAGTCTTTGCTTCCCTGATGAAACTCTGCAAAAATTTCGAGAAGACATTCCTGTTTGCTTGTGTGAGATTTGATTCACCACTTCTCTTCATTCTTAGGTAACCTCTCTTTCGTCTTCTCATTTTTTCTTCTAGTTTTTTTAAATGTCCGGGAGAGGCTTTGCTAGCTCGAGCCACGTTGGCTGTAGGGGAAGAGGAGGGAGAGTATGGTCTCGGACTTCCCCGAGTCATGGTGGGAGGATCCCTGTGATCGTCTACTCAAATCCACTTTATTTAGAGAGGGAGGCGTGACCCTACTCCAGGCGAAGGGTGATAATACCTTCCTCAGAATCCTCTTCTAGCGGGAGTGAGGGGAGCGCTGATTTGTACCTCTTTGATGATGTTAGTTTTTATCGCAGTGTAAAGGGGTTTAAGTTAGCTGTAAAGAAGATGACTGGAGAGAGTACCTCTGCCAGCGGCGCACCATCTCAACAATATATTGTGAAGACAGCATCTGGACTGTGCAATGTAGTTACACACCGGATTGACTGGGTGAAGTTCTAGCAAATACGTCCATACAGCTGGGTGGCGGATGAATTTCGTGCCATACCGTCCATACACGCTCGGGAGGACGGAGCAAGGTTGGAGCCTCACTTCAGTGTCTTCAAAAAGGAAAAGTACAAGAAGCGTTTTATGGTGTTGGCCCCTCTACCCTCAGAACGGATATGTCATACACCGGATGAGAGGTCGATATATATGTATGACTTCCTCTTCCTGAACTTAGGCGTTCGCTTTCCTCTCACCAAGTTTCAGATGGGGGTCTTGAGGTTTTTAGACTGTGCCCCCTCACAGCTTCACCCCAACGGATGGGGTTTGATCCGTTCTCTTGAAGTGCTTGGGGAGCACTTCAATTTCACACCGACAGTGGCCATGCTCTTTTACTTCACACAGGTGGTCCATCGTGCCAACAAAGAGAAAAGAGGGGTAAGTTTGATAACCCTCCGGACTATCTCCAAAGTCATCAACTTCGAGTCATACACTGACTCAGCAAAAGTGGATGGGCGTTCGTTTAAATCTTACTTCACCAGGATTCGTGTGAAGCCCAACGACCCAGTTTTTTGGCTGAATAAAGACAGGATTCAAGAATTTCCCGTAGCCTGGACTCATGAACACTTTTTGTTGACGTCCCAGGCTTATTACACCGATGAGGATGAGTTAACCCCAACATCGGTCTCCGTTCTTTCTGTACTTCAATCGTACACCGCCTCGCACAAGTTTTTCTCTTGCAGGCGTTTGCTAGGGTCGGAAACTACCCGCGAAGAATACTTGCGTAATTTTCTATGATTTTTTATTTTCCTTCTTTTTATGTCTTAATGTCTTCTATTACTAATGATCTTTCTATCTGATTATGCAGTTGAAATTGGAGCTGTCACCAGAGATGGATAAATTGAAGGGCCTCAAAGCTGGAGGGAAATCCGTCGTGGATGAAAACAATATTCAGCCAAAGCGGAATTCTAAGAAGGCTACTGTCGAGACCATCATACTCACTTCGTCTGCTGGTGACGATATTCCTTTATTGGAGGCAGATCTAACATACCGGAAACTCAGCCCTCCCCTAAAAAACCAAAGGCCGAAAAGAAGAGGACGAAAGCAGAACATGACTCTTCTAAGAAAACAAAGCCTCAGCCCTCTCCCAAAAAACCAAAGACTTCCGAAGGGGCAGCTGATCCTGGGGCCTCAAAAGGAAAGGGGATTAAGGAGACAACAACGGCTGCCCCCGGCAATGTGACTACCTTTGGCGCCAGGCCAATAAGTTCTTACTTTGCGCCCAAGGTTTCCTGTCCTCCACCAGGGAACTCCAATCTTGCCCCATACCTGGTGTATGAAGGTCCAGTGCCTTAATGCATCCCTCATTCTCCGTATAAGCTGAAGACTTTAGAGCTTGAAGAAGTAACAAAAGCTTGTGACGCCGGACAGTGGCAGTTAGCAGAACTGTCCGGTCTCCTGAAGTCGGTTCGGAGACTGTCGGAGGATAACGAAAGACTCAGCAAGTTAACAGGAAAAGTTAATGACCTTAACATTGCTGCAGCTAGGGATAAGGCAAGCATTCTCTGACTGGAGAATAAGTTGAAGGCTTCCAAAGAGGAAGGGGAGCAAAAAGATGAAGAAATCGCCAGGCTGAAATACCTGCTTAATGAGCTGGAGGCCCAAGCACTTGATCAAAAGAAAATCAATTCTGACCTCCACGCCAGCCTCTGTAGGAGAAGGAGCATTTGGCCAAGTTGGGAGAGGAACTGAAGGAAGCTAAGGTCGTTTACTCACAAGGAGTTGAAGACTGGGCCCGTAAGGAGAAGGAGTTGTTACTAAAACTGGCGAGTTTGAATGACGAGGTCAAAGTTCTGAAAGCGGATCTGACTGCTGAAAATACCCGAGCAGAAGAGGCTGTGGATATCTGCAACCAGGCAGTCAAGGAATGTTTTGGGCTTGCTGTTTGTCAGATTCAATACCGGAATCCCAAAGTGGAACTTAATTTGAACGGTATTGATCCGTTCTATGAGTTTCATGGAGGGAAACTGGTAGCTTTGGTTGATGATCGTCAGGAGGAACCGCCAAACACCATATATAAGCTAGCTCCTCTTCCCAAAGGTCAGTCAATGGGACCTTCTCTCCTGACTCCCATCACCCAGCAGCCTAGAAGTGAAGGAACAAGTGCTGATGTAGGTAAAGCTGCTAGTGAAAGGGGAGGCGAGGCCGGAGATAAAGGCAAAGGAAAGGGCGGAGAGATAAGCCAACATAAATAGTTCCTTCATTGTCTTGTAGTTTTTATTGATTCAAATCTGCTATGTTCCGGGATCAGCTCTGAATTACTGAATCAATTCTTTAATGTAATTCATGATTTGATCAAATGAAAATACAACTTGCTTTATACGTTTGTCCGTTGAGAGTAATTTCAATAGAATCATCGTATATGTAATGATCCAATCCGGATGTAGACGCGTAAATATTACATCGGATAGCAGCAAACAAGTTTAGTTCTCATGTATAGGTACTTAAATAACCAAAGGCTCAGTTTGATAGAAAAGATAGAATATCTTTTGTTATATCGAAATTATTTACTTAAATCATATGTTTGGCATACATAAGCCTGGTAAAGGGTGCACCTTAATCTTTAATGATTAGGCTTTTCGATTATAAGTACCATAATGGGGGTTGCCGTTGTTAGGAAACATGTTGTTGTCATGAGAACGACTTACGATGTTAATCTTGAGGGGGAATGATTGTGAGAACATTTTACTAAGTGTTCATCGCTCGGAATACTCGTTAGTTGTTCGATACTGTCCCCAAGCATTATTGGATGATCAGTTCCGAGTGAGCAACTGATTCTGAATAAGTGACTCCGGGTGAGGTTGGTTCTGGCTACGTCACCCGGGAAATTCCATTACCCCTAAAGTTGCTCAGTAAAAGCATATATGTTTTAACTGAGTCTTATTTTTCATCAAGGATGATTTCCAGTGATATTTTCGAGTGGAATTTCTTTCGAATAAGGATACCGAGTGGGAGTTCTTCTGATTGAGAATTCCGACTGGAAACTCCTCTGAGTGAGAGCTCCGAGTGGAAATTCTTCTGAGTGAACCTTCTTGGGTGGAAGGTTCCGAGTGATTCTTCAGCCGCACTCGGAGTTTAGACTGACAATTTGAGTTTCTATTCAGGCTCAAATTTTCTGAGTGTAAATTTTTTCGAGTGGAGTATTGCTGATTGAAACTCTGAAGTGAAATATTTTCGACTTAAAGAATTCATGAGTCGGGTAATAAATTTGAAGTGTCTCCGAGTAAGGAATTCTAAGGAAAAGTATTTCCGAGTAAGGTTAATGAGAGTGATGATTGATTCTTCGTGAGTCGGATTCCAATGAAATGTTGCCGACTGAAGAATTTTAATAGTATAGTATCGAACTTGAAGCATTTCCGAGTAAGGAATTCCAAGGGAAAGTATTTTCGAGTGGGGAATTCCTAAAGGAAATACTTTTCAACGATTTCACTGAGTGAAGCATTTTCGAATATCATAGCTCCAAGTGGAGCATTTCTGAGTAGGAAATAATGAGTCGGGCTTTGATAAACTATGACCCGAGCCTTTGAAGTTAAATTGTTCCCGAATAAGGAATTTCAACAGAAAGTATTACCGAGTGAAGAATTTCCAGGAGAAGTGCTTCTGGGAAATTTAGAGTTCGGTGTCACTTACTTGTTGTATTTGGAGTTCGGTTCGATCCTACAGTCCAAGCCTTTCACTGGGGTTCGGTTTTGATCCTGCAACCCACGTCTTTCTTGGCGTTTGGTTTAATCCTATGTTCTTCACCGACGTTCGGCCAAACCTACTAGTCGTACTTAGAGTTCGGTTCAATCCTACAATCCGAGTCTTCAACATGGGGTTCAGATCAGGGCTAATCCTGAACCTACTGCGCCCATTACTCAGGGTTCAGTGTGGTCTTGAAAGAGAACCAGCTTACTGCGCCCAAGCCTTCTCCAGTGTTCGGTCATACCTACTAACCGTACTTGGAGTTCGGTTTGATCCTACAATCCAAGCCTTTAACGGTTTTTAGCCAAACTTACTAACCGTACCTAGAGTTCGGTTTAATCCTACAATCTGGGCCTTTGAATGGGGTTCGGTACAGCCTTATATAAAGGTCTGATCCTACTGCGCCCTTTTCCTAGGATTCGGTATGGTTTTTGCAAGAGGACCAATCCTACTATGCCCAGGTCTTCAATTGTTCATACATATTCGAGGAGTTACATCGTCAACTACAGAATGGGTAGTTGGGATCATCCGTCCTGAATATGTCTGTGCATGTCGGATGGACTGAAAATCACAGCATAAGAAAAACTCGAGAGAGTTAAGTTGACGTATGAGATTCTTATTGAGCAAAAATAAGAATTACAATAAAAGCGTAGCTGAGATTATGATATAATGATTTCTCCGTTGAACAATCTCAAGTGAGGAGAAAAGAGTGCATGTTGCTCCAGCAGCTAGCTATAATAAATGCGCAAGTTCTGGGTATTCCACTTGTTTCGGATTGGAGTGCCATCAAGGTTTTCAAGGCGGTAAGAGCCTCTGCCAGCAATCTCGGATACCCTGTATGGGCCTTCCCAGTTTGGGGCTAGTTTGCCTTGATAAGCGAATTTATTTCCCACACTTGCTTTCCTTAAAACCAAATCTCCGACGTTGAAAGTCCTTGACTGGACTCGTTTGTTGTATCGAAGAGCGACTTTGGCTTTGATGGCCTGATCTCTAATGAATGCGTCTTCTCTGAGTTCTTGTATGACATCTATTTCTGATGCCAAGTTAGCGTTATTGCCTTCTTCAGAGAAGTATTTGACCCTGGTAGAAGCAATTTGTAGTTCCACAGGTATCATTGCCTCCACCCCATAGGTCAGGCGATATGGGGATTCATTAGTGGAAGAATGAGGTGTTGTGCGATATGCCCAAAGGACGTGACACAATTGGTCTGTCCATCCGCCCTTGGCTTCACCAAGATGTTTCTTCAGTCCTTTCAGCACCTCCCTGTTGGCCACCTCAGCCTGGCCGTTAGTTTGGGGGTGTTCGACGGAGGAAAATATCTGGGTTATTCCTAACCCTTCAAGTAAATCTGTAAATTTCCTGTCCGTGAATTGGGTGCCATTGTCTGTGACAACCCGTGCTGGGACTCCGAATCGTGTTATAATATTTTCATACATAAAACGACGAGTTCGGGCTGAAGTAATATGCACCACCGGCTCTGCTTCAATCCACTTAGTGAAATAATCGACCCCTACAATGAGATATTTGATGCCCCCAGGAGCGGTTAGGAAAGGGCCCAAAATATCCAATCCCCATTGGTAGAATGGCCATGGAACAGCGGATGTGAAGAGTTCTTCTGCCGGTGTGTGGTGAAGATTAGAAAATTTTTGGCAAGCATCGCATTTCTTGACAAAGTCAATGGAGTCCTGCTTCATTGTGGGCCACCAATATCCCGCTCTGAGGATTTTTCTCATCAGACTTCTTCCTCCAGCGTGGTATCCACATTGTCCTTCGTGCACTTTCTCCATTACTTCATGTACTTCATTCTCTCTCAGACAGATTAAGTAAGGTACCGAGAGTGCCCTTCTATAGAGGTTACCATCTATCATAGTGAAGTACGGTAGTTCTCTCCTTATTCTCTTCTTTTCCTTCTCATCAGTAGGCAACTGCCCATTGGCCAAATAACGAATGTAGGGGGCCATCCATGTATCACCATAAAGGGAATTGGTCATTATGGCATTTAGAGAAGGGAAAAGAGGAATGCTGGGTGATGTCAGTGTACTCTGGACCAACGTTGTAGTGCTGCCTGGCTTTTTGGTGCTTGCCAATCTGTAGAGTATATCCGCTCTTGTATTCTCTTTGCGTGGAACATGTTTGAATTCCATTTTTGAGAATTTCTCTCTCAACTCTTTGACACAGTTTAAGTACAGTTAGATTTGAGGCTCACGAGCTTGATAATCTCCCAGGATTTGTGAAATCACGAGTTGTGAATCACTGCATAGCATCGCCTCAGAGGCTCCGATGTCAATCGCAGCTCGTAGTCCGGCCAAGCAAGCTTTGTATTCAGCTTGGTTATTGGAAGTTTTGAAATTAAAACGAAGGGAGATCTCCAAGTGTACTCCATCGTCACTTTCGAGAACTACACCTGCTCTAGAGCCTTTTTGATTCGATGAACCATCGACATAGATGGTCCAATGGACACAAGGTGTATCTGGATCTATCCCTGTCATTTCTACAATGAAATCGGCCAGGACCTGAGCTTTAATAGCGCCTCGAGGTTCATAGGATATATCAAACTCTGAGAGTTCAATGGACCATTTGATCATCCTACCAGCGAGGTCAGGCTTGATTAACACAGAGCGGAGTGGCAGATCCGTTCTCACTAAGATTGGGTGTGCATGAAAATACAGACGTAGCCGTTGAGAGGCCCAAACAACAGCGAGGGTGGCCTTTTTAATTTTTTGATACCGGATCTCAGCACCTTGTAATGTTTTGCTGGTGAAATAGACCGGCCTCTATCCATCAGGAGTTTCCTTTACTAAGGTTACGCCTAAAGCTTCATCAGAAATAGCCAAGTATAGGATGAGTGTGTCCTCGGGGTCAGGCTTCGTAAGAATAGGAGGTTTGGACAACACCTCTTTAAGCTCTTGGAATGCTTGTTCTTGTTCCTGTCCCCACTCGAATTTCTTGGACTTTTTTAGCACTTTATACAGAGGAAGTGACCTGTGAGCCATCTTTGGCATGAACCGTGCCAAGACTGCTACTTTGCTATTCAGGGATTGGACTTCTCTCAGATTCTTTGGACTCTGCATGTTGAGGATCGTTTGGCACTTCCCTGGATTGGCTTCGATACCGCGTTGAGTTAACATGAAACCCAAAAACTTCCCAGCTGGGACAGCAAAAATGCATTTCAATGGGTTTAGCCTCATGTTGAATTCTCTCAAGCGGATAAACACTTGGCGTAGGTCTTCAATATGATCACCCCCAACCGATGTCTTAGCTATGATGTCGTCAATGTACACCTCAACAAGTTTGGTGTGCATGCCCTCAAACACCTTATTGATCATGCGCTGGTATGTAGCCCCAGCATTTTTTAGGCCGAAGGGCATAATGGTGTAGCAAAAGACACCACGATCATTGATGAAAGTTGTTTTCTCCTGATCCTCCTTGCATATTGGAATCTGGTTGTAACCTGAGTACGCATCCATGAAGCTCAGGTATTGATAACCAGATGAATCATCCACCATCCGATCTATGTTAGGAAGAGGATAAGGATCCTTTGGACAACAACGATTAAGGTCAACATAGTCGATGCATATTCTCCATTTGCCATTGGCTTTTTGGACCATTACTACATTTGAAAGCCAAGAGGAATAACGGATTTCCCTGATAAATCCAGCCTTCAGTAATTCCTCGGTTTGTTGGCAAGCTGCTTTCTGTTTCTTTGGTCCCAATCTTCTCTTCTTTTGGGTAACCGGTCTCATCTCTGGGTAGACGGACAATTTATGAGAACAGAAAGTAGGATCTATGCCAGGCATATCAGCTGCAGTCCATGTAAAGAGGTCTTTGAACTCCTGTAGGAGCATCAACAGTCGCTGTTTCGTTTCTGTATCTAGCTTGTCATTAATATGGGTGACCTTTTCTAGAGAATCTCCCAATACGATGTCCCTAGAACTTCCATCCGGTGTGGGCTTTGATGGGTTGGACGGATCAATGTGTAAATCCGCCCTAGGGTCCAGGCGACAAGGCTCACAGAACCAGCAGCTGTCCCACGATCATTGAGTTTCCTCTTTTTGTTGGAGGCTTCCAACTTTGTCATATTTAGGCTCAGGTTGTAACAGTACCTGGCCATCTCTTGGTCACCTCGGATGGATGAAACTGCATTGTCCTTATCGATAAACTTGATAAGGAGATGTAGAGTTGACACGACTGCCTCCATAGCATTCAGGGTGGGGCGTCCTATGATGCCGTTGAATGGTGACTCGACATCGATTACCAGCACTCGGGATTTAACCGTTCTAGCTCCTGGCTCACCTTCAAAGGAGATAAGGGTATCAAGGTATCCCTTTGTTGGTTGCTTTGCACCATTGAAAGTTGTTAGTTCCTGTATGTAAGGCTATAAGTTCGAGTCATTAAAACCCATCTTTTTAAAGCAATTATAAAAAATAACATCACAGGAACTTCCCTGGTCAACAAGGATTCTTCGGACGTCCTTGTTGGCTATGACTGCAATGATGACTATAGCATCATCTCCACCAGGAATGGTAGGACCAAAATCCTCATCAGAGAATGAAATTATTGGAGCTTCAACCCCTCCTCTGTAAGGATGATTGTCTTTAATTTTTCCTTGTATAGACAAAATCATTCTATGATGATTCTTTCAGGTTGTAATTGAAGCTCCTCCCCCTGTGAAACCTCCAGCGATCATATCAATGACTTCACACTGGCCTTAACGCTGTTGCTGAGGCATGTTATCTCCGTATGCTGTATCATCAGTCATTGCACCTTTTTGTTTCTCCACAGCAAAGAATTTTCTAACCGGGTTACGGTTATTGTCATCCCCATCGTCTGGATCTCTTTCTCTTTTCTCATTCTGATCTGCCCTGTCAAAGGATTTTTCTTTGAACAGGTACTACTTTAATTTGCCTTCTCTAATTAATGTTTCGACTGCATTCTTTAGAGCTTGGCATTCATCAGTGGAATAACCTGTTTGTTCATAAAAGTCATAGTACTTATGGGGATTCCCTGTCTCTTCATAGGGGCTGGCCTTTTGATGCCATAGATGCTGAAGGCTGGCCATCCTACTTCTCTCAGAATTTAAGATGGCCTGGCTGACAGAGGTGCATAATGGCTAAAGGAATTAACACGCCTTTCTCAAGGTCGAGGAGAAGAGTTATTAACCTTGGGGTTGTTGAATGGCCTCTCCATGCGTTCTGACCTCATTTTCTCCTTATCTCTCCGCTACTGTGAAGGTGGTATTGGCGGCTTTTTCTTCGTAGCCATAGCCTCTAGGTGCATCTCTATACCCATATATTTTGAGGCTTTTTTCCTGAACTCCTCAAATGTTGTTGGCGGGCTTTTTGCTAGTGAGAGAGCAAAGGCTGATCCTGGCTGCAGTGCCTCGATAACGATATACAGCTTAATGGATTCTGTGAGGTTAGGAACCAGGGATGCTTCCTTGTAGAACCTCTTCAGGAAATCTTTTAAGCTTTCATTTTCGCCTTGCTTAATTTGAGCCAAAGTATGAGATGTCTTAGGCACATCTCTAGAGATGACAAAGTGAGTTTCAAAAGTAGCTGCCATTTCAGCCCAAGAATCTATGGATCCAGAAGGTAAACCTTTAAACCAACCGAGGGCCTCTTCTGATAATGTTCATGGGAACATTCGACACATCACATCTTCATCAGCCCCTAAGTACATGGCTTCAAATACGTAAGCATCGAGATGCTTAGTAGGATCAGTTTCGCCATTATACTTTCCAATAGAGAGTGGCTGAGTGGTTTGAAGATGTTTGGGAATATGGACACTCAAAAGTCTCCTTGAAAAAGGAACTTTGAGCTTGTAAGTTACAGGGGGTGCTGTAATTAGCTCTCTCCTTCCCCGAGCGGCTCCATCATCAGAATCGTGGGTCTGTTCTCTCCCCTCAAACGTGGGGATGTTTGAGTATTGAAGAGTTGTGGATTTTTCTCCATCGGTTGTATGGGGAGTGTCTCTTGAGCGAGATGACTCCTTGTCCTCACTCTGTCTTCTCTCTCTTCGTAATTCTACGAGTTCTCTTTGGAGTTGACTGATCAACTCATCACGAGGATCGGGGTTAGACACTGTTACTATCTTCTTTGCGCTGCCCCCATGAGAATCGAAGTTAAGCTTCCTAAAAACGTTGGGGTTGGTCCTATCTTCAGGTTGATTTTCCACGAAATCATGTGCCTCGCCTTCCATTGATGATTACTTGTTCTTTCACAGGATATGGAAATAACTTTATCATGTCCCACCAGGCGTGCCAATGATCTATCCTGAACCGGGGTCGAGAGATCCGGTGTCTGGTCAGTCACAAATAGTAGATGATTACTTCTCTGAAGACCGGTAATACGAGTATCTGGTCTATATATCCGATGTCTCTGTATGATGAGAGCGGATTGGGTGTCCTGGAGGTCCTTCACACCATCCTTACGCGTTGATGTGGGTGAAAGGTGGTGTCACCTGTAAAGATTCTCTGACACTCAAGTCAGTGATAATATTCCAAGTGAGGAATGTTTTTCAGAGAGTAATTGTAAGTTGATAGAGTCAAAAAGATCCTTCCCTTCATTGATGAAGAGAGTTCATATACCTGATTGGCTCGATATTCGAGGATCCATTAGTGGGGAACCACTAACCTCCAATAACACCTTAAATTATTATTTTATTGCACACTTACCAGTATGATTGGGTTAAGTGGCCATTTTATATTAAGCGTAGGGAGTATAGGCTAGAATTAAGGGACAAATTGATTATTCCCGTGAGCAGATTTTGGCTCGTAGTGCAGGGAATTATTGATCGGTCCCTGTAGTAATGCCTTTTATCTTCTGCATAGTGACGTATACGTTATCCGGTGTCATGGTGTTATCCTGGACAACCGGTATAGGGAGAGCGCCTGATACGGAATTAGAGTCCGGATGTATACCGATGACACCGGTTGAACGTTGATGACTTGGTAAAGACGTTGAAATATGTCTTGCAGATCGGATACCGGTATCAAGACCAGATCATCATCTATAATCTTTTCTTCCAACCTTTGCTGGAAACCATCAAACGAAGAAGAAATTAATCTTCCTTTCTTCCCTTTTATGTGAAAGCTTAGATTTCATA
This sequence comes from Clitoria ternatea, assembly GCA_037962975.1. Lineage (NCBI taxonomy): Eukaryota > Viridiplantae > Streptophyta > Magnoliopsida > Fabales > Fabaceae > Clitoria > Clitoria ternatea. The sequence goes on from CM075675.1 coordinate 55,811,959, forward strand.
AGTAAGAAAGCTTTGTACTAATTCAGAACTATAATTCCAATCGGAATTCGTGAAGCTAAGATTGAATAGAGCTTGAAAAGTTATTGGAACTCTTATTTCCAGGTAGGGGGAGCGTTACATTTCAAATGAATGGTTTATGAATGGATTTGGGGTGTTATTGTTATGATATATATATGATATGTGTATGAATTATTATTAAAACCCCGACTGAATGATATTTTATATTTATATATCTTCCATTCATATTAATAATATTGAGTTCATATAAGATATATGTGTTATGATCAATTCTATGCATGAGATGCTATAGAATATATGTGACTGATGATGATTCATGAATTTTTCATGATATATGTATATACGTGAGATACAAGTGTGTTGATTGAATATGAAATATGATATGGTTTATTGGATTCTATAAAAGACCTTGGGTGGGACTCAAGGCAAAAGACAAAAGACCTTGGGTGGGACTCAAGGCAACCTCTTGAGCGGGGCTCGGGGTTTAGCCCGTGGCACTACCATTGTCACTGAGAGTGATGGTGTCACATGAGGGTGCAAACGGTTTGGTACCTTTAAAACGGCCGGATCAGCTGAGAGCTGAGTTATGGCTCGGGGAGCCAGTGTTGCAACACAATTTAAAAGACTTAATAATGGATCCATTTGGTTGAGCATGTGTATGCACTGATATATATATATTTGTATGTTATTGAGAATAACATGCTGCTTTATGATGAGTTTGTATGACTCGGTTATGTTTTATATATATAGTTATGAATTGGACTTTTAATCCAATTCAATAACTATTATTTGATATGTCTATGCTCACCCCTACTATTGTTATTTTTACAGTGAATGTAGGACACAGCAATGATATGTAAAGTCACTCAGCTGCTCGTATTGTACTTAGTACACATAGTTATTTTGTAGAAGCCTTGGCTGGCTCTTGTGCATACCGAGTGTTATATTTACTTGTATATTTTATGGGTCGGTTAGCTGATGTAAATATGACAATGATATTATTTAATCTAAATTCTGTTTTGATATTTAAATTAATTGTGAAAAATTTATTTGATTTATTGAAATTTTATTTTAAAATTAAGAACGTTATATTTTGGTATCAGAGCAGACTTAAAAATTCCAAGGCCAAGGTTAAGCTACTAAATGCTATGAAATGAGTGAAATCATATCACTGTTGTTGTTACGTATTATAGTTGAGGAAAACAACTATAAATAATTGCTTTCATATCCATGAGAGGTACTAAAGTATGATGATTATTTCAGGATAAGAGAATGGACCCTCATGGTATGGATGCAATGGCTGCTGCCTTCCAGCGTGTTGCTGACATTTTAGAAAGGCAGAATCAACCTCAACCGAGTGACAATCATAGTATTGATTGTTTCTTGAAGTGGAAACCAACTGAATTCCATGGAGGATTTCAGCCTAATCAAGCTTACGCCTGGATCCAGAATCTTGAATGGATCTTTGGCAGTCTGCAGTGCACTGAGGCATAAAAGGTCGAATACACTATGTTCATGCTTCGGAAAGAAGTTAAAAACTGGTGGAGAATGGCCAAAGCCCGACTGATGTCCATGGGGACCGAGCTGAACTGGGAGAATTTCAAGGAATGTTTCCTTGAAAAATATTTCCCAAATACTGTCAGGAGCCAAAAGAAATTAGAATTCATGGAACTCCGACAAGGCAATATGAGTATTGAAGAATATGCAGCGAAATTCGAGGAGCTTTGCTTATTTTATCCTCTTTTCCAGATGTCGGGCACTGAAGGCTCAAAATGCATCAAACTTGAGAGCGGTTTGAACCCAAAAATTAAGAAAGCTTTCCGACACAGGAGATTAGAAGCTTTCCGATCCTTGTCAATAAATGCCAAATATATGAGGAGGATGATAAAGCTTCAACCGGGTCGAGCAGTAGGTCGGACAGTTCTTCAAAGCTACCACCGATCAGTTTTAAGAAGCAAGGGAAGTCTGTTAGAGGAGAATCATCCTCTAGATCCCGAGGCCGAGTGAATCTTGGTGGCCGATCGGTGAGTCGTCCGAGGGACATTAAATGCTTTAGATGTGGTGGCAATCATCATGCTCGGAATTGTGACAAAGATGAAGAAGTTATTTGCTACCACTGTAACGAGAAAGGACACGTTCGTCCTAACTGTCCTCTTCTCCAACAGACTGAATCGAATGCTAGTGTAAACCGTGGAGGCTTCCGAGGACGAGGCCGTGGAAACGGTAACAGAGGGGGTAGAGGCAATGGTGGATGGGGAGTTCTAGTTCACCGGCTGCAGGCCGAGTGTATGCTACCACTGTTGAGGAAGCTGCTCAAGCCAATGACCTGGTTCAGAGTAAGTGTTTACTCAGAAATACTATTCTTGATGTGGTGTTTGACTTGGGTAACTCACTCATTTATTTCCAATGATTTTGTCATGCGTATGAGATTACCTGTTGTTACTATGAATCGGCCATTAAATGTATCTAATCCGACCGGTGCAAAATTATGGACTTCCATGATGTGTGAGAACGTATCCTTCATTCTGGGTGATAGGAATTTTACTACTAATTTAATATGTCTACCTTTGAGAGGTCTTGACATTATTCTCGGTATGGATTGGCTATCAGCCAATAGAGTCCTAGTTGATTGTCGAAATCGGTAAGTGATTTTTCCTAAACAGAAAGCCGATGACTATGAAATTCAAGGTATATCTCAGCTATTTATGCTATTTTGTATGGTTGATGGAAAGAATGAATCTAGGATCCTAGATATTGCTATTGTTTGTAACTTTCCCGAGTTGTTCCCAGAGGATGTACCTGGTGTTCCTCCTGATAGAGAGATTGAATTCTCTATTGAACTGATTCCTAGAGCCGAGCCAGTCTCCAGAGCCCCTTATAAAATGTCTCCGATTGAGCTAGCCGAGTTAAAGAAGCAAGTTGATGAGTTACTAGATAAACAATTTATCCAACCGAGTGTATCACCGTGGGGTGCTCCGGTGTTACTCGTCAAGAAAAAGGATGGTAGCATGCGGTTATGTGTTGATTACCACCAATTGAATAAGTTGACCATCAAGAATAAATACCCATTACCTAGAATTGACGATTTAATTGATCAGTTACGTGGTGCATCGGTCTTTTCCAAGATTGACTTGCGATCGGGATACCACCAGATCTGAGTGAAAGCTACTGATATTCCTAAGACGGCATTCAGGACCCGGTATGGTCATTATGAATACGTGGTAATGCCATTCGGAGTTACTAATGCTCCGGCTGTGTTCATGAATTATATGAACAACATTTTTCATCCTTACTTGGATCGGTTTGTGGTGGTATTTATTGATGATATATTGATTTATTCTAAGTCTCATAAGGAGCATGAAGAGCATCTCTGATCGGTACTTCAAGTGTTGAAGGAGAAGCAATTGTTTACCAAATTGTCTAAGTGTGAATTCTAGATGGAAAAGATTCAATTTCTAGGTCATGTCATTTCCAGTGAAGGTGTCTCGGTTGATCCTTCAAAGATCGAAGCTGTGATGACTTGGGAGAGACCTAAGTCGGTCACTGAGGTCAGGAGTTTTATGGGTTTAGTCGGTTACTATCGGAGATTCATTGAGGGATTCTCCAAAATCGCCTTGCCATTGACCAAGCTAACCCGGAAGGATGTTCCTTTTATGTGGTCTTCCGAATTCGAGCAGAGTTTTCAAGAATTGAAGACTAAGCTGACTTCTACTCCTGTATTGGCATTGCCGAATCTACAGGAAAGCTTTGTAGTTTATTGTGATGCATCCGGACTCGGCTTAGGATGTGTGTTGATGCAGAATAGCCAAGTGATTGCTTATGCTTCACGTCAATTACGACCACACGAGCAAAACTATCCTACCCATGATCTGGAATTGGCAGTAGTGGTTTTTGCACTAAAAATTTGGAGGCATTATCTTTATGGCTCTAAGTTTGAACTGTATAGTGACCATAAAAGTCTGAAAATATTTGTTTGATCAGAAGGAGTTAAATATGAGACAGAGGAGGTGGATTGAATTTCTAAAAGATTATGATTTCGACTTGAAATACCACCCGGGAAAGGCAAATGTTGTAGCCAATGCCTTGAGTCGAAAATCCATCCATATAGCAGTAATGATGATTAAAGAGATGGAGTTACTTGAACAATTCCGAGACATGAACCTGTAAGTAGATGTGTCTTCGTCTTGGAAAGTAACTCTCGGTACATTGAAAATAGCTAATGAATTTTTGAAGATTGTTTATGTACAGCAGATGTCAGATTCTTATTTAGCCGAGATGAAAGAAACTCAGGCTAAAACCAAGGACCTATTTTTAACCGAGGGTCTTGATGGCATTTACCGAGTGAAAGGTTAGATTTATATACCTGATTCGTGTGATTTACGTCGATCGGTACTTGATGAAGCACATAGGAGCATGCTGAGTATTCATCCGGGTACTACTAAGATGTATCATGATTTGAAGTTACATTTCTGGTGGCCCAGAATGAAGAAAGATGTAGTCGACTTCATGGCTCAGTGTATAATTTGTCAGAAAGCGAAGGTTGAACATCAAAAACTGTCCGGTGGTTTGCAACCTTTGGAGATTCCCGTGTGGAAATGGGATGCTATTGCCATTGATTTCGTAATGGGATTATGCAGGACTCGGAGTGGACACGATGCTATCTGGGTTATTGTGGACTGATTGACAAAGTCTGCACACTTCTTGCCAATCAATATGAGTTACCCTTTGCAAAAACTAGCACAATTGTATATTAATGAGATAGTCCGACTGCATGGTGTTCCATCTGCTATCATGTCAGATAGAGATCTGAGGTTTACTTCCTGATTCTGGGGGAGTTTGCATCAGGAGTTAGGTTCGAAGCTCTAATTGAGTTCGGCCTATCATCCTCAAACAGATGGGTAATCCGAGCGGACTATCCAGAGTTTAGAGGACTTGTTGAGGTCTTGTGTGCTAGAGCATAGTGGTGGCTGGGAGCAATACCTTCCACTGATCGAATTTACTTATAATAATAGTTATCATAGTAGCATCGGTATAGCTCCATACGAGGCTTTATATGGCAGGAAATGCCGAACCCCTCTTTGCTAGTCGGAATCGGGTGAGAGCCTAATGTTAGGACCAGAGGTTGTGCAACAGACCTCTGAGCAAATTCAAATGATCAAAGATAAAATGAAAGCATCCCAGGACCGTCAGAAGAGTTATTATGATAAGCGGATAAAGCCAATCGAATTTCAGGTCAGCGACAAAGTCTTTTTGAAAGTCTCTCCCAGCAAAGGCATTAGGAGAGCATTGAAAAGCAAGAAATTGAGCCCGAGGTCTATTGGTCCGTATGAAATATTGAAGAGAGTCGGACCTGTTGCATATCAGATAGCATTGCCTTCTCATTTATCAAATTTACATAGCGTGTTCCACGTTTCTCAATTGAGAAAGTACTTGTCAGATCCTACTCATGAAATGCCGGATGATGATGTTAAAATTTGAGAAAACCTGACCACTATAGCTGAGCCTACTGGTATAGTGGACCGATCAGTAAAACGATTAAGAAGCAAGAATGTTCAACTGGTTAAGGTTGCATGGCAGCAGGATCAGTGTATCATGCATACTTGGGAACGTGAAGACATTATGAGGGAACAATATCCCGAATTGTTTCATTAATGTATAATTTTTATATTTAAATTTAAATTTCGAGGACAAAATTTTTGTAGGAGGGGAGAAATGTAACATCCTAAAATTTATGATTCTTAGAAAAATAATTTATTAAAGATTAATGGAGGATTTCCGAATGAAATTCCGAGTGAATACTGTTTAAAATGAGTTATTCCAAGTGAAAATGGATATAATTCTGAGTGAAATAAGACTGAGAAAACTACTTCTAGGTGAAGTTAAGATGTTTCTGAGTGAAACATCATTAAGAGAATCATTTTTGAGCCAAGAAAATAGTGTTCAAATGAGACACTTTTGAATAAGGAAAATCCGAGTGAAACGGCTCCGAGTGAAATGTTTCCGAATGAAACGTTTCCGAGAAAAGTACTCCTGAGTGGGGAAAAACTTTGAAATTAAATAAAGTACTTCTCAGGCTGGTATATTTTGAAAAGTGACCGAGTGGAGTATCTCTGAGTCGTGTGACTTTGCAAGTGAAGTGTCACTGAGTGTGGTATTTCCGAGAGAGGTGGCATCGATTGAAATAAACCGAATGAGTCTTTACAAGGAGACTACTTCTGGACGGAGAAAGACTCTAACTCCGAATGAGTATATTCTAGGTGAGCAATTTCAAGGGAAATAAATGACCGAGTGATAAATTCATTTAATTGTGTTCGGTCAGAGTTGTTGAGTTTGAACTCGGGTTTGTCTTCTAAATGGTCTTTGATCCTGAGTGATTCTTTCGAGTGGAAAGACTTCCGAGAGAGGATTGTCTACTAATTTCGAGTGATCTTTTTAGATGGGAGACTTCCGAGTGACGCAAGTGAAGGTTTGACTCAGGCAAAAATATAACTGAGAGAGCTGTCTGAATGAGATATTTCCGTGTGGGTTATTTCCGAAGAAAGAAAGTTGGGTGTTTCATGGATGGAACCTTTCCGAATGAATTTCCTCTGAATGAAGAATTCTGAGCAGACAGAGGCTTTCTTGGAAAAATGTACCAGAACGAAACCGAGTCGGAATTAATAATTATTTACTTATCGAAACTTTCTACTTCACTCTGTTCTTCTATCTTCCAGCAGATTCTTTTTTTGACATTTTTCTAAGTATGGGACCCTCTCTGATGTGTTGTCCCTTTTCATTAAATGCTTATTCCTTTCTTATCATTTGAAGATACGTGTAGCAGACCATTTCCTATCGTTCACGTCTCTCTTTTGCATGAACGATATATATACCAACTTCTACTGTTGAATGAGTTTAGAAACTTTTAAAAGTGAAAACATCATCTATAATCTTTTCTTCCAACCTTTGCTGGAAACCATCAAACGAAGAAGAAACTAATCTTCCTTTCTTCCCTTTTATGTGAAAGCTTAGATTTCATAAGTAAGAAAGCTTTGTACTAATTCAGAACTGTAATTCCAATCGGAATTCGTGAAGCTAAGATTGAATAGAGCTTGAAAAGTTATTGGAACTCTTATTTCCAGGTAGGGGGAGCGTTACATTTCAAATGAATGGTTTATGAATGGATTTGGGGTGTTTTGTTATGATATATATATGATATGTGTATGAATTATTATTGAAACCCCGACTGAATGATATTTTATATTTACATATCTTTCATTCATATTAATAATATTGAGTTCATATGAGATATATGTGTTGTGATCAATTCTATGCATGAGATGCTATAGAATATATGTGACTGATGATGATTCATGAATTTTTCATGATATATGTATATGCGTGAGATGCAAGTGTGTTGATTGAATATGAAATATGATGTGGTTTCTTGGATTCCACAAAAGACCTTGGGTGGGACTCAAGGCAACCTCTTGAGCGGGGTTCAGGGTTTAGCCCGTGGCACTACCGTTGTCATTGAGAGTGATGGTGTCACATGAGGGTGCAAACGGTTTGGTACCTTTAAAACGGCCGGATCAGCTGAGAGCTGAGTTATGGCTCGGGGAGCCAGTGTTGCAACATAATTTAAAAGACTTAATAATGGATCCATTTGGTTGAGCATGTGTATGCACTGATATATATATATATATATGTTATTGAGAATAACATGTTGCTTTATGATGAGTTTGTATGACTCGGTTATGTTTTATATATATAGTTATGAATTGGATTTTTAATCCGATTCAATAACTATTATTTGATATGTCTATGCTCACCCCTATTGTTGTTATTTTTACAATGAATGTAGGACACAACAACGATGTGTGAAGTCACTCAGCTGCTCGGATTGTACTTAGTACACATAGTTATTTTGTAGAAGCCTTGGCCGGCTCCTGTTCATACCGAGTGTTATATTTACTTGTATATTTTATGGGCCGGTCGACTGATGTAAATATGACAATGATATTATTTAATCTAAATTCTATTTTAATATTTAAATTAATTGTGAAAAATTTATTTGATTTATTGAAATTTTATTTTAAAATTAAGAACGTTATACATATCATTACGATCATCATTTGCAACTGTCAGAAACTGACTTGTGCTTACAACGTAGGGCGACCGACTTGTCAAGCTCATTAATATAACATTCTCACACGGTAAACACTTATCATACTTATACAATTCACATTTCTCATCAAACGGGCGACCTGCTTGTCAAGCCCGGCATCAAATTGCCACTATACACCGATTGTCACAGCATTAAATATTTCAAATTCAATCGTCTTAAGCCACACACACACGATCCTAAACTGATCGGTGTCCATACACATACGTGCATTCATACACACATTCACATACAACTCATCCAACATCATCTCTATTATCACAGCATCAAATATTTCTTAAGTCATACACACACACGATCCTCAACCGATCGGTGCCCACATACATACATGCATTCATACACATTCACATACAATTTTTCTTCCAGCATCATTTCTTACCCGGTTCACAATTAATTCAACGACTCGGATAATATGTCCTATTCTAATTAATTATAACCTGAACACCCCCTTACCTCGGTTCCAAGCTTCAATAATCGTTGGGTTCACAGTTCCACCTCTGAATCCAGCACCAGCTTCCTTAATCGTTCCATCGGTATTCGTTCTACTACCAACGGGTTTGGAATGCACAACCTTGAAACCACTGTCACGGAAATGTAATTATTTTCAAGGTTTTGATGCAAAATGGACCTCCCTTCAGAGCATGCAGCTCGCAGCGATAGAGGAAGGAGAAGAAGAAAAGAAACAGATGAAGAAGAAGAAGATTCTCGTAAGAGAGTGAATGATTGAGGAAAGAGAAAGAAATATTTATTTAAGGCTCAGGGCAACCAGTTACCTCCCCAACCGGTCACTTTTAATTAAACATTTCTCTTCTTCCAATCACACCTTTCATAATAATTAACCAATCAATAAATCTATTTACACTCACAATATTTAATTACTTATTATTACCCAATAATTCATAAAAATATCAAATAAATCCTTAAAACAATTTTTAATATTTTCCACTACACAAAAATTTTCTATAAATATCCGGATGTTACAAGCAGGACTCAATGGACCAAGCAGGGTCCACAGGGTGTCAAGTAGGACCCTCAGCTAAAGGCCGACCCTTTAGTATCCAGATACTAGGAGTATGATATACATGAGGGTCAGTTGTGTTTTACGCTCCTTGACTTATTTATATGTTTATGACGATGCTTGTATTATGTGATGATTCAGTTATTGAGATGTATGTGCTACATGATGTTGATTTACTTGATGATAATGAATATAGTAGCTTGAGGCTAATTAATATGTTGATTTGTGTGTAACGGTGTTGGATAAATTAGAGGATAAATGACTAAGCATGTATGCCTGAATTTAAGTGATAATAGTATGTAATGATGGCGTCAAGTTGGTAATTAATGTGATTGTGAAAGTATGAAGACTGGAAGGGTGAGTAAGGGGATAACGGAGATGGTAACTAATAATAATTGACGTTTATCACTAGGGGGTAGCTAGATTACACTTTTCCTAGTTTTGATGTCTATTTCTATATTTATTTTTAATTCTAGTTATTCACTCCTTTTATTGTGGTTTTGGTGACTTTTGGCATATTGTGGATGTACACCGCGGAGGTAGATGCTAAATATGGTCAAGGCGAGCATGACGTTGGTATAGTAGTGACTATGTGTATGCTTATTTATTGACAATAAAAAATGTAGAGGAATAATAATGTAGTGTTGTAATATTATTATGTTTATGTGTTATGGGGCACAAAGTCATTGCGTGATTGCATGAAATTGGCAAGGACTGTGATGTATGTTGCATGATTGTGTGATGCGTGTAACTTATGCATTTTCATTGATTTGACATGATGATTTATGATTTAGTATGTTAGTTGAATGATGATGTGAACATGTGTTATGGATGAATGGATTTCAGAATGATTAGGTTATAAATGATAGAATGTGTAGATATTGGCACAGAGCCAAGTTTAGGCTTGATGATTGAAATAGGCAGGCCTTGTGTACGCTATGATGATAATGTAGTGTGATTGTGGGATTGAATGACAGATTGATAAATTGGATGAGTTATGCATATGTTAGAAATAAGCATTTATATGAAATTAAAGAACTAAATAGGGGGTTTTATGATCCGGTGGGTGGTGATTTAGAAACTGTACATATAGGTCTTGGGTCATTTAGTGTCCATTTAAGTGGTTTGGTGCAAGGGTTTTACGCATAATTGGTTAAAACTGCATTTTGCATATAACTCGCACATATGATGGAATTTTGGCGAACTGACAATGCTAACAGTTCCGGAATAGGGAAAATAGTTGGTCCGTGAAGTTTCGTGGCAATCAGACCTGAAATGGGCCAATGGGGTAGGTCGGAAGTTGATCGGGAGACTTAAAACTCATGACAGCATCAAGTTTTGTTATTGTCAGCGTGGAATGCACAGCTTTGGGCTGACGCTACGCGTAGCAGATCATCAATGTTTATCTTCATTTACCTATAAATATGAAGAGACTTTAGACCTTGAACAAGTTCATGAACACACACGTGAAAGCATAAATCTGAAATTTCTAGCAATTTAAAGTTTTCTTATCAAAAGCAAAGACTTTCTTTGTATCTTTGCTTCTTAGTCTTTGTTTTTCTACTTAGAGTGCCTGTTCTTTAAGATTCATTATCTTACACTAAGTTATCAAAAACACAAACACACTCACAAATCACAACATGTGTCAAAGTCTGGTATGTTGTCAGTCTTAGTTTTATTTGGGAAACATTGTTTAGCTTGAAAAGAATATTTGGGTTTGAGTCAGGAGTGGTTTGTTGAAAGAATATTTGAGTTTAAGCCATGAGTGGTTGGAGTCAAGAATACTTAAGACACAAGTTGTGTCGTGTTGTGTAAAAAAACATTTTTACATAGTGAAAATCCTTCAAATTTGAAGGTACCGGATGTAACTTTTATGTTGGAAGTGAATCAGTATAAATCTATTGTGTGCAATCTCTCTTTCCCTTATCTCTTTAGTCTTATTCAAAGTCTATTATCGTTCTTTTTTTGAAAAAGTTTTTATTACATAAAAAAGTGTCAGACTTATTCAACCTCTCCTTCTAAGTCTTACTAAGAAGGGATATACTAAAAATTTGAAATGCTTAAAAGAAGGAAGTCACCAAATCACAATGTAAAGATTCATGGCAATGATACAAGTGCATAATATGCTTAAAAGATAAGAGTTACCATAAGCAAATGTCATATAGTCAAAAAAGCTTCAAGGTCATGTCTCATAAGCGAATCACTCAAAATTTACATGATAAAGGGCAACTGTTTCACTCCATTAAATACTGAATTATGTAAAATCAACTTTGATTTTCATCTTCTCAATCATCACCAACACACAATCAACATGAATCACAAAGTATTCTCTAAGTTGTAATGTGGCTTGTTTACAAGAAATCATAATTTTTCATGATAGCAAAACACCTAAAATCATTGTCGCGACCGGGGTCCCGGCGCGCGACGCGGACTGATTAAAGACAAATAAAAGAAAATTGAAACGGTATTGAAATGAGGCTCTTTGGGAGGCCTAAAAAATAAAGGGTTCAAGGAGTCGCCACTAATATTTATTAAGGAAAATATTAGGAAAACCTTTAAACAGCACTGTTTTTTTTCCGTTTTTGTTTAAAAAAAATGAGATTCTGTTTAGTCCGGGAGTCGAATTATAGGAGGGGAAGGTATTAGCACCCCACACTGTCCGTAAAAAAAACGGTTACCCAAATTGATCATGCATAATTTCAAAAATGATTATCAAGTATTTCATCCTTCATAAAACAATCATAAATAATATACACAATAAAAAATATATATAAATATGAATAAAACAAAGATAATAATAAAATACATCTCCTAAGTTTGTTGTTTTTCCTTCTAAAAAAATAAATAAGCAACTGATTAAAAGACCATAAAAATAAAAAGATTAAAAAAAACAATAAGACGTCTTGTCTTACTTATTTTCTAATAAAAAATTGATTTTACAGAGAAATATAAAGTTTAAAGCAAATAAATAAATAAATAAATAGGAATAAGAAAAAAAATAGAATTAAACACATCAACATGAAGATAAAGAAATATAATACACTTCATTAATCAAAATTGACAAGGAATATTGTTTAATTATCTTTTAGAAAAAATAAGATTAATAAGATGTCTCATCTAAATTAATCTCATCTTAAATTTTAAAAATATGAATGAATAAATAACACACTACTTATTAGTCCTGATTTTTTTAGTTTTTTATTTTTTTATTTTTTTATTTTTTTATGAAAGTGATTTTTTCTTAATTATCAAAAAGTTACTAAGAGAAAATAATAGGAAATCATGACCATAATAAAAAATAGATAATTATATATATATATATATACATATTTATAAACTATTAAAATGGTTAAACGTAAATAAATAAATAGAAAGTGTAGCAAAATAAATAAATAAATAAAAAGGCAAAAAGATAAATAACCAAAAATAAAAGTACAGAGAATAAATAATAATAATAAAATAAAGGTACAGAAAAATAAATAAAAGTTCAAAAAAAAACATAATAAAAATAAATAGACATAACAATAAATACATAAAAATAAAAGAGTAGAAAAATAAATACATAAAATAAAGGGGTAGAAAAATAAATAATAAAAAATAAAGGAGCAAAAGTGTAAATAACAAAAATAAAGGGATAGGAAAGTAAATATATGAAAATAAAGGGGCAGAAATATAAATAACAAAAATAAAGGGGTAGAAAAGTAAATACATGAAAATAAAGAGGCAGAAAAGTAAATAACAAAAATAAAGGGGCAGGAAAGTAAATACATAAAAATAAAGGGGCAGAAATATAAATAACAAAAATAAAAGGGCAGGAAAGTAAATACATGAAAATAAAGGGGCATAAAAGTAAATAACAAAAATAAAGAGGCAGAAAAGTAAATACATGAAAATAAAGGGGCAGAAAAGTAAATACATGAAAATAAAGGGGCAGAAAAGTAAATGACAAAAATAAAGAGGCAGAAAAGTAAATAAATGAAATAAAAGGGGCAGAAATATAAATAACAAAAATAAAGGGGCAGGAAAGTAAATACATGAAAATAAAGGGGCAGAAAAATAAATAACAAAAATAAAGGGCAGAAAAGTAAATACATGAAAATAAAGGGGCAGAAAAGTAAATACATGAAAATAAAGGGGCAGCAAAGTAAATGACAAAAATAAAGAGGCAGGAAAGTAAATAAATGAAATAAAAGGGCATAAAAATAAATAAATAAAAAATAAAAAAAATAAAAAATAAAAAAATAAACTAATAATTACATAATATAAAGTGCGGATAAATAAAGTGCAGAAAAATAAATTAACAATAATAAAAGTGCAGAAAAGTAAATAAAGAAGTGTAAAAAATATAAATAAATAAAGAAAAGTAAAGGTACAAATAAATAAATAAAGATGAAGATGCATAAAAATAAATAAATAGATAAATAACTGCAGAAAAATAAAATACAGGAAAATAAAGTGCTTGAATATAAATAAAGAAAAATAAAAGTGTAGAAAAATAAATAACAATTAAATAAAGACGAATAAATAAATGTAAATAAACAACCTTGTATTAATAAAAAATACCTTGGTACAAGATCAATTACAGAGAAACTAGAACAGAAGTCGGGAAATCAATTTTGTGTAGATTTCCTTTGCTTTTGGCTTTGTTTGGACTCGATTTGAAGGTATTTGGATACCGGTTACAACACTTGGGCAGTATTTTGACTCACAAAAACTCACATACTAAGACAAACTAGAGTGGTGCACTCATTTTCCTAACTAGGATTACACAACATAATTTTTGAAAACCAAAACTTCTAAAAATTCTCACAAAAATTTAACACTCTTTCCCTTTTTTTTTTTCTCTTCTTCCTCCAAATGCCTCAATATCACCTTCTATTTATAGAAGAAAATTGGCATTGGATCCTCCATAAATGACATCACTTTTCTACTTTTTCAATTTGTCCAAATTTGATGTCAATTTCCCCAATTTTCTCCAATTATCCAACCAAACTGGGGCCCACCACTAATAAACCACCGTCAACTTTTCTGATTTTCTCTTCTTCTTTTTTTTAATTTTAATTTTTTTTGGACCTTTTTTTTGGACTTTTTTTGGCCCATTTCCTTTTTTTTTGTTTTTTTATTTTTTTTGGCCCATTTTCCTTTTTTTTAGATTTTTTTTAGGACCCATTTTTTCTTTTTCTTTTCTTTTTTTTTGGGCCTTTTTATTTGATTTTTATTTTTTTATTTTTTTATTTTCGTTTTTTTATTTTTTTTATTTTTTTATTTTTTTTATTTTTTTTATTTTTCTTTTTTTTTGCCTATTTTTTTTATTTTTTTGTTTTTTTGGCTTTTTATTTAAAAATACAAATGGAAGCATAAATTATTTATTACATATATGGAAATAAATAAAATATCCAATAAATATAAATTACTACCCACAATATAAGGAGTAAAAAGGTAGTCAGAAAACATCGTCTTCCCTCCCTTATTCTTTCCTCTTGGCTTCGGCATCCATCAGCCATTGCTTGAGAGAAATGAAGAGAATTGATGAAATGAGAGGTGTGGTAGGAAATGAAGAGGGGTTGGGTATTTATAGAGATGGGGAAGGGTTACTATTCCAATGGTCACTATGTAATTTTTAATATTATATTTTTTTTTAATATGATCCGGGGTGGCAATCTGGACTGGATGGGGTTCTAAGCACTGTACCGCGTCACCAACGAGAATTGGTAAGTCATAACCGGGGTCTGAAATCATTGGTCAACTATGGACATTTCTCTTCACCTCGGTTAAATATTAAGCATTGGGGAATCTCCTGCAGGCGTACCTCCGGTGTGTCTTGAAGTTCAAGTACGGATTAACACATCAGTTTTAACTTGAAGAACCTCGGATTCCCTTCGAACCGAGGTGTAAAATACCATACTCCACTGAGGCTGTACGAGCTTAGAACTAATGAGGTAACACCAGTCATGAAACCGTGCTAGGACCCCGGTTAATGCAGTCAACATTGACTCCGAATTCTAGGACAAATAAACTCTTTTTTCGTTTTTTCTTTTTTTCTTTTTTTCTTTTTTCTTTTTTTTCATATTTTAATATGTATCACCGGACAAAAATAGGTGTTCACAGATGCCCCTCTTTACTTCTTTTCATGAAAGAATATGAGACATATTCATATTATTGATGTGAAAAGAAAGTAAAGACGTGAACACCACTAAGAATACTTGATAACTTTTGACAAGAAGTAAATAGCCGAATGGTGTTGTCCCAATGCTAGACAGTTTAAGGAGAGGCACTTGGAACATGACAGGAAGATAAACGGCACAACCTAGGGGTTAATGAAGTTGTCTTGACATTTCGAGGAGCCTAAGAATGGGTATTTGAGGCTTCGACACAAAATAGATGACAGGGGGATGCCCCTGAATGATTTTGATTGAGATAGCCTAGGGAAGGGTACCTGAGGCTGTGTCATGAAAATAAATGACTGGGTGGATGTCCCTGATTTGATTTTGATTATGATAGCCTAGGGAAGAATACCCGAGGCTTTGACATGAAACTAAATGACTGGGGGGATGCCCCTGATTTGGTTTTGATTGAGATAGCCTAGGGAAGAATACCTGAGGCTTTGACATGAAACTAAATGAATGGGGAGATGCCCCTGAATGATTTTGACAGCCTAGGAATGGATACCTGAGGCTTTGACATGAAAACAAATGACTGGGGGATGCCCATGATTTGTTTTAGTAGCCTAGGAATGGATACCTGAGGCTTTGACATGAAAATAAATGACTGGGGGATGCCCCTGATTTGTTTTAGTAGCCTAGGAATGGATACCTGGGGCTTTGACATGAAAATAAATGACTGGGGAAATGCCCCTGATTTGATTTGGTAGCCTAGGAATGGATACCTGAGGCTTTGACATGAAGTAAGACTTAAGGGAAATACCTCTAACATAATGACTTATGATGAAGAATTATATGAGATTTATGCTCAAGAAGAATGTGTCTGAGATTGACTTTTCTGACTTAGTGAGGGTTCCGAGTGAATACAAGGATTGGATTTTCACATCTTAGTAAACCATCCCTATTGGAGTTAGGTGATAGGCTGAAACTGTTGATCTCGACTCTTTATGGGGAGCATTTGTCCTTGTTGTACCCTCAAACCTGCATGGAAGAAATAGTCAAGTGGAAAACCAAAGGTTAAAGATCTTGTTTCCTCCAGGTGACTACCATAATCTTTATGGGACTTGTTATTACTCATGGCAGAGCGGAATATCCTGATTACCAAGGTCTGTGTAATTGGGAAGTATCAAGCTTGTTTGAGATTAAAAATATGCCTTTCATGATTTTTTTTTAATATTTTCCACAAAATGCATGCAAATGAAACCTGACAAGACAAGGATTGGAACTGAAATTGAGAATTCCATATATTTACTTGGGAAAATTACAAGTTTATATCATAATTTTTAATCCAAACTTTTAGAGGACATAAAGACTACCCTATCCCTTTAGAGTACGCTCAAGCATAATATTTCTTGACTGCATCTGAATTAACCGGGAAAGATAACTCCTCACCATCCATGTTCATCAAAATCAAAGCTCCTCTAGAAAAGGCTCTCTTTACGATGAATGGTCCTTCATAATTTGGCTTCCATTTGCCTCGGTGATCATTTTGATTCGGCAAGATTTTCTTCAGTACCAAATCACCTTCATGAAATTGACGAGGTCGCACTTTCTTTTCGTATGCCTTCTTCATACGCTTTTGGTATAACTGCCCATGACAGAGAGCGGTTAACCTTTTCCCATCAATTAAATTTAATTGATCATACTGGGACCGAACCCATTCAGCTTCTTCTAGTTTGGCATCCATGATTACTTTTAAAGACGGAATTTCCACTTCTATTGGTAAAACAGCTTCCATACCATACACCAATGAGAAGGGTGTTGCCCCTGTCGAAGTCCGTACAGAGGTACGATACCCATGTAAAGCAAAAGGAAGCAACTCACTCCAGTCTTTGTAGGTTTCAACCATCTTTTGTATGATTTTCTTTATATTTTTGTTAGCAGCTTCCACTGCTCCATTCATCTTAGGTCTGTATGGAGATGAATTGAAGTGTTTGATTTTGAATTCCTCGCAGAGTTCATCCATCATTTTATTATTCAGGTTTGTACCATTATCAGTGATGATCTGATTTGGTAAACCATATCTACAAATCAATTCTCTCTTGATGAATTTGACCACAACATTTTTAGTCACGTTGGTGTAGGAAGCTGCTTCAACCCACTTGGCGAAGTAATCAATGGCCACCAAAATAAAGCGATGCCCATTTGATGCTTTTGGTTCAATGGGACCAATAACATCTATGCCCCACATAGCAAAAGGCCAAGGCACTGTTAGAATGTGCAAAGAAGATGGTGGTGCATGAATGTTGTCTGCATAGGTTTGACACTTGTGACATTTCTTGGTATAGTTATTACAATTATTTTCCATTGTCATCCAATAATATCCAGATCGGAGAATTTTTCTTGCCATCGAGTGCCCATTTGCATGTGTTCCGAAAGGCCCTTCATGAACATCCTTCATGATTTTGTTAGCTTCCATCACGTCTACACAACGAAGAAGAACAGAATCATAATTTCTCTTATAGAGTGTATTCCCAGTCATAAAGAAATTCATGGCTAGGCGCCTGAGGGTTCTTTTATCATTTTCTGAGATACCAGGGGGATATTCTTGATTTTGAATATAATTTTTGATGTCATGAAACCATGGTTTCCCATCGGGCTCTTCTTCTATCTCATGACAATATGCAGGTTCGAGACGCCTTTCAATCTCGATGAAGGGCATGTCACACTCCCTACTTACGTTGAACATGGAGGCCAACGTGGCCAAAGCATCGGCTAATTGGTTATCATCCCGATAAATATGATGGAAAGAGACTTCATCAAACCCTTTGATTAGTTCCATGATGTGAGCTTGATAAGGAATCAATTTGCCATCTCTAGTACCCTATTCTTCTTTCAGTTGATGAATCACCAAGGCAGAATCTCCGTATATTTGTAGAGATTTCACCTTTGCTTCAAGTGCTGCCTGAATCCCCAAAGCACAAGCTTTATATTCTGCAATATTATTGGTACAATCAAAACAAAGTCTAGCAGTGAATGGGAAAAGCTTGTTATCTGGTGAGATTAGGATGGCTCCAATCCCATGCCCCAGTGTATTCGATGCCCCATCGAACATCAAAATCCAAGTTCTATTAGGACAATCTTTCTCTTCTAACAACATCATAATATTTTCGTCAGGAAATTCGAATGACATTGGTTGGTATGCTTTTAGGGGATGGTGGGCCAAGTGATCAGCCAAAGCACTCCCTCTTACAGCTTTTTGGGTGACATGAATGATATCATACTCAGTCAAAAGAACCTGCCAACGAGCTATTCTTCCCGTCAGAGCTGGTTTTTCAAAGATGTACTTAATTGGGTCCATCTTAGATATCAACCAAGTAGTATAAGATAACATGTATTGCCTTAGGCGACGAGCAGCCCATGCTAATGCACAACAAGTTCGTTCCATAGTGGAATATCGTGCTTCGCACTCAGTGAACTTCTTGCTCAAATAGTAAATAGCATGCTCTTTTCTCCCAGACTCATCATGTTGCCCCAGTACAGAGTCCATAGACTCATCTATCACTGTCAAATACAACAGGAGTGGTCTTCCCGGGGTTGGGGGAACCAAGATCGGTGGGGATTGCAAGTATTGCTTTATTTGGTCAAAGGCTTCCTGACAATCAACATTCCATTGTGATGGTTGATTTTTACGAAGCAACTTAAAGATTGGATTACATACAGCTGTTAGTTGAGAAATGAAACGAGCTATGTAATTCAACCTTCCAAGGAACCCTCGTACTTCTTTTTCAGTGCTAGGAGCAGGCATTTCCATGATTGCCTTTACTTTATCAGGATCCACTTCGATACCTTTCTCACTGACAATGAAACCAAGCAACCTTCCAGAACTAGCCCCAAAAGTGCATTTAGCCAGATTTAATCTGAGTTTGAATTTTCTCAGACGTTCAAAGAGCTTTCGTAAGTCAATCAAGTGACCTTCAACGGATTTGGATTTGGCAATAATATCATCTACATAAACCTCTATCTCTTTATGCATCATGTCATGAAATAAAGTTACCATCGCTCTTTGGTAAGTGGCACCGGCATTTTTCAATCCAAAAGACATCACCTTGTAGCAGAAGGTTCCCCACAAAGTAATGAAAGTGGTTTTTTCCATGTCTTCGGGTGCCATCTTGATTTGGTTATACCCAGAAAATCCATCCATGAATGAAAAAATGGAATGTTGGGCCGTGTTATCAACAAGAACATCAATATGTGGCAATGGAAAGTCATCTTTTGGGCTAGCTCTATTCAAATCCCGGTAATCAACACACATTCGTACCTTCCCATCCTTCTTCGGGACCGAAACAATGTTGGCCACCCATTCAGGGTATTTGGAGACAGCCAAGAACCCAGCATCCAATTGTTTGGTTATCTCTTCTTTAATCTTTAAGAGCATTTCTGGCTTCATCCTTCTCAATTTTTGCTTTATGGGGACGCAACCGGGTTTCAATGGCAACTTGTGTTCAACGATGCAGTTATCTAATCCCGGCATATCCTGATACGACCAAGCAAACACATCGCTAAATTCAACCAACAATTCTATTAATTCACTCCTATGTTCTCTACTCAAAGAGGTGCCGATCTTGACTTCTTGTTTATTTTCTTCACTCCCCAAATTTATGACTTCAACAATTTCTAGATAGGGAGAAATTTCTTTATCTTCCTGATCTAGCAGCCTTAGTAATTCAGGGGAAGGTTCATCGGACTCTTCATCCTCTTCGCTTGTTGGATTAAAATCATGATGGGAGAAAGCAATCTTATTATTTTGGAATTCAATTTCAGATCTGCAATTTATTTAATATAAAAAAGGCAAAATAAGGAAAATGATAATTGAACTTAACTTTTATTTATTTGAAATGATAAAGGAAACATGTTTTGCCCTTATTAAAACTCATCCTAAGGCTTTAGGCATAGCCAAAGGATTTAAACAAAAACCTACAAAGTGAATAATTACTTTGAAATGATCTCTAGAAACTCAATGGCTTCCCAATTACACAACTCAGTATCTGAAGGACAAGGGTAAATCAAGTCTTCTTCTTTCTTGGACTCATCATCGATGACTGCCACTTGGTCTGGAGATGTCAATCTTGCACTCCTGAAGCTTTGGTAAAGGTCACAGATAGGGATCTTCGCAGTTAGGGGTTCTCGGTTTTCTAACCGTGCAAGTCATTTTTCTCTTTTATCTGCGAAAACCTTTGCTCTTTCCATTGGAGATGGATGATACCCCAACCCAAAGCCGTTCTTATTCTCCTTAACCAATAATGGGTCTACTCCTCCATCAAGCATCTTCCTAAGCCCTTTCCCTTGCTGGAATCCAGATTTCATCATCACTTTGGCTACCATCATAGAAGCTTTGGAAGGACGAGCTAGTTGTAACCCTTCACTCACATAGGTGATGTGAGCAATTTCCAATGATTGGAAAGAAGTCTCAAGACTTTCTTCAGCCGCTTCTATATATGGAGTTGACATGGGCTTGCTGATAAGAAAATCTCCCTCACTAGAAACAATGACTAGCTTGTTGTTTACCATAAATTTGAGCTTTTGATGAAGGGTAGATGGCACCACACCGGCAGAATGTATCCAAGGCCTCCCCAATAGGCAGCTATAAGCAGGATTGATATCCATCACTTGAAATAATACATTGAAGGTGCATGGGCCCACTTGGATGGGGATCTCAATATCTCCAATGACCTCTCTCCGAGTACCGTCAAAAGCTTTTACTACCATTGAGCTTGGCTTCATATGTGACCCATCAAAAGGTAGTTGATTTAAAGTGGACTTTGGCATGATATTCAGAGAGGAGCCATTATCAACTAGGACCTTGGCTACGATATGATCCCGACACTTGATAGAGATGTGTAATGCCTTATTATGACCTCTTCCTTCAGCAGGTATCTCTTCGTCGGTGAAAGTTAAGTAGTCATTTGAGGCAATATGCCCCACTATCCCTTCAAACTTTTCTGGCAAAATATCTTTCGCAACATGTGCTTTATTCAAGACCTTCAATAACCTTCCACGATGTGGTTCTGAGTCCAATAAGAGAGATAACAAGGATATTTTTGCAGGAGTGTGATCTAACTGGTCGAGGACCTGGTATTCACTTTGCTTAATGAATTTCAAAAATTCACAAGCATCTTCCTCTGTTATTCCTTGGGGAGGGTCTTGTTCTTTACCACGACTTTCTTTTTCACTTACAGGTGCATCCTCCTTTCTCAAGTTTTCAGGAGCATAAACTCGTCCACTCCTAGTCATTCCACTTGTCTCAGAAATATTGGTTACTGAGGATGACGATCCCTTTAGGAGTTGAGGGATTACATCCACTTCATACTTCTAAGGTACTGCATGGGTATCCTTGTATGAAAATGGAGATGGGGTCCTAATTGTCAAGGACGGATGGTTTATGACTGGTTCGATCAAAGGTTTCTTGGTGTAATAGACCACCAAAGGAACAGGGGTGACTGGGCTTACTAAGTCTGTACCATGCTGCCCATGGATCATGTTGACATCATTGCAAGGGCGACGATAAACTTCTACCAGATGTGTGTCAAGTAATTTTTGAAGCATTTCAGGCATCTGATTATGAATATCCTCATTAGAACTTTGAGTTTCAGATATTAATCCTTTCCTCAAAAGTTCATTATAGATCCATGGGAGAGGAGTTTTGATATCTGAAACATTCCTAACATGATCACTTCCCAAGTCATGTGTTATTGCATCCCCAGCATTTCCATGATTAGGCAAAGGATTTCTAATCACATTTGGGGAGCCTTCTTCGAAATCCAACCACTTGGCATTTATCAAATCACGTACCTTAAACTTTAAGGCAATGCAATTTTCTGTAGAATGCCCCGGTGCCCCAGCATGATAATCACACTTCACATTAGGATCATACCCCTTAGGATAGGGTGGCCCTACGGGTTTTAAAGGACATCGTACAACAAGAGAACTTTTGAGAAGTTGAGGCAAAAGTTCAGTATATGTCATGGGAATTGGATCAAATTGCACAGAAGGACGGTCATTATTTGGCTTTTTTGTAGAAGATTTGGGTTGGGATTTTGCATCCATTGTTGGGGAGGAGGTGGTGGTGTATTCTTGAAATTATGGACGGGTGGGGGTCTATATGATTGAGGATGGGGAAATGAATTTCCAGAAGCAGCAGCTACATAAGGGTAAGGTCCGTACGGTGGATAATGAGGTGGGAAAGGGAAAGGGGAAGGTTGAAACATTTTTTGATTATGTTGACCTTGATTTCCCATTACAGCATTTGCTTCCTCACCCTTTCTTCTTCCTGCCCCTGTCATAGGTCTTCCTATTGACGGGGAACTTTGGACAACTTTTCCTGTTCTCAAACCGCTTTCAATTCTTTCCCCTATTACTACCATATCAGAAAAGCTTGATGATACACTCCCAAGCATCCTTTCATAGAACGGTGGCTGAAGAGTGTCAATGAACATTGCCACTATCTCTTTCTCTATCAGGGGTGGTTCAACTTGTGCAGCCATTTCCCTCTATTGTTGAGCATATTCTTTGAAGGACTCAGTATTTCTTTTGGTCATGTTTTAAAGTTGCAGCCGGTCTGGTGCCATGTCCATGTTGTATTTATACTGCTTTAGAAAGGCATCGGCTAGATCCTTCCAACAACGAATACGAGTTCGTTCAAGGTGAGTGTACCAGCTCAATGCTGCCCCAGCAAGGCTATCTTGAAAAAAATAGATCAGCAGCTTTTCATCATAAGCATATCCTGCCATCTTTCGGCAGTACATGGTTAAATGGTTACGAGGACAAGTTGTTCCTTTGTATTTATCAAATTTCGGCAATTTGAATTTGGGAGGAATTACCACATCTGGAACTAGGCATAATTCAGAAACATTTGTTATGCCTAAGCCACTTCCTCCCTCTACTGAACGCAACCTTTCTTCCAATATTTCCATTTGACCTTTTGACAAAGGCACTGCTGGCTGATCAGGATTTGGTGGAGGGACCTGAGCTTTGTGTGACAAGTTTTGGGAAGCACCTGCCTGTGGTATTGGGCAACCATAAGGGAAATAATATGGCACTGCTTGTGGGTTTGGTTGTGTGGCATCATTTGGAGTCTGGTGATTTTGTGGTGGAATTGTATTAGGTGGAGTGACATTGGGTGGAGCCTGAGTGTTTTAGGGAACAGCTGTTGATTGGTTAAAATTTGGAGGGTTAGATACAGGGGGATTAGGAATTTGTTGAGCAGCAGGAGGATTCTCTTGATTAGGATTAGGATGCATGGTGTAATATCCTTGAGGTAAGCCATATGGAGGCTAAGCATATGCTTGTTGAACATTCCCGTCTTGGGAAACAAAAGGTGGCAATGGCATACCATAAGGTTGGTGTGAGATGAATGGAGTTTCAGTGACTGGAGCAGGATCATTTAAAGGTATAGGGTTCCCCTCTTGAGCTTGAACTTGAGGAGTGGATGTTTGTTCCCCATTTCCTGCAGAAGATCCCTTTTCTGTACCTCTTTTTTCAAGGAGCTTAAGTATTTCTGCCATCTGCTCCTTGATCTGGCCAACTTCATTCCTCAATTCTTCAACTGCGTTTTCCGGCTCTGCCATGAGTCTTGTTTGCAATCGGGTTTGATAAGGATGCTTTGAGCCCTTTCTCCCCGTGATGTGAGTAAATACAAAGAAACCCCCCTTGGGTACAAGAACAAGTATTGTTAAATGACATAAAGAGATGTAAAGTAAATACATGATGAATTTTAAATATCGGTAAGCAAAGATAAACCTTTCTTTTAGAATGTCTTTTTCTAAAGTACTAAGTTAGAAGAAAAATGCAAATTCAACATGAGATTTATTCATTGATCAACAAGTTCTGATACATTATTTGTTACAACAACTCAAAATCAATTTTCTCTCGCTTTAGCAATCCAGACCCTCATTTCATCCAATCGCCCCTTGCAGTATTGGATGAATGTTGCAATTTCCTCCGGTGTAGAAAGTGGATTCATCATTGCTTCAGCCTTCTTCAACAGGTGAGGAATATCTCCAAGTGTTCCATTAGCAAGACCGGCTAGATTAGAAAAACGGTCTCTCCAAGAATAGACAAGACTTTCCAACTCACCCTTTCTAGGGTCATTAAACGTATAATCTCTTCATATCTATCCTTGTCTTCCATGGCTTGCCATTTTTCTTCATTTATTTCACGCTCGCAAGCACTGGCGACATCTCTGACTTGTTGTTCCAGTTCATCAATTCGTGCTTGCATAAGGTTCTTTTCAACTTGAGCTTCTTCTTTTGTCTTGGCTAGAATTCCTCGTAACCGCCCTTTGTCAGCCAATATATCATCCTTTTGTTTCTCTTTGGTCTTCAATTGGCTGTTCGCTGTTTGGAGGCATTGATCTAATTACATCATATGTTCTCTTTCAATTCGCCGCTTCTTACCCATGTCTTCAAAGGCATTTTCCAATTCACACCTTTTTCTCTTAAGGGAAGCATTGTCTTGTTGAATTTTGATTAAATCATCCTCCAAAGCTTGATTTTTCTTTGTCATTTCAGCCAACTTACTCCTCAAATTTTCAATCTCTTTGCTTTCATCGGGAGCTGGATTTCTCACATGAGCACCATGATCTTTGAAGGGTAATTTGACAATGGCTACCCTATTTGAAATCCACTGGTGGTAACTTTCTTTTGCAGCATAACTTCGGACACCCAATTCTTTTCCTTTCCTATGGACCTTGCCCCAAGCATCAATGACAGTTTGAATAACAGGAGCACTATTTCCCTCAATATAATAATGAAGAAAAGGTGTTACTGTTTCTTCTTCTGGAGGCTGTATCATAGGATAAGCAAGTTGTCTTTTTCCAATGCTAGGATTGTAATTGATGCATCCTTGAGTTCCCATGAGAGGCACATTCGGAAATTTTTCGCAGCAGTAAATAATGGAATCCATGTTCATCCACTAAGGGTACCACCGAATCATGCTAGCAGATAATCCTGCCAGATGTCCTGCCCACTCCCTATTAGTCTTCTTGGTTAATCTAAGGAGCTTCAAATCAGAGATAGGACATTCAACCTTGCCAACTTGATTGAAGACATGAGAAGTAAGCCATACATACAAGGCGGGTAGACAACAGACGATCTTCTTCCCATTCCGGTTGTGACAGGAATCCATTGTACAACAGATATCAGCTAAGACAGCAGTCATGGAACTTTCACCCCTAAGCTTTCTAGCTAGGAAAACATCAATTGCCTTGAAATTAATATAATTATCAAGGCTTGGGAAAAGGATCACACCATAAATGGCCAACGCCAAAATTTCAACAAACACGTCCCATTCTCTTTTCCCTGCCTGACTGAGGAGTTGCTGCTCAAAGAAGCTTAGTGCGAATCCTGAAATTTAGTTCCTGTTTAATTGAGCCTTCTTAAGCATTTCAGGATCCATCTTGAGAATGCGAGCTACACTGAAGATTGAAGCATGATGTTCAGTTCGACGATAATGTTTCAAATCTTCTAATGGCAAGCCAAATATCTGTTCAAACTCCTCCAAAGTAGGAGCTAACTGGAAATCTTTGAATGTAAAACAGCGGAGAGGAGGATCATAAAACTGAGCTAGAGCAGTAAGGGCCCCTTCTTGCACTTCGACCTCTAAGAATTTTAGGATCTTTCTATACTTCCTTGTAAAGGTCATTTTCTGAGTAATATCCATCCTTTTGCTTAAGGACAACAGATTGCTAGTATTTGATCTGATGACTTTGAGGTGTAACAAATTTTTTAAACCAGTTGCCTTCACTTCTTGATCACTTGATCTCATGTTAAATTCCATTTTTTAGTGATACTTACCGATGTTTAAATTTCACCTTTAACAAAAGAAATAAATGAATCAGATTAACAAAGAAAACAGTTTGATAAATATCCTCACATAAGAGTGTGATAATATTTATCATGACTTAAGTATAGAAAATATACATTTTTGATTTTTTTTTAAAAAAAAACTTTGTGTAAATGAATAAAAGATAAAAGGAATGTTTGCCCAATTGTGTCTTAGACAAGGTAACCACCTAATTGGCTCTAAGGCTATTTAATCGTGTTTCTTCAAAAGATGATTGTTCTAATTGGTTCTAAGAAGGTCACCGGAGCTCTGATCTTTAGCTATGAGTCTTATGCAAAAAGTAGGGAATCCTACTTAGTGCGGACATCATAACTAAGATAACACCCCGGCTGAGATTTTCACGCGAATCATGGTAGGACGTCTCGTCCTAAATGACACCGCTAATAATCTCCCCTAGCCTATGTCTTTTGCGGGGCCCGGGAATAGGGTCCCTTCTAATAGTGTGTGCATTATGATGAATGTGAAGTGTGTGGGGCATTCATACCTGGACTTTTACCCATTCTTCACAATGAACAAACACAAGGCAAAATAAATATCACATGTCTTCTACCCTATGGTTCTAAATTAAGGCAATAAAGAAGTAAAAAAAAATAAATAATAATATACAATCTAAAATTAATGGGAGATTAGATGAACAACGAGAATAACATAACAAATAAATATAAAGGATGAAATAATTAACAATCAACAAAACACACAAGATCAATTTAACGGGCTTGACTCTCAAAATATCCCCAGTGGAGTCGTCATTTGTCGCGACCGGGGTCCCGGCGCGCGACGCGGACTGATTAAAGACAAATAAAAGAAAATTGAAACGGTATTGAAATGAGGCTCTTTGGGAGGCCTAAAAAATAAAGGGTTCAAGGAGTCGCCACTAATATTTATTAAGGAAAATATTAGGAAAACTTTTAAACAGCACTATTTTTTTTCCTTTTTTGTTTAAAAAAAATGAGATTCTGTTTAGTCCGGGAGTCGAATTATAGGAGGGGAAGGTATTAGCACCCCACACTGTCCGTAAAAAAAACGGTTACCCAAATTGATCATGCATAATTTCAAAAATGATTATCAAGTATTTCATCCTTCATAAAACAATCATAAATAATATACACAATAAAAAATATATATATATATATGAATAAAACAAAGATAATAATAAAATACATCTCCTAAGTTTGTTGTTTTTCCTTCTAAAAAAAATAAATAAGCAAATGATTAAAAGACCATAAAAATAAAAAGATAAAAAAAACAATAAGACGTCTTGTCTTACTTATTTTCTAATAAAAAATTGATTTTACAGAGAAATATAAAGTTTAAAGCAAACAAATAAATAAATAAATAGGAATAAGAAAAAAATAGAATTAAACACATCATAATGAAGATAAAGAAATATAATACACTTCATTAATCAAAATTGACAAGGAATATTGTTTAATTATCTTTTAGAAAAAATAAGATTAATAAGATGTCTCATCTAAATTAATCTCATCTTAAATTAAAAAAAATGAATGAATAAATAACACACTACTTATTAGTCCTGATTTTTTTTAGTTTTTTATTTTTTTATTTTTTTTATGAAAGTGATTTTTTCTTAATTATCAAAAAGTTACTAAGAGAAAATAATAGGAAATCATGACCATAATAAAAAATAGATAATTATATATATATATATATATACATATTTATAAACTATTAAAATGGTTAAACATAAATAAATAAATAGAAAGTGTAGCAAAATAAATAAATAAATAAAAAGGCAAAAAGATAAATAACCAAAAATAAAAGTACAGAGAATAAATAATAATAATAAAATAAAGGTACAGAAAAATAAATAAAAGTTCAAAAAAAAAACATAATAAAAATAAATAGACATAACAATAAATACATAAAAATAAAAGAGTAGAAAAATAAATACATAAAATAAAGGGGTAGAAAAATAAATAATAAAAAATAAAGGAGCAAAAGTGTAAATAACAAAAATAAAGGGATAGGAAAGTAAATATATAAAAATAAAGGGGCAGAAATATAAATAACAAAAATAAAGAGGCAGAAAAGTAAATACATGAAAATAAAGGGGCAGAAAAGTAAATAACAAAAATAAAGAGACAGGAAAGTAAATACATGAAAATAAAAGGGCAGAAATATAAATAACAAAAATAAAGGGGCAGGAAAGTAAATACATGAAAATAAAGGGGCATAAAAGTAAATAACAAAAATAAAGAGGCAGAAAAGTAAATACATGAAAATAAAGGGGCAGAAAAGTAAATGACAAAAATAAAAAGGCAGAAAAGTAAATAAATGAAATAAAAGGGGCAGAAATATAAATAACAAAAATAAAGGGGCAGGAAAGTAAATACATGAAAATAAAGGGGCAGAAAAGTAAATAATAAAAATAAAGGGGCAGAAAAGTAAATACATGAAAATAAAGGGGCAGAAAAGTAAATGACAAAAATAAAGGGGCGGAAAAGTAAATACATGAAAATAAAGGGGCAGAAAAGTAAATGATAAAAATAAAGAGGTAGGAAAGTAAATAAATGAAATAAAAGGGCATAAAAATAAATAAATAAAAAATAAAAAAATAAAAAAATAAAAAAATAAAAAAATAAAAAATAAACTAATAATTACATAATATAAAGTACAAATAAATAAAGTGCAGAAAAATAAATTAACAATAATAAAAGTGCAGAAAAGTAAATAAAGAAGTGTAAAAAATATAAATAAATAAAGAAAAGTAAAGGTACAAATAAATAAATAAAGATGAAGATGCATAAAAATAAATAAATAGATAAATAACTACAGAAAAATAAAATGCAGGAAAATAAAGTGCTTAAATATAAATAAAGAAAAATAAAAGTGCAGAAAAATAAATGACAATTAAATAAAGACGAATAAATAAATGTAAATAAACAACCTTGTATTAATAAAAAATACCTTGGTACAAGATCAATTACAGAGAAACTAGAACAGAAGTCGGGAAATCAATTTTGTATAGATTTCCTTTGCTTTTTGCTTTGTTTGGACTCGATTTGAAGGTATTTGGATACCGGTTACAACACTTGGACAGTATTTTAACTCACAAAAACTCACATACTAAGACAAACTAGAGTGGTGCACTCATTTTCCTAACTAGGATTACACAACATAATTTTTGAAAACCAAAACTTCTAAAAATTCTCACAAAAATTTAACACTCTTTCCCTTTTTTTTTTCTCTTCTTCCTCCAAATGCTTCAATATCACCTTCTATTTATAGAAGAAAATTGGCATTGGATCCTTCATAAATGACATCACTTTTCTACTTTTTCAATTTGTCCAAATTTGATGTCAATTTCCCCAATTTTCTCCAATTATCCAACCAAACCGGGGCCCACCACTAATAAACCACTGTCAACTTTTCTGATTTTCTCTTCTTTTTTTTTAATTTTCATTTTTTTTGGACCTTTTTTTTTGGACTTTTTTTTTTGGCCCATTTCCTTTTTTTTGTTTTTTTATTTTATTTTATTTTTTTGGCCCATTTTCCTTTTTTTTAGATTTTTTTTAGGACCCATTTTTTCTTTTTCTTTTTCTTTTTCTTTTCTTTTTTTTTGCCCTTTTTATTTGATTTTTATTTATTATTTATTATTTTCGTTTTTTTATATTTTTTATTTTTTTATTACTTTTTTTTATTTTTTTTTGATTTTTTTGTTTTTTTTGGCCTTTTATTTAAAAATACAAATGGAAGCATAAATTATTTATTACATATATGGAAATAAATAAAATATCCAATAAATATAAATTACTACCCACAATATAAGGAGTAAAAAGGTAGTCACAGAACATCGTCTTCCCTCCCTTATTCTTTCCTCTTGGCTTCGGCATCCATCAGTCATTGCTTGAAAGAAATGAAGAAAATTGATGAAATGAGAGGTGTGGTAGGAAATGAAGAGGGGTTGGGTATTTATAGAGATGGGGAAGGGTTACTATTCCAACGGTCACTATGCAATTTTTAATATTATATTTTTTTTAATATGATCCGGGGTAGCAATCTGGACTGGACGGGGTTCTAAGCACTGTACCGCGTCACCAACGAGAACTGGTAAGTCATAACCGGGGTCTGAAATCATTGGTCAACTATGGACATTTCTCTTCACCTCGGTTAAATATTAAGCATTGGGGAATCTCCTGCAGGTGTACCTCCGGTGTGTCTTGAAGTTCAAGTACGGATTAACACATCAGTTTTAACTTGAAGAACCTCGGATTCCCTTCGAACCGAGGTGTAAAATACCGTACTCCACTGAGGCTGTACGAGCTTAGAACTAATGAGGTAACACCGGTCATGAAACCGTGCTAGGACCCCGGTTAATGCAGTCAACATTGACTCCGGATTCTAGGACAAATAAACTCTTTTTTCTTTTTTTCTTTTTTTTTCATATTTTAATATATATCACCGGACAAAAATAGGTGTTCACAATCATAAAAGAGAATTTCAAGGAAACTACTATTGTCAATTTAATTCTCATGTGTTTTTCTTGAACTAACCCCATTACCCTTTCATTAACCCCTAACTTAGTTCTTTTTTATTCTCCTTCATTTCATCTTATTTTTGTTTTTTTACTTCCTTTTTCATTATTTTATTTTATTTTATTTTATTAAATTCAAATTGTACAAAGTAACAAAACAAGGGTATGAATCTCTACGAACTTGAATCTAACAAACTCTCTACAGACTACTAAGTTAAAGAAGGTGAGGATAGATCCATTGGTATTAATCTTGATATAAGGGCCTTCAAATAGTTGCCAACATAAAAAATCCAATAGCCGAATCCTTCAAAGTATTTTTTTTAATGAATTTACTAGTTAGACACCTCATCCCTTTGGTTTGTTTAAAGTCCCATAAGTTCTTTTTCTTTCAAATAGGCTTGTTATATCTTTAAAATGTGCCAAACAAGTCTTTTTTGTTAAATTACTTTTTGCACCTCTGTATTGAAGTTGACATGAAATAAAGTGTTACAGCCTAAACTTGTTACATCAATTAAAAATCCACGTCAACCTTTAATTGTGTGATATGAATCATTGGGGGTCATTTTTCTTCCTATCATTAGAGAGTTTCTCTCCATTTAGATTCAATCAACATTACTATGACCAAACCATCATCGAATTACAACCATTCCTTCATTACCAACAATCAAAAATAACTCATTTCTCAAACTCACTCTTAACTAAAGAAACAAAACCCAGATCATCTCATTCTTCATAAAACAAAGCACCTCAACATAGAACATCATCATGCTCACCATCTTAGCCATAACCCATGTTCATCTCCCACCATATTCCATCATGTGACTAACGCCCAACCTTAATCATACTCCTTGAACTTAACCATTTCAATCCTTCACCCAACCAGAAAAGAAACAAGAGGGAGAAATGAGATAAAGGAAGGGCACGATTTGGATAATAATATGTGAGGTTGAAGAAGGTCTGATGATGAAGACAAAAAAGGATGTTGTCATGGAGGACAAGGTGGTGGAACAAATGACAATGGAAATGGTTGTCACCAGAGTTACATGTAACAACTTAAATAGATTTGTGGTTTGCTAGTCTTATTTGTA
Organism: Clitoria ternatea; assembly: GCA_037962975.1. Classification (NCBI taxonomy): domain Eukaryota; kingdom Viridiplantae; phylum Streptophyta; class Magnoliopsida; order Fabales; family Fabaceae; genus Clitoria; species Clitoria ternatea. The sequence goes on from CM075675.1 coordinate 55,843,742, forward strand.
CTTTTAATGAGAAGAGAGTTCTATTATGTATTGGCTAAAGATATTTATTTTATTGATGAGAGACTTAGATTGTTTTAATGATGTGGCTCGATTTGATTTTGAGGTTTTTGGTTTGGTTACTAGGGAAGACTGGTTTATGGTTCCCGATTTAATTAAAATGAAAATGATGGAAGTAGGGTGGAGAGATGATTGGTGGAGAAAGATGAGGGAGAAGGATGAGAGAGAGATGAAAAAATGATGAGTTGTACATACTTTAATTGAGATAAAAAGTTTAAATTGTAACTTTTAATGTCACATCAGTTTCAATAAAATGATAAAAAAATAATCAAAAATATTTGTATTTAAGATATAAGAGACCTATTTAATTTTTAAAAAAAATATAAAACTATCGTGAAACAAACCCCAAAAATAATAAAGAATTTAAGTAGTAATTTAACTTTTTTAGTTTAGTTTTTTTTATAAGTTTGTTTTAGTTTACCTTTAATCTTTAATTGCGTTATGCGTAGTTTTTTTTTTACTTTATAAATTATAATTGGTTGTTGAAAGAAAGATAATTTCAATACTTTTTATAAATCCAAAATTATAAACTAATTTTAACATTTTATTTATCTTTATAAATTAGTTAAGAGTGGCTTATAATTAATTTTCAAAGTAGACCTCTCAATCAATCTTTTACATATTTAACATATACAATAAAAAATAAAAAGAAGACAAGATCTTGAATTATAAGACTATATATATATATATATATAAACAAAAACAAAATTTGGCATAGTATATAACTATATATATTGTGTGATATTTATTAAACATAGCACATATTAACTACCAAAACTCTCAACCGCGAGTGGAATTAAATTTTTAGGGGAATTTCCCCTATTGAGTATTGATGATTAGAATAACTAACAAAACGAAAAGGAGCTAAAACAATAACTAAAATTAAAATTAACGAAAGGAAAAGGGGCGGCATTATAAATTTGAAAAATTGGAAATAAAGAAAGAGTAAAAAAAAATCAAAACCCCGCGCTCTCCCTCCTCACTCCAATTTTTGAAATGGAAGATGACCAATGGGAACTCTGTAACGACGATGGCTTCGTCTACAAGCGCAAGCGCCGCCGGCTAGACGCTTTGCCGCCGCCACCGCCGGAGCCGGAATCCGACCAAGACTTCGCCGAGAAGCGTCGGAGAGAGCGCAAGAAACATACCCTACTGAAGCTGAAATCGCAGTACGAGAAAGAGATCCTTCAGTGGGAATCATTGTCGAACACCTTGCGCTCAATGCAAGAACAACAACAACAACACACTCCTCTTCGCTCTCAATCCAACCAAACCCCTTTACTTCCTTCCACTTCTTCTTCAACCGGTTCCTCCCTCCTCCACGACCTTCTCTCCCAGGTAACGCCTCTCAATTTTCTTTGACCTAATTCACCCTAATTTCTAGGGTTTCTTTCTTTCTTTTTCTTTTTCAATTTGAGGGTATTATACTGATTTGTGCAATTATAGCTTTCTTAATCTTAATTGATTACATGGTGAATAGTGATAAGCTTAGTTCTTTCGACCACACAGGTTGAAGCACAGGAAGCAATTATTCGCGATGTTTCGAATTTGTGCGACGTATCAGAAGCAATGTGCGTTAAACGAGAAGAACAGTTTAAGCAACCGTTCTTTGATCTTCCGATCTGGGCTTCACCGTTGGAGCTCATGCGAGGGTTGTGTGATGATTCAATTTGACATTACTTTCTTGGTAATGGATTTGATTTGAAGTAGTAGAGGTCTTACACAGTTCATTATTTGTAAGTGTAACTCTGTAATGTCATGACGTAGATTTAGGCCCTTGGCAGATTGGTATGTATATTTTTAGATTGGTTGTGTTTAAGATCGCAATTCGAATGACCATATCATTTTGGAGTAATGAAACAGCTAACACAGACAAATCAATGATGAACTTTTGAGAGTAATGTAAGAAACTCGCACCCGTGAGTTTTAAGTGTATTCATGTAAATGATGCAAATTACAAACAGGCGTATATCCCTCTACGATTTATTATTTGACTCTTTCCGTGTTCCTAGGTCAAGTTTGGCCTCTTAATTGCCGCATCCATTTTCTTCTACCCGAGTCAAGCTGGTTATATTCTTATCCTGCAACTGCGAATCTTAATCCACGTCTTTATCATATCTAACGTAACATGACTATATCAGTTTTAGCGTGTGTTTGGTTCTGCTTCCCAACCTCCGTCCAGTTTAGAAAAGGCATCCTCTCCGTTCCTGAAACGTGGTTGTGTTTGGGTGAAACAGCCATCTCCGTTCCGTCAGCCAAGCTCCGTCCAACCACTCCCCAACTCCGTTTCAGCATGGGTTGCCCCAACCTCCAATTGAGCCAACTGCAGTTGAAGGAGAAGACCACCATACCCCCACTGTTTTCTCAAATCCCGGATTTACCCCTTGCAACACACATACACCAAAAGGCAAAATCCAAGGGGGGAAAACGCAGAAAGCTTCCTTCTTTGGGTGAAGACCAAGATGAGAAGAAAGACACTAGCTTTGGTGGCCCATTGAAGGCAAATTTGTGAGTAGAGGTAAGGATCTCTTGAACCAAACTCCTTTGATGTTGGTTTTTTTATTTTGTTGAGGATGATGGGTGGAGGGGGGTGGTTGATGATGATGGGGGTTTGAGTGTATCTTGTGAAATTATGAACTTTTCGTGTACTTATATGTATGTTTGTCTTGGTGTATTTTAATTCATTGTTAATTACTGTGTTAGCTTCAAAAAACCAAGTCATTAGAAATGAGCAGGGTACTGGCCTATATCTTCTTTTTTAATGTGAACATTTCCAATTGCTAGCTGCTAATTCTTCTTTTTATGACTGCAAAACTCTTTTTTATATATATATACTTAAATTGTCAATTTATTATAGCTTCATACCTAAATAGGTGCAAGTAAATAACCTTCAACACTTTGAAAATTATATTTTTGGGGGGATAGTGTTTACTGGTAAATTGCTGAGTCACTAGGAGTACTGAATGAATAAATTAATTATGAAAAAAATTTCAGATGACCGGAGCCACTTGGTTTGAAAATGATGATATGAGTATTTACTTTGTATAATTAAATTAATATAGTTAAACTACCTTTGAGGTTTAAGCCCATATAATTGTTTTTTAGTTGTTATTGTGCATATAATAATTCATTCATCTTTCATCATGTGTTGATTTTTCCTCATAAACATGCACGACTTGCTGTTGGCAACTACTGCAGCTACACCAGTTATGAAAATAGGGGATTTTGGTTTCGCAACGTAGGATGGTTAGTTAGTAGGTTAAACCATGCAAACAATTGTTAGTAGGATGTGCTTACTTTATCAGCTCTATATAATATCTTCCTTTAAGTTATATATGAAAGATATTCAAGAGGTCTTCATGTGTATAGTGATTTTTATGTTCAATTCCGTGGAAACAACATAGTCGACAAAAGTTTGTGTATTTCCTGCATTTTGTAGCTTTCTGATGTATTGCTGTACTAGGTCTCTTACACCCTAAGGATTGGCAGATACACTCTGTGGTTCACCTTATTCATGGCTCCAGAGATAATTCAAAGTCCAAAGTATGATGCAAAGGTGATAAAGGATTGAATGAAATTAAATTGTATGTAATATGCTGTTCCTGTTTTCTTTTGTGAAAATATTAAGTACTATTATGGGTGCAGGCTGATTTATGGAGTGTTGGGGCAATTTTGTATCAGCCAAAGATTGGGAGGCCGCCATTTGATGGAAATAGTCAACTGCAGATTTTGAACGTACCAAACAATGGTCATAGAGTAAATAGATCAATAGGTCCTTCACTTAAATTTTTTTAGCGAATAGGTCCCTAAGATAATTAAATGACTGCAGGACCTATTCGCTAAAAAAAATTTAATGAATAGGCCTCCCAAACACTCTGTTTTCAATGTTGTTTTTCTTGAGTTTATATAATTTATATATGTTAGTCTTAGCAACCTAGAATTTCAAGTGTAGTTCTAAAATTTATACGGGGGTTATTGTCCAATTTAATCATTGAGTATTAATTCTATCGAGGTAAACTCTCTTCCAAGGGTAATGCAATGGGATCCATGGGTAGGTAGGGGGCATATTCAAAATTGATGACAACTTGAGGCTAGGCTTGAAAGCACAACCTGTTGCTGTTAAACTTCTTGACATTGAAGGACATAAGCCATATGATTTTATTTATTTAGTTATTTGTTTTGTTCTCTTTCATATATATTAATAAGGATTAAGGTAGAAGTACTATAACAAGTTCATCTCGCAGGTCATAACCTTAGCCCAATCTAATAATCTCAGCTTAGTTGAAGTAAATAAGACGCAAGAATTTAGAAATTTGACTATACTTAATTAAGGACAACTTTTTTTGAAGATGGGTGATTTACATTCAAATTGTGTTTCTTAGTGTAGTGGTGGTTTTACCACCAGCGGGGGGTGAGACTCATGTAAAGCATCTACTGAAGCCAATAACCTCTTAGACTCGTGTAAACATAATGTCCTTCAAGGCCTTTTGTTTAATCTGATCTATTAGCAAATGCAAGAGACATGATTAGTGGAATACTAATTATGATTCAACATATGGGTAAATATTTCTGTCTTCAAATTTTTTTATTTTATTAATTATACTTTTTATTTGGAATCTCTTTAGATGATGAAATTTTTCAATTCCAGAGAAAAGGATTGAATTTGGTTTGCAAAGTTAATGTGAAATAACAACAAAATAAGTAAAATATTATCAATTTTATTTACGTAGTTTCAGTATGGTCCTTTTATATTGGAATTGGAAATCAATGGTATTTTTTAAGTTGGCTTGTCTTGCATCAATACATTCAGATTTTTTTTTAAGTTTCAACATTAATTTATGTTTTAGTTCCTGCATCTATGGCATAATTTTCATGCTTCTAGAAGTAAGAGTTTTTATAAGACACTAAAAAAAGTAGTTAAAGAAAATACAAATCCATGTTGCTAATTTGCATTAATGTTTGCCTTGTGTTGCATGTAGCATATTGTCAATGATAGATCATGTGGCATCTCAAGTTCCTATGTCTTTGGTACTATTTTTCAATGTGTCGATTTGGTTGTTGAGTAAGTAGGAAAAGGGAAAACTAATATTGTGGCATATTGAAATCAGAGGATTAGGACTCTAAGTTGTCTCAATCCGAACATGCAAAAACTTATATGTTAAGGATTATCCGAACATGCAAAAAATTATATTTTAAGGATTATAGTTTTAAAGTAACTATATATTAAATTTATTTCTAATGGCTCCTATCAGTAGTTTATTAAATTAAAGATCTTTTATTCTCTTTCATTATATTAAATATATAGTTAACATTTTCATTTAAATAAATCCATTCATTAAAATATATACAAGTTTGTATATTATAATTATACATAATATAGTCTAATCTATTATATATATATATATTAAATATATTCTCCACTAATACATATTTTAATAATTTTTCATTAAACATTTTTTTAATTAACTTTACCTAACTTTTATCTAATCAAACACAATCACTACTTTTTAACTTATTTTTCTAATTTCACTATCTAAACATAACCACTTTGACAAAACCTCAATTTTGTTAACTTAAGTTTTCTTAACCAAATTACACAACTTTTAACTAAATTGACCCTTAATCCATTCCTTTCACCCATCAGAACGTAGAACGTGCTTCAACTAACCAAAAAAATTCTTAACAGGCGTACAAAACAACTAATGTAAATAAATTGTCATTGTATCAAAACATTATGATTCATAAGGTAAAAGGTGATAAACAGTTACATTTTCAAGACAAGATTTTTCTTTATTCGCAAACACTCAGAATTTCTTTCATTACCATGATCGGGCATCCTGTACCCCAGTCGTTCGGGCAAATCGTCCAGCAACCATCGCTGTTCCAAAACTTACATCTGCTTACATAACCTTAAAAAAATGCAGTTCAAACTACACAAATACATATTTCTCTTGATTAAATTCATCAATAACATGCATCTTCAATGAAATGGAAATGTCTATTATTTGATTTGATAACTATTTTTCAAACCCTCAAATTAGATTACTCTATTTGCATGGTTTTTAAGTCAATTTCATTTAGACGTGAAGGGATGATTTCAATAGGTTGAATCATAAATCCTGCTTTCTGACATTCATCCTCAAGAAGCTTCACTTGAGAAGGCCCCTCAGGACAAAATGCAACAACAGCTCCACCGCTACCTGTAAATTTTGATGCAGCTCCCACCTTTCTAGCAACCTCTATCATTTGTATGTTCAAAGCACCAAGGGCACTATCACCAAACATTAACCTGTACAATATACAACAACTGAGTTTAACAGAAACAACACAATTTCATTTTTAGATATACAAAAAACCATCATTGAATCTTATATACTACAGGCCAACAGGGGATACAAAATCTAATTAGATGTATTAGGTGAGGAACCAAAGTTGAATAACCAAATGATCCAAATGTACGTATCTATACATAATGAAGTAGAAAATCTGGAATTACCTTCGCAGGTCAAAATTTCTATTCATGAGAGCTACAAGTTTTGAATAGTCCTTTTGTTCTAATACTTTCTTTCCTTCTTCAGCAATATTTGCAACTTCAAGCATTGATGACACAATGACCTTGTCACCATCAAGCCACCTCTGCCGTACTTTACTATGAACCTATAAATTACTATCAGTTAAAATGGATACATATAAAAAAGATTGAATGGAAGCTTTCAATATGGAAATGAAAAGCACATTCTTATTGAAAGGGTTATTTCAGATCATCACTTTACATAATGCTACCCATAACATACTTTCCATTGTAGCATATAGCGACCAACTCAATGGCCAAAAATTTAGCAGTCCTCTTTTACAGATAAAATAAAAGGACTATTCATAGCCTGCAAGCAGAAATTACCAGAGATCTCTTGTTTTAGGGTCCAAAATAAGGATTTGAAAAAATATGAAACAGAAGAGGGAGTATACGATAACTGAAGATAAAAAAATGGCAAGAAACAAAAACATGAAAATGGGATGTGATAAAATTATTCCTTACCAGCCACAGGCAGGGAGCATGCAATAACAACAGATATAAAAAATCATTCCATGTAACTAACCTTGCCAGAATCACTAGGATTTTCGGCATAGATAAGATACAGAGGAGGAAGGAGACTCAAATCCATGGGTATATAAACTCCATGGCCCAGCGTATCCATGTTCTCCTTGCTGAAGTCCTATAGAAGCAGAGCAAGTCAGCCACATCATTATTGTTATTTATTGTAGGTTAAAATATAAATTCACCTCAAAATTTAGGGTTTAGCAAAACTTCTATAAATAAAAATGACTATTTTTAACTCTTTAAATTTGGATGATTAAAAAACACTTCTTTTATTCATTTCTAGCGGTTTCACCTATATTATTGTTTGCAATTAAATTACTCACAATGAATGACAAAGTTAAAAGTGGTGATTAGGGAGATTTTTCTAACCCTATATTTTATAGGGGTAAATTTGTATTTTAACATTTATTTTACTTAGATATCATTTGAATTTACAAAAATATCCAAATATATTTGATCATATCCTGAAGAATCTTTGATTAGTTTCCTTATTCCATTAACATTTCTTTTTGTTTAATTATCCTATTCAAACTCAAGTATAGTCGGACTTACTCTCTCAACTAGTGATTAATATTCATCCTGGATACTATTTAAGATAGTCAAAACTTTGTTTAACTTAGGATCTAAAACCCACCTTTTGTAAACCAATATGTGTAGTTTATTTTACTGATCATGCTTAATCTCCTAACAGTTTCATCGTACGAGGCGTCAGATACATATGTATAGTACCCAATACACGTATCATATCTATGTATCATTGAATTAGATAATATCAGTTTATGTTTCATCCCTCTTTCTGAACCATGCAAGTCCAGCATATACATTCAAATATCAAATTGCAATGCTAACAAAATAGACACACATACACTTTGCAACTGATTAGACTTGAGAAAATTACGTGATACTCATTGAGTCGGACATAAATAATAAAACGGAGGCAAAACAAAATATTGATGGAAAAGGAAGAAGTACCATGTAAACAAGGCCACCGTAAACTTGTGCGACACGATCTTGAAGGCCGGCAACGATTCCAAGCTCATTCTCGGCAGCGAGGATAAGGTTAGGCCTCATGTCGACTCTAATCACATGCCTCAAATTATAGAAATCAAGCAAACAGTTCAAGGCGGAACAAACAATGGCACTGGAACCAGAAAGGCCAGCCTGGCGGGGGATGTTAGTGTCATAAGAGAGGGTGAAATTGCGATCGTGAAGAGCGATGTTGTTATCACTGCAGAAAGCGTGAAAAACTTTGCAAATCGCCATCATCAATCGCACGCCACCATAGTAACCCTCAGACTTCAACCTGCGAACCTGCATATGCATTGGGATCAATGAGGGTGTGGGAAGAATTGATTGAGGAAGAGATTGGTGGCAACGTAGGTACCAATTGAGGGAGAGAGGGGAATCGAACGAGATCGTGGAAGGGATGGGGTTGGATCAGGAGTTCCTCGGAGGGACGGAGGGTGACGGTGGCGAAAAAGTTGGCAACACTAAACGATATCGTTTTGCCATAATAAACATCGCTGGGGTTCCCCAGAAAACCCACTCTGGCATAAGCCTTGTGCGATATCACATCGTTATCTCTCTCACCCATTTCCTTACTTCTCTTTCTTCCCATGAACTCACTCTCCTCTTTATTTACGTGTTTCCACGTTTGTCACGTGGCTTTTGTCTGGGTACGTGTCAAAATAAATAATACGCATTAAAATATTTTAAATGTTAAAATTTGAATATAATAAGACTTGATCAAAATAAATAGAGAGTCTTATCACTAAACTACTTAAAATATTTAAAAATTATGACACAACTATATATAATTATATTATATATATGTTAATAAAATTTATTTACAAAATAAATATTTTTTCGTTTTTATTTAGTATAAAAGTTAAAACTAAAATTAATGAACGAAAAAATGTGGAAATATTTATTTTGAAAATAAATTTTATTAACGGATATACATTTTACCAATATAATATAACAATATATGGTCATATTACATCTCTTGAATGTAAAGTAGTGATGAGGCTCCTCTTCCACTTCCTGCTCAAATTGAATGCTTCAGATGCTATCTTAAAATTCAAACAAAAATGATAACTTGGAAAAATATGTGGCATAAATTGAGTTGACACATGGCTAGAGACCAATACATGTGACATAAATTCAATTGACATATGACTAGGGGGCTGGAAGCATTAGAGCTCTCAATTAATGCGCTTAGCAACCGGTCAAACTAGTCACTCGTAAATAGTCAACATGTCAAAATATTCATATTTTAATGCGTATATATAAGATATCGAAGATAAGTCTCAGCAAATTAAAGGCATATATTATGAGTTTTTTAAGGAATGGATGCCCACAGTCACGTGTGTGATTTAAGCAACTGGAATAGATGCCCCTAACCACGTGTCAACTAAATTTATACCACATGTATTAGTCTCTAGCCACATGTTAATTTTGTCTATGCCACATATTTTTCCATATCATCATTTTTGTTTAGATTCTAAGATAACATTTGAAGCGTTCGATTTGAGTAGGAAATAGAAGAAAATCCTCACCACTAGGTTACATTTAAGAGATGCAATATGTAACATCCTAAATTTTAGAATGTTAGAAAATAATTTATTAAGGATCAGTAGAGAATTTCCGAGTGCAATCCCGAGTGAATAAAGTCTGATACAAGATCTTCCGAGTGAAAAATGGATATGATTTCGGGTGAAGGAAGGTTAACATGTTTCCGAGTGAAGCATGATTGAGAGAATCATTTCTGAGTTAAGAAAAACTGTTTCCGAATGAGGCACTTTTGAGTGAGGCAAATCCGAGTGAAACGTCTCTGAGTGAAACGTTTCTGGATGGGTTGTTTCCTAGAGAAGTACCCCCGAGTAGGAAAAGCTTTGATTTCGAATGAGTACTTCTCGGGCTGAGATATTTTTGAATAGTGACCGAGTGGAGTATCTCCGAGTTGTGTGACTTTCTGAGTGAAGTGTCTTTGAGTGTGATACTTCCGAGAGGGATGGCATCGAGTGAGAGTTCCAAGTGGGATAACGTCAAGTGAGACATTTTTGATTTCCGTGTGGCAAGGCATCGATTGGGACATACCGAGTGAGTCTTTTCCAGGAAGAGTACTTCTGGACAGAGAAAGACTTTAACTCCGAATGAGTATGTTTCTGAGTGAGTAGTTTCCGAGGGAAGTAAATATCAGAGTGGTGAATTCATTTAATTCGTGCTCGGGTCCATATTCAGAGTTTCCGAGAGTTTGTGCTCGGATTCATCTTCAAGATTGACTTTGACCCCGAGTGATCCTTTCGAGTGGAAAGATTTCTGAGAGAGGATTGTCTTCAAACTCCGAGTGATCTTTTCGGATGAAAACTTTCGAGTGACGCAAGTGAAGGCTTGACTCGGGCAGAAATATATCTGAGTGAGATGTCTGAATGAGATATTTCCGTGTGGATCATTTCCGAGGAAGGAAAGTTATGACAGTGTTTCATGTGGAAACCTTTCCAAGTGAATTTCCTCCGAGTGAAGTGATTCTGAGCGGAAAGAGGATCGGATGAATCTTCTCGGAAAGATGTGCCCAGAATACCGAAACCGAGTCGGAATTGATAATTACTCCAATTATTGAGGCTTTCCACGTCACACTGTTCTAGCAGATTCTCTTTTGTGATTTTTCAAAGTATGGGACCCTCTCTATTGTCCTATTCTCCTCTCTTTATTACCTTGTTTTGTCCTTGTCTCTTAATATACATGTATCAATGCTTAATTCATTCGTTCACGTCTTTTTCATGAATAATTTCTGTCAAAGCCTATCATTAGATTAGCTTGGAATTTCGAGGGTGTCAACATCACCTCTAATCCTTTTCTTTTCCAATCTTTATTGGAAATTATCAATAAAAGAGGAAACCAATCTTCACTTCTTCTTTTGAACGTGAAAGTTTGTAAGAGCTTTAAGGAAGAAGCTTTGGACTGGTTCAGAACTGAAATTCCAGTCGGAATTTGTGAGCTGTGATTGGATAAAGCTTGAGGAGATTCTTTATTCCAGGTAGGGGGAGCGTTACATTTTAAATGCATGGTTTATGAACGGATTGGGATATTATTATTATCTTTAATGAGAAATCCCGAATATGTATGATATGTGTGATATATTATGAAGTTTTCCGTTCATGTGAGTGTTATTGATTTTGGTATATGAGATATGATCTGTATATGTGATTGATGATGATGATATGAATGTATTCATGAATTTTTCATGATATACACCACTAAAAAAACCTTAAATAGCTACCTCAATTTAGCGACCACCAGAAACCGTCGCTAAATAGCGACCGAGTTAACGACCGCTAGGAGAAAAGGGACAAAAAAAGAGGTTAGCGACTCCTTTAGCGACCATAGAAACAGTGGTCGCTAACAATTGCAACACTCCGTCACTATAGCCGTCGCTAAATCCACCTTCGTCGCTGGAGCGGTCGCTAGATTTCACCTCCATCCTTTTTTTTGTTTCCCTCCATGGTTTTTTGTTGGCGCAAAACCATAGCGACGGTAATGACCGTCGCTGAGTTTCCCTCCAAACATTAGCGACGTTGAGACCACGTCGCTATGTTTTGCACTAGTGACGGTTGATTGGCCGTCGCTATGACTTTCGGTCTTCCCTCCATACTTTTTACTTTTAAGAAGGGAACGTAGTGACGGTGGGGTGACACCATCGCTAATATTCTGTGGATTAGTGACGGAATTGTGTTACCGTCGCTATTATTTTCGGTCTTCCCTCCATAATTTTACTTTTGAGAAGGGAACGTAGTGACAGTGGGGTTACACCGTCGCTAATATTCGGGGATTAGTGACGACATTGTTTTGCCGTCGTGAATATTCAGGGGATTAGTAACGGAATTGTGTTACCGTCGCTACATGCACTACTAGAAAAACCCTTAATAGCCACTGCCAGTTAGCGACGATTGATGTACTAACCATAGTGACGGGTTGGCCGTCACTAGTGTGTTTTTATTAGCGACGGCAATACTTTTCCGTCACTAAGGGTTATAACTTAATCGCCCATTTCTCAAGCCCTAATCAGTTTTTCTGCTCTGCTCCACTGTACTCATCTTTTTCTCTGCCCCTTTCCTCTTCTTCTCTACCCCGTGTGTCCTTCTCCACTTTGTTCTTCCCTCTCAAGCTCTTAATCTCGCCGTCTCCTCACTTCCCTCTCCCCCTTCGCTGACCACATTGTGGGTTCCCTCCCCATTCCTCCCTTCTCCTTCTCCTCTCCGTCAGTGGCTCACTCCCTCCTGGCTCCCGGCTCCCTCACAGCTGACACACACACTCATGGTTGTCTCCCTCACGGTTCTGCAGTGGTCAGGTTCGAATCCGTTCCCTTACTCCCTGACATTGGTTTTTTTCAAGCTTAGGGTGGTAGAAGTTTCCTATTGTGTTCTATTTGTTATGTTTTGTTGGCTATTGGTTTTTGTTGGCTATTATGGTAGAAGGTTATGATTTGTTGGCTATTGGTTTTTGTGATGTTCTGTTTGTGAACACATCAACATATTGTAATACTTAGGGTTTAGGGTTTTACATAGACATCAACAATTTGTCTTTCATTTCTTTCTCTCCCCGTATACCTAAAACCCCATAATTTATACAAACTTTTATGGGAAGAAAACCTACTGTACTGCATAAAAGGTCGAAACTACCTAGGCAAGGAAATAAATCAATTAGCTTAATTTATAAAGAAACAAAATACTACAGTATCATAATCCCAACTAAGAATTCTGACCTTCACTACATGTACCATCAACGTGTGCAAACAAGCATACCAACTCCGAAGAGATGGTATAGCAGTTGGAGGTTTTAAACCAAGTAGTAAATCAATTAGCTCAATACAGCGAGGAGAAGAAAAACATGGGTGTTCCTGCATTGTTTAGTAACAGTACCGAATAAATGACAAAAGAAAATAAAATAGAAAAAAACCAGTCACAAATACAGACCTCCAAAATTTTGCTTAAAGTCTTGTATGCTTCACAATGAATACTCTCATTAGTTGCCTACATAACCAAGCATACATATTAGAGAATGAATTTGGGAGTAAAAAAAATTGAGTTCTGCAACATTTCATTTCTTAATTCAAATTATAAATATGATAATACACTCTGAATTTACAGTGTGCTCATGTAGTAGTCTAGAGGAAGCTATCACTACAAATGATAAAAAGAAATTGAATTTGGGAAAACCCACAAGGATCACACCTTACTATATATTTTTAATTTTAATAGCTGAAATATATATTTTTTCAAATAACTCATATATATCTAAGGCATTTCTAATAAAAATAATATATAAAAATAGATCTTGTAAATCTTAAAAAATAATAAACTTGAGAGTTTTATTATATTTTAATGAAAACATTCAAACTTACTTTATTATTTAACTATTGTGCCCCTTAAGAATTATACTATGTTTTAAGAAAAACATATGAACTTATTTTATTAGTTAACTATTCTGCCCCTATCCCCACCGATGTCGGGTCAAGGTTAGAGTTGGGATTTCCCTAAACCCAGTTAGTCAAAGTGGGGTTGGTACCCATAGGCTGAGGTTTGATTGCCATGTCTACACTAGAAATCCATTGAACAAGGCATTGTTTCCATCAATCTTCCGTAAAGGCCAGCCATAAAACACAGAATTATTGATGAGGGTTCTCGCACTAATAGGCTTTATAACAGGCAAGAAAGTTCTAGAGTAGTTAAAATCTGGCTACTAGTGAAACCCTTGGCTACTAGTCTAGGCTTGTATAAAGGAAGGAACAACAAGTGAGATAGTTGCAGGGGTAGTGGAAATGTGAGGCATCAGGCATGTTTTTTGTGAGAATTGTATGGTCAAATGAAAGGAAAACAAGTGCAGTCAAACACTTTTGAGGAATTAACAGTCAGGATGGCTGAAACTGTAGTACATGAGTTAGAATTGGAAGATGAGTGATGTTGTAGGCAGGCATGTGAAATGCATGATCCCAAAAGTGAAACAGGAAATCAGGATAATGTAGAACCTGTTTGGCTGTTTCCACAATGTAAGACCCGCTTCAACAATGGCATTCTGATGGTGAGTATGTGAGCAAATGACTTTAGAGAATGCCCACGTCTGAGAAATATGATGAATTATACTATGAACAAACAATAGAAAGTATAACAGAATTAAAACCAAGAGTAGAATTTGAGGAAAGATGGCACGTGGTCAAAACTATAGAGACCATCCTTGTCCTGTGTGCCACAAAGAGCTTAAGAAATGCCTGAGATTTAATAACACAATATGAGGAGTAAAATTCAAAATAGATAGTTATTCTTTGAAAACTGACTGACAGTGACTAGATTCTGTCATAGAAGGATCACACTATTTTTTAGATGAAGGGGAGTGAGTCAGATGGTGATGAAAAAGGACTTGGTGCCATTGTACCAACAGAGGTTACAGACAAACCTTGAGAGTTAGGGTTTAGGGCATGGAAAAACATGTACAAAATTCACAGAAAGTGTCATCAGTTCTCCAAGGGGCTTTTCTTGCTCTTCTCAATGCACACTTCATGCACTAACTGAAATAATGCTGAAAAAAACATTTATAAAAAAAAACAGACCAAAAACACTAAATACTATTGGGAAAATTAAGAGTTGTATGTTTGCATATCTCAGCTATATATTCATGTTATTTGGGATAGCATATTTAGCTCCTACAATATCTCTTGTATATATTTAACATATCATATTCTACATATATTTAGCATATCAAATACATAATTAGTGGCTGATCTTTAGACTTGAATATTGACATAAATTATAGAGTTGATTTCATATTCTTTCTTTATGGTATTAGAGCAAGAAAATAGATCCTTCCTAATACTACTCTGATATTTTTATTTTTGCCATGGCTAATAAAGTTGACGATAATGACACAAATAATCAGAAGAAACAAACTTCTGATGACGGTGAGAATAGGAAGAAGCAAACTTCTTTCCCACCCTACTATTTATAGACTTCTTTTAAATTTAATCGTTAGAAATATTGGTCATTAGCAAGTAGCAGAAATAGACCAAAATAGAGAAAAACAAATAGCAAAATGACCAAACAATTATTGTTGGTGCATCGAAGGAGTTTAGGGAGTATCGATAAGGCTGTTGGAGTGTTGGAGAAGTGACGATAGGGCTGCCGGAGTGATGGAGAGGATGTTTGGAGCCAACATAACTACCAACAATGGTGAGAGAAGCTTTGGAATATGATCTAAGTGTTGAAGGAAGCCAAGATAGTAAACATAGCCACCAAACATCATGTTGGGGGTTTAGGGGCCTCGCTGGAGCGCTGGAGTTGTTCATTAAAAAAGAAATTATAAAGTTAAGGACCCGTTTGAGATGGTTGGGAGTTTTTAATTTTTTATTTTCAAAACCTGTATTTTGAAAACAAAATCTATTAAAAAAGTTTCATATCAACCTCTCAACCTTATTTTGAAAACAAAATCTATTAAAAAAGTTTCGTTTCTCTCCTCTAAGGTTATGTCAGGATCAGTTGCCTTTTGATTTTTGCTTTTCAAAACAACAAATTTATAACATGTACTCCTTATCTCGACTCTCACAGTCTCATTCTTCTCCATCTTGTCATAATTTGCTTGCTTTACTTTCAAACACTTTATTTTGGATTTTAGAGTCACCACAAGCCTTCCCAAACCCATCATCTCTAAAACATATATATCTTTGTTGATTAATTATAATTCTGCTCAAAACAATTAAGAAAGGCTAAAAACATTAATTAAACCATGCACAAGAAAAATAAGAATAATAATAGCTTTTTTATAAGAAAAAAAGACAAGTGAAAAAGAGAGAGGAGAGAAACAAATCCTGTGGCCTTGTTCTGTTTGGCAATATAACACTTTCAGTCTACTTGGAATAGAATAAAAAGGGATAGAAAAGTTATGGTAAAAGAATAAATTGTGTGTATGTTATATGGTGAGAGAGAGAGAGAAGAGGAAAAGAAACAAGTAAGGAAGAGGAAATGAATGAATGAATAGAAGGGTAGGTTGTGATTTGTGAATGAGTATGGAATGGTATTTAGAAAAAACAAGTTAATAACATTGGCCACAAGTCAAAAGATTTTTAACTCGAGGGGATTAGTTAGAAGTTAAAGAAAACTATTTAAAAAACTTATAAAATAAAAAAATTAAATTTTAAGTAATAATATTAACAACTAAAAGGTCTTAAACCATAAATTATCTTATAATGCATTAATATAAAACTAATAATTATCCAATCAAATATAACACATTAAATATAATTTTAAGATGTTTTATTTGAGTTCACCATTAACAGTTTCAAACAAATTAACCACTTCTCCCTCCAAAAGAAACACAACACAATTCTTTCTTCTTCTTCTTCTTGTGATTCTTCTTCCATCAATGGCCAATTCAACCCATTGGTGTTGGTTGCCATTCTACTTTGTTGCCTCAATAACCCTTGCAATCACAGCCATTTCCTCGGCGCTCCATTACACTTCCAATGACAACAACACAAACCCACAACCACGCATAACCTACCACCTTTCCATCAACGCTTCCAACGCTCTTCGACAAGCCGATTTCACACTCTTTGCCGACCTTCTCCACCTCCACCAACCCCCACAAAACTCCACTATCTTCGCCATTAAAAACACCACCACCCTCCCTCTCCACCTCCTCCTCTACCACACCACCCCCTCCAAAACCATCTTCCACGACCACCTTAGCATGTCCTCAGGAACTTGCCTCACAACCTTGTTCCCTCAAAAGAATCTAGTACTCACCAACATTGACCCTCTCCACAAATCCCTCGAAATCAATCATGTGTTGATTTCACACCCCGATCTTTTCGTTGACGAACAACTCACCATTCATGGTGTTCTCACACCATTTTCTCCCTTGCGTCAGGATTGGGATTTCATTCATTCACCCACTTGTCGTTTCCACTTTTCTTCTGATTTGACGTAGTTTAATTATTCAAGGAATGGCGCTATTGATTGGAACTGCGTGGTTCAGTTGCTGGGTTCGAAAGGGTATGTGTCGTTATCAGTTCTTCTGCACCACACTTACCCAAATAGCTTTTCGGGGATCTGCAGTCATCAATTGTTCTATCAGCTTTACTTCATTCTTGAACTCAATCATTCCTTCTCCTATGCTTCTTGAAAGCCTCTTCACAGTAATTTCTTGTCCACCTACTAATGTTTCCTGCATAATAAAATATATAAGGCTTACCAAATTTTGAAACATCCATTCTAATATACAAATCCTGTCCATCACTATCAAACCTGTCCATCACTATCAAACATCCATTCTGATATGGTATTCTGAGATATTCATAATTGATAGAACATTGGAATAACAGGAGAAAGTAATTTTATGACACCTGTTTAGTTTACATTATTCTTGATAAGAAGCTTATATGATCCGTTGCTGTCACTCAGATTAAAACATTTGATTATGATTGCTTCTCCCCAGTAAACACCTGTTTAGTTTACCTTTTCGCTCAACCTCTTCCCATCTTGCTTCCAATCTGCCTCCTTAATAGTAAACACCATTATGTCCCCTTGCCTCAACTACATTTCCATTCACCCTTTATGCTTTGACAAGTTTGAGTACACACTACGCTTCTGACATTGATAGAAAACCTACCAAGAATTATTATATACTATTAAAGAGTTTAATTTTGGTATATTGTTAGTACGCTAAACTTTGAGCGTGTTCTGGGTTTTGATGATGAACTTAATCTATAATTTGCTTTACATGTCTCTGTTTGTTTAGTTTCCTTTCTACTTATAACTGTTCAACCACTTATTGGTTTGTCATGCAGACTAGTACACGTTACACGTGGTCTCTGATCTTCTGTCAACAGCTTCATATTCTTCCCTGACTTTTTTCCCCAGGTAATCCCCTAACACCGAGTTTCTCATTATTTGTATGCATGTCGATTGTTGTTTGTTAGTGGAGAGCAGAGCTCATTAGGCATTGGTTTTGTGTGTTGATAACATGATTTTTTATGCATGTGTAATGTTGTTTGTTAGTGGAGAGCAGAGCTCATTAGGCATTGGTTTTGTGTGCTGATAACATGATTTTTTATGCATGTGTAATGTTGTTTGTTAGTGGAGAGCAGAGCTCATTAGGCATTGGTTTTGTATGTTGATAACATGATTTTTTATGCATGTGTAATGTTGTTTGTTAGTGGAGAGCAGAGCTCATTAGGCATTGGTTTTGTATGCTGATAACATGATTTTTTATGCATGTGTAATGTTGTTTGTTAGTGGAGAGCAGAGCTCATTAGGCATTGGTTTTGTGTGCTGATAACATGATTTTTTATGCATGTGTAATGTTGTTTGTTAGTGGAGAGCAGAGCTCATTAGACATTGGTTTTATGTACTGATAACACGATTTGGTGTTCATAACTCTCAATATCATATACAATGTGTAGCATATATATTTATCTATACTGGGAAGTTTTCTGTATGTAACAGGCCATTTCTAAATTTAGGAAATGTCTAGTTTACAGGGGAGACTCTGCCAAAATTTTGGCAGGGTCCCTTTCTTAGGGAACTTAAAAAATAAAACTCAAGTTTAAAAATGTAGGGTTTAGTCATGTGTGTACCTATTAGATTCCCGTTCAAGTTTCAAAACAACTGGCTGATGTACCGTGTTGTGTTGGATCTTGAATTGTCCCGGTTGGACAGTTTGGTATGAATTTGTAACCAGTAGGGCGTAACCCATCAATGTTGTATATGGTCTATCTTAAGACGTTGAATGTTCATTTCAAATTTTGGTTATGGCGTTTTGTATTGTCCCCAGGGTGCATGTCTGCGTGCGGTGTTTCATACCGTACGAATCTCTGTGTACTCGGGGACCTATGCGAAATGCTGCCGAAATTTCAAATGAACATCAACGACACAAGATAGACTACATACAACATCGATAGGTTACAGATGGTTGCATATTCATCCCAAATGGGATAGGGCCCCACCAATTTGCAACATCAAAGAGATAGAGAGTGATTCACAACCGATAGTCGAATAAAATTTAAGCTAATTTAAAGTAACAGAAATCATGCTTGTTAGATATTGTAAATGGAGGTACCGACAAATCGGCGATGGATGTACAACCGACTAGATCGCAATCGGTGAGTGACTGAGGAGTTTATGATGGGGCTATTGGACTTCATTCCGTTCACTACGACAAACTGATAAGTCTTGAAAAGACTTAATTATTTCACCTATTTATTTAACATTATTCAGTAATTATTGGTTAGTTTGTTAGTATTATTTAATAATTTGATAACAATTCGTATTTTAGTTATGAATTTCACAAGTACTTCATTTATGTAAGAAAACGATTAAAAATATTAATTAGTTAAGGAATTTTGAAGTGTTTATAAATTCACTAAGCAGCCAGCGTATAAATGCTAGGGAATTAGCTGTTTAATAGTGCAGGAACAGGGCGTACTCGAGAAAAGAAGACAAATCCGAGTGAAAATTACAAAAAGCCGAGCAAGAATTTACAGAGCCGAGTGAGAATTCGTAAATCCGACTGAAGAAAGTTCACAAGACCGACTGGGCGAGACTTCAAAGGGTTGACCGAAAAGAATTAACAAAAAGCTGACTGTAAAGATTTCCAACATACCGACTCCAAAAGAGAACAAGGAACCGATTGAAAATAAAAAGGAAGAACCCGAGCGTCCATTTCAGAAATGCTGATTGAAAAGATAATTCGCTTAAGCGATAGTTTAATTCGCTCAGGCGAGGGTCAAAGTTCGCTCAAGCAAAGCAAGCCTACGCTCAAGCGTGACCTCAAAACATCACCTTTCGCCTAAGCTACTCTATCACGCTTGAGCGAGAAAGCCATTCTGCATTACATATGTTCAATTTGCCCAAGTTTCGCCATAACGCTTGAGCGACAAAGCAACACTACAGTACAATTCCCGAGCTCGCCTAAGCGAGAGTTAATCAGTTCAAGCGAAAACCCAGCAGCTGAAGCGAAAAAGCAGTAACTTAAACCCTGTTTCTTCCCTCCAACAACACACACCTGGTGCAGCACTGTTTCCGCTTCCATTGCCTTCTTCTCCACTGCTGTAACCTTAGTAACTTAAGTAGTGAACTGTCAATTAGCTGGTGCTACGCTGTAAATTAGCTAAGGCTGAGCTGGATCCTGTTAAGAGCTGAGCTGTAATTAGTTAGTTACTCTGTAAACTGTGTAACTAGTAGTTTAGTTGTTAACTTAAGTTTTCTAAGTTATTTGCTAAGTTAGTTAAGTTAGGTAAAAAACATATATATAGGTTGTACATATTATGTAAAAGAGAGACACGCATACACAGATACAAAATAACAGAACGGAGAACATTCATTACACACTTCGAACATCTCACTACACATCTTTCTCTCTCTAATCATCTCCTCCATGATGTTCCACAATCCTTCGATGGAACCGAAGTCAATGGAGTTCTAAATCCCTAAGGTTGGGATTGCGAAGGTTAGCAATGGAGTCTTAAAGCTGTGAGCAAGTAGATCGACTTCTAAGATCCTGAGGCGAACAAGCTGAGGAGTGGAGCAGAATCGCTGGGTTGACAAATCCAGAATTGATGAAGAACTTCACTAGTGAGGAATCATGGCTGAAGCTTAGGTAACTTCCAGCTTTCTAACTAGTTCAGGCCTAATCAATTTAGGTGAATAGTTAGAGTTCAACCTCCAATTTCGCATTAGATTCTTAGGTTAATCGAGCACTTAAGGAATTAAGGTTCATTGCTTAAGGATTAGTGTTTTTCACCTAAGGGATTAGGGAATAACCACAAGCAGATTGTCCTCTAGATTGTGAAGTTCGATTATACTTAATTGCTTGTTTCTTGAGGAAATTATGAGCCGAAGCAATCCTGACCTGCTTTCTTTTAATCACTTTTCATATTCATCTTAACTCTGTTTCTGAAAATACCAAAAACAACTAGAAAACATTAAAATCATAAAAACTGAATGAACTACCTGTATTTCGTGTTGGTTCAGCTTGTACTAGTCCTAGATTGAGGTACTTACCACAATCCCTGTGGGACGATCAAATATTCTACAATTTTAACGACTGGTGCGCTTGCCATAAGTGTAAATCCGAGAGTCACATTTTCTTTACTAAGATTTTCATATCAAATTAATGACTCGAGATTTTAGCATCAAGTTAATGGTGCCGTTGCCGGGGATTGTTGAGTAATATCAACAATCCTTGGACCGGTACTAGACTGAACCATTTTACTTTTGTTTGCATTTAATACATAGTTTCAAGTTTGTTTTTAGTAAAAGTAGTTTGTCATTTTCATGTAGATTTAGTCGTAGCTGTGAATTGTTCTTTTGTTTGACATTTGTTGTATGCAGTCAAGGAGCAGAGGAGAACCTTTCTTCTTTGATCCTGACATAGACTTGTTAGAACGTAGACTAAGAAAAGAGAAAAAGCAAAAAGAAGAAAAAGAAATAGAACAGAGGAGAGTTACACTAGGTGACTACTCCAGGCCGACTGAAGAAGGATTGCAATCTAGCATCCTTAGGCCACCAATTTCAGCAAATAATTTCGAACTAAAACCAGCTTTACTACAGTTGGTAAGAAATGAACAGTTCAGAGGAAGTGAGGTTGAGGATCCAAATTTGCATCTAGCAACCTTCCTCCAAATCTGTGACACGGTAAAAATGAATGGAGTCCCTGACGAGGCAATCCGACTGAGATTGTTTCCATTTTCAGTGAGGGACCGAGCAAAAGCCTAGTTGCAGAGTCAACCAAGAGGCAGTATTTCAACTTGGGAGGACTTGCAACGAAAATTCTTGATTAAATATTTTCCTCCCTCTAAATATGCAAAGTTGCGCAATGAAATCACATGTTTCCAACAAAGAGAAGGTGAGTCTTTGATGGAAGCATGGGATCGGTATAAAGAAAGTTTGAGGAGATGTCCTCATCATCAAATTTCTGATGTGCAACAGGTGACTATTTTCTATAATGGTGTCAGGCTAGCTACCAGGGTCCTGATTGATGCCTCAGCTGGAGGTTCATTAACAACAAAAACTGTAGAAGAAGCCATAGAGCTGATTGACATTATGGCTTCTAATGAATGTTTGATTAGTGAGAGGAGCCAAGTCCCTAAGAGAGGGATATTAGAATTAGAAGCACAAGATGCTTATCTGGCTCAGAGTAAACTGATGACTCAGGCTTTGGAGAAACTAAGCATACAAATTTCAGAACTCCAAAAGCCAAGTCAAGTTTCTATGATCAGTTGTGACTTTTGTGGTGGAGATCATGAGAATGGATTGTGTGATCCAAATGTGCCTTCCGAGCAAGTGAATTATATGGGGCAGCAACAATATCAAAGGAATTATCCTTCTAATTCCTTTAATCCTAATTACAGGAATCACCCCAATTTTTCCTGGCAGAAAGGTCCACATCTGAATCAGAACATCCCACCAAGTCAACCCACAAATAGACCATAACAACTTTCTCACCCCCCTGTCAAGGAAAAATCCGAACTTGAGAATGTACTTTCTCAGTTTATCCAGGCCACTCAGGCCAGTTTTAAGAATCAGGAAGCGTCCATCAGAAATCTAGAAAATCAAGTCGGACAGTTTTCTAAACAATTAGCTGAGAGGCAAGTAGGCAATTTCCCTGGAGATACCAAGGTAAATCCAAGGGAACATTGCAAGGCCATAATTACTAGGAGTGGAAAAATTATTTCTCCATCTCTGAGTCAGGAAATAAGTTCAGAAAAAGAAAAAGGAAAAGAAATAATATAAGAAACCGAGCAGGATAATAATGAAGTAGAAAATAAAAATGAAACAGAAAAAGAAAAAGAAAATAAAGTCCATCAAAAGAAGAAGAAAAAGGTTGATCTGATTTTGGAGGAAAGCTTCTAAGCTGACTCCTAAAAAATTGAGGAATGCTCCATTTCCACACAGGTTTAAAAAACAAATAGAGGAGCAGAAGTTTGTTAGGTTCTTAGAGGTTTTCAAGAAACTTCACATCAATATCCCTTTTGCCGAGGCATTGCAGGAGATGCCTTCCTATGCAAAATTTTTGAAAGAATTATTATCTAAAAAGAGGAAGCTTAAGGGGGATGAAATGATTACTCTCACTCAAGAGTATAGTGCAATCATTCAAAAGAAACTTCCCCAAAAGCTAGAGGATCCTGGATCTTTTACAATACCGTGTGCAATTGGGGATATTCATGTAGGAAGTGCTCTCTGTGATCTAGGAGCAAGTATAAACCTGATGCCTCTATCTTTGATGAAAAAACTGGGAATTAATGACTTGCAACCGACTCACATGTCCTTGCAGTTGGCTGACAGGTCCATTAAATATCCCCAAAGGATGCTGGAAGACTTGTTAGTGAAAGTAGATAAATTTATTTTTCCAGCAGACTTCATAGTGTTGGATATGGAAGCTGACCGAGAGATCCCTTTAATCTTAGGTAGACCCTTCCTAGCTACTGGCAGAGCATTAATTGATGTAGAAAAAGGTGAACTCATGCTGAGAGTTCAGGAGGAGCAGGTAACATTCAATGTCTTCAATTCCATGAAACATCCGACTGAAAGGATGGATTATTTAATGGTTGAAGAGATTAAAAGCTACCACACTCCAATGCTTTTAAAAACTGAGGAAGAGGCTCTACGAACTTTTTTAGAGGATGACTTTGACTCCGAGACTGAGGAGTTAAATGACTCGGAAATATTGAGCCTACTGGAAGTATTAGAAGTAGGTGATTTTGAAAAAGAAAAGAAAAATAATTTGAAAAGTGCTGAAGCTGAGAAAGGAAAGGAATTTTCTGAAGAAAAATGTGATTTAAAACCTTTACCTTCTCATCTGAAATATGTTTTCCTGAGAGAAAATGACACTTATCCTGTCATTATTAATGCCGACTTAAAAGAAGAGGATGTGAATAAACTAATTGGGGTATTAAAGGCACATGAATCTGTGATTGGCTGGAATATTTCTGACTTGAAGGGAACCAGTCCATCATTTTGTATGCACAAAATCCTGATGGAGGATGATTATTCCCCTGTAGTACAACCACAACGCAGATTGAACCCCATTATGAAGGAAGCGGTAAGGAAGGAAGTGGTCAAGCTCCTTGATGCAGGAATCATTTATCCTATCTCGGACAGCACTTGGATCAGCCTGGTCTAAGTGGTGCCCAAGAAGGGAGGAATGACGACTGTAAGAAATGACCAAGGTGAAGTTATTGCCACCCGGCCCACAACAGGCTGGAGGATGTGTATTGATTACAGAAGGCTGAATGACTTCACTCGGAAAGACCATTTCCCCCTGCCATTTGTTGACCAAATGCTCGAGAGGTTATCAGGGCATGAGTACTATTGTTTTCTTGATGGGTACTTGGGTTATAACCAAATTGTTGTTGACCCAAAAGACCAAGAAAAGACTGCATTCACCTGTCCTTATGGAATTTTTGCATATAGGCGTATACCGTTCAGGCTGTACAACGCTCCAGCAACCTTTCAAAGGTGCATGCTGGCAATTTTCGGGGATATGGTGGAAAAATTCATTGAAGTATTTATGGATGACTTCTCGGTATTTGGGAGTAATTTTGATTCATGCCTCAGCAACCTATCTAAGGTGTTGGTGAGATGCCAAGAAACTAACCTCGTCCTTAACTGGGAAAAATGCCATTTTATGGTTAAGGAAGGGATAGTCCTTGGCCACAAAATCTCTGCTGAGGGCATTCAAGTGGACCGAGCCAAGATTGAAATTATTGAAAAACTTCCTCCTCCAATCAACGTGAAAGGAGTGAGAAGCTTTCTAGGATGTGCTGGCTTTTATAGAAGGTTCATTAAAGATTTTTCAAAAATAGCTAAGCCTCTGACTGACTTACTTGTGAAAGATCATGTATTTGCGTTTAATGAAAACTGTGTCAAGGCTTTTGAAAAATTGAAACAAAGTCTGATTTCAGCTCCGATCCTTACAGCACCTGATTGGTCTTTACCGTTTGAATTAATGTGTGATGCAAGTGACTTCGCAGTCGGAGCTGTACTGGGTCAGAAAGTAAGAAAATTGACTCATGTAATTTATTATGCTAGTAAGGTGTTGAATGAAAATCAAATACATTACACCACTACTGAAAAAGAAATGCTTGCTGTGGTGTATGCATTTGATAAATTTCGTGCTTACTTGATTGGGGCCAAGGTTATTGTATATACAGACCACTCGGCAATCAAGTATTTACTAGCTAAGAAAGAGTCTAAACCGAGACTGATCAGGTGGGTTCTGTTACTCCAAGAATTTGATTTAGAAATACGAGATAAAAAGGGAGTAGAGAATTCAGTTGCCGACCAACTGTCTCGTCTAGAAGGTGAGTCGGATTCTGTCTTAATAAAAGAAGAATTTCCAGACAAGAAGTTGATGGCAATTATCACCGGGCCATGGTATGCTGATATGGCCAACTTTAAAAGTGCCTCGGTATGTCCCCGTATCAATTAGTATACGGTAAGGCTTGTCATCTCCCTATGGAGTTGGAACACAAGGCGTGGTGGGCCACAAAGCTATTAAACATGGACTGTGACCAATCTCAGGAGGAAAGAGTTTTGAAACTCCATGAATTAGAGGAGTTCCGACGCAACGCTTATCAAAGTGCCTCCATCTATAAGTTTAAAACAAAGAAATAGCACGATAAGCGAATTAATAAGAAAGAGTTTCAGAAGGGTGATCGGGTTTTATTATTCAATTCCCGACTGATACTCTTCCCTGGAAAACTCAGATCCAAGTGGTCGGGGCCTTTTACTGTAAATGAGGTTTTCCCTCATGGTGCAGTTGAACTGAAAGACCCGACTACTGATCGGATTTTTAAGGCAAATGGCAGCGACTCAAACTTTACTTTGGAGGAGAGTTTGATAGGCAGAAAACCTCCCTGTTACTGCAGGCATCTTCTTAGATGCAATAAGGTCAAGCTAGTGACCTTAAAGAAGCGCTCTAGGGAGGCAGCCCTATCTTCCGATTGTTTTGTTTTGAACTTTGAGTCAGAATGAATAAAAAGAAAAACTAAAAATTTAGTATAAAAAAAAAAGTTTGTGAAGTTGAAGAAGGAAATCCGAGCTTGATTCTTCTATTTTCGCTCAGGCGAAGCACTTGTAGCTTAGGCGAGACACTGTTGATTGTTGTTTCACACTTAAGCAAAAATTTACTGAGTTTGAGTGAAAATAGTATACTCGGATAACTGTTACTTATTCTTAACCCTTCTTCCCGACTGAACTTCACTCGTCATTTTTCAGTAAAATTCCAATTTCTGATGCGAATAAAAGGAAGACTTTGAAGGATTTTTAATCGTTGATGTAATGAATGGGTCAGATGGTGAAAGGCGACTTATTTCAGTCGGCTTTTTCTCACTCGGATTCCTCACTCATCACAATCAGTATTGTATCCATTAGTCTCCTATTCATGTGGTCTTTCGGTTTTTCATTCATCCACTCGGCTTTCTCTCTTTCTCTTGGCCGACCTTTATCACTCGGTATTTCTTTCATGCGTCTCTTTTCGTAATTCCTTTTTCATTCACTCAATGTCTCATTAGAGTATTCGGTTTCTTCCACTCGGTACTCCGTTCACTCGGATCCTTTCGCAGTCGTTCATTTTTCACTCATCTTTCTTACTCTGTCACTTCATTTTATTCCGTTTTTCGTTTTTCACCTCATATTCTTTTCATTCGGTTCTTCATCCTCTTGGTATAACTTATATTTATCTATTCCACTCAGCCTTCATTCACCCAGTCAATTTTTCACTCATCTTTCTTACTCTGTCACTTCATTTTATTCCGTTTTTCGTTTTTCACCTCATATTCTTTTCATTTGGTTCTTCGTCCTCTTGGTATAACTTATATTTATCTATTCCACTCAGCCTTCATTCACCCAGTCAATCTTTCACTCGTCTTTCATTTACTCATTCTTCATTCACTCAGTATTCTTTCCATTCAATATATCATTCACTTGTTTTTCATTTCACCCGGTGTTCGCATCACTCGGTTTTTCATCCTTTCAGTCTCATTCAAATTCTCTCATTTCTTCGACCGATTCCTTTCTCGATGTTATTCATTCGGTAGTTTGTTATTCATTTTTCCATTTTCCACTGGCTTGTGCATTTATTCATCTCTTTCATCCAGTCAGTATACCCTTTACTCATCTCTACTCGGAATATTCTCAGTTATTTTCCCATTCATTCTTTCATCTACTCGTTTTTCTCACCCACCCTCAATCCACTCGTTCCTCAATACACTCGGGCGCCATTCCACTTGTTGTTTCATTCCTTCAGCTTTACTCTCAATTTTTCGTTCGTCTGTTATTCATCGGTTCTTCCATTTACTCATTCCTTCTCTGCACTCGTTGTTTTGTTTACTCTTCCACTCGTTCTTCATTTCTCAGATCTCTATCACTCGGTATCTTTCTCCATACTCACTCGGTCATTATCGTTTCACTCTTTTCACTCATTTACACAATCTCTTCTTTTACAATCTTCCATTCTTTGTATCTTATTCATTTACTCGGTATTCCTTCATTCATTCATACTTCCATTCGTTTCTTCTACCATCCGCTTTTCTATTCACTCGTATTTCACTATAGTGGTTCACTCGTCTGTCATACGCTCTATTTCATTCATCTATTCTTTCACTCATTCTTATATCCATTCGTCCTTTATTCATTCAGGATCTTTTCCATTTAGTGTTTCATTTACTTGGGGTCATGTATTCATTCACGAATTTTTCACTCATTCATTCTTTCACTCATTCATTTACTTATAGTTTTCATTCGCCCATTCTGTCTTATCGTTTGTTCATTTATTCATCTTCCATTCTCTTGTGTCCACTTGGCATCACATTGGTATCATCCCACTCTTACTCGATCTTCTACCTATCCAGTATGAGTATATTAAAAAAATAAATATAATAAATAATAATATATATATATTATAATAATAAAGTAATAATTAAAGCTGGAACACATTTACGCGTTTCTTGGAAAATGAATTCAACAATATAAAAAACCTTTCAGCTTCCAAACCCTAAGTACCTATGCTGAACTTGGGCTGAAGACGAAAAGACATTTTCTGGTTTCTAAGAAAGGTATCATCTTTCCACTTCTTTCACTTATTTCGTGCACTTGTAAGTTCGTGTTTATTATCTTCTTGTTTCATTGTCCTTGTTTTCCACTGTTCATAAGCCATGCATCTCACAGTTTTAGTTTGCTGTCTTTCTGTTGGATTTCTGTTCTTATTTTTGTTTATTTAGGTTGGTTATCATCATTCTTTTAACATTAATCATGAAAAGAAGATCACAAAGACTTCTACAAAAACCTAGACCAAATTTTGCAGAAGGAAGTGTGTGAAGAAAACAAATAGATAACAAAAGAGAAGTGGCAACCATCACTATATCTGATTCGTCTGCACATGTACCCAGTCAAAGTCAGGGTCAAAGGGATGTATCTCCCCTGGTTCAAAGGAATATATCCCCTGCGAGTGAGGAAAATGAATCACCAGAAGTTGAAAGTGTTAAGGCTGTTGAAAACTGTGCTATGAAGTTTAAAGCCACAGAGCCAGAATGTCCCAGGCAATCTGGAGGAGCTGATTCTTCTTCTTCTGACATTCTTATGGTGTTACAGGAATTACAGGTCATGAAGAAGATGCAACTTGGAATTTATGATCGGGTCTTGAACCACGATCTGATGCTCAGGAAGATTGCCACGAAACTGAGGGTTGAACACACAGCAGAAATGGGAGCCCCACCGGATAGAGATGCGTGGTTAGCTTCCATTGGATTCACGATTCCCTCCCAGCAGGACAAAGACGATGAAGATCAGGATGTTTAAGCAGTTGTTCCACGTTTTTATGATGTTTCCTATGTAATTAATTTGACATTATTGTAACTGCTTTCTGAACAGTGAACTTGTTTCTATTTTAATTATGTAATGAAAATTTTATTTTCTTGTTAATTTGTTTGTTTTATTTGGTTTTTCATATGTATTGGTAAAATCCACGCGTCCCAATCTGACTACGCGTTTCCCATCCATAGCCACTCAGGTAAAAAGGGAAGTATCGTTCCGACTTATTCCTTTATTAATATTCTGAATTATAAATTGCAAAATTATGTTTATTGTTTCTTTCACTCCATCTTAATAATTTAAAAGTTGCTGATTCGTTAAGCTTAGTCGGATAAATTAATTGATCGGTTTTGTTTAACTCATCATATCTGCCCCTAACGATTTTTCATCATTAATTAAATTGTTTACTCGGCATGCTAGTTAGCAATCTGAATGTATGATCTTACATTAAGTTTGGGGACATGACTGGCTGATTAACTATTATATTCGTAGCTTTTGAGCCTGTTTTACCCTTTTCCGAGTGAGCTTGCATGCTAGTTAGTGAGACAGAATTTGCTTCAGTGCTTGCTAATTGTTGTATGTCAACCAATCGGAAATGATGAAGGCCTTCTTTGTTAATTCAGCCAGGGCCAAAAAGTAACCATCCTAATTTTATTAATCATCCTTTGACCTAATAATTATGATTGAGCCTGAGACCCTTTTATTCGTTTTAAATACCTAACGTTACAAGTCTAATTATCCAAGAAAAACCCGACTAGAGTACCCTGGATGTTACACTGGTGAATTACTCGATTTTTGCTTATTGCTAGGGACTAGCAATTTCTAAGTTTGGGGATGAAGAGTGTGCCTAACAGTAATTAAGGACACACTCCGACCTTAATTATGGATAAATATGTAGAAAAATAAAAGGAAGAAAGGCAAAGCCGAGAGAAAAAAATGAATAAAGTCAGAAAAGAAAAAGAGGTGCAAAGCACCACAAGAAAAAAATTCGATCGGAAAAGATGGAAAGAAAAGAAAGAAAAGGAAAGGAAAAGTCCAAAGGACTAAAAGAAAAAGAAGGTGCAAAACAACACGAGTTAGTAAGTAGCATTCAGTTGGAAAAGTTAAGAGAGTTGTTAGTAGAGGCAATTAAGTCAGAATTGAGGCAAGGCATCAGTGGATACATCTTGTAACCTATCTATGACTCAGAAAAACAATAATTGAGCCTATAGCCCAGCCCCATTATAAGCTTAAAAAAGCCCTTACTGATCTGATTATGTTGGCATATGGCATGACGTGTAGAACTATTGCAAGCCTATGTTTATCTAACAAGTATGCAGGTGCTGAGTGCATTCTATTCACCTTACACACCGAGAGAAGAGTTAAACACCGACCAGTAAGGAAAGCATCAGCAGCTTGTCTTCCAAAGGAGGTGTAAGTTTTTATACTTCTAGAAATTGCAAGAAGAAAGCATGATCAGTATGCAATAATTATAGTATGAACTAAGTTAAGGAAAGGTTGAGTGTGTTGATCAAATGCTATTAGTTAATAAGTCTGAATATTTGCTTGAGGACAAGCAAGTTTTAAGTTTGGGGATGTGATAAGTCTTGAAAAGACTTAATTATTTCACCTATTTATTTAACATTATTCAGTAATTATTGGTTAGTTTGTTAGTATTATTTAATAATTTGATAACAATTCGTATTTTAGTTATGAATTTCAATAGTACTTCATTTATGTAAGAAAATGATTGAAAATATTAATTAGTTAAGGAATTTTGAAGTGTTTATAAATTCACTAAGCAGCCAGCGTATAAATGCTAGGCAATTAGCTGTTTAATAGTGCAGGAATAGGGCGTACTTGAGAAAAGAAGACAAATCCGAGTGAAAATTACAAAAAGCCGAGCAAGAATTTACAGAGCCGAGTGAGAATTCGTAAATCCGACTGAAGGAAGTTCACAAGACCGACTGGGTGAGACTTCAAAGGGTTGACCGAAAAGAATTAATGAAAAGTTGACTGCAAAGATTTCCAACATACCGACTCCAAAAGAGAACAAGGAACCGATTGAAAATAAAAAAGGAAGAACCCGAGCGTCCATTTCAGAAATGCTGATTGAAAAGATAATTCGCTTAAGCGATAGTTTAATTCGCTCAGGCGAGGGTCAAAGTTCGCTCAAGCAAAGCAAGCCTACGCTCAAGCGTGACCTCAAAACATCACCTTTCGCCTAAGCTACTCTATCACGCTTGAGCGAGAAAGCCATTCTGCATTACATATGTTCAATTCGCCCAAGTTTCGCCATAACACTTGAGCGACAAAGCAACACTACAGTACAATTCCCGAGCTCGCCCAAGCGAGAGTTAATCAGTTCAAGCGAAAACCCAGCAGCTGAAGCGAAAAAGCAGTAACTTAAACCCTGTTTCTTCCCTCCAACAACACACACCTGGTGCAGTACTATTTCCGCTTCCATTGCCTTCTTCTCCACTGCTGCAACCTTAGTAACTTAAGTAGTGAACTGTCAATTAGCTGGTGCTACGCTGTAAATTAGCTAAGGCTGAGCTGGATCCTGTTAAGAGCTGAGCTGTAATTAGTTAGTTACTCTGTAAACTGTGTAACTAGTAGTTTAGTTGTTAACTTAAGTTTTCTAAGTTATTTGCTAAGTTAGTTAAGTTAGGTAAAAAACATATATATAGGTTGTACATATTATGTAAAAGAGAGACACGCATACACAGATACAAAATAACAGAACGGAGAACATTCATTACACACTTCGAACATCTCACTACACATCTTTCTCTCTCTAATCATCTCCTCCATGATGTTCCACAATCCTTCGATGGAACCGAAGTCAATGGAGTTCTAAATCCCTAAGGTTGGGATTGCGAAGGTTAGCAATGGAGTCTTAAAGCTGTGAGCAAGTAGATCGACTTCTAAGATCCTGAGGCGAACAAGCTGAGGAGTGGAGCAGAATCGCTGGGTTGACAAATCCAGAATTGATGAAGAACTTCACCAGTGAGGAATCATGGCTGAAGCTTAGGTAACTTCCAGCTTTCTAACTAGTTCAGGCCTAATCAATTTAGGTGAATAGTTAGAGTTCAACCTCCAATTTCGCATTAGATTCTTAGGTTAATCGAGCACTTAAGGAATTAAGGTTCATTGCTTAAGGATTAGTGTTTTTCACCTAAGGGATTAGGGAATAACCACAAGCGGATTGTCCTCTAGATTGTGAAGTTCGATTATACTTAATTGCTTGTTTCTTGAGGAAATTATGAGCCGAAGCAATCCTGACCTGCTTTCTTTTAATCATTTTTCATATTCATCTTAACTCTGTTTCTGAAAATACCAAAAACAACTAGAAAACATTAAAATCATAAAAACTGAATGAACTACCTGTATTTCGTGTTGGTTCAGCTTGTACTAGTCCTAGATTGAGGTACTTACCACAATCCCTATGGGACGATCAAATATTCTACAATTTTAACGACTGGTGCGCTTGCCATAAGTGTAAATCTGAGAGTCACATTTTCTTTACTAAGATTTTCATATCAAATTAATGACTTGAGATTTTAGCATCACAAACACGCCTGGATTTGAAGCGACTTAGAAGATTCGTTGTCCGTGCTCAAGGTGCAAATGCATGAGTTTTAAATATGCGGATGATGTCATATGCCACCTAACTGAGAAAGGGTTCATGGAAACATACCACTGCTGGTACAACCATGGTGAGCAATTACCGCCAAGACCATCAAGCGTAACCGTGCAACAGTCTTACTACGAGGTTGAAGGAAACAGAGATACGTACAACAACATAGAATAAATGGTGATGAATCATGTTGGACCCTCCACAGGGCGTATGCTAGAACATGGTGACCAAGCAGGGAATGAGGATGACAATGTAGAGGAGGATCCTAATTCGGAGGTGAAGAGATTTTATGATTTGTTAGCGGCAGCTCAGACTCTATTGTGGGACAGGTGCAAGAGTCACACTGAGTTATCCGCCTCCCTAGCTGCTTTGAGCCTAAAGGTAGATTATAATCTTTTTAGAGGTTATTTTAATAGGATGGTTAATCTGATGGGTTCCACCATGCCTAATAATCATCGAATGCCAACAAACCTGTAGCATGCTAAGAAACAAGTGGCAAACTTGGGGTTGGGTTGTGTGAAAATAGAGTGTTGTGTTGGCGGATGTATGCTGTTCAGAAATGAGTTTACAGATAAGAGTGTCACAAAATGTCTACATTGTAATGAGGAACGCTACAAAACCGTTAAAAGGAGAGGGAAGGTAACCCGGATGGCCAGGAAGAAAATGTGGTACTTCCCTATAACACCACGTCTTCAACGCCTGTATGCCTCATTGTCCATGGCAAAACACATGCGTTGGCATGCTCTGAACGGAACACAAGGGGGTTTCTTTGCCATCCTTCCGACGGGAAAGCATGAAAGTGTTTGGATGAGCTATATCTGGACTTTTCTGGCGAGCCGCGCAATGTAAGACTTGGCTTATGTACTGATGGGTTTAACCCATTCGGTCAATACAAAAGAGCTTACTCTTGTTGGCCAGTCATACTGACCCCATACAATCTGCCTCCTGATATGTGTATGAAGAGGGAGGTCATGTTTCTATCTATACTGGTTCTAGGACCCAAAAATCCAAAGGCGAACATAGACGTGTTTTTGCAACCGTTGGTTGAAGAGTTATCACAATTATAGGATGTTGGGGTAATGACATACGATGCGTCTTTAAAGAACAATTTTATGATGCGTGCTGTTTTGATGTGGACTATTAACGACTTCCCAGCCTATGGTATGCTTTCTGGATGGTCAACGTCTGGGAAGCTTGCTTGCCCTGTATGCATGGAACATACCAGGGGGGAATCACTCCCTGTTAATGGCAAGACAAGTTTCTTTGACTGTCATAGAAAGTTTCTACCGTTGGATCACCCGTTTAGGAGAAACAAAACCGCTTTTAAGAAGAACAAGGTTGTTAATGAACCTCCACCCCGTAGGTTATCTAGTGCACGGGTTTGGCAGAGGGTCGAAGAGTATCCCTATATCTGGGACAAGAGTGTTAAGGAGTTTACGGTTTATGGTAAGGAACACCATTAGGTGAAGCAGAGCATCTTGTGGGATTTGCCATATTGGAAAGACTTGTTGTTAAGACACAACATTGATGTCATGCACATTGAACGTAATGTTTTCATGAATATTTTTGACACTGTTATGGACATCAAAGGGAGAACAAAGGACAACGAGAAGAGTCATCTAGACCTTCCGATTTGGTGTTCTAGGAAGGAGTTGGAATTGAGGGATGCGGGACATGGAAGAATGTTTAAACCCCATGCAAAATATGCTTTAACTAGACCACAACAGATTGCTGTGTGTATTTGGATGAATGGGTTGACCCTGCCTGAAGGATTCACTTCTAACTTGAGTAGATGTGTCGACGTGAAGGGCGGCAGGGTATTTGGCATGAAAAGTCATGATTGCCATGTGTTTATGCAACAGCTACTCCCGTACGCGTTTCATGCCTTACCGAAGCCTATTTGGAAACCGTTGGTGGAGTTGAGTCACTTCTTTAAGGAGTTGACGACAACTTCATTGACTATGGAGAAACTTGTGAAGATGGAAGAAATTATCCCGGTATTGATTTATAAGTTGGAGCAGATTTTCCCACTAAGTTTTTTTGACTCGATGGAGCATTTGCCTATCCATCTACCGTACGAGGCCTTGATTAGTGGCCCAGTGCAGTATCGTTGGATGTATCCATTCGAAAGGTGAACGCCATAACTCTTTAATTTCCTTGTAAACACTTCTTATAATAGTATTTTCTAACTTAACATTTGTTTATGATGTTGAAGATTCTTACGCTCTTTAAAAGATAAAGTGTCGAACAAAGCCTGCGTTGAAGCATCAATTTGTGAGGCATACTTAGTCGAAGAAATGACAACTTTTGCTTTTTTCTATTTTCTGATGGAGATAGAAACTAGAATGAGTAGAATTCCTCGCAATCTTGGGGTAGCAACCCGCACAGGGTTTGATGAACAAATATCAATTTTTAACTATCCTGGTCATCCGGGGGGCAAGCTCACAAAATGTTACATTGATGAGAAAGATCGAAAGGCGGCTCACTTGTACATTCTTCTAAATTGCCCAGAAGTGGAACCGTTTCTTGAGTAAGTATAAAAGTTATATGTTATATTCTAAACCTAGCTTTTATAGTATCTAAATTTGTTTCCTTTAAATAGCTTATATACAAATATGCTAAAACTTGAGCAAAATGATTTAACTGATGACCAAATTCATAGTGAGGTGTCATCCAAGTTTGTTGATTGGTTCGCACAACACGTAAGACCCGTATACCGAGTGTTTTTTACACCAAGCTTCTAACTCCTGATATCTAACCATGACCTATTTGTTATGTTGTACATAGATACAAGACCCTAACAACCATATTGAAGATTCTTTACTCCAAGCCCTTTCTTGGGGTCCGTGAAAACTATTAAAAAATGGCCTATTTACTACGTAAATGGCTACAAGTTTAATATTCTTCAATAGAGTGAAGGGATGCGTACCCATAACTACGAGGTTTGTGTTAGAGGCACTGCCGGACAGTTGGAAGAAGACTTTTATGGAGTGCTGACGGAGATTATTGAAGTTTCATTCTCTGGACGACTAAGAAGAGATATTGTTCTATTCAAATGTGATTGGCTCGACAACACAATCGGCGTTGGAACAAAGGTTGACAATAACTACGGCTTAGTTGAGGTCGAGAAAAATGGTAGATATAAAGGGTTTGATCCCTTCATTTTTGCCCAACAAGCTGAGCAGGTTTATTACACCGACTTCTCGGGAGGACATCGGACTGGTATGTAGTAATCAAGGCCAAGGCCCGAAGTTAGATCACTAACAATGTCTCTGAGGAGGTCGATGACGCTTATCAGCTTGCACCACACGAGCTCAACGATGGTAATTTGTTGTTCAACATTGATCCAGTCATAATGGATGAGACACTCACCACTACGGGGGGTGAACACATTGACAAAGACCTTGTCTCTCGATCAAAATGGTCTAGGGCTAATTTGGATACTGATGAAGTTGTTCAAACAAATAACCAAAATGACACTGAAACTGAGGGGGAATTTAAAACTGAAACAGACACAGAGTATGTAGTTATTAAACATATATACATAGGTTTATATATATCCTGAGACTAACCTTTCTTTTCATGATTTTATCCACAAATGACGGGACGTCGACTGCCCTTCGGTAGGGGTGGTGGGTCCAGGACCCCGGTATCCCGTCTGGGGACTCCCACCCTAGAGCAGGGAACCACTCCATCACCATTGCAGACAACTCCATCACCACCACAGCAGACCACTCCATCACCACCACAGCTGACCACCCCATCACCACCACAGCTGACCACCCCAGAGCAGACTCCTGGAGTTGGTGGCTTGGAGGACCCTGGTCATCAGGCCACCCCACCTCCGACATTCCCTCTGCCTATATTGGTACTCGTGCCGACCAGAGATGAGTAAGTCACTAAAACTCAAATACTTTTATGTTATTTGTGTGGTACTTTATTTTAAACTTTAGTGGAAAGACTTGTTGGTTTATTGTATGTTACTTTAATTAGTACTTGTATAGATTGAATTGTACTGGGAACTCTTCTATTTGTAACAGGGTAACTATTTGAACTTGGAAATGTTATATTTACAAGGGAGACTCTGTCGGAATTTTGGGAGTCTCCCTAGATTGTGTGTTGTTATACTCCTGATATAATTGTTGTCATTACAGCTTTGTTGATAGTAGTCGCACTACCAAAGCGATTACTAAGGTTTTGAAGGCCCAGTGGGATGGTCCATATATATCTTGGACAGATGCTGGGAAGGTTGTCCAAGATAGGTGGTTTGACACCTTCTCGGTAAGTTACCACATCAATTTGTTGTGATTTGATTTGTAAAATAGACCTCTTATTAATTTTGAATTCTCATTTCATTTTACAGCGTGATTATCAGTGGGCAGAGGGTATGATTGATGAGATTAGGAAGGTCTTTGCCACAAAGACCTCCAAAATCATCAAGAGTACCCTTTGGAAGGTGAGGGACAAGGGTGAGCGCCCTCGTTGGATCCCCGAGGACCATTGGGACAGGATGGTCCAGAAGTGGGGCGGTGTCCCATTCTAGCAGGCGAGTGCTCGGAACAGGGCAAACAGAGCCGCCAATGCTACAGCCTCAATTTACACTGGGGGTAGCATTTCAACCCTCAAGCACAAGAAAATATTTGTAAGTATATTTATGTTAAACATTTCTATTATGATTCGTCTGACATGTTTACAAATAATAATCTCAATGTTTTTTGTCCACCACAGGAGCTGAGGGAGCACCGAGAGCCTTCTTTGTTTGAGGTCATGCAAATGACCAAGAAGAATAAAGTCGGTGCATGGGTAAACCAGAAGACTATAGATCTAGCGGTATTTACTTTTAACTCATACATGCTTATAATTTACAAATCAGCTTACTAATCCTATCAGTGTTTTTGAATTTACAGGAGGTGTATCAGGCCAGGAGGGCCGAGAAGGAGGTGGACCTGGTGGCTGCGACTCCTGAAGGGGAGGTTCCTCCCACCCTGTCTTGTTCCGACGACAACGCCATCTATATGGAGGCTGTTGGCAGTGTGAACAAGAAAGGGAGGGTCTTTGGGTTGGGTGGCGTCGGCACGCAGTTGGCGAAAAAAGGGAAGACCCCTTCCTCTTCCTCTTCGTCTGGTCTTCCGACTCAGGTTGTTCAGGTAATTCAAAACCTGAACGACGAGCTATAGGAGGAGCGACGTCAGAGGCAGCTTTTGGAGGAGCGGGGCGAGGCAGACCGACAGCGGGGCGAGGCGGACCGACAGCGGGCTGAGGAGCAGCACGCTGAGACTCATCGACAACTTGCTCAGCAGCAGGAGCTACTGATGCAGTTGATGGCGAGGCTACCTTCCCCCACTTCCCAGGCGCCCCCACCACCACCACAGGATCCCCCACCACCATGATTGTATTTTTATTATGTATACACATTGTATATTTAATTTACAGTTTTTATATTATATTCCATTCAGTATTTATTTTGTCATTCTTCATTTATTATGTCAATATTTATTGGTAATTAAATTCAAAGAAAAATGCCTTATTGTGATTATCATTAATAATTGAACCTATTTGATAAATAAATTTAATCCATTATTTTGTTTTTAATAATAATTTAATATTTTAAAAAAATTATTCAAATTTAATTATAAAATTTTATCAGCCAATACAAAATATTAATCAACATTTTTAAAGTTAAATTAACAAAACCTATAAATATTTAACCAATTTTTTTAAAAAAATAAAAATTCCCATTAGCGACGGACAAAGATGGTCGCTATATGATACCAATAGCGACGGAGACAAGTGGTCGCTGTATGGCTACCCATAGCGACGGACAAGTGCTGTAAGTAGCGACGAATATGTGAGGTCGCTGTATGGCTACTAATAGCGACGTCGTCTCTCCGTCGCTATATGGCTAGTAGTAGAGACGGGTTCCTGGTGGTCGCTGAACGTGCTCAGTTAGCGAGGCTGAAGTAAGTGAACCAGAGACCATGTTAGCGACGGTGTTATGCCATCGGCATTGTAGCGATGATGTTTCTGCGGTCGCTGATCTATCTTCAATGAAGGTTTTAGCGACGGGTGTTTGGCCATCTGAAAGACCGTCGCTAGTCCTCTTAGCGACGGCCTTGGCATGGATTAGCGACCAATTATGTCCGTCGCTAACAGGTATTTTTTTAGTTGTGATATAAATGTATGTGATGCATATTAATAAAGCATGGGATGCTTATATGATGAACAAATATGAATTGTGGTTTCGAGGATTCCACAAAAAGACCTTGGGTGGGACTCAAGGCAAACCTCTTGAACGGGGCTCGGGGTTTAGCCTGTGACACTACCGTTGTCGCTGGGAGTGATTGTGTCACATGAGAGGGCAAACGGTTTGGTACCAGTAAAACGGCCAGATCAGCTGAGAGCTGAGTTATGGCTGGGAGCTAGTGTTGCAACACAAAATTAAAAGACTTAATAAAGGATACATTTGATTGAGCATATGAATGCATTGATATATGTTATTGAGAATAACATGATGATATATGATATAATGATTGTGATATGTTATGATTTATGATCCGGTCTCGATACCGGTATCCGTTCTACAAGATATATTTCAACGTCTTTATCAGTTATCCAACGTGTTACCGGTGTCATTGGTATACATCCAGACTCTAAATCCGTATCAGGCGTTCTCCCTATACCGGTTGTCCAAGATAATGCCATGCACATCGGATAACACATACGTCACCATCTGAAAGACAAAAGGCATCGCTACATGGACAAGGATAAAGATTTCA
This sequence comes from Clitoria ternatea, assembly GCA_037962975.1. Classification (NCBI taxonomy): domain Eukaryota; kingdom Viridiplantae; phylum Streptophyta; class Magnoliopsida; order Fabales; family Fabaceae; genus Clitoria; species Clitoria ternatea. The sequence continues at coordinate 55,883,153 of CM075675.1, forward strand.
TTTTCCATGCTACGAGCCATAATCTGTTCCTGGAAATAATCAACTTGTTCCCTAAGTCTAGCCCTATTTTCCCTACGCTCAATATAAAATAGCCACTTGACTCAATCATATTGGCAAGTGTACATTAAATAATAATTTATTTAATAATGGATGTTAGTGGTTCCCACTAGCAAGTCCTCGTAAATCGAGCTAATCAGGTATAAGAACTCTCTTCATTTATAGAGATGAGGACTACTTCTTTTCGACTTACAATTACTATCTCAAAAACATTCCTCACTTGGAATACGATTACTAACTTGAGCGTCGGAGAATCTTCACAGGTGACACCACCTTTCACCCACATCAACGCTTGAGGACGGTGTGAAGGACCTCCAGGACGCCAAGACCGCTCTCTTCATATAGAGACATCAGATATATAGACCGGATACTCACATAACCGGTCTTCAGAGACGTAATCTTCTCACTATTTATGACTGGCCGACACCGGATCTCTTGACCCTGGTTCTGGACAGATCATTGGCACGCCCGGTGGGACACGATAAAGTTATTCCCACCTCTCGTTTACAAAGTCTTGTCTTGTGTCATGGAAGGCAATGGGAGAAACATATCAGATGGGCACGTAGAAGATGTTACGGCCTAAGAATAACCAGTGAAAAGACGCTTGGCTTTTGAGTCGCCTGTCGGGAGTTCAAGGAGAATGGTGCAAGTATCTGTACCCGATCCAAGAGATGAAATGATACGAAAACTGATAGAGGAGCTAGTGGAGTTGAAACGTGAAAGAAAGAGCATGGAAGAGAAAGCAACATCCCAAACTGATGGGACGCACCATACAGCTGAGGGAAGAAAGTTTGCTAGTATCCAGTATTCGCAGATCCCCACTTATGAGGAGAAGAAGCAAACACATGAATCTGGTGAGAAGGCTAGTCGTACGAGACACGAGCCAGCAATAATCCATGGGACTTACAAACTCAACGTTCCTTTCTCTCAGAGGCTGATGAGTGTAACCATCCCAAAGCATCTGCAGAATACCCAACCACTTTCCATTGGAAAGTATGGTGTTGTTCAAGTGGCCTCAATACTCAAGAGGGGGGGGGGGGTGAATTGAGTTTTAAAAACTTTGATTGGAATGCCTTTGAACTTGATTTTTATATCCAAGTTTACAGGAATATACAAGTGAAATCAAGTTAAAGATAGTATGCAATGCACCACAAGGATAAATATAGCTGAAGCAATTTAACAAACACTTGGTGGGCAGTATTTAAAATGTATCAAATTAGACAAGCTTAAGTATGCAATTCACAATCAATCAACACAAATCAACCAATTGCAGTATATAAAAGTAAAAGAGTAAGGGAGAGGAGCTTGCAAACGAATATAACGAGTTCCACCAACACCGGTGTACGCTCACCTCTAAGCAACACCGGTGTATGTTCATCTCTTGAGGGTTGTTAATTTTAAACAAAAGACTTATCTCTAATTTTATCTCTTGCAAAAATATATCTGCTGCATTATCTCTTAATCACAGTTTCAAATGGCAGAACCAGTTTTTCAAATATTCAGCATCTTTATCTCTTAACAATATCATTATCTCTTATCTCTTAGTATTAACAAATCTCCCCCTATCAAAAAGAATTCATGCTTAGCCTTTAGAGATAACTGATCCACTTGTTATTAATCAGCCAGTTTTTGAAAATGCAAGATGAACAGATGAACAGATTCTCCCCCTTTAGAATCATTAAAAATAATAAATGCAAGTAAGGAGATATATATCACAGAATAAAAATTTTATTTAATTGCAAAAAGCAGGAAATTACATGAAGGGAAATTTGCATAACTAATAAAAAGAACATGGAACAACTTAAACCAAAGCATGAAAATGGATCTAATTATCCGGATTGAAAAATCTAAGTTCAGAGACTTGATGGGACAGCTTTTCATAACGCTGTTGCATCATCTCAAAATGTTGTTGCTCGGTCATTGAAAATTCTTGAAGGGAATTTTCGAGGCGATCGAAGCGGCGGTCAAGATGAGCATAGAGCGATGCAAATGGGTCAGCAGGGGCAGAGGAAGAGGCTTGAGGTGCAGGAGAAGGAGGAGGAACGGGCTCATCATCAGCAGAAGCTTCAAAGGGAATGTTGGCATGATAGCCTTCCATTCGTGAGTACCATGCTCCGTTTAGAAAAACAAGACCCATCTTGGTTAGGTGGTGAGTGCCAATGCAGGCTTTTGAAGGCACCTTCTCCGAGAGTTCTCCAGCCAAGTCTGATAAGTGTTTTATAACACAATAAATTAGATTTAGTTTACTTAGGATTTTAATCATTATGCACTGTATTTTCTTTATTTATTGTGATTTTTGCTTTCTTTCCACTGTATTCTACTCGGGTACTTTTATTTTGCAGAAATTAATAGATTTGGAATTATTGATGATCCATTTTAAGAATGAATGAATATAAATGGAAAATGGATTCAAGAACCCAAAAAGATGATCAAATTTCCAAAGGATGAAAACAATCAAGAACCATGAGCTATACTGTCCAAAATGCCTAAAAAATGCAAGAAAACACTTCCAGGAAAGGGTAGGAATCGATTCACCCTTACAGGAATCGATTCCCATGTGAAACATAAGCTAGGAATCGATTCAAGGCTGTTGGGAATCGATTCATAGGGCTGGGAATCGATTCCCCCTTATAGGAATCGATTCATTGATGTTTGAAAGGCCAGGAATCGATTCATGAAGGCCAGGAATCGATTCATCATGCTGGGAATCGATTCCCACCTTTAGGAATCGATTCACACGCTGTTTTAAAGGTAAAAATGAACTGGAGGAATCGATTCATCAGTGAAATCATGCGTCGAATTATTGGAAACAACAAAAATACGCAAATTGAAGACAACTGGAACAACTGGAAATCACATGCATCGAAAGTTTCCAACTTGCAATGCGTTTTCTTAGCTGGCTTCCTCCCTTCCTTCGCCTATAAAAGGAGAAGCAATCCAAGTAGAGAGGGCATCCCATTCTTCATCAGCTTCATTCCTTTTCTTTTCTTTCTCTTTCGTTTTCTTTCTCTGTTTTATTTTCTTTCTCTTTTTATTTTCTTTTTCTTTCTTTTATTTTTGTGTAAGAGCTGTGAGGATTGTGAAATTGAGTGTTCCAATTTGTAATTGGTGGAGGAATATTGCAACAAGGAAATACAGTGGTGAAATTATTTTGAGCTTTTGGAGAAACCCGTAAGTCTTTATTTTTACCATGTCTTGTATTTTTATTTTTCCATCATGTGTATGAATTTGAATCATTTCATGAGTAGCTAAATTAATTATCTTGGGATGAAGAGGGTATGATAATATTTTATGATAATGTTATTTTGACTTTGAATTAAATAAATTTCTATTTTCCATTTAGTTCAATTATGTTCAATGCTTTTAGTGATTCCTAACAAGAACCTAAATGATAAAACTGTGTACTTGCGGGTATATTAGTAAGTTTAGGTAATACATAGAATCGAGAGATTTATTTTTACCGGAAAGCTTTGAACTAAACCTAAGATTTTTGAAATGCTTTTTGTGACCTCGGTAAAACCGTGAAAGTAATCAAAATTCTTTTGAGGAAATAAAAGGGATTTCCATAAAACGATAATGGGCCTTTCTGAGGATTAAGCAGCGCTTTCCATAGGTTAGGTACATTAATAGGATTCCGAGAGGAACATATTAATTAGCTTTTGGAAAATTCGCCTTGGAAAACTTAATTCGATTCTTATTTATGAAAAGTTAAAATTCATTAACATAAAATAGAATCTTGATCCCCTGAAATCCCAAGATACTCTCAACTCTGATTTTTAAGTGTCAAGTAAATTTTATTTTGTTTGTATTTATTCATATTCTGTGCAACTTAATTTTGCTTTATTTTACAAAAACCTTAAAAATCAATTGTGTGGATAATTAAATTTCAAATATGCTGGTACTTTGAATACAGTCCCTGTGGAGAACGATAATCTTTTATATTACGCGACATAACCCATGCGCTTGCGGGCCCTGTCAAGTTTTTGGCGTTGTTGCCGGGGACTGTTGTCCCTCAAATATCGACAATATTAAAATTCGATTAGATCATACTTGTTAATATTTTTATTTTTAGTTTGTTTTATTTCTAGTTATTTATTTTTATTTTCAAAGATCACCCTTGATCTTGGTCTGTTATGGAATTCTTAACAGGTGCTACTGACCTTTATTGTTGTATTTATGGTGATTCAGAACATGCTGATACAAATTGCTATTTTGCAATATCTTTAAACCACCATGAATAAGAATTTCATCAGTTGGATGCTATTAGGATCTATAACCATAGCAGTGATTTTAGAAGCTTACCAGTGTTCCAAAACTATCCTCCACAAAAATCCAAACTTGAAAAACTGATGGAAAATTTTGTAAGCACCCAAGAAAAAAGAAATGAAGAGTTCTCAAATGCCGTAAAAACCTTAGCTTCAAAGGTGGACTCTCTGGCCACCCATAACAAAATTTTGGAGAATCAAATTGTCCAACAAACCTCTTTATCTATGAGAACACCAGAAACATTTCCTGTAAAACCTGAGGTGGAACCATCTAACCACACCATGGACATCACTCTTAGGAGTGGTACTCATTATGATGATCCGGTTGGCATAACTAAAGAAGAAGCTAAGGAAGAGAAGAAATTATATGAATCTCTATCTCATCCGGTAATTAAGGAGAGCAGTATACAGATCCAAAAAAAGGTACTGCCCAAGCTTCAGGATCCAGGTATTTTAGAGGTTATTCCTATCAAGGTAGGAAAATTTTACATACCTGTTAACTTTGCTGTGCTTGAAATAGATTTTATTGACCAAGTGGTAGAGAAAGAGGCAATCCAAAACCTCTCTCTTGATCCACTTGAATCTGTGTTATCTTATGACTTTTCAGGCATTTCAAAAACACACTTCTGTTATTTTTTGGCTAAAAGAGAACTAATCCCTAAGGTAGAATTCAGACCACTAAAACCTATGTTCAGGTATGAATTGTATAGCTAAAGCTGGTTCAGAAAAGTCTGGCTAAAGACTTAAAACTTAGCACTTGTGGGGAGGTAACCCCATGTCTTTAATAAAATAAAAAACAAAAAAAACAAAAAAAAACAAAAACAACTATGTCAGATGCTGGTTTGGGGTTATTCCAGGTAAGTTTTCTTATCCTTTTATCATCTATTTTTAACATTGAGGACAATGTCAAGTTCTGGTTTGGGGTGGTAGGTAAGAAAACTTAACTGTTTTGTTTATGTTGTATGATTGTTATATTTTTCATGCATGTGTGTTTTCCTTGTTTGTAATCTTGTAATTTACCATTATTGCATGATAAAGTTACTTTGAACACAAGGCTAAAGTATCTAAGGACCCCAAAATTTTGAGTAAAATTTTTAAAATTTGATTGTTTAAATGCCAAATAAATGCTTAAATGAATCTTATGTGATTAAAATTTTCTTTGAAAAGACTTTCCATGATTAGACTTGAGCCAAAATGGGTTATTTATCAAACAAATTTTCAAAACCCATATCTTCTTGATTGAGTGAATCTCATAGTCATTAATATTCTAGAACTTGTTTTTCAACCAATTCAAAATGGTTTTTGATTATATGTCTTAGAATGATAAAGGCACAATTAGGTCTTATTCTTAAGCCTCAGAATTTTGCACAATTTGACCCCTAGTTGCCCCTTTTGAGCCTAAAAGTGAAAATTTTTCTTTGAAACCTGTCATTGACTGATATTCTCTTAATGGTGAAAAAGTTGGAAATTTAGTGGAGCAAAAAAATAAAAAAGAACTTAAGAAAAATATGTATTGAATGCAAAGAAAAACAAGAAAAAGAAAAAAAAGAAAATCAAAAGGATGATATTGAATGAATTCCAAAATGTCCATAAAAGTTCAAAAATTTGCTCTGTTAAATTTATAATGGTGATTTGAATCATTCATGACTGTTAAAGCCCTTTTGTACTCCATTTTTCTTGAAATTCCTACCTTAACAATACAACCCAAGGCCACGTTACAACCTTTGAAAAACCTTTAGACTTTGACATATTTTCTATCTAAACTGTGGAGTTTCTGGTTTATTAACAAGCTTATGGTAATATTTTTTGACTATGATGATCTGAGTGATACACAAACCATGAAACACTTTGAGTGAAAATTGAGAGAAGAGTATCCTCTGTCTTGATAATGAAAATTGATTCACATAAGAAAATTAATATTGGCATTTGAATAAATCTTTTTCTCTGTTTTGGATTCCTTAGTTTATTAAGCTTAGTGTTTTCTGTATTTTATCTTGTGAATATGGTGATTGCTTGAGGACAAGCAATGCTTTGGTTTGGGGTATTTTGATAAGTGTTTTATAACACAATAAATTAGATTTAGTTTACTTAGGATTTTAATCATTATGCACTGTATTTTCTTTATTTATTGTGATTTTTGCTTTCTTTCCACTGTATTCTACTCGGGTACTTTTATTTTGCAGAAATTAATAGATTTGGAATTATTGATGATCCATTTTAAGAATGAATGAATATAAATGGAAAATGGATTCAAGAACCCAAAAAGATGATCAAAGTTCCAAAGGATGAAAACAATCAAGAACCATGAGCTATACTGTCCAAAATGCCTCAAAAATGCAAGAAAACACTTCTAAGAAAGGGTAGGAATCGATTCACCCTTATAGGAATCGATTCCCATGTGAAACATAAGCTAGGAATCGATTCAAGGCTGTTGGGAATCGATTCATAGGGCTGGGAATCGATTCCCCCCTTATAGGAATCGATTCATTGATGTTTGAAAGGCCAGGAATCGATTCATGAAGGCCGGGAATCGATTCATCATGCCGGGAATCGATTCCCACCTTTAGGAATCGATTCACACGCTGTTTAAAGGTAAAAATGAACTGGAGGAATCGATTCATCAGTGAAATCATGCGTCGAATTATTGGAAACAACAAAAATACGCAAATTGAAGACAACTGGAACAGCTGGAAATCACATGCACCGAAAGTTTCCAACTTGTAACGCGTTTTCTTAGCTGGCTTCCTCCTTTCCTTCGCCTATAAAAGGAGAAGCAATCCAAGCAGAGAGGGCATCCCATTCTTCATCAGCTTCATTCCTTTTCTTTTCTTTCTCTTTCGTTTTCTTTCTCTGTTTTATTTTTTTTCTCTTTTTATTTTCTTTTTCTTTCTTTTATTTTTGTGTAAGAGCTGTGAGGATTGTGAAATTGAGTGTTCCAATTTATAATTAGTGGAGGAATATTGCAACAAGGAAATACAGTGGTGAAATTATTTTGAGCTTTTGGAGAAACCCGTAAGTCTTTATTTTTACCATGTCTTGTATGTTTTATTTTTCCATCATGTGTATGAATTTGAATCATTTCATGAGTAGCTAAATTAATTATCTTGGGATGAAGAGGGTATGATAATATTTTATGATAATGTTATTTTGACTTTGAATTAAATAAATTTCTGTTTTCCATTTAGTTCAATTATGTTCAATGCTTTTAGTGATTCCTAACAAGAACCTAAATGATAAAACTATGTACTTGCGGGTATATTAGTAAGTTTAGGTAATAAATAGAATCGAGAGATTTATTTTTACCGGAAAGCTTTGAACTAAACCTAAGATTTTTGAAATACTTTTTGTGACCTCGGTAAAATCGTGAAAGTAATCAAAATTCTTTTGAGGAGATAAAAGGGATTTTCATAAAATGATAATGGGCCTTTCTGAGGTTTAAGCAGCGCTTTCCATAGGTTAGGTACATTAATAGGATTCCGAGAGGAACATATTAATTAGCTTTTGGAAAATTTGCCTTGGAAAACTTAATTCGATTCTTATTTATGAAAAGTTAAAATTCATTAACATAAAATAGAATCTTGATCCCCCGAAATCCCAAGATACTCTCAACTCTGATTTTTAAGTGTCAAGTAAATTTTATTTTGTTTGTATTTATTCGTATTCTGTGCAACTTAATTTTGCTTTATTTTACAAAAACCTTAAAAATCAATTGTGTGGATAATTAAATTTCAAATATGCTGGTACTTTGAACACAGTCCCTGTGGAGAACGATAATCTTTTATATTACGCAACATAACCCGTGCGCTTGCGGGCCCTGTCAAAGTCCACTCCGCAGTGTTTGAAGATTTTGGTGAGTAGAATGGCATATGGAAGCTTTTGTTGGTCCTTTGCGTGGCGCATGTGAAACTTGACCAATTGAACCCAGTTGATCTCTTTGTGGTTCAATATAGCCCATATTAAGAGGACATCATCCTCTTCTACCAAAGCATAGTTCCCACCACGAGCCACCAATATCTTGCCCAGAAAAAAATGTAGGAGTCTGTTATTCATGGTCAGATGTCCCACCAGCTTGTGATTGCTCCTTGGTCGATCAGCTTTCCACAAGGATTGACGAGCGGTTAGAGCATTGAAGCCCCATCCATCTTCAGGTTCTCCTCCATCAAACTCTACATTGTTAAGCGACAGCATAGAGATTTCTGCAAACTGGGCGTTGGTGAGCTTGATGGTCACATTTTTGACCTTTGATTCGACCATCCCATTTACAAGTTTGAGATTGCAGTAGAAAACTCGAATGAGTTCAGGATAATACTGCTCTTCCTTAAGGGTGAGGAAGGGAAAAAGGTTGTAGTGGTGGAGGCATTGGGAAAAGGTGAGGCTATAGTTATCAAAGGTTTCAGCAATGGTGAAGTGGGGAGTCATGATATCCTTTTCAGAAAAATTTTTGACAAAATTTTGGAGGTCTCTAGGAGAGGAGAAGATCCTAGAGAAGTCTAGGGGGTTGTTGGCTTGGGCCATGGAGGACCTAGCTCTCTTAACTGTGCGGGAGGAAGCCATTGACAAGAAATGTAGAGAAAAAAAGATGAAGAGAGGAAGAGAGTTCTTGAGAACTTTGAGAGATAGGAAGAGGAAAGAGGTAGTGTGAGATGAGAGGGTGAAGAGAGGGGTATTTATAGAGAAGGATTAGGTTTAGAAAGGAGGGAGATGAGTTAAATGAGTGGAGAATTCGAGCAGACCTCGGAAACATGCGTTTTGACTCTGCAGTACCGATGCTAATCGATTACTAGGATTAGGTAATCGATTAGACCACTGTTTCTGGGGAATTTGAATCGTTTCATACATATAGTAATCGATTACGGGAGTTTAGTAATCGATTAGTCAGGAAACAGAAACGTCCTAATCGATTATGGTAGTGTGGTAATCGATTATTGGGAAGATGAAACATTTTGCACCTGAAACAGAGGCTTTGTAATCGATTAGATATCAATGAGTAATCGATTATCAACAAAACAGAAGTTTATTAATCGATTAGATGGCAATTCGTAATTGATTATCAACGAGACAGGAGCTTATTAATCGATTATGCATATGTATATAATCGATTATCTGGTTTAAGAATTTGCAGTTTTCACACAGGAGAGTTGCAATATTGATCAATCATGCCACTGATAATAACCACTCATACAATCATGCCATATAATACTGTTTTTATCAAAATACTTCATCATTCAAACACAATTATTCATGTCAAGAATTCCTAATTCTCTTCTAATATGGATGAATTGCTCCCTAGCTAAAGGTTTGGTGAAAATATCTGCTAGTTGCCTAGAAGTTTCAACATGCTCAAGTATACAATCACCCTTTAATACATGGTCTCTAATGAAATGATGTCTAATCTTAATATGTTTGGTTCTAGGGGATTCTTTGAGATATTGATAGCACTAGTATTATCACACTTAAGAGATACATGGTCCAATACAACTCCAAAGTCTAGAAGTTGTTGTCTCATCCAAAGGATTTGAGTACAACAACTACCAGCTGCAACATATTCTGCCTCAGCTGTTGATAGTGCAACACTTACTTGTTTCTTGCTATGCCAAGAAATAAGAGAACTACCAAGCAAGTGACATGTTCCGCTAGTGCTTTTTCTGTCAAGTTTACATCCTGCAAAATCTGAATCAGAGTAGCCAACTAAAGTGCATTCAGCCCCTTTGGGGTACCATAAACTAACATTTTGAGTTCCAACTAAATATTTCATTATCCTTTTTACTACAGTGAGATGTGATTCTTTAGGACAAGCCTGGTATCTAGCACACATACACACAGCAAACATGATATCCGGTCTACTAGCGGTTAAGTAAAGTAAGGATCCTATCATACCTCTATATTTTGTGAGTTCAACATCCTTACCTTTCTCATCCTTGTCCAAATAGCATGAAGTGCCCATGGGTGTGGCAATATCATTTACTTTGTCCATGTTGAATTTTCTAAGTAGTTCTTTGCAGTACTTGGATTAATTAATGAATGTGCCTTCATTGGTTTGCTTGATTTGTAGTCCAAGGAAGAAAGTGAGTTCCCCCATCATGGACATTTCAAATTCTTCCTGCATTAACTTAGCAAACTCCTTGCACATTGACTCATTAGTGGCACCAAATATTATATCATCAACATAAACTTGTACCAATAGTATATTATTCTTTTTGTGCTTTATGAATAAAGTTGTATCAACCTTTCCTCTTTCAAAATGATTTTCTAAAAGAAATTTGCTCAACCTTTCATACCAAGCTCTTGGAGCTCGTTTCAAACCATACAGAGCTTTCTTTAATTTAAAAGCATGATTTGGAAATTGATGGTTTTCAAAACCTGGAGGTTGATCAACATATACTTCCTCTTGAATGTATCCATTCAAGAAAGCACTTTTAACATCCATTTGGTACAATTTGAAGTCCCTATAGCATGCGAAGGCTAATAGTAGTCTAATTGCTTCTAATCTAGCTACGGGTGCATACGTCTCTTCATAATCAATGCCTTCTTCTTGATTATAGCCTTTAGCTACTAGCCTAGCTTTGTTCCTAGTGATAATACCATTTTCATCCAGTTTATTCCTAAATACCCATTTGGTTTCTATTATTTGGTGATCATTGGGTCTTGGCACAAGCTCCCAAACTTCATTTCTTTCAAATTGATTTAGCTCTTCTTGCATGGCCAACATCCAATGTTCATCAATAATAGCTTCATTAATGCATTTGGGTTCTATTTGCGATACAAAGGCTAAATGATTACATGTATTTCTAATTGCATTACGAGTACTTACACCTTTTGATATATCACCTATGATGTTGTCCATGGGATGATTCTTCAAAGTGATCCATTGTTGTGGTTCCTTATATTTGGCTGCATTTGTGTCTTTGATTTCTCCTTCCTTGTCATCTAAGGTCAATTCTTGAAGAGTACCTACAAGATCATCAACATCTTCCTTTCTCGGAGGGTTATGGCTATTTTTATCAAATTTAACATGAATGGATTCTTCTAAGGTATTCATGCGTTTGTTGAATATTCTATAAGATTTACTAGATTGAGAGTACCCTAGGAAGATTACCTCATCAGATTTGGCATCAAACTTTCCTAGATTATCCTTTCCATTATTGAGCACAAAGCATTTACACCCAAATATGTGAAAATATGAAATGTTGGGTTTTCTTCCCTTATAGAGTTCATAGGGGGTTTTCTTTAGAATAGGCCTTATTAAACATCTATTCATGACATGACAAGCGGTGTTAACCGCATCGGCCCAAAAGAATTTAGCAATATTATTTTCACTTAACCTGGTTCTAGCAAGTTCTACCAAGGATCTATTTTTCCTCTCAACAACTCCATTTTGTTGTGGAGTTCTAGGAGCTGAAAAATTGTGATTGATACCATGTTTTTCACAAAATTTTTCAAAAGAGTGATTTTCAAATTCTCCCCCATGATCGGTTCTAATGGATGTAATTTTTGAATTTTGCTCAATTTGGATAATCTTAGCAAGTTTCTTGAATGCATGATATGCTTCATTTTTATGAGCAAGAAACAATGTCCATGTATATCTAGAATAGTCATCTACAATAACTAGACCATAGTAATTACCTCCAAAGCTTTTGATTTTGGATGGTCTAAATAAGTCCATGTGCAAAAGTTGTAAAGGCCTTTGTATGGAAACAATATTTTTGGATTGAAAAGATGCCTTTACTTGTTTTCCCTTTTGACATGCATCACAGAATCTATTTTCAAACTTAAGCTTTGGTAAACCAATTACTAATTCTTTGGAAACAAGTTTATTTAAGTGGTCTGCATATATATGAGCTATTCTCCTATGCCATAGCCAAATTTCATCCTCTTTTGTAATGAAGCATTGTTCATCATTTGTAGACAAACTATCCACGTCAATCATGTAAATGTTATCAATCCTTTTTCCAACAAATTTGACTTCTTTGTTTAGCTTATTCTCAATTATACAACAATTGGATTCAAATAAAACTCTATATCCTTTGTCACATAATTGACTTATGCTAAGCAAGTTATGTTTGAGTCCTTCAACATACAACACATCACTAATGGAGGTAGAGGAATTTTTAACAATATTTCCGATGCCTAGGATCCTTCCTTTGGTGTTGTCTCCATAGGTGACGCTTCCTTTTCTTTTGGGAGTAAATGATGTGAACTTGCTTATGTCTCCCGTCATATGCTTTGAACACCCACTATCCAAATACCAATGGGTGTTGCTTGCCTTGAAGCATACCTACAAAACAAAATCAGTTTAGAGAACTAGGTACCCATTTTATGTTGGGTCCTTTAAGGTTAGCTTGTGGTAATGTCCCTTTGGGAACCCACACCTTTCTTATAACCTTTGGCCCTAATTTTCTAACATTGTAATTTGAAGAGTTATGACCTTTAAAACCGCAATGATTACATTTCAGAAAGGGCGAAGATGATTTCATAGGAGGTATAAAGAAGTTTTTATAATGCTTTTCCTTTTTAACGGAGTTGTACCCTAAACCGGTTTTGTCAAACATGCATCTTTGGTTTCCAAGAAGTACGTTCAAATTATCCCTACCATTTGTAAACCTTTCTAAAGTTTTGTTTAGATCTAGGACTTTATTTTCTAGATCAATGCATTTCTTAGCAAAATCACAAGGTTTACTCTTAGAACATGTTTGAGCATTTTCCAGTTCTTCTTTTAAATAATCATTCTCTTTACACACTTCCATAAGGTGCATCTCTAGAGTGTCACTAGTTTTTCTAGACACCTTAAGTCTATTAGAGACTTTCACAAATTTTTCATATAATTCATTAAAGGCATTAAGTAATTCTTCATTATCAAGGTCATGAAGATTTACCTCATCATCTTCTTCTTCATGATTTGCCATGAGGCAAAGGTTTGCCTCTTCATTTTCTGAGTCATCCGAGCTACTTATCTCATTTTCATCCCACGCGATATAGGCTCTTCTTCTTCCCTTTTTCTCTTTGCTCTTCTTTTTAAGATTTGGGCAATTGGCCTTGAAGTGTCCTTCTTTCCCACATTCAAAACAACTAGGTGAGGAAGATGATTCATTAGGTGTAGATTTCTTACCTTGTGTTTTGAAGTTCCTTTAGAATCATTTGTTTCTCATGAACTTTCTGAATCTTTTTACAAACAATCCAAATTCTTCTTCTTCATCAATATCACTACATGATTCTTCTTCATGTATAGAGGTGGCTTTGAGAGCTAAGCTTTTCTTTTTGGAGGATTTTTCTTCTTCCTCTGCTCGCTTCAAGACTTTTAGTTCTTGCTCTCGGTCTTGTAATTTCCCAAAGAGTGTTGCAAGAGACATCTCATTGATGCTTGGAGATTGTTTTATGGCTGTGACAAGTGGTTGCCATTCCCTGCTGAGACTTTTTAAAACTTTATGCACAAGTTCTTTGTTAGTGTAAACTTTGCCAAGAGTAATGAGATGATTAATAATAAGAGTAAATCTCTTCTGCATTTCTACTATGTTTTCCCCTGAGTTTATTCTAAAACTTTTATATTGACTTGTCAAGGTACTAATTTTGGAGTCCTTCACATCGCTAGTTCCTTCATGAGTTACTTGTAGAGTATCCCACATTTCCTTAGCGGATTGACAAGTCATTATTCTAAAAAATTTATCTGGACCTAATGCCATAGTGATGAGATTCTTTGCCTTATAGCCATATTGTACTTTTTTTCTTCATCATTAGTCCATTCATCCATAGGTTTTTCAACATTTTTACTATCAATAGTATGCATTGGTATATAAGGACCATTTTCAATGGCATTCCAAACTCTCAAATCAATAGATTGAATGAAGATTTTCATTCTTTCTTTCCAAAACGCATAGCCTTCCCCATTGAAAGCGGGAGGTCGATTTGTAGCACCACCCTCGGGAAACATGTTATATGAGGTTGAGGCCATTTGTTCTCTTGAAGCCGTTAAGCTTGATCTACCAAGAGTCAAGCTCTGATACCACTTGTTGTTCAAGTGGCCTCAATACTCAAGAGGGGGGGTGAATTGAGTTTTAAAAACTTTGATTGGAATGCCTTTGAACTTGATTTTTATATCCAAGTTTACAGGAATATGCAAGTGAAATCAAGTTAAAGATAGTATGCAATGCACAACAAGGATAAATATAGCTGAAGCAATTTAACAAACACTTGGTGGGCAGTATTTGAAATGTATCAAATTAGACAAGCTTAAGTATGCAATTCACAATCAATCAACACAAATCAACCAATTGCAGTATATGAAAGTAAAAGAGTAAGGGAGAGGAGCTTGCAAACGAATATAACGAGTTCCACCAACACCGGTGTACGTCTCGCCTCTACGCAACCCACTTAGAGGATTTCCACTATTGAAGTTTAGAGATACAAGCTATGAGCAATTGCAGCTTCCTAGTGTCCCACACTCAAGAACTCAATCCTCACTAGCAAAGGGTAACCCACCCAATCTCTCAAACTCTCAATACCCAAAGGTTGAACCTCAACCTTTATGACCACTCAATCCTAGAGTGAAAACCTTTGTGTTTGATGAAGTGTTTACAAGGAAATGACTCTCTTAATAGAGTAGATGTACAAGTGAAAGATCACACAAGTTCTAACTCTCAAAATGAGAGAATGTACAAATTTAAAATCAGAATATACAAGAAAGATGGCTTACTAAGCACAAGAATAAGTGAAAAATGATAGCTTCTAGTTGTGTGTTTTGTGCTTGAGTTTCTCTTGAATTTATAGAGCCATTTGAGAGCTTGAGGAGTGCCTTTCTTCTTCCTAGCCGTTGCACATAGTGGGGATCTGAAGGAATTATGGAGACATGTGCTGGTTTCCCACTAATATGTGTTTTCCCACTATCGTAATCGATTACGCCTCGAGCTGTAATCAATTACAACTTGAATTTTTCATTCCAGATCATGCTGTAATTGATTATCCCTTTATGTGTAATCGATTAGCTTCAAGTCAGAGGGTTTCTAATCAATTATATCTTGGCCTGCAATCGATTAGTGATGATACCTGATGCATTTAATTTGGCTTCGCAGCTACGTAATCGATTATATAGTCCTGGTAATCGATTAGCTTAATTCCAATAGCCTTCTAATCAATTGGATAAATTCCCTTAATCGATTAGTCTTTATACCTGATGCTTTTAATTCCATTTTTAATTTTGGTAATCGATTATGTCATGTGTGTAATTGATTACTGTAATTCCAGTAGCTCTTTAATCGATTATCTTAAGTGTTGTAATCGATTAGATCATGGTTCTGATGCAGTTGTTCCAAAATAGAGGCATCCTAATCGATTAGCCTGGGATTCTTAATCGATTAGCTTCGTTGTATTTCTGGGTCTGATTCCATGTCTTTGTTTTTGCAAAGATTTCTTCAAGAGTCCTTTGTCATTATCAAAATCCTTGATCCTGAAATCATATTCAAACACATATGGTGGGGAAACGGATCCCACTAAACACATGGATGCATATGTGTACGAAACCATGTACTTGGGAGCAGATGAGGATGTCATGTGCAGAATGTTCCCTCACACCCTTGTCGATGATGCCCTCGTTTGGTTCAAAGGGTTACCATCAGGATCCATCGACTTATGGGAAGAAATGGCAACAACATTTATGGATCATTTTGTTATTTCTAAAGACGTCCCTAAGACATCTCATACCCTGGCCCAGATTAGGCAAGGCAAACATGAGTCTCTCAAAGATTTCTTGAAGAGATTTTACAAAGAAGCAGCTACCGTTCCAAACTTAGCAGAGGCACTACAGCTGCATATTGTGATAGAAGCCTTACTACCAAACTCTGCCTTCGCCCTGTCATTGGCGAAGAGTCCTCCTACTAGTTTTGAGGAGTTCAGAAAGAAAACATCCAAGTACGTAGGCATTAAGATGCACTTGGAAGCAACAGCTATGAAGGGAAAGTCCTCAATGCCGCAGCAACAGCCACGAAGAGATAAGGATAGGCCAAGGTCAGAGAGACCATTCCACGGCAACGTCTTTAATGGTCCCGCACCTTGACGCGAGAGAAACAGGTAAATACATTCAGCCATTATGCTCCATTAAATATTCAGGATTCACAGATTCTAAGGGAGGTCGGATGGCCAACGCTTAAGGTGTACGGGGTCAGAAAGCCACCCCAGGTCCGTAGACACGGAGACCCTCAGAAATACTACAAATTCCATGAGCAAAAGGGTCACTCAACAGATGAATGCCAAGCCTTGAAAAACACTGTTGAGACTCTGATCCGAGAGGGCAAGCTCAAGTAGTACCTGTTCAAAGAAAAGTCATTTGATGATCCAGATCGGACACAGAAGTGGGAAAGAGATTGTGAGGACGGTGACGACGATGGTCCCACACCGGCCAGAAGATTTACCGCCGCTGAAAAGCAAAAAGGAATTATGGCTGGTGAACCCACGCAACAAAATGTCATGCCCCAACAACAATGTCAGGGTCATCGAGAGGTCATTGATATGATAGTCGGTGGTTTTGCTGGAGGAGGAGCTTCTATCACTGCCAGGAAGAATCATCATCACATGGTCCTTTCATTACAAGGTAGACCCAGAGACAACCGTCCTTTCAGAGACGGGGTTGCTACTCCGATAATCTCTTTCTCTAATGATGACTTCGGTCCAATTATCCCTGGAGGAGATGATATAGTGGTAATTGTGGCAGTTATCGCCAACAAAGATGTGAAAAGGATACTTGTTGATCAGGGGAGCTCTTGTGATGTTATCTTTTATAACTGCTTTAAACGTATGGGCTTTAATGATTCCGACCTGCAACCTTACACGCAGGATTTGACAGCTTTCAATGGAGCTAAGCAGCCAACCAAGGGGTACTTAGATACCCTGATATCTTTCAAAGGGGAGCCAGGTGCTAGAACAGTGAAGTCTAGGATTTTGGTGATTGATATGGAGTCACCTTACAACGGAATCATAGGCCGCCCCACACTAAACGTGATGGAGGCCATTGTCTCAACTCCTCATTTGCTCATTAAATTCATTGACAAAGATAATAATGTGTCTTTTGTCAGAGGGGACCAAGAGATGGCAAGGTATTGTTACAACCTAAGCCTTAATATGGTGAATCTCCAAACCTTCAACAAGAAAAGAAAGTTAAACGATGGAGGATCGGCGACGGGGTCTGTGAGTCTCGTTGACTTGGACCCTAGGGCGGAGTTAAACATTGATCCGTCCAACCCATCAAAACCCACACCGGATGGAAGTTCCAGGGACATCGTATTGGGAGATTCTCTAGAAAAGGTCACCCATATTAATGACAAGCTAGAAACAGAAATGGAGCAGTGACTGTTGATGCTTCTGCAGGAGTTTAAAGACCTTTTCGCATGGACAACAGCAGATGTGCCTGGTATGGATCCGGACTTCTGTTGTCATAAGCTAGCTGTTTATCCGGAGATGAGGCCGATTGCCTAGAAAAAACAAAGCCTGGGACCAGAAAAACAGAAAGCTGCTTGTGAGCAGACAGAAGAATTACTGAAGGTCGGATTTATTAAAGAGGTCCGCTACTCCTCATGGCTTTCCAATGTCGTCTTGGTTCAGAAATCCAATAAAAAATGGAGAATGTGCATTGACTATGTGGATCTCAACCGTTGTTGTCCCAAAGACCCGTATCCTCTCCCTAATATAGATCGGATGGTGGATGATTCATCTGGCTACCAGTATTTGAGCTTCATGGATGCGTACTCAGGGTGTAACCAGATTCTGATGTGGGAGGAGGATCAGGAGAAAACAGCTTTCATCAATAATCGTGGTGTCTTTTGCTACACCGTTATGCCCTTCGGCCTGAAGAACGCTGGGGCCACATACCAGCGTATGATCAACAAGGTGTTCGAAGGCTTACACACCCAGATAGTCGAGGTGTACATTGATGACATTATCGCTAAGACCTCTGCAGGAGGTGACCATATAGAGGACCTACACCAAGTGTTTTTACGTCTGAGGCACTACAACATGAGGTTGAACCCTTTGAAATGCATTTTTGTAGTCCCAGCTGGGAAATTCTTGGGTTTCATGTTGACGCAGTGTGAAATTAAGGCTAATCCAGGAAAGTGCCAAGCCATCCTTAACATACAGAGTCCAAAATATGTGAGGGAAGTGCAGTCCCTAAATGGCAAAGTAGCAGCCTTGGCATGATTCATGCCCAAGATGGCCCACAGATCACTTCCTCTATATAGGGTCTTGAAGAAAAATAAGAAGTTTGAGTGGGGACAGGAGCAGGAACAAACTTTTCAAGAGCTTAAGGAAGTGCTATCGAAACCTCCCATATTGGTCAAGCCTTACCCCGGAGAAACACTTATCATGTATTTAGCTGTTTCTGATGAAGTGTTAGGGGTCGCTTTGGTGAAGGAAACCCCAGATGGTCAAAGGACGATATATTTCACAAGTAAATCGTTGCAAGGTGCTGAGAATAGGTACCAGAAGATTGAAAAGGCCGCTCTTGCCATTGTTTTCACTTCACGACGCTTGCGTCCGTATTTTCATACCCATCCTATTGTTGTAAGAACGGATTTACCACTCCGATCTGTGTTGAGCAAGCCAAACCTCGCTGGTAGAATGATCAAATGGTCTATTGAACTCTCAGAGTTTGACATATCTTATGAACCTCGAGGTGCTATCAAGGCTTAGGTCCTGGCTGATTTCATCATGGAAATGACAGGGATAGATCCAGCTACACCTTGTGTTCATTGGACCATCCATGTGGATGGTTCATCAAATCAAAGGGGCTCCAGAGCAGGTGTAGTCCTTGAAAGCGATGACGGTATGCTCTTGGAAATCTCCTTTCGTTTTAATTTCAAAACTTCAAACAACCAAGCAGAATACGAAGCTTGTTTAGCTGGGTTTTGAGCTGCGATTGACATCGGAGCATCTGAAGCAACACTATGCAGTGATTCACAACTCGTGATTTCATAAATCTTGGGAGATTATCAAGCTCGTGAGCCTCAACTCCAGTTATACTTAAACTATGTCAAGGAGTTGAAAGAAAAGTTCTCAAAGATGGAATTTAAACATGTTCCACGTGAAGAAAATACCAGAGCGGATGTACTTTCCAGATTGGCAAGCACTAAACGGCCAAGTAGCACCACAACGTTGGTCCAAAGTATGTTGGCATCACACAACATTCCTCTATACCCTTCTTTAAACGCTATCACCGTCGATTACAGAGACACATGGATGGCCCCCTACATCTGTTATTTGGCCGACGGGCAGTTGCCTACAGATGAGAATGAAAAGAAAAAGATAAGAAGGGAATTGCCATACTTCACTATGATTGATGGTAACCTTTACAGAAGGGCACTCTCCGTACCTTACTTAATTTGTCTGAGAGAAAATGAGGTACAAGGAGTAATGGAGGAAGTGCATGAAGGACAATGTGGGCACCACGCCGGTGGAAAAAGTTTAATGAGAAAAATCCTTAGGGCAGGGTATTGGTGGCCCACGATAAAGCAGGATTCCATCAACTTTGTCAAAAAATGTGACGCTTGCCAAAAGTTTTCTAATCTTCACCACACACCGGCGGAAGAGCTCTTCATATCCGCCGTTCCATGGCCATTCTACCAATGGGGATTGGATATTTTGGGCCCTTTCCCAACTGCTCCTGGGGGCATCAAATATCTCATTGTAGGGGTCAATTATTTCACCAAGTGGATTGAAGTAGAGCCGGTGGTGCAAATTACTTCAGCCCGAACTCGTTGTTTTATGTATGAAAATATTATAACACGATTCGGAGTCCCAGTGTTAACCCGACGATAGTGTCAGATCCGTTCGTTTCCACCACCGGGTTGTTAATTGGCAAGCGCACCAATCGTTTGTAGTTTTCAAAATTTAGATATCGTTCCACTGGGATTGAAAGTCCAATAACAACAGTAATTTTCTATTTACTATGGTAAATATGAAGAAAGTTATAGACAAAAGAATGATTTATATACAATTTATACAATATTCACAGGATAGCATGGTTGAGTTGTTCATGAGATAAAAAGAAAATAAAAATCTATCTAAAAAGTTGAGTTGCAATCTAGAATAGGTAAGATACTTGAGATAAACACAGATAAACAAATTATGTTGGAAATTGGATCCCTAATCTAGAATAACAATGAGGAACTCAAGACATGCATATTTAATCATCAAGTTTCATATCATTGCATTTTAAAATCATTATAACCGATCCCTCGTGATATAAATTCTAAGAATTCACCGTAAAGTCCGATCCCTCGTGAGCTTTCTAAGTAAAAACTTGCATTAAGACCTAGCCTTATGGCAACAATGGTTAACAACCCCTATAGAATTGAGATACCAAGGGTATTCCAACTTTTACTTTCATCAAAACAAGTTTCAATACGGCATGAATAATCATTCTCCTGTTTGACATTCATACTAATAAAACAAGTTTCAATACACATGAAAAT
The DNA here is from genome assembly GCA_037962975.1 of Clitoria ternatea. Taxonomy (NCBI): domain Eukaryota; kingdom Viridiplantae; phylum Streptophyta; class Magnoliopsida; order Fabales; family Fabaceae; genus Clitoria; species Clitoria ternatea. Next base: position 55,903,926 of record CM075675.1, read on the forward strand.
CATTCTCCCGTTTAACGTTCATATTAATAAAAGGTTGAAATACTAACATGGACTTGAATCATAAACATGCAGAGGTCGAATTCACAACATTATACTCAATAGATTAGTTCACCAATTCCAACATAAACAAATTAGTTACACATGGTGAAAGTAAAAACAACACTTACAGAATTTGACATTACGAAGATGATGGAAACTTCACGATACAACGATCACAATACACCAAAACACACTCAAGTATCTAGAAAACTATTCTAGAACTACAACTCACAAAAGAAGTACTCAAAGTCGAGAACAAAGAGAGAAGAGAAGTGAATGAGAATGGGATGCCTGGAATGGTGTTGGATGGCCCTATTTATAGGGCTGAGCAAGGGTGCTGACGCTATGCGTCAATGTGATGCTACGCGTCACACCCCTGACTCAGCCTCCATTAAACACTTGATAATGGCCACTTCAAATTATTAAATTTGATCATGCCTGGCCACATGAACATGTTTCCACCGAGTTTTGGCCTTTCATGCTGAGTGGGGTGGCCCTTGGTACTGAGTGGAGTACCCATTATTGGGTCTAAGTGGAGTGGTTGGCCAAAGTGGAGGTGGAGACCACGCAGCACTGACGCTACGCGTGGCTGTGATGCGTAACGTCGGCATCAAAAATAGCTGTTGATGCTACGCGTGGGATGAGGCTACGCGTCAGCTCCTCCAGTGTAATTTTCTCTTGATTTCTTAACTTTTTCACTGCAAAACTAGAGAAAATTGATCAAGGGCAGATTATTTCCAACAACATCCATTTATTAAATTCAAAGCCTAATTTTTTAACAAATTAATCAAATTTTTATAATTTTTGTGAAATTTTTATTAAAAGATTTATTGTAAATTTGAGGACTAACAAATACCCCCAACTTGAGACATTGCTCGTCCTCGAGCAAGAGAGAAAAATAAAAAATAAAAATTTGAAATCAAATTTTTGAGTTAGTCTGAGAATTTACCATAAAAAGTAATTACACAATTTACCATTTTGAAATAATCAATTATAGACATCTAATATAACAAAGGTTTAATGATAAAATTCTTTACAATATTTTATTAACATACCACGCATAATTTCAGGCTTACCTCTCCAAGTGTTTATCTCAATGCAATTGGTAACATGTTTCACTCAATCAATCATAAAATCAAATAAATTTAATTTTGATTTTCATCTAATCAATGGTTGGTTATACAGAGTTAATTCAGAAATCACAAGGTCTTTTCACGGCTTGTAATGAGGCTTGGCTTACAAGAATCAATGGTTTTTCTTGGAATTCAAAAACCTGAAATCATAAAAGAGCATTTTATAACTTTTAGGCTTTCTCTTGACCCAAACTTCTCATTTTCTTTTATTGATGAAAAATAAATACCCCCAACTTGATTCTTTTCACTATTTTTGACTTTTCTTTTTCATACTTTATTTTCTTTTGAAAAGAATCAAGTTGCTTATTTTCATTCCCCATTTTTGTAAGAACACTAAAGATATTTTTCATTTATTTTAACTGCTCCTTTAATTAATCAAGTATAGGGAACGGTTATAATAAATTTAGGTTTTAAGGGTACCAAAGAATTTATTTTAGGCTCAAATTGGCTTTCAAAGGATAAAATAATTTTTACCAAGGTAAGCTGTTTGGCCCAAGGTTTCTTTTCACCAATAAATGTTCCTTGAACATTTTCCTGAATTCTCTGTACAACAACACAAATCAAAGATTAAAGCAAAATCAATTCGAATGAAGTTATGTCGATTAAACCCTCAAGTGTTTAATAAGATCTCTCAACTCACCGGGTTTTTGAAATTTGCTTGATAGTTAATAAACTTATTGTAATTAAATTTATCAAAATTCCTAAGTTATAAAAGAATTAATAATTGATTTTACAAAATTGGTTTTATTATGTAAAAATGTTAAGTGAATAAATTAACTTACTAACAAAAATTTGATTTATTTATTAAAAGATAAAATTTATTTTTGGATTATTTTTTGAATAGAATATGCAAAAATAAATAATTACGTAAAAACACACCACACATAATAAAATACCATAATATAAAGTGTAAATGTAAATGTAAATATAAACTAAAAATAAACTGTACTCAAAGTAAATGAAAGAAATATGAAGATGGCATCATCAATCCTCCATCTGATCATCATCCTCCTCCTCCTCATCATCCTCATCAGAGTTAGCCTGTGCGCCAGAAGATCCACCAGTCTCAGGGTAAGTAGGTAAATCACCGGGCCAAGCTACATGTGCTGCAAACTCGGCCGGGGTAACATAAGGTGCTCCCTCTCCCTGTAACCCGTATTGATAAAATTCATCGTGAAGATGAATATAAGCTCTATGAGTGGCAGCCATCATCTGCATGATATGCTGATGCTCAAGTGAAATCTGGGCAAATCCCTGTGTGACAGCATCAGTAGATGAAGGCTGAACTGGTGGTCTCCTCCTCCTAGGTCTAGGCTGAGCCTCCTGCTCCAGAGGTGGAAGCTCGCACTGCTGCACAAAATAGTCTCTGTTCACTAGAACTTTAGGGACTCTCCCTGAAGAACTATTGAACTCAGGTGAAGGTACAATGACTCCCTGCCTTCTCAGTAAGGCAGATATGATGAGAGGAAATGGAATGGGGCGGTTCACTTTATACCCAAGGGTATATAAGTGAATCTGCTCAGAAATAAGCTCGGCGATGTCGATGGTATGGCCCTGGAGGATAGAAAAGAGAAGGCAACAAGGCTCAACTGGAAGAGATGAAAGGTGGGTGACAGGAGTGATGTTATGAAGCATGAGGTAGGATCACGCCTGGGCTAGAGGGGTCAGCTGGGTCTTTAGGAGGTTAGATGGACTCCTTCCAACCTTACTAAGGTTGAAAAAGATTCCATCTTTGCTAAAAGAATGAGCAACCTCCTCAAGGGAGTATCTTAACTCTCCCTCAGCAGCAATCTTGTTTCTGTTTTCCTTCCAAAAACAAGTATCATCCTCGAGAGTAGGCTCCTAAGGATTACCCAATAGGGTACTGATAGTGTCCCGGTTATATGAAATATGCCGGCCCCTCACCTAACTTGTCCGCTGCTGTCCTATACTCGATGCGTCCTAGCGAGTCCTGAAGGCGTTCACATAAAACTCCATCACTAAGATGGGATCCCCCTCAGTCGGTAGAGAGAACAGGGGTCCCCATCTCCTCCTCTGGATTTCATCCCGCAGCTCAGGATAATCTCCAGCACTAAGATCTAATACTCTCTCCCACATCAGCTTTTGGCCTTTAATCTGATGAAAGCGAGCCCATTTCGCATCAGTGCAAAATCTCGTAGGATCCCTCGGTCCTAACACCTCCTGTCCCTGAAGATCAGGATCCTCAGAGGTGGTGTCAGTATCCGTGGCCTTCCTCTGTCTTTTAGAGGGACCAGTAGTGGGAATGGATTTCCTAGGTGCCATCTGCAAAAAGTAAAAATTTTAAAATTAAACATACATTAAAAAGTAAGTCACACATTAACAATCATATACAATCAACCAAATATTTACACAAAATTTGAAACACAAATATTTTTGGTTTTTCTAAAAATTAACACTAAATAGACATGTAATTCACAAAATTCAAAACAACATATTTTTGTATTTTTATGATTTATAAAGAAAGTTAATATGTATATTTTGGATTTTTAACAATAAAACAAAAATTCACACAAAATAATATGCATCAATAATTTTTATATTTTTAATTTTTTATCAATGCAAGAAAGTATAATAAATACTACATAAGAAAATTTATTAAATTAAAAGAAAACACAAAACGTCACACAAATAGGCATACTGGAAAGATTTATTAAAAACAGAAAATAAATATATACATAAAATAGTACACATTACTCAAAAATTAAAAACAGAGGCTGACGCTACACGTGGTGGGACGCTACGCGTAAGCCTATTCTGCCCACGCTATGCGTCAGTGGGACGCTACGTGTGAACTGCGCAGAACAGAGAAAAACAGGGGTTGCACAATAGCAACCCTTTTCCAAACCATATTATATCCATTCAATTTCCTAATTCTAACAGCAATCAATTCCAATGGTCTTCTAAACCTAATCCTAACCACATTTATTTCTAAAAATCAAAAATTTAAAACCAAAACTAAAGAGAAAGGATTAGAACACTTACTTGTGATTCCTTGAGCAAATAAGATTGAGAAGGTTTGGAAAAGAGAAAAGGGGGTTTCAAAAATTTAGGTTTTGAAAACTAAGTGAGGCAGAGAGGAGATCTTAGGTTTTAAAACCTAAGATGGGCCTCTCTGGTTCAGTTTTAAAAACTGAACGTGGGCTCTGATGCTACGCGTGGATGGGACGCTACGCGTCAGGTCCAAAATTCAGAGTCCACGCTATGCATCACAGTGGCGCTACGCGTGGGCTTCTGTTTTTGATTTTTCAAAATTTTAATTTTCAAAAACCTTTTCTTTTGAGTTTTAAACCTCTTTTCTTTTAAAAACATAATTCTAAAAATTTTTGTTCTATTTTGTTTTGTTTTTATTTTATTTTATTTTATTATATTTTTTTTATAATTGAAAATAACAAGAAAAGAATGGGTTGCCTCCCATTGAGCGCTAGATTTAATGTCTCCAGCCAGACATTACCTCTGATTAATCAGGTGGTCTCCCAATATTCATTGAGGAATCACCTGTCTTTTTCTTCCTCATTCTTCTTCTCCGATGCTTGATTACTTGTCTTTTATCATTCAAGACATCGGTTAATTTAAAACAATTTAATTGATTGGGAAGAGATATACCTGATTCGGTTGAAGGGTAAACTTTTTCCTCATCATTTGTCCTAAGATGTTCATGAGCACTGAAGCTTACCTCTTCTTTATAAACCTTGACTGCAACCATACTTTGATCAACATCTACTCTGATCCTTGCAGTCTTCATGAAAGGTCTTCCTAGGATTAGGGGGATCTCAGTATCCTACTTCATATCTAGTACCACAAAGTCAACCTTGAAGTGGTGCTTATCAACCTTTACCAATACATCTTCCACAATCCCAAAAGGCTTCTTGACAAAGCGATCCACAAATTGTAATTCTGTTTTTGCTTCTTTTAGCTCATATTCACCAATGCGCTTTATTAAATCTAAGGGCATCAAATTGATGTTAGCCCCTAAATCTAATAACGCATTCCTGATGTTGATATTTTCAATTGTTACAGGAATGGTGAAACTCCCCGGATCTTTACATTTTTTCAGGGTTATACAGTTTGTTTCTTGCTCTGTATTTACTTGCACATTTTTTTCTTTTTCATTTTTTTTCATTTTTTTCTATTTTTTCACTTTCTTTCTTTTCTTTTTCTTTCTTTTTCTCACTCTTTTCTTTACAATCAATTTTTACAACATCAGAAGAAACATCATTACATTGTTCCCTTGGGTTTTGAGTGTTAGCAGTAAACCCATAACTCTTTAGTTCGGCTATTTCTTTTGCAAGTTGGCCCATTTGTATGTCTGATGCTTTACGGGCAGCTTCATTTGTTTCCACAAACTGTAATAACTGTTGAATAGATTCCTCTATCCTTGTCAATCTTGCATTTTTAGTTTATGATTGTTGTGGCTTAAATTGATTGTTAGGAGGTCTGTTGGAAGGTCCAGTGTCCTGTCTCTAGCCAATATTCTGATTTTGCCAACCCTGCAGGTAATTGTTAGGAAAAGAATTTCCATGATTGAAAGGAAAATTAGCTAAGGGTGCTCTTTGATGGTTCATAAAATTGGTTTGCTCTTGCTCATTTCCACAGTAACCACATGGTTGTTCTCCCATGCAGTGCATACATTGTTTAAGTTGAGCAGGGGGTGGTGATGTTACTTGAGCAATTTGGAGTTTTTCCAATTGTTTGCTCATAACTTCAATTTGTTGGGTCAGTAATTTTTGTTGGGTCAACACCGCATCATTTACTCCCAATTCGAGCATTCCTGGCTTCCTCTGTACATTACCTCTTTCATGCTTTGCTTGGCGGTCACTGATAGCCATTGATTCCAATATTTCTATGGCTTCCTCCACAGTCTTGTTCATTAAAGAACCACCTGTACAAGCATCTAACATCATCTTGAACTGAGGCAATAAACCATGGTAAACGATTCTTACCTTTTCGGCATCATCCAGGTTGTGGTTTGGACACTTTCTCAACAGTGCCTTGAATCGTTCCCATGTCTCTCCTAGTGATTCATCATTATTTTGAGAAAAAGAATGTATGGCTGTCATAGCTTCAAAATATTTTGAAGGAGAATAAAATCTTTCCAAAAATTTTCTTTCAACATCGGACCAGTTTGCAAAACTACCCGGTGGGCAAGATTTAAACCATTCTTTTACTTTACCAATCAATGAAAAAGGAAAAAATCTCATGTAAACAGACTCTTCTTGATTGGGTTCAAAACCAATTGTGCTGCATAACTCATAAAAAACAGTTAAATGTTCATATGGTTCTTCATGATTTAAACCAGCAAATTGATTGTTTTGAATAATATTTAAAGTAGTAGGTTTAATCTCCACTGGTACAACAGGTCCTTGAAACATTCCCGAAACTTGGGGTGGACCATTAATAGCAGCAAACTGTCCCAATGTTCTCCTTTCAGCAGCCATATTTGAATTTTCAAAATTTTTAGAAGTAGAAGAAGATTTAGTTTGTGTTTTAGATTTCAAAGACTTGATTTTCTTTACAAACTTTTCTATCTCAAGGTCAAAATAAATTTTACCCGCGGTAGATTGAGTTTACATACACAAACAAGACAAAGAAAGTTAGTGTAACAATAAGTAAAAGTAAATAAAAATTTTTTAACTAAGGTAAAAAAAATATTTACCACGGTAATTAAAAATTTACTATTTTACTGAAACAATTCAATCCCTGGTGACGGCACCAGAAAACGTGTTAACTCGGCGATAGCATCAGATCCGTTCGTTTCCATCCACTACTACAAATTTTACATATTAAAACACATATTTTAAAGCGTTTATTGTAAAAAACGCTTCAAAAAATTGCACGCTGAACAATTAAAGCGCATAATTCATAAAGCGCTTTAAAATATTTTATAAAATACAATGTTTTTCATAGTGAAACGCTTTAAAAGATAAGTCACTTATAAATTAAAACACTTCATGTATTAAGCGCTTTAAGAAATATGTCTGATTAAAAAAGAACACGACTCATTTTTACCTCCTTCATTTCCTAAATCCCTAACTCTTTCCTTTTTTCTTTTGTTCTCCTCGAGCCCGCTCTTTCTTCTTATCACCCAAATGGAGCCCCAGAACCCTTAAATGCCTAAAAGCCCTTTGGTCTTCTCCTCCATCTCGACGTTGTCTACGCCCTTAAATCCCTGTGGTCCATCTTCTTCATTCTGTCTATGGTCACCTTCTCCCTCTCGACGTCGTTGTTGTGCTGTCTAAGGCTCTCTACTCTATGTTCTCCATTCTGGCCCATCTTCTCTCTTTGAAGGTCAAAGTTGTTATCTTCTTCATCTCCCTCAATCCCTAAGGACTCCACACCTCCAATCCGATGGCGCAAGGGTGAGTTAATTGGTTGCGCTGCCTTTGGTCAAGTTTACATTGGAATGAATATTGACTTCGGAGAGCTTCTAGTAGTTAAACAAGTCAATTCCTTTGTTCCTTCTTTATTTCCGCTTTTCTATTTATAGAGTCCGGTTCTTAGCTTCATTTCCAGCATTCACTTTTTTTTTCAACTAGTTTAGTGCTTTATTTGATTTTGTTTACTTGGCTAGGTTTTTTTAGGTTTTGATTGCAATAAGTAATGGTTCTAAGGAGTAGTTAGAGGTTTGTTTTTAACTTATTAATTAAATATGATTAATATTAATTTTTTATAATTAATAACCTAAACAAAGTCCACATAACAGAGAGTGACATAGAAGCCAGGCATGGCATTTCATTACGGCTGATACGTAGGTCAACAAGCAAAGTCACATTTTTTGTTTAAGAAAGACAACATATTCTCCATGATGCATGAAGTTGAGGTTGGTTGCATATCCACTGTTGGTTCCTTCCTTTATGAGAAATGAGGTTAGATCAGAACCGTGAAATGTGATTACACTTCAAAAAGAAGATGCCCGAAAGGTAGTTATTAGGTAGTGCAATTATAGATTTTACAAGGAATAGGAAAAAGTATCTCTCAAACTTGCCTTGAATCATGAATGGGGGCAAGTGGGTTCAGTCTCCATATAGGGCATTACAGTGCACAATCATAATTTTGGTTCTGTTTCTGATTTCAATTGAATTTGGTATCTACTTGCCCAATGCTATCCATTGTTATATATTCCCCTCCAATAAGTACTTTAGTAATTCTATAGGCCAATTTTTTTGACTAATTAATTCAACAGGTCATGAGACATTAAGGTGACTTTTCTTATATTATCATTGATATGCATGTTAACATGGTTCCTTTTTGGTGGTTGTTAATTTCAGGGGGCCAATATTCTTGTAGATAATAAAGGGTGCATAAAACTTATAAATTTTGGGGCATCCAAGCAGGTTATTATTTATGATTCTAAGTGTTGACCATTAACAGTTTTTGTATATAGGTGTATTAGAGTTGCCTTAATTATACAATTGTGGTTTTTTAGAAAATAGAAATCTTTGCCTTAATTATACAATTGGTGCTCCATTTTACAGTGTTTCTTGTGTCATTTATGAGTATAACAGGAGTTATTGGCTCTAGAAGGGCGCATTGGAAATGTAAGTACTGGATTGAGCGAGGAAATTGTATTGAAACTCTTGAAACAGAGAAAGTATTAGACTGAAACAGTATCTCAGATTGATGTAGAGCCCTGTTGTGTTTGTCAGGTATATCTACCTTCCTAGCCGACTTGTATATCTAAAGCCAATGATCTCCTAGTTTAGGTGATAGATAAGTGGTATGGATGGATAAGCAATTTTTAACTAAAGTTAACAAAGCTTGGTTTAAGTTTATTAAATTGTTTTATATTGCTTATAGTGGATTATGTTGAAAAGAAAATTAATTATAGATACAATAAGTATTTTTTAAAAATGTAAGACTTGTAGGTACGTGATTTATGAATTTGGATATGTGGGCCGTTCTTTTGATCAAACAAAGTAACAACAATTTGCTATCACTATGTGAAGACTGAATTATTGATGTGATCTGCAATTGAAATTCAATAAGAAATACTCAATAAGTATTTCTTATTAAGTAATAACATAAGTATTTCTTATATGGTGGTTGTTTTCTTATCTATTTATTAATAATTTTTTTATTTTATGGCCAGTCTAACTGTTATTCCATTTAGTGATATTGTTCTGCATGATAGGTTAGCACATCCAGCTCCTGGTGGACTTAGTAGCACGTCAAAGGTTTCCACTTTACAGCTTAAGCTTGCCTGGATAATAGTAGTAAAGTGCAGTCTTGATTCGCTTCTAGGATTGATCTCAAGTGTTCTTCTTTTCATATTTATAGAATAAAGCTCAAACAGATTCATAGCTTTTTATTCTTGTTTCTGGTGTTATTTTGGTGGAAAATTCAGATCCCTTGACAAATTTATTTGATTGCATGCTCCAAATTTGGAAATGGAATCTTGATTCAATTTCAGTAAAATTATGCTCATGTGTTTTTAAATATTATCATATACTTGAACATAGTTGTTAAATTATTTTTTTTGATTTTTTTTTCAAGTATTAGAACAACATAATTAGTTAGTATTACCTTTACCATCACTCCATTTAACATGTTGGAACATGCAGATGTATAGGGATGAAGCTGGTAGTATAGAATTTCAACCCTGCCTGTTCTTTGTTAGAGTGGTTATAATTATTAGGATAAAGTTAGATTTTTGGTAATACTTTATAATCTAGTTTAGGAATTTGGGAGGAAAAATGAAAGAGATTCATATGTATGGCATTTGGATCAGACTATTAAATATGTTGTTGGAGCCTATTAGTGCGGTTGCTTAAAACCGTATTACTATCTTGCTATACTTTCTAAAGCGCTTAATTAAAATAAATGTTTTAAAAATATGTTATACTAAAACGTTTATTTAAATTAAGCGCTTTAAAAATATGTTGTGCTAAAGCGCTTATTTTAATCAAGCGCTTTAAAAATATACTATATTAAAGCGCTTTTCAAGCGTTTTAGTAAATGCGGTATTCTACTACAGCGGGCGTATATAAAGCGCCTTAAAAGCCCTAAAATAAGCGCCCTAAAAGACCTTTTTTGTAGTAGTGACCACCGGGTTGTTAATTGGCAAGCGCACCAATCGTTTGTAGTTTTCAAAATTTAGATATCATTCCACTGGGATTGAAAGTCCAATAACAACAGTAATTTTCTATTTACTATGGTAAATGTGAAGAAAGTTATAGACAAAAGAATGATTTATATACAATTTATACAATATTCACAGGATAGCATGGTTGAGTTGTTCATGAGATAAAAAGAAAATAAAAATCTATCTAAAAAGTTGAGTTGTAATCTAGAATAGGTAAGATACTTGTTGCGATCGGGATCGCGGCGGCACGGCCGACCCTCAAAACGATAATCTTTTTTTTTTAAAAGAAAAAAACAGGGAATCGCCACCAATATTTTTAGGATAAATACTGGGAAAACCTTTTGTTAAAGCACTGGTTATAAAAATGAAATTCCATGTTCGGGAGTCTAATTACAGGTGAGGAAGGTATTAGCACCTCACAACTATCCGTTATAAAAACGGTTACCTCAATATGATAGCGTGCATTATAATTAACCCAATAATTATTTTAACTTCTTCATGAAAAGAAAATATGCGGGACGACAAAATATACAAAAATAAACAAAAATAAACACGGAATATTTACATGAGATTAACAGGACGTCTCGTCCAAATTAATCTCGCTCCACCATTAAAAAAATAAAATAAAAAAATGAAATTAATAGGACGTCTCGTCCAAATTAATCTCGTTCCTCCTTTTTAAATAATAATAATAATAATAATAATAATAATAATAATAATTATTACAATTTTTAGGCTAGTCCAAATAAAATGTGTGAAGCACTCATTTTCATTAATATTTATCAATCAATAGAAATTAATTGATAATTGAAAAGGAAACAGTTATCGAACAACAATTAACTTAACAGAAAATAAATAAATAAATACAAGCATTAAAAAATAAAGGGCATAGTAGGACCGGTGTGGGCTTGAGAGGAATTGGACAGTGTGAAATAGAGAGGAGCTGGACGGTTTTGGAGTTTAAGGAGAGAGGAGGAAAAGAACGGATGTGGATAAGGAGAGGAGAGGTCGGTATGAAGAGGGGAGAGTAGGGGACCATACGGAGAGGGAAGGACGGTGTAGAGTGGGAAGGACAGATGGTGTTGGTGAGTTGGTCGGCGTTAGTGGAGGAAGGGACGGTGTTAGGGGGTTTTTAGACGACAGTGCTGGGTGGAGAAGGGAGGACGGTTGAGAAGTAGACGGTGTGGAGGATTGAGGACAGTATGGTGAGGGGGACGGTGTGATGGTGTGGAGAGGGAGAAGATAGTATGGTGAACGGGACGGTGTGATGGTGTGGAGAGGGAGAAGACAGTATGGTGAGTTGTAAGGAAAAGGGGACGGTGTTTAGGTGAAGGGGGCTGTATGGGAGAGGAAAAGGAGGCAGGTGTGAAGAGGAAAGGATGGGACAGTGAGAGGGGGACGGACAGTGAGAGGGACGGTGCGGTGAGGTGGAGAGGGTGAGCGTTGAGTGAAAGGGAATGGGACGGTGTTGGGTGAGGAATGAGGACGGTTAGGCGAGAGTGAGGATGGTTGGGCGAGAGTGAGGACGGTGTGAGGTGTGGAGAGGGAGAAAAGGGGACGGTGTTTAAGAGGAGTGAGGGGGCAAATAAAAAAAATGCTTCAGAGTTCCTTTCTCTCCTTAATGCTTCCTCCCTTTCCTTCAGGATCCCCTTCCTCTTTATAGAGGTCTTGAACTTCCCCTATCAGTGGCAAGTGGGGCTTCTCCTTTTGTCCTGAAGTCAGCCGCCCCACTTGATCAGCGTTGGATACAGCCTGGATGGAGTTGGTGGGAACAGCTTGCACCTAGACAGCTATAGGGGACGACAGCTAATGGGTTTCTCCTTTGTCACTTTGTCAGCCGCCCCCCACAAGTCAAAGATCCACTTGGATACTGGAAATCCAAGTCAGCAAGGGCAGTCGGTGGGAATATGGGTCGGATTTCACCTTCTCTCCATAATCCGAGTGGAAAAGGTGCCTTTTGTGCAAAAGACCGAGTGGAAAAGATCATTTTGTACACTAGACCGAGTGAAATCTGGTCGGTGTGAGGCTGCTGCGAGGAGCTGGGCAAGCAAAATAATTCTGGTTGAAATATTCAATCGGAACCGACTGAAAAGGACTCGGAAATGATTAGAATACGACTCAGAATTGGGTAAAAATGGCTCGAAAATACTCGAAAAAGGATGGCTCGGAATTGGTGAAAATGGCTCAGTGACGGTTGAAAATGGATGGCTCGGAATTGGTGAAAATGGCTCGGTGACGGTTGAAAATGGATGGCTCGGAATTGGCGAAAATGGCTCGGTGACGGTTGAAAAATGGTTCAATCGGCTCTGACTTGAAGGATGACTCGGTGAGGATGGATAAATGACTCACTCGGCCTAGGTTCATGTCCTCCTTCATTCAAATGGTTCAATCAGCACTCGGAGAAATCTTGCTCGGTAATTCTTCTGCTTGAAGCCTCACTCTGCCCTTCTGCTTGATTCACTCGGCATGTCAGAAATATTTTGCTTGGTTGCTGGCAGATCAGAACTATTCTCTCTTTAACCTCACATTGATTCAGTCGTGAAGTAAGTTTCGCCTGAAAACTCATCACTCGGATTGAATCACATTGATCTACTCAGAATGTTGTCAACCGGTTTAGAAATAAACTTCAACCCACTCAGATTCACAACGGGGAGTCGTCCTTGTTTTTATTAGAATGGAACTTTGAGAAAATCTGACGACTCGGACAAATTCACTTGGGAGTCGGCTTCATACCTCAATCATGATATGCTTGGATGTTGGGATTGCTTCACTCGGAGTCATCCTTTACACTTCAATCAGAATTGAGAAATTGAGAATCTGACCACTCGGAGCCGGTCTTCTTTCCTCTCAGAACTTGTAACACAGCTTCAATCTTCTGAGTGTATTCACTAAGAATCCAGCTTTACCTTCGAATCATAAGAGTTTCATTCGATAATTGGATGTGCTCACTCGGGACTCAGCCTGTTCACTTCAATCAAAAAAGCTTCTCTCAGCCTGTTCATTTTATTCGGAGTCGGTCTTCCCTCCACTCAGAATTTGGGACTCAGCTTCATCATTCCTTCGGGTGCCATCACTCGGATTCAGCCTTGCTTTCCAGTCAGAAAATGGAATCTTGGACATTTTCACTCAGAAATAACTTTCTCCTCACTCAGAACTTGGGATTTTAGCAATTTTCACTCGAAAAAATCCTTCTCCTCACTCAGAACTCGGGATTTTAGCAATTTTCACCCGGATAGTCTCATTTTGCTCAGAATTTCTTTCCCTGGGTCTTGTCTTGAAGCTTTTTTCTTCATTTTTTTTGAAATTTTCTTGAAGCCCACTCAGAATATCACCTTGCCACATTTCACTCAGAGACTCTTTACTCGGAAATGACCTTGGGAGTCGGTCTTATCTTCCAATCAGAATGGTTTCACTCATCACCCAATCATTCAGATTCATTCACTCGGATGTGTTGGTGAAGAGGACTGTTTTCATTCAGACTGGTTTTAATTGAGAATCCTTCACTCGGAAATATATCATTCGGAAATGATCATTTGGACATAAAGAAGTCTTTGCTTTGATCGGAAGTAAACCTCTCGGAAGCAGTCCACTCGGAAACTGTCAATCAGATTTTCACTCAGTAACGGCTGACTCAGATATCTCACTTGGTAACAGCCATTTTGCACTCGGAAATATCCACTTCACTCGGCAACGTCTCACTCGGAGACATTTTACTCAAAACGCCTTTCCGCTTGAGCGGGATTCCTACTCGCTTGAGCGAAATTCCCACTCATATCACCATACATCAACATACCACTCGACCATGTCTCATTCTGAGTCATCTTACTCGGAAATGATCATTCCGAGTCATCTTACTCGGAAATGATCATTTCCGAGTCAGAATTATTTTTTTTATAATTTTAATTCCTTTTTTAAATTCTTTTCTTCTTTTTTTTCTTTTCTTTTATTATTATTATTATTATTATTATTATTATTATTATTATTTAATTCTTGTGGATTCCCTATTCTTGGTGACGAAAATTCCCTATTCTTGGTGAAAATTGACTGGACCGAAATAGGTATTCACAGATGCCCCTCTTTACTTCTTTTTCATGAGGAAAAGCATGAAGTTTCTTCTTGCTTTTTGAAATGGAAAGGGAGTAAAGACGTGAACACCATTGTCGAAGTCATGCTGACTCTAATAACCAGGAGTAACAGATGAGGGGGAAAACCTAAGAATTGACACTTGAATTTTTATTCTTTTTTTTTTGAAGTTGACCTAAAGGATTACCCTAGCATCTTGAGCAACCTAGAAATGGGCATCCGAAGCTTTGGAGAAAAATGAATGAGTTGGGGTGCGCCCGGAAATTGTCTAGGCAGGGGTTTTCTAAGTCCATGACTGGAAAATAAACGGCGTGGGTATTACCTCTTAGTGAAAAGTAAAGGTGAGGGTGTTACCTCTCGGTTGACAGGAAAAGAAAAAGGTGAGGGTGTTGCCTCTCGGTTGACAGGGAAAGTAAAGGGTGAGGGTGTTGCCTCTCGGTTGACTGGAAAAGTAAAGGTGAGGGTGTTGCCTCTTGGTTGACTGGAAAAGTAAAGGTGAGGGTGTTGCCTCTCGGTTGACAGGAAAAGAAAAAGGTGAGGGTGTTGCCTCTCGGTTGACTGGAAAAGTAAAGGTGAGGGTGTTTCCTCTCGGTTGGCAAGAAAAGTAAAAGGTGAGGATGTTGCCTCTCGGTTGACAGGAAAAGTAAAATGATGCCATTTGTTCGGTGACTGGAAGGTAAAAGTGCCATTTGTTCGGTGACTGAAAGGTAAAGGGGTGCCATTTGATCGGCGACAGGAAGGTAAAGGGTGAGGGTGTTGCCTTTCGGTTGACATGACTGAAGGTTGTTGGGGAACTGCCCCTTGAATGAACAAAAGAAATCTGGGGAGATGCCCTAGTTTGATATGACTGAAAGTTGTTGGGGAACTGCCCCTTGGATGAACAAAAGAAATCTGGGGGAGATGCCCCAGTTTGATATGACTGAAAGTCGTTGGGGAACTGCCCCTTGGATGAACAAAAGAAATCTGGGGAGATGCCCCAGTTTTATATGACTGAAAGTCGTTGGGGAACTGCCCCTTGGATAAACAAAAGAAATCTGGGGAGATGCCCCAGTTTTGGAAAGGTTGAAGGAATTTTGGGGGGGTTGCCCCTTTACTGGAAGAGGAATCTGGGGAGATGCCCCAGTTTGTATTTTTTCTTTTTTCTTCTTTTTTTTTCTTTTTTTTTTATTTTCGGGGGTACTGCCCCTTAGCTGGAAGAAAAATCTGGGGAGATGCCCCAGTTTGAGCTGCTTGGTAATGGTGAAATCACTGGGGAAGGATAAGTTCTCCTAAGCTTGATCAAAGAAATATCCTGGTTGAGGGAGCTGAGCCTATTTTTGTGGTTCTTCGGGAGGGACCCTCAATCTGCGTTCCACTTAGGTACGAACAATGGGTCTTGCTGAGAGAAAGCTTTGGCGAATACCTGCTTTTGGATGATGGATTTGGTGTCCTTTTGACAAAAAAAGTGAGTTAGTATAAAAAGACTTACAGGTAAATCTTGCCTGGCGACTAGCTTTTTAAGGTAACTCATGGATGAAATAGAAACACCCTCTGACTTTGGTGAGCGTGTTTAGCGGGGACAGTTATACTTATACCAAGCGAAGTCTGGTGCTAGGATGCATTTCGTTCCCCCATAACTTTACACTCTGTCGTTTTCAATTTCAAAAATTTCTTTTAGGCAAAAACTTGTTTATTCATAAAATTTTAGCTACGAACACATGTAGGAAGAAGGGAGACTTTTATTTATAAACATCATGGTATGTACAGTGGTGATGAAAATAATATTAAACACAGGGATGTGATAAGATATAAAGAATTTGAAGGCAAGTAGAAAGGGAAAGGCTCATATATCTTCTAGTGATCTTCTACGAGCAATAAGAAACTTGATCCTTTATCATGACTTTGTGTTCATCCTCTGATTTTGCTTCTGAGGGCATAATTTGACAATGACCCTAATACCCGTTTTGACCTCCTTTGTCTTTGCCTTGAAGGGTTTATATTGTAGAGTCAAGTTTGTGATTCAGTCTGAACCGCCTTTTCAGGTTTTCGGCTCATCTTGCTGCTCTAACTTTTGCCTAGGCCGCCTTTTTAGGTTTTCAACCTAGCGAGCTTTTTTTTTTCTTTTTATTTTTATGCAAAGTATTTCTTCACTGCTTCGGCATTAACAGGCATTGGCAGGTCGTTTCCATCCATGTTGGTGAGTATAAGAGCTCCTCCAGAAAAAGCCTTCTTTATAACATATGGTCTTTTATAATTAGGTGTCCTTTTTCCTCGGACATCTTTCTGAATTGGCAAAATCTTCTTGAGGACCAAATCCCCTTCTTGGAACTATCGGGGGCGCACTTTCTTTTCGTATGCCCGCTTCATGCGTCTTTGATACAACTGACCTTGGCAAAGGACGGTCAACCTCTTCCCGTGAATCAGATTCAATTGGTCATATTTGGCCTGGACCCATTCAGCTTCTTCCAGTTTGGCTTCCATGATCACCCTAAGGGATGGAATTTCCACTTCAAATGGCAGTACAGCTTCTATTCCGTAGACCAAAGAAAATGGGGTTTCCCCAGTTGAAGTTCGCACCGAGGTTCGGTATCCGTGCAGCGCGAAAGGGAGTATTTCATGCCAGTCTTTGTAGGTTACCACCATTTTTTGCACTATCTTCTTGATATTTTTATTAGCTGCCTTAACTGCTCCATTCATCTTCGGACGGTACGGAGAGGAGTTGTGGTGGGAGATTTTAAAGTTCTCGCAAAGCTCCTTTATCATTTTGTTGTTTAAATTTGTACCATTGTCTGTAATGATTTGGTTTGGTAGGCCATACCGGTATATCAGTTCACGCTTGACGAATTTGACCATAACATTTTTTGTCACATTGGTGTATGAAGCTGCCTCTACCCACTTGGTGAAATAATCGATGGCAATCAGAATAAAACGATGACCGTTTGAGGCTTTTGGCTCAATGGGCCCAATTACATCCATACCCCACATTAAAAAAGGCCATGGTGCTGACAAGACTTTTAAGGATGAAGACGGTGCATGAATGTGATCAGCATAAATCTGACATTTATGACACTTCCGTACATAAGCAAAACAATCTACTTCCATAGTCATCCAATAATACCTGGCTCTCAGGATCTTTCTTGACATAGCGTGCCCATTCGTATGAGTTCCGAAAGATCCTTCGTGGATATCTTTCATGATTTGATTTGCCTCGACGGTATCAATACACCGAAGGAGAACAGAATCATAATTCCTCTTGTATAGCACGTTACCACTCAATAGGTACCCCATAGCTAGCCTTCTCAAAGTTCGTTTGTCATTATCCGTGATGTCTTCAGGGTATTCTTGGCACTGGAGGTATCTTTTGATGTCATGATACCAAGGTTTGCCATCCGGTTCTTCTTCTATGACCTGGCAATGGGCAGGTTCTTGCTGTTTCTTTATCTCAATGAGAGGTACTTCGTAATCATTGCTGACTTCGAACATAGCGGCTAGGGTGGCTAAAGCATCTGCCATTTGGTTGTCTTCCCGTGGAACATGATGGAAAGTAACTTCATCAAATCTTTTAATCATCTCCTTGATGTGAGCATGATAGGGAACTAGTTTACTGTCTCTAGTTTCCCACTCATCCTTTAGTTGATGGATAACCAAAGCAGAATCTCCATAAACTTCCGTGATCTTTATCCCCATGTTCAGAGCTGCTTGCATTCCTAGAGAACATGCTTCATATTCCACAACATTATTAGTGCAATCAAAACACAGACGAGCACAAATAGGGATGAATTCCTTATCAGGTAAGATTAGGATAACCCCAATTCCGTGTCCTAGTGCGTTGGAGGCCCCATCAAATCTCATGATCCATCTAGTTTCCAGACCATCTTCTTTGAGAAGGGCCAAAATATCCTCATCCGGGAAATCATACCGCATTGGCTGATAAGCCTCAATGGGTTGGTGTGCCAAATAATCTGCTAGCGTACTCCCTTTTATTGCTTTTTGGGTGATATATGTTATGTCATATTCTGTCAGTAATACTTTCCAACGGGCAATCCTCCCAGTCAAAGCAGGTTTTTCAAAGATATACTTGATGGGATCCATTTTAGACACTAGCCAAGTAGTATGATTAAGCATGTATTGCCGTAAGCGTCGGGTGGCCCAGGCCAAAGCACAACATGTTCTTTCAAGAGATGAATACCTCATCTCGCATTCAGTAAATCTCTTGCTCAAGTAGTAGATGGCACATTCCTTCCTCCCAGTCTTATCATGTTGACCTAACACGCATCCCATGGATTCGTTCAGCACGGTCATGTATAGGATTAGTGGTTTCCCATGAACACGTGGCACTAAGACTGGTGGCTCCAATAAGTACTGCTTTATTTTTTCAAATGCAATCTGGCAATCTTCATTCCACTGCCCAGGCTGGTTCTTGCGAAGCAATTTGAAAATTGGCTCACAGGTTGCTGTCATTTGGGAAATGAATCGGGCGATGTAATTCAATCTTCCCAAGAACCCTCAGACTTCTTTTTCAGTACGAGGAGGAGGCATTTCCATAATTGCCTTGACCTTGTCAGGATCAACTTCTATCCCTCTCTCATTCACAATGAATCCTAACAATTTGTCAGATCTCGCGCCAAAAATGCACTTGGCGGGATTCAATCTAAGCTTGAATTTCCTTAACCTTTCGAAAAGTTTTCTCAGGTCAGTAATGTACTCTTCCTCAGATCTGGATTTGGCAATTATGTCATCCACATAGACTTCTATTTCCTTGTGCATCATGTCGTGGAAGAGAGTCACCATTGCTCTTTGATAGGTGGCTCCTGCATTCTTCAATCCAAAGGACATTACTTTATAACAAAAGATGCCCCACAGAGTGATGAACGTGGTCTTTTCCATATCTTCTGGTGCCATCTTGATCTGATTATATCCTGAAAATCCATCCATGAATGAGAAGATGGAGTGCTGGGCTGTGTTATCAACCAATACATCAATTTGAGGTAAAGGAAAATCATCCTTAGGACTGGCCCGATTCAAGTCTCGGTAGTCTACACACATCCTTACTTTCCCATCTTTCTTTAGAACGGGAACTATGTTGGCTACCCATTGCGGATACTTAGCTACGGCTAAGAAACCAGCATCGAATTGTTTCTTGACTTCTTCTTTGATCTTAAGAAGCATTTCTGGTTTCATTCGTCGCAACTTTTGCTTGATCGGTGGACATTCCGGCTTTAAAGGCAACTTGTGTTCCACAATGTTATTATCCAAACCCGGCATATCTTGATATGACCATGCAAAAATGTCTCGAAATTCCTGGAGCAGTTTAATCAATTCACTCTGCCGTTGTTTACTCAAAAGAGTGCCTATCTTGACTTCTTTATTTTCTCCTTCATCTCCCAGGTTAATGGTCTCAATCTTTTCTTGATGAGGTTGAATTTCCTTATCTTCCTGTTCCATTAATCTTGTTAATTCGGGTGAAGGTTCAAAGTCTTCCTCACTCTCCTCATAGGCGTAATCATTCGGATTATCAGAGTCATGAAATAGAACCGAGTTCTGATTACTCCCAGAAGAATCGCTTTCAGATCTGCATTTGGGTTATATTATAATGAATGAAAACAAAGAAATACAAGCAAGTGAAAAGTTTAAGAGAAAGAAATTGAACAAAGATGAGATATGAAATTGGACTGCTTTCATTTAATTTAATAAACAAGCAAGTTTTTGCCCTTATTACAAAATAGATCCCAAAGCCTTAGGCATAGCAAAAGGATCGACAAGTTTTGAAAACAACAATTACTTTGACTGAGGATTGATAGTTATGGGGAATTCCATGGTTTCCCAGTTGTCCAGTTCTTGACCGGGTGAGCAAGTATGCACCAATTCTACATCATAGCTGGGCCCATCTCCAATGATGGCCACCTGACCTGGATATATAATCCCGGCGCTCCTGAAGCTTTGATAGAGGTCACAGATAGGGATTCTAGCAGTGTTGAATTCCTGATCGGTAAGGCGAGCAATCTTTCTCTCCCTTCTTTCTTCTCCCATCCTTTTTCTGTCAGCTGCTATAGGCTTGTACCGCAGACCGTATCTATCCTTGTTCTCTGGAAGGCATATAGGTTAGGTTCTTCCTTCCAATTCTCGTCCTAGCCCTCTTCCCAGCTTGTATCCTTCTCTCAACATTGTCTTTGCAACCATCAGAGGCACGTTTGGGAAAGACGTCTTTGTAATGCTTGTTGCGTTTGCTACCTCTAAAGCTTGAAATGAGGTTTTAAGGGCTTCCTCAGTTGCTTCAATATATGGGGTATTGGCAGGTTTGCTGACCAACAAGTCCTCTTCTCTAGAGACAATCACCAACTTGTTGTCGATGATGAATTTCAACTTTTGATGCAGGGTGGAAGGGACTACTCGAGCCGAATGGATCCACGGTTGTCCCAGCAAACAACTGTAAGCGGGCGTAATATCCATGACTTGAAAAAGGATTTGAAAGGTGCATGGCCCGACTTGTATAGGCAGTTCAATTTCTCCCATAACTTCTCGACGAGTTCCGTCAAAAGCCCGGACTACCATGGAACTGGGTCTCATATGGGTCCCATCAAAAGGCAACTTTGCCAACGTAGATTTTGGCATTACATTCAAGGACGACCCATTGTCAACAAGCACCTTCGCCATGATATGATCTTGGTATTTTACGGAGATATGAAGGGCTTTATTGTGCCCTCTTCCTTCTACCGGTGTCTCATCATCCGTAAAAGTTAGATAGTTGTTGGCCATAATGTGTCCTACTATGCCTTCAAACTTATCTACTGGCAAATCATGTTTTACATATGCCTCACTCAAAACCTTCATCAGTGTGTTCCGGTGTGGTTCGGAACTCATTAGCAAGGACAACAGAGAAATTTTTGCCAGGGTGTGGTTCAGTTGGTCCAACACCTGGTACTCACTATGACGAATGAATCTTAGAAACTCTTGGGCTTCTTCTTTAGTTACGACCTTCTTTGCCTCACCAGAGGATTCTCCCTTCCCAGGTCTAACATCCCCTGTAGCTTTGTCAAATTTTGGTTCTGGGGGAGCATGTACTCTTCCACTTCGGGTGACACCCCCAATTCCAGTTCGTGACAGGGGATGATGGTGTAGGCTCAACTGCCTCAGAACTAGTAACAACCATATCAGTGCCATACTTCCACGGCACAGCTCGTGAATTCTTGTAAGGGAATGGTGTTGGTGCGTTCACCGTGATGACAGTTTTAGCAGGAGTCGAAGCCACAGGTGCATTTTTGTTGTAAAATATTACTAGAGGCTTTGGGGCTCGAACTCAGCTTTGCTCTTGTATCATATTTATTCTGCCTTTACGATGCCGGCAAACTTCTATGACATGACTGTCCATAAGTCCCTGAAGGGTTTTTTGGAAGTCCCTTCGCTTTGCGGACTGGAGGTCATTGCACTCTTCATCCCATGATCCTTCTATCAATCCTATCTTAAGCATATGGGAGTGAATCGTTTCCAATGGCATTTGGATGTCCTCAACCTTGGAAATACATTCCTCATCTCTTTCTACAGCGTTAACACCTAGTCTCCCATGGTTAGGCAAAGGATTGGTGGTCACATTCGGGCTTCCCTCTTTGAAGCTTATCCAATCAGCTCTGATTAAATCCCTTACCTTAAATTTCAGTGCCAGGCAGTTCTCGGTGGAATGTCCTGGTGCACCGGCGTGGTAATCACACCGCGCATTTGGGTCATACCCTCTGGGATAAGGTGGTTGAAGCGGTTTTAGAGGGCAAGGTGCCACTAGTGTGTTTTCAATAAGATGGGGGAGAAGCTCGGTGTAGGTCATGGGAATTGGATCAAATTGTACTTGAGTGCGGTTATTATTCTGTCTCCTCAAGTTTGGATTCTGTGGGTTCATTTGCGGTGGTTGGTATGGTGCTTGTAGTGGTACAGGTGGTCGCATAACTGGTGGTCGGAAATGTGGTGGGTTCGAATTTGGAATTGCAGCCACATATGCGTGTGGCGCATTATGGTAAGTTGACGGAAAGGTGACGGGGGTAGGTGATCTGGGCTGGTTCCTTCTTTGATTATGAGAGACCAGGTTAGTCTCTCCCTCTCTTCTTTTACCTTCTCCAAGTAAAGGTTTTCTTGCTGCTCCAACCCCAGGTGGGCCACGAGTAATCTTCCCAGTCCTCAGGCCATTCTCTATTCTTTCTCCGATAGTGACGATATCGGAGAAATGGGAGGAAATGCTTCCAATCATCTTATCGTAGAAGGGTGACTGGAGTGTATCAATAAATGTAGAAATTACCTCCTTCTCTGATAGAGGTGGGTCAACCTGCACTGCTACTTCTCGCCACCGTTGGGCATATTCTTTAAACGTCTTGTTATCTTTCTTGGTCATGTTTTGCAACTGTACTCTATCTGGCGCCATATCCAGATTATACTTGTACTGTTGCATGAAAGCATCTGCTAGATCTTCCCAACAGCGTATACGAGATCGTTCAAGAGGATTGTACCAGGTCAGAGGTGCTCCAGCCAAACTATCCTGGAAACAATGAATGAGCAGAGGGTGATTGGAAGCATGAGAAGCCATCTTCCGGCAGTACATGGTAAGATAGTTCTTTGGACAGGTTAGCCCCCGATACTTATCAAATTCAGGCATTTTAAACTTGGGAGGAATAACAACATCGGGAATCAGATAGAGTTGTGCAGCACTGCCCATTCCAAACTGGTTCGTTCTTTCCATTTCTCTTAAACACCTTTCCAGGAACTCTAACCTTCCCTCCTGGGTAGCAGCAGCAGCACTTAGACCTGCAGCAACATGATGACTAGTACCCCTAATTGGTTAGCCGATATGTGCCGGGTTTGCATTAGGCATCGAGATGTGGGATCTAGTTGTTGCTTGGGTAGCTTATGGTTACGCGGCTTATGTATGGATCGGAATCGTTTGAGGATCCCGGACGGGTGGAGCGTTTGGTTGAGCCGTATGAAGGATTGTTTCCTGATAATCAGGCTCTTCTTGAAGTGGTGGGAAATAGCCAGGTGGCAATCCATATGGGGGAAAGGGTATGGCATTACCTTCCTCATCTATGTAAATAGGTTGTTGGGTGTCTACAGGGTTTGATTTCCTAACGTGAATAGTTAGGGGAGGCGCAGCAGGGTTTGAGCTTGGCCCTCCAGCAGGACCCTGAGTGTGTTGGGGAGTGGATGGTCGTTGTTTGGCGTTTTCAACACCTGCTGAAGAATCCCTTTCTCTGACTCTCCTTTCAAGAAGCTTGGCCATTTCAGCCATCTGCTCTTTCAACTAATTGACTTCAGCTCTCAAGTTCTCATTTTCTTGTTCCATTTCAGCCATGAGTCTTGTATTAAGCCTAGTCGCGTAAGGATGTCTACCCGTTATGTTTGAGAAGTCAACAAGAAATTGTTAAAAAGAAAGCATTAAATAAAAGCAGTAAAAGAAAAACAAATGGTATGTGAAGCGATCGCGGAACTCGGCCAGTATCCTCTGACCTTTTCAGAACTTTGTTCAAGAGTGATAAGTGGAAATTAACATGAGATAGTTGTGGAAATAAGAAAATCCCTCTTTCTGAATTCTAATAATACATTACTGCTGCTAGTCTATTCTTTATGCAGAAAAAGTAAATCAGCCATTCCTAGCCCCGGCAATCATGGCCCTCATTTTACAAATCCTTTCTCTACAATAATCAAGGAAAGTCACAATTTCTCTTGGGGTGTTAAGAGGATTAACCATCCCCTCAGCTTGCTTGAGCAGGAGCGGGAGATCTTCCAGAACTCCATTAGCCAAATATGCCAGGTGGGCGAAGCGATCCATCCATGAATGAATATCTTCATTTTACTGTGTTAGTTCATCTTTCAGAACACAGATAGCTTCACCACATTCTTGTTCAACATCCATCGCGCACCATCGCTCGCCATTTATCTCATGCTGGCAAGCTTCTACCACCTCATCAAGCTGATGCTCTAATCGGCTAACTTGTAATTGCAAAAGTTCTTTTTATATCAAGGCATTTTTCTCACGCTCTTTGGCTTTTGCCAACATGTCCCTTAAGAGCTGCTTATCAGTCAACATGGTATCCCTTTGCTTGTTCTTCGCTTTCAGTTGAGTATTAGCCGTTCGGAGGCATTGACTTTGTTTCCTCAAGTAATCCCTTTCGATTTTTCTCTTTTTTCCAATCTCCTTGATGGTTTGCTTGCTTTCTAAATTCTCCCTTTTCTGAAGGGCACATTCTTGTTGAGATATCAGCAAGTCCTTTTCTAGCTCCTTGTTTTTGGCGGTTAGCTCTTTTATCTTGGCTCTCATTGCCTCCTCTTCAAGGGTAGGAGGGGTAACATGTATGCTTGTTGGGAGATAGGAGGGATTCTTGAAAGGTAGCTTGACAATGGAAACTCTGTTTAGGACCCATTGGTAGTACTCTTCCTTCACAGCGTGGCTTCGAGTTCCCAGTTCTTTCCCTTGTCTATGGACTTTCTTCCATGCATTTGCTACATCCCGAATGACAGAGGTACAATCTCCTTCTGAGTAGTAAATAATAAAAGAAGTAAGAGATTCTTCATCGGGTGGCCCAAGTAAGGGATAGGCTAGCTGACGTTTGGCTATAACAGGGTTGTAATTAATGCATCCCTGAGTACCCATGAGAGGAACGTTTGGGTAGTTTCCACAATGGTGAATTATGGTGTCAACCTTCAGCCATTGCGGATACCACCTTACTTTATCAGCCGTGAGCCCTACCAAGTGATTGGCCCATTCACGCCCATTCTTCACTACTAACTGACATAACTTCAGATCTGAGAAAGGACATTCAACTTTGCTGACTTGGTGGAAGACATGCGACGTAAGCCACACATATAGAGCAGGTAAACAGCAAATGATTCTCTTTCCACCTTGTGTATAGCAGAAGTCCATGGTGCAGTACGTATTTGCCAAGATAGCAGTGACAGGATTTTCAGACTTGAACTTACGGGCAAGGAAAACGCCAATAGCATCATAGTCCACGTAATTATCAATATTAGGGAATAAGATAACACCATAAATGGTGAGAGCCAAGGTATCCATGAAGGCTTCCTAATCTCCTTTCTCAGCCAACAAGTGCATGTGCTTCTTAAAATATTCCCGATCAAACCCCAGGATCTGATTTCTATTCAGTTGCGCACTCCTTAACACTTCCGGGTGAATTTTTAGGACATTAGCGATGGTAGCAATATTCGCTTGACGTCCAAGATGGCGATAAGGCATTTGTCCTTCTAATGGCATTCCCAAAATTTGTTCAAACTCCTTAACAGACGGAGCCAATTGAAAGTGTCAGAAGGTGAAACAACGGAGAGGTGGGTCATAGAACTGAATCAAAGTAGTAATTGCCTCAACTTGTACCTCTACTTCTAGCAACTTTAGGATCCTCCCATATTTCCTTGAGAAAACCATTTTCTGATTCATGTCCAATTTCTTTCCTAAGGCTTGCAAACTGGTTGTATCGACTTTCCTAGCCTTAACATGCAGTAATTTTTTTAACTCGGGTACATTTTTACCACAACTATCCGATCTCATGTTAATTTCCATATTTCACTCAGAGGTACTGGCTAAGCTCTTGATAGCTTCCTGTAAGAACATATAAAAAAAGAAAAAAATCAGTCATTGGGAACTGACATGCTTTGCAAATTGATACTCCCCTAGTATCTTTCTTGAAAACAATTTTGTATTAGGGAAGTTACGATTTGACAAAACTTGCAACAAATCAAGGATCACGTGAGTTATGGATTTTCTGATCATTGTTAAAAATGATTTTTTTATATATATTTTTATGATTCAGAAAATTCGTAACTCAAGATCCTGAGACTTATGCAAATATAAAAGGAAAGGACCACTTGCCCATTAAAGGATCACTAATTGAAAGTAAGTCATTTATTGAAAAAGTAATCCACTAAAAAAGCAAGTGGTCTTTTAATTTGGATCAGAAGGGAAAGTGAGAATGAGAAAAGGTATAAGTAAAGTTTGCCCCTTTTGTGCCTTAAGGTGGGTTTTTCTGATGGTCTCCTAATGGTTCTAAGGTTGGTCTATCAGTGACATCACGCATTAGGTGGCTTATTCTAAATCTTCTAAAGGTCACTATAGCCAAGATCTTACTCATGATGTTGACCACAAGTAGTAGGAAGTCTACTAGGTGTGGGCACCATGAATAAGTCAAACTCTAGCTGAGATTCTCATGGTAACCAGACAGGAAGTACATCCCAAATGGCTCCGCTACCAACCTCCCCTAATCTTAAGTTTCATTTGGGCCCGGGTATAGGGTCCCACTCAAAAGTGTGTGCAAATTGTGAGTGTAGTGTGTGAAAGAGGCATCCAATACCTGTACCTTACTCATCTTGCACATAGAACAAACACAGAGCAACAAAATAAAGTCGTCTAACCTAGGGTTCAATGATCACACAGATATTAACATCAAACAGAAACCATATATAAACATTGATGGAAAATGAAATAAAGAATGAAGTTAAATAATTAATATGCTAATTAAAACATGCGCTATCAAATTGACTGGCTTGACTCTCTAATTCCCCAGTGGAGTCGCCATCTGTCGCGACCGGGATCGCGGCGGCACGGCCGACCCTCAAAACAATTTTTTTGAAAAGATAAAAAAAAAGGGAGTCACCACCAATATTTTTAGGATAAAATAGTGGGAAAACCTTTTGTTAAAGCACTTGTTATAAAAATAAAATTCCATGTTCGGGAGTCTAATTACAAGTGAGGAAGGTATTAGCACCTCACAACTGTCCGTTATAAAAACGGTTACCTCAATATGATAGCGCGCATTATAATTAACCCAATAATTATTTTAACTTCTTCATGAAAAGAAAATATGCGGGACGACAAAATATACAAAAATAAACAAAAATAAACACGGAATATTTACATGAGATTAACAGGACGTCTCGTCCAAATTAATCTCGTTCCTCCTTTTTAAGAAAATAATAATAATAATAATAATAATAATAATAATAATAATAATAATAAGTATAAGTATAATTTTTAAGCTAGTCCAAATAAAATGTGTGAAGCACTTATTTTCATTAATATTTATCAATCAATAGAAATTAATTGATAATTGAAAAGGAAACAGTTATCAAACAAAAATTAACTTAACAGAAAATAAATAAATACAAGCATTAAAAAATAAAGGGCAGAGTACGACCGGTGTGGGATTGAGAGGAATTGGACAGTGTGAAATAGAGAGGAGCTGGACGGTTTTGGAGTTTAAGGAGAGAGGAGGAAAAGAACGGATGTGGATAAGGAGAGGAGAGGTCGGTATGAAGAGGGGAGAGTGGAGGACTATACGGAGAGGGAAGGACGGTGTAGAGTGGGAAGGACAGATGGTGTTGGTGAGTTGGTCGGCGCTAGTGGAGGAAGGGACGGTGTTGGGGGGTTTTTAGAGGACAGTGCTGGGTGGAGAAGGGAGGACGGTTGAGAAGTAGACGGTGTGGAGGATTGAGGACAGTATGGTGAGGGGGACGGTGTGATGGTGTGGAGAGGGAGAAGACCATATGGTGAGGGGTAAGGAGAAAGGGACGGTGTTTAGGTGAAGGGGGCTGTATGGGAGAGGAGAAAGAGGGAGGTGTGAAGAGGAAAAGATGGGACAGTGAGAGGGGGACAGACAGTGAGAGGGACGGTGCGGTGAGGTGGAGAGGGTGAGCGTTGAGTGAAAGGGAATGGGACGGTGTTGGGTGAGGAATGAGGACGGTTGGGCGAGAGCGAGGACGGTTGGGCGAGAGTGAGGACGGTGTGAGGTGTGGAGAGGGAGAAAAGGGGACGGTGTTTAAGAGGAGTGAGGGGGGAAATCAAAAAAAAATGCTTCAGAGTTCCTTTCTCTCCTTAATGCTTCCTCCCTTTCCTTCAGGATCCCCTTCCTCTTTATAGAGGTCTTGAACTTCCCCATCAGTGGCAAGTGGGGCTTCTCCTTTTGTCCTGAAGTCAGCCGCCCCACTTGATCAGCGTTGGATACAGCCTGGATGGAGTTGGTGGGAACAGCTTGCACCTAGACAGCTATAGGGGACAGCAGCTAATGGGTTTCTCCTTTGTCACTTTGTCAGCCGCCCCCCACAATTCAAAGATCCACTTGGATACTGGAAATCCAAGTCAGCAAGGGCACCCGGTGGGAATATGGGTCGGATTTCACCTTCTCTCCACAATCCGAGTAGAAAATGTGCCTTTTATGCAAAAGACCGAGTGGAAAAGATCATTTTATACACTAGACCGAGGGAATCCGGTCGATGTGAGGCTGCTGCGAGGAGCTGGGTGAGCAAAACAATTCTGGTTGAAATATTCAATCAGAACTGACTGAAAAGGACTCAGAAATGATTGGAATACGACTCAAAATTGGGTAAAAATGGCTCAGAAATACTCGGAAAAGGATGGCTCAGAATTGGTGAAAATGGCTCGGTGACGGTTAAAAATGGATGGCTCGGAATTGGTGAAAATTGCTCGGTGACGGTTGAAAATGGATGGCTCGAAATTGGCGAAAATGGCTCGGTGACGGTTGAAAAATGGTTCAATTGGCTCTGACTTGAAGGATGACTCGGTGAGGATAGATAAATGACTCACTCGGCCTAGGTTCATGTCCTCCTTCATTCGAATGGTTCAATCAGCACTCGGAGAAATCTTGCTCGGCAATTCTTCTGCTTGAAGCCTCATTCTGCCCTTCTGCTTGATTCACTCGGCATGTCAGAAATATTTTGCTTGGTTGCTGGCAGATCAGAACTATTCTCTCTTTAACCTCACATTGATTCAGTCGTGGAGTAAGTTTCGCCCGGAAACTCATCACTCGGATTGAATCACATTGATCAACTCAGAATGTTGTCAACCGGTTTGGAAATAAACTTTAATCCACTCGGATTCACAACGGGGAGTCGTCCTTATTTTTATTAGAATGGAACTTTGAGAAAATCTGACGACTCGGACAAATTCACTTGGGAGTCGGCTTCATATCTCAATCATGATGTGCTTAGATGTTGGGATTGCTTCACTCGGAGTCATCCTTTACACTTCAATCAGAATTGAGAAATTGAGAATCTGACCACTCGGAGCCGGTCTTCTTTCCTCTCTGAACTTGTAACACAGCTTCAATCTTCTGAGTGTATTCACTCGGAATCCAGCTTTACCTTCGAATCATAAGAGTTTCATTTGATAATTGGATGTGCTCACTCGGGACTCAGCCTGTTCACTTCAATAAAAAAAGCTTCTCTCAGCCTGTTCATTTCATTCGGAGTCGGTCTTCCCTCCACTCAGAATTTGGGACTCAGCTTCATCATTCCTTCGGGTGCCATCACTCGGATTCAGCCTTGCTTTCCAGTCAGAAAATGGAATCTTGGACATTTTCACTCGGAAACAACTTTCTCCTCACTCAGAACTTAGGATTTTGGCAATTTTCACTCGGAAAAATCCTTATCCTCACTCAGAAAAATCCTTCTCCTCACTCAGAACTCGGCATTTTGGCAATTTTCACTCGAATAGTCTCATTTTGCTCGGAATTTCTTTCCCTGGGTCCTGTCTTGAAGCTTTTTTCTTCATTTTTTTTGAAATTTTCTTGAAGCCCACTCAGAATATCACCTTGCCACGTTTCACTCGGAGACTCTTTACTCGGAAATGACCTTGGGAGTCGGTCTTATCTTCCAATCAGAATGGTTTCACTCATCACCCAATCATTCGGATTCATTCACTCGGATGTATTGGTGAAGAGGACTGTTTTCATTCAGACTGGTTTCAATCGGGAATCCTTCACTCGGAAACATATCATTCGGAAATGATCATTCGGACATAAAGAAGTCTTTGCTTTGATCGGAAGTAAACCTCTCGGAAGCATTCCACTCAGAAACTGTCAATCGAATTTTCACTCAGTAACGGCTGACTCGGATATCTCACTCGGTAACAGCCATTTTGCACTCGGAAATATCCACTTCCCTCGGCAACGTCTCACTCGGAGACATTTTACTCGAAACGCCTTTCCGCTTGAGTGGGATTCCCACTCGCTTGAGCGAAATTCCCACTCACATCACCATACATCAATATACCACTCAGCCATGTCTCATTCCGAGTCGTCTTACTCGGAAATGATCATTCCGAGTCATCTTACTCGGAAATGATCATTTCCGAGTCAGAATTTTTTTATTTTTTTATTTTTATTTTTATTTTTTTATAATTTTAATTCCTTTTTTAAATTCTTTTCTTTTTTCTTTTCTTTTCTTTATTATTATTATTATTATTATTATTATTTAATTCTTGTGGATTCCCTATTCTTGGTGACGAAAATTCCCTATTCTTGGTGAAAATTGACTGGACCGAAATAGGTGTTCACAATACTTGAGATAAACACAGATAAACAAATTATGTTGGAAATTGGATCCCTAATCTAGAATAACAATGAGGAACTCAAGACATGCATATTTAATCATCAAGTTTCATGTCATTGCAGCTTAAAATCATTATAACCGATCCCTTGTGATATAAATTCTAAGAATTCACCATAAAGTTCGATCCCTCATGAGCTTTCTCAGTAAAAACTTGCATTAAGACCTGGCCTTATGGCAATAATGGTTAATAACCCCTATAGAATTGAGATACCAAGGGTATTCCAACTTTTACTTTCGTCAAAACAAGTTTTAATACGGCATGAATAATCATTCTCCCGTTTGACATTCATACTAATAAAACAAGTTTCAATACACATGAAAATCATTCTCCCGTTTGACGTTCATATTAATAAAAGGTTGAAATACTAACATGGACTTGAATCATAAACATGCAGAGGTCGAATTCATAACATTATACTCAATAGATTAGTTCACCAATTCCAATATAAACAAATTAGTTACACATGGTGAAAGTAAAAATAACACTTACAGAGTTTGACATTACGAAGACGATGGACACTTCACGATACAACGATCACAATACACCAAAACACACTCAAGTATCTAGAAAACTATTCTAGAACTACAACTCACAAAAGAAGTACTCAAAGTCGAGCACAAAGAGAGAAGAGAAGTGAATGAGAATGGGATGTCTGGAATGGTGTTGGATGGCCCTATTTATAGGGCTGAGCAAGGGTGCTGACGCTACGCATCAGTGTGACGCTACGCGTCACACGCCTGACTCAGCCTCCATTAAACACTTGATAATGGCCACTTCAAATTATTAAATTTGATCATGCCTGGCCACATGAACATGTTTCTACCGAGTTTTGGCCTTTCATGCTGAGTGGGGTAGCCCTTGGTGCTGAGTGGAGTGCCCATTATTGGGTCTAAGTGGAGTGGTTGGCCAAAGTGGAGGTGGAGGCCACGCAGCGCTGATGCTACGCGTGGCTGTGACGTGTAGCGTCAGCATCAAAAATAGCTGTTGATGCTACGTGTGGGATGAGGCTACGCGTCAGCTCCTCCAGTGTAATTTTCTCTTGATTTCTTAACTTTTTCACTGCAAAACTAGAGAAAATTGATCAAGGGAAGATTATTTCCAACAACATCCATTTATTAAATTCAAAGCCTAATTTTCTAACAAATTAATCAAATTTTTATAATTTTTGTGAAATTTTTATTAAAAGATTTATTGTAAATTTGAGGACTAACACCCAGCGCGGGTCGTCACAGACAATGGCACCCAATTCATGGACAGGAAGTTTACAGATTTACTTGAGGGGTTAGGAATAACCCAGATATTTTCCTCCATCGAACATCCGTAAACCAATGGCCAAGCTGAAGTGGCCAATAGAGAGGTGTTGAAAGGGTTAAAGAAACGTTTGGGGGAAGCTAAGGGCAGATGGACAGACCAGTTATGCCATGTCCTTTGGGCATACCGAACTACACCGCATTCTTCCACCAACGAATCCCCTTATCGCCTGACCTATGAGGTGGAAGCAATGATACCTGTGAAATTGCAAATTGCTTCTGCGAGGGTCAAGTACTTCTCTGAAGAAAGCAATGATGCTAACTTGGCATCAGAAATGGATGTCGTACAAGAGCTTAGAGAAGAAGCTTTTGTTAGGGATCAAGCCATTAAAGCCAAATCCGTCCTTCGATACAACAAACGAGTCCAAAACAGGACCTTCAACGTTGGGGATTTGATTTTGAGGAAAGCAAGCGTGGGGAACAAATTTGCACACCAGGGCAAGTTCGCTCCGACATGGGAAGGCCCCTATAAAATATCATATGTTTGTGGAAAAGGCTCCTATCGCTTGGAGAACCTCGATGGTACCCCAATCTGCAACAAGTGGAATATTTAGAATTTACGCGTTTACTATAGCTAGTTGGTAAGATGGGGTGTATTCTTTTTTACTTGGGTTTTTCCGATCGGCTTTTACCAAGAAGGTTTAACGAGGCATAACCCTGACTCAGCTCTCTTTCTCTCTTTTATATTGTAATTCATAATTAAATGAAAAATCCTTTAT
The DNA here is from genome assembly GCA_037962975.1 of Clitoria ternatea. NCBI lineage: Eukaryota > Viridiplantae > Streptophyta > Magnoliopsida > Fabales > Fabaceae > Clitoria > Clitoria ternatea. Next base: position 55,936,679 of record CM075675.1, read on the forward strand.
GATTCACCCATTGTCTTTATGATTTTATTCGATGCACAACACTATTGTGACAAGATACTTTCAGGACGGACGATCCTAACAATGTATCCGTCGTTAGTGATGAACCTCTTCGAAGGTACAACTGGGTGAACCATATTCTAGAGAATGGTGCATGGGTAAAATCCAACATCGATTGAAGAAGGCCGGTGAATGGGTAAAATCCAACACCGATTGAGAACGGTGCATGGGTAAAATCCAACACCGATTAAAGAATACCAGTGAATGGGTAAAATCCAACACCGATTGAGAAGAATGGTGAATGGGTAAAATCCAACACCGATTGAGAATGGTGCATGGGTAAAATCCAACACTGATTGAAGAAGGCCGGTGAATGGGTAAAATCCAACACCGATTGAGAAGAACGGTGAATGGGTAAAATCCAACACCGATTGAGAACGGTGCATGGGTAAAATCCAACACCGATTGAAGAAGAACGGTGAATGGGTAAAATCCAACACCAGTAAAGGCTTGGGCGCAGTAAGCTGGTTCTTCTTCAAGACCACGCCGAACCCCGAGTAGATTGAAGACAAACGGTGAATGGGTAAAATCCAACACCGATTGAAGAACGGTTAGTAGGATTGAACCGAACGCCATTGAAGACATGGGTTGTAGGATCAAACCAAACCCCAATCGAAGGCTTGGATTGTAGGATTGAACCAAACTCCAAGTACGACTAGTAAGTTTTGCCGAACGTTACAGAAGAATCAATCGCCCAGAAGTACTTCCCCTGGGAATTCTTCACTTGATAATACTTTCTCTTGGAATTCCTTATTCGGAAACACTTCAACTTCAAAGTCAGGCCCGTGAATTCTTTAGTCGGCAATGTCTTACTCAAATCCAACTCATGAATTCTTTAGATTGAAAATCTCACTTCGAAGTTACAATCAGGAAATTATTTACTCAGGAATATCTCTACCCGAAAACGTACTCATTCGAAGTCAGCTTTGCTCTGACCAGAAGTACTTTCTCTGGAAAAGACCCACTTGGTATGTCTCGCTCGGTGCCATATTATGCTAGAATCAGAATAACGTTTTACCCAAAAATGCTCCACTCAGTGCCATACCACGCGGGAATCAGAGAATTTCACTCGGTGCTATCTTGCTCAGAAATGTTTCACTCGGTGATATCCTGCTCAGAAATGTTTTACTCGGTACAATCCTATTCAAAAATGTTTCACTCAGTGCAATCCCACACAGAAGTGTCACACTCGGGGACACCCCACTCAGGAAAGTTGCACTCAGAAACTTCCAACCCAAATGAAGACTCGGATTGTAGGACTAAACCGAATTCCGAGTGTGGTTGGTATAATTAAACCGAGCACCATTGAACGATCACTCGAAACCTTCCACCCAGGAAAGATCAATCGGAACCTTCCACCTAGAAAGGATCAATCTGAGAGCTTCCACTCGGAAGTATCACTCGGAAAAGCTTCCACTCGGAAGTATCACTCGGAATTTTTTCAAGACAAAGCACGTTTCCTTGACATAAAAATAAGGCTTGGATGACGCATATAAACTTTTACCAAATAGCATTAGGAGGTTACAGGTAATGGAATGTCCCAGGTGACACGGCCAGAACCAACCCCACTCGGAGTCGCTCATTCATAGTCAATTGCCAATTTAGAGTCTCTCACTCAGAATCGATTACTTAATAACGCTTGGGGACAAGATTCAATGGTTAACACTTAGTAAACGTCGTCATGATTACTTCCCCTCAGGACTAATACTGCAAACCATCCTCACGCTGACGACGTGTTTCCTCATGAGGGCAACCCCCATTATGGTACTTATAATCGAAAGCCTAATCATCAAAGATTAAGGTACTCTTCTTACTAAGCTTGTATATGCCAAATGTGTCACACTACAATTTCAATATAATACAAGATGGATAATTTCTCTCTTTTCTACCAAACCAAAGATAACATTCCATATAACAAGCCTTTGTTAGCAAGTACCCACACATGGGGACAGTAATTGTATGTTACTATCCGTTTTAGATTCTACGTATCTAAATCTGGACTGATTCGTTACACATATAACGATTCTATTTAAATTATTTTCAATAAACAGACGTATGAAGGAAGTTGCCATTTCATTGATAAAATCCTGAAGTATATAAATGATTGATTAAAATCTGGAGCTGATCCTGGAACACAGCAGAATTGATTCAATAAAAGCAATAAGAAAAGGAAACCGCTACTTCTTTTGGCTTGTAAGTGCGCCCTCTTTCTTGCCTTTGCCTCCGACCTCTCTCCCCCACTACTAGCAGTTTTATCTGCATCAGCACTAGCACTTGTTCCTTCGCTCCTAGGCTACTTGGCGATAGGGGCCAGAAGAGAAGGTCCCATTGATTGGCCTTGGGGAAGAGGAGCCAGCTCATACTTGGTGTTGGACGGATCCTCCTGACGATCGTCGAGAACAGCCACAAGTTTCCCTCCATGAAACTCATAGAACGGATTAATACCATTCAAATTAAGTTCCGCTTTGGGATTGCGGTGGAGAATCTGACGTACCGCCAACCCGAAAGATTCCTTGACTACTTGGACACAAATATCCACAGCCTCTTCCACTCTGGCATTAGCAGCAACCAGATCCGCTTTCAGAGCTGTGATGTCGTCATTCGGACTCGCCAACTTTAAGTTTTCAATCTCCAAGAGCAGCTCTTTTTCCCGACGAGCCCAGTCTTCACCCCCTTTGGAGTAGCTGTACTTGTTTGCTTTCAACTTCTCTCCCAGCTTGGCAGAATGCTCCCTCTCCGTACAGAGGCCAGCATGGAGGTCGGAATTGGCCTTTTTCTGATCAAGCAACTGGGCCTCCAGCTCTTTAATAAGAAATCTTTGCCTGGAGATTTCTTCATCCTTTTGATCCCCTTCCTCCTTGGAAGCCTTCAACTGACTTTCCAGGCGGAGAATATTCACTCTATCCTTGGCCGAGGCAACGGTAAGGTCATTAACCTTGCCCGTCAATTTGCTAAGTTCCTCGCTATTTTCTGCCAACCTGCGAACCGATCTCAGGAGACCAGATATTTCTGCCAATTGCCACTATCTGGCGTCGTAAGCCTGTGTTATTTCTTCAGGCTCCAGTGTAGTTTTCAGCTTGTAGGGCGAATCGGGGATGCACTGAGGCATTGGACCCTCATACATTAGGTATGGGGCAAGATTGGAGTTGCCTGGAGGGGGCAAGAGACCTTAGGCGCATAATAAGTGGTTATTGGTTTAGCGCTGGAGGTAACAGTGTTGTTAGGGGCATTCGGTGTGGGCCCTTCTATCTTCTTTCCTCTAGGGGACCCAGAATCGGCTCCCCCTTCGAAAGTTTTTGGTTTTTTAGGGGGAGGTTGAGACTCCGCCTGCTTGGAGGAGTCATTTTTTACCTTTCTCCTCTTCTCTCCGACCTTCTTATCCTCAACACCGGAGGAAGGTTTTACAGATTTGCCCTCCAGCAACGGAATGTCGTCACCAGCGGATGAAGTAAGGATTATGGTTTCAACAGTAGCCTTCTTGGAATTCCATTTTGGCTGAATACTATTCTCAGCCGTAACGGATTTCCCTCCAGCTTTGAGCGCCTTCAACTTCTCCATATCCGATGACCCAGCCTCGATTTCAACTGCATAATCAAATAAGAAGACTATTAATAATAGAAGATTTCAAGACATAAAAAGAAAGACAACAACGAGAAATGACAGGAAATTACGCAAGTATTCCTCGCGGGTAGATTTTGATCCTAACAAACACTGACAGGAAAAGGATTTGTGCGGGGCAATGTATGCCTCAAGAGCAAAGAGAACAGAGACAGAAGTAAGAGATAACTCAGCCTCATCAGTATAATAAGCCTGGGAAGTCAATAAAAAATGCTCGTGCGACCAGACCAAGGGAAATTCATTTATCCCTTCTTTATTTAACTAAAAAATTGGATCGTCGGGCTTAATACGGATCCTGGTGAAGTAGGATTTGAAAGAACACCCGTTAACTTTGGCGGAGTCAGTATAGGACTCGAAGTTGACAATCCTGGAGTGAGTACGGAGGGTCACCAAGCTTACTCCTCCGCTCTTCTTATTCGCATGATGAACTACTTGCGTGAAATAAAAGAGCATAGCGACCGTCGGCGTGAAGTTGAAGTGCTCCCCAAGCACTTCTAGAGAATAGATCAACCCCCATCCGTTGGGGTGAAGCTGAGAAGGGGCGCAGTCCAAGAATCTCAAGACCCCCATTTGGAACTTTGTCAGAGGAAAGCGTACACCTAAGTTCAAGAAGAGGAAGTCATATATATAGATTGACCTCTTATCCAGTGTGTGACATATCCGCTTTGAGGGAAGGGGAGCCAACACCATAAAACGTTCCTTGTGTTGTTCCTTTTTGAAGAGTGTGAAGCGAGGCTCCAACCTTGCTCCATCCTCCCTGGTGTGGATAGACGGTGTGGTGAGAAATTCATCTGCCACCCAGCAATATGGATGTATCTTCTGGAGCTTTACCCAGTCAATCCGGTGTGTAACTACATTACATAGTCCAGAAGCCGTCTTCAAGATATACTTTTGAGACGGTGTTTCGCTACTAGATGTGCTCTCTCCAGTCATCTTCCGTAGAGCTAATTTTAAAACCTTCACACTGCGGTAAAAACTCACATCATCAGAGAGGTATAAATCAGCGCTCTCCTCACTCTCACTAGAAGAGGATTCTGAAGAGGGTATTATCACCCTTCACCTTGAGTAGGACGACGCCTCCCTCTCTGAATATAGTGGCTTTGAGTAGGAGATCACAGGGATCCTCCCACCATAACTTGTAGGAGTTCGAGACAAGGCTCTTCCTCCTCTTACCCTAGGGCCAACATGGCTCGAGCTAGTATAACCTCTCCCAGACATTTAGAAAACTTAAGGAAAATACAAGGAGATGAAGAAAAAGGTTACCTAACAAAGAAGAGGATGGTGAATAAAATTTCGCAGAAGCAAACAAAAATGTCTTCTTGAAATTTTTGCAGAGTTTCGTCAGGGAAGCAAGATTGAGTGATATCTGAATTCACTAAGTACTCCTTTTATAAGGGGTCAAGAGACTCAATTACCGGTTCAAAGGTTATGTCATTTACCACCAAACGACACCTTTTCGTAAATACAAGGCTGTCGTTTCAAACCCTAAGGCACGAAAGCAGTATTAATTCGTCAAAAAGCCTCTCAAATGGGCCTAAAAATTTGAATTTTAGGCCTATAAAGCTCCTGAGTGACGGTTACAAAGACATGTGCATTTAATGCAATAATGGCTCGCCCACGTGCTTAAAGGTATTAAATGTCCAATCATGAGAAACGTTGCAACTGTTACTCGAATACCAAGGGTTGTAAGTTTCAAAAACTTTTGGGATTCTCGCACAAAGAACCTTTGTCTGGATCTGTCCTAAGGAGAGCCATGACAACGAAGCCTTCGTTCCAAGGACGGATATTTACGTGACAACGTAATGCGAAACCCAGCGCACATTAAATAAATATTTTACCGACATATATGAATCGGTATCCAGACCTACTGCAAACGACGTAGCTTATATGAGCAACTTTACTAGTCCCTCACACAAGCTAGGGGACAAGTAGAGTTATGATCTTGCCTTGATACCGGATTCATTGACGTAATTGAAGACTCAATCCGTACTCTTACGATTGAGATGTATTTCCCCAGGACGGATGATCTCAATCACCCATTTTGTGATTCGATGATGTAACTCCTGGCGTGGACAATTCCCATCATCATCCTTATGATAGAAGTAATTGAAGACTCAATCCGTACTCTTACGATTGAGATGTATTTCCCCAGGACGGATGATCTCAATCACCCATTCTGTGATTTGATGATGTAACTCCTAGTGCGGATAATTCCCATCATCATCCTTATGATGGAAGTAATTGAAGACTCAATCCATACTCTTACGATTGAGATGTATTTCCCCAGGACGGATGATCTTAATCACCCATTCTGTGATTTGATGATGTAACTCCTGGCGCGGACAATTCCCATCATCATCCTTATGATGGAAGTAATTGAAAACTCAATCCGTACTCTTATGATTAAGATATATTTCCCCAAGACGGATGATCTCAATCACGCATTCTGTGATTTGATGATGTAACTCCTGGCGCAGAAAATTCCCATCATCATCCTTATGATGGAAGTTTTTGAAGACTCAATCCGTACTCTTACGATTGAGATGTATTTCCCCAGGATGGATGATCTCAGTCACCTATTCTGTGATTTGATGATGTAACTCCTGGCGTGGACAATTCCCATCATCATCCTTATGATGGAAGACCCAACCATCATCTTTATGTATTTTTGCAGTTCCCTAAGCTCGGGATAGTACTCTCACAATGGACGACGTTTTTCCCTCCAGTGAGAATAATACGAATTAATACTAGTCATCCGTCCTGTGATACCGCTGTTGTAAACAACGGATCGACTTCTTCTCTCCCCAAAAGAATTAAGGGTAATGCCCTATTGTGAACACCTATTTTTGTCCGGCAAAATATATATTAAGACATGTAAAAAAAAAAAGAAAAAAAAGAAGAAAAAAAAGAGTTTTTTTGTCCTAGAGTCCGGGGTCAATGTTGACTGCATTAACCGGGGTCCTAGCACGGTTTCATGACCGGTGTTACCTCATTAGTTCTAAGATCGTACAGCCTCAGTGGAGTACGGTATTTTACACCTCAGTTCGAAGGGAATCCGAGGTTCTTCAAGTTAAAACTGATGTGTTAATCCGTACTTGAACTTCAAGACACACCGGAGGTACACCTGCAGGAGATTCCCCAATGCTTAATATTTAACCGAGGTGAAGAGAAATGTCTATAGTTGACCAATGATTTCAGACCCCGGTTATGACTTACCAGTTCTCGTTGGTGACGCGGTACAGTGCTTAGAACCCCGCCCAGTCCAGATTGCCACCCCGGATCATATTAAAAAAATAATATTAAAAATTGCATAGTGACCGTTGAAATAGTAACCCTTCCCCATCTCTATAAATACCCAATCCCTCTTCATTTCCTACCACACCTCTCATTTCATCAATTCTCTTCATTTCTCTCAAGCAATGGCTGATGGATGCTGAAGCCAAGAGGAAAGAATAAGGGAGGGAAGACGATGTTTTGTGACTACCTTTTTACTCCTTATAGTGTGGGTAGTAATTTATATTTATTGAATATTTTATATATTTCCATATATGTAATAAATAATTTATGTTTCCATTTGTACCTTTAAATAAAAGGCCCAAAAAAAAATCAGAAAAAATAAATGGGCCAAAAAAAAAGAAAAAAAGAAAAAAAATAATAATAAAAAAATAATAAAAAATAAATAAAAAAAATGAAAATAAAAAAAATAAAAATCAAATAAAAAGGGCAAAAAAAAAAGAGAAAAGAAAAATAAAAAGAAAAAGAAAAAAATAGGCCCTAAAAAAAAGTCCAAAAAAAAAAGGAAAATGGGCCAAAAAAAAAGGAAATGGGCAAAAAAAAAGTCCAAAAAAAAGGGTAAAAAAAACGAAAATTAAAAAAAAATCAGAAAAAGTTGACGGTGGTTTATTAGTGGTGGGCCCCGGTTTGGTTGGATAATTGGAGAAAATTGGGGAAATTGACATCAAATTTGGACAAATTGAAAAAGTAGAAAAGTGATGTCATTTATGGAGGATCCAATGCCAATTTTCTTCTATAAATAGAAGGTGATATTGAGGCATTTGGGAGAAGAAGAAGAAAAATAGGGAAAAGAGTGCTAAATTTTTGTGAGAATTTTTAGAAGTTTTGGTTCTCAAAAATTTCTTTGTGTAATCTTAGTTAGGAAAATGAGTGCACCACTCTAGTTTGTCTTAGTATGTGAGTTTTTGTGAGCTAAAATACTGTCCAAGTGTTGTAACCGGTATCCGAATACCTTCAAATCAAGTCCAAACAAAGCCAAAAGCAAAGGAAATCCACACAAAATTGATTTCCCGACTTCCGTTCTAATTTCTCTGTAATTGATCTTGTACCAAGGTATTTTTTATTAATACAAAGTTGTTTATTTATATTTATTTATTCGTCTTTATTTAATTGTTATTTATTTTTCTGCACTTTTATTTTTCTTTGTTTATATTCAAGCACTTAATTTTCCTGCACTTTATTTTTTTGTAGTTATTTATCTGTTTATTTATTTTTTATGCATCTTCATCTTTATTTATTTGTTTGTACCTTTATTTTTCTTTATTTATTATTTTTTTACACTTTTATTTCTCTTTATTTACTTTTCTGCACTTTTATTATTGTTAATTTATTTTTCTGCACTTTATTTATCCGCACTTTATATTTCTGCAATTATTAGTTTATTTATTTTTTTACTTTTTTTTTATTTTTTACATTTTTATCTTTATTTATTTATTTTTATGCCCTTTTATTTTATTTATTTACTTTCCTGTCCCTTTATTTTTGTTATTTATATTTCTGCCTCTTTATTTTCATGTATTTACTTTTCTACTCCTTTATTTTTATTATTTACTTTCCTGCCCCTTTATTTTCATGTATTTACTTTTTTGCCCCTTTATTTTTGTTATTTATATTTTTGCCCCTTTATTTTCATTTATTTACTTTCATGCCCCTTTATTTTTGTTATTTACTTTTCTGCCCCTTTATTTTCACGTATTTACTTTCCTTCCCTTTATTTTTGTTATTTACATTTCTGTCCCTTTATTTTTTATGTATTTACTTTTTTGCCCCTTTATTTTTTGTTATTTACTTTTCTACCCCTTTATTTTTGTTATTTACTCTTCTATCTCTTTTTTTGTTATTTACTTTCTTGCCCATTTATTTTTGTTATTTATCTTTCTGCTCCTTTATTTTTTATTATTTATTTTTCTGCCCCTTTATTTTATGTATTTATTTTTCCGCTTTTTTATTTTTAATGTATTTATTGTTATGTCTATTTATTTTTTATTTTTATTTTTTTATATTTTTGAACTTTTATTTATTTTTGTACCTTTATTTTTATATTTTATTTTTATTATTTATTCTCTGTACTTTCATTTTTAGTTATTTATCTTTTATTTATTTATTTATTTATTTATTTTTCTACACTTTCTATTTATTTATTTACGTTTAACCATTTTAATAGTTTATAAGTATGTATATATATGTATACATAATTATCTATTTTTTTTATTATGGTCATGATTTCCTATTATTTTCTCTTAGTAACCTTTTAATAATTAAGAAAAAATCACTTTCATAAAAAATAAAAATAATAATAAAAAAGGTCAAGACTAATAAATAGTGTGTTATTTATTCATTCATTTTTTTTAAAATTTAAGATGAGATTAATTTAGATAAGACATCTTATTAATCTTATTTTTTCTAAAAGATAGTTAAATAATATTCCTTGTCAATTTTAATTAATTAAGTGTATTATATTTCTTTATCTTCATGTTGATGTGTTTAATTCTATTTTTTTCTCTTATTTTTATTTATTTATTTATTTATTTGTTTTAAACTTTATATTTCTCAATAAAAATCAATTTTTTTTTTACTAGAAAATAAGTAAGACAAGACGTCTTATTATTTTTTTATCCTTTTATTTTTATGGTCTTTTAATCATTTGTTTATTTATTTTTTTTAGAACTAAAAAACAACAAACTTAGAGGATGTATTCTTTTACTATCTTTGTTTTATTCATATTTAAATATTTTTTTATTGTGTATATTATTTATGATTGTTTTATGAAGGATGAAATATTTGATAATCATTTTTTAAATTACGCATGATCAATTTGGGTAACCGTTTTTTACGGACGGTGTGGGGTGCTAATACCTTCCCCACCTGTAATTCGACTCCCGGACTAAACAGAATCTCATTTTTTTTAAAACAAAAAAAACCAGTGCTATTTAAAGGTTTTCCTAATATTTTCCTTAATAAATATTGGTGGCGACTCCTTGAACCCTTTATTTTTTAGGCTTCTCAAGAGCCTCACTTCAATGCAGTTTCAATTTTCTTTTATTTGTCTTTAACCAGTCCGCGTCGCGCGCCGGGACCCCGGTCGCGACAGATGGCGACTCCACTGGGGATATTTTGATAGTCAAGCCCGTTAAATTGATCTTGTGTATTTTGTTGATTGTTAATTATTTCATCCTTTATATTTATTTGTTATGTTATTCTTGTTGTTTATCTAATCTTCCATTAATTTTAGATTTTATACTGTTTTTTTTACTTCTTTATTGCCTTAATTTAGAACCTTAGGGTAGAAGACATGTGATATTTATTTTGCTTTATGTTTGTTCATTGTGAAGAATGGGTAAAAGTCCAGGTATGAATGCCCCACACACTTCACATTCACCATAATGCACACACTATTAGAAGGGACCCTATTCCCAGGCCCCGCAAAAGACATAGGCTAGGGGAGATTATTAGCGGTGTCATTTAGGACGAGACGTCCTACCATGATTCGCGTGAAAATCTCAGCCGGGGTGTTATCTTAGTTATGATGTCCGCACTAAGTAGGATTCCCTACTTTTTGCATAAGACTCATAGCTAAAGATCAGAGCTCCGGTGACCTTCTTAGAACTAATTAGAATAATTACCTTTTGAAGAAACACGATTAAATAGCCTTAGAGCCAATTAGGTGGTTACCTTGTCTAAGACACAATTGGGCAGACATTCCTTTTATCTTTTATTCATTTGCACGAAGTTTTTTTTTAAAAAAAAAATCAAAAATATATATTTTCTATACTTAAGTCATGATAAATATTATCACACTCTTATGTGAGGATATTTATCAAACTGTTTTCTTTGTTAATCTGATTTATTTATTTCTTTGTTAAAGGTGAAATTTAAACATCGGTAAGTATCACTAAAAATGGAATTTAACATGAGATCAAGTGATCAAGAAGTGAACGCAACTGGTCTAAAAAATTTGTTACACCTCAAAGTCATCAGATCAAATACTAGCAATCTGTTGTCCTTAAGCAAAAGGATGGATATTACCCAGAAAATGACCTTTACAAGGAAGTATGGAAAGATCTTAAAATTCTTAGAGGTCGAAGTGCAAGAAGGGGCCCTTACTGCTCTAGCTCAGTTTTATGATCCTCCTCTCCGCTGTTTTACATTCAAAGATTTCCAGTTAGCTCCTACTTTGGAGGAGTTTGAACAAATATTTGGCTTGCCATTAGAAGATTTGAAACCTTATCATCGAACTGAACATCATGCTTCAATCTTCAGTGTAGCTCGCATTCTTAAGATGGATCCTGAAATGCTTAAGAAGGCTCAATTAAACAGGAACCAAATTTCAAGATTCGCACTAAGCTTCTTTGAGCAGCAACTCCTCAGTCAGGCAGGGAAAGGAGAATGGGACGTGTTTGTTGACATTTTGGCGTTGGCCATCTATGGTGTGATCCTCTTCCCAAGCCTTGATAATTATATTGATTTCAAGGCAATTGATGTTTTCCTAGCTAGAAAGCTTAGAGGTGAAAGTTCCATGACTGCTGTCTTAGCTGATATCTATTGTACAATGGATTCCTGTCACAACCGGAATGGGAAAAAGATCGTCTGTTGTCTACCCACCTTGTATCTATGGCTTACTTCTCATGTCTTCAATCAAGTTGGCAAGGTTGAATGTCCTATCTCTGATTTGAAGCTCCTTAGGTTAACCAAGAAGACTAATAGGGAGTGGGCAGGACATCTGGCAGGATTATCTGCTAGCATGATTCGGTGGTACCCTCAGTGGATGAACGTCAATTCCATTATTTACTGCTGTGGAAAATTTCCAAATGTGTCTCTCATGGGAACTCAAGGATGCATCAATTACAATCCTAGCATTGCAAAAAGACAACTTGCTTATCCTATGATACAGCCTCCAGAAGAAGAAACAGTAACGCCTTTCCTTCATTATTATATTGAGGGAAATAGTGCTCCTGTTATTCAAACTGTCATTGATGCTTGGGGAAAGGTTCATAGTAAAGGAAAAGAATTGGGTGTCCGAAGTCATGCCGCAAAAGAAAGTTACTACCAGTGGATTTCAAATAGGGTAGCCATTGTTAAATTACCCTTTAAAGATCACGGTGCTCATGTGAGAAATCCAGTTCCCGATGAAAGCAAAGAGATTGAAAATTTGAGGAGTGAGTTGGCTGAAATGACAAAGAAAAATCAAGCTTTGGAGGATGATTTAATCAAAATTCAACAAGACAATGCTTCCCTTAAGAGAAAAAGGTGTGAATTAGAAAATGCCTTTGAAGACATAGGTAAGAAGCAGCGGATTGAAAGAGAACATATGATGCAATTGGATCAATGCCTCCAAACCGCGAACAGCCAATTGAAGACCAAAGAGAAACAAAAGAATGATATATTGGCTGATAAAGGGCGGTTACGAGAAATTCTAGCCAAGACAAAAGAAGAAGCTCAAGTTGAAAAGAACCTTATGCAAGCGCGAATTGATGAACTGGAACGACAAGTCAGAGATATCGTCAGTGCTTGCGAGCGTGAAATAAATGAAGAAAAATGGCAAGCCATGGAAGACAAGGATAGATATGAAGAGATTATACGTTTAATGACCCTAGAAAGGGTTGAGTTGGAAATTCTTGTCTATTCTTGGAGAGACCGTTTTTCTAATCTAGCCGGTCTTGCTAATGGAACACTTAGAGATATTCCTCACCTGTTGAAGAAGGCTGAAGCAATGATGAACCCGCTTTCTACACCGGAGGAAATCGCAACATTCATCCAATACTGCAAGGGGCGATTGGATGAAATGAAGGTCTGGATTGCTAAAGCAAGAGAGAATTGATTTTGAGTTGTTGTAACAAATAATGTATCAGAACTTGTTGATCAATGAATAAATCTCATGTTGAATTTGCATTTTTCTTCTAACTTAGTACTTTAGAAAAAACACATTCTAAAAGAAAGGTTTATCTTTGCTTACTGATATTTAAAATTCATCATGTATTTACTTTACATCTCTTTATGTCATTTAACAATACTTGTTCTTGTACCAAGGGGAATTTCTTTGTATTTATTCACATCACGGGGAGAAAGGGCTCAAAGCATCCTTATCAAACCCGATTGCAAACAAGACTCATGGCAGAGCCGGAAAGCGCAGTTGAAGAATTGAGGAATGAAGTTGGCCAGATCAAGGAACAGATGGCAGAAATACTTAAGATTCTTGAAAAAAGAGGTACAGAAAGGGGATCTTCTGCAGGAAATGGGCAACAAACATCCACTCCTCAAGTTCAAGCTCAAGAGGGGAACCCTATACCTTTAAATGATCCTGTTCCAGTCACTGAAACTCCATTCATCTCACACCAACCTTATGGTATGCCATTGCCACCTTTTGTTTCCCAAGACGGGAATGTTCAGCAAGCATATGCTTGGCCTCCATATGGCTTACCTCAAGGATATTACACCATGCATCCTAATCCCAATCAAGAGAATCCTTCTGCTGTTCAACAAATTCCCAATCCCCCTGTATCTAACCCTCCAAATTTCAACCAATCAACAGCTGTTCCCCAAAACACTCAGGCTCCACCCAATGTCACTCCACCTAATACAATTCCACCACAAAATCACCAGACTCCAAATGATGCCACACAACCAAACCCACAAGCAGTGCCGTATTATTTCCCTTATGGTTGCCCAATACCACAGGCAGGTGTTTCCCAAAACTTGTCACACAAAGCTCAAGTCCCTCCACCAAATCCTGATCAGCCAGCAGCGCCTTTGTCAAAAGGGCAAATGGAAATATTGGAAGAAAGGTTGCGTGCAGTAGAGGGAGGAAGTGGCTTAGGCGTAACAAATGTTTCTGAATTATGCCTAGTTCCAGATGTGGTAATTCCTCCCAAATTCAAATTGCCGGAATTTGATAAATACAAAGGAACAACTTGTCCTCGTAACCATTTGACCATGTACTGCCGAAAGATGGCTGGGTATGCTTATGATGAAAAGTTGCTGATCCATTTTTTTCAAGATAGCCTTGCTGGGGCAGCGTTGAGCTGGTACACTCACCTTGAACGAACTCGTATTCGTTGTTGGAAGGATCTAGCCGATGCCTTTATGAAGCAATATAAATACAATATGGACATGGCACCAGACCGGCTACAACTTCAGAATATGACCAAAAGGAATACTGAGTCCTTCAAAGAATATGCTCAACGATGGAGGGAAATGGCTGCACAAGTTGAACCACCTCTGATAGAGAAAGAGATAGTGGCAATGTTCATTGACACTCTTCAGCCACCGTTCTATGAAAGGATGCTTGGGAGTGTATCATCAAGCTTTTCTGATATGGTGGTAATAGGGGAAAGAATTGAAAGCGGTTTGAGAACAGGAAAAGTTGTCCAAAGTTCCCCATCAATAGGAAGACCTATGACAGGGGCAGGAAGAAGAAAGGGTGAGGAAGCAAATGCTGTAATGGGAAATCAAGGTCAACATAATCAAAAAATGTTTCAACCTTCCCCTTTCCCTTTCCCACCTCATTATCCACTGTACGGACCTTACCCTTATGTAGCTGCTGCTTCTGGAAATTCATTTCCCCATCCTCAATCATATAGACCCCCACCCGTCCATAATTTCAAGAATACACCACCACCTCCTCCCCAACAATGGATGCAAAATCCCAACCCAAATCTTCTACAAAAAAAGCCAAACAATGACCGTCCTTCTGTCCAATTTGATCCAATTCCCATGACATATACTGAACTTTTGCCTCAACTTCTCAAAAGTTCTCTTGTTGTACGATGTCCTTTAAAACCCGTAGGGCCACCCTATCCTAAGGGGTATGATCCTAATGTGAAGTGTGATTATCATGCTGGGGCACCGGGGCATTCTACAGAAAATTGCATTGCCTTAAAGTTTAAGGTACGTGATTTGATAAATGCCAAGTGGTTGGATTTCGAAGAAGGCTCCCCAAATGTGATTAGAAATCCTTTGCCTAATCATGGAAATACTGGGGTAAATGCAATAACACATGACTTGGGAAGTGATCATTATCCCCCTTGCAATGATGTCAACATGATCCATGGGCAGCATGGTACAGACTCAGTAAGCCCAGTCACCCCTGTTCCTTTGGTGGTCTATTACACCAAGAAACCTTTGACCGAACCAGTCATAAACCATCCGTCCTTAACAATTAGGACCCCATCTCCATTTTCATACAAGGATACCCATGCAGTACCTTGGAAGTATGAAGTGGATGTAATCCCTCAACTCCTAAAGGGATCGTCATCCTCAGTAACCAATATTTCCGAGACAAGTGGAATGACTAGGAGTGGACGAGTTTATGCTCCTGAAAACTTGAGAAAGGAGGATGTACCTGTAAGTGAAAAAGAAAGTCGTGGTAAAGAACAAGATCCTCCCCAAAGAATAACAGAGGAAGATGCTTGTGAATTTTTGAAATTCATTAAGCAAAGCGAATACCAGGTCCTCGACCAGTTAAACCGCACTCCTGCAAAAATATCCTTGTTATCTCTCTTATTGGACTCAGAACCACATCGTGGAAAGTTATTGAAGGTCTTGAATAAAGCACATGTTGCGAAAGATATTTCTCCAGAAAGGTTTGAAGGGATAGTGAGGCATATTGCCTCAAATGACTACTTAACTTTCACCGACGAAGAGATACCTGCTGAAGGAAGAGGTCATAATAAGGCATTACACATCTCTGTCAAGTGTCGGGATCATATCCTAGCCAAGGTCTTAGTTGATAATGGCTCCTCTCTGAATATCATGCCAAAGGCCACTTTAAATCAACTACCTTTTGATAGGTCACATATGAAGCCAAGCTCAATGGTAGTAAGAGCTTTTGACGGTACTCGGAGAGAGGTCATTGGAGATATTGAGATCCCTATCCAAGTGGGCCCATGCACCTTCAATGTATTATTTCAAGTGATGGACATCAATCCTGCTTATAGCTGCCTATTGGGGAGGCCTTGGATACATTCTGCCGGTGTGGTTCTATCTACCCTTCATCAAAAGCTTAAATTTGTGGTAAACAACAAGCTAATCATTGTTTCTGGTGAGGGAGATTTCCTTATCAGTAAGCCCATGTCAACTCCATATATAGAAGCGGCTGAAGAAAGTCTTGAGACTTCCTTCCAATCATTGGAAATTGCTCACACCACCTATGTGAGCGAAGGGTTACAACTAGCTCGTCCTTCTAAAGCTTCTATGATGGTAGCTAAAGTGATGATGAAATCTGGATTCCAGCCAGGGAAAGGGCTTGGGAAGATGCTTGATGGAGGAGTAGACCCATTATTGGTTAAGGAGAATAAGAACGGCTTTGGGCTGGGGTATCATCCATCTCCAATGGAAAGAGCGAAGGTTTTCGCAGATAAGAGAGAAAAGCGACTTGCACAGTTAGAAAACCGAGAACCCCTAACTGCGAAGATCCCTATCTGTGACCTTTACCGAAGCTTCAGGAGTGCAGGCTTGACATCTCCAGACCAAGTGGCGGTCGTCGATGATGAGTCCATGAGAGAAGAAGACTTGATTTACCCTTGTCCTTCAGATACTGAACTGTGTAATTGGGAAGCCGTTGAGCTTCCAGAGATCATTTCAAAGTAATTGTTCACTTTGTAGGTTTTTGTTTAAATCCTTTGGCTATGCCTAAAGCCTTAGGATGAGTTTTAATAAGGGCAAAACATGTTTCCTTTATCATTTCAAATAAATAAAAGTTAAGTTCAATTATCATTTTCCTTATTTTGCCTTTTTTTATATTAAATAAATTGCAGATCTGAAATTGAATTCCAAAATAATAAGATTGCTTTCTCCCATCATGATTTTAATCCAACAAGCGAAGAGGATGAAGAGTCCGATGAACCTTCCCCTGAATTACTAAGGCTGCTAGATCAGGAAGATAAAGAAATTTCTCCCTATCTAGAAATTGTTGAAGTCATAAATTTGGGGAGTGAAGAAAACAAACAAGAAGTCAAAATCGGCACCTCTTTGAGTAGAGAACATAGGAGAGAATTAATAGAATTGTTGGTCGAATTCAGTGATGTGTTTGCTTGGTCGTATCAGGATATGCCGGGATTAGATAACTGCATCGTTGAACACAAGTTACCATTAAAACCCGGTTGCGTCCCCATAAAGCAAAAGTTGAGAAGGATGAAGCCAGAAATGCTCTTAAAGATTAAAGAAGAGATAACCAAACAGTTGGATGCTGGGTTCTTGGCTGTCTCCAAATACCCTGAATGGGTGGCCAACATTGTTCCGGTCCTGAAGAAAGATGGGAAAGTACGAATGTGTGTTGATTACCGGGATTTGAATAGAGCTAGCCCAAAAGATGACTTTCCATTACCACATATTGATGTTCTCGTTGATAACACGGCCCAACATTCCATTTTTTCATTCATGGATGGATTTTTTGGGTACAACCAAATCAAGATGGCACCTGAAGACATGGAAAAAACCACTTTCATTACTTTGTGGGGAACCTTCTACTACAAGGTGATGTCTTTTGGATTGAAAATACCGGTGCCACTTACCAAAGAGCGATGGTAACTCTATTTTATGACATGATGCATAAAGAGATAGAGGTTTATGTGGATGATATTATTGCCAAATCCAAATCCGTTGAAGGTCACTTGATTGACTTACGAAAGCTCTTTGAATGCCTGAGAAAATTCAAACTCAGATTAAATCCGGATAAATGCACTTTTGGGGCTAGCTCTGGAAGGTTGCTTGGTTTCATTGTCAGTGAGAAAGGTATCGAAGTGGATCCCGATAAAGTAAAGGCAATCATGGAAATGCCTGCCCCTAGCACTGAAAAAGAAGTACGAGGATTCCTTGGAAGGTTGAATTACATAGCTCGTTTCATTTCTCAACTAACAGCTATATGTAATCCAATCTTTAAGTTGCTTCGTAAAAATCAACCATCACAATGGAATGATGATTGTCAGGAGGCCTTTGACCAAATAAAGTGATACTTGCAATCCCCACCGATCTTGGTTCCCCTAACCCCAGGAAGACCACTCCTGTTGTATTTGACGGTGATAAATGAGTCTATGGGCTCTGTACTGGGGCAACATGATGAGTCTGGGAGAAAAGAGCATGCTATTTACTATTTGAGCAAGAAGTTCACTGAGTGCGAAGCACGATATTCTACTGTGGAACGAACTTGTTGTGCATTAGCATGGGCTGCTCGTCGCCTAAGGCAATACATGTTATCTTATACTACTTGGTTGATATCTAAGATGGACCCAATTAAGTACATCTTTGAAAAACCGGCTCTGACGGGAAGAATAGCTCGTTGGCAGGTTCTTTTGACTGAGTATGATATCATTCATGTCACCCAAAAAGCTGTAAGAGGGAGTGCTTTAGCTGATCACTTGGCCCACCATCCCCTAAAAGAGTACCAACCAATGTCATTCGAATTTCCTGATGAAAATATTATGATGTTGTCAGAAGAGAAAGATTGTCCTAATAGAACTTGGATTTTGATGTTCGATAGGGCGTCGAATACACTGGGGCATGGGATTGGGGCCATCCTAATCTCACCAGATAACAAGCTTTTCCCATTCACTGCTAGACTTTGTTTTGATTGTACCAATAGTATTGCAGAATATGAAGCTTGTGTTTTAGGGATTCAGGCGGCACTTGAAGCAAAGGTGAAATCTCTACAAATATACGGAGATTCTGCCTTGGTGATTCATCAACTGAAAGAAGAATGGGATACTAGAGATGGAAAATTGATTCCTTATCAAGCTCACATCATGGAACTAATCAAAGGGTTTGATGAAGTCTCTTTCCATCATATTCCTCGGGATGATAACCAATTAGCCGATGCTTTGGCCACGTTGGCCTCCATGTTCAACGTAAGTAGGGATTGTGACATGCCCTTCATCGAGATTGAAAGGCGTCTCGAACCTGCATATTGTCATGAGATAGAAGAAGAGCCCGATGGGAAACCATGGTTTCATGACATCAAAAATTATATTCAAAATCAAGAATATCCTCCTGGTATCTCAGAAAATGATAAAAGAACCCTCAGGCGCCTAGCCATGAATTTCTTTATGACTGGGAATACACTCTATAAAAGAAATTATGATTCTGTTCTCCTTCGTTGCGTAGACGTGACGGAAGCTAACAAAATCATGAAGGATGTTCATGAAGGGCCTTTCGGAACACATGCAAATGGGCACTCGATGGCAAGAAAAATTCTCCGATCTGGATATTATTGGATGACAATGGAGAATGATTGTAATAACTATACCAAGAAATGTCACAAGTGTCAAACCTATGCAGACAACATTCATGCACCACCATCTTCTTTGCACGTTCTAACAGCGCCTTGGCCTTTTGCTATGTGGGGCATAGATGTTATTGGTCCCATTGAACCAAAAGCATCGAATGGGCATCGCTTTATTTTGGTGGCCATTGATTACTTCACCAAGTGGGTTGAAGCAGCTTCCTACACCAACGTGACTAAAAATGTTGTGGTCAAATTCATCAAGAGAGAATTGATTTGTAGATATGGTTTACCAAATCAGATCATCACTGATAATGGTACAAACCTGAATAATAAAATGATGGATGAACTCTGCGAGGAATTCAAAATCAAACACCTCAATTCATCTCCATACAGACCTAAGATGAATAGAGCAGTGGAAGCTGCTAACAAAAATATAAAGAAAAATCATACAAAAGATGGTTGAAACCTACAAAGACTGGAGTGAGTTGCTTCCTTTTGCTTTACATGGGTATCGTACCTCTGTACGAACTTCGACAGGGGCAACACCCTTCTTATTGGTGTATGGTATGGAAGCTGTTTTACCAATAAAAATGGAAATTCCGTCTTTAAAAGTAATCATGGATGCCAAATTAGAAGAAGCTGAATGGGTTCGGTCCCGGTATGATCAATTAAATTTAATTGATGGGAAAAGGTTAACCGCTCTCTGTCATGGGCAGTTATACCAAAAGCGTATGAAGAAGGCATACGAAAAGAAAGTGCGACCTCGTCATTTTCATGAAGGTGGTTTGGTACTGAAGAAAATCTTGCCGAATCAAAATGATCACCGAGGCAAATGGAAGCCAAATTATGAAGGACCATTCGTCGTAAAGAGAGCCTTTTCTGGAGGAGCTTTGATTTTGATGAACATGGATGGTGAGGAGTTATCTTTCCCGGTCAATTCAGATGCAGTCAAGAAGTATTATGCTTGAGCGTACTCTAAAGGGATAGGGTAGTCTTTGTGTCCTCTAAAAGTTTGGATTAAAAATTATGATATAAACTTGTAATTTTCCCAAGTAAATATATGGAATTCTCAATTTCAGTTCCAATCCTTGTCTTGTCAGGTTTCATTCGCATGCATTTTGTGGAAAATAAAAAAAAATCATGAAAGGCATATTTTTAATCTCAAACAAGCTTGATACTTCCCAATTACACAGACCTTGGTAATCAGGATATTCCGCTCTGCCATGAGTAATAACAAGTCCCATAAGGATTGTGGTAGTCACCTGGAGGAAACAAGATCTTTGACCTTTGGTTTTCCACTTGACTATTTCTTCCATGCAGGTTTGAGGGTACAACAAGGACAAACGCTCCCCATGAAGAGTCGAGATCAACAGTTTCAGCCTATCACCTAACTCCAGTCGGGATGGTTTACTAAGATGTGAAAATGCAATCCTTGTATTCACTCGGAATCCATACTAAACCAGAAAACTCAATCTCAGACACATTCTTCTTGAGCATAAATCTCATATAATTCTCTACCATAAGTCATTATGGTAGAGGTATCTCCCTTAAGTCTTACTTCATGTCCAAGCCTAAGGTATCCATTCCTAGGCTACTCAGATCAAATCAGGGGCATTTCCCCAGTCATTTAGTTTCATGTCAAAGCTTCAGGTATCCATCCTTAGGCTATCTCAATCAAAATCAAATCAGGGGCATTTCCGCAGTCATTTAGTTTCATGTCAAAGCCTCAGGTATCCATCCCTAGGCTATCTCAATCAAAATCAAATCAGGGGCATCCCCAGTCATTTAGTTTCATGTCAAAGCCTCAGGTATCCATCCCTAGGCTATCTCAATCAAAATCAAATCAGGGGCATCCCCCCAGTCATTTAGTTTCATGTCAAAGCCTCAGGTATCCATCCCTAAGCTATCTCAATCAAAATCAAATCAGGGGCATCCCCCCAGTCATTTAGTTTCATGTCAAAGCCTCAGGTATCCATCCCTAGGCTATCTCAATCAAAATCAAATCAGGGGCATCCCCCCAGTCATTTATTTTCATGTCAAAGCTTCAGATATCCATCCCTAGGCTATGTCAATCAAAATCAAATCAGGGGCATCCCCAGTCATTTAGTTTCATGTCAAAGCCTCAGGTATCCATCCCTAGGCTATCTCAATCAAAATCAAATCAGGGGCATCCCCCAGTCATTTAGTTTCATGTCAAAGCTTCAGGTATCCTTCCCTAGGCTATCTCAATCAAAATCAAATCAGGGGCATCTTCCCAGTCATTTAGTTTCATGTCAAAGCTTCAGGTATCCTTCCCTAGGCTATCTCAATCAAAATCATTCAGGGGCGTCCCCCTGTCATCTATTTTGTGTCGAAGCCTCAAATACCCATTCTTAGGCTCCTCGAAATGTCAAGACAACTTCATATTTTTCCAAAGCTTCAGGTATTAACCCCTAGGTTAAGCCATTTATCTTCCTGTCATGTTCCAAGTGCCTCTCCTTAAACTGTCTAGCATTGGGACAACACCATTCGGCTATTTACTTCTTGTCAAAAGTTGTCGAGTATTCTTAGTGGTGTTTACGTCTTTACTTTCTTTTCACATCAATAATATGAATATGTCTCATATTCTTTCATGAAAAGAAGTAAAGAGGGGCATCTGGAAACACCTATTTTTGTCCGGCAAAATATATATTAAGACATGTAAAAAAAAAAGAAAAAAAAGAAAAAAAAAAGAAGAAAAAAAAAAGTTTTTTTGTCCTAGAGTCCAGGGTCAATGTTGACTGCATTAACCGGGGTCCTAGCACGGTTTCATGACCGGTGTTACCTCATTAGTTCTAAGATCGTACAGCCTCAGTGGAGTACGGTATTTTACACCTCAGTTCGAAGGGAATCCGAGGTTCTTCAAGTTAAAACTGATGTGTTAATCCGTACTTGAACTTCAAGACACACCGGAGGTACACCTGCAGGAGATTCCCCAATGCTTAATATTTAACCGAGGTGAAGAGAAATGTCTATAGTTGACCAATGATTTCAGACCCCGGTTATGACTTACCAGTTCTCGTTGGTGACGCGGTACAGTGCTTAGAACCCCGCCCAGTCCAGATTGCCACCCCGGATCATATTAAAAAAATAATATTAAAAATTGCATAGTGACCGTTGGAATAGTAACCCTTCCCCATCTCTATAAATACCCAATCCCTCTTCATTTCCTACCACACCTCTCATTTCATCAATTCTCTTCATTTCTCTCAAGCAATGGCTGATGGATGCCGAAGCCAAGAGGAAAGAATAAGGGAGGGAAGACGATGTTTTGTGACTACCTTTTTACTCCTTATAGTGTGGGTAGTAATTTATATTTATTGGATATTTTATATATTTCCATATATGTAATAAATAATTTATGTTTCCATTTGTACCTTTAAATAAAAGGCCCAAAAAAAAATCAGAAAAAATAAATGGGCCAAAAAAAAAAGAAAAAAAAGAAGAAAAAAAATAATAAAAAATAAATAAGAAAAAACGAAAATAAAAAAAATAAAAATCAAATAAAAAGGGCAAAAAAAAAGAGAAAAGAAAAAGAAAAAGAAAAAGAAAAAAATAGGCCCTAAAAAAAAGTCCAAAAAAAAAGGAAAATGGGCCAAAAAAAAGGAAATGGGCAAAAAAAAAGTCCAAAAAAAGGGTAAAAAAAAACGAAAATTAAAAAAAAAATCAGAAAAAGTTGACGGTGGTTTATTAGTGGTGGGCCCCAGTTTGGTTGGATAATTGGAGAAAATTGGGGAAATTGACATCAAATTTGGACAAATTGAAAAAGTAGAAAAGTGATGTCATTTATGGAGGATCCAATGCCAATTTTCTTCTATAAATAGAAGGTGATATTGAGGTATTTGGGAGAAGAAGAAGAAAAATAGGAAAAAGAGTGCTAAATTTTTGTGAGAATTTTTAGAAGTTTTGGTTCTCAAAAATTTCGTTGTGTAATCTTAGTTAGGAAAATGAGTGCACCACTCTAGTTTGTCTTAGTATGTGAGTTTTTGTGAGCTAAAATACTGTCCAAGTGTTGTAACCGGTATCCGAATACCTTCAAATCAAGTCCAAACAAAGCCAAAAGCAAAGGAAATCCACACAAAATTGATTTCCCGACTTCCGTTCTAATTTCTCTGTAATTGATCTTGTACCAAGGTATTTTTTATTAATACAAAGTTGTTTATTTATATTTATTTATTTGTCTTTATTTAATTGTTATTTATTTTTCTGCACTTTTATTTTTCTTTGTTTATATTCAAGCACTTAATTTTCCTGCACTTTATTTTTTTGTAGTTATTTATCTGTTTATTTATTTTTTATGCATCTCCATCTTTATTTATTTGTTTGTACCTTTATTTTTCTTTATTTATTATTTTTTTACACTTTTATTTCTCTTTATTTACTTTTCTGCACTTTTATTATTGTTAATTTATTTTTCTGCACTTTATTTATCCGCACTTTATATTTCTGCAATTATTAGTTTATTTATTTTTTTACTTTTTTTTATTTTTTACATTTTTATCTTTATTTATTTATTTTTATACCCTTTTATTTTATTTATTTACTTTCCTGTCCCTTTATTTTTGTTATTTATATTTCTGCCTCTTTATTTTCATGTATTTACTTTTCTGCTCCTTTATTTTTATTATTTACTTTTCTGCCCCTTTATTTTCATGTATTTACTTTTTTGCCCTTTATTTTTGTTATTTATATTTTTGCCCCTTTATTTTCATGTATTTACTTTCATGCCCCTTTATTTTTGTTATTTACTTTTCTGCCCCTTTATTTTCACGTATTTACTTTCCTTCCCTTTATTTTTATTATTTACATTTCTGTCCCTTTATTTTTTATGTATTTACTTTCCTGCCCTTTTATTTTTTGTTATTTACTTTTCTGCCCCTTTATTTTTGTTATTTACTCTTCTGTCTCTTTTTTTGTTATTTACTTTCTTGCCCCTTTATTTTTGTTATTTACCTTTCTGCTCCTTTATTTTTTATTATTTATTTTTCTGCCCCTTTATTTTATGTATTTATTTTTCCGCTTTTTTATTTTTAATGTATTTATTGTTATGTCTATTTATTTTTATTTTTATTTTTTTATATTTTTGAACTTTTATTTATTTTTGTACCTTTATTTTTATATTTTATTTTTATTATTTATTCTCTGTACTTTCATTTTTAGTTATTTATCTTTTATTTATTTATTTATTTATTTATTTTTCTACACTTTCTATTTATTTATTTACGTTTAACCATTTTAATAGTTTATAAGTATGTATATATATGTATACATAATTATCTTTTTTTTTATTATGGTCATGATTTCCTATTATTTTCCCTTAGTAACCTTTTAATAATTAAGAAAAAATCATTTTCATAAAAAATAAAAAAAATAATAAAAAAGGTCAAGACTAATAAATAGTGTGTTATTTATTCATTCATTTTTTTTAAAATTTAAGATGAGATTAATTTAGATAAGACATCTTATTAATCTTATTTTTTCTAAAAGATAATTAAATAATATTCCTTGTCAATTTTAATTAATTAAGTGTATTATATTTCTTTATCTTCATGTTGATGTGTTTAATTCTATTTTTTTTCTCTTATTTTTATTTATTTATTTATTTATTTGTTTTAAACTTTATATTTCTCAATAAAAATCAATTTTTTTTACTAGAAAATAAGTAAGACAAGACGTCTTATTTTTTTTTATCCTTTTATTTTTATGGTCTTTTAATCATTTGTTTATTTATTTTTTTTAGAACTAAAAAACAACAAACTTAGGGGATGTATTCTTTTACTATCTTTGTTTTATTCATATTTATATATTTTTTTATTGTGTATATTATTTATGATTGTTTTATGAAGGATGAAATATTTGATAATCATTTTTTAAATTACGCATGATCAATTTGGGTAACCGTTTTTTACGGACGGTGTGGGGTGCTAATACCGTCCCCACCTGTAATTTGACTCCCGGACTAAACAGAATCTCATTTTTTTTAAAACAAAAAAAAAACCAGTGCTATTTAAAGGTTTTCCTAATATTTTCCTTAATAAATATTGGTGGCGACTCCTTGAACCCTTTATTTTTTAGGCTTCTCAAGAGCCTCACTTCAATGCAGTTTCAATTTTCTTTTATTTGTCTTTAACCAGTCCGCGTCGCGCGCCGGGACCCTGGTCGCGACACCTATGACAGGTACCTATTCCTTAACATACTTATACTTGGGGATAGTATTCATGTATATAATTCTCCGTTCTAAAACTTATCTATTTCGAATGAATTGATTAATTTTCTGAGGCAATTATTTCAATCCGACCTCAAGATTAATCACACTAACGAATTATTGAATAACTGAAATGATAAAAGTATAACAAATACATCTAAATTATACTATTCTTCATGAAGTATTGAAAACAATGCCTGAGAGGAATTCTATTCTTTCATTAAAGGCAAATTACATGTGTATTGTTCAAAATTAATCAAAACCAGAGCTGATCCCAAAACACAGCTCTATACATGCTAAACAAGACTATGAAAGAGGAATTTGCTCTTGGGGCCTTTTCTGTCCCTCTCCTTCTCCAAAGTCTTGTGTCCATTCTTTAGGGATTTTTTTCGAAGCCTTCTCTTCAGGTACCTTTGTAATTCCTTCAGATGAGACGTCCTCCGGCGCTGGAATAGCAGAATCCGACTCCATGCTCTGACCCTCCGGAAGAGGTGGCAAGCCGTACAAGGACTCTGGAGGATCTTCTTAACGATCTTCAACCACTGCGACTAGCTTCCCTCTATGGAATTCATAGAACAGATCCATACCATAGAGGTTAAGTGTCACAGTGGGGTTACAGTAGAAAACTTGGCGTATGGCTAGGCCGAAGGATTCTTCAGCGACTTGGCTGCATATATCAATGGCTTCCTTCGCCTCAGCTTTGGCTACAGCCAATTCTTCCCGTAACCTCAGAAGTTCTCCCTCTGTTCCTTAGGATTCCATGCTCCCAGCCTTCAATCCCTCAATTTCAAGGAGGAACTTCTTCTACTTTTGGGACCACTCCTCTGCTTGCTTAAAATAATCCTCCGCAGCAGCCTTGCTTTTATCTTCAAGTTCAGCTTGCTTGGCCTAACTTCTACGGAGTTCTTCTTTCGACTTATTAAGCATCTCCTTCTTTTCTGCCAGTTGGCCCTCCAAGTCTTTAACCATGCTTTTAAGCTTGAGATTCTCCTTGCTTATGAGATCTTCGAACTCCTTAGACTTGGTTAGGCGATCCTCAGCTAATTTCAAAGCAGCTTTATCTTTCTCCGCTGAGAGATTGAGCTGTTCTACTTTATCACTCAGCATATCTACCTCAGCAGCATCATCAGCTAACAGGCTGAGCGAATTGAGCAACCCTGTGAGTTCTGCTAGCTGCCATTTTCCAGCCTCACACGCCTCTTTGATCTCTTTAGGTTCAAGAGTGGGCCAGAGTTTATAGAGCGGTTGAGGAAGGATAGCTGGAGTTGGCCCCTGGTATGAGAGAAATGGAGTAAGGAATGAAGCAGTTGGGGAAGAGATCGGACTTGATCCAAAAACCCCAAAAAGAATTCCCTTATGGAGTCCAGAAGAAACTCTAGTTGTATCCGATGTCTCTACAGCTTTACCTTTGGAGGCCCTTGTTCTTTCCGGACTCGTTGAAGGTTTGTGTTTCTTCGGTGGAGGAGAGGATATTCCTAAAGGGTCATTCTTGATCTTCCTCTTCCTCTCTGTTATTTTGGGTTGATCCACAGTTGCACCAACACCAGCTGAATCTCCCTTAACCAACAGAATCTCCCCTTCTGCTTCCGAGGTTAGAATGATCGACTCAGAACGGAATTTCATAGGATTTCTCTTTGGTTGAATTTCATTCTCACCAGCCACGGATTTCCCTCCTGCTTTCAAGAATTTTAGCTTATGCATGTCTGGAGATTTTTGCTCTATTTCACCTGCATGCATAAATAAAACGCATTAGAAACAAAGAAATGCTCAATGCAATTAACAAAGGAGGAAAAGAGAAATAAAACGAGAATTACGTAAATATTCATCTCGGACTTCGCTCGAACTACTCAAAAGATGTCTACACAAAAATGCTTTGAAGCGTGTAGTGTAAGCTTCAAGGGAAAATAACACCGTCACTGATTCAGTAGATAGTTCAGATTGATAAGTGTAATACACTTGGGAGGTTAGAAGAAAGTGCTCGTGAGTCCAGCTTAGAGGAAATTTATTTAAACCCTTTTCATTCTTCCAGAAGACGGGCTTATTCTTTTTAATCGATATTCGGGTAAAGAAAGACTTGAAAGATTCCTATCAATTTTAGCCGAATCGGTGTAAGATTTGAAGTTCACGAAGGAACACAGAGTTCAGAGTGTGACTAAACTTACACCGCGTTTTTTGTTAGCCCTCCGAACTACCTGTGTATAATAGAATAACATCGCCACGGTAGGAGTGAAGTTGAAATAGTCACCCAATACTTCTAGAGCATGGATAAGTCCCCAACCATTAGGATAAAGTTAAGAGGGTGCGCAATCTAAGAACCTTAACACACCCATCTGAAATTCGGTTAAGGGAAAATTGATTCTGAGGTAATGAAATACAAAATCATGCATGTACACAGAACGTTCATCTGGGACGACATGGTAAATTCATTCTGTAAGCAGCGGTGCAAACACCCTGAACCATTTTTTCATCTCCTTCTCTACATGAACTATGAACCTTGGCTGAATTTGAGATCCTTCCTCATTCGCATGATGAGAAATTAAGTTTTTAAACTCATCAGCTACCCAGCAGAAGGGCCATTTGGTCTAAAGTTCTTCCCAGTTTAGTCGATGGGCAACAACATTACACAAGCCTTCTACTATTCTCAGAACAATTTGATCTCCAAGAGTTCCTTCTCTAGTCATCGTCTGAATCGCGTAGGCAAAAATCTTTGCTCTACGATAAAAAGTCACATCGTCAGAAAGGTAACAGTCATTACTCACCTCACTGTCTGAAGAGTGACTACAATCAGAGGACGACTCTGAGGAGAGAAGAGTCACTCTCCGCTGTGAGTAAGATCCCCTTTCTGAGCGACGTGACTCAGCCCTCTGAAGAATCACAGGGATTCTTCCCCCACAGTGGTTAGGGTTACGAGAAGCTAATCTCCCCCTCCTAGGGTATATTTTTTCAAGAAAAACGGAAAAATGGAAGATGAAACTAACAGAGGAAAAAAAGTGGTTACCTAAGATAATAAGGAAAGTGAAGACAGAAAGAGCTTCGCAAAATAAGTAGCAGGCATCCCTATGAAATTTTTTGCAGAATATTGCTAAAGAATCAGGAGTAAGTGATTTCCAGATTTCACTAAGTGTTTCTTTTATAAGAAACGAAGAGGTTTGGTTACCAACTCTTGGGGTTGTGTCGTTCACGACTAAACGCATCGATTTACAATTCAAACGACATAATCGTTTCAAACTCATGGGCGCCAAAACAACATCGATTCACCAAAGGGCC
Source organism: Clitoria ternatea (assembly GCA_037962975.1). Lineage (NCBI taxonomy): Eukaryota > Viridiplantae > Streptophyta > Magnoliopsida > Fabales > Fabaceae > Clitoria > Clitoria ternatea. The sequence continues at coordinate 55,965,352 of CM075675.1, forward strand.
TCTCCATTGGGCCCAGAAGTTTTAAAAATTATAAGCCCATTAAGCCCCAGGCGACGGTTATTGAGATTATGACATAATTACTCGCACACATGTTTAAAGGCATTTAATGCATAATCATATGACGTAATTTATGCCTTACAGTCATTACTCGAATTTCAAGAGTCTCAAGTTTCAAAAAACTTTTGGGATTCTCATACAACGAATCTTTGTCTAGATCCGTTGTAATGACATTATGACAACGGATCTTTCATCCGAAGAACGATTCCTCATGACATAATAATGTTGAACAATACACATGTAGGTAAACATTTTCTCCATAAGTATACCGGCATCTAGACTTCTCGCAGGTTGTATAGCTTATGTGAACAACTACACAATCCCTCACACAAGCTAGGGGACATATGATCCGGTCTCGATACCGGTATCCGTTCTACAAGATATATTTCAACATCTTTATCAGTTATCTAACGTGTTACCGGTGTCATTAGTATACATCCGGACTCTAAATCTGTATCAGGCGTTCTCCCTATACCTATTGTCCAGGATAATACCATGCACATCGGATAACACATACGTCACCATCTGAAAGACAAAAGGCATCGCTACAAGGACAAGGATAAAGATTCCATTTTCCACGCTACGAGCCATAATCTGCTCCTGAAAATAATCTACTTGTTCCCTAAGTCTAGCCCTATTTTCCCTACGCTCAATATAAAATAGCCACTTGACTCAATCATACTGGCAAGTGTACATTAAATAATAATTTATTTAATAATGGATGTTAGTGGTTCCCACTAGCAAGTCCTCGTAAATCGAGCCAATCAGGTATAAGAACTCTCTTCATTTATGGAGATGGGGACTACTTCTTTTCGACTTACAATTACTATCTCAAAAATATTCCTAACTTGGAATACGATTACTAACTTGAGCGTCGGAGAATCTTCGTAGGTGACACCACCTTTCGCCCACATCAACGCGTGAGGACGGTGTGAAGGACCTCCAGGACGCCAAGACCGCTCTCTTCATACAGAGACATCGGATATATAGACCGGATACTCACACAACCGATCTTCAGAGACTTAATCTTCTCACTATTTATGACTGGCCCAACATCGGATCTCTTGACCCCGGTTCTGGACAGATCAATTTATATGTAGTTATGAATTGGATACTTAATTCGATTCAATAACTATCATTTGACATGTATATGCTCACCCCCTACTGTTGTTATTTTTACAGTGGACATAGGACCCAGCAATGACGTATGAAGTCACTCAGCCTACTTGGAACATTATGTGTATATATATATATATATATATATATATATACACACTACATGATGCACATAGTTGTTTGTAATAGCCTTGGCCGGCTCCTGTGTATACCGATTTGTAAAATATATGTAAACATGAATGAACCGGTTGATGTAATGTCGACTGCATTATTATATTAATTTTAAAAATTCTATTTTAAAATTTAAAATATTTGTGAAAATTTATTTGGATTTCGGGATGTTATATAATATAACCATATATTGTTATATTATATTCGTAGAATGTATATCTATTAATAAAATTTATTTGCAACATAAATATTCCCGCCATTTTTCATTTATTAATTTTAATTTTTATACGAAATGAAAAAAGATAAAAATGTTTATTTCATAGATAGATTTTATTAACGGATATACATTTTACAAATATAATATAACTATATATAGTTGCGTCATACTTTTTAAATGTGTTAGATAGTTTAGTGTTAAGGCTCTTCTTTTCTCTCCAGTGTGTTGCGGGATCAATAAAATGTTTTAATATGTTGACTATTTACGAGTGATCGATTACTAGACACAATCATGTCCATCCAGGAAAATATTGTACGATTTCGACTGTGTAGGTTACTCATGATTTTTTATCTTTTTCTTAATGTAGAGAATGACATGCTATAAATGTCAATAATAAATATTAAATTTAAGTTTATTGAAATAACTAGAATATATACAAATAAAAAAGTATTACACTAGTGCTTCAAGTTGGGTTTAATAAGTATTTTAAATATTTAAATTTTAAAGAATTTAATTAAAATTAAGCAATCGCATTTAGTCCCCCGTGTATTTGAGATTTATTTTCACTTAATAATTGAATTTTTATTGAATAGTTGATTGAAAATTAAGCTATTTGGATCATGCTAATAATAAATAAATTCAACAAAAATAAATTCTACTTTGTAGATAAATTTGTGAATAAGTTAGAATAGAATTTTTTAAATTTATAAAGTTTCATGTAGATTTTATTATGTCTTAATAAACAATATCATAATACCTTATAATAGTAAATATATGATTTTTGAAATGTGTTTAAAAAAATGGCTAGTAAGTCCACTAATGATCTTAAAGTTAATAGGTCCATTAAAGTGGTTAGCAAATTATAATACAACTTCCAAATAAAAAATACAGAGTTGAAGAAGAAGAAAATATAAAAATGTGATTTAGAATTCAAATTTAAAATTAAAATAACAGGGAAAGATTTTTTTATAAAAGAAACTGAGAAGTTGACAATATAAATAATAGATGATATTAATTTTTTATTTGTTAAAAAACATCAAAGTGGTAACTAAAATTAATATAAGAAATCATTTTTGTAAAATTTAAATTGGAATTTGAATCTAAATTCAAAACTTCAAATAAGGAGAAGATTGAAGAAGTATATAGAAACTACGTTGCAATTTAAACTTTTAAAAGAAAATTGAAATAACAAACATTTTTTTCTAAACAGATAGAAAATGAAATGTAGGCTAAAAATAAAAAAACATAAGAGGATTTAAAAATATGTAAATTCTAGTATTATTCATGTGTTAGAACCAAGTCTGTTTTATAAAGGACTTCTCAGACCTTATATATTATTTTTTTAGACTCCAAGATTTGTTAATAACACACATACAATTAAATAAAGTATGTTTAAGTGTTATTTAATCGTTTTACTTTAGTGTTTCAAAATGTAAAGTCTGTAATGTAAAAGCTATAATTCAAATGAGGAGTCCATTATTCAAAGTCTACGAGAGACTAGTTCAAAATATTTCAAGTTTGTCTCGGCTTAAGTTTGTGAGGGACTAGTTTAAAATATTGAAGTCTGTCCTAGCCTTAAGTTTGTGTTGAAGACAACATTCAAAAGAAATTCCTCTAAGTATGTATATCCCAAACTTGAGTCTCCTGAGTAATATTTTTTTTCAAACGCATCATCCTCTAGACTCATCATCTCTTTCTTACATGATCATCTATTCAAGCTTCAAGACATATCAGTCTCAAAAGTTTCAAGACAAAGAACGGATCTCTGTTTCTAAATCAAATATGCAAGGTTGTCTCAGTGCTAAAATCTTTCAGTTAAGTCTGTTCGTAGCTTGAAATGAACAAAGAGACAACTCTTAGAGAAACAAACGTTCGTATAAGGAGAAATCGATAAAGCTACTTTAAACATATCAAAAATTTGTTAACATGTTGTACTCAAGTTAGAAGCCTTTAGAAAGTCAAACAAGGTATTTTACAATATTCAATGTTAGACAAAAAAGAACAAACAAGGGACTTTCTCTCTACAAGATTCGAGGTGCCCTATTTTCATGCAATACCTGGGTACCTTCCAAACCAGACATTGCCGTCTTCTCTTCTCTCGTGACACTGTATTTATATGTTGATGTAGGTTTTGATAATGACACAACAAATGAAGAAATATTAAGGATGTTGTCAAGCTATTAAATTTGATGAACAATAAAGAACTTGAGTCAAGGCATTTACGAAGGATTAAAACAAGTGAAAAATGATCAACAAAGTGCCAAAGAATCAAAGGAATCAAGAACCATGAGCCGCATGAACAAAGGGATTAGAATTACATCAAAATGCATTAAATTGGAAGTAACAGGCCCAGGAATCCATTCATAACACTTGGAATCAATTCATGTGCAAGAAAAGGGGAAAAGAATCGATTCATGCACAAGAAACAGCATGAGGAATCGATTCATGCACAAGAAAAGGCTTAAGGAATCGATTCATGATCAAGTGAATCGATTCATGGTACAAAAACTAACGTGGGAATCGATTCATTAAGGAAGGAATCGATTCATGCTTGTGAACTCACCTGGGAATCGATTCATCAGTGTAAGGAATCAATTCATCTGCAAAGAACTCACCTGGGAATCGATTCATCTGTCCAAGGAATCGATTCATACTCCTGGGAATCGATTCACAACTAGAGGAATCGATTCATACACTGTCAGAAGGCCAAAATACACGCTGGGAATCCATTCATGCACCGATTCATTCAGTTTAAATTCAAATGGAAACAGCACTAAACGCACTACGCTAATTACGCATCGCACTATGAATTAAACAATTGAAGACAGACGCTCCCTTGCTCCACTTACATTACATCGAAGGGAATAATTTAATTGCAATGCCATGCTACTGGAGGCTATAAATAAAGAGGAACTTGAAGAAGCAATTTACACCAAGCATTTGAAGCATTTCCATTTGCTTTCTTCCCCCTCCATTCTCTTGCTCTTCTTCTTGCTCTCTTTATTCTTTGATTGGCATATTTCTTGAAGTTATCTTTTGAGAGTTAATTTGTGGGGAAATTATATTGTGTAATTAATTTGCATATCCTCTCTTTGAGAGTTATTATTTGGTGAAAAACTTTAACTTATATATCCACTCTTTTGAAGAATTTCCTTGTATGCTCAAACACCAAACATCTTAGAATCTTTGGGTTGGGGTTTCAACCTTGTAATTGTGAGATTGAGAGATTGGGTGGGGTGCCCTTGTACTTGTGAGGATTGGATTCTTGAGTGTGGGACACTAGGAAGTCGCAGTTGCTCAAAGTTGTATCTCTAATCTACAATAGTGGAAATCCTCTAAGTGGGTTGCTTAGAGGCGAGACGTACACCGGCGTGGTGGAACTCGTATATATCGGTTTGCAAATCTCTCTTCCCTAAACTCATTTAATTTATGCACTTAAGTTGCTTGCTTGATTCATTGTTTCATTAACTTGGACTAAGTGCATGTTATACTAAGTTGCAAACTATTTTGATTAACATTGTTGAACTTGTCTTTAAGTAACACTCTTCTATTAATCTTTCTAAAGATCTCGTAAATTGCTTTGTGGTTAATTTGATTCCATATCTTGATTATTACTTAGACTTTTTAAGCACTTATTATCTTGACTTGTGCATAATTTGTTATCACTTGCCATTAAGCTTATCATCTTCAATAAACATAGTAACTAAAGAATCAATTTCAAAAGCATTCAAAGTAAAATTTTTAATACTCAATTCACCCCCTCTTGAGTAATTGAGGCCACTTGGTTAACAGACACTACCCTCAAACGGCTACTTTTTTTCCTCAATGGAACACTAATGACTATATACAAGAGCCTTTAAAAGGAAGAGACCTCGGACCAATGAAAGCAGAATATTTGAACAACGAAACCTAAAAATAGAGACTCAATCTGAAGTTTTTATTTACACTATTGCTTGCAGTTTTAGTCTTTGTTTTTCAATTTTAACTTAGTGTGTACATTTGCCTCACTTCAATTCTTTGTACACTATATCTAAGTTGTTACAAAAACAATCTCTCATTCATCTCTAGTTCAAGTCTGGTTGTGTTAACCAGTCTTAGTTTCTTACAGGAAACATTGTTGGATTGAAGAGGTTTTCAAAAGAATACTTGGGTGTGTTAAGAGTGGCTTATGAAAGAATATTGGGGTTAAGCCATAAGTGGCTCGAGTCAACAATACTTGAGGTACAACAATGTTGTTTATGTAAAAGAATTTTTACATAGTGAAAAGCCTTCAGACTGAAGGAACTAGATGTAGCTTCAACGTTTAGAAGTGAACCAGTATAAATCCGTTGTGCAAATCTATCTATCCCTTCTCTTTGTTAAGTCTGAATCTGTACTCGTTAAGTCTGTTGCCCCATTTCATTTTTAAATAAGGTTCTTTTTTAAAAAAGAGTTACAAGCTTATTCAACCCATATTTTAAGTCTGTCTCTAAACCTCTAATATGTTCAAAATGGAAAATATAAATTTTAAATAATAAAAAAGATGGTAGAGTTTTGTAGCATATTTTTTTAAGAATCACTTTTAAAAATGTGCAACTTTAAAAGATGAGTTGTGACCACGGGAGAATTGGTGCCGGAGTTCCCATCAGAAGCCATTGGATGAATAACGTGACAGAAGAACTCTATATAGTTGTAAAAAACCACATCATCGGATAAATATAAATTTGCACTACTCCCAGGCTCACTAGCAGAGCCTATGTCAAAGCCAGACGTCGAGTCCCTGGATTTCCTTGCCGATGTGATGCTAACCCAGAGGTAGCCCTATCAAAATGGCGAGAATTCTAGTTTAGATCCCCCCGTGGCTGACGTCGAGATTAAACCGATGAAGGCCCAGACAACACCTCAACAAAGTCATTGCTTGAGCCGTCGTCTCCCATACCCTTGTTCAAACTTTTAAAAGAAAAGAGAAGACAGCATGGAGGTACCTGCTAAGATGATACAACTTCTCTTTTACGTGCGAGCCGGAGTCTTAAAGTAATACTGAAACTGTTGGATATCGGAGCAGCAACACTTTGAAATGAAAATCAAGTGAGAATGACTGACCTCCGCACTTTCTTTTATAGAGGGTGAAGGGAGGCGAAGAGTTTTTAACAGTTGCATGCCAAAATGTTTTGCATTCCAGCTCGGGCCCAAGGAACCTGGCCCATTAGCGGTGACGGTTCGCATTCCGGCCAAAAGACGCAAAAAATGCCAAATGACACAGCAAATCAAGACGTGATGTGTGTCAAAAGCCCAAGAATATGACTTCGACTAAGAAAACACACTATCCAAAGTAAAAGTCACCATTTGAAGCTATAAGACCATATCTTCTAATGGATATTTACACCGTTTTGGATGTCTACATCGGCTATTACTTTAAGATGTCACTCCTGACCAATAATCCTTAAAAGTCAATCTACTCAGTTTCCATTAACATCGTCAGTTGGAATACTACACTGTCTGGAGGAGAGTCACATCGTCTAACTCAAATTTGTCTCCACCATGAACCAAAATAAATAGAATCAACCTAACAGAAGCACTAGATCCGTCTAGCTTGCCCTCAACACCACCACACTGGTCACGACACCGGTAAAAGTAAAAATTTTGAATTTTATTTAACAAAAGTTTTTCATTTCAGTCTTTATGGTACACAAGTGAGTAGTCTATGGAAGTAACTTCCAAGTCACTTCAACAGGCTAGGGGGCATGTTCCGGGCTCGATACCCGCCCCTAATCTCGTGGGTCAGTACCAGCCCCTAGTCTTCCCTCAGAACCGATATGGACCCATTAGAGGATGACACAATGTCCAGATTCAACACATCGGCTAGGTAACCACTCCTCCACTGACCGGAGTCATAGCCCTTTGAGTGGCCTGATGACTGAAGTCATGAGAGGATAAGACTATACCTACACCGGTCATAACCAGCAAAATGTTAGTCCCCACGTGATGTACGGACTTGATCCGGCATACATAACGAGGCACTACAGTGACATCGCTACAAATACAATCAATACCTTTATAAATGGTAAGCTTTTTATACCTATCTCATAGCCCCGATATAGCTCCGGTGTTAGAATCCAAACTGACTTGAGCGTCGGAATGCCTTTGCAGGTACAACCCCTTTTTGCCCTTCAACGTATTAGGCCGGTGTGAGGAGCTCGACAACATCACTTGATGACAACGGTTCGGTCCTTAAAACCGCCCAATGCACCATCAAACATCGGCTCTAGACCCTAGTACCTATCTATTACTCTGGACCCCAAGTTATGGACCAAATCAGTCTTTTAAATGGGACTCTCTACTTCTTAAGCAAACCATGTATGAAATTAATATTTTTTTGTTGGTGTTTTCGTTGATGATTATATCTTTTGATATTAGTTCCTTGTTTTTCTTGAGTATAACATTGGAATGAATAATCCAAATTTGTAATTGTGTTGAAGATGGTAAGTTAATGCTTAGCATGGAAACAATAACATTCCACTGTCAACACATGGTAATTTTATTTTTTGGGTTTAAGATGATGTGTGCAAGAAAGGAAAGGAAACGAGCATAACTCAAAGTATGATACGAGTGATAAAAAAATCTACCCTTTTCCTATTTAGTACATTTTTTGTTTAGTTTAGGGCATATTTGAGATAAAAATAAAAAAAGAGGTAATTAAAAGGAGAGTAACATATTTATTTGTTTTTTAAGTGGAAAAAGAATAAAGGAAATATTAAATTCTAGACTTATACTATAAAACTTCTCCTCTTAATTAAGGAATTTGAGAGTTATGTATTTCTTTTTGGAGTCTAAAACTAAAATAGAAGTTTCATAATATTGAAAAAAAGATATTAAATAATAAAAGATTTTGCATTAATAAAAAATACTACAAGGATTTTTAATTATTATATTTAAATTTATTTTTAATTAAATTTATTTTTCCTTTACCATAGTTATAATGTTAACATATATAACATTCACTTCATATATATATATATATATATATATATATATATACATATTAAATAAATAATTTTTTTCCTAAACCCTAACATTAACATATATATACATACATATTAAATATATAAAACTAATAAAATAAAATTATTAGTTTTAATTTATTAATTTATTTTTTAATATGTATAATTATATTTAATATATATAACTTTCAATTTATACATATAACATTAATATATACAAATATACACACACTACATATATTAAAATTATCATCTTTTTTGATAATTTTACCCCAAATTATCATTTTTCTAACCTAATTCTATTATACCTTTTACCAACTAAATATAATTACTACTTTTTAACTGACTTTTCTAAAACTCTCATCAAAACACAAATTCTATTTACAAAATCCCAATTTTCTAAACCTCATTTACAAAACTCTAATATTTTTCCAATCTCATTTACATAACTTTTAAACAAATGATTTCTTAATACTAAACCCGAAACTAACTCAACGTGTTTGTGGATATTTGACCACCTAAGCTTGAAACAACCCAACTATTCCCTAAAGGCCTAATTTAACTCAACATGGGTTCAATTTGGCAAAAAGGCAATCAATTCTAAAAGCAAGAGCTTCCTGTTTGGTGACCCATCCCTTATTCTGTTTCAAACATTAATAATGATTGACACATATTTATTTCTCTTAAGCACGGTTTTAAGTTCAGATCTTATGAGTGTTCTTTTTTATGATATTTCTAATTTGAACTAATTTATTTACCTCTCCACTCGTGTTATACTAAAAAAACCTTCACTCCCAACATTTTATATGTTCATAGTAAATATTAACTGTGTTAGCTTTGTAAAACTAACCTGAAACGTGACCAAATTTAAATGAGATTAGAAAATAATGTAATATTACCATAATCTATTATCCTTTTAACAGTTTATAATGAAAAGAAAATTGCTTAAACTAAAACACCGTTTTGTGCTTATGACAGTGACTGAATTTCTCCCTTCCGCGGTTTTACTTTACTACAAGAGTGGGAATTCAATAATCAAATACGCGTTGCAGAGATTAAACTAAAATTAATTTAAAAATATATTTTCTTTCGTCTTCCACCACCTTCTTTTTCTTCATCTCTCTCTTTCTTCAAGCTTCCCTTATCTCTCTTTCTCTCTCCCCAAAAGAAAAAAAAAAGGATTTTTTTAAGATATATTTGTTTTTCTTCCTTGTAAACAATCTGCTGCTGACAAGGCCTATTGTTTTGGATCTTTGATTTGATTTGTTTCATTTTTTTAATGATTACTCTAAGTTCTGGGTTTGTTGTTGAGTACCTCTTAACATGTGGGGTTTTATTCTTTGCCTCCTAAACAAAGGCAATTGTTGATTTTTTAAAACTTTTTTTAATGATCTATAACCGTGATTTTTGGGATAGGTGTGTGTGTTTGTGTGTTGGGAAAGTTGCCTATTTGGGGTGTATAAGTTTTGAGCTTTATATTCATTTCTCTTGTTAAACTCATACAAAGCTGATATAACTGCATTATCATTTGCCATGTAACCGTGATTCATTCCTATTGGTGTGTTTCCACGTGTGTAATGCATAGAAGGGTATTCTCTTGTTGCTTAGTGTGAATGAGGGTTGGCACTACTTGTTAGATAGTTTCACATCTTCTTGACTTGAGGTGAATAAAAAATAGAGTGAAAATGGGATCTGGCAATGAGGTTCACTCGATTGGAGAGTTCAATTTGGATTCCAAGTGGCTTATAGATCCCAAACAACTATTAGTTGGGCCAAAAATTGGAGAAGGTGCTCATGCTAAAGTCTATGAAGGAAAGTAAGTCAAACATGTTTCATTGGGGTTCTATTTTTGGAATCAATTTTTGGTTTTTGAATCCTTTTATCCTAAAATTTTATCATTCTTTTTTTTTTGAATCAATTTTAGTGCAAAGTTTGTTTTGATTTCTAAGTCAACACTAATGTGCTTCTACTTTCATCTAGATTTGCATCCAATTTCTTGTAATCTGTATGTACAAATATAGTATCCATTATATAAGATTATTTGCTGACTTGTTGGGTTGCTATTGTTGAATTTATTTTTATTGCAGATATAAAAATCAGAATGTTGCTGTTAAGATTATCAACAAGGGAGAAACCCCGGAAGAAATTTCAAGGAGAGAGGCTCGGTTCGCCAGAGAGGTTGCCATGTTGTCTAAAGTTCAACACAAAAATCTGGTTAAGGTTGTATACCAGGAAAGAAACTGCTTTTTTTTTTTTAATATAACTCTAGATAGATGTATATTTTTATTAGAATTGGCAATAGAGTACTTATATCATGTTGGTATTGATGAACTGGGAAAAAGATTGCGTCTCATTAAAGGTTCTATTTTTGGTTTGATGCCAGTTTATTGGGGCCTGCAAAGAACCTGTTATGGTTATAGTAACTGAACTTCTATCAGGTGGAACATTGCGCAAATATCTCTTGAGTTTGCGGCCAAAGTGCTTGGATATGCCTGTGGCTGTTGGATTTGCCCTTGACATTGCCCGAGCAATGGAATGTTTACATTCCCATGGGATCATTCACCGTGATCTTAAACCTGGTATGCCTACATAAATGTTGGATTTACCGGTTTTTGTTGAGTATTAGCTGGTGGTAGACCTCATGGAAAAAATTGTCACATGGATATAATTTTTGTGGAATTCCGCATCCTGCATGAGCTACATGTTTCCTCTGTGCATGCTTGATTAGCTAGAACATTCAAGCAAATTGAATAATGGAACCTTTTCAAAATTTTCTTTGTTGGCCACTGCACTATGAATCATGATCCTCATCCATAAGTAAAAGTAAACATGTTTATGTTATTGTTAATGGACTTCAATACAAACCATTTTACATGCCTAGGATTTACTCAGGGAATCTACATGTTGTAAATTTTGTAAAATAGTCTAGTCTATTGTTTTCCCTATATATAGTCCAATGTATTTCCCTATATATAGTCCAATGTATGGTCAAATTGTCGTTGTTATCCCTTTAAGGCCATATTGCTGTGCTAGGCATTTCAAGTCACCGAGTTTGAGCTGAGATGACAGTGACTCAGTGAGTATGTGATCATGTTCTTAATGAAACAAAGCTGCTTAGTTAACTCCCAATTGATACTTCTATCAAACTGTGTTGGTTGATTCTGTTCTGTATATCAAAGAGATTGCATAATTCTGATAACTTCTTTCTTCCCCTCAGATAACTTGATCTTGACAGCTGATCATAAGACTGTTAAACTTGCCGATTTTGGTCTAGCCAGAGAAGAGTCATTAACAGAGATGATGACTGCAGAAACAGGAACATATCGTTGGATGGCTCCAGAAGTACTTCTTAATTGCTGAAAACTTTGAACATTTACTGATTTCCCAGTTTTGTGGTGCCATAATAAATAATTTATCATTACTTTTATGTTTGATGGCAGCTGTACAGCACTGTTACTCTTAGACAAGGTGAGAAGAAGCATTATAACCACAAGGTGGATGCCTACAGCTTTGCGATTGTGTTGTGGGAACTCATCCATAATAAGTTGCCCTTTGAAGGCATGTCTAATCTCCAGGCAGCGTATGCAGCTGCTTTCAAGGTAGTTTTGGCATTCTGATGCTTACTTGATAATTCATCTGATTAAGGTGATCATACTTGCACGATTAATGGCCAATAAGAAATATCTTCATTCCATTAGTAGAATAGTTAGAATGTAAAGTTACATTTGGCAGGGTCGATCATTTCTCGACACTTTAGTGAACTTACAATTTGGAGGTGTACTTCTTTCCAATTGCTATATTCTATATATTTATCACTGTTAAAAAATGGACAACTTGAAAGTGCAAGGATTTCCATTTAGACATGATCAGTGTTCAATTCAAATATGCACTTTTTTTTAATGATCAGACTTGAAAAGGGCCATTTCATTATCTTTTGGTGCTACAATTTACTGCATGATCATATTTACTTATCCTAGTTTTGAGGGGGAAAAGGGCATCACCCTTGAAAGTTGAACATTCAGAATTTCCGTTTGAATACGATCAGTGTGCAAATATGCAGTGTTTTGATTATCAGATTTGAGAAAGAACCATTTCAGTATTATTATATTTGTTTGGCTATTATACTTTAGTTTTATCCTCATTACCTCTGATCTTTATCTGACCATAATCATTATAATTTACTTGTGTTTGCCACTAAATTCACTGCTGTTATTCTTGGAGTTCACTATGGACTCATGACAAACATATCATATTATTTCAGAATACAAGGCCTAGTGCTGAAGACCTTCCTGAGGATCTAGCTCTGATTGTAACTTCATGTTGGAAAGAGGATCCAAATGATAGACCAAACTTCACTCAAATCATACAGATGCTACTTCGATATCTTTGTACTATTTCACCACTAGAGCCAGTTGTCCCTTTGCGGATGAACTCATCTGAAAATGCTGTGTTGCCACCAGAGTCTCCTGGTACAAGTGCATTAATGCTTGGAAGAGATGACTCTGGAGAAACCCCTAAAGCCAATGTGATGGAAGACAGATCTAAAGGGTTTTTCTTCTGCTTTAACAACCACTGTTATTGACAGCATTTGATCTTGAAGGGTGCCCCAGATCAGAGTTAGGAAAACTAAATAAGACCACATTCACCAATTGTAACATGACTAGAATCTTAATAAGAAAATGTTAACTAGTATGAGAAAAATCAGTTTAGTAGCAATTAGCAACTAAGAAAGTACCTTTGTTCTCAGCAAGAGTGGCAGCAAGCTCTTCTTAACATTTATGTTGACTTACTTCTGACTGATATCCAAAGACGCTCAGAAAATTTTAAGGTTAAGGTTGCTGAGATGTAATATATATCATTGTAAAATAAAGCTCATCCAAAGACCTTCACCTATTGTTCATACATGTTTGTGGCATGAATAATGAAAAGTAGAAAGGTGGAGATGTTTCATGTGTTCCATTTATGAAGCCTTGTTTCATTGCCAATTTACCATGCATTCATTTATTTACTTTCCCCCTAAGTTGATAACTTCATGCATAGCCATCAAGGAATTTATTACTATCAACATAGCCAGCAAGATTGGTTTTCTCATTTCGTATCGACGATAGAATATCAAAATTGTACCAAAGAGCTGTGGTTAATACAAAATAAATGCAGATAAGTTACCTTGTACCTATTTTAATATAATATTATTATTTTTTACTGATAAAAAATAAATAAATGCAGATATTGTGACTTTATCATGGACTTTCTGATTATTGCTGACATACAATTTTATATACATATAAAACAATTTTTTCTTACTTTGATGGACTTCATTTGTATTCAACTTAGAGAATCATATAAATTACATATTTTGTTTTATATCAAAATTGGGCAAAGTCACATTCAGGTAACTTCAACTAGAAGTCACGTTATATTGACTAAAAAATATATATATAAAAAATTTATGGATACTGGATAATCCTTTAATAAATTCAACAAGTATTATTTATGTATTATTTTTTTATCAAAATTATTTATGTATTAATCAAATTATATTATTTAACAATTTATTATCTCTATTTCTGGTTTAAACTTTAATGGTCGGTCCACTATATTTGGTGACCATTCATGATTACTGTATATTATTTAGATATAGTCCGTTCATATTGGAATGAAAGCATATATCTATCTTAAAGATAATTATTATCTTTAACCTCATTTTCTAATCTCTATCTTATTCATTTAGAGTATAAACACTTTTTAAAGTTTCCCATATTGAATGAATGCATTAATAATTTGCTACAACTTTAAACTATTATTTTTTAATAAAATGCGTTGTAAAAAATAATTGTAAGTTATAAATTAAATATACATTATAATCATGTAAAAAGAACATTTTTTTAATATTTGTCCTAAGACACGTGTAAGAAAATCACAATAATTTTGCTTAAAACCAAATTTTTAATTTTTTAATTTCTTAAACATTAAAAAAATCATAAAAAGAACGGGGGGGGGGGGGAGTATATAATTTATTTTACAATTTTTTTATTTTAAAAACCACAAAATGTGGTGAAACATTTACATAAGTTTTATCTAATGTATGTAATATTATACAATATAAAAAATTAAGGAAAAATTTATATTGCAGATTATGCTGGACTTATTAAAAAATTACATGATACAATATAAACGTTAATATTAAATAAAACACTATTTTCTTAATTTTTTTTAATCAGCATAATATTGCATTTATCAGATAAAATCCCTTTATCAATCAGGTTCTTTATCCATTTGATAATCCGTTATAAAAAATTGAGTAGTGAAGTCAGAGTTATTCAATGATTAATTATGTATATTTATTTGATCAATTAATTAAAGACTAACATTTAATTAATCTTAATTGAAAATCAAACCGATGTAGAAAGATTCACAAATGCTGCTGTCTGAATGAGTTACGGAGTAGATAGAAAAAGAAGAGATCAGTAGCGAGGCACAAAGAAATAAAATAAAAGCAATATCAATCTTTATAGTCATATCTATACTTATATGATTAAAAATATTATTAAAAAATATGTGAATGAATAATGTTGTATCAATGGTATATATATGAGTCTATTTGTATGTATTGCATGATAACGGTGTTGGTCTCTAGTCACTTTTCAAACTTTTGACATTACAAAATGCATTTAAAAATTATCATTCCACAAAGTTTTCCAATTAATAAAATAAAATATTTAACCGTACAATTAACAACTATATAATAAAATATCAATGTAACAATTATAAATTAAAAAATAAAGTTTAAAAATAATTAAATATTAATAAATAAAAATGAACACATAGATAATGAAGAAGGAAAAATAAAAGTTCATATATATATATATATATATATATATATATATATAATACATAGAATTTCTTTCTTATTTTGAGGTAAGTTTTGTCCAAACATTTCCTTTTAAGATTCACTACCATTAACTATCTGATGAGTAAAACCTTAAAGTAATCACTAATGTATGCATGATCGATCAAATTAGTTCCTAACTTATTAAAATGACTTTATAACCTCTTACGTATGCAGCCATCCAACCAAGTTGGTTCCTACTTTAAAAGTCATTGAACAACGTCAATTGGGATGCCACACGACACATTAAGTGTCATGTAAGTTGCCATGTGGTCATATTTTATGTTAACGTGAATATTTCAAACATTTAATAATAAAATACATCAATTCAGTCCTTGAACCATGTTAAAAAATACCATATTAATCTGATTGTAATTTGTATTAGAGAAATACCTAATGTGTTAGTAATCATATCATATCAATCTTTAATGTTAATTTAAATACATCAAACTAGTCTTGATGTATATTTGAGTTAATTACTTTCTATTGATGCAATGATGTTATTTGTAAATTATTTTGATGTAAGGAAAATGTTATTCAATAAAATCAGTGTAAAGGAATTTTAAACATAACTAATATACTACACTATAGTGATACAAAATGTGTATTAACAACATAATGTCCTCATTAATCTTTAACAAAACAAAATTAAAACTACACATGTACCAAATAAAGAGGAATATGAACATACATTGTCCCTTGAAATACAACAATGCACATGAAATAATAAATTAAAAGTTGTCTATATGAAGATGTGTCTTAAATAGTTACATACATCCTACATATAATATGATGGAAAAGGAAGAATATAGTAACTTGTCGTATGTCAATCTAGGGAAATGAATTCATACATTAGAGACTTCTTTAATGTAAATTACAACCGATTACGAATTAATATGATAGAATCGTTCCTTAAACAACATGTATTATACATAATCTAAAACCCGACTTGAATATACAAAAACCAAGCTAAATATAAACAACTCTATTCTCATAAACATTAAGTGTCTGTTTGTTTAAACGATTACTGTAACATCCCGATTTTTATAAAAATAACTTAAAAAGGATTAAAGAAGAATTTCTGGATGAAAATTCCGAGTGAAAAATGAATGAGACAAGATTTTCCGAGTTAAATGAATCTGACTCCGAGTGAAACAAGACAGAACACCGTTTCCAAGTGAAGTTAAGATATTTCTGAGTGAAACATCATTAAGAGAATTATTTCTAAACGAAGTAACGCTGTATCCGATTGAGACACATTCGAGTGAAGTAAATCCGAGTGAAACGGAAACATTTCCAAGTGGAACGATTTTGAATAGGTTGTTTCTGAAAGAGAAGTGGAAGTACTTCTCAGAAAGATGTTTCTGAGTGGTGAACTCCCGAGTGGAGTGTATCTGGATAGTTTGCCGAGTGAAGTGTCTCTGAGTGTGACACTTCCGAGTGAAATGATGTAGAGTGAGATATTCTGAGTGAGTCTTTCCAGAAAGAGTGCTTCTGGACAGACTTAAACTCGGATTGAATATGTTTAAGAATGAATAAATTCAAAGAAGAGAAAATATCCGAGTAATCCTTTCAAGAGGAATAATTTCCGAGGAAGGAAGTGGACTCCGAATTCCGAGTGATCTTTTAGTTGAGAAGACTTCAGAATGATGAAAGAGTAAGACCTTGACTCGGAAATAAGTATAACCGAGTGAGATGTCTGATTGATTTCCGAATGCAGTTCTGAATGAACAGAAGCTTTCTCCGAGTTGGAATACATTGAAACCGAGTCGGAATTAATGAATATTTTAAATCTGGAAGCTGTTCACGTCGTTTTGTTCTTCTACCTTCTAGTGGTTTCACTTTCAGATATTTTCTCAGAATGGGACCCTTTTTGATGTGCTGTCCCTTTTCATTAAATATCTTAACCCTTCATTAATTATTAAAGAGACGTGTGTCAGAGTACTTCCATTCATTCACGTTTCTTCTACTTGAAAGATATATAAATCCATCTATTGTTGGATTAGTTTAGGAGTTTTTGCAAGTGAAATCACCATAATTCTTTTCTTTCTAATTCTCTACTGGAAGCTATTAAACAACAAAGATAATTAAATCTTCATTTTCATGAAGAAAGCTTGGAGTGGAACAACACTGCAATTCCAGTCGGAATTCTGGAGCAGTGTCTGGGTTATAGCTTTTAAAGCTGCTGGAACACCTTATTTTTAGGTAGGGGGAGCGTACATCTCAAATAAATGGTTTATGAATGGATTTAGGGTGATGTTATGATGTGTATATGTTATGTGAGACCCCAATTGAATTACATGCTTTATGTTTCCTTATTTTCCATTCATATTGAGTTATATATGATGTTATTGTCCATGATACTGAATTCTTATGAGATTGATGAAGGTGATATGGTATGAATTCTAGGCATGAAATTATTATGTGTTGTGCCTATTGTATTACCGATTAGAATGATATGATGACTATGTTAATGGTTAGATCGATCTTGGCTCGTGGCACTCGCCGTTGTCACTGAAGAGTGATGGTGTCACATGAGGGTGGAAACGGTTGGCCCGTGGCACTCACCGTTGTCACTAAGAGTGATAGTGTCACAATGGGTGTAAACGGTTTGGTACCAGTAAAACGGCCGGTTCAGCTTAGAGCTGAGATATGGCTCGGGGAGCCAGTGTTGCAACACAAACAGTATAATGATCCTATTTTGGTTGGTCATGTATACTGATGTTGATACATATTAATGGATCCATTTGGTTGAGCATGTGCATACACTGATTTATGTGTTATTTGAAAGAACATGTTGTTATGATAAGTATATGTATATGTCTCGGTTTTAAGAATGAATAATTGTTATTTGCTGAGTGAAGTTTGTTATATTGGCCGAGTGTGGATTATTATGTTTGCCGAGTGTAATGTGTTGTATCTGCTGAGTGAAATGTTTTACTCGTCGAGTGCGAAATGTTGTAACTGCCGGGTGTGAATTAATTACTGAGTGTGAGTTAGAATTGCCGAGTTTGAATTTATGGCCGAGTGTGATCGGTTTTGTTTATAGTTATTAATTGGACTTTTATTCCAATTCAATAACTATTATTTGATATGTTATGCTCACCCTCTACAATTATTATTTTTCAGTGAATAAAGGGCCCGACCATGATATATGAAGACACTCAGCAGCTCGGATTGTATTTTAGTGGAAGCCTTGGCCGGCTCATGAGAATACCGAGTGAAATTATGTATTTGTATATTTTAAAAGAGCCGGTCGGCTTATGTAAAATAGATATTGAAATTTTATTTAATTCAAAATCTGTTTGAAATTTAAGTAAATTAATTGTATTTTAAATAATCGGTCGGATTGATGTAAATCGAGCGTGTTATTCACTGAATCCGACTTCTGTTTTTGGAAAGTTTATTTGATTTATTGAAATTCATTTTTAAAATTAAGGATATTATATTTACCTCCATTTCCACCTCTGAAACTCCGTTTTCTAATCGTGTCTTGATTTCTTCTCCGTTTGGCTTCGTGCAGCTTCTCCATTGGCGGTCTCCGTTCTCCGTTTGTGGGGTGTTGAATGGCATTTCATAGTGGGTTAGGCTGAGCTCCCCTTGGGCTACCTCCATTTCCTTTTTCCAAACTCACCAAAACTATGACCAATTTGCCCTTGTGTTTCCACTTAGCAGTTGTGAAGGTTCATCTCTCTTGCTCTTTGTGGTACCGATCTACACCTTCAGAACATCTCTCGGTCTTACTTTTTTCCCCGATGTTGTTTTGTAATATATATACTTATAATAATATAGATATTTATTATTAATTATTATTAATAAATATATTTTGTTGATCAAATTATAAATGGAATATTTTAATGTGTAATTATTAATATTATTTAAAAAAACTATTTTACTACTCTTTTTAACTAATATCTTTTTTTGGTAATTTTACCCTCAAATTCTATTTTTCTAAACCAAGGTTACCAAAACATTTTTCAACCAAATACAATTACTACTTTCCAACTCAGTTTTACAACAAACTATCCAAACACAAAACACTGCTTTCAAAACTCTAATTTTCCCAACTACATTTTCAAAACCCCAATTTTTCAAACCCCGTTTCATAAACCTTACTCTAACTTTTAACCAAATGGACCCTAAATCATATTGGCTTTAGATTCTAAATTGACTCTCATTAACTTACATAAAGAAATCATATCAACCAACTACTACCATTGTGGTGAGTTTTTATAATCCTACTATTGTTACCTATCTAAAGTTGAGTGCCAATAGTTTTTTTATTTCTTTTTCTTTTTTGTTTTGTGTATATATAGATACAACTATTTAGACATATGTGTGTATTGTGACGTCCAAAAAAAAAATTTCCCAAATAAATTTTTCACGTTTAAAGAATCATTTTGATTTTCATAATTTAAAATTCTGAGGTCACGTAAAAATTTATAAATGCGGAATATTATCATGCATACGAGTCGTGAATAATTAAAACATAAAATATTTATATAGCGGAAACGATAGAGAAGATTACAGTACATGGTACATAATTTTATTACAACCCATTAAAATTCAAATGAAGTCATAGTCCAAGCAATAAATCAAAAAAGTTTCATTAATTGCATCACTCGTCAATTTGTGTAGCATGCACTGTAAAAATGATGTAAGAGTGAGACAGAATATAGAATAAATATAAAATAAATAAAATTGCACAAACACAATCAACAAACCATAATGATATGATGAATATGCCAAACCAGATCATTTACATTTAATAATCCTTAATTTAGTCAAATGATGTCATGTTGGATCCATTTTGGTTTGGTGGGAATACTGCAGTAAAAAGTCTCATAGAGACACAAGTAGGAATTAGCATAACCATGAATCCCTACACCTTCATGGTCCTCAAGTACCGAAGTACACAAATAGGAATTAGCATAACCATGAATCCCTACACCTTCATGGCCCTCAAGTACCGAAGTACACAAGTAGGAATTAGCATAACCATGAATCCCTACACCTTCATGGCTCCTATGAAAATAGGGCTTTAACTTATGATAGAGTAACCCCCCACCAGGGTAGGCAATCATGGAACCCCTAAATTCCATGGTGCGTCCAATGCTTATGATGCATGAATGCCTTTAATTCTCTTTATCAATTTAACATACCATGATATCAATATTTCCATAATCACTTGGAAAACCACAAGTCCACAAGGGACACATCACATATATAAATTCTCAAAGTCATGGATTTACAGTTCAACAACATATTTAATATACCACAAGGCATTCATGTATACATTAATTTAATCATTCATACTTATTCATCACAAAGATATACATACTGTATGACATTCATAGAACACTCAATAACATCCATAATAATCAATAATCCCTCAATGATTCATAAATAAATCATTACACACATGGAAAATATCATTAACATCGATAATAATCATTATAAGTAAGTTTCAGAATTTTACAACAGCAACATACGTTAGTAAAATGACCATAACATGAGTAAATCAAATCCTTTTTAAGTAATTCCACTTTCTGTAGTTCCATAACAAAATTATCTACAACTTTCATGAAGACCATAATTTTAAATTCCAAACAGAAACATCACATAATCACAGTATACTAAACCATCTCAAAGAAAGTAACAAAACGTACATATGTTGGTATTTTCAATGTTTCTGGAGCTACAAAAATAATTTTAGCATGGGACCAGTTCTAAATTACTCATAACACAAATATCTAAAACTTTTATGAAGACACTAAACACTAATTCTCATCATAAAATTCCCAGTTTTAAAAATACAATTCGTAATTCATGTCAGCAGATTTTCAGCATGAACATACTTCTGTATTTTAGGCATAATTAGAGCTACAAATATCCTTTTAACTTGAAACTACTTTATATAGATCCATAACATAAATATCTACAACTTTTGTGAAGACATCAAAGTCTAAATATGTATGTATAATTCCCAGAATATTAATATTTACACAAAATAGAAGATACGTATTCCAAACAGACATGATGTAGTATTTTGGCTATAACTCATGCTATACATATCCAAATCAGTCGATTTAAGTCTCCAAATTCACATAACAAAAAGATCTACAACTTTGATGAAGAAGTCAGAGTCAAATTCACATATTTTCAGCTTCAAAATTGATTAACAAGCTACAAAAATAATTCTGGAAAATCCTAGATTTGCATACAATTCTACCCATTCCATATTTATTCACAACCCTATCCCCTCTTACCTTGATGGAGGATTTTAGATTGGTTGAAAAATGTTCTCTTCTTACTGTCCTAGCTTCAGATCAAAAATAACTTGACGGAGAAAAGGAAATGAGAGAGAGTCTTTACTAAATTTCGTTTGTTCTGTGATTGGACAAGTTGTAGTGTCGATTTAATAATGCAAAAGACAAGTGGGGAGACAAGATTTTTCGTAATTGGACTGTAGTGCATTAATTACGGTGATAATGGAGGTTTTAGATAAAGAAATGAGCTGTATTTTAACCATTTCCGCCGCCTACATACTCGAGCTTTGTATGATTGAAGTAAATATATTAAAATATGTACAAGATGATATGATGGAGTAAAATATTAATTCTGACACCGGTTCGGTATTTTGGGAATATTTGCCGACTGGACCATTACCGGGTCAGTATATTTACCGACTGGACCACTACCGGGTCAGTATATTTACCGACTGGACCACTATCGGGTTGGTATATTTGCTGACTGGACCACTACCGGGTCATTCCGAGAAGAATTCATCAGAGTCTCTTCGTTCAGAACTGCTCCACTCGGAAGGGAATTTGCTCGGACATGTTTCTGCTTGAAACACTCGGATATAACCTTTCCCTCCTCAGAAAATGACTCACTCGGAAATGTCTCACTCGGGACACCTCATTCAGAAATATCTCACTCGGATATTGTAACATCCCGATTTTTATGATTTTTAACTTAAAAAGGATTAGAGAAGAATTTTTGAATGAAGTTCTGAGTGAAAAATGAATGAGATAAAATTTTTCGAGTGAAATGAATCAGATTCTGAGTGAAATGAATCTGACTTCGAGTAAAATAAGATAGAATATTGTCTCCAAGCAAAGTTAAGATGTTTCTGAGTGAAACATCATTTCCGAATAAAGTGACATTGTGTCCGATTGAGACACATCCGAGTAAGGTAAAATCCGAGTGAAACGGAACAACTCCGAGTGGAACGTTTCCGAATGGGTTATTTCTGAGAGAAGTGGAAGTACTTCTCGGACCGATATTTCTGATTGGTATACTCCCGAGTGGAGTATATCCGAGTGAAGTGACTTTCCGAGTGAAGTGTCACAGAGACACTTCCGAGTGATACATTCCGAGTAAGTCTTTCCAGAAAGAATGCTTCTGGACAAAGACTTCAACTATGATTGATTAAGTTTTTTTTTGAGTAAGTGATCCCGAGTGAGATGAGTGGGTTTTGATTGAAGTGCCGAATGAAAACCCGAGTGCTCGGAAACTTTGTCAAGTGGGCGAGTGCAGAATCGAAGGACAGTCTCTGGATGGATTTCGCCTAAGCGAGTAGGTGCCTCGCTCAAGCGAATGCCAGTGGAATTAGTTACTGGGTAATTCTCGCTTAGGCGAGAGTGGTCCGCTCAAGCGAGGATCAGGTCCGATGCTTAAAGATTTCTTGCTTAAGAAATTAGAGGCTCGTTCAAGCACTCTATGCTGATGTCGCCTAAGCGAGTTTTCTCCAGAATTGAATTTATCCTATTTTAATCTGGAAGCTGTCCACGTCATTATGTTCTTCTACCTTTCAGCAAATTCCTTTCTTAGATATTTTCTAAGTTTGGGACCTATTTTGATGTATTGTACTCTTTTCATTAAATATCTTAACCCCTCATTAATTATTAAATAAACGTATGGCAGAGTACTTCAAGTTATTCACGTCTCTTTCACATGAAAGGTATATAAATACTTTTGCTATTGGATTAATGGAGGAATTGTTAGGAGTGGAATCATCCTTATACTCCCAATCTTTACTGGAACTAGAAAACGAAGAACACCAAATCTTCATTCTTTCCCTTTACGAAGAAAAGCTTTGAGTGGAACAACACTACAGTTCCAGTCGGAATTCTGGAGCAGTGACTGGATATAATTTTAAAAGCTGCTGGAACTCTTTTGATTCCAGGTAGGGGGAGCGTACATCTCAAATAGATAGTTTATGAATGGATATGGGGTATTAATATGTTATATGTATGTTATGTGTATGAATTGAGACCCCAAATGAATAACATACTTTATGTTCCTTATTTTCCATTCATATTGAGTTTATGCATGTTGGTTATTATGCTGAGTAGAATGATATGAGTTGATGACGATTCATGAACTTTTCATGATATTTATGTATATGCATGAGATGCATGTGTGATGTTTGAATATGAACTATGATGGAGTGGTTCCTATATACCATGGACGCCTTTGAGTGGGACTCAAGGCCGGCCCGTAGCACTGAGTAGAGGACCGCTATCACTCTGGGAGTGGTACTCGGTGTTACATTATGGGCATAGAGCGGTTTGGTACCTGTAAAACGGTCGAATCAGCGAGGAGCTGAATTATGGCTCGGGGAGCCAGTGTTGCAACACAAAAATTGATGATGACCCCATTTTGGTTGGTCAAGTGAGAATAAAAGATATGGATCCATTTGATTAAGCATGTGCATACACTATTTTATGTGTTATTGTGAGAACATGTTGTTATGAAGAGTATATGTATATGTCTCGGTTTTGAGAATGAATAATTTGTTAATTACCGAGTTATATTATATTTACCGAGTGGTAAAATGATGTGATTGCCGAGTGTGTTCAGTTTTGGCTTTATAGTTATTAATTGGTTTTTTATTCCAATTCAATCACTGTTATTTGATATGTTATGCTCACCCTCTACATTTATTTTTCAGTAAATGAAGGGCTCGACCATGGTATGTGAAGACACTCATGCAGCTCGGAGTTTATTTTAGTGAAAGCCTTGGCCGGCTCGTGAATACCGAGTGCTTTTATATAATTAATTGTACTTATTTTTATTTTAAAGAGCCGGTCGGCTTTGTAAATTGAATATTGTAAATTATTTAATTAAAATTTTGTTCTAGAAATTTGAATTATTTGAAAAATATTTTTGATCTATTGAAATTTATTTTTAAAAATTAAGGATGTTATATTTTGGTATCAGAGCAGACTTGAAAAGTCCAAGGCCAAGGTGTAGCTACTAAATACTATGAGCTGAGTGAAATCATGGTTAAAACCGGGGTCTATAATCCAGTGTTGGGCCAGCTATAAGAGTAAGGATTGAGTAAGATTGAAGATCGGCTTTGTGTATCCGATCTATGTAATCCGGACTCTTTGAAGGAAAAACCGGTCTTGATTCTTTGCGCCGACCTCATGTGTTGGTGTGAGAGACTTGTGTATTACCGAACTGGGTCATTATCTTGTAATGACAGTTATTTTCTAGAACGGTTAGATGACTTGATTAATCAACTGTGTGATGATTGTTTCAGGATAAGAAAATAGACCCTCATGGTATGGATGCCATGGCTGCTGTCTTCCAGCGTTTGGCTGACATTTTAGAAAAGCAGAATACCCCTCAACCGAGAATCATAGTATTGATTGTTTTCTAAAGAGAAAACCGACTGAATTCCACGGTGGATTTTAGCCCGACCGAGCGTATGCCTGGATCTAGAATCTTGAACGGATCTTTGGCAGCCTACAATGTACCGAGGCACAGAAGGTTGAATACGCTACATTCATGCTTCAGAAGGAAGCTAAGAACTGGTGGAGGATGGCCAAAAACCGAATGGAATCCATGGGAACCGAGTTGAATTAGGAAAATTTCAAGGAATGTTTCCTTGAAAAGTATTTTCCGAACACTGTAAGAAGCCAGAAGAAGTTAGAATTTATGGAACTCTGACAGGCAAATCTGAGTGTTGAAGAGTACGCAGCTAAATTTGAGGAGCTCTGCATGTTTTACCCTCCTTTTCAAATGCCGGGCACTGAGGGCTCCAAGTGCATCAAATTTGAAAATGGATTAAGACCGAACATCAAAAAGGCATTCCGACACCAAGAAATCAGGAACTTCCCGATTCTTGTCAACAAGTGCCGAATATATGAGGAAGATGATAAGACTTCCTCTGGAGTAAGCAGTCGGTCAGATAATTCCTCTAAACTATCACCGATTAATTTTAAGAAGCATGGGAAGATGAGCAGAGGTGAATCATCCTTTGAATCCTGAGGCCGAATGAATTCTGGTGGCCAATCAATGAGTTTTCCGAGAGATGTTAGATGTTTCAAGTGTGAAGGAGACCATTTTTTGAGTGACTGTAATCGAAACAAAATTGTTTGTTTCAAATACAATAAGAAAGGAAACACTCATCCAAATTGCCCTCTTTTACAAATGATCGAGTCTAATGCTAGCATAAATCGAGAAAGTTTTCAAAGACGAGGTCAGGGAATTGGAAATAGAGGAGTCGGAGGAGGAAATAGTGGACGAAGTAACCTGATGATTGGAAGAGACGACCAGGAAAGGGATGTTAATCCACAAGCTGCTAGTCGAGTGTTTAACATTCATATGGAAGAGGCCGAACAAGCTGGTAATATGGCACAAAGAGAGTAATCAGAAATTTTTAAATCCGGGTGCCATATGACTTTTATTTCTAAAAAGTATGTTATATTTTATTATGTTTTGTAAGTACTCGTTGTTATGTAAAACGAGAGTTATATATATTTATACTTATGGGTTTTGTAACACCCTCGGTTAAATAAGATATACCCTTCTATAGGATCATCCTATTTAACTAAGAGTGTTAACAGTTTTCAGAAAAAGTAAATATTTTTTTTAAAATAAAATAATGGCAGATCAGTGGAAGCAAATAGTAGATAATTCACATAGTCATTCATAAACTATAAGTAATTGTACTCTTAACAGAATGCGGCATGCAGGCACCCTTAATATATATACAGTCATCCATTGTCTTATTATTCATAAATATTCAACTACATATATTCTACTTTTAATGAGTGTTCTCAGTCGGTTCAACGTATTGCTGTTTGTCGTACTCTGGTCCTTGGTTTCCTATTTCCTCTGTTAATATTCAACAGTAAGGGTGAGTATAACCCAAGACCCTGAAGGTTATCCGGTGCAGACATAATCCAGTCAACAGATACTATCACATAAATCATGCAATTAACATATTTGTAACTATAACAATCAAGTATGCTGTCATGAAATGCATGTGTTTGGTTTATTATGATTTATCTTGAGTTTAAGTCTCATGATGCATGTGGGCCCAATAAATCAATCCATCATCACCATTATCTCATTCTTTTGTAGTCATTTTGCTCAATTTGCTTCTTGGGCACATCATTTCCATTCTAGAGCGATCGGAGCTCACCAAGTCCCTCATTCATTATCATAAGGTACGAATGAACTCACAGGTTCTCATCAATATATTATTTCATCTTGGGACATGGCTTTACACGATCATAGATATATTCTGTCATTTAGTCAAAGTACACCAGAATTGCATCGTCTCACCCGGCTTCAGGCGCGACTCTGATGCCATTGGGTTTCCGTCCCGGTCGTACTCCCAAGATTCTCCTCAGAGATCGAACGTGAATGTCCTTCAGCGTACCAGGTGTATGCTCTAGTTTTACTCCCTCAAAAATATTTTCATGATGCAAAATGCTTTATTTTTATCATTTGATCCTTGGGTATTTATGTGTTTCCAGCCTCAAATATTTATTCTCAATTTCTTGGGTCCCATCAATTTTTTCAGACATTGTAGGTCATTTTTATTATTATTCAAGAAAATATATCGGTCATATCTTGACTAAAATGATGCTTCATTTAAAGAGTAAGTAATATGTTCCTTATTTCATTACTCATAATTAAAACAATAATAATTTCAATAACAATAATAATAGTTAGTGATATTAATAATAATAACAGCAATAATAATAATAATAATAACAGCAATAATAATAATAATAATAATAATAATAATAATAATAATAATAATAACCAGAATAATGATAATAATAATAATAATCATATTCATAATTATAAGTTTCTTATTTTATTATTCATAAATAATCAATAATAATATTAGTAACAATAATAATGATAATAATAATAGAAATAAGAATAATAATGATAATAATGATAATATTAATAATTCTGATGATAATAATAATAATAATAATAATAATAATAATAATAATCATAACTATAACAATAATAATAATAACAATGGTATAAATATTTATCTCATTTTTTTTTTCAAAGCTTCCTCTCTGGAATTCACATAGACACCCATGGTTCTTAATATTTTTACCGTTCAATACCGGTCACATCATTTAATTCATCATGGTTAATAATAATCAACACAGCCAATTAATCATATACATATCAATAAAAATATATAAAACAAATATATAAACATTAAAACATTTAATTTAACAGCAATTCCTGAACCTGTCCTGGAAAGGTGAGGACCAGAGGTACCTTAACCCTTTCCTAACACTTGGTTTTCCCCCAGAATACCCGAGAATATATCCCCTTACCTTAATGGAGTTGAGAACGTTTCATTATTTCCCTTGCTTCAGCTCACAGTGAGGAGAAAAGAAAATGAGAGAGAAAGAGCCTTGTACGTAGAGAAAAATAAGAAGGAGTGTGTTTTACTAAGTTTTGTTGGTTCTGAGAGTTCAGACTTGGGAATGAGTTGTGGTATCAATTTAATAATGCAAAAGACAAGTGGGGGATAAACTTTCTCGTGATTGAAGATTAGGTGAGTTAATTATGGAAATAATGGAGATTTTTGGATAGAAAATGAGCTGTATTTGACCATTTCTGCCACCTACGTACAAGAGTTAGTATGATTGAAGGGAATATATATTAAAATATATAAAAGGTGTTATGATTGGAGTGAAAAGGTGTAAGTTTGATAATGGAACGTCTGTGATAAACTTTTGGGCTATGTGAGCTAGTGGACCGGTCACCAGCAGGAGCGAATCTTTTTGGTTAAGAGTAGCGTCTCGGTTCAGCTTGTTTCAGTCGGTTTCCATAGAACAGTAAGGTGAACGCTGGTGAGTGCAAAATCGGTCGGATTCTAGCAGGTGTGGAGCAGGTCGTATTCGGTCCCGCCCTGGTCTAGTCAGTTTCTGTTGATCAGTCAGCTATCAATTCTGACTGGTTCGGCTTATCTCTTGTCTGAGAAGTTCCAGCAGTCACTTTCGTCTCGAAATTTCTCCACTCGAAAGAGAATTCACTCGGAACTGTTTCTTCTTAAAACACCCGGTCGGATTTCCCTTCCCTGGAGGTAACTCAGTCGGAGTTTCCTCACTCAGACTCTCAGAAAGTATCTCACTCGGATATATATATATCCGTCTGAAAACATTCTCAGTCGGCTACTTCTCCTTTCTGAATGGATCCACTCGGATATATCTTGACTGAATTAATTATTCAAAGTCTCCCTTCACTCGAAATACATCTCTCGGAAAGTGCATAACTCAGAATTCATATGACCGAAGGTCATTCGGAATTTGTCACTCGGCAATGTGACAAATGAGATCATTCAGAATTTGTCACTCGGCAATGTGACAAATGAGGTCATTCGGATTCAATCTTTATCTGTTTCGGAGTACCTCACCTGAAGGGATTCACTCGGTATATAATTCAGTCGGCGTCAGGGAAATTCAACTCGAAGATAGCCCACTCAGATATTTATTACTCGAAAATGAGTTTTCCTTCAATTGGACGTACTTCACTCGGAACGCTGCACTCAGAGAAGTTTCATTCAGAAAAGGAAGCACTTGATGAGGTTTGACTCGGGAACAAGTCACTTGGAGGCGTTTGACTCGGAATCGAGTCATTCGAGGGTGTTTTACTCAGAAATGAGTCATTCGAGGGCATTTCACTCAGAAATTTCACCTAGAAGTGGTTCTCTTGAACACACTTCACTCCAAATGTCTCCGAGGCCAGGACTCCACTCGGTAGTGGCTCTCTCGGTCATGTCTTACTCGGGAAAACATGACCTTCACTTGGAATTCCAACCTTCAGTCGAAATTTCCAACCTTCACTCGGAATTTCAACCTTCTGTCAAAATTTCCAACCTTCACTCGGAATTTCTCTTGGTTACTCGGAACAGATCCCTTTCTTCACTCGGACAGTCTTATCTAAGACATGTTTCACTTGGAAAATGGATAATATCACTAATGGTCCATATAAAATCCATGATTATACACAAAAATAAAATTTTTGGGATATTACAGACCATCCACAGGGTATTTATTCACTTATTAACACTTTACAGACCTTCCATACCTCAAAATTACAAGATTAAGACTGCTACTAAAAACAGGGATGTTACACTCTCCTCCCCTTTTAGGAATTTTGTCCTGAAATTCAAGGTTGAAACAATTGAGGGTACAATTCTATGATCTTTTCCTCAATTTCCCAAGTAGCATCCCCA
Organism: Clitoria ternatea; assembly: GCA_037962975.1. Lineage (NCBI taxonomy): Eukaryota > Viridiplantae > Streptophyta > Magnoliopsida > Fabales > Fabaceae > Clitoria > Clitoria ternatea. Next base: position 55,995,303 of record CM075675.1, read on the forward strand.
TCATCTGTCTGACTCCAAACTACTTTGACGAAAGAGATTTCCTTGCCTCTTAGTTGTTTGAGACGTCGGTCAACAATCTTAACCGGTGATGCTTCAAAGGTAAGGTTTTCTTTCAGAACAAACTGATCAGGACTCAGAACATGATCAGGGCTTGGTACATATTTGCGGAGTTGAGAGACATGAAAGACATTATGAAGGTTTGTTAGCTTGGGTGGCAGAGCAATACGGTACGCATGGGTTCCTATCTTTTCCAGAATCTGATAGGGTCCTACGTATCTAGGACTTAACTTCTTGGCCTTTAGAGCTCTTCCTACTCCAGTGGTAGGGGTAACCTTGAGAAATACATGGTTTCCCTCCTCAAATTCCAATGGATTCCTACGTTTGTCGTAGTAACTCTTTTGTCTATCTTGTGAAGCTTTCATTGCCATTTGGATATTTCGGACTTGTTCTGTAGTCTTCTGAACAATCTCTGGTCCAATTATCGTCTTTTCACCTGTCTCATACCAACACAAAGGTGTACGACATTTTCTTCCATATAAAGCCTCATAAGGGGCCATTCCGATACTAGCATGGTAGCTGTTGTTGTAAGTGAACTCAACAAGTGGGAGATATTCTTGCCAACTTCCCCTATGTTCTAAGACACAAAGACGTAACATATCTTCAAGAGTCTTGATTGTCCGTTCCGATTGTCCGTTTGTCTGTGGATGATATGTGGAACTTAACTTTAGGCGAGTTCCTAGAGCTTGTTGCAGGCTCTTCCAAAATTGTGATGTGAAACGAGGATCTCGGTCAGACACAATTGCAGTGGGTGTTCCATGTAATCGTACGATTTCCTTGATATAGATCTGGGTGAGTTTCTCTAGAGAATACTTCATATTGACAGGAATAAAATGAGCGACCTTTGTTAATCGATCTACGATTACCCAAATAGCATCATATCCAATTGATGTTCTGGGAAGTCCGGTCACAAAGTCCATAGCAATCTCATCCCATTTCCATTCTGGAATCTCCAAAGGTCGAAGGATCCCACTTGGTCATTGTTATTCCGCCTTTACCTTCTGACACATCAGGCAAGCTGTTACGTACTCAGGGATATCCCTTTTCATTCTTTGCCACCAGAATATTTTCTTCAAGTCCTGATACATCTTGGTCTATCCTGGGTGGATACTGTATTTACTTTTGTGTGCTTCATCAAGGATGGATCTTTTAAGATCTGTGTTGACTGGAATACAGAGCCTCTGTTGATACCTGGTCACCCCATGTTCATCTTTGCTAAATTCTGAGCCTTTTTCTTTTGTCTTTCCTGCTAGACTTTGTAATTCCTGGTCATTAGCTTGAGCTTCCTTGACTTGTTCCAGGAAATCATTTGAAATTCTTAGCATTCCAACCATAAGGCTTCCTCTTTTAGGTGTTATTGCCAGATTCAGATCGTGAAACTGTTCAATCAATTCCAACTCCTTTGTCATCATATACGATAAGCGTAAAACCTTTCTGCTGAGTGCGTCAGCTACAATATTTGCCTTTCTAGGATGATATCGGAGTTCAAAATCATAATCTTTTATGAATTCCATCCACCTGCGTTGTCGCATATTCAGTTCTTTCTAGTCGAATAGATACTTCAAGCTCTTATGGTCATTGAAGACTTCTAAGTATATGCCATATAAATAGTGTCTCCAAATTTTCAAGGCAAACACAACTGCAGCTAGTTCCAAGTCATGTGTAGGATAATTAACTTCATGTGGTCTTAGCTGTTGTGAAGCATAAGCAACAACCTTTCTTTCTTGCATTAGAACACATCCTAGTCCTTGTCTTAACGCATCACAATACACTTCATATGGCTTGGCAGGATCTGGCAAAATCAAGACAGGTGCACTAGTGAGTCGTTGGCGTAACTCCATAAAACTGCTTTCACATTTGTCGGTCCATTCAAATGGTTGATCTTTACGTGTCATCCTAGTTAAAGGTACTGCAATTCGAGAGAAATTCTCGATGAATCGATGATAGTATCCAGCAAGTCCAAGGAAACTGTAAATTTCTGTCACATTCTTGGGTTGTTCCCACTTTAGTACAGCTTCTACCTTTGTAGGATCCACGACAATTCCTTCTTTAGAGATGACATGTCCCAAAAATTTTACTTCAGTCAACCAGAATTTACACTTTGACAACTTGGCATATAATTGTCTTGCTCGTAGCGTATTCAGAACAATTCGGAGATGTTCTTTATGGCTCTTGGAGTAGACAAGAATGTCGTCAATGAATACCACTATGAATTTATCCAAGTACTCATAGAAGATCCGATTCATGTATCCCATAAAGACTGCAGGTGCATTAGTAACTCCAAAGGGCATGACAAGATACTCATAGTGTCCATATGTCCTGAATGCTGTTTTGCGTACATCGTCTTCCTTCACCCTTATTTGATGATAACCGGATCGCAGATCAATTTTTGAGAAGACAGTGGCTCCTCGTAGTTAGTCCATCAAATTATCAATCCTTGGAAGAGGGTATCGGTTTTTGATCGTAGCTTTATTCAACTGACGATAGTCAACGCACAACCGCATACTGCCATCCTTCTTTTTGACTAGAAGAGCTGGTGTTCCCCAAGGTGAGACACTGGGTCTAATCATTCCTTTCTCTAAAAGTTCTTCTATTTGCTTTTTGAGTTCATTGAGTTCCTTGGGTGACATTCGGTAAGGAGCAATAGAGATTGGTCCCACGCCCGGTATAATGTCAATACTGAATTCAACTTCTCGCTCTGGAGGTAGCTCTCATATATCATCAGGGAATACTTCTGGAAATTCTTGAACAACAAGAATCTGATCAATTTAAGAAGTGTCCTTGCTTTCAGTATCAGTAAGGATCATGTATAGTTGGACTTCTTTTGTTGGAATTACCTTTTCTGAGCTAACAGGACAAGAATCAGTGAGTTGATCACATTCAGGTGTAGTAGACCTGAGAGAGATGGATCTATTATGACAATCAATAAGAATATGGTTGGAAGCAAGCCAATTCATCCCTAGAACAATATATAGATCAATCAAAGGTAAACATATCAGATCTACTTGATAAACTTTCCATTCGATGTTGAGAGGACATTCCAAACACATACAGGAAGGGCAAATGGGCTTATTGGCAGCAGTCGTGACAATCATCTTATTGGGCAGAGAGGTTGTAGGTAGCTTTAAATGTTTTACACAATTCTCAAATATGAAAGAGTGAGTGGCTTCAGAATCATATAATACATTTAACAGAGTACTTCCTATAAAGCATGTACCTTGCACAAGATCGTTCTCTTGTGATATCTCCACACCATTCATGGTAAAAACTCTAGCATTTCCTCCCTGTCTTCTAGCCGAGCCATTTTCGGGTCTTCTTGGATTATTGTTTTGATTGGAGTTGTTGTTACGGTGAACATTCTGCATCCTCGGGGCATTATTTGTAGAGGTATTTGTAGCAGGTCCTTCATTCCCTTGGCTTGTTGGTTGTGCTATCTGCCTTTGAGTCATCTGCTGCTGGTTGTTAGTATTTCTGTACCAACATTCAACATCACGATGTCCAGCCCGTCCATAAATTATGCAGATTTTACCTCTTTTAGTACAATTTACTGCCATATGTGGTCCTCCGCAGATATAGCATTTCAAATTCCGATTGTTCCCTTGATCCCTTGGAGGAATTCGGTTGGCTAAGTAAGGTGGTCGGGAATATGGTCGATCTGCTCAAAAATCTCTTCTTTGTTGTCGGTCTGGCATACGTCGTTTTGGACCATAATTAGATGTTCCAGGTCATCGAAGATTAGAGGTATTCTCAAATATGCGGCATCGGTCAACCAAATTAGAGAATTGAGTGATTTGTTGGCAACATATAGCTTGGCGGATTTCTTGTCGTAACCCTGCTTCAAATTTAGGGCATCTTGACGCTTCTCCCATTTGGGTGTAGTAGGGACAACATTTAGCCAATTCATCAAATTTAGAAGCGTATTCCCCAACTGTCATATTGCCTTGTTTTAGATTAAAGAATTCCTACTCTTCCTGCCTCTTTATGTCTTCAGGGAAGTATTTGGCGAGAAATTCTGCCTTGAATCGTCCCCAAGTGATGACGTGTCCATCAGTTGTTAATCGGATTCTAGCATGAGTCCACCAGTGCTCTGCCTCCCCAACCAGCATGAAGACGGCAAAGGTTATCCTGTCCTCGTCAGGGCATCGCATAGCGGTAAAAATCTTTTCGAGATGCTCAATCCATAATTGTGCTCCTTCTGGATTGAAGCCTCCCTTGAATTAAGTAGGATTGTTCCTCTGAAAGTCAACTAGTCTTTGGCTCTGCCTGGTAGAAGCATGAGGTAATTCTTGTCGTTCTATTACCTCCATGATTCGAGTAAGAAGTTCCTCCATGACATGATCATTGTTTCGGTGAACCATTAGGAAATTGCTGAAAGAATATCAACAAAAAGGTTCAGGGTATATGTTAGGTGGAGAATTCCACATAGGAAATTTAGTCTTAGGCGTTTTATGGATTGTTCAATATTTCTATCAGAGTACGTGGAAACCTAATGGTCCACTTCCCAAGCTTAATGAATCGACTATGCTCTGATACCACTAATGTAACACCCTCGGTTAAATAAGATAGACCCTTCTATAGGATCATCCTATTTAACTAAGAGTGTTAACAGTTTTCAGAAAAAGTGAATATTTTTTTTAAAATAAAATAATGGCAGATCAGTGGAAGCAAATAGTAGATAATTCACATAGTCATTCATAAACTATAAGTAATTGTACTCTTAACAGAATGGTGTGACACCCCAAAAATAGGGGTAAATTTTTCGTGATTTTATATTTATTAATCTATAAAACTTATGAGTGGTGAAACCATTTATCAATTACCCTGGATCTATCAGAGACCTATCTCATATATGAAGATATGAGAAGGTAAACTAAAGGATTAACTTTTAAGAATTCCATATTTAATAATAGCGAAAGTATAATTAGTAGAATAGTATTATGGAATTAAATTTTTAAGAGATCATTTATTTTGAAATTAATAAACCAAGGTTATTCCAAAGCGTTCATATAGTAGGATAGGATCATGGATTATTAATAAGAAAAAGGAAATTAACATGTTTTAAGCATTTTGGGAGAATCAGGTCCTCCTCGCTCAAGCGACATCCCAATTCGCTTGAGCGAGCTTAGCATAGCACGCTTAGGCGAAACATAAAATGCTGAGCGAAAGAAGAAAATAAAGATTCAGGGGTCACTTCACTCAAGCGAACCCCAACTCGCTTGAGCGAGTATTGAAATCCTCGCTTGGGCGGAGCCAGCGAGCGTAAGGTGAAAAACGACCAGAGTTCTACCCACGCTCACTCGCTTGAGCAGAACCAATTCCGCCTGAGCGAAATTACTCCCGAGAGCAATTTCCTGATAAACCCGAGAGCAAACCTGAGACCAAGACCCCCCTCGCTTGGGCGAATCCTCAGCTCGCCTGAGCGAACACCAACCAAGGTCCAAACTCTGATTCTAATGCGATTTCGCTTGGGCGAATTACACACCCGCTCGAGCGAAAATGGAATAATGGCCTAACTCTGATACTGGGACAATCTCGCTTGAGCGAGTCCCTCTCTCGCCTAAGCGAGAATCATCCAGAGACCGAAAATTCGACACAGGGCATTTTCGCTTAAGCGAAAAGACCTCTCGCTTGAGCGAGTTTAACAGAAAAACAGGGGAAATGCAGAAATCACACAACTTACTATACCAAAACTCATTCTAATCAATTCTATTCAAATTTAATACTTGGTACATATCCTACTACATATTTAAAACTTGTTCGAATCAATCATATCTGTAAATTTCCATTACAACTAATTTAAGTTACAAAGATCAACCCAATCATCATTATACTTCTCAAAACTAATATTTCAAATATCAACTTCATCCATTCATTCATAGGGTCATAATTAAAAATGGGTCATAAACATATGATCTCATTTTCCCCCATGACCTCCCAAAATCACTATCGTTTATACACATACATATTCGTCAATCATACCATTATTTATTCTAATCCAAATTATGCAAAACATAGATGGTGTTATACACCTTACATCCATTCTACATAATCACCATATCAAAACATTGCCGGCCAAGGCATTCTTTTACCAAAATGGAACTTTCTTCACACTTCTCCTCCTCCAATAGCTCCAAAGCCATACCTACAACACAGGAGCTAAAAAAAATATACCACAGGGAGAGTGAGTATACTTTCTCAATGACGAAAATCCAACAAATATAATAATATATGCATGAATGCAATACAACTATCTCCTTCTCAAGAAGAGTTCATTTAATATCAAACATACAATCAATAAATCTTATTCTAACACACTTATCCCTTAATTCTCTTAGAATCACGTCTATCAATTTCACCATTACAATTTAGTAAGTGAAAGAGAATTTCTACTCATATCTCAACAGCAAAGTATCATACTATACCATGCTTTCAAATTAATGCTCATGCTAATGTCATGGAATGCATATGCACGGATCCGATTTCATTTCCTCGGGTGATCGCAACCACCATATCATATACTCATTCTCAATGGTTTCCCGCCTCGCAAGGGGTACTCCCGCCTCATGATCGCAACCATGGGCATTATAGGTGCTCGCAAGCCCTTTCATCATATCAATAGATTTTCTCGTGATCGCAACCACGTTCAACAATTCACATAGGTTTCCCGCCTCGCAAGGGGTACTCCCGCCTCATGATCGCAACCATGGGCATTTCATCTCATTGGTCCCGCAGGGCCTTTCATTTTAATTCCAGGTGATCGCAACCACCGGTCTAACAATCATAGGAACTCGCAAGCCCTTTTTCATTTCCATCATCAAGTGATCGCAACCACTTATCAACATCATCATGATATGCATGTTATGCCATGTATACAACAATGCTCATATATGCCTCAAGCTCATTAACTTATCTTACCCTCTCATCTAGGGTACATTCATTCTCAACCACACAATTTCCCACCAAATCATACATAATTCACTTCACATACATATAATATCACCTTTATCTAAGCAAACATGTCATACTACATTAATACATACATTATCATCATAATTCTCATGCATTTAGAAAATACACCCCTCTCCTACCTCAGGAGAAGTAGACCTCTGGGGTTGATGTTCCCGCTTCACCAGTATTGCCAAGCCCTACACCAATCAATTATAGGGCCACATCAATTTTTCATTCAAATACCAATTTAATATACATATACATAGGTGTACACATGATTCTTATCATGTGGAAATTATTTATCAATTTCATTCATTTGTTTACTTAGGCTTCGGGAATTCCTTCCCTTAAATTACAATCCATTAGTATTAAAAGTTACAACCTAATGGATAAGTTATTCCATCTATTAAGTCCCCACCAACACCTTGGTGAGTTTCCTACCCATAATGACTTCAAATCAACTTTATCCTTATTTAATGTGTCCACCACATCATTTATATTACTCTTCCTATCAACAATTGCCAACTTCTTCAATAAATGTTATTATCTTCAATATTTTACTCTTTCTCCAAAAATTCAGGTTTTAGGTTTTCACCAACCCACCAACCTTCATAAATGCTCATATACCTCCTTCTTTTCCCACTATAATTACAACTACCTCACTTATCACTCAAAAACTTGTATTTATGTCAATCCTCCTTAGAGTTCTCATTTTGGAACCCTTCTTAACAATTCTCATACATTTGTTGTGCCCTAACCTTAAAACTACCATTAAACTTCAACTATATGCTTATATACATGGAAAAATGGTAATAATTTTACCTCAAGAGGAGTAAAGAGTGAGTTTCCAAAAGAGGAGAAAATCCACACGAATTTAAGGAGAAGGAAAGGAGAGGATACTCTAAGCTCCAAGTTCTCCTTAAGCTTCTTGAAAATAACAAAGGAGGAAAGAGATGTATTTCACTTTTTAACTTAGGGTTCAAGGGGGAAGGTGAAGAGGAAATAATGAAGAAGAAGGAGAAAGAAGGAGTGAAGAAGTGTGTTGGCGTGGGAAAGAAGAGAGTGCTACGGAAGTGAGAGTGAAAAATATGAGTTTGGCTTTAAAGTTGTTAAGCTTCATTAAACTCTTTCGTTTTTTTTTAACAAACAGGTTCCCCGTTCGGGCTCAAAACATATTCTAAAAATTATTCCGAATATAAATTCGGAATCCCAATAACATTATCTACGGCCCTGACCAACGGCATCTCAATCGGAGATACTTGGTCCGACACCTATATTTTATCCGGGTAAATTTTCAACTCATCCGACCACTAAAATTCACCAACAGTTTCGAAAAGTCTTATTTTGATCGTTTCAAGAATTTTGGGATATTTATTAGCCCATACTTAATTATCCAACATTTATTTTCCTAATTTATCTTCCTATTTTAAAAATTCAGGGTGTTACAAATGGGGCATGCAGGCACCCTTAATATATATACAGTCATCCATTGTCTTATTATTCATAAATATTCAACTACATATATTCTACTTTTAATGAGTGTTCTCAGTCGGTTCAACGTATTGCTGTTCGTCGTACTCTGGTTCTTGGTTTCCTATTTCCTCTGTTAATATTCAACAGTAAGGGTGAGTATAACCCAAGACCCTGAACCGGTGCAGACATAATCCAGTCAACAGATACTATCACATAAATCATGCAATTAACATATTTGTAACTATAACAATCAAGTATGCTGTCATGAAATGCATGCGTTTGGTTTATTATAATTTATCTTGAGTTTAAGTCTCATGATGCATGTGGGCCCAATAAATCAATCCATCATCACCATTATCTCATTCTTTTGCAGTCATTCTGCTCAATTTGCCTCTTGGGCACATCATTTCCATTCTAGAGCGATCGGAGCTCACCAAGTCCCCCATTCATTATCATAAGGTACGAATGAACTCACAGGTTCTCATCAATATATTATTTCATCTTGGGACATGGCTCTACACGATCATAGATACATTCCGTCATTTAGTCAAAGTACACCAGAATTGCATCGTCTCACCCGGCTTCAGGCGCGACTCTGATGCCATTTGGTTTCCGTCCCGGTCGTACTCCCAAGATTCTCCTCAGAGATCGAACGTGAATGTCCTCCAGCGTATCAGGTGTATGCTCTAGTTTTACTCCCTCAAAAATATTTTCATGATGCAAAATGCTTTATTTTTATCATTTGATCCTTGGGTATTTATGTGTTTCCAGCCTCAAATATTTATTCTCAATTTCTTGGGTCCCATCAATTTTTTCAGACATTGTAGGTCATTTTTATTATTATTCAAGAAAATATATCGGTCATATCTTGGCTAAAATAATGCTTCATTTAAAGAGTAAGTAATATGTTCCTTATTTCATTACTCATAATTAAAACAATAATAATTTCAATAACAATAATAATAGTTAGTGATATTAATAATAATAACAACAATAATAAGAATAATAATAATAACAGCAATGATAATAATAATAATAATAATAATAATAATGGTAATGATAATAATAATAATAATAATAATAATAATAATAATAATAATAATAATAACAGCACTAATAATAATAATAATAATAATAATAACCAGAATAATGATAATAATTGATCCGGTCTCAATACCGGTATCCGATCTACTATACATATTTCAACGTCTTTGATAAGACATCTACGTGTAACCGGTGTCATCGGTATACATCCGGACTGTAATTCCGTATCAGGCGTTCTCCCTATACCGGTTGTTCAGGATAACACCATGACATCGGATAATACACACGACACTGTGAAAAAGACAAGGATTGTTGCTACAGGGATCGATCAATAATTCCCTGCACTACGAGTCAAATTCTGCTCACGGGAATGGTCAACTTGTTCCCTAATGCTAGTCTACATTCTCTATGCTCAATATAAAATAGCCACTTGACCCAATCATGCAGGTAAGTGCGCAATATAATAATGCTAATGGGAGTTGGTGGTTCCCCACCAACGAATCCTCGTTAATCGAGCCAATCAGGTATATGAACTCACTTCATGATTGAAGTGAGGGATCTTCAGCTCATTTTTTACGACTGATTACTCTCTGAATACATTCCTTACTTGGAATATAATCACTGACTTGAGCGTCGGAGAATCTTTACAGGTGACACCACCATTCGCCCACTTCAACGCGTTAGGTCGGTGTGAAGGATCTCCAGAACTCCCAATCTGCTCTCTTCACTTAAGGACAACGGATACCTACACCGGATACACATACATCCGGTCTTCTATACAGTATTTACATACTATTTGTGACTGGTCTGAGTTCGGATCTCTAGACCCCGGTTCAGGATAGATCATTGGCACGCCCAGTGGGACACGATAAAGTTATTCCCATATCCTTTGACAGAGCAGGTAATCCACAATGGAAGGCGAAGCACAAGACTTCATGGAGAATCAAGCTGAAGGCAGAACCAATCCTAACGCCTTCAGAAAACTCAACTTTGATTCTCATGGAGGCAGCTCAAAGAAGATAGTAACAGTGTCTGATCCTGATCCTCGCGATGAGTTGATCAAATAACTTCAGAGAGAACTCGCTGAATTGCGAAGAGAAAAAAGGCAAAGCGAGGATAAAGAATCATCTCGCACGCGAAATGCTCCCCACACAACTGATGGTGAAAAGTCCACCACTCTTCAGTACTCAAATATCCCTACGTTTGAGGGGGGAGAACAGACTCGCGATTCTGAGGATGCAGCTTCACGAAGGAAGAGAGATTCAACAACAGCACCCCCATTGTCTTACAATCTGAAGGTTCCCTTTTCAAGGAGACTTATGGGTATCAGCATCCCCAAGCACCTTCAAACTACTCAACCACTTTCCATCGGAAAGTATAATGATGAAACTGATCCAACTAAGCACCTTGATGCTTATGTGTTTGAAGCCATGTACTTGGGGGCTGATGAAGACGTGATGTGCCGAATGTTCCCTCGAACATTGTCTGAGGAGGCCCTCGGGTGGTTTAAAGGCCTGCCTTCTGGATCCATAGATTCTTGGGCGGAAATGACAGCTGCCTTTGAAACCCACTTTGTCATCTCCAGAGACGTACCCAAGACGTCTCATACCTTGGCTCAGATTAAGCAAGGTGAAACAGAGGGCTTAAAAGATTTTTTGAAGAGGTTTTATAAGGAAGCAGCCCTGGTTCCTAACCTCACAGAATCTATCAAGCTACATATCGTTATTGAGGCATTGCAGCCAGGATCAGCTTTCGCTCTTTTATTAGCAAAGAGCCCTCCAACAACTTTTGAGGAGTTCAGGAAAAAAGCCTCAAAGTACGTGAGCATAGAGATGCACTTGGAGGCAATGGCTGCAAAGAAAAAGCCACCAACATGATAAGTGTTTTATAACACAATAAATTAGATTTAGTTTACTTAAGATTTTAATCATTATGCACTGTATTTCCTTTATTTATTGTGATTTTTGCTTTCTTTCCACTGTATTCTACTCGGGTACTTTTATTTTGCAGAAATTAATAGATTTGGAATTATTGATGATCCATTTTAAGAATGAATGAATATAAATGGAAAATGGATTCAAGAACCCAAAAAGATAATCAAAGTGCCAAAGGATGAAAGCAATCAAGAACCATGAGCTATACTGTCCAAAATGCCTCAAAAATGCAAGAAAACACTTCCAGGAAAGGGTAGGAATCGATTCACCCTTACAGGAATCGATTCCCATGTGAAACATAAGCCAGGAATCGATTCAAGGCTGTTGGGAATCGATTCATAGGGCTGGGAATCGATTCCCCCCTTATAGGAATCGATTCATTGAGGTTTGGAAGGCTGGGAATCGATTCATGATGGCCAGGAATCGATTCATCATGCTGGGAATCGATTCCCACCTTTAGGAATCGATTCACACGCTGTTTTGAAGGCAAAAATCAACTGGAGGAATCGATTCATCAGTGAAATCATGCGCCGAATTATTGGAAACAACAAAAATACGTAAATTGGAGACAACTGGAACAGCTGGAAATCACATGCACCGAAATTTTCCAACTTGCAACGCGTTTTCTTAGCTGGCTTCCTCCCTTCCTTCGCCTATAAAAGGAGAAGCAATCCAAGCAGAGAAAGCATCGAGATTCAGGCATCCAGTTCTCATTCATTCACTTTGTTCCTTTCTTTTCTTTTCCTTCGTTTTCTTCTCTGTTTCGTTTCTTTCTCTTTTTATTTTCTTTTTCTTTCTTTTATTTTGTGTAAGAGTTGTGAGGATTGTGAAATTGAGTGTTCCAATTTGTAATTGGTGGAGGAATATTGCAACAAGGAAATACAGTGGTAAATTATTCTGAGCTTTTGGAGAAACCCGTAAGTCTTTATTTTTTACCATGTCTTGTATGTTTTATTTTTCCATCATGTGTATGAATTTGAATCCTTTCATGAATAGCTAAATTAATTATCTTGGGATGAAGGGGGTATGATAATATTTTATTTTAATGTTATTTTGACTTGGAATTAAATAAATTTCTGTTTTCCATTTAGTTCAATTATGCTTAATGCTTTTAGTAATTCCTAACAAGAACCTAAATGATAAAACTGTATACTTACGGGTATATTAGTAAATTTAGGTAATAAATAGAATCGAGAGATTTATTTTTACCAGAAAGCTTTGAACTAAACCTAAGATTTTTGAAATACTTTATGTGACCTCGGTAAAACCGTGAAAGTAATCAAAATTCTTTTGAGGAAATAAAAGGGATTTTCATAAAACGATAATGGGCCTTTCTGAGGATTAAGCAGCGCTTTCCATAGGTTAGGTACATTAATAGGATTCCGAGAGGAACATATTAATTAGCTTTTGGAAAATTCGCCTTGGAAAACTTAATTCGATTCTTATTTATGAAAAGTTAAAATTCATTAAACATAAAATAGAGTCTTAATCCCCTGAAATCCCAAGATACTCTCAACTCTGATTTTTTTAGTGTCAAGTAAATTTTATTTTTATTCATATTCTGTGCAACTTTAATTTGTGCTTTATTTTATAAAAATCTTAAAAATTAATTGTGTGGATAATTAAATTTCAATATGCTGGTACTTTGAACACAGTCCCTGTGGAGAACAATAATCTTTTATATTACGCGACATAACCCGTGCGCTTGCGGGCCCTGTCACAACACCATCTCCCCAAACCCAGAAGGGTAAGGAGAAGACGAGGTCAGAACGCATGGAGAGGCCATTCACCAATCCTAAGGTTAATAACCACCCTCCTCGACCTCGAGAAAAGCATGTCAATTCCTTCAGCCATTATGCACAGTTATCTGCTAGACCATCTCAGATTTTGAGAGAGGTCGGATGGCCAGTTTTCAGCACATATGGCATCAGGAGACCAGCCCTTATGAAAAGACCAGGAAATTCCCATAAGTACTGCGATTTTCATGAATAAAATGGTCATTCCACTGATGAATGCCAAGCTCTAAAGAACGCGGTTGAGACGCTAATTAGAGAAGGCAAATTGAAACAATACCTGTTCAAAGAGAAATCTTTTGACAGGATTGATCGGAATGAGAAGAGAGAAAGAGATCCAGACGACGGGGATGACAACAACGGCAATCCAGTCCGAAAGTTCTCTGCTGCAGAAAAGCAAAAAGGTGTGATGACTGATAATGCAGCGCAAAGAGACAGCCTGCCCCAGCGACAACGTCAGGGCCGACGTGAAGTTATTGACATGATTGCTGGAGGATTTGCTGGAGGAGGAGCTTCAATTACAGCTCGTAAGAATCATCACAGAATGATTCTATTCGTGCAAGAGAAAGTCAAAGACAATCGCCCTTACAGAGGAGGGATTGAGGCTCCCATAATCTCTTTCTCCGATGAGGATTTTGGCCCAACCATTCCTGGTGGTGACGATGCTGTAGTCATCACTGCAGTGATAGCCAACAAGGACGTCCGAAGAATCCTTGTTGACCAGGGAAGTTCCTGCGATGTTATTTTCTATAATTGCTTTGAAAGAATGGGTTTTAAAGACTCAGACTTACAGCCTTATACGCAGGAACTAACAACTTTTAACGGTGCAAAGCAACCGACTAAAGGGTATCTTGACACCCTTATCTCGTTTGAAGGCGAGCCAGGGGCCAGAACGGTTAAATCCCGAGTGCTGGTGATTGATGTTAAATCACCATTTAACGACATCATAGGCCGCCCCACTCTAAATGCAATGGAGGCAGTTGTGTCAACCCCACATCTCCTTATCAAGTTCATTGATAAGGATAATGCTGTTTCATCAATCCGGGGTGATCAAGAGATGGCTAGGTACTGCTATAACCTCAGCTTCAACATGACGAAGCTGGACGCCTCCAATAAAAAGAGGAAACTCAATGATGCTGGAGCAGCTGCTGGATCTGTAAGCCTTGTCGACCTGGACCCTAGGGCGGATTTGAACATTGATCCGCTCAACCCGTTAAAGCCCACACCGGATGGTAGTTCCAGGGACATCGTCTTGGGAGATTCTCCAGAAAAGATCACCCATATCAACGACAAGCTAGATATAGAAATGGAGCAAAGACTACTGATGCTCCTGCAAGAGTTTAAAGATCTCTTCGCATGGACTGCAGCTGATATGCCAGGCATAGACCCTGAATTCTGCTGTCATAAATTATCCGTCTATCCAGAGACGAAACCGGTGGCCCAAAAGAAAAGACGATTGGGCCCAGAGAAACAAAAGGCAGCTTGCCAGCAAACTGAGGAGTTGCTGAAGGCCGGATTTATCAAGGAAATCCGGTATTCCTCTTGGCTTTCGAATGTGGTGATGGTCCATAAATCCAATGGTAAATAGAGAATGTGCGTTGACTACGTGGACCTCAACCGCTGCTGTCCAAAAGATCCTTATCCTCTTCCTAATATAGATCGGATGGTGGATGATTCCTCTGGTTATCAATACCTGAGCTTCATGGACGCTTATTCAGGTTACAACCAAATTCCGATGTGCGAAGAGGATCAAGAGAAAACAGCTTTCATAAATGATCGTGGTGTCTTTTGTTATAAAGTCATGCCCTTTGGCCTGAAAAACGCTGGGGCAACATATCAGCGCATGATCAACAAGGTTTTCAAAGGTATGCACACCAAACTTGTTGAAGTATACATTGACGATATAATAGCAAAGACACCGGTTGGTGGCGATCATGTCGAAGATTTACGCCAAGTGTTCACCCGTTTGAGAAAATTTAACATGAGGTTGAACCCAATAAAATGCACATTTGCTGTCCCTGCTGGGAAATTCTTGGGATTCATGTTAACTCAACGTGGTATTGAAGCCAATCCAGGGAAATGCCAAACGATTCTAGACATGCAGAGTCCAAAGAATCTCAGAGAAGTCCAATCCCTGAATGGCAAGGTAGCAGCTTTGGCACGATTCATGCCAAAGATGGCTCACAGGTCGCTCCCCCTGTATAGGATACTGAAAAAGTCCAAGAAATTTGAGTGGGGACAGGAACAAGAAAAAGCTTTCCAAGAGCTTAAGGAGGTGTTGTCCAAACCTCCCATTCTCACGAAGCCTGACCCCGAAGATACACTCATTCTATACTTGGCTATTTTAGATGAAGCTTTAGGCGTCGCCTTGATTAAAGAAACTCCCGATGGACAGAGACCGGTCTATTTCACTAGCAAAACCTTGCAAGGTGCTGAGCTCTGGTATCAAAAAATCGAAAAGGCCGCCCTCGCTGTTGTTTGGGCCTCTCGACGGCTTCGTCCGTACTTTCACGCCCATCCAATCATAGTGAGAACGGATTTGCCACTCCGTTCTGTCTTAATCAAGCCCGATCTCGCTGGGAGGATGATCAAATGGTCTATTGAACTATCTGAGTTTGATATATCGTATAAACCTCGAAGTGCTATTAAAGCTCAAGTCTTGGCTGATTTTATTGTGGAAATGACAGGGACTGATCCAGATTCCCCTCGTGTCCATTGGACCATTTACGTTGATGGTTCATGGAACCAAAGAGGCTCTGGAGCGGGTGTAGTTCTAGAAAGTGACGACGGAGTACACCTAGAAATCTCCCTTCGTTTCAATTTCAAAACATCCAACAACCAAGCTGAGTACGAGGCTTGTTTGGCCGGACTGAGAGCTGCAATTGACATCGGAGCTTCTGAGGCGACGCTCTGCAGCGATTCACAGCTGGTGATTTCACAAATCTTAGGAGATTATCAAGCTCGCGAACCTCAACTCCAATTATACTTGAACTGTGTCAAGGAATTGGTAGAGAAATTCTCGAAGGTGGAATTCAAGCACGTTCCACGCGAAGAGAATACAAGAGCGGATATACTCTCCAGATTAGCAAGCACCAAACGACCAGGTAGTACCACTACGCTGGTCCAAAGCACACTGACGTCGCCCAGCATCCCTCTTTTTCCTTCTCTAAACGCTATAATGACTAACTCCCTTTACGGGGATACATGGATGGCTCCTTACATCCGTTATTTGGCTGATGGACAACTACCCACAGATGAGAAGGAAAAGACAAGGCTAAGGAGAGAATTACCGTATTTCACTATGATTGATGGTAATCTTTACAGAAGGGCACTCTCTGTGCCCTATTTGATTTGTCTCAAAGAGGATGAGGTGCAAGATGTAATGGAGGAAGTGCATGGAGGACAATGTGGACACCACGCCGGAGGAAGAAGCTTAATGTGAAAAATCCTCAGAGCTAGATACTGGTGGCCCACGATGAAGCAAGACTCCATTGACTTCGTCAAAAAATGCGACGCTTGCCAAAAATTCTCTAACCTTCACCACACACCGGCGGAAGAACTCTTCACATCCGCTGTTCCATGGCCCTTCTATCAATGGGGATTGGATATTCTGGGCCCCTTTCCAACTGCTCCTGGGGGCATCAAATATCTCATTGTAGGGGTCGATTACTTCACTAAGTGGATAGAAGCAGAGCCGGTGGTGCATATTACTTCAGCCCGGACTCGTCGTTTCATGTATGAAAACATCATAACACGGTTTGGGGTCCCAGCACGGATTGTCACAGATAATGGCACCCAATTCACGGATAGAAAATTCACAGATTTACTCGAAGGGTTAGGAATAACCCAGATATTCTCATCCGTTGAACATCCCCAAACCAACGGCCAAGCTGAAGTGGCCAACAGGGAAGTGCTGAAAGGACTAAAGAAACGCCTTGGTGAAGCCAAGGGCGGATGGACAGACCAGCTATGCCACGTCCTGTGGGCATACCGGACAACGCCTCATTCATCTACCAACGAATCCCCATATCGTCTAACATACGGGGTAGAGGCAATGATACCTGTGGAACTGCAAATTGCTTCCACAAGGGTCAAGTACTTCTCTGAAGAAACGAATAACGCCAACTTGGCATCCGAAATGGATGTCATACAGGAACTCAGAGAAGATGCATTCATCAGAGATCAAGCTATCAAAGCCAAAGTTGCTCTCCGGTACAACAAACGAGTCCAATCAAGGACTTTCAATGTTGGAGATTTGGTTTTGAGGAAAGCAAGTATAGGGAACAAATTCGCTCATCAAGGCAAACTAGCCCCAAACTGGGAAGGCCCATACAGGGTATCCGAAGTTACTGGCAAAGGCTCTTACCGCCTTGAAAACCTTGATGGAACTCCAATCCGAAATAAATGGAACACCCAAAACTTACGCATCTACTATAGCTAGCTGTTGGAACCATCTACACTCTCCTATCCTTATCTTGGATTGAATACTGGAGAATTTATTTTCACAGCTACGCTCTCATTGTAATTCTTATTTTTGATTTAATAAGAATCTCTCACAACAATTTAACTCTTTTGAGTTTTTCTTATGCTGTGATTTTCAGTTTATCCGGTGTACAGAAACATATTCAGGACGGATGATCTCAGCTACTTGTTCTGTAGTTGACGATGTAACTCCTCGAATATGTGCAACACACAAGAGCATACTCAGGACGGATGATCTCAATTACCCATTCTGTAATTGACGATGTAACTCCTCGAGTGTGTTTAATTGATTGAAGGCCCGAATTGTAGGATTAAACCGAACTCTGGGTACGGTTAGTAAGTTTGGCTGAACACCGGTGAAGGCTCGGATTGTAGGATTAAACCGAACTCTGAGTACGACTAGTAGGTTTGGCCGAACGTCGGTGAAGACCTGAGTTGTAGGATTAAACTGAACCTCAGGACATGGGTTGTAGGGCTGGTCCTTTTTCAAGGCCACAAACCGAACCCCATTCGAAGATTACATGGGTTGTAGGGCTGGTCCTTTTTCAAGGCCACAAACCGAACCCTATTCGAAGATTACATAGGTTGTAGGGCTGGTCCTTTTTTAAGGCCACAAACCGAACCCCATTCGAAGATTACATGGGTTGTAGGGCTGGTCCTTTTTCAAGGCCACAAACCGAACCCCATACGAAGGCTTGGGCGCAGTAGGCTGGTTCTTCTTCAAGACCACGCTGAACCCCAAGTAACGGGCGCAGTAGGTTCAGGATTAGCCCTGATCTGAACCCTGTGTTGAAGGCTCAGATTGTAGGATTAAACCGAACTCTGAGTACGACTAGTAGGATTAACCGAACGTCGGTGAAGAATCGTCATTGGGTAAAACCAAAAGACCGATTGAAGAACGGTTAGTAGGATTAAACCGAACGCCAAATACGACATGGATTGTAGGATCAAACCGAACTCCAAACACAACAAGTAAGTTATACTGAACTCCAAATTAATACTTTCTGGTGAAGTTCTTTATTTGGAAGTTTTATAGCTTTGAATTCTGAATCATCAATTCCGACACAAAAATAATTCACTCGGGTATGCCACAATCTGAGGCATATTCACCCGAAACCTCTCAGTCGGAAATATTCGAAGAGGAATTTCTATTTTAAATCCTCATTCTCAAGAACTCTCACGTGAAAGTCTCACTCAGAGTTTGTTCAAAGTACTGATCACCCAATGATACTGGGGGACAACATCAACGGTTTAACGAATATCTTGAGGAATGAACTCTCGATGAAATGATCTCACAATCATTCCCCTTAAGTCGATCTCGTGATGATGATATGTTCCCTCACACGCGGTGATCTTATTATGAAATTCATCTCACATGTATAAGACCGATATGGAGATTGTGTTTTACAATCCGATCTTCATTACTTAAATCCGGAATAACACAATACACATGCAATCCCTATATTAAAGTTATTTTTCACTAAACAGGAATGGAGGTAAAAAACTCTTTTATTGATTTAATGAGAATTACAATTCGTGTAATAATCCGGAGCTGATCCCGGAACACAGCGAATTCGAATCAATAAAATGAAAAAGGAAACAGGGAAGGCGCTATTTTCTCTGGCTTGAATCTCCTTCTTTCCCTTCACCTTTGCCTCCGGTCTTGCCTTCTTCAGTGCGAGAGCTTGTTCTTGTACTTATAGGCTTCAGGAGTGAAGGTCCCATTGATTGACCTTTAGGTAAAGGAGCAAACTTATAAGGAGTGTTAGGCGGACTTTCATGACGGTTATCAACGATGGCCACTAGTTTCCCTTGGTGAAACTCATAAAACGGATCAATACCGTTCAGATTAATTGACACCTTGGGATTCCGGTATAGCACTTGACGAACTGCCAACCCGAAGGCCTCCTTGACTGCTTGATCACACATGTTTACAGCATCGTTTAAGTCTGCTTTCAGGGTCTTGACTTCGTCAGTCGAATCCGCCAACTTTAAGAGCAGCTCCTTTTCCTTACGTGACCAATCATCCACTCCTTGAGAATGGACGACCTTAGCCTCCTTCAACCCCTCTTCTAGCTTCGAAGAGCGTTCCTTCTCCACACAAAGGTTGGCATGGAGGTCAGCATTGATTTTCTTCTGATCAAGAACTTGACCCTCCAGCTCCTTGGCAAGGTTCTTCAGCTTGGCAATTTCTTCATCCTTCTTCTGAGTTTCTTCTCTGGAAGTTTCTAATTTTCCTTCTAATTGGAGGATGATTGCCTTGTCTTTGCCAACCAATGAGCTGAGCCTCTCGTTCTCTTCTGTAAGCTCACGAACCGACTTGAGAAGCCCAGACAATTCAGCCAAGTGCTTCTGTCCGTCGTCGTAAGCTTTGATCATTTCTTTACTCTTCAACGAGGGCTTCACCTTGTATGAAGGTTCAGGAACGCCCTCAGGAACGGAGTCCTCATACACCGGATTATGAACAAAGCCGGAACTACCTTCAAGAAGACAAGGAGCTTTGGGTGTGAAATAAGTCGTTATTGGCTTCACCCCATAAGTGATTACACTGCCTGGGGCATCAGGAGTGGGCTCTTCCGCTCTCCTTTCCTTAGAGGGCTCTGGCTCAATAACCCCTCTTGAAGTCTTTGGTTTCTTGGGCAAAGGTTGACGGTCTGAGATCTTGGAGGGGTCACGCTTTGTCCTCTTCTTTTTCTCGACGACCTTCTCAGATCCGCCCTCGAGTAAAGGAATATCGTCACCAGCAGACGAGGTTAATATTATTGTCTCAGCAGTAGCCTTCTTTGAATTCCGCTTTGCCTGAATGTCATTTTCAGCCGCAACGGAAGTCTCTCTGGCCTTGAGTCCTTTTAGCCTATTCATCTCTGGTGACTCGCTCTGAATTTCACCTGCACAATCAAAAGACACAATCAGAGATCAAAAGTTTCAAGGCATGACATAATAACGCATGAAGAATGGCAGGAAAATTACGTAAATACTCCTCGTAAGTAGACTTTGGTCCTAACAAACGCCTGCAGGAGAAAAATTGGTGCGAGGCTGTGTAGGATTAAAGAGCCGAAAGAACGGAGATGGAAGATGGGCTCAGTTCGTCCTCCTCAGTGTAGTACGCCTGGGAGGTTAGCAAGAAATGCTCATGCGTCCAAGCCACTGGGATCTTTGGAATCCCATCTTCAGTTAACCAAAAAACTAGTTCATTCGGATGAACGCTGATCTTCGTATAGTAAGATTTGAATGAATGACCATCAACTTTGGCGGAGTCAGTGTACGCCTCGAAGTTGATGATCTTGGAGATAGTCCGGAGGGATATGAAACTCACTCCTCCCTTCTCCTTATTTGCATGGCAGACCACCTGAGAGAAGTAGAAAAGCATGGCCACCGTTGGTTCAAAGTTGAAGTGCTCCCCAAGCACTTCAAGAGAACGGACTAACCCCCATCCGTTGGGGTGAAGCTGCGAAGGGGTGCAGTCTAAGAATCTCAGGACCCCCATCTGAAAATCTGTAAGGGGAAAGCGTACGCCGAGATTCAGAAACAGGAAGTCATACATGTACAAGGACCTTTCGTCCGGAGTATTACAAATCCGATCTGATGGGAGCGGAGCTAATGCCTTGAAACACCATTTATATTTATGCTGCTTCCAAACCGTAAAGCGCGGTTCCAGCTCTGCTCCGTCCTCACGAGCGTGCACGGATGCCGTTTCATGAAATTCCTCAGTGACCCAGCTGAATGGGCGTTTCTGTTGGAATTTCACCCAGTCTATCCGGTGTGCTACCACATTGCATAGGCCAGATTGGGTCTTCAAGATATACTTCTCAGAGGGAGATTCTCCTTCAGATGATTTCCTCCCAGTAACTTTCTTTGTCACCATTGTGAAAGCTTTGACGCTACGATAAAATTTCACATCATCAGAGAGATACAAATCCCCACTCTCAACACTCTCACTGGAGGAGGAAGACTCTGAAGAGGGTATAATCACCCTTCGCCTTTGATATTGCGACTCCTCCCTCTCTGTATACTGTGGCCTCGACTGGAAGATCACTGGGATCCTCCCACCACGAACGCTAGGGTTTTGAGTCAAAGCCCTTCCTCCTCTTCCTCTAGGGCTAACGCCACTGAAGCTAACACCCTTCCTAGACATTCTCAAATATTGAAAAGAGGTACAGAAAATGAAGGGAAAGTGGTTACCTAAGGATAGTGAATTGAAATTCACAGAGGCGGACACGAAGAACTTCTCGGAACTTTTGCAGAGGTTCGTCAAGGGAGCAATAAGAAATGGTAACTGAGATTGCCAGATATGCCTTTTTCGGGGCACGAGAATTTTTCAAATACCCACTAAACACAACCTGTCGTTTACCCCCAAACGATTTCCCGTTTAGTGGACCAAAATTGTCGTTTTGTACCTCAAGGCGCGAAAATGCTATCGTTTCGCCACAGAGCCTTCTAAGTAGGCCTATCAAACCCAAATTCTAGGCCCAACAAGACTCTGCGTGACGGTTATTAAGACATACGTATTTAACGCAATAATGGCTCGCCCACGTGAATTAAGGCATTAAACGTCCAATCATTAGAAACGTGGCCACCATTACTCGAATACCAAGGGTTACGAAATGCGAAAAACTTCTGATATTCTCATTGTCGAATCCGCCCTTAAGAATTTCATCACTACGGAACCTGGTTCCCAGAGCGGATATTTACAATTCGGTGTATTTCCGAAATCCAGACGTACTACGATCAATATAGCTCATATGAAGCAAGTCAACTGCTTCCTCACATCAGCTAGGGGGCTAGTAGAGGTACTATTCAGATTTCGGACACAAAAATTGCCTAATCCGCATTCCTACGATTGAAAAATGTCACCAGGACGGATGATCTCAATCACCTATTCTGTAATTCGATGATGTAACTCCTGGTATGAAGAACTCCACTAATCATTCCAGGACGGATGATCTCAATCACCTATAAAGTGATTCGACGATGTAACTCCTGGTATGAACAATTCTCATCATCATTCTGAGAAGTATTCACTCAATCCGTACTCCTACGATTGAAATATGTCTCCAGGATGGATTATCTAAATCACTTAATCTGTGATCTGACGATGTAACTCTTGGTGTTGTGTACTTTTCCAGAACGGATAATCTCAATCACCCATTACGTGATATGACGATGTAACTCCTTGACATGGTATACCTGCCCAGGACGGATGATCTCAGTCACCTATTCTGTGATATGACGATGTAACTCCTGGCGCCATACACACCTCAAGGACGGATGATCTCAATCACCTATTATGTGATCCGACGATATAACTTCTGGTGCTGTACACATCCCCAAGACGGATGATCTCAATCACTTATGAAGTGATTTGATGACAAAACACCTGGCATGATCAATTCATATAATCATTCCTATGACGGAAAATTCTGAAAGTCAGTCCGCACTTTCACTTTCAAGTGGTATTCTCCCAGGACGGATACTCTTTATCACCTATTCTGTGATACAATGACGTAACTCCTGGCGTAGAAAAAACTCCCATCATCATCCTTATGATGGAGGACTCAAGTACCACTTCCTTACACCTTTGCAGTTCCCCAAACTTGGAACAATATTCTTACATTGTTTTTTCCAGTGAGAACAACATGAATGAAGAACAGTCATCCGTCCTGTTACACTACTCTACTAAACAGCGGATCGACCCCTCTTTTCCCCAAAGGAGTTAAGGATCATGCCTCAAAGACAGGCACCTTTTTCTTAACACATACTCGGGGACATGTATATATTTCGCCGTTCTAAATTTATCTATTGTTTAATCTTCTGAGGCAGTTATTTCAATCTGGCCTTAAGATTAATTATACAGAACGGATTAGCAACGATTTATATATGCATGAAACGATGAAGACAAATGCCTTAAATGGAATTCATTCATTAAAAACAAGGCTGTACACAATAGTTCAAAATCTGGAGTTGATCCCGGTACACAACTATACATGTAAATGAAAAGAAAACTACGGAGGAGGAATCTGTTCTTCAGTTTTCCGTGCCTCCTCAACACCAGGCTCTTGTGCCCCTTCCTTGGGAACCTCCACAGGAATCTCCCCTCCAGGAGCTTCAGCCCTTTCTTCAGAAGAAGGAACCTCGGACACAGGAAATACGTAATCCGGTCCCATGGTTTGACCCTCAGGAAGAGGAGGCAAACCATACAGGGACATTGGAGGATCTTCGTGACGACCATCCACCACTGCGACTAACTTTCCCCCATGGAACTCATAGAACGGATCCATTCCATAAAGGTTAAGTTTCGCAGTGGGGTTGCGGTAGAAGACTTGGCGTATGGCTAGGCCAAAGGACTCTTCGACAGCCCGGGTGCATATGTCAACTGCTTCTTCTCTCTCAGCTTTCGCCGTGGCCAATTCTTCCCGCAACTTGGACAGCTCCTCACTAGATACTTCGGACTCCGCTTTCCTAGTCTTCAGTCCCTCTATCTCAAGAAGGAGCTTCTTCTCCCTTTGAGACCACTCCTCAGCAGCAACTTTATTTTTATCCTGGCTGCTACGGAGTTCTTCCTCCTTCTCTGCCACTTTGCCTTCCAAGCCTTTGAGGTCGCCTTTAAGCTTGAGATTCTCTTTAGTCATCATCTCTCCGAACTCCCTAGATTTGGTGAGACGATCTTCCATTAACTTTATGGAGGCTTTATCTTTTTCCGAGGAAAGGTTGAGCTCTTCTAATTTGTCACTCAGCTCTTCAACCTTATCGACGTTGTCAGCTAACTCGCTGACTGAAGAAAGCATTCCAGCGAGTTCAGCTAATTGCCACCTTCCGGCCTCACACGCTTCTTTAATTTCTTTAGCACTGAGCGTAGGCCGGAGTTTGTATATCGGTGGTGGAAGAGTGGCTGGAGTAGAACCCTCATAGGAGAGGAAGGGGGTGAGAAACGAATTGGTTGGGTAAGAGGTCAGCTTCGCCCCAGAAA